>OX382259.1:25826337-28596921 GCA_947507595.1 Pyralis farinalis
ACTTGTAGGTATTATTATATACCCGTATATATGTATTAAATTGGTAAGATTCAATACAAATTTGAAAAGTTAGCATAATATACCACGTGCTCGCTTTTCTATTCCCTTATTCATACAAACTATGCAACTTAAAAGCTATACATACAATAAACATTAGGTGTAGCTACCTAGGTACAGGCACACAGATAATACTGACACATAAATTTCTCTTCAAAATGGCAACCAGACAAAAAGGAAAGATACTTGAACAGGAAGTAACAAAAACGTGATTTCCGGAGAAGTTGCCGGCTCGCGAACTTCGCAAAATCAATCGGATGTGAGTATCCTTTGTGAGGTACCTACGCGAACAGGTGAGGTCCAATATATTTGAAAAAAGTTAAAACGAACCTTAAGTCGATCTCGTTAAAGTTTATATATAAATGTCTTCCATCACACGTTCTTCCATTACAAGGATATTCACACTTACCTACACATGGAGACGGAATGAAGAGAAAAGAGTTATAGATTTGATTTTGCTAGATGGACGTCTAGATGTTTTAAGAGAGATAGGGCGCATCAAAGCAGCCCGTCTAGGTAAGTATCTCTACCTCATAGAAAACCGTAGCCAAATAACAACTCCCTAGCGGGTTGTTGGGTTCCTGCGTGAGAGTGAAGTCACCAGTAAAGTCCTAAGAAGTTGCTGTGTTAGCAGCAGGGGTGGCATCGCGGGAGTGATACGTAATGTATTACAAGCGTTCACAGGCTACTGTAATCGCTTTACATCAGGTGGGCCTTCCGACGTCGCGTCGTATAAAAAAAGTCGTCAAGTGCGAGTTCGACTCGAGCACCGAGGGTTCCGTAAAAAAATATTTCCGCAAATTATTTTCAACATTTTTTTATTTTCATTAACTACAAATTTACAGTTTTCAGATTTTTTCCTTTACTTGTGCTACATGGCCTTGCTTCTTAACAAATTTGATGATTCTAGATCTAGATCAACGGGAAGTACATCATAGGTTTCGATTCCCTTGCGAGTGTCAAAATATGCGCATAAACAGGACATAAACGGCCGTATCTTTTGATTGCATTGACTTAGAAGTTTGATTTTTTTTACTGCACGAAGTGATCACAGACCTGAGTATCTGATATTAATTTCAGCTTGATAGCTGCATCCGTCCCTGACAAATATGGTCTTGACAGACAGACAGACTGACTGACAACAAAGTGATCCTATAAGGGTCCCGTTTTTCCTTTTGGTGTACAGAATCCTAAAAAAAGCGAAAGAGTTTATTTGCTTGACCGCGGTAATCTCTCTGGAAATATTTGTTTTTGTTTTGCATTTGATAAATTAATTTTTGTGTGCATGAACATGTCTGTTTGTCTTGGTATGGGTATTTTCTATGTATAATAAGTATGTATTTACAAAAAAAAATGTATTTACGTATGTTTATCAGTTGTCTAGTACCCATAACACAAGCTTCGCTTACTTTGGGGCTAGATGGCGCTGTGTAATTTGTCAAAAAAAAAAAATGGCTACTCCATAAACTGGGATAACGCCAGGAAGAAGACGATTATTTGATTTGTCGTTGTTGTGAACGTCGGGCGTTGTATAAACAATTCAAATAATAAAGGCATGCAAGCATATAGTACATACAGTACGGCTGCGGTTACATTACAGTAGCCTATAAACGTCTACAATCAAGTATTACTCGCGCGATGCAACCTCTGCTGCTAATACAGCAACTCCTTAGGAGCTTACTGGTGACCTCACTCACACGCAGGCACAGAAAACCCCTCTAGGGAGTTGTAATTTGGCTCCGGTTTTCAGTGAGGTGAGGGTATGTCCCCATATGGACTGTTTTGATGCGTACTAGCTCTGTTATTAGCAATACGCAAGTAATGACACTGGTATTGCAAGCGTCCACAATAACTGCTTACCACCAGGCGGACAATAAGCTTATTTGTCATTTTAGCGGCACAGAAAATAGTATGATGAATGAAGCCAATATATGTACAGAGTAACAGTGGAACTTTGCCAGCGGCAAACGATGGCTCGTTTGATAAATGGTCGATGCCATTCCCTGGACACGTTTCGTCCGACGCCAGGCGGTCTGTATTTTACTCGCTTACAGACTCTATTGAAAGCTTCAGACTTCATTTACAGCGCTACCACATCAACTAATCAATCACTTTTGATCAATATATAATGTCTTACTCAAACATGTTAAAACATGTTTTGCGTAAAATATATTTTAGAGTAATATATATATTATATTAAATTAAAAATAAATAAAGTAATATATATATTATATTAAAGTAATATATATATTATATTATTATATTATAGGTATTAAGGTACTAAAACATTAAATAATATTAAACAAAAAATATCACGTTACATTTTGACGAGCTTGGTGGCGCAATAGTTAATAAATCTACTTTGACACCGACGCTTGTTGGTACGATTCCACACAGGACAAACATGTGTGTGCATGAACATGTCTGTTTGTCTTGGTCAGGGTGTTTTTATTTAAGAGAGGTAGGGCGTATCAATGCAGCCTGTCATAGTACATCCACCTCAGAGAAAACTATAGCCAAATAACAACTCACTGGCGGTTCTTTGTATTCCTGCATGTGAGTGAGGTCACCACGCTCCTACGGAATTGCCGTGATAGCATCAGAGGTGGCATCACGTGAGTGATACTTAATAATAATGTAATAATAATATTTCTTTATTTGCTCTCTTACAGTCTTTATAGATGGCTTAAAACTAGGTGCAGTATACAATAAATTAATGTATTGCAACCGTTCATATGGTACGATAATTACTCTACGTTAGGTGGTTTGTATGCTACCTCTATTAAAAACACCCAGATCATAACAAATAGACATGTTCATGCACACGAATGTTTGCCCACAAATATTTGCTCTGTGTGGGAATCGAACCCCCGAGCGTGGGTGTCAAAGTAACGTAACAACGCATTTTGCCACTGCGCCACCGGGCTCGTCAAATGCCATAATGGCTCATTTCCGAGCTCCGTCAATTCCATATCCAGGTGAAATGTTCCCGAGATCCTTTAGTTAGCCCATTCCTGTTAAATGCTTTCTAAAGATCCACAAACTCACATAAAATTTTCAGATCTAGATGTTTCTTCGTCATCGATTTCATTATAAATACTAACATTGTATATGTATATGACACATATAAATAAATTATAAATAATAGGAATTGGCGATTTGAAAAATGTCTTATATTGACAAGTTTCTTTCAACATTTCGTGAGTCAATGGTAATTTTTTAAATGCTCGTAGATCAAAAAAGAAAAATTGGAACATTGAAAAAAAATCTAAAACGTGCCTATGTGCTCTACAGAACCCAACGATGAACAAAGATTTTTGTATTTTAACTTTTTGATATATATATATATATATATATATATATATATATACATACAGAAGTAATTATGGACAATAATACGTTAGATTTAAATATTGATATCATTTTCTTGGAATTACATTATAACTCCAAGTTGCAGTGCAGCTATGACATAACTTACGAGTGGTATCTTGCCTAATATAACATTACTAGCTGACCCATCAGACGTTGTTCTAGAACCTCAAACTGGAATAAATATTTAAAATAATATATTTAAATAAATAATATAAATGAATCCCTATTTCCCTAGGTCACTCCATAACTTGAGAACGACTTAACCGATTTCATTCATCTTTTTAGGGTTCCGTACCCAAAGGGTAAAACGGAACCCTATTACTGAGGCTCCGCTGTCCGTCCGTCCGTCCGTCCGTCTGTCACCAGGCTGTATCTCATGAACCGTGATAGCTAGACAGTTGAAATTTTCACAGATGATGTATTTCTGTTGCCGCTATAACAACAAATACTAAAAAATAGAATAAAATAAATATTTAAGGGCGCTCCCATACAACAAACGTGATTTTGTTACCTTTTTTATAGATAATGGTATGGAACCCTTCGTGCGCGAGTCCGACTCGCACTTGGCCGATTTTTTTTTTGTTTGTTTTCTAATACTTTATAGAAGGTTCTTACGGAATGAAATATTAAGAAAATTGCGCAGAAAATTGAAGAATATCAGAAAACTTAACGACTATTTTAATTTCGCACGTTTAACAGTCAATTGTATGTCGTGTTCCCATGTCGGAAAACCAACAACATTATTTATTTAAATATATTATTTTAAATATTTATTCCAGTTTGAGGTTCTAGAACAACGTCTGACGGATCAGCTAGTAATGTTATAAAAATAACAGAAATAGACTAGACTCGTAGTAGCTACGGCAGTTAATACTTTAATTCTCCTTACTGCCTTCGCGCCAGAGCCCATAGCTGAGCCTAGCAGGCAAGATACCACTCGTAAGTTATGTCGTAGCTGCACTGCAACTTGGAGTTATAATGTAATTCCAAGAAAATGATATCAATATTTAAATCTAACGTATTATTGTCCATAATTACTTCTGTATAGACAGATACTACAACTGGAAGTATTTGACACATTTTGTTTTGACACGGTAACTTAATAGTGGATTTGGATTACAATCTATTTTATTTGAGAAAGTAATGAAGTTATCGGTGATATTTTCAATTTTTGGTTGTTGATATGCCATTATACATTTGTATATCAATCACTTATTGGTATAAAATATACATACAATACCTTCAATCAGCATTTGACAATACCACAATCAACTTGATTATTTTTTTATGATTCAGACTTAAATATACAAACATTTCTTTTACTATACAGTAAAATGTGTATAAAATACATTTAGATAAAGAATATTATAAAATAATATTTTCAGTCAAATGTATTTTAAATGGCCAATCAATCGATAGTTGTAGTACGAATTTGCACTTAAAGCTCTCAATTTATTTTATTTTCATGAGAGCATGTGTACTAACGTATAAATACGAAAGTAACTCTGACTGTCTGTCTTTTCCTGATTAAGCCTCTGATCGTATAGTGAGATTTGTGGTAATAGGTAGCCAGAGATCTAGAGACCACTTGTAATTGCAATAAGAAGGTGTCTATTGCTATAACGATAGCATGTGGACCCTCACGAAGTTGTCGACTAAATTTGTACTTTCGCGGTTCTTGTCTAAACATATGCTTTTATTTCGATAGGCAATGTCGTGATAGTCAATTTACAATAGCTCGAAGTATATACTACAAGGTATGACCTGATCCTGTTAAAGTTCCGTGCTATAAGGCTAAACGGAACATTAAGAATTTTGTTCGTTTTAGACAATTTTGTTTCATGATCTCATCTGAAATACATAGTTAGGAATTTTCAATTTCTGAAAACCAGACTACTACATAGACTGTATTTAACTAACACATTATGTACACTTTAATATTTTTCAGTACTACGGATCCCATCGTGGGCTTGTCCGAATTGCACAAGATCAGTTTTTTAAACTTCCCCAGGCATAAAGATACTTAATGGATAGCTATCAATTAAACTCTAGAGTACCTACCACAATTTACATCGTAGAAAAACTAGCAAAATAAATATCCTTTGATGACTAGCGGCGCGCTTTTAAGATAATAGTATAGAGATTACATTAAATAATATCAACTATTTAAAGTAATCTCCATCAATAATTAATTAAAATACCGGTATTGAAATTTCGCTTTATATTCATTAGCGAATATGTAATCCTAGTTGAATGTGTGTGTTAGCACTTTTAGCGTTTATTCACGGTCGTAATTATCGTACACCGGTAACGATAACGAGACGATAATACGTTCCACCTCTATTATTGGATTAGGATGCTTTCAAGGTATTCTAAGTACCTAATGGCCGGCAACAAGCATGCTTGACTAGATTATAAATAGCACACGCACCACAGACTTGCGTCTTTATACACAACAGGCGTCAAGGATTCGTCTACCTGGTGTAAAGTAGCTTCCATAACTGATATGCAACAACACCAGAAGTACTGCTCGCACGTTGAAACCTCCTTCTTCTTACCTACCACTACCAAAGCAGCACCTCTGTAGGAACTTCCTAGTGATCATACTCACTCACAAGAACGCAGCATACCTCCTAATAATTATTTGGCAACGATCTTACTACATTGTGTAGAAAAGAACAAGAGGGCCCGCCTGATGTGAACCAGAAACCCTTGCTTATATAAGGAGCGTCGCGTGTTACATCCCGCAAAAACAACAATTTCTCAAGATCTCACTGATAACTTTACTCACTCGCAGATACACAACAATCCTCCAAATAGTTTATAAAAGACAGCAGGTAAATAATTACCTGCTGTCTTTTATAAGAACCGCTTACCAAATAACAGGTATATGTGGTAACAGCGATAGGATGGTAAGCAGCGATTTATCTTTAACCTTCTTCGTCTTGGTATTGTCTTAGGTTTTCGCGATTGTTACACATTGAAATTAAACTATTTTTAACGGAAGTATCGCGTGTTCTTCGTCTTCTTAGCATTATTCCGTTTCATATTCCATTAGGATTGGCAGGATCCGCTACCAAAGCCTAAAGATTTGGCGAAGATACTGATTTTTACATGGAGCGACTGTCGCCAGATCTCCAGAACCCAGAAGGTAGGTCCGCGGCCAAATAACAAGTTTGTTGTCGTGTTCCTACGTGAGAGTGAGGTCACCTGTAAGCTCCTAAGGAGTCACGAATCAAGATACTCAAAGTACATGTCAACGTTACATCCACACGTCGCTGACACTACACTCAATTCTAATTACGAAGCAGGTAGCAATTAAAATACGTCAATTAAATACAATGACCTCAAATAAATTTCTCATCTTCAAATTTTCTGTAAATTCAAATTGCAATTAAACATACAAGCACAGTTCACATGATGGAAAGCGGCCATCGTAGCCTACGAATGCTTGCTATACAATAAGTACTATTCGTGTGATGCCACCTCTGCTGTTAACCCAGCAACTCCTTGGGAACTTACTTACTAGAGGGTTGTGTTTTTGTGAATGAGTGGGTGACCTCACTCTACAATCAGACTAAGACAAAATATTTGTCCTGTGTGGGAATCGAAGCCACAAGCGTTGATGTCAAAGTAGCTTTACTAACCACTGCGCCACCAAATTATCAATTAATTAATTAATGTTAATGAGATTGGTGGCTGTTCCTTCCCATAGGTAGGTTCCCACCACATAAGACCTTATAATGTATATAATGTAGTAATATATATCTTATGTTAGGTAGAAAGGATTGTAGTGATGTTTACTGTTGATATAACGAGCCCTATAACTGTTAAATATGCGAGTAAGGTATGTAAGGATTGAGTTATTTGACGCTTGTTTCTCGTTCCGTCCCGTTCTCTCAGCTTAACCCGCGAAGGACTTGTCGTAAAAGACTTAGATAGATGCAGTGCTCTGAGACTGCCGTTCCACTGAATTGATTTTCACATAACAACGTTCCAATAAATAAATGAACATATAACTTAATATACATATATATTAAATAGTTTATCTTGTTACAAATTATAACGTCACGCTGAATACATGCCTTTTTGAGATAATAAATGCCCAAAGGGCGAGAAGGCGTGAAACGCTACAAATTCTGTTTATCTCTACATTTAGGCCCTCAGGGACTTCCCCTTATAAATATACAGAAGCTATATTTTACAGCGGGGTGTGTTACTGACTTTAAGTAATATTTACGCTAACTGCTTACCATTTCGTAACTATAATGTAATGCTTATAGAATCAGGTATGATTCGTAGGTATTCGTATATGGATGAAACATGTCCAAGTGTGTTAATTTAACTTTGAAAGACTTTTTACCCAATATTTGCTTACTCGTGTATACACTATTTGCACGTCTATGCTGATCTGTTTTAGAGTACTCGGGTGCTAAATAAGTGTACTGTCCTCCTAATGACAAGTTACCACAGTAGAGAGATTTCAGCAGTAGGTCAACTTGCCCAAAGAGGCCTGTATTGGCACAATTATCAAAGCTCACATTGGAGCTCTAGAACATGGATATCAGATAAAATAAGGTGAGTTATATACGTAATTTGAGATAATGCAAGATATTCACGCATATGCAATGTACTATACCTGGTCGTTGCAAATTTGACTGTGAACTTCTCTTAGAACAGAGCTTTGATTTCGACAGTTTCTTTAAAATAAAATTATAGTACTGGTACACCTATTTACCGTGTAATTACTTACTGTTTTTTTTTTCTTAAAACACCGTCGGAAAGCATACAAGCTAACGAATCGCCTGATGTACCTACTGTTTTATGGTTGCCGTAACCTATGAACGCTTGCATTTCGCGCATTGCCACTTCAGTTGCTAACACAGCAACTATACTGTTGATAACACACTCAACCTTTCAGAAAGTTGTTATTTAACTGCGGTTTTCTGTGCTTTGGGGGGACTTCCAAGTCGGGCTGCTTTGATGCGTGCTACCTTTTCTAAAAACACCCAGACAAAGCCAAACAGACATGTTCACGTACACAAATGTGTATTTGTACTGTGCGGGTATCGAACCCTCTGTAAAGCAGCATTGGTAACCACATCATCACTGGGCTCGTAATGTACCTTATGTGACTGATTAATGGACAGTATTATTTTAATATAATATATCTATCACATAATAATCATAATCCACCTTTTCTCGGGTCGGTTAAATAAGATTTTGTGAAGTCATATCAGAAGATGAACTATTGTTTGTTTACTTTTCCTCATTTCTACGAAAAGAAAGTATCTATGCATTCAGTAAATACATAACTCGCCTTTTCTCGACATAGTTGAGTAAAGTATTCATTAATATCTACAGATATAATGTTTGTTTATTTTTATTTGATACTAAAAAGAGTAGCATTGTATTTAACAACCTTCCATTTTTTATCTACAAACAACCCATGTTTTTTCGGCACCGTTAATTAAAAATTTGTCTAAGTAACGTCATGAACAGCAACTAGTTCTGTATCATGAGAATCTCCCAAATATGGATCAGGTGCCGAATGTAATATGATTTGTCTGTGTTTGCAATTTATAGTCACACTATAGACCACAAACTTATGGACTGCATATATTGAGTACCTATCTAAACTTAGGCCTATATGCACTTATTCGCTCTATGATTCGGTCTATGGTTCGAGCATCTCTTATGGCTAAAATGTTGAGTTTTCTTTATTTGTTTTTTATATTTTGATGAGCTCGGTGGCTCAGTCGTGAATGACGAGCTCGGTGGCTCAGTCGTGAATGACGCGACTTTGACACCAACGCTTGTGGGTTCCTTTCCCGCACAAGGCAAATATTTGTGTGCATGAACATGTCTGTTTGCCTTCGTCTGGATGTTTTAAGAGAGATAGGGCGCAACAAAACAGCTCGTCTGGGGAAGTACCTCCACCTTACAGAAAACCACTTTCATTATTTTGAGCTTCTCTGCGTTCAACCATTTATTCATATTCAATCTCATGACGATGTGGCGTAGCTTTCGTTATATTGGGAATATGCTCATGATTGGTAAATGAATAGAGCACTGTTAGGGTGCGACCACGATCGATCGATGGCATCGACTGTTTGATCGTTGTTCTGTTAATATGCTGAAAGTATACTCAATTATTTTCTTTACTTTTTGCAGGTCTCACAGCCAGGTGAATGCTGAAGCATTATTCCCGTCCACCAACAACGAGCCAGTGAAAAAAAGACGAAGCAGACAACGGGCTCGAAGACATCAAGAGCGAGCCCTGTTGGAGCACGTCCCAAATCTTCTTCCGATGATGATGGAAGCAGACACCGATGCCGAAAACATCGAAGACGTGTCGAGCACATTATTTATTATTTGGTGATGAGGGTTGTCATCAACGAGAACCTGAAAAACAAGACAAACAATCATCAACATCGACAATACTGCATGCAAATCCTGCTTGTGCACGCGCTGTATCATCTGTTGATGACGGTACGATTCGGAGAGCGATCATCAAGAAACCCAGAAGGAAGCTATCTCCAAATCCTTGTACATGAAGGTCAAGTCCTGCTCACTATTCGACTGCGAACTTAATGAGAAGGTTGGCTAACGGACATTCTCGTCAGATGTTTGACCAAAAACCTGGTACGCATTTTATAGACCTCAGGGTTTATATATGCGAGGAAATCAAGCGCGTATAACCGATGAATCGATGGTGCCAGGCGATTGTGTGCGTTAAAAATAGAACCGACGAGAATACGGACGCATGACAGCACCTAGCAAACTTCATTGCCGCTACACATAAAGAATACAGAAACTGCCCCGCAACGTTTTATAGTAATTATTACTAAATTGTAACAGCCGTATTAATAAACGTAGATTAACCAAGGTTTAACTAAAACCTGTTTTGTCACTGTCATTCTTGAGGAGAATTCAATGAAGTGCGAAAGTGACAAAACAAGTTTTAGTTAGTTAAACCTTGGCTGATCTACCTTTCTTAATAACCATAGATCAGCATATAGCAGCATAATAATAGTTAATAGATTAATAAGTTATTTTGCGAAAGTCAAATTTACATGCAATTTGATCTAACCTGCTTTATGTGCTTCCGCCACCAATTAGTTCATGCGGCCTAGCGCCGGCCGGCAGCCACCCACTACTGTTAGTAAGTGCAACATGCCGACGCTGCCATGGCTGCTCCGGTAGTCTCTGCCTCGGCTGCTGCGGTCGTCCGCCATCTGGAACAGCAGCAAAATTCTTCACTGCCATTCGTACGGATTGTTTTAGGGACTCCAAATTATCATGGCGTTTAGAGCAAGCCGTACTCTCTAAAACTGACCATAAATCATAATCCAGTGAATTAAGATCGGGACTAGACGACGACCAGTCTTCAGCTCTGATGAAGTCCGAAACGTTCGTTTCCAACCAAGACTGCGTAGACCGAGCTTTATGACCCGGCGCCGAGTCTTACTGGAAGGACCATTATTGGTTATTGAACATGGTGTTGTTAAGGGGCTTCACTACTTTCTCAAGAATGGTATCTTGATACACTTGTGCCTATGTTTTGATACCTTTTTCACAAAAGTTTGGCTCAGTCACTCCTTCATAGCTAATACAATTAGCTATAAGATATATTAGTTTATAATAATCTCTTTACACTTATTTAACACACAAAGAGTAATTAAATCAATGATTTATTTTCATATCACCCGATAAAATTAATGAACCCGATCTCGCGGGGGAGCGCCGCTTTTACAAATTCACTATCGTAAATTTAAATGGAATGGAATCATAACTCGGAAATAAAACTTTTATATGCACAGTAGCCCGTGGTTATCGGTGAATGACAGATACTAAAATTTTATCAATGTTTTAAACGCTACTGGTGGCGATTAACCTCAGCTTCGGAATCACATGTTGAATTACTTGTATTCCTATGCTTTGTTCCTTATAGCCCGTGCGACCGTCGTAAGTTACATTACTTCGGAGAATGCATGAATCAAACGCCATGTTTATTTAGAAAGGATATCGCATGTGTTTAAAAAAATAACCTGCCGTGGCTCTACTTGAAAGATAAAATACAAACAAAATTAAGTTTTGTTTATTATTTCTAGTAAATTATTATCACATGCTGAGAAAATTTGTGGGTTTTTAATAACTACCTAACTAAACCATTATCATTGGCACAAAGGTAGGGCACATCACCAGTTATATAATAATACCAAAATCGCTCACTAAGCAAGCTTCGTGATAGATACATATCTATACATCTATACAGATAAATAAAATTGGAGTGTCTGTTTATAATATCAAAATAACCGCTTTTTACTAAATGCCTATGCATATATACATGGTACATATACCAAAATGAATATTTTTACAATTTTTGTCTGTCTGTCTGTTTGTTCTGGCTAATCTCTGAAACGGCTGGACCGATTTTGACGGGACGTTCACTGGTACCTACCTGACGACTGTTCAGAGCACAATATAGGGTACTTTTTATCCCGTAAATATTTAGGGTTCCTGCGTAAAATATGAAAAACTGTTAAAATTAGGGGGAAATATCTTTGCGATTCACAAGATAGAAGAATTTCATTAAAATTAGCATAGGTATTTCTATACGTGAAATACAGAATTAATAAGTTATAGTAAACTCTGCGAACTGAACAATAACTTTTTTCTTAAATTCTACGCGGACGAAGTCGCGGGCACAGCTAGTATTTCTTATATAAATAAATTTTGAACTTAATATCTTCGTTTACTCTTATATTCAAAGATACCGTTGAATTTCATGAAAGCAGGAATATTTCTATTGTTTATGCCAATGTGTGCGAAATCATTGTAGAAAATATAGGGACTTTCGCGTTATAAAGACTAAAATCTGTATCAAGCTAACTATTGATGGTAAAATTTTACGCGTCAGACTTTAGTGTTCATTTACACCTAAAAGGCAAAGGTGACACAAAATCGAATATTTTATAATAAATAATTAAATATTTTTTATAAGCAGTGATAGCCTCGTGAAAAAAGAACCAGCTTAAATGACCAACTAGTCCCCGGTTCGAATCCTGACATGTAAAAACTTGCTAAATAAAATTACTACTTGTTAAATTTAGTGGTACCGCTAAATTTGTGTTTTCGGGGCTCCCCAGAGGGTAAACCAGAACTTTCTTAGGTTAGGTCACGTGCCTTTCGAAATATAATTTCTTAGACATGTGGGTTTCTTCACGATGTTTTTCCTTCACCGGCGCGCAAGTTATAATTACAAATATGTACATAAATCCGAAAACATTTTTACAAATTTAGTGGCACTCTACTTAAAGGGTGTGTTTGTATATGTAACACGAGCATGCACAAATGTATACGTATGTATGTACATAAACAAAATGTTGTGTTCAATAGTTTACCGAACAGCGAAAGCAATTAAACTAAATAAATAAATATTGTCGGACAAATTACACAGCGCCATCTAGCCCCAAAGTAAGCGAAGCTTGTGTTATGGGTACTAGACAACTGATAAACATACGTAAATACATTTTTTTTTTGTAAATACATACTTATTATACATAGAAAATACCCAGACCAATACAAACAGACATGTTCATGCACACAAATGTTTGTACTGCGTGGGAATCGAACCCACGAGCGTTGGTGTCAAAGTAGCGTAACAGCGCGTTTCACCACTGGGCCACCGAGCTCGTCAAGTAGTATTGCAGTAGGATAAAATATGAAATATTTACATCACTTAGAATGCATAGGCCTTTACGACTTGTGAGTATTCATCAACTATCTATACGTAAGAATGTTAATTGTATGTATGTATATATTCACGCAAGGTCCCTTGAGGTGTAGGCAGAGAGAACCGAACGCCATAAGACGCGGTCCTTACATACTTCACTCGCTTCTCTAACATTCATAGATCTTTTCATGCACGCTCGTCAGTTCCTGGGGCTCCTGACATCACCTTCTGATAAAATACGACCAATTTGGTCATGGTAGGTTAGTCTCGCTCTTCCTCGGCTCCTACATCCTTCCACTTTTGCATTGTATATTTGTTTCGCCATTTTTTCGTCGTGCATTCTTTCTACACGTCCGAACCAATGGAGCATGCCTTTTCTTATCTTAACACCGACACTCTCTTTCAGACCAACTCTTTCTCTCACGTCTTCATTACGAACGCGGTCTGCAAGCGTTGTGCCACAAATTTTACGCAATGCTCTCATCTCGACCGCATTTATTCTACTTTCATGCTCTATCTGCCATAGTCAGCTCTCACATCCATAAGTTGGCGTTGGGATTAGCACATTAGTTTTGATCACAAAATACCCCATCTTATCGCCAAATCAAGCCTACTGCTGATGGAGATTGGAGACAACAAGGCCACAGGGAATCATTAGCGGTGAACAGCAGTCTAGTTTGCCCCCGTTCCACTTATCTAAATAAGTCACTTAACCATACAACATGTCAATAGTAATAAATAAAATAAATAAATATTGTCGGGCAAACCCCAAAGTAAGCGAAGCTTGTGTTATGGGTACTAGACAACTGATAAACATACGTAAATATTTTTTTTTTTTTTGTAAAGACATACTTATTATACATAGAAAATACCCAGACCAAGAGAAACAGACATGTTCATGCACACAAATGTTTGTACTGTGTGGGAATCGAACCCACGAGCGTTGGTGTCAAAGTAGCGTAACAACGCGTTTCACCACTGCGCCACCGAGCTCCTCAAATACTAATATTTATTTCTTTTCGTAATTTAATCCGTGTTCTTATTAGCCATCTCTATTGCTTCTTATTTAGTAATATCACGCACGAAGTAAAAACACGTAACACTAAGTAATCTCATTTCTTTGTGAAATATATAAGTAGGTATACATGGAATGAAGTAATGCGTAAATAAACAGTTTCCTCTTACGCACGAAGTGTCACAATTAGGACGCCGAAAAAGTATCGAGGACAGGAAGATAAACAAAATCCTGTCACAACTAAATGGGGCCAGCGAGAAAGTTTCAACTGCGGTGGGTAGAACGTAGGATGTCATAACCGTCTCCGGCATTAATTTACGATTGCAAAGAACTCGATCCAATATTCTTTTAGTACGTGATTGCTTCGTTTACTACAGTAGTTTTCAACTATGTTGCAGTTAACCAGGAATTTATAAAGGTAACATCTATGAGGGAGAGCCTGCATTGCCTAGTAATATGTGGTATTTATTGGCATGAGGTAATACATAGATTCACTTCGCATCGTCTTATAGTGTCTTCTATGTAGCAACACCGGTAGCACGTGAATCTTCTTAGTTCTTTTGTGTACTACCTTATCCTTTAGTTATTCTCCTGTACGCGAGTTGCAGGCATCGACTTGTATTACAAGTATTTCAGTATAATTTTTAAGTTATAAATATGCGGTTCTTGAGATTTTCAATCGCTAGTTATGTAAGGTCATATTAGTGCTTTAGATTTTACGAGGTATTTTTCTTTTTCAGGATTCTGTACATTAGAAGCTTAAAATGGTATACCTAAATTCACGTTTTGATACCAATGTTCGTGGGTTCGATTCCCACACAGGACAAATATTTGTGTGCATGAACTTGTTTTTTGTGTTGGTCTGGGTGTTTTTGAAGCGCAGGCCACACCGCCAGCTTGCGAGCGAGTGAGCTAGCCAAGCAAGCATCGTTTCACCTCTTTTCATATTTCAATTCACACTGCGAACTACAGAGATGAGCGACACAAACGATGCGAACGAAATGTACGTCGATGCTATTCGTTCACTTCGTTAGCTTAGCTTAGCTCTGTTATGCAGTTTGCGGTGTGAATCGAAGAATAAAAAGAGGTGAAACGATGCTCGATTGGCGCGCCCGCCCCTCCGCATCCTCTTTGGTGATCTTTTGGAACGCTCCACTCGCTTTCCCGCTCGCTCGCCCGTCCGTAGTTATTGGTGTGAACCCACATAGTTTAGCTTGCCAAAGATCTTCGTTTAGCGTGTATAGTTTCCATCGCCTCGCTTCGCCCGCCAGCTCGCTCGCTCGCTGGTTAGCTGGCGGTGTGGCCTGCGCTTCAGAGAGGAGAGGCGAATCAAAGCATTCCGTCTGGGGAAGCAACTCCACCTCACAGAAAACCGCAGTCAAATAAGCATTTCACATTAATTCGAAAGAACACTACCGAGCATCCAAGAAGTTGTCCTTGTAGGATTGTTGTGTTCCTGCGAACGAGTGAGGTCACCAATAAGCTCCAAAGGAGATACTGTGTTAGCAGCAGCGGTGGCATCGCACGAGTGTTACTTAATATTCATAGGCTACGGTAACACTGCATCAGGTAGGACGTATCCTTGTATGCCTCCCGACGATGTTTAAAAATTTTTTTACCAATTATGGGGAGCACAGAAAGTAGAATATAAAATAGGCACTGTCTACACAAGTATGGATAGCGCACATCATTGGTGCTTGTTCGCACAGGAAATTTTCTTTACTCCTTTGCTTCAAATACAGCCTGTAGATACGTTTTATTTGGCTTTAGTCTTTTGCGAAGCCCTACTTTGCACAAGTAGTACTTATACTGGTACATTCTAATTTGGCTAAAGTTCTTACTAAAAATGCTCATATAAATTTAAAAAAAAACGAGTGCACAATATGGGCGTTTTTCGACGTAAGCAAAATTTTACCCAAAAATACCTAATTTTTCTTCTTTTTCCTAACCTTTCATTCATTATTATGAGCTACGTTCTAACATGGACCATATGCACGTTGGTGTTTTGACGCTTTTGTGTTATAGTAAGGTTTATATTAAATGATTTTAACGTATTGCTGCATTCGGTTGCATTCTCTCAACATACCTCCAATGGTTCGTATAATCTACTCCAAGCTAACAATTTTTACACAAATACCTTCTCAATACAAGCAGGGTCGCCATGCAATGGTCTAGCATTAAATATTGGGAATGCATAGTATAGCCACATTTAAAACTCATTTTTAATCTCGTTATCTAGCAATTAACTCTACGTAATCTCCTAACTGTATTAAACCTTTAATTTATTTTTGGTCCGTTTCTATTTTCTTTTTCCCGTTCTAGCCGGCACATAATTTTATATAATAATAATAATAAAGACATGACCGTCTGCCAACAGGTTCGTCGAAACAGGAGGAACCTCTCCGTTGCCTGGATTGACTACAAAAAGGCTTATGATTCGGTGCCGCATACATGGTTGAGACGGGTGCTGGAGTTGTATAAAGTAGATGCAACTTTATGCACCTTTCTGGGCTCATGTATGGGGCAGTGGACCACAGTTCTTTGTCCACCAGGAACTGGAGATCCTCATGGTTCGATGGATCCTATAAGGATACAACGTGGCATCTTCCAGGGCGACAGCCTGAGTCCGTTATGGTTTTGCCTAGCTCTGAATCCACTTAGCATTCTGTTAAATGATTCAGGGCTAGGTGTACGACTTCGCAGAGGGGGTGAAGTCATTTCACATCTGTTGTATATGGATGACCTCAAGTTGTTTGCACCAAATAAACCAGATCTGATGAAATTGCTAAATGTAACTGAAAGTTTTAGCATTGCCATTAGTATGGAGTTTGGTGTTGACAAATGTGCGGTCATGCATGTAGAGCGGGGTAGAGTTGTGAACTCTGGTAGTTTACAACTCTCAGAAGCGATGTTCTTTAGGTCCCTCTCTGAAGTTGAAACGTATAAATACCTTGGTATGTCGGAGTCTCTGGGTATAACAGACAGGGAGATAAAACAATCGTTGACGGAACGTTTCTTGGGCCGCTTGACAAAAGTACTGAAAAGTATGTTGTCAGGTGGTAACAAGGTTCGTGCCTTCAACGGTTGGGTTATGCCCCTGCTTATATACTCCTTTGGCATACTCAGGTGGACTCAGACTGAACTAAGCGCTCTGGACGTAAAGGTCCGTAAGCTCTTAACGATATATCGCATGCATCACCCACGGTCGTCGGTGATGAGATTGTACATTCCACGGAAGTGTGGTGGCCGTGGCTTTTTAAACGCCAAGGACCTACACAACCGTGAAGTGTGCAATCTCAGGGAATACTTCCTTCACTGTGATAGTGGGATGCATAGAGATGTTGTAGCAGCCGATAAGGGCCTTACGCCGCTATCCTTGGCAACCGAGAATTGGCGCAAACCAACAGTACTTAATACCCAAGCTCGCAAGGATGTATGGAAGAGCAAGGAGCTACACGGACGGTTCTACCGGGCCCTAAATGGACCCGACGTGGACATCCTCGCATCCGTAGCCTGGCTACGTTTCGGTGACCTGTTTGGGGAAACCGAAGGTTTTGTCTGTGCAATTATGGACGAAGTTATTAAGACGAACAACTACCGGAAGTATATCCTGAAGGACGGTACGGTCGACATTTGTCGAGCATGCCACCGTCCCGGAGAGTCACTCAGGTATATAGTATCCGGTTGTTCTCATCTTGCTAACGGCGAGTACTTGCACAGACATAATCAAGTAGCTAGGATAATACACCAGCAACTTGCTCTTAAATACAACCTTGTGAGTACCGAGGTGCCATATTATACATATGCACCTGCGCCAGTTCTCGAGAACGGTAGTGTCACGCTCTACTGGGACCGGTCTATTATCACTGATAGGACTATTGTCGCCAATAGACCTGATATAGTGCTAATAGACCGGGAGACACGCCGTGCAGTTCTTGTTGACGTCACCATTCCTCATGACGACAACCTCGTGAAGGCCGAGAAAGAGAAACTCTCTAAGTACTTGGACTTGGCTCACGAGGTTGCCGCCATGTGGCATGTGGACTCAACAAGTATTGTTCCGATAGTCGTAACAGCAAACGGCCTTATAGCGAAAAGCCTCGACCGTTATCTTGAGAGGCTCTCGCTTGGTAGTTGGGTCAAGAACCAGATACAGAAGGCGGTTCTTCTGGACACGGCCCGCATTGTGAGAAGGTTTCTCACTCTAGAGCCCTGACCACCGGTAGCTTGGGTCTTCGCTTCGTTGCCGGCGGGTGCCCCTTTTTTTATATTTTTTAAATGTATTTCTTTTGTAATCAATTTATATTTAAAAAATGTAAAAAATGGAGATAAATAAAGAAATGGAATAATAATAATAATATATTTATTTTTCTCTCTTCACAATCTTACTTATTTGGTAGGTATACAATGAAAATATAAATATGTAATACTAGTTAAGATTGAGAGAGACTGGCGCCTGAACTAGGCCTGAGCCTGTGACTCTGGTCACCAGTACTCTCCCCACTTGACAGATATGTATAATGTATGTAAATGTATAATACATTAATATCTCTCGCGCGATGCCATCTCTGCTGCTAATACAGCAACTCCTTAGTAGCTTACTGGTGTGAGGTCACACACACAACAGCCCTCCAGGGAGTTGTTATTTGATCGCGGTTTTCTGTGGGGTGGAGTTACCTACTTTCCCAGTTGGGCTTTGATGCGCTCTACCTCTCTTAAAATGTATGCATGTATAACATAAGCTTTAAAGTGAAGATTAAATAAAAAATAAATTAACTTCTCGTTTATTTTTATTTAATACGGCTACTAGCGTCTAATACATAGTTTTTGTCTTTTATAATAAACCCTAGTATTGCAAAAAAAAAATACTTTGAGATAAAACCGCCTTTTGTACTTTTGTCTATTGTTACCAATTTTTGTATTTTATATTTATTGGTGCAATAAAGTGCATTGTGTAGAATGAAAGGTTCTGGTACTGCGACCACCATGAAGGAAACAACTAATGTAGACGCAATAGAAAGATTTTGCCATGAAACTCAACTCACCGCTGTGGGTCGAGGGGTGAAGTAGAATATGCAGCTCTAACTGGGGCTAGTTCGCGGCTTATTATTTAAAATATTCACGCATTGAATCGCTGAGTTATTTCGGCGCTAATACACTAAGCTTCGATGAATAAAGGCTGTCTTCATACACTGTCAAATTGTACATTGGTTTGTGGCGACCCGATTAGTGGTGCCTACAAGATGGACCGACTTCTTCTTCCTTGCATTATTCCGTTACCTAATCCATTAGAATTGGCAGAGTCCATTACCTAAGCCTAAGCAGGATATAGGTAATTCTAATTTTATGATATTAGATTCCACTAGCGGATTTGCTCCCGTGTGGATTCCGTTATTCCGATAATAAGCAGCCCATGTGATTGTAAAGGTTCCAAACTAACTTTATATCAAATTTCATTACTATCCACACGGCAGTGAAATGGTTACTTTGCACACGAAACACAATTTAGCTTCAGATTTAGGTTTCTAGGCACTTACATACCTAGGAAAATAAAATAGAAAGTATGGTTATTTAACACTTCTTATACTAAATTAGTAACTTATGTTCTCATGTATATTTAATATAAATATTATAGTATTATGCTAGTATGCATGAATAGCTATGAATGTTAAAAAATCAAACGAGGTGTGTATACAAATTATCTCCCTTCTATAGGATTCCATGGAACTCGAACGCTCAGGCAGAAAAGAAAACTCTTCCCGGACCTCTCGGCCGTATCTCAGGCCACTTTGGGTTACCCCGTCGAACATTCGTCTTTTTTGTTCTCTCTACCTACCTGGCTCTGACATGAATATATAGATATATACATTTATTTTATTATTCATTACAAATATCGACAGTATTACAAATTGTATTCCGACAAACAACTACAAATACATAGAAATCAAACTCGTAATTCTTTGAAATTGTGACTTACGTACAGCAGAAATAGAGGTAACTCAGGCGCCTACATCAATAATTTGGAGATGAATCACATCCGCAGCGAATAGCAAACGCACTCGTATCTTATCTAACGTTTTGTAACAGGAAACTGCTATACTAACTACATAAGCGAACGATTCACACGGGTGTCCGCCTACTTGAAATATTGTTTATGTCTATTATTGTCTACAGTCAAAATATTAAATCGCTGGTTGTGTTTTTATACTACGTCGGGAGGCAAAAAAGCATACGTCCCGCCTAACATAATGTAGATACCGCAGCCAATAGCCGCTTGCAATACACTCGCGTTGCCCTGCTGCTGACACAGCAAGTCATCGGGTCCTGATTACTCGCTCGCAAGAACACAGCAACTCTCCCTTGTTGTCGGAATTAGTTATTCGTCTGCGGTTTTCTGTGAGATGGAAGCACTTCCCCGGTTAGGGTGCTCTTACGCACCGCTACCTCTCTTTCGCAAGAGTCTTGTTTAACAAGGGTGCATAATGTGCCGGTGAGATTGACTTTGACTCTATAATGATCACAAAAGACCTTGTAATTTTTTTTAATTAATATATTCTTGTATGTTTTTTTATTTGCAAAGATTTGTCCAATGAGTTCAGCAAAAATGATTTTTGCCAATATCAACTTACTGTTGACGTTCAAGTTAATAATTATGCAATGCACAATGGAAGAAACATTTTACCATAGTACTATGAAAAATATTCTCGACAATCTGTGATGGGTAAAAAGGGTGCATGATTCTATTCAATCATAGATTGTGTGCCTTCCCATGCTGTCGGAGTCATTTTTATATTCATGTCGCTGTATAGTAGAACAGTATGTGTAAACATATAATAAGATCGTTCCTTTATTATGACGAGCACGGTGGCGCAGTGGTGAAACGCGCTGTTACGCTACTTTGACACCAACGCTCGTGGGTTCGATTCCCACACAGTACAAACATTTGTGTGCATGAACATGTCTGTTTGTATTGGTCTGGGTATTTTCTATGTATAATAAGTATGTATTTACAAAAAAAAAATGTATTTACGTATGTTTATCAGTTGTCTAGTACCCATAACACAAGCTTTGCTTACTTTGGGACTAGATGGCGCTGTGTAATTTGTCCGACAATATTTATTTTATTTTATTTTTATTTTTTTTATTATGATGTTTACTCATACTGTTTTACTACTTTTATTTAGGAGTTGTGTACTCGACTTTTTATCATTGACTCTTCTTTCTAGCGTAGTCCTGTTTCCTAATCCCTTGGGATTGGCGGGGACATCTAACTATGCCTAAATATTTGACGAAGATACTGATTTTGACGTGAAGTGCCTGCCGTCAGACCTCGACGACCCAGAGGGGAAACCAGACCTTTCTTAGGCTAGGTTACACGTCTTTAAAAATATAGTTTCTTGGACGTGTGGGTTTCCTCACGATGTTTTCCATCACCGCCGAACAAGTGACAATTACAAATACGCTTTTTATCATTGACTATGAGAAAATAAATAATAGATTAAATATATGTTTTTGGTACAACGACAGCAGTTATACAAGCATCCGGCTCAAAGCATAAAGGCTTTTGCACAAGAAATTATCCACGATATCTGATTTAGCATGATATGATTCCAGGATTAGTATATCGCTTTGATCATAGGAACAACTCATTTCATAAACATATTTCTATTCATAATACTACACAATTGCTATTTATTTAAATTGAGGCCTGGCGGCGTAAGTATATTTACCATGTCGGTAATAGATATTTCGAGTATTTACGATACTTACCCAGTTTTGAAAATAAAATTGGGTAAGTATCGTAAATAAACGTTGGAAGACACACAAGCATACAGCCGCCGGAGTATCGATAGCGCGTTGCCACTCCTTAGGTGCTTACTGACAATTTTCTTTTGCTCATAGGAACCCAATAACCATCCAGGTAGGTGTTATTTGACCGTGGTCTTCTGTGAGCTGGACGTCCTTCCCCAGCAGGGCTCCTTTAGCACAAAATGAGGATCACGGTGATGTCAGAATTTAAGGAAAGTCTTTTTCATGAACTCTAAGAGAAGCGAAAAGCGTTTCAAGAATCCCGTTGTTTTACAGTCTTCTTAGGGTAACCTCAGAAGGATTTTATCCCCCAGCCAGGGGTTCGTGTTAAAAAAACAAATTCGTTCCATCTTCAAGATAACAAATTACTTATCTTTAGGAGGGCGAACAATACAAAAACAATAATTTGCTTAACAATGCATGCTGGCGACTGCCAACTAAAAGTTGCCCCGGAACTTGATAGTCACTGCGGAATATCAAGTAGGTACGGAGCTCATCCTTCTTCCGCCATTTTTTAGGGTTTCGTACCCAAAGGGTAAAACGGAACCCTATTACTGAGGCTCCGCTGTCCGTCCGTCCGTCCGTCCGTCCGTCCGTCTGTCACCAGGCTGTATCTCATGAACCGTGATAGTTAGACAGTTGAAATTTTCACAGATGATGTATTTCTGTTGCCGCTATAACAACAAATACTAAAAAATAGAATATAATAAATATGCAAGGGGGCTCCCATACAACAAACGTGATTTTTTTGCTCATTTTTGCTCGATATTGATAACGGCAAGAGGTAGACGCTTGAAATATTCACAGAA
Source organism: Pyralis farinalis (assembly GCA_947507595.1). Classification (NCBI taxonomy): domain Eukaryota; kingdom Metazoa; phylum Arthropoda; class Insecta; order Lepidoptera; family Pyralidae; genus Pyralis; species Pyralis farinalis. The sequence goes on from OX382259.1 coordinate 25,849,139, forward strand.
TATTTATTTATATATTCACTTTAATAATAAATAATTAAATTAAAATAAAACAAATTTTTAAGGGGGGCTCCCATACAACAAACGTGATTTTTTTTGCTGTTTTTATAGATAATGGTACGGAACCCTTCGTGCGCGAGTCCGACTCGCACTTGGCCGATTTTTTTTATTATCGTAGTAAAATTTTACGCTCTATTATCTGTACGAGCAGGTCCACATTTTGGTTCTTGTTTTAAAGGAAGTGCGTCCTAAAAAATCAAATACTCAATTTGAATAAATGAGTTGACACGGTGAATAATAATAATGTTTTCAATCACGATATCATTCACTCGCACATCTATTTATTTTAATATTCGTATTTTAATATATTATTTATACACACCATTTGCCCAGGCTTGGCACGGCTGATCTGATCGCTACCATACCTCACAGCTCTGAAGATTTCTACAAGGTCGACCCAGCTGTTTTCGAGTCCATACGGCACATACATACACACTTCCACACATTCATTTTTATATATAAGAACAGGAAGGATTGATTTCTAAACTATTTCGCCATCATTTTACTCGAGGAAACGTGGGAACTAGTGCCAGCATCCACCCACCACCGTTTTTAGACTTGTACAACCATTGCAATGACTCGCTTGGTTATCTCATCCCCTACCTTGTATAATGAAAGCACTGTTATAGTCTTTGCTAATGAAATTGGTTTCTCAGATATTGTGATTGCTTTTTCATATGTAAGTTTTCGAAACAAAACGACGAGCTCGGTGGCGCAGTCGTGAATGACGCAACTTTGATACCAACGCTCGTGGGTTCGATTCCGACACAGGACAAACATTTGTGTGCATGAGCATGTCTATTTGTCTTGGTCTGGATGTTTTTAAGAGAAGTACCTCCACCTCACAGAAAACCGCAGCTAAATAACAACTTCGTAGAGAGTTGTTGTATTCCTTCGTATAAGTGACGTCACCAGTAAATTCCTCAGGAGTTGCTACGGTAGCAGCAGAGAAGGCACCGCGTGAGTGATATTTAAGGTATTACAAGCGTTCATAGTCTACGGTAACAGCTTATCATCAAGTGGGCCGTAGGCTTATATGTTTCTGACGTTGTATAAAAAAAATGTAAGAGACGGCCAACGCTACTCTCTCGGCTACTATGATCGTCTGTACATATGTGATCGTCTGTACGTCTGTCATCTTTACATAAAATCTTTGCCGAAATAGAAGATGTAAGTGGCGGCCAACGCTACTCTCTCGGCCACTGTGATCATCTTTGCATATGTGAACAATCCGAAACAGAAGATGTAAGAGACAGCCTCCTCGGCCACTGAGTGTCGCCTTTCTATAATAATATGTCAACTATCTGAAGCAGAAGATGCATGTGATGGACAACCCAGTTCTCTAGGTGTCTTTGCAGATGACAATGGAAATCGGAAACAGAAGATGCATGAAACATCTGCTAGCCTTATAGCAGTGGACGACTCTACGTTTTGTCTCTCTGAAACATGCATGAAAAGAGACTTTAAGAGAGGTTTAAAACTTTTTACAGCTTTTTTCGACTAGGGAAGTCCATCCTTTCCATCTCACATCTCACACAAGAAGTTATCCAATCCGTCTCACGGAAAATCACAGCCAAATAAAAACTCCCTGGAGGATTGTTGTGTGCCAGCGCAGCAGGGGTGGCAACACGTGAAAGATAATTCCCGTGAAGCGATTAAAGATAAGGATAAAAATCAATTTCGTACAGTAAGCTTATTTATATAGCTTGTAACTTTTGCTGACACTTTGTTTGATATTTATAACTTAGCTGGTCGCGGCTCCGGCAGCGTGGAGTTTAATCAATGAGTTTAATTTTAAAAGTTTTCGAGAATATTGCCGGATAACTTTAAATATTGACCCAAATTTATAATTGGTGTAAAATCCGTCGAAATTTTCATCAAAAACCGGTCACTAGACTTTTGTGTAATAGATGCACAATAGACAGATGGACGGACAGATTTTGGCTGCTGTGTACGAGCTCCGTATCACTATTAAGAAAAATAGACCTTATAGTACAGCTTTAGTGCACATTAAGCTAAACATTTTGGTCTTTATACCGTTCTTATGATGCACGTAATAAGAGTAACAATCGAACTTCGAGTGTTAAGCATGATCTGCTGTGTAAACCCGACCCTGCTAGGATTTTATTATATATGTAGACTATGCACATCACACATTTTATAATAAATAGCCCTAATATTTCCTACTATTGATATTTAAAATACTAGTTTAATACTTGAAAGGAAACCTTTGAATGCATTTGTCTGTATTCTGCCTGGGCCGTAGCGGTCCCTTTATTCAAAAGGAATAACGGGACTCACGAAGTTCAAACAGAACTAAAAGTAGGTAGAGAGTGATTTAATAATTCAATCACGTATCGTGTTCACGCGTTTGTTTACAATGTTAATCACATTTGGTTTAATGAAACGTGACGTTTCATTATTATCGTGAGAGTAATTAGTGACATTATGGTTATCGGAGGGAACGAGTGTTTGTTTGCATTTCTAGATTGGTAGCGACGTTGACGAGCTCGGTGGCTCAGTCGTGAATGACGCGACTTTGGTTGGTTTGGTGGGTTCGATTCCCACACAAGGCAAACATTTGTGTGCATGAACATGTCTGTTTGTCTTGGTCTGGATGTTTTAAGAGAGGTAGGGCGCATCAAAACAGACCGTCTGGGGAAGTACCTCCATCTCACAGAAAACCGCAGCCAAATAACAACTCCCTAGCTAGAGGGTTGTTGTGTTCCTGCGTGTGAGTGAGGTCACCAGTAAGCTCCCAAGGAGTTGCTTTGTAAGCAGCAGAGGAGGCATCGCGCGAGTGATAATTAATATATCGCAAACGTTAATAGGCTACGGTACCCGCTTTACATCATTACAGCTTGCATGCCTACCGACGTAGTATAAATAAATATAAATAAATATTGTCGGACAAATTACACAGCGCCACCTAGCCCCAAAGTAAGCGAAGCTTGTGTTATGGGTACTAGACAACTGATAAACATACGTAAATACATTTTTTTTTTGTAAATACATACTTATTATACATAGAAGATACCCAGACCAAGACAAACAGACATGTTCATGCACACAAATGTTTGTCCTGTGTGGGAATCGAACCCACGAGCGTTGGTGTCAAAGTAGCGTAACAACGCGTTTCACCACTGCGCCACCGAGCTTGTCTAAAAAAAAAACTCAACGGTGAAGTGAGGAAACTCACACGTCAAAGAAATATTTAGAAAGACGTGCCTAAGAAAAGTTTGGTTTACCATTTGGGTTGCGCAGGTCTGACGGCAGTCGCTCAATGTAAAAATCAGTATCTTCCCAAAATCCTTAGGCTCAGTTAGCGGACCCTGCCAATCTTATTGGATTAGGAAACGGAATAACGCAAGAAAAGTGTCGTACAGCAAATGGGGGCCACATTGTTATCACTCTACAGTCTTTCCATCCGTATATTATATCACAGGGATTTTACCTTGTAAACGAAATACGTGACATTTAGTTTAATGAAACGTATCGTATTTATTGTGTCCGTAATTAGTGACATTAATGTGATTAGTTCGTGCACTCCAATCTATAGTGTCACTAATTACTTTGTTTGTTTACTTTTATAGATTGGTAACTTCGGAAGCACAGATATAATAGCACTGCCGGCCGCCGTAAGTTAGCAGTAAAATGTTAAGCATGTGTATTTTTAACACCGCAGATGTGGAAAGACGAGTGAGTGCTGGGAATAGTGTGAACGGAGCGTTGGGAAAACTTCTTGGCAGTGAAAACCTGAGCCAGAAGGCACAACTCGCTATACACAATGCAGTGTTGGTCCCAACGCTAACTTATGGAAGCGAGAGCTGGGTATGGCAGAAAGAGCATGAAAGTAGAATAAACGCGGTTGAAATGCGAGCGCTGCGCAAAATTTGTGGCGTAAGGCTTGTAGACCGTATTCGCAATGATGATGTTAAATAGAGTTGGTCTGAAAGAGAGCGTCGGTGTTAAAATAAGAAGAGGCATGCTCCGATGGTTCGGGCATGTAGAAAGAATGCAAGATGAAAGAATGACGAAGCAGATATACAATGCAAAAGTGGACGGATGTAGGAGCCGGGGAAGGCCAAGACTTACCTACCATGACCAAATTGGTCGTGTTCTATCAGAAGGTGATGTCAGGAGCCCTAGAAACCGGCGAGCGTGCATGAGAAGAGCAATGAATGTTAAAGAAGCGAGTGAGATATGTAAGGATCGAGTCACGTGGCGCTCGGTTCTCTCTGCCTACCCCGCAAGGGATTTGGCGTGAAGTTATAGATAGATGTGTATTTTCATACGGTGTGCCGGGAAAACGGATCAACGTTGAATGTCATGGGCCGTGTTTGTATTTGAAATGTGAATTGTGTTTATAAGGTGTAATGTGAAGGTGTACAGATAACGATAGTTCAACATATAAATATGCATTTTGTGACGTAGCAATAAAAGTGTGATTTGCGTAGCTTGAGCAGGCGTCATGTGTACCTATTCTGTCAATTATTGGTCTTATTATCTGACAATAAAGTATTGGAATTGAATTAATTTCTTCATTATTATAGTTCCTGTCCCATAAGGCAAATCGGGAGCTATATTGATGTGTCACTATCACTACGCAGTCTGTCTATACGTAGGTACTCGTATATCATGACATGCGTACCTACCTAGTAAACGAAATACGTCACATTCGATGTAATAAAACGTATTATATTTATCAGCTGTGTAATGGTGATACTATGGTTATCGATGTGCACGACTGTTTGCTTTACTAGATATTGGTACAGTCGGAAACACAGAAAAGGTACTAGCAGTTTATAATAAATTCATAAACATTCTTATAGCTGTTTGCTTCATTTCTTCTTCTTTCAGTGTTCTATATTTGAGAGGCAAAACTCGCCCCTGCTTCCTGTCCTTCCGTTTGTCACGCGTCTAGTGAGGTGTGTAAGGACCGAGTCATAATATGGCGCTCGATTCTCTCTGCCTACCCCGAAAGGGATTTAGCGTGAAATTATAGATAGACGGATAGATGATTTGTTATTAATCATTTTATAATAAATAATATAATATAATATATATATATATATATATATATAATACAAATACTGAGTAATCCAATTCTTGAAAAGATTTTTAATTCGTAAACAATTACTATACCTATAGCCTATAAACCAGAGACTCATTGAGAGTTGCAATCGTTGTAACAACCTGTTTTTTAAAGCGGGCTGTAGCCTGTAGGGACATCTTTCAACGAATTTAGGATTTGAGGAATAAAACTCTTGGAACCGCACAGTATGTGACCATTTGGGTCCCAAGTGACCATGTCCTGTGAACCAGCGGTACGATTGCGGAAAAAGGCTATAGACATCATGTTATACTCTAAGAATAACCCATTGTAAAATCAGTACACCAAAAAGTAAAGATAATAGGCAAAGTCTCCTTGGGTTCATTATTGTATGCAACTTATTCACGTATAATGAGCCCAAGGATAGCTTTTCGGATCAACAAACAATTCTCACAGCTCAAAAACATGGGCAGGTACCTTTATTAAGTAAAATATGTCTCTTTTGTAAGCTGACAAGTACTATTATCACTTCGTAAGATAAAGTAATGCGGCTCGCCAACATTGATTAAAGTCACGGGAACTCAGATTACTTGCCTGTCCCCGTCCTCCGCCCGCGACACCTCCTCTTATGTCTCCAGTTTATCCTTGGTGTTTGACTTTAATATGGCGTTTGACGAGCTCGGTGGCGCAGTCGTGAATAACGCGACTTTGACTCCAACGCTCATGGGTTCGATTCCCGCACAGGACAAACATTTGTGTGCGTGAACATGTCGGTTTGTCGTGGTCGGAATGTTTTTAAGAGAGATAGGGCGCATCAAAGCACCCCGTCTTGGGAAGTACCTCCACCTCACAGATAACCGCAGTCAAACAAGGGCAACTCCCTAGAGGGTTGTTGTGTTCCTGTGTGTGAGTGAGGTCACCAATAAGTTCCTATGGAGTTGCTATATTAGCAGCAGAGGAGGCTTCACGCTAGTGATGACGTGGCATAAAAAATTGGACGATATAATGATCCTAGTGAATGAGACATGGCACATGAGTACAATGTCGCTTAACGTAATTTTTGATGAGCTCGCTGGCGGAGTGGTTAACAATGCTACGTTAACAGCATCGCTCCTGGGTTCAATTCCCACACGGGACAAATATTTGTGTACATGAACATGTCTGTTTGTCTTGGTCTGGATGTTTTTAAGAAAGGTAGGGCATGTCAAAGTAGCTAAACTGGGGAAAGTCCACCTCAAAAAAACCACAACCAAATAACTACTCCCTGGAAGGAAGTTGTGTTCCTGCAAGTGAGTGAAGTTACCAGTGAGCCCTTAAAGAGTTGCTGTGTTATTAGCAAGGGTACGATACTTACTTAGGGCGCGATACTTCAAGTATTGCACGCGTTCATAGGCTGTACTTCTTTACATCAGGCGGGCCCTATGCTTGCATACCTCCTGACATTGTGTAAAAAAGAAATACTTTGCCACCACAGCTTCTGGCATAATATCGAAAAATTACCTTGATTTTGTTAATTAAAAATAAAATAAAAATATTTTAATAAATATTGTCGGACAAATTACACAGCGCCACCTAGCCCCTAAGGTAAGCGAATCTTGTGTTATAGGTACTAGACAACTGATAAACATGCGTAAATACATTTTTTTTTTGTAAATACATACTTATTATACATAGAAAATACCCAGACCAAGACAAACAGACATGTTCATGCACACAAATGTTTGTACTTGGTGGGAATCGAACCCACGAGCGTTGGTGTCTAAGGAGCGTAACAACGCGTTTCACCACTGTGCCACCGAGTTCGTCAATTAATCGAATAGTGCCGCAAGAAACGCATTGAAAAAAATCGGCCAAGTGCGAGTCGGACTCGCGCACGAAGGGTTCCGTACCATTATCTATAAAACGGCAAAAAAATCACGTTTGTAGTATGGGAGCCCCCCTTAAATATTTGTTTTATTTTAATTTAATTATTTATTTTTAAAGTAAATATATAACTAAATATTTTGTGAATATTTCAAACGTCTACCTGTTGCGGTTATGAATATCGAGTAAAAACGAGCAAAAAAATCACGTTTGTTGTATGGCAGCCCCCTTAAATATTTACTTTATTCTATTTTTTAGTATTTGTTGTTATAGCGGCAACAGAAATACGTCATCTGTGAAAATTTCAACTGTCTAATTATCACGGTTCATGAGATACAGCCTGGTGACAGACGGACGGACGGACGGACGGACGGACGGACGGACAGCGGAGCCTCAGTAATAGGGTTCCGTTTTACCCTTTGGGTACGGAACCCTAATTAATAATAGGTTCTTAAAAATTGAGATTTTGCACATTGAAATTAAACTATTTTTAACGGAAGTATCCGTGGTCGCAGGAAAATTCCTGCGACCACGGACGCTGCAAAGCGTTCGAAACGTCAGGTTTCAACAAAATAAATAAAACACGCGATACTTCCGTTAAAAATAGTTTAATTTCAATGTGTAACAATCGCGAAAACCTAAGACAATACTATGAGATTTTGCATTTTCAACACCTTTACGCTATTTACGCCAAGGTCCACATCGAGTCGAAGACGGTGACTATGGCATCGCCCTCAGCCTTAGAATACGAGTATATAGAAGGTCAGTATACTCACTGAGGTAAAACGAAATTTAAATTATGTAAAATGTTAATGTAATAAAATTAAAAAGTCTGACTGGAACATGATGTCTGTGTGTAACGTTAACTTAATCTCATAAAACTATTAGTATGTTATATAGACTCAAATATTTTTAAGAGAGTCTGGGGAAGTACCTCCACCTCACAGAAAACCGCAGCCAAATAACAACTCCCTAGAGGGTTGTTGTGTTCCTGCGTGTAAGTGAGATCACCAGTAAGCTCCTATAGAGTTGCTGTGTAAGCAGCAGAGGAGGCGCCGCGGTGCGAGTGATATATGTTACAAGCGATAATAGGCTACGGTAACTGCTTTACATCAGGTATACCGTATGCTTGTATGCCTCCCGAAGTTGTATCAAAAAAAAATATGCATTTTTAAAAATTTTAGTCGGCCAAATAAACAGTTTTGTTCTGTCTGCCTGCCTGCTAATTTTATTTCGAAGTGGCTGAACTGATTTTGACAGAAATTACCAACAATTCTGGTAAAGTATACCTGTAGTTATAATATGGTACACGCCTTTCTAGCTACTCGTATATACATCTTTACTCCTAGTTTCTGGCGAGATAGGCAGAGAGAGAATTAAGCGCAACATGATTCGGCCCTTACAACTTTCGTTTTCATGCACTCTCGCCGGTTCTTGCCTCCAGACAATTCTTGCTACCAAGAAATTTTCCCAGTTTCAAGGCAGCCTATGTAACAACTCCCCAGAGGGTTGTTGTGATCCTGCGTGTGAGTGAATTCACCAGTAAGCTCCTAAGGAGATGCTGTATTCGTTGCAGAGGTGGCGTCGCGCGAGCGATACTTCATGTATTGCAAGCGCTCATAGGTTACGGTAATCGTTTTACATCAGATGGGCCGTATGCTGCTATATCTCCTGATGTTGTATAAAAATAAAAGAATCCCAATGCTCTATTCACAATATTCTCTGCAACGGTGTACTGCTCATATCGTTCCATCCATATCTGTTAACACTTTTTTTTATATAAAACTAATTTGGCAAACAACCATGCGGCCCGCATTAGATGTTAAGCGGTCACCGCAGCCTATTGACGCTCGCAACACCACAAAGATATTACTCGCGCGCTGCCAATCTTGTGACCTAAGGATGTTTCGTCACAGCACCTAGTAAATTCTCTAGCATATCCCACCCTTCAAAACGGAACCAAGCTATATAAATATAGCTGCTTGGCGGTAGAAATAGAGACAGAGGTACCCATGGAGACGACTTATGTACAAAGTCTCCCTCTGGTGAATTCACTACTATGTTACGCATGCTGTTGTCATAAGTGCATCTCGTACTCATAGCTGCACAGCACGCAGAAACGCTAAACAATTCCCGCATTTTGGCAATATGTCCCATATGCACGACCCTGTCATTATGTTATCTCAAGATCTGCAAAACTACAGAAAATCTTCTGGTCTAGAGGTGCTTCTAACTTCATTTTAGTCGTAATATACAGTGTTACGTACATATTTGCAATGTTAAAACTTTAAATTATCTACTCCTGCTGTGTGATTATTTTGGAAATTGATTTTATTTGAGAACCTCAGCTGTGACAAACTTTATAGTTTCATGTATTAGATATTTAAATTGTGTTCGGTTTATGAGGTACTAAAATATAATGTTTATATACATAGGTATATAAGAATACTTGGTAAATATATAAAACTTTGATGCTTTTGAAAGATACGCGCTTATCTCTCAAATAAGGGATAATCCTTGTTGTGGGAACTGAAAGGTTTTCAATTCGATGACTAAATCCGTATAAAAAGTGAAGCCCTATAAAGAAAATTGAATTTGCCGAAACAAAACATCTGATTGAATGAGAAAGTCGGAATTCCTAACAAATCCACCCGTCCCCATTGGCCCATTTTCGAGGCCCTCGTTCTTTCGGCCAAATAAATGGCCCACGAAAAATTTATGTCTTTTGACGCTTCTTGCTGTCCCGGATTCTTCGTCCCGTCCCTTAGTAATATCGTTTTTGTGACTCTTGTCTTGCAGTCTAAATCATTACTGGTACTTGTTACATGGTTGAATGATAAATAACTTCAAACACGAGGACCTAAGTCAACATTAAATACTCGTAGTTACGCACTCTTTGTACTGTGACAGTTATTTAAACAAGCATTACGACCTGTGCCGCAACGATTTTTAACAGGTGCAAGGGACTTTTATTAATGGACGACGGAGCTTCATTCTGCATTTTTCATTCTATTTTTTGTGCATTTTTGCATACAAACAATTACATAGATTAACTTCAAAAGCAAAATCTAATCACAATTCAAAATTTGGTTCAAATCGTTAAAGTCGTTTCTGATTACTAGAAGGTGATGTCAGGAGGCCTAAAACCTGGCGAGCGTGCATCAGAATAGCTATTAATGTTAAAGAAGCATTTATTCTATTGTAAAATATTTTTATCATTGTTCAGATGGCTATGTCTTAATTAATTAATAAGTGTTCAGCTTAGTTTATTTATTAATTAAAATATAGCCAATTGAACTGAAGAAGGTCAAGGAATATTTATTATTGTGACCGTCTTCTCGTTCATGGTTTATTTCAATGTAACCTAAGCTTCACTAATCGCTTTATCACACCGCTATGTAGGCAGAACATGACTGCTATTCCATTCTAATAGTCAGTTATAATTGCACAAGGTTATCCTTCCAACTTTTAATCAACTTCTAGTTGTAATATTTGTATGTATGTATTGACGTAAATTGTAATATTAGCAGTCTATGACTCAAACTTGTAAATACTGATTACATTACATTATTCGTATTATTTTTCTGATTCATACTATTTCGTGCCTGTTTTTGTTGTCACCCAGCAATTACTTTTTTGTACCACGTATGATTGGCTGGAAGAGATCTGTTGTAGAAATATACTCAGCTTTATACACCTTTGAGATTACTATTGTAATGAGATCTGCAAAGATTATTGGTGCTGGGCTTATAGAAGGGGACGGAAGCTTATATATTTTTTTAATTATTATTATTATGATGTTATTAAGTAACTAATAAATATACTAAATAGGTATATATTTAAAAATGTTATCAGAATTAAAAATCTGTCATCGGTACTAAAATAATTTCTCTTTCATTAGCGAAATGGTTCCGAAACTGTTGTATGCATGTATCTCATACGTTGGAAGTCAGAAGAGTGCACGCATGTTTACCTGCGGCTTCCTCAAGCATCGTAAATCATTACTGCAACATTGCCTACGTACACATTGATAAAAATTATCTCGTACGACAAGCTAATGTCTTGTCGTACTAAAACACAACTTACAATATACCAACGTTAACCTGTTGCACTTCACGAACTGGTTATCGAAATATGAGCGTCCATTAAACTTGACTAAACCAGTGCATTTTTATCTCATTTACTGATAAACTGAGCAAGGAACATCTGGTGTCGGGTGATGTCTCGAGTGTCGTAACAGACTATAAGCAGACCTTTCGAACCTTGTAATGAAAAAATAGCCTTGTTTAGCTTTGTCGATTATCTCATTTGTTACATCGATTATAAATTATGAAACAAAATGGTAGAATTTCGAACCGTGATCTTGAAACTACTATTTATTGATGGTAGTTTTAGGTATCTTTGTGCATAGCAGAGGCAGTAGTGAAAGGCTCATGATTGTGATAATAAATGCGCATCGCTGACTGCAGAATATTCCTCTCGTCGCTCCGTTCCTTGTGCTGAAGAATTGGTACCAATTAGGAAGAGCGAGGGTGCGCTGCGGGCGACGGGGTCGTCGCCCGCTCGCTGGCACTTCGCCAGCTAGGCTCCAAGTCTTCTATTTGAAGAATTTGCACTTAAAATCCCGGTATTTCTACGGCATTTTAAGTTTCGGGCTGTTTTGATGCGCCCTACCTCTCTTAAAAACTTCCAGATCAAGACAAACAGACATGTTCATGCACACAAATGTTTGTCCTGTGTGGGAATCGAACCCACGAGCATTGGTGTCAATATCGCGTCATTCACGACTGTGCCACCGAACTCGTCAAAATTTACGTATGTTTATCAGTTGACTAGTAGTATAAGCTTTGATTACTTTACCTCATAACGTCGTGTAATTCGTGTCCAAATAAATTTTTCATTTATGTAAAGATAAATTTCATATAATTAGAAAACTGCAATGATCATTATAATTAGATTAATCTGGCGCTTATTTTAACAGTTTAATTCTAAGTTTGATAATTTGCTTGTCGCAATCTGCAGCACAAAACGACCTCCCTAACTCAAACTTTTTATAGCCATTCTTATGGAAACAGTAGGTATACCTATGCATAAGTAAGGTCCTCGCTTTATAGAAAGTTTCGCTTCAAGCGTGCTTCCGTATTCCGTGAACTTTTTGTTATAATTTGCAGATTATAACAAAAACTTTACACGTATAAATGTAATGCCTAATAAAATGTATTCTCTAGACTAGGGTTATCTCTGGATAATGAAGGATTAAAAAATTCAGCCCGGGGTGTTCACATTTTATTGTCTCTATTATATATATATATCTTCCTATGCAAATAAATATTCAGTTCCCTGAGGACTGCGGTACGAATTAAGGTCGCCAAGAAGCTGGTGAGGAAGGGTTAGCAGCGGGGTGGCAACTCGTGAGTAGTGTTTTTTACAATACAAACGCAATGATAACTGCAGTTGACACCAGTCAAATCGTGTGCTTATTTTTTATCAATCGCAGTTTAAAATAAAATCGATTAAATCTGGATCATCGAATTCGCCCACCGACACATATAAGTGCCGTTATAAGTTCTTTGTGAGATTTTAAATGATCTCTAACACTCTTAAAATTAATGCTCTATTTTCCAGTAATATTTGCATAAGATTTTACACATGACTCAACCCCACCTTACGAGATTTTCTAACATTCACAGCTCTTATCATGCACGCTCGCTGCTCTAGGGCTCCTGATGGCACGTTCTCATAAAACACGAGGAATATGCCCGTGATAGGTAAGTTTTGACCTACCTCAGCTTATGTTTCATCATTTTCCTCTTGCATTATATAAACATGTCCGAATCATCAGACCGCGCCTCGCATTACGTTACATGTACTCTCTTTCAGACTAACTCTTTTCTTACATCATCATTGCCAACGCGGTTAACAAGCGTTATCAATCGCTGTCTTGCCTTTTTGTGAGAGAATCTTAAAAACGTTACGTCTTCACGGATGAATAAGCCAATTTTATTGTCTTCTAAAATCACAATTAAGCCGCCAAATGATTCTCAGTACCTTTTTAAAAGCCACCGGAACATATTAGTCAATTGATAATTTACCACCATCGGCGAAGAAAGTGATGAATTCTGCTGGCTTCGATTAGCGTGAAAGAGCGAACCAGAGCGTAGCATTCTCTTTGCCTAATTAATACAATTACACATGTCTCACTAGTTCCATACTTTATACTATTTTATTCTATTCCTCTGAAGATACCCAAGAGAACAAAGAAAATCTTTGGCGCGACTCAGTCCGTACGTTTATGTATGAAAAACCTTAAATAGTTCCATTTGAATCAACAAAACAATACTTCTTGAATGCAACAAGAAAACTTTTATTATGTTTTGAACAAGATAATGGATGATAGAATTAATATTAGAAATTTCGAATACGAATAATTTTATTGTAATCCGCTTAATTTATTTTTTAGGGTTCCGTACCCAAGGGTAAAACAGAACCCTATTACTGAGGCTCCGCTGTCCTTGAACCGTGATTATTTGGGTGATAGTTAGACAGTTGAAATTTTCACAGATGATGTATTTCTGTTGCCGCTATAACAACAAATACTAAAAAATAGAATATAATAAATATTTAAGGGGGCTCCCATACAACAAACGTGATTTTTTTGCTAATTTTTGCTCGATATTGATAACGGCAACAGGTAGATACTTGAAATATTCACAGAATATTTATTTATATATTTACTTGAATAATAAATAATTAAATTAAAATAAAACAAATATTTAAGGGGGGCTCCCATACAATAAACGTGATTATTTTGCCGTTTTTATCGATAATGGTACGGAACCCTTCGTGTGCGAGTCCGACTCGCACTTGGCCGATTTTTAAAATTTGAAAGAATACTTTGTAATCCTATTTTCTTTAACACTCCATAATGTAATTTGATAAAAAACACAAAAAAAATATGTGAAACGGCGGGAAATCGAAATTAGTTTTTAACATAATACGTTCCTAAATAATTAAACTAAAAATTTCTGTGTTACAGTAGCGAGACTAGTTATATGAGAATGTACATTATTCTTCACAAAAGATCCTCCGCGTGTTGTATCCGTATCGTGGTCTCAATAACTACTCAATGTATTATGATAAAATTATATTTGGGTTACCTTTATGCCGAAAACAATTGGGGCTCCTACCAAATGTAAGATAACTCAAGCTCCAATCGGGCAGAACTACGGGAACCAGCTAGGAATTATGTAATAATTGTACTATAATTAATCCTGCATTTTAGCAAGATGAATGCTGAAAAACATATTATATATGTAATCAATTAAATACCAGTCATCAAATACCCCAGAATAATTATTTATCCTACCGAATAGTCTTTCAAATACAGGAGAGATATAGTAATCTAACAACTAAATATAAATTTAAGTAATTTACCGATCTCATCTTCTACTTGACTTTAATAAATGAAACTAGTACTGACCTCTCAATGTCAAGATCAGTAAGATATATTGTAAGCTATTTAAACGGTTTGACCCCACGTATTATATTACAAGAATAGATTTTTCATCCTGGTAATTTGTTTAAATCAATGTTATTACTTTGCGCTAAGACATGAAAAACGTTGTATGTAACTCAGGTGGTAAATTGATGAGGCTATCAAAATGCTGAAGTCTTCCAAATCCAGCTTAAAAATATTTGTAGCGTGAAAGGAACAAACAAGTTTAAAATAATAAACTGAAATCGACTTCATTGAACTCTATTATTGATTCACATCGCTACTTTATCTTATACCGGGGTCGATTTCAATGAAGTGGGTGATACTTGTTTATTTAACACTAGCTGTTACCCGCGGCTTCGCCCGCGTGCTCTAAAAACAAAGCGTGTTTTCCTGATTCTGAGTGAGACGGAGAAGTTCTATGGACAGCTTTATACATCGTCGTCGTTACAACAACCGGGCAAAAGTGTTGATAACGACGCAAGAGCTAAACTGATCCGACACTATACCAAAGATATCCCATCACATCAGTGTGCACGTATGGCTCTTAAACAGCTTAAAAATGGGAAAGCAGAGTGAGGACGGAATTGCGGCGGAGCTTCTGAAAGCGGGTGGAAAGCCGATACTTGTAGTCCTTTATAGGCTGTTCAATTCCGTCATACACTCCGGTGAAACAGCGGAAGCGTGAAGTAGAAGCCTGGTCATGTTGTTCTTCAAAAAGGGTGATAAGACCCTTTTTAAGAACTATAGGCCGATATCGCTTCTGAGCCGCGTTTATGTACTGTTCTTGAGACACGCAAATGGTCTCGCACGTAGACTTGATAATTTCCAGCCTCGCGAACAAGCCGGTTTCCGAAAGCGCTTTAGTACCGTAGATCACATACATATCCTCTGTCAGAATATACAGGAGACTGAGAAGTATAATCTGTCCTTATATCTGGTGTATATACAACGAAAAAGCCTTTGATTCCGTTGAGACATGGGCGGTGCTGCAGTCTCTCCATCGATGAGACCGAACTGACTATCGGTACCTTGAAGCGTTGAAGTGTTTATACAGTAAGGCAACGATGTGTATCCGAGTACAGGACCAGAGTACGAGACCAATCCAAGTGCAAAAAGGTGTCGCATCGCCCTCTCTTACTATACATTCGGGAAACTTGTGGGCCGACCAAATAGTTCGTAGAACCGACAACCGCTGGGATAGAAAGGTTCTCGAATGCATCCCCATACACGCAATGTGGGACGACCGGATCCCACTAGACGTAGTGACGAACTCAAGTGGTTTGAAAGAGTCGATGAATGCAGGTGGCACAGGATTGAGACGAATGGCACTCTAGAGGGAAGACCTATGTTCAGCAGTAGACGAATACGGGGCTGGTATGATGATGATCACACCGAGTATTGCTACTATAAATTTTAGCTGATTCGAGATCATAGGAGATTATTTCAGTGTTTTGAGTGTTTTATTTCAAAGGTCATATATATTAAAAACAACGTCGGCCCTAAGACACTCCGTTGTGGGATACTGTATGCTAGGCTAGCCTCGTCGCTTGTAACTTGACTAATCTAACCTAACCCTCTGAATTTCACTATGAACATAACTTACAAATAATTGCAAAGAAATTCCTCTAGTACTGTTATGTTACTAGTTGAAGAAAAGGGAGTATTAAAAGCGATACAAACTTAATTGGGCTATTTTAAGAATATAAAAAAAAGGTTAACTAAAGTTCGGCTAAACAAAGTCTTTAAGAACTCGCGATTTGCACTGTCTCACCGGAAAACACTGAATGCAAAACTGGCGAATGGAGAAAGCGGCCGTCGGCTATAGTGGCCGACGACTGCAGATGGACACGTCAGCACCCCAGACAGCTTGCAGATCCGTGAGGAACTCACGGACGTCGATCACGATGCTGAAGATGATGGAATTGGTCAGGACTGCCTTGCGGTCCAACACCGCAGCGGTATAAGTCACAGTCGCCGTAGTCCACAGCAAGGGCTGGAGGTATACGAAAAGTATTTAAATTAAAATGTCCGGAGATACACAGGTTCGGAAAAGAGAGAGAAATTTCCGATGGTTCACCACGTAGCCAACACAGCAGGGGCCGGCGGTCTCAGACGTGGTGCACAATATGTCTCTATCGTCCAATCTTCCTCCAGACTGACATGTTTTCTGTTTTCCGTCCTAAAATCTATAATTTAAAAAATTTCAATTTTACAAATAAAATATTTTTTGACAAACATCATTGGGTTAACAGAGACAATGTCGTGTATATCTCTAAAAAGGTTTTACAAAATATATTATTCAAAAAGGTTATTACAGTACCTATGGACTCGGACAGAGACGTATCGAAACCTTTTCAAGTCTAAAAATATTGTGAGATAATTATCCCGATTATCTGTTTGGTTAGTGCGAAAAGTAATATACGTTGCGACATAATCTTCAGTGCTTTTCCTGGGTCTAAAGTCAAATTGACTGTTGGATATGATGTTAAATTTACTTAACAAGATAATTTAGAAGCCTTTTGCTAATTTATGTTTCTAATATTGTTTTTGATACCATAGTCGGGGCTAAAATTATACAATAATTACCTAGATCCTTTCATCTTGTATACTCGAATTATAGTCGATTTTAGAGCAAATATGAAAATACTCCTTTACTAACACTGAGATTAGCAAAGTGCACAATGTTGGAATCAAATTCTGTCTTTGCAATCTTAAGGAAATCAGAAGGAAAGCTTCTTCAACTTCAGGCGCTGATAGATTTGAGCTCATATGGATTGAGTGCACTTCTTCAAAATAGGTATCCATCAGAACAAAGGAAATTAGTTAAGGTAAATTTTTTGAAAATGTTCCGGGCGAGGAAACTATAGAAGGTGTTGTTACCTTTGTTGTCAAAAAAGTTTTTTATATATTTGTATGTACATTCGAAACTTAGTCTCCTAAGTGTGACTTCAACCAATACATAAGTTCTCATTGTAATAAAAAAACTAGAATTTGTCAATATTTCTGTTCTTTCTGTGCGGTTTCTGAGACTGTGCAGGTGCACTGTAAATTTCGCTGCAAATTATGCGCTTTCAGGCTTTCGCTGAATCTTTATTTTATTTGTTTTAATTATTGATGCAATAAGTCGAAATAAAACTGTTTCCTCTTATTAGGGCTCCGTAAATTTCATTATGAAGAATGTAATAACTAGGCCAATTGGCTATTCGCAAGTTGTATTCCTATTTTACAGTATAATAATAAATCATATACAGTTACATTATTCATATTCCTTGAAAAACTACTAACTGCCCGATTGAAACATTAACTATGACTAATAAAATAAATATCAAAATAAGTTTAGGTAGCTACGTCAACATACATTCTCCACGTATTCATGTAAGTGTAAAGAGTGTAAATGATATCACCATGCTCGCACCTTATTAATATTTGTATCGCATGCACTATTGATTAATATTTTTACGTCTACATAAATACAAAATGTTATGTTAAAGTATGAAATTGCGAGCTTGATATAGAAAACAAACGATTTCAGATCATTGAGAACGCACTAAGAGTTTCCAATGAATGAAAATCCGCTCAATTGTTTCAGCGGTTCAACACACACGTGCATATACACACTCGGGAAAAGGCGCATACACACATTCATTAGCACATGAACGAATGCACGCACGAACAGTCTGCCTCCCGGATCTGTATTTCAGATTGAATGAAAATTAACTATTAATATAATATTGAGGTTAATTATAACATGGTCTTCTCACGCGAGACAGTGAAATTTATATTACGTAGATTTTCGAACCATTTTTGTTCAATAATTCATTATATAATCTGAATATGAAATATCGTTTTCATTAGATCGTTCGAAAACTGATTATATATTTATGAAATAGTATTGTCGTCGGTTTGTGAAACTCAAATAAACATCAAAATAAGTAAGTACATATCAAATGAAATCTTCCCTCGTATTATCATCCGTGTCAGACGATATCTAATCGATATGCACACGGAGGTTCTGCGCCGTGGAACTTACGTAAATTTAATGTCATTAGGGCCGTGTTTTCTTTGAAGCATGACACGACGCAACTACGAGTATGTAACAGGACTCTACGCTGATTAGTGCAGATGACTTGCCGCTTTATTAGCCATCGGTGTGCATAATACGCGCACGACCCCACGGAAAGTGCGCGCTAATGCACTTTAATATGGTGTGTCGTTGAGCAGAATCATTCCCAAAAAACTCAACCACTGCTTACTTGTTTAATTTGCAAGTCTCCCTAATAATATACGATAAAATAGTCGACTTTTACTGAATAGTGGACTAAATGAGATTGATATTAAGTGTGACCATAAATATTGTCACGACAAAGTGACAAAAAAAAAAATAAACATATCACATTTGAATTTGAAACCTGTTTGTTATTCTCAGGTCAGGTTTTATACAAAAAAACGAGATATTCGAGTTCGAACGGAGCGCTACATAGAGCTGAACATAGGGTAGTGGTACATAGGGCCGCGGGACGTACTTTAGGTAGTAATATGGACCCAATGGGGACATGAGTGGTTATATATTCACTGTGTGTTCTCATTTACGCTAAGTATATTTGTGATACTCTAAGATTTATAATAATGGAATGGGGTGATAAGATTTTAGTAGGCTATGGATGTATGTTTATATCTTCAGTATACCTACTAAACTATTCGTTGTATATTAGCAAATGAGGTATCATTGGAAGTGTCATTCTGTCCTGCTGGTTATATGCTATATAACGTTATTGAAAACCTGACATGGTGACTTATGGCGAACATAAAGTATTACAACGGAAGATAAAAACATTATATTAATATATTGCGTATCTAAAGGTCTGAATAAGTACATTCACAAATGAGGTTATTTATTTAAACTTATAAACGAATATAAAAATGATATAAGTGAAGCCCAAATCATTTCTATTTACAAAAAGTTTTAAAATTCAATTTATTTATTACGAATATGGGTAAAACACTGTTGGTAAAAAAATATGTCATTGCGCTTCAGCCGTATTCTACCAAAAGGTACAATAAGAAATCCTCGAATATCGAATAATAATCAGGATCAGATGTCACAAAATGAAATAAAGTTTAAAACAATTACAGATTAGATTAAAACATAAAATAAATTATTATAATCACATGTAATATTTTTGTAGATGAAATGGCAAATAATGATGGAATAAATGAAGTAATATGTCCATTCACCCGAGCACAAAATAAAAACTAAAGGAGTAAATGGTAAGAAATGCTTCAGTAGTGTAGGAAGTCTTTTCGTTTGACAAATTTAACAATCTTTTTGATGGTGATGACGTTTAAATTCGTGTGTGGCTTTTAAGCATCGCTTTCTTGTTCTGTCAGGATAGATGCCAAATAAGCCTGACAGGCAGTCACCGCGGTTACCGCTCAAAAGTATGTACGGTATCGAAGTCGTTGTAAGATTCTGGAGAAATTATGTTGCACTACCTATTGCACCAACAATGTTATATCTACAGAATTAGGGCCAAAATTGCTGTACAGTTTATGTTTGTCGATACTTCTAAATTTGATATGCCTCTCTTACAAAATACTCACGACTGTGTCGTTAAGCCATTACTTTGCTTTAGTTAGAACTTTATTCTAAAATATTAACTATGTATGTATTATACATATATTAGTTGTTTTTCTAGGTTAAATGATAAGCCATGATTTCAAATGGTGATAATTATATTGGTTTCGGTTAGAATTTCTTATATATTATTTAATATTAAGTTAAGTAAGTAGGTTAAGTAGTACTATATTAAGTATTTGTTTACATTTGTTTACAATATTATTATTTATAACCTGAATTTATTCTTTGAATAATTTTCTGCAGGATCACTTCTTTACGCATAATGTTTTTTTTCCTAATATACTTTGGCGTAAACATTTTGGCATATTTTTAGATTGTTTTATGGCATACATTTTATATTGACATAACTTCTCTTTATCTTTTAGGCTAATTTGTTTTGGCTAGCCCTACGGCTACACGCATCACGCATATTTTGTATGATCTACATAATATCTGTCTAAATTAGATAATGATGACATAGGTACATGGGACATTTAGAAAGTTTCAGAAAGTGGCCAGTTGTAATAAAAGAAATAGAAATACGATTATGAAATTTGAAATAGAACTTATTAACTTGCGATATTGTTATTTGTTTTCCATTGTGGTGTCGTTTTAAAAATTGTGTGGAGTCAAATTATATAATGAATTTAACTCAAGGAAATTTTCCCATAAGTTGCTAACTTTAATTAGTATTTCGCGATGAAGCCGCATTTCACAGCTCTGTTTATGCGTGTTTCAGTGAACTTAGACGTGAACTGAAATCATATCTAGCACAATGGACATGAAGGTGAAATGAAATGACCAGCGATTGCACTTACCGAACCTAATGTTAACATCGCAAGTCAGTTTGAGACTGACAAGAAATATTTGTCAGCAAATGGAATGAAGCATATGATTTGTACTCGAAGGATGCCGTATAACTTGATGGAAGACCAGAAACGACAGCGTATAGAGTTTGCTTCCTATAATCAAAGTGAAAAAAAAAAACTTGGAGCCATAAATTGGCAATGAATAAGTTCACTGTTTACTCAAGGCCCTAAGTTCCAGCAAATATAACAATGTATAAATTTTGAGGGCTTGACACTTTGATAAACAATAAATATAATTAATGTCTGGTCTTATCTGATCCTCATATAATCATTATATCAGAATTCAGAACTTTTCAATATAAACTAAGTAAAAATATAGCTATTTTGTACTTAGTGGAGATTTATTATCGTAGTAGGGGTGTAGTTATGATTGCGCGTAAGCAGAATGTGTTTTTGTGGTGGCATACAAATGTACAGTCTACACATACAGCCACAAATGATTTTAAAATTAAATAATAAAATAATTATATGTGGCAACATTATTACTATTGGCTAGTTGTAAATACTTCTCATTTCAAGGTATAAAAATATTAATATTTAGAATTATTAAAAGATGTTGAACCTATTACGTATAAAATACACACAACCCTATTTCATTGCGATATCCCGTTTCCTTTTCCGTTGGGATTGGCGGGGTCCACTAAGGATTTGGAGAAGAGTCAGACAGGCCTCCACAACTCAGTAGGAAAACAGAATTTTCTTAGATAAGGTCACATGTCTTTAGAAATATAATTTCTTGGATGTGCAGTTTTCCTCACGATGTTTTCCTTCATATATACACACACACACAGTACCTAACAAAACAAGTATTAATATCAACTTTTGAGCCAATTAAAATAACTTTTCCTAACATAAGACGTTAAAAAATTAAGTGGCATTACGCGGATAATCAGGAGGGAATCGTTGGCATTTAATTTAGATACACGCAGCCTAACAGAGAAGAGGGTATCATTCAAACAATATAAACAAATATATTCCATGGCCATAATGGGCTCGGTAATGGCTCGTCATTTAACTGGTTGGATCTTTCGTTACAGATGAAGAACAAAGGCTCTCGCCACGCTCCTGTTAATTCGTCTACACTTTCCCACTGCGACGATAAAAAGGAAGTCACGGCGAAAGGTTCAATGCCCCGTGCAGTTTCTAAGCCCCCACTCCTTGATAAGCGAGCCCTGTGGCCGAATCAAAAGAGATCCCCGCCATTAGAGCTCATTACTGCTTGCTCCCAATGCAAGCTTAATGATGCGCTATAGAATAAATCGATATCGATTTCCTTTTGGATCATTGGCGTAAATGAATCAATGTAATGGAAAGTTGATCAAATCAGGTTTATTGTTCTTTATTGTAGGTACGTTAATAATAAAAAAAAATACAATTATCTATTTATCTATCTATATATTTTTTATACTACGTCGGGAGGCATACAAGCATACGGCCCACCTGACGTAAAGCAGGTACCGTAGCCTATTAACGCGTGTAATATATTGAGTATCACCCGCACGATGCCTCCTCTGCTGCTTACACAGCAACTCCTTGGGAGCTTACTGGTGACCTCACTTACACGCAGGAATACAACAACTCTCTAGGTAGTGGTTATTTGGCTGCGGTTTTCTGTGAGGGGGTGAGTACTTGCACAGACGGTCTGCTTTGATGCGCCCTACCTCTCTTGAAATCCCATCTTTACGCCAGGTCCCAGGCGTACAGAACCGAGAGCCATATGATGCGGGTCTTACACATCTCGCTCGCTTCTTTAACATTCATAGTCCTTTTTATACACGCTCACATTCTGATAAAACACAACTGGTAATTAAAATTATGATATAAAAACCTGCACCTGAAGGAAATGACCTATAGAGAACCGAAGAAGGTTCATGTTCATTATGAGTATCACGTGAAGTGGAAAACAAACAATCAAACCTAAAAATACATAATTATTATTTATCTATAAGCTACCAAATTCAAGATTTTTCATATTTTATTGTCACAAATATCAAATACCCAATTACTAACTGTTACATGCAGTGTTAGCCGTCGGCCATATTTCAAAAGCTTGGTATCAGCCGTATATCGTACTATCGAGAGATATACCAATACTTCCTCTGTTGAAGACCATATAAGATCAGGGCGACCGCGTACCGAAACTCCATTAGGATACAAAAATCTTATAGCGAGAAAGAAGATTCCCGCTAGGAGAAGATCGCCGCTAATATCTATCGCGTATAATGAAACAAGACCTGAAACTTGTGTTTCTTAAGAAAACTCTGGAGCAAGAAGTGGTTAAATTTCCCGTGGAAACAGTGCGTAAATTCATAGATTCGTGGCCAGGCAGATTAAAGGCCTGTATCAAAGCCAAAGATGGCCATTTCGAATAGAATATTTTTTTTATTTTTGCCGAGACTTCCATAAATATGTACATTATATGTACATATTTATGGAAGTATATAGTATTTTAAGAGCATAGGTTTGGGAAAGTATCTCCACCTCACAAAAAACCGCAGCCAAATGACAATTTCCTTGTGGGCTGGTTGTGTACCTGCGAGTGTGTGAGGTGACCAGTAAGCCACTGAGGAGTAGGTGTGTAATGTGTTGCATGCATTTATAGGCTACGGTAACTGCTTTACATCAGGTGGACCGTATGTTTGCATATATGAAGAAAACCTCTCGACGTTGTATAAAAAGAGAAAGATATACGTACAGCGTACAGTCACGGCCAGTTTAAGATATATAGGTATATTTAGTACTTTAATCCACAAAGCTATAGCCCGGACCACACATGAAAACGAAAGTCGAGCGACGTGAAGCAAAAGAAAGTACCGAGTAGAGAGACGTAACCATTAACCGTATTTCATGGTTATTTAAGTCCATTTAGTTTTGAATTTGTGGCAAAACTGGAGCATTTCATAGCCTTCATCGCATTAGCCACGAAAAGTACATGGCTAACATAATTAGTAGCTAACTCGATTAAACGATTAGCGTTTGTGTAGCAATTTGCCTGATAACTATGTAATAACAGATGTGTGTCATATAATTTCTTGTGCAACATTGAGTAGTAAATAAATTGTCGTGCACATCCTTATTTAAAGCAAGGCGTTAATTCATAGGGTTATAAGATGACATCGTTGCGCGTGTCACTTTAATCGAATATGTTAAGTAAGCAATGTCAATCGCAGCCTGTCTACGGAAGGGTTTGCTTGTCTCGAGCTTCGAAGGGCACGAAAGGCCGTCATTCCCGGCAATTTTTTTTTTTATATAACATCGGAAGGCATACAAGCATACGGGCTACCTCATGTTACCGGGATGTAAAGCGGTTACCGTAGCATATGAACACAGTAATACATTAAGTATTACTTGCGCGATGCCACCTCTGCTGCTAATACAACAACTCGTTAGGAAGTTACTGGTGACCTCACTCACACGCAGGAATACAACAACCTTCTAGCGAGTTATTATTTCGCTGCAAATTTCTTTGAGGTGAAAGTACTTTCCCAGACGGGAAGCAATGATGTGCCCTGCCTCTCCTAAAAAAAAATTGCAGATGCCGTGCGATGGCGAAATATTTATGTGTATTGTATCATATATCGTAAGATGAGAAAATGATTCGAGCGAATGTACATATTATCGTAACTTACTCGTGCGTGATACCATAAAATACTATAATATTTTATATCCAGATATCTTAACATAAAATAGGTACCCGTTCGTGACGCGCTTGAGGGTTGGTATGGTGGTGATGTTATAAGTCCTCAGATTACTATCGCCATTACCCTACGCAGTGTTACAATAAAACCAACATAACATTTAAGCCCTTTAGTATTACATAAATTTACGTCACCACATTCTGGATCTTGTGCAAACTCCACGCTTGCAATCTCCAAGATAAATACCTGTGCATACAAAACAGGTGCCTAAAGATAATATCCATAATATTATTAATAGCTAATGAGCCGAGATCTCCTTTCCAATAACCATCTTATGTGTTTCACTAGACTGTGTTTAACATATTCGAAGAAAACAATTATGCATTCGTAGTAAGTATTCTGCATATGGGAGGTATCCAGCGGCGATATTTATCGTTTATTATTATTCTATTGCAACAATCACGCTAGACTTGGCACATTATTGTTATTTAATATTATGGTTGGTGCTTTCGTATAATTTTCTATTTATTCACGGCTTTGATATTTATGTATGTATGTATATGTATATCTTCACGCCAATAGGTCTACTAAAAACCTGCACCTGCACGTTTACGCTTGCCATTTGAGTCGTGCAGGAATAGTGCAGTGTTAATAGGTGTATTCTATTAAAATTTCCTGCACTGCAACGGCGCTGCAACTACGCTGCAAATGTGTGTATCCTGCAAATGAACTGCTTAACACCTGTAATGTTACCATATTTAAATCTTTTTTACTTAATGTTGACTTCTATAGTTTCAAAGTCCATTACCCTTGGCTGCCGGCGTGGAGGTATTTGTAAGTGAAAAGAAACGTTACTTAATCCTATATTCCCACAAACATCTGCCAAAACAAAACAAATATTTTGTAATATAAATCACCGCTTCAGAATATTAATTTCACTTCGCAAAATTTGCTTTAGACTAATGTTAGCAGAACTGCAAATAAACTACTTAAAACTTCTATAATGTCAAAATAATTTATCAGAATACGAATATATTGCAGGAAACGTGCAGGTGCAGTGTAGGTTTTTTTAACAGAATGGCGAGTTATTTACTGCAGCGTTGTTGCAACATCGCTGCTGTTAGATCGCTTAACAGAATAACGAAACATCAAAATGTACGTATTTTGACTCACGCCGCGCAGCAGTGCAGTTGTAGTTTTTTAGTAGAATTGGCCAACTGCTCCCTTGCGGGGTAGGCTTGACTCGCTTCTCTAACATTCATAGCTCTTTTCATGCACGCTTGGTTCCTGGGGCTCCTGACATCACCTTCTGATAAAACACTCGTCTTCCTCGGCTCCTACATCCTTTCTCTTTCGCATTGCATATCTGTTTCGCCATGCTTTCATCCTACATTACTTCTACATGTACGAACCAACGGAGCATGCTTTTTCTTATTTTAACACCGACACTCTCTTTCAGACCAACTCCCTTTCTTAAGTCATTAGGAACGCGGTCAGCAAGCGTTACGCCACAAATTTTGCGGAATGCTCTCATGTAGACTATATTTATTCTGCTTTCATGCTGTCTCTGCCATAGTCAGCTTTCGCTTCCATAAGTTATCGTTGGGATTAGCACCGCGTTCAGAACAGCTAGCTGTGCCTTCTGACTTAGATTTCGGCTGCCTAGAAGTTTACCCAACGCTTCATTCACGCTATTCCCAGGACTCACTCGTCTCTCAACATCAACGGTGTACCTTCCATCTGCTTAAAGCTCTCTCCCAAAATATACAATCTCATCCAATTGCTCCAACACTACATCATCAATCGTAATCCAATGTTCGTTCTGGTTGTCTCTATTTCAAATACTATTATGTTGGTTTTCTTTGCATTCAATTGTAAGCCTTTCTTCATACAATCATCTTTCATTGTTGTAACTAGTGTTTCCAGATCGAATGGTGAGTCTGCTACCGAGTCGTCTGCATAAAGCAGGCAGTTCACCACCGACCACTGAGTCACCCATTCGCATTCCCACATTCATATTTCTTATTCTCTAAAGACATTCTATATTCTAGGTTATATTCTAGATTTAGAATAATCATTCGCTTTTTAAATTTTATACATAATGTGTGCATATGTAGATAGATAAGTTCTGGTGACGTATTTAATTATAGGTGGTTTCGTAATATAAAACATACATAAATAAATTTTATAAGGTTGTGTTAAGATAAAAATAAAGATAAAAATTCTTTATTTGCCTTTAGACCCTCACGGGCACTTAGACACGTCTTACATTTTCAATATTATATCTTATCATTTTTTTTCAGTTTTTCTCTTTTTTAATCTACCAACATTTCAAATGATTATTGGCGAAGAAGGAATACCAAAAGAAACTTGCCAATATAGGTCTTTTTTTTCCAAATCATCTTATACATATTACAATAATATTTATTGTAATTGTAATATATTTATTGTAATCATATGAGTATACATATAGTGATATCAAGTGGTACAATTAAAGTTATATTAATTCATGTGCTGAATCATTTCCATACATCTCTGTCAGTTAGATATTCATCGATTCTATAATAACCCTTCTTACATAGAATATTTTTGATGTGTCTTTTGAACATATCGTCAGGCAAGGACAGAACAGTTTCAAGTAATTTATTATAGAATCGAATACAATTTACAAGAAAAGATCTATTAGTCTTTGCAAGCCGATGTACTGGCATACGCAATCTATTCCTGCTCCTAAGATTTTCAGCACATTTTGAAAACGAATTCAGTCACCTGTAGGGTTAACAGATAACTATTGGTCAGTGAAAACGATATACGTATATTTTGTAAGAATGTATATTTATATACGTCCCGAGGCATTATCTACCTAAACCTATATTGTGACGATGAGTTACCGGAAAAGGGATTACTCTAAACCTATATACCTACTGTATGCATTTATGACAAATGTCAATTTTATTTTTTAGTTTACGTTTTCTTAAATACATAACATTTTACTTTTATTTAAGCTTAATATTACATCAATGGAGGAATTAATATAAAAAAGAAAAGTAGAGAGAGTTCGTCAAATAAAAACCTATCACAGTATTTGAGCAGTCAGAACCCGTTATATACGTTTTCCCATACATTTCGCGGTCGTATACGACCACCCGGGTTTCGAAGGGTTAATATCAATATTAATGATACTATTTTACCTTATCAACAGAAAAAAACTAAACGATTTTCTGACATAGAGTAAGGTTTATTTATGAAGCTTTTCTTTCCTATAAAATTAATTATGTAAATGAAGACAAAATTCGACTGGCAGTTGACCTTGAAGTTTGGGTTAGTTTGAGTCAGGTTCGGGTCAAATTTGAGCCGACTATAAGACCGGTTTGGGGCAGTTTCGGAGCAATGAGGGCTAGGATTGGAGGAAGAAGGAGATAGTGATGAAGAAATATATAATATCATTTTTCAATTTTGTTAGAAATCATAAAACACCTGAAACCATAAACAACCTTAGTCTGCGATCCAAGCCATCTACGTAAAGAACCATTGCCGCAAGACTAGACTTTGACTCGTAAGCAACCACATTTAATTTTGGGGTCTATGTAGCTCGTTATTACCTTTTGAATCAACTAGCTTTACCTCCAACCCTACACGTCGTGCACTCTACTAACAACTAAGGCTCTGGCAAACGAGAGATAGGGACTACAACTCTAGCTGATCGCGATTTTTTTACTCTTCAAGTAGAATTTTGACTTCGAGGTCATGAATGGGGTAACAACGTAAACCTACTTACCACTTAACAGCGCATAAACGCACTTCCTCTCCATAACTTATTGTTTTAACGCCTGCATGTCTCACAGATTCGAGCCTACGGTTCAATGCGTGGATGTTTTAACCAATAATAAGTGACAATGATGTTGATCATGAACCAGCCAAAAAGAGCTGTGCGATCTACTTCACCCCCGTATCCGTAGCAGTGTGTGGGTTCAACGTAAACTCTTAGTATAGCTTCTCCATTGGTTATTTATTTTATTGATAGTAAGCCTTATTTTGATGTTCTATAATTGAACACCTTTCAGTGAGAGAAAGAATTGAATTAATCGCTATCTTGTTTTCTACATTTTCGTGGTTGGCTTTTAGTATTTTTTTAATTTATTTTTTATGTACTTATAAAATATTACCGTCTTAATGTTGGACCTTTCCAATTAATTACTTAGACTACACCTCAAGTCCTTTGTTGTCTGAGTACTTTTATAATATAATTTTATTCGCATTAAAAACGCAAATAGGCCAAAGAACGATCCATATTGGCCAATACTGACATCGTAAATTATAACAAATTGGCAATAAACCCTCATTAAAAGGGTATAATGACTTTTATATTGCTCGATGAGAGCTACATTAATGTCTCACATTGTTGCGAATCCAAAAATTATGCGACGTTATGGGTCATTTTACATTCACTCATTTTCAATTCCTTGCAAACCAATATTATAGCTTTTATTTAAGTAATATACTTTTTTTAACTGTACATTTTATGGATAATTGTGATTATTATTTATTTCACTGTGGTGAAATGCGGTGCGGGAGGGCTGTTTGATTTATTACATAGTACTTAATATATATGTTAGAACCAGCATGCTACCTTTTATAAATGCCAAATTTAAGTTTTATTTCGTAATTTTTTTATGTTTAAGTATAAGAAGTGTGTGATCTTATAAGTTATTCTTTTTTTTTAAGGTACTAAGCCCATCAATCTATTAAACATGTCAATTTGTATTGACATGTACATTGGAAACTATATGTTTTCCGCAGTCAAATAGCAACTCCCTGAAGGGTTGTTGTGTTCCTGGGAGTGAGTGAGATTACCAGTAAGCTCTTAAGGAGTTGCTAGCAGCAGAAGTGGCATCGAACGATTAATACTTAATGTATTACAGTAACTACTTGTAAACACCAGGTGGAGCTTAAAAATAAGCTTTTATATAAAATTACATACAATTAAATTTCTTATATGGTTTATAAGTCAACGTAGAATAGTCAAGAGAAGATTTTGATAGATCAGAACAATTGTAACTACACGCTCACTGTTCTATTTCCTAGCGTTATCCCGTTCCCTAATCTTTTAGGGTTGACGAGGTCCGTTATGTACGTTGACGGGGGCTTAAGGTTGCCAAAATCAGTATCTTCGCCAAGAAGATACTTTTGCCATGGAGCGACAGAAGAAAAACCAGACCTTTCCTAGATTAGCTCATACGTCACACTGTTTGAGTAATTTCTCGTAGCATAAGTAGGCCGTATGCTTATTTACCACATAAGTGGTATAAAAAGATCTTGATCCTGCGAGTTTCTTCACGATGTTTTCCTTCCCGCCGAGCAAGTGATGTGTCCACACCAGGGTCCGGAATCAGAGACAATTCAGTTAATAGACTCGTACTTTATCCACTAGATTTTTCTTCTCAGCGTTATTCCGTTTCCTAATCCATTAAGATTGGCAGAGTCTGCTACCTAAGGCTAAGGATTTGACGCAGATACTGATTTGTACTTGAAACGACTGCCGTCAGACCTAATTTATTGAACAGGTGGGTTTCCATACGCGATGTTTTCCTTCGCCGCAGACTAAATGATAATTATATTTATTTGATTTCTTATTAATCTGATTGACCTAATAAAGCTCTATTAAACACCTAGAATCAATGATATTTAGACTTATGATTTAACATGTGTTCTTAACTTTTTAGCTTTCCATGTGGAACTTTCTCTATGACATCGTAAATACTTTTCTCAAATACGGAACATTAATCAAAATTGTGCATAGTCATCCCATGCCAGGTAAAGTTACAATGAAATCTATCTATAGACATGTAACTGTGCAGAAATAATCATTATGATTTAACGCTGATGTCAGGCGAGTCATCGAAAGAATAGAGAAATCTACAAGTAAACTACACTAAAATGGTTTCAACTTGTAAAATATCTTGATTAAATTCGGCCATGCACATATCTCAAACCTTGATTACGTACAAGTTAATTCTATTTTCTAAGGCTTTCTATCTTCGCGACTCTGGAACATATTTCCCCTTCCATCTGATAGTCTTCCAATTATGGTTTTTTTCAGGAATGAAAGTACCGTTTCTATAATGGATAGTTGGGGGACAGTATATGAACACCACTGTTGTGTCATTACTGTCTTCCAATACGTAACTACACTTGAGTTGACTCTCAAACGGGCTATGAGACTACAAAGCAAGAACAGATTTACTAATATTTACACCAGGATTCATTTATAATTATGTAAAATAACCTTATCATTATCAATCACTATAACATCTGCTTTCTTAGTACCGATTGGAACGCTTAACAACATTCCTGTACTCACTTCAATACGTATATGACGCAATGTTGAATGCCATTGGCATTTTGGAGAACACCATAGTCTATAGTGATACCTGTCTGGTTTAACTTACTATGAACAGTTAATTGAATACTAACATGTACATGCATGCAAGAGCAAGTTTTTAGTGCAGCCCTTTTCTGATAATAGCGACAATTAAGTACAGTCGGTAGTGCACAAGTTAGCCACCTGCGGCCTACCTAGATTGCTGGCGCCGCAAACGAGCGGGTATATTTAGCTATTATTACGCCAGTAAAACTTAATAATTGATTATAGTTAACCTAAGGGCATTTGTGTACTCATACGTATTTTATATCTTTCTAGAAATCCACTTGCAAATGTCTATATAAAAATACTAGCTGTTGCCCGCTGTTTCGCCCGTGATTCTTGAAGAAACTTAAATGCACATATCACTACGGGCAGTGATATGTGCATTTAAGTTTCTTCAAGAATTAAGCTATAAAATGCATGAAGAATTCTACAAATCCATCTGTTTCCAGAGAGCGCATTCAAACAAACAAACACTTCGGATTTATTATTAAATAATAGTGATGAGTGTTGAGGTGGCATTTTAATATTACAGCAACCAATTTAAATAATAATATGCTATGAAGGCACGTGCATTGTAATTTGAAGGAAGTTTAGTTTACTATTCGTCGAAAAAAGCTATTATTTGCCATGACACCTAAATGTTACAAATTTATGTACACCAACAGAAACAGAGCGTTTGGGCCGCCTGTTTGGCATAGCCAGGACGAGCGGGACACTCAGGACCGCCTCGGCCAAGCTCCGAAGCTAAACCAGTACCCATTAGTGAGTGCCTAGCCGCAAAAACAACAGGGAACGAATCGGGAATGCGCTCTGGATCGAGCTCCTCGCATGTGTCTCCACATTGGAGCGTTTACCCTGCTGGTGCCATAAATAATAGGTAAGTGTGGGTCGTAAATATAACAGATAGTAATAACAATTAACGATTTTATACGCCGATTCACTATGGTCCCGTAATTGACTTCGGTTGGAAAAACCATTTGTATTGTTTATACAGCAGTAAGTAATGTTCTGAGATGTCGGAAATTAATACCATATTAAAATGCATTTAAAGAACTGTCTTTAAATGCATTTTAATATGATATTATTTTTTATTGTTATATTTATACATATATGTACACAATAAGGCACAGCTCGTTGCTAATCCCAACGTTAACTTATGGAAGTGAGAGCTGGATATGGCAGAGAGAGCATGAAAGTAGAATAAATGCGGTCGAGATGAGAGTATTGTGCAAAATTTGTGGCATAACGATTGCTGACCGCGTTCGTAATGACGACGTAAGAGAGAGAGTTGGTCTGAAAGAGGTGTCAGTGTTAAGATAAGCAAAGGCATGCTCCGTTGGTTCGGTAGAATGAATGCCGGATTAAAGAATAACGAAACAGATGTAAATGCGAAAATAGAAGGAAGTAGGAACCGAGGAAGACTGAGACTAACCTACCATGACCAAATTGGTCGTGTTTTATCAGAAGGTGATGTCAGGAGACCCAGCAACCGGCAAACGTGCATGAAAAGAGCTGTGAATGTTAGAGAAGCGAGTGAAGTGTGCAAGGACGGCATCTCATGGTACTAGGTTCTCTCTGCCTACCCTGCAAGTGACCTGGGGTGAAGATATACATACATATAATATAATATATATTTGAATTTAAAAATTATGTCAAAAGGACATTAACGGCAAAAGGGTATTATACAATAAATGATTATTTAAACGGTCAGAATGGTTGAAACTAAAGTGAAATTACATTAATTTGAACCGTTTGATGTACTTACACCGTTTGACATTCATACTGTACTGTCATTTAGTATATTAGTGTATAAGTGAAGATTAAAGTACTTGTTAAGCCTATTTGAATAAGAAATACTTCTATTTGAATCTCATATAAGTACTTAATAAAGCGTGTGCTACTAAAGTAAATTACCTCCATATCTCATATCTCACAGGTAAATATATATTATAATTATCTTAAAGTCATTTTTAATCCGACGTAAAATTATTTTAATCTTGCTGAAACACAACTTTCAAAGAAACGGGTCTACACAACACTGTCGCTTACTTTCCCTTCATTAAATTGAATATTAAGCAAACGATTATCGAGAATTCGTTTCACAAACGTATCGAATGGTCTTAACCAACTTGCGGTTTATTTCCATTATACCTGATCATGATCATGGAGAGACAACGATTCGTAGGGGTTGAAATTCAGTTCCTTCTGTTGTCAAAATGGTATTTAAAATCGCAAATTAATCGGACAACAATGCAACAAGCTAGCGTCACTAATACGCATTCCATTAGGTAGTGAAATAGCACTAGTCGCAAGGACCTCATTAGTCATTACAATGGATAGCCGCTGCAACGAGCCGGTTTTATGCTTTAATTACGGGCCTGGGCAAGCTTATTGTTCATACGGTCATATGTCTTCGCTTCTGATGCTGCCGGAATTGGGTTTTTGCGATTTCCCAATATCTGAGTTAGTACAAAAAATATGTATACTTGTGTTTGTTTATTTAAAAAACAATTGATTGGTACATTCCGAACGCATATGGCGGAACCAATGTATACTTTATAATTATATATTTATAATTATAACTAATATATTTTTTATATCAATTTATCAATATTTGATTTCATTCTAGCTGATGCCCACGGCTCCGCCCGTGTGTATTTCTTCTATTTTTTTCAAGGTAAGGAAGTCTTTTCTTTCAGCTCAAGATATCAGGAGTACTGGCCAAGTTCTTCATCACACAGAATTTGAGCGAATTACCGTTTGTAATATTTTTACATCAACTACGAGTAGTTGTGGGTTCCATAGACATAGAATAGAACATTTGATATAATTAAAGGAGTCGGTTGCTACTTTGTTACGTAAAACAAAATGTTTAATATATTTGGAGAAATATATTATTATTATTTTTTATAAAAATTCAAAGCTATTCTAAAATATTTAAATATGTTAGTAAAAGCAAATTATTTGTACTTTTATAACAGAAAACAGGTAAACATAAATATTGGAATAATGAGCACTGTAAAAACGAAAGCAATTAAAGTTAAGTAAATAGCAAATTAATTTGAAAACTATTTCAAAGTAGTCTTTACATTATCACTGATACACATGATTCGCGTCCACATATTTTTTGATTGTAAGATGTTTATTTATTGATAGTAAGATGGAACATTTACAATTCAAACATATTCAACTAAACAAAATAATAAAACTTTTAAATTGAACATTAACAACTACTCGGGGAATTTAAATTATATATTGTATTAAATTATAAAAATAATCTCTACATTTGGCACTTATTGTAATCGATATGTAGATGCTCTTTCTAGATTTTAATGAAATTTAATAAAATAATAACTTTATTCACGTTAAGGAATAAGAGCGAGCTGAGAATTAGTAGACCCTATTATATATATATCACTTGTTTCAATTAAAAATTTGAAAATGTATGTATGTATGTGTATAAAATGATTAAAAAGATGTACTATGTGTCAAAAATATAAGTCACTACTTGTGTCGTTCGTCTAGTCTATAATACTAATATAAGTCTTCTCGTAAACCGTGGCTCCTGGTTTTCAATACAAATTCACGACTAGTACAAGAATAGTGTTTTACGTCTGGACATGGAGAGACGTGCCCATAATTGC
Source organism: Pyralis farinalis (assembly GCA_947507595.1). NCBI lineage: Eukaryota > Metazoa > Arthropoda > Insecta > Lepidoptera > Pyralidae > Pyralis > Pyralis farinalis. The sequence goes on from OX382259.1 coordinate 25,883,805, forward strand.
CATGTTGGGAGGCTTAGCCATACCGGTGATGACAGTGGTTTATGCTAAACTCTGAGGGTAAGCCTATCTTTTTACCATTATTAAGGAGCAAAGTTAAATATAATAAAAGACAGGATAAAAGCAAACTCCTAATTATGTAAATTGTATAATAAATGTAAATGATAATTGAACTCATTCGCCGCCCCGCCGTTTTACATATTTTTTCTTTTGTGTTTATTATCAAATTATAATATGGAATGGGATGCTAAAGAAAATAGGATTGCAGTGACTGCCTTGCACAAAGTGGCTATGGAGCCGTCGGTCATATTCAAGACACTTCAAAAGCTTGGTATCAGCCGTATGTTCGTATATAGTATTATCAACATTTCCCCTATTGAAGACCATAGAAGATCGGAGCTGTTAGAACTACAAAGGCTGTTAATACTGTTCCCTAATCCCTAATGGGGTTTCGGCGAATTCTGACTTTAACAGTATATTTTTGTTTCCTAATGGAAACAAAAAATCTTATCGCGAAAAATGAAGATTCCCGCTAGGACTCTGTCGCGTATAATTAAACAAGACCTGAAGCTCGTCGCTTATCGTCGATATACAGGACAGCTCCAAAATCAATCCATACAGTTGAAGAGAGTGAATCGATCAAAACGCCTTCTGTCCCGATACGCAGGTGCACAAGGCACAGAAATACAAAAAAGAAAAATTAAAAAGTGTGTGTGTGTCAGCTCCGACGCACGACTGGAGTTTACTCCTTATGAACGATATTTATGATATATATGTCGAATAGCAAAAGAGAGCACAAGAACGCGTCTTCTAAAATAATAAGAATAAAATTTATATCATTCATTACCACCCGAATCAATTTCTTTCATATTTTCCAATATTTTTAACCACTTGATTGTTAATCACTTGATAATTTCTTTAATTGTGCATAAAAATATATGTACAATTTACCAATTTTTGTAATACGCACACGTAATAACACACGGACAACGCTCGGACCCTGTAATAAACACTGTATAATACTTCTATCTCATTCTCTCGCACGTTAAATCCTATAGATGTATATGTTTGTCTCTTTTTAATACTTCTATCTTGTTCTCTCGCACGTTAAATACTATATATGTATATGTTTGTCTCTTTTTAAGCGGACGGGCGCAACGCCATCACTTTTAGTTTACAATTGATTTTGCTCCTCATAAAATTTCCGTACCAAGCCTTATAAGTCAAAATCGTTTCTCAAGGAGTAAACTGCAAAAACAGTATTTACGTACACATTTGTAATTATCACTTACTCGGAGGTGAAATAAAATATCAGGAGGAAACCCGTGAAGGAATTATATTTAGAAAGAAGTGATCTTACCTAAGAAAGGGCTGGTTTTCTCTCTGGGTTGTGCAGGTCTAACGGCAGTCGCTTCATGTAAAAATCAGTAATTTCTTAAGTAACGTAAATGTAACATGCACAAAATTTCAATTCCATAAACAACTTACTATTTTAAACAGTAAAACTGTTAAATTACGTTTAGGAGTATTAAGCGATATGACATATTTTTTAGTCCCTGTATATAAATTAGCTACGGCACTCTCATATTTCAAATATACTATGGGAGACTTCCGGAATACTGATCATAACCTTGATTTAAAGACAAAATTTAATAATACGTGATGTAATATGTTTTAATTAGAATTCAATCTAGTGAGCTATAATAATCAACACCAAATTTAAATTCAATAACGATCATTTGCGCTATAGATACATTTACGTGCGAGAAAAATACGGGAAGATTTTGGACTCCAAGTGGTTCACTGCCCTTACATCTTGCCACCACATTTATAATTTTTTAAATATTTACGTAGGTACGTTACAAAACGTCGAAACGCCCCTGATATCTGTCTGATAAAACACGACTAATTTGATCGTAATAAGTTTATTTATTGTATTAAAAACCCAAGAAAGCGGACGGTCAACTGCTCTTTTATTTAACCTGTGTTTAATACATTGTCATATTTTAGTTCAATCTATACAAAAAATGTAATCTTTAACATCTACATGGGCTTACGTAGCCCTCCGTTAAGGCGACATTTCGTGTATAATTGAATATAAAGCAAAATATAAAGTACCTACTAGGCTAGGTAACAAAGAAACCGACTTTAGGAGCATTACTTAATGTTATGATGAAATAGGAGCTGTTTATAATGTCAAAAAAAAAACACCAATCGTGATGAATCGAGTACATTTCGAGTATTTCTCTACATTTCCCATACACCGTGGGACCGGGTATACTGAGTGAATGACCAATTACATCCGAGGGCGGATGTTCCCGATCCCACTCTAAAAGTAATATACAAGAGTTTACCTTTACGTCATTACCTTTACGTGCTCACAGCTGCCTCATCAGGTCTACGTAATTCACGTAATAAACGCAATCTGTTGACACTCGCCGCGCTTTACTCCACAAATTGTCCACACAATTCCATTTAACTTCTTACTAGTTATGTATAGACGATATGTTTTTGCTATCGCCTAGTCAATCAAGATGTTTTATGTTCCTTCAAGGAACCCTTTGCGAATCCTGAGCCGTTAATCTCAACCATCCGGTCGGAATACTTCTTAAGATGACAAAACATAACATAAAAATGTTCTTAATTCTTTTTTTATAACATATGTTGTTTTGTTATATCCTTTTGCACACTGTGTTTGTCTCTGCAAACACTAAATAGGAAAATCATAATCTGTGCTACAAGAAAAGTAATCATATTGTTGTTAATTTCTTGAGCAGTAATAAGGAACGGCAATGGATAAGGAAGTTATTAAATATTAATTATCCAATGGATGAGGAACCGGCCTATTGAGCAAAAGATACCCGGTTCGAATCCAGGCATGCACCACTTAATTCGGGTTTTCTGATTTATGTACATATTTGTAATTATCACTTGCTCGGCGGCGAAGGAAAAACATCGTGAGGAAACCCGCGCGTCCAAGAAATTATGTTTCGATAGACGTGTGACCGAACCTAAGAAAGGTCTGGTTTTCCCTCTGGGTTCAGTATCTTCAGTCAGTATCTTAGGTAGCGGACTTCGCCAATTCTAATGGATTGGGAAGCGGGATGGCGCTGAGAAGAAGAAGGTTGTTGTTAATTTCTTAAGAAATCAAGTTTTAATGTAGTTTTCAGGGAAAGATATATACCTATATAGTATGACATTGTTTTACAATACGTAATTCGGTGACAGTACGATCCACCTGATGAGAAACGGTTACAGTACTCTATGGATGCTTGCATTACAAGAAAAAGTGCGCACAGTCACCTCAGTTACTAACACAGCGCCTTCTCAATGTCTCAGATGCCCTCTCTCGCAAGAACAACCACCATTCAGGAACTGAAATTTTTCTGTCATCTTTCTTAAAGTGGAGGTACTTTTACTGTCGGGTAGGTCCCCATAAAATATCACTGCATATCTGCCTCTCTTTATGGAAATATATTGACCGAAGACATTGTATTCGATACCAGAATTCAAATTAATTAACTTGAACATTTAATTACTTAATCTCTGAAAATGATCTGGTTATAGATAAGACCAATATAGTTCTAAGGGATATTTATTTTATTAATCGCACTCGTAATCACTTTATCCCAACCCCAATCTAACGCAAATCAGATTATCAACCGAACATTTAACATTAACTCGCCTCGAGACGTCAGAGGGTGAATTTGTGTTCCCAACATATTGTTTTCACTAATTCCCTACTCAGTATAACGTACGAGACATGGACGGGTTGGTTGCTTCTAAATAATGAACATCTGTGTACAAAAGTGTTACTGGTTATTTTGTATTTAGTATTGATATGTGGGAACAGCCCTATCTACCGGGGTTGTACCTGCACTTTATAGAAACCAAACGTCAGTTCACTAAAGGATTTGTGATTCTATGACGGCACCAGTTATCTTCTTAGAAGTTCATGCGATAGCAAGCGTGGTACAATCAGGGGTGGCAAAACTCAAGCGATACTTCTTGTGGTGCCATTATACTACAATACTGTATAGACCACGGTAACCGCCCAATATTAGACCGGCCGAAAGCATGTTTTTTGTATTGAGGTGTGTAAGAATCGAGTCATGTTGCGCTCGGTTCTGTCTGCCTACCCCCCAAGGTATTTGGCGTGAAGTTATAGATAATAGATAAATCGTAGTGTATCTATATATACCTACTCCGATCATAAGTTCTGTATTTATTTTTTATGAACTGATGTAATCTTAATAAAACATATATGTACGTGGGACACTCAGAAAGTTTTCCGAAAATAAAAAAAAGTGTTCTATTTTTTTTAAAGGTAAATATTTTTTATTAAATATTTTCAAAGTACTCTTCACCAGCCTCTATACAAAGTTTCATGCGTCTGAACCAGTTTTTGAAACACATTTTCCAGTCCGCCGCTGACACCTCATATACAACTGAGCCCCTTGATTCGTTACTGAGAAAACTATTAATCTCAAAATCATTTCAATCAGTATCGGTTTCTAGTTTATATGTAAGTACCTAAATGGTTATTGTGTTGTATGGTAGGTGTAATCGGTAAGTCGGTAGCCAGGCCCGAGGTACTGGAACGACCTCGAAGGACGCGCGGCGGCGGCCATTGTGCTCGCGGCCGCGGCGTGGTTGCGCGATATCCGCATAGCTTGCTTGACCGCGCGCCGCACGCCGTCCGCCACAGCCAATTAAAGAGCAATGCTACGCAGAAATCATTATAATGTTTACAGAATTGCCTTTTTTAGCATTTTATGTCTAATAACTCGGAATTAGATTCCATTTAAGTATGTAGGCAGTTTTGATTCGTACGTTAAATATGACTTATAATACGTTTTTGAAATGTAACATGTTCTAACGTTAATATAAACTCGTCTCCTAGTGAAATCTTATTTTTAAATCTGAATATTAAAAACAATTACATTAATACTATTTTTTTTTAATATTATATTTCTGGACTATATTTTATACATCTGCACGGGCCTGTATCTGTCAATGAAATAGAAAATGTACTCATTGGTATTTGGCATGGATTTAAGAAAAAAAATATGCATTCTAATAAATAAATAGATAGGAATATCTACTAATTTAGAAAACCGCAGTCAATTATCGTACTGTTATTGTGTTTCTACAAAATTCTATTACAAATATCTTATAGATAAGCACATAAGCACTTCACATTTGTTTGCGATCGATCTAAAAAAAACCTCGTACCATCCACGGTTTATATCGTTTTTCTTTTTATTTCCGATATAACTAGAATTAAGTGAATAGAAGGAACGAAATAAATATCGCTCGATTTCACGACCGGGTCCGGAAACTATGGCATTCCGATAGTCCAGTGACCACTGACTCACTTTGGTACGTGGTTACGACGGTTACAACTATAGTGATATCCGAGGGTTGTCAAAATAACGATATTATTGTATCATAATACAAGTACCTATAATAATTTATTTATATGTATATTATCACTTACAAATAGAAACATTAAGTACACGCTAGTGGTTAGCAGGTGGAGTCTGATGATAGACAATCGCCACGATTCGATACGTTAGTGATGAGTTTGATAAATTACTATTATAAAATATTACATTGATTGAACTTCAAAAAAAGCTAAAAAATTTAGAAGGATGTCATGATTTATTACAAATATTTTAGGCAATTAAGAGTAAGCAAATGAAATATGTTAAATTGTAATGAGTAGATTAGATAGAATAATTATTTTATTATATTTAAATTTTCTTTATTGCGCTTTATCTCTGGACACGTAGTCACAGTTCTTACCTCTCTGCCTCATGATATCGATACACTTTTTAAACAAAACATTATCACGTAAAAGGAATAATTCCATTGCGTATTTACTATGCTCTCAAATACGGCGTTAGAAGTAACAAAAGTAACGCCTTTGGAGCTTGCTAGTAACCCTGCTAACTCTCAGAAGCACAACTACCGTCTAGGAAGTTGCTATTTGGCTGCTGGCTTGCGTTTGTGAGGTAGAGGAACCTACCCAGACGGATAGTTCTACTTTAATGCCTCCTACCTATCTTAAAACACCAAAACCAAGATAAACAGACAACAGTTCATGACACAAATGTTTATCCCGTGTGGAAATCGAACCCACGAGCCTTGATATTAATTAACATTGCTAACTACTGCACCACTGGGCTCGTCAATGAAAATGTCCTTCCAGTGAGAAATATTTCTTTAACAATTGCGTTACATTAAATTTATACTTGTGGAACGTTAGACCGTATTTGTTATTTATTTCGCTAAATATGTGTACTAATGTGTGTAAATAAAAAAAAATGTATGCTAAATTAAAAAAAAACTCACAATACTCCATTTTTAATCACGCACTTGTCATTGTAATTCCCTCTTTTATGCTACAGTATCATAAACTATATAGAACAAATTAAGACGTTATAGATATCATTGGTAGTCTTAGCGGAGGCATGTACCTAACACTAAAATTCCTATTTTTGGATTTATATACATGATTATCACTTGCTCAGCGGTAAAGGAAAACATCGTGAGGGAACCCATAAGTACAAGATATTATATTTCGAAAGACGTGTGACTTAACCTAAGACGAAATCTGGCTTTCCCTCTAGGTGGTGAAGGTCTGACGGCGGTCGCTCCATGTGAAAATCAGTGTCTTTGCCAAATGCCTAGGCTTAGGTAGCGGACCCCGCAAATCATAATGCATTAGGAAAACGGGATAACGTGAAAAACAAGAAGATATCTTGTGTGAATTCTTAGTCTATGAAGAATAATGAAATGAAAATGTATTTTTCAGTTGTGTACGTCCCTGACAACCTTGTAACCAATCGATCAGTATTATTTGATACCAGGAAAAAGTGAATGAAGAGTCTTCTTAGAACCACGCGAGAGATCGCTTCGAGAGTAATGAATCCGTAAAATATCAATCGTTATGTCAATATGTTGTCAGTGAAACTGTTGGGACCAAATCTGAAGGACAAATATTTACATCAACTGGAAATCATTGATTTCATTCAAGCGTAATGTAAGTTATCTTTTGTTACTAACAAAATTGATAACCATAATATAAAAAAGATATTTTTTTTTATATTATGGTAATCAAACATGCAACTTGTCCATTATGATAGGCAATTACCCTGAATAATTAAAATACATAAACCTTCGGGGCACCCACATTTTACTACACAGAAAAGTAAATATCTCGATGTGACATAGGCAACATGCGGCCATTCGCCAATTCTACCAAAAAACTGCATCTGCACGTTTACGCTATTCATTTGTGTTGGAGCTGTGCTGTGAGTTCGACATTCTTTTTTGCACTTTAGGTTCAATTCTAGTAATTGGAATCAATTAAGTCTAATTCTGTATATAATAACGTATTAGTGGTATTTTTTATTTGAATATAGCTGTAGTAATATGTAAAAACGGGCCCTGGACGTTTGAGTGGTCAGCAGCACTATACAATTCGGGTTTTTTATGAGGATGGGGAAAGAAACAAGAATACGGCCCGACTAATGTAAAGCAGTTATTGGGTTAAGTTATTACGCGATGCCACCCTCGCTGCTAACGCACTGTTTACATCACTCACTCACAGGGACACAACAATTCTCCAGAGAGTTGTTATTTGGTAGCGGTCCCTGTAATGTAAGGAGGTAATGCCCCGGTCGGGCTTCTCATGTCCGAAATTAGACATGTCATTCTCCTTAAAACCACAATCATAAGGTTGAAACCAAATTGCAGATCAATCTCTCAAAAAATTAATGAAACGTTGGTAAATAACAATATTGCTTTTTAAAATATAATGTTGTATTAAAAAATATTAACGAAATGTGAAAATTTTATTTTCATAATCTCTATCACTATATTCAGTGGGTAATTTTCAGATTTTTGTTTATTTCTAATTTTGTTTATACGAAGATAGATAAAATTTTTGGACATCAATCCAGTGAACAAAAATTAAAAATATATCTTATCGAACGATACAGTCAAGTTAAAAATAATGTGTTTCCATGTCATTTTTCTAACAGGCAAAATGTTACACGGTAATTTTTAAGCGAAAGTATCTAAAACGACCGTTTTGTACTTTCGCCGAAAACTTTCGCTATGGGTAAAAATTTTAATGTTCAATATGTGATGAAAAGTGCTATACATATGAAAACCTTAATCGGCTGCGTTATAGATTCTAACATTTACCTAACTAGAAATCACTTATAGTATTTATAAAAGGAGGTGATATATGAAAGAGAACCAAAAAAGGAAAAAAGATTTTCCTTTCCACTAATGCCCAAACGCATTTTGTTTTTTTTTAAATACTTGGATTGAATTTGTAATTAATGTTAGGTTTCGAGCTAACCTGCTATTCAACGAAACCATTTATTGGTCGGTAAGATTATACATTATGCTTACGGGCTAGAGTCAAAAAACAAATTATTCAGTTGCTAGGGAAAGGTACATTATAGTCTATTAAGACTTTAGATAGTCACACTTTATCTGCAAACTAATAGCATGCAAATATTAAGGTTTTCGTTTATATTATAATAATAAAAAACTATATCAACATTGTAATGTCAATAATCCGCATAGTCAGTAAAAACAACATTAAAATTAAATTAAATTTGATATAAAAAAGTTAAATCATCAAAGTTAAATATCAAAGAGCAGAATAAAACTATAGAAAGTAAAATATTATATTATCATCTTTACTTACATTATTGTAGAAAAACATGATCATAACAATATATATGGCACATAAAACTGACGATATACATACAAAAATCAAATTACCAAATAAAATGCCTTCTATCGCACAATATTATTATCGAACTTAGTTTATACGCTACTGGCTAACTGATACCATAAAAACAAACGAATAAACAAAGGAAAAGGTTTTCATATATGCATTACGATAGTACGAGGGCAGCATTCGGAAGTGGTTATACAAAGGAAATATAATAACATAAACCATCAAAGCCGGACATTTGCCAAATAGCTTAGTACTGGGTCGGATTTTATTTTTCTGAACTCAATGTGCAGCGCCCTTTTTTCTTATTGAGATTTGGATGCTTTATTTACATCACTAATGGGGCAAAAAATTATGCGAGTTTTCTTTACAAGGAAATTTTAATTAAGATTCTTTCTGTATTACAAGCGTTCATAGGCTACGGTAACCACTTCACATCAAGTATGCGAAATGCTTACATGCCTCTCGACGTTGTGCAACAAAAGAATAAAAATAAAAACTTTAAATCCGATAGCGCCTGTGAAATACTAATAACACAGGTTAGGACTGAAGTACTATAACGAAATTTATAAGATGCTCGATTCATATCGGAAATTTTAATTAGGTACCTACTCAAAAGGTATTTACTGTAATCCCCTTAATCAATATATAATATCAAAATCATTTCTCTTGTATGATGATGCATATCGGATAGTATGGTAATATCAAATGTGAGATTTTACGTCTCACCCATACTTTTTTACATCAATTGTGGACTTGTGATACACAATCTGAGCTATACCTCAAAACAGTATCAATGCACTATTTTTGTAATAAATAACAGTCGAGGAAAGTCAAATTGGTCGCGTTTTATAGGAAGGAGATGTCAGGAGCCCTAAAAACCGGCGTGCATTAGAAGAGCTATGAATGTTAATGAAGTGAGTGAGGTGTGAGGACCGCGCCTTATGACAACTTGTGTTAGTAGTAGTTCACTGGTCGGATTTAATGTTTTTATTTTTAATCTGTTTTTACACAACGTCGAGTGGCATACAAGCATATGGTATTACATCGATGTAAAGCGGTTACCATAATCTATGACCTCTTACAATACATTATGTATCATTCGCGCGATGCCACCTCTGCAGCTAACAAAGCAACTCCTTAAGAGTTTTCTGGTGACTTCGCTCACACGCAGGAACACAACAACCCTTCAGAGAGTTGTTATTTTGCTGCGATTTTCTCTGAGATAGAGCGCTGATGCGCCCTACCTTTCTTTAAAATTACATCAAATTTCTCAATGGGGCCTATACGCATGAAATCCTTATTAAATGACTTGGATTTATCCCATTTAATAAGGATTCATTGCGTATAGGTGTTTATCCCAAGATGATAAAGACATAATAATAATACAATAGATCAATGTAATACAGATAATAATATAATAATTACAATGCACAGCCATTCGCCTGATTTCAACCTTAACTAGATCTTGATTAACAGCTTAAATATAAATAAAGTTACAAATATGAAATAATAAACAATAAAAAAATATTTATGTATACGCCACATGTTTATCGGAATACCTTTTACTATTACCGGTTATTAAATAAAGCATAAGTACAATTTTTATTTACATTATTTCATATTCATATAATTGTACCATTGTCCATACACGGTGCAGCATTTGGTTACATGTCACGCATACAAATTGGCGTCTAAGTGAAAGCGCGTACTTCGATATTACCAAATGCCTCCACGATACGCACTTTGAATAGAATTTCTAGTTTATTAGAAAATCCACGACATACTAGGCGCGGACATGCCATTTCCTGATAGTCTGTGGGAATTAAAAAACCTTTGTGCTACAATTACATGGAAAGATGAAATTAAAGATTAATAAATAAATAAAAAAAAAGAAATTTTTAATTTAATAAATTGAAAATATTTTCTACCGAGAACCCGAGAAGGTTATTGAAAAACGACGTGAAAAGGTTTTTACATGATCGGCAATGTACAAGTACGACCCCTAGTATTTCAAGCGTCTATAGTAGAGATGCGCCGAGTACTCGGTTATTACTCGGTACTCGGCGTACTCGGCGAGTTTTATAGTACTCGTATTCGGCCGAGTAACTCGTTTTATATACCGAGTGTAATATAGTGAAAGTTTTTTTTGCCAGGTAAATAATAGATATAAAATAAGCAAGTAACGTTTATTAATTTGAATAATATTATGAAAAATTAACAATACAATACTAGAAAGAAACAGACAAAAACATTAATTAATATCTATTGGTAATTTAACAAAGGTAAGTTATGATGAAGGAACACTAAGCAAGATTAATATTGGTTGGTTATCAGTTAGAATCATTTCCGCTACAGTCCTATGTATTTCTTGTGCACGCGAATCGTTTATTTCCCATTTTGTAAGAAATGAGTCTTGAAGCGTTTGTTGGACTTTTGTTGCTTGAACGCGATTTGCACTAGGTACAGATGACGAAGTAGATGCAATTGGGTCGCGATCTAGAGATCTTAATTGCATTTCGTTTTCTAAAGATTGTAAATCTTCTTGATTTTTCATTTTAATATGGTTTGACATCGCTGTTGTAGAAGCATTACGTCCAACTCCACTACGCGAAATTAAAGAATTACATAAAGTACATTTCACTTTAGATTTGTCTTCTTCAAGTTCTTCATAAAATGTCCAGAATCGTGATCTTTTTCTGCCACTCATCCTTAAAACTACGTAAACAACTAAACAATGATTTAGATAACAAGACTTTTAAAGTTTTAACCAAAAAAAAAAACTACTTTGACACCACGAAATAATTTTAGAAATCACTATTTATTTTTTTATTATTACACTATAACATTGCACGATCATAATTTGTAAACAAATGACTGATGACTGACACAGAGAAATGACAAAATGGCAGAGGGCGGCGAGGGGGTGAGAGCGGCGAGGTACGGCTCGCTCGCCGGTAGTACTCTGCGATCATGTATAAACGCGTTTTCGCGCCTAAACCTATTTAAATTGTACCGAGTAACTCGGCCGAGTACTCGGTTCGGTAAAGACAAAACCGAGTACACTCGGTACTCGGCTACTCGGTAAACTTTGTACTCGGCGCATCTCTAGTCTATAGGCTATGGTAACTGCTTTCTACCAGGTAGGTAAGTAAGGTGGTGGTATAAAAAAGAAAGACCTTTCTTATTTCTTCAAAAACAAATCATAAATGTGTTGTACGTAGCAGTGTGTCATTACTTTCACGCTATACTACTACTACAACACCAATCCTAACATATCCTACTGCAGGGATACGGATCTCCTTTTAACCGTAGGGGTGTAACATACTCCACCACGCTGTTTAAGTGGCCGCCCGAAGGCCACTGACTTCAATGATTAACATCTATCGATAATAGCCCGACCTACGGTTTAACGTGCCCTTTAAGTAGTGGAAAAGGTCGAGATAGATATACCCATCACTAGACAGACTGCGGGTAATCTTGCCATCAAGCTCATCTTTCATACAAATATGCAAATAAAGACATTTATCGAAAATTCATATCGGGCACAAGCGGCTCATTGTACCTTTACAAACAAAGCCAGTCTCAATCGAACATGGTGCACCGTGTCAATTTACAAAGGAGGCACTGGCAAAAAACCAGAAAATATATCTTCTAATAAATGTTTTTTTTTATACTACGTCGGGAGGCCTATAAACATACGGCCCACCTGACGTAAAGCGGGTACCGTAGCCTATTAACGCATGCGATATATTAAGTATCACTCGCACGAGGCCTCCTCTGCTGCTTACACAGCAACTCCTTGGGAGCTTACTGGTGACCTCACTCACACGCAGGAATACAACAACCCTCTAGGGAGTTGTTATTTGGCTGCGGTTTTCTGTGAAGTGGAGGTACTTCTCCAGACGGGCTGCTTTGAAACACCCAGACAAACAGACATGTTCAAACACACAAATGTTTGTCTTGTGTGGGAATCGAACCCACGAGCGTTGGTGACAAAGTCGTGTCATTCACGACTGGGCCACCGAGCTCGTCAAATGAATCGGAAGAGTTTGATTGTTTGTTTCTTTGAACGCGTTATCTCTAAAGAGAAAGAAACAAAGTAGAAAAAGCGGTTCCCACGGAATATCAGGAATAAGCGTCAATAATAAGCGGCTCGAGCTAGAGAAGTACATCCATACGAAACACGGCAAGTAACAACTCTCTGTATGTTTATTGCAGTTCTTTGAGTGAGTTCAGGCAGGCCGCATGCTTGTTTGCCACTTTACAAATACAAAAAACATGCGTAAGTAGGTATGCCCGTCAGTGTACAAAATAAAGGTCAACGCGCAGAATTCTGTACATCGATCCAGTGCATCACGTTATCCGCAACACTGTTTACAGGCCGAATTACATAACTTCAGTACAGTGAAATCAGAGTAAAATACATGATACCTTGCGAGCATGTCTTTAAGGTTTCTTTTTATACAACTTCGGGAGGCATACAAGCATACAAAACACTTGATGTAAAGTGGTAACCGTAGCCTATGAATGCTTGGACTACAGGAAATATTACTCGCGCGTTACCACTCCTGTGTGTGGCACAACTCTTTGGGAGCTTACTGTAACCCCACTCATTCGCAGGAACACAACAATCCGCCAGCAGTTTTCTGTAAAGTGGAAGTATTTCCGTGGGAGTAGTGGGAATCGAACCCGGCCAGCTCGTCTAGGCAAGTTACGTAGTTAAATAACATTTTTTTCAACTTAAATTTACATGAAGTGATGCATAAAGTTAAGTTTTCACCTTAACCATTATAAATACTGCTCATCTGTGTGTAAGTCATAACGCACTTAAACGTGCAATAGGAGCGTAACCGCACTTCCAGCATTAGAAAAAATCGCATGACTCGTAACAAGAGTAAGTGTGTCGCGTGCGCAGACAAAGATGCTTTCCGCCCGTCAATCATTCTGTTAATTGGAGAGAATCATTGTAGAAAGTTTATATGGGGAAGAGGGGACATGGGTCTATCAAAGTGACGAGTGCGATGCAGTGTCAACGCTCATCGCGACCGCGGGTGCAACAAACTACACCGGCCGGTCGTTCACGTGGTCGTTAATTTGTACAATACATGTCGCGGCACGTCCACGGACTACATGATAGCGGCCGAATTTGTTGTAACGTGTGGAGTAATTAACACGAAAGAAATAATCTGTGGTGACCCAATGACACGATTTTACGTGGTAACTTCGCTACGGGGGGGGATCTTATTGGCTAGTTCACAGATCAATATCTCACTTATCGGCTAATTACTTAAAATATCCTCCCATTAGTCATTAGGCCTGCATCATTGAGATATTTAGGCGCAAAAAAACACTACGTTTTGTTCAGTAAGGGGGGTTTCATGCGTAGTCAATTGGCTTCCGGTAATTATGCAGACATCGACATTTCTTTTTTATCAAAGGCATATTATTGCCATGTGGAATGGTCACTATAGCACAAAGATAAAGTTAAAAGATAAAACTCTATTTCACTCCTCTCAATTTTATTCCAAATCGTTTTCAGTTCAACCTGTACGTCTCTGGAATGCTCTACCACTTAATATTCGTTGTGCTCAAACACTTTCCTCAAATCTCTTGTCAAAGAAAGCTACCTTTCCTGTTACTCTATTTGATCGTTCTCATTCTCTTTCTTGATCATCACTGAGTCTCTGACATTATTGTAACTACGATAACTTTTAATGCATATCATAATTGTGTTTTAATTCGTATGGTTTGCTCTGCACCACCTACCTGTATTATTATAAGAATAGTTTTCTCTTATCTTAAGGTTGTCTGGAAGAGATTGCTTAGCGATAGACTGCTTATTGTACTATAGTTTCTAAGTATCTTTTGTGTACATTTTAATTTGGTGCAATAAAGAATATTTGTATTGTATTGTATAAAAAATCTTTATTTGCCATTGGGCCCTCGCGGGCACTTAGACACGTCTTACATTTTTTGAAATATAATCTTATTGTATCTTATTTAATTCTCTTATTTTACTGTTTCCTTTTTTTTATCTACTAGCATTTCGGAAATAACCATTGGCGAAGAAGAAATGCCGAAAGAAACTTGCCAATTTAGGTCTCTTTTAAAATTGTCGATTAGATATTACAAAAAATTATTTACATAAGCATTTTGGTACTATAATGATATCAAATGGTAAAATTAAAGATTATTAAGGACAGATAGTCTGTGCTGAATTATTTCCAGACATCTTTGTCAGTTAAATATTCATCAATTCTATAATAAGCCCTTCTACAGAGAGCATTTTTTATGTGCTTTTTGAATACATTGTCAGGAAAGGACAGAACTGTTTCAGGCAATTTATTATAAAATCGAATACAATTTACAAGAAAAGATCTACCCGCCCTAGCAAACCGATGTACCGGAATACACAACTTAATTCTACTTCTAAGTTTTTCACTGAAGTTTGAAAACGACTTTAAATTTTTACGGGCATACATTATGTTTTCATAAATATATTGAGAAGTAACAGTGAGGATATTTATGTCTTTGAACAGTTCCCTGAGGGATTCTCTGGAGCCCATGTTATAAATAGAGCGTATAGCTCTTTTTTGTAAGATAAAAATTGACTCAATGTCAGCCGCCGTTCCCCACAACAGTATACCATATGACATAATGCTGTGAAAGTAGTTGAAATAGACTAAGAGCGCAGTAGCCACATCCGTCAATTGCCTGATTCTCCTAACTGCATATGCAGCAGAGCTTTGTATCCCCATTGTAATTTGGAGTCTACTGCAATTCCAAGAAACACAGTGTTATTAACAAATTCTAATTTATTATTCCCAATGAGAACTTCTGTATTGGCAAAAATCACATTTGGAGACTAAATTTTATGCATTTGGTTTTAGCTGAATTTTAGCACAGTGGTTCCAACCCTTTTATTGACCAGCTACCACTTAGGTTTATGTTTTTGTTTTTAGCAAGAAACACAAACTTGGAAAAAATAAACTCCTTCAACATAAAAATAAACTATGATGCTTTAGGAATGAGTGGTTGTAAAACCATACTTAAAAACAATTTTACTTTTGTAATCGCAAATACAGCATTCTTAGAAGGTAAGTAAATTCATTTTTACTAAAAAAAAGTGTAAAATGTAAAATTTGTAACTGATAAAATACTTAAAGCAAATATGTAACAGATTTAATTACAATAAATTTTAGTGACCAGGGACCACTTTTATGTTTTTGTTTTTCGCACGAACCACAAGCTTGAAAAAAATAAACTCCTTCAACATAAAAATAAACTATGATGCTTTAGGAATGAGTGGTTGTAAAACAATACTTAAAAACAATTTTACTTTTGTAATCGCAAATATAGCATTCTTAGAATGTAAGTAAATTCAGTTTAAGTAAAAAGAAAGTGTAAAATGTAAAATTTGTAACTTATAAAATACTTAGAGCGAATATGTATAATTAAATTAAATCTTTCGTGGACCCCATCAATTCTCTTGCGAAACACTTGCATTGGTGGTTCGCAGACCAATCGGTAGGAACCACTGATGTAGCATATAAAAACTTGCAAAGTTCAGGAGCTTCCTAGTAACTTAACTCACTCGCAGGAACATAATAACCAACCACGGAGGCACCAGACGCTGAGTTCCACTATCGTACCACTCGCCACAAACTTATATTTCGCCCTCACCATCTTGATGAGAGGTCATCCACTACAGTACCTACGCTTTTTGAGACATTTTCTACGACGTACGCTGAAATTGTGGAATAAATTACTCTTAAAGTACGCAACGCAATACTTTTTATCAACCTCACATATAAATAAATAAAAAACAAAGGAAAATCCTCAACAAACAAACTTGGTTATGGGGTCAGGTTTTTAAAATACTGCGCTAATTAGAAACATTCTATTTTTGATATGTATTGTTTTATCAACATTAACAATTTCTGATTTTGCTAATTTCGGAGATAAGACGTAGAGAAATGGTACAGTTTCTAATGATTTTAAAAAGCTATGCTAGTTCTTACAAATCATTCCATCCATTCATTTTCATTATCGTATTTTCCTATAATATTTATACAAACCTAATTAGGTAATTATTTCAGGATCTGTCCTGTTTTGGATGTAAACAAACACGGATTGTGTTTTACTTTTCTGAAGACTTTTTGGTGATTTACATAACTATGATTTTCTTATAATATTTGCATAACATTTTAATAACTGAAATTATTTCAGATCTTCCATTTACAATAAGGTGGTGAAGGGAGGCGAGTATGGTATGTGTGACAGACAGATGGACGGGCGGATGATCGGCTTGAAGCACGCGTGCACGCGCATATAGGTAATACATTCGCATACACACACATACCACAGACTCAAAAATATATGGAACGACTATGAAAGTCCTCTATTGCAAAATTATTAACATTAATTTTAATTTCTACGAGGCACTACAATAAATTGAGAATTCTGTTACTAGAAAAGTAAATTAGAATCATAACTCAAATATAAACTGATCGATGATTGACACAGGACATTGCACATTCTTATATAATATAATATAGTATACAAAATTAGGCAGCCAACGTGACGCCGATTAAATACAGGGATTGTGTAGTGACTTGTGATGGTTCAATGTGCCATGTCATAATGGTCAGACGATTACACATACTTGTGATATAATAGATACTTACTATACAGTACATTCGTAGTAGCTATATCTTACGAGTAGTTAAGGCTTTTGGCATGATGTACAATATGTACAAATAAAAGTAACATTTTTATTGAGCAAATAAATTTTTAAAAAAGTCTATGTTTATACACGGAGTTAAGTTACGTATTCAGCTAAAGTTAATGATTTATAAGAATAAAACATGACCAATACATAGTTTATTTGATTGGCCATGTCTTATGATGTGGGGAGCAAATAAATTTCAGTCGGTTTATCATAATAAGTTGCAGTTGCGAAGTACCAATCTGGTGTGGTTAACATAACACGGCTATATACATCCAAGATTTATTTATTTCCATAAACATCTGTGAAGATTTTAGTTATATTGCCTTTATTTACAAACAACAAATTTTGGTTACTTTTACACGTCTACTTGTAGCATCGGCATCTTCGTTCAATAATTGATAATTAATGCATACCGTGAGACTGTTATGCTGGCATTCACTACACCTGCCTCCATACACATCCAAATATAGGCTGGTGTATTATAATAGGATGCAAACCAATGAACAAGTTACGTCACGTTCGCCGGCAGAGGCATATTCATTATCGTGAAAGGCGTACGCCTATGGCAGTGAATAGTAGGCGCATGAGGTCGTTGAGTCAGTGGCCCTTCCTGCGCGCATACCATTTTGGGGAAACGTTACGTGAGCGGGAGGACGCGATCCACTCCAATGCCACGGCGTATTGTCTTCCTAACCTAACAAGAAACACAAAGTACAATTAATCAAAAGTATAATTTATATAGGCAGATCATTTACTCCCAACCAGATATTACCTACTACTAAACATTTACATTTGCATACTTGACAACGCCTCCGAGGCACGTTTAAAATTCAATGAGTCTCATTCATTAATAATGTAGCCAACATATTTCCAATCCGCAAGCAGCGATTGGTTTTATATTTACCTACTCAATTGTTTACAGACAAAGCAACGTAAACAAATGAATATCAATGTCTCAAACTCAATGGATTGAAACAACATCGCGACGTGATCATTTCTTTTGTTTACATTGCACATGTGATCTGATGTGCTCCATATAACTGAATATGACCGTGTGAATGATAGATTGCGCAGGCACAAGAATTTGCATTTATATCGATATCAACATGATTATAATGTACGGCACTTCTTCACTACCCTTCAATTAATAATCCCTAACATTTCCATCATCTTTATCAGCTGCAGCAAATCAACTCGTTTTGATCAATTTTCATCTATCTTCTGCTTGTCTGATTGTATCTGTCTCAGAGATACTAGAATCTTAAGCTATCGACATGGCTGAAATTCTTATACAAATTACTCTCCTATGCGTGAAGTGTAACGTAACGGAAATGAGATTCTATACGCTTCACTGCTACCAAATGAAAGACAATAGGTGGAACAGTGACATCGTATTTCAAATAGGGCGGCAGGTCAATACGTAAGTTTTGATGGAGACTCAGATAATATACGCAACAAATAACATTTAGATAGTAACCCGGATATAAAAAATGAGTTTTATTGGCGTTTGTTTTTCAATTGAAACTATTTCACTTTAGTAGAATATTGTATAAGGTATAGTAGAACTGCGTGGCTGTGGCTGCGTGTCGCCGGCGTAACGTATTGATCACACAATCTCACAATGCGTACGAAGGAATCGTGCTTGCAATATAGATGTTTTTCCACTTGATTCTATAGAACTGTACCTAGTTATGAATTTATGATTATGTTTAATGGACTTCGACGAAGGCATTTCGACATTCAGTCCTTTGACGCTAGTTAAAGGACTGAATGTCGGAAAGCGTTCGTCTCTCGATTTGTCAATGTCACGGGACATCGTTGACGCTGTCAGTTTCATAATAATACAGAAAATAGATGTAAAACGAAAACGTATCAGCTTGGAATCATCAAATTGGAGATAGTCATGTTGTTTTTTATTAAATTATAGATAAGTTAATAGACAGTTATAATTGCCACATTTTCGTGGCATTCACATTTTCGTCTTGAGTAATGCACGCAAACTGTTTTATTAATTTAATAAATTAGTCACCCATAACAAAACAGATTTGCATGCAGCTTAACCAGCCACCCGTTAGATTCCGTAGCAAATTATAGATATACTGTATATATTTTGTAACAACTTTTTTCACATGGCCTTAGTTATTTTTTAGTTATTTTTTTAAATCCATATATTTTCGTCATTTAGTACCTCACCACTCGAATACCAATTTCATTTTAAATGGACATCCAAGATTTACAGGAATAGATCGTTTCTAGAAATATCTTTGTCTATGTTTTTTTTTATTACATTATTGAATGGCAAACCAAAGTATTAAGTAGTAAAATATCTAACTATAACTTCACGCCAAATCCCTTGCGGGGTAGCCTGACAGAACCGAGCGCCACATGACTCGATCCTTACACACTTACAGACTTCTTCTTCCTAGCGTTATCCCATTTCCTAATTCACTCGGATTGGCGGGATCCTTGACATAAGGATTTGGCGAAGATACTGATTTTTTACATGGAATGACTGCTATCAACCTAAGAAACATCTGATTTTTCGTAAGGAATATTTCTTAGATTAGGTTACACGTCTCTTGAAATATAATATCTTGGGGCACGCCCAAGAGGGTTTCCTCACAATGTTGTCACTGCCGAGCAAGTGATAATTATAAATATGTACTACATAAATCCGAAAATACAAATTTAGTAGAACATGGCCTGGATTTGAACCAGGGATCAGTTGGTCAATAGACTCCTTATCTACTGGGCTTATCACTGCTCAATTCAATGCTCCTTACACACTTATAGTATATGCTCATAATATGCTGTAACATGTTATTAGTATCTAGTGCAAACTCTTCGTTATTGATATATACATCGTAATTGTAATAAGACGTACACGTTATTAATATAAGTCATTTAAAAACGGGGACAGCTGTCTATATCGCTTTTATTTCTGAGGATGTCAAGCAACATTTTTCAGCCGGTTAATTGTGGAATGACGTGCCCTGGTTCATCCACAGTTTTTTGAAGGACCACTCGAGGAATCTTGCTGGCATTAGTGCACCTGTCAACTGCACTAATTACACGGGTATGTCAATCCCCTCTTTGTGAAATATGTCGATTTGTGAATAAAGGTTACATACAGACATTTTTGAGTTACATTATTTTTCTAAGTGAAGTTTTTATCGCAGGGTACACACAAAAACATTAGATTTTCTGAGCGATATATTCCATAGAAATACGTCATTCTGATACGAATAGTATTTCCTTTCATTAATAGATATATTGTTTTCCAAAAGGACATCATTGTTTAAAACGATTAAAATTGATGTTAATGTCTTTTTATTTAGTTTTCTAAAATCCCTAAAAAGAATTATCCGGATGTAAACACTAACACTGCAACTGAAAAGACTAGTTCGTGTGCAGTCTACGAATAAATATAGTGTGCAGTACAAATATTTTTGTTACTGTGATTTCTACATACATGTTCAAAGAATTTATTTAATTCGAAATTAAAAACTTTTATAATTTCACCTGCTAATTAATGGCCATATATGTACGTAGCAAATATTAACGATACATAAATAAGTAAGAGACCAGGAAGCTGGTTGCCATTGCAATGTTTAGTAATTCTTCTGAGATATCGGGTCAAATGATGTATTATCAAGTGTTCTTTTGAACTAAAGAGAAATAAGCTTTTTTTTGCCGTTACTCCCAAATTTGGATAACTCACAGTGTAATTGAAATATCGTCCTACCTCACAATCGCCAATCAAAAGCCAACCAAAAGGTCATTATAAAAGTAGCATAGCATAACAAGTATGTATGACTTAAGATTATTTAAATTCCTTTCAAATGTTGCTTTGTCTCGGAAAAAAATCGGCCAAGTGCGAGTCGGACTCGCGCACTAAGGGTTCCGTACCATTATCTATAAAAACAGCAAAAAAAATCACGTTTGTTGTATGGGAGCCCCCTTAAATATTTATTTTATTCTATTTTTTAGTATTTGTTGTTATAGCGGCAACAGAAATACATCATCAGTGAAAATTTCAACTGTCTAACTATCCCGGTTCAAGAGATACAGCCTGGTGACAGACGGACGGACGGACGGACGGACAGCGGAGCCTCAGTAATACGGTTCCGTTTTACCCTATGGGTACGGAACCCTAAAAAATCGGCCAAGTGCGAGTCGGACTCGCGCACGAAGGGTTCCGTACCATTATCTATAAAAAAGGCAAAAAAATCACGTTTGTTGTATGGGAGCCCCCTTAAATATTTATTTTATTCTATTTTTTAGTATTTGTTGTTATAGCGGCAACAGAAATACATAATCTGTGAAAATTTCAACTGTCTAGCTATCACGGTTCATGAGATACAGCCTGGTGACAGACGGACGGACGGACGGACGGACGGACGGACGGACGGACGGACGAACGGACGGACAGCGGAGCCTCAGTAATAGGGTTCCGTTTTACCCTTTGGGTACGGAACCCTAAAAACGACTACTTCCCAATTAACTGGAGTGGCACGTAAGCGAAATGTTTGCACGTATATACGTACCTACAATTTGCGATGTACGTAGCCCTCTGTAATGTGCTCTTGTCATACTTTCGTAAATCAAGGTCGGCGGTAAACATTTCAAAATATTCCGCAATATTTGTATTATTACATATATTTCAATACGGAAGAAAGAACCAATGTTCTTGCTTTGTTATTTTTATTGTATTCGTGAGAAACTTAATATCTTCCTATTTCCAAGTTAAAAGTTTGCCTACAAAATAGCATCGACCATGATGTCTTACTGAATGGCATACAGCGCATAGCTTAAACTACTGTACGAGTAGATTGCGTCGGATGCAATAAGAAAATCTTTTTGGAAATATCCACAGAAATGTACACGAACTCGCAGAAACCCACAGTTAATTTTGTTACAATTAGTATTTTGTTGTTATTTGTTTTAGAACACACGAATGTACTTACTCATGTAGTTAGCTAGGTCCTATTTAGGTAGATTTGGTAAAAATTGCTAAGTCCAAAAATTTTAAGCTATGAATCGTGTTATGAGGCCGTATTATGATTTGCCTTTATATTGTACAAGTAGCCTATTCTAACGAAATCTTACTTCTATTATCTATTGTAACGACTCGTACATTGAGGTATTATGTACTACGTTAGTACATAGTAGTTCAATGGACACGTATACTCTCATTGAAATGTGTTTTTGCGTTTTATGTTGACGAGTTGTGTTCTTGAAATTTCTTTGAAAGTAACAACTGCTATTAGTTCGTATCACGTGTATCAGGGGGCACGGCAGTGCCCCCGCCAAGTCGAGCGCGAAGCAAACACTGCCGTACCATCCTTTACTGGAACCATTTCGCCGCATTTTCAGGCCCCTATTTGAGAACCTCTGGATAAGACCAGAACGCAGAAATTTTCGTCATCCAGTAAGCTATAATCACATACTTAAAATCCAAAATTTCAAGTCTGTAGGTCATTTAGTTCCGAAGTTAAGCGAAAGCAAAGTTTGGCATTTATGACACTCACTCACTCATGATCATCAAAATAGAACTAGTACTTCTCATAAACTCAGAGAGCTGAAATATGGTACAGAGTTAGGGTTTAATGGCCACATAAAGGAAAAACTATAAAAACTAGGATAATCGAAGACCTGGAGAAGAGTAAGAGAAAGAAAGAAAGAAGTAAGAAAGTAAGTAAGACTTGGAGTACCTGGTGACCCTGATTAGAAAACACAAGAGCCCAACCAAACTATTAGAGATCGACATACCGCCTTTACAAAAAATGTTCAACTTGGTGGGCCGCTTCATTTGATGTCAAAAATCGAAGGTCTGAAGTATCTGACGAAGAACCCTCAGCTGGTCTCGGCTGTATTAGAGATATGGTAATGCCCCCTTCTACTATGAGAAAAAACTGTGTCAAATAAGAAACTCTAATTAAATAAATCAATATGCCCACGTTTCTACAAAAAGAAGTGAAATCCCACCAAAAACATTCTGTAAAAAACTAGCCAAGTCTCGATGGAGCTGCTTGTTTATCTCTAAAAAGTAATGAAATCTAAACAAAGTCGTACAGTGTCTAAGGTTCCTTACTGCGATTTCTTTATTATTATAGTTAATGTTATGTGACTTGGCCGTTGAAGGGTACACAAGGGTACAAACCAGGTGCTCCATGACACCATTGCACCAATCTGTCGCCAGAACCGCTACCCATTGACGATGGAAAATTGCCACTTGGAAAACGTTGATTCAATAACCAGTCAATTGTAGGCTTGATAAAGCTGCGGATTTCAATAATACTTATGTATAGGCGACCCTGAAACAAACAGTATAAAAAATTATTTCCAGTACAGACGGACTTCTAATCATTGATAGAAGTCCATCTGTACGTCTATTTTATGTTAGATCGGTGGTCGATTTGACGCTCCAAAAAGAAGAGAGCAGAAGTCAGCATTGTCAATGCTGAATGCATGTGTTGCACAATCAACAACAGCCTAAAATGAGACACTAGCGTCCAATTACTAACACCAGTATTGCCTATTATCTCGCTTAACAAACATAGGTAGTTACAACAGATATAACATTACGTGTAAACAAAATTGACTTGTACCCACTAACGTATAAAGAATGTTCAACGGCCAAGTCACACAACATTAACTATAATAATAAAGAAATCGCAGTAAGGAACCTTAGACTTGGCACGACTTTGTTTAGATTTCATTACTTTTTAGAGATAAACAAGCAGCTCCATCGAGACTTGGCTAGTTTTTTACAGAATGTTTTTGGTGGGATAACTATTACTCGTACATATTTACCGAGCGCTTTTGAGATTTATGGTTTGTTAAGATAGAAATCAGTCACTCTAAACTTCTAAACGAATCTAAACTAATATTATAAAGAGAAAAGATTTATTTTTTTGCATGTTGAATACTTAATTGATTTTAAAAATTATTTCACATATAGAAAACTGCATAATCAGCGGATATATAGAGTTGGAATTGAAAACTGAGTATATGGAATGGAGAGCATGAAACATAGTAGGTATCGATGTTAATATAAGAAAAGGCATTCTCCTTGGTTTGAACATGCAATAAGAAAGCGGGTTAAAATAATGATGAAACAAATACGCAATGTAAAAAAGTCAATAAAGCAACGCATTCTACTTTAGCCCCCGACCTGTATCGGTGAGTTTAGTTACTAAGCTGAATCGTGTCATCAGTCAAAATCATCTCCATAGTTTATTTCCTTCATATTGTCTATCCACCTGTGCGAAGCCGGGGCAGATCGCTAGTCGTTAATAAAACCACGCTTCGTATGCATACGAGAATATTGTTTGCGAAATACGAAAGACGAGATAGATATATATATATATGCCCGTGCACTTGTCTGCCCATAAAATCTCCTGTATAAATTCTCAAAATTAGAATCTTCAAAGTTTTATGATGAAATTCAACGCAAAATGTGATAATAAATACTATAGTAAATACTTAGTACCTACTTCTTAATATCTGCCACGTCTTCGGGAGAAAAAGTATATAATCAGTCTGATGTAACGCAGTTACCTTAAACTATTGACGCTTATTAAGTTACTCATGTGTTGCCGCAGTCCTCGCCAGCTTTCTGATGACACTCTCTAACAGTCATCGGTAAGGTGGGTGTATTACTCCAATTATGTATTGCGCTACCTCCCTTTGACTGAAGCCTTGTTTGCTGATCGCCAGGTTTCACGGCCTACAGATTGGCTTTGACTCTAAGCATTGAGACAAAATTAATAGTTCCGCAATGGAATCAAACCCGGTATGTTGCAGAATAATTAGTGTTACTATTGCACCAAACATTTCTATTCCATACGTTCACAATGTGTTTAATTGGTTTGCTCATTACAGCTGATATCTCAGTATGCCATCTTGAGATCGCGTCACTTCGCTGCGTTTTATATCACAATGTGCTTAATTTTTTTATTGTAAATACATTAAAACAACGTAACTAACTCGAGTAAGCAATCACTGCATACTTTTATCATATTTTACACGTGTTTTGTAATTAAGGGGGCGTTACTTCCGACATTTGAGATTATTTCATTAATCATACGCCCAGATCATATATGATTGGTACTTATATGGTTAAGTCTTAAAAGCTTGCATCTTGTTTTGGCGAGCAAGGTTTTCCGCAGCTAGCTATGACTACTTTAATAACAAGTTCCGCACAAGGCAAGCAGATCAGTTTTTCTAGGTTTGGGTGCTATGTATTTGAAACATTAATAGAAATAAGTATTTGTCTATCTCTATATATATTTTCACATGAGGTCCCATGCGAGGTTGGCATACACACCTCCTAGCTTCTTTAACTTTTATATGTCTTTTCAAGAACTCTCGCCGGTTTTTCTACTATAAGTACTATATAAATGGTCAGAAACAAACAAACCCATCTATAAACTTTATATAACATTTGCTTAAAGATTGAAGGTGATGCGTTTAAATATTTACTTTGTGTAAATCTTCCACAATATCGACATCTGAAGGCAGCACATCATTGGAATGCTTACTGACAGCACTGCAAATCATTCATATATTACATTGAGCATTTTACATAAAGTTTCCATCCTCGATTACCATTTATGTATGAACTGCTACGCGTATGACTGACTTATTTCTTATATGTGGTTATTGCACGGTAGCAACTAGATAGACAACTCGCAAATAAGGATTGTGTATTTGATTGTTTTATACTAATGTTCTAACATTTCAAGAAGGTTGGGCACAGTCATCTATACAAATTTATAAAGCCCAAGAGTTTGCTTGTTTGTTTGTTGGAACTCTCTGGAACTACCGATCGGATTCGAAAAAATACAAGGTTATTAGGCTGTTCAACACCACGATCCGACCCTTAGAAACTGAGGAAGAAGAAAGAAAGTAGAAAAAGTGTTTCCCACGGGTTACGCGCGGGCGATGTCTCGGGCTGCAGCTAGTTTTTATTAAAAAGCAAGCCAACTTTAAAGGTAGCCTCAGAAGACTTCAGCCAAATATCAATTTTATGAAGGGTTGACTTTTCTTGCGAATGAGTAAGGAAGCAGGCCAATTTTTAAAGAGGTAGAGCGCATCAAACTAGTCCGAATGGGGAAGTATTGGACCTCAAAGAAAACTGCACCCAAGTAACAACTCCCTGGAGGGTTGTTGTGTTCCTGCGAATGGATGAGGTTACCAGTAAGCTCCTAAGAAGTGGCTGTGTGAGCAGCATGGATGGCAACGCGCGAGTGTTATTTCCTGTAACATATTCCTGTTCATACGCTAAGGTATTCACTTATTTAAGGGGGGTCGTAAGCTTGTATGTGTATATTATATCCCGACATTGTATAAAAAAGGCGAACAGCTGCGTTAGTTGCAGGAATAGCAACACGCGAACTTTTTGTACGATAACTAGCTTCGTTACGCAACACGATTCGTTATGAATCGATTGTCACAACGGTGGACAGTAAGCTTGTTTGACACACAATATTATTTAAAAACACATGAGCTTGTGGGAAAACAGATAACTTATATAATTGACGAGCTCGGTGGCCCAGTCGTGAATGACGCGACTTTGACACCAACGCTCGTGGGTTCATTCCCACACAAGACAAATATTTGTGTGCATGAACATGTCTGTTTGTTGTTGTGTTCCTGCGTGTGAATGAGGTCACCAGTAAGCTCCTAAGGAGTTGCTATGTTAGCAGCAGAGAAGGCATCGCGCAAGTGATACTTAATGTATTACAAGCATTCATGGGCCAAGATTACTTTTGCCTATGAACGCTTTACATCTGGTGGGCCGTATGCTTGTATAGCTTCCGACGTTGTATAAAAAAAATATAAGTCCTCAATTTCCTCGCCAACTCTTATAGCTCAATAGCATTTGCAAAGACTTAATAGATGTTATTTCCAAACGCTGTCCAATTATTGAGCTAACTTAAATATGTTCAATACTATATGTAGTTAGCAACATAAGCTGCACTACTATTGCGGAGTTCGGAAAACTACCTGCATTTTTGCGCCATTCGCCTAAATACTACAAAGAAAACCCACAAATTCACACACCATACATAGTTGTAGTAGTTGTGTGTGTGTGTATGTGTGTGCAAGAAGAACTGACTAACTGACATATCAACTCACAGACGCAATAGCTACATCTACAATCTTACGTTGATTTAAACATATTGTCTTTAGACCTAATGTATTAATTAATGTATGGATATTCAGTGTCCGAAATAAAGGATTATTATTATTTATTTCCAGTCACGGGTATTAGTCCCGGTCATTTGATAGGCGAGGTAAAGACTGTATGTAATGTTGTATTATTATTAAACCCTAAGAATTAGGGATTTTTTATTTTATTTTACCCTGTGCTATCCTTAAATGGAATATATCTTTGACACAGCTTATATATAAATCGAACTTGTATACATTCTGTGTACTAAGTATCGGGAATTTGTCAATAAAACAAAAAATACAAATTATTCATCTAAATTTATTTTATCGCCTTCAAAGTAGGCCCCATCGCTTGCAATACAACATCTCCACCGCTTCACCCAGTCTTCCATACATTTTTCATAGGCTATTTGCGGTATGGCCTTTAGCTCATTCAGCGAATTTTCTTTTATGGCTTCTATCGACTCAAAACGTTTTCCTCGAAGTGGTAATTTTAACTTGGGAAATAAAAAAAAGTCAGACGGAGCCATATCAGGTGAATACGGTGCTTGGTCGAGAACTTTTGTTGAATTTTTCGCTAAAAACTCTTTCACTATAATGGCTGTGTGTGATGGTGCATTATCATGGTGCAGCATCCATGAGTTGTGTTGCCACAAATCTGGACGTTTTCGGCGGATACTCTCACGCAAACGCTTCATGACGCCTAAATAATATTCTTTATTCACTGTTTCTCCCTCTGGAAGGAATTCGGAGTGAACCACACCACGGTAGTCAAAAAAAACTGTCAGCATCACCTTGATTTTGGAGCGACTTTGCCGCGGTTTTTTGGGTTTCGGCTCGTTTTCGAGACGCCATTCTGAAGACTGTTGGCTTGTTTGCATGTCGTACTCATAAACCCATGTCTCGTCGCCAGTTATTATACGTTTCATAAAGGTCGGATCCGTAGAAGCTCGGGAAACCATGTCTTCAGCGACATGCTTTCGCTGCGCTTTTTGAACAAAATTGAGCTCTTTTGGAACTAGTCGAGCGGCGACGCGTTTCATGCCTAAAATGTCAATGAGAATGTTGTGGACGGACTTAAAAGATATGTTCACCTCACTAGCCAACTCTCTCAGACGCATACGTCGATTTTCGAGCACTAGCTTCTTGATTCTGTCGATGTTTTCTCTGGTCGTAGCGGTTGAAGGTCTACCAGAACGAGGCAAGTCTACTACTACTTCTCGGCCTTCTTTAAAAGCCTTATACCATTCATAAGCCCTTGTTTTCGATATACACGATTCGCCGTAGGTATTTCGCAACATTTTTAGTGATTCACCACATGAAATATCATTTGAAACACAAAATTTAAGGCACACTCTTTGTTCAACAATATTTTCCATTGTAAAAATCGCCGAGGACTCAAAACTATGACCAACAAAAAGTGTAGTTTAAAACAAATTAAATGACAGATCCCGCTCAAATTTTGCGCGCTAAATCAGTACAGTGCTACCAACATGCAGTAAAAAAATTAGAACGACCTCTTTTACGCGGGTCTTTTTATTGACATATTCCCGATACTTTTTACACAGAGTAGTATATCTTGTTCAAACTTAGTTCAAATTGTACCCACCTTTAATCTTTGTGCATATCTAATCAATCTCGGCCTAAACTTCGTCCTTTTTAGATACGTTTTTAAAGGGTCACAAATCTACTGTTGTGTTGATTTTGATTTTGTAAAGATGAGCCTCGTTGGACTTTTTTTTATTTCTCGTAGGGGATTTTTATTTAAAGTATTTTTTGCTATTTATAAGTAAAAGCAACTCCCTTACTTAATTTCAGCGAGTACTAACAAATTAATATTAAAGATATTTTCGTTCAATTTTTGAAAATTTTCTGTGCACTAAAATCTATGAAAACTGGAGCTGGAACAACTTAACATGTTTGTAACAGGAAAATAATTCTTCGTTTAACATTTAAAATTATGAATAGTTTTTATGGTCATTGTATTTATTTGAACAAAATATAAAAAGTAGATCCTTTTATAATAATTTTGTTAAGGAATAGAGAGATGATACAAGAAGTTTAATGTGTAATGAATATAATTCTTGTACTTAAGAATGGGTAGTCCCAGCATTATCATGCAAAAATATATACTTAACAGTCATGTTTTTGCGTAAATGTTACTTTAATTGTTATCTGGGTTTCAGTTTTAAGAAAGATAGGGCATCGAGATATTATGTGCTACGTAGGACATAGTAGTTCAATGAGGTAGGGCGCATCAAAAGTAGCCCGAGTAGGAAATAACCCCTACATCACAGAAGACTAAGTAGACTAATATTTTTATGTAAATGTAATAAAAACATTTAAATAAAAAGGGAAATTGATTTCCCTATGATGATAAAACTATATAGGCGTATTCAATGAAGTTGGTTTCGTTTTATATTTATTAGTTTCTTGTTTCACGCCTTTTTAGTTTACATTAAAGCTTTTCCAAAAATTACATGCGACTTGAACAAGAGTATACTAATGAAAACTTTAAAAAAAAACAGTAAACACGTGGTTTAGTTGAAGATTTTTAAATATTTTTTAGCGAATTGCCATGAAATCTTTTGTAAATTTATGTCATAAACTACCTCAAAAGAATGCAATTAAAATATAAAATTAACGTAAACATACACATCAATATATACACAACACAACAGTAGCTTTATTTTCTTTGGAATTTAATGTAATAATATTTTATGTAATAAAGATGTTACAACAAGATAAGAATAAGAAACATACGCATTGAACTCCTTTTTTAAAACCAGTTTTTTTATACTACGTCGGGAGGTATACAAGCATACAGCCCACCTGATGTAAAGCGGGTACCGTAGCCTATTAATGCTTGCGATATATTAAGCATCACTCGCGCGATGCCTCCTCTGCTGCTTACACAGCAACTCCTTGGGAGCATACTGGTGACCTCACTTACACGCAGGAATACAACAACCCTCTAGGGAGTTGTTATTCGGCTACGGTTTTCTGTGAGGTGGAGGTACTTCCCCTGACAGGCTGCTTTGATCGCCCTACCTCTCGTCCATCCATACCATCCATACCAAGACAAACAGACATGTTCATGCACACAAATGTTTGCCTTGTGTGGAAATCGAACCCACGAGCGTTGGTGTCAAAGTCGCGTCATACACGACTGAGCCACCGAGCTCGTCGTAATAACTATTGAACCTAATCAATATCTATTATACTAATATATACCAACAAACGGCCTAGAACTTCCTCGGCTCGTAACAAGCTTAGCGCTGGTTAGTGATATACATAAGTACATACAACATGTAAATCGTATTACGACTGTTGCATTGCATGCGTGCAAAGAGTACGTAAATCAACGTTTAATGCTTCATTTGTTCGGTGCAATGACGACCCAGTTACGTGTGTGAATCGCCCAGTGCGATGTCAGCCGGCCTGCAATGACATATAGTTAAATGATTTATCTTCGCAGACATAATTATTTTGTACAGCAGTGCAATTATTACAGAAGATGCTAAAGTTAACAGTACATAACATGTCATCTTTAATTATCCTACTAATATTATAAATGTGAATGTCCGTTTGTTTGTTATGCTTTCACGTGAAAACTACTGAACTGATCGTCATGAAACTTTGTACACATATTCTTGGAGGTATCAGAAGTAAAAGTGGATACTTTTTATTAAAAAAAAAATTATCAATGCGAGCGAAGCCGCGGGTAAAAGCTAGTTTATTTATAAAAACGAACAAGATAATCATTATTCACACATCGAATGCAAAGTAGAAATTTAATTATGACCAGCAATGCAATTCTCTAAGCAACTAGTAATGGCTGTGTGCAGCGCTGTGATCACAGATGTCACAGCTTTGACATCGTCCGCTGCGATCACGGCTTTTTATTTGGTATTCTATAAGCAAATTTATGTCACGGTCGATGTCACAGCTACGAGGCTGCAAGGTTGTTGTCAAAGCTATGTTAGTGCAGAGACGTATTTCTATTGGCATAATCGACAAATTTTCGACTATGATTTTTTCTTTTAATTCTTTATATTAGGAATTAAAATAAGAAAACATTTCCGTCTATGAGACGTACAATAATTAATTGAATACATAATAAGTAAATAAAAATGTAAAAATACACGAAACGAATTATAAGTATAGATAATAATTGATGAGACGATCACGCTAAACGAAGAACACGTCAATTACATATATGTTACAGAAAAAGATTTGAATATAGAAGAAACAACAACAGAACCTCCAATATCTACTTAAATTGTACCAAGAAATTTAAAAATATTTATCAATGATATATTTCAAACTTTACGATGAATATGAACTTGAACAGAAGTCTTTAAGAACATGATATTTTGGTATAGCTTATTAATCGTCTTTTTTTCTCCGATTCCCGTGAAATTTCCAATAATTCACAGCGATATTCTATATTCTATTATCTGGGAAATATGTCTCATAATGGTCGTGATTTTAAACAGATTAAGTAGAGAATCAATCAACAACAGCCCTTCGGTGGGTAGCATTTTGAAATAATTTTGAATGTCTAATGTGACAGGCACAATGAAGAAAAAAAGTAGAGATCGAAGTCCTAAATGGAGGTAAGATCAAATCGCAACTCCTCTAGAATATTGATAGACCGAGATAACTCCATGATAAGATTACTAGGAATTGCTATTGTCAGCAATGAGTGAATGATTTAAGAAGAGGGATTCATTAGCTTACATTAGTAAACAAATGATTACCTTTTCTGAGTGACACCCCTGGTGTTGTAAATGTCCATAGGCCACGGGGACTGCTTATCATCAAGCAGACCGCGCTTTTGTTTGTCACCTTAGTGGTAGACCTACTCACAATCCATATCACCAGGCTGTTAAGTTACGAAGCAAAAGAATTATTAGGAATTTACCGAGTCCATGAGTCCGGGACAGAGGATATTGTCTGTTTTGAAACAACCTCCGCAGTTACACCATTAAAGGAAACTCGGTGTGGCAACTGCGGACTGATGGTATTCATTTTATAGCTGATATTACGATAATTATATGAGCTAACTTTCAAATATTTCGAAACAAATACATTGTGAACTCTGTTATTATTAAAATTATACTACCGGCAACTGAAATGCTTTTAGAATATGCATAATGTTGCAATTTGTAAGGACGTATATTTTATTATATGTAAGTATTGTAACAGAACGACAACAATGATAAGATCATGACAAAATAAAAATACTATATAGGTTTCAATATTTCGTAACTCGTCGTCTACTTATTCAGTTAGTAATCCAACTTCGACCGAGAGGTCAATAGACGGATCTTCTCGGCTGGGCAGAGTTCGGGAAACTTCGACATATCCTCTCGTCCAAAATACTTCACGCCTGAAGAGCAAGGTCTTCGAAAAGTATGTGTTGCCAGTGATGACATACGTAACTGAGACGTGGCCCTTCACTGCAGGCCGTATGGGGAGGCTCCAGGGCGCTCAGCGTGCTATGAAATGACCTATGTTTGGGGTTTCTCTGCATGATAGAATCAGAAATGAAGATATTTGCAATAGAACTAAGGTAACTGACATAACCTAACTAAAGGATAAATAAGCTGAACCGACCACTGATGGGAAAGAAAGGTTCTCGAATGGCGTTTCCGTATTAGTATACCCAGCGTGGGACGACCGCCCACTAGATGAAGAGACGACCTCAAGAGGTTTACAGGGATCGACGTCATAGTCAATGGATGCAGCCATGCAATTCTGTAAGAGCAAACGTCCTTACATCCTCGGAAACATCGGCTGTTACAGCCTTGAACACAAAATTGCAATTCTTTGGTGTCGCTTTTCATGGTTGTGCGACACTACGACGCCGACACGACGCCGCAAGGCTGCGTTTGGAATTGGAATTCTACAAGGCAAACAGCCTCGCGTACGCTTACAGCCTTATAGAATACCAAATAATTTAGCCATGAACGCAGTAGACGATGTCAAAGCTGTGACATCTGTGATTACAGCGACGCACACAGCCATTACGAGTCGCTTACAGAATTGCAAGGCAGGTAGCACAAGATTGAGACAAATCACAATCTAGAGGGGAGGCCTATGTTTTGCAATGGACGAATACGGACTAAGATCATGATGATCTACATGAAGGTCTAAAGGTAATCGCGTCTTTGTCTCGGTTTGATAACTCAGTATTCCATCAGAAATAATGAAAATTGAAAAAGGAAAAATAGTACAGAAATCCAAAAAATTGATATTATTAATGCATTAGATAAATTGTACCAGTTAAAGGTTAATAAGAAATTATCATGCGCACTTCCATATGTTAGTTGCCAGTTACCAAAAATAAATACTAACATATACAATATTAACAATCTATATCATTTGACATGTTGTCACAATGACAAATTTATATTTTTTGACACTAATAATTTTATTAGTCATTTTTATTTGACAAAAGATATAACATATCTTTCAAAGAAATGTAGAAATAAGAAAGCCAATTTAGTGGCCTTTAATATTAATAACATAAACAGTTTACAATGTAAACGACAAAATAATTGATAAATTTGACTGCAGGTTTAAACTGCATAGAAAGACAAAAAGGAAGCAAAACCTAAATTTAGTACACCAAAATATCTAAGGCTTTCCTGGCTGTGAACAAATAGTTCAATTATTTTTAGAAAAATGTAATATTGATATTTTATGTTTAACTGAACATTGGTTAAACAAAAGTGAAATGTTATTTGGGATTAACAACTGTAAAATAGTTAGTTGCTTTAATAAAGAGTCTTCGATTAGAAGCGGTTCAATGATTATAACAAAAAATTGCCATAGAGCTAAAGAACGTAAGGACATTGTTAGACTCTCTATTGAATGTGCTATTGAGATGTCATGTGCTGTATCAGATAATTACATAATTATTTGTGTATACAGTGCTCCTACCGGTGACTTTACACAATTTGAGCAGGTAATGGAAGATACTTTGAGAAAAGTTTTCATAGGTAAAAAAGACATTATAGTCTGTGGTGATTTTAATGTGACATTCTAGTAAATACACAGATAGCCCTTAGATTTTGA
Organism: Pyralis farinalis; assembly: GCA_947507595.1. Classification (NCBI taxonomy): domain Eukaryota; kingdom Metazoa; phylum Arthropoda; class Insecta; order Lepidoptera; family Pyralidae; genus Pyralis; species Pyralis farinalis. The sequence goes on from OX382259.1 coordinate 25,918,568, forward strand.
AATTTATTTAAATCATTTAATTTACAAAATGTCTTCCTGGAGCCTAAACGTATAACAGCCACATCTGCAACTTGTCTAGATAATATCTTTTGTAATTGTGAGCATATAAATAAATCAATAATTGGCGACTTGCTTTCAGATCATTGTGGTCAGTTAGTAGTATATCAATGTTCGAAGAAGACAGATTTAAAAAGTCATGTATTGTATAGACCACTGACTACCAACAAGCTTATTAAGTACAACAATGTACTGGGGGACAGGTTGCCTTCGTTGGATTACTCTGTAGACAATCCTGACTTGTTATACATAAAATAGTTACATATTATATCCAGTGAATACCAGAAAATATTCAAAAGTAAACAGATTAATGCCACAAATAAGTTTAATGACTGGGCAACTACAGGTATATTAAAAAGTAGAAACAAAATGTTTGAATTATAAGGAGAAAAGCCTTATAGATTTGACCCAGACTTTGTTAAATATGTTAAAAATTATTACAAAATATTTAAAAACGTTTGCAAAGTTGCAAAATCCATGTATATTAAAAACAAAATTAAACAGTCTACAAATAAAATAAAGACAGTATGGGATATTGTTAAAAAAGAAACAGGTAAAGATAAACCACGGGATAATGAGTATTCTACTAAACATAATAATCAAACTGTAATAGTTGGGTAACGAGTAGCAAATCTATTTGATGACTACTTCTTTAATATTCCTTACAGTACCACTGACTCCCTTAATTCATCTCCACATGCTGCGGATGAGTTATTAAAGGAGAATGTACAACAAAGTGTGGAGCTGTTTAAATTTACACATATTCAGTCAAGCGACATTATTAAAACTTTTAAACAATTAAACATTAAAAACTCAGAGGATCATTGGGGAAAGTCTATAAAAGTATTATATTATATTATTGAGTCAATAGCTCCACACTTGGCACTTATTTTTAATCAATATATAGATATGGGTGTATTCCCAGACTTGATGAAATTCAGTAAATTGATTCCATTATTCAAGTCTGGTGAAAAAAGTGAACTGGGGAATTATAGACCCATATCTATTTTGCCAGTATTGAGTAAAGTATTTGAAAAGATAATGCTTGACCAATTGCAACTCTATTTTAAGACCAATGAAATTTTTCATAATTCACAAGACGGATATACAGCAGGTAAATCCACTACAGATACAGGAGTAGCATTGGTCAAGCATGTTCTTAGCGCATGGGAGAGATTCCAGGACGCTATTGGGGTCTTCTGTGATCTCTCCAAAGCTTTTCATTGTGTCGACCATCGGACATTATTGCTCAAGCTGTGCCATTATGGAGTTAGAGGTAAAGCCTGTACTTTGATTGCAACTTATTTAAGTAACAGAATACAGACTGTTGATAAAAATGGGGTCAAATCTAAAGGCAGCAATGTTAATATTGGGGTGCCCCAGGGCTCTATAGTGGGCCCTTTTTTATTTTTAGTATATGTGAATGATCTGCCCTACATGGTGCAGAAAATGGCGGATATACTACTGTTTGCTGATGATACTTCTTTAATTTTTAATTTTACTCGCCGGTGCGAAAATATTGACAATGTAAATAGTGTTCTATCTGCCATTCTAAATTGGTTCACATGTAATAAATAATCTTTTATTAAATCCAACCAAAACCAAATGTATAAAATTTAGTCTACCAAATGTGCCTTCTGCCAATACAGAAGTTTTCATTAACAATAATATACTAGAATTTATTAATGATACTGTATTTCTTGGAACTACAATAGACTCCAAATTGCAGTAACACCACATAAAAAAACTGACCAGTAAGCTGAGCTCCGCCGCATATGCGGTTAGGAGAATTAGACAATTGACGGATGTGGCTACTGCGCGCTTAGTCTATTTCAGCTACTTTCATAGCATTATGTCGTATGGTATAGTGTTGTGGGGAAAAACGGCTGACATTGAAACTGTTTTTATATTACAAAAGAGAGCCATCCGCTCTATTTGTAACATGGGCGCCAGGGAACCTCTTAGAGAACTATTTAAAGAAATAAATATCCTCACGGTTAACTATCAGTATATTTATGAGAATATAATGTATGCTCGTAAAAATATAGAGTCATTTTCTAAATTTAGTGAAAATCTTAGAAGTAGGAATAGATTGCGTATGCCTATGCATCGACTTGCTAAGACTATTAGATCTTTTATTGTAAATTGTATTCGATTCTATAATAAATTACCTGAAACAGTTCTGTCCTTTCCTGAGAATATGTTCAAAATGTACATCAAAAATACTCTGCGCAAGAACGGTTATTATAGAATCGATGAATATTTAACTGATAGAGATGTTTGAAAACGATTCAGCACATGTATTAATGTATCTTTAATTGTACACATTTATTGTAATATATTTTAACGACGGAAAAAAAGACCCATATTGGCAAGTTTCTTTTGGCATTTCTTCTTCGCCAATGGTCATTTCCGAAATGCTGGTAGATTAAAAAAGAGAGATCAAGAGTAAAAAAAAAACCTGAAAAATTATTAAGATACAATTTGATTTAATTTAAAGAATGTAAGATGTGTCTAAGTGCCCGTAAGGGTCTAATGGCAAATAAATGATTTTTATCTTTATCTGAAATATTTCCTAAGATATGTATCCTCCCTTCTATACTCTTCTTGTTTCAGATTCTTATTCATGCCTTTTTTCACTTCTTAGCGTTATCCCGTTTCCTAATCCATTAGGATTGGCGAGGTCCGGTACCTAAGCCAAATGAGTTAAGATACTGCAGGAGGAGCGAAGAACCTGATTTTTAAATGAAGCCACTGCCGTCGGACCTAACAACGCAGAGGGAAAACCAGACCTTTTTTAGGTAAGGTCTGTGTGATCTTTCAAAACATAATTTCTTGGACGTGTGGGTTTCCTCAGGATGTTTTCTTCACCGTCGAGCAAGTGATAATTACAAATATGTATACATAAATTCGACCAGTTGGTCAATAGTACGGTTCCTTATTCACTGCTCAATCCTGATACCATTTTTCATTGAACATTGGAACTGCACACTGTACATATGAAATAATTTTATATTTAAGTACACAGAGTTACGATAGTTTTCCAGTATCGACGCTTGTGTTCGGTGTTGCCTAAGCGTTTCTAAAGCAAATATTAAAGTACAACTATACAAGTGACATAGTTCAAGCAACAAAGAAATTAGGAATTCCATAACAATGTAATAGACAAACACTCTGCACCAAAACTGGCTGTTTTTGGGACGCGCAGTGGTATTATGCAGACACTCGCGCTTCTCATAAGGTGGCACCAGCTACACCTGCGCAAACATAATGCATATGGTTATTATACTTGCTACAGTGTTTTACGAGTGAGATATTGGAATTGATAATTTGAAGAAATGTCTATAGATATAGGTACATTCAAAGAGGTATTTTGCTCATTATAGTATGCAAATTTTCTTATTTACAATTTCGGAAACAAAAAAGAAGCATACGTCCCACCGAATGTAAAATGATTATCATAGCCTATGAACGTTTGCGATGCGAGCCGTAACGCTCGCGTATCTCTGCTGCTACCTTCCCTTACACAAGAGCTTACTGGTAACCTCATTGACTCGAAAAATCAACAACCCTCCAGGGCGTTGTTATTTGATTACTATATGTTTTGCTTACCGTCCAATGTGACTGCTTATGTTCATTCTTTGAGGGTACAGATTCGTTGTTTACTGTTGCTGCCAGTAAGTGTGGTTGTGGTTGAAGAGTTAATGTGTTAACTGCGACGGTAACCATTTTACATCAGACGGACCATGTGCTTGTTTGCCTATCTAACTTGTATTTAACAAAGCTCCTGAGGATTTGTTGCATAAACAGCGGCGGTAACCACTCCTTACCATCAAACAGTATAAAGCCATATACCGCTTCCCATTGCGAGAGACGGTTTATTACTCTGTGAATACTTAGACTGCGAGTGGGTGGTAAAAATAGATAAATACAATGGTATGAAAGATATATGTTATATATCTTCTAGTTGTTTCCTGAGATTTCCCCCGTGCTGACTGTACGGGGGAAACCGGGGGGAACCGGGAGTAACTATTATTTGTATGGTTTCAAATATGTAGAAAATACATCATTCATAAACTAGTATGAAAATCTTTCCCATGCAAGGATACCAAGAACGCTGTCCTCAGTATAGCTAAGTGCACGTCAAATGTTTTCCATTAGTAACGATGTATGTTTTCCATTCGTTGATAAAATGTAGAGATTTTAGGCACTGGGCACACGCAAATAAGTAATTAACAGGCTATTAGAAGCACGATATATCCAAGTTCACCCGCACCACAAAAGTTTTCCCTTGCGCTTTCTTGGATGTGACAATCAAAGTAAGCTAGCAACTGCTTTTGGAATTGAATTGAGTGAAGCCACCTGATGTTACATAGTTCTACGGAGAGCACAGGCGGCGGTGCCATTGTCATCTTGTTCCGTTTGCTCCTGGCAGAAATAAAAAGCGACGTAGTGCCCGCCCCAGAATACGTCAGGCGGCGTGAGCGATGGTACTCAGGGAGGGATTTTCCGTCACCAACGGTGACGGTACCCCCTTTTTATTTAAGGGTATAGTTATAATTTTATAATACCTTTTCTAATACCGCTGCCATATTGAATGGGCTCATGCTGTATCAGCATGCCACTACTTCACGCCGGTTTTCTGTGAGAAAGTGGTACTACCCCGGATGAGCCGGCCTAATTACGAGCTATTGTCACTCAAAGGCCACGACCTACCCGCAGCTATGCACGGACCACTAATTGGCGATAGCTTGGCTTGACTTACCACTTCTAAACTTTTTGACAGACATACAGACAAGGCGCACATGAAGGGTTCCTTGTTTACTACGTAACATTAATAATGTGAACTTGTGATACATACATGAGTTTTAGACTTTTCAACGTGCTAGTATTTATTCACTTTTAGTTTTTGTGATATTATTGCCTGAATTAAGGACAATTATTTCAGGTCCAGTTTTGTTTTGTTTATATAAGTAGTAAGAATATTTTTTAAAGCGATCATTCTCTAAATTTTCTATATTTTCATATGCCATAAACGCTGAAGACATTCAATGGAACTAGCCAGGCAGAAGAGCTTGTGAGCTCAAATTATTAAGGAGCTTAATTACATCTATTCCTCTTGGGCATATTTCTTAGACATGAGAAAAAAAAATATATATAAGAAAACGTCTCAAGCATATATATTGTTATGTAATATATGACGTAAGAAAAAAAAATAGTATTAAGATAATTAGAGGCAGTCTTTCTTGGATCTAGCTTAGGAATAACGAAATAGTCATACAGGCGCTTGTGGCAGAATGTAGAAGCTGAGCAAACCAAATTAATCAGAAGATAATGACGGAATCATGTCGCGTCCAGGTCTCTCTACTTTCCCGCCAAGGACTTGAAATGAAAACATAGATAGATACATATATTATGATTTTAAACTTTCACGGTTGTTTACACTATTAATGTATGTACCGGACTTAACACGATTTGTTTTCATATTTGCCCGATATTTCGGCGACGTTGCAGACGTTAATGTATATCTATACCATTGCCAAACTAAATATACCTACTCGTAGAAGTTAGTATGGTGGTAATGCATTAAAAGGGACCCCGTTCGTCCTTAGGTTACGCAGTCCTAAACATTCAAATAACATTCAATACACGACATAAATAAACATTGAACAATTAGAAATAACACAGACAACGTCTATAGCGAGAAATAATAATTTTGGTGTCCTACTTTACAAAGCACGTAGTAACAATTTTCCGTAATTGTAACAGCAGTTAAACTTAATACTACTATCATTAAAATTCAATGATAAGTGATACATTTTAAGGCAATATTATATCTCCGGTTACACCAACGTAAAATACCGTATTATACAAACCTAAACTGCAAGAGAAGACGTGTTTTAATTTTTTTAAGAATGCGCACATTTCACCTAATATCCCGACAACCGGAGCGAGGTTAAAGTGACTACGAGTTGTTTACTTTTGTTGTAAGCAATAATTACTGAAACACATTGCACATTACCTCAAGTCCATTTGGTATAACCACAGTATATCTAACCATATTATTACGGTACTCGAATAGTTTAGTTAAAAAATTTTAACGTTTCAAAAATATGCTCCATGATGTTGGATGAATCATAAAGCGATAGGCAGTTTCATTTTGGGGACGTATTAATAACATCTTTTTGAGGTAATAAATAATATTATTCTCTTATAAGTATAATATCTCAATTCAGCACTACACACTGCGCATAGAATTTTTAAACACAATGTGTGCATATTTTACAGTCCAGTCACCTTTACAAGTAGCTTTTATTTTTAGCACAAACACATTCTTGCAAATATGAACTTGTACTAGCTTATTACTCATAGCATCATACTACCTAAAGAAGGAATATCATCGATGAAATATGAATTAGGGTCTTTACAATGAATCTGTACGGGTTAAAAAGTAAATTTGAGAGTTTTGATTTGGCAAAAGCAGTTCGTAGTCAAAATGTCGTAATTAATATTTCCAACGATTGAGTAAATCTTATCGACGAACACCATCAACTATTAACCAACTATCTAACTTTGAAATGCAACATTCGCTATCAACATAATTTAAGAAAATGTGTGTAACTGTTAGTTACATTGTCCTAGTTTTGTGCATATTTCTACTAATATTGAAGCATTCATATTTTTTTGGACATGCCTGATACACACGTATCTATTTAATTTGCTCGGTGACTGTAACGCCCGCCATGTGTATAGCCTACTCTAATTATTTTCCGCTAAAATGTGCATATTTTTATAATTATCGTGCTTAAATCGTACAGTGTTGTATAAATGGGCGACTTACGGTTAGATAATTCTTGAGATGATATCAGATCATGTAGGTACTTTTATTATCTAGTGTAATTCGTAACTTTATTTCATATTCGTAGCCATATATTGCCATGTATAGATGTTATTTATTTTCTATTTTTAGGGCATTTTGTGCACTCCGTGTACCTCAAATGTATGTAAAAGTAAGCTGTGGTTAGACTTATTAGACGGTTCGCCAAATTTATTGATATTACTGGACGATATAGCCTATCTTATTACTTTTAACGAGCAAATCTTGTATATTATAGGCACAATTATCTATTAAACAAGGCAATACTATCTATTAGGTACATATGTAAATATATTTATTATATAGGTGTTTTCTTGAAAAAAATAACGCGATTTTACACAAAAAAAAATATAAAAGATTACTTGGGCGACCGAGGTTCGCTCGGCATCTTTTATATTATTTTTGTGTAAAATCGCGTTATTTTTTTCAAGAAAATATCCATCAGCGAAATCTCAGAATTTACTTAGGTAATGGGATAAGTCTATACGTATAGATAAGATAGGTGCCACACTTTATTAAACCAGCTAGTAAAAAATAATGTATAAATTAAATATTTATTGGTAAAATGCTCCATTCTCCCGTGATGATAGTCTTGTTACCAATACAGTTCAAAGTATACAGTTTTTGCCAAAATTACTATTTTTATACACACTCTCTCTCATATAAGTAGAGCAGATGCCTATTGTGGGTACGGAAGATTTATCTAATGAGTATATGATATTATAGCATGAGGTGCAATTAAAATCAACACATCAAATTATTTTAACCTATTGTATTATTCGATTCTTTGGTACATTTCAGACTACTACAAATCGATTATTTAAATATTTGTTTTTTTATCTTTATCAATTTAATAATCAACTTCACATCAGTGACTTAGGTATTCACAGTGTCAACATACTGAACAATGTCATCTATTTTCTCAAAACAATTCCAGTGTATTTGGATGAATATCACCAGGTTTAGACTTTATTTAATACTTTCTGGAAACTGACGAACAACCTCGAGAACTCTTCACAAACCTTCTTCTGAAACACGCTTCAAGATCTTTTTCATCCTTCGTCATATACAGTTAGTTTTTATGCTCCTCTTTGTAAAGTAACTAAAACTTTGATTTCATTTCTGCATTGACTATAGATTTCTATCCACTTTTCTCTCATACTATTACTATGGTGCAACAATGATACATAATCGAAACATGCATTCATTATTCTTTCTAAAAATAATTCAACCTATAAATATTTTATGTCTCTCCATATCCACGTGCTTCTTTTGCTTTATCTACCATACATACTGTCTTTAAAAACTTCTAAAATTCATCTACATCTGAATCGAATAGGCGCGTTTCTAAGTATTTCACCTACTTGATGACATACGTAATTCTTACACTTTCATATCCGTATTTTCATCTACTTATCATTTTAAGATCTCCAAAAAAATCTAAAAGTAAAAACATAACAGTGCATTTCAGGAACAGTACCTCGTATCGTATCCATTATAGTAATTATTTCGGAGTCGTATATCTATCAGAATCAAATCGATCATTTCGTCTCTTTATATGGTACCTGTGAATATATGTATGACCGAAACATACATGTACATTATCAATTTCCATTTGTCATCATCATTTCACCCGAGGAACACTACCGCCTACTGCTGAACATAGGTTCCTTAGACTTCTACAGCCATCAGTCCTATGCTGCCTGCATCCATTGACTCCCTGCGACCTTCATCAGATCGATTCGAGTAGGGGTCGCCTTAAGGTGCGTTTCTCGATTCGAAGTCACCATTCGAGAACTTTTCTGCTCCAACGGTAATCTGTTCTTCGAATTATGCGATGTGCCCACTACTACTTCAGCTTACTGATCCTTCTTTCAATGCAATTTATATAAAGATCCCTATTTTATTTCAATTAACAATAATTCGAGTTGAACTAATTCTGATTATTAATTTGTTATAATTAAAGTACCTACTATTGCGTATTCCGCTACAAATTCTGAATCTAATAATTTATTCAAACTACGACACGTGTGTATAAACACGGCTAATCTAATGGTTAGATTAGTGAATGTATTCGAGTGTTATAATCAGCTGTAGGCGGTAAATTACATCGGATGTGTGCGCACGTGATCGCCGCGAGAAACGTGCAGATTGGAGGAAACGACGGTTACCCCGCGAACCGTGACCGTGGCCGCGCGATGCTGACAAATGTACCACTAACCATTATCATTGGGTTTATAGGCACAAGCGAATCGAGTGAGAAAGTGTGTGATTTCTGAATTCTAGATAGCGTCAGAATCGTTGTTAAATCCTATAAATTTGATTCCAAAAATGTGTTGATACTGTTGATTGTAGGCACTTGGTGGAATTTTGAAGACATCGCGTTAATGTTAATACTCGCACTTGTACAGATTTCACTTCACAATTTTATTTAATAATTATTTTTACCGACCGGTTTCGGTTTCATTATCAAGGTATTTTATACAACATATCATATGTTGTATAATTTACCTACCGGTTTCGGTTTCATTATCAAGGTATTTTATACAACATATCATATGTTGTATAATTTACCTACCGGTTTCGGTTTCATTATCAAGGTATTTTATACAACATATCATATGTTGTATAATTTACCTTGATAATGAAACCGAAACCGGTCGGTAAAAATAATTATTAAATAAAATTGTGAAGTGGAATCTGTACAAGTGCAAGTATTAACATTAACGCGATGTCCAAAAATGTATTGTCAAATGACATTTAAAGATCTAATCTCGATGACACTTCGTACAGATTTTATTGTAACTTTCAAAAATTTGTTCGTATAAGCAAAAATTTAAAAAAATCTCTTTTGCTGTATATCTTCAACAGAAAAGTTCAATAATATAATATTCATTTACGTGATAAAAGTGAAAACCTACAGAGAATCTTGAAGGCTCTTTTCGTCTCTTTATCCCTCGCCCTACTTTGGAGGTAATCTTGCTCCCATATTTCTTTTTAACTTCTTGCCATGCTACAGGCAAAGTTTTATGTTTACAGTATAGTTTCCCTCTCTCTCAATCTCTTAAGTAGATAGACTTCGTGCCTCTAGCTCCTTTTTTCAACTAGGTTTTGCATTGCTTGCAAATTTCTCATTCCTATTTAATTTTTTTAGATAATATCAAAATTGTATCTTATTTAGTGTTTTCTTTTGTTCTTCTACTATTAAATGTGAGAATACGTTAGAAGAAAATTGCTATGTATGTTAGAAGAAGCCATACACATACGCACATAAACATACTTAGCAAATTGAATGTATTCCCAAGCTCGTAGATTAAAAAAAGAAAAATGAATACTATAAGAAAATTACAAGATTGTGTCTAAGTACCCGGATGGCCCAGTAAATGTTTGTTGTGTTTCTTTTCATATTTAATGTAACACTTTGCCAATTTTTGTTAGGTCCCTACCGCTGACATCTCTAATACAATCTGCCTTATCACACAGTCGCGCAATACCCAAAAAATAGTGTAGGTAATATAAAAATGCCCTGAGCTTACTCCGCCATACTATCCAAATTTTTTGCCTCGTATTTGTGTCTCATATTTTTTTGTCATTTTGCCTCACCGATCACCTCAGTTATTAATCCTATACTCGAGTATACGTTGTTTAGAAGTATACTCTATATACTCTACGTTGTCTTTTTCGTTTCGTTTCTGTATCTAATGTACACTCTACATCTTCCAGGTATTCGGAGGAACATTTTAGATAGATAGATGGATAAATGATTTATTTTGCTTCTAAAACACACACGTACACACAATAATTTACACATAAGAGGTTACAAATAAGAATATACATACTGTGTTGAGGATGTCTTATTTAGAGTACGCGTGTGCTGCAGTAGCGCAACTGGGATATAGCTCAGTGAGTAATGTCGCTCAGAAAGAGCAACCACTGATTTTCAGCTATCACCCTAGAGATGCCGAGGACAAATGCAATAAAAGGTCACCTAGTCTGTATTAGAGAAGTGTCTGTGTAGTACAAAATGTAAATAAAACCATCCATCATTGATCTTAATAATGTGTGAGAATTTCAGCAATCTACCACCGATGATTGTATTCCAAACACTCTCATTCAGGGCTCTTATATATCCAATATAAGGAGCCCATACTGTATCGATAAGAAGCAATCACATGATCTATCGCGAATTGTTATCCCCACTGCTGATGCATCACCACAAACTCTCCAGCGAACTGTATTCGACCGTCAGTATACTCATCGGCGTACCCTATCTTTTTCTTTTACCTGAACCTCAACTGTAAATGGGCAGGATGTTTATTTGTGAAAAGGTAATAAACGCACACATCCACAGACAGACAGAACGATAGAGACAGAACTACTGTCGCATTCGTATGTTAATGTGGATTCCATGGGGAGAGCGAGAGACTTAGGGAACTAAAAAGGCCTGAAATAGCTATTTATTTATTTGTAGCATATTTATAGCGAATGTACACGAAACGAAATATATTTATTCCACAAAAACTTTAGATCCCCATTAGTCTTTTATTAGAAGGAAGGTGAATTAAAAAAATCTCTTTTCTTTCTGACCGAAATAATGTACCTACCCTTCGCCTCTAGGTTTTTAGATTTTATACAATGGTGGTATGCACACAAGCACATGTTCCGCTTAATGTAGAGTATACGCCATAGTCTATGAACGCTTGCAATATTGGAAGCATCTGTAGCACGTTCCCACCCGTGCTACCAATGCAGCAGCACCCCAAGACCTTATTACTAATCTCACTTACCCGCAGGAACGTAACAACTCTTTAGAGAGTTGTCATTGGGCTACGGTTTTCTGTGAGGTAGAGGTACTTCCCTAATTTTGTCGTGTCCTACCTTGCTCTCTATGCGAATATATAATTCATCTAGGTCCTCTAGGAATCGTGCTCAAAGCTAGCTCAAAGCCTTTCGCATTTATACGAACACGTTCTACTTACATACAAGAACAAACTTTGTTAGTAAGTGATCTACAGTCTCGATAATCCTAGGCGTTTTCTACAACTGCATAATGTTTTGGTTAGATATCCAAGCAAAGTCGTGGGCAAAATTGTACTCATTGTACGCGAGTATGTTTACAAGGCACCAAGTTGCGTTATTAAGCAAGCTGTTTAAGAAAACAGGTAAAACTTTATATCGAATAATCATTACAATATGGGTTCCGATGTAGCCAATAACAGATTTCGCTTGCTTCCAAACCGGTAAGTGCTCGAGTTTCACAACATTATTTTAAAGCGACACAGTGTTACAAATTATGTTGATTGTAACTTATAATCGGTAGCGTATTTGAACGTATATTCAATGCCCATTTGATTTTTATACCACGTCGGAAGTGGACCGTAACTATAGGTGACGACTTGTAATATATAAGGACAATCGTTGTCACTCTTACTGCTAACACTGACACTGGATCGGTTTGTTCATCATATTACGAACTCATATTACAATGAACACATTCATGTTTTACTGTGGTTTTATGTAAGGTGAAGATACTTCCCTTGCTACTTATTAAATTTAGCTATGACCTACCACATTTCCGACAGTCTCGTTTGCTAGTCGGCGTGCATCGGATCTGAAATCGTCTTTGCTATAATCATAGTAATAAGTCTCCTAACGATAAACAGGGGTTTTATTGCCTTCATAAGCAAATGCACGTAGGCCCACATTTGACGGAAGATCCGTAATATATCGTCAGTTACACGTTTAATGTAGTAACAGGGCACGGTAAAGATGAAATAAGATAAATACCCGTGTTGTTAATTCATAAGTTATAAATAGATAACACATCTTCTCACTGTGTCTCCCATCTTTAGTCAAATACAATGTATTTATATTATGAAAAGTCTTTTCGGATTTATGTGTACATTTCAAATTATCTCTGGCTCGGCGGTGATGAAAAAAAAATAGTGTTATTGAGTTGAGAACGCGGGTTTACGGGTAGTGTACATAATAATTCAATGGAGGAAACCCGCGCGTCCCAGAATTTATATTTTGAATGACACGTCATTTAACCTAAGAAAGATCTGATTTCTCTCTAGGATATGTAGATCTGACGGCAATCACTTTGTGTAAAAATCAATATCTTCGCCAAATGATTAGGCTTAGGTAGCACCTGTATTTATAATTGTAGCACGGACAAGTTTAAACATTGTTATTTTTCTGAAATAGTATAATAATAGCATATCCTACTTAACTATCGAAATATAAGAAATGACACTTTGTCCGTCGGTGATAGCTTGTCTTGTATGTATGAGAGAAATTTAAGCTCGGATATATTTACGGGTTCAAGTTGAAAAGCCAAATTTCAAGCGAGTGAATCTGCGAGTAGTGGCTTGTGCATGGTATGTATAATATAACGAAGTCATACATGCTCATAGAGAAGGGGAAAACACTATAAATTTCGTAATTCAACCATCAACTAGGCCAAATAGCAGGTAAATGTCGAATACTTTTGCAAGGTTAATTGAATTCGCGAGTAGATAGACACTAAAGGCAATCTAAGTATTACATATTCAAACTATTTGCATCCATAACTGCTATGAGTACAAAGTAATGGTACGTAAATTTAATGAATAAAGTATTAGGTCATTAAATACATCATTTAATTAGTCATAACTTGTTTTCGAACAGTATATTTGTGACAAATAATTGTCAACAAAAAATAATAACATAACTCAACAGTTATGACAATACACATTGTGGTTACGTGCTCCGTTGTTCGTATTCACTGTAACGTAGGTACTCATTACAATATTTACTATAGTACCTAATATTTAATGATACCTAAAAAGTACAGACCATTTAAATACACACCACATAAAAAGGGTAATTTTCTTCATTTTTGTAGAAAATTTTATTATACAATGAGGAATATTATAACATGCTAGTAATTTAGATTGTTTGGAATCTCTTCCAGTCAACTATATAGAACGTGAAAGAAGATATAAGTTTAGCGAAACTTTGGCTTTAGAATAATGTGAGTATATACCTACATAGGCTCATAAAATAGGTACAAATACTCGTACAGTCATAAGTGATTTAAAAATTATATAAGAAGTAGTAGATAATACACACAACAAAATTACGGTTATAACAAAAAATATAGACTAGCTCAAGCTATCAGGAATACTGATCAAATACTCCATCACACCAACTCCATCATATTCGAACGAATGAACGAATCAACCGTTTCGTACATTTTTACATCAACTGAGCGAGCTCTAGACTCTAGACACAAAGTGTTGTAATATAGTTGTAGGGGATGGGGTTGTAGGAATATGGACGAAAGAATTGTTGTTAGACCGCAGGCGGTCACCCAAGGTTCGAAACGTGAATTCACCTTAGGACAGTCCGAGGATAAAAAGGAACATGGCGATTATACGTTAAGGCAAGTGAGCTATTCAGTACATGGTGAATTTCCATCTTGATAGGTTAATACAGTGTTTAGACTTCGCGAAAGGATGCACACGGGTGGGGGCGGCACGACCCCGTGTGATTCATCCTATGTTCTGCGTTGCATTACAATATATTTCTTACTGCATGGCTCATATGAAGGAGGAAGGTCTCCAGAATACCCCGAAGTTTCTCCACCGGCAGCAAGGGAGAAATGTGCTAGTGATACACCGCAAATCGTACGTATTTCAAGGAATTAGTAGCCGCTTTTGATTATCCCAATTATTACTTGAATTCCAAATAGTATATAAACAACTCCAGCTAAATAAAAACTCTTCAATGTAGACTATTATTTGTAAATCTCAAGTTTATTGGCGACGCCAATGCAAAGAGCACCTGGTGGGGCAGTCTAAAGGTTGACCAACGGGGGACCGACATGGCTGGAGCTCTCGGGGACATGGGGTTGCACATATTGAACAACGGTGAAACCCCAACCTTCGACACCATAAGGAACGGCGTGCGGCTGCAAAGCTTCATCGATGTTACAGCTTGCTCCGCAGACCTATTGGATCGAGTGGAGAATTGGAGAGTCGATGAGGGATTGGTGGGCTCGGACCACAATGGCATACTCTACAACATACGTCTTACCAGGGCAAAGGGAATAACCGTCGACAGGACGACGAGAAAATATAACACAAAAAAAGCTAATTGGGCTGAATTTCTGAAGGAATTCACCCGAATAAAAACAGAGCAAAATATCACTGCACCAGACATAGAAGCCGTTAGCACTGTCGACGAGCTCGAGGCCATGGTGGACCGCTTCACAAACGCCATAACGGAGGCATGTAAGCAAACAATCCCGGAAAAGAAGCAAAAAGATGAGTTGAGTGTGCCATGGTGGTCCGAGGAATTAGGCAAAAAGAAGCAGGAAGTCGCTAGACTGAAAAGAAGAGTTAGAAACGCCGCACCTAACAGAAGAGAAATGGTAGTCGAAGAGTACTTACGATCAAAAACCGAATACGAAACCGAAGCTGCCAAGGCCATGGTCGGAAATTGGAAAGACTTCTGTGGGAGGCAGGACAGGGAAAGCGTATGGGATAGCATCTATAGAGTCCTGGCCAGAACGCATAGTAGGAAAGAGGACCTGCCCCTGCAGCAAGACGGTGTGACCTTGGACTCTAAAAAATCCGTGGAACTACTCGCGCATACGTTTTATCCGAAAGATAATGCGGAGGAGGACAACGAACACCACAAGAGTACAAGGTCCAAGGCCGAGCAGTTGAGCGGTGGTGCACAGGATAGAACCTGTGACCCACCGTTTACACTGGCAGAGTTGCGGCAGGCTTGCGGGTCCTTCAACCCGAAAAAAGCCCCGGGCATCGACGGCCTAACGGCAGATATATGCGCCAGAGTAATTGAGGCAGACCCTGCGACTTTCCTTGCCCTGCTTAATAAGTGCCTACAGCTGCACTATTTCCCCAGAAAATGGAAAGAGGCGGTCGTTGTCATACTGAGGAAGCCTGGTAAAGACAGCTACAGCACACCCAAGGCCTATAGGCCAATCGGTCTCTTGCCTATATTAGGCAAGATTTATGAGAAGATGCTGATGGCCAGAGTGAAACACCACGTCCTCCCAAGGATGAGCACCCGCCAATTCGGTTTTATGCCCCAGAGAAGCACCGAGGACTCCCTCTATACCCTGATGAAACACATAAGAAGTAAGCTAGAAAAGAAAAAGATCATCAGCTTAATTTCACTGGATATAGAGGGAGCCTTCGATAGCGCCTGGTGGCCTGCGATCAAGGTCAGGCTGGCGGAGGAGGGGTGTCCTCTGAACGTCAGGAGGGTCCTAAACAGCTACCTCGAAGATAGAAAGGTAAGAGTGCGATATGCGGGAGAGGAGTACACCAAGGAAACACGGAAAGGATGTGTACAAGGCTCGGTGGGTGGCCCCATCTTATGGAACCTCCTGCTAGACCCACTCCTCAAGGACCTGGAGCAGAGAGATGATTATGTCCAGGCCTTTGCCGATGATGTCGTCCTCGTCTTTGACGCTGATACGGCTCTGGAGATCGAGGCGAAAGCGAATGCCACCCTCGAACGTGTCCGGAGGTGGGGTGTTGAGAATAAGCTGAGATTTGCACCAAGCAAAACCAATGCAATGGTAATAACTCGCAAACTGAAATATGACACCCCACGTCTGAGCATGGGCGGGGTAGGCATAGCCACGACCAGAGAGATCAAGATATTGGGCGTCATCATCGACGATAGGCTAACTTTTAAGCCGCATGTTGCACAGATCTGTAGGAGGGCCTTGGGTGTGCACAAACAGCTGACCCGGGCTGCAAGGACCACGTGGGGACTCCAACCGGAGATAATCCGAACCATCTACAATGCAACGGTGGAGCCGATCATTTTGTACGCCGCCAGCGTGTGGGAGGCTGCTGCTCTTAGACTGGGCGTCAAAAAACACTTGAATGCTGTACAAAGAGGTATCGCACAGCAGGTCTGTAAGGCGTACCGCACGGTGTCGCTCAACTCGGCGCTGGTTCTGGCGGGGATTCTCCCACTTGACCTCCGAGTGCAGGAAGCCGCGGCTCTGTACAGGGCGAGAAAGGGGGAGTCCCGGCCGGAGCTATGCGATAGGGAAATGGAGCAAAAATCCTCGGCTCTACAGACTCCGCATCCATCGGAGTGGGGAGAGATCGAGGTCGTCGGCCTGGTGGACCAATCGCAACTCGATGCCGTGGGTGAATATGACTTACGCATATTCACCGACAGCAGTAAAATCGAGGGAAGAGTAGGGGCCGCCTTATCCGTTTGGATAGGCGGCTCTGAAGTCAAAAAGATAAAACTTAAACTAGCGAATTATTGCACGGTCTACCAGGCTGAGCTCCTCGCAATATGGAGGGCCACTGAGGAAGCCCTAAAGAGGGGGACGACATCGTGCGGAATCTTCAGTGATTCCATGGCGGCACTCCAGACCATCCAAAGCCGGACAGCCCTCCATCCACTCGCAGTAAAAATAAGAGAAAATTTAACAACACTTTCTCGACAGAACAAGGTAATATCCTTGTTCTGGATAAAGGCCCATGTTGGTATGGAGGGCAACGAGAGGGCGGATGCGTTGGCAAAGGAGGCCGCCGGAAACACGAAGAGGAAGCCAGACTACGACCCGTGTCCGGTTTCATTCGTCAAGCGTAGCATTCGTGTGGCAACGATTGATGAGTGGAGCCGGAGATACGCTACAGCAGAAACGGCCAAAATTACAAGAATGTTCCTCCCCGACGCGGTGGAGGCGTACAAAATGGTGCGGCAAATAAAAATAAATCACATCACAACCCAAATTATGACGGGGCACGGGGGGTTCTCCGAATACCTGAACCGGTTTCGGTGTAAGGACAACCCTTCGTGCACCTGTGACCCAGCCGTCAGCGAAACAGTCCCGCACCTGTTGTTCGGGTGTCCCGAGTTCGGAATTGCTAGATACAATTTGGAACAGGAACTAGGCTGCAAGATTGCAGAAGACAGCGTGCGCGAGCTGATGCGGTGTGAAAATAGAGAGAAATTCTTAGATTACTGTAGTAGAATAGCAAAAATAATAATAGATAGAAATAAAACATAAGTATAGCACATAAGTTATGCTGACATGATATTTTGAAAAATATCAAAAAGAGCATAAAATAAGTAGAAGGAAATTAGCGACTAAGAATTAGAACCATAAGCAGCATTAACAGAAGTTAAGCAGTATAAAAACAGCCCAATGTAATAGTATAAGTAATAGAAGTAAGATAGATAAGTAAAATTGTAAAAAATGAAATTAAAAATTTAGCCTGTTGTAGTCCCCTAAATTTCCCTAAGACTAAAGACAATACATAGCTAGCATAGGTGCAGTGGGAGTCCCACCCACACAGGAACAAAAGATGAAGAATGCAAGAAAGAACGAGAATGTAGAATGAAAGTGCGAGAGGCAAGAAAGATAGAACTGGCATGCAAGCGAATCAGTGAACATAGGCTCCGATTATGTTGGAGGACACTAGGAAAAAAAAAAAAAAAAAAAAAAAAAAAACTCAAGTTTTAGAAAGAAATAAGGTATGATACCGAACAAAAGCCACAAATATACAAACATGTTTTTATATATTTTTCTATCTACACCCAAATTGTAATTATTTTAAAATTCAAGAAGGTAATAAATGACATATTTCAGTCATATTTGTCACTAGAAAAATAAAATGTTTTAAAGAAGAGGTTAGTTACAACGCGTAGGTACATACTAAGAATGTAGCTTGCTGGAAGGATATCTTTCTAGTGAGCAGTATCACCTACTGATAATGTGCTTATCGTGATCGCGTTATACCAGACTTGTAGTCTAATAGTATTTTTAATGAAATTACAAGTTCGTGAATTTTGCTTTAGCATAACCTGTTCTTATATCTCGTTTCATAATTTAAATTTATTGTCTGTAGCGTTCTGGAAGCATGAAAGTAGCGGCAAACTTTTCACAACTTATTTTATCTGACGTTTATTTATTTCGGTTAAATACTTTATTATGGGTGTAGATAACATTCTGTATGCTTCTGCAAATTATTGGGTATTATGTATAACTCGTGTGACATTTTCAAAAGCTCGGCAAGCCTAGAATGTGAAGAACACTCATGCTTATAATAAGCTCATGTTTCTATTGTTCAACCTTTCAAGAAAGAAATAATGATGATGGACATAGACAATAAAATATGAACGTGGTTTCAAAACATAATTTGTTTTTATTTGAAGTATTATATACATGTTACGTAATGGTACAGGGTAACTAGAATATAAACAAGACTTGGTAGAATGTTGCATTTTTTACTACATGTTCTAAAGAGAAAAGGATCCTGATATAGGGAAATTCAAAAATTATTAAATTGAAAATTTAATTGAAAAAAATTAATTTTAATAATGTGTGCATACCCTTGACCCTGAAAATTATTTTTTTTTGTATATGTACGACGAATAATAATAATTATTTTCAGGGTTCCGTATACAAAATGCAATACCGTCGAAATCATATTACTAAGGCTCCGCAATTTGGCTGTCACGGGGCTGTATCTATTGAATCGCCATAGATCGATTAAGATTTTTACAGTGAGTGTTTTACACAGTTACTATGTTCGATAGAACAATAAATAGTAAAAGCAAACTAAAATTAAAGATGATCCCGATTCAAGAACACTGTCCTTTTCAACGTTTTTCAATATAGTTCATTCATTTCGTGTATCTTTACGAAAAACTTGAATTCAATATAGAAATCATTATATTGATACGGCGAATAACTGGACGAAATGAATGGATGCACTTGTCGCATGCATAGAGTTCGGCTTATCATTGTCGGGTATTGTAGAGAGTCAACACAACAGTATTGCGGCGACGACGCGACGGTGGGATTCCGGTCGCCCAGGCCGAAGTTACTAGGTATAGTCCGTGAGGCGGGCATCACGTCTTGACGTCAGTTCAGTCGCGCCGCGCACACCGTAGCCTCCGCTCCGCGCACCAGCACCGCTGCCGCCCTTATCAAAACACTCCCGCAGAGGGATCGATCCGCACGTCTCCACGCGTCTCTGATAACGAACTCGCGACCGCCGTGACTTTGTGACTCCAGTGCACCAAGTGTTGTGAAAGACATGTGATTTTAGTTACTAAAAAAAAAATTGGAGCGACAATACCCCTTCAAATAATTACACCGAAGTTTTTTATGTAAGTAGTATTATCAAAAATGAATATATTGGTGTATGAAAACATAATTGAAAGTGATATATATATATATCAATAGATGGATAGAAAGAAATTAATTGTAACCTATGCATAAGTGATATTATTATATTAAAAGCGCTGCTTTAAATATAGTTTTAAACTGAAAACTATAACAGACAAGGTAAGTAATAAAAGCATAATACTTGACAATATGTAACGCTGCAAAATATAATATTTATTAGTAGGTATTAAAGTAGGTATCAAAATAAAAATAGAAATAAAGCCTAATTGTCAGTGAACGCAAAAAACTTGCTTTTTTCGGTCACTGCTAATTGTCAATAATTTTAGTACCTAATAATTACTGGAAATAATATAATGGAATCAATTACTTTATATTGTTATGTTAAGTGAATGGCGAATTCACATAAATGTAATAGCAGATTATATATGTAGATACAGTTTCTAGGACATTAATGATTATATATTTTAAATAATACCACAACATAAATAAATATCCGACATCAAGTAAATAAACGACCCTTAAGAATATCTAGGTCAACAAACATCCCCTCATCCTGATTACAATTCGCCGTTAATATTTCGTCGTGAACCAAATTTGGAGGAAAGTACAAAATAAAATAAGAATCAGAACACAAGCCGTCAGAAAAACTTAAAGTTACACACACTTATCTATTTCTAGATTAAACATTAATGAACCAGAAGGATATTTTAAAATTCCTGTTGCCGGAACGTCAACAGGCATGGTGTATTTTTACACCCAAACTTCAACATAAAAGAGTTACCAAAAGAAATGGTTTGAGCAGCTGTTCTTAATGAAACACTGAGTTTTTATATACTGTGTGCGCGCAATTATTTTCTTAAATGAAATTGAGAATAACAATGTTTTCTCTAATAACTCTATGATGGAAGATCTAAGATAAGTACCTACAAGTTGTTTTAAATGATAAAGAGTACATACGATATTGACTCTGACTTACTCATCACCATCAGAAGTGACTAGCACATTTAAGCCTTAACGACGTCTGCCTACTATTAAGAGTTTATAATAAACACGTTGAATGACTGTGCCTATTATTATGTTGAGAGCTTAAAGTGCCGCTGGAAGATGGAAGACGGGTACCTGCACTCGTACATAATGGTAATTGAAAACGATGAAACGTTCCGCTATGCACCTTTGTAGTTAAAGTACAATTGCTTACTTTTGTATTTCCTTGAGACTATTTACACTACGGCCCAAGGTTATCAACAAAATCGGTGTTACAATTACTTAGCCCAGCAAGAAATAATAAGAATTGATGTATAGACAAAAACTGTTTAAATAAAAAAGTGAAACCGGCTTTGAAGTCGACGCCTATTTATATCATTGCTTTATTTTTACTAGCACGGACTTCAATGAAGCCAAATTAGATCATAAATAAATGGAGAAAAGAAAGAAAGCCGGCTGTTATAATTTCATCAACTTCGGTTCTACAATACAATACGAATCAGTGAACTTGCATAAAGCATATATGCCACATATATCTTCTTTTTAGAGAGGTAGAGCTTATCAAAGCATCCCGACTGGTATAGTACCTTCAACTTACAGAAAATCGTCGCCAAATAAAAACCTCCTAGACAGTTGTTATGTTTTTGCGCGTGAGTGAGGTAAATAGTACAGCGAGGAGTTGCTGTGTTAGCAACATAGTTAGTTTTTTATACGACGTCCGGATAGCATATGAATTATATGTCTCCCGACGTCGTATAAAAAAAAAAACTTATAAGTGTGTTTGTAATAAAAGTCATCTGTATATACTGAGGAAGAATTTAATCTAAGATATAGAAAGAATTTCAATATACACGTTTCGATACTTATCGACATCTACACACGAATGCTAAAGATAAGCAGAAATGCAAACATGAACGTTTTTACAAGCTGAGATAGAACAGAGCTCATTGAGAGCGCGCCCGATGGACGTATTGCGAGCGCACACATGCGACCTGGATGCCACCAGACCGTTTCGTGTATTAATATGGTCAATTCATCAACACTCGCCTCTTTAATTAACATCTCGACATAAGCCGCTCGCGTATCTTTCATAATTCAGTCTCGGTGCACTCACAAAATGATACATTGTAATGTAAGGAATAACTCGGAACACTTTAGTGACCGTTATACAAAAACAAAACAAATATTGACATTTAAGACTTTTTTTTATTGACAGATAGGTAGGCAACCGAAGGGGTAATAAATGGTTACAGTAACAAATTTTCGCTTTTCAAACATTATTCATTTCAAGAGGCAACTTGTGTCAATAATACGTAAAGGATTTGTCATAGTAAGTACATGGTGCACCTTACCAATTAACGAAAGAGGCACTGACGAAAGAAAGCTATCTGCGGTGCTTATAAGCAATCTTACTGGGGTATTTTTCTTACAATGTCGAGAGGAAAACAAGCCTACGTAGTAGCAAACATCAACCGAATAATATCAATCTGGAAAGTTTTTGTGTTGGATCAAGTGAATCGGAAGCAGTTTTGACTTTAGGAACTCTTAGCGATTATATTTGTGCTACAAGCTTTCATAGGCTACAACAGTCACTGCGCTAGCCGACGTTGTATAAAATAAACCGCTGCAAATTCTTAGAAGGGCTCCGTTTGCTCGTTACCGTCATTCTGGATGAACACGGATGTCAATTAGCTTCAGCCGCAGCCTGTCATTAAATAGTTTTAATTATTGAATTAAACTATTTTTAACGGAAGTATCGCGTGTTTTATTTATTTTGTTTAACCTGACGTTTCGAATGCTTTGCAGCATCCGTGGTCGCAGGAAGACTGTTTAATTCAATGTGTAACAATCGCGAAAACCTAAGACAATACTAGTAGTAGTACTTATAGATTTTTTCATTTCATGTAACTGCGACTAGCCGTGTCACAGATAAACCCTGCGGGCTTTCGTGACAAGGCAATATTTGTAATGTGTATGTTAATACGATGTGAATAAATAAATAATAATAATAATAAAAAGTTTTAATTATCTTGATATTCTGCTTCAGAAGGCACTATGCAGGTTTAATCATTAGCTAAGTCTTCTTGCTGCCTGAAAACTGTGGCCTTCGACAGTCCAAATTCAGAACTGTCTAATATGAAACCCGCTGCTTTCTTCTGAAATGATATTACTCACCAAGGTCAATTATTCCTCCCACATTATAACAAAATTTGTTCAGATATTGCACTTTTTGGGAGAGCCTTTTTCCCGCGAATTCTCTGTTAATTACGAGTAAATAGGGTTTATTTGTGGCGTAACGCGTGTAGACCGTATTCGCAATGATGATGTTAGAAACAGAGTTGGTTTGAAAGAGAGTGTCGGTATTGTCTTAGGTTTTCGCGATTGTTACACATTGAATTAAACGATTTTTAACGGAAGTATCGCGTTTTATTCATTTTGCAGCGTCCGTGGTCGCAGAAGACTTCCTGCGACCACGGACGCTGCAAAGCGTTCGAAACGTCAGGTTCAACAAAATAAATAAAACGCGATACTTCCGTTAAAAATTGTTTAATTCGAGAGTGTCGGTGTTAAAATAAGTAGACGCATGCTCCGTTGGTTCGGACATGTAGAAAGAATGCAGGATACAATGACATGAATGACGAAGCAGATATACAATACAAAAGTGGAAGGATGTAGGAGCCGAGGAAGGCCAAGACTTACCTATCATGATCAAATTCGTCGTGTTCTGTCAGAAGGTGATATCAGGAGCCCCAGACACCGGCATGCATAAGAAGAGCAATGAATGTTAAAGAAGCGAGTGAGCTATGTAAGTATCCCCGCAAGGGATTTGGCGTGAAGTTATAGATAGATTAAATCGGGTATCTGTCGAGGCTATTCCAGGCAACTAGAATATGGGTAAAAAGGAGTAATGAGCCTCTTGGTGTTAGCCTTTCATAATTGGTTCTCCGTGAGGCGGGTTGTGCGAAGCTTGATGGTATTATTATTCATAACAGTAGATTTCAGCTTGTTTGGGTAGGTTTCGTCAACTAGTTCCTGCATTCTTCAGAGGTCACGTTAAGCTGTAGATCCCGGCTGTCGTCGATATATGATAAACCAATGGATAAGCGAACTCAGTGGCTATAAGGTGGCTCGAGACACTGCCATTCCACACTGGTAACCTTTACATCAGGTTAGCCGTTTGCTTGTATGATAAATAAATAGTATAGTAAAAAAAATTGTAATCATGGCGTATTGGATGTGACTTTGGTCGGTTTTGGCTTACATAATTTGATACTTTATCACTTTTATTATTAAAACACTCAACATACATTTAAAATCGTCGTTGTGGGTTACGTAATATTATTTATTATTCTTATTTCTGAACAGATGGCCCGTGTTCTAGGAAATATGTGTTAGGATTTTTATGATAGCACCACGATATTTATTCACCCGGTTAATGCTCCCTAGAAACTTATGGCCAAAGCATGACTTGAATGCCGCCTCATAATCTAATAAAACCGGGTCGAGTGTATACAATGAATTATTTTTTAAATATTGATACAGCTGGTCTTTTAATATTTGATGATTGAGGAGCTAAAACAGTAATTTATAAAAAATTTGCTTGTCTGTTCATTGCGCATATATCACACTAATGTGACATAAGTACATACTACTGAAATCTCGATATATATATATACAACCCGTGACTTTGTCCGCACGTATTCCGGTACCGCTTTTACTATTTACTTTCTTTTTTACTCATGCTATCAAATGCAAAAATATTTTTTCAAACCCGTCTGGTAGTTTCAGATATTAGCGCGATCAAACAAATATACTCGTCCGCTTTATGTATTAGTATAGACTAGCAGAAGCCCGCGGCTTCACACGCATGAGATTTGGGCTTTTAGTAGCCTTTATTTCTCCGTAGACATGAAATTGTTTCTGTTTAAAAAAAAATCAAAGTTCAGGGTCGTATATATATATATATATATGCAACCATAGAGCCATTCAACTTAACAGAAAAAACAGAAAAATAAAATTGCCCCGAAGGGGAAAATATTTCCCCCTAATTTTAACAGTTTTTAATTTTTACGCAGGAACCCTAAATATTTACGGGATAAAATGTACCATATATTCTGCTCTGAACAGTCCTCTACCTACCAGTGAAAGTCCCGTTAAAATCGGTTCAGCCATTTCGAAGATTAGCCCGGACAAACAAACAGACAGACAGACAAAAAAGTTAAAAATGCGTATTTAGACTTTGGTAACGTGAAAATAATAATATGAGCTTAAGATAAAGGCTTTATTTTGAAATCACAGACAGACACTTGAATTTTATTTATATGTATAGATGTATAGATAAGTGAATCTTTTGTTTTATTAGCTTTGCCCAGCACCGCTTCTTTGGGAGCTTTTTTTAATTTTTTAATCTCTAAATTTTCTCGGTAATGTATTGAATATAATCCAGAAGTTTCATCACAATCGGATGAATGGTGTCAAAGTCTATAACGGACATAGGCAGAATATTTTTTTTGTGTTTTATATATATTAGCTATTCTCCTGTTTCAAACAAGCGCATTTTTTAATTACTAGTTTAGCTTGCTGTATAAGGAGTACCTAATTTATTAAACACAGCAGATATGTTACACATAGAAAAAGGCTTTCTGTCCTTGCGCATAATAATATGTCCCTAAAGTAATCGTTCTGGTTCATATAAACGAGTGATAATATTGCCAATAGTTCAACAATACTATTCGATCTTCCAATATTCCTATCTTCTTCATTATCATTGTGTTTATTTACTGGTTACGATATTACATTGCACTGCAACCGATAATATTCTCACATTATTGCCAAAAAACTCACGAATTTAAGCAATGACTGTTAAATGGCATGGTGAATGGCACATGTTCGTATCAATCTTTAAATAAATAGGCGAAGTTTAAACATTTTACTCTGTTTCTTGCTTCCATGCTCGAAGGATACCAACTCCGCTGTTCTGTCTGTTCGTCACTCTGTAGTAGCTCTGTCTCTTTTGAACCTTGATATTAGACTTGAAATTTGTATATAGTGTGTACTAATTACTATAGCCGTACTACAAGAAACAACACAATTAAAATAAAGTTATAATTAGAGGGATCCCCATAACAGCAAAGTGTTTTTTTTTATTGTGGTACAGAATCCTTTATGTGACGAGTGCCCGACTCGCACATTACAGGGTTTTTTATTTAGTAGCTATTGACGACCTTAAGTTTTATCATCAAACCATTTTATAAAGTAGAATAATAAATACAAACATGCAAATTTTCAACAACGATTATAGTCGAATTTCGACCATTGTGGCGAACACCATTTTTATCAAAATCATAGTGTATATATACGTACACATTTTACTTGAAAGTGACCGCCATTTTATTCGAGCGTATCCGAAAACTCCGAGGCAAATTTCGAATTTTTTTGCGATAGATCTGAATTCAAAATGGGTATGTTATTTAATAATGATATCATTCAATTTCTTCTTTTAAACCGACTTGAAAAGGGCGAAAGCTATCGATTCGACCTGTAACGGTTTTTGCGTAAATTATTCGATTCTTATTAAATATTAAATTAAATGGGGGGGGGGGGGGATATTATTTGTAAGGTCATTAGCGTCCGACTCCGTTCTATATAAATATGAAGAATTTGCATTTTCAGGAACACCGTTCCTATATGAAATCTATTTGTTTGTCAGTGTGTGAGTGTGTGTGTGCGTGTGTCTGTCGCTTTTTTTCGAATATTCGAAATTTGACTTCTGATTCGGATTCAGCATAAAAAAGTAGAATAGGAATATTCAGGAACACAGGATCTCTTAAGGAACATAGTCAAAATGGCCGACAATTTAATAAAAAAACAATTGAATTGTTATATATTGATGGCCAGGTGTTCCTCTGGCAATGCAAGGTTGCGTATTCTCAACTGGTTGTTATATAAATTTGTCTTTAAATTATAAATTTGGAGTATTTTCTGTATTCGTTGGAAAAGTTCTGGCGTTCGACAAATACCCCAAACAATAACTACGCCAGTAATGCTCAGACGTAATGCTACATTGAACATGAGATTTAGAGATTACTCCAGTAATGGATACTTAAAAAAGCGAATTACACAAATTATATTGCTATTATATTACATTATATTGCTATTATTGTAAGAAAGACATTTAATATCTTAATGTCGTTTATTTTCAAAATGGTGATCATTGGAGTAAGACGCCGCGCCGTGATAAAGGAAATATACATGTAATCAATACAAAACATCGAACGAATGAAATATCAAAATATCAAAGGAAAATATTCCCTCTAGTCAAGAACTATACTCGATGTTGAAAATAGTGAATGAAATCAAATATTTCTCGAAAAAAGAGGTAGGGTTCATCAAAAAACACGTACGGGAATGAAACCCATAACCCTAGGTGTTAAAATTGTCAAGACATAGTACCTCCACCTTACAGAAAACTGCAGTCCAATAACAACTTTCTAGAAAGTTACCGTGTCCCTGCGGGCGAGTGAGTTTACCTGTAATGGCTCCTGAGGAGTTCTTATGTTACTAGCGTAGGTGGCAACGCAAAGCAATATTTTTTTGCCTACGAACGCTAACAACGTTCTTAGACTACGGTAGCCACTTTACATTACGTGGGCCGTAAGCTTTTTTATCTCCAGACGTTGTATATAAAACGAAGTCTTCACCATGGCTGGTGTATTTACCTTAAGTATGAAGTTGCGATTGAAGTTAGTTTTTCATAGTTTTAAGCTCTTGTACTTATAAATTAATGTGTGCATAAAGTATACACGGTTACAGAATAGAACAGTTATCAAGTATACACGGTTATATAATAGAATATTTGTCAAATATTGTATTCATAACATATTATGATTATTGTATTCACGCAATGTATCATGTTCATATTTCTGTCGTAAAAAATTCAATTTTTATAAAGTTAGTAATAGACCCAAGTCTAGGTACAATTGTAATTTTCTAGACCTTAATTGATTATCGAACATAAATTGGTTTACATTTAATAACTTTTTATTAAAATCAACCAAAATCAAACATATAAGTATAAAATTTAGTCTACCAAATGTGGCTTCTGCCAATACAGAAGTTCTCATTGACAATAATATACTAAATTTATTAATGTCACTGTTTTTCTTGGAATTACAATATACACCAAATTGCACTGGGGCCCCTACATAAAAAAACTGGCCAGTAAGCTCATCACCGCCGCATACGCAGTTAGGAGAATTAGACAATTGACGGATGTGGCTACTGCGCGCTTAGTCTATTTCAGCTACTTCTAAGTTATTCCTTTTTACATCAGCTATCTGCCAGTGAAAGTCCAGTCAAAATCGGCCCAGCCCTTTCAGGGATTAGCCGGAACAAACAGACAGACAGACAAAAATTGAAAAAAACATTCATTTTGGTATATGTACCGTGTATACATCCATATGCGTTTTGTAAAAAGCGGTTATTTTAATGTTACAAACAGACACTCCAATTTTATTTATCTGTATAGATATGGGCGCCAGGGAATAACTATTTAAAGAGATAAATATCCTCACGGTTACCTCTCAGTTTATTTAGGATAACATAACAAATGCTCGTAAAAATATAGTCTATTTCAAAATTTTGTGAAAATCTTAGAAGCAGGAATAGATTGCGTCGGCTTGCTAAGACTAGTAGATCTTTTATTGTAAATTGTATTCGATTCTATAATAAATTACCTGAAACAGTTCTGTCCTTGCCTGACAATATGTTAAAAAGTACAGCAAAAATACTTTGTGTAAGAGTAATATTACAGAATCGATGAATATTTAACTGACAGAGATGTTTACAAATGATTCAGCACATGTTTTAATATACCTTTAATTGTACCATTTGATATCACTATATGTACACTCACATATATTTATTGTGATACATATCGGCGATGAAAAAAAAAGACCCATATTGTCAAGTTTCCTTTGGCATTTCTTCTTCGCCGATGGCCATTTTATCGAAATGCTGGTAGATTAAATAAGAGAGATTAAACTAAAAAAGCTGTAAAAAATATTAAGATACAATATGATTAAAGAATGTTAGACGTGTCTAAGTAAGGCGTGTAAAGTGTAAAGTGCCTTATGGCAAATAAATTATGTTTATCTTTTTATATATTATACACCGATATTACTACGAATTGATTTAACTTACTACGAGACATTCAATCCCGAAATCACCTAAAAAGGAAAGCAGACAGGAAATTTGTAATCTATGTATGTACTTATGCTCATTAAAACGAAACAGTACTTCAGCTTAGTAGTTAGTAGTTTTTTTTTTTTTTTTTTTTTTTTTTTTTTTTTTTTTTTTTTTTACTTAGTACGTTTTCAGCACAAGGGCGGATATTCGAGAAGGTTGTTACTAGTGGCGCTGTATTTAGTGTTGTATTTAGGATATTGTTTTGTAGCTTTAACCTTACAATACAAGTTAATTCAAACAATTAACTTGTATTGTAATTAATTTGTATTTGTTAAACTACAAATTAGTACATTGATGTAACTAATTTTAATAGACTATTCAGACAGAATTTCTAATAGTACCTAAAGTAACTTTTAAGTTGTTTTAATAAAACCCGCAATGGTCGATTTCTGTATAGTATAGTCAAACTTCTTAGCTAGCGTTATCCCGTATTTTAATTCCTTAGGATTGGCGGGGTCCGCTACATAAGCCTAAGGATTTGGTGGCGATACAGATTTTAACGTGGAACGATTCCCAACAGACCTCCACAACCCAGAGGGAAAATTATACCTTTCTTAAATTAGGTCACACGTCTTTTGAAGTATAATTACTTAGACGTGCGGGTTTCTTCACGACATTTTTCATTATCGCCGAGTAACTGATAATACTCGTATACATATTTGTAAGTACATAAATCCTAAAACATGAATTTAGTGGTACATGCCCACATCAGGATTCGAACTAAGAGCTAGTCGAATAATAGGGTGATTCTTTATCCGCTACTACATATTTACTACATTATAGTCAATCTATGTATATGGCATAACGACTCTATCAATCTCTATGTCTTTAACGATCAAAGCTTTATACTCACATACCCATAATGATAATAATATTATTAGATTACTTGTGACGTAGCACTCCACTAATTACCTACTCCTTTCTGTGTAGCAATTACGTAATGCAACACCGTAGAGGAACCGTTGAAACATCTCAAAAAAATCATCTCGGAAAGAACAAATTGGGCGCCGGACTGGTTTGGCGTAACTCCGGAAGCAAACAGGTTCCACCGACCCGAGATAACTATTAATTGGAATTTTAATTTTAACTAATAAAAGATGATCGTGTATGTTCCGCCATCGGGATCGATATTTTTTCTGTACTTGTTACGTAAATTGAGTAATACTAACGGCTTTCACTCAGTGGTCACAGGTGGTTATTACAACCGAAGCAACACGCAATGCTTTTTAGGTAACTAAACACAAATTGTCGATCATGTCCGACTGCATTACAAACCATGTTCCATTCAGGTTCATAACTCCGACACGCTCAATTTGCTGTTAGTGTTAGCCAGTGTTAGCTTTTATGTATTGTATTTTCTGAGCTTGTTAATTCGATAAACACGCATTTATTGTACTTCACGCTACTTAACACTGGCTTAATAGTGATTTAATCTAAACTCAGTAGCTGCGATTGGCTAGTGCAGTGTCATAGACCTTACTATACATCATGTTATAGACATATTTATACAGCGAAATCTAATCTCAAAGTACACAAAGCTTGTGAAATCGGTAATAGATAGACAGGTATACAAAAATACCTCTTACAATAACTGTATGCTTACATAGAAAAAACTCGACCAAGAGAAACAGATTTATTCATACCATGATTAGCATTTGTGCGCACGAATGTCAGACTACGAAAATCTTGATCTGATGTATAAATTACACATTGTTGGACATTGACAATCAGTTATTGCTATTTCACTACAGAGATTAACAAAATATCATACGAATAATTCACTTTATTCCATTATTGGTTAAGATTGTTTTCCTTTTAGGAATCACTATGGCGTTAGAGTTAAAATGGTCAAATTGGTGAACCGGTTTTAAACTTCCAGGTTATTATTAGGTTGTTGATCTACCACACACAATGAAAAATTATTCACAAATTATCAAAATCAGCATATAATAGCATTGGTATGCGAAATGACTCAGACTTTTTCTGATAAAGGTACCCGTTGAATATTCCATAGATCCATTCTAATTTTTAATAGAAAATTTATCGTGTTCGCAAACCATAACCAAATTTTCTCAAGTTAATTGCTTTAACTCTTTATACGTGAAACTAATCAGAATTGCGAGTTCCGGATAATAAAATAGATATCGTGGGTACATGTCGTATATTTATAATGGATGCTCCGTATTGTCCATCGTAAATTTGCAAGAAAGTTTTAAAACATGCGTGCAGCGAACATATTACATTTTGACACAAGTGAGAAAAAAATGTTATTGAATACATATCCCAGCCACCTCATGATGATTGTGGGTGAGACGTGTAGATAACACTGACATGGCACACGTGTACTAGTACATGAATCGACGTTTATTAAAAACGTCGTTTGGCGGCGAAAATATTTTTATAAATAAAACTTTAGTACATAGTTGTTTATTTCTTATATATCTTAAAGAATATTTAATTGTTCACTATGGGGCTAATTTTGATAAATGTATTAAAAAATGTTTGAATATAAAATTAAAAAAAACAAAATGTACCTATACTTAAAGCTCCTAGAACTGGAAAATAAATTGAACACACGCTAAGCAGCTACGAAAAACTTTTGATTTTTGTGAACCTGAGTACAGCTAAGAGCAGATCACGCTTACACTCGTAGTGCTGTATACATATAACTCTTATTACGTAGAGATTAAGAAAGGTACAAATATCGATGTAAAGCTTGACGGGCACGTAACTGTACTAAAAACTTACTGAAACTGTTGCAGATACATTAGACTACAATTAAAAAGAAATTCACTAACTATGATTAGTTTATGCTAAATAGAAATCGTAAATAACTTCGACTATGAAACGGTTGGGACACAATTTTGAGGCAGGAAACAGTCGGGTTTGTTTTATTGCTGGCTATTAATGTCGCTTAGCTTGACGCGTTTGATTTACCTCGCCGGACTTACGTGGGGTGGAGCCGCTTCCGAGACGACGCGATGGCTATTTCTACAACGCTTCAAATGTTATCTAACAATCCATTAAGTTCATCAACTCTGCTTACCTCTTACATAAAAAGGAAAACATCTGGTATGTAACAATAGCGGTCATTATCAAAATTCGATAATAATAACCCCGCGACAAACAGTAATTGGTCAAACATGTTTGTTTACAAATTATTATAGTGTTGTTCTTTGTATACTTTCCAAATGGAGGCATTGTTGAGGTGTTAAAGTTTTATAGAGGCGTTTTGTTGTGGATCGTAAAAGGCGCATCTGGCCGTAGGTGAGTGGGTGCTGGGGGCATTTTCTCGTGAATGACTGCGTCTGCCCACGCCGCGCGTGCGCTTCCCGCCCGCCCACACGCTTGTAAATTGTCCCCCTAACTGTACTAGCGACAAATTACTTGTAATCGTAACGTATGTTATACAATCAGCCTTTTAACATAATCACATTCAATTAATCATGACAACCACATTCTACATGCGCTGTAGCCTTTATGTTGTAAAGTTAGCGTTGAAAATGAAAATGTCTTTCTATGGTAGCTGTTCCCTCTAGAATATTTATTATTTTTATGGTACCTACTTATAGTTTAAAAAATACATTTTGTCAAAATATTTATCTTCATAAGGCTATCATATTTTTCTACTTTCTAATTTACAAGGCACGGACTCTACGGAACGGACGGATCAACTAAATATATAAATAAATAAATGAATATTGCAGGACAAATTACACAGCGTTATCTAACCCCAAAGTAAACAAATCTTGTGTTACGGCTACCTACTAGCCACCTGATAAACATATGTAAATATTTTTTTTGTAAATACAAACTTATGATACATAGAAAACACACAAACCTAGACAAACTGATATGTTTATGCACACAAATGTTTCTTCTGTATGGGAATCGAACCCAACCCATAAGCGATAGTGTCAAAGTAGCGATACTAACCATTACGCCGCCGAGCTCGTCACATTAAAAATATTTTGATACATTTTTTAAATCGGTTTGTATTGCTGCGCTCCGCTGTTACATATACAACACAGATTGTGCAGACACTACAAATTAATTTTAAAACACTATCACTTACTCAAATCAATGTAACTACTAATAACTACTGTTAACCATTTTATACAGTTTCTAAACTATGAGTAATACCTACGAGCCAGGGTTCTAATTGGGGGCCAAAGCTAGTTTAGTTAGTTACTTTCGCGGCATATTAAACGGAGACCATGATGTATAGTGTAGTTGACACAAGCTAATTTAACTGTTTATAGAATTCCGTAGGTAATTCAAAATTGGACTTATTAATCAAGAGATAGTTAAGAAAAGTCAATATGTTTAGTACTGTATTTTCTTTTATAACCTTCATATGAGCCCGGCGGTCGAGTATAGAGTTAGCAATGACGTTTTTTATATAACTTTGAGAAGCATACAAGTCTGGTGTAAAGTAATTACCTCAGCCTATAAACGCGCTCAATATAGGAAGTATTGCTCGTTCGATTCCCACAGAGGACAAACATTTGTGCGAAATATTAACTTATTTTATTTATATTTAATTAAAGAAAATTCATTAAAATTACTTTTAATTATGTGATTTGTTTTTAAAGAATTTACCAAATAAAATTAACAATAACAATTAACAATTTAATTACATCACATGTACATATATTTCGACAACTATATCAAATAAATCATTTGTATCTGAAAATTGTATGTAATTAAAAATGAAAATAAAACCTATTTTTAATAACTCCAAATTTTCTACCTATCTATCTAATCCTATCCTCCTCCTAATAATCTACCTTTGACCATGTTATATTGTTAATACATATTAGTGATAAAAAACTTCTACCTATATATAAAGTAACCAAACCACACATGACGGTACACAATATTAAATAAATTCACAAGCTAGCGCCGACTTTAAGGTAGCCACACCGTTGTCTTTACCTGGACACGACATACATCAAACGGGGAAACTGATTTCTTCTAATAGTTTATTTTGTAGTGTCGATAGCACTATGTATCTGTCTTATTGGAATATTTTGTGAGGACTTACTATTTAGCTAGCCTACACGATATTATCTCAACCTTTTTTCGAGTTCGTTTCACTAAACGTTTGAAGCAAATATTATTCTGGTATTATCCAATAACATTGCATAATACTGAGAATAATGTATTAATTAATATAAAGATATAAGTATATATAAGTATGCAAGGACCGCATCTTATGGCGCTCGGTTCTCTCTGCCTACCCCGCAAGGGACTTGGCGTGAAGATATACATATATAATAATTATCCACATGAGAAGACGAGATAACATATTGAACCGATATATTAATGCGAACTTGATGGAAATATTACTCCAGCTTCGGGGAACATTAAGTGAAACTTATTGATAATATGACATGTACGAATTTGTATATTTCAATCTTTATCAGGAACACCGCTCCTATTTGAAATCTATATGTTTGTCTCTGTGTGTATTTGTCTGTATGTGTGTTTGTCTGTATGTGTGTTCATCTGTATGTGTGTTTTTCGATTATTCGAATTTTGACTTCAGATTCGGATTCAACATAAAAAAGTAGAACAGGAATGTCTGAAAAACCAACCCATTTCTTAAGGAACATGGTCAAAATGACCGACAAATTAAAAAAAAAATGAATTTTTATTTCATATTCGAAAAGTAAATTAAAAAGTAGAATAGGAATGTCTTAAAAACCAATATCATATTTCTTAAGGAACATGGTCAAAATGGCCGAGAAAGTTTAAAAAAAAAAAAAAATTGTTATATAATTGACGAGCCAGGTGTTCCTCTGGTAAAGCAAGCTTGCGCATTCTCAACCGCTTGTTAGTTATCTACTAAACAAAACGAAACTAGGTAAACGATTGACAAATATGCAATGATGCAGAGAAGAATGCACTGAACTGATTTGTCTTTGCTTATTTATATATATAGACATAAGTGTATTTTAATAGCTTATAATTTTGATTGAATACATGACTACTCTTTTGCTAGATTTAAAAATGCTATTCAGCCTCACGATCTTGGAATATCCAAAATATAAAGATTTATTTAAGTTTCACGGAAATAATTCTAGAGAACGTGAGTGAAAGGTTTCGCTGAAAAAACTGTATTTGGAAGCTAGTGATATAATATAGAAAATTGTAACATAAAGTCGTAATAATAAACATAAAATTCCAGTGAGTAGATAGATATATCTCAAACATATGACTTATAAAATGTTGTGAACTTTAAAATATAATTCCAATTATCGAATTCACGAAACATAAATTGCAGCTGTAGTACCTCCGAATAATAAGCATCCATGCCGTTTTCATTGCATTACATAAAGAATGCATAAAGAACATCGCAAGTCTTCTTATGGAATTCAAACAAGAAAACGAGAACTTTATTTTGAGGCCAATCAGTAAAATTTACAGTTATGTTGCAATTATTACAAAAATATATTCCGCATAAGAAATGGTCACCTTAAAGCAACTGAAGATCCTCAACTCCCGCCGATTAACGGAACGCCGCTAATGATTAACAAACAGCGTACGGCGCGTCGTACAGTTCTATGAATATTGCTAAAATAATATTATCCCCACCGCACTATGTCCAGTTTGTTTGCAATGTTAAAGCTGTTCTACTATTCATTTTACTAATGTTTGAACAGAATATCATCCTTGGTATTTAAGTCCAATTTACATACAATATTACAGATAATATATCTAGTGTAACTGATCAAGTGCTAGAATAAAAAACGTATAAATTATACTATATATATTTACACGAACCGAACTATTGTCTACTCCACTTATCTAAAGGCCTATTAAACATATACGATTGCTTTTTACAATTATAATTTAAAAAGTAACGGCAAATTATTTTACTAAAAAAAATTTTTCTAACTAAAATTGTTTTTACTAAAAATAGCAAGCCTTAGCTTTGATTCGAACTGACACCATACGATTTCTTACTTTCGTCAAAAGTCAAACTAAGAAATAAGATAATGTATGATTTGTTCTAAAAACACACTATCTTAAATCAAAGAAAGACTATGTAATTAAACTTTAATTTATGGTAATGCAAATGTTACACCTTTATCCCATTATTCCTATCGATGGAGTTTATGTATCACGCGAACGCGAAAGTTAGCGGTCAAGGTAGTAATCTCTTTTTTATCACTGTAATATTTTCTTGTATCGATACATAAAAAGTGACCCTATATAAATCTTGCGGGAGAATATATTTACGACGTTTGGATCAAATCGTATTATAGCTCATTAGTCTTGTGACTGGCGACGGTGCTTCATTACGCAACTATTATTTGTATGATATTCAAATTTTACTTTCATTAGTATTTATTGGCTAGTTCATTGGTCTCGTAATGTTATAATTTTCTATTCAAAGTCGAGGATATTTTGATTTGAGTATCTTAGTATCTTATTTTGGAACTGACATGACGTAAGAACTAAGACAATAATGTTAGACCAGGGGGAGAGCGCGACTCTGCTCACATGGACTTTATTTTTCATGTTTTACATAGAGATCCTGAGAATTTTAGAGGTAAAAAGCAGCCTACAAGACGTAGAATATTATGGAATAACATCACCATTCGATAATTTTGCGTGATGTAAAAACAGATAGATAAAGATTTTAAAAATAATTGTCTGGCTTTCGTAATATCGACAGTATTCCAGCTGCGACTCTACTTCTTACAAATTATAGATGTACAAAATAGATTATTTTATACTATACCGGATAGCAAACACATATACGATCCGTCCGACTTGGAGCGGTTATAGTAGCCTACAGTCGCCTGCAATACAAGTAGTGTCGCCTTATGTTACTGCTACTACAAGGATTTACTCAATTGCAGATTTACCATACTGTGATTTTGTTATATGTATGTGCTTATAGATTTTTCATATTTTTTATACTATCGATGACTTATGAAATTATACATAAACTGTGGTTGAATAAAATGTAATATACGTATATATAACAGAAATTCAGAAGAAAAGCAGAAAAAGTAAAAAAGCACTTAGTAAAAAAAATAAAAATTTGGGTATTTATCTAAGACAGGTTTCGAATTTTTGCATGATCCTAATCTATCATTTAAGTGACGAAAACTTTATTCTCTTTAGCGCTGGTCCATAGGTTAATAGTCACGCAGCGAACAATGGGAAGAGTCCGGGTTTCATTAAATGATGGAATCCGGGACGAGGTCATTTGACAGAGAATCAAAATCGTCAACGTAGCCCTTGAAGTCAGCAAGCTGAAGCGACATTGTGGGAGGTATAGGAGGTATATAGGACGTATAGGAGGATAAAATATTGAGCGTCACCGTACTAGCTTGAGGGACCGACGACCTCAAACGATCGCCCAGCTGAATGTGTAAAGCGGAGTATAGCGTAGGGTGAAAAGCAGCGAAGGTCAATATCTATAAGTCGATAGATGCTGATGATTGTGATTACACTCAATACTTGCGAAAAAACGTTTTTGTACAATATTTTACCTGTGAATCTCAAGCCAGAGGTTGAGATCGACGTTGCTTAACATGCATGATAGATTAGGCTGATACGCGTAACTATAACGCGATCTTCTTAATCCTTATATCAGAATCATAATACATTTCTCATTAAATATTTATATCATTCACAGTTAGTGCATACCAGTGTGCAACATTGTAACAGCTTTTTAAATGAGTGAAACTTTACACTAATGATCTTGACTCAGATAAGCACTGGGATAGCACGTTAGGATGCCTACTCAAATGTCTTGCACATTCGAGCCTACGCTAGTTTTGAATAAGTTATAGCGGAATATTACATTTGCAAGACATGGTCACACAATTGTAAATTATAAGTTTATGACTTTTTTGCTTCATTTCACTATATCTCGAGAATACTTAAGCAAATGAAATATATCTAAAGTGGAAGCCAATGTTATCAAGCCCCACGGAAGTCACTGAATTGACTATACCATTGTCATCTATCAACACCAGCTGGAAACTACAGTCTGAGACGATTGGCGTAGCTTAAATTGCGTGTCTCATACCGATATGCGGAACAACGACATCGAACTGCTCACTCGCAGCGTAGCGCAGCTGAGTGTGCTGTAAGCAGATTTTGATTGAAGAAAGACACGAATTTCAGAAGGGAGATGAGTATGAAGTGATAACTATCGTGATTATTATATGACATATATTAGATCGGCGAATCGGGATGGCAAAATACGCTATGACCCTGTTGAACAACATCTGAAAGAAAAGAGGAATTGGTATCAAAACCAAGATCAGATTGATACGAACTCTGGTCTTCCCCATATTCCTATATGGAGTAGAACCATGGGCAATTTTGGCCAGAGAGAGGCAGAGGATTGATGCATTCGAAATGTGATGCTAGAGACGCATGCTAAGCATACCTTGGACTGCGAAACGCACCAATGCGTCGATCCTGACACAGCTCCAAATTGAAACTCGCTTGTACACCATAGCTGTAGGCACAGTGCACTCTTTCGTGCTTCGGTCACATAATGCGCAGAAATGACGAAAATTTGGAAAAACTGGTTGTAGTTGGGAATATCGAAGGCAAAAGATCGACGGTCGATCACCGAGAAGATGGATCGATCAGGTGAAAGACTCGTCCTTCTCCAAATTCTACACGGTCGTAAGAGCCGCAATGGACAGGAACCAATGGGGGCGGATTATCTACTCCAGATACAACCTTGACACTGACTACGATCCTCAGACATGAGGGAGCGACGACAGAGAGATAGATTACATATATGTAGGTAAATGAAAATAACCTTAATACGTTTTTGTGAGTTATCTGAGTATTACTTTTCATTATGAGTCTGATGCTGCAGCACCTGAATATGCTTTTCCTATGATTTCCATTTGTTTGTGACCTACACGACGCATGGGCGTTTTATATCCTCAATGTTCTCGTTTGTTCCCTTACATACAAGTATTCCGCAACTTGGGCTATCGAATAAGTTGTTTCATCTTGTGTATGTGTCGAAGGCACGCATTTTCTGTTAGGAACAGGGTAACCTATGTCCTTTTTCAGGTCCCAGCTTGTTTACCAAATTTCATTACGATGAAATTTAAATACAGGAGTTTAATTGTGAAAAGTAACCAATATATAGATAGAATTATTTTCATGCCTATATTACTTTAATTGTTATGTTAGAACTAATTGTCTATCGTCACTTCTTCGTATGTACTATCTTCGACACGCACATTACTGGAATAATCAACTGATAGTTATTTGAAAAGTAGGAAAGTTAATAAACAGTCAATACAGTCTGTATTAAATATACGAAATATGAAATTATGTTACATATCTTTATATATATATAAACCCTTAGCTCAGTCTTCTTTCAAAATAATCACGTAACTGCTAATCACAGTTTACATAAAGCGTAGGTATATCAAGTGACAATTTTTATTACAAAAATGCGTTTCTGCAAACCTGCCTACCAAAATATCGCCACAAGTGACTTAAAATTTTAATTAGAAGTACATGTGATGAAAACATATTGTCATCTGTAAAGGGAAGTTAGTTTTCCAGTTGAGCTGCTCCTTACAAAGTCTAAGTTCTGACTGCGTGATTACTACATTCAATTGGTTTTTCATCAACATGTATTTTTTATGCAATTGACTACCAAAATATTATCAAAATATTCTACTGCATGAAAAGTAGTATATTTTCTTTAAATCTGGTATGTGGGGTTTAATTATATATAAGTACAAAATATCTAAAGGTGTCCATTTTACAAGTTTTTGCTTCGGGATCTATCTGAAAAAGAAAATTATATAGGATTTCGGAAACTAAAATTTTCCGTATTCGTGGTAATATATTACTAAGTACCACTATACTGTCATTGATATAGCTGGATATTTCTGTATTTTTACTACAAATACTGAATAAGCCGATTCATTTGTTTAATTTATGGATTGTTACAAACTAATCAAGAACAAAAGCATTATGGAACCCTAATTAAGGAAGGCTGGAGTTCGCCTTGTCCAGATTTATTTTCTATTTAAGTTGATCATCTATAATTTGTTAATGTTCAAATTACATTTTCATTAAGAAACAGTAGGTACGTATTTTATTCCAACATACACGCACTCGGATCTTGGACTATAAGTATTTGCTTTGGCAAACAATACGAGTATGTATGTACACTTGTGTCAACGAAATAACCGTACGCTGCTTGTTACTAAAGGGTGACATAGCTTCCATGTTGACAAACAACAATCGTGACGTACGAGAATATCATATATTTAGAAATATAATAGTGTATTTTAACCGCCGAACAAACATGACGGCACATCAAATTTGGTTTACTGTGCGTATCTAGATAGTATCGATAGGCGACATACGGATAAAAAAGGCACCTTTATAAATATCTATTACATCACGACGAGCACAAAAGTTTAACATTGTGTAAGCTGGAGACAAGACGTACCCAAATGCGATTTTATTGATAATTGCAACCGTAGGTATCCGATGATAATCGTAGAATAAAAAGTTTGGACTAAAAGGTCCTACTAGTATATTCACAAAGATACAGGTAGTGATCGTACAAGATTGTGATTAATTTCGTATATTTGGTTGTTCCAGTACATTCCATTTGCGGAATAGTGCCTTAGATATATATATTTTTTTAATTTAGAAACAGCATGCGGAATGCTTTTATTAAATAAAAAAAAATTACTATATTCAAGAGAAAATACTTTTTATGTGTCATATTTTATATATTCTATTGCGATAAATTTTGTGATAAAATATGACACATAAAAAGTATTTTCTCTTGAATATAGTATTTTTTTTTTATTTAATAAAAGCATTCCGCATGCTGTTTCTAAATTAAAAATATATATACATCTAAGGCACTATTCCGCAAATGAAATGTACAATGTAAATTTCTACTCTAGTTCCATAAACTCTATACGATACGATAAAAACAAATTACAACGCATACACTCTGACAGAGATCAGACACAGACACATTATATATTCGAATGTGAATTTTTTACACAAATTATTTGATATGAGTTTACTTTGAAAATTTCCGTTTCATAACAGTGAATATAATTTGATGACATTAGATATTCTTAAACCTGCAAGACGGTAAGGTAAAGCGAAGCGGAAGAATTCTTCCTCTGTCGTTGCTATCTTCTATCTTCGAGAATATCTGACAGCATGCTATGGAAAGTTATATGTTGTATAATTCGACAAACCTGCTTTTGGCTTAGGAAGTATAACCGTGAGTCTGCTTATAGGTCTTAACTTATACGATTGTCTATTTGTCAGTGTTTTGTATGCATATGTTATAACCATAAGCCCACAGTATATGTAATGTTATTTTCATAATAATAAATTTATATCACATGTATTTTGAATTCATAATATTTCCTTACGCTCTTATTATATCATCGCCCTAAGATAGACTTATAGATAATGCTAATATGGTACTGACTGTTCATCTGTACCTTTCTGTGCATAAGTAAAAAGAGAAATAAAATAATTTACTTTTACATGAGTGTAAATAAATTAGTGTATAAAGTGTATGTTATTAATTATTAAACTCAAACGCACACTCATAATATAATAAACTTTTAAATATGAAGAGTCATATACTGCATGAGCTACACATTTTATTTCTGTAATTCTGGGGTATTTTGTGATTAGTGCAGTCTTACAGAAATATGGAAATATAGCTACATATTTATTGCCTTTATTGTATTATAGTTGTAAAAATCACATGATTAAAACTTTGATGATAAATAATATATAAGGCTTGTAGACCGTATTCGCAATGATGATGTTAGAAATAGAGTTGGTCTGAAAGAGAGCGTCGGTGTTAAAATAAGAAGAGGCATGCTCCGTTGGTTCGGACATGTAGAAAGAATGCGGGACGAAAGAATGACGAAACAGGTATACAATGCAAAAGTGGAAGGATGTAGGAGCCGAGGAAGGCCGAGACTAACCTACCATGACCAAATTGGTCGTGTTTTATCAGAAGGTGATGTCAGAAGCCCCAGGAACCGGCGAGCGTGCATGAAAAGAGCTATGAATGTCACAGAAGCGAGTGAAGTATGCAAGGACCGCGTCTTATGGCGCTCGGTTCTCTCTGCCTACCCCGCAAGGGACTTGGCGTGAAGATATACATACAATGATAAATAAATTATAGTAATTTTTACGAGATTTCCACAATCTGTGTGATCATGCGTTTTTGCCCCTAACGACTGCTAATAGCTTCTCGAAGGGACCTCACAGTACCTGTCGTAAGCAGACGAAACGCCCCTCTCGTGTTATTCGCTATTAGGGTTCACGAAATCTGATAAAAGAGCAAAGTCAAGCGATAAATTTCATCGCACACCGTAATAGCACCGGGGTAGGGTAAGACTGGATGTAAGGTGAATCGACGTATTGGATTTTGGGTCCATTTGTGTGTGATTACATTAATTAATTTAATCTAAATAGCTCACTATCATATCGTTTTGTCGACTGGCATTGGTTATTGTGTTTTAAGGTAATTATAACACAAAACAAGTCAAAAAGTACTACCGTTTAAAAATTAATAAAACTAATAAGTGTATAAGGTAACGATAGACAATTGTAAATGTCAGGACTCCGTTAAATTTCAACTGAATTATACTATTAATTAACAAACTATGAGTATAGGGGGCAATTTGACCTAAATCAGTTAGAGAGTTCAAACAATCGGATACAAATGATTGAACTAATTAGACTGCCAAATGTAGTCTGAAAACACGGTTTCCCTGTAATGTGTCTAACTAATGTAATGTGATTTAATTAGCATGGAAATTAGACTGATTGAGTTTACATAAAAAATTGAAGAAGAATTATGAATATAGGAACATAAACGGGAACAAATATCAGGAACCTACTACCTAGATGAGACATAAAATAGACGTCAGCGCCAGTAATTTTGTAGAATGATACGCAATCTAAAATTTAAAATATGTTCTCAACTTTTTTTGTTATGTTAAATATTTTTTTAACGAGCTTAATGGCGCAGTATTTAATAACGCTACTTTGACACCAACGCTCCTAGGTTTGAATTTGTCCTGTGTGGTAATCGATTACATTTGTGTACATGACTGTTTGTCTGGGCCTGGATGTTTTTAAAAGAGGTAGGTATAATACTCGTAGCAGCCCATTTCCTCCATCTCATAGAAAACCGTAGGCAAATAACAACTCCCTAGATAGTTGTAGTGTTCCTGCATAGTAGTAGTCACCAGTAAGCTCTCAAGGGGATGCGGTATTGGCAGCAGAGGTAGCATTGCGCGAGTGGTACATAATGTATTGCAAACATTCCATAGACTACGGTGACCGCTGTATATCAGATGGTCTCTATACATGTATGCGAAAAGAACTAAAAATATATCTATTAGGAAACTCCAGGATGTCCTAGTTTAAAAATATGCTTTAAATTATTATTTAACTCGTAAAGTATTGTGAAATCAGTTATTTGTCATTGTTTTTTCATTATTTACTAGCGGACCCGACATACGTTGTCCTGTCCCATAATATAAAGTTTCCCAGAACCCGACTGCAGTGCCACCTATTGGGTCCAATTATGAATCTAAACCATTGCCGAATCCCCTTGAACACACACAAAAAATTTCATCAAAATCGGTCCAGTCGTTTAGGAGGAGTTCACATACACACGTACAGTAGAATTATATATATAATATATGGATATATAGAGATATACCAATTCATTCTTGAGATATCATAAAAAAAGTTTCATATAAAATGTATGAAAAATGAAATTTACTATTTTTTTTCCATGTTTTAATACTTTTTATCCTATTCCGGACGAAGACAAATCCAAAGACACAAAATTCATAAAAATCGGTCCAGCCGTTTTTGAGTTATAAATGGTGTAACTAACACGACTTTCTTTTATATATATAGATTAGATTATTATTCATTATTGTCATGTTACATTCCACCGATAATGCTATATCTATACTATACTATACTATATGCACTATACTATATTCTCATCCAACTGTACATATGCTGTATATATAACTGTAAATATACTATATGCACAATTGAATTGAGTTTGAGAAAAAATAAAAAGTATCAGCTTGATGTAAAAATCACTGAGGTTTTATTAACTTTGCTTTAATCATTTTCACTGAATAATTTTCTTCAAATTCATTAACATAATATGAATTATAGCTGACGTATCCCTGGAATGAATATACTAAAATATAAAGATGTACTGAAAGACTGTTACTTGCCTTTTTACACTACGTTGGATGGTAAACAAGCAACAATCAATCAGCTCAGCAGAATTGAAGTGTTAGGAGCAGGGGTGGCAACGCGTGAGCGATGCATTCTGTATTGCAGGCGCTTAT
This sequence comes from Pyralis farinalis, assembly GCA_947507595.1. Taxonomy (NCBI): domain Eukaryota; kingdom Metazoa; phylum Arthropoda; class Insecta; order Lepidoptera; family Pyralidae; genus Pyralis; species Pyralis farinalis. Next base: position 25,963,323 of record OX382259.1, read on the forward strand.
AGGCTACGGTAACGATTTAACATCAGGTGAGCGGTATGCCTATATGTTGACATTGTATATAAAAAAAAACGTTGTCAACGGTGCATCGTTCGCAAGTCTTCTTCTAACGCTTCAATTTATCAGGAGCACAGCAACCTTCAGGGAATTGTTATTTAACAACGGTCTGCGCTACATCTCTTGACTTTGTTACATGCCATCCACATCCAGTACAGCATATGTACAGTTGGATGAGAATGTAGATTCATGTGTATGTGCGTCTGTATTTGTATATTGTCATGGTAGTTGTTGTAGTCCATTAGAAACTTTTAAAACGCCGCCCTATTGTCCTGCAGTAGATGGCGATAAAACACTTCCTACGTGATGGAATTTTTATGTTTCCGATCCCTAGACACCTTTAGCATTATGATATTAAAGGTTTGAGTCTTGAGAAATACATTTATAGCCCAGTGGATAAAGAACCAGCCTACTGATTAACTGGTCCACGGTTTGAATCCTAGCGGGGGCATGCACCACTAAATTCGTATTTTCGAATTTATGTGCGTATTTATCAATTGCTCAGCGGTGAAGGAAAACATCGTGATGAAACCCACACGTCCAGGAAATTATATTTCGAAGGACGTGTGACCTAACCTAGTGGAGGAGCTGACGGCAGTCGCTCCATGTAAAAAACAGTATCTTCGCCAAATCCTAGTCTTTGGTAGTGGACCGCGCCAATTCTCGAAGAAGAAGTCTTGAGAAATACGAGGAACGTTTCCTCAGGTATCAAAAATCTCGGTGAATCACATCATATTTAAAATCTCATTTCATGGTGTCATTACCTCTTCTTCTTCCTAGCATTATCCCGTTTCCTAATCTAAATCTAAATATTAGGATGGGCGGGTTTTGCTACTTAAGCCTAAGGATTTGGCGAAGATACTGACTTTGACATGGTGCGACTGAAATATATAACAGAAATGTCTTTTTTTTTAATACTACGTCGGGAGGCATACAAGCATACGGCTCACCTGATGTAAAGCGGGTACCGTAGCCTATTAACACTTGCGATATATTAATTATCACTCGCGCGATGCCTCCTCTGCTGCTTACACAGCAACTCCTTGGGAGCTTACTGGTGACCTCACTCACACGAAGGAACACAACAACCCTCTCAGTTATCTGTGAGGAAGGAGGTACTTCCCCAGGCGGGCTAATAGCTTTGATGCGCCCTACATCTCACAAATGTTTATCTTGTGTGGGAATCGAACCCACGAGCGTTACTGTCAAAGTCGCGTCTTTCACGATTGAGCCACCGAGCTCGTCAAATGTGACTATAAACACTATGACATACGAGTAAATAAGATACACATAACATATCACGTGAAAGCAGTCAGGTAGATTTCTACAGAACTTTATTTTTTATTCTAGTTTACAAAGCAAATATTCGTTCATATATTGATGATTCTTATCTTAGCCTCTGTATTAAGAGGCCACAATATTTAATAAGTACAATAGAAATCACGCGTACGAAGTTGCGGGAAATGGCTAATAAGTAACAGCTATAAACAGATTTATATACACCAAGATTTCAGTTTAACAGAAATTAGTATTTTTTACCGTTGATTTGCGTTTGATTAAAATAACACTCCGTATGTACTATTTCAGTTAAACGTCGCGAGTCCCGACCGCAGCTTTGTCTACTCCATGTGCGCTGGTATGAGGTGAGTCACAAGCTGCATTTAGCTCTGTTTACACTCCACACCCGCATTGCATTCAGATGCATTTAGATCTTTCATATAAAGGATGCTCGATACTGAGGTGTTGCGCGCTTCCTGCCACAGTACTGGACGTGAACTGATTATTGGGTAACAAATTGTTGTTACGTTGCCAATGAGGATGCTATACTCCCATTGCATTACCAGTGTTTATATGTTACCGTAAACGATTAATATCAGAATTTCGCGGGCAATATGTGTTGCCAGCTTCTTTTTCTTTGCGTTATCCTATTTCCTAATACATTAGGATTAGCGGGGTTCGTTACCTAAGCTTCAAAATTTGGCGATGATACTATTTTTTACATGGAACAACTGCCGTCCAACCTCGCAATGCAAGCCAGAGGAGAAACCAGGACTTTTCATGTCGTTTTTTGAAATATAATTTCTTTAACGTACAAGATTTCTCGCGATGGTTTCCTTCTCCGTCGAGCAAGTGATAATTACAAATATGTACATAAATCCGAAAATACTAACGTAGTGGTACATACTTGGATTCGAACCAGGGTCAGTTGGTCCATAGGCTTTATCCACTGGGCTATCGCTGCTCTTTTTCCATCTATATGCCTATTGACTTCAACGTTTTCTAGTCATATTCATGAAACGTCATATCAAAAAAGCAGAAAACAATTATTTGCTTCTTTTATATGCAAAAAATCTATTCCTGAAATGTAAATGTATTCTTTAGTGCTGGTATCTTAGTATTAAGCTAATTACCTGTTTAGTTTTAATACGTATTACAAAGTACCATAGGTTCTATAAGAAATTGCCTATTTAGTTAAACGACCAAATAGCAAACTATCTAATTCGTAAAATGACTTGATAAATAAATGTGCAAGACGATATACGTCCAGCTGTCCAACTCGCAAAACGGGCAGATTAAAATTAATCTACAATTGATCAATTGCAATTCAGCATCGTGAAGAATCATTTGACCAAAGACCGGAAGGAATTCTGCAGTTTTGTGGATCTTGAGAAAGCATTTGATAGGGTTCTGCGATAGGAACTGTGGTACATATAGCCAAGATATGGGATTGACGGTTCGGCTACGTGCTGTACAGTCCACTTACAAGGATTGCTCAGCATGTGAGCGGATAGAGGATCGCATGTCACCCTGGTTTGATATCAAAATTGATGTCAAACAGCATGCTATCTGCTAGACTGTTTATCCTGTATCTCGATAGTTGTCTGAGCCATAGAAACCGGCCAGCGTGCATGAGAAGAGCAATGAATGTTAAAGAAGCGAGTAAGGATCGAGTCACGTGGCGCTCGGTTCTCTCTGCCTACCCCGCAAGGGATTTGGCGTGAAGTTATAGATAGATTATAGATATAATTAAATAGTACTCACCCAGCCAACTACATATTACGAGAGGAATATCTACAATATTCAAAGCGTCAAAGAAAGGAAATCTGCATATAAATATGTATTAGCATAATAAGGGACAAAAAATACAACATATTGTTGTCCATTATTAATATTAATATGATGACTTTCTCTCATCTTTTACATTTTGAATGTTAAAAAAAAGACAAGTTGATCTCTTATGAAAAAAACAGTAGATACTTTGTAACTTTAAAATACTATAAACCTGTTATTCCTGTTACTATCAAATTCGCTATTTATGAACTTTTAGAAAAAGAGCCATCAATTTATACAGCTCCTGTAAAAAACTCATTTAAATATATAACAAAACCGGGTTCGATTGTTTGTAAAATCAAAAGTGCATACTCTGCAAGTCCTACATTGCCTAAACATGCCTAAACTAAGGAAAGCTATCAAACACGTTATATTGCCAAATGGGTCATATCATCGTCATCAAAGGCAAGTCAAAAAAGTCCAAACACTTACAGTTACCTATTTAGGTGTTATAATTTAGGCATTATAATGACAGAAGTCTTTGGTTACACTACGAGAGGAATCTAATAACCATACGGATTTGAATTTGGATTTTGGAAGGTGACAGTTTTCATGACTGTAAAAAATATGAAAATCGGTTCATATTCAAATCGAATACTTCTTGTGGTCCAATAGTTTTGATTAAGTGTTCATGGAACACACGTCTACGCCGCTTCTATGTAATTATGTTAAAGGAAAATAAGTAGATAACTATGAAAACAGAATACTTACATATAATACCATCCACCAATTAAAACCATGTATAGGTACATTTAAAAATCATTATTATGTATATTCATTATTATTATTAACATGTATTTTCATATGACATCTACAATGTAAGGGTTGAGAGGTAATGATGATGACTGGTGAAACCGTGTTGTATTAAAGAAACAGTCGAATGGAGAACCTCCTCCTTTTACAAGCCTCCTTTTACCTCCTCCTTTTACAATTCTAATAGGATCCCGTTGAATCCATTTGGGCACAAAACCTAAATGGAACCTATTGCTACTCCGCTGTCTGTCTATACGCCTGTTTATTACAGATAATAATTAGAAATTTGAAAGATTTACAGATTATTACAGACAATAAATAATATAAATGTACTAAACTATAAAAAAACATCGTAGTGTTTGGTACGGTACTACGAAATCCTTCATGTGTGAGTCTGACTCGCGTTTGCCAGTTTTTTTTTTATGTACATAGCAAGACCTATGACAGTATCGCGACCCATCGATATGTCAGCGATTATACTATACATTATTCTAACATTAAAACCCATATAACGCTCAGCCATTCTCAATACGCGTGTATTAAACTTAGTATAACGCTACTATGTGGTAATAAAGAAAACCACATATACGTGCGAAATGCAATCCTCTCGCTGTCGGTTTAAAAAACAACACAAGAAGCAAACTTCAAGTGCGCTAGGCTGCATGCATGCTATATTGTCGTGACGTGACCATTAGCGCACACCTGCCGATGTCAATGGCCGTCAAACGCGGTCCTAACTACCGCCACTCATATCGCGAGGCAAAGATACACTTAATTGCGTAGGACACTATCCATAGCGTTTGGAGACATTTTGCTAATGCTCTAACAAAGCGATATATCCAGCTCCAACGGCGTATACTTGTATAGTATTAAAATACTTAAATCGAATTTGAATACTTAAAAATTTTAAAGTAGCCAAAATACCGCCACTGTTGCCGCCTTGCGAAATTGCGTAGGATTTTGACTAGAGAGTAGTCAAAATCCTACGCATTCTTTCTCTCTTTTTTTATGTAGGCGCCGAAGAATGCCAGGCTTACCTACCGTGACCAAATTTATCATAAGGTCAAGAGTCGTAGAAATTGGTGAGCGTGCATGAGAAGAACTATGAATTTTAAAGAGGCGAGTGAGATGTGTAAGGACTGAGTCATATGGCGCTCAATTCTCTCTGGCTACAAGGAATATTTGGCGTAAAGTTATAGATAAACAAATATATACTTTTTTTTCTACTCGACCTTCACACAAACTATACACCTGATCGAGCAGAAGTTCATAGTAAGTTAGTGCAAAGAGCTCATCTTTTATGTAACTAAGCATAATCTTATATTTTAGTCATCATGGATCACTTAACAGCTACTAAATATTGTAGGCAATTCCTGAGAGTAATTTTAAAAATATTATTTTATTATTGTAATATTTATGTCTTTTGCGATAATTAGTCTTGGTACTAGCGCGTCTAAACTATTGAACTATATTTCTTATGTACGTGTATTGTGTACTAAACTCCTCCTAAACCGCTGGACCTATTTTGACGACAATTTTTGTATGTATTTGAGTGGGTCACTGAATGATTTAGATTTACAATTGAATCTAGGAGATTGCGTTGCAATGGGTATTATTTTCTTTTGTTTACAGGAAGGACTGTGAGGTTCGTTAATTTATTTACCTATGTATAACACTACTTTTCGCCTTATCTCCTTATTGGAGCTATTGGAACGCGATAAGGAGCTACTCCAAAGAACTTACCCTCTGAAAGCCAACCGGCAAGCAGGCACCAGATCTGTAGTTTTGCAGCGGTACGGCTAACCAGGACAGCAACTGATGTTAAGTAGTAGTCTAAAGATCTGATATAATATTAGTATTGTAGCTGATGTTATTTTCTTAATCTATTAGTAAAAATGTTCACGTTTTCAGTTTCTTTTCACCCATTAGTGAAAATATAGAAGGCTCCTACTCTTACTAAGATATGTAGCATGTTACCTAATGTAGATATAACTAAAGTTATGGGTAAAGTAATAAAAATATTTGGTAAGTAAATAATGACTGAATGAATAGTTGAGTAAGAAGCTCTATCCACGTATAGTTCCAGCTATAGCTAAATTGAGCCGTGTGGCACTTATTGATAGTAACCAATGATATTGATAGCATTACCTCATGCCTTATTTGAACGTAATCGACACAAACTAGCCATATAGTAAATTTATTTTCATTACCCTTGCTCGTAACAGCCTCCTAACATGCACGCGAAAGTGGGTCATATGAACCTTATAATGATCATGAGCATAATATCTTCATACATTAAAGGCAAAGAAGTTTTAAATCAATGAAAACTATATGTTTTGTTATATCCTTTCGTTGCACCAAACGCATTTTTTGCATAATACAAATGTAGTAATAAATATTATCTGCTTAATTTTTTTTATTAAGTCCGTAATATATACATATGTGTGTAATTAAATAAATCAGATATATTACTAATAATAGACAAATAATTATATTTTACGTATTGTTTAACGTAAAACAGTTAGGTATTTATTTATTTATTATTTGTAAAGAAATCATTCATGCTTTGTGCTTTACCCGTTATAACGAATCTTTTATGTTGTCTATGCATGCCGTCAAAACAAATCTTATAATAATACAATTTCATTCTTAAAAATATTTTATTCTTCAAACCTTACCTTATACAACAGATAGGTAACAAAAGTACAAGGATGTCAAGGATGTACTAGGTTCCGAGAAAGGAGCAGAAGAACTAAATTGCCACGGCCAAATATAATAAAAATTATTCTCTTAACAATAACTCTGCCGACCTCGTAAAAGACTTGGCGAGAAGTTATAGGTAGATATATAAGAAACAATCAAAGATACGTTTATTTCAGCTTTTAAATTAGTGTTTTTCTTTATGTTTGTGCCGCCGTTAATTGAGAGTTGGTGAGCTATGTCAATAAGCTTTTACTTTTAGAATGTACGAAAAGGTCGATTTTTTTGTAATCAATCATGTGCTAATAATTAAATTTATGCCTATTTCCTGTAAAATGACCACCTCGGTGGCGCAGTGGTGAAATGCTCTGTTACGTTACTTTGAAACCAACGCTTCTGGGTTCGTTTCCCACACAGTACAAACATTTGTGTGAATAAAACTGTCTGATTGACTTGGTCTGGGTATTTTCTACGTACCATAAGTATATACTTACGAAAAAGAAATGTATTTACTCATGTTTATCAGTTGTCTAGTACCCATAACATTCGCTTCGCTTACTTTGGGGCTAGATGGCGCTGTGTAATTTGTCTGACAATATTTATTTATTCATTAAAATGGCGACAGATCGTCTACCACCGTTTTATTACGTAAATCATATAAAATTGTATTTATTCACAAATGTTACATAAAACAGTGTGTCGAACTCGGGCAAAATAAAGAAATTACTACCTTTTTAGATTTGGAAACAGTGGTGCCAAATTGGGAAAATAAGCTGAGTCAAACAGTGGCCTTAAATGCACGAGTGACGCCTCTAGCGTTGCAAGTGTCTATAGACAAGGAACTGCTTACCATCTGTCGGATCATACGTTTTTTTATCCCTTAGAAGTAAAAAAAAGTTCTAATCCACATCCACGATTTTGAGCCTTCGATTCAACACGCATGTGAACACTAGCAATATCGTGATGAAATTTCTACCTGACAAATCCTGGTTGTTTCTCTACAATTTCTTTACGTAATCGAGTTAAAAAGAGTACAATGTTAATCATGAATTAAGCATAATCTTAATTTATGATTTAATCTTTCGCAGTGTAGTGCATGATGATCCCAAGAAATTGACTTTGCTATCCAACAAAATTTCGTTCGCTGTCTTTTAAGTTGAATCTCGATTGCAGTAGTGAACCCATGATCAGTCCATAGTCACAAATTTGTTAAAAAATAATGTATCGCACGAATCTGTAAGCAGAATTGCGTTTGCTCATCTGTACTCAAAGTAAGAACTGAGAGAACGTTTGGTATTGGTTTGTAGGAGATGCATTTAGTGTCTCCAACGTTTGAATTTTGAACCTCATTATTTCAGGGGCCCATATATGCCGAAACAGACTCCTCTATATTGTTTTTATGTCATTGTAGGTCACCGTCTGTATTAATGTTTATTAATTATCTTTATTTTCTAAAGATGTTGCGCTTGGTCTCGCTTAATGCGCTCAAGTTACAAACCACAATTGCAATAGTGCTAAAAATAACAGATAAACCAAAGAATAAGTGAAATAAACCAAAGTGAAATATAAAGGGGATTTAAATGTGAGCGGACGGTCCGTTCAATAAATAAATGTAAGCAAATATATATTTGGTAGTAGGTAATTAAAAGGGGCACAAATCAATACAACGCAACGTTGTGTTTTCACCTCTTGTATATTCGCTTCCCTTGGGTTTTAAAAATATGCGAGAAGGTTTACGTCTATTTTTGTAAATAACAGAATATTTACTTCTTATGTTAAATGAGTAGATACCGCAAAATATAAAAACCGATCATGTGAAAGTTGAGCTCGCGCTCCAAGGGTTCTCCGCATGTGTTTAAAGATATTCTAAAATTTTTATATTTTTTAATGTGAAACTCTAATAATCAACAGTGTGTAATTTTTCATTTTAACATTCTAACATCCTATTTATTGTAATTTTGTTGATATGTTATAAATATTTTTAGAAGATGGCTGTGCATGCGACTGCGCGTTCCGTGAGCGTGTACACGCTTGCAGATAGACCCGTGCGTAGATACATAAACAAACACAAAAGATAACGCCAAAGACTTCTATGTATACTACGTTGTATACATAGAAGTATGTAGTATATATAGAAGTCTTTGGATAGCACTCATTTTTCCCCAGACCCTTTGTTTATAAAACTTTCTGCCTAATATGTCCGACAACTCTTATAAGAAATGAAAAATAATATATGAAATTTTTCACTATGAAATGGTAAGTCTTTAGGCAGTAAGTTTTAATATATACCTATCTATTAATATTTAATCATTAGTAGTCGAGACTCTCTGTTTCCCTAGACACTACTACATGACTCTATCAGGTATTGTCACGGAATTTATTTTTACCGAAAACCTGTAGAAAAAGAGAAATAACTGCACATATATACATGCAGGCCAACCAACGGAGGTGATATTGCCTACAATGTGCTTCCGTTTATCGTTGATAATATCTAAGGTTCTCCCACTTCGTCATTGTAGAGAAAGACGTGCGCCCGCGTGGTGTTCGATTAGTGAATTATAATCCTGATTCTCAATTATATTAGAAAGCCTATGTTTACACTCCATTTCAGATACGATGTCTCATTAAAATTTATAAGTATGTTGATTTACAGTAATACACACAAATATAAATATATATGATTTATAATCTAATAAGTAAAGTTGAAGTGTATGTTTGTGTTGTCAAAGTAACAGCTTTTAATAAATATATATGAATGTATACACGTACATATACCAAAAAATGATTTTATATTGTTTTGTGTCTGTTTGTTCAGGCTAATCTCCGAAATGGCTGAAACGATTTTGACGGGACTTTCACTGGCAGATGACTCATGTTATTAGAACTAAATTAAGCTACTTTTATTTTAGCAAAATAATTAAAGTTAAGTAAACGGAATACAAACAAAACTCAAGAAATTGATATATTTAAATAGTGATTAATATACGAGTAGATTGTTTATTTATATAAACGAACGAACGTGAAACGTGCCGAATACGTTCGTGTAAATAGTCTTTATATCATTTAAGTAATTGGAATGGAGTACTAACAGTTTCAGTGAATTTTAATTGAAAATAAATCAAATTAAAACTTACACATTTTCAGTAAATTGGATGGTAATAACAGGGTAATAAGTTAATGTTAATATGCTTCTGGAAGCCGTACACTGGGGCATATACCGTAATAATTACAAGGTAAGCAGGTCCTGGCAGTCAGTTACCCACATGTCTCCACTGTGGCGCCATTAAGAAAAACGTAATTACAAAGTAGGTACGTAAACAAATGAGAATGGCTTCCTAGGCATTCCTAGCCGCTAGGAATCTTAAGTGGGTGGTACTCTGAGGCATATTCGTGCCATTATCCTCAGGTAGGTAACATTCGTTGCGTTTTGCCGAAGCACGGCCTTTATGCGCAAAATGCGTCGGGTTACGCACTAATTGTACCTCTAATAACGCGTTGCAGTATGTTACTCAAAGGTACTATTATTGCGTAAGTTGCGCAGGTTAGTTGCGCGAGTGCATAAAAAATGTTCAGATGTAACCAGTTATTAGTTAATGTGGAAGTTATAACATGCGAGAAAAATTAGCTTTTTCCGATATCTTTTTATGTTAATAGAATGCAAACTGACCAATGGTCACAAGGGGCATTATTAATACCACTACAATGACCTATATCTACAACATCCCTTTTACCCATTTTAAAGATCATTTTATATTATATTTTACATAAAGATTCGAAATCCAACGGTTAATTAACGAAAACAATGCCGAAACGATCATGCTAATAGCCGAGTGGTAGTGTAAATTTCGCTTCGAAAATTAAAACTAGTAGTCTGCTTAACGTCCACTCGTACATAATCATCTGATTATAATTAAATGATTTTACTGATATTAAGTAGATACTGACATTAACATTAAGTAACAATTGATTCTAATGTCGGCATGTAAGTACTTACTCAACAACACATATCTATATATTATATTAAACTTTTTTTGAGAGCGAAAGCGTTAGTACCCTAGTAAAGATTCTTATTCTTCTAGTAAATATTAATATTAGAAATATTATATTAGAATATTTGAATGAAAAAATATATATTTGAAATATTTTCAAAATGACACGTTCACCTCGCCCGCCTATGTAGGGTTTGAACCCTAGACCTCCATTGCTAATCAAATACTCTTATAACCGCACTACCAGACAATATTACTTGATGGGTAATCGAAATGTCGTTGGTTCTAACCTCACCTAAGCGAGGTGCTGAACTTAAAAATACTGAGAAAAAAAAATATCAAGTTATGCCGAAGGGCGAAATAGAGATATACTCGTATATAGCTGACTGAATGAAATTAATAAGTCTAGGCAGTTTTAATCTCATTATTTAAAATAAAAGTTCAAGATATGCGTAAAAGATAAAAATAAGAGTAATAGCAGTTTGATATAAATGAACGTTGTATGACTAAACCAACAGTATAACGATAACTGAATACATCTCATTAAGTAGCGCTTGAGGAAGTGGTGCCTTCCGGCCGGACGCAGCCACTTGGCAGCTATCGGTTCCACACGTAACATTCTAAAAAAATACACCTGCCATCTGCCGCCATGATCCCGATACGGTAAATACACGCGTAACTGAAAATGTGAGAGTCGCATTAAATTATTAATTCAATTTTGCTTATACGCTCATGGCGGTATGTTATGTAATTATTTGTTTTGTCTTATAGAGCCGGAAATGTATAAGAATCAAGACGACGAGATCGCTCTGTTAATCTTGACTAGTAGGTGCCTGTGTATGGAGTATTTAAATATCGAATTCCACTATTTCGGAGGGCAAGTTTATTTGTTATGTCTATCAAACGCTATCTTACGGAAGCTAGAGTTGGGTAGCAAGATCTTGAAAGTAGGAGCGGTCAAAGCGAGTGGCTTGTGTAAGGAAAGAGGGAACCGAGCGCTTCATGACTCAGTCGTGTGGCGGTCGGTTCCCTCCGCCTACCCCGCAAGGGATTTGGCGCGAAGTTATAGATAAAAGTTTATCTGCTGGTCTCAGTTGTTAATTAACGTTAAGTTAGTAGCCTTCGGCTGAAGTCGTGAGCACTGTCGTCCGCTAATCCGCAGTGCAGCAGCCTGACTGAGAATGCTATAAACCCTTCGACTAAATGGAGCTCCTTACACCTGCAGTATAAGAGATTAAATGATATGGTAGTATTTTTTTTATGTTTATGGTAGTGGCGATAATAGTTTGTGTTACAGTCTAATTTCAGCTGCAACTTAATTGTGTTACTTACATGCAATTCAGAATATTACCTACATATTTATTTTGTACCATAATCTATTTTTTATATAATTTTTTAAGGTTCCGTACCTAAAAGGAAAAACGGAACCCTTATATATTAAATAAATTAAATTAAATATTGTCGGACAAATTACACAACGCCCGAAAGTAAGCGAAGCTTGTGTTATAGGTACTAGACAACTGATAAACATACGTAAATACATTCTTTTTTTTGTAAATACGTAATTATTATACATAGAAAATACCCAGACCAGGACAAACAGACATGATCATACACACAAATGTTTGTGCTGTCTGGGAATCGAACCCACGAGCGTTGGGGTCAAAGTAGCGTAACAGCGTGTTCTACCACTGCGCCACCGAGCTCGTCAATATAACGGATCGCTTTGTTGATCACCTGTCTGTCTATCCGTCGTCAAGACCCTTTTCTCAAGGATGGTTAAAGGTATCAAGCTGAAATTACTCGTAATATCAAATACTCAGATCTGCTATCTCTTAGAGCAATGAAAAATCAAACTTCTAAGTCAACGCAATCAAAAGATGAGTTTATGCCCCTTTTATGCCGCATATTGTGACAATAGCAAGGGAATCAAAATCTATAGGATACTTTCCGTTGATCTTGAATCATGAAATTTGGTAAGAAGCAATGTCATGTACCACAAGTAAAAGGAAAAATCCGAGAACCGTAAATTTGTAGTTACATCACAAAAAAAGTTAATGTAAATATTAATACGAAAATAATTTCCGAAAATATTTTTTTACGGATCCAAATGGAACTCGTAGTTTACGGCTTTTCTTATGTATACATATTCCGTTGTTATGGAAGTCTTAATATTTTTTTAATTCATTAAAAATAATGTAAGTATATTAAATCAGAGCAGTGACAGTCCATTGGATAAAGAACCGACCTATTGACCAATTGATCTCTGGTTCCAATCTTGGCATACGAATCGGATTTATATACATATATTTGTAACTAGCTGAACCCCGCGGCTACGCACGCATGAGATTTGGGCTTTTAGTAGTCTTTATTTCTCTATAGACCTCAAATCATTTTTGTTTAAAAAAAAACAAAGTTCAGGGTCGTAGATGCAACCACAGCGCCATCTATTGACCTTTACGGGAGGCAACGTATATTTATTTTATTTTTATTACATTAAAAATGCGTAGTTATTTAAAAAATACATATTCTATTAAAATAATAAAAATAAAATTGCAAAGTCCCCCGAAGGGGAAGACATTTCTCCCTAATTTTAACAGTTTTTCATTTTTTACGCAGGAACCCTATTTACGGGATGAAAAGTACCCTATATTCTGCTCTGAACAGTCCTCTACCTACCAGAGAAAGTTCCGTTAAAATCGGTTCAGCCATTTCGAAGATTACCCCGGACAAACAAACAGACAGACAGACAAAAAAGTTAAAAATGCGTATTTAGGCTTTGGTAACGTAAAAATAATAATATGAGCTCAAGATAAAGGCTTTATTTTGAAATCACAGACAGACACTTCAATTTTATTTATATGTATAGATTATCACTTGCAGTGAAGAAAAACTTCGTAATAAACTCGCTCGTCCAAGAAATTGTATTTCTAAAATCTTTTGACATAACCTAAGAAAGGTCTGGGTTGTGGAGGTGTAATGACAGTTGCTCCTTGTAATAATCAGTATTTTCGCCAAATCGTTAGGTTAAGGCAGCAGACTTAATGGACCACCAATCTTAATGGATTAGGAAAACGGGATAACGCTAAAAAGAAGAATATATACCAAATTAGAGAGGAGTCAAAATGTAAAATGGAATTTTTCAAACAAAATTTGTCACGTGGAAAATCATGATGATGATGAATCATTCTTCAGCTTTTTTGATAGTAACAACCGTAACCGTTAGGTTTTGAATTGCATTAATTAGAACAATTATATTATAATTTTCCCGTTCCCCATTGTTGTTACGCCCTGCATAAAAAAGGGGATGATATTCGCCTCTACGGTTCATTTGTATACCAACTAACACAATATTACTAGGGGAGCTGGGGCCTGCGGTGCATTGGCAGAGCTGCTTTTGCACAATAAGTAAATAACAGCAAGCTGCGTAAGCAGAGCTGCTAATCCTAACCCTAACCCTTGTGTCAATAAATATTTTGACAATTAATTTGACCCGGAATATAAATTTGCAAAACTTGAAATGAGCTTACCATACGCGCTCCAATAGACTTTGTATTGAAACGGTTTTTCGGGCGATAACATCACTTATAGATATTCTTTATTGAGCTAATCGAAATTTAATCTATTTTAGGGGAATCTACAAGACTTAAGGTACATTCACATCGAACAATCAGCTCTCTAGCTTCTAAACTGAAGGAGTACTACGTGTAACAGTCGAAAACCGCAAAACTGCAGAAAAGACAATTTTCTCGGTTATAAAGCTTCGCTGGCTAACGCAGCTCTGCAATTACAATGTAATTACATATACATACTTTAATATATATATATATATATTTATTTATAGATAAACATACGTAATTACATATTTTTTTGTAAATACATACTTATAATACGTAGAAAAACACCCAGATCAAGACAAACAGACATGTTCGTGCACACATACGACAGACATGTTCGTGCACACATACGTTTGTCATGTGCGGGAATTGAACCGACGAGCGTTGGTGTCAAAGTAGCTTTACTAACCAATGCCGACCGGTCGAACCGAGCTCGTCAAGCGAGTTAACTCGCAAATATTTTGTAGATCGATAAAATGACACTACGGAACCCTATTATTCTCAAAATAATTTGTGGCATCGTTTATAATTTACTAATATCTGAACTAACTGGACGTTATATCACAAGTGATTGAACGTCTAAAAAATATACCTAATGCTTTTTTTTACAATGTACTCGTACATAATATGAACAATGCGAATGTATTTTGTATTCTTTCTTACTTGTCAATTTGTCATGCTGCTAAAATTTATTTCTGTCCAGCATATCTCGCTATGCCTTTATAAGTAAGTCAAATGCATCTCCTGTATCAAATTTTAATTTATGAATTTATGAAATGGGAGCTGAATACGAGTACCTTTTTGCTACGATGCTTTATGTTCTCCGAATGTATATGAACACTCTCATCTTATTCCTGAAACTACCTATACAATAATAAACGTCATCTATCAATAATTTCACGGCAAATCCCTTGCGGGCTAGGCAGAAACAACCGAGCGCCACGTGACTCAATTCTTACAAACCTCACTCGCTTCTTTAACATTCATTGCTCTTTTCATGCACACTCGCCGGTTTCTAAGGCTCCTGACATTATCTTCTGATAAAGCACGATCACTTTGGTCGTGGTAGATAAGTCTTGTCCTTCCTCGATTCGTACATCCTACCTTCATAAAGGTTATATATAATAATATTATCGTATATAACGCGTAATTACAATAAGTCCTGCATAAAAATATGGGAATTGTTGCCAGATACTTACACTACCTGCTGTTATATCATATAAAATTGTAAGACTGTATTGTATTTAACACAAAAGTTTGTCACGATACGGAAATTAAATCCTCATCCCTTCATTAGATGGGCTAGATCATTCATTAAGCGAGATTATAGTTTAATCGCCGCATCCATCAATGACATACCGCATGCACTAATTTACAGCTTAGCGATCAACATTTGCAATCGCCTCGATACCAATGCAAAGATAGAAATTTCCCTTAATTAAACTTTCCATAAAGCATTAATCTCGATCTTAGCGGATCGTATATCTGGTCACCCGACTAAAGAAGCAGAGCGGAAAGACGTCTCACGTACGTGATGCTTCGAGATATCCGCAGATTACTAATAGCACAAAAAAAATGTAAAAGGCATTTTATCACCGAGACGTAAAAATCTGAAAATTATCCTAAATTATTCCTCGATTTATTCTAAACAGTTTTCTCGCATTTGTCTTGCGCGTTAGTTTAGCGCTGAAATTAACTTTACAGTACAATTTAAATATATGCCTACCACAAAACACAAAAAATGGTGATGCTATAAATAACTCGCCAGAGGATTTCTCTAGTGATTTCAATATTAACTATGTATGTTAATTCCATATAACCACAGCGAACTATCGTTACCGAGGTGCTTATCTGTCAGCTATAAAGTTATATTAGTTATCCGGGTATAGTTCGATAGGAGACGTTTAATATATAAACTTACATATATTATATATACTTTAGTACATTGGTCTCCGCTACCCGCAATGAGACATGTAATGTTTGATCCATTAACGTTTCCTGTAACAGACAGCGGTAAATTAGATTGAACATTTCCTAAAGATACCTCTACAGCTATTACTAGTTGTCGCGTCCGTTTAAGTGAAAAATAAACCCAACCTGTAGATGTTGGATGATCTAAAACAGGTTGGGGTGCATCCAGTATCCAGTTATTAGACAAGACTAGTGTCACGGCCGCTTGTATTTCCGGCGATCCCGTCAGATCACTACCATTGACGCCATTTCTGGATGAGTCAGATGAGAAGCTGAGTACTGCAAAGCCAGTTTCATGTTACTTAATGATGGTACGTGTGTCATTTACAAGTAATCATAGTCACGAATCGTCTGCATCCTCTCAGCTCCTGCGGTTTGGCGTGGGATTGATCAGTCCTCTTTGAATAAACATTCAAGAAACTATGAAAAGTATTTAAACTTGTTTGATAGCCAGTTTACAAATTCAGATCATAATTTTCGAATTTTGCTATTTGGATATTGGATAGTGTGCAATTTTATTTTAATAGCCATTAATAAAGATGGTGACGATTGATGATAAGTTGATCGTAATGAGTTTGAGCAAAAAAGTAGCCTGGAATGTGGAATAGAACATTGAAGCTACTTATTATCAACACAGCAATGGGATCGAAACAAAGCTGCGTGCAGAAACAAATCACTAATAAATCAAATATACAGCATGTTCATGATGTAAGTGGCTTACAATCATCTTTAGAGCCAAAGCAAACCTCACTTGTAAGTAGTGCATCTCGCCAAGTAATAGGTACAATAGGCACAATGATCAAATATGCACAAGCTTAAAGCTTAAGCTAAGTAATTTTCTATTAAGCATATATTATTTCGGTGTTACCGAGGGCTTTCGCTAATATCTACATAAGATGCTGATGAGTCGTATGATTTCATGCCTCACATTGTATGAAAAAAGGATTATACAATGTGAGGCATGAAATCATACGACTCACCTAAAGTACAGCGGTTACCGTAGCCTATGAACGCTTGCAATATATTAAGTGCAGCCGTTTAGGAGGAGTTCGGATGACATACACACGTAATATATTTATATATATATAACAAAAAATTGGAAAATTTACTGATTTATATCATTTTTTCTCAAATTTTCAATAATCGAAATAAAAAGTCTAATTTCGACTCTAGTAATTAGGTTATCTAGGCACATTGATCTAATCGCCACACTTCAATCATTTCATCTATCTGTCGGAGTACAAGTAATATTAAACAAAAAATATTTTTACATGTTATGAGCCACCGGAAAGAATAACGATTAAGATTGCCAAACAACTATTTACAGTTTTAAAATGCAATGTTCCAGAGCAGCCGACGCGTGCGGTGTGGCGCGATGGATGCGTAAACGGTCATCATGCGCCTCTTCCGCGGGCCGAAGCGCAGGGAAGTGACCGCGCCGCGAGCCGTCGCGACGCCGTCTCCGCGCAGAGACGCCGCCGCAGCCGCCTGCGCCCCGCACGCATCACACGATTTCACACTCGTCACTGCTCTCCCCGCCATGGTTATGGAAGATGACGTCAGGGAGATGAAGAAAGGTAATTCGTTAAACTTAAATTGATGCGTTTACTGACAGACAAAGTTATCTAAAGTTGCCGTATTTTGAGATCCAATATTTGATCTCGTTCATTATTAACCTGTTTATTGCACTTATTAACGGCAAATTATTGTCTATATTTCAGTGTTTGCTACGTGGGGTCGCCGAATGGGTAAAAAACTAGATATGTTAAAGAAACCGGAGTCAAAGGAAGTGTCAGAAGAATCTCCATCGACAGAAAATATGGCTGAAAATAATACGACTCCCGTCACAGGACAGTTCAAGAAGAAAGCACAATGGAAAATTGGCCGAAGTAGCTCAGATTCCACTACTTTAAAAAAAGATAATGACACTGATTCAATAAGAAGTAACTCCAGAGACAGATCACCCAGTCCATTTAAATCGTTTTTTCATAGAATGGGTTCAACAGGCATGTTAAATTCAAGTAAATCTCAGTCGTTAAACAATCAAAAAACTAGTGAAAATTATCCTGTTGCGAATGGTCCTTCTCTTTATCGTAGCTGCTCTACATCACATCTCTCAACTTATGTCAAGGCGGATGATCCATCCGATGATATCGATCTCCAAAATACTGTAAATGAAAACAAAAAGTCTCCTACAAAACATAATAATGTGATATCTGATGAGACGTTGGTATCTTCGTCTACTAAAGCAATCAGTTGTGATAATATCCCAAATCTGGAAGGGCAAAGTAACAATGGCGCAAGTAAAAAGCCAAATTTTCCATATGCTTTCCTTAGATCTAAACTGTCAGTATTGCCTGAAGAAAATAGTATTGCCTCCCAACAAAGAACCAATTGTATAAGACAAAGCTTCTCCGAAAGATTAGATCGCAAATCACCGAAGTTACGGAGGGAACGTTTATATTTGCCAAACTCTCGATCAGAAGAACGCTACCAAAGTAGCGATAGTATATCTATCCACGAAGATAATATGCTAATAAATACGGCTCTAAGAAATGATTACGAATTTGCTAGAAGTTCTATGAGAAGCATTAACGAGATAGAAAACAATATGTACCCTATGCGACGTATAGATGACACGCCGCCACGAAGGTCCTCAATGATTTCTCAAAGAGCGCCATTCGATTATGATCCTATGCTTATACCAAGAAACAGAAATAGTTTACCAGTGTATGAATATAGTTCTGTTCTCAATTCTGCTAGAGATTTAAAAACTGAATTTACGTCGTCGACGCAAAGTATACATCATTGTCCGGAGACAGCTGAAGTTATTCAGGGTCATCGGTTAAGTAATTATGTCAGCTCAAATGAATCTGGGTATGACAGCGATGGGCGCCCCACTGATGAACATAGTAATCACTCACCTCCAGGATATTCCTGTCATTTATCTGCTAGTTCTATCAAAACAGACTCTATAGACACTCACATGGACAATAACCATAGTATGTTTTCGAGACAATTAAGTTTAAATCATAAAATTAATGTCAGCAGAGTACAAATTCCTGCTAGAAGAAGTTCTACACCTTGTGCATTGTTTCCTGTAGAAAAAGTTGAACGTGAATATGAGAATGAAATTAAGAATACCAAGCATAGTAATATATCTATAAAGTCGCAAATTTTTGATCATAGCGACGGCAAACCACCACCGCTACCAAAGAAAACTCTAAACAAAAAGCCGCCTTATATTTATAAAACAATTACATTAGACGAACGAGTGCAAACTAGAAAAATTAAATTGTTACATTCTCAGATAGTTCCTGTGGAACATTCGTCGACGCCAGATATTAATACGAAATCGTTGTCAACAGAAAATGAATCACATCAGGCTCATAGGTCCGAAATTGATATTTTCGGAAGAGGGCCTTGCACTAAAAGGTTCAGAAAGATTAGGTTGTTAAAAATGAGGTTAGATGAAAGTTTAGGAGTGTATCTAGCACAACACCGAGTAGATTTTGATAGCACTGGTTCAAATTATGAAATTCGTTATATCGTCGTAAAGTTAGATTTTGATGGAATAGCTCACAGAGATGGTCGACTAAGAATAGGCGATGAAATAGTTAATGTAAACGGCAGAGTGCTACGTGGGCTATCTTCCTTACAAGAAGTTCAACATATAGTCAACTCTTGTTCAACTGAAGCAACTGTTGAAGATGGGGCTCTATTCCAAAGATATCAAGTAGATCTAGTAATGGCGCATGACGAGATTACACCCATCACATTAAGCCGTATTATTAATAGCCAAGCATTGGATCAAAATTCAACATTGCCACCACCAACACAGTCTAGTGTTCCCCCTGATATTATTTCAGAAACTGTACACAAGCCATCATCATCAAATCAAATAACTGTAGAAACTCATTTTCCTAGTAATATTCAACATTACAATCAAAGTAATTCCAGTAGCCATGCAAATGATCCAGTGACTTTTAAATCCTATCCTAATCGATTAGGGCTACATAAACAGTGTGAAGTTGGGATTCAAGTAAGTAATGACCCCTCGAATTGCAGTCAAAAAAGCGACGACGAAAAATTACTCGAACGACATTCCTACAGTCATTCATCGGCATCCTTACAAAATATTACTAATATTGAGATATCTATGCGATCTTCACCAGTGCCCCGAAATCCACGTCAAGATAATAACTACAGACCTATATCACTTCACAATTCTAGACCACCTCCAACCATCGGACAATATTCTAACGATAATGCTACTAACGAAATTAAAGAAAATTCACCTCATTATATAAAACATGTTCCAAGATTGTACCAAAATCGATCTTTTGAAAGTATACCCGAACAACTGAGAAATAGCCGGAGCAGATTTTTTAATCGAGTGGGTTCACAACGCTGTTCTCCAAGTCACAGCTTACACGTATCACGACATCAAGAATATAATGCAATACATAATGAGAACCAGCATGTATCTCATTATATGCATAGTTTATACAACAAAGTGGAATTTTGGAAAGGACCAGGCCACAAGAGCCTTGGCTTTAGTATAGTGGGGGGAACGGATTCGCCTAAAGGAAAAATGGGTATATTTGTAAAGACAGTTTTTCCTAATGGGCAAGCAGCAGACAAGGGTACTATTTTTGAAGGTACAGTTTCTATTATCTCTAATCTAATAATACAATCTCTATATTTCTAAACGTCCGCAAAACATTTTTATAGATAATTTTTACAAGCAAGAAATTATTTTATTTTTCAGGTGATGAGATCTTGTCAGTAAATAATGTGCCAACACGTGGACTAAGCCATGCTGGGGCCATATCGCTTTTCAAACAAGTTAAAGAAGGAAAAATAGAATTGACGCTTTCAAGAAGAAGGTGCGTAGATTAATCAAATCAGTCTATGTTAGTGTAAAGGCTATGTGTAATAATCCTTAAAGAATTATTGGTAAAACCTGAGATTTACCAACTAGATATAGTAAAAAACCGTAAAATTTTGTGATCTTCGTTTATTTTGAGCAGTGCACTTGGTAAATCTTAAAATTTACTTCAAATACATGGTAAACGTCGATAAACAGATAAGTCAGAACGTGTTCGCCACATCGCCATCGTCTCGAACTCGCGGGTAGTTTGCAAACCCCCGCTTCACGTACCACCCCCTTTACCGCCTCAGTTGATCGTTGAACGCGTTTGAATACGCAAGTTAATTCGTTTTCTGTTTATGATTTTGATATTTTAAAATAATTTATCGTTCGAAATTGAGTTTAATTCAATATTTGATTACAATTTACTATCTAGAAGTAACTTACAAATCGATGTAAGAAGTGTAAAACAAAGATTTTATGAAATAATGGACGACCTCGTAGCAAGCAAGAAGGATAATAACTTTTACCTCGATAAGGATAAATACTCTGATAAATAAGTGTTTAGATGAAGTAAAAACTACAAAGAACGTGAAAAAGGAAGGAGAAGGAAGTTGTTCATTACAGACGTATAAAGCGCTTAGATATTTTAACTATAGGCGCGAAGAAAAGCTTATTGCGCCGATGAAAAAAGAGAATGGAGAAGTCAAGTATTACCTTTGTTATGAAGAATTGTTCAACATTCTCGAAGAAGTGCTGTTGAATGTTGCTGTTATACATGGTAGATAGACAAGGATGCTTAAGAAATGTAAGCGCAAGTATAAAAATATTACAGTTGAGGCTATCATGACATATTTAAAGCTATGCCAACGTTGTCAAAAGAAACAGAAGACTAAAAAGAGCATTGTCATCAAGCCTATATTATACTTCATAGTGAAATGAACTCACGCTATTAAGTAGATCTCATAGATCTACAAACTAACCCTTATGGGAATTATAAATTCGTATTCGTTTACCAAGACGATTTTACTAAATTTGTGATACTTCGTGCACTTCAAACTAAACGCGTAGCAGAAGTTGCATACCGGATATTTTCTCCACTTTTAGATCATCTAACATCCCTCATTTCAATAATCGTCGAGAATTTTGTAACCAAGTAATTTACAGTTTCTGCTCTATGTGGGCAGATGTTAAAATCGTACATGGAAAGCCATGATACCACCAGAGTCAAGGATCAGTGGAACGTGCTAATCAAGACATATAAGAATAATATGCTTAGCACATGGATAGAAATCAGTCAGTCACCAAAGTGGCCAGGGGCTTAAAATTCATCCAGGCCATAAAAAATAGCGTATGACAAGGGAAATAAATGCTCCTCTTACGAAGCAATGTTTGCTAGTGCCATAAAGATGGGCATTGCAACGTCAGCAATTTCAAAAGATAGGATTGGATTATTAAAATCAGAAGAAGATATACAAAACATGTTACATTCGCAAAAAAATACAGAACGAAATATTAACGACGAAAATGCAATTTAACACGACAAGGAAGACAATGTTGTTGAAAATGAGTCAGAAAAGGACATTAACAGTCAATGTGTGAACGCTAAACCACAAGAAAACAAAATTACTGAAATTAACTAGTTGAAGGATAAGCAAATAAACGATAATACTAATGTAACTATTCAGAGATACTATACGGATTCAGAGACAAAAACGCAACTCGGTCTCAAGTACATGCAATACCGAGAAAGATATAATGTCCAGACAATAAGAAACAAAGCTAAATTAAATACAGAAAATCAAGCTGAAATAAAGCCATATCGGCTAATAAATATACTCGTACAAATGTGAAAGTTGGTCAAAATGTGAGACTGAGAGCACCCGATATCGACAGAGCTAAAACTGACACGAAAAGCATTATTGCAGTTGTGGTAGTTGGTACCAAAATTTAAGTACTAAAGCAGCTAGCACTTAGAACCAATTTACTTCATGCTTTTTGAAGATTTTATAAAGATAGAAGACGTTGTTAGAGATAAAAAATAAGTCTTCGAGAAGTTATCGGAAAGTTGTCGCTGACTGGAGGACAAGGATTCAAAAAATGTAACTGTCTCAAAAAATGCCTGTCGAAATGCGCTTGCGACTTGCAAGCGCATTTCTTCGACACGCGTCAGGATTAATTTGCAATTCTAAAAGCCACAATAGTTGTACAAAATAAATCTACAAACTAAAATATTATATTATAAAATAAAAAATATTTATATATAGGTAAAGATTTGACTGATTGATAATAAATGATTAATAATTACTTTGTTGACTACTGATAGTTAATTGAAATAAATAAAGAAAAAGTACCTACTTATTGTTTTCTTCCCAAAACCAACATTTACCATCCGCCTCTGGTAAATCCATGTACCAGTTTCGATTTTTTTCCCCTTGTTTTATTAATAGTTACATTTACCAATTCATGTCGGTAAAACTTAAAATTTACTGGTAAAACCTAGGATTTACCGTAGTTCGTACTTTTACAGTAACATATATGTATATAATCCAATATGTGTCGTATGTTCCTATGGACTCCAAAATGGTTAAGCAGATTTTGATGATATTGTCAGGCAATCTTTAGATTAGTCCAGCAGGGAACCCGTGCAAAGCCGGCGCAGGTCGCTAGTATATACGTGTATATAAATATAAAATAAGTAAATATATTCTCATAAATTCTACATAATACCTTTCTTGTTTGTTTTCAGAGCACCTAGGTCAAGATCTGTAGAACCTCTCGGCAATTCCCGTGGCGATATTTCCAAACGGGATTAAGTTCTAAGTGAACCCAAACCTCCAAAGAGACAAAATATTATATGTATAGAGTGCAATAATAAATCAATGTAAATTATCCACTTTGCCAAAGGCAAAACTGAGTAGCGTAACTCCCTACTTATGTACATACTCTGTACAATGACGATCGTTGTTATAACGAACAATTATTATTATGTTATTGTTATACGTATAATATAGATATTTTGAACATGCGATAATGGGTATAATTACGCTAATAAATTGTTTGCAATTTTGTAGATGAGTTGTATCACGTGGCCCATAAATGCTATGTTATATTAGTGTACAATCGCATTACACTAAATATTTTGTTAGCTTTGTATATTGTTAATAAATAAGACTGTCTATAATATGTATTATAATTTAGAACTACTTAACTTAAAATATGATGTTGTAACATCGTAATGTTTCTTAATGAAATTGTTATGATATTAGAAATGCTAGATCTCGTTATTCGCCGTAAACTGATCATAAATTCAAGATCGTAGATCGTATAATATGCACGAGTATTTGTAAGTGTAGTATAAGTATTAGTGTTACAGTAACCTATCCATAGACATGGAAAATTCCACATATATTGGGAACAACATATCGAATCATTTTGATCTGAATACAGCACAGCTCTATAGATATGTTACTGGAATATAGAATATCAAACGAATACTCTACACATAAAACCGATTATACCTATAATAGACTGAATTAATCACTTATCACTGCCAAAGTTAAAACAATAACAAACATTCTATAATTTTGATGTCTGCCCACGAATTTACGTACATAAATACTTGTATGATTGTATTTGTTTTAAATAAAGTTTGCACATAAGGCCAGTGACCTATTCCTGTAAGAACAACGTTTGAAACGTTTTCACATGTAATTTTAGTAAAAATACAATACAAACGAATCTGCTCCGTCCATTTAATCTTTTGCAGTCAATTGTTTCGTAGTAATTGTACGTAATTACATCCAACGAGTAACGATTTCCAATTGCGAGTAATTTGAACCATCTGTTGTGTATTGAAACCTGAACCATCCAAGTTCCGTGCGATAATGTAATATGTAAATTATCCAAACACAGTATTGTTAAGGTTACATTTTACATGTTTTGTAAATAAATTATTACTATACATAAATACAAATTTAAATACCTCTCGACGCTTGGTATGTCTTCTCCAGAACAATAAATAATCTGTTTAAATCATAACTTTGATTTATTTCATAAAGACATTATAAACTAAACACAAAAGTATACAAGCTATCACAAACATGAAGCTATGACTAATACTAGCAATAAATATCAAAAATAAACTAACCCGTGTGAACAATACAGACAGATTGGCAATAACGCAGTAGGTATAAAAAGCATTTAAATCATCATAGATTACCATAGAACAGTATCAGAAGTAGTAAAAATTGTTTATTTGATATCACATAAAATCGCAACTCCTCTGAGGATCCAGTGATCAGGATTCTTGATAGTAGGTAGCCATAGAGGAGTGATGAATGTGAGACCAGTGCGAACAGGTTTCTTGTACACTGGACACTGTACAAATAAAAATAAATGGTGAGAAACTTTTAACAACCACATTATTATTTCTATCAATGCAAGATGCTAGAAGCTGTCTTGTTTGTAATCGAATCAACATGGTTTGGTTTAAACGATTAAAAGCTACAATTGACTATTTATCCGAGTCAAATTGGCATACTTTAAAATGATAAAGGTGAAAACTTTACAAAGCTATTACTTGCGTATTTAGTGTTACAGCGTTATGTGATTGCCAACAGTGCATTTTAAAGTTTTAGTATCTATTAATTACCACGTTTTATCAATGCGATACAAATATTATTACTGCAAACTTTTAAATTAACAGAAACGTATCATAGACGGCTGCTTCAGAGATGCGCAAACGTAAGAAAAACGTCATTTTGTCACCTATACTTATAATAAAATAATATTATAGTTGGCAAACATTTTCATAACCTGGATATATACTACTTTTGATTAATCATGATTAGATCCCGTTCTCTGCATATACTGATTTCACGATAGGGGAGTGTTGCGGCCTACTATGAAATCTGCACTAATGTCCCATATATGCAAATATCTGTTATACTAATAAGTACAGGCGTTTCTACTTTTATTTAAAATTACCCCACATAATTTGCATTATATTCTTGATCTCACTTGCTTCAAAATCTTCGACGCATCGACATCTAAAGTAACTCTGTGTACGTAGTTTGGATATTACATGAAGTTTCAAGAATTTCAAGAGTTTTAATTGACTCCATTGTGTCCGCTGAGACATAAATTTTTTTTGGCGACCGTGACAGGACTTCGGCCAAGAGAAGTTCTCATCATACTATAAGCCAGCCACGTGCGTGCCAGGGTATCAAGAAGATATCGACGTTCGAGGCCTATATGCACTACTACCATTCTGGAGACGAGGATTGACACGAACATATACATCAAACCAGATACGAGCAGCGAAACAGTTCAATAAGAATTCGCCTCGCATCACCATCATCAGTACATCATAACGCAGCTAAGTGCCCATCCTTTCGTTATCCTCCCTATATTTATCTATCCATTATCCTCTTCAAACTACCTCTAAACTACACGAGTTACATATTACTTCCAATTGTGCAAAACAGAGTGCATTTTTTACTTGCCACGAGTACCTACTGCTTTCCAATAGAAAATAACTGCTAGTTACTTTCCTAAGATTTTATTTCAAAAACATATTATTGAAAAACATTTTATACCCTACGTTTATTATCACTTTCATAAAAGGTATACATTTTATTCGTTCAACAAACAAAACTTACTACCAACATAAATTATATGGGGATAAAGTGGTTATTCCTACCTCTACTTATTAATTTATTTGACGAACTCTACTATTAAAAATCGGTTTTAATTGTTTCATTGGCGACGCATTATTATTTACTGCAGGGCTGAAGTTTAAAATAAATAAGATATGCCGCCTCTTCGTTTATATAATAGATCTTACTTTGTGTAACTTTATCCACATAGGTATTTCGCTATCGTGACATTAGTGCACTGAGATAATGGGGTCTATACATGATAGATCATAGGATCATGAACATGTTCAGACGTTATAGTATCCAAAAATAAACGTTGTCAACGTTTCCAGTTCCTTCATAAAAGTTTAAAAACTGCTTTATATTGGACATATTTAAAATGATTTCCAGAATTTCCACCAAACTTGAAAAAGGGATCTTCTATGCAAGCAAAAATGAAAAACATTCTTTTGCTTAGTGAGAAAATTACACATTGCAACATGATAAATATGTAATATTCTTGTAAATGAAATAGTTAAAGCGTTAAACATTTTTTATCTGCCCAGTATTTTTTAAATTGAAGGCAATAATAACCATCAGCGTTTAATTTGATTGTAGGTACGCATCTTACTTCTGACAGATTAGGTTAATTTTAATGTTTTTACATCGTATAAAATATTTGTATTTTTCTTAAATAAATATAAATTAAATTCGCATAAGGTTAGAGCGAAAGTTGTGTAAAGTTACGATTAAACAGTAATCAATTTTATAATATACCTTTACGTAATATTGATGAAAAAAAATACAAAATTTAAACAAATCAATTCTCGCTCACAATTGTGCCCACCCGACGCCTAATGGTATTTACATAATTCAAAATATTAATTACGTGTGAAAGTTTCCTTAAATATAAAAATGTGTGTGTGTGTGATGACTTCAATCATCATTAAATAAATGACAAACAGGATAAATCATATAATTCGGCTTCAACATGTATAGGTACGTGACATGAATTGATGACGCCGCCGCCAGGTTAAACCTTTATAATAATACTAGCAGGATGAGTACAATTATTGTAATAATCATTCACAAATAAAAAATTACAATTATTGTAACTATACTGCTGAGACGTATCAACACAGAATAATATGAGTTAAAATATGTTAGTAAATAATTTCCTAGACAAACATTTGATAAATTTTAAAATGTAAATAAACTATAAAGTCGCATTAACCTGATACAATTTCGGATCCTTAGGTGCAGTAGAGTTGATAGCATACACATGTATGACAGGTAGAGCAGTGTAAAGTACTTTTAGGGTAGACTCGCAGAGGCGGAGATTACGCCGATCCCATCCAGCTCCATCAAGAAATACGCCATGAATAAAGACACCTTCCTGGTAATTGTTTTAAAAACACTTTAATATCTGACGAATATTGCATAGTTATTTTGACGCCACACGCGCTGTTACGATACTTTGACACCAACGCTCGTGGATTCGATTCCCACACCGGAAAAATATTTGTGTGCACGAACACGTATATTTGTAGATCTGGTCTGCGTGTTTTTAGGAGAGGTAGGGCTCACCGAAAACCACAGCCAAATAACAAGTCCCTAGGCGGTTGTTGCGTTACTGTGTATGTGTAAGGTTACTCATAGGCTACGGTAACCGCTTTATATCAGGTGGGCCGTATGCTTGTATGCCTCTCTATGTTGTATAAAAAAAATATATTGAATAAATAAAATTTGTACCAGTGTGAATGAACAAGTTGAAATGAACGAGCCAGAGAGACAATCAGATTACATGTTTTGTACTCACAGGTGGTGGTGCTTTGATTTCTTCATAAGTAAACTTAGTGACGTCGTTATGCAGCGACACCATATCCAACGCCCAACCTTTGTGTGCTCGCGTTACTTCCTGACGCATGGCAGTCAGGAAACCTATGCGATAAAAATGATTAAATTACCAAACACACAAGCGTGTGCGCAGCACTGCCGCAACGCGGCCGTAACACACTTGCGTGTGCCCAGCACTGGCGTAGCGCCGCGTAAACACACGGTGTGTGTTTATATAGCACACCTGTTCGGTGGTGATTTCTAACACTCATGTGTGTTTGTAGCACTGATGATACACCTACGGAACACAAACGGTGTGTTTTCAGCAGTGAAAGTATGTAAGTACATAATAAACCTGCCTACTATTAAATATATATTTATTATTATTATATTATATATATTACGTAACAGCCAGTAGAAGACTTAAAAAAGTAACTTACCCTTGCTTAAAAACATATATACCTTGAGGATTAAAAAATCCTGTCATCCAAAACGAGAATGGTCTAGCCTGGAAACACCAAGATGAGAACTGAATGTTTCTCTCCAAGAACTCTGTGAACCAGAAGCCAAGTGTCGAAGAAGACCAGGAGCTTTTGAGCCATATTCGTGGTACCTTGGCATCATAAATATTATCGAGAGAATCACGCAATCCCTAGAAAGTAAAATTATATTGAAAATGTAGAAGTAACTAAATATTATGTTAAATATTAGTATTAAATGCCACAGTTATAAGAGTATGTCAGACTAATAAAAAGCGTAATTAAACCATTTTTAACGGAAGTACCGCATGTTTTATTTAAAACACGCGATACTTCCGTAAAAAAATGTTTAATTCAATGTGTAACAATGGCGAAAACGTAAGACAATACTAAGCGTAATTATTTAATTCATGTGAAAAATAACTTTAGCAATTTTCTTAAAATAACTAGTCAATCATAAACAAAGTTAGTGCAGTGTGATGCGAATTCCTAAGAAGTATTCTGGAATAAGTATATACTTGCCTCATTCATAATAATAGTACCGTCGATAGCAAGAAGCAGATCCTTCAAAGTAGTCCGTACCAATTGAATTACTTTTTGCATACGATCAATTTCTTGCCTCAGGAAAATTACCATAGAGTTCAGCGGACCGTAAAATCTCAACCTGATATAATCATTTTAGATTAAAGTTTTATTTACAACGAAGGAAATTAAATATATATATATGGTAGTCATCATTGTCAACATTTCAGTTATTTTTGAACATAGGTAACGACGAAGTTTGTATTCATCACTTTCTATAGAATATTAGTAGTACTGTAGTATTATATTATCTTTGTTAGTAGTATGTTTCTACTACTAGAGAATTCCTGTAGTAAGTAACAGGCCCCCTCGACGCCAAAAACCCTGTCTACCCGGGCTTATGAAAGTATTTTTAGTCAGTTTTACTGCATCGCTTGGCGTACACAAGAAATTTTGTCTCCAAATTAAAAGGCTTAAGACTAATGGGACTGTACTGGGTATGGTCTGAAAGTCAGTAAGTAGGCTACGATCATCTTTTTTTATAATATAGATAATTTAATATAGACCTAAATAAAATTCTCATCCGAAAACTATAACTTCTTAAACTCAAAGATTAGTGCGATTGAGGCTTGACTTTGTCAATCCTGAATCGCACACAATCTGCTTGTAAATACCTACAAACGGCTACAGCGAGTTAACATAGATCAATATGTATTATTAACATAAATCAATATATTTATGGCGCCCGGTTCTCTCTGCCTACCCCGAAGGGAGCTGGCGTGAAGATTACATACATACATAGATCAATATATGTTTTCATAATTTAATTACCTTTCTTTGACTTCGTGTGGGTCAAAGTTCGCCGGCACTTTCTCAAGCATTTCCTTGGCCTGCCTGTATACGGAGACTTCGCGTGTTTCTCCACCACCGGAACTAGACTCCTTCGGTTGGATAGACAAAATTGTATCCAGAAGATCCTGCGTCATATTTCGTTGGTACCTTTAAAGTTAATTATTACATTAAATCACTGTCTTTACATTTCCATGATTATAGTGATGCTGCTTGCACTACAGTTACTAATGAAAATCGTATCAAAGACTTGCTTTAATAGTTCTAAAATTACTATTAGAAACAAATCCAAGGAGAGATATGTGAATATTTTTAAATATGAGGAGCTTACGTGATATCCGCATTTGTATGTAAGCCATAAGCTTGAGGTGGATCGACAGTCTTCATTTTGTCGATTTCCTCAATGTACTCCGGGATATTTTTTAACTTCATTATACCGTAGCCTTTGTAGAATTGGAAATCATCCGCAAACAGCTGATCTGATAACCACACTCTGCAGAAAGTGACCAACAGACGATTGTCGTAATCGTCTGTCACTCTGCCCCCATACTGCACGGCAGATACCATATAGCTTTGCAAGTAAAAAGACAAATTAATAAAAATCGAAAAAGATATAGTAAATTAAATTACCTGTATGTTAAGTGGTGAAATATGCCTGTTTTCTGATGCATATGCACCGGTGTTACACGAATAATTAGCTCACCGTACGGTAGTCCAACTGACATTCTGTCCGGCTTCTAAAGCATCCAGGTGATTCTGAATAAACATACACGATGCCAGCCAATCAGCCGAGTTGAACTCATAAGGAATATTCCATCCAAGTGGTCCAAACTTTCGTCTCTCTTGGACCACAGTGTGTAAGAAAGAGATGGTGTATATCATAGGAAGATAAAAAGGACTATCGCTATAGTCTAGGAAGTCTTGACTCATTGAATCATAAGTTCTCATTAAGCCGGCTTTAATTCCTGATGAAGACAAAGAAAAAATGATTTTATATTAGACGGGGGCAAACGAGCATTAGGGTCACCTGTAAGTGGTCACCACCGCATAGACATCAGCAATACCAAAGGGTCACTGATCCTTTACAGGGAAAATATTTTTTAATTATATAAATTAAATACTTTTAAATTGTATGAATGCTTAATGTATGAACATAAAGTAAAATATATAAATATTAAATGGGATGAAATGATATGTTTAACGTCGTAAATTAGATGTATTTATGTTTATTGTACAGCAGTAAACCGGAAGCGCGATGCAGAACGTACGACAAAGTAAGATTTTTTAGTTTAAGTTACAATAATTAACACAAAACTCCGAATAGCACACTTGGGTATGTCATATAATATGTTTGTAATAACCGCCGTATAGATATCTACGTTAAATGAAACATTTAATGTCTTAGTTTTATCCATAAACATTTTTCAACTATAACATTAAAAATGGCAAAATTGGGCAAGTTCACTAGTGTTTCCAAAAAAATCTTTATTTTATTAATTTAACCTAAAAAAATAACAACAATGTAAAAAATCGACCCGACACTACAGAACAATTAAATTATCTATCTTTTACGTGTCTACTGTGTCTGTCTTTACATCATTAGCTACGAATTATGAAAATATCAGTTTAAAAGTATTTTTACTCTTTCATCCACACCAAAACAATATTTGCAATTATGGCAATAGGATGGATAATGATATCGAATATTATTGTTAATGTTATCTTGCAGGGTCTAACTGCGACGCCCTGTGACTTCGTCCGTGTGGAATTGGAATTTCATGAGTTTAATTTTTTTTAAAGTAGCCTAAGTTACTCCTTATAGCATAAGCTATCTGCCAATGTAAGTCCCATCAAAATTCGTCCTGCCGTTTCGGGGATTAGCCGGAACAACAGACAGACAAAAAATGTATAATTGGTTTATTGATATAATCACGGTGTATAAAAATATGTGTATTTGGTAATAAGCTGTTATTTGGGCATTACAAACATACATTTAAATTTTATTTATTCGTACAGATTTTTTTACTAGGATATTCTCATTTAAACGGGCATAACTCGGAAACGGCTCCAACGAGAGTCGAATATTATATTAAATTATGATTTTACTTTTCTCAGAAATGGTACTTGTTTAAGCTTATCCTTAAATAATAATTATAAATAAGGATAAGCTTAAACAAGTACCAATTCTGAAGTAACGCGATTTTACACAAAAATAAACATAAAAATAGCTTAACGAATTTCGGTTGTCCAGGTTCCTTGCGCTTAATTTTATTTTATTTTTTAAAATAATACAAGGTACATTATATCGAAAATGACGATTCGTGAATTTCAAATTAACACACATACCAGAAGGAGGTTCACAAGTATACTTGATAGACATCTGCAGCAATGTAATGGGAAACTTGTTGTGGACTTCAGTGGTGATCCACAACCTAAACGTCTCATGTATTTTCTCAGGCTCCTTTTCCAATTCGGCGAATTGTTCCATAATCTCCACCATATATTCCAAACCCAAATGACAATTTTGCAATAGTACCCATAAACCCTGTGCCAAAAATGTATACCATTAAGTTAATAACAAGAAAGGTACGGTGAATCTAAGCAGCCCGACTAGGGAAGTACCTCCACCTCACGGAAAACTACAGCTAAATAACAACGCCCTGGAAAATTGTAGCTGCGTTGGTAGTAGACGTAGCAATGTATGAGCATTATTTCATGTTTTAGATTCCGGTGAACGGTTAGTCATCATGAATCATGAAACATCAGGTGCGTTATATGCTTGTACGCCTCCCGACTTCGTAATTAAAAAACGTGGATTTTTTACCAAAAAGAACAAGGTTTGAAGTGTATAGTATAAAGCCAATCTTGCACGCATTTGGGCCACCTTATCGACTAGCTAACATATATCTGATGAAAGAGAGGTGAGACACAGCGATGTTTAGTGATGTTCGATCAGGAGCGGCATAACCAGAGAAGTAATTCCACTTTACAATGAACCACCGTCAAACAACAATGCCTAGGTAGGTTGTAATATTTCTTCGTACTCAAAGGAAGCTGGCCAAGAGGCTCTTGATGTGTTGCATGCAAGTTGCAGTTGCAAAGTTGGTCACATGAAAAGTACTCCTTGTGAAGCAGCCAATCGTTTCAGATCAAGCTACCGTACCGACCGTATGCTTATCTGCCACCCGACGTAGTACAAATAACAGAAACTTTTTTTTTTATATACAACGTCGGGAGGCTACGGTCTACCTGCTGTAAAGCAGTTACCGTAGCCTATTAACGCTTGTAACATATATCAGTCGCGCGATGCCTCCTCTGCTGCTTACACAGCAACACCTTAGGAGCTTACTGGTGACCTCACTCACACGCAGGAACACAACAACCTTCTAGGGAGTTGTTATTTGGCTGCGGCTTTCTGCGAGGTGGAGGTACCTCCCCAGACGGGCTGCTTTGATGCGCCCTACCTCTCTTAAAACATCCAGACCAATACAAACAGACATGTTCATGCACACAAATGTCTGTCTTGTGTGGGAATCGAACCCACGAGCGTTGGTGTCAAAGTCGCGTCTTTCACGACTCAGCCACCGAGCTCGTCTTATATTATATTTATTTTATATTCGTCTTATACTTTCGATATTGCTTATGACAACATGAATCTTTTTCTTCCTAAACGAGAGCATATATTGCTGTAAAATGTCTACCTTTAATTTATCATATAGGTATACGTTCGAATCTTTTAGACGACTTTATGTCAAGATGTACACGGAATGTATAACAAATGTTTACCTCTTTCAATGCGCGATCGACCAGTTTCCTAGCATGAACTTCCTGGCCCTGACCCATAGATATGGAAGAGCAAATGCATTCCATGCGCTTAGCGGTCATTTCTATGGATGGCGTGGGATCCGATCCCATTGCCAAAAAGCCTATCAGAGGCACCAGCGGACGTGATTCTAACACCATTTGCTGCACAGGATTAACATATATATTAGTTTATTGAAAATAAATCAATAAGTCATATTGTAAAATCATACATAATAAATCAGTCAAGAGCGTGTCGTATCTGCAAACCGACGGATAATCCCAACATATTTATATAACCGTGCAATATAAGATTGCTCGGTTATATAAATATGTTGGTAATTTTTTTTATAAATTTAGCTTTAGAATCCTTAATAATCAGTAGAAAGAAAGGTCTTCATTTACGCATTTTTTTATGAATTAAGTATGCTGTATTGCAGCCTTTAAAATTCTGCCGCATTTAAATATTTTTATTATTGTATATCATCTCATAAAGATCTATCAGTTTATTCTTATGTATATAGTACAAACTTGTCTATAATAGAATACTTTTGTGTAAACTACCTCCCACGGAATAATGAGTTATGCGTAAGACTTGTAGGAAGTCTATAATAATATATAAATGTATAGATACATATTATAAAATCGTAGAGACTTTGTACATGGAATATTTTTGTAACAGCGTAAAACTTTAAAAAACCATTCCACGCTGGCGAATCTGCTATCATCGACTAATCAATAATAATTTGTACACTACTAATTAAATTGGTATATTATGACACTGTACCTCGTAGTTGACGATGACTGCTTCAGAAAACTTAGCACCCATTGAGTACACAACATATTTTCTGTCAAAGGACATTGCGTTTTAGTACAGTACAATATTTTATATTTTTTTACTACAAATATAACATTAGATGCGTATATCATGGGAATAGTATTTAATACTTACAAACTTTGCGCAAGCGTTCTGTCGGGACACCAAGCCCGTACTATCAATAATTTTCTGAACACGTCCATGGTATGATAACCATCAGGCAAAGGCTCGTCCTCAGGGGCTTCCTTGTCAAACCTAGGTTAAACATTAAATTATTTTAAACATAATAAAATACAATATTGTTCATATTATCTAATTACTGACTGTTTAATGATATTACAATATTTTTTTTTTTTTTGACAAATTACACAGCGCCACCTAGCCCCAAAGTAAGCGAAGCTTGTGTTATGGGTACTAGACAACTGATAAACATACGTAAATACATTTGTTTTGTAAATACATACTTATTATACATAGAAAATACCCAGACCAAGACATACAGACATGTTCATGCACACAAATGTTTGTCCTGTGTGAGAATCAAACCCACGAGCGTTGGTGTCAAAGTAGCGTAACAGCGCGTTTCACCACTGCGCCACCGAGCTCGTCAAATTATTATTATAATAATTATAATTATAATAATTATAATTATAATAATAAATAATTATTTTTATAATTATACATTGTAGCTTATTTTAACAGAACTGGCGCGAGTGATACCTCTGGTATTGAGTCCATTGCCTTTTTTAGGTACGTAACTTTGGAAGGCAGACAAACATATCGCCCACCTGATATAAATTGGTTACCATAGTCTATTATTATTAACACTTCTAATACAAGGCGTGTCCGTGCGCATTGCCAAGAACCCTCGCGACCCGTGCACCCACTGATCTACCCACCAGTGGGTGCGGGGGAAATTCTTGCACCGACTTGTCCATATGACAACTTTGACCCTAAATGATAAGACGGGGTTTAAGTGACAGTGAGTTACTTAAACCCCGAAACAGTAACTGCTTTGCATTTGGAAGATCATATGAATGTTTCTGCCACATTGCCTCGTAAAGTCATATGCAAACAAAAAGTTTGCACTCAGAATGTATGGAATCTGAGTGAAAACTTCCAATTTGAATATTGTGTTTCGAGGCAATGTGAATACGCCTACTGATTACCCATTTTTATCTCAGTTATAAACATGGCAATTTAAAGAATATATTAAGAAATTAAACCGTATTCAACTAGCTTACCAGCTCTTCCAGCCTTTCTCATTGTTAGACACCTGGTTCAGAATATTAGTGTACAGTCTAAGTTCCGAAAGTTGTACCAAGTTCAGCCAAGTCATATCAGTCACCCACTTGAAAGGTTTTGGTGGGCAAGCATTCAAATCTAAAGCAGCACCACCTGCGAACATTGATTGTCAAATATATGTCATAATATAAGTATAAAACATAAAAACCTTTCTATCAATATTCTTTGAACTTTGAAACCATTCATCCGATTATGATAAAACTTCTAGGTTATATTCAACACATTACCGAGAAGGTTTAGAGATAAAAAAATAAAATAAATCAAATAAGGATATATTCTTGTCAACCGTAGAAAACCTGAAGGAGATATACGTTTACCACGAATTTCAGGAACAAGTCTATCATAATTTTGCGTCAAGTCCCTTGCGAAGTACTCAGACAGAACCCAGCACCACATATCTTGATCCTTTCATACCTCACTCGCTTCTTTAACATTCCAAGTTCTTATGGTGAACGCTAGCCGATTTCCAAGGCTCCATACATATTATTATAAGAACATAAAAAATGCCTTAGAATATATAGTAGAGAAAAGTTAAGTACTTAATTAGATTACAAATACAATACAGAATAATATTGGCTCAAAATATCAGGAGTAATGACCAGATGCTCCCATCTGGTGGAATTTGAATGAAATAAACATTTGCTATATTTTTATAGACCGTATTCGCAATGATGATGTCAGAAATAGAGTTGGTCTGAAAGAAAGCGTCGGTGTTAAAATAAGAAGAGGCATGCTCCGATGATTCGGGCATGTAGAAAGAATGCAAGATGAAAGAATGATGAAGCAGATATACAATGCAAAAGTGGAAGGATGTAGGAGCCGGGGAAGGCCAAGACTTACCTACCATGCCCAAATTGGTCGTGTTCTATCAGAAGGTGATGTCAGGAGCCCTAGAAACCGGCGAGTGTGCATGAGAAGAATGAGAAGAGCAATGAATGTTAAAGAAGCGAGTGAGATATGTAAGGATCGAGTCACGTGGCGCTCGGTTTTCTCTGCCTACCTCGCAAGGGATTTGGCGTGAAGTTATAGATATATTTTTATATCAACTCAGATCAAGTTCCATGACCATGCGGCGTTCACACTTAAAGATTTCACTTAAATTAGAACCTAGTAATTATCTTATAGATAAGTGTATGCATGCCATTAAACCATGTGTGAAACATAGTCTTGAACATATATCAATTAACTGTACCTAAGTACTCACTGCCCTATAAAAGACAATATCAAAGAAATCAGACTGCTTTATTGTCATTTTTGTATTTCATACCTAAAAACACGATAATGTTAGAAACATACATAAATTTGTTAGAAATATGATCAGCAAATATTTCAATTCTCGTAGGACCTGCTTTGCTAATAAAGTTGCGATAGGAGTTCCATTCTGACCGTAATTGATGAAATATTAAAATGAAAAATAATTCAGTGCATGTTTTTTTAACATGTTTCAAAATACTGAATGACGAGCTCGGTGGCGCAGTCGTGAATGACGCGATTTTGACACCGACGCTCGTGGGTTCGATTCCCACACAGGAGAAACATTTGCGAGCATGAACATGTCTGTTTTTCTTCGTCTGGGAGTTTTAAAAAAGGTAGGGCGCATTAAAGGATCCCGTTTGGGGTAATACCCTCCACCTCACAGAAAACCGTAGCCAAATAACAACTCCCTAGAAGTTTGTTTTGTTCTCGCGTGTGTGTGAGATCACCAGTAAGATTCTAAGGAGTTGTTGTATTACACGTGTTCATAGGCTACGGTAACCGCTTTACATCAGGTGGGTCGTATGTTTGTACGCCTTCCGTTGTATAAAGCTTCTCTTCTCTTCTCGTCTTCTTAGCGTTATCCCGTTCGTGCAGGTTTCCTTACGATGTTTACCTTCACCGCGGAGCATAAACACACAAATAAATCGGAAAACACGAATTTAATGGTAGGTCATGTCAGGATTTGAACAGGGGACCAGTTGATCAATAGGCCAGTTCATTATCCACTGGGCTATCAATATCTGACTGAATGATTAATTAGTTTGCGTTTAATATCAATATCATATTATCTATTACAGTCACAATGAGCCCCTGTCACAATTTTGTTAGCAAATCAGGTCCTAAGGTACTGTTAAGTGATAATATATTTAAAAATACAATTCACACGTAATATGTCAATTAGTACGTCAACCTGGCATCAGAATGACCTAAGATAAGTATAAAATTATTCGCTTGTTATTAAATTACTTAAGGCATTAAGGCATCTTTGACACCAACGCCAACATTTGTGTGCATGAACATGTGTGTTTGTCTTAGTCTGGTGTTTTTAAGAGAGGTATGGCGCATCGAAGCAGGTCAGTCTGGACAAGTACCTCCACCTCACAGATAACCGCAGCCAAACAATAACTCCCTTGGGAATTGTTGTGTTCCTGCGTGTGAGTGAGGTCGCCAGTAAGTTCCTAAGGAGTTGTTGTTAGCAGCAGAGGTGGCCTCGCGCGAGTGATACTAAATGTATTGCAAACGTTCATATGCTACGATAACCGCTTTACATCCGTAAAAGGGCCGTATGCGTGTATGCCTCCCCCCACGTTGTAAAAAACATTAATAATGTTATTTACTACATAGCACAAAATATTTTCATGGCTTTCTTTCCATTTCTTTAAGCTGTGAATGAAAAATATGGAACGGCCAAGGAACTACCGATCTAGGAATAGTAAGGAGAATATTAATGGACAAATTGAATAGCAAATCAAAAGTCAAGAAAATACCCGAGAACCTGGTCTACAAGCTTTAAAATAATGCTAGATATAGCTACTATCACTCGTAAGAAAAGTTACTAATGTGAAAGTTGTCACGCTCTTTTTTTCACCATCATGTAGGTAATAGACTCACAGAACATTTAGTTTACTGTCCTCAGTAGAGCCAGACCTCCACTGTGTTATAAAATACGTTCAGAAGTATTAGAAATCGGCATATATTTACTTAATAATTATTCTTTATAACTTATTAACGCTAACCCTTAATAAAGATCTGAAACTCTTCGTATGTTATATATTCCTTCTGCAAATCAATTTTCAAAGTAAGCAGCAGTGTAAACAGGTACTTGTGCTTCTCGTAAAATCCTCGACTTATGAACTTGAACACGTCGTAAGTCTTGAAAATATAAAAGTTAATTAATTATTCACCCTAATTAAGTAAGGTTTTAGTTATTGTATAAATAATACCGTGACTTAGATTATTTAAAAGTTTAATTTTGATCCATACAGTACATCCACGACAACGTCTTAACCCTTCCCTATTATGAGGTCCCAAATACAACGGAGATGTAATTACGTAGTCACCACGTGAACGAAGTTGCAGGAAATCGGTAATAAAAAAATAAAATGAGTAACATATTGATCGCAAAAATGTTTAAGCCCAAGGAAAGAGACGTTAAATGTCAACGTTGGATTGAATTGAATGCGTGTCTCTCTCAAATTGTAGGGAGAAGGGAGAGGTACTATTCTGCAGTGTAGTTTTTTCATTTCACGCTTGAAAGGTATATAGGAAGAGACGCAGGTATCAGGAGTACTTTGTATATCTCGCAGAAATCCTAACTCTTTGCACTCGTATCCATCGAGTGCATTATCGCTGTGAAGTGTTAGGATCGGAGTCGGAGTGATAGGAGGCATCGTCAAATCAAATCAAATCAAATATTCTTTATTATAGACACACAGGTTAAAATGATCTTAAATAATGTATGTGTATCACTGTGGCCTGTCTTTAACAGACATACAACAATTAAATTATTATATTATGACAATTAAATTATACTACAGTCACATAAATCAATAAGTCAAAATAATAAAAAAAAAAAATCATTAAAAAAAAAAAAACCTCAATTAAATAGTCAAAAAATTAGATTGAGTCAAATTATCATTTAAATATTCTTTTATGTTATAATAGCATTTATCAGTCAAAAACAGTTTTAATTTATTCTTAAATTTCAGCATGTCTAAACTTTTAAAATTATCAGGTAGTTTATTAAAAATAACAGGAGCCATTCCAATAAAACTTTTTGTCAATAATGCGGTTGTGAATCCCCCTGTCAACAGCTTATGTTTATATTGAGATCTTATATGATCTTTTCTTATTCTTGTTTCACTAATTTTTTGGAACAGCTGAGGATTGGATTTAACAAAAATACATATTTGCATAATATAAATGCATGGTAATGTTAATAATTTAAGGGACCTAAAAATAGGTACACAACTATCCCTAGATTTAAGTCCGC
This sequence comes from Pyralis farinalis, assembly GCA_947507595.1. Classification (NCBI taxonomy): domain Eukaryota; kingdom Metazoa; phylum Arthropoda; class Insecta; order Lepidoptera; family Pyralidae; genus Pyralis; species Pyralis farinalis. The sequence continues at coordinate 26,003,888 of OX382259.1, forward strand.
ACATCGAACGGATACATCTTTTCTGTGCTTTAAAAACTCTGTCATTATCCCGCGAGTTTCCCCAAAATATTACACCGTAATTTAAATGAGATGTTACTAAACCATGATAGGCAACCAGAGCTACTTCCAATTTCACTTTATTCTTTAATTTAAATAAGGCATATGCAGATTTACTTAATTTACTACAAATTTGCGCTACATGTGATGACCAAGTTAAATTACTATCTATATTAAGGCCAAGAAATTTCGTTACTTGCACTTCTTCTATTTTTTGATCACAATAGTGAATATTGAGCAACGGAGGTAATTTTTTTATATAGAAATGCATAATTTTAGTTTTTTCCAAATTAATTTTTAAATTATTTTTATTGAGCCATTCGATTATATCAATTAAAACGTTATTTATGTCAGATTCGTATTTGTTCAACTTGTCACATTTGATTATGGCTGAGCTATCATCAGCAAATAATACCATCTTTTGTCCTACATGTTTAGGCAGGTCATTTATATATATTAGAAAAAGCAATGGCCCAAGTACGCTTCCCTGAGGCACGCCAAACTTATTTATTTTGAAATTCGATAGATGTTTAACCTCTTGTTTTGTTTTGGAACATAAGCTAGATATTTCAACGCATTGACTTCTGTTTTCTAAATATGATTTTAATAATTTCAAAACATTCCCTCTTATTCCGTAAGCGTTTAGTTTATTTATTAGTCTATTACGATTTACATAATCGAATGCCTGTGTCATGTCCGTGTACATGATGCATACCGGATTCCTAATATCTACATTTCTTAAAACTATATTAATTAAATCAAATACTGCCATGTCAATTGTTTGTTTTTTTCTAAATCCCTTTTGTTCGTCACACAGAATTTTATATTTTGTTAAATAATTATAAATAGAATCATTTAAATATTTTTCAAAGATTTTTGTAAAAATTGAACCTAGTGCTATTGGTCTGAAATTTGACATATTTGTTTTATCCCCTTTCTTATGCAATGGTTTAATGATCATAAGTTTTAATATGTCAGGATATATACCAGTGGTGATACACGTCCGTCCGTCCGTCTGTCACCAGGCTATATCTCATGAACCGTGATAGTTAGACAGTTGAAATTTTCACAGATGATGTATTTCTGTTGCCGCTATAACAACAAATACTAAAAAATAGAATAAAACAAATATTTAAGGGGGCTCCCATACAACAAACGTGATTTTTTTGCCTTTTTTATAGATAATGGTACGGAACCCTTCGTGCGCGAGTCCGACTCGCACTTGGCCGATTTTTGCAGATGAGAACGCGTAGCGTGTGCAAGCACGACGATGACGTAGGTGAGGACGGGGTGGATGCAGGCTTTGTAGAGAGTAGAGAGTGCATTTATTTCTAAGTGACATTCTACTATTCATAAATATCGGACGGTAGATAAGTAGGTAGGTAGGCCTACCGGCCAAGGCAGATCGCGGCTTTCTTCCCGACATTGGTGATGTGAGACCCAAACTTCATTCTGAGTCTACTAGCATAACACCTAGATATTTGGCCTTCTCAACTAATGGGTTTCATTATAGATTATCGGAAACCAGTACTTAAATACCGCTTGAAGGCGACTTAAAGATGGTCATCTAATAACATCAGCCAAGAACGATAGCTTAATATGCCCTTTGAGCTACTACGTATACTAGAATGTTAGATACACTCACCAGGTATTCAATAATGAAGGCAATTCTTCTGGTAGTAATCGGGCTCTGTGGTGACCTCTCCATTGATAAGTCAAATCTCTCGAGAAATTGTGCTAACGAAGTCTGATACATATTGCATACAAGTGACATGTTGCAGATGAGAAAGTACAACACAGAACCACGCGTTGCCACCGGTCTAAACTCTTCACGCGCTGCATTTATCTTTATCTCTGTTTCTTTAGCTATATCTAGTTTTTCTTTTACCTAGAATAATGTATTTATTATTATTCAAATATAATTTACCTATTTCATTGTGAAAGTAAAATGTAGGAGCCGAGGAAGGACAGGACTCACCTACCTCGACCAAATTGATCGTATTTTATCAGAAGGTGACGCCAGGAGTCTAAGGAACCGGCGAGCGTGCATGAAAAGAGCTATGAATGTTAAAGAGCGAGCGAGGTATGTAAGGTCCAAGTCTTGTGGCGCTCGGTTCGCTCTGCCTACCACCTTGCATGGGATCTGGCAAGAAGATACATACCTACATACATACAATAAATCTGTTATTTATTCCATAGGTATTGGGTGTTCAATTGACTGATATGCATTTTTATTTTGTGTTGAAAATTTTTGGTTGTAATTTTTGATGGCATTTTGATGATCACAATATCTTATTTAGTATAGTTGAAAGAACGAGGACATGTATAAAAGTAATTCCGTGAAGAAAAGTTATTATGAAAACAAGTGTCTTTGGGAGCAGAGACACTATTTATAAAACGTGATAAAAAAGTAATGATGATAAGGAATGAGAAGATAAGAAATAAAAACAGCTTCTTGATGAGTTAGCCCTCGTATATTCAAAACTATGTGCGTTTGAACATGATGTATTACTGTTATTTAGAATTAACGATAGCTCAAACAATGTTAAAGGTAATATTTCTTTTTGGTAAAAGTATTAATATTATGGAAACGGCAATAATGCATGATAACCAGAATATTATATCAAAAATCCATGAAGAATTAAAATTTTTAAGATTATTTATGAAATGTGTCAATTTATAAAGATCCATCTTTTCGATAAAAAAAAGTATGCTTAGTCACTAACAAAGGGAGATACCCAAATAAACTAATATTGCCTCATATGTTTACAACTTTATACCATAGTAGTTGTTATCCGATGGGCATTCAATTATTTAACAAATTACTAAAGAACATAGGGGACTTACCCTTGTCAGTCTTTAAATCACAGTTAAACGTTAAAAAGGAAACTACTTGTAACCAAGTGCTACTACAGTATACCAGAATTTTTAAATAATAAATAAAGTAATGTCTAAATAAAGTAATTAAATGTAATATAGTAACTTAATTCGATAGGTTTAAATAAATTTGCATGCCTGATTCAGGCGAAATATTGTGAAACTAGTATTCGTTAACAACGTCAATGTATTAATATTTGAAGCAAATACATTTTATTTCCTTCTTTCTTTGTACTAACCTCAGTAGCTGTAGTTTTAGTAATATTCAGCACTTGGATCAAGGACACGTCTTCTACTAGTGATCCCTGAATGGTGGTTAATTTGTGCAGTAAGTTCGCCTCTAGTTCTTGCATTTTTCGACGATTGGCTGTTACGTCCATTATGAGCTGAGTACGTTCTGCCTCCATCTCTGCTTTTTCAGTCAAAATTACACGTCCTAATAACTGATCCTCCAGACCTGAGATGACATTGTTCAAAAGAATATTTATAGTTGACGAGCTCAGTGGCGCAGTCGTGAATGACGCGACTTTGATACCAACGCTCGCTTCGATTCCCACACAGAACAAACATTTGTGTGCATAAACATGTCTGTTTGTCTTGGTCTGGATATTTTTAAGAGAGGTAGGGCGCATTAAAGCAGTCCGTCTGGGGAAGGACCCACACTCACAGAAAACCGCAGCCAAATAACAACTCTCTATCTAGAGGGTTGTTGTGTTCCTGCGTGTGAGTGAGGTCACCAGTAAGCTCCCAAGGAGTTGCTGTGTTAGCAGCAAAGGAGGCACCGTGTGCGTGATACTTAATGTATAACGAGCGTTCATAGGCTACGGCGGCCGCTTTACAGCTGGTGGGCCGTATGCTTTTATGAAACGAAGAAGACGTTGTATAAAAAAATAAGTTATTTCTTAACAATACAGTGTTCTTCCTAGCGTTGTACCGTTTCCTAAACCATTGGGATTGGCGGGGTCCGCTATCTAAGCCTAAGGATTTTGATGAAGCTACAAATTTTTGTATAGAGCGACTGCAGTCGACTTCCATAACACAGAGGGTTAGCCAGACAAATCTTAGGTTAGGTCACAAGTCTTTCAAAATACTTGGACATTTTGTCACGATTTTTCCCATTACCACCGAGCAACTAATAATTACAAATATGTACATAAATCCGAAAACACGGAATTAGTGGTGCATACCCATGCTAGGGTTCGAACCATGGACCGCCGTCCGATAATAGGTGAGTTCTTTACCATTGGGCTATCACTGCTCTTAACAATACAGATTATTAAGAAATAACAAGATCGAAATATTTGTTACTAAATTATGCATGTATTGTGTATGTATGTATTTCAAAACTTTACTCCAATAAAATTACGTTCACGGATTGAAGCGATTAGAACAAAGGGTACCAGTTCATAGTATCATTCAAATAATAAATCATATCAACACTACTCGGATCTGTGTCGAAAATTTCTAAACACAATTTAAATATGAAAATATAAAAACCAGACCAAAAAAACGAAAAAGGTAAAAGGTGAACATTCGTCTGGCATTGATGATAGCCTTATGTAGATTTTTCTATACATATATAGCTATGTAGTGACATTCAATATTGTACCTTGCATTGTTACAGTAAAGTCTATAATAGATGTTCGAGCCGAAATCTCAGGCGTGTAAGCAGGGTTGGGTAGTTTCGTTGTTATGTAAATCTTATGGCCGGCGGTAACGTCGATTTCTTTGTCACCCAATTTTACCTGTTAATGGAGAAACGCCATTACATATTGTAGATGCTTTCAAAGATGTAGTGTTTCTAGAATAGTTAAACCCTTAAAAATATTGCGTTTCGCATCCTTAGGTGTTCATATCATCCGCTTAAAGCACAACATACAACAACTTATGCATATTGTTTTTATTATTTTGCTATAAATTCCCAAAAAAAAATTATATTTGGCGTAGCTTTATGTTTATTATTGGTTATCAGTTAGGGAAATAAAGGTAAAAGAATGCCTTATGAAATAATACCCTTGTATAATTTCGTTGAGTTTCGACGTGAAGCTGTTAATGTCCACGATTTACAGTAGTAGATGTTTAATACGGGGAATAAATATAACCCTTTCACACAAAACTGGCGGAATGTCGGCGGCGACACGGTGCCGGCGGCGTGAAACCACGCTGGACTCTATATCAGAACACATATGAAATCCTAATTAAGGGTAAGTACACTTTACAACGTTTGCAATTTTGAAGTCGAAAGTAGAAAGCAAAATGTTACTTGGCTTAGTTTGATAACATGGAATTAATTATTGGAATGTTCCCGAAGCGTACCTAGGGTGTATAAAACCGCAAGAGCGGCGACTATGGTCATACATATACATCATTTATTAATAGAAAAAGTTAACATTTTTATAAAAACTTTACCTTATAACTGGAACCAATTTTAATGTAGTTCCGTTCCAGGATATTGTCGAGAGCAGGATCCAATTCTTCGGCAACATCTTCGATTAGTAGCGGCCTACCGAGAGACACGCAATCCTCTATGTGATTCCTACAGAAATTTTAAAATTATAACAGTACTCACTGCTATTTCGTGGCGATATATTGATTTGATTTATCGAATGTACTATCTATAGGTAAGTAGGTGCCTAATATTTGTTTTCGCGTTAAGAATTTCCGTGACTTCAAAACTATAAAAATGATAAATCATTGAAGTATTGTGTTGGTCACCTTTTGGCTTGATACCTTATTGTTTCCAAACTGATAGGTACTCTGAATAAGGATTCACTACGTAAGTGCCTACTCATTACAGGAACAATTAATTATGTGAACGAACTAACGAGCACGAGTAATGGAAAATAAATACCTGAAATACTTATGGTTGAGCGTAGTGCAAATAAGGTCGTTATATTTCTCCATATTTTTAATCCAGTTCTTGCCCTGAGTCTGCGGGTCAATTAGGAGCGGGAATCGTGCCGCTTTCGTCACAATGATGCCGTTCTGAATAGACAAGTCGTCTGTTGGCAAACCGCACAGGTTCCAGTCACCAATCTAGTGGAGAAAAAATTACTTTGATGTTTTAATGAAAACGGTAGTCTGTCTTCAATCTTAGCCTGTCGGGTAGGAACCGCCTTACTCTGTAAGTTACCCAATTTAACAGTCCGTGATGTTTTTATACCACGTACATACTTAGCATTACTAAGGTACAGCCTGTATTACCCTTTTCTTTTATAAAACATCAGGAGACAATCAACTATACGACCTAACTAATATGAAGTTACTCTAGTCTACGAGCGTTTGCAGTACAAGGAGTATCGCTCGCTCGCCCACCCACGCTGCTCAACAGCACGGTACAAAAATGCCTCATTCGCTTACAGCACCACAACAACCCTCCAGGAAATAGATATTTGGCCGCACTCTTCTTCGCCCAATTCTGTTTCGCTAGAGCCTCGTTTTTTAATTAGTTGGGCGCACCACTTCTGGGCATGGTTGGACTTGACTCCAAAAGATAACACCACTATGTTTTTATCATAATTGTATTTGCGTAGTTTGCCTCTATCTTGCTTACCTTCTGCCTTAAAATAAATTATTGTATATATTGCCTATCCTACGTATATACAATAGTATTTAAAATTTCTCAACAAGCATAGCTTGAAACTAAACAAAAACGGATGTATTTTAAAACCTTGCTTGGACTTTGAGAATTGGAAATCGGCAGTATGAGCTGCGATGTAATTAAAAACGCTATTGCGACTATGAGCGTAATAAGGGATATATGGGCCACTATACCTGCATGATTTAACAGAAATATGATAAAAATATACATAAGTACAATATATACCTACCGTAGCAGTATCAGTAAGTTGGTCAGTAATATTTAAATTCATAGATACAGGTATTTTTCTCCTCAACAATTCATTTAGCCAGCTGGATATTAAAATCGACCGGAACTCTTGATTAAATGGCCCCGAGTATGACAAGAATCTGAAATTACATATTGCCATCCAAATTTATATACAAATAATAAGATTCCAATATTTTGGATTTTTTCTGACTTAATAAATATTTGGCACAATTTCTCGTAAATATTACAGAGAAAATATTAAAATGTTCCTAATGTGAATAGGAGTTCAATAATTTAATAGTTAAGAATGTTTGTGAATATCATTCACAGAACAAGCTTAGTTATAATAAGTATCTGCCAAGTACTTCGACATATCTTACATTTTTTGAATAGACTAAGCACCGCCCAATGGCAATCAAACAATTTTTATATAATGTTATCATTGTTCTAACTGTCATTATGTATATCATAATATGTCGCAATAATATCATGATAGCGTCACCGTGGCTATATCGGTCTCTACCGTTGGAAAAAGTCATCATAGACCAAAATTGTTTGACAACCACTGATTTGTAACACGAATATTTATACATTAATACTATCACGTCGTTAGTTCAGTTGTTACGACATATTGAGACGTGGAATAAAGTAAAGTTAGTACCCGGTAAGCAACAGAATATCGCCAACCAGCCGCTCTATTTCTGATTTGAAGAGTGCAGACTGTTCCGTCCAACGCACTCTCTCACCACTCAGACCATTGATGAGCGCAGTCGCGGCGTCCATCTTCTGCTGGCACTTTGCCGCGTCGTCTAGCACTGCCTGTTTTAGAGACATCGCCTCTTCAAACTGCCTCTGTACGCCTGCCAGCTCACGCTGTAGTGGACATAAGTTTTAAATCGTCTAAGATTACAAATGTATCTATGTATGTACGTGTACATTTATAGCTTCATTATAACATTGAAAACATCAGTATGAAGGCACATGATTGGGAGAAACATAGATTGTACCTGTTTGAAATGTAATTTCTTGGACGTGTGGGTTTAGTCACGATTTTTTATTCACCGACGAGCATTTGATAATTACAAATATGTACCTACATCAATCCGCAAACACTTAGTGGTACATGCCTACATCAGAATTCAAACCCAGAACCACTCGGTTAATAAGCTGGTTGGATATTCACTGGGCTATTAATGGAAAAAAATGGAGTGTACTAAACGTTATTTAAAAAAAAGTTAGAAAAAAGTATCACCAATACGAAAATAACACTCTGTCATTGTAATAAAATAGAACGTTTTGGTAAAGTTATTTATATTGATTGAAGAGAGCAAGCACTACGTAGCAATGACAGATTATTTCTGCGTGACTGATCAATCTATCACTATCAAGCCAAAGCTGAACTGCGACCAATAACAGCGGTGGGTGATAGTTTAACTGTTTCACATCAGACGGATCGTATACTTGTTTTCCACCAAACGAAGTATATTTTTTTATAACAAAAATAAATATTAATATGGTATAATGTGTTAGCAAATTAATAACTACATACGTTTGTCACTAGTACAAATACATTAAAATAATAGACCGTATTAAGTAACGAATAAAAAAGTAATAGTTGAAAAAATACAAACAAAATTACATTACTGTATCTTCTTGAATAATCTTTTATTTCATTACACATAAAATTGCCGAGTAAAAAGTTTGTCGCCCGAACAGGGACTTGAACCCTGGACCCTTGGATTAAAAGTCCAATGCTCTACCGACTGAGCTATCCGGGCCATGGATGTTATGTCGAAATTTATTTCCGCATTGTGATGGTCTTGTGTGTACGTAAGGTCATTAAAGTTTATTTTGTATTAATAATAGCATTCCAATAATAACAATACATTTGCCATGTAAAGCTGAACGGTTTGATTTTATAACTTCTTCATTAAAATTGTTGTGGATAATGTGACAAATATGTTGGTATTATTTATAAATTAGCATTGAATACAGTTAAACATTATACGATATCAAACATAAACGAGTTATCTAATATTAATTAATGTAATATATTTGTACGTACGGACGTACGTGTTATAGTTACGTACTTAGGTACGTAATAAATACAGCTGCGCCGGCGCAGCTGTTTATGAATGCAGTATTGTTACCTGCTAGTCGTTTCCCATTACAATATCCTTTTCAAACTATTTTTTTACGTATTTTTTTTCTACGTAGGTATGTATTTATATTTTATATTTTTATTTATTTATTTATTAAGGACCACAAACAAGTTCACAATATTTTATAATTATGAAATTATGTTAGTACTTATCTAATTATGAACCCAACACTGTTGGCCACAAATTTATCATATACATTATTATACGTGTAGATCTTATAAAAAAGTAGTCTAAGTTACAATTCATTTGAGTGTGATGGTGGTATTACATTTACACGGAATTGAGTTATGTTAAGATTTACAGAGTTTATGATTAGTAAAGTAGATTAGTGTTTTACTATATTTTATAGGTAGTGAAAGATCACTATAGAAATTCCTTTCAAACAAAGAAGTGATTGAAATTTCATAAATACACCTCGACTAATCGAATCCACCCGATTGCCCTACGGCGTATACATCCTTGGGTTCGATTTATTATAATGATCACAATCGGGTGAATTCGACCCGCCGAACTGTATACAAGTTACACATATTCTTCAATAATTTTTTTTCTTAAGTTTACCAATAACCAACCTCCTAAAGGCGCCACTAGTCAGTGCAAAGATATCAGCATCGCAGAAATTGCAATTGTAAGTATTCATCAAACGAGTCATAGGATTCCGTATGCCAGCATTTGTCCTAACTATAGTAGTTGAGAAGGTTTGAAGGGGACGTGTTGATCTAAAATGGGAACGCAACGGTACTCGATAATATAATTTTGATGTAAGTTCCGAACAATCGTATCTATTATTACAAATATCATACAATAGCATACATTCTAATTGTTTCCGCCTAGATTTCAAATCAAGCAGATTGCTAACTTTAAGAAGTTGGCCATATGGTAGACGATTACGGTTACATTTGTACTGTATACATCTCAAATATTTCTTTTGTACCATTTCAAGTTTATTGGATTTTAATTCAAACCCAAATAATTATATGACCGTATCTAGGTACTCTACACCGCAGAATGTAGCCTATTTATTGTTTGTTTATACAGTTTGTCAAATTTGTTTTATATCTTATTATACTGCTAAAAGAATATCACTCGAACTGCGATTGTAGCTCTTATTATGTACTCCATATGAACGGTACTAACGTGAAATTGTAAAACATGACGTGTACCTACTTAGCTGTACCTATCTCATTTGAGAATATCTGATCTTCCCAAATGTTGATTACTACCTACAGAATACTATAATCACGAAATGCCGACTTCATAATTGTGGTATTCTTCTTCATATAATTTTGGGTCATTAATAAAGTAAATAATATGGAAGCTCATTCACTACATACTTGGTGACCGATCCGGGACTGCTTATTCAACGCCACGCAACGTATGTTTTGTTATAGACACGGGATACGATGCCAGGAAAACGCCAGAGTCCGATTACATTAAGTTAAATATAAGCAGTTGGTTAGGAATAAGAATCATTCATTAATGATCGCATTCACACAGACGCGCGCCTCTACAAAATTGTAAGCCTTCGATTATATAAATAGCATTTATGCGATCATGTTCTGAACGAAGCTTGCAGTCATATAAGTAAAGACTTTTAATTCGAAACGACTGATGAAAAGTGCACCTGGCTCTCTAACGCTTGCAATGATGAAATCTAATTAATGATTATAATAGAGCATACAGTTAGCATAAAGTTTCTTTAAATCAAAATGATCTATTTCCATCACTATGCCGATAACGGCAACCGAACTCCAATGTGCCTATTCTTTCTCGATAACAATAATTACAATGTCCGCCCCTCTTCTGCAATAACCCAGTACCAGTAATCCCTCCAGACCTCATTACAATAGACTAATAATTTCCTACACATTCGCAATAGTCCCAATACCTGCCGTGATCATAGATATATGGTTCTATCGATATTTTTAGGAGCGGGTCTCGGTGGGTGTACAACATAACATGAATCTTCTCAAAAGGGCCTCTACGCGTTGGATCGATATCCCCGCGTACACCTATTAAATGACCGGGATAATACCCGTGAATAAAAAAATAAAAAAAATTACAATATCAAAATTTTGCCACCTTAACATGAAATCATTCCGGTGGAAATCGGATGGCCTATCTATGGTTTGACAGAGTTCAAATAGAGGTGTAAACAAAAACTATAATACTATATGTCACACGAAATTGCAAACTATATGTCAATGGAAACACATGCTACTTATTTTGTATTTGTATTGAAATTTTAAAACTATTACATAGTTGTACATCGAACTGTCACATGCATCCTATACCTATTTCTTCGAATAATATAATCACATTACATAGCTTCAAGTCCGCATGCTCAGTGATAAGATGAGTGACGAGTCCATCATCGTAATATTAAGAACGATAGTTATCGTCATGGTACTTTAGGTAAATTTTATTCAATCATCTTAACGCTAAGTCCCTTGCCGGGTAGGCAGAGCTAGCAGGGTGCCACATAACTGTTCTTACAAACTAGTACATGCACGCACTCCGGTTATAGTTAAAATTTATTTGACATAATACATTTAATAAATTCAGTCATAAATTTATGACCTAAGGAAAATGATGGTAACAGGTCTTATATTTAATCTGATATATTCACCAATTTCTCGGTTTTTATTCGATTTAAATAGACGTGACTAAGTTAATAAATATTTTATTAAGACGAACGAATTAAATTTAACTAACGAAACTAATAATAAATTATTAACAGAAGCTGAGCCTTAGAAACCGGCGAACGTGCATAAGAAGAGCAGTGATTGCTAAAAAGAAGCGAGTGAGGTATGTAAGGATCGAGTCATGATGGTACTCCGTTCTATCTTCATATCCCGCAAGGCATTCAGCGTGAAGCTATAGACAGATAGATAAAACAAAACTAAAATTGTCTAATAATGAATATGCCAAAAAAATTTTCATTATTTTTAGAGCAAATAGAAAAAACATTCATAGTCATACGGACGCTTTTGGTACTCCTCGATCTTCAACTAAACGATAACACCTTTAAATGTGAAATAATTACAGTAATTACCGTAAAAATAATTATTTTTTCACAGTCTCTTGTATTTTAACGAGAATTACTTGTGTAGTGGGCTCTGCTTGGTGGTTCGGCAGATGGTATACCCACTGAGTTACGTACTGGTGATTGTTGGTGGAGACAATATAATTTCACTGATAGTCTTTATGTGAAATGGTTTATTATTAAATCTACTAAATATAAAAGTCACTTATTACTAAACTGGTAAACTGGTTATACGATTAAATGGTAAATATTGGTAATTTGAATACGCGTTTGATTGGTGTGGTATGGTGTATGTTGAATGGCGGTAATTCGCGTACTACTATATCAATCAAAGCGTATTCAATTTATACGAAATGTATATAATTAAAGTGCCGAGCTGTTTGGTGCATATTTAGTGCATAGCTCCAAACAACTTGTATTCTGTAACAATTACTTCTCAAGCCATAAAATTAAGCACAAGTAATAATCCAAATGAATACGCGATGATGCAATAGAATAACAAATATCGATAGCGAGTTATCGATACACGAATTCCTAGATTCAATCCGACAGATAATAAATAACCAACAGAAACAGTGACGTACCATGAGCGACAACCGGTTCTGGCAGTAAATGTGTAGCAGTAATTATTCATATAGATGAAAGACGGAATTTGCATCTTCAGTGGACATTATTAAGAATAATAAATAAATATATTTAAATATTCAATTAATCAAACAAAAAAAAAAACGAATCGAATCGAGGATCTCCTTTTTAAAGTGGGGTAATAAAGCTCTAAAAATTCTACATTTGTGTAGCGCCTTGTAAGCGTATCATCGTATGCAGTGAAAGACGTGAGCCTTTAATAAAACATTAAGTATTTTCCAAAAGTAACTTGATAAATTGGTAATATATATTACTAACTATACTTATATTACTAACCTCCTTAGCTTCTAACAAAGCCTCAGCGGCTTCAAGTTCTTTCTTGGCGCCTTGATATTTACCCTGCATCACGGCTAAGTTAGCTTTTAACGGCAAAACATCCTTGTTCACAGAATAGAACTGAGCCATAGCGATGGTCCAGGAGATCAGACCAGCTACATTGCCGCAAGCTACCTTTGCCGCCTCGAATGTGTATTGACTGCAAGTATAATACATCATCACATCACCTTAAACTTATCCATTGTTGTGGTTTACATGTAAACAGATTTAGTTTAGCAGTCCGCCAAACTACAGTATACTTTCAGATGAAGAAAAAGAAGCGCCCAGCTACGCTGTAACTGTATGCGAATCCAAACTTTATGTTTCTGTTTTATTTATTTTACTTTTTTTTTATGTTTATAGTAGTTTATGATACACTGCCGTACAAGCGTTGGATTAACATATTTACACTGGTGTGTCACATAGTATATACACTCTTTGGTTTTGCTGTTTCTTTTTTATACAACGTCGGGAGGCTTACAAGAAGTAAAAAGCTTATAAGAAAAATCGGCCAAGTGCGAGTGGGACTCGCGCACGAAGGGTTCCGTACCATTATCTATAAAAACAGCAAAAAAATCACGTTTGTTGTATGGGAGCCCCCCTTAAATATTTGTTTTATTTTAATTTAATTATTTATTCTTAAAGCTAATATATAACTAAATATTCGGTGAATATTTCAAGCGTCTACCTGTTGCCGTTATCAATATCAAGCAAAAATGAGCAAAAAGTTCACTTTTGTTGTATGGGAGCCCCCTTAAATATTTATTTTATTCTATTTTTTAGTATTTGTTGTTATAGCGGCAACAGAAATACATCATCTGTGAAAATTTCAACTGTCTAACTATTACGGTTCAAGAGATACAGCCTGGTGACAGACGGACGGATAGCGGAGTCTCAGTAATAGGGTTCCGTTTTACCTTTTGAGTACGGAACCCTAAAAACGGATATAAAATGAATACCGTTATGTAACCCACGAACCCTTGCGATACATTAAGTACCGCTCGCGTGATGACACCTGTGCTGCTAACACAGCAACTCCTTAGGAGCTTACTGGTAACCTTACTCGCATGAACGCAACAATCCTCCAGGGAGATGTTATTTGGCTGCGGTTTTAATTTTCCTATTCTTGGTTGCTAATGTAATGAAATAAAAAAAATACCAATCAGTCAAATTATTTTATAATTTTTGCGACACTAACGCAAAATATGCACTCACATATGTATATATATATATATACATATGTGAGTGCATATTTTGCGTAATATGCATATATATATATATATATATGTATATACATATGTATACATATATATATATATATATATATATATGTATTGATATCACTTGATATCTCTTAACGAATGACACATCCGCTCAATCAAGACTTTATTCTTGAAAGTTCGCATTTTCCGACGTGTAGATATTTACATTCTACTTCATCAATTCATCAGATCATTAATATAAATATTATAAAATCAATGTATAAATCTTAAATTATAATATTTAAGATGAAAATTTGTAAGCATTTACAGTAAATGACAATATCTAAATAATCGACTAAGGCATAAGTAAAGTAATAATTAACAATAAATTTTTACATTGCAGTGCTGAACGCCATACGATACAGGAGAGCAGGTAATGAAACAACTAGTTCAACTCCAACGATAAAAGTATATATTATCTCCTGAGACATCGATATATGTATAAGATATTACATACGTATAGTTTCGAACTGATATTATTGTGCTAAGTTTTTGACTACGAAGACCTTCGGAAACCCGTTAATGGCATTTTTCTCGTTAAGTGGACATAAAATTTTGTAAGCATGTAAGGTCTACGAATAAACGTTCTATCTCGTCGCCAAACACCTGTACTGTCCTATCCCCTTGTCTACTGTTTTGGAGTTGCGGATGTATGGACCTACGTGTGAATAAGTGCGTACGCATGTCATTCAGTAATACAGAATTGCTTGAGTAAGAGGGATTTAAACGCATTCTAGTACCATTATCTAATCTACTATTAAGAATGAAGTTAATCAAAAGCCATCATTTACTACCATCATCGTTTAGAATAGAGTCATACAATTTAATAGCTTGAATTAGATCAATGGTAACGGATTCTTTGCCATTCAGTTTTGGTAGTAGGCTTATAGCCGCTGTCAAACAAAATTTCTCATCAGACATTGTTTGTTGATTTATTGTATCATTGATTCTACCTCGTATTTTTTTTTATATACACTTCTATATTTGAAGTTAATAATAAATGTTCATTCGAAATATTACTCGACAATGAGCTTAGCTCCTTTTTTCAAAATTACTACCGACGTATAATTTACGCATATATTATACATTTCGGGTGTTTGTTTTCACGTAATTTTCGAAGTAAAATGTATTTTAGAATTACTCCGTAATGGCTGAAAAACATTTGTAGATGATGTATATATAAGCTGACCAGTACGCAAAGTAGAGACTACTGGCTACCATCTGGTGCCGGGCTTCCCACGACCCACCATACTGACTGTTTTTAGGCTGCAAGACAGGATCGCCATGCAGTGCTGAACACCATACGATACAGGAGAGCAGGTAATGAAACAACTAGTTTAACTCCAACAATAAAAGTACATATTCTCTCCTGAGACATCGATAGATAATATATATATAAGATAAAATGCTAACATAAACACTCGCTCACGTACAAAAAGTACTATTATTAAGAAGCAATTACATTAATTATAAACTAAAGACCATGTACACTCAACAACATAACATTTAAACTATTACACAGAAAATGTCATAAATTTAGAACGGTGGAGTGACTATTTTAGGGAAATGTATGATAATGTCCGAGACACTGACGCAGTGTCGGCTTCTTGAACATTATCATAGTTAGCTTATGACTCTACGGTGTCTGTGTCTGATGAGATTACTATGGATGGGGTTGAATGATCGATACCAAGCCTGAAAAGTGGAAAGCCAGCAAGAATAGATATAGTTGCAGTTGAGAGCAAATCTAGCTAGGTGCGTAGCATTCATCGTATATTTGTAACAATATATATTATAATTGCAATAGAACACGTACGGATTACGTTAGCTACAGAGCCATCAGTTCGATCAGCTTAGCGGCAAAATGTATGGAAAAATAATTGAAAAGATTCCGACGGAATGCTGTGGGGAGGTACAGAGGAGGTTCCAAAGTTCAAGAGGATGTACGAGTCAAGATCTCTCACTAAACAATAGTAAGAGAAGTATCTAGCGCTGGACCAGAGAGTTTTCTGAGGGTTTGTGGATCTTCAGAAAACATAGGTTCAAGATTTGCGACAGGATCTCTAAGATATATTGTTGGGATATGACATAGACGATGCCCTACTGCGTGCACAATCTATGAATTAATCTGTAATGACGATTGTACAGTATGTGAGTGGGAAAACAAAGATAATTCATTCGCATATGTGTGTAAGTATTTAAAATGGAGAAAACCAGAAAGAATGCAAGAATAACGTTTGATGATTTTGTGTTGGAACAAGTTAATGAGATTGAATATCTTGAATGTACTTTTGCAGGGATGGAAGGTGCACCGCTGATTACGAAGGGTGAGTAATTATAGAAACAGATATACAAAGCAATATTAGAAGGACGTATGTGTCGAGAAAGGCCAAGACTCGCCTACCATGATATATTAGACTTGACATGACTTGTCAGAAATTTGTGTTAGGAGCCCTAAAATCGACTCCAATTTCTCGTATGAAAAGCTACGAATCATAAAGAAGCCATTGAAGTGTGTAAGGACTGAGTCGTGTGACACGGTTTTCTAAGCCTATCCTACAAGGATTTTGGCATGGAGAAATACATAGATATAAAATCGTAAAAAGAACCAAACGAAAGTGACATTATGGTATATTCGTAGTTATTTCTTTAAGTTTTCTTCGTCTACTATGACTTTCCTTCGACTTTCTCTAAGGTGAAATTATTTTCTTACCCGAAATTGAAATACGGTTGCAACAAGTCAACCATTTCAGCATTGATTTCGTCTTTTGGATAAAACTTCAAGTTGTTTAAAAATCTTGAATCAGCCATAACCTGTAAGTAAATATAAACTACAGAATTACGAAAACCCGCAGGATTACTTCGAACCTCAAAAATCTTATATCAGTACTGACAGTACTGTCTAATTAGATTAATCTTGAGAATCGACTTTCTAGTTTGACACTATTGATTGTATTAAATAGTTGACTTAATGTAGTAGATATTACTAAAATTTACTCAATACTTTGACATTAGAATTTTATTTTTTTAATTTAATTGTATGTATGTATATCTTCACGCCAGGTCCCTTGCGGGGTAGACTTCTTTCACTTTCATAGCTCTTCGCTCGCCGGTTCCTAAGGCTCCTGACATCACCTTATGATAAAACACGACCAATTTGGTCATGTCAATTTAGTCAATTTTAATTTAATTGTACTTGGTATTAACGTCAAGGGTAATCGTACTGAATTACACAATTGGTTAAATGTTGAGCTATACTAGACAGAGGGTAAGGCAAAAATGATTGGCTACAAAAAAAAGCAAAAAATCACGATTTAACCTTTTAACCACCATATTTTGAAATATCCGACAAATAGCATCGAGCTCACGACGTCTTTTAAATAAGACTAACTTATAATTTCTAACTGATTTAAAATAAACTTTAATGAAACTACATTATGTGAGCAACAAACTATAAAAAGTTTATTAACTACTCGTACTAACCACTTTGATTATTTTTCTATGGTGGCACGTTCAATGAACAAAAATTTTGATTGTTAAAGGGTTATTAGCATGACCTGTATCAGTATATTTGAATTGTCAAAGTCTACCTCATTTTGAAACAGATCTACGTGCAGGTCATGGTGACACTTTTCTAAATCTTTCTTATTCCGTACTCAATAAGCGTTACAATCGCACATTGAAAGTCAAGTGTGAGCTGCTTTTAACTGAACTAAATCAATTGTTTAAACAGATAAATTATTTTACGATGGGTCTTATTTGTGTACACATGCATTGAATTAATTGCAGTATATAAAATGCAGAATTCAGTACATGAGTTTATTGATCACTTGTGATTATAGGACACACTGCTAAAAACATGATTACTGCAATAACAAAACGAGGCTTTAAATTTCTCCGTCTTAGAATATCACATTCTCGAAATATCCTAATATTGAAACACCACATTCGCAATACAACATTCTAAGGATAGCACATTCAATGTACAATCTTCAATATTTCTGATGTTTGATGATGTTTTGAGTATACGTTATTCAGAGACGGGGAGCTCAAAATTTATTTTTTGAGTATTCAGTATGATTTTATGTTTTCATTAAATACGTAATAACAAAACAAACAATGAACTATTGAAATTATTCTTCAACAAAAAATAATTTTAAGTTCTAATTATTATATTGTAATATTTTGAGAATATGATATTCAGAGACTGAGAGAATATTAAATATCGTGATCTCTACAGATAACTAACGAATATTGTAATTTAACAAATACCTTAAGAGATTCCGCCCACGACGCCGTTAAGAATTGTTTTTCAGGATCAGGCTTTATAGGATCTATTCGTTTACGGAACAGCAGTATAACAGCATCCATAATAAGAGTGATAAGGTGCGGTGGCTTGCCTAACTTCCTCACGGTTGCTATATCGGCAGCGTTGATGGTCTGAAAAAATATAACTAGTCAACTCGCAGCTTTCATTTCGTCGCTCAATTCTTCAAATATTTGTTATCTAAATAATTTAATATCTTTAGGAACACATTATTTTCTACTCCTTGTCTTTATTGTACCTACTTATGAGATCATCTTTAATATAAATTGACTGATTCGTAAATGCTACTACGACTACAGTGATACGTAAATGTATGTGTCCTTTTAAGAATTCATATATGCAATATGACATTTTCAAAAGAAAAGAAAATTATAGTCGAAATGTCTTTTTTACAGCGTTAATGTAGAGTAAATATCTAGTAAATAAAAAAAATTGATGTATGTTATCTCAATGATATATTCGTTTTATTTGAATTACCAGTAAAGCAGCCTCGGCAGCATCAAGAGCAGGTTTCGCTGCAGCAAGCTTTTCCTCGGCAATCGCAGTTTCTGCCGCGATCACGTTAACGAGCTTTACGGCTCGATCCTTGACGGCCAGTACCTCGCCTTTTACTATCTCGGCGGCCGCTGCGGACTCTGCTACTGCTGCTAGCACCTAAATTATAATGTCATATACACAGATATAACCTACACTACATTGGCGGTTGAGTAGGTGTTTAGCTTGTAAGTATCATAACACTTTATTTTATCGGCAGTGAAAACTTGCCAGTGTTATTATAATATGCAGTCTCCAAAAACAGTGTCAAGCGGATGCCCAAAACTTTTTCCACGATTTTTTATAGTTTTACAGTAACTTTTTTTTTATTATTTTAAGAAAGTCTTTAATATTTAATAACCTTTTGGTTATTGCATGTCTATAGTTAAGATACATTATTGTATAATACATTTTTTTCTTAATTATCTGAATACGAGGGCTATCTGATAAAAATATTTTTTATAAATAACCTATTGAGTAAAGAAAATATCTTGAAATTATTAAATATTCAATTTCTAAACAAACAACAGTTTGAAGAACATTTATTAAAAGTCGCATGACCTTTTTCAACAAACCTTAATTCAAACATTTTCTTATTCTGTCAGCTATCCTGTGTAGGTATTTTTATAGAGCTGTCCCTCCAACATCTAAACAATTTATACTACTATGCTAATTTTGATTACTTACTAAAAAGCTCTATGATTTTCTAAATAATCATTAAAATAATATAAGATACACGTATTATCTAAGTTCGGATTATCGCTTGACTCCATTATAGGTACAACTTTATAGATGGCACGATGGGTATCATTTGAAACAAAATTGTGATGATTGGGCAGTTATAGGTATATTTTGCATGTATTTTACGCCACACTTTTAGAAAACATCGGGTTTTACCCGTTCATATTCATGCTAACTGGTAATTTATATTTTTTTTTTCACCACGAAACAATGTGTATATTATATTCATATTTTTTTATCTGTGTCCTTGCTATACGTACGTAATCTATAATATCTGGTTTGCGATTCTACATCAACAAGTACAGATACTAACTTCTTCAGCTTTAGCTGTAGCTTCTTTAATTTCCAGTTCCTTTATTTCTAATTCCTTTTTTAATTCATCAACACTAGCTGCTGCCTCGACTAGTTTATCCAAACCAGTAGTCATTCTGATAATGGAATTATTAATGAAAATTATAAAATCGAAATAAGAAAATATTTATATTTAAGACTAAGACATATGTGCGTATATCCATATTATATCCACAGACCTCCTCGCCAATTCAGCAATGTTCGCATGCTTTTCCTTATACAATACTTTGTATCCCTCCAAGAAGGACAAGTACGATTTGGGAGTAACGTGTGCTTGCCTTCTAAATCTATCATAGTAGGTAACACAAGTATCTGCTACATTGTCTTGTACCATACCCATTATCTCAATCAGCTGTGTCTTTGTTTCCGGGGAGCAAACAACCTAAGAACAAATAAAAGTGAATATTAATTATGTAATAAAAAACCGGCCAAGTGCGAGACGGACTCGCGCACGAAGGGTTCCGTACCATTATCTATAAAAACGGCAAAAAAAATCATGTCTGTTTTATAATATTTTTTAATTTAATTATTTATTTTTAAACTGAATAATATAACTCAATATTCTGTGAATATTTCAAGCGTCTGTATTTTAGTATTTGTTGTTATAGCGGCAATAGAAATACATCATCTGTGAAAATTTCAGCTGTCTAAATATCACGGTTCATGAGATACAGCCTGGTGACGGACGGACGGACAGACAGCGGAGTTTCAGTAACAGGGTCCGTTTTACCTTTGGGTACGGAACCCTAAAAAGCAATGCTGCAAACGCATTCCATTAAGAAAAGTTAGAATTAAGCACTAACATGATACTCCCACAGGAAATGATGCGCTACTTCAATCAACGCCACTTTTGGCCATTTTTGGAACCAATCCATTGTCGAACCAGAAATGAGACCAGGAAACTTCAGAGCTCTGCTCCTGAATTTTTCACCTACCTAAAACATAAATCAATATTCACACCAGTAGTCATTGATAAAACCTATACAACCATGACACTTAAATAAATAATAGCAGATTGTATCAGCACATTGACGCTAACGATGATGTAAAAAATTGTGTCATCGCGAAATCCTTAGGCTTAAGTAGCGAACCCCGCCGATCCTAACGGAAAAGGAAAGGGGATAACGCTAAGAAGAAGATATCAGCACAAAGACAAATAGTTAATAGATTCAGGCGTTACTTTGCGAAAGTCTTTACAGGCAATTTGATCTAAACTACTCGTACTTTGTGTGCTTCCGCTCCCGATTAGTTTCATACGAACTACTGCCGGCCGGCACCCACCCACTACCGTTAGTAGATGCATGCCGCCGCTGCCATAGCTGCTCCGGTCGTCTCTGCGAGTGTTCGCCATCTGAAATGTGAACCGGATGCACCCGCCACCGTTGTTGCCCTGGCTGCTCCGGTCGTCTTCGCGACACGTGTTTCGCCTCTCCACGAAGCATCCTCAGGCGCTGTAGCTGTTAGTCGTTAGAATAACATGCTGCGAATGAGTCATCGTTCTTTTTTTTTTTTTTGACCTGACTATGTAGTTAGCCCCGAGTGGGCTGTTACTACGTCACCGGACTAAGTCATCCTTCGCATTGCCGTCCTTTATACAGAAAAAGTGGAGGGGGTGGAAGAGGTAAGCGAAAAGATATTTAATAGAGGGGAGCTGTTTACGTCAGTCTGTTTGTTCATAAGAGGGATATTAGAATTTTTATGCTTAACTAGTTTAGATCAAATTGCCTACAAAGACAAATTTCAATACCTATTGTACCAACATAACTTACAGGAGAGAAACATAAGACGACGTGTAAATTAGCTCGGGATCTCATAATGAAGTACTCGTACAACACATCTGGTACAGGAATCCTTTTAGGTGCTTCTTTTTTCATTATTGGTGTTAGTTCATTCATTATTTCATCTGCAATTCATATAGCTCATAGTATAATATTATTTTGTGCCTTTTAGTATTTACCGCAGAAACAGCAGAAACCGCTTATGGCGCTGGGTTCTCTCTGCCTACCCCGCAAGAGACCTGGTGTGAAGATATACATACCGCAGAAACAAAGGATTAAATATACATACAAAAGTTCAATCCTGGAAGCTGTTTCCAACTCTTTCCTTACTCTAGATATTAGTCACTATTTGTGGACGAATCACTAAACGATTAAATACATAGTATAGATTGAAGATATCAAATCAAAGGAACATGAATTTGGAGGAACATTGTTATATTGAAATAACTAAAAATCATATTATACATGTTACATAAATTACCCATTTCATCTTTGGCAAACAAATTAGCAATTTCTCCTGAACTAAGAATGTTATTGAGAAATTCCAAAAACTGTTCATCTTTAATATCGTTGTCGGTAAATATGAAAGTAATTCCACGGCCTTGCAAACCAGCTATCCTATATAAAATTTTAATGTCATCCATAAAATTACTGACATTGTAAGATCTGTAAAATAACGAAAAGTATATAGTAGAAAAGTTGCGTGTAGATACTACATACGTGTGTATGTTAGAACAAGATAGCACTTAATTTACCAATAGTTTTAATATGTTAATGGATAGTATACCTCGATAACGTAATCTGATAAAATGAAAAGTTGGCTATGTAAGAAGCGAGTTTTGTTAAGCTTTGCTTTCCGGAACCACCAACACCGACCAACAAAGCATTTCCGCTGGAATAAGAAAAATATAAACTTATTGTCAGTTCTCAAAATAATACCGTATGATCTGATCGATCTAGTACGATGAACGACGTTTCTAATGACCATAGTCTTTAAGAAATCATGAAAAATAATACAAATAAAGGATTCCAGATCTCGTCAGTTTGTATATCAAAAATCATCAAAATGCCTGACTGCTATATTAAGTTACTTTGTATAAGGTGTTTTTATTGAAACTTAGTTAAGCGGGGTGTAGAAAGTACAACGCGAGTAGGCTTGTACTTGAACTTGTGGTTTGACTCCAGTTTGAGACAAGTCTAGTTCTGGTTTGGGTCAGTTTTGAGTAAGAGTAAAGTAATATAGAACGTAAAAAATTATATGTAATGGTATTTTGAACTAGTACATTTTTTTTGTAAATTCTCGAAACACCTAAACTAATTAACTCCTAAATCGCTTTACTACAGTGAAAAGCTACGAGTATCAGTATTGTACTAACCGAGGTGTGTTAATAATTCGCGAAATTATGAACAAATGCACCATGGCGTCGTGGAAGAATACCAGATCTAAATGTGCCCCTCTGATTTGTTCATTAAACTGTTCTTGAAATTGTCCTAGCTTCATTAACACAAAGTCCCACCTGCGTAAAAAACAAATATTAGAATCTATCTTGAAAAGATTGAGCGTTATCAATGGCGCTGTAAATTTTATTCTCACGAAGGCAGTTCTTCATATATTTTGGGCGCATCTGTACTAAAATCTTCGTCTTCGTCGCCAGTGGGTTCTACTGCTTCTCTTAGGAAGTTCACAAAGTAGGTTTCTCCTTCGGGAAATTCAGATACATAATCAGAAAGCTCAGCCGTAGCGGTCTTCCAGAAATTAGCAACAAACCAGTCTTTGTCTTCGAACGTGGTGAATCTATGAAGAATTTAAATGTTATTATTATTGAGCTAATAAGAAACTAGGCACATATATAATATATTATATAACGGTTTCCTTTGAAAAATATACTTTTTATTAAGTATATTTTAACATAATTAGTATGTTTAGCAATTGATCTGGATTCTTTTTTTACAAGCATTCATACGCTACCTACCATACCTAGCATATGTACACATTTAGTATCAACACGCTTGCAACACATTTAGTATCACTCTCGCAATGTCACCTCTGCTGCTAAAACAGCCATTCCTTAGGAGCTTACTGGTGATCACACTCACTCATAAAAACACAACAACTCTCTCTCACGGAGAGTCGTTATTTGGCTGCAGTTTTCGATAAGGTGGAGGTACTTCCCCAGACGGGCTGATTTGATGCACTCTACCTCTCCTAGCTTTCTTCTTATAAAAAGAAATCAGCAATGCAAGGACTGTGATTTAAATAATTCTCGCATTTTCTATTTTTTATGTACTCTCTTTTACTTCATGTGCATACGTAAATCATCTGCCCAGCCGATATATTTCTTGTCTTGTGTTTTTTTTAGTTAAAGTGAATATTAATATGTTCTAATACACTAATATTCCCTTCGACTAAAATTTACATTATTAAAAGTCGAGTAGTAGTCCTATTGTATGGACATGAATGTTGAGCTGTTTAGAAGATAAATAAAAAACGATTACATACCGATGGATATTTTGTCTTGTTCTTTGAAATATGTGTAAAGTTATGTTTTACCTCTATCTTTAGGTAGGTAATGACTGATCAGGGCAGATTAATGATGATGTATATTCACTTCAGTCTTACAATAAGCCTTTCATATATTAAGTAACTAGCTGCTGCCCGCGGCTCCGCCCGCGTGGAGTCAAATAACGTAGCCTATGTGGTAATCCAGATCATAATCTATCTACGTGCTAAATTTCATTCAAATCCGTTCAACCGTTTAAGCGTGAAAGAGCAACAAACATCCATCCATACATACAAACTTTCGCATTTATAATATTAGTAGGATAGTTCGGTTTCACTCACCTGTCCGAAATAACTCTCAAGCATTCATGGAACCATAATTTCAAGGCAACTTTTATGCTCGGCAATTCGTCTTTCTTGATATTTAAAATTCCTTCCCAAATACGCGACAAATCTCGGAGATTGAATACGTAGTGGAATTTTGCTGGCGTAGGTAACATTTTTACCTGAAACAAAGTAATCTTACATAAAAAGCGCCTTATAGTACTTATACATGCGTGTTTATACACGACACGTAGTTTCGTGAACACAGCAAGAGAGTGTCATTGACGAGAGCGATAATAATATAGCGCTACTGCTTAGCTTGACTGCTCTACTCAAACAGAGGCATTATCGTTGGCAACCCACCCAATTATCATGACATATTCTCCTCTCAAAACGCGTAAAGTGCCTCTCCCAAGTGTAGCTAAGTCTTAGCTTTCTTTAAAAAGTGCGCCAATAGAAACATGGGCACTGAAACTAAACACCAAAACCGGAAGAACGGCGCATACTATAGAGACGCACTCTTTGTTACGAAATCTAGTTTAAAAAACTAATTAATAACAGACATAGAGAAGAAACATCAATTCTCTTCCATGCAACTATTCTCTAGTCGTTGTTGTCGTAAAGTTGCCGATTACTTAATATAAGTAAATATTATTTAAATGGTAAATAGATTCGGGTGTTATTTTGCGGAAATCTATCAGTCTATACTTCTTACTCCGTTTCCATCCAGATTGGAGAGGTCCAGTACTCAAATGGAAAACCAGACCATTCTTATGTAAGGTCACACGTCTTTCGAAATATAATTTCTTGGACGTGCGGGTTTCCTCACGATGTTTTCCTTCACCGACAAGCAAGTGATGATTACAAATATGTACATTTATGTAGTTAGTTACCGGTCTGAACGGTAACCATACTTGATTTATCACAGCAAGTCGAATATAGTCATTTAAGTGTAGTAGATAATTAATTTTTCAGCTTCCGTAACTGTTATGTAGAATTTTATATTTGTTGTGGTGTGTTTTTCAATATTACACAAAAACCATAGCTGGAGTAACGCTAGCCCAGCCAGAAGTATTATTATGTAATAGGCATGTTCAAATAAATATTAGGTAAAACATTAGGTAGGTGCATTATTAGTTGCCTAGACTAGGAAAACGTCGCACTCTTTTATCCAAGGTACGAGTACTACTGCGTGGTACCTTTGATAAAAGAGGGTGATTGCGATTTCTTTTGTATTTTTTTTTTCTACGGTTACGGAGATGAATATCTAGTAACATGTTAATAAATTTATGCAAAGATAAGTTGGTTCTTTATTCACTGGATTATTATGCTCTAACAGTCTGTATTCCGCCACAAATAGTACGTTCTTTTATCGTGCTTTATATATTTACCTTTGTTTGCTGCCAAATTATACGTGTAACAGTCACCAGTTTAGGCATAAAATCAACTAATTTCTTATCGAATCGAGTTTTGCAAAAATAACCGGAGCTTATTGTTTCTGAAATATAATTGACCGATTTAATATATCATGTATGCAAGTTAATTAACATAACTGGATGATTTCTTGTTGTTTATTTATTGGGTACTGCCTGAAAAATCCTATCTCTAGTACAAAGCTGCATTCCTGAGTGCTATGAGCATTTTTATATAGGGTACTTGTGCAATCTTGGCAGGCTAAATTAACGTGAGCAGACAGGCTAGTATAAGATGAATATAGAAATTCAGTAAAAAATAGCGAAGACAATATAAATATAACTTTAAAGTTTATAGATACAAAAATGTGTTTGAGAATGCTATGTGTCTATACTCAAATGGGTATTTTACTTTCAAAAATGTAACTCAGTGGTTGATTTACCAAAGATTTTATCCATTGATACAGTGCTGGGTAACGTGCAGTTGAATATATTTAACTGGCGTTTCAATCGGGGCGGTATATCGTTGCGTCCTCCACCTGAAATAATATAATAGTAATAAAATCCAAACAATGCAAACTGTTAAAAATGCATGTTAATAATTGATATTAATTCGTGTTGACCTTCAAAGTGGAATGATGTTACGTTTAGAGATCAAAGATGCTAATTCCAAAAATCTCGGTAAATAACGGTCGCGGATTCTCTAATACAACCGTAAATACAGCTGCAAATAATTTACCTATTTATTTGAATAGTTTACTGTACCTATAAAATTGAGCCCCTGATGTAAGTGAAGTATTAATAGCCTACGATATTTCCCCTTTAGTGTTAATAATAATAAATAAAAAGAATAATATGAAACAATACGGTAACTATCTAATTGAGGGGTGAATTTCCAATCTTTGTCAATCTTAATTTATTATTGATCGGAAAGGACAATAGGCAAAAATATATGGGCTCCGATACAGCCTCCAATAGCAATATTATTACAATATTAGAAAGTTCATGAACTGTAGATCAAAGACTACTATGGTGCTTGGCCTCATGTATCGTATTATCGGTGTAATATTATCTTGTAAAGTGCAAATGTTTGTCTTTTAGTTTTAAAAACTTAACATCTGTACAATATGGTTATTGACTACCAACTACTAATACAGCCTAGTAACTAGGCTGCATTAGTAGTTGGTAGCTAGCTAGTAGCATCAATTAGTAATTACTGGTACAGACTAGTAAGTACTAGAACTACTATTATTTTTAGTCATTATAGTTGTAGAGTCGTTAGAGCTAATCGATTAGAGCCATTGAGTTCTACCAAATGTGTTCTACCGCCCATGCAGAAGACGATTATCACTACTTTAAATCGAAATTCGGTATGATTTAAGGCACCGTGTGCGTGAACGCGAGAGTGAGAGAGTATTATTCATCGAATAGATATATACGCTCGCAGTGACTGTATTTTATCGCTCCGCGCGCCGCTTTTATCACATATCACAGTTGTCGATTTCGATAAATTTTCTTCGATCCCGAAAGATTTGAATGAAATGTATATTGTATACGATATATTGGTATTTATATTACAATTAATTACCGTTAAAACTCTTTTATATTAATAAAAAAACAATGAATATCTTATATATTCTAGGCCCGTGATATTTTCCTTCCAACCTCACACAACGTTCAGACTATAGCGAAAGATTCTGGTATTCCACTGCCATAATTACTAGGAATGATACAAATAACTCACCTGGGTGAATCATAGCACCAAACATCTGTATATCAGCTATTGTGATAAAATCGCCGGGCTTATCCAGGGAATAGAATCCACCACACTCCATCATTTGACGGACAATTTCATTCGTTACCTAAAACATATAAATCTGTAAATGATGTGATTTCGAAACGTATTTTTTTTATACAATGTCGGGCGTCATACAAGCGTACGTCTCACCTCGATGCAAAGAGATTACCATAGCCTATGAACGCTTGCAACACATCAAGTATCACACTTTGCTGTTAACACAGTTACTCCTTAGGTGACCTTACTCACTCGCAGGAACACAACAACAGTAGTTATTTGGCTGCGGTTTTTGGTGAGGTGGAGATATTTCCCCAGACCGGCCGCTTTGATGAGCCCTACTTCTCTCAAAAGCTCTCGTACGATGATATCAATATTTACCTGATCACCCCATTCATTAACAACAGGCATGTTGATGTCATCCACAAATACAGTCATAGATCTGCCACCTGGTGGTCCGTAAGTCATGCCAACGCGTTTCTCTACGTAAGATTCCACAATCCTCTGAACCAAACAATGATACTACAGTTAGTCACATTATTCGTTTTTATGCATTATTATCATTGAATAGCTTAAAATTATCAAAAAAACTGGTGCTGGATTTAAACTGTACAAATGCAGTAGGTAATTATTTAATATTATATTTTCTTGGCAGTAAAAGCTTGGGCAAGAAAGCAAATTATTTAAAAATGAAGCAGAGCGCGCTGAAAACACGACATAGTGCTGGTGCCAATGACATGAAAATGAGGCTATCATTTTCATGTCGCAGAGTACACAGGGCAGTATGAAAATTATACCAGGAGTTATGTATAACACACTTTATGTACGTTATCACGATATTGGGATCACAAGCACTGAAAACACATACCTGGAACATATTCGGTGTAGTAGCGGAAGAAAAATTTATCATCTTGAATAACTTAACTTCATTGTCGTATTTCATCATGTAACTTTTCAACATGACAGTCTTACCGGTACCCTGCTCTCCGATAAGTAACACAGCTTTATTCTGCTTAGCTATAGTATCGATCAAGTAAGTTATGCATACATTGTCGATATTTGGCACTAAAATTGATGCATACTCTGGCACAGAGTCTGATGGGTAAATATATTCTTCTACGTTTTCAGACCTAAAAGATATTTTATTATACACTTTGCTGTAAATATTAAAAATTTTGCAGTGATAGCTCAGTGGATAAGGAAAAGGTCTATTGAGAACGAGATTCGAAACCTGGCGGGGCATGTACCACTAAATCGTATTTTCGAATTTATGTACTATTTATCACTTGCTCGGCGGTGAAGGAAAACATCGTGAGGAAACCCACACATCTAAGAAATTATACCTTCCTTCTGGGGTGTGGAGGTCTGATAACAGTCGCTCCATGTTATAATCTATGTCTTCGCTAAATCATTAAGCTTAGGTAGCGGACCCTGCCAATCTTAATGAATTCGAAAATGGGATGACGTTAAGAGGAAGAAGAAAAGACATAAATATTAAAAAGAAGGTAGTTAAAACGATTCATTAGTGCAATAGTAATGAATGAATCATTTTGACAATAGTAATTTCAAAAAGTCATTTTCTGCTACATGAACCTCAATAAATTAAAATACAAGCCCACAAACCAATGCTGCCAGACGCCCATCTCGTTCACCATGTATTCGAAAGGCATGACCCATTCCTTCGATTTTGCTCCGGGCCAATCCATTTTCACCGGCAACTTGGTCATGAACTCTGACATACGAGTGCGGGCATCCAATTCCAGCACAGCACCAAGCGACCACATCATGGCGAATACGAACAACCGTTCTAAGTGGCGATCGGTATGTTGTTCTAAAATTTAAATTAGATGATAAATTCATTTCCTATTTTCAATTTACTACAACAATATTTATAATACACCTTGTTTACACATTCATAGCTTGGTGACTGAATCCCTTTTGGTTCATAAGGTCTAAAGTTATTAAAACGTCCATATTATCAAAATGTCAGGAGCCTTAGAAATTGGCGAGCGTGCAGAAGATGAGCAATGAATATTAAAGAAGCAAGTGATGTGTGTAAGCACAGAGTCGTGTGACGCTCTGTTATCTCTGCCTACCCCGCAAGCGATAAGATGTTATAGATGAAAATGTCTATTTATTTAAAATAAACCGTATAAAACGTTAATTTATCAAAATTACCACAGCATTAAATTTTAGATTAGTTAAAAAATAATAATTATGACGACAGTTGCGTGTCAAGTATCACTCTACTTCAATTCCTTAGGTATTCAAAATTAGAAATGTTAAAAAAAACTCTCATTTAAATATGGAAGTCCAGTAAATTTAAAACTAAATTTCGTCTGTAAATAACACTTACTTCCACCAGGTATTTCAATTTGCAGCAAACCGGTTATCACATCGATTGCTTGTCTGTGAAACATAAACAAAATTTGTAATTATTATTCTGTTAAGAGTAGTAATGAATAAAGAACCAGTTAATAATACTGATTCTGGTTCGAATCCTGTGTGGTCATGTACAATTAAATTCGTGTTTTCGGTTTTATGTACATATATATGATTATCACTTACTTGACGGTGATCGAAAACATCGGAAATTCGCACATTCAAAAATTTTATTTTACATAGACGTCTGGGTTAACCTACGGAAGGTCAGAGTTTTCGTATAGGATGTGAAGGTAAAATGTATTTCTAAGATGTGTGACCTTACCTAAGAAAGGTCCGGTTTTCATCAGCATTATGGAGGTCTGATGGCAGTCGCTCCATGTAAAAATCAGTATCTTCGCCAAATCCTCAGGCTTAGGTAGCGGAATCCACCAATCCTATGGGATTAGGAAAAGAGATTACGTTAGCAAGAAGTATTATTACTAAGCTTATAATTACAAGAACTATTTCATTTCTTCTAACGTTAATATGTATATAATAATAATATTGTAAAAAGGTGAATATGCGATGAATGGTGTTCACACCAATAGTTTACCTGATATAAATAGCTTCTAATAGCTTCATCTTGGCTGGTAATTTTTGCTGCACATAAGTATGAACATCATCGTACACTTTATTAAAAGCATTTCGAAGAGCATCTGCTTCCTTCTGACCACGCTTTTTCAACCAACCCTGAAACAATCATGTATCACGTCTTTAAAAAATACAAGCTTACAAATTTAGGAAGTGTGGTTACAGGCATACATTACCTCGAGTACAGGCTGCCACTTGAGTACAGATGACGAGAGGTATACCATTCCCATCCTGCTGACAGTGGCTGGCGAGGCATTGTCCACATTATCCGGCTCAAACACCAGTTTACTGTTCTGTGCCATCGAGATACGATCACCATTCGCCAGAGTCAACGTCTTATTATCGTCCAGCACGGAGTTTAAATTTTCTATCCACACAGCATCAACTGGACCATCTTCGAAAACGCAAATCAAATAATAAATAAACCACTTGACGTTGCATGTTCTAATCCCCCCCCCCCCCCTGTAGCGGTGAATTGAATTAATACGTAATATCTAATCGGTTCTCCCTAGTTACTTTCTTCAAGTTTGAAAATAAATGTATAACATTGATTTCAAGCAATTCGATATCCGTTCATATGTCTACGACAAGCCCCTTGCAGTCAAAGAAAACTGGTGCCTAATTTTTATTTCATTAATAATACTTTTATACATATATCCTTACCCAGCACAATCCAAGTAGTATCAGACTTTTTCACTTTAAGCGCTCGTCTCCATAATGTAGAGAAAATGCCGTCGGTCCAGTCATTAGTCGCTACGTCTAAACGACCGAACATTTGAGGAGCCGTTATAGCCTAAAATAAATAACAAACCATTTTCTATTACTTTAAATGTTTACTAAATATTCGGCACCAATAAATGACCTTATATGAGTAACCGATTAACTTGTAAATTAATCAAATCATCAATAAAACTTATTCATTGAGTGTATAACATCTACCGTATGACTTGTGGAATAACTACAAAATAAAAACAGGAAAAAACTTATATAATTATTCCACACATAAGAAATCCTTATCGTGTTACACTTGTATATATATATTTGGATATTTTTAATACATGACAGTCATTGTGCAAAGAGAGGTAGGGCAACGACCGACTGGGGAATTACCTTCACCTCGCATGAACGAACGAACGACAAGAACTCACAGAAGCTCATGAGAAATCGCTGCGTTAGTAGCGAGAGAGGCAAAGTTCGGGCGACACTAGGTGTATTGTAAACGTCCGTAGTCTATAAAGTGATTACCGCAATTTACATCAGGGGGCGTATGCTTGTTTGCCTCCCGACGATGTATTCAAAATAATAGATATAGCCGGGAAAATTCCAAACAAAAATAGTACCTACTCGTTTGGGATTTTCCGGATATTTTTATGTATATTATACATATATCAATTTATTCTATTGAATAGCTTTAATATTTTATTTACCTTAGGATTCATCCTCATCTCCCTATGTGGTTTACCTAGTTCTGTAAGCGCAGCCATAAGAGAATGAATGCAAGTTGTCTTCCCTGACCCTGTAGGGCCCATAGTCATTAGACCGTGGCGTACTAATGACGTCTCATATAACTGAATGATCTTTAAATTCCAATCTGGGTGGTTAACCAGTCCACTTTTTTCGGTTACTGATGTTATTGCACGTTGCATTTCTCTAATAATTAAGAAACATTTGGTCATCACTTTTCATCATAGAGTGGGCGTTTGAATAATCTCAAGTTGATTTCTTAAAAAAAGAGTTCCTATGTTCATCATACCTATGTACAGTTTGAGTGAGCTTCATTCCAGGAAACAAGTCCTCAATCAGAGACACGAACAGCGGCTCATCTTCGTCAACTAGTTTGGACACGTTCATTTCCCTAAAATAGGAAACACTTATAGTACCACCAGTGATAGGCTAGTGGATAAAACACCGACTTAGTGGCCAACAGATCCCCGGTTTGAATCCTGGCATGTACCACTAAATTCGTATTTCCGGATTTATGTACATATTAATTATCACGTGCTCGGCGGTGAAGAAAACATCGTGAGAAAATCTGCACGTCCAAGAAATATATTTCGAAAGACGTATGATCTTACTTAAGTACGATCTGGTTTTCCCTCTGGGTTACGGACTGACGGTAATCGCTCCATGTAAAAATCAGTAGGATCTACACCAAATCCTTAAGCTTAGGTAGCTAGGACTTCGTCAATCCTAATGGATTAGGAAACGGGGTAACGCTAAGAAGAAGAGGAAATACTAATAGTAATGATATACTAAAACCGAAAAGTTACAGATTTATAACAGTCTTATAAAAATTTGACGAGCTCGGTGACGGAGTGGTTAGCATTGCTGCTTTAAACACCAAGGTTCGTGGGCTGGATTCCCACACAGGACGAATATTTATGTGCATGAACATGTTGTTTCTAAAAACACCCAGACCGGTGTGTTTTAGGAGAGGTATCAAAGCAGCCCAACTGGGGAAGTACCTTCACCTCGCAGAAAACCGCAGTCCAACAGCAACTCCCTGGAGGGTTGTTGTATTCCTGTGATTGCGTGAATTTACCCGTGATTGGATAACGTAGCCTCTGAACACTTGCAATATCAGAAGAATCCTCCTGACGTTTTATTAAAACAAGGAAAATAATATTATAAAAAGTATGATTTAGATTTATTTTATAATAGCGCCGAATACTTACTTTAATACCCTCATCATTATATTTTCCTCCGTGCTCTCGGGATTAGCTCGTTTTTGAGAGCCCATAGTTCTCAACACAGAAAGTATGTTCCGTAATCCAAAATCATAGTGTACTTGATTTGACAACTGTTCTTCGCATAGTTTATATAGAGTGAAGAACTTACGGGCTGTAATAACAATGGAGTTTTATATAGATATATAAACATTAGTAGCACGCCCCGGCTTCGCACGGGTGATCTCGTACAAGTGGTTCGATCACTGCCAAGCAATTTCCCAGATTCACAAGATTACCCGCTGTGCTAATCTGAAGATTCCCTGAAAATTTCATTAAAATCGATCCAGCTGTTTTCAAATCTGCACAAAACATTCATTTTTATATATAAAAGACTACTCGCCCCGAATTCGGACGGTTGATCCGATTGCCGAAATTCACTAGTCATCGGGTCGAATCCTGGTACGTGCCACTAAATTCGTGTTTTTGAATATATTAAACACTTGTAATTATCACTTGCTCGGCGGTGAAAAAAAACATCGTGAGGAAACCCACACATCCCAGAAATTATAATCAAAAGACTCCGACCTAAGAAAGGTCTGCTGGCAGCCGCTTCATGTAAAGATCAGCATCTTCGCAAAATCCTTAGGCTTAGGTAGCAGACTCCACCAGTCCTAATAGTGCAGTATAATAGGGAAATGTTAAGATTTTTGTTAGGAGTTGAAAATAACTTGCAGTGACTAAGATTTTTGCCAAATTTCAGTCGCTTATCAATATAATTTTATGTACTACCTAACTATGCTATATAATATAAAATTATTTATGATCTATATAAGATGTATCTGTATAAGAGGCTTAAAGTTACATGAAAATATTAATAAGTACCCAGCAGAATATTTTCTTTGAAACCACAACTGGCCAGTTTAACTCGAATGATGATCTGTCTATCAGGTACCATCATGGCCACAGACCGGAACTGAATTTTCAAGTTTTCGGGCAACTCCTGACGTCCAGCGTAACCCGGGTTCATGGTGATGATGAAAGCAAATTCAGGATTCAGACTAACTGTGTCTCCATCGCTGTTTAACAATTATTCATTAAGTCAATCATATTTTATTTATAAAATACGCGCTGTAATTGGTACAAGTAAATTCAGACATTATTTAGTCACAGCAGAAGCTAGTTAATATATAATAATAAATTGATTAGTCTATAAAAATTATATCATTATATTGCCTAGCGACCCTGAAGGCTGTGGTAGTTAAATTAATTCTATTAACAGGACGGGGTTCCTCCATTCCAGTGATTCTGTCAAATGCTCCGCTGACTGCTGAGCATGTACAATATATAATTAACCGAAGCCCTCCTGAGCTCAGTTATCTTCTCTATTACGAAAACCTACAATGGGTAAAAGTATAATACGAGAAATCGTACATTTTTATAACACTGAGGCACCAAACAGACAAAATCCTGAGGATGCCTCGAATTAAATTGTATATGTCGACTAGCGTGAGCAAGAGACGTGCGGTTGTGTTATTCGAATATAAAAAAAAACCTAGAACCCATTTTCAGTGTCACCTACCGGAGCCAATAGTAAATTCAAACCATGCATGGACCCGCTCAAACACACACAAAAAGATTATTACCCGATGATTCAAAAACTTATGATTCTGAATGCTTATCTTACCACTATCATCAAAACAGAGTCTACAAAATGTGTACTGAGCCTACAGGTTGTGTTTCATTCGTAACGTAGCGAAACCTTTACAA
Source organism: Pyralis farinalis (assembly GCA_947507595.1). Lineage (NCBI taxonomy): Eukaryota > Metazoa > Arthropoda > Insecta > Lepidoptera > Pyralidae > Pyralis > Pyralis farinalis. The sequence continues at coordinate 26,039,294 of OX382259.1, forward strand.
TGGGACCAAAATTGGACACAAGTACACTCTAATACAACACCACTACTCCAATCCATATTTAACCCACTGCTACATCTCTCTTTCAACCAAAGGAATTTTGAACATTCTCCGCCACGCTGTTAAACTGCGAATTAGCGGAGACCAATGTTTTTAAACCGCCTGAAAACTGCTATCTTTCCTTAGCGACTGTCATGTATGTATGTATGTATGTATATCTTCACGCCAAATCCCTTGCGGGGTAGGCAGAGAGAACCGAGCGCCATAAGACGCGGTCCTTGCATACTTCACTCGCTTCTGTGACATTCATAGCTCTTTTCATGCACGCTCGCCGGTTCCTGGGGCTTCTGACATCACCTTCTGATAAAACACGACCAATTTGGTCATGGTAGGTTAGTCTCGGCCTTCCACGGCTCCTACATCCTTCCACTTTTGCATTGTATATCTGTTTCGTCATTCTTTCGTCCCGCATTCTTTCTACATGTCCGAACCAACGGAGCATGCCCTTTCTTATCTTAACACCGACACCGATACTCTACTGTCCATACGGAGATAAGAGAGTGAACGATGCTGGTAAGTTACTTTTAGACGTATGTATGGAACGAAACCTTGTGTCGAACACGCTCTTCCATCACAAGGATATTCACACTTACACATGGAGACGGAATGAACAGAAAAGTGTGATTGATTTGATTTTGATAGATGAACGTCTCCGAAAGTCGTTAATGGATACAAGAGCCTTCAGAGGTCCCACTCTTGAAACGGACCACTATCTGGTGGTAAGCCGATTTGTGGGCCTTTTCAAGAAGTAGAGGCACTGGCGAGACTCTCCGTGTCTCAGTAGAAAAGAACTTTGACAGAGAGTTCACTCCTACAGTAACTGTTGTCTCTCTGTTGTTCTGTAAAATCGATGGCATCGTGTATGTCAGTCAATCGTAAAAGTATATTAAGGAATGTCTATCACAGCATGTCTATAGATGGGTCTATTTATGTCGATCTTCTCCGTGCTCGGATAACACGTTATGTCATCGGTCCTGGCTTTTGACGATAGATGACAGTCGCTCCTGTGAGCTCTGCTGATCCCCAGGAGCTCGAGAAGTTTTGGGAGACTGTAAGGGGTATTCTGGATTTGGCCGAAGCGAATGAACGGATAATTATGTGTGGTGATCTGAATGGATGGGTTGGGACCAAGCGAAGCAGTTATGATTCAAAAACTTATGATTCTGAATGCTTATCTTACCACTATCATCAAAACAGAGTCTACAAAATGTGTACTGAGCCTACAGGTTGTGTTTCATTCGTAACGTAGCGAAACCTTTACAATGGGACCAAAATTGGACACAAGTACACTCTAATACAACACCACTACTCCAATCCATATTTAACCCACTGCTACATCTCTCTTTCAACCAAAGGAATTTTGAACATTCTCCGCCACGCTGTTAAACTGCGAATTAGCGGAGACCAATGTTTTTAAACCGCCTGAAAACTGCTATCTTTCCTTAGCGACTGTCATGTATGTATGTATGTATGTATATCTTCACGCCAAATCCCTTGCGGGGTAGGCAGAGAGAATCGAGCGCCATAAGACGCGGTCCTTGCATACTTCACTCGCTTCTTTAACATTTATTGCTCTTCTCATGCACGCTCGCCGGTTTCTAGGGCTCCTGACATCACCTTCTGATAGAACACGACCAATTTGGTCATGCCCGATCCATCGGAGCATGCCTCTTCTTATTTTAACACCGACGCTCTCTTTCAGACCAACTCTATTTCTAACATCATCATTGCGAATACGGTCTACAAGCCAAATCTTCCAAATTTAAGACTAAATAAACAAAACTGTTTCTTATTGATATACATAAATAATGTACATAATTTACCTGAATAAAAAGAATTCCTTTTTCTCACGTCTAGCAGTCAGGCAGATGTAGATTTGTTGCGCAGCTACAGACAATACTGGTAACTCAATACGGTTGAATTCATCAAAACAGCCCCAGGTACCAGATTGTGCTAATCCTTTGTAAATACGACCCAAACCTATGTACAAATGAACGTGAACGTAATTTCTCATTATGGCATTAAAATAGGAATATCCTTGTAGATATTTACCACATTCACCAATCGCTTGCAATAGGTGTATATGTGATAATCACTCTCTGATAAAACAAGCACAATTTGGTAGTAATAGGAAAGTCTAGGTCTTCCTCGGCCTCTAATCCTTCCATTCTATTTCCCCATTCTGTCCATATATTTGAACTAATGGAGCATGCCTCTTCACATTTAGACATCAACGCTTTCTTTCAGAGCAACTCTATTTTATATACCTAATCACTGCGAAATCATTCAACAAGCGTTGATTACAGTACAGATTTTACGTAATGCTCTCGCTTCTAGTATTGGGATCCGAATTGAGTTCTTACATGTACTTTCTAGCATTCTTTCTGGATTTCTGCTACTTAGACATTTTCGCAATACTTTATTCGCGCCCTTCCTTGCACTCATCAATTATAATCTATCGACAGCCGCGGTGCAGTCCTGCTAAAACCACATGCATTATATACAACAACCTCTTTTACTTTTCTAATTCCAGAGATCTTTTGCACGACACTGTCAAATGCTTTCTCAAGCCTCACAAAACTTACTTCTCCATGATATTAAAACTTGAAGCATATTTTACGTTCCTTTTTGGGATACATATTGTTCCTCCCAAAGCATTATTTATTGTCTTTGCTAACTTTATACATTTTTAACTTCATATAGACTCTCAATCTCAACGATCACAAACTCTCCGTCGTATTAGCGTTATGTACAATCACACATTTCACTAAAATATTAATTACACTATACTAACATATCTTCTGTATTGACAAGCATGTCATCCGCTTAGACTTTATCTTATCCATTCTGGAGGCCGATGCACAAATTTTCTCTCTCTCTCTCTCTCTTCTTGGGAAGTCTCGTTCTTTACCCTTTTCCAAAAAAAAAATTGTGTTTACCTTGAAGATTGTCATCAGCTTCTCTTCCTCTGACATTATTCCTTTCAAGATTTTCCTTCACTACAGCTTGAATCCAAAGCTTCCCGCTTCGATAATCTATTTCGTCCTTAATTTCTTTCATGCTATCACATAGGCGCAAAGATCCAATACGCTTTTCTCCTTCTTGCTTCGTAGGGTTTAATCTCCATGCCTCATCAGATGTCGCCTTTCAATTATCTAATCCCAATTTATTAAATGTACGCATTTCCATGATTCTTTCACATTACCAACCATTCTTTCTTTTAAAAAAATCATCAATCATCTACATATGCAAGTCTCGCAACCGCAAATCTTTCACTGACTAGGCGTTAAATTTTTACAGCTCGTTCCAGATTTCAGAGCTATACGTACTTGTCAGTACCTCCACTTCTTGAAAAGACTAACTAGCCGTCTTGCCACTAGATAATAGATTACACTTTTTAGATCATTTCATCTCCATTTGTGTACGTGTAAATCCATAAGGTGAAATAATAATCGTTTCATTCAACATTAAATGAAAGCAAAATATACTCATCAAAGCCTAATATTATGAATGCGAATATATTGTATTATTAGTTTACCTCTGAAATCCATTTGATCAGAGCAATTGAACACAATGACAAGCTTTCCAAGCGTTCGAGCCATGTCTTTAGTAGTCTCTGTTTTGCCGGTACCAGCAGGACCGGCGGGTGCCCCACCCATGCTCATTCCTATAGCTTGAGATAGAGTAATATAGCACCGATCCGTCAGTGGCGTGATCACAAGTCGCTCAGTAATACCCAAATACTCATTCTGGTAAAAAATATATCATTATTTTATTAGATATACCTACACCTTTATTAGATTGACCGGTGGCGGTAAGTTTCCCACTATCTTTCGGCGCCGTAATTTTCGTAAGAGTCTATTTGTTGTCCTCCAATTGTACACCGATGTTTTTAGTCAGCAAATAGATCTCACAATTACAAAATATTCCTCATGCACAGCTTTCTAGCCATATAACGTATCTTAGATCATAGAGAATATAAAAATGCAATGAAAATAATAATAATTCACGTATACATAAATAAAGGATTTATAATTAATTTTTAACCATCCTGAAATTTCTGGGTTTCCCACTTGCATATAAAATACTGACATAACTACATAGAGGGCAATTTATTATTTGATTTATAGCATGAAATTTTCTATATAACAATTATCGATATGTAGAAATGAAACTATTGAATTAAATTTCTAACCTGATATAGAAAATCTACATCGGTAATTGATACCACACAATCGTCACTATCTTCAAAATAATAGAATCTGGCCTGTTTCTGCCATTCGAAGTCCATTGGAGACTTAATTCTCATACGTACTAAATCGTCGAAAATATCTCTGTAATGTAATAATAAAGATATGAATTATGCTGGACTATATTATAAATGAAAACAAGTTTCATATACTTAATAGTTTTAATTCGATTACGAGGCTGATAACAAAGCTTATTGTACGTCAAAGTGCGAAATGAAATGTGTTTCGGAGGTGGATTGAAACATTTGTACATCATATTTCCATAATTATATGACCGGGAACATTTATTATTTTAGTTTTTTTGGCATTGCGATAATTTAAGGGACTCTTGTTTGATTTTTTTTTAAATATTCGATGCTAGACGACATTTCATCTTTCAAAAACGCTCAGCAAACTTGTTTAATAATAGGTATGCATAAAACCTTAAATTTATACCTTTGATGTACGTGAATCGTAATCATGGTCTCAATTCTTGTTCTGTTTAGTGGTGACAAATCTTTGACCGTCAAATCAATCAAACCGTTCAATAGATCTAGATTCTTTTGATTTGTTAGTTTCATAATAAAGCGATCAACTCTAGCCTTCTTTAGAGCGTACTCAGCATCTGTGGTCCACAAGATTTGCATACCTAATAGACCAGCCTGTGAAAATAATGCATGCAGTAGCATATAAAATAAATTTCTCCAGCGTGTTTAATTAATTATGTATATAAAATTATTCTGCTTACCAATATCTCAACTGCTGTACTTGGACTACTCTCGTTTTGTAACTTAAGAAGACTTACCTGGCCAGGAAAATTCCAGAAGCCAACCAAGAACTCAAACTCAGGGTCTCCAGCTATCGTTTGTGCTATATTGGCTATAACATTTCTGACGGTATCTTTCATTGTGTCCAACAATGTGTTCAGCCAAATCTAACAACGGAAAGTTAAAATGATGATGACCATCCTATGATTGTCATTGACGTCCAGGAGGAACTACAGAAAAACCAGCTAATTTTGCCTTATGGTAACCACCTGATTATCATCAGGTAGGCTGTACTAATTTTTGTCACCTCAGCGTAAAAAACTTTTAAACATTTATTTAGTTAGGTGACAAACAAACATGCGGCATGCCTAATGATATGCAATTACCGTAGCCCATGGTCATTTGCAAGAGTACTTTATTTTTGTAAAATAGTTATTGCGTGTGGTATATTTCTAGTAATTTAGTAGTAGTTTCTTGTTCTTAGATCCTTTCAAACGTGCACTCGTAATATTTCTGTAATTTTATTAAATTTATTCGAAAGTGTGTTCACGATTTTGGTAATATTTTGAGCAGTTTTTGACGTGTGGAACTGACTGGCTGGCCCGCTCGGTCATTAAAAAACCGCTTAATTTTCTCATTATATTTGATTTACTTCAAAAAAAAATAGTAACCTAATACCGTAAATATATAGAAACAAATGATTACTTATGTTTTCATAAAATAAAAATTTGTTTCTAATATACCTATTTACAGAGTATGTGTGTAACGAATATACTGTTGTTTTGATGAGCTCAGTGGGGTAGAGGTGAAACGTACTGTTACATTACCTTGACACCAGTGCTCGTAGGTTCGATTCCCACTATCTGTTTGTCTTGGTCTGGATGTTTTTAAGAGAGATAGGGCATCAAAGCAGCCCGTCTGAGGAAGTGCCTCCACCTCACAGAAAACCGCAGACATATAACAACTTCATAGAGGGAAGTTGAGTTCCTGTGTGTCAGTGAGGTCACCAGTAAGCTCCTAAGAAGTTGCTGCGTTAGCAGCAGAGGTGGCGTCGCGCGAGTGATACTTAATGTAATGCACGCAAATGCTTCCCGGCGTTGTATATAAAAAAAATGATATTGTAAGTAAAAATAAAACATCTATTTTGTCGCATTTTTGACACTGTTGTTAAGAATAATTTCCTGCAAAATTAAACATTGTTAAATGGTGTATAAAGGGAAGAACTTTGCGTAAAAGAAAAGTTACGTTTTGAACTTGTTTCTGAAATAATTGCTTTTTGTCACATCATGTAAACCCACACTCATGTGTCACTGATAGGGCTTGGGTCTCTCTTCAATCGAAAGGGTGCAGAGAGCACTCAGTCATGTTGGTCTATTGTGAGGGTGATGTATACTAATTCTCAATGGAGCAAAGACAATACACGGTAATTACACAGAGGAAATCGTGCATTGAATTTATTATATAATCGGATTCCTAAGAATTGTGTGCTTTATTTCTATTAGAATATTACAAAATACCTCTACGCCACCAAGGCATGCCACGGGTCGATCTAAAGGTATGATTTCTCCATTGTCAGAATTCATGTTGATTATTCGCTCTTTGTCATCAAAGTCAACCGTATACAGCGCATCGAAAATACTTGGTAGGTGGGGCTAAATTCATAAAAAGTATATTAGTACATCAATAATATATTAATATTATATTTTAGTGGGTGCAAGTGTCCTACAGCACTCTGGCTTGGGGTTCAAGTTTAAAAAATCTTGTAAGACGTTAGTAAGACCAAAAACATCATCGCATAAATTAGTGGTCCAAGACGCTGAATAAATTAATCAGCCTTAGCTCCCCAGCACGCGGTGCGACCTGCGTAAGGCTGCGTAAGGTGGGAGCGAGCACCGTTTTCATACTTCGGTTCACACTGCGAGCGAAACTACGCCAAGCGACTCAAAACGGTGTGAACGAAATACCCGACGATTCCAGCTAAGTTAATTCATTCAACTCGTAAGTCGTTCACTCACTCGCCTACCCGCCCGCTCTCGCTTTGGAAATCTACTACGGAGATAGTCGACGCTCGTCTTTCGAATAGCAGCACAGTGAAAAGAAGTTTAGTTGATGATTTTTACACAAAAATGAATAAAAAAGATATTTTTTTTTAATTAAAGTGCGTTATTCAACTGCGATCTATTAACGGTAAATAAGTAACACTCTCTTCGCGCGCTTCTCCTCCTGCCGCTCGCTTACATAGTCGCCAAAGTTTCGCCGAGTTCGCATATTTCACTCGTCTCGCATTGCCAGCCTAGCCAATATAAGGAATTTGCCTGTTCTGGTGATTTATAAAGAATTATAAGTCACCACCAAAAAAATGAATAATAAGTAAGCAGTTACTGCAGAACTTTTACTATTTCTTGAAAATGTGTGACATGTTCTCGAAACTAAATCCTTCCTTACCATCACAATGGTACCGTGCTCTCCATTAGACGGTCAGTAAAATATAGAGATAAGAGAGTCATCGTATATAGTCCCAGTCATCACATAAAACGTAAGGTAAGATAAACTTAAGGGTCGTTCTACGAACACACAAGATATAATAAGTTCCTAAGTTTAGGAAACCTTCCCAATAATGACAATTCATAAAGGCGGTATTCTCTTGAAGGTCGCAAATCTTCTAATACCCCTTTCCGTTCGAAAGACCTAAAGTATTAAAATGTTCATATTACCAAAATGCCAAATGTATTCATTCCGTTTAAAGTATTAATTTAATACTCTGATAATTTACGTTCAATTTACTATTTATTTACATTTATATCTTTATTATTTTCTTCACATTTATTTTACTACATTTTAATACTATAGTAATTTTCATTTATGGACGTTTTAAACAAAGTTATTTTGAACAAACAGACATTATGATACTATGAACATTATAATACTTTATACCTTATGAACCGAGAGACTGATACCTTATATTTTACTACAGGAAGAGAACGTGAAATGAATGCCCAAATGAAGAATAAATCTACTACTTTTCGTGGTTCTATCAAATTACATCATACATAGAAACAAATAACAGCATACTTCATAAAACATAAAGGTACTTCCTACTTTCACCGATGTTAAATATGAATACTTCTAGTGCATATCGTAGTGGTTATATAGGAGAAAAGATCTCACTTGAATTGAATGTGGATCAGAGGCCTGACCCAAAATTTCAAGGAGCACTGGATCGGAAACGAAGAAGAATCTAGGAAAGATAAGTCGTTTCGTCTCCAAATAGCCGGTCAGCGACTTCTGACAAGCTTCCAATTGTTCGTACAAGTGCGGTAGAAGCTGTTTCAGAGTATCGTCCGACGTACAGGTTTCCACGCAGTTTACAATGTCACGAGCACGGTACATTATCTTTACATATGTTTTGTCGATAGTCTGTAAAAAGATAATGCTAAGAATACTTTGTGTTTAATACTAAATTTATTTCTTCTACTTAGCGTTATCCCATTAGGATTGGCGGGATCCGCTAAGTCTAAGGATTTGGCTAAGATATTGTTTTTTACACGGAGCGACCGTCGTCGGACCTCCACAACCCAGAGGGACAACCAGACCTTTCTTAGATAAGGTCACACATTTTTCGAAATGTAATTTCTTGGATGTGCAAGTTTCCTCACGGCGTTTTCCTTCTCCGGGGAGCAAGTGATAATTACCAATATGTACATAAATCCAAAACAATAATTTAGATTTATGTACATATATTTGTAATTAAATTAAATTTATTGTCCAATTTAAATAGAAAAGAGAGAAGAGAGAGAGAGAGAAAAGCGCGCATTTCACAATACATTTTAAGATATATGCTAACGCTTTACTTTATAATAGTATGCGATCTTTGCTTTCTGTATTGACGCCACTTTTAGCCGCCCTATTAAGAATTAATCTAGGCAATAGAATTCCAACGCTTCGTCAGATCTTCGGACTTTCGCCGGTCGTACGTCGCCAATATTCAATAATTATGACTCTGCGAGCTAGCAACGTAGAGCATGCAGACTTTAAAAGCTATGTCGATCTCTTTAGGCCTCAGATTTTCTAATAAAAAAATCGGTGGTGCAAAAAACTATACATTTGAAAAAGTTGGAAACTAAATGCACTTTAAATTACTGAATATGTATCTGTAACTTGTGGTCGATGAATGATGGTTATTTTGACGAGCCCGGTGGTGGAGTGGTTAGCAATGTTACAATAAAACTCGTGGGTATGACACAGGGCTAATATTTGTATGCATGAACATGTCTATTTGACTTAATCTGGATGTTTTCAAGAGAGTTTCGGCGCAATAGAGCCATTCGACTGGGGAGTGCCTCCGCCTCACAGAAAAGTCATAGCCAAATAATCACTACCATAGGGTGTTGTTGTGTTCCTGTGAGTAAGGTTAGTAGTGTGCTCTTAAAGAGTAGCTGCGCTCGAGTGTTCCTTCATAGGCTACGGAAACCGGTGGGCCGTATGCTTGCATACCTCCACACGATATATAAAAAAAGGTCTCTAAAAAGCAGTATTGTTTATGTGTGAAATAAGTAGTAACATTAAACTATTACTAACGCCGAATCTCTTAGCCTCTGCAGGTAGCTGCTTGGAGATATCGCCCCCTACAAATACAGCCTCGAGATACATCCACAACGTCTGCACTTGCAGCCATTTCTCTAAAATTTCGGACGTATGAACCAACTTGTTTATCCACAGCAATATGTCTTTCTTGAATGGTGCGTTATACCTTTAAACGTACACAAATAGATTTCCTTAGAATTTACGTCAACGTTAGATACCCAAAAGTATTATTTATTGGTATTACGAACTACATAACCAACTAAGAGCACTGCTCTGGGGGCCAAATATTAATCAGTACCTAAATAATACAAATAATATGAAATATGTATATATAGATACCTATTAGATGCTAAGGAGTTAAGTATCATCAACGAGTCTTCAAGCATTGTGATGGTGTCAAGCGTATCTTGTGGTCGTATCAGAAGCTCTCCACGGTTCTTGAATGGTCCGAATGACAAATCAACCACTGCCCAATCGGCAATTATCTGTTTCAATTTTGCTTCAATGTCCTTCTCTTTCACGGCGCTAATACAGATATCCTAAAAAGGAAAGACTTGTTGCTTCATTGTAATATGAGCTCCTTATTGACGTGGAATCTGTTTGAGCCGATCACGATCGGCGATGTCTGCTGCCAATCAGCTTAATGCCAAAATTAAACCGATTCGTATTGGACACCGCCGATCGACCGTCGCCCGTGGCACATTTCTGTAACATATAACAGCAGGACCCTCCGCCATAGAAGGATATGGTTGATATGTATTATTAATATCACATGTCACGTACATTGACGAAAAATATAGGTAAGTACTGGAATAATTTCTGCTCCAGAAATATTTGAGCTTTAAATATTTTTATTGACATTCATTTCATTGGCATGCACTAAAATGAAATTTGTGAAATTCTGATTGCTGAATCTGCATCACTGAATAATTAACTTAAAAAATTAAATGAAAACACAAAAGTAACATTACTACTACACCAACCCTCACTCATCCTACTGCAGGGATATGTACTGATACTGATGCACGCTGTCGGTTATACAGGTTTACTATACAATATCTATGCTTTTAAAATTTACATATATTTTAGATTTTGAATAGATGTATATTTCTATATGTTGCTAGAATTTACCTATACTATATACCTAGTCCGGCCATAAGTTATGTTACAAATGAATATGCATTTATTTTTTTATGAAGTAATGTAATTACTAATAAAATTTATAAGTATGTACATATTTAAGTCTCAGCATAAAATAAAAAAATGATTCTAATATTATATTACTTTTTAGTCATTAAGGTTTATTGTCAACATTTTCATGCCATCCAGAATTCCAGACATCAACGTAATCAAAAACCTTACCTTGGACTATAAAGATATCGTTAAAAAAATTGCCTTATTAGTTAATTAATCAGCAAGATGCATCACGAGCAGGTAAGGTTACCTTGGCTCCTAAAAGATGACGATTTGGAGCCCTTACATCCCAATGCAATCCAAGTCAAATACAGGTCAGGCTATGATGGACATAAAGCTGAGGTAATAACATTGAATGTATCATTAACATATCAAGTCTATGCCGCTGAAGAGTTCTCTCCTGCGGAGATGATCCTTATTTCAACATCAGGTTATGGTAAAAATCAAGCTGAGATATTAAATTTGAACGTATATTTAAAATGTCAAGCCCATGCCATTAACCATTTAAGTGTTCTCTCCTGTAGAGATGCTCCTAGGTGGACCACCAGAATTTCAATACCAGATTATTATATTGTCACCGGACTTGCATAAGTTTGCCAAATTTGAGATCAATCGGATACCAGGAAGTGGTCGAAAAATAGTACAAATTTACTTACATACAAACAGTGCAAGTTAAATACCTAAAAGCTTGTAAAAATATTCAACCACCCGGTTTTAAAGCATTTGTGTTTATCTCCATTTATTTTACTTTCACTTTTTAAATTATGTGTACAATTGTAGGGAATGCAATTACCTCTACATCTTCTTTATTCTTCAACAGAGGAGCTTCCATAATGTTGGCTAAAGTAAACGATTCCGACTCCACGTCCAATACACAATCTAAAATATAAAGTTTATGATAACGAATGGAACAATTAAACTGAGCACTTTTTATGAGGTGCTTGATGGCGCCGTTGCGTATTTCAGACTTATGAAACACGCAAGCTAAGCAGCATCGGCCGCAGTCTGTCTATGGAGTGGATTAGAACTCTCGAGTTCCACCGTGCTTTGAGCGCATGTTAAACAGTCGACCTCTGTTGTTTTCGACAGAAGATAGTAGCTAAACAAATTAAGGTAGGGGGCACAAAAGAAGCAAGACTGCGGAAGTAGAGGTACCTTACAGAAAAAAGGAGCGTAACAAACATTTCCTGGTAAGTTATTATATTCTTGTGCGTGAAATAACCAGTAAACTGAGGAATTGCAGTATTAACAGCAGAGGTGGCAACACGCGAATGATATTCGTGCATCACAAGCATTCATAAGTTTCGGTAACCACTTCAGGTGGGATGTATGGTTGTATGCCTCTCGACGTTGTATAAAAAAGGCAATATGATGAGGTCACAAGACTAGCCGGGAGTTTTGGCGACATTCAACTCTTAATTGTGAGGTGGCTTGAATAAGGTATGGAGCGACACAGTAAGGGAAGATTATCTATGCGTCGTCTACGGATCTCGTTTGGGAGGTCGCATTATATTATGGGTGTGGGACGGTTGTGCCAGTTGTCAATCCTTCCGATCGGTTAGGTCGATCTTTTTTATTGTACGAGTACTAGCAGAATTGCAAAGGTCATACCTTCGCAATGCTGATAATAAGAGCGTTGGGTCATTTTAAAAATTTTACAAAAGTCTCGATTACCGATATGACGCGAAAGCGGCGATTAGCTGGCCGGCCATCTGCTGACGCTCTTTTTTGGGAGATGTCACGGCACAACGTGGGACGACCAGCATTGTCTACAGGGGCCGGACGGCATTGCAAGAACATAGGAAAGACGTCCCAGGGACACAATAACAAAAACAGAGGACAGTTAGTTTGCTTGGAATCTAGTGGTACTTATATTTAGTGAGACAAACATAAGAGGTTAATGACATAACATCTAGGACGCCGAGTTTGCTTGAGCTGTCGCTGCTACCGTTCTTTAATTGTATAGTAATTTTTATTCACTAACTCATAAGATTTTCTAATCTCTTCCAATGTCGCTCTTTCATTGCCTTGTCGGCCATCAACTCAAGAAGCGGGCAAGTCTGGTTGAAGTCATCAATTTTGTTCTTCAAATCAATGTAGGCCGGCCAATCTTTCATCCCCTTTGGCAATTTTCGACATCTGTATTAGAGAGATTAAACTAGTTTCATTGTATATATAAATCTAAACTAGACAGCAATTTTATCGTATCTCGAAAATTCCAACTGTATTAGAGAGCCACATTTATATATAACCAGGCCACTCAGAAAGTATTGCGAAAAAAAGTTTTTATGAATGAGAGACTGGCCAGTTATAATCTATTTTGACTATTTTTAAGTAAAAATAGCTATATCCCAATTTCAAAATCTCCCTCCACATTTTTGCGAGCTAATTTAAATTATCGTGTCTCATTAAAAAATGGATCTGCACCAGGAACATTTTCGCGCTATGATTTTTTACGATTTCAAGTGTCGCCTGAAATCGTATAAATCGTACGATAGGCTTCAAATGGTATTCATGGAAGAAGGCCCTTCCAAGGCAACCATATATCGTTGGTATAACGAATTCAAGCATGGTCAACTAACTTTGGGGGATGAAGAAAAAAGTGGTCGCCCTTTGACGGCTCTTACGGAAGAAAACGTGCTAGCAGTGAAAAATTTAATCCAAAACAATAGGCGAGTTACATATCAGGAGATTCAGCACATACTGCAGATTGGATCGGAAAGCCTTCACGAGATTCTACACTTGCATCTTCGCGTGAGGAGGAGATTCACGCTGGGTGCCGCACAACCTCACCATTGCTCAGAAGCAGGCCTGGGTAAAATGGTGCCGTGATATGATAAACAAAATTGAAGCAGGCTCGTCTCGTCGTGTTTACGACGACATTACAGTTGATAAATCTTGGATTTTTCGATACGATCCAGAAACGAAGCGCCAGTCGATAGTTTAGGTGCTTCAAAACGAATCAACGCCTACCAAAGTGAAGCGATCTAGAAGCGGGGCAAGATTTTGTACGCGAACTTTTTCAATTTGACTAGCACCTGGTGTCAATTCCTTTACAGAACCAAAGAATCATCAACGCCGAATGGTATACTACCAAATTGTAGAAGTTTTCTCTGTTGTGAGCAAGAAACACAGTACTCCGCGGGCTACTGCTCCACCAGGACAACGCGCCCGCGCACACCGTGCTCAAAACGAGGGACTTCCTGGACAGCACGCCGGTCAAACTCTAGGGTCACCCTCCTTACAGCCTTGACCTAGCACCGTGTGACTTCATTTTATTTCCGAAAATAAAAATCAGCTCAAAGCGATACAATTTTCGTCGCCGGCGGACTGGAAAAAGTGTTTCGAAAACTGGTTCAGACGCATGAAACTTTGTATAGAGGCTGGTGGAGAGTACTTTGAAAAAATTAATAAAAAAAATATTTACCTACACTTTTTTTATTTTCGCTTAATTTTCTGAGTGTCCCACGTAGTTCTTAATAAATCATAAGTCATATCATACTATTACTCATTAAAGAGAAGGAGAAAAGAGATAGAAATGTAATTTTAAAAATTTGTTTATTCTGAATATAAATTATTGATATTAAATTATATATTGAATACTTAATTCTTTTAAATTTTTCATATAGTTGTAATCTATATACATTGCGACCATAATAATTAAAATTGTGTATGCTCATGCAAATCTTTATAGCACTTGCGAATAAGAAAATCATGCAGAGAGAGAACTTTTAATTTAATGAAAAACAATAGTTCACGTGATTTCGTTTGGCATAGGTTGTACATTGCTCTCTGCTACTGCTTTTTGAAAGTTTGTATATTACTCATTAATTTATGTTAGTAAAAACATTTATCAACGTATTTAAGGAAAATAGGTAAATGGGCATAAATTAAATTTAAGAGAACTTAAAGGTCATTCTGCAATTGATACTCAATAAATCTTCGTATGTAAAAAAGATCACTATTAATTAATTACAACAATCTTGTGATAAAAAGTAATAAAGTCAAACAGAACATCGAAGTAGTTTCTTTCTGCTACGCTATGCCCATTAGGCACACTTTGCCTACATTGCGATGGCGGCTCTATGTCATACAAACTATCGCACAGTATCTAATAAGCGGCAGTAGTAATCGACCGAATAAAAAAGTTTCTTATAGGAAGATGGATCAAAAAAAATCTTTTTCCATTATCTTCTATGAGTCATCTAGGCCATTCGTGACTAGCAAGCGAAGTGACTAGACTCGAATTCCGATTTTGATTATGTGTAGAAAACGTGAGTGATCCGAGTACAGTGTTTACAAGATTGGCACATATGTTTATGACAAAATACTTATTAATAGACGTTGTATCTAGTTCTCTAAATATTTTACAATGGAAACATTCATCTTACCGTCTAGGTGGAATTGGCTCGAGAGCTCTGTTTTCCGGTTGTGTTTTTTTTTTCACAGGAGAATTAAATCCAAACCACATACATATCCAAACCACATATCAATGGAATCAGAAAAAAGTACTATCTAAATAGTATTATTTTCTGACTCCATTTGATATAAATATTCTCATAACTCACATTCGAAATATTAGTTACAATATAATAATAACAGCTATTATTTTATCTATTTACTTGCCTTATATCAAAATCCGCTAATTGTGCTATTATCTGCTGAATATCAATTTCAACCCACGGTGTTTCGAAATAGCCATCAATTGAATTCATTACGGCAAGATACAAACCGTAGCTGTAAAACAAAACACGCTATATATACTAAATCTTAATTGAAATATCGTTAACAACAATAGAACAACAATAACATACAGTTTACTCAAGAGATTGAATTCCTTCTTCCTTTGGTGTAAAATTGGATAATCTTTAACTTCCATCCCGAACAGTTTCTCGCCATTAGCATACATTTCAAATTTTCTCCATAAATCATCGAACCTCGATTGAAACATGATGACTCTGTGACAGTATAACATATATATACATGTAGTTGTAGGGTCGAGATTCCTTTTGGTTCATGAAGTCTAAAATATTGAAATGTCCAAATTATCAAAATGTGTATTTAACCGTTAGGTCCTAAGTATTAATTTAATACTACGGTAGTTTTGATATACAGACGCTTTAAAGTGGTAATTTTAAATAATAGACATTTTGATAGTGTGGACATTTTAATATTTTAGACCTATGTAGAGATTGTGCATGGGTAATAGTAACACAGCTAGTCTCTAATATGGAAACAGAAGCTTAAATGGTCTTTTTTTTATATTTTGGCCGTCCTGTCCTTTGTGCACGTATCAAACATCTATTTACAGCTTCTTGAAAAAAAAATGTATCCGGTGATTACTTATATTCCGAATCCATATTTGCCTCCTTTTTAAGCCGGAAATGTTGAAGTTTTCTGCGAAAACCTTAAAAATCAAGTCGTTGAACAGTAAGTTTAAAAGGTATAGAGACTGTACCAGTACCACATATGAGAAAACTGTCTGAACATGAGATGTTAAATCATTTGTTTGATTTTTTATAACTTCATTATTGTACATAAATAAAAACAGTTGTATACATTAGCGGATCTGTACTTATTCTCGGAGAGGTCTCTAGTTACGTTAGTTGAGGAACAGAATTCATACGTTACCGAACAGCCCTTTTATTTTTATCATTTGACTTGATTTTTAACTGAAATATTGCATGGTGTCATTTTTAACCGTGAAAACATTTTTTTTAATGTCCATATACACGTTACCTATACAAAAAAAGTTGGAAATACGACATTACGTTCGGTGTATAGAATTGACTTATCAAGATTTTGTACGCTTATTCATGTTTTTCGACATAGAACACTCTCAAATCTTATGAGTTCGTAACAACAAACACCGCAGCGCAGTATGTATATATAGTTTTATCACTTAATTAAAGTACCAAGTGCCTTAAGATTGCAACGACAAAAGTAAGACAACGTAAACAATTTAACAATATTTAAATTTATATATTTTTAAATTTGTGTGATTGCTTACTACAATTCGCAATTCTTAAATGTATGTACAGAATAAAATTCTAGACTAGGGTAATTTCGATAATTTCTGCAATATAATACGAAACTATATCATGATAAAAAATTAGCATTTACATAAATTCTGCTTACTGATGTCTATGTAACAAATACATCGGAATTCACCTGTCACTAGCTTCCCTGGCTGTAAGACCGGGAGTCATTGGTCCAAAAGCATCGTAATCAGCGTCGAACTTCAATACATCTTTCATGAACGACGACACACCTTCAGTCAGTTCCTTCTGGAGCGGACCTTGCATTTCGACAATCTTTTGCTGAACTTGTTGTGACTGACGAAGTAATATAACAAATTCAATTGATGCAAGGAAGGAATGATGTTCAGCAATGTTCACATAAGTTAGTAATATGAATCACATGATTTTTATATGACAATACTAACCGTGACCAGCATATTTTGGAAAGCATAACGCAAACCATATACCATGTCGGCATCATCTTTTGGAATGTCGATGTTGAATTGAGCAAATATCATATAACTTTCTTCAATTAAATCTAGTTCCATGTCCATTCTGTAGAAATATCAAAGTGTATATCATAAAATGATGTCATACATGTATCATCATCAGTCAATAACCGAAAAATGAAACCACAATGCGTTGGAGTTTCTTCAAAACTCCCACATTGCGAAGTTTGTGTTATATTACTTAAACTTGAAAAGGCTTATGACGTGATATAGCAGGCACAAAGAAACCACATAACGAGATCACCACGTATTGTGTCGTTCACGATATTCACCCCACAGTGTATTGTGGTACCTAATAAAGAAACCGATGGGAACGCTGGGTAAATAAATGCAACAATATCAGGCACTCAGATATTTCCTCCTAATATCAAATAAATAAATCTAAATAAAAATAAAGTGCTACCCAATATATTCCAAAATAAAAAGTACTTCATAAACACATTGCAAACGAATAAAATAAAATAAAATCTAAGTATTAATCTCTAAATGGTATCAATAAATTAATAAATTATTTCATTATTTTAAATAATATTTTTGATAGGTAATAAGTAAGTGAATATCGGGTCATGGCTTTTCTTCATTGCCACTGACGAGCTGTATCCTATCATAAGCCCCAGGAAGAAATTTTATATTGGACCATCACTATGAAAATTAAATATGACAAAAAGTTATTGCATGTGCGTATGCCTAATGCCGAATAAAAAATCAAAATACTAATTTTAGAAATCTTATATATAGAGTAAACACGGTGTAATTATATCAACATGTGTGATTTATAAATTACTGGCTATATTATCATTACGTAACAGGCACGGCAAACACATGACAAATAACTTTGCACACTAACCATATCGCAGGCTTGAGGCGGAAGGGAAAATATAATCGTTTTTTTTCCATTTTCCGCTTTCGAATATTATCAAAATGCATTTATCATAAAATTAGAACAAAATTTTAAAACATTTTCTGTTAATTGACAACCAAAAAGAGTTCCAGGAAACCGCAGCCAAATTATAACTGCATGGAGGGTATTTGATGAAACAAGTGATTGAAGTTAGGTGGTGACACGCAAGCGAAAGATTTTATAATGCAAGCGTTCATAGGATATAGTAACCACTTTACTTCATGAGAGCCACATTGTATACCTCCCAACATTATAAATATAAAAATAAAACTATTTTTATCTTTTTACAGCCCACGATATCAACACATCGACTATAGTATATTCTCATCCAACGCGTTGCAGTCTATTATAATATTATACAATGAATATTATACAACGAAGAAACGGCTATTGAATGTTATTTATAATTAATACAAAATAATATTGTTGCACCTAGCGATACAATTACGATCATAGTAAGGTAGGCAATAATGTAGTATAAAAAATTACGCAATAAATTCCTCTCGGATCAACTCCAGGCACATCATTGCAATTCGAACATCATCTAAGTCCTTGATTTTCTTGCTCATTGTCTTCATTCGGTCATTAATAAACTGCATTAATTTGAGTACTCGCTCCTTGTAAGCATTGCTCAGCAATTTACCCAATATACGCTTCCATTCTATTGACTCAAGGTGCAATGCCAATTTTATTTTTTCTATAAAGCAATATAATATATTCATATTAAATTCCGCACCAAAAGATAGGAATTTTGATTAAACAAACATCAGGAGTGTAAAACATTTCTCAAGAAGTTAAAAATATTAACATTAGATTAGCTAGTCCTTAGTTTATTAAATGTTTATGTTAGTTTACTAAAGGTAAGAATACCAATATTATTCACAATATGAGTACCTACTATCATAATACTCTCTTTGTCGTGGTAATATATAAATTGGTTACAATGTTTGTTTTTCGTAATAACCACGTAAAAGTCGGTTTGTTTAAAAAAAATTGTAGCTTCTCGTGACGAAAACTTCAGTCCTAAATAAAGTTAGGCAACTGTATTTAGGACTAAAGTTAAGATTAGCTAAGCTTAGATTTTATATCCATTATGCGATGGATTCAATAATCTTATTACATCTTTAAATGAATTATTTGCGTGGTTATCAATTAAATACAACGAAACCTTACCTATTTCAGATTAATGTATCATTTCATACTAATAAAATTAAATTATTACAATGAAAAAATATAACAGCAACAAAAAATATTACCCATGTTTATTTGAATGGATCCAATAATATGCCTTTCGGGTAAATTGAGCACCTCCTCAGTTTGTGAATCATATTTCTTTAGCATATCAGTAATGATTACGTTCAAGGGGTTAGAGTTTACAAAATCTTGAACCTGCTGAACTCTGTCTTCGGCCCACAGATGTTCAAATCTACTGTAGTTCTGTGAATACAATGCCAGTTGAAACTGTGTTTACCATCATCAACTAATGAACTTAGTAGGCAAAAATAGCAAACATTTAAATAACAAACAGCAGTCTTAAAAATTATAAATTAATTTCATCTTTTTGTTATAATAATTGTCAGTTATAATAATTGTCAGTATAAACAAGGACTTGACCAACATAAAAGCGTAATAAAATTTGGAATAAAAATTCGCGAATGTTTTTTTTTATGTAAGCTCAGCATAGCGGCTCCGCTTCGTCTGATGGTAAGCGAAAGAGGAGCCAAAATCGTAACGGCAACTGACAAAAGACTACACACAGTGTCCTGTCAGTTGACGCTGCCATACTGGCTCGCATCTGCCCATGCTGGGCCGCACGCAGCCATGTTGGCCCGTGTTATGAGACTACACGGGACGGTGTATTATATGAAAGTTAAGATTATTTATTGATGACGATTTAAAAAGACTTAACCGCGGCACCCGCTTTACATCAAGCGGGTCGTATGCTTGTATGCCTCCCGACGTTGTATAAAAAAAACTTTACCTTCAACAGCTTTTCAATATCTGGTTTGAACATGTACATCATTCCTTGTAAGGCCATTACAGATCTGACTATATCTTTATGTTCAGAAACCATTCTGAAGTAATTTCTAATACCACCCACAGTAGAAGCTGATCTCGACCCGGCTGTAATATTTCATAGTACACTAGTAAAAGAAATATACTAGGGAAAAATACCCGAAACACCAAAAATATTATTATTGCATACAATTCAAACGATAATACCAGCGATGCATAGTAATATTATGTACATGTAACTACAGAAAGCGTAACAAGTCTCAAAATTGCAAATGAATTATTTCTTGGCTGAATTAAGATCTATTACCGCTTATAGTCCTGGTGGCCGTAAACGAGCGTCCCATCATTTTCTCTTTTTTTATCAACTCTTGTTGTCCCCACATAAACACATTCCGATGTATATCCATTATACAGTTGAGCACTACCTGTTAGGGAAATGATGTATCAAAAATCATTTTGTATTTAAATATACCCGTTAATTAGAAAACTCACGGTGAACGACCTTGCTAAACAGCCACAAGATTTTAATAAACAAACACGTAAAATAATGGTCCACTTTCATTAAGTCTTAAAGAAGGACATAAGCATTTTAAACGCAAATACATTGCGCTTCAATTTTCTCATACCATTTTTTATCGTTTACATGACGAAAGCAACGACAATTAATGCCCATACTATTTCTTTGTAGGAACAAAATATTTGACTAATGTTAATATTACTTATTATTATAACGACGTAAGTACTCTATATACCTGAGAAAATGAAGTTTGAATTTCTTCAAGTGTAGGTTTTATCAAAATCCGTGGTATCATTAAATGCATCATTGTTAACATAAGAGGTGATAATTTCTTCTGTTCTTCTGGATCAATTGTCATCGTTAGAAAACTATAACATTTCAATATAATATTATTACTTCTAACATTATTAATATTAAAAATCTATTAAGAGAATTGGAGCCATTTCTCTTCAAGTCCAAATAATATTCTTATATACTCACTACTATACTATATTACGTGATTATTATGTTTACTAGAGTTTTAATAATACAATTGTTGGGAATTATTTACGTATATTGATTCCTTACCAATGAAATTTCCATTCTATATTAAAAAGAAATCAAACATTATTTGTGACGGAAAGCTTAAATTTAATTAATCGGTTTTTCATCGATTCATCAGATTCTAAAATTATACCTTTGCTTATGTGGTATGCAGTGATCGGAAATTCGAGGGCTATTATGCCTAAACTTCAATTTTCAACAGTAATAGTGTAAAAGGCATTATGTAACTCCTTATTTTCTTCAACTGGCCACCTTTCTTCGTAGAAAAATATTTTTCCACGAAGAAATTCAATTAGATTTTCGAATTTATCAAACTACAAATTGGATTTTATAATCATCAATTTCGGCATATTTAATTTATAATAACAAAGCTGTTTATGTTAAATAGACATCCGAATTTCCTGTTTAGTAATCCCGGGTCTATCTCGGAATGTTTTGGTAGGTTAATTCAAGTGGGCATGTCCATATTATGCTAACTTCTCAACTTTAGGTACAATAGCCCCCGAATTTCCGATAACCGATGGTATGGCTACTTCTCCCGAGTCCAACTATTAAAACGAAATTTTTCTTTTATCATATATGATGCACATATCATTTCAAGTAACAATCAGAATCAGAAACTTCTCATTTGGGTGCTTATTTAATGAGTTTAGGCAAACTTGTTGTGCAATTTTAGTTGTTGTATTTAAGTGAGATTACGCGGACCACACTTCGCGACTTTTTACACCTCAAATTTGAGGCAAATGAATAGATATCATTTTATCACGTATGTTGGAAGTTGCTGCAATTACCAGCGTGGTTTGACATGAATCTGTTTCCGTTGTGGGTCTCAATTCATTATTGCACCGAGTTTTCATGTTAGTGTCACCGCGGATATATATCGTTATTATTGCGACCATGAAGATACTCATATTTGAATCGAATCGAACGGCGGGAAAACAAATGAACGTCTATTTTTCAAGTTTTCTTGAAAAATAGACGTTATAATTTAGTACGTACTAGCGTTATAATATTATACAAAAAAAGCATTTGTAAAATTCATTTGAATTTGTAAGTAAAATTAAAAGTATTGAATGCTAGACCATATTAAAAATAGGGAATTTCACAGATAAGGATCAAATATTACAAATATGCGACATTTGAAATTACCTGGACACCGAAGCTCTTTTCCTTAACAAATCTAAACTTTGTCTGGTACACTTGATGAGGGCCTCCACACATTTCGTCGCGAAGTATGCAAACAACTCGTTGCATTCATTAACAGTGGGTGTTACATCAAAACGGTCAGGGTTTTCAATTTCCATAAAAGCTAAACAAAAAGTTATTCCATTTTATTCAGAGCTTCCAACTAAGCGCTCGTCTTCTTTCCGTACTCATTTTGTAGTCGAAATGATCTAATGCACACTCCACAGGTTCCCACCAGGTGAGGATAATCAAAGATCGGAGTTTTAAAAGGCTTAACTGTCATTAACATGTCAGGGACAAGAGCCAGATCAGCCTCTGCTTATTGTAAATACCCTTCAAAACAGTGCAATTTTATATTAAAAATAAAATTTTAAATAGCGAAATTTAAGTAGTTGCCGCAGCGGAAATAAAGAGGATATGACTCGTGTACTGATCGTATACAGCTTGATCATTGTTAAAGAAGCCCGTGCGTTCTGTAGTATTCTGGATAAACCTCGACAAGGAATTCACACTTTCTCAGGAAAACTCTCTGGTACCACACGGTGTCGTGCAATCATTTTAGTTAAACGTGAGGGTTAATTCTTTACAGATGCTGAGTTCGTGTGCTTCTTTATCTCTTTTAGTAGGAGGAATTCATGAACATATCATATACTTACCAAAAAATAATTTGAATAATAATAATGCATTACGTAATCGTTAGCACTTATTATTTTGGTCAAGTCAAATTTTATAGCCAATTTAACCTTATACTATGTGTCATGGAATAAAAGTCATCAAGGCGTATCTTTGAATAATATAAGCTGATTTTCATAGAAAAATTGAGTAGACTGTAATCTGCAGAAAGCGGTAGACCGCGTGAGATGAAAATAACAAATGGTGTTTATTTAATTGAGACACCGCAAAATAATATCAAAATCCTTACAGATTGTTACGTACTAACTAAACGGAAACAAACAAAGCACATACCAGCATCCTCTGGGAATACTCTAGTTGCAGACGTAACTTGCTTTAAAGCCTTTTCGATGTCTAACCTGCGATATACAGATGTTTTATTAGAGGTAACCAGAACGAATACGAGAGTCACGTTCGATTATGTAGTGTTGGAACAAGTGGATGAAATTCTATATCTCGAAAGTGCTAAAACCGCTTGCCATGTGCCATGTATATCCATATGATTTTGTTAAAATAAATATTTTCATTCCACTAATATAATGTACCCCGATTAGTTTCAGATAATTCACTTGTTCCTACAGTGTATAAATGCATTTTGAACTTTCCGTACCGCAGTTGGGTTTTAATTTTTTTTTTTAATGACTTTCTTATTTATACAACGCCGAGGGACGTATAAGCGTACATAATCCTGATGTAAAGTGGTTGCCCTCTATGTACGCTTGCAATACATTAGTAAGTATTGCTTGCGCGATGAAATCTCTGCTGCTGACACAGCAACTCCTTGTTAGGAGCTTGTTACTAACCTATGTTATAAGTCCATTGGCTACTGTAACTACATCTATCAGGCGTGGTTACTTTATATATTAAAGCCAAAGCCAGGCAGAAGAGCCGCAATAACATTTACGATATTTACAGATTACATCACGATTTATTAGTATTCACTTGACATCAAGTTGTTGTATTTAATGACATTTGAAATCAAAGAAAGGTTTAAATTTTGGTGGTAATCTACCATTTCTGTGTAATCAATAACCTATTTTTTAATCTTCTCTTTAACGTCTATCGTAAATTTGCACGTATTGTGTTTTGTAAATTTGAATGTTTTTCCCCTCCCATGTTCCGGGCGTATCGGGTGTTTCCTACTGTCTGTGTAACACTTTGG
Organism: Pyralis farinalis; assembly: GCA_947507595.1. Classification (NCBI taxonomy): domain Eukaryota; kingdom Metazoa; phylum Arthropoda; class Insecta; order Lepidoptera; family Pyralidae; genus Pyralis; species Pyralis farinalis. The sequence continues at coordinate 26,063,650 of OX382259.1, forward strand.
TTAGTTTAAATATATTACTTCATTGCTATTGTACAGTGTGTGTGATATTTCGTTAAATTGGGTGTTCTGTGATATTAATCTATAAATTCCGCGTCGATTCTCGTTTAAATTAAGGTTTAATTTGTAATATTTCATCACAGTGATAAATCAGGAAAATAGTAGGTAGTACGCACGGGCTACCGTCGCGTAGCCCGCAGTCTTCGTAAACACAGGTTTGCCCCGTTGAAAAGTAAGTAATTATCCGAAATTTTGTTTACTATATCATTGAAAAGCATATTTATGATTAATTAGTTGCATTAAAATATTAAAACCGTGTAAACAAATTGTTAACTCCTGGTGTTGTCAGTTAATACATTTACCATGAAATCGGGGTAGTATTTTATATTGATACGTATTAGATTTATTTAAATTTTTATTCTATATTTTTGGTAAATATATTCGTTATTTTGTAAAATGTCGAGCAGTCCCGAGTCCGAAAACTCCGGTTTTTGGCCGTTGTAATTTGACGCTGCGCTCGCCGCCTGCAACTATAAGTAACGTCAAAAGACCGCTAGGCGATATATCATCGAATAATTTGTCATCTAACGAAAAACGACTATAGCAGCGGTCGCCAAGCTTTGAAAATATGGCCAATTGAAGTCGTAATAGCTCGCTTGAAGTTGTGGACTCGAACCTTGACAATATCGAGTTCGTCCGCGAATCGTCACAATGTTTGGCAAAAATTAATGAAATTATTAACGGACTGACCTCTCGCATTGGTGTCGCTCATAGATCGGCAATAATGGATATAACTCAGCGGGTTACTTCTCTAGTGTCTATGATGGCCATAAAATCAGCAACAACGGAAACGAAGCTTGCCATAACAGAACGCGATTTGTTAGCACTCAAATTACAAGCAAAAAATAACTATGTAGCACTCGTGCCAAAAACCGATGAAACATACTCCGATAAATTGAAACATCGTCTGCCCAAGCAAATTAAACTAAAGAAGTTATCTGACCACAAGATCGGGTCAGAACTTGTCCAACTAAATGCATTATCGCCATTATGGTAGGGTAAGCTGAGAGCAACCGATGCTGACAGACGCTCTGCTGTTGAATAGTTCATTGCTAAAATGAATCTTCTTATTCACAATACCCCAGAAGTACCACCTATATTTAGCAGCCCAATGGGAGAGTTTTCTTATGACGTCACACTTTCTCGTGTAGACGTCCGAATACAAAACTGGCGCGTTTTACCCGAGGCTTCTTGCAGTGATCACCGTCTGATCGTTTGTACTTCTCCCCGGTTGTAGACAACTTACACCCGCAACAATATACTGGCTTTCAATATACAACTAAAATGTCGATTGGCAGCCTTTGCTTCCCTTTTTGCTTCTCGCGCCGAGGATTTCACTCGTGCTGAACTTACAGTCACAGAAAGTGTTCAAATTATGTCTGATACATTCGCATATTGTGCTGACGTTATATTGGGCTGAAAAGCTATAGTAAATAAGAGACGTTGTGGCTGGTGGAATGATGCGCTTGTCAGGCTGCGTAGGAGTCTCCGCTGTGCCCGACGTAAGATTTCTAAATTAAGAAAACGTAACATCGAAGGAGAAGCATACCATACAGCTCTGAGTAACTTGCGTATTGCTAGATCTCACTATCGCGCCGCCGTCGAAAAATTTAAGGGTAATTTGCTAAAACGAATAGTAGAAAGATTAAATTGTGAGGGACCGTGGTCTCCCCTGTATCACGAATTTAAGGCAAATAGGCGCATTGATCAGGCCTTTGTTTCTAATATTAAACTTGATAATACCCACACCCTCGGTGTAGAGGAGACTACTGATGCACTTCTGCATGCTTTAATTCCGGATGACTGTCCTGACTGGTATTGATAGTGACTACCATCGTGAGGTGAGAGCCGCGCCAATGTCAACTGTGGTGCAGTGCACGAATTTCTACATGTTGTTAAAACATCACCAACATATAAAGCTTCCGGTGATGATAAAATCTCAAAGAAAATGATCAAGGAAGCTTGCAAAGTAGCTGCTGAACCTATTTTAAAGGTATCAAACCGGTGTATTGTAGAATGTAACTTTCCTGGCGTTTTGCGCGGTGGTGTTATAAAGATAATACCATAAAGCGGAGATAAGCAACCCGACGATCCGAAGTCTTATCGCCCTATTACCCTACTACCATCATTGGGTAAACTACTTGAACGTTTAATTGTACCACGTTTGTTGCCCGGTGGCCCTCAATTTCATAAAAATCAATACGGCTCATATCGACAAGTCTACTGTTGATGCGGCACTCGCAGTGCGTAAAATTGTGGAACTCTCGGATAGTAAATACGTTGTATATTGTATTCAAAGATCCCGCATTGAAAAGTGCTAATTTTAAAAATTTTGTTTTAGTATTCATTTTCATTTAAAAACGAATAGGATGATATGTAACAATATAACAATAATAATACAATCAGGCAGGTAAAAAACTATGAATGCTAATAATTTGGAGTCACACAAATAAGCACAAGCGTAATTATATGCTGGATGATAAATCCAATTTATACAAAATTGTATATGTTGTGTAATTTTTTTTTGTAAATAAAATAATGTATTTGTGTAGATGATATAAACAGTGTAATAATAAATATAGTTATATAGTGATGTATTCGGTTTTGGTTTAATGATTATTTTTGTATAATTAAACTATAAAACTTTGCTAGACAGCAATGGCAAGAAAGATGGGAAACTTCTACTAAATGACGCCACTTGTGTCTGTTCTTTCAATCAGTGCGAGACAGATTAAGTAAAGAGTGGTTAGAAGTGGATCATCCTGTTGCGCAATTTTTAACAGGGCATGGAAACTTTAGGGCGAAGCTCTTTTCGTTTAGACTTCTGTCATTGACTTAAGTGAGTGTTCTGCGACAAATCATGAATTCGAGCAAACAGCACATCATGTTCTCTGGGAGTGCGATCTCCGGTGTCGGGAACGGGACGATATGTTAAATTCCTTATGTGTTACATCCGGGGTAGTATACTATTCTGATTTGGTGGCAACAAGGGAGAATTACCAGGCGTTTAGGCGGTTCTACAATCTATAAGTATTATTGGAATTGATGTGTTACGTAACAACTCACAGTTTAGGTCCCAATAGTGTTAGATATTCGATAGACCGTGGTTCACGGCAGTTGAGCTTCACTTGACTATATAGCTATCTCTTTGAGGTTTTTAAATGCCTTATTTGTCATATTGCTGTCTCTCACTTTGCCAAGAGGGGAAATCAATTCCTAAACTTCCTACTCCTACAAAATTTCTTCTGATTAAATTCGTTGTGAGTTCCAAGGCAGCTGTAGTTTAACCCCCGGGACAGCAATGAATTTCACTGTTCATTGCCTTATTTTGTGGTCGCCGCATTCTGGCTACACAGGACACACAGTGGTGGGTATGAGTGATGGGCCAGTGCGGTAAAAAAAAATGTTAAGGAATGAACATCTTGTGATACCAAATTGTGATAACACATCCGTCAATTTCCGTTTCAGTCACTAAATAGAAATTCGACGGATGTCTCCTTCTTATCAAAATTTGGTATGATAAAACACTTTACAATATAAATATAATTTGTAATATACTTATAAGGAAATACCAATTATCTTTCAAATCTTGAATTTGCTTAGCAGGTACACTTCCCAAGAACTTGTTAATTAATTCAATAACAGCAACTTCTGCGTTCCAAGACTTTTGCTGCAGGTCGGATGCTGAAAAATATAATTTCAAGCATAAACTTACCTTTAAATAAATATAAATTGCTGATAACTAGACCGTGTTATTTCGATACACTAACGTTCGATAGAGGTGTATAGGGACAAAGTTTGGTACACTTTGGTATTTATTGTAAACTTACGTTCTGGTTATGTTATTATTGCTTTATTTTTTTTTAAAGCAAATTAAGAGGTTTTTTTTGATTTATTTCATTGAAAAAAAATGTCAAACTACAATTATTATTTCTTTAGCTATACTTCTTATGGTTTTTGGAGAGCTGATTTACTATGGCGTTAATTTTTTTCGTAGTAACAAGTTTCTAACCATAATTCCTTTTATTAAATGATGTAACGAAAGATTTCGAAACATTTCGTTAAACTTAGTAATTCTTGATTTATGGTGCTCAGAAGAACACTTTTTTAACATAATCTAATCATTGATGTTGAATTAACAAATAATAGCTAGACTAAAATATTGCGGGTGTGCTTGTCAATATGGCTTGCTATAGTATGGCGTCGCCAAAGACCATTGCCGGATTAAGACTACTTGATGCCCTAAGCAATCCACGCCTGTGGACCCCCTATCCATAAGTAAACTAGTATCTCTCTTAAAAAAATACGTATTTAATATAACGAGATAGATGATTACGTACCTTAGAATATGTATGAAGGACGAAGGAGATATGTGGAGTAGGTATTACATAGAATAAAAACCAAAGCATTTTTTTATTTAAGTATTTATTAAATTCTTTAGCACGACCATTGTAACAGGGACTTTACACAGGCTGGCAGTTCAGCCTCCCGGGACGGAGATTAAGCATTCCCCGGGTTCGATAACCCTACTAACCTGCGGGCGCCCAGCGGTCAACCGTTTCACAGGGTCTCCCAGACCGCCGCGCCAGCTCGCCGTATCCACACTGCTAGTGGCGGTTCGACATCAGCTGGTCCTCCCGCTGTAGCCGCTACGACCTCTCAGTTAGCTGGCGACATTACTCACGCACAGGAACACAACAATGCTTCCAGAGTTATTATTTAGCTGCGGTTTTCTGTAAGGCGAAAGTGCTTCCCCAGACGAATATTTGGAGCACGAAGTTATGCTGTGCCCCACCACAACAAAAAAAATCGGGGGAAGTGGAGCACAGCACGACCTCTCGCTGGATCATACCTCTCCTAAGCTCTTTAAGATAAATTATTTGGAGGAGTATATTTTATACATATATATTATAGCTACTATTTTATGATATGATTCAAATGATATAGTCACCGTATTTTATTGTTACATTTACCACTAATTATTCTTTTATGCGACCTAAACCCTATCAGCGTAATTACACTAAGGTCAATAGTTTTAAATAAAGTATCATTTCCATTTTTATAATGCATCTTATTGCGTGCAACTTCGTCCCGATACACCACTATCGTGACGTCTGTGCACAGAGATAACGGGGTCTATTTATAACTATGTAATTATATAACTAACCAATCTCATCTCGTCTTAGTAAGTTATCCTCGTACAACATACTGGGATCTACTGCTTCTTCTGGTAAATATACTAGCAGGGTCTTCGATATCGACAACAGTATAGCATCAATACGAGCTTCTTTCATGTCAACTACCTGAAAGATTGCAGTGTAGCTAAGTCTAATTATACTTATAGTGGCATTCTATGGACGAAACACATCAAAAATAAATTCATCATTTTCAAAACCTTTATACAGTGTTCTTACAAAATGCCTATTTGCTTAAAATCGCCACGTTCTTTTTATATCTCCTAACTTTTCTTATCTTACATTTGTTTACATAGTACTAGTAATTTTGAGGCACACATCTCAAAGAAATGTACCTCTTTAACAAAAAGATCCACTTCATCTAAAACTGCATCAATCTTATCACAATATGATGGAATCTCTAATGACGTCCATGTAATCGTTGACAAACCGGGCTGAAATGCCTTTTCTAGTTTTATTAGTTGAGCACGTAGAAGGGGCAAATATAGTTTCGGCATACTCCTGTCAAAAATCAATAATACTTGTTATGCTTAGATTAATTTAAATAACTGCCTAGTCTTTTATCTGTACCATCTAAGAAATGTTCTAATGTAAAGACAAGAAGGAAAAATGTTTTAGAAGCTGTGCATCTTATGATTCAAAATTTGACTTTATAAATAATGCTTATAAATTGCACATTATACATTAAAATATGTCAATAATAATGAACAGTAAAAAATGAAATTACAAAGTCTTACTTTCTGATCTGATTATTTCTCTCCACTAAATACTTAATTCGTTCAAAGTTCCCCAGTATTTTATCCTTACAAAAAGCTACGATCTGAGCGCCATCAGGTACACCTACAATATACACCAGCTAATAAATTTGCAACCATAACAGAAACTTTATAATACAATTACTATGTTGTCTACGTTATAATATCATAAATTAAATACTATTCAGGATTAGTTTTAAGACGCTGGAAGACCAATTTCAATACGATTTTTAATGCTCAGATTTATCGAAATGGGTGTTAACTATGTTTGAGGAAAATCGATTAAGACACAAGAATAAGAAGTGGAGAGATCAAAGTATTGTACGAGTATTGCACGAAAATCTTCAATCAGCCACTTGCTTTTCGTGTGCCTACCATGCCTCATACTTTGGTACTCTTTTAATTTATAAATAATTGTTCTAGAGCACCCAAGTATATACAATACAATACAAGTATACAATAGTCTGTAATCAACTTGTGTATGTAGCTCACAGAGTCTGCGGGGTAGGCAGAGAGAATTCTGCTCTCATGCATCTCTAGCTTCTTTAATATTCATAGCTCTAGAAAAATTGATAAAAGCAGCTTACAATCATCTGTAAAGTCAAAGCCCACCTCAACATACGCAGTGCTCTTTCCTAACTAGTCAACCAGACTGCACGGCACGAGAGGTAAGGCACAACGATGTTCAATAACATACTTGCATCTTACAAAAGACCACAACCAAATATAACAAATCCTGGAGAATTGTAGAGTTTCTGCAAAAAAATGTATTTTCTAGCATGATCCCCAGAATTTGCTATTTTAGCAGCGTATTGCACGCATTCGTAAGCGTTTTACTCGTAAGCCGTGCAATTTTCATTCGACGAAGTATATTGCAACTTCCTAATTTACATGTAATCAAAAGTCACGTTACAATAAATACATACTTAATCTCAATTGGCACATGTACTCTACTTCTCTTATACACTCCGGTATAAATACACTGAAGTTCACGATATACATATTTGTTACAGGATGGCGAATCAAAAGTGGAGCTATTAGACCCAGACGCACCTAAAATATAATAAAAAATAACTAAGATTTTGTGAAAAAATGTAAGGTAAGAAGTGAGCAATCGCTATCAATGGTATAGCAGGCGTGTGAGGACACCAGTAACATTCTGTGAAGATCATGTGCGCTAAACCTGCAACTGAAAAATAGCTAGTCTATGAAAGAAGAAATATGTCACTACGTCTTCAGGGAACGCTGGTACAGCAGAGTCAGTCACAGCATCCTGGACATAGTCTTATGTTGCTCCAAAATATTTACTCCACCGTTCTAACACTCAGTTCCAGCAAAAGAAACCATTTTTAGATTTGATCTTATCCATTGTGTATGCTGACGAACCACCCTAAAACTTCTTTATCTCTCCCCAAAAGAGTCTGGTATTCGCGAAGATATATATATATATATATATATATATATATATATATATATATATATATATATATATATATCTTCGCGAATCGCCACTATATATATATATATATATATATATATATATATATATATATATATATATATATATATATATATATATATATATATATATATATATATATATATATATATATAGTGGCGAGTTAGATTCGTGATTGACTAAACAACACTACCTTGTAAGTTTTAGCTTGCAACTTCCAATTGTTTACGAGAATGTATATTTTGTCATTTTAGGTTCAAACAAAAACTAAAATATTGTAGGTGTTTAATAAATACAGGAGTAGTAAATGAATGTTGATGAACGATGTTTTTTTGGTCTGGCATTGGCAGTCACGACGGGCACACTTCTGGAACATGACTCCAAAAGATAGTCGTGATATTAGCGACATAGTATGATATCGTCACACGAATACTACGATTTAGAATAATACTTTTACCAAAGTTAAGTTACATAAATTTGCATGTTAAACCATAAACGCTGTTAATCATAAATAACTTATAACTATTTAGTTGTTGCTAAAGAAATCATATCTATTATAATAATTTTAAATAACCAGTGATAACAATGAAGCACGAATGACATCCTCCTTACCTGTCCAACATTTTCCGTCCAGGCTTTATGGTAAATTAACTCGAATTCGGTAAATACAATGCTCATTACATTGTATAGCTTTATACATCGTTGAGTATTCTGAAACATTATGACTTTTTTAGACTTGCTACATAACGAGCCCTATGTAGCCATAGGGCTCGTTACGTAGTAAGTCTAAAAAACAACCAAGTTATGCCGTTCTTTGTTCTTCCAATAGAAAGGGATAGCTAGCTCATGTATGTGAATAAGTAGGTGTCAACAAATAAATGAATATAATTACCGTGTGAGTTATAACTTCGTGGTGTTTCATAAATGTCTGCATGGGATGCTTTATGTTTTTGTCATAAAACCTTATCCACATCACACGGCCTGCGACTGGAGGCATATTTCTAGGCAGGTCTGGATTCTCGCGCTCTTCATTATACCTAAAATATGGGGCAAACATTGTAAACCTGAAATTTTATGTACGTACCTACATACATATTTAGTCATTGGACTATAGCAATTGCCTCTACCAGTTTTGTTTCTCGGGACCTGGATTATCTACTATCTTTCCTGTAGTCTCCTGTTCGTCAATGTTCATAGACACATAAGAGACTTTATGTACATAAGAGAGGTAGGGCGCATCAAAGCAGCCCGACTGGTGAAGTACCTTCCTCCATCTTATAGAAACTGCAGCTAAATAATATACTCCCTGGAGGGTGTTTGTGTTCCTGCGAGTAAGTGAGGTTACCAGTAAGCTTCTAAAAAGTTGCTGTTAAGCAAATTCTGCTGGGTTATCAGCAGGGCTGGCAACGCGCGAAGTGATACTTTGTGTCGCAAGCGTTCATAGGCAGTAATCGCTTTAAACTAAGTGGGCCGTATGCTTGTATGTGTTGTTGTATGTAGCATTGTATAAAAAAAGTTAAAATACCTATAATAATAGTGTAGTTTAACATGGAGCATACAGTTTGCCGAGTGACATATACTGGAGAGTACACTATAAACTTTTATTTTATACATCGTCGGGAGTCATTCAAACATGCGGCCCACCTAATGAAAATCGGTTACAGTAGCCTATGAACGCTTGCAATACATTATCACTCGATCCCACCTCTACTGTGAACTGCAAAGGTGACCTTACTCAGACCCAGGAACACAACAACCCTCAAGGGAGTTGTTATTATGCTGCGGTTTACTGTGAGATCGGTCCCCAGACGGTTGATGAGACCGACCTTTCTTAAAAAACCTAATATAAACTATGTTTACCTGTCACGGATAGCCTCAATTTCACTTGTGTAAGTACTTATCAAATCGTAGTACTGATCTTCAAGATATAAGCAATCCAATTTCAGCTTTTCGAACCTAGTCAGCAGGTGTAGAGCTATTTCTGTTGTTGGGCACTTATTAACGCTCTGCATGAATAAAATCAACGGTTACTTAAATAATTATTAAAATTATTTGGGGTCAGCTTATGAGCAGGTTACCCTGGTGGTTCTTTAACAGGTTCGCAGTCCAATGAGGTACATTTGTGTCATGAATTATTTCACTAGTATGACCACGCGACACATATGCTTCATGGCCAGTGATGTAAATAATGCAGTTGATCTTTCGATAAATAATAGATTTTATATGTACTCGTATTATATTATTTTTAGTGTTAGTAAAACATACAAGAACCACATTTTAACCAATCAAATTCTTAATTAACTTATTCAAACCAAAAATAAAGTCGACTTAGATACTATGGTTCCTCAATCATGATTGTTTTCTTGAAAACATTGCAGACGATATGCAATTTTACATACCTACTATACATTCACTTGATATCATTTTAGTCTTTTTAGGGTTCCGTACCCAAAGGGTAAAACGGAACCCTATTACTGAGGCTCCGCTGTCCGTCCGTTCGTCCGTCCGTCCGTCCGTCTGTCCGTCCGTCCGTCTGTCACCAGGCTGTATCTCATGAACGGTGATAGTTAGACAGTAGAAATTTTCACAGATGATGTATTTCTGTTGCCGCTATAACAACAAATACTAAAAAATAGAATAAAATAAATATTTAAGGGGGCTCCCATACAACAAACGTGATTTTTTTGCCGTTTTTATAGATAATGGTACGGAACCCTTCGTGCGCGAGTCTGACTCGCACTTGGCCGATTTTTTTCCAACTTCTTTTGCCGTCCAAATTTTCATTGTGTTTCTTTAAATTATTCTTGAAATATTTTCATCAAAATAAAATAAATAATCGACTAACGATAAACACGTAAGTAAATATTTCATTTCCTTTGGTTACCGATATAATAAATTTCAACTATTATGACACATAAAGTATCATAAATACTTGAAGGCAATAATGACGTATCTTAAGAGGAGCCTTCATGACATGAGTGTTAAATATCATTATTGCTAAGGGGACGTGTCAAAAGAAGGTTTCAAATTGCTTCGGGTCTGCGAACCTTTTAAAGAACCAGAAGAACTACTACCGCCTAGTACACAGGCGGTAGTAGTAGAGGTCGCCAGATTCGAGGATCACGGTATCCTTTCTCTCATCGAACTTCTGAAAAGTCGCCGAATCTATCATTGAATAGAGCTCCATTCTACTTCCACCTCTCCCATACCCCTACTCCCGTACTCTAAGGTGCAATGAGGCCATCTCGCTTCAGGGACCATGTTTAATACGCTTGCAGATTCACAGGTCAGTGTACATAGTGGCAGACATATATTTCGGTATCCTTTTATTAGCGGCGTTTGTTCATAAGTCGTCTAGCTGGGCAGGCGGATTGACACTGATGACAAAGACGCGTTAGCTAGTTGGCAGGGTGCACTACGCACAGATGAAGTTGACTTTTGCTTTAAAGATAATAATAAACTGAATCCTTATTTCAAAAAACATAGCACATATGCCTACAAACACAACTCTACTACAATTATTTTATATACAAATAAAAATAGCATGCGATCTTCACTTTACAGAAGGAAACGGATGAGTAGTTTCTGCATCAGCAGCTACCGTCCATTACTCCGTCCTCTTTGAGTTTGTGAGCATCCATAAACTATAATCCATAGTTGCAATTTAAAAGGCCTATGCTCATTTACCACGTGACGAAGTATAAAAAAGATCAAGAAATGTGGCGTTTTACACTGATATGTAATTTGTAGATAAAAGTGATAAAAGCTCTCCATGGAGCTTATATCACTTTTATAACTGAGACTGAGCGAGTACGTGAACAAAAATTTAAATTAAATTTGCCGAAATATTTTTGTCACGAAAACAATATAGGTAGGTATTATTTGTACTACAGCTAGCCAACATTTAAGATGTTAAGCACAGCTAAAATTTTAGACGATAGTAAGAAAAACATATTCGTGAATATTATTAAAAGTGCTGACAATGACTACAAAAGAAATATACGGAACGTCTATATGTAAATTTCATACTCTCATATACAAAAATTGTACTCTTCTTTTATTTTAATGGTCACTGAGCTAATCCATGTAGTATTGGCAATTTGATCTATACTACTTTCTGTGTTTCCACCGCCAGTTACTTATCTAAGTATGTGGGTGGTGTAAAAATTGTGGGTATGAATGAACCCACCTATACTTTTATAGATGCTTGAATATATTAGCTATCTGGTGTAAAGCTTTCGATTGAATTACGTTACTGTATGTAATATTTTAAATATCAATAAAGTATTTACATTAATCATGAAGTTTTCTAGCAGTAATTCTTGACTTGCAACATTGTCTTTGTAAATCTTGTAATCCTTGTCAAAATCGGGTCGTCTAGAACAGTGAATGTTAGTAATATAAGCAACTTTTACTGACGCATAAGATAAATACTTGTGTGTAAGAACGTGTCAGTCTCAGTTTGGGTGTATTTTATATATAATAAGTACTCATTAGAACGTCCGCAGAAGGCCGATTTTTTCCACTGATGTCGGTAGCCGATTTTCCTAGTGTTTAAGCATAAGGTTCATTTACAGCCGACAATAGTTTCTGACCGGGAAATGTCGGTCGTGTGCGGGTGCCCTTTACAGATAACATATGTACAGAGCGAGAGCACACCCAGACTCGTATTTATTTTATTTTTGTAATTACATAAGTATAAAAAATGGTATGGCTACCAAAAGCTATGCCTACGGCAAGCTTCGCTTAGTTTTGGACTACATGACGGTGTGTAAATTACCCTAAAATATTTTTGTACTTATTAAAGGTATAGTTTCCAAGCAAACGTTATCAGGTCTCATTGTTATTCTACCTATACATGTCGGAACCTTCTCATTAACGAACGATTCCTCTTCATGTCAAATCTTCATTAAATAGTCAAATTTTAAAATAACTGGTATACATATATAGCCGAGGTCTTTCTACTTTACAAATGATCTTCAATTACTGCAGGGTACAGTGACATTACTCGCTCAGTGCAGAATAACCTGACTATACCAGAACACCTCGGCTGTAAAAGACCAACAGTATAAAACTCCCTCAGCGTTTTGTTGTGTTCCTGGGAATGAGTAAGGTCAAAAGGTAACCGAGCACCTGACGTGACTAGAGCCATCTAATGAATACAACTTGCATGTGCAGTTCATACATGAGGCAGGTGAACCGCACATGCTAGGTATATGCATGACACTGACAGAGTGATGCAGAAAACTATAGAATTTGCTGTATTCTGGTGTAATCTCCAAGCGACGTAACATTAATTATTCACAGTTCACAGTATACAGAGTTCACAGTAACACTACGTGAGATGCAATAGTTCTTTGTCGCCGCTTATATAAAATAATGCTTAAAAAAACATGAAAAGGAGTATCTGAATAAAAGATTGTTTGAAAACTGGAACAACACAGTCTATAGATATTAAGTTAAGCAATGACATCCAATGTAAAATCTTCACACAAGTTTCAACAAGCTTTTTAAAATAATTGCCAACTATTACAAAACAAATTATGAATCCTATTAATATAATAAATGCGAAAGTTTGTATGTATGGATGTTTGTTGCTCTTTCACGCTTAAACGGCTGAAGGATTTGAATGAAATTTGGCACGTAGATAGATTATGATCTGGATTAACACATAGACTACGTTATTTGACTCCACGCGGGCGGAGCCGCGGGCAGCAGCTAGTCAGAAATAAGCTCATTATAGAGAAACGATAGGGTATAACGCTCAAATAAAATTTGCAATTACCTTATAGATTTTGTATGGAAAAATACGGCGTATGTAATGTATTAAGCAAACCCGCCGGTGACGGATCAGCGTACGCTAGGAGCCTTTGCTAGGCCTAAGCGCCGTTATCGAATTACTTTCTGTTCTGTGCTATTGTTTGCGTTATGGTGCTTCCCGAATACATCAGACGAATAAGGTTAATGAAAACGAAAGTGCACTGGTATTTTAAATGATATGAAAATTCCAAAATGATAACCTGTGATCTAGAGCATCATATGTTTTAGTCGAAATCGTCTTGAACAACTTGTTAAAATTATTCGCATATTCTTCAATGCCTTCTAAAGTTGTCTTGTTTAAAACATAATACCTGATATACGTTTCAAATAAGTCTATTATCTGTAAAAGAAACATAAAAATAATATATTTTACATCTTCCAATACAAGGGCCAGTATCCAGCATGGCGACGAAGAGAGCTGCGATTATGAACAATATACCATCGATATAAAATAGGACGACAATAGACAATAAAATAGAATAGGACGGCAAGCTTTTCCTTACATACGTTTCCATATAAACGCTCGTATATCTTTATGGCATTGTATTAATCGTCATTATCATTATATTTCGTCATTCATCATCATCAGTCAGACGCATCAAAACAACCTAACTGGAGATGAACCTCCAATTCGCAACAGATTCCAGCCAAATGATAACTCCTTGGATTGTGGCTGTGTTCCTGCGAATGAGTGACATTACCAGTAAACTCTTGACGAAATACTCCATATGTTGCAAACTTTATAAACGTTACGTGGCTGCGGTAACTACTTCCCATCAGGTGGATTGAATGCTTGTTTATCGTTATATAGAAAAAATGTATCATATTTTAAAACAATGTGACTTTAGACTGTGTCTTATCTAGTGCTATGCATCTACGGTTTCGTACAAGAAATTTTAAAATTTCGAGTTAACATCCTGGCATCGCTTTTAAATTTAATTGCGAGTACAAACTAAAAGTTCTAGCGATATTATATTTATGACGTCGCACATTTCTAAACGCCTTTAATCTCTATTTATTTTGATTAATATTGTTATTTTCCATCAATATTAGAGCATGTTTGTATTAACGGGTTTTGATTTTGTTAGCGTTAACAAATATATCAAACGGGTATATGGATCTTTGAAGTTCTGAAAATATTATTCCTGTCATGCTTACCTTCTCTAACCGAATTCTGTATGTCTCAAACTTGCCAAAAATATACATTTCAGAACAATCGAATGGTCTCTCGTCAGCCGCTTCCTTCATTTCCTTCTGAGTTTCACTGTAGCACTCGCGATAAAAATTGTAGAGACCTAAACATAACTGCAGAAAATTCTTATATTAAAGTATAAAATAATGTAGTACAGTTTTTTTTTTATAAATAAAGATCTGGGCATGAAAGAAATAACCTATAGAAAACCGATAGACGGATATTACGAAGTAACTCAATTCACCGCTACGGGTCGGGGGGTAATATAGAACGCGCAACTCTTATTGGCTAGTTTGCGGATCAATATCGACACCTATGCTTTATTGGTTAGCAGGCTTGAATCGCTAAGATATTTAAGCGCTAAAATACAACGTTTTTGTGAGTACGGGTTGCTTTCATGCGCGATCATGTGGCTTATTGATTTGTGTACGTGGCGTTTTACGTTTTGTTTTCATATTTTTTTTATAAAGACATCTACTATAGATAGTTAGTATATCTGTCGATAGTACGATATACGAACATACGGCTGATACCAAGCTTTTGAAGTTTCTTGAATATGACCGACGGCTCCATTCCCACTTTGTGCAAGGCAATCACTGCAATCCTATTTTTAACAACCCATTCCATATTGCAATTTGATAATATGCGTGAAAAAATATGTAAAACAGCGGGAAATCGAAAGAAGTTTTGAAGAAATTAAAGAGTTGAAAAAAAGAAATGTTTCTATGTAACAGTATTTATGGCCAGACTAAATAGTTATAATCTTCTGTCCGTGTGTAAGTATGGCACTGAACTTCTCTTAAACGGTTAGACCGATTTTGATTTAAAACTGTGTGTTTAAGTAGATTCGACAATAGTTTAAATTCACAATTGGAATCGGTAGGTAGCGCTGTAATCAGGTTTCAGGATTCTTTGTTTTTATTTTCGAACAGGACGTCTTTTGGGTCTGTTAGTATATATATGTATATAAGAATTGCTCGTTTAAAATAATAAGATACGTAAATGAAATTTTTAAATCCTTAAATCTAAGCACATCGTAAAATTATGTTTGGTTTTTTTTTATAGTAGTTCAGCATAGTGGCCCCTCTTTGCCTGATGGTAAGCGAAAGAGGAGCCCAAATCGCAACTGCAACTGACAATATACTACATCCCGTATCCTGTCAGTTGACGCTGCCATGCTGACCCGCAAAATGCTTCTTCACGCTTCGTTTTGCTGCAGTTGGTCAGTTTAAACCTAACGCGGCGATAAAGTTAACTTATGATTAAGTATATAAATGTAATATTGTACCTTTTAATATTTTACTTACCTTCGATTTCTTTATGAAACCTAATTTATCCTGGTTCCATATAGTCTTTTTCCCTTGGTTAGTCAAGTAATCCATACACATATTGAGTATCTGATTTGTCACTTTCACGAGAAGCGTCGATATTTGTTTAGTTGTGTTATAATACCGGGACGTGGCGAATATCATTCGAATAGTGTACAGCAAACCCGGTATATACTGTTGCATAGTGTGAGGATCACATCTATTAAACATTTTGTATACATTACTAACAAATTCTAGAGAAACAACACGTCTAGGCTCTTGGCAGTTATTTCGAAGTTATTATTCAGAATTAGGTACTACAAAGTGCGTATGTGATGTACATAATATAAACAAACAATTACTTTAACAAAAACATTTCAATTAATTGTTACTACCTACTTGTTTTATCCGTTAAAATTATTTAGAATAATGTGTATATTAAAAATTTGATTTTATAAAATACCGTATTATGATGTAATAAAAAAAATGTACTTAGTAAGACATAATAAAGTCCTTTCAATATTAATTATTACCTATACAATGGTTCACAATACTTTTCCAGCGCGTACAGATATTTAACATTATCAAATGCTTCATTGTAGTAATCGGTGACTTGATTGTCTAAAAGCCTCCATTTCTGGAATATTAAAAAAAGTAAAATGAGAAGTGTAAGTAATATAATATATACATTCGAATGGGACACAAGCTTGCAACAGTCTAAATATTCATACATCATCACAAATATTTTGACATTCATTATACATTTAATTACTTAAGTGTCATTTAGGTACACGTCCTGGAAGATAACGCATTAACTATAGATACATTTTCGAAAAATGACTAAATTTTGATTCCCACTACACGCTTTGCTATTGGTCATGAACATATTGTCGACGACTGTATGTGTCATTAGGAGTATGAGGAAACGAAATTTTGTGTCAATTTTATTAGTCACTAAGTTTTTGACGTTGATTCTCCACAACTAACATAAAATCAGTGTAGAAAAATACACTTTAATACGTAGCTTTATGATTTGGGCATATTGGTACGACAATACTTAGATGTTTTACTAATTATGCGAAAGCAAATTCAATTTCGCAAAGACAGCATTGTATTACCTAATTCAATGAAAGTGTCATTACTTACCAGTATCGGCTTGTGATGTGCATGTGCATACCTTTATTAGTTTGGATTTCGCGCGTATGAGCGTATGTAAATACATGTGGCAAGGATCACTTTTGATGTGCTCAATAATGGAAGTAAAAGTAGTAAGTTGCCGACGCCAGTGGTCCAATTCTGCAAGAGGCCCAATGTTTGACGGTTCTCGTCGTAATTGCTGACTTTGAACTAACACCTGTAAACAACAAGCGGAAATTGAATTAATCTTCAATTTTCTATGAAGTATATTTTACATAAAAATATGTCTAAAATATAACTTTTGAACAGTTATCAGTATTAAAACGCAATTTGTGAGAGTCAAACAAGCTCATGTCTTATCTGATTTAAAGCAGTTAGCCTATGGACGCTGGCAACAGAAGAATATCCCTGCTACTATCGCAGGAACTCTTCAGAAGCTTGGGGTTGCCGTTGGGCTGCCATGATCGGTAAACTTCGCTTCCTCAATCAGTATACTTATCAAATATTGCTGTGCCATAAATCGTACCATATATCTCTTAGATTGTTATGTCATATTTAATGGTTATGATTAACCATTGTTGGTGTTACAGCGTTTCGATGTTATAACAACTGATGACCATCAGATGGGCTGTACTCCTACTTACACCGGTAATAACATTTAAATATAGGTACATTCACCATTGTGTTTAAAACAGGAGTGCAAGAACACCGCTGATATTGACATACGAATGAGTGCAGAAAATAATGTGAATGAGGCGTGAGGAAAACTTCTAGGCACGGAAACTTTAAGCCAGAGAGCGCAACGCGGTGCTGGTCCCAACTCTGCCGTATGAAAGGTGAGCTGCATACGGCAAAAACAACACGAAAGTAAATTGCCTAAAACCTGTAACGTAAAGATCGCAGACCGAGTTGGCAAGACTGATTTAGTAGAACTAGAAGTGGGAAGCCGCTGGTTCGGACATCTAATGAAAAACAGAGCAAAACACAACACGCAAAAATGGAAACATGTATGCGCCGAGAAAGACCAAGACAACCTAATCACTATCACATTGGTCTTATTTTATGAAAATGTATTAGGATCCCTAGAAACTATAGACCATAAAAGATGTCATGAATATTAAAGAGGCGAATGAGATAAATAAGGACAGAGTCATGTGATGCTCGATTTTCTTTGCTTATTTCGATTTGGCGGAAAGGTATAGATACTCGTAAATACCATTGTAATTTGCTTGACCCACTGCTTCACGTAACTGCAAATTTCCTCAAGCACGTGTGTTCTAGTAATGGCCAGCTTCATTTTCTCTAGGTCAGATAATTCGTCCTCATATAGTGCGAGGTTTATCTTAAATCTTGTGCAGCAGTCCAAGTCTATTTTGGTCTCTAATAAGGGAAATGTATAAGTTAAGGGAGATGAAACTATAAAGCTAATTAGTTAAAAATGTTAATCATCTTGTTAAAAACGTTAAAGATTCTTGGGTGTAGATTGTTTTATACAACGTCGGAAAGTGTACAAGATACGACCCACCTGATGTAAAGTGGTTACCGTTACGTAGCCTATGAACTCCTATAATACAGGAAGTATAGCTCGCGCGCCACCCCTGCGAGTAACACATGAATACCTGATGAATGAGCTCACTGATAACATCATTCAGTCGCAGAAATCCCTTAGTCCACTAATATCCATCGAAAAAAAACAAGTGTGCTTTAGACCACACGACTGAAGTAAAACTTCTTTAGCTCCATAGTGTACAGACAATTGGCCTGCACTGTGTCTAGATAGATATACGAAACTATCGCTATGAGAGAAAGAGAGAAAGAAAATGTGTGCTCGCACCTCTCTCTCTTGCCCCTACAGTAATATACGAACGTAACTCTCTCTCTTTGTATCTTCACTAACTTATATCTCCCTCTCACCTTCCGTTCGCCTCGCCCGATCACACGTTTCGTAACGCTCTCGTCACGCATTCACCAGCTTACTCCCCAAATCAAGCGTGCGGAAAGAAGTTTTACTTCAAAAATACCTTCGTGGATCTTTGTAGATTTTATATGACGAGCTCGGTGGCTCAGTCGTGAATGACGCGACTTTGACACCAACGCTCGTGGGTTCGATTCCCATAAATGGCAAACATTTGTGTGCATGAACATGGCCGTTTGTCTTGGTCTGGATGTTTTGAGAGAGGTAATGGCGCATCAAAGGCTTTGAGAGAGATGGGCCGTATCCTTGTATACCTCCCGACGTAGTACAAAAAAAATTATCCACTTTAATCCATTAAACGTAATTTTGAGAAGATCCTTTTGCATAAGTGAAGTTGATACAATTACAGATTCGAGTCAGACTCCCACTTGTAACTTATGTACGTCACACTCGTAACATGTTAACGTTATCGGTTATTCGTAGCCACCCCTACTGCTAACGCGGCCAATTCCAGGTACTTCTAAATGAATATTTATTTATTTGTTTATTCATACATACACAATATTGAACATTACAAATTTAAAATTTTAGTTATTTTAAAATATAAGTAGAAGCTTCTAGAATTAAAATAATGAGCTCACTATCGTCACTCACAAGTATACAACCTTCTAGTCCTTGTGACATGAAGTGTAGAGCTACTTCCGTAATCAAAATACTTCTTATTAAACATAACGCTTATCTACCGCCTCATCAGTGATACATGCCTAATATTGTTAACAGTTGTAAAAAAAACCTAATAATTTCATAGACAGCATGATTAAAATACTACTTACTAGCAAGATAATCAATAAACAGCATTATTTTGGAAATGTAGGACTTGATAATATCCTCACTCCTTGGGTTGGGTGGGTTGATGTCGCCCCAAGCCTTGCACTCTCGCAGTGCCGGTACATACACACGATTCATCGTTTTATAAATGGCTGATACCACGTTCTCCGTTTCTTGATTCATATCGAACATTACCAAAAAATATTCCTAAAATATAATTATTAGTGAGTAACTGCACAAGAAGCCTATAAAATTGGGAGGACGTAACGCCGTGGAGGGAAACGCACTTGTCAACTTTTAACGGCTTCTATTGAGGTAAGATTACTTCCCGGAGACTATCAACTATAATATAATAATCAATAAAGGGAGGTAAGGCGCATCAAAGCAGCTCGTGTGGAGAAGTACCTCCACCTCACACAAAACCAGAGTTGTTGTGTTCCTGCGTGTGATTGAAGTCACCAGTAAACTCCATGCAGCAACAGCATAATGCGGAGGTATATATATAATATCATGTAGAGTCATTTACTTAAATAATATCTAATATTCAGATCATAGAGTATTCATAAACAGCAATATTAAACTATTAATTTATTGGTATCATACTTACATCAGCAACATTTTTGGAATCTATAGCTTTGTTTTTGATTCTATACATGGCTACACAAGCGCCCTCAGTACGTATTGTTGACGCGTCAGAAATATAAGTCCTCTCCATTCTTGCTCTTTGGTTGTGGATAAATCTGCCGGATTCTGTAATGTTGAATACATAACTTACTTTTGTTTAATAAGATCCGATAGCAGCATCGCCCGCTAGGAATTCGCGCGTGCTTTCAAATTAAGCAATGTTACTCGGTAAAATTATTGCTCAAGAGTTTTGAAGTAACTATCTGATTGGTAGTTGATTTTTTGTACCACTAAGGTGCGTTGCCGCATCTAGCATGACTCCGTAGGGCTCACTGGAAACCTCACTCACTTGCAGGAGCTCGACAACCCTTCAGGGAGTTATTTGGCTTCGGTTTGTCTGTGAGATGGATGTACTTCCTCAATCGGACTGTGCCTATCCTCTCTTTTAACAATATTCATCATCAACTGCCATCTATCGAAAAAACTCGGGACTGACAACAATGTGCCATCAAAAGTACGAAGGAACTAAAGATAACTAAATCCATTCAGGATTGCGATTGCAGTCGACGCAGATGAACTTTTGACTAAATATTATCATGAGACGCAAAAACTCGAAAATGTAATTAAGTCATACCGATTATATATAAATAATTACCCATTTTCAGAGGGGGTAATAGTGCATCACATAACACTATACAGTTTCTTCCACCTTCAGCTACAGCACTGTCTAGTAGGTCTATGTGGATGTCAGCATCAAACACACCTTCCTACAAACATATAAAGGAATATGATCAAATTTAAATGATTTTCAATACCTAGGTATGTACTACAAAATATACTTACATAAAGGTTACGTGTAAGCAGTGATAACCCAATGGACAAAGAAACGAGCTATTCGGTATAAAATTAGTTTTGTAGGTTTATTTGTAACATAAATGATATTGAAATTATACAGTAATGAAAAAACTCAAATATAACACGTTTATGCACTTTTTGAAGACGTGAATAAGTTCATCAAGAAAACCTTGTAAAAATCAATATCGTTTTTCGGGTGGTATTTAAACTGGGTTGATTGGGTCGAGGTACCCAAGTCCCCAAGAGGTTCACAAGTGTTTTTTTCAGCAAAGTTCCTGAAGCTGGAACATATAATTAAGATTTTCAAATGGTTCTAAACTGAAGACATGGCTGTATGGGCTAGATTCCTTCGCCTTTCCCCTCGGGGATAAAAAGAAAAAGAACTGTACTATATACAACTGTCACTGACGTAATGACGTTAGAAAGAGTTCCCGCGCTTTTGACGAATGACATTGATGTTATATTTGATTTTTTTACAATTCAGTATAAAATTAGTTTTATGTGACAATTTCGTTAGTATTTTGTAACATAAGTGCTAGTGAAATTATACAGTAACGAAAAAACGCAAATATAACACATTTATGCACTTTTTGGAAGACGTGAATAAGTTCATCAAAAAACCTTGTAAAATCACTATTGTTTTACGGGTGGTATTTTAACTGGGTTGATAAGGTCTAGGTATTTTTTCAGCACAGTTCCTGAAGCTGGAACATAGAATTAAGATTTTCAAATGGTTCTAAACTGAAGACTTGGCTGTATGGGCTAGATCCCTTTGCCTTTTCCCTCGGGGATAAAAAGAACGAAAAAAAGTAATGACGTTAATCTCAGTCTCATCCTCATCTCACTCAATGAAAATTGTTTCGTTCGGTACGGCGCTTTTGTTTCATTGAAATTTGTTTTCAATAAAAATATATGAACCAAACAAAATGATTTGTATACTTACGTTGTATACATTTCGGTTATTTCACACATAATTTATCTATTTTGTTCATCGATGTATAGGTACATATACATCGTTAATAAATGAAATTTGGTTTTCAATGAGGTAACAATTATTTGTATGCATATTTTTTTTATTTAATATTTATTTGCACAAGAATGTTTAGGTAATAAAAATTGGGGCCGGCCTCTGGTAACAAAAAATTTATACCTGTCTAGTTTTGTTATTGAGACCCTGTTCGATCCGTCGATAGACATATATTTGAGATTGCTTTCAATCTCAGATCGTCGACTGATTATTAATTTTGAGCGTTAGAGTATCATATAGCGACGCCGCTGTCCAGCTAACAGAGGTAGTTTCGCGTCCTGTCACTTGGGACTGGTTGATACAATAGATCTATGAACCAATCGGCGCATCTACTAAGATGTTACATTCATCCAGACGTATAATCTGCAAAAGATCGACCAGAGAACTTGCGGTCTTCCTTCAGAACTGGTCTTCTCGTGGAAGAATGAATAAACTGAGAAAAACATAGGCCAGAGCAAGATCATAAGTCGATCTCGCGTATAGTCAATAGACAGGGAGTCCAGCCTCTCTGCATGATGGTCATTAAGATCTCCCAGAATCACTAACTTTCTGCTTATGAAAGATGAAAAAAAAATCGCACGCATGCTGTTGAAGTATGTACTATATACAATGTGTAATTGAGTAATGTTTAAATTTGTTTAGCTTCATGACATTTTCAGCGCCAGAATAAATGAGCTTTGTCATCGCCGTGGAACCTGTAAATCCATCTACATCAGTGTAGACGCAGTGTTCCGCGCGCACATGTTATTAAATTAGCGACTACAAATAACCTCCCGAATGTATCAGGACATTACAGTGTACCTATGTGTCAAGTCGGGGAGGAAAGTAGTCAAGAGTAAAAATCTGTGTTTCTGTAAAACCCTACATTCATTGTACCTAAGGTGTGCAGTTTTCTGTCGCTGTGAACCCAATATTCCCGATGTCGGCCTCCTCCCTCTTGCTGCAACTGCCGGGTTCATCTGGTTTAAATGCTCACCGGTTATCAGAACAACCTTACCCTCAAGGTGTCCTGTCGCACCCACACCGTTATTGGCGGTTCGAGATCTACCAGTCCTCCCGCTGTTACACACAATGACTTATTTAGGAGCACTGTTGAACTCACAGGAAAATATCACTTTATTCAGTTGTGGTTTTCCGTTAGAACAATATGCGCTTAACCAAAACTTTAACTCACCTCGTTCACGAAATGGGGTACGAATTTGGAGTGTAAAGAAATAATAAGCAAATTTTAAAAACGTATCAAAATATTGCTCCATTGCAAATCCATTCAAAGCAAAATGACCTTAAAGCCATCCAAATAACCCATCATATTCTGGCCTAATCGATCAACTAATATGTCGCCGGTACGTGAGAAATTAAAAGTGATACAGAAAATATGGCATCACTAGGTGGAGGCACCTAAGCCTCCATTAGCTGGCTTTGTATAACAACTTCGATAATTTGAGCCATAGGCTCCATGTTTTTAGTGGACTGTATCTTTTTATTGAAACCTATGCCTGTCGTACTTGCAATTATCGTGAGCTCGATGAGGACGAAGAAAAGGCTTATGAATCCAAGGATCACGAGGATAGGAAACACATGCGCACTAACCTTGTGACTTGCTGGATCACTGCCGTCTCCTCAGCTGTTTCGGTCTTCGCTACACAAGCACACAGATCACAGGAGTATTTGTATTATGTTAAAGTGTCTTTTCACAAAATGTATAGATATAATAAAGCGGGGTTGGCTTCGTAGGCGATCAAATAATATACTAGCGTCCGTTCGGATTGTACTTTGAACATCGACTGGGCGCGGCTATCGCCGTACGCATGTAGGGTAGATTGGGAGGAATTCACAGGATAGTTCGCGGTAATTGCAAGTTTTAATCAAACTACCCCATTTTAAAAAGATTACAAGAATACGAAATCCACCACTAGGCATATATGACGACGTCGTTCCCCCATGACATACTTGGTGGTGTCTAGTAGTGTCATGGGGAATGAATGGTTTGACCACTTTGTTGTATCGTTGTCAACTTTTCAACAGTGCAGTTCTGATGATGCACTAAAAACGGGATTTTAGAGATAATCTAATATTTAGACATCGGAGGTAGTCATAGGTCTCAATAATAACGGTATAACCATCTAGATTAGGTTCGTTGAACTTTGTGAGCCCTTAAGAAATTCAGAATGCCAGTTTATTATGAACCATATTTCTAGATAACAGATAAATGGATCTCACCAAAACATATTCCGAAGTTCTGTTTAATATTGCTGCAGCATTTTCTAACAAATATCGATGTTGAGTTTTAAGACCTCCGACACGATTGTTGCGAGCTTCTTTCGCTTTAGCCTACAAAATGAAAACAATTTTGATATTTCTGACTACTTAACGACAAATAAAACCACTGTTAATCTAGTTATGGAAGTTTAATTACTTGCTTGTCTTTATATGATTCATGAGCCAAAGCTAATGTGCTCATAGAGACTTTACTTTTCTTTTGATCGGTTATGCGGGCGCTGTCCAGTATAGCTTCCAGATTAGTTCTGTCCACTTCCACTTGTTGGGTACTGAGATCTGTGCTCCATCGCTGATGCGTAGACTGCTTTCGAGAAGACCTTGTGGACATAGCACCAAATTTGGCAGCAGTTTCCTCCACGTCTTCTTTATGTTCATCATCTGTATCCGTAGTTATTTTGACCGTTTGTGAATGTGCAGGTTCTTCATCTGGCGGTGGTTCTGACATAGTTCAGAAAATAATATACTGCAAGTATAATAAAATTCAATCTATCTCACAAGTCGTTACGGCTCACTGAACCAAAATGTATTGTGTAATGACAAGATTTACCCTGTTCGAAATTCAAAGAAAATTTGAATTCGGACCTAGTTCATAAAATCCTATTTATGATTTTATTATCGGTTACGCGGCCAAGGAAATGAATTTGTACAGCAAAATAATAATAATAATTGGGCAGGGCAGCTTGTGGCGAGATGTTGGTGCGTAACGACATCACGGGTACCCGAGTGCTCCAGAGAGTCGATCAGGGCCTTCGCCTCCGGCGTGTCTTCGTCGGTCGGAGTGGAAAGTCAAGAAGGCCCGCAGTACTCTCAGCTCTGGCTTGCCTTCATTGGCCGTCCAGAGAGGAGTCGATAGAGCATATTGCTTTATCAGGTGATATTCTCCAGGGGTGGAAGTGTTAAAGGGCATAACGCCGCGAGTAACTTCGGAGAAAGCGCAGCACACCTCTCGACACCCCTGAGTCTGAGTGTTGCCCACGGCCGACTTTCTCTGGCATTTCGGTGGTCCATCTAGTGAGTGGCGAGCCACCGCCTGCCGAAGTAACATCAGATATGATAGTTATGGCAGGTGTCCGTCTCTCTTCTGTAATAGCCCAGTACTAATAATCCCTCCAGATCTCATGTCAATTGCTCAATTATTTCCGACACATTTGCAATACCTGCCGTGACCTGTTCGTGGGTATATCCTCCCATTGATCCCTTGGAGCAGGTCATAGCGGGAGTAATAGATTACATCATTCTTTTCGAAGGGGCCTATACGCGTTGGATTCATATCCCCGTGCACGCCTATCAAATGATCGGGATTAAAGCCCGTGAAATAAGAAAGCAATAATAATAATAATCCTCTTCTGCAATAACCTAGTACCAATTATCCCTCCAGACATCATTACAATAGACTAATAATTTCCTACACATTGGCAATAGTCCCAATACCTGCCGTGACCTGCTCATAGATATATGGATCTAACGATATTTTTAGGAGCGGGTTTCGGTGGGTGAACAACATAACACGAATCTTCTCAAAAAGGGCCTCTACGCGTTGGATCCATATCCCCGCGCACGCCTATCAAATGACCGAGATAATACCCGTGAAAAAAATATATCATAATAATAAATATCTTTATTTCTAAAAAGCTAACTAAGTAGATGTCAAGATTATATATATATATATATATATATATATATATATATATATATATATATATAGATATCTAATATATAAAATTCTCATGTCATAATGTTAGTTACCATACTCCTCCGAAACGGCTTGACCGATTTTGATGAAATTTTATATGCATATTCAGTAGGTCTGAGAATCGGTTACTATCTATTTTTCATACCCCTAAGTGATAAGGGTGGTCCACCCCAAATTTAATATTTTTATTTTTTGGGCAAAATTTTTTATTATTATTTTTTATGATGTGGCATTAAAAAATACAATATATAAACCTAAATACATACAACCCTAAATTTTCACCCTTTTACCATCAACCCCTATTTTTTAATAGCGATATTAGTAATTCAATAATTTTCAACCCCGGTCGATAACTGATCAATTATCACTTGATCAGTTATCCCCACCACGCGCCTACCGGTGTCACTTCTGACCCAGTAAATAGCACGGAGTAGGAATGAGATCCTCTCACACAATAAGCTGTTTCTCACTCCCTACAGTTTTCGGCCATTATTATTATTGTTTGTGCATCAATCGTAATAGTGACGTTTCCAATTATCATTTTCTATTTTAGTATTATTTTCAAATAAATTTATCATTAATTTGCAGGGCTGTAATTATTTATTCCTATATATAAAGTTATTAATTTTGAGTGTAGTTCTCACGTTCAGTTAATTCAGTGATTTCATATAACCTCAAAAGTACTCGACATCACGAACTCACACCAATGATTTTTATTGTGTTACACGCATCAATTATTCTGAATGTCAGTGTGTGTAAAATTTTGTGAAATAATTTCTAAAGAATATGTATTGTGTATATGAGTAATATTGTGAAAGGTAGGTAAAATAATAAAAAAATATACACGGTGTACACTAAACAACATTAAATATAATATAGATGGTAGAAATGAAATTTCTTTATGAAAAATCTTCAAATCAAAAAGTCAAATTCAATACGTGGCATGCTCTAGAGTGGGCAAACCATCCAGTTTGTTTGTGTTAGCTAAAGATGGGATAACAAGAAATATTGTACACCCTATTGCATTTTTTAAAAAGCCTTACCGACAGCCAGTGACTTAATTTATTTGTAAATATTTTGTATTTGTATTTATATGGTTTTCTCTGCCTACCCCGCAAGGGACCTGGCGTGAAGATATACGTGGGACACTCAAAAAGTTTTGCGAGACTAAAAAAAAGTGTTCTATAGGTAAACATTTTTTTATTAAATCTTTTCAAAGTACTCTCCACCAGCTTCTATAGAAAGTTTCATGCGTCTGAACCAGTTCTCGAAATACTTTTTCAAATCCACCTCATACGCCTCATTTACAGACTGCTCGAACGCTGACAGGGCATCTTCCGGCGACGAAAATTGTATCCATTTGAGCAGATTTTTTATTTTCGGAAATAAAAAGAAGTCACACGGTGTATGGTGTGTCAGGGCTGTAAGGAGAGTGACCCAGAAGTTTAACCGGCGTGCTGTCTAGGAAGTCAATGAAACAAAAAAAAAAAGACACAATGCGCCCGCGCACACAGTGTTCAAAACGAGGTTTTGAAAGCGGTGTGCGCGGGCGCATTGTCGTGGTGCAGCAATAGCCCGCGGTGCTCTGTGTTTAGTCGCTTGTTGCTCACAACAGAGAAAACTTCTGCCAAGCATTTGGTAGTTTACCATTCGGCGTTGATACTTCTTTGGTTCTGTAGAGGAATTGACACCAAGTAGCTAATCAAATTCTTCTGATCAAAATCTTATACCCGTCTTATATTCTAGATCGCTTCACTTCCGGCTTTGGTAGGCGTTGATTCGTTTTGAAACACCCAAACCGTCGATTGGCACTTCATTTCTGGATCGTATCGATAATGTATCGTACCTGTAATGATGTCGTAAACATGCTGAGACGAACATGCTTCAAATTTGTTTATCATATGTACGGTGAGGTTATGCGGCACCCAGCGTGAAACTATCCTCCTCACGCGAAGATGCAAGTTTAGAGTCTCATGAAGGCTTCCCGATCCAATCTGCAGTATGTCCTGAATCTCCTGACGTAACTTGTATATTGTTTTGGATTAAATTTTTCATTTCTAGCACCTCTTCTTCCGTAACAGCTGTCAAAGGGCGACCACTTCTTTCTTCATCCCCCAAAGTTAGTCGGTAGCGCTTGAATTGCAACGATACACGGTTGCCTTGGAAGGGCCTTCATCCATGAATGCCATTATAACTGGCCAGTCTTTCATACATATAATATTTTTTTCGCAATGCTATCTGAGCGGCCTGGTACATACATATTTTACGTATTTGGTCCCACCGTATGTACTGGCTATATAAACAGACATAAAGGGTCTCGTTTCGAAACCCACTGACATTACTGTATTTTCGCACTTTTTTGACGTGAATTCGTTTCGTTAAGTGAAGACTGTGACGCAACGTAGTCATTTTGAGATCATTTCGCTGCATCGTATATATTCCTTTTAGTATAACTTACACAAAGTAATTGTAATAATAATAATTGTAGTAATAATAATTGTACTTTGTTTACCTGTTACTCCCATACATTCACATAAAACAGACAGCCAAACGATTTTATTCAATAAATATTTAAAAGCCGAGTGCTCCCCGATATTATTTGTAACAGCAATTCGTTACGAAACGAAAAAAGTGTATCAAGCAAGAGTCAGAGAAGAGGCAGAGAGTTACAATTTACATACACAGTTTGAGTAAAAAAGGATTTACCTTTCCTGAACTTCCCCTACGCTAGTCATTACCATCTCTTTAATTATTTCATATTTTTCAATATTTATGAAACTTGGACATGAAGGGTTGGTTTTTCTATGGAGGTATTTGATGAACTCTAAAAATAGATGTCTTTTTCTGTAATGAGTAGAAACACTTTTTAGTATATAAATTATTTCAATTTATCACTTTGCAAACTTGTGATAAAAGTTAGAAATAGCAATAGAAGCACTATAAGAATTTCTTTTTACCTATAAAAATATTTAATAATACGTTGCCTTAAAAAATACCTATTCATGTTTATTGAATTACAAGTAATTACAATTTGCAGACGGTGAATTATATCTTAAAAGAAAATGTGTAGTGAGTCTATAGGAAATACACCACTACATTAAATAGCTAGATTGATAAACTAAGGATTCAAGGAGACTTTCAAAACAAAAAAAAATTAAAGACTAAACAACCAATTAAAAAAATCATGGTTATAAAATAAAATTTATCTGAATTTGGAATTTTAGATAGAATAAAAGATGAAGATCTACAGTGCAATCGACTTACCTGATAGTCAAATGAAGAAATGAAATCTGATACAAAATGTCCTTGAAATCAATTTTTAAATTAAATTTCTTTTTTGTGGCGTTTTTGCTGTCCTCGCCAATAATATTGCTCAGAACATCAAAATTAGGTGGTGACGTACTAAAGGCGACTCTGCGACAAAATGAATTTGGGAGCATACAATACGTTCGTTATTAAACTTACTTGACTAATGTTGATCTACTTAAAACAAAGAACAAACACAACAAGTAGTAGGATGTAGGGTTAGTAGTTTATAGTGGACAAACAACTTAAAGTCTGATATTATTACAATTAATAAAATCACATAAATTATAGACACAGGAGAAGAGATGATAATTGATAGGAGGGATGTAAAATTGATAAGATGGGGATAGAAGTGGGCAGGAGTTCGTACAAAGAAGGTGAATTTCAATAATGAAAAAAGCTGTGGTATGGGGTCCCTTCATCCACGTCACACTCACGTGTTGAACTGTTCCTCACCTAGATTTATGAAAGGAAAACATTAGTGCGAGTATGTCCAATTTGTGTTTGTAGACAACGTATTCCTCAATTTGCTCGCTTACTTACATATTATGATGTTTAAAAATTCATGGCTTCGATGGCATGGAAGTTTGGATAGGGGTATATTATCTGCCTTTTCGAGCACTAGATTTTCTAAAACCCCATCAAACTGTTAATTTCTACCAAACTCGCATTAAATAACAGCGAAATCGATGCTTGAACAGTCGTACGCGTACCAACATAGTAATAAAGTGCGCTTTGTAATTAGAAACGATGACATACAAAAATTATTGGTATGTGCCAAGAAACTAAACTAAGAAGAAGAACACTTCCGTTTCCGTACACATAAAATAAATAAATCCAAAAGTTCCAAAACAAACTTTGATTTCAAATCTATTTGCCTTACACCTAAACAGGATTTTAAATAATATTTTGATGTAACCGTACCAAACTTAATAGTTGCATCATTATAATACTCAATATGCGACGTAATTGGAGAGGTCGTTATAAAAATAACTGGTGTCGATCAAACAGATCAAATAATGCTGATAATCGTAGTTTGAATAATTCTGTAAACTCAACACGTATAAGCAGTATAGCCAGTTCATCTAGGGCCCCGGCAAATCAATTGCCAATTGTTGTGCCTATTAACGTGGGGTCTAATATATGGAAGCTCTATTTTCATAATGAAGGTAAGTACCTTAATACGATATCTGTATTGACACTGAATGTATCAAGATTACTATTAAATTAAAAAGTCACGATTCATGCTATACGGGTGCAATGCGGTGGAGCAACTTGTTGTACAGCAGGTTATAAGCTCCTTAATGCAAAGGCTAATGCTTGCACCATGAAACCCCATTTCTAATGTATTGTACTATGAAATGAACAAGCAAATAAATAATAAAATTCTGCAAATTTTGGATGCATTTGAACTTGTACAACATTGTTCCAAAATATGAATACTAATAAACTCCAATTTTTAGGGTATACTGTATTATATGCTATGGAATGTTTCAAAGATAATTATACTATTTGCGTACACTCCTTTTTATTACTTTTACAGAATATCAGCAGAATTCTGCCCTTTCAGATCATATCAAATATTTTAGGACATTTATTGACAAGAATAGGTCCCTTTTTGATCTTGAGAAAATTGATCAAACACGTAGTGTTCCATTGGATATACAGAATTTAAGAAATGATTCAGAATTCAATAGCAGCTGGTCAACATTTGATACAGATTTGTTTGAGAAACCTGAAGCTACTCTAAGATTACTTGAGTTTTGCTTACATGAGGTAAAATATATTTTAGTTTCATAATCTTTTTATTAATACATAGTCATTCCACTGCTCAGCTATGGATTTCCTTTGATTTGGACAGTTCTAGGTTGAGCAAAATCAATTATTATAGATCATTGAGTATTTATAATATTGTTGATGAAGTGCCAATACCTCCTAACTGACATTTTTGCTTAAATTGAGTTTTTTAATGGAATAGACTTAAAGTGGTTTACTGTTAATTTAATATGTATTTCCACAGGCTGTTTAGAGCCTTTCTAGTAATGATTGATGATTAAGTGTGCAAATTTAGGTGCATTGTATTAAAAATCTCAATTTAAGAAAAAATATCCATTAGGACGTATTTATTTATTTATTATTTATTCATCCCATGCAAGTTTACAGAGTCCGTACAATAAACTCCAACACACCAACAAGTCAAACATTAAATATTTTTTAAAAATTGTAGACAAAAATTTGCCAGTCAAAATAAAGAAAAAAAAAATTGAATACAAATATGTCAACAGACGAACAATTAACATTGATTATTACATAAATACAACAATTTACCAATTTAAAATACAACACAATTACATATTACATTATCAAATCAAGTTCATAACATATGTCAATGTCAATATGTATTGGCGCTTCCTTAAAAATAATCAATGTTTATTTACATATTACATGGATTTAAGTACTACAGGCTACTAAATCATGAATTATTTAAATTATTATGTTAATATCAGATTATGGATATGAGATAAACAGAGAATGTGAATATACTGTATTTTACCGCCTTTACCATGGCGAGTGCTCTGAAGAACTGTTTTCCTTTATCCCACCCTCTCCCTTCCGTCATAGAACCACACATGCGGGCTTGTGATGTCATCGTTCCAAGGTTGAGAATATTTCTTCGCGTACCAAAAAGTTTGGCAACTCCTATCTTTGTCGTACCATTAAAAAGTGGAACACCTTGTCTGCATATGTGTTCCCTCCTTCCTACAATATGGGATCCTTTAAACGAAGCGTGAAGAAGCATCTTGCGGGTCAGCACGGCAGCGTCAACTGACAGGATACGGTATGTAGTATGTTGTCAGTTGCAGTTGCGATTTGGGCTCCTCTTTCGCTTACCATCAGGCAAAGAGGAGCCACTATGCTGAGCTAATATAAAAAAAAAACCTGTTTATTATTTAAACTAATTATAAAGGTAACAAAGAAAATGTGATTATAGGATAAATAATATTATTTTGTTCTTTTATATTACAGTATTTTAAATTTGAGTCAAAAATAAAAGTCAGAATTTTGAATCATCAACCAGTTATACCTTTGGCTAATTTGAAAGTTAACTATTTTGGTAAGTTTCTGTTTTTATAAATTAAAATTATGTGTAACATTTAGAACTTTATATAAAGCAGTGAATATAGAACCAGCCTATTGATTAACTGGTCCCCGGTTCCAATCCTGGCATGTACCACTAGATTCGAATTTCCATTTTATGTACATGTTTGGAATTACCATTTGCTCAGTAGTGAAGGAAGACATTGTGAGGAAATCCACACGTTCAATTAAAACCTTGAACATTTCTGAGATAAAAGTAACTTATTATTGTGTGTTTATTTCTTACAATAAACAGTTCTACCTAATTTTGGGTTTCAAGTTTGTCTCAAGAACCTTAAACATTTCCGGGATGAAAGTAACCTAAATGTTTACTCAAATATAAATTATCGTCATGCAGAATCTCATTTAAGATAGTTTTACAGTTTTTATATGATGCGTCCATGACGTACTGAGTAATAAATATAATTTCAAAACTACTGTTTTGGCTTTCGTAGTGCCTGTTCTCTCTAAAAAATATTTGATCTGCGAACTCGATTCTACTATGGCTTTATTACAAGCACATTCTGCGGCCAAGGACTCAACGCAGCTGTGCCAAGGGGCAGTGTGATGTATCCAATTGAAAAGAAACAATTATATGTTTTCAGGCAAATTAGTGACTATCAAAGGAACCGTTATCAGAGTGGGGAGTGTTGGTCTAATTTGCACTTCAATGGCCTTCGAGTGTTCCAACTGTCACAGTGTACAAGCTGTTGTTCAACCACAGGGAGTTTTTACAGGTATTATTAGTATTATTGTTATACTTATGTTGCTGTTCAAAACTTTTCTAATTAATGTTAACATATCACTCTCAATGTAATGTTGTGATCACTTTGTAGTCAACTTTATATCAGGTTAGCTGTATGCTTGTATGTCTCCCAATGTTGTATCAAAAAAAAAATGATAAAGTCCTGTGATTTGTCCCTTGGCATTTGAAACGGAGTATAGCATTAGGTGTCTCGTGACATTCCAAATAAAGTTCTCATATTAAAAATTCTGACACCCTCCATGTATTGTATATCTATTTTATTAACTGAATTAAAATCTTTTTATTTCTAGCTCCAAGTATTTGTCAAAGTTGTAATGGTGGCTCAAAATTTGAACCATTGCAATCTTCACCATTTACTAATACTATCGATTGGCAAGTCGCTAAAATTCAAGAAATACAATCACAGGTCAGTTGAATCCATAAACATAAATCATATGCTAGTATAATAGACAAATGGTGTCTACGGTAATTACGGCACTGAAAAAGAAATGTGTTACCTTCATTAGTCTGTATCTGCCCAGTTGCAGATATAGACTTTCGGTAAAAAGGATTTACTTACAAAGATCCTAGCGTTTAGGTGATACTATAGTTGGGTGAAGTTGTGACTTATAAATATAATTTGGCACTATTAATCAAATAATCTAGCGAATTTTAATTTCATAACTTGTTATAACTAAATATTGTGGTTTAGATATTAATTAGATACTTAACATCTACTCTACTCAAATCATAAGCTTGATATTGTTTAGATGTTAAATACTTAGTTATTCTGATATTTAGGGGCAGTGGACTCCTATTAAACCATAAATAGAAAAATAGATTTATATTGAATATCTTTTTTGTATACATTAATAAAATAATAAAGAGATATTCAATAAAATTACTGGAGGACCGAGAGGTCAACAGACAGATCCAACTCGGCTGGGCAGCGCTTGGGAATCTTCGACATATCTTCTCGTCCAAAATACGGCCACAAAGTTCGTAAAACCGACAACCGCTGGGTAAGAAAGGTTCTCGAATGGCGTCGCCGTACTCGTACTCGCAGTGTGGGACGACCACCCACTAGATGGAGCGACGATCTCTAGACGTTTGTGGGGAGTCAATGGATGTGGGTGGCACAGGATCGAGTGGCACTCTAGACGGGAGGCCTATGTTCAACAGTGGACGAATATAGGCTGAGATGATGATGATGATGATTGAATATCTTTTTTGTATACAATACAATTTCATCAAGGTTTATTTTATGTATAATAAATACATATTGCATTTGAATCCATCCAAAATTTCATTTAGGTTTCTTTTAAATATAATAAATACATACTTACTACAATAAGAAATAAGAACATAAAACTGTATATTTCAAATGAAAGCAGGTGATGACCTTGTTGCCTTGGATGTTGAACATTTGTTTAAAATAATAATTAAAGCCAGTAATTGGAGCTCAGTGGGGCGGTAATTAGTTAAGCTACTTTGACACCAACGCTTGCGCGTTGGAATCCCACGCAGGATAGAGGATTTATATTCATGACCATGTCTGTTTGTCTTCGTCTGGGTGATTTTAAAATAGGTAGAACCCTTCTTCCCTCTAGTGAAGTACCCCCACCTCACCGAAAACCACATCAAATAATACTCCCTGGAGGGTTGTTGTGTTCCTGTGAGTGAGGCCACCAATAAGCTCCCAAGGAATCGCGTGAGTGACACCTAATGTGTTGCAAGCGTTCATAGGCTAAGGAAACTGCTTTACATCAGGTATGCTTGTATGGGTCCCGACACTGTATAAAAAAACAAAAGGTAAATAGTACGTCTGCCGGGATCTGCTGATCTTTCTTGTTTGTTTTAGTGTGCAACTGGCTCTATTCCCAGAAGTGTTGAAATAGAGCTACAAGGAGATTTGGTGGGAACTGCATGCCCCGGTGACGTACTATCTGTGACAGGCATCGTTCAGGTATGATTTGTGTATATTCTTAAGTAAATAAATAGGGTACTCATATCAATGTACAATACAAAGCCTGACCACCATCTGGTGGTCAGGCTTTGTATTGACATAAAGTGACAGTACCTCCAAATAACAAGAAGATCACTAAAATATCTATCGAAACAATTGTAGCTACGAGACTTACATTTTTTTATATACTACGTCGGGAGGCATACAAGCATCCGGCCCACCTGATGTAAAGCGGGTACCGTAGCCTATTAACGCATGCGGTATATTAAGTATCACTCGCGCGATCCCTCCTCTGCTCCTTACACAGCAACTCCTTGGGAGCTTACTGGTGACCTCACTCACACGCAGGAACACAAAAACCCTGTAGGGAGTTGTTATTTGGCTGCGGTTTTCTGAGAGGTGGAGGTACTTCCCCAGACAGGCTGCTTTGATGCGCCCTACCTCTCTTAAAACATCCAGACCAAGACAAACAGACATGTTCATGCACACAAATGTTTGCCTTGTGTGGGAATCAAACCCTCGACTGTTGGTGTCCAAGTTCCAAGTCGCATCATTCACGACTGAGCCACCGAGCTCGTCAACAACTTACTGCGTGCGAAGGAAAACATCGTGAGGAAACGCGCACATCCAAGACGTGTGACCTAATCTAAGAAAGGTTTGGTTTTCCCTCTGGGTTGTGGAGATCTGATGGCAGTCGCTGAATGAAAACCAGTACCTTCACCAAATCGTTAGGCTTAGGTAGCGGATCCTGCTAATCCTAGTTAATTAGGAAACGGGAAAACGCTAAGAAGAAGAAGCCTGTGCAGCCGACAGACAAACATTTCATAGACTACTTTGGCTACTGCATCATTGTTCGAATCCAATTCTATCTCTATTTCAAAAAACATTCCATGTACAAACCAAACGCAACGACTTTATTATATGTATAGATTTAGTACTTTAAGCATATATTCGTAATTCTGCTTTTTAGGTTCGTGGCGAAAGTAAAGGCGGTGAAGATGGGAAACGAGCTGCTCGGCTACTACAGCTTTATATAGAAGCTGTTTCTATACACAGCCAGAGAAATCTCAGTAACCCGACATTATCTTTTACATTGAAGGATTACTACGCCATACAGGTTATACAATGAAAACTATGATATTGCGACACGCAAATGCTTGACGTGGTCAAGTGGTGGTTTTGATTTGAAAATCGGGACGTCTGGCCAAAATCGAGACGTCTGGCAACGCTGATCTAAATCCACCGCAACGTTCCTCGCCCTTGAAAAACATGTATTAAGAAAAAACATGGATTAAAATGAAAACTGAATTTCAAATTTGATGCAAAAATGTGACGGGTTGTATAACGTAAAAGCTAGCAATTACAGCGACAGAAATTCTAAAGTTTGTTAGTTGTTTGCTTATATGATGCTGTAATATATGCAACAAGTTATCAAATTTATTATAGTTACTTATAAAAAAGTCATAAAAATAGGTGGATTCAGATGTAAATCTTCGCAAAATATATCGTATTGGCCTAAACGTCAGCGAAATATAATAATATGCGACTAGTCTATAGAAACTAAAATAAAAAAAGTGTGGCGTACTGAAATGTTCTTTCGATGGTCAAACACATTTTTCAGTCTATTTAAAGTTTTTATGCACCCCACGCTTAAGGTATACTTGCATATGCATGCCTAGCTAGCCTAACAGACGAATATCGGTTGACGTGCGCAGGCACGTACTCGTTGCTGCTAGGCTCGAAACCGTGTACGTACATTTTACATTTACGTCGCTGCGACACGTGTTTCGCCTCTCCACGAGGCATCCTCAGGCGCTGTAAACGTTAATCGTTAGAATAACATGCTACAAGTACTGGAGCAGCCATGATAGTATCAGCTTGTTGCATCTACTAACGGTAGTGGGTGGGTGCCGGCCGGCGCTAGGCCGCATGAACTAATTGGCGGAAGCACAAAGCAGGTCAAATTGCATGTAAATTTGACTTTAGCAAAAAAACGCCTGAATCTATTAACTATTTAAATCGTAATGATACAAGTCGGTATTGTGTCGGTATATATTTGTGCATTATGTAAACGAACGCTTAGCCAAGTACACTTGTAATAACATGGACATGTTTGTTTGTCTTGGTCTAGATATTTTAAAGAGAGGTAGGGCGCTTCAAAGCAGCCCGTCTGGCGAAGTACCACAGAATACTGCAGCTAAGTAACAGCTCCCTAGAGGGTTGTAGTGTTTCTGCGCGTGAGTGAGGTCACCAGTAAACTTGTAAGTTATTGTGTTAGCAGCCGAGGTGGCGTCACGCGAGTGATCCTTAGCGATCATAGGCTACGGTAACAACTTTATATCAAGTGGGCCCTATGCCTCTGAACGTATAAAAAACTGTGCATTTACAGGGAACTTTCTTCTGAGAAATCTCAGGTTTTTACAGGTTGTCACGCACGAATGACAACTGGCATTGCAAGTCTCCATATCATCAGGCAGACCGTATGTTTGTTTGCCACCTCTATGGTATATAATAAATAAACAGTTTGTCTAACAATTACGTTACTATTTTTTACTGTACTGTATAACCATATATATTATTTTTTGTAGGAAATCCACGCATCAAACGACCTATTCAAACTGTTGGTTCACTCGCTATGCCCCACAATTTTTGGACATGAGGCAGTAAAAGCTGGTCTAATACTGGGCTTAATTGGCGGTACAGAAGTAGAAAATGGGCCAAGATCCAATCCACACGTATTGGTCGTCGGAGATCCTGGTTTGGGAAAGTCACAACTGCTTCAAGCCGCTGCTCATGCCGCTCCTAGAGGTAATACTAATGATTACGCAAGAAACCCGGGTGGTCGTATACGACCGCGAAATGTATGGGAAAACGTATATAACGGGTTCTGACTGCTTGGGAATGTCGAAGTACAAACCAACATAAAAAGTAAATAAATCGTTTAAAACAGACACGGCGACTACTCCAATTTAGCTCTGCAGCGCTAATTGCTACCTTGCAACTTGCCCGACCGTGCGGTTAGACTTTACGCACGGTATTTAGGAGGACAAAATTTTAATGGTATCGTCGGGTAGAAAGGATTGTGATAAACGGAGTATATTTATACACCAGGAATATATCAACACCAGCATTGTCACTAATGCGCTGCCGACCCTAAAATTAATTTACTCGTATTTGTTAGCATTTAAATGAACTAGCTGCAGCCCGTGACTTATTTCGCGCGTATCCTATGGGAACTTCTATTTTCTTTCTTTTCCTCGGCTTCTAGGGGTCGTAACGTGATATTGAATTCTCTATAATTTTCCTCTAGAATTGGCCTATCAAATACAAAACCTACTGGTAGATCCAAAGATCTGCGCGTTCAAACTAACATCTCCGCTATATATATTGAGATAAAAACCTTAAAATGCTTCATAAATTTATCGAATCTTAGGAATTCTGGATAATTCTTTGTGGTTTGATGATGACTCCCTCCATCTTCATGCCAAGTCCCTTACAGCTTGCTGAAATCGAGTGCGATGTGACTCTGTATTATGACTACTCGGTGACACAGATTTTTAAGTAGATCAGCATTTTTAGAATCAAAGCCAACCTATCCTACTCATGGTCCATCCTCCTTATTCGCAAACAAATCTCTGGCGAAAGAGAACCATCAAATCTGTCCGACTGGCGAACTAACCTTCCTCATAACAAAATACAAATCCTTGAAGGGTTGGTGTTCCTGCAAGTCAGTGAGATTTATCAAGCTAAGGAAATGCCGTGTTAGTAGCGGGAATGGCAATATGCAAATGTTAATAGGCTACGGTAACAACTTTACGTCATTATGTTAGGTTTCTTTATACTACATCAGGAGGTATGCAAGCATATCGCCCGCCTGATGTAAAAGCCTATTAACGCTTGCGATATATTAATTATCACTCGCGCGATGCCGCCTCTGCTGCTTTCACAGCAACTCCTTGGGAGCTTACTGGTGACCTCACTGGAACACAACAACCCTCTAAGAAGTTGTTATTTGACTGCGGTTTTCTGGGAGGTACTTCCCCAGACGGGCTGCTTGGTGCATCCAACCCTACCTCTCTTAAAACTTCCAGACCAAGTTTGTTAAAATTTCAACTGTCTAACTATAACGGTTCATGAGATACCGCCTGGTGACAGACGGATAGCGGAGTCTCAGTAATTGGGTCCGTTTTACCCTTTGGGTACGGAACCCTAAAAACGGGCAAAATTGAACAAGGTTGCCGAGATGAGTCTCACAACAATCGCTAAATCTTAATATTAACCCGATTCAGTTCTTTCGCCTCGATTTCTATAAAGATTTATTTAAAATAAAAATTGAGTTTCCGTAACTTTTTATTAGACACGTGGCATTGTTTGTCTTTACCGACTTATATTACGTTTTTTCAAGGCAGTAATGTACATCATAATGACATTTTCATTGTTGTCAACTGAGATATGCAATAAACCTGCTGGTCTGTTTACTACGTATCTTAAATCTAGGTGTGTACGTGTGCGGTGCTTCTGCGTCAGCCGGTGGACTAACGGTGGCGTTGGGGCGTGAGGCAGGCGGAGACTTCGCCCTAGAAGCTGGAGCGCTAGTACTTGCAGACCAAGGCGTTTGCTGCGTAGACGAGTTGGATAAGGTATGTTATCAACCCACACTCAGTCAACTAATCGGATTCATCCCTTCAATCTGGTGAGTGTATTTTTTGTATACGTCTGGAGGTATACAAACGTACGGTCCACCTGAGTTAAAAACTGATTCCCGTAGCCTATAAACGCTTGCAATACAAGAAGCATCGCTTACGCGTTGCCAACATAGCTACTTCTTAGGAGCTCAGTGGTAAACTCACTCGTGGTAACACAATAACCCTCCAGGAAAATGTTATTATTATAGGTTGCGGTTTTCAGTGAGGTGGATAGTTTCCCCAGTTGGGATGCTTTGGTGTGCCTTACTCTCTTAATAAACAGCCAGACCAAATTCATCTCAAAAACGCCAAGTCAATCAGATATGTTCAGGCACGTACACAAACGTTTGTCTTGTGTGGTGTTAAAGTAGTATGTATTGTTAACCACTCCACGTCAATGCACTTTTTTTCGGATTTAGATTAGTTTCCATTATGATTTTTTTTAGATATGAAACATCAGTTGACGACCTCAACGCTACTTTGACACCAACGCTCGTGGGTTCGATTCCCACACAGTACAAACATTTGTGTGCATGAACATGTCTGTTTGTATTGGTCTGGGTATTTTCTATGTATAATAAGTATGTATTTACAAAAAAAAATGTATTTACGTATGTTTATCAGTTGTCTAGTACCCATAACACAAGCTTCGCTTACTTTGGGGCTAGGTGGCGCTGTGTAATTTGTCCGGCAATATTTATTTATTTATCAGTTCTGGTTCTTGGGAGAAAGGTACATTTTTATAAGTTTTTTAACTTATTGCCCATGTAAGTAATGTAATTTAGAAAATTTGTTTTTATTTAATATTAATAAGTATTTTTATACTTAGTGGGTGGCCCCAATTAAAATAGGAATACTACTGTAATCGTAACCCTGAATGTTCAACATTTAGAAAGACCTATCGACGACCGCATATGATTGTTTATCCTTAAACATTCTGACATTGTATTTATATTATAATAATAATTGTAGTTATATACACTCTGCTTATTAAAATGCGGTAAATGTTTTATTATTACAATGTGTGGAACTTTGTTTGATACAAGGAAAATCCTATAAAATAATACATACCTACAGTCATAATATTTATAATAATAGTTTGTATTTATTATTTCTTTGTAGTGTAAAATATTTGAAAGAAAGAATGTAAAGGGGAAAAAAGAAGAAACAGATATACAACGCGAAATTCGAAAGATTTAGGAGCCTTAAAATATTCACTTCGCCATTTTAACACTTCCTGAGTGGTTAAAATGCTTTACATTTTATTTTGTCCATTCTGGATGCTGACGAACCACTCAGAGACTTCTTTACCTCTCTCCTGAAGAGTTTGATATTCGCCTCAAAGTCCTTCGTCAGCCTCTCTTCTTCATTTATAAGTAGTCTTATCTTCTTTCTCACTAAAACTTTGGTTTCATTCTTCCATCGACGGTACATTCCATTGTTCTTCCCTTCCATACTATCACACTGGTGCAAAGATGATACATAATGCAGCCACGCTCTTCTCTTTTTATCCACGGAGGATTCAACCTCCTCATCCCACTAGACATCGTCTCGCAGTGTTCTA
Organism: Pyralis farinalis; assembly: GCA_947507595.1. Lineage (NCBI taxonomy): Eukaryota > Metazoa > Arthropoda > Insecta > Lepidoptera > Pyralidae > Pyralis > Pyralis farinalis. The sequence continues at coordinate 26,105,198 of OX382259.1, forward strand.
CGTTTCTTTACGCATCCACATGCTTCTTTCGCACAGTTCACAATGGTTCCTTTCAGGTATATTCTAGGGTCAAAATAATCCCTCCCTTGGTAATTTGTCATCATAATATAGCCATACGCAGATAGGTAAATTCTAGGGATAGATTGAGTAAACAAAATAATTTTAAAATCTTGAAGTACTCATATTGTATTTTAAGCCAGTATAGCGTACATTGGTGCTTCAAGCTTTTAAAATATATTATATACATTTTACATTATTATTATTTTATGTCTGTATTTTATGTTTTATGTCTGATGGTAAGCGAAAAGAAGAGCCCAAATCGCAGCGGCAACCGGCAAGACTACAGTGTCCTATTAGTTGACGCTGCCTTCACGCTTTGTTTGAAGGATCCCATATTGTAGGAAGGAGGAAACACATGCAAGGCGTTCCAATTTTTAATAGTACGATAGAGATAGGAGTTGCTGAACTTTTTAGTACGAGAAGAAATGTTCTCAACAGTGGAATAATGAGATCGCTAGTCTGCACGTGTGATTCTATGACGGAAGGGAGAGGGTGGGATAAGGGAAAACAGTTCCTCAGAGCACTCACCATGGTTTAGGCGGTAAAAAACGCTTAGTGAGCCAATGTTCCTACGAAGTTGAAGAAGTTCCAAGTTTTTGGTAACCGCTTCGTCGTCGATTATGCTACCGGGCTCGGCGGACGGGCTATCCCCGTCGTTGCGACCTATCGAGAGCCTTGAGAAGATATTGTGCGGAACCGTCAAAGATGATCCGGCGTGAAAAACCAGCGCACCCTGTACAGGACTCCGAGTTTCTTTGAAGCATCTTTACGAGAAGATTGTATTTACATAATGTCCCTACAATTTATCTATCTACGTAAGCCTATATTATGATAAAGAATTACCAAGAGTCAAGTTATTCTTACCGTAGAATATACCTATACTATTTATATATATGACAAATATAACTTAAATTTATGGTTTTCTTTTCAGTTCAGTCATACGTGGAAAACTGAATAGTTTCATTATGAAACAACAATATGGTTTCATAAAACATAAGTAGACTTTTAACTAGAAACCGGCGAGCGTGCATGAAAAGAGCAATGAATGTTAAAGAAGCGAGTGAGGTATGTAAGGATCGAGTCACGTGGCGCTCGGTTCTCTGCCTACCCCGTACGGGATTTGGCGTGAAGGTAGGTCATGGTAGGTTCATGTTCATACACATAAATATTTGCCTTGTGTGGAAATTGAATCCACTAGCGATAAAATGAATGTACAATTTATTGTCAGTGCTTTACGTATAAGTAATAATTTCTCTAAAACTTCATACTAATTACATATGATTGTTAAGATGACAGCTCACCACAGCAGTCTTCTGGAAGCAATGGAACAAAGACGGGTCAGTGTAGCAAAGGGTGGTGTTGTGTGCAGCTTAGCTGCTCGTGCTACAGTCCTGGCTGCTGCAAACCCCGCCGGTGGAAGTTATAACAGGTTAGGCGTCATATTTTTTTGAAGTAAAACTTCTTTACGCACGCTCGACTTGGGGAGTAAGCTGGTGAATGCGCGTGACGAGAGCGTCACGAGCGTTGAGCGGTAGATATAAGTTAGTGAAGATAGAAAGAGAGCGAGTTAAGTTTCGTATATCTAAGACACAGTGCAGGTCTATTATCTGTATCACACTATGGAGCTAAAGAAGTTTTACTTCAGTTGTGTGGTCTAAAGCACACAAATTTTTTGTAATTCAATGTTGGGAGGCATACAATCATACGGCACACCTGGTGTAAAGCAGTTACTGCAGACTATAAACACTTCCAATACATTAAGTATTATTTGTGCGATACCACCTCTGCTGCTAACACTGCAACTCCTTTGGAACTTACTCCTCTCCAAACGCAGCTTTGATATTGAGAGCCGTTTCTGCCGCGTTAGTTCCGCGTCGGAACTCTTATTCAAAAATTACTCGAATTTTCGAAGTATCCATCTTTCCCGTCTAAGCTGAATAAGAAAAACGATTGAAATTCGAAAATCAAATGTTGCACATTTAAAAAAAAGTCTCATAGGTATCATGTGAAAAAGTTTCGCTTGAAAATCTCTCAACTTGAAAGTTTAATGTCAATTCAAAGTATCTATTGCTATAAAACGGCAATTTTGTACTTTGACCCCTATTGTTACAGACTTATGAACTGATTTAGCACTATGGAATGTTTATGAATAGGTAGTGTTTATTCGGGACTTCCTTCTGGCAGGCTAAAAACCTGTGTTAATAGACTGAAAGTGTTTTATTGACATTATGTTGTAACGGACCTTTTTCGAGCTAAATGTATAAATGTCAGTATAATTAAATTTGTGATTATTTATTTTTCAGAGCCAAAACTGTCTCCGAAAATTTGAAACTCAATTCCGCTCTGTTATCTAGATTTGATCTAGTATTCATTTTATTAGATCAACCTGACGAGGTATGCATATTATATTTGTAATAGGTACTACTGGCCGCCGGCGTGCTCGTGTAGTTTGTATATAACTTTTTCTTATACAGAAAATCGACGCCATGCTGTCAGAGCACGTGTTAGCTCTACATAGTGGTCAAAACGGGAAGAGTTCTTCGAGAAGTCAGAACCTTAATGCCAGTTTCAATAGTCAAAGTGACAAGGAAGCTTCGCTAAGGTAAATTTTAGTGTACGATTTTAATCATCATAGTGTATTTAATACAATTAATAAATAACTTATTAGGATTTACATCAACCCAAACTCATATCACCCCTAGGATACTCAACTGAAGAGGTTTAGAGCTTATTAAGCCACGCTGTCCAACTGCAAGATCACGGAACCCAGTGTTTTCAAGCCCGTCAAGGCCACTTTCTTAGCTTAACTGTCATCTATTTACAATAGCCGAAACTTACATCACCGAGTATCGTGCCCTCCAAGTTCGAAGGAACTCTATATAAATAAACACACATAGACAGGCCGCGGTTGTCGTTGTTTAACGTTTTCGATTGGAGTCTAATCAATAGACGGACACGCGCACGACTTTACGTTGTCACATATGTAACACCGGCGAATTTTCGTGAACCGACTTCCGCATGTATACGTACGAACATAATGACGTTGTGTTTTAGAGTAAGGCAAAGAACATTTTACTTAAAAATTAAAAAACATATAGGACCTACAAATGCACTAATGCATAGTACTCAAGTCTTATAAACGCTGATTGCAAGCGGATTATAATCAACTAAACACAAGAACTACAATTAAGAATAAAAGAAAATGTCATCATTAGATGTCAATTTGTGGTGATATCATTGTAGTTATCAAAACTCAATTTACCTTTTCCACTTCGTATGCAATACGTTTTACAATCGAACTGCAAGCTTATCTGCACTATCGCCACGACACTTCACGTCCTTAGGTACCTAAAATAATTTTATTCTATTTCAGTAAACGTCTGAGACTAAAACCAGGTGAAACAATTGATAAGTTGCCCTTGATTCTACTACGGAAGTACATAGCATACGCAAGAAGATATGTTCATCCAAAGCTTAGTGTCGAAGCCGCCAACACGTTACAAAGTTTCTATCTAGAGCTGCGTCACAATCATCAGAGCGGTTCGGACGGCACACCTATTACAACTCGCCAACTAGAAGCTTGTATACGATTGTCACAAGTAAGATTTTATGATTTTAGAATATTCACTAGATGTAGTTGCCGAAATAGTCTCATTCAAATTCGATGATTTTATGATAGTTGTAAGTTATTTAAAAAGGCAAAACAACATTTCTTAGATCACATTTTGATTGTAATTTCATTGTATGATTTGAATCAGCATAGAATAAAACTATTAGTCAAAAAAAAATTCTGATACCATTATGGTGGCAAGCAGCCTGCCGACAAGCAGTTACGCCATTCATGCTGTCGAACCCTTCTGTTTTTTTTAATAAAATACTTATAGTGATTTCTGAAGTTGGCATTCGCTGTAATAAAGTTTGGATTATAGTGAAATCACTCTTCGAAATGGATGGTTCTGGTTACAAAGCAGCGTATAATAATAATATTTTTTTTTTATATTAGTTTAGCATAGTGGCCCCTCTTTGCCTGATGGTAAGCGAAAGAGGAGCCCAAATCGCAACTGCAACTGACAACATACTACATCCCGTATCCTGTCAGTTGACGCTGCCATGCTGACCTGCAAAATGCTTCTTCACGTTTCGTTTGAAGGATCCCATATTGTAGGAAGGAGGGAACACATGTGCAGGCAAGGCGTTCCACTTTTTAATGGTACGACAAAGATAGGAGTTGCCGAACTTTTTGGTACGCGAAGAGATATTCTCAACCGTGGAACTATGACATCGCAAGCCCGCACGTGTGGTTCTATGACGGAAGAGTGAGGGTGAGATAAGGGAAAACAGTGCTTCAGAGCACTCGCCATGGTAAAGGCGGTAAAATACGCTTAGAGAGCCTATTTCCCTACGGAGTTGAAGAGGTTCTAGGTTTTTGGTGACCTCTTCGTTGTCAATTATGCGGATAGCCTGTCGCTGCAATCTATCCAGAGCCTCAAGAAGATACTGTGCGGAGCCGTCCCAGAGATGCGAGCAATACTCCACGCAGGCCCAAACTTGTGTCTTATAAAGCAGACAAAATTAGTCCGGCGCGAAGAACCGGCACACCCTGTTCAGGACTCCGAGCTTTCTTGAGGCTGTTGAGATGAGGCTCTCGATGTAATAACGCTGGTTAAGGTCGCAACGAATACCCATACCCAGCATATTCAGGCTATCTCACATACTGAGGGAAGCACCCTGAAGACTGGGAGTGGGAATGAAGGGGGACATTTTTGTTGTAAACGCGCAAACCTGAGTTTTCTCAGTATTAAACTCAACCATGTTATTGGAACCCCATTTACTAATGAGATCCAAAACCCGATTCAGTTCAACGACAAGACTCTCACGCCTCTTACCGATTTCTGTCCGACCAGCACCAGGCCGACCGAAATATCGCCCATGGACCGTACTCTCATCTGCATAGCAATGAATATTACCAAGTGGCAGCATGTCATTGATATGCAGAAGAAAGAGGGTGGGCGATAGAACGGAGCCCTGTGGGACACCGGCATTCACTGACATGAACCGCGAAGCGCATCCATCTGCAAGGACGCGGATTGTACGCTCATGCAGGACGCCAGCAATCCAATTACAAAGCTGGAGGGCAGCCCGTATGCCGGAAGTTTGGAGAGAAGTGCTTTGTGCCAGACCTGATCAAACGCCTTGGCGATATCTAGGCTGACTGCCATGTATTCGCCATATTTATCGATTGCCTCCCCCCAGAGGTGCGTCACATACGCTAGAAGATCACCCGTTGATCGTTTCGGTCTAAAACCATACTGACGATCATTGATTAATTGTAGGCTTTTCTTAGTGTGGAGTCATAACTGTCACTTTCAGGCTCGAGCAAGAGTGGATTTAAGAGAAGAAGTAACAGTACAAGACGCTACAGACGTAATTAGTTTGCTCAAACATAGTTTGATGGATACATTTAGTGACGAATTTGGGAACATACAGCTGTCAAGATCAATAAACGGGTCGGGCGTCAGTTCTAGAAATAAAGTAAGTATTTATATGATGTTTAATATCTAATATGTAAAAAACTACACTATTCATCGTGATCACAGTTTGACAGTTACGTGTCTTTTTCTAACATTCAAAGGGTGCACCTTTAAACCCTACACCCCTAATCGAACTCCAATTTATTTTTTCTTGCTCATAAGTAAAAAAAAATGTAGTATGTAATGTAGTACATAACATGGCCAGAAGATATTACAGTTGTTAACCCTTAAAGGGTTATTTTGTTACATCATCATACACCCTAACGCCTGTCGGCGTAATTTCAAATAGGGTTGAGAAATAGTGTTATCGATTAGTTTAAATGAATAAAAGTTCAAAATTTAATTAATATTAAATCAGTCTTTATTGATCAGTCAGAACCCGTTATATACGTTTTTCCATACATTTCGCGGTCGTATTCGACAACCCGGGTTTCGAAGGGTTAATCAAGTATCAAGGGACTACAGTATGGGGTTATTCAAGAAAGGCGTGAAGAGGTTCTTACAGGGTCGGCAACGCAAGAGTGACACCCCTGCTGTTGCAAATGTCCATAGGCTACGGTAACTGCTTACTATCAGGCAGGCTGTAAGCTTGTTTGCTACCTTAGCGGTATAAAAAAAAATAACATTATTTACCACGTTTCAATCAATATTCTAGCAATGAATCTAGTATAACATCTTCGTTTTCTGATGCATCTCTTCGAGCTTGATTTATCAAATTAATAATTTTCTTATATAATTCTGATCGTACCTCAGGTCGAACAGTCACTATTTCCTTCTAAAATATCTAATAATTCGTAGTCTTCCAACATGGCAAGGGAACAACACTAATTTGTACAAGGAACGTGTTATTACGGTGACGGCGCCTGAGCAACAGCCATCAAGATACAAATATGGCGTCGTTTGACCTTGAGCCGCACGTAAAATCACGGTGAGCGATCGGAGATAATCTGAACTAGTCAAGTTCTCAGTTATCGCTTCTTTATCGAAACAATAAATTATCTCTTATATTTAACACACATTAAAATAAACATTTTTATTGTTTTAACATGCTTCTACTTAGTACGACTATTCGTGCTTCGAGTTTGACGAAATAATTTGGATTTCAATGCAATATTTTTGCTTTCACACCATGATTATTCAATAAAGTTTTGTTTAAATTACGTTGATTTGCTTATGCCTAGTACACGTAATATCACGATATTGGCGATTCGTATTGGTACTAACTAACACCTTACAACGAATGTTACATAATCAACTTCGCAATTTTCTATAGGTAAATATCATAATGAAACGCAGCAAAATTTGTTAATTATTAGGAATACATCCTGGATTGTAATGTACAACGTTTATTGCAACTTAATCTTTAATATAAATGCACCAATAAATAATTTATAACGTCTGTGGCGCGAGGAGCACATTTTTCATATCCCGAAATATTACGGTGACGGCGGTTAAAGGGTTAATGCTGAGAGCAGACCTCCACTCAAAGCATATTTGCAACTCAAAAGTATCTAAATGTTTACCTTGCCTTGCAACTTTCAAATGAGTTGTTTTGGAAATTTTGAAAATTTTTGTTTTGTAACTAGTTTTTTTTTTGCGACATGGATGCAATGAACAACAATGTCCGATTTCCGAATCATCAAACGGTTTCAAATTGTTCAATTCCAAGTATCCAATACTCGAAATATTCTGCGAGATCAACAAGATTAAAAGATTCTTAGGACACCATTAAATTTTAAAAGTATGGACGAAAGGGTATCTTTCCATCCAAAACCGATGCAGGTTCTGCACAAACTACACTTTTATTGAGTTATCAACATATAGCCTGCCTACGCGTTTCTCCTACCCAACTAACACCTCTTTGCACTCTTTCACATTTGTCCCTCGGACATTTAGTTGACGCTCAGTGAGATAGTTGACTCCCCAAATAAAACGTTGATTGTTTTGATCGTGTTTTTCTGTAGTATTTCGACTTTTTATTTGAATACAATATCATATACATATAAATGTAACTTAAATACATTTATACATGCACATACATATTACAAGTTCAAATTATGTATCTATTTGAGCGTATTGCTTATAGCGACTAAGGTTACTTCCCTTCAATCTCGTTATATCCGGTTTTGTCGTGATATTCGGTTTTTTTTTTACTTGCCAAATATGTTTTATTATTATTACATTGACATTATATTATAATTGTCTTGTTGCGTATCTTTGACATCTTTTATTTTACATATTTGATGTTCCTCAATTTTTTTACTTCCGTGTTTCATTTTGATGATTTTATTGCTTGTTATTGTGGCATGGCAAATAAAGATTTTGAACTTTTATCTTTACTTATTGATTATTTAATAAAAGTTACAAACTGATTATCGAATTATTTATCTTTATCATATAAAGGTAAATAAGGGATTTATTTTCTTTAGATCCAAAAACAGGACAGCGTCAAATTGGGGTATTGGACATTCTTAAAATTGGATATTTTGGTAATTGGACAAATTGACTGTTTACGAAATTGGATCTTACAAAATATTACTCTATATAAACTTTAATAAGCACATCTTTAGAAGACCATCTATCTTATAAAGTGAAAACTCTGGTAAACAGGTACCTCTAGAAGTACTCCTTCTTCCTAACGTTATCTGGTTTCCTAATCCATTAGAATTGACGGGGTTCGCTATCTAAGCCTTAGGATTTGGCGAAAATACCGATTTTTATATGGAGCTGCCGTCAACCTCCAACAAATTTGACGTATTTGTGTGCTAAATATACATTGATCTCCCAAGCGCTAAATGCCGATCTCTATGCGTTTGTTCCCACGGTACTCCTTGCAAGCGTCCACACCCCACAGTAACCGTTTCACACTATTCGGGCCGTATAGTCCGCCAGGCTACGTAGCGTGAGAAAAATAACAACAATATTAAATCACACGTTACGACGAAAAACGCGCAATATATCGTGTCGCAACCACGAAACCTTGCGTTATTTAAGTCGTAGTAAGCGCAAATTAAAAAAGTTATACATTTGTTTTCAGCTAAAAAAATTCTTGGATGCTTTAACCAGGCGAGCTCTTCAATTAGGTAAAGATGTGTTCACAAGACAAGAAATGATTCAAATACATAAAGCCGCCGGAGTACCAGGCGATCCCAACGACTTGATTGAAGCAATGCATGTACATTCATATTTATTACTAAAAGCATCCAATACGTATCAGTTACTAGCAATATAAAATAATAACAGTGAATAATTCATACAATGCATTTATATTGTTAAACCAAACTGTGATTTTAAAATAAATAATACAAACAACAAATCATTTGTATCCATATATTTTTAATATAAGTCGTTAATTGATCAAATTATTATATTGTTAAACCAAACTGTGATTTTAAAATAAATAATACAAACACAACAAATCATTTGTATCCATATATTTTTAATATAAGTCGTTAATTTATCAAATTATAACGAGCTCGGTGACGCAGGGGTTAAGAACGCGCCTTTGACACTGACGCTTGTGGGTTCGATTCCCACACAGGACAAACGTTCGCGTGCATGAACATGTATGTTTGTTTTTAGGAGAGTTAGGGGGCGTCTAGACGTCGCAGCCAAATAACAACTCTGGAGGTTATTTTCTTGGGTGTACTTATCAGGAAAGCATGTTAGATGACGCAAAACCACAGATTCGCGAAATAGGTATGACATAACCAGAAAATGATTAATCGTCAATAAAATCAGTAGTATTATACTCATAAAAATCTTTATTTGTTCATTATTTCAGAGATAATCTACAATAGCTTTATCACTGCACAGCTAAAAAAAATAACCTGATCCACTAAAATTGGCCACACATACTACTCATTTAGGCCGCAATTAATCTTGTAATACATTTTATGAACTTTGCGTGATTTATATTTTCTCTTTTAATAATCGTTTAGCGGAACTGACTTCTTGGATCTATCATGTTTTAACTTATCTTCCTGCTAATGCTGACTTTCTGCTACTGCGACCATTGGTGATCCTGATGCGTGGTCGTCGTTTTTCGTTGTTGACGTTACTCGCCAAAACTAGATTTATAATACTGATAATTTGTGCTTCACGAAATCAGATATGTATATGAAATTCAATAAATAGATTTCCAGCAATAATATATTGCAATAAAAATAAAATCTAGTATCACAGATTTTGTAATCTCAATCGTAAATACGAACTTATTGAACATCTTTTAACTTAATTTTTTTTCGGTCTGTCCTCGAGTGAACATTTTTTAAAGCCATAGACACTTGACAGCACGAATACAAGGCCACGCTAATTACCAATGAATTATAAAATGTTGGGTGCATGATACATTCAAAGAACAAGTTACCAATTTTAGTGCCAGCAAATAAATAAAAATTGGATATAGCTGAGAGAGCTAACAATGGCGTGCACATCAGAGCAGTGAAACGAATTTCCATTTGATCTGTTCTCAAGACACACTCCTTAAACCACTTGTACTTCACACTTCGTGATACCATTTTCCCTGCATGTTCTAATGTAATGCCAAGATAATTCAGAACCGACCACAAGAATATATTCCAAACTGTTCCGTGCCACATAAATATAAAAAGAAATGTGACCAATGATGCCATTAATTTATAAGTTATGTTATGAAACATAAAATATTTTGACAATGTTCCATAGCTTGGCTTGTAGATATATCTGTAATAGAAAAAATACAAATTCACATTAAGAGTCAGGGTATACAACTACAATCGTCATCTTCATCCAGGGCTAGCCATGGGCCTTTTTAATGCTACTAAGGTGACAAATAATGTGTGGCCTGACTGAAGGTAAACTCTTTCAATAACCGGTACGACAGGGGAAAAAATAAATAGGATTGTATTGCTCTTCCTTGTTATCGATATGTAGTCACATACACAATGTCAGAAAAGGTGTATCAAGTCCAAGGGGGGTGATTTTACTCATCATAGTTATATTTAATTAAAACAATCGATATCTTCCCATGTGGTGAAGGCAGAACCGAGCGCGACAAAACGCGGCCCTTACACCTCGCTTGCTTTTTTAACATTCATAGCTCTATTCATGCACTCTCGGTCCGTTCGTCTGTTCCTAGGACTACTGACGTTTTGATAAAACTCGACCAATTTAGTCATGGTACATGAGTATTCACATTCCTCAGTTTCTACATCATTCCACTTTTGCATTGTATATACGTTTCATCTTTATTTCGTCATGCATTCTTTGTGCATGCCTGAGCCAACGCTTGTTATCTTAACATCGACACTCTTTCAGACCAATTCTCTTTCTTACATCATAGATGCGAATGTGCTTTCTTGCTTAGGTTTGGCTGCCTAGAAGTTTTCCCAGTCTCTCTGTTCCAGTTCCCTGTCACTCTACATGATCGGTGTATCTTCCATCCCTGCTGAAAGTACTTCCAAGATATACAATCTCATTTACTTGTTCTAACACTGCATCATCAACCACAATCCTTGTGTTCATTCTGGTCTCCATTCTTATTATCCCGGTTTTATCATTATGACTAGTGTTCGGAGTTCGGATGGTGATTCTGCTCTTAATATGGCAATTAGCTAAAACTAAGACTAATAATACTTACTTAACCAGAAATCTATAAAGGCCCACATCAAAATATCTCCACATCTGGGAGTAGACGTGAACCCTTGCTATACATCTAGGTGTCGGAGGAGGATCCATATTGTCCAGCCTGGCAAACGCGGCAGTAGTACCATATGTTATCACGTACTTCATGTGAAATTCCAGGCCCATCCATAGTCCGCCGCCACAAAGGGCCAATGATGGAAGCTTTCTTATCGCCTACAAACAAAGATGTATATATTATGTAAAAACATTTAAGTTACATCGAAAAAAAAGAAAAAAGTAACAAATTCTTACCTCCATACTATTTTGCATTGCAAAAAAGTAGATATAGTGAAATGCAAGGTCTAATAGAAATGAATAAAACATGAACAATAGTATATCCCACAAGAATCTTTTCAGTTTTAGAGATAGTTTTTCATTTGGGACAATAAAGCTTTTTTCAAAATCTTGATAAAGTATCATTGGTCCTATGTATAACAGTGGTAAATATAGAATATAACTGAACATATTTACAATAGTTTCAGAAACTGTCTGCTGATTACACATATCACCTTCAATATTTTGGGAACTTTCTTTTTTGTCAACATAGTCAATGCAGAAACTGATACACCTCAATTCAATCCATGCAACAGTAAACAGGATCAAATATACCTCTTCATCATGAAGTTCATCCCGCTCCAGAAAATACCAGAAGAAATATTTGTATTTGAGGGAATTATAACTTATAAGAAGTAACATGCCTGTTAACCAGATACTGATTTTTTTACCACCAGAAAATATTATTGTTGCAAATATTACAGGCTGAGAAAATATTACTAGCAGTTGTTTATAACCCATGTGGATTACTATAAAACTCATACTAGATACTATGTACCAATACTTCAAAAGTGATGGTTTTATTCGACGGATTATTTCAGATATTACAAATTGAATTATCAAGTAACTCCATGTAGTTTGAATGAAATACTTCCAACTGCTCCATTCAATGTCAGATACATCTTTAGATCTTGATGTCATCCTCCAACCTGGCCTCAAATCTCCAAGAGAATAAAATAATTCTGAATCACTTTCTAAAATATCTGAAAAGGATATGGTGTATATATATAGTTTTATAGTTGTTTTTGGCTCAACTAGCTAGAAAGTTCCTAAATATTTTTACAGTGGAAAATTTCACCTCCTCTGCCTAGATCATGTTTGCTCTCTCAATTGCAGGTCGAGTACTTTTCCAACTGAGCTGCCAGGAAAGTGTTGTGGTTAATTTTTCCAGTTCTTTTAATCACTACAAAATTAAATTATATTGCAGCTCAGTTGGAAGAACACTCAAGCAAAGTCTGCAACCGAGAAGTTGGAGGTTGGAAACCCCATCTAGTAGGTAAATGTACTATAAGGAAGTAGGCAGGATATTTTATGACATTTACATAACATATAATTTGATTAGCGTTTTTGAATTTGGGCTGGATTCAAAACATGCCTATTTGAGGGGCAATCGCACAGAACTTTTTAAATGTCTTAGTTAAAAATTGGGAAAACGAGTTAAAACTAATGTGTGCACAAGATAAATGTATCATATTTTTTTTTATTCAAATGTGTTTGTTTACTAAAGTTTTCCTGTAATACTAGGGCCGCACCTGCGTGTATCGTCACGAAGCTCGCGACGATAGCCGATAATGGCCGTCACATCTGCGTGTATTGTTATGACACAATAACAATACCAGATGTGACTGGCCATTATCGGCTATCGTCGCGAACATTCGGTCTGCGTGTGCATTATCGTGCGGGTGGCGGTACATCAAAGAGTTTTTAGCGCGCTGCGTGGTCTGACTAGCATTGTTAATTTCCGCAGTGGCTTTCGATTAGCTCACGCGCCAGGTGGCTCTAGTTAATTGGTAAAAATGGTGTAGAGTGATGAAATGGCTCTAGAATTTTAACATAATTTTGAAGCTGAATCTCATACGGAATCCAAAAAATGTGAAAAAACATTTGGTGTCCGACGCAAGGCGTCGTTTGAAAAGTAATTTGAGTTACAGCTATCTTGGATACGATAATTCACGCAAAATAACGTAGCCGCTAATATGACCACAGCATTATCATGATACGAACCTTCGGCACGCATTGCTTTGGAACGATAGGCGCAGATGTGGTTATACATTGTGGTGACATTTCAATACTTATGTATTGTTTTGACTATACGTACTTATGTTATCATCACTAGTCTTTTGGATATAGGTCTTTTTTCTATCCTATTCAGGTCCAGACATTTCTGGCCCGGCATGGACACACAACACCCAACCTTTACATGATCTCTACTCTAGGACTTACATCCCCACCTAGCCATCACTGACTCAGCAGATATGGTCAGCTAACTGCCATTTTAGCTTGCTGACTTTTAGGACTAGTTCCTTAGTCCTTAATGTCAGCAAGCTGAAATGGCATCATCGATCATCAAGCATTCGGGCAATATTGTTCTTGATAACCCTTCAAATATGATTGCACAATAAAGATAGAAAATATTTATTGACATTGTGTTACATTTTTTTAATGAAATCTCATTTAATTTTATTAATTTATAATAGCTTTTGTTTTTCTTTTTTTAATTTATCAGCATTTTGAAAACAACCATTTGCAAACAAGTAATGCTGAAAGTGACAGCAATATAGGTCTTTATTCATTTATTTTTGTTATGATGAATGTATGCCAGTATAATAATAAAAATGATGTTGAGTATTAATTGATAAAAAAATAATATAATAATGCACATGCTGGATCTGGATAATTTCCAGACATCTTTGTCAGTCAGGTATTCTTCAATTCTATAATAAGCCCTATTAAAAAGAGTATTTTATTATGTGCCTTTTTAAGATATTGTCCGAATTAATTTCAGGCAATTTATTATAGAATTAAATACAATTTCCAACAAAATGATCAACCGGTCTTAGCAAACCGATGTACTGGCATACACAACTTATTTCTTAAGATTTTCAAAGAATTTATAGACTTTATATTTTTAGAACATCTGTGTGTCTATAACTTCACATGATGTCCTATAAACAAACATTATGTTTCCATAAATGTACTGAGAGGTAACAGTGAGGATATTTATTTTTTTAACAGTTTCTTAATCCATTAGGATTGGATTTTTATTTCTTTGAACTATTCCCCAAGGGATTCCCTGGAGTCAATGTTATAAAAGAGTGGATGGCTTGCTTTTGTAAGATAAAAATATTTCCATATCAGTATATAGTAGTAAGTAAATAGTGGCGAAAGTATGAAGCAAAGTTTCAATTGTTTTTCAACCAATAAATATCTATTTTGAAACAGATAGATCTGGGCGTGTTTACAACATTATTACAGGTGATGAGTCCTGGATTTATCGATACAATCCTGAAACGAAGCGCCAATCAATAGTTCAGATGTTTCAAAATGAATCAACGCCTACCAAAGTGAAGCAATCTAGAAGCAGGGGAAGATTTTAATCGCAAGCCTTTTGATTTAACTGGCTACCTGGTCTCAATTCCAAGAAGCATCAACGCCTAATGGTATGCTACCAAATGCTTGATAGAAGTTTTCTCTGTTGTGAAAAAGAACAAGCCACCAAACACTGGGATCCGTGGGCCTTCTCCACCATGACTACGCGCCCGTGCACAATTTTCAGAGGATTTCTGGTTTTCCTGACAACCTCCCATATGCATATAACAATTTAATCATACCTACAAATCTATTAAAATTTACTATAAACACCCCGCAGATTGTGTTTAGACTCACATACTACTAAAACTTTACAGTACAATGACGTGTGAATCTGTTCTATGGAATTGTAATTTGCCTGTTTATATTAAAAACTATGCAAATATTTTTGGAAAATACACTAAAAAGTACAATCATAATGAAAACAAAGCATGCAGGGGCAGTTCGCACCCTCTCTGTATTGAATCAGCACCGTTCTAAAAAAATATTCAGTATTTGAATGTCATTAAAATTAAAATATATTTCATATTTGATTTTTTTATAAGTTTCATCTAGATAATATTGAAACTGGTAAATACTGGATAAATTTAACAATGTAAATAAAATATTTGTGAATGATCAAACAAGTTTCCGAATTCATTTATTCGCATGCATTTTAAAATTCATCAATACTTACGCGTTTGAGCTTCAAATAACTTGTACAAAGAATAGAAATTTGCGAAAATCCACACAGAAAAGTATGACAAAAGCTCCACTTTGTTTAATTTACATTCCATTTTAATTTGTACGAAGACTTGTCATGTGGGCAAAATATAATATTGTGATATTTCTATTCCTTTCGGTATAATATTTTTTTATTGATAAGAAATTCAAAATGTAAGAAAAGCGCCGTATACCGGAAGAAACAAATTTCATTGGGGGGTAGTTCTGGTTCTTTTTATCCCCTAGGGGAAAGGCAAAGGGATCTAGCCCATACAGCCAAGTCATCAGTTTAGAACCATTTGAAAATCTTAATTCTATGTTCCAGCTTCAGGAACTGTGCTGAAAAAATACTTGGGAAGGGTACCCAGACCCAATCAACCCAATTTAAATACCACCCGTAAAACGATAGTGATTTTTACAAGGTCTTCTTGATGAACTTATTCACGTCTTCCAAAAAGTGCATAAACGTGTTATATTTGAGTTTTTTCATTACTGTATAGTTTCACTAGCACTTATGTTACAAAATACTATCGAAATTGTCGCACAAAACTAATTTTATACTGAATTGTAAAAATTTCAAGTAAAACAACAATGTCACTCGTCAAAAGCGCGGGAAGAAGTCATTGGGGGGTATAGAGCTCAGTGTAACCAACTCTCAAAAATATTTGTCCCTAAAGCTTAAGTTAATCCTCTATCATCTAAAATCGCCTGAATTACTTAGAAACCCCCTAAAAAAATAATATTCTTTTTTAGTTAATATATTATTTTTACAAGCAAATTGCATGTCGACACTACTGTGTGCAATAACAAAAACGTATTGAACAAATAAACAACAGTCAACGTATAGGCACGTACTGTATTTCCAGTCAGCATAGGCACAATAACCATCAGTCACCTATCACTGTCACCACAGAGCAGTTGTATTATATTCATATATTGTACTGGTACAGTGTACTATACAATTGTGACAGTACGTCTAGATGTCGCAAAGTCGCTAGGTCAACAAATAAATATTATTGTCTTGTCTAGTTTGAATTGTCCCAGGATTTATACTTTCATATCTTTATTTTTCTCAATGTAAAAATATCAAGAGTCAAAAAGATTCTTAAAAATATTAAAGCCTAAAAACCCCATCCTACTTATTTACCTCCTAAGTTTGGGGGAAACCCCCTAAGTTGGGAACACTGATAAAGCAGTGCGCAGTGTTGCCGATTCTAAAAAATATTTTCTACTAAATAAGCACTCAAAATGTGCCAATATTTCAGAAACGTGTTAAAAAGGAATGTCGATATAGTAACATATCCGTTTAAAATAACATTACAATTATGAAACAAAGCACCTAATTTGTTATTTGTGATACAAACACAACATTATGACTTACTGTGGCTTTCGTGGCGTCGCTTACAACCGGCTGCAGCCACTCTTTAAAATTTGACGCAACTCTCAATTTCCACGATAAAATTGAATATATTTTAAAAACGACATTATCAATTAAATACCAAACAACCTGTTAACTTTTTTAAAGAAACAATTTAAAACCCTTAAACAAAACGGCATCATTTAAGAACACCAGCATCGGTCGAGTTACAATGCGACAAGACTCTTTTGGCTTTTGAGTGACATTGACAGAAGTATACCCCTCTCTTGCACACTTAGGTAATCTTCACGAGATGGACGCATAATTCAGATTTCTGTCACGCGCCTAAAAAGCCTTGTCGCACTGTACGATAAACGCAATAGGAACTTGTTTTTTTTTCAAGCGGAATTTTCCTAAACTACCCAATTTTAACGGTCACGTTCAGAAACTTCGCCGTACTTTCGCGTTCAACTAGTGTCCTGGATTAATAAACCTTGCTAATCGCAGATTTACCACAGCAAAATTTTTTCATGTCAAATCAATGGAAAATGTACTAAATTTTTATGGCTATAAAAATGGTAAATTGGCGGCACTGATTTATAGATTAGGAAACGGGTTAACGAGAAGAAGAAGACGTAGACAGCAGCAAAACGAGCTGAGAGAGATAGCATGATTAAATGTCCATTGTCCGTTTATAAAATTAGCTTTTACGAATGAATCGTAATGACAATTACGGCTGTATCTTTTCTTTAAATTGCTAGAGAAATAGTCAACATATTACTAATATTAAAAAGAAACAACTTTAGACATAGAGCAAAAATAACTTTAAATCAAATAAAAAAAATGTGAAGTCAATTGAATTTTTTACTCTTTAGTTGGAATCTTCGGTATGTATGCTGGCAATACCGATATTGCAGAATTTTCTAACTTCTTTCATTCGTCGACAGGACGACTGGTTTAGTTTATTTCAAAATACATCCTGTTAATTTCCTCTAAATTCTGTTAGCGAAAAATTTCTCCGTGGGCGCCAAAACTACTACGTGTTTATGATATAGTATTTGTAAAACCTTTTAAAATAAGAATTGTCGATTGCAGTCCAAAAAGTTACAAACTTATCAAGTCACGGTCTTGCTTGGGCAATCTACCTACCTAGCCAAAATCATAGACGTAATAAAAAAATCGGCCCAGTGCGAGTTGGACTCGCGCACGAAGGGTTCCGTACCATTATCTATAAAATCGGTCAAGTGCGAGTCGGACTCGCGCACGAAGGGTTCCGTACCATTATCTATAAAAACGGTAAAAAAAATCACGTTTGTTGTATGGGAGCCCCCTTAAATATTTATTTTATTCTATTTTTTAGTATTTGTTGTTATAGCGGCAACAGAAATACATCATCTGTGAAAATTTCAATTATCTAACTATCACGGTTCATGAGATACAGCCTGGTGACAGACGGACGGACGGACGGACGGACGGACAGCGGAGCCTCAGTAATAGGGTTCCGTTTTACCCTTTGGGTACGGAACCCTAAAAAACGGCAAAGGGGGCTCCCATACAACAAAAATCACGTTTGTTGTATGGGAGCCCCCTTAAATATTTGTTTTATTTTAATTTAATTATTTATTCCTTAAGTGAATACATAACAAAATATTCTGTGAATATTTCAAGCGTCTACCTGTTGCCGTTATCAATATCGAGCAAAAAAATAACACGTTTGTTGTATGGGAGCCCCCATAAATATTTATTTTATTCTATTTTTTAGTATTTGTTGTTAAAGCGGCAACAGAAATACATCATCTGTGAAAATTTCAACTGTCTAACTATCACGGTTCATGAGATACAGCCTGGTGACAGACGGATGGACGGACAGCGAAGTCTCAGTAATACCCTTTGAGTACGGAACCCTAAAAATCAGACACCATCTCCCGAACTAAACACTGAAGCACCGCCATAGTAAGTCAGTTGCTATACGTACAAGCCGACACGCACACATTCACACCATAGTAAGTCTACCGCCCGCCATTACGCACCGACACCTCGCCACGTGATAACCTTGTCGAAAAATAATAATAATGCCGTCGTGCGTGCGTGGTGAAGAGCTGACGGAACCATAGTGGTACAATTAAAAAAAAGCCAAGGGATTACATTTCATAGGTAAGCAAGTAATTTTTCTGATTAAATAATCGTTTTCACTCATAGACGTAATAAAAAAGCAGACACCGTCTCCCGAACTAAACACTGAAGCATCTCCATAGTAAGTCTATAATTTATAAACTTTCACCCCTGCCATGGGCAAGGCTATCATCATCATAGTATTCTTCCAGCCAAAACACATTCATACATCATATTCTCATTCATTCCGTAATTCTAACTTTCATTCATCATCTTTCGTTTTTGCCCATTTTAGAACGCCAGTGAAATAACTGCATTTATTTTCGAACTTCCCTTCCCATACTGCGTCAGTCCATCCACGGGCGACAGCGGGCTTCACAGCTCCACCTAGCCACCGCGATCCCATCGGCTATACGGAGTATGCTGTATACCTCGGCTATACGGAGTATAGCCGAGGTATACAGCATTAGTCCTAGGTGGAGCTGCCCTGCTTGTTGCGATCAATGACAACCGTAGCTAGACTGACGCAGTATTTTATAAATTTAGATCTATTTCCCCCCAAAACTATTTCGGAGACTGTAGTTTCGGTGACCCGCATTCCCAACTCCTGCTCCAAATCGTACCTCTGTTTGGAGAATGCGGGACACCGAAACAATATGTGCTGCTCCATAGTAAGTCAGTCGCTATACGTACGAGCCGACACGCACTGATTCACACCATAGTAAGTCTACCGCCCGCCATTACGCACCGACATCTCGACACGTGATAACCTTGTCGAAAAAAAAAATAATGCCGTCGTGCGTGATGAAGAGCTGTCGGAACCATAGTGGTACAATTAAAAAAAAGCTAAGGGATTACTTTTCATAGGTAAACAAGTAATTTTTCTGATTAAATAATCGTTTTCACTTAAATTAATGTATCGAAACAATAAATCGACCGGTATTGCCATAACTCACATTTCCAAATTAGCGTAAATGTGGGAAATCATTTTTCTTTTGTTCTCTTGTTATTCTTACTTAATTCAGATACCTAATTTTGTTTAAATAGACATATAAATTTACATCCTATGATTCTTTTACTGAACAACTATTATTCAAACCTTTAATATTTTTTAGGGTTCCGAGCAAACAGATGCATACTTATTTGAAATAAAAAATGCCCAAACAAATACACCATTTTTATTGACCAGACGAGGCTCTGGCGAAAAAGAGGTAGGGCACGTTAGTCTGACTGGGGAAGTACCTCCACCTCATAGAAGACGGCAGCCATTCCTCACACTCCTCAAAATGTATACTGCATATTACACTGGATCTAGATGGAATCCAGCCGCTTTCTTTTCTGGACTCTCTTATGATTTGTACGCAATCGTTCTTCCATATATCGTTTGACGATGGAAATCTAAAAAATATTAAAGGTATGAATAATAGTTGTTCAGTAAAAGAATCATAGGATGTAAGTTTTTATGTCTATTTAAACAAAATTAGGTATCTGAATGAATTACATATTCGTTTTATTATGTAGGACAAACAGATGCATACTTATTTGAAATAAATAATGCCCAAACAAATACACCAATTTTAATGACCAGACGAGGCTCTGGCGAAACAGAGGTAGGGCACGACGTTAGCCTGACTGGGGAAGTAGCTCCACCTCACAGAAGGCGGCAGCCACTCCAAGAAATGTATATTGCATATAACACTGGATTTAGATGGAATCGCTTGCTTTTCTGGACTATCTAATGATTTGTACTCAATCATTCTTCCATGTATCATTTGACGATGGAAATCTAATAAAAATCGGCCAAGTGCGAGTCGGACTCGCGCACGAAGGTTTCCGTACCACTATCTATAAAATCGGCCAAGTGCGAGTCGGACTCGCGCACGAAGGGTTCCGTACCATTATCTATAAAAACGGCAAAAAAATCACGTTTGTTGTATGGGAGCCCCCTTAAATATTTATTTTATTCTATTTTTT
This sequence comes from Pyralis farinalis, assembly GCA_947507595.1. NCBI lineage: Eukaryota > Metazoa > Arthropoda > Insecta > Lepidoptera > Pyralidae > Pyralis > Pyralis farinalis. Next base: position 26,126,021 of record OX382259.1, read on the forward strand.
AGTATTTGTTGTTATAGCGGCAACAGAAATGCATAATCTGTGAAAATTTCAACTGTCTAACTATCACGGTTCATGAGATACAGCCTGGTGACAGACGGACGGACGGACGGACGGACAGCGGAGCCTCAGTAATAGGGTTCCGTTTTACCCTTTGGGTACGGAACCCTAAAAAACGGCAAAAAAATAACACGTTTGTTGTATGGGAGCCCCCCTTAAATATTTGTTTTATATTAATTTAATTATTTATCCTTATAGTGAATATATAACTAAATATTCTGTGAAAATTTCAAGCGTCTACCTGTTGCCGTTATCAATATCGAGCAAAAACGAGCAAAAAAAACACGTTTGTTGTATGGGAGCCCCCTTAAATATTTATGTTATTCTATTTTTTAGTATTTGTTGTTATAGCGGCAACAGAAATACATCATCTGTGAAAATTTCAACTGTCTAACTATCACGGTTCGTGAGATACAGCCTGGTGACAGACGGACGGACGGACAGCGAAGTCTCAGTAATAGGGTTCCGTTATACCCTTTGGGTACGGAACCCTAAAAAATATTAAAGGTATGAATAATAGTTGTTCAGTAAAAGAATCATAAGATGTAAGTTTATATGTCTATTGAAACAAAATTAGGTATCTGAATTAAGTAAGAATTACAAGAGAACAAAAGAAAAAAATCGGCCAAGTGCGAGTCGGACTCGCGCACGAAGGGTTCCGTACCATTATCTATAAAAAAGGCAAAAAAATCACGTTTGTTGTATGGGAGCCCCCTTAAATATTTATTTTATTCTATTTTTTAGTATTTGTTGTTATAGCGGCAACAGAAATACATAATCTGTGAAAATTTCAACTGTCTAGCTCTCACGGTTCATGAGATACAGCCTGGTGACAGACGGACGGACGGACAGCGGAGCCTCAGTAATAGGGTTCCGTTTTACCCTTTGGGTACGGAACCCTAAAAATGATCTCCCACATTTACGCTAATTGGGAAATGTGAGTTATGGCAATACCGGTCGATTTATTGTTTCGATAAATTAATTTAAGTGAAAACGATTATCAGAAAAATTACTTGCTTACCTATGAAAAGTAATCCCTTGGCTTTTTGTTATTATTAACATTGGTGGTATTTTCTTATTAATAAACATATATTTGAGATTTACGAGTTATTATTCATTGTTTTTCCTATATAAATAGACATGATTACCCCCACTTAAGATGAACTCTCCTGAACTTTGGGGAGTTTTAAACAGTGAAACATTTTTTAATGCAATTTGATCTAACCTGCTTTGTGTGCTTCCGCCACCAATTAGTTCCGGCCGGCACCCACCCACTATCGTTAATAGATGCAACATGCCGACGCTGCCATGGCTGCTCCGGTAGTCTTAGCGTAGGCTGCTGCGGTCATCCGCCATCTGGAACAGAAACCGCATGCCCCCACCACCGTCGATGCCACGACTGGCCGTCGTCGCGACACGTTATACATATATATTGTAAGTATCCTTATTCCTTCATTAATGGAACGCTATATGGACCGTAATGAGTATAACTGCAAAGTCAATGATGTTTTACATACAGACGGTAAGTCAACACCCCAGCAACAAATATTTGACCCAACATAAAAATTCTACAATTACTCTCATGAGCAAATAGACTGACCTTAGCAACTCCCCTCTCTTAAATATCTTTTCACTCACAACTCCCACCCCCAACCTCAACTCTATAAAAGGGACGGCACTACGATGGATTTGTCTTTGGCTGGATGGATTAACGTCTACAGCGCCTGAGGTGAGGATGCCTCGTGGAGAGGCGAAACAAGTGTTGCAGCGACGACCGGGCATGCGATTTCTATTTTAGATGACGGACGACCGCAGCAGCCAAGGCTGATACTACCGGAACAGCCATGGCCGCGTCGGCATCTTGCATCTACTAACGGTAGTGGGTGGGTCCCGGCCGACGCCAAGCCGCATCAACTAATTGGTGGCGGAAGCACACAAAGTAGGTTAGATCAAATTGCATGTAAATTTGACTTTCGCAAAATAACGCCTGAACCTATTAAGTTATTTTTTTTAAGTTATTAACAGCTAAAATTATTGAGTTAATAGTATATTTGATATTAGAAAATGATATCTACCTACTAACGCTTTGCGTACGTCGTGAAGCTGACAAGTTTCAAGTTATTGTTATAATTTTATGCATGCTCAGTAACAGCGCGTCTCCTGAATTTCGCCTACATAATCCAAAGCAAATTTTATTTCTACATAATGTAAACAAATATTTAATTTTAACAACTAAAATATTCCCAAATGTACCTACCTATATACGTAAAATAAATCATGAATGAATATGAAATAAAGTAATTTTAACATATTCTGAGTATATTCTCAGAATATGCATGTATTCAATTACCTAGTTACACTGCAGTCGCGTCATGTTGCCATTGTGACTTAATAAGCTATGTAACCGCACAGAATGCTTGGAAAGAGTCGCTTGAGAAAGGCAGTCTGATACTGAATGTGGCGAAACCGAGTACTTACCATGCAATATCTCGGATGCAGCACCCTTCCACATTGGCCAAGATACGGTCGAACGCACGGACCGGTGTAGGTATTTGTTATTAAATAACGCACGGCACGGATATCAGCGACTTGAGTCAAGTGTCGTGCGATGGCTGATGTCATTTGTGACCCTAAAATGCCGGTTAAGCTGAAAGGACAGATTTATAAAACCATCATTAAATAGGTCTGTCCTTTAGTATCAGTATTGAGCGTTTTTTTTTGAATTGGTATTAACTATAACATTGTTAATAAAACCAAAATGAGGGCGCCTCTTGGCTTTATACGCAATTGTAGCATCACTCATTCAGCAGGTATAGCGGGTGGGTATACAAGACAAGACACGTCACGTGCACGTCTTATTTGATTGATTAAAAAACTTTCTAAGTATGATTCACAACGCATTGAAAATATAATGTTCTAACGTTGTTCCAATGATTAGGTAGGTACGTAGGTAACGGTAAGATTATATGACACTAAAATGGCTACACTACAGTACGAATCCGTCTGTTTTTCATTCATTCGGTTAATACTGTCTCGCGTCACAAAAACGCGTCTCAACTTTTCAAGCTTAATACATGAACAGTCAGTTCTTATACGTGCTCTGTGGCACCGACTTAGTTTGTTATTATGTACTTGCTTTATCTACGCTCAAATCAAGCTGAGCTGAGTGAGTGACCCTGCCACTAGGTCATCACTTCATACCTACCTACTTGTTCTCTAGTCGTATTTAAGAAATTGTTATATTTTTAAATACTTTATTTTAACAACATGAATAAATATATACATCCGTTATTTGTGATATTTCTTATAAATGGGTCTTGTTTTGGTGAGTACTTTTTTTTCTTCTGTATTGTATGTTGGTTAAATTGGTTTATATTGTCATATCATGATAACATTCTTGGCTGTTTTTGTATAACGATGATCAAATCTAATTTTGTTGACATAGCTTGAGCACTACGTAGTTAGGTACTACTTAATATTAAACAACACATTCAATATGTTATGTATAAAATTTGCACTCAGCTGCTGAGTTCACATGTAATGTTTGGTGGTAAATTTGAATTTATATTCGCTGATTACAATAAATAAATAAGTATTTAGATTCCATAATACTTACCTACTGTGGGATTTAGGCAAATAGGTTTTAATAAATATAATATGGTAAATAAGTATATTTGCCTGATGGTAAGCAGTAACATAGTCTATGAATACGTGTAATGCAAGATGCGTAATTCGTGCGTTGTCGAGCTTATAAAAACTTCACGTCTTCTTTGAAGAATCTCAACTCGAAGAAGGGACTAACTTGGTGTCTTAGCAAAACTTTGTATGCAATACAAAATATACGAAATAAACTAAAATTTGTATATGTCAACGATGTTTCTAATTTTCATATAAGTACATGTTCATGTACACATATGTATTATGTTTCTCGTGTGGGAATCCAACTTACGAGCCTTGGCGTTAAAGTAGCTCCGGTTAACCACTTGACCACTGGTCTCGTCAAATCTTTATATACTCGTAGCTTGATTTAACAGATTGTTCATATTGTCGTAACGGTTCGGTCAATTTATAAAGAGGCACGCGTTGGGAAGCTAGGGCGATGTTCAGATACAAAACGCAATCCTTCTAAGGGCAGCGAGTGTTTGGATATATACAAAAGTAAATTATAATCTGAAAAATATAAACAACTCAAACAATTATGTCTGTATAATATTAATAAATTGATGGCTAAATTTGATTGCCTTTTGCGTCAGTACATTTATTTAGGTACATTTATATAATACCTATCTATTGCGTACAATCTAATATGCGGTTACTTAACTACATATGGTAAATGTGGAAAACGCGTTGCTCTCACTTTGCCTTTATTTCGGGACATATACGTAATGCATCATATATATACATATTGTTGATATTTTTTGAACCTAACGTGCCTTATTCGGTGTTACCTATGCCTTTTCGGAATATGTTGTATAATTAGGTAATAGTATTAATTATTGAATGGTCCTATATAACGGAAAGTTACTGACATCTGTATGACTCTTTCCGATGTGTAACTTGTTCGAAATTAGTTGCAAGCACTTGGCAGTGTTGGAGGACAAATAGAAAATACTATTGGGCAACCATTAGGTATATTGATAGTCGGGGATATAGCTCTCTCATATAGCGGAAACGATTTAGATACGTGCGTAACGCCTGATATAAGCATCATAACATCGTTTTTAGAGCAAATTGTCATATAGAGAAGTGTTCCGAAAACTTTTTATGTTCAAGGTACCCCTATTAAGTGAAAAAATTTTATATGTACGCCACAGATAAACCTACTGTTTATTTAACTAACTATATTAAACTAACGGCTAGTTAGTGAGAAGTCATAGCCCAGTGGATAAAGAGTCAGCTTAATAATCTACGGTCCCTAGTTCGACTTCTGACGTGGGCATGTACCTACCACTAAATTCGTACCTTCAGACTTATGTACATATTCGCAATTATCACTTGCTCGATGGCGAAGGAAAACATCGTGAGGAAACCCACATATCCAAAAAAAATATATTTCAAAAGACTGTGACCTAATCTAAAAAAGGTCTGATTTTCCCTGCGGTTTGGGGAGGTCTGCTGGCAGTCGCACCATGTCAAAATCAGTATCTTAACCAAATAATTGGGCTTAGGTAGGTCTCCGCCAATCTTAATAATACATTAGGAAAGGGGATAAACGCAGGAAAGAAAATTAATCTAGCAGCTAATTAGTGGCGAGTAACGATTTGATTTCGCTCCTCGCGCAACAAAGCGCCTCGCTCGCATGACTCTCGGCTATATTATATTACTCGTATGTTTCTATCTGACAATACTTGCAGCCCACCGTCTAATGTCCATGGTACACCAATATGCCGCGTCAAAAACTTTGCGGAACACTGATTTATAGAATTTATTACGAGATATCAATCATATAAATGAACGTATTTGTTAAAGGTATCACAACGAATTTGACCATGGCCGATTAGAGCAGTATCTTCAAAAAAAAAAAACAATCAAATTATCCACATTATTATCACTAGCTACGTAAAAGATTCACAACCAAACTCAATTGGTTCTCAAACTTTTACGCAATAACCTTAAATATCAGGGTTAAAGTGATATTATGTATTATTCCAAAACATTAGTTTGCCAAACAAACAAACCCGTTGAGCTGTTGATGGGGGATTGAATAAAACAATTCAAACATCAGTATTTAGTTTAATGAAACTATGATAGATAATTCATAAAATTGGTATACTAAGTTTTAGACCTTTATTTCAGGCTTAGAATTAAATAAACAACGATACAATCAGAATACAGATTTCTTGCAACACGAATCAAATTCGAGTCCCAGCTCATCTAGAAAGGATATAAATTATGGAGGTTTACAAAATACACAAATACAAGAACATGATTTTCCTCCTTTGGGGTCACATAATGCATTACCCTCACACCAGCAATCCGCCACTGGTCAAACCACAAAGAAACCTGATTTTCCTCCATTAACTTCACCAACTGCGACGTCTCCACAACCTAACAAAAATACTCATTCAGGATCAACCCAATCCGGGAAACGTGATTATGTAGCCCCACAAATGCCGTCTACCAATCAACATTTTGGAAAACCTGGTTCTACCACAGGAAAAGTTAAGGATTTGGTTAACTTTTATGATGGAATTAATAATGGACCTTCTCAAAAAGTACCGAGTTATAGTTCTATAGTCCAAGGAAAGGACAAAGATATAAGCGGTAAGCCAACACCAAGTACGACCAAGCTCGTGCAACCAGTGACCCAACTAACGCCTACAACACGTAATACACCAAGGCCTTTTAGCTATAGTTCAATTGTAGCAGGATCTTCCAGCATTGGGACTACAGTCAGAGCACCTACACGCGGACCCTTTCCAACCGCAATTCCTAACGGAAAACCAGGTAGCCCCATATTGCCCAGTTCTATTGTAAATAATAATAGAAGAGATCAAGTTAATAATAAGAATAGTCCTACTGATACCGAATTGCAAACTTTATCAGAAGAATTGTTAAGAAAAGATACAAATAACGCAGCTAAATACATTACGATCAACTATCAGGAAAAAACTTCATCGCAATCAAAAGAAGATAAGGCACCAAATCCGTAAGCACACTAAGGGTATCTTATGCAATTACAGAAACTAATACTTTTTGGTTCTTAATTCATTCGCTTCTATGAAATCATTAATATTAAATAATAAAAAAAGATCATTTTCTATACAAATTATACTTAATAGTCACACAGCTAACTTATTAGAATACTAATTTAATGAAATGATTATATTTCATAAGGATAAAGTAACTGCTTATGAAAATAAGTACTTAGGGGATCGAACAACATTTCATAAAATAATTTAAATTAATCATAATGGATATTTATATACAATATTTTAATAAAAACCTCTTTGAATATCCCGAAACTATGTCTAAAAATGATATATTTACAAATGCCGCGTAAAAAACACGTGACGTCATCAAACATCTACAAGTCGTAAAAACTATTATGTAATTTCTGACTAACTGTGCCCGCGACTTCGTCCGCGCGGAATAGTTATTTTTTTTTATTATTTATTTATATTAATAAAATTGTATAAAATTTCAAAAATAAAAGTGGTAAATATGTTAACTTCTTATTACATCAGCTATCTGCCAGTGAAAGTCCCGTTAAAATCCGTCCAGCCGTTTCAGAGATTACCCGGAACAAACGACAGACAGACAAAAATTGTAAAAATAATATTTTGGTATATATGTACCGTGTACCTATGACATCCATATGCATTTAATAAAAAGCGGTTATTTTAATATTACAAAGAGACACTCCAATTTTATTTATCTGTATAGATAATAAAGCTGTTTGGAAGTTTGTAGCACTTAACTAACTTGTTTGTAACTTCTTTTGTTTGATAATAGTCAATTAATTGAAATAAATAATAGCTTTTACGGCTGGTAGTTTGTTTACTTACAAATCAAATCACGACTTCCAAGATCAATGCGCCATTTTTAAATAAATAATCTTTAAACTTAGTTTTGGGTCATTTTAAAGGTTTATTTATTAAAAAAAGTATATTTGGCACCATTTTATACGGTGATAAAAATCCCTTGCCCTTAATTAGAATCACTTTTTGAAATGTTGTCTGATGTCTTATTATATATAACTCACACAAAGGTTGCGTGGCAAAATATTTTTGATTGATAGGTAACTCACATTGTTTACTAATTATAATGTTTACATTGCAGATTACTCACAATAGAAAATGCGGCATGGAATATACCGACTATAGAAAAATTCGTACCCCTTCTAGATAATTATGAAAGGGACACATTAGTGAACGAGTATGTTACGCCACAGGTACCTAATGTTTTTCATCAGTTTTTAATGAATAAATACTTTACTAAAATCCACTACTACTCTCGAAACTAAATCCAATAACAATCTTGTGTCAAAATATTGAGTAATATCTCGTAAAATTGCCTATGAGTTTGCCAAGATGAGATTGAATTTCAAAAGTAGTGTTTAAAATAGTTATACATATCACCAACAAGATTAACCAGTCTAATGCTAGGATCGCGTTTTTATGAGCTTAATTTCCAATTCCGATCGATCGGAGTTGCCTTCAAGAGTAACCCTACAAGTTAACCTAGTTAGTGTAGTAACTGTTTTGCAAAAGTACGCATTTCATTTCAAATTCAAATAGCAGATTAGGTAGTTTATTTTGGCATTTCTAGATGTGGTAAACACATAAATAACCATCTTACCTCGTCGCATACTAGATGTGATTACTGAATGAATCTTGTATCTCTAAACGATATTTTTGTATTGTATGTGATTTCAGGAACGGACTGAGGAAAATACGTTTATGGATCTTATAATGTCTACCTCAGTAATTCGGCATTTGATGACCTTCTTAAAAGATAAAGGTAGGGAAAATATGCCTACATTTCACATCTATGTCTTGGTATCATCATCATCATTTCAGCCTGTATTCGTCCACTGCTGAACATAGGCCTCCCCTCTAGAGTGCCGCGTCTCGATCCTGTGCCACCTGCATCCATCGACTCTACAGATCTCTTGAGGTCGTCGTCGTACGGGGACGCCATTCGAGAACTTTTCTTCCCGTCGGTTTCGTCGGTAACCTTAGTTCTACTGCGGATATCCTTATTTCTGATTCTATCACGTAGAGAAACCCCGAGCATAGTTCTTTACATAGCACGCTGTGCGACCTTGAGCTTCCCCATATGGCCTGCAGTGAAGTGAATGTCTTGGTATGCAAAGGAACAATAATACATAGTATCATACAGTAGGTATGACACTAGGTACATATTATTGTTCCAAGTGAATTTCAGGAACTCCATTTAGGTGTGCTAAATGGAGTTGCTGATATTGTTTCCTTCACTGTGATACTTGTAAAGAATAGTGATGTTGATCATTTTCAGATCATTTCATCATCATATTCATCGATTCTTAAGCTCTTTTACAAAGAGTATTTTTGATATGCGTTTTGAAGACATAAAACAGAACTTATTAATTATAGCAATACCTAATCAAATATAACAATTTCTAAATTTATTTATCTTTATATTTACCTATTTATCTTCGCATTCAGTTGTACATATACATTTATATATAATTGTAGTCAATTTGTAGTAGTTTAAGAAATTTTGTAATGAACAACAGATTAGAAGAGTTACGTCGTACCTAAGCTTTATTTAGTCTAGTCATCGTTTATTCTATTTCACACTGTGTCTGAAATACCCAGCTCTTGCTTCTATACATTAGATTCGGAATCAGTTCAAATCAAATCTTTATTTGTCATTGCGTCCTCGCGGACACATAGACACGTATTACATTTTAAATGAACTCTTGTTGTATTTTATTAATTTCTCATAATTATTTTTTTAATTTACCAGCATTTCGAAAATGACTAGAAGTTTTTTTTTAATTGATGTTGATCATTTTCAGATCATTTCATCATCATGTTCATCGATTCTTAAGCTCTTTTACAAAGAGTATTTTTGATATGCGTTTTGATGACATAAAACAGAACTTATTAATTATAGCAATACCTAATCAAATATAACAATTTCTAAATTTATTTATCTTTATATTTACCTATTTATCTTCGCATTCAGTTGTAAGCTATTCTCCATATAATCGTCTATGTATCTTATCAGAATCTATCGTACAGCCGAGCCGATAGCAAACAAATCTGTTTAACACCAATGTTGGCGTCAAACCAGGGCGACAAGCTGTCACCCATCCGCATACATGCTGTACAATCGTCACAAGTAGGCGGCACAACATGCAGTTGGGCACTATCAATCCCGTATACCGGGATAAGGCTCAGAAAGCCTTTCGCACAATGCTGTAAAATTGTTTAAAGTTCTAGATGCTTCTTCACGATTTTGACGAGCGAAAAACTTGATGGTACCTTCCATTTCAGAAACCTGGCTTCGCCTTCCAAAGCATTGCATTCGATTTCGCATTTATTTTCTACTCAATTATTTTTCTACTCTTGTACACATGTACTCAATTATTTTTCTACTCTTGTACACAGTTGTTGCTCAGCGGACAAAATACTTTCTCTCCTTAGAAACGCGCTCATTACTCAAAAGCGCGCAATTTTTGTGCCACGATTTTTATTCCCTTCGATCATTGTATATACTTTCTATTTATCCATACTACAGAGTGCTGTTTTTAATTTTAGGATATGTAACACCGGATCCCAAGCAACAAAGAGATTTTCTGAAACAACTTTGGTTCAGTCTATACTCACGGGGCAAAGGAAAGATAAGCAGTTCAGGATTCGAACATATCTTTGTTTCAGAGCTTAAGAATGGAGAAGTGTCGGGTAAGTATATATCAACTTGATAATATAAGCTGTGATCAGCCCTATGGACATATACATTTTTGATTAGTCTTATTAAATATAAAAGTTTGCATTATTCTGCTAATCATAGTAGTCGCATTTGAATGTATAATTTATTAAAACAATTTACGTACCTTTTTCATCATTAAACTTAATTAAGTACTAAAAAATGTTCAATATAAAAAAATAAATATAAAGTTGCTTTTAAGTAAAATAATTTATCAATGTTTTTAAAGTAAAAAAAACAAGTACGTAATAGTAACTAATAAAATGTATCAAAATGTTGATGTTTACGAATATCAATAAAAAAAATTATTGTAAGTATGTTCAAACTTTATATATAAGTATAAATATTACACACGCATATCAAAATAAATGTTAAATTGCATCTTTGTGATAAGACTTTTTATCAATAAATACTCTCTATTTCAGGATTACATAACTGGATATACTTTTCTAAAGAAGAAACTGCCAACCGTGCCAATTATTTGGGCTACCTCAAATATCTTCAGTTAAAGGACGTAAGAAAAATAGCTATAGATACCTAACAAAAATAATAAATATTTATTATTAGGGGGAAATAATACGAGGGATATTTAATAAACATTGGGTATTGGCCATAAACATGTAACATAATAAATAAATAAATAATAAATATTGTCGGACAAATTACACAGCGCCATCTAGCCCCAAAGTAAGCGACGCTTGTGTTATGGGTACTAGACAACTGATAAACATACGTAAATACATTTTTTTTTGTAAATACATACTTATCATACATAGAAAATACCCAGACCAAGACAAACAGACATGTTCATGCACACAAATGTTTGTACTGTGTGGGAATCGAACCCACGAGCGTTGGTTTCAAAGTAGTGTAACAACGCGTTTCACCACTGCGCCACCGAGCTCGTCAGAATAATACAATCTTGATCACGTCACTTGCTACTGTCTATAAATTTAAGTCGTATCCAACAACAGCACATTAACCTTTACCATTTTATCCTTTTCCGTTCTCATTTTGTTCCCGATAAGAGCTACAATTGCACTTTAAGTGTCAAGATGATCTGACAAATCCCAAAGATAATTCAGTTTTTTCCATACATACACAGACAGACACACACGCTGCATTCAATGTTTGATTATTGCTGGTTAATTTTAAGTTGACTGTTTATCTATTTACTTTTCAGAAAGGAGCTGTTTTGAAACTACATTTCAACCAACAAGGTGTGGACAAGCCCGTCGATACAATGTTCATAGGAACATCTCCAGAACTCGAGATAGCTTTGTACACATTATGTTTTGTTACGCGTGCTGACAATGATTGTAATTTAAAACTATCAGGTAAAGATGTTAATATTGTTACACATACATTCCGCTATCGTAGTAAAAACTTGATCGGTAGTGCTTATCCCCAGTTTTAGCAAGCAAATGATTGTTGTCTATTAATATTACGGTTGGTTCTCTATTAATAATATTAAAAATTAAAAAAAAATATTTTGTATCTTATAAAAAAAACAATAAAAAAATGAAGTACGTGTATAATGTTAATGCAGAAATGTTAAGGCAGAATTGCCATAAATAGATTTTCGTTGTTATAGCCTAAGATCCCGGTGCAAAATTGTGTAGGTATCTGATTTTTTAATAAAACATCATTCAGACATACAATGTATTAATTCCGGGTTCCCTATAAAATTTGCCGCTATGATTTTTAATTAAATATTTTATAATTAATGATTTTGTATGATTTTGAGCTATGTGTTTTTTAAGTGAATGAAACGTCATTTAAAGGAAATGATATAAAGAATCATAGACGTAATAAAAAAGTTTTTTATTACGTCTATGTAAAGAATGTAAAAAAATGTGGTTTCAACCTTCCAGTCAGCTGCAACCTTTAGGCTACCCGCTGTAAAGAGGTACATCATAGTTGATATTTTTGGTCACGTGTTTTAAAAAAAATATTATATAAAATTGAAATTAACTTTGTGCTGAACACAATAGTCCATGTTGCTTGTAAAAAAATGGCTGCAAACCATGGTTGCCATAACTTGTATTAAGTGCTCCCAACCTGAATAAGTGCGAGCGAGAGGCAAGGAATGCGCGCTTTGCTTCGTGCCGTAAACGATATAATTATATAGGGTAGTCAATGTAATGTTGTTTTTAAATTTATTATGTGAAACATAGATATTGTAGCAAAATGGCAGTGATTGTGGTTGGTACATCAAAAAAGTATTTTTTATTATTTGCATACTGAAATTTAACTTTATTGATATTTTTGAAACCCGGAATTAATACAATATATTACCAATAATCATTCATCTGAATGTTGTTTTGTTAAAGAAACAGATACATACACCATTTTGCACCAGGGTCTCGGGTTATTAGGGAGGCAAGTCCTAATTAATTGTGAAAGCCGAATAAAAATATAGCGCAGTTCGGCGACCAAGCGGATAGAGAGAAATAGCGTTTTATGCCATTTATAATTTAAGAGAGAGAATACGTTGTTTGTACAATTTAGATAAAAACTGTTTTTCGTCATTCAAATTACAAATACAAAACTATTTATGTAACTATTTTTATTATAAATTAAAAAATAAAAGATTTCAAAATCTCTGTATTACGTTTATCTACGAGTAATACGTATATACATTTATTCTCATGTCCCGAAATATTTAAATGGAGAAGTTTACCTCCGCCGCCGCCGGCTTAAAACCCTAACTGCCTCTCGATTCCCAGTAGAGATGCTGGCCTTTTTTCCATTGCTTTATACCGAATATATATATATAGTAATCGAGAGGCCGTGGGTTCCTTAGGCGAGGAGGTATTTTTTTTATAAATATTTAAGTACCTACCATCTTCATAGATTGTCTTTGCTAGCTTCTAGAAGCTAGCTGAGACTACAGTTTAAAATAGACCTATGGGTAGTTGTTTCGTTAAATTCAATCCAAATTCGAATTAATCCATGGTGTAAACAATAATAGAAAGAAATGTAAACTAACAAAATCTGTTTAAAATATTTTACTATTTATTATAATATTTGGCTAACTGGCGGTTTGTGAACGATTGTAAGCAAATAATTAATAACATGAGGCCTAAAAGCTGGTGCGAACCTTCGATAGTAGGCAAATAAAGTGGAATAGGTAGATAATTGAATTTTATAATTATCTACCTATTCCACTTTATTTGCCTACTATCGAAGGTTCGCACCAGCTTTTAGGCCTCATGTTATTAATTATTTGCTTACAATCGTTCACAAACCGAAAAGTAATTTTTAATATATTATTATTTAGTAATAAAGTTATAATATATTTTTATTTCATCTATCTATAACTTCACGCCAAATCCTTTGCGGTGTAGGCAGAGAGGACTGAGCGCCACGTGACTTGATCGTTACACACCTCACTCGCTTCTTTAACATGCATTGTTAAAGAAGCGAGTCTCTAGAAACCTCTTCACGCATTTCTTGAAGAATTCCATGCTGTAGTCCCTTCGAAAAATATCGGCTGGGTGAGCTCATTCCACAGCTTGAGAGTTCTCGGAGGAAAATTTCTCTGAAACCGCACAGTACGCGATCATTGCGGTTCCAGCGTGTGAGAGTAAACTCCCCGCCGTTGGTGAGCGGTGCGGTTATAAAAAGTAGCTGTCGGCATCATATCGAACAATTCTTCAGAACACAACCCGTTGTACAATCGGTAGAACACACAGAGGAAGGCAAAATCTCTCTTTAAACTCAAAGGTTCAATATCTAGCTTAGGATTGTCGACAATTCCCACTGCTCGTCTCTGAATCGGATCACATGGTCCAAGCTGGTTTCCAGGTGCTCCCGCCCAAAGGTGACTGCACTACAAATGCGATCTGACTTGAGACTTATATAAGTCTTTGCTCCGCGCTGAAGTACTGCTTTGCTCCGCGCTAAAGTACTGCTTTGCTCTGTTGAGCAAACCAAGTTTTTTGGACGCCAGCTTGACTTTCTCCTCCTGGTGACTTCGATATTGCACTTCACTGGAGATCTCGATGCCAAGCATCTTAATAATTTTGGCGATGATAAGAGGTGTGTTCTGGAATTCAGGAACCACAGCAAATGGAGTTTTCTTAGCGGTGAACGCGCAAACTTGTGTCTTCTTGGGGTTAAATTCGACCAAGTTCAGATCGCCAGCCGCCATCAGTCAGATACTCTAGCACCATCCATTTCAGACACAAGTTTGTAGCGGCTTTCCTCCACAAGGGACTGAGCGATATTTGCACGGCCTGTATAATAAGTGTCCCCGATGCTGTCGTCTGCATAACAATGAATGCCATCAATTGACAACATTTTATTGATATGCAGCAGAATCAGCGTCGGAGACAGTACCGAACCCTGATGGACGCCAGCATTGATATCCATACTATCGGAGCATCCACCGTCAACCACGGCTTTTATGCATCTGTTGGATCAAAAGCTGGCAACCCATTTGCACAAACCCTCGAACAGCCTGTATGATGGTAACTTCGATATAAGACTCCGGTGCCAGACCCGATCGAACACCTTTGCCATATCTAGCCAATGCCTCACCTTGACTCTCTATCGCCAAATCCCAGCGGTGTGTAAGATACACTAGAAGATCACCAGTCTAGCGACCGTGATGGAAACCGTTTTGACGGTCGCTGATCAAGTCGTGATCCTCTATGTATCCTAGGAGTCGTCCATCACCTTGGAGAGAAGGGAGTTTATAGCTATAGGCCTGTAATTCGGTGGGTCTGATCTATCGCCCTTTTTGGGCACCGGGTGCACATTAGCGGTCTTCTATGAAGTCGGAACTTGCCGTGGAGTAGGAAAGCACGAAAAGGCGCGTTAGTACAGAACACAACTTAGGAGCACACAGCTTCAGCGCCACTGCCGGTATACCATCTGACCCACTCGATTTATGAATGTCGAGAGAGAGTATTGCCCGCCGGACATCTCGCTGGGTAATGGAGATCTCCGGCATTGAGCTACCGCACCACGGGATGGTAGGTGGTACAACTCCGTCACTCATATTCGAGTTAGACGCAAAAACCGAGTCGGCTTTCTCCTTGGCGCCGTGGGCCAAACTGCCATCCGATTTTTGCAATGGTGGCATGGACGGTTCACAGAATTTTCCTTCAGCGGCTTTAGCGAGTGACCAGAAAGCACGGCCCAGAGGGAAGGCTCGCAAGCCGCTCACCAACTCTGCCGATGAAATCTAATTTTACTCTAGTAACCGCCCTTTTACTGGATCTCGAGGCAGCATTCAGTTGCTCCTCAAAATGTCTCTGACATTGTGATCCCCATTAGCACGCGCCGTGGTCCAAGCATTGTAAGCAGCCTGCTTAAGAAGATTGGTTCCCTACAATGCCGTTTAAATCACGGCTGCTTTCCAGCTCTCGCAGTAGCTACTAGGCGCTTGGGAAAGTAACATTCCGGGCCATCCAATATCGCAGTAGCCACTGGGGTCGTGCAGGAATCATTGTCGTCTGATTCGAAGCACAGCTGCCTCCCCGGGTACGACGCGTAGAATGCACGCAATCCATCCCAGTCTGCCTACCTATAGTGCCATACGCGATGACATCAGGCGCACCGAGGTGGGTCGCGTCTGGTGCAGGACCGGCTGGTTCGGATGAGACAGTGATCCGACGAACCAAGCGGTGCATCCACTGAGATGTTATACTCATCCGGACGTGTTGTCAGCAGAAGATCCAGTAGAGAGCTTGCATGATCCTCGACATCTGGTATTCTCGTGGAAGAATGAACCAGTTGCGAGAAACCATAGGCCAGAGCAAATTGATGAGCAGATCTCCCCGCGTAGTCAGTGTACCGAGAGGCTTGCCTCCCGGTACACTGACTACGTCAATGGTGGGCATTGAAGTCTCGCAAAATCACTAACTCCTCAGAGGGATACTGTTCGATGACTCTGTCAGTCGCCCTTTGCAGGCGCTCGAATAACTGAGTTGTGCCTGTACCACCTCTATGGGACCTGTAAAGGTACGGGTAGATCCGGGTGTGGCCGTCATGATCCACACGTACCCATAATATTCGACAGGTCTCTGTACTCAAGATGATGCAATCGGCGACAACAAATATCCTCCCGCACGAACAAACATACCCCCGGCACAACGCACAAATAGTTTGTACCCAGGTAAATGCAAGTAAGAAGTGTCGGCCGGTGAGAATATGTGTGTCTCCGTGAGGAAAAGAATGGTCGGCCACGCGGTTTCCAGGTGATGATGGACAGCGTTGACGTTCGAGTACAAACCCTTGATGTTGCAAAAGTTCCCATATGTTGTGGGTGGACGCTGGGGAACCATTTTTTCCTTTTTCTATTGTCATAATGCGTAATATGGTAAAAAATGAGAAGTCGATAAACGAACAGTGAAGAACTTTTCCTTTTTCTATTACCATAATGCGTAATATGGTAAAAAATGAGAAGTCGATGAACGAACAGTGAAGAACAAAAACCCTGGTGTCTTTCACTACAGTACAGTGCGAGTTATGCGGTTTGCTGGCTGGTTTGTATACTTTGTATTTTATACAATAACTAGATTACCAAAAAAAAAAAAGAGATTTTGTTTACCTAACTTACACTTTTTTAAAAGGCTGAATCTATTTTTATTATTTGAAATAATATATTCTTGTATTAGGCTGTTGTGATAGTCCAGTGGATAAAGAACTAGCTTATTAAACAACTGGCCTTCCACCACCACCACTATACCACTACATTCGTATTTTTGGATTTATATACACATTAGTAATTATCACTTACTCGACGATGAAGGAAAACATCGTGAGCAAACCCGCATGTCCAAGAAATTATATTTCGAAAGACATATGACTACCGCTCTGAAAGGTCTGGTTTCCCTCTGGCCTCTGGACTGCCGAGTCGCTTCATGTAAAAATCAGTATCTTCGCTAATCCTTAGACTTAGGTAGCAGAGCCCGCCAATCTCGATGGATTAGGAAACGAGATAACGCTAATAACAAGAAGATTCTTGTATTAACATGCTAATATTCATAACCAGAGAGTAATGTGGTTTTTCTTCAGGATCTTCTCTTTGTCAATGATCACTCACACTATAAAAATATGTACAACTAGCTGTGCCCGGCACCGCTTCACTGGGTGTTTTTATTCCTTTTTTTTTTATCTATAAACCTTCTCTGTAATAAGTTGAATATCACCCAAAAGTTTCATCACAATCGGATGAATGGTTTCAAAGTCTATAACGGATATAGGTGCAAACTTTTTTGTCTTATATATATTCATATTAAATTTGAAATAATAAAGTCACATCAACTCTATTCTCATCATTGGTCTCTTACTTGCTTACTGCATTAAAAAAATAGGGGTTAAAGTATAAAATTGCCGTTTTGTAGTAATAGATACTTTGAATTGACATTAAATCTTCATGATATGAGATTTTCAGCCCGCTAAGATGCCTCTTCACACCTCGTCTGAACGACCCAGGATTATAAGAGGTGGGGAACACATGCGCCGTTAGCGAATTCCACATTTTGACAGTCCGACAGAAAAATGAGTAGCTGAATCTCTTAGTACGGAAGGTCAGCAACCCAACTCAATGTGGATGCAATCTCAGTCCAGCACGAGTGTTCCGGAGGAGGAAGGGAGAACGAGGGAGGAGGCCGAAAAGCTTCTCAGAACATTCCTCATGGTAAATACGGTAGAGAACACTCAAGCTACCAATATCTCCACGCAGCTGAAGAGGTTCAAGGGAGTTAGTGACCTCAACGCGATCTGTGATGCGTATACATAGCGCGGCGCTTCATTCTATCGAGAGCGTCAAGTAGATATTTGGCGGACCCGTCCAAGAAGCGTCCGTTGCTGTCTCGGGGGTTAAACTACAACCTTTGGAACTCACAACGAATTTAATCAGAAGAAATTTGTAGGAGTAGGCGTTGACTTCTCCTCTTGTCAAAGTGAGAGCAATATGACAAATAAGGCATTAAGAAACCTCAAAGAGATGGGTAGTTAAGTGAAACTTAACTGCC
Organism: Pyralis farinalis; assembly: GCA_947507595.1. Taxonomy (NCBI): domain Eukaryota; kingdom Metazoa; phylum Arthropoda; class Insecta; order Lepidoptera; family Pyralidae; genus Pyralis; species Pyralis farinalis. The sequence continues at coordinate 26,144,488 of OX382259.1, forward strand.
GTGCACCACGGTTTATCAGATATCTAACACTATTGGGACCTAAATTGTGAGTTGTTACCTAACACATCGATTCTAATAATATAGATTGCAGAACCGCCTAAACGCCTGGTAATTCTCCCTTGTTTCCACCAAATAAGAATAGTATACTACCCCGGATGTGACATGCAAGGAATTTAACATATCGTCCCGCTCCCGACGCCACAGATCGCACTCCCTGAGAACATGATGTGCTGTTTGCTCGAATTCATGTTATGTCGTAGATCACTCACATAACGGCGATGATACAAGTCTAAACGAAAAGAAACTCGACTTGTCTTTACTTAATCTGTCTCGCACTGATTGAAAGAACAAATACAAGTGGCGTCCTTTAGTAGAAGTTTCCCATCTTTCTTGTCATTCAGATAGATAAGTTTCAAGTACCTCATCAATTGGTTTAATAATACGTTTATTATCAGACTATACGTCCATAGCGTTAGTAACAATTTTCTTATAAAGTATGTTAGTAAAAAGCCAATACACACAAATCCGCCGCAGGCGCACCGTAACTGCATTAGCAATGCATATTGTTCCAGTGCGCCAGCAGCGGGCTGCCCCAGCTGTCGGCGATAGACCTCGGAATGCTGTTGGGGCTGTCACGTAATCGATTGAGCATGGAGGCGCTTCTTTTACGCATTATGGCGTGAAAGCCATCGATTCCCGCCTCCACAAACATACCCGAGGCGCTACAGCGCCGTGACAGGCCCAAAAGCGCTCTGAAGCCATTATTATATTGAACTCTCAGGGCATTGTATGCTCGCTGTGTATATTTGACCCACAAGCTGCACGTGTAAAAGGATTGGCAATATGCTCTAAATAACGTCATTTTTACCTCCCTCGTACAACGTGCAAACCTACGGGCCAGCATGTTGCACCGAACAGACAATGCCCTGCGTTCCCTCTCTATATCCATATTATCACTATGGTCTTCGGTTACCCAGTGGCCCAGATACTTAAAATTGGTGACTTGTTTAAGTGGAGCACCCGCTAGAGTGACATGTGGCAGGTCTGAGTAAGATTTGCTTCCTGCTTTAAAAACTAATACTACACTCTTCTTCACATTGTATCTGAGACCATGGGCCTCGGCATAGGATTCACAAATATTAAGAAGTTTCCTCATGGCTCTTATCGAGGGGGCTAACAGGACCATGTCATCCGCGTAGCTTATATTATTAGCGCATGTTCCATCTGGTAGGTGACAACCGACATTAGTCCTGTTGAGCTCTCCAATCAGTCCGTTCATGTACAGATTGAAAAGTCGGGGGGAAGATAAACCGCCTTGCCTCACCCCGCACTCCAACCCATACACGTCGGATAGCGCGCCCGCCCACTTCACCCGGTTAGACTGGTGGCTATACCAGTACTCAAGTAAAGACACTACTTCCCCCGCCACCTGCGTTTCTTCTTTGAGCTTTTTCCATAAAAGGTTATAAGACACAAGGTCAAAAGCTTTGGTGATATCCAAGAAACAGGCAATAACGGGTGTTTCCCCAGCTGTATAGTACTGAACAGTGTGCTTGAGAGCCAGAATCGCACTTTCTGTCGACAGACCTGGTCTAAAACCGAACTGCGGGTCATGCAATGGGACTCGTCCGGACATATGTCTGTCAAGCACACCGTCCAGCACCTTAGCTATAACAGTTGCGAGGGAAATTAAACAATCAAAGTATTTTGTCATGATCGCGGTGTTTTAAAAAGTCAGGGTGCATGTTTTTAGAGATGTAGTACATTGAAGCGCGGTGTTAAATTTCTAAGTCTGGTAACACGCCTGCCAGCACTGGTAGTGCCTCAGTGCTCACAGTTCTATACGATTTACATAAAAATATGTTACTGCACGCATTGGCGAACATGCGTCTTATATAAAAAGCGCAGCTCTGGTGTGAAGAACTGTCTCATCCTGTTCAGGATTCCGAGTTTTGTAGAGGCTACGGAAATAACGCTCTCGATATAATCTTGGGGATGGGGTCGCCCCTGATGTTGATGCTGAGGATGGTAAGGCTATCATGTATCTGTAAAGGGGTGCTCTGAAGAGAGCCAAGAAGATAGAATGGATAGATCTTCCCACTAATTGCGCACGACTGGGTTTTCTTGGCATCGAACTCAACCAAGTTGTCAGAACCCCATCGCGAATGCACGTCTTTTATCATCGACTTCGGCCTGTCTTGCTGCGGGTCGTCCAACATATCGCGCATGAACTGTACCAAGTGATAACATGTCATTGATATATGCAGTAATAACAGATCCGGCGACATGACTGATCCTTGCGTGACCCCGGCGTTCACACATAGAAACTGTGATGACTGACCGTCGCAAAGGACTCGTATGCTGCGTCCATGGAGAAAAGCAGCGATTCAAGCGCATAAGCGAGGTGGTAGACCATATGCTGGAAGTTAGTATAGAAACACGTGATTCCAAACCCGATTAAAACTTTGGCAATATCTAGGCTAATTGCCAAATATTCGCCGTGCTTGTTCATAGCTTCACCTCACAGATGAGTTACGTACGCTAGATCGATTTGGTCTGAAACCGTATTGACGATCATTAATTAATGAGTGATCCTCCAGGTAGCCCATGAGTTGCGTATTTATTATCCGCTCAAATACCTTGCTGAGAATGAAGGTGACGGCTATGGGTCGGTAGTTGGCAGGGTCAGACTCATCACCTTTTTTGAGGACCGGTTGAATGTTCGCCTCTCTCCAGGCCTCCGGCACAATTCCCGAGGTGTACGACATTCTATATGAATGAGTTAGCATAGGAGCAAGTTCAGGGGCACAGTGTCTACTATTAGCCACTAGCCTTTCACACATCGAATGATTGATCGTTGTCCCACAATCAGCAATTTCGGGTAATTGTGCACCACAATCATCGATTGTGGTGCACAATTCGCGAATTGGCCGCGAGAGATCAGCGAGAAGACTGGCTGTCTCCTGCGCCTGGTGGGCGAGTGACCCGTCTGGATATTGTAATGGCTGCAGGGCAGAATGACAGAAATTGGATTGCACGGATTTCGCCAGGCGCCAGTAGCTACGACTGCCAGTTGGATGGGATACCAATCCACGCAACCCGTTGCGCATCCGCTCTCATCTAAGCCCTCTTATATTCCTTGGTGGCTTTGTTATAGGTCGCTTTGAGGGACTCCACGTTAGGGTCGTGACAAGTCCGAGCCATAATCCAAGCGCGATACGCCGCTTGTTTCCTTTCGACATCATCCGCGCATTCACGCGCGCAACCATGGCCGAGATCTACCTCCGTTGGTGACGTTCGTGTTTATGTAATAGTGGATATGTCCATACTCAACAGGATCTCACCAGCTGTGACCAACGCACTCTCCAATACGGTTTTCCCTCAAAGCAACGAAGAGTAATGCCAGAGCCGTCTCTTCATTTTGGCTGATGGCTTCGGAACTGCTATAGGAAGTGTGGCACGAACTAAACAATGATCGGATGATTCAAGTGTAGCACGCACCCGCACGTCATATCCGACCGGGTTACCCGTCAGCAGAAGATCTAGTAACGAGGGCGCCTGACCAACAATATCGGGCATCCTAGTGAGCTGGTTTACCAGTTGTGTCAGGTCATGCGTGAGAGCAAAGGCATGCGCGGCTCGGTCTGCGTGGTCAGTTCGGAAGGACCTGAGCCAAGTCTCATGGTGGGCATTAATGCCCCCCAGAAGTACAATCTTGGCATAAGGGAACCGCTCCTGTGCTTCGTCAACCGCTCGACTTATGTATTCAAAGATTCTAGACGTCTCGGTATCTCCAGAAACGATAAAAGCACACGTAAATTCACAGAGGGTGGATAGAGAAGGGTCTTCAAGATAGCGCAGGCGGCGACGGCATACATCCGCCCTAGCAAACAAGCGTACCGGCTTTGGGACGGAAAGATTCTTCCTGAACATAGCCGGGTCAGTCTAAGTATGCTGTGTCAGCAGGGCGGCTTATTTGCGTCTCTGTGAGGAAGAGTAACGCGGGTTTAATCGTCTCGAGATGATGATGGACGACATTAAGGTTAGAATGGAGTCCACGGATGTTAACGAACTCCACCTCAAAAAGTTGATTAGTGATGGGAGAGAGAGATGCTGCTGTAGATCCTCTATATGTACATACAGCGGCATATGTTGTGCTGATTATAAGGGAAGAAGGGAAAAGTAAAAGAGGTGTGAAAGAGACTATCAACGCAGCAACAATGATGGATAAAGCGTGGGTGTTGTAGTCATAGGCACAGTTAGTGTTGAACGTTCATAGTGGCTGACCCGCCGGGCGGAAGGTCTCCCATGTTTGGAAATGACGACAATCACAACGGCAAATCAAATCAAAAAATTATTAGTACAGTGACGATGGACACCTATCATTTTCCATTTGTATATATTTCGCGGTTTGATTTATAGTGTTGTTAGTATAATATTGTTTAAAGTGTACAGTGATTGGAATTTATAAACAATCTCGTATGAACAAACTGTATAAGTATTATCTCCAAAATTATCAAATTGCCTCTTTCAAAGGATTTTGAATTTTTTTTAAATCTGTAAAAACATTATGAAGATAAAGGAACCAGCGCCAATAATTCAAGAAGAAGAAGACGGACGTCAACGTCAGTCAGTCTGTCGGACAAGTCAAATCTGTCAAGTCAATCGACAACATTAGGTACTGATTATGAAGTCTTCCTTGATCCTTCAGTCTTAGTTTAATTTAGTATTGCTTGCCATCAGTGATGTGTTTAGTACAAAATAAATTATGCAACGACATTCGTATTTCATTAGTAACAAATGGATACAAATTGTCAAGTGAAATAGATTAATGTCCATATTGGTATTTTTATGAAGTTAATTTCAATATTATTGACATTTATTTAGTCACATTTATTATCTTTTTTTAATTCTAACTTTAACCATTATGTACCTGTTTACTACAATAATTAGTGGAGCTAGACAATTAAATCGCACTATCGTTACAAGGCACCAAAAATGGGTTACAATAAAAGAGTATTCAACACGGGAGCTATTGAAAGAGGCATATTGTCGTACGAAGCTCAAATGTCGATGTAAGTCCAATACCATTTATTATTTATTAGGTACACAATGGCATTATTACTGCTGGTAGTATGCCGACGTTGATGACATAACTTGCTATGGTCAGCTAATGTTATTATAAGTGCAAGTCACATTCGTGAAGTTTCAGTTCATGGACCTTCTAGTAGACGAAAAGGACATGGCTTAATCTCACTGTCCACTGGACGGAAGTAGGCTCTGATACCATTGCAATAATCCCACCCCTAACACAACTCAACTCAACTGAAAAAGTGTGGCCTTATTTAGCCTTTTTTTATTGAATGAAGCCTTACCTGCATTAATGACAATAGAATGTGCATGTCACACTTATAAGATAGTTAATAGATGCAGGTTTTATTTTGCAGAGTTCAGATTTACAGGCAATTTGATTTCTACCTCCTGCACATACACACAGCAGTACATAAACACAGCTGATAGATAATCACTAGTTATAGTTTTATTTGAACTAGTGGTTCAAATCTATTTATAGACTGTATTAAACAGTATAATATATTTTACAAGGTTGTCAGTATCGTACATCTTTCAACCATTGTTGTTGAAGTAACTGTGATAACTATTTATTTGATTACTACCTACCTGCCCTAAAACAGGGGGTTGTATGTATATAAATTGGAATACTTGTAAGTATATAATTTTATAAAGAGACTACTTTTCAATGTACTATGAGCCAATTACAGCTAAACCCTGTTAATGTCCTATTTCAGTATATAGATTTTGTTCATTTTATTGTGAGTTTGATAACACTGTGGGTACTTTATAGAAACTCCCTGGTGATGGGCATATAAATTGTGGTTAATAGTACACAGGATATTACTGTTATAGAACCTGTTTAACCTTATAAGGTGGTAAAGTGGTAACTGTTTGTTACATTTTTATGTAAAATTTTACAGCTAAAAAATTACCTCAAGATGTAAATCCAAAAGGCGTATTTGCATGTAATGAATTAGATCTGTCTGAAGTCAAAGTATATGGGTTTGATTATGATTACACCCTCGCTCACTACAAACCCACATTGGAGCATCTACTCTATAACTTAGGAAGAGAAGTACTGCTGGAAAAGTATAATGTAAGTAAGCGCTATCTAATAGGATAAGTATGATATTAAATAATTCTCAACAATGTTACAGTACATTGCTGAGAATTATCCCCATTTTACTAATAAAACATTATCATGAGTTGAGCAAGTTGACAATCCTCATGTTTCAAGCTTATATTCATGGAAATACAGTTTTAAGAATTTACTTTACCCATTCTATAAGATCTCCCACACAATGGAGCACAAAGTATAGAATATTTTGCCAAAAATTACTTTTTACTTAGATTTTTATTCTCAATTGGTCTAACTAATCTTTGTAACTATACTAGCATAAAATATTTTTTTGCTTCAATATTAATGTCTAAAAACTAACTTTATGTTAGAAACAGAGTTGGTTTGAAAGAGAGTGTCAGTGTTAAAATAAGAAGAGGCATGCTCCATTGGTTCAGACATGTAGATAGAATGCAGGATGAAATAATGACAAAAGAGATATACAATGCAAAAGTGGAAGGATGTAGGAGCCAAGAAAGGCCAAGACTTACCTACCATGATCAAATTGGTTGTGTTCTGTCAGAGCAACTGTGCGGTGTGGTGTGGTGCAAAGTGGCGTCCCCCTCTGCTAATTCACAGGCGCCCAGTTCGCCCGACCTCTATTGCGTGTCGGTAATGTTACCTAAGGGTGGCTCTCGCTATTTTAAATTATTATTGTGACAAAATAATGTACAGTCGACTCTCGTTAATTCAAACCTGCGATAATTCGAACCTCTCTACGACGAAAAATCATTGCTATATAACAAAACGACGCGTTAATTCGAACTCATAGGCGTCCAACACTCGACAATTCAAAGTTGCAGAGAGAAAGAGGCGGAAAGATTGTAAGTACATTTTGCGACAGGTTCAAACTTGTATCAACGTACACGAGCCTTTGTTTTTGTTATGAGTTTGACTATTTGACACACACTTCTCATGAATGGGTTTGTTTAGTTATCATTCAGTTACTGTTACTCTTTCGCTTTCGTTGGTATACAGATTAAAAGTTTGTCTTAGTTATGAGCCCTAGAAAGTATAAATGTTTGACGATTGCTGAAAAGAAGAAGTTAATCGAAAAAGTAGAGGAAGGTGAGAAGAAAAGTGATGTTGCAAAAGAATTTAAGATTCCTCTGAGTACTCTCTCAACCATAATAAAGCACAAGGAGAAAATTAATGCTTCTCAAACTGCTGGAGTACGTAAAAGAACTACTAAAGGTGAATTTCCTCGTCGAACGTTCGTGATCTCTTTGAAGCAAACCAGTATAACAGAGTTCCTTCGAAAGATTAATTAATTCACATTATGAATACATACATTGTATGTACACGAATGTACCTCTAAACTTTTGACATTGTTATAGAATAGCAGTTAATAAATAATAATTGATCAACACTTAATAATTCGAAATTTTATTTATTTTCTCTCACAAATTTCGAACCATTTGATATTTCAAACACTCGATAATTCGTAATATTTTAAGAGTCCCCCGAGTTTCGAATTAACGAGAGTCGACTGTATTATGAAAATGTACCTATTTATAGACCTATTATTATGTACATATATGTTTTATATTACATCGGGTGGAAAACAAACACACGGCTCGCTTGATGTGAAGCGGTCACAGTAGATTATGGACACGTGCAGCACAAGGAGTGTAGTACATTACTAACACAGCAAAGATTACCATTTTAATTTTTCAGTTCAACATCTCCAAAAATAGTAAATATTGGAGATTTAATCTGCGTTTAATCATTCATCATTTGGCCAGTTGCAAAGTAGACATATTAAATCCTGAAGGTAAAGCTTTTTCATATTCGCCAGGATACAGATTTTTTACATGGAGTGACTGCCAGCAAAGCCAGCATTTTCCGCGTGAGTTGTAGAGTACAACTCACGCGGAAAATCAGACCTTTCTTAGGTTATGTCATACGTCTTTCGAAATATAATTTCGTGGGCGTGCGGTTTTTCTTCACAAAGATTTCCTTCACCGCCGAGCATATATATATATATAGGTACATAAATCCCAAAACACGAATTTAGTGATGTACCACTATGATGTGGCTCACGCCAGGATTCGAACCGACGACCAGTGGGTCAATAGGTCGGTTCTTTAACCGCCAAGCAACTACACAATATAGCTGTGTTCCAGTTCGAAGGGTGAGATATGACAGAGAAATTACTGGGTACTGTGACAAAACATCCTTAGATCACAAGATTTGCAACGCTAGTAATATCCCCGTGGTGTTGCGAGCGTCAATAGGCTACCAATAGGTGACCGCTTACAATCTAATGCGGGCCGCATGCTTGTCCGCCAATCTAGTTGTATAAAAAAAAATATCCCGCAAAATTTCTTGCGGCATAGGCCGAGAGAATTTTTTTTTATACTACGTCGGGAGGCATACAAGCATTCGACCCACCTGATGTAAAGCGGCTACCGTAGCCTATTAACGCATGAGATATATTAAGTATCACTCGCACGATGCCTCCTCTGCTGCTTACACTGCAACTCCTTGGGAGCTACTTACCCAGACGGGCTGATTTGATGCGCCCTGCCTCTCTTAAAACATGCAGTCCAAGACAAACAGACATGTTCATGCACACAAATGTTTACCTTGTGTGGGAATCGAACCCACGAGCGTTGGTGTCAAAGTCGCGTAATTCACGACTGAGCCACCGAACTCGTCAAACTATTTATTTATTTATTTATTTCAACAAAACTTACAGCTATCATTACAGGCTAACTGTGCCTAATGCGACAGTGTAAGGTAACATTCACTTAAAAATAATAAAAACATCATTCTGTTCTAAACCTAAATACCCTTATACCCTATAGCTAACGACATATAGCCCCACCCTTGTGAATTCGCTCAGACTACACATGAATATGTCCAAATCGTCAGCCATAAGGTTGACAGTGCGGAGCGCGCGCGTCAACGGTGCCTCGTGCAATAGATTCGTCCTGCCGTGAGGCACCGCCATTAACCGAGGCTGGCGCCGTCTTTCCAAATATTTATTAGGTACAAAAAGTCCTATTTGCTCCAAAATTACTGGATTGAATATTTTCCCCCGAAATACTTTAAATATGTAACAAAGTACTTGCAACTCCCTTCTAACCCTGAGTTCGTTGTATCCAACCATCCCCAGTATAAATAAGGTTGGATACATAACTAAGCGCCATATGACTCGGTCCGTACACACCTCACTCGGTTCTTTAACATTCACAGCTCTTCTCATGCACGCTCGTCGTTTTAGGGCTCCGGATATCCCCGTCTTATAAATCTATCAATTAGATCATGGTAGGAAAGTCTTAGGCGTCCTCGGCTCCTACATCGGGATAACGCTAGGAAAAAGATGAACTTAATGCGTGACTGGCAAAGTTTTAGACCATATTTGCTACAAAAGTTGCACTTTAACACTACACTAGTTAAATATTTGATGTTATATATATTTTTCCTTTGGGGAACCTGTGTAGGGTTCCTCAAATATTTTTTCATCTTTTTACATATTGAGAAATGTAAACAGCAAGTTAGCTAGGTTGGGGTAGATTTCACACAACCAATGTTTCGTTTTTCAATTCAATAGACATGTTCATGCACATAAATGTTTGTCCTGTGTGGGAATCGAACTCTCGAGCGTTGGTGTCCAAGTAGCTCTGGTTTCCTTAAATAATAATTTAGTTAGCCTTACATTGAATTGCATTACAGAGAGTTCTCACACCTCACAGAGTACCACAGCAAAATAACTGCTCCCTAGAGGGTTGTTGTGTAATTGCGAGTGAGTGAGGCTACCAGTAAGCTCCTAAGGAGTTGCTGTGTTAGTAGCAGAGGTGGCAACGCGCAAGCGAAACTTTCTGCATTGGAAGCGTTGAGAAGTTACGGTAACCACTTTACATTAGTTGTATCGTATGCTTGCATGCCTCTCGACGTTACCTATATATAAAGAAAAACACAGGCACAGCACGGACCTGGGTACTGTCAATCCTATATCTCTGTAATATGTCCCAGAGACTCTTTCGCACACCACGAAAATGATTTCTCAAAACCCACAACACCGCGGAATACCCGGAAGCGAGTGAGGTGTGTAAGGATCGAGTCACGTGGCGCTCGGTTCTATCTGCCTACCCCGCAAGGGATTTGCCGTGAAGTTATAGATAGGTAGATGTTTATCTTGTTAGCAGTTCGGAAGTTATTCTATTAAAATCGTCATAAAGAGGCGATGACGTGATTTGCTGTGAAAGTGTTAAACTTCGTCATCTGTATCTGATTCGAAACTTGCGATAGATTATGAACTACCTTCACTATGCCTTGACTTACAGCCAATGTTTCAATACAATTCTTATGTTTATATTTATATAACTTTATTTAATTTATTTGGAATACAGTACAGTACATAACAAAGCTGTATAATAAACTGTATTGTAGAATGGTACGCAATTACACAGTTTTCGGGACTAGACGACCTTGCTGCAATTAACTCATGAACTGTTTTATTTTTGATACAATTACTACAAACTATAAAAAAGGAAAGAACAATTACCTGGAAATCCTACAAAACTATCCTTCAGACAATTTATGTTTGACTATATTTAGTTTTGAATATAATAGGTCTTGTTTATGGACATCAACCTGTATTCAACTTGTATGCTGATAAACAAACAACGTGTTTTTTCTATATTTAGTAGCACGTCGAGGTGTGAATCTAAACTAACTTTAATATTCAACGAGCCATGTAGGGTACGTATGTTGTACAATAAAAGCATATAATGGATATCTAATTTGTGAACAACACTAAGGTATGGGTACGTGCATACAACCAGTAAACGATCTTTATCATCTTAATACTAAACACTGGTAAGCTATGAACATGAACTAATATTAAAACTTGATTAGCTCCATTGACTACATATATGAATTTCATTAGTTAATTTATGGTCGTGAATAGTGCTAAGATCACGAATTTTATCAACTCGCTTTGGTCAAAGTTGGTTCATAAACTGTTCCTTGACGAGCGGACAGTATTTTTAAGATTTTTTGTGTACAATTTTATTGCGGAAATATACCTTATCAAAATTTGCGCGAACTATAATTTATACTAGATGAACTACCTGCGACTTCGTTGGCGCGTATTCCAGTATCCTGTATGCTTTTAAGAGTCATATCGTGATGATAATTAGGCTATAACCTTCTTCAAGAATTGGGCTATCAAATGCAGAAAGAATTTTTCAAATCCGACCAGTAGTTCCAAAGATTGGCGCGTTCAAATAAACATTCGCTTTATATATTAGTATAGATGTATACAAGAATCACTTGTATAAAGTAATATTTTATACTAATGTAACATCGACGACCCTAAAACATATACCTGCACCAAATACAATTATATATAATCCTATATCTATAAAATATTAATATATATACAATATTGTAGATATAGAAAAAAAGAGATGAGAAAATGGCATTTTGGAAAAAAGCTTCCTTGGAGCATATAAGTAGAGTATGTATATAGCGTTTGTATGTTTGAACACATTATACTACCCTTTTTGTAAACTACCCGTCCTATTGGTAATATTAAGTTCAGGGCGATTCCTAAAGCAAGAAATAAAAAATATTACAATATTCATTTTTATGTCTAATGTTTCAGTATCCACCTGAAATTTTGAATCTGGAATACCAACCTAACTTTGCCGTAAGAGGTCTGCATTATGACATTGAAAAAGGATTGCTTTTGAAACTGGACTCATTTCTACAAATACAGTTCGGTGCCGTGTACAGAGGTCTTACACCAGTCTCCACCGAGGAGGTGCTCAAAATGTACAAGAACAGGATCATACCTATAGCTTACGTGGAGGGAGACACCAGAGCACATAAAGTAAGTATTGGCATTAACAGATTTTTAACCATATTACGAGTAACCACATGGAATTAAAAGTTTTTGTTAAACATATTTAATGAGCAGTGGTAAAGAATCGCCCTATTCACCAACTGGGCCCCGGTTAGAATCCCGACGTGTACCACTAAATTCGTGTTTTCGGATTTATGTACATATTCGTAATTATCACTTATTCGGAGGTGAAGGGTAATATTGTGAGGAAACCCGCACGTCCAAGAAATTATATTTCGAAGTAAGTGTGACCTTAATAAGAAGGGCCTAATGTGACGGCAGTTGCTCCATATAAAAATTTGTCTTCGCCAAATCCTTAGGATTAGGTAGCGGCTCCCGCCAATCCTATTGGAAGAGACGGGACAACTTTAAAAAATAACTTATTTTGTCACTTTTATACCACTATGGTAGAAACTAAGAGTACGGTACGCTTGATGGTAAGCAGTTACCGTAGCCTATGAACATTTCCAACAGATGAGTCACTCGCCAACTATTTACCGACCCGACTTCTTTGTCTGTATGTCAAGAAATATCTAACCAAAACTTATAGGTTACTTCCACTCTGCCTAGGATCACGAAATTTACAAGTAGCACGGTTTCGCAGTATCAATACAAGAAAATGAAATAAAATCACTATTTTGTATATGTTTGTCTGAGTACATGTTAGGAAATCAGAGATGGAAATGTATAGTGGTGAGTAACATTATCTCTTTGCCTATCTGCTGTTTAACCGATAAACCACCTATATTGAGACGTGTAAGGTGTGGACATAGTGTGACCTCCAAAGTGAAATCCAAAACATCTGCTGAATAAAAAGTAGCATAAATGTAAATTAGAATAAGTTTTCACCGCGTAGAAATTTAATTCAAATTATTCAATAGTTGCATGCAAAGTGATGCATGCACACCAGGCAGATAGAGAGGAAATTAAAAATTAGTCCTAATTTTTCCTAGTATTATAACCATTTCCTAATTGCTTAGGATTGGCGGAGTTCACTATCTAAACATAAGCATTATTGGATGTGCGGTTTTTCCTATACCGCTGATTAAGTTATGATTAGAAATGTGGACATAGATAATCTCGATTTTCCTGAATCTAAACTTGTGTTTTGATAGACAAAGAGGCAATTAAAAGCCACTGTTGCGACAATATTAGAATTAAAACTCTGCTAAAATAATATTCCGAGCAAAGTCGACCATGCTACGATTCCATGCTATGTATTACTGTATCACGGTACATGCAAATAGAATGCTCCATAATCAGCGGCACTTGTAGGCAATCATTCATTTGGCTCCCCTGCCACTGTTGACACAGATGTAGTACAAGTGACACAGCGCTGATATACTGTTGTAATACAGATGTTTGTGAGCCATTTGTTTAACACATTATCATGTGTACCTTCATACGAAGGTGACGCTGTGATGTAAGTAAACAAACTCAGGTTTATTTACTTACATTATTTATTATCGCACTGTGTGGAAGCAGTATGCAAATCTTACTTCTAATAGAAATACATGTACTTGAATTATATCTCATATATATTATATCTCATAATTATATTTCATAGAAGCTACTATAGTCTATATATATAAAAATATACAATGGTCGTGCCTTAGTCTTGTCTAAACTCGAAAATGTACTCGTAGAAATCACAATTTAGTAAAGTATGCAACACAATATTTGCCCGAGATGTCGGGAAAAAGAAGACAGCGAGGCGCATACAAGTAACAAACACGTACAATACGTACATACTTTCGCATATATGTAGTTATTATATGTATAATAAACTACCTGCAGCCCAAGGTTCCGCCAACCTAAGTTTAGAAAAGTACTCTATGATTTATTGCAGATCATAAATCTTTATATCAAATTTTTATCTAAAACTATCCTGTTGTATAAAGAGCGACAGCGTGCTGAACATCTCCACATACAAACCTTTCGTCTTTGTTATATAATCAATTGTCCAATATTTTTATTGTGATTAGGGTCTATTATCAAATGTAAATGTTTACATTGTTACCTATATGAGATGCTACGCAAAAGTATTTGGATGTAACAACTCACTGATTAGAGATTTGGTTACCTGGTTGGAGTATTATGATTTTATCTATATGATAACATCTAAATATATGAAACTGATAAATGTATATATTACGATCTGTAGTGTTATGTTGAATTAGATTGGAAAAAAGTAATATAGACTATAGTATTATATGCATTTTGATCTAACCTGCTAGTGATGGACTAATTTGTGGCGGAAGCACACAAAGCAGGTTAGATTAAATTGCATGTAAATTTGATTTTCGCAAAATAACGCCTGATTCTATTAACTATTTTATAGAATTGTAATACTGGAGCCACAATGAATACCTAATATATGTGAATTTTGAGGGAACTTGACGTCATCGATGCATGTTTCTTTTATACAACGTCGGGGGGCATACAAGCATACGGGCCACCTAATGTAAAGTGGTTACCGTAGCCAATTAAAGGTTTCAACACATCAAGTTTCACTCGTGCGATGCCACTACTGCTGTTAACACAGCTACTCCTTACGAACTTACTGGTGAGCTCACTCACCCGCAGGATCACAACAACCCTACAGGAAGTTGTTATTTGGCTGCGGTTTTTTGTGAGTTGGAGGTTCTTTTCCAGACGCGCTACTTTGATGCGTCCTACCTCTCTTTAAAACGCCCAAACAAGACAAACGGACAGGTTGACGCACATAAATGATTGTCCTATGTAGGAATCGAACCCGCTAGCGTTGGTGTCAAAGTAACGTTACTAACCACTGCGCCACCGAACTCGTTAAGAATCAGTCTAGTTGAACACGCTGGTTAAGCAGCGTCGATTATAGCCTGTCTATGGATGGGTTAAATCGTCTCGAGATCCTCACAGCTTGGAACGTATGTTTAAACCGTCAGCCCCCCTGTTTTCAATAGACGGCAGTCGTTAAGCGCAGTTAAGAGACGCAAGGCGCATCAAATAGCGTGATTGGTAAAGTATTATTCTACAGAAAACCGTAGCCAAATAACAACTCCCTGGAGGGTTGTTGTATTCCTGCGGGTAAATGAGCACACCAGTAAGCTCTTGAGGAATTGATGTATTAGCAGCGGAGGTGGTAATGCGCGAGCTATATATTATAAGCTTCTTGTATTGCAAGCGTTTATGGGCTACGGTAACCATTTTTTACGTCACACGCTTGTATGGCTCCCGATGGTAAGCGAAAAAAACGATATAGCATCTAAAGTTATTGCGAAAAGATTTTTACATTGGGCACTATGCCACAGCGTCACCAGCAATAACGAGTAGGTATAAATACTTTACCACCACGGAACTTCCAATTCTATATAAAGGACTTGTTATTAATGCCACGAAGCGGTCTCGGACACGTTACTGAGAGAAGGTCAGGTTAGGGTGTAAAATCATTCTGTAGGAGCGGCCGGCAGTAGCTTTATTGTACGGAATACTTACTAATACTTACTCTTTGATACGGGTGTATTTGCGCACTCTGAATAACAGTAACTCTATGTATAATATTAGTAACATTGTGCTTAAACTGCGTGCTTAGTCTATTTCAGTTACTTTCACAACATTATTTCGTATGATATACTGTTGTAAAGAAAGGCCGCTGACATTGTATTAATTTATATCTTGCAAAAGATAACCATTCTCTCTATTTATAACATGGCTTCTAGAGAATAGGAGGATTGTTTAAATAAATATCAAACTGTAAACGCAAAAATATAAACTCGTTTGTTTACAATCTTCCATGAAAATCTTCGGAATACTTACTAATAATTATTATTCTCTGATACGGGTGTATATTTGTATAATAGTAACTCTATGTATAACATTAGTAACATTGTGCTTAAACTGCGCGCTTAGTCTATTTCAGTTACTTTCACAACACACACTGTTGTAAAGACATTGTATTAATTTTTATCTTGCAAAAAATAACCATTATAACATGGGTCCCAGAGAATAGGGGGATTGTTTAAATAAATAAATACCCTTATTGTTACTTACCCGTATATTTATGATATCATAATATAAACTGTAAACGCAAAAATATAAACTCATTTGTTTTCAATCTTCCATGAAAAACTTCGAAGCAGACATAAGTTGCGTATGTACATCGATTTGCTCGGACTGGTAGGCCTTTTCAGGAACACCGTTCCTATATGAAATCTATGTTTGTCTGTGTGTGCCTTTTCGAATATTCGAATTGACTTCAGATTCGGATTCAGCATGAAAAAATAGAATAGGAGTGTCCAGGAACACCATTCCTATCTCTTAAGGAACATGGTCAAAATGGCCGACAAATTAAAAAAAAAATTGAATTGTTATACTAGTATAATTGACGAGCCAGGTGTTCCTCTGGCAATGCAAGCTTGCGCATTCTCAACTGGTTTGTAAATTGTATTCGATTCTATAATAAATTGCCTGACACAGTTCTGTCCTTTGTCAGTTCACAAAATTTCTGACATAATTTTTTTGTACTATTTTATTGTAATAATTTTTAAAGTTAAATTCACGATTTGAAAAAAGACCTGTACTGGCAAGTATCTTTGGGTATTTCTGTTTCTCCAAAACGCTAGTAGATATTTTTGAAATGTAAGACGTGTCTCAATGCAAGGGCCCAATACTCGTAGCAAATAAAGATTTTATGTTTTTAGGGTTCCGTACCCAAAGGGTAAAACGGAACCCTATTACTGAGGCTCCGCTGTCCGTCCGTCCGTCCGTCCGTCCTAAACAACTCCTAAAGAGTTGTTGTGTTCCTGCGTGTGAGTGAGGTCACCAGTAAGCTCCCAAGGAGTTGCTGTGTAAGCAGCAGAGGAGGCATCGCGCGAGTGATACTTAATGTATCGCAAGCGTTAATAGGCTACGGTACCCGCTTTACATCACGTGGGCCGTATGCTTGTATGCCTCCCGACATAGTTTAAAAACAATCGTCACCAGACACCGGCGTGCGCTCAGAAGCTCAGAGTAGCAAGCAAACCACGGTTGATGTTGCCTAACTTACGTATTCGATTAGACTGACTCGCGAAACGACGTAATTACTAATTCAATCATTTTGCCTAGATACTAACTTTTCTCTGGCAGCGCGTAGCAGCCGTCTGCGGCTAATTAAATTATCGTATAGTGTTGGAGCGAGCATTAAGAACATATTGAGAGCAACTAGTCCAGTAGATAAAAACAAGTCTATTAACGGACGGTATCTAGTTCTAATTCTGGCGTGTATATTCGGGTTTTAGGATATATACACATATTTGTAATTATATATATATAGTACCTGCATATTGTAATTAACCACTCAATAATATGTGTGACCTAACCTAAGAAAGGTTTGGTTTTCCCTCTTGGCGTAAAGGTCTGATGACAGCCCTTTAAATCAGTATCTTCGCCAAATCCTTAGGCTTAGGTAGCGGACTCGATATAATCAGTCAAGCTAATCCTAATAGATTAGGAATTGGGATAACACTATGAATAAGAAGAAGTTTTGGGGCGAATGAACCTTCACGGAGCCAAAGTCACTAACTTACGAACCCGAAGGCCATGGAAAAAGCGAAATATCTTACTCAACTGGAACAGACCAATTTTACGTGAATGAAAACCAAAAATCTGACACTTCTTACACTGGGTTAACATGGGAGGTGGCAACTTGTAAGTAAACTTTTGTGTGGCTACAAAAACTGTTTAAACATGGTAACTACTGACTGAACAACACCAAAAGTTTATTTATTCTGCTGTATTTTGTAACATATCACCCATCGTCACTATTATATAAATGATACACATAGTTGGACCTATAAAATTACACTTTTTATTTAATATTTTTACACTCCTTTCAGGCAAATCGTGCTAAAATGGTGCATCTAGCGGATCTATTCTCTGTGCCAGAGATGGGACTACTGTGCAATGTCGCTGAGTATTTTATAAAGAATCACATTGATTATCATCCCGAGATCCTGTTTCTGGATGTTAAGGTACGTTAAGTATTAATCACTGTTCTGGATGACTTTTCATCTTTTCTTTAAAGCAATGGAATAAAAGACGCGTAGACTAGCGATGCATTGCTAATTGATGTCTTGTACATCCTCCTGATGCTGAAATATATGAATTTTTTTTGATGTGATTAAGTTTTGTAAATAATTACACTTTATAAATTACTTCTACTGTCAGCAAAAAAACTGTAAATAAAATGTCAGGCGCGGAATCGAGTTACTATACTATAAATTAACTACTATATAACCTTTGACCTTTTTCAGATTTTGATTACTTTGGATAAACAAAAAAGAAATGTTGGTGTTATTATAATTACATATAAATATAACTAATTTTATTCAGTCACACAAAGTACACATATGCATTGACTGAATGGTATTTGAACCCGCTCGCAAGGTAGTCCTACTGGTTTCAGCCATTTTCGACACCACCAGTTCGGCCACAGGCATTGATTTATTTTTTAATAATAAGTTTAACTACTCACCAATTTCTTATAATAATACTAATAAATTGGTGACAGGTGTCAAAATTTTATTTTGTTAACTCGAAGGCCTATTTGTAGCAGTCTGTTCACCGAGAGTTCATAAAAACAGGGTTTCATCATCATTACAAATTGCGGAAAACTTATACTCGACATATTTTTTTGTTGCTTGTCGGGGTTTGAAACTAGGTGAGTAGTAAAACGACGATATAGTGACTACGAAACTTTTATTAATCTTCTCGACAAAAACCAAATCGCTACACACGTACAGTATCTACTCGATCTTGTAACATTATTATATATCATCATTTTGACGAGCTCGGTGGCTCAGTCGTGAATGACGCGACTTTGACACCAACGCTCGTGGGTACGATTCCCACACAAGGCAAACATTTGTGTGCATGAACATGTCTGTTTATCTTGGTCTGGATGTTTTAAGAGAGGTAGGGCGCATCAAAGCATTCCGTCTGGGGAAGTACCTCTACCTCACAGAAAACCGCAGCAAAATAACAACTCCCTAGAGGATTGTTGTGTTCCTGCGTGTGAGTGAGGTCACCAGTAAGCTCCTAAGGAGTTGCTGTGTAAGCAGCAGAGGAAGCATCGCGCGAGTGATACTTAATATGTCGCAAGCGTTAATAGGCTACGGTACCCGCTTTACATCAGGAGGGCCGTATGCTTGTATACCTCCCGACGTAGTATAAAAAAATATATATCATCGGACGATGAATATGACGAAGTCTTAAAGTCGGAGGAGAATCAGAGTCGGTTACGTTTATTACGACACGTCCAATGGCTTCATCTACCCTGCGGTCAATTTGTAAAAATCTATCCTCTTCTTTTACTGTGTGGTCAATGCATTTTTGCCAGGTTTAATTTTTGTCCGCCGTGTTTGGCGGGAGAAATTGCCGTGTTTCTAAGGAACAACTATCTTGGACTGCCGTAACGTAGATAATAAATAAAATATATTTTTGTTTTTAATTTTCATTATCATTTTAATTGCTAAAAAATCAACAAAGCCCAATTATACTGCTATTCAGTTTCGGGCCGCGCTTGACAACAAGTACGTGCCTCGTACTACGAAAACGGTGAAAGCGGGAGATAAGCGACGGCCGCCATACAGTTTGCGGTAATTAAGCGACAGTCGCTATTCGGAGACATATCATAATATTTATCAACTCTCGGTGAACAACACAGCCTTTAGGTATTTTCACGCCAAGCCCCTTGCGTGGTGGCAGTTAGAACCAAGCATATTCCTTGAACAGATTACTCGTTATTTGACATTAGTTTATTAACTTAACGTTCATGTCATGCACGGTCCGCTTTTAAGGGTTTGAACGTGATTGTTAAGTTTTAGCTACCATCTGCTCCTACATTCTTCCACTTTTGCGTTCTGTAGTTTATTCTTAACTTTTTTGACGCCCATTTTTTAACGCATCGAATTCCACCGAGTACATCTCTTCTTATCTCTCCTTCAGACCAACTCTCCTTCTGACGTTGTATTGTAATACTATGTCACAGATTTTGAGCAAAATTCGCGTATCGAACGCATGCAATCTATATGCGTACGGTGTAACTATATAAAAGGTATAATTTTCAGAACTCTGTACAAAGCTGTCACCCAGTAATGCACAAAATCGTTGCTCAGAATGTAGAAGAATACATAAGGCCCAACCCGTCTTTGAGAAAGTATTTCCAGATGCTGCAGGATGGCCAAAGGTCGTTATTTCTAGTAACAAATAGCCCTTTCCATTTTGTGTAAGTATAAATGTTTGAATATGATTTGTTACGAGTATAATATACAAATTTGAAAATTTCTAATTTTATGAACAGAATTTTCCAAATAACGTGTGCTTCCCATTCATTACCTTCGCATACCTATTTTATAGTGCTTTATGTTGTAAATATCACATGGTATTAATTTTTCTGTCCATTCATTATTACATTTATCGTTTAAAATAATTTGATTGAGAACAACACATTTTATTGTTGTTTTGACTTTCGTGTGAACTATATAGTCCGTCCGCGAATCTATTTTCTATTAATAATAGTCTATGACTTCAACAGCTTTCTTCTCATTCTATAATAAGTAAAAAGGAGTAGCAAATCTATATATGTTCGTAGTCGGCTGATTGCGTCAGAACTGTACGAAAAGCAAAGAGTAACTGATAGAAATTCGCCGGCAGCAGAAATATGAAGTTTGCCGATGTGTATTAATTTTAGAATTTACGTTTGTTGCAATTGAAACTTTCCTTCTCCTTCTCTCCCACTATTTCTACAATATTTTTTCATTTTCTTTCTTACCTTTTTCACCTCTGTTCAATTCTGTAAAGGTAACCAAACCGATAGATCATATATTGATTAAGTATTATTAAAAAAATACGTTAAATAGTTGAATATTGAATTCAAAGCCACTTGTGATATTTACAATCCTATTTTTAGAATTAGGCAGATCTTGATAAACGTGTTAATAAGAATGCGCTCTATATATTTTGAAAATGTACATGTTCAAAATATGTAGTAATAAAAATCCTAGTTAAATTCAAATTTTGCTTAGTAACCCGTACTTAAACGTTAAGAATGTAATTTGAATTAAACAATTTTAAACGGAAATATCGCTTATTTTATTTATTTTGTTGAACCTGCCGTTTCGAATGCTTTGCAGCGTCCGTGGTCGCAGGAAGACTTCCGCGATATTTCCGTTTAAAATTGTTTAATTCAATGTATAACAATCGCGAAAACCTAAGACAATACTACGTTAAGAATGTCTTTTTGCATTTTACTACGAATAAATAATACTTATTATTTATTCGTAGTCTGCAGGTCATAAAAGATAATAGTATTAGATAAACTAAATAGGTAAACATTACAGAAAATTGAAATTAAACTATTTTTAACGGAAGTATCGCGTGTTTTATTTATTTTGTTGAAACCTGACGTTTCGAACGCTTTGCAGCGTCCGTGGTCGCAGGAAAGACTAAGGTGCTATTTGTCTTACATTAGTTATTCAATTATTACATCTACCGACATGGATGGATTAATTATATATGTTCCGATTCACACAAAAATCGCTCACAGTGTCCGAACATTTTTTAGTAGATCTTTGGATTTGTGACTTGATTATTTTTAGGACTGGATCCCAAGCAGGTGGTACTTGCCAACCATCTTCTCTATTGAAATTGGGGTGTTTTCCTATTTCAATAGCCTCGCGCAACATTCTCGGCATGTAGCGATTCTCCTTGGCGAGGATTTGTGGTTTATCGAACCGGATGTAATGGTTTGGTTGGTCCAGTGTATGTTCACATACTGCAGAGTTTTTATCGCGCCTATTCTTCATGTCAGCAATGTGTTCTTTCACACGAGTACCTACGCTTCTCTTTGTTTGCCCTATGTATGATAAACCACATTCGCAGTCTAATTTGTATACTCCTGCATCTTGTAGGGGGATATTAGACTTGATAGGTCTTAGAACGTCAACCTGCCATCTTACCATACTTAAAGGGAGTCACAGACAAAATGGGCAACATCTTACGGCGAGCTTCAATTAAAACTTATTTCAAGCCCCATAAGAAGATCAGTCAATTTCTAAGATCTATCGAGTCTAATATCCCCCTACAAGATGCAGGAGTATACAAATTAGACTGCGAATGTGGTTTATCATACATAGGGCAAACAAAGAGAAGCGTAGGTACTCGTGTGAAAGAACACATTGCTGATATGAAGAATAGGCGCGATAAAAACTCTGCAGTATGTGAACATACACTGGACCAACCAAACCATTACATCCGGTTCGATAAACCACAAATCCTCGCCAAGGAGAATCGCTACATGCCGAGAATGTTGCGCGAGGCTATTGAAATAAGAAAACACCCCAATTTCAATAGAGAAGATGGTTGGCAAGTACCACCTGCTTGGGATCCAGTCCTAAAAATAATCAAGTCACAAATCCAAAGATCTACTAAAAAATGTTCGGACACTGTTAGCGATTTTTGTGTGAATCGGAACATATATAATTAATCCATCCATGTCGGTAGATGTAATAATTGAATAACTAATGTAAGACAAATACCACCTTAGTCTTTCCTGCGACCACGGACGCTGCAAAGCGTTCGAAACGTCAGGTTTCAACAAAATAAATAAAACACGCGATACTTCCGTTAAAAATAGTTTAATTTCAATGTGTAACAATCGCGAAAACCTAAGACAATACTATATTACAGAAAATTCTTTTAACAGACGTTAAATTAGGAACTAGGTGCGATGAATATAACACATTTTGACGGGCTGCGCAGTGGTTAGTAACGCTGATTTGCCACTAACGCTCGTGGCTTCAATTTCCACACAGGACAAATATTTGTATGCATGACCATGTTTGTTTGTCTTGGTCTGGGTGTTTTTGAGAGAGGTAGGGTGCATCCAAGCATCCCGTCTGGGAAAGTACCTGCACCTCACAGAAAACCGCATCCAAACAACAACTCCCTGGAGATATGTTGTGTTCCTGCGGATGTGGTTGTGGTTGTGTGGATGAGGTCACAAGTAAATTGCTAAAGAGTTGCTGCGTCCGCGCTAGTGATACTTAATGTATTACAAGCGTTCATAGGTACTGTTACGGTAACTGCTTTACTGTATACTAGTAGGTCAAGTGGTATACGCGCGAAGAGTTGTATACGTTATTCAATTGATACACTATCACTCTCAAGGTCCACGTAAGAATTTTGAATATAAATATATATATATATATATTTGGTATTTCTTGAAGCAAATTGAAGTACTTAATATTACTGTTTGTTCATGAGATATTTTTCATGTTTTAAAATGTCTAATTATAAAATTCTAACATTTGGTTCCTCCCTTTACCTGAATGTAAGTATTTTATATGTGTTGTTGGGCGATTAGTTATGTCCTTTGCTCACGAAATGTTCGATGAACCTTACTGAGCGGCTGACCTGATACCCCGATAGGTGTTTTGTGAAATTGTGTCTGAAGTGACGACCAGTTTGTCCTATGTTAAAATGTTGTCATTGCAGAATAAATTGTAGACTGCGGATTTTTTATTTATGTATTTTATCTTCATTAATACGAAGCAATTGGAGTGCATATGTGTCATTAAGTGAAGCCCGTATGTTGAAGTTTTGAACGTTGTTGAAATTAACTCATGAAATAGCCAACATATGTTAGGATAAAATAATGGTAATTAAATATGAAAAAAAATGCTTATTACGCTCTCTTTTGTACGATAGCCTTCAGAGGGCGCGTTAAGCCGGCCTTTTTTTTTTGTGAAGCGGGGAGAAATGCGTCACGCACACCACCGGTGCCTGGGTGGCCTCCGGTGGTAGTGTGGGACTCCCTGTCGGCTGCCCGACGGTATACCCACTAAACGACCCCGCGAAATACCTTCCGCCGCGTTGGTGTGGTATCCCGGATCTGTTAGCAACAGGGCACCACTGCGACTGGCCAGCCCCTCAAAAGGGGCCGGACTTCCTCCCCCCTCCGGCGGCGGGACCACTATGGGGCCAGGTTGCGTTAAGCCGGCCCTGTTGCGACGTTGGCCAAATCAGTAGCCTTCGCGTTGTTTGAAAACACTGACCTCCGCTAATCCGCAATTGAGCAACGGAACAGAGTAATGCTCTAAATACATCTGGGCTGTAGGGAGGACAGTGTTCCAGCAGTGGATGATATATTTTGGAATATGTGGAATTTAACTATGCATATTTAACTTTGTGCATCGAACAATTTCTGAGATAAATGCCTGTGATCAATCTGTCAGTCAGGCAGGCAGGCAGACAGATAGAGTGATTTTCTAAGGGATCCATTTTTAGGGTTCCGTACCCAAAGGGTAAAACGGAACCCTATTACTGAGGCTCCGCTGTCCGTCCGTCCGTCTGTCACCAGGCTGTATCTCATGAACCGTGATAGTTAGACAGTTGAAATTTTCACAGATGATGTATTTCTGTTGCCGCTATAACAACAAATACTAAAAAATTTAATAAAATAAATATTTAAGGGGGCTCCCATACAACAAACGTGATTTTTTTTGCTCATTTTTGCTCGATATTGATAACGGCAACAGGTAGACGCTTGAAATATTCATAGAATATTTAGTTACATATTCACTTTAAGAATAAATAATTAAATTAAGACAAATATTTAAGAGGGGCTCCCATACAGCAAACGTGATTTTTTTGCCGTTTTATAGATAATGGTACGGAACCCTTAGTGCGCGAGTCCGACTCGCACTTGGCCGATTTTTTAGTTTTGCTGTCTCGAAAGGGTATGAACTGATTTTCACCGTCAGAGGCTCGCTGGGCTACTAAAATTGCACTTAATTTACTAAAATTGTATTTATTAGAATTGAGTATTATGCAAAACTTTATTTTTTAATTTTCCAGAGATTAATGTGATTATTGTATATCAATATCTATTATTTAATTCGTGATTTGAAAAATTACGGAATGGGTAAACTTCTACGCAGTCGAAATCTAAGCTGGCACAGCTTGCGGTACATAACGCGTTGCTAATCCTAACCCTAGCTTATGGAAGTGAAAGAAGGGTATGGCAGAGAATGCATGAAGGGAGAATAAATGCGGTGAATATGCGAGCATTGCTCAAAATTTGTGATGTAACGCTTGTTGGCCGCGTTCTCAATGATGATATAAGAAAAATAGTTGGTCTGTCAGAGAGCTGACAGACCAACTATTTTTCTTACAGTCGGTGTTAAGATAAAAAAAGGCATACTCCATTGGTTCGGACATGTAGAAAGAATGCAGGAGATGAAAGGATGACGAAACACATATACAATGCAAAAGTGGAAGGATGTAGAAGCCGAGGAAGATCAAGACTCACCTACCGTGACCAAATTGGTCGTGTTTTATCAGATGGTGATCTTAGGAGCCCTAGGAACCGGCGAGCGTGCATGAAAGAAGTGAGCGATATGTGTAACCGTAAATGTGGACGGCATCTTATGCCGCTCGGTCCTCTCTGCCTACCTCGCAAGAGACCTGACGTGAAGATATTCATACAAACATACATTATTCAATGTTAAGCCTCATTTTGGTAACATAGTTTTCTTTACAAACACAAATAAATTTATAATTATTATTCAAAACAAGTAACATAGCATATTTATTATTTTGTACCCGACTACGGTCACCAAAAGGAACGTTATGGTTATAGCAGATTATGTATACAGTAGAATCTTATATTCTTTTTGCAACTATAGCATAGTAACAACACTGTATGTATTACCCTTGGTCGTTGGTTATATTATTATGCAAAAAAATATTTTCAGTAACGCTGGTATGGAGATGCTGGTGGGGGGCGATTGGCGCGACTACTTCGACGTTGTAATCGTGAACGCCAACAAGCCAAAGTTCTTCACGGAAGTGTCACGCCCAATTCGAGTGTTCGACAAAAATGCCAACACGCACATCTGGGAGAAAGTTACAGCGCTAGAAAAGGGTATTATTTACTATGAGGTCAGTTACGTGCAGCAAATACACGAACATTATAAAACTACATTTATTATATGGTATATCACCCTCTCTTCGACTGAAATGGTTTAGCCTATACTGAGGAAACAGTATGAAATACCTGATCCATTTTCTTAGCGGTGACTATGAATTAGCGACACGCGACCATATAGTTGCGAGAGTCGACATATGCTCAAGATGCGTACGATCGTAACAAAAAATCACACATGCGCCATGTTAGGTGTACATGTCAAAAAGACGGGCGCTGGACATATACTGGTTTATTACTTAAGGCGACACATCGAAAAATTAGACCAACTTTCATCGAATAGTATAGGCTAATGACTAAACTGACGGATCTAAGATTTTAATATAAATAACTTCATTTCTTTATCTTGAATTTGCTTGCTCAAATACGCGATTGTGTAAAATTGATTCGATAATAATTACTTTCGAAAACACCTCCTGAAATTCATTATTTATGAAATTACAACGAAGATGTTCTGTTTATACGCTTCAAAATTACTTAAATCTATTAGTAATATCTATGTTTATAATATGGTTGCTGCATATTTTGATAAGTGAAACATGAAATTTTTTAAAAATATTTTAAGTTTCTGACAATTTCTAAGCGATCACATTCGTCTTGGGTGCTACGTGTTTTCGACCTTATTGTGCGGTAATGAGGATTATAAACGCGTTGACTAACTACATCCAGCCAGTCCGGCTGCAGCCCGCTTCGAGGTGAGACCTATGTCGACTGTCTGCTCGAGCTCGCTCCATTTACATCGCGACACCGAAGTTTTTATAATTAATAGTTGTAAATATTCAATATTATAGTATTTAGCGTAAGTGTATTATTATTAGATATAAGTAGTAAATAATATTATAGGTTTATATATATTTATTATACTGTTGTAATAATGGGGAACACTAAAAAGAAAATATATAGAATAAAAATACAAAGAAAATGTTCGTAGAATGGCAGAGGCGAACAAGACAAGGTATTTATTTTTTTTAATTATTGTATTCATTAAACATATTATAATAACATTGTGTAGACATATTTCTAGTTTTTAGAACAGTTCCTAGGTATGGTTGGCCCAAGCTATTTAATTCCTCTTCAAACTTTTTTTTAATTTTGCTTACTTAATAACTCTATATAAAACTGCATTAATTAAATAAGAGTTATTTTTTGCAGGAATAAACAGTAACATTTGATAATTGGTATACATTATCCACAGGCTGACCGCGTACCTATATAGGACGCCAAACTCCTATTATGTCCATTATAATCTGACCGAACTCCGACTTAGAAGTTGTACGTCGGTGGAGGTCAGGTTACGTTGGAAATTTATACCAATAAGGTTCGCGCTCTCAGCACATAGCAACCAGTGGAGACTCTTTATTTCTTTGTATTAAAATAAAAACTTATAAAATAGAATATTTTTGCTGTTTTGTTTTTTAGGAGAAACTTACTAAATAAACATATTCCACTAGAAGAATCACTACTCGATTTATATGCTACTTTAACGTAAGTGTCATACGGGACGACAAACTCATAGTAACCATTATAAGCTCACCGAACTCCGACTTAGACATTGTACGTAGGTGAAGGTTAGTTTACGTTGGAAATTTATCCAATCAGAAGATAGAAAACCAGTGGAGGTTTTTTTTTTTTTGTATTAAAATAATTACTAGTAAAATAGTATATTTTGATAGTTTTTAAAAAAACTCGGTATGTTTCATGTTAAAGAAGCGAGCGAGGTGTGTAAGTACCGAGTCATGTGGCGCTCACGAGGGATTTAGCGTGAAGATATAGATAGATAGTATACTTATACCCATGGTACTCGTGAAAACAAATAATATTTACTATGAACCAACACTGAAAACACAAAAAAATCATCTATTCTATACATTGTGGTTAGTATTGAACTATTGTACGGATTAGATTTATTTTGCAACATCAGAGATGGTCCTGGTTCTTTCTTCTTGAGAGTTTAATAAATAACAAGGAAACGTACAACAATACAAAACACAGAGTATACATAAGTAAAATACAATAAATGTCATTATACTGAAGTTAAAGTTATGAAACAGCAAGAAAATCATTTGTCACATGTTTTTTTTAAATATGAATAGATTATAAAATCTATTTGTATATATGTATATTAGGGTGTCCCTTATTTTTCAAAGTTTTTATTTTCTAACGCATATGTCTTAGTTTTGTTCATTTGCTTTTAAAACACTCGGAAATTAATTTTTAACTTATTTGGATTACGATAATCCGTGCCGAATTACATCGAAACATGTTCATACAAGTTGCGCGGCAGTGTCGCACGTACTCGCGGTATTCATTTGTTCAAATTCAAAGTCAAAATCTTTTTATTCCGTAAAAATGGCTACATTTGTTTGGAATCGTCACATTTTTTTTCCCTACCGTGCAGTTTATGACTAGGTGAGCACTGATAAAAATACTGCCAAAAAACTCAGGCATCCCTCTTTTGGTATCCAAACAAATTTACATATTTTGTTAATTACATTATAATTGGATCGACTCACTCCCAGGCATTTTTATCATTAATATAGTCAGATACTTTATAATATGCCCTGCTACACAATTTGGCTTTAATAGTAGTTTTAAATTTGTTTATTGACAAATCTCTTATATTGCTGGGAAGTTTGTTATAGAACCGTATACTTTGCCCTATAAAATAATTACTTGTTTTGTGGAGACGGCTTGCATATAACACAAGATTATGCTTATATCTAGTATTTATGCTATGAGTATCACTCTTTTTATAAAATGAGTCTATGTTTTTATGGACATACAAAAGATTTTCATAGATATATTGCGATGCGACTGTTAAAATATTTATTTCTTTGAATTTTTCTCTAAGGCTCTCCCGGGGACCAAGTTTGTAGATAGCTCTTATGGCTCTCTTTTGCAATAAAAAGATGGTGTTAATATCCGCGGAGTTACCCCAAAGAAGAATTCCATATGACATAATACTATGAAAGTAGCTGAAATAAACTATTCTAGCCGTATCAATATCAGTGAGCCGTCTAATAGTTTTCACTGCATAAGCTGCAGAACTTAGTTTTCCTGATAATTTTTCAATTTGTGGGCCCCTTTGTAGTCTGGAGTCAATTGTTATACCCAAGAACACAGTTGTCTCCACAGAGGCTAAATTAGTTCCATTAACATGTACATTGGTACCTGCCTTACATTAGGTGTTGAGAACTTAATTACTTTAGTCTTTTTATCATTTAAAAGCAGATTATTAACACTAAACCAATGAATAACTTTAGAGAGAGCATCGTTAACTTCGTCATAATTACCTAACCGTCTATTAATTTTGAATGTCAGTTATTCTCGTGATTAATACGTAATGTTTTAACTTTTATAAGATGGCAGTGGAATTGAGAAGCAATAAATCAAGTATTTTCTTAGTTGGAGACGTAAATTATCAAATAATAGGCGCAAAATTACCGTCTAACCGTCAAGTTCTTCCTGTACTTTTTTATAAAATTCGCGAAGTTAAATTGACTGTTAGTGAAAGCGCATACCTAGTCATTCGAGAGTGTATTATATTTAGGGAAAAAGCTAGGATCCCTACCAGAGCTATACCTAACTGTGTAAAATAACTTGTGAATCTTCACCAGGAGGGAGTTGCAAAAAAATTCCAATTTTCTATTTCAATTTCAATCTAATTCAATCTGATAATTTTATTTCTCTTATTTATTCGAAATAAAAAAATCCTGTGTTTACTCGGCGCTATCAGCCATTATGACACTCGAACATCTATAACTTCAAGCCAAATCCCTTGCGGGGTAGGCAGAGAGAGCCGAGCGCCACGTGACTCGATCCTTACATATCTCACTCGCTTCTTTAACATTCATTGCTCTTCTCATGCACGTACGCCGGTTTCTAGGTCTCCTGACATCACCTTCTGATAGAACATGACCAATTTGGTCATGGTAGGTAAGTCTTGGCCTTCCCCGGCTCCTACATCCTTCCACTTTTGCATTGTATATCTGCTTCGTCATTCTTTCATCTTGCATTCTTTCTACATGCCCGAACCATCGGAGCATGCCTCTTCTTATTTTAACACCGACGCTCTCTTTCAGACCAACTCTATTTCTAACATCATCATTACGAATACGGTCTACAAGCCTTACGCCACAAATTTTGCGCAGCGCTCGCATTTCAGCGTTTATTCTACTTTCATGCTCTTTCTGCCATACCCAACTCTCGCTTCCATAAGTTAGCGTTGGGACCAACACTGCATTGTGTATAGCGAGTTGTGCCTTCTGGCTCAGGATTTTACTACCAAGAAGTTTTCCCAACGCTCCATTCACACTATTCCCAGCACTCACTCGTCTTTCCACATCTGCGGTGTACCTTCCATCCCTGCTGAAAGCGCATCCAAGATATACAAACTCATCCACTTGTTCCAACACTTCATCATCAATCGTAATCCTTACATTAGTTCTGGATTCTTCTCTTTCAAATACCATTATCTTTGTTTTCTTCGCATTCAGTAGTAAGCCTTTCTCCATACAGTCGTCTTTTATCGCTGTGACCAGTGTTTGCAGTTTAGATGGTGTATCTGCTAACTAAACATATGTGTCCGAATCAACAAATGGCCCGCTTTAGCCTCTCGATAAACAATGTTGTATTATGTAGCTGTTGTTTCATTCTTCTTAAGGGGGATACATGCCGTCCAGTGGCGCCTCAAGGAATAAAATATCGTATCTTAGCGTGGAAGATAAACATTATAAAGTCATGTGTTGCGTGTGTTACAAATACAATAACGTACTTTTACGTCATTAAACCAACAATTGAAATGTTTTGCTTTCGTTGTTATAGGCATAATTGCCAAAAAACGGCCTCTTTTAGCACTTTTGCTTATAACAACGATAGTGGAATATTTTGAGTGTTGGTTTAATGACGTAAAAATACTTTACTATCTTCGTAATAAATGCAACATAAGATTTCATAATGTTTATCTTCTATGCTATAATATGTTTTTTTATTCAATGAGGGCGCCACTGGACGAGACCTAAGTAAGAACAACATAGATACCAAGACATGTTAACTTGTAGAGATATAAACATAAAACGATGTCATTGATTTCTCTTTCAATAAACTTTTAAAAGTGAATACGTTTCTGTAGTTTTTTATTACTATTATTACTATTGTTTTCCGTCTAGCTTAAATAAATATGTTTGGTTCAGTATGTATAAAGCTAAATAATAATTAAATCAATAATTTTTATTAAATATTGATATTTGTACGGGCCCCTTCGATACGACCCGTACACTTTCCTAGATGAATATAAAAATAATAGAATGTAGGCACTGGCGGGCTTCGTTCTTCGACCTCCGGTTGTAAGTCGCAGGTCTGTGGGTTGGTGCAGAATGAAACGCCTGTTGCTGTCTTCAGAAGTATGGAGCCGTAGGTACTTGCTGCTAGGTCTGGACTGGCTTGGCTTTGGAGTGACTTGGCTGGCTATTTCACTGTAGTGTGAGCGCTGAGTGTAGCGGACGACTGGTCCCGATCCACGATGTATGGCCCATATTTATACCCCCGCTGTGCGAGCGAGAGATACATGTGTGGGAAAGAGATAGCAATAGCCAAAATCGCCCAGACCTAGAGGCAATACCTGATCGTGCTCGCTTTATTTGTGTCTAAAATGTTTGTAAGTTGTACTATTATTTCATACATTTGACCCTTTTTCATATAAAACCATAAAAACTTTTGCTAAAGTTATTGTCAAAACCTATGGGTCAGTGAAGTTTTACATAAAAATGTTTTCATTATAAACTTAAAATTACGTTAATAGGTACATCTATGCACTATTGAGCTGTTGCAGCCAGTAATTCGCCGTTATAACTTTATTATATACTTGGCTTGCAACAGCTCGTACCTATACTAAACATGTAAAACTTATCTCTAACAAAGTATGTATGAAAACTGTGTAAACCTATTCTAATCCTTACATAAACAACTAATACAAACAACTATAACTATTAACTATATAAAAATGTGCATCACTTATAACTACGCGCGACGGTTATCTAATTATGTACATAGTTGTCGCGAACATATACTCCCGCCGCAGCTATCTCAGCTGGAGATATTTTTCGCGTTCGCGCCGTCGACCGTCGCTGTAGGCAGGATCACCAGCTTCTTGGTGGGCCTTCGTAGCACGCCCTTGTTGGTCCGCACGTCCACCGCTCGTGTCTCTCCGTCCGGTCCGGGGTAGGTAGCGACGACTACACCTCGTGGCCACAAGTTACGAGGTAGAGTGCCATCTGCTATCAGTACGAGGTCATTGACCCGGATAGCGCCGTGTGAAGCGCGTGGGTCCCGCCGGTGTTGGAGTTCTGGCAGGTACTCCTTCACCCAGCGACTCCAGAAATGGTTGGCGAGCTGTTGACTCGCACGCCACTCCCGTCGCCCTGTTGCGTCGGCGTCGGTGAATGACCCCGGCAGTGGCACTCGTGATGGCCCTCCCATCAAAAAATGGTTAGGTGTGAGTGCGTCGTCGTCGTCGGCCTCCGTTGACACGTGAGTGAGTGGTCGGCTGTTGAGTGTATGTTCGACCTCGATGAGCAGAGTGGTGAGAACTTCTTCCTTCGGGGCTCGTTCATGCAGTGTGGCAGCCAGTGCGGTCTTCACGCTCCGTACAAGGCGCTCCCAAGCGCCGCCCATGAATGGAGCGCTCGGCGGGATGTAACGCCATTGTATGAAGCGCACCGAAGATTCCTCCTTCATGGCTTCCTCCGCAGCTCTGCGCAGCTCCACGTCTGCGCCCTTCAGGTTGGTACCCTGGTCTGACCACAGCTCAGTTGGACATCCACGACGGCCGATGAAGCGTCGCAATGCCATCACTGCTGAGTCGGTGCTGAGAGTGCCGGCGACTTCTAAGTGCACTGCTCGCGTTGTTAGACACGTAAACAGTACGCCGTATCTCTTCTGATGAGCACGCCCAACAGTGACTGTCATCGGGCCGAAGTAGTCGAGGCCGGTGTAGGTGAAAGGGCGCTGATGATGCGCCAGTCTGCTCCGTGGATGGTCACCCGTAGACGGTTGAGCGGGCACGGCCCGCCTGATGCGACACTGTTGACATC
Source organism: Pyralis farinalis (assembly GCA_947507595.1). Taxonomy (NCBI): domain Eukaryota; kingdom Metazoa; phylum Arthropoda; class Insecta; order Lepidoptera; family Pyralidae; genus Pyralis; species Pyralis farinalis. The sequence goes on from OX382259.1 coordinate 26,177,631, forward strand.
TTTTCAACACACTTCTAACTGTATTGCGCAGTCGTAGTACCCATAAGTGTTGTCGAACTTCGTTGGTCGTGGTCTCGAAGCCCCCGTGATGGAGTCTTCGATGTACCCATGAGATGTACAGTTGCACATATGTATGTTTGCCATCCATAATCGGCGGAGCTTTTTGTTCGTCCGTGATGTCGACAGCGGCTGCTATTCGTGACCGTAGCCGTATGACGTCATCGCTGTCTATAATGACGGACAGCTGACTTAGTCGGCTATTAGCAGGCAACTGTTTTTTACACTTTAAAGCTGCGACATCTTCACTGAACGCATCATCTTGCACTGAGCGTATCCACAGCTGTTGGGCACGATGTAAGTGATGTGTTTCAAGTTGAATGAAACAGCTGTTTTCACTTTCACACGTAGCACTGATTTTCTTGTTTTTTCCCTTCGCTGCTTTCTTTATTTTCGTCCAAGTAGCGTCGTCAACTTCGTTTTTCTTATTGCGTTTGTAGGCCGCGTTGCACAGATGTTTCTTGATGCGCAGAAGTTCGATGAATTGTAATACACGCGCCGTAGTACGCACTAACTTTAACCAACTTGAAAAACGAGTTGCGTCGGGCAGTGCTTCCTTTAGTGATGTAGTGTTTCGAACAAAGTTGACTCTTTCCTCGCCGGTCAGACCCATATGGTCGGGTTCATTGACCTCTCGCGGCCAGTTTGTTTCCGACTCGCGTAGAAACGCGGGCCCGTGGAACCACCGGTGTTGGGAGTTGAAGTCGTGTGGAGTGTCGCGCGTTGCGTCGTCTGCAACATTTTCCTTGGTAGGCACCCATCTCCACTCGCTGGTCTTCGTCTCCTCGGCGATCTCCGCGATCCGGTGGGCCACAAACGGCTTGTACGCTCGCGGGCCAGTGCGTAGCCACGAGAGTACCGTGCGTGAATCCGACCAATATACTCGGCGGGTCGGCTTTATGTCGTGTTCGTCTATGGCTGTGCGCGCAAGACGACACCCAAGTACAGCTGACTGGAGTTCGAGTCTCGGTATTGACGTCACTTTGTTCAACGGTGCAACTTTGCCTTTTGCAGCTATCAACGACACATGTATATTCCCGCATGCATCCGGTGCCCTCCAATACACAGCGCAGGCGTATTGCGACGAACTTGCATCGACGAAAGTATGTATCTCGTTCGTATGTGCGGTCGATACGCCGGGATAGCACCTTGGTATAGCTAGGCTCGGTAGTCTTCTCACGTGAGAGAGCCAGTATGACCAACTTTCGGCTTCACTGTCTTGCAACTTGACATCCCAGTCGATTCCAGTACGCCAAGTATCTTGTAAAATCTTCTTCGCTTGTATTGTAACAGGTGTAACTAAGCCCAGCGGGTCGAACAAAGACATCACTGTACGTAGGGCTTCTCGCTTCGTCGGTGTTTTCGTGCCTTCCAATATTGAAGGCGGAAGCTTGTGTTGATTGATGTTGAAGCCCAGATAGTCTTCATTCGGGTCCCACACCATGCCCAATATCTTCTCTGCATCGAGTTGCACTAAATTCCCCTTAGGTGTAGTGGAGAATTCGGCGCGCACCTTGTTTGAGTTCGATGCCCAGCGTTGAAGATGATAATTCGCTCGTTTGTGTATATTAGCGACTTGTGTTGATACTTGTATGGCGACCTCCTCCGTGTCAAAGCTGGCAAGATAGTCGTCGACGTAGTGGTTTGCTATCACTGCCTGCGCTGCCTCGGGAAACTGTTCTTTGAATTCCTCGGCGTTTTTGTTTTTGATGTATATCGCCGTGCATGGTGACGACGTGGCGCCGAAGATCACGCTTCTCATGCGGTACTCTGTGGGTGGACCGATTCTTCTGTCTTCTCTCCACAGGAACCTCTGCATGTCTCGGTCTTCCTCCCGTATGTTGATGCGCAGGAACATGTCCTTGATATCGGCTGCGACCGCTACTGGGCGTTGACGGAACCTCATCAGCACTCCGGGTAGAGACTGTATGAGGTCGGGCCCAGACAGCAGCATGTCGTTGAGGCTGATACCACGGGTCCTGGCTGCCGCGTCGTGCACGATGCGTAGTTTCTCGGGCTTTTGCGGGTTGATAACTGCAAAATGTGGCAGATACCAAGTTCTGTCGCTTTTCACTGCTGGAGCCTTCTCTGCATAGCCGCTCTGTATCAGAGTGTTCATTTGTGTCTCGTAGCGCCGCTTCAATTCAACATTTTTGTCGAGTTTCTTCTCGACTAACTCGAGGCGACGCATCGCTGTGTTGTAGTTATCCGGCGGTACAAAATCGCTTTGTTTGAATAGCAATCCTGTTTCAAACCCTCCCGCCGGTAATCGACGCGTCTTCTCCTCGAGTGTGCGCAGCGCGTGGAGCTCGTCGTTGGTGTGTGAATGTTTAGGCTGAACACCCAGAGACTCGAGGGCGAAGTGCTCCTTCATGAGGTCATCCATTGTCTGTTCCTCCGTTAGTGTTACTGTAGTCAGATGGCTAACTCGATGGACTTGCTGCTTCTTCTTATTTCCCGTCGCGCCGTGCAATACCCATCCCAAGTCGGTTAATGAAGCGACTGGTTGGGCTGTGGTCCCTCTTCGCACGTCGTGTGTGAGCAGCAACGACCAATTATCTTGACCCAGCAACACGGTTGGATGGCCTTCCTCATAAATCAGCTGATCTTCGATGTCTTCCAAATGACGACAGTGTTTCACGACACTACGTGGCACACCTTGAGTCGTCAACATCAGCTTGTCCATTGTACGCGCCGACACATCGTGCTTCACTGAGTTTCTTCCTTGTATAGTGAAGTGTACACGTTCCGATGTATCGGCCGTTATACGTGCGCCGGCCACACCCTCTATGTAAAAAGGCGCGGGCGGCCCGTGTACGCCGATCTTGTTCGCCACTGCCGACTCGATGAGTGTGCACGTAGAGCCGTCGTCCAAAAGGGCGTAAGTGTCGTATGTACCCTTCGGACCGGTCACTTGTACAGGCAGAATCTTGAGATAGGCAGCAGTGAAATTTTCCCTTGTCGACGTAACTATGGCTGTTGAATTTTCAACTTCATTTTCTTTCCTTTTTGTGTCGTGTAGAAGAGGGTGGTGCGTGTATTTGCATCCGTCGACTTCACACTGCTTTGGCTTGCAGTTATGCCGAAATTTGCGGACTCGCAAACAACGGAAGCATAGCCTGTGAGTTCTGGCTAGCTCCCATCTCGCAAATTGGTCGGCTTTCTTGAACACGTTGCAGTCGTACGGATGGTGACCCTCTTTCTTGCAAACTTGACACTTTAGTTGCACCGCAGTAGACTTCTGATCTTGAGTGTGGTAAGCACGTAGTCCTTTTCGTACGGCAGGCTCCCGCCGGTCTTCAACCGCAGTGAGCTCGGCCGGTGCGTAGCTTCCACATCGATCGGCGGTGACTTCCAGAAACTTGGACAGCGTGAGAAGGTCTGGATGATCTTCCGGCTGTTCGGCGGCGAAGTCGTAATACCTGTAGCGCAGCGCTGGCGGCAGTTTTTCAATGACGCTGCGTACCACTTCGGCGTTGTGTAGATAGTGATGCTTCTTCAGTGCTTTAACTGTGGCTGTGACGTTAAGCACCTTTGAAGCGAAGATGCAGATGTCTCTTGGGTTCTCGGCCAGTCGTGGTAGCGCACGGAGCTTGTTCAGTTCGGTCATTGCCAGTGCATCTGGACGACCGAACCTCGCGGCTAACATCTTCATAACTTCTTCTGAAGTCGTTGACCCGACGAAGAGACATAGTGTTGCATCTCTGGCGGCTCCCTTCAGGCTGTGACGTAACTTGGACAGCCTTTCTTGTTCGGAGAGGTGACTTGCAGCTTCATCATAGGCGGCCTTGAATGGCAGCCACTCGTTCGATGACCCGTGAAAAGACGGTAACTCGACGGTCCTCGGTGCAATGGCGGGTTGAACGGCTCTCGCTGCAAGTGTGATGGCAGTTGCTAGTTGATTGTAGTCAAACTCCCGTTGCGGTCGTCTCTCTTCACAATAGCGTGCTGGCTCTATATCTTCTCTCACTGGAACCGGTACTTGTTGCTCGGCGTGCCGCGTGACCTCGCTGTGGCCCCGATGAAGTGCGTCGCTGCACGTCTGCGGCGGCGGCGCTGCTATAACCTCCTCTTCATCGGTCCTGCGATGGTCCGGGCCTGGGACGTCGGGCTTCGGTACGTAGGGCTCCATGGTGAGTGCCAGCGTGCTTCTGTTGACCCAGTCGGTTGTTCGCTCGTTCCTAGTTGCCAAGTCCTCGTCTGCTTCGATCTCGTCTTCAGAGTCCGCCTCCAACGCGGCGACACGTGCAGCTGCCAGCTCCACTTCCTTCTGTAGAAGGAATTCTCGCGCCTTGGCCAGCGCTCTCCGCTTGATTGTCGACGTAGTGCGGGGCGCGCTGGGCGGGCGGCGAGAGGCCTCCTTCTGTGGGCTGGCTGTCTTGTTCGTCGCTGCAGTCTTGCCGGTTGTCGTCTCGCCGGTCGCTGTCGTCTCGCCAGTCGTTGCAGTGGCCGTAGTGTTCGTCGTCGTCGATGTTTCGGCTGTAGACGTCTCTGGCGTCGCTACGGCGGGTGCGGCGGCGGTGGCGGCGGCGGCGGGCGTCACTGTGGCGGCGGCGGCGGCTCCGTTGACTTGAGCAGGCGTTGTCCTCCTTTCCGACTCCATACTTCTTGTGACAGGCATTTTTCTTCGTCGTCTGAAGAACTATTCCCAGTATCCGGCTGCTGAAGGACCAAAATGTACGGGCCCCTTCGATACGACCCGTACACTTTCCTAGATGAATATAAAAATAATAGAATGTAGGCACTGGCGGGCTTCGTTCTTCGACCTCCGGTTGTAAGTCGCAGGTCTGTGGGTTGGTGCAGAATGAAACGCCTGTTGCTGTCTTCAGAAGTATGGAGCCGTAGGTACTTGCTGCTAGGTCTGGACTGGCTTGGCTTTGGAGTGACTTGGCTGGCTATTTCACTGTAGTGTGAGCGCTGAGTGTAGCGGACGACTGGTCCCGATCCACGATGTATGGCCCATATTTATACCCCCGCTGTGCGAGCGAGAGATACATGTGTGGGAAAGAGATAGCAATAGCCAAAATCGCCCAGACCTAGAGGCAATACCTGATCGTGCTCGCTTTATTTGTGTCTAAAATGTTTGTAAGTTGTACTATTATTTCATACATTTGACCCTTTTTCATATAAAACCATAAAAACTTTTGCTAAAGTTATTGTCAAAACCTATGGGTCAGTGAAGTTTTACATAAAAATGTTTTCATTATAAACTTAAAATTACGTTAATAGGTACATCTATGCACTATTGAGCTGTTGCAGCCAGTAATTCGCCGTTATAACTTTATTATATACTTGGCTTGCAACAGCTCGTACCTATACTAAACATGTAAAACTTATCTCTAACAAAGTATGTATGAAAACTGTGTAAACCTATTCTAATCCTTACATAAACAACTAATACAAACAACTATAACTATTAACTATATAAAAATGTGCATCACTTATAACTACGCGCGACGGTTATCTAATTATGTACATAGTTGTCGCGAACAATATTATAAATTTTATTTAAGTGTGACGCGACTCTGTAGCTTTTCTGTTCGTTTGCATTGACTATACGTTGACCCCAGGTTACCTATTAGGCGCTAATTTCAAATTTTACAAATCGAGCGTCGAGTGTCAATTGAGGGGCGCGGGGTGATTGGGCGGAGCCATTTTAAAGCTTCACGATCGAGGTGTCGCCTTAACGCTGTGTAGATAGTCACATATAATTTGTTATTTAACCCTCACATTAACCGTCATATGCATACATAATATATACTTTTAATGAATTAGCTATCTGGGGTATACTAGCTTGTTCTCTGACTGTACGGTCACCTTTTTGTCATGTCACCACAGTAAACGCCACCACATTATTATATCTTTACGGCACAGTGCGCTGACAAAACGTCGCAGTCAGCTGGGGGGGCCCCTACTACTTAGTATATTAAAGTAACTCGAAAACTATACTTGGTGCACACTTATATTGATAGAGTTAATAATCATTTTTGGAATCGTAAAATGCATACCTAAGTATGATAATGTAAATTTATAAATATTTGGGGTCAAATCGATAATTTGAAAGTTAATTTGTTCCAGGGCACAGTGAAGCAGCTGCAAGACTTGACTGGCTGGAGTGGCCACCAAGTGCTCTACTTCGGCGACCACCCGTACAGCGACCTCGCTGATGTGACGCTGGAACACGGCTGGCGAACTGGAGCGATCATTAATGAGTTGACGGTTATTGCTTATTTCTACCTAATAAGTTATATTACAATAGCCAGAGTATATAAATAGAGGTGCTGCGTTGGCAGGCGGTCATACAATTGGTATACACTTGCAACACAAATAGTGCAGAAACTTGAATACAAACTTGTCACTGTCACTTGTGCTTTGTCGTAGGAAACATGTTTAACAAGAGGTCATCTTGAAACAAAGATAGAAAGTGACCGACTGTACACAGTACTAATTCGTATTCGACTAATCACTTTGAACAATATAGTTCTACTCCTAATTTTAGACATTTAATCTTTTACGCGATATCTGAATTCGATGGATCCCGTGACTGCGAAGGCAGATGTCTCGTATCACACGTGGCCTTCTGTAGCCATTTCTGAAACAAATCAAGTGGCTTTTAGTGGGGGCAGGACCCGGCAATAGGTCCGGACGTGCTCCGCATACTTAATGGGATATAAAAACAGCAAATAAGAGCTTTGTCTACTCTAGTCAGTTTACTTTGCGCCGTATATGGTGGTTGGTCGCTTATAGGCATATCCGGAAACATGATACCAGCCGTACGACAAACAGTAATAGCAGCACGAAATCGAGGTCCTTTAAATTATATCTTCTTAGCGTTATCCCGTTGTACTAGTCCATTAGGTTGGCGAGGCGTTACCTATGCCTAAGGGATTTGGCCAAGATTTTAATTTTCACACGGAGCGACTGCCGTCAGACCTCCACGACTCAGAGGGATCAGACCTTTCCTTGGTGGTCACACGTCTGTCGAAGTATAATTTATTGTACTTGCAGGTTTCCTCACGATGTTTTCCTTCACCGCCGAGTAAGTGATCATTACAAACATAAATCTGAAAATATGAATTTAGTGGTGCTTGCCAGTATTCAAACATGGCACCATTTTCTCAATGGGCTAGTTTAAATTACATAATAAATATCTTGCCAAGGTCCATGACTTCTATTATAAGACAAGGTTTCGACATTTACGGATTTATGGGCAAACGAGGTAGCCGAGAACGTAAATTAATAGCTAGAATGCGAAAATCTTGAATAGACTCGCCCATTTTTGTCCTCATTGTGATTACATGATTTGACACTTTCGTTTATAATATCTGTTAATTCCTCTTACTTGGTGATAATTGACGTAGTAGATTGGGTAAAAACAATATTGACAGATGTCGTTGGCAACGCAGAACCGGTGACAGTAGAAGGAAGTACAATGAACTGGCAACTATGAAAGTAGTTTACCATTGTTGTTAATTTTACTATACAGTACATACGATATTATGTAACCTGCCTAATATGCCTTTGTTAAGCCGGCTTAACTTTTTCTCATACTGCACTATTTTGCGTCCATAACGGTTTATTTCCTCTTTTAATTCCATCAACGTAGCAAACTATGCCCTGTCATAACGAGCAATTTCTGATCCTTCTTTAATCGATCTGAGAATGAGATAACATTAACTGATAGAGTACTTCATAAATAGCTAAAAAAAAAAAAAAAATTTTTCGATTTTCTTTTATTGACAAACTGTAGTATTGACAATAAAGACATTTTGGAAACAGTAGAAAACAATTTGTAACTTGCAAATTCGTATGCCGTTCCGCTCGGTGTTATTATGTTTTTTTTTGTGTAAATTTGCGTTCTTTAAAAAACCCAGACAAACATAAAAAGTAAAATCTTATCTAAATATAAAATTTGATCCAAATCGTTAGAACCGTTATCGAGATACACGAAATATATTATATACATACAAGAATTGCTCGTTTTAATATATAAGATTATGGCCAAATTTTGATCATATTGAGGTGAACGCTAGTTGATATAATTTGAATTGTAATATTAAGACTTGTAGGGTGAATCTAAAAATCGATATCTTCGCCATATCCTTAAGCTTTTGTAGCGAACCTCACCAATCCTTATGGATTAGGAAACGGGACAAAGCTAAGAAGAATATTGTAAATACTGGACTTAGCTAGATTCCTTATTGTATTTTCCAGATCTTTTTTGACGAGCTCGGTGGCTCAGTGGTGGAACGCGCTGTTACGCTACTTTGACACCAACGCTCGTGGGTTCGATTCCCACACAATACAAACATTTGTGTGCATGAACATGTCTGTTTGTATTGGTCTGGGTATTTTCTATGTATAATAAGTATGTATTTACAAAAAATAAAATGTATTTACGTATGTTTATCAGTTGTCTAGTACCCATAACACAAGCTTCGCTTACTTTGGGGCTAGGTGGCGCTGTGTAATTTGTCCGACAACATTTATTTATTTATTATCTTTCACCGACGTTGAACGTTGACGAGAAAACCACGGAGTCTGTAGTGTGCGTGGAATAGATAAGTTCCGTATTTACAATAGATAATATCTATACATTTTATGTAAACAACCGTGAGTTTAAAATAGTACAGTTCTTAACATTTTTATTCAATCCATCTTACCGGTTCAAAATTAACGAAACAAAAGCCGTGCATAGTACGACCAGTGAATTTGACTAATGACATGCGAGGGTTCTGTGCAGTCGACTTATTAAGTCATAGACAAGCGTTTTATGGATTGTCCAATAAAAAAGTTCCTCGAATATGGGCTTTATGGCATGCGTTTTAGTACGGGCGAGTACCTTGAGTGCATTGCATTTTGTTATAATGTTACAGATTAATCACTGAAATATTTTTTTATAAGTATTTACTCCAATTTGTGAGCTATTTATTTTCTTAGACATCATGGGAAAGAAACGTAAGTATTACAAATAGGATTAAGCGGTCACAAGATAGCAAGTGTATAATAGCGAATTACATGACAATTTAAAAAAAGATAATTTCCTTATAGCAGCGAAAATTGAAAAACCAGGATGATTTTTTTTACAGTGTATTATGTACTTACTAAACTTTTTATATTTATTTGCAGGAATATAAATACCAGTATTTTTAGCCTCTAAGTTGGATAAACAAGTGTACGGCCTGTCGTTAGCGCTAAAGAGATCTCTCGTGTCTGTAAAAACCTCTTCACGCTTTTTTATCAACCTCTAGCGGTTGTCTATTGGGAAAATCTCGGTAGGGAGTTCGTTCCACAAAGTAATGGTTCTCGGAAGTAAACTACTCTGGAACCGCACAATATGCGGCCATTATGATTCCAGTTTCCGAGAATTAGCCGATAGTGAGCGGTGCGATTGTATAAGAAGCCATTGTTAAATTGGCAGAATACACAGATTGAGGCAAAATCTTTCCTAAACTTAATGACTTAATATCATGTGTGTAGTCTTTGGTTGTTTTTCCATACTGAGTGATAATAGAAGCATTTATTAATTATAATCGGTGAATCAAATGCCCGTTTTCGAGCAGTAATAGTAAAAATAATAGTTGCTATTGTGTAACATATTTGCATATAATATGTTAATTGTGAACCTTTCTTTTCTTTTACCCATCATAACTTAATTTTATTGTCGTGGGATCACATTGTTTAGAGTAACAAATTAATTAAATGTGCTATTGTTAATCAGCGAAAGTTTTGGAGCTAAAAAGGTAGTAGTATTTTCTTGTAAAATTTCCATGTGGCTGGTACGGGCTGATTTATATTCCGGATATTTTTTAAATTTATAATATACTTACTAGGCACTTGATACTCGTATAATATTTTCACACATTTCTTCTTATGCGCCCTTTATAAGCGTTGTATTATGACATTTCTTATTTTGTCCTGATTATGTACAGTCGTGATAACAGTCGTGTAAGCTAATTTATAGAAATTATTTTTTTAGGTTTTTTTTAATACGATCTACAGTATATATATATCTATGCAAATAATTTTTTTTTTTAGAATATTCGATTATAGTGGATCGCAAATTAACGTCAGTTACTGTACATAAAATAAAAGGTGCATAGCTTTGCAAATCATATTGTGCAGTTTAAGATCCAAATAGCTATTTAACTCAGGTAATGAATAAAATTTAATCAATTATTTATGTTAATTTAATATTATATTCTCAGCATGAAATCAACACCCTGAATACACAGTCGTTTAAGGAGAACGCCAACTGGCTGCAGATGCTCACGCAACTAATAGAGGATCACCAAGACTACAAGGAGCCTGAAGCTCTTGAAGTTCTCAATGAGTGGATGGCAGAGAGGGATGGACTCAGGTGTGTATATCACTGAATATGTTACGAGATTTTTATAATGATACACGTCAGAGTTACTTTGTATTAATGTGTTTTAAATATAATCTTAAATAATATTAAAAGTGTATGCGTGTTTGTTTAAACTTTTTTGATGTGGGGAATTTGGACACATGATGACATAGAAAATATAGATCTCATGTGAGTGTGAAATGACTACGGCAAAACCTGGTACTGTTTTTAATTGTGATTTCATCATAATTGATAGTGCTTCAAAGGCACAGAAATATGCATTTGCTTGTGAAAATGAAAAAATACATATTTTTTGTAAATTAAGGTAGTTAATATTGAACTTCGAGTGATAAAAATGTGCAGTCTAATTACATGTAAATATTATAATAAATTGTGGCTAAAAGGAGTTCTGTCTAGTATATAACTGATTAGCTGATTTCAATGTATTTTTTACTCGAAGTCTAGTGTAATCGGGATGGTTCTCAGCTATATATTCTGACATTTAGTCGATTAATTCCCTATATAAGTAATTTAAAAGTTAACATATTTTAAATTTAATAGTACTGTGCGACACAAAAAAAAAATAGAGTAAAAGTAAACATTTATTCCCAATAGTCTAGTTGTTCAAGTTCAGTTGACTGAATATGTGAGAAGCGTTTTCTCATTTGTTCAGTTGAAAATGAAACAAGAATTACAAATACTGGATTAAGGAGCAGTGATAGCCTAGTGGATAAGAAACGACCTTGTGACTAACAAGTTTCCGTTTCTAATCCTGGCATGTACCACTAAATTCGTGTTTTCAGATTTATGTACATATTTGTAATTATCACTTGCGCGGCGGTGAAGGAAAGCATCGTGGGGAAACCTCTACGTTCAAGAAATTGTAATTCGAATAACGTGGGACTTTACCTAAGAATGATCTTGTTTTCCCTCTGGGTCGCTGAGGTCATTCCATGTAAAAATCTGTATCTTCGCCAAATCCTTAGGCTTAGGTAGCGGACCCCGCCAATCCTAATGGATTAGGAAAACCGGATAACACTAGGAAGAAGATACAAATACTGGATTAACGAACGTATAATTTTTCTAAACATTGTGAGGCGTTAATGTCTTCGTTTAAAGGCTGCCTTCATGTTTTATATAAATGTTTCGATTTTTATCTGAAACTTTCATTGCGTTGACTTGCTGTATTTTCAACTTCAATTCCATTTTTAAAACTAGAGATTCTGTTCTATTTTCAGTATGTTCAGTCACTGAACTTAACAGAAATACTAAACTAGCGGGATTCGTATAGGAGATAATTTTCTCCGAGTCTTTAATATTATTATAATGGCAACCTTTATTGTTGTAGAAACTATAAAGACAATTGTAGCAACACTCAATTTTTTATTCAAAAGTATAATTAAGTGTAAGTAATTATCATCGTTAGAGTTCGCCCGAGTGAGGTTACCAATTAGCTCCTGAGTAAATACAGTGTTAGCTGGGGGGTAGAACTTCCGCTAGCGATATTCATTATATTTGTAAGCGTTTGTAGACTACGGTAACCACTTACATCAGGTGGGCCGTATGCTCGTGTGCCTTACACCATCGTATGTAAAAAAGATATGTAAAGGTATGTAGAAAGAATAGTAACTCACTTGTCAACCTGTCTATTACGTGATCTAAAGCGTATAAACGTACAATGCTGGACGTGAATAGACGTAGAACAGACTTACTATGTTCCAAGTAGCATTGTATCTACAGGTCGTCTACATTAGTCTATTCTTCAGGTTGAAGTGTGACATAATGTCGGGAGGCGATATTTAATCAATATCAAAAATCGGCCAAGTGCGAGTCGGACTCGCGCACGAAGGGTTCCGTACCATTATCTATAAAAACGGCAAAAAAAATCACGTTTGTTGTATGGGAGCCCCCTTAAATATTTATTTTATTCTATTTTTTAGTATTTGTTGTTATAGCGGCAACAGAAATAAATCATCTGTGAAAATTTCAACTGTCTAACTATCACCGTTCATGAGATACAGCCTGGTGACAGACGGACGGACGGACGGACGGACAGCAGAGCCTCAGTAATAGGGTTCCGTTTTACCCTTTGGGTACGGAACCCTAAAAACGTCAAAAAAATCACGTTTGTTGTATGGGAGCCCCCTTAAATATTCAATTTATTCTATTTTTTAGTATTTGTTGTTATAGCGGCAACAGAAATACATCATCTGTGAAAATTTCAATTCTCTAACTATCACGGTTCATGAGATACAGCCTGGTGACAGACGGACGGACGGACGGACGGACGGACGGACAGCGGAGCCTCAGTAATAGGGTTCCGTTTTACCCTTTGGGTACGGAACCCTAAAAACGAGGTTGTATATTCGTCGCGATTTTATATGTATATTCACCGATATCACTAGAACGCCTTTCTTTATGTTCCGATTTGGAATACACGAATATACTGCTTAGGTGATGATGTGAAAGTTTGATAACGATGTGATGATAAATTAAATGGTCATGAAGTGATACCGATTTCATAGAAGTCGACGTCAGTAAAGAATAAATCAGCGATGTTAATAGGCGACTTCAATGAATTCGGACTACCTTTTCTATTTCTAATATTATTTGATGAATTGACTGTTGCTACAATAAATAAATCTATTTCCCTTTGTATTTTTGTGTGGCACTATAAAACTATCTTCCCAATAGCCACATAATCATTTATTTGTTTAGACTGGTGGTCAGTGGTCACCGTCTTAGTGCCTATGAGTGAAGTATCTGGTTATTTTATGAAGCTTACTCCCAAGTTCAGCAGCTTAGAACCATTATCGATGGTATATCAGCTATGGTAGTTGTGACTAACATTTCTCTGTGGCGTTTATGTGGCTCTTTGTGGTGCACCGTTCTGCCATATGCACAAATAATAATTTGTTATGTTAATTAAGCACTGTCTCTACTAATATAAAAAATATGAAAGTATTATTATATATTGCATTTCTGTTATGTTTCGTAGCTAAACCACTGAACCGATTTTAATTACAACTCTCTGGAGAGTTGTTGTGTTCCTGTGAGTTAGTGAGGTCACCAGTAAGCTTCTAAGGAGTACCTGTGTTAGCAGAGGTGGAGAGATTGATGCTTAATGTGTTGCAAGCCTTCACAGGTTACGGTATCTGCTTTACATCAGGTGGACCTTATACTTGTACGCCTCTTGACGTTGTCTAAAAAAACCTTGATGTTTTAGCACTGTGGCAAAGACATACTCCTTTTCTCGTTCTTAAGCAAGTGAGGTAAGATGCAAGCAAAAGCGACGAAGAGCATTGTCTTGGTGTTGCGAGTGTTTACAGCTCATGTAATTGCATACCTTCAGGCAGATATGCTTGTTTGCAAACTGAATAGTGTAAATTGTAATAGTAATAAAGCAAAGGATAAAACGATACATTTGCTATTACGACCTTTAAAATATAATTTTGCTTGAATTGCAATTGTTTTGCAATTCAAGCAAAATTATATTTTGACGAACTTGATGAACAAACACATATAGTAAGAAACGCTTGATGACTTCCGCTTATTATATTAATCTGATCGAGACAAGTCGAGAAACTATGGCTGCGTTCGGAATCGAATCGGAAGACCATTGCGCATATGTTTAAGACTGGTTAGACTTGCTGTCTAATATACTGATCAAACCGCAGTAAGGCAACGTGGCGGAGCATAGTCTTAATACCTTCGATTAAACGAAGCCCCGTAGCTCAGCGGTGGGATGAAGCTGGGTTGATGTAATTATGTTAGTTGTTTGTAAAATAAATTATTTGTTATGTGTAATGTATATGTGTTGCAATTCTTATTTATATGTTAATAACGCGATGTTATTTACCATTCAAAATTAATCGTTCTGTGTTAAAATTGGCCGCTGTAAATAACGCACGTGTCTTTGCTTTTCATGCTGTCATTGTAGGAGTTCTTCTCTCAATTCCAGGAACGACATTAAGGCAGTATTTAACCCACAATTCGGAAGTGTATTTCGGACGTATCACAACCCCACATACTTCTCGCGAAGACTGTTCCGATTTGCAGATATCTATACTTCAAATATTACGCATCTCCTCAATTATTCGCTCACCCATACTTTTTATCCAAGACGTGGTGTCATGCCACACGAATATGGCTCATATTTTGTATAGTTGTAAGGTTAAGATTACCAATTAGTTTGTTAAGCTGTACGTTTTGTTGTAAATTTACAGAGAATCTATAAGAGAATCGTTCAATGTACTTTTATGTGATGTATTTATTGTTTTTGTTTTTTAAGAACAGTATTTTTACTACCATCTTACAGTATTTTATGGAATCATGTTCGTAAATTTTTATAAATGCATACTTAGATGTCTATCTTATTTTGTCTATTTGTCTATATTATTTGTATTGCGTTGATGAGGACGCTGTAGATTGTTTTCATAAGAAGGTGTGTGTATGTATGTATGTCTTCACGCCAGGTCCCTTGCGAGGTAGGACCGAGCCCCATAAGACGCGGTCTTTACACACCTCACTGGCTTCTTTAATATTCATAGCTCTTTTCATGCACGCTCGCCGGTTCCTAGGGCTCCTGATATCACCTTCTGATAAAACAGGACCAATTTGGTCATGGTTTCCCTCGGCTCCTACATCCTTCCACCTTCGCCTTATCTGTTTTGTCATTCTTTCATCCAGCATTTTTGCATAAGAAGGTGCGTCCTTTAAAAATGATGCGAAGAATTTTTTGTTGAGTCTCGAGTGCTCCCTAATATTATAGGCTTCCATAGAATACATACTATAAATATTTACTATTAAACGGAACCTATATTTTGCTACTTTAGTGATTTAAAACACCATTATCATATCCTAATTCTCTTTTTAGACTACAAAACTTTCATTATGACTTTTGTTTCAGTTCTTGAGTCTTAACCAAATAGATCTAAAAAGCTTAATTATAAACGAAGCCCTTTGCAGAGTAGGCAGAGAGAACCGAGCACCACATGACTCTGCTCTTACACACCTTACTCGCTTCTTTAACATTCATAGCTCGTTCTACATGTAACTCTAAACCCCTATATACTCTAAATATGTTTGACAGGGATTAATGCAAATCTTGCCAAAATAAATAATGAATTATATTGATTTTTTTGTAAACATATCGGCGATTGTTAAGAATCAAGTTGATTTTTCATACGACTTTGAGGAGGATGTCACTCTCATATAAAAAAAAGGATCTGGCATTTTGGTTTGATGTGTAAGAAAACTACAATTTCCTATTGCTACTAGCCAAGTAAAAATAATTTTGACATTTAACTGCATTAAAAAAATGCGAAAATTATGTTGATTCTTAACCGTCGATATAATGTCCATATATGTTAATTCACACATACATATCGTAGTCTTTGTGTTCTTTTATTATATAATTTTTAAAATCAAAATAGAATAAGTATTCAGCCAATTGTATTCTAGTCAGAAGTATTTAATACTGTCTCGTATGGTTAAGTTTGTTTTTGTTATTCATTATTGTAGACATATCTCTAAAGTCAATTGGTTAACAATACTCCACCTTCTATGTAGTCAATGTATTGACGAGCTCGGTGGCGCAGTGGTGAAACGCGTTGTTACGCTACTTTGACACCAACGCTCGTGGGTTCGATTCCCACACAGTACAAACATTTGTGTGCATGAACATGTTTGTTTGTCTTGGTCTGGGTATTTTCTATGTATAGTAAGTATGTATTTACAAAAAAAAAAAAATAATTTACGTATGTTTATCAGTTGTCTAGTACCCATAACACAAGCTTCGCTTACTTTGGGGCTAGATGGCGCTGTGTAACTTGTCCGACAATATTTATTTATTATTTATTTATTTATACGATTATGAAATCAAAGCTCTCCACAGCAAGACAGCGGTAGAGATGTGCTTGAAGTACTTTGTTGCCTTGACATGTATAAAATGTTATGTCAGGAAAAAAGAAGCCATGTACTTTTAAAATGCGCCGTTCATTGTCTTTGCTGCATCAAACAGACACGCGCTGAGGAATAAACCGTAGATACTCGTTTGTATTACCTACTGCTGAATAGTCGAAAATATTGACATCATCATATTGCAATTGCATGAAAATTATAAATATAATATTTTTTAGAAAGTGACAATCTCGTACTCAGTGTTCACCACTGTCTTTAACACTTTTAACATCGAGAATTAATAAAAAGGTGATAGAACTGTGGCTGTCTCGTGATTTATAAAGAATTTAAATAAAAGACATTACACACGTTAGTAGGAAGCTTTGAAATTTTACCACACTCCTTGGCAACGTGAGTAACAGAAAAATAACACAAAACGTATAAATAACGTAAAGAGTAGTCCAGCAACCTATGTATACCTGGTGTAGTTTTTGATATATCATAAACAACTTGTCAGACTGATCTAACTGTTTTTGCCAATCGGCGAGGAATTGCCCGATATTCAACGAATAGGAAGGTTGTCGTAGCTACTGTTGTGTATCTTATCATTATTTAACAGGTGAAAGTAAAAAGTGCATTAAAAAGGTTAAGTAACATAGGTGAGGGATTTTTCGGAAAAAAAAAATTATGGTGTAGATGATTTTCCCAATAAAAAGTTAAGGAAATGGGGAAAATTTAGATTTCATACCTACTGTTGAGAAGGTAATTTGCTATGCCACCTTAGAAGCGCTGAAGAGCGATGGTGGTCGACGCTTAGTGGGAACGTCGTTTATCAATTCATCAACAGGAATAAAATGCGACTGAATTAGTTTATATAAGACGAATATAAAGAAGGTGACCATATTTCCATGCTAGGATCCTATGTATTATATTAATTAGTTCAGATTTCAGAAAACCGCCCGGCATCTCTACAGATACGTTATAGTGATCAATTAAATATTAAAATGCAGTTTGATGATGACTTAGAATTGTTCTGTTTTTGTGGGTCATTAATATCGAATGATAGTGATTAAAATGTAAAATTAAACAAATACACAATGAATGATCCGGCAACCTTAAATATTTTGTAAAAAGTCTTGGTTTTATATGTTTGGAGTATATTTTAAAGCCCGTGAGACAATAGCGTTACACCTAAAATTTAACTTGAAATAACCTTGGTTGATTTGTTGGTAAAATATCTTTTGTCTATTTTTAATTTGCATAGATATCATAGGACTAAAACAAATTGTTTCTCGTTGTGAGTTGACCTATCAAAGTACGCGATGGCGACAATAAAAATGTCGACCATACGTGCACTATATTTTTGTGTATTACATATAGGTACATATATATGTATGTTTAGTAGAAACTGCGTAAGGAAATGTTAATACTTACATGATAATTATAAAAGTGGTGTGCCGTATGAGTGTATAATGAATTTAACATTAAAAATGTAAACAATGACGATTTAACGAAATTGGCAAATCAAAACGACATATGCCTAATGTAATTAATTAAACTAGATAGACAAATAATAAATTGGTGCCAAATTTAATTAACTATCGACTCATATTAGCGATATATTATATGTAAACATGGGTATTTTATTCGTAACACAATTGCACATTATTCCTTTTTCCCAAAGGCGCGTTCTAAACTTTTGTTGAAAAATAATGAGGCTGTCACTTTACGCGCGTTTTTTTTTATGAGGGCCGTATGCTCCACAATTTAAGTAATTATACACCACTGGCATTCAAATTAAACTATGTTTAGCGTTAGAGTTTTCAAGTTTCTATTACCTTTGAGTTAGTTGCCAACCAACGATAGACCAACGGTAGGGAAGCAGCCGGTGTTACCATCTACTGTACGCTCCTGCTTATTCACGTGAAGCAAAGCAAGTGGTAGCGTGCTTGACCAACTAAAATAATGAAGCTTGTGGTTCAGTTTATGTCAAGCATTTAATTAATATATGTGTCGATCTTGATACAGATTTATTGTGGTTATAATATTTTGAACACATAATTGAATATGAAATTTAATACATGCGTATGTATTATATCCTATCCTATATCCTAAAAATATTTATAAATTATAAAAATATTTTTCCGTAAACACCAGCAAAAACAGTTTTTTCCAGCGCATATTTCTTAAATTATTGCAACAATTCAAGTCATCATGCTGCATTTCATAAAGAGTATTACACAAGAGTAGCCTGTCACCTGTCACGTTGATGAAAGTAGTTAAGTAGTAAATGTGATGTGATTATAACCACTGAGTTGTATGTTCGTAGTTGACCATGATATATTTTTTTCCTTGTCAACATCATATAATATGAAGTGATATATTTGCTAATAATTAATGTGTGTTATAATATTGATTATATTGATTGCAATGTTTTTGATGCAGTATTATTTTCCGATGCATTTTGTCAATGTGTATAATGTATAATGAAAAAATCCAACTCGTTAGAAGTATTATCATCCTCGTTAGACTAACTTTCATATTGAAATAAAAAGCATCGCTTATTGAAATAAAAAGAAATAGATTTTGTGTACAATAATATTTTTCTTTTGTACGAACGAAAGGTGAGTAATAATTAATTCAAATCTAGACAAAATATTGCATCTACGGTATACTTTTACGGGAGAAAATGTCATTATTTTATCGTAGTATATATTGATCGTAGAATATTATCGTGGTGGTAATAATAAACACCAATGTAAGTTATGTATCTACTCGACCTTTGTAGATAGCCCTGTATGCACCATCTAGACAATAAATCATTAATCATCATTAAAATTATTGACAAATCGATGACAAACGGGTTTTGTAAGATCTTTATCTCCATGGACGACTTCGAATATTGAAATCAAGCTATATTGTTTGTATAATGTTTTTTATGAAAAAGTATGTTCTTATTAAAGAGTATTGAATACCGAAAATTATCTTTGTTTTGTGTGTCACCCTGTTTGCAATCATACGATTTATTCCTCACTCAATCCAATTGATATCTTTTAAGTCACGACCTTATGAATCGGGCTCAGCTGATAATTTCTAATTGGGACCAAATCAACATTACATAAAACATCTTCAATATTAATTATAATACAAAATACAGATTCAAAAGTGTATCTACATAGGAACGTTATTTATTTAAAAGGAAAAAAAAAACAAATTATTGCTTATCATCACCGCCGTGAATGCTGATGATTTTGATCTAGTTACAAATTAACACAATTTTTCGTTATTTTAGGAAATGCAGAAACATAAATAGCAGGTATGTTGTGACGATCTTTGAATTACAAAAGGTAAATAAATAGAAAAATACACCATTTTATATGTAAACAATGTAAATAAATAGAGTATTACACAACTTATCACTATGTGTTTAGAAAACTGGGTACGCAGTGTCGATGAGCAACACATTGTCAGATTTCAAGGTTTTTGTTTGAATCATGAAGTTGACGTTATTATAGCGCAGCTTGCAGGGCCGGTCAGGGCGAGCCATGAAGCAGAGTGTGTAAAGGGCCGTCTCCAGCTCAGGAGATGTGCCTACGAACATGTTCACTTCGGGAGCGTCCTTCGTTTCGCTCAAGATTGAATGCTGTTTAAGTATCATCCCTTTCTGAAAACAATAAATATTTTTATAAATCACCATTCGGTTTATCGGTAACATACATACCTTGAGGTATGTTTAGTACTGAATCTATTTATATTTTTAAGAAAATAACAAGAAGTGTAAGTATTCAGATTTTGTTTAAACAAAAATATGCAGTATTGTAACTCGTATAACTAAATTGGTATAATATATCTTTACATTTTTTTTGAAATAAAACTTCTTTACGCACGCTTGACTTGGGGAGTAAGCTGGTGAATGCGTGACGAGAGCGTTACGAAAAGTGTGATCGGGCGAGGCGAACGGAAGTTGAGAGGGAGATATCAAGTTGGTGAAGATATAAAGAGAGAGAGTTACGTTTCGTATATTACAGAGAGAGGTGCGAGCACAAATTTTCTTTGTCTCATAGTGAATTAAGTTTCGTATATCTAAGACACAGTGCAGGCCTATTGTCTGTATCACACTATGGAGCTAAAGAAGTTTTACTTCAGTCGTGTGATCTAAAGTACACTCGTTTTGAATTAAACAATTTTTAACGGAAGTATCGCGTATTTTATTTATTTTGTTGAACCTGACGCTTTGCAGCGTCCGTGGTCGCAGGAAGACTTCCTGCGACCACGGACGCTGCAAAGCGTTCGAAACGTCAGGTTCAACAAACTAAATCTCTACACACTCTACAAACTACACTCGTTTTTTTGAAGTAAAACTTCTTTACGCACGCTTGACTTTGGGAGTAAGCTGGTTGAGAAGGAAGTTGAGAGGGAGATATAAGTTAGTGAAGATAGAAAGAGTTACGTTTTGTATATTAATTACTGTAGGGGCAAGAGAGAGAGAGAGATAGGTCCGATCACACATTTTCTTTCTCTCATAGCGAGTTAAGTTTCGTATATGTAATACACAGTGCAGACCTATTATCTGTATCACACTATGGAGCTAAAGAACTTTTACTTCAGTCGTGTGGTCTAAAGCACAGTGGTTTTTTATTTGTCTAATAAAAAAATATATCTAGTGTTAGTGTTGCCAGGCTATTTTTAAGCATGGAACTGGAAACTTAGGCAATATTAGAAAATACTCGTAATAGACACAGGGTTGGCTTAGATAAAAACTATCTTTAATTTAGAGTATAAGTGGCTGGCACACTATCATCTTTAGAGTCAAAATCTCCTGCACGTGGTGGTGGTAAATAACAAACTTTGGCCAACTGGTCAAATATCTCCATCTTACAGAATACCAACTCAAGCGGTAATCCTTGTATTGCAAGCGTTTATAGGCAGTAATCACTTTACATGAGTAGGACATGTATAGGTATATTGTTTGTCTACCGTTGCTATACAATATAAAATTCTTATAGCCCAGCTATAGTGCTGCATACTGTCGAATATAGGTACCTACTGTATGTATGTAACTCCATGCCTTGCGGGGTAGGCAGAGAACCGAGCGTCACATGAGTCGTTCCTTACATACCTCACTCGCTTCTTTAACATTCATTGCTCTTCTCATACGCGCTTGCGGTTACTAAGGATCCTTTTTTATCCAACTAGATTGGAATACAAGCATACGGCCCGCATTAGACGGTAAGCGATTACTGCAGCCTATTGACGCTCGCAACGCCACGGGGATGTTACTCGCGCGCTGCCAATCTAGTGACCTAAAGCTGTTTTGTCACAGTACGTTACGCTGCCATATCTCAGCCATGAAACCGGAACTCAGCTATATAATTACAGCTGCTTGGCGGTAGAAATAGGTGAGACAGAGGTACCTACGCAGACGACTTTTGTACACGATCAACTGGTCATTGTAGGTAAGTCTTGGCCTTCCACGGTTCCTACATGCTTCCACTTTTGCGTTGTTGTTTCGTAATTATTTCTTCCTCCATTCCTTCCACATGCCCAAACCAACAAGCATGCCTCTTCTTATTTTAACACCGATGCTCTCTTTCAGTTTAACTTTATTTCAAATATCATAATTGCGCATACGATTTACAAGCATTACGCCACAAATGTTCTGCAACGCTTGCATTTTGACCGCGTTTGTCCTACTTTCATGCTCTCTTTGCCATACCCAGCTATCGCTTCCATAAGTAAACGTTGGGACCAGCACTGCATTGTAATTATATAACGAGCTGTGCCTTCTGGCTCAAGTTTTTACTGCCAAGAAGTTTTCCCAACGCTCTATTCACACTTCACACACATTGTACCTTCCAACCCTGCCGAAAGCGTATCCAAGATATGCAAACTCGTCTATCTTTTCCAACACTTTATCATCAACCGTAATACTTCATTGGTTTTGGTTTGTTCGTTTTCCAATATCAAATTCTAATTCTAATCCAATATACTAATGGGTAAAAACCTACAGTAAAGTTACAGAACTCACTCCAGATAAATCCAGTTTGTCCATATATCCCAGGTAGTTGGCTTTGTGGTCCAACTCGCGCTTTGCGAAGAACAGCCAACTGTGAAGACCTAAATGCACAAGAAACAATTTAGTTACCAGTCTACAACATTCTTTTCTAAAAATTTTATGCTAAATTCTTTGTACAAAATTCTAACGAAACATAACAAAGGCTTTCTCGTATGCATGGATACCAATACCTATTAGAAAGACATAAAATATACCATACCGGTTATATACCTTCGAGTAACACTGGTATAACGAGGGTTTTGTATGTCGATGTATGGGGAAAACAGTTTTCCAACGGCAAATTTAAGTTTCTACCTTAATACATTTTATGTTTTCGTTAAAGCAATGTTCGGTGGAAACTTACAACATAATCGAAAAAAAAACGGAATAAATGTTCCAGATTCGATTCCCGTAACTATAAAGTATTTACATAACTATAAGTTATACGGAACCTAGATGTGCGAGTCGGACTCATACTCGGCCGGTTTTATTATTCATATATTTTTTTGTAAACTTAATTTAAACGTCACTGTTACAGGCTTTGGACGTCAATCCTTCACAAATTTTACGTTACTGTTTTAAGCAGCGGTTTTAAGGATAAGTAAAATAATATGTTATTGTCTATATTAAATACTTGGTTATTAATTAAAACACCATTAGATGTATTTGTGTGAGTTTACCTTTTCCATTCATATAGACCTTCCGTTCATTCAGAGACCAGTTACTACAGGATTTACAATAAAGGAGGGATATAAAGTATGTTCACGGAATGTCTTGTTACGATTTTATTGATATCTATATGTAGGTATCTTCATGCCAAGTTTCTTGGGGGACAGGCAGAAAAAACAAAGTGACACATGATTCGGTCCTTACACATCTCACTCGTTTCTTTGATATTCATAGCTCATGCACATTTGCTCGTTTCTTTAGCTTTTGACGTTACTACTGGTAAAACACGATCAATTTGGGCATGAGTTATAACCTTCCTAGATTTTCAACCAGGACCACGAAAGGTAGTTTTTGACGTAAAACTTCTTTACGCACGCTTGATTTGGGGAGTAAGCTGGTGAATGGGTGACGAGAGCGTTACGAAAAGTGTGATAGGGCGAGGCGAATGGAAGTTGAGAGGGATATATAAGTTAGTGTAAACAGAAAGAGAGAGAGTTACGTTTCGTATATTACTGTAGGGGCAAGAGAGAGAGGTGCGAGCACACATTTTCTTTCTCTCTTTCTCTGATAGAGAGTTAAGTTTCGTATTTAGATATAGGTACGACGCGACACAGTGCAGACCTATTGTCTGTATCACACTATGGAGCTAAAGAAGTTTTACTTCAGTCGTGTGGTCTAAAGCACACTCTTTTTTTGTGCTGGGTACCAGCATTTCACACGCATCTATCGCGTACTTTGCCTATGACTGATAAATTCGTAAACGTTAATTTAGTAACCGGTCTTTTGGAATTATAATCACTAGTTAACTCACCGAGGACCGTGTCAGACTTGAGTTCAGCCATGAAGATGTTCTCGAAGGCGCAGCTACACTTGCAGAGACCCGTCCAATGGCGCGCGTACTTTGTGAACCAGATTTTCTTGAACAGATCCACTTGCTCGCTGTATTCGTTAAGTTGAGTCAGGCCTATTAAATGTGATTAAGTTTTTAATAAGTATGTTGTACTATGTAAGTTCTATTGGTATTTTTTCTTTATTATATTTACGCAACGAGAATGACGACCTTTGTCTAGAGATCGTCATCACAGCTTGCAGTATTGCTTGTTCACGTCCCGCTTAAAGTTATTGAAATGATGTTTTCAACGTTGATTCTTTGTTTTATGTTCTACTAATAATATCATAGATGATTCTGCATCGGCAGCATAGTATTAATATCATCTATAATATAGAAGGAATATAGAAGAGGAGACTTATTATTATTAATGTTATGTTAATAGTTAATACCCAATCTAGAGTCTAAAACACTGTTCACTCAACTTTTCGATCTCGGTTTGCACAGTTGATGGTCGTCCAAAATAACTCGCATTTAATAATGATGCTGTCATCTACATACAAATTAATATACTTTGCTACGTAGATGACCCAATGATAATAGATATATCATTAGGTAATATGCACCAGGAATATTTTTTGATTGAACGAGATTATAGAGCACTCAGAAACTTGCAATTCGCAGTTAACTAGCGTTAACAGTTGGAAATTGCGAACCGCAGCTGTTACAAATAACGCGTATGTGATGAATGGTCTCCTGAAGAATGGCGATCCAAGCTAAGGGACGGTGTTGTGGGCCGTATGTAGGAAGCTTGGAGAGGAACGAACGATGCCAAATACAATAAAACGGTATTTGTATTGCGTAAACCACAGATGGTCGTTCGTTGAGAGATTCGGTCTCAATCCGTATCGTTCATCGTGGATTAAGAAAAGAAGTTATAGGTAGTGAATAAATCGCCTGTTAATTATTAGCTAACACAGAATTGAGAAAATTGCTATATGTCGGTAATTTGTGGGGGTCAAGCCTATCTCTCTTTTTTGGGCTAGGGCTTATCTTTCGGTTGAAAAATCTCTTCTCTCACCCACCGACGAGTAAGACAGGCGATAAAATCGCTTTAAAACTGGCGTCAATATAGATGCGCGTTTCTGTAGATCTACCATAGGTTTAGTTTGGCGGGATTGCGGGCCGTATAGGGAAGCTCAAGCGTGCTATGGAGATAGCTATGCTTTATGCTCGGGGTTTCTCTGCATGATGGAATCAGAAATAAGGATATCCGCAGTGGAACTAACGTCCCCGACATAGCCCAAGGCATAGGAAGCTGAAGTGTGGGTCGGCCACATAATTTGTACAACCGACAACCGCTGGGGAAGAAGGGTACTCTAATAACGTCCCCGTACTGATACACGCAGTGTGGGACGACCCCCCAAGAGATGGAGCGTCGCTCCGACAGGAGGCCTATGTTCAGCAGTGGACGAATACGGACTGAGATGATGATTGTGACCTCTGGATTATCTTCCAGAGAACTGGCCTTTCGAATATCCGTGACTGACGTGAACTATGAGCGACCGCAGCAGAGCATGAACGTCATATTCCTGATGGAAATGTCGGGCATAGATGACCCGCATTTAGTTATCGCAGGCGCGAGTGCACCACAGTTGATAACATACGAATTAATCGCAAAGAGACGTACGAGTATGTTGGCTTTCTCCTACGGCTGATGAACCAGCGATCAGCCAGATATCAAAATGGTGCCAGCGACTGTTGGCAGAAGTTAAATTGGGTAGACTTGGTCAGTCGTCAATCTTACGCTCTACACTTCACGATCACGACCAGCAAATCGAACAAAGAAAGCGTTTGCCTGTCAATATCTAGAATTCTGGTGGGACTCCGGATATTGCTAGGGAATCTATAGCGGGACTTTTGTGTCTGGATTATGGTAACTGATTGATTCCTTGTTCGCATGGATCTACTACCCAAAGGCTATGAGTACCTACTATTAGCATCACCCGGGAGTCATGAATAGAAATTTGGGTAAAACTTGCGGGCGTGAGTAGTTCCATCCCACAACGTACTTGGCGTTCTACTGTTTATGTAACTCGATCAAATAAATTTCCACGCGTGATTACCAGTGCGGTGCTACATTGTAACTTAAATAGAAAAATAACTGCTCCAGGGCGCTCTTTATCTAAAATACATTTTATCTCTGCTTATCGCATCCGTAAACCAGGATGTGGGTAACTATGATTATATTTACATTGTTGCCTTTGAAATTTTCGTGATTAATTCATTTAAATAAGTAATCAAGTACAAGTATCTTTACAACCAAAGCTATCTTACTTGCACATGGTGCAAGCAGCTGCCTAACAAACCATGCTCTGATAAAAGAGATAGGACGGATCAGCTATATTTTATAGACATCCCAAATACTTCCTGCACCTTAATGACCGCAGTAAAATAACAGCAGGAGTTGTGAAGTTACCAGTGACTACTATAGTAGTTAGTGCGTTAGCAGCGGGAGTGGCTAAGTGCAAGAAATGCTTCTTGTATTACAAACTATTATACCTATTTAGCCAATCGATGTAGTATAAACAACAAACATAGTAAAGTAACGTACACGGGAATAGTGAAGTGGGCATGTAATTAGTACATTGTATATATGAAACTAACAGACTCACCTCAATTTCGTTGGCAGAAATTTGTTTACACATTGTGAATATTTAAGATGGGCCAGGAAGGATAATAGTGAAGAAATTAATATTGACATCGCGAAAAGGCCGATGTCAATATATATGTATGAGTATAGATACAATATATTATGAATCTATGTTCATATTTACAATTAGGAAGAAAAAGGACAATTGGCACAAAATGTTCCTGTCGTTATTAAGGATCAAAACTCTATGACTGTGGTACCTAGTAGAAATGTCACAAATCGCAAAATATCCGATTTCGTATGCGAAATAAAATTTAAATAGTAGTAGTCACTTTTAATTTAATAAAAATTAAATAAGTACACATTTCACAGAACCATCTAGTCAGAAAATAAGCATAACTTATAAGTATTATATATATATAGTATGCGAATAAACATTTGACTTTGACTTTGTATCTAATATTAAAATCACAGACTGAAACGAACAGACATGTTCGTACAAATTGCCTTGATGTGGAATCGAGTCCGGGAACCTTGGTATTAAATTGACCATTGGCATTCGACTAATAAAGCCGTGTAAAAATCTAGAGAAATAATATATGTGAAAATAAATAACGATTTTCAGGTCAATTTTTGGTACAACCTTGTACTACGAAATATATTTGGCAATTGTAAATACATACATTATTTTACGTTATAGCATTACAATATATATTACAATATAGCAATACAATAAAACAACAAAATAGCTATTTGGTAATAAGAGGAATTTGAAATAAATACGTACCTTTATTTACCAGGAATGCCATGAGACTCCTAATAGGGCCGGTCGCAAGGATCGTGTTTATGTAAGTGACTTGTTCCGTTTCCTCCTGCAACATGACATCATTAGCATACGTTATACTCATATAACTATGCATACATCAGGTAAACTGGTATATATATAGGTAATATATATATTTATACAATGGCTGGAGGTATACAATACAAGTGCACGGCATACGGCCCACCTGATGTAAAGTGGTCACCATAGCCCATAAACGCTTGCAATACATTAAGTATTACTCGCGTGATCCCACCTCTGCTGCTAATACAGCAACTCCTTAGAAGACTTTACTCACACGCAGGTCCATAATAACCTTCTAGGGAGTTTTTATCTGGCTGCGGTTTTCTGTAAAGTGGAGGGTACTACGCAGATGGGGTGCTTCGATGCGCCCTCCCTCTCTTAAAAACACCCAGACCAAGACAAACACACATGTTCATGCACACAAAAGTTTGTCCTGTGTGGGAATTGAACCCACGAGCGTTGGTGTCAAAGTAGCGTAACAGCGCTCGTCGAATATACAGTTCAATAATATAGTATATATATAATAAGCACCTTGCCCCTTGATGAAGATAGCATCCTTTTCTCAGTTTTTGGAGCAATCGGTTTGTCGCACAATCTTGATGGTAACACAGTTAAATGTTTGCCAAAGTATACCAGACAAAGTATTATACGGTACTTGGGGTACATAAGATGAATATCAAGGAGATCAAGATTTACCTAAGGGCGCGTTTTCATTATGCCGTGACGACATACTATCGTGTCGTATCAAGCCTCGTGCCTTGTATATTTGTATGGAGGACGTACATTGAACGCGATACGATTAATTGTAGTCCACGACTACGACGATAAACTGTTATGCTATGATGGTAATGGGAACAGCTAGAAACAGTAGACAGTCGTCCAACGATCGTAAAATATGACGATATAATTGGGAACGCGCCTTAATACGGCTATAAACCTTGTCATACACACCGCCGATATTTAATGTTCCTGAAAGTCGGCGGTGTGTATGACAAGGTTTATGAGTGAGACAAGTGAGACGTGTATAGACCGAATGATGTGGCGTTCGGCTCTCTGCCTACCCCGTAAAATACCTGACATGCAAATATAGATAGTTCGATGTGGAAATTACATCTTGTCTAATGAGTAAGTATAAGTAATGTGCTTTACATTTATATGTTTTATATTATATTGAACGCAGGAAATATTTTGGAACTGTGGTTTTGTGCATAAACGTTTCATCTTCGTAGCATTATCCCGTTAACCAACCCATTAAGATTGACGGGATCCGCCACCTAAGCCTAAGGATTTGGCAAAGATACTGATTTTGAATTTGTGATTGACATGGAACGACTGTAGTCAGACCTCCGCAACCTAGAAGGGAAACTGGATCTTTCTTTGGCTAGGTCACAGGAGTTTTTTGAAATACAATTTCTTGAACGTGCGGGTTTCCTCCCGATGTTTTCCTTCACCGCAGAACAAGTGATAGTTAGGTACGAATATGTACATAAATCCGGAAACACGAATTTAGAATTCCATGCCCACACCGGAATTACATTCGAATTATATATAAAATTGATAAATTTGACTCGTTAAGACCTATATTTAAAGATTTTAATTTTTTTACTTTGACGTGTATTTATATATTAGAAATATGTGTATTTGTTAAAGAACACACTGAACATTTTTCCAAAAAAAGTACAACTAAAAAAAACTTGAGAGCACAATACAAATATGATATGTGCACAGTACAGTCATCAAGTCAAATGTTTGACAAAAGTGCGTATTATTATGGTATCAAGGTGTATAATAATTTACTAGGGCATATTAAATGTGCAGATGGTGTCTCATTCAAAAAAGTATTGAAACAGTGGTTACTATGTAAATGTTTTTATAATTTAAATTAATAC
Organism: Pyralis farinalis; assembly: GCA_947507595.1. Taxonomy (NCBI): domain Eukaryota; kingdom Metazoa; phylum Arthropoda; class Insecta; order Lepidoptera; family Pyralidae; genus Pyralis; species Pyralis farinalis. The sequence continues at coordinate 26,206,879 of OX382259.1, forward strand.
TTTAATGAAACTAATGCATGATGCTAAGAAAACATAGATAGATTTAATAATGATTATTGTGCAATTGCTTTATAATTTAAACGAATATTTCTTAGAAAGGACTTAATTGTCATATTCGTATTCGTAATGTTTAATTTTTGTTATATGATGAGTATTACTACTTACAATCAATTATTGTACGTCCGAAATGGGCAACTGTTGTTCTGTTCTTATATAACATCATTTGTACACAGTTTTAAGCAATAAACAATATCTAATCTAATCTAACCAGGATTTGAACCAGGACCTGTCGGTTAATGCTGGTTCCTTATTCACTAGGCTATCACTGTTCCATAAACAATACGTACCATACCATATCCATAATTAAATTATTAAAACTAAAACGCATATACCAATATACCAAAACAATTCATTAAACTAACTTAAAGGCTAACGTACCATGACCAAATTGGTCGTGTTTTATCAGAAGGTGATGTCAGGAGTCCCGGGAACCGGTGAGCGTGCATGAAAAGAGCTATGAATGTCACAGAAGCGAGTGAAGTATGTAAGAACCGTGTCTTATGGCGCTCGGTTCTCTGTGCCTACCCCGCAAGGGACTTGGCGTGACGATATACATACATACAATTCACTAAACATCATGTAACACATATCTTTCACTAATTGAAAGCTAAATTATCTCTTAGTGATGCTATACCTCACTTTTGTGGCTGCGCCATAATCGTAAACAACACAACACTACCTTGCGCATCGCAGTCGGTAAAGTATTTCGTCGCAGCGCACGGATGTTTTTGTTTATGTTTGCGTCGCAGGGCACTGCGTTAGTTCATGCCCACCGTGCGAATATTGAATAAAAAGCCAGTCGGGTGTTTACGGTATGTGCGTCGAGACTGACGATATTTTGAAATCCCGAAAGGCTGGTTTATATACGGTTATGGTGTTCTGTGTCTGTTTACTTCATTAGTATACCTTCTGGACCTTGTACAAAAGATATAGACAATATACGGATAATTTTAAATTAGTGTGTGTTAATTCATTAACCCAACATACGACTAAATTGGTGACCCCGACGTGATCAAAGCGAAGTAAATCAAGATGCAGAGCCAACCTAGCACACCTACAGGAGGAAATATTTTGATCAACCCCCCCGTATTTTCTACACCACCGCCACCCTCAAACCAGATACCAATTCCAACGGAAAATTCGGAGCTGTATCGAGTTGGTTTGAAGCAAACGCCGTTTTGGCCTGACCGTCCAGCACTTTGGTTCGCACATATAGAAGGTCAGATTTTACTGTCACGTATAACTTGTGATTCTACAAAATTTTATCATGTCTGTGGTCAATTAGACTACCAACACACAATTGAGGTAGAGGACATTATCGAGAACCCTCCTCGCGAAAATATGTATGCGACCTTGAAGTCAGAATTAATTCGTAGATTATCCGCTACACGGGAACAAAATGTCAAACAGTTGTTAGAATATGAAGAGTTAGGTAGCCGCAAACCCTCACAATTTCTGCGTCATTTAAAGCATCTTGCTGGTCCCAAAATACCCGACGAGTTTGTTCGAACTGTTTGGTCTAGTAGACTGCCGCCAAATATCCAGCCCATAATAGCGTCGCACCAAGATATGCCTATACATAAGTTGGCGGAACTAGCAGATAAAGTCCAGGCCATTGCTTCTCCATGTCTATCTAATATCTCAGAACGGCCAACATCATCAAATTTAGTGGAACAAACCACGCAGCCTATTACCATGGAAGCCATGATGACACAAATGGCAGAACTCAGCAGGCAAGTCGCTATACTCACGGCAAATCGTACTAATTTTGATGGCCGTGGCAGCTCCCGAAACCGCTCACGATCCAAGTCAAGAGACAATGGTATGTGCTACTATCATAATAGATTTGGAACGAAAGCAAGACGATGTACCATGCCTTGTTCATTTAAGCCGGAAAACTTCACAGGCAGCCATTAGTGGCGGTTCAGGACTGCCTTGTCTGTAACGGCCGCCTCTTTGTCACTGACAATAAGACCAAACTCCAGTACCTAATTGACACAGGTTCTGATGTATGCGTATTCCCTAAATCAGCGACCAGAGGACCACACCCAAAAACAAAATATGAGCTGACTGCAGCTAATAACACTCTGATAGCAACATATGGTTTTGTGCAAGCTCAACTGGATTTGGGTCTAAGACGCGATTTTCGCTGGAGATTCATCGTTGCAGATGTTACGAAACCTATTATTGGCTATGATTTTTTAAGTCATTACAACTTATTAGTCGATTGTCGTCATCATCGTCTAATCGATGGAGTCACTTCACTCTCGGTTGCCGTTGCTCATTGCAATACATCAGACTTTGCATTCGCCATTAAAACATTGACAGGAGAATCTCCGTACCATGATATATTGCGAAAGTATCCAGAAATAACCAAACCAGCTGGCGCACTATCTGAGCCAAAACATAATACTCGCCATCATATTCGTACTACTCCGGGACAACCGGTAGTAGCCAAACCACGCCGTTTAGCTCCCGATCGTCTACAAATAGCTAAAAAAGAGTTTGAGGAAATGCTATTAAACGGTACCGCTCGTCGCTCAGAAAGTCCTTGGTCGTCACCACTTCATCTTGTGCCTAAAAAAGATGACGGATGGCGACCTTGTGGAGATTACCGTTCACTGAACGCAAGAACCATTCCGGACAGGTATCCAATCAAACACTTGCAAGATTTTGCATATCAGCTCGCAGGGTCAAAGATTTTCTCAAAGGTTGACTTAATTAAAGCGTACAACCAGATTCCAGTAAATGAAGATGATATCCCTAAAACTGCCATTGTTACCCCCTTCGGATTGTTCGAATTTCGGTATATGACATTTGGGTTAAGAAATGCTGCTCAGACCTTTCAGCGCTTTATTGATGAAGTGCTGCAAGGGCTCGACTTTGCCTACGGCTATTTAGATGACATACTCATTTTCTCTAAATCCGAGAAAGAACATCGTCAACATCTGCAAGCCTTGTTCGAGAGATTTAAGACGTATGGCATCTTGATTAATACTTCAAAGTGCGTATGGGGCGTAGCTGAGATAACATTCTTAGGCTACCATGTCTCGACCGATGGGATCAGCCCACTTCAGGAGAAGGTTAGAGCTATCCAAGATTTCGCCGTACCAGATACCGCCAAGAAGTTAAGGAGGTTCCTAGGCATGGTCAATTACTACAGGCGCTTCATTCCGAAAGCAGCAAAGATACAGGCTCCTCTGAATTCAAAACTCATTGGAAATGTAAAAGGTTCAGCACCTATCGATACTACAAAGGAGTATCTAGAAGCCTTCGAAGAATGCAAGACCAGTCTGTCACAGGCAACTCTGTTATCACATCCAGAGAGTCAGGCTGAGCTAGCACTATATGCGGACGCATCTAACGAAGGCATTGGCGCAGTGCTCCAGCAGAAATCTAATAACAGCTGGCGTCCCTTGGGTTTCTTTTCCAAAAAGCTTTCTCCGTCGCAAAAAAAATACAGTTCATACGATCGTGAACTCTTAGCTATTTACGAGGGTATAAAATATTTTCGCTATATGTTAGAAGCTAGAAGTTTCACTGTACTCACTGATCACAAACCAATAACATATGCGTACACGACCAAACGTGATAACTGTACACCACGTCAATTCAGATATTTGGACTTTATATCCCAATTTACAACGGATTTACGACATATTGCTGGCCAGGACAACATAGTAGCAGACGCATTATCTCGCATCGAAGCAGTTACGTCCGGAATAGATTACGAAGATCTTGCACGCGAGCAGGCTCAGGACCCCGAATTACAAGATCTTCTCACTAAAGAAACAGCACTAGACCTGAGGAAAACGACTGCCGATGTTTACTGTGATTACTCAACATGCAACGTACGACCATACATAACACCATCATTTCGCAAACAGGTATTTGCAAGCATACACAATCTCAGCCACCCTGGAGCAGCAGCAACAGCCAATATGATAGCTCACAAATATGTGTGGCCTGGTGTAAGACGGGACTGCAAAACATGGGCTCAGCAATGCACAGATTGCCAGCGCAACAAAATTACTCGTCACATTTCCTCTCCTTACACCACATTCCCCATTCCTTCCGAACGCTTTTCCCACGTCCACCTTGACTTAATCGGCCCTTTGCCATATTCATATGGTTTCAGGTACTGCCTCACCGCCGTCGATCGTTATACGCGATGGCCTGAAGCATACCCACTGGTGGACATCACTGCAGAGTCCTGCGCTAGCGCGTTCACCTCCGGCTGGGTAGCTCGCTTTGGCTGCCCGCATTCAATAACCACTGACAGAGGACAGCAGTTCCAGTCACACCTGTTCCAGAGTCTGGCTAAGCTAATTGGAGCCAAACACACGACAACTACAGCCTACCATCCGCAATGCAATGGAATGGTGGAGAGGTTACACCGTCAACTTAAAGCTGCTGTCATGTGCCATAACAACTCTCAATGGGTCGAGGTACTACCTTTTGTTATGTTGGGAATTAGAAGCGCCTTCAAAGAGGACTTGAAATCATCTGCAGCTGAGTTACTTTACGGTGAGCCACTTAGATTACCAGGCGAGTTTTTCGACCCATCGTGCGCATCCACTACAGTAGACCCAGTAGATTTCGTCAGCCGCCTTCGCAGACACATAACGGCTTTATCACCTACCCCAGCATCATGTCACAACCGTAAGACATTTTATTTGCCTAAAAATATTTTTGTCGCAGACTATGTGTTTCTACGGCGAGGACCGATCAAACGCGCGCTGGAGTCTCCGTACACAGGGCCTTACAGAGTATTAAAAAAAGACTCAAAAACATTTACACTGGATATTCAAGGAAAAGAGTCAACAGTTACTATCGACAGGCTGAAAGCAGCGTACATGACACGAGAGAACGAGAGAAAAAATTCTAACGCTTTAGCACCTTCAAACCTGTCTCCACCACCACCAGTAACGATGCTTCCTAAAACAAAGACAACGCGTAGTGGTAGAATAGTTCGGTTTCCGGATTACTATCGCCCGTAAAACGGTCTCGGCGGGGGAGTATTGTGGCTGCGCCATAATCGTAAACAACACAACACTACCTTGCGCATCGCAGTCGGTAAAGTATTTCGTCGCAGCGCACGGATGTTTTTGTTTATGTTTGCGTCGCAGGGCACTGCGTTAGTTCATGCCCACCGTGCGAATATTGAATAAAAAGCCAGTCGGGTGTTTACGGTATGTGCGTCGAGACTGACGATATTTTGAAATCCCGAAAGGCTGGTTTATATACGGTTATGGTGTTCTGTGTCTGTTTACTTCGTTAGTATACCTTCTGGACCTTGTACAAAAGATATAGACAATATACGGATAATTTTAAATTAGTGTGTGTTAATTCATTAACCCAACATACGACTAAACTTTTATTTAGGGTTTCTGTATAGATTTGAAAACCCGAAATCCGCCGTGGGCAGCAGTTGGTGTAATAAGTATACCTATGGTACACATGTAATATGTGACAGTTAGTTTAAGAGTTTTAGATGTACAATTGGATGGCGTCAGCTACAAAATTGTGTTGGCGACGTGTCTATAAGCTACGGTAATTGCTTACCATTAGGCAGGCCGTACACTTGTTTTATACCATAAGGATAAGTAAAATACCTGCCAAAATACCCTTATTTGCCCTTCGCCGGCGTCAGCTACAAAATTGATAGATAAATTGATATATAGATATACATATATATTTGAAGAATAATTAAACCCGCACAGAATTTGACGTGAAGTGATAGATATACAATTAATACCAATTAGTCTTGAAATGTTTAAAGTATGTTATGGTCATTTTAAACGTGTCATACGCAAGGTTAACTCACATTAGGGGTGACGATCTCCGGCCTAATGACATTTTTATGATAATTGTCGAACAGATTTACAAAGGGCTTGATTGTGGGCCCATTCCACACGTTCTCTGGTACATTCAGCAGGCTGTAACGAAAATAAAAAAATGTGGTATATTGTCATACAAATGCACCTATCAACTACAATACAAAATATTTGTGTTGTATTTGCCGTAACATCATATTGAAATTCGCTAAAATTATCGTCGTCAAAACTAACTTCATTTTAAAGGTCCTATGTCGAAATAGCGTTGACTTTGATTGAGTAGATTATAAATGAATAAACATAGTGAAAGAATCTTTTAATACCGATTGAACAAACAGTTCAGATTTAAGCTGGTTTCCGTAAACATGTTATCGAGACCAGTTTAATCTCTGTTGAGGAAACTGGATGGACTGGAAAAAGTTCTATAAACAATAAACAAATATTATTTTATTTTAAAATTATTTACATAAATGATTGTTACCATAAACAAAATTGCGAAGAGTAAGCATAGGATCTGATTGTTTGGCTATAGGCGTCTATATAATTATAATGTAAATAAAAATACATAAAAAAAACTATACACGTTTATGTTCAAAATATTGTAATGATATAAATCTCCTTTAGGCACGGATGAGTCTTGAATTCTCGATTACCGGCCGCATGCTTTTCCAACAATTTTTTTTAAATAATATAATAAAGGAGATTCTGGAAGTAATTTTCTTCAATGACGTGGGATGGCGGTTTCTTCATTTCAATATCTAGAATATGAACGTGTACAATTTTCCTTATTTTATATATACTTATTTTATGCGCAATAAGCGATGAACACAATAAATAGTACCTGACTGAAAATTCTCAAAATAATGAAATGCTCAATCGGATAATCGAATTCTTTTTCGGCATGCTTTTAATAATACTAATGTGTTATTCTTTGATTTTTGAATTAACACGATTACATCGATGAACTGACTTAATAGAATTTAGGGCCGTAGTACAGAATGATGTCTAAAGTTCTTTATATATGTAGTAAACCACGATGTGTACACTTATTTAATAAATATTCCGTTGAAATACTTATCATGATTTTTTCTTATACTACGACGGGAGGTATACAAGCATACGGTCCACGTGATGTAAAGCGGGTACCGCAGCCTATTAACGCTTGCGATATATTAAGTATCACTCGCGCAATGCCTCCTGTGCTGCTTACACAGCAATTCCTTGGGAGCTTACTGGTGACCTCACTCACACGCAGGAACACAACAACCCTCTAGTGAGTTGTTATTTGGCTGCGGTTTTCTGTGAGGAGGAGGTACTTACTTCCTCAGACGGGCTGCTTTGATGCGCCCTACCTCTCTAACATAAACATGAAAAAAATACAGTGTATAGTCAAAGAGTTTTGTTAACTCTTTGACTATACACTGAATTTGTACCTAAATAAAACAAATAGGTACATTTGTTATCGAGATAGTTAGAATGGCTGGGGATTCTAATCAAATCACCAACGCGAGCGGAGACACGGGAGGAAGCTATGTTTCCCAAACAATCTGATGATCAATAGGCTAAAACACTAGTAACAAAACTCTAGGTATAGGTACATAAATAATTTATCAATGCTGGGATTAGACATTCTGCGTTGTTTATCGCATGTACTCATATAATATGAGTTTGTATTGATTGATGTAGAACGAGCTAATAAATGACCAGTTTATTTACAAAATATTCTCTATGGCGGTGAACAGATTTTAAAATAAGTTTAGCCATTTTAAAATCAGTACCTACTAATACGAAATATGTTTAACTAAATAAACGAATGATAAGTTCTAAAGTTTATATTCCGTGTGAAATAAATCTTAAAGCAACATTGTCCACTATAGTAATATTTTGTATGAGCTCATTGTATACATTGTATGAGCTGTGTTTGTTACAGACGCGTAAATTAATGCATTGTTAGAGGCACCGTATAAAGTAGTTAATTTTTTTTTTTGATACTGTAATCATATAGCAAACAAAAATACACCCTAAATATAAGCAGATATAAATAATACTCGTAAATATATATTTTAACCTAACCATTATTTACATAATCGACAATACATTATGTAGCTACATATATTCAATTATTACATTTGTATTTTACCAAGACTGTAAACATTAGATACTTGGACAGTTTGTAGGTGAGTGCTGAGGGGCAGTAAGTAATTCTGCAACTACATGCTCATTTAAATACATAATTATTTAAACAGGTTACAGATTCAATAGTGTAGTTAAAAGGGTTTATGGTAATAACTGAATCAGCAAGTAGATTCTATCTTCTACATCGTTAACTGTGACGTTAAATAAATAAAGCCAGTGGGTATTCAGGTAGTGCTAATGAAAATTCCTATCGACAGTGACTTACTTTGATTGCGCTTCGTCGTTCTTTGACATCGGACTGGTCTTGCCTTGCAGGTTGACCTGAATGTAGTTGATCGCATTGTTTATATCCGCGTTGAACATCTCTTCGCTAACCCTCAGCAGGTCCTCGTCGCTAGTGTTATCTTGCACTTGCTTCAGCAGATCTTCGTAGCTTTTTTTCTTCGCATAGTCAACCACTCCTCCGACGACTGTGCCGATTTGTGATAGCGTGTTACTGGCGGAATTGCCCTGCTGCCCACCATTGGTCACCTGGTTACTGATCAGATTCGGAAGGATGCTGTTGAATATTTGCCCAGCAGCGTGGGCAATATCATCAGCATGGCATGCCGCCAAACAAAATAGGAAAACCACGGTAATTTTCATGATTAGTACGTTGAGTCTGTTGGGATCACGACGCACTAGTGATCTGCGGCTTGCGCGCGCGCACCGCCCAGGCACGGCTGTTTGACCTCTAGGTGACGTCACTCACGAGCATGGTATAGATACAGCATGTTATTGTGATTCAAACCGCGGACAACCAGTTTTTGCGGTGATGACTGTGCTGAATAATTACGTGCTTAACTGCTACTTCATATATTTATTTATATTTTTAGACAAAGTTTTTTTTATATACTACGTTACGGACGCATACGGACTACCTGATGTAAAGCAGTTACCGTAGCCTATTAACGCTTGTAACATATATTACTCGCGCGATGCCTCCTCTGCTGCTTACACAGCAACTCCTTAGGAGCTTACAGGTGACCTCACTCACACGCAGGAGCACAACAACCCTCTAGGGAGTTATTTGGCAAATTATTTGTGAGCAACAAACCATTCTAAAACATACTTTCAGTTAATTAAATCTTTCAGTTTAAGTTTATTTACTTTAAAATGTTCTCAGATCTATATATACAATACTTGTAGATAAATAAAGTAAAATTTGATTGTGTTTTGGATGTAGCATTTAATTAATGAAGAGATTTTTAAACTTCTTACTTACTATTAATAGAAAGCTATGTTATACCTGAGAGCTATACTTTTTTTTATTTAAGGCTCTTATGTATAACTTGAAAAACCGAATTCCATGCGAGCGGATTTGTGGTTAGCAGCTAATTATAATATGCTAAGGTATACTGTTACAGAACTAGTTTGGCTAGATAGGTTGGTACTGTTATGATGACTTAGAAATTAGTATTAAAATTTACGTATCCAGCGTTAAAATTCCAGATTTCACATTCAATACAAACATTTCAAATATTGTACTTATTTTTTTTTATATACAACTAAATTGGCAAACAAGCATGCGGCCCGCATTATATGGTAAGCAGTCACCTCAGCCTATTGACGCTCGCAACACCACGGGCCAATTTGTGACCTAAGGCTGTTTCGTCACAGTACTCAATAATTTCTCTACCATATCTCACCCTTCAAACTGGAACACAGCTATATAAATATAGCTGCTTGGCGGTAGAAATAGGTGAGGCAGAGGTATCCACGCAGACGACTTTTGTACAAAGTATCCCTCTCGTTAACTGGTTAACTTATATCTTTATATGCAACATAAAGTACTTTGCGGTTCACGTGGATTTGATAATTGCCGCTACAGAGGAGAGTTAGCATAAGGCGCGGTTGGTGAGTATTATTTTAGAGTGACAGACATAAGCATGTGTGAAGTGATTAATAAATCATAAACTGAAAAAATTGTGTGAAACTGTCTTCGAATATATCTACATTCTAAAGAGAGATTAACAGAAGCGTGAATGACTAATTATGAATAAGGAAGAGAGGCTGACAAGAATCTTCGCGGCGCATAGCAAACGAGAGAGCTAAAGAATTCACGAAGTTGTTCATCAGCATCCAAAACATGAATTCCAAAGGTAGTATCATTCTTGCTAGCACAATGGAGGTGTTAGAACGGTGGAGTGAGTGAATCTGATTTTGACAGAGTAAGAAAACAATGAAAACGGTAAAGATAAAAAACCAAAACAAGAACGGGAATTGTGGTTGCAGATGTACATCACTGATGGGGGAAAATGAGTGATGAGAATAGTATGAATGAATGAGTGGGAACAGCATTATTTCGAAAACTTTTAGGCAGTAAAAGATTGATCAAAAAGACATAGCTCTCTATTTACAACACGTTACTGGTTACAACGCTGACTTATGGAAGGGAGATTTTTACTATTACTATTTAGACTATGTTCAAAATGGCCGTGGCCGTTTTATTAGAAGATGACGTTAGGAACCCTAGAAACGGGAAGTTAAAAATACATTAAAAAGTAAATGTTAAAGCAGCCCGTGAGGTGTGCAAGGACAGAGTCATATGCCACTCGGTTCTTTGAGTCTACCCTGCAAGGGAATTGGCGTGAAGACATAGACAGATTGGTACACGGTACAAATATCTTCTATTTCGGAATCAAAATGTTAACCTTGTTAATGTTGTTTATTGTTGTAAGGATCTGGGAACCTATTTACATATTTTTCTGTTATCTTCTTCTTCTTAGTTTTATCCTGTGTCCTAAGCCTAAGGATTTGGCGTAGAGACTGATTTTGACATGGGGCGACTACCGTCAGACCACCACAATCCATAGAGAAAATCAGACCTTTCTTAGGTGAGTTCACACGTCTTTCGAAATATAATTTCTTAGACGTGCGAGTTTCCTACACGATGTTTCCTTACCACCGAGTAAATAATAATTAATAATTGGTATATGCCACGATTTGAACAGAGGACCAGTTGGTCAATATGCCGGTTCCTTATCCACAGGGATATCGCTGCGCTATATATTTTCCAATTTATTAGCATTAATTACCATAAAACAATAGTTTGAAATAAATTTACAAAATATTCAACTTGTAACTGTAAATCGTTGATAATGTAGATAATGTACCAAAAATATTGTTATAACCTTTTGTTACGTAGACCGATAGATAATCTTTTACAACGTTTACTATATTTAGTTCACACAAACAATACTAGGAAATTGCGCGATTTCGTTTCGAGTAAGTATAGATTATATCCTTATGAGAGAGAAACCCTTATGAGAAGCAGTTATCGGCATACCCATTCAAAATTACTTCTTTTTGCCAAGTTGGTCGAGACGGACGCAAGCGTGGGATTTTATTTTTTATTAACATTACGTATGTGTAACCCAATTGCGCACTTTCAGTACCAGGATGTGACACAGCACAAATTTGATATGATGTTCCACAGCACCCCCGATGCCAATGCTGGCCACTCATTACTTGTCACGGTGACCCCACTCTCAGGTATAAAACAACTCTTCAGGCAACCGTCACTTTGCTTACAGTTTTCTGTGTGGTCAAGGCGCTTTCCTAGTCGGACTGTTTCTCATTAAATATATCTGTATCCTCACCCATCTGTTGGCAAAGTCTTCTTTGCTAAGCGGCAAAGTGCACCACGTGCAGGCGAGATTGGCTTTGACACAAAAGCAATCTCCGGTGTCTTTCGGATACGGATAAAAAAGAAAGTCGCCTGAAAAGAGACATTATCGGAGTGGTTGCAGGCGAGCGCGCACGTGCAATGCAAGAATTGCGTGCAGCGCGCGCGCACTGCGGGAAAATCGTATTTAGCTTCATGCCATGTTTTATGCATCACATTCGTTCCATGACCACGTAGCATATAGAGTTGCAAACGACCGCTTCAAACTTGCTAATTTAATGGTTGGTTTTTTTTATTAAGATGACGTAAGTAACTTAAAAATATATTATTTATTGTTCTAATTAGTAAAAAAAAGGGACAATATAACAATAATAACTTCGACAGTAGCGATGCGAGGTTAGGAAAATAGAGTGAGATATATATATATTTGTCAAGCGAAAGTAGAGTGTGTAAGGTGAGTTAAGTCTTTCTAAGAGTTTTTAAGAGTCTCTTCTCTTTTTAAGAGTTCTATTAAACTCTCTATATAATCTCTTTCACGCGTTTTTTGAAAGCAGCCATGGCATTTTCAGAATTCATGAAGCGAATTTCTCTAATGGAGGATGGCATACAATTTTTTTTTTATACTACGTCGGGAGGCATACAAGCATACGGCCCACCTGAAGCGGGTACCGTAGTCTATTAACGCTTATATTAACTTATATTGACGGGCTGCTTTAATAGACAAAAAATCGTTTGTTCATCTAGCGGAGTGATGGAGGAGGACCTTGTCGAACATATTCTAGCTAGACAAATGGTAAACAATTACTGATGTACCTATATGTAGCAGTGGCGAAGGGTGGATATTTTCAGAAGGGAAGCCGGAGTATAAAACTCACCAAATGCTGCCCGCTCCATGATGCAAAAATATAGGCCCCACCTTCATCATACATGGAAGTTGTTTATATACGAGTAACAGTGTCTTTCAAGTATGATAATGGTGGTTTTGAAAAAAAGCCTTTTGAGCAAAGACTTCTTTGCTTTTGAGTTAAAGCAGTATGTGTGCATGCGTTCTTTAGTCTTGATAAATGCTTGGTTACTTTGAAAAATATTTCAAACCCTGTTAGTAAAAATTAAAGTGAAAAGGTAACAAAAGACACGATGACTATAAAAAAAACGACCATCTACGACCACTACGACGACCTAGGACTTATTTATATTCTAAAGTAATTTGTCTGTTCTTTTTAACAAAATAAGATAAAACACTGTTGTAAAAATAGTTTTGAAGACGATAGTTTCATGAATTAATGCCATAACGAACCAACGAACGACTATATGACGGTCGGCACAACACAAATTAAAACAACTCATTCACCACACTTCAGCACTAAAAACAAATAAAATTCGACAAGAAATAGACAAAAAACAAATTCAACAAAACTAAAGTTTCGCGCTACACACTCATACGCACTATCCGCCATATACAAAATCCAGGCAAATAAAATGCATTACGCGCCTGTCACGATTTTATGCCGCTAAAATCATTCTAAATTTAGAATCATTACAATAAATCCTGCCAAATAAAATATATTACTCGCCAGTAACAGTTTTAAGGCGCTACATTCATTCATAATTTAGAATCTTTATAGGTACTATTACTTCTTAAATGATCTTTCTCGCTTACACTTGTACGTTGCTAATTACCTTACTCTGTCACAAGCCGCTATTCTCCGAGTTATTTTGCGTATTGTTTTCGCGTGCTAAAACGAGACGGAACGAGTAGCAGCAATAGGAGTCAGTTCATAGAAACGAAAGGGATAGATGCTCTGTATGAGATATTTTAGTATGAAGAAGTAAGCCGGTATTTTCCGGCTTGCAATTTGACAATTGCTATTTAAATTTTTTAAGGCGTTTAGTCAATTCAAACTATTCAAAGTGAGTGAATAATATAACAAACTAAAATTGTCGTTGGCCCATAGATTAGATTTTTCGTAAGGGAAGCTGATGGGAATCGGGTTATATGTACTCTTCGCCACTGATATGTAGTAACAGTCCTTTTATCTTTTAATACAATCGTTTAATAGAAGCGAAATTAACGCATTCGTCTAAACATTGAGGCAAACATCTTTTTCTGTTGACTTCTTACCTTTCTTTACTCTGTTTGCAAATATCCGTTGGACAGATTATTTTTGGTTTCGGGTTCATAACAATTTATCCACTTTTCATCACCTATAACAATACAGCATTCGAGTTACCTCCATTATTATCATTTTCAAGTGACGACGTTTTTGATCTCCCGTCAAGTAAGGTACTCGTATTCATCTAGTACAAAGCTTTCTGACGCCTAAATGTTCGTGTAAGTTCGTTCGACTTTTTGTACTTGACTCATACCAATGCCTAAACCTACCGGAATTTGATGATATGTCACTCTTTTAACGGCTTCTATCATTAACAGCACTGCACTCATATTATTTTCAGTAGTCTCAGTAGATGGAGGTCCTTCGCGTTCATCATCAGTGAACTAGCTTCGCCCACGTTTGAACTCATTAACCAGATATAAATAATCTAAATATAAACAGTAACACGGGATTAGGCTTCGTAATGAAATACCAATCAAAATCGATTATAACATTTTTATTTGCTTAAAGCCGCAACATAAGTCGTGTCGTAATGGATATGGAGCGCAAAATTTGTAAATACTTTCAATGTGAACCCATGGATTATATTAGTTTTGACGTGAAACATTTATTGGGGCACCTTGGCAGTAAAATAAAACCGTATGTCGTGACGGCAAATGCCATGACGCTCTCTCATACCGTCATGCCCTCTCTACGCCGCCACTCTCGACTCCCTTGCGTGTATGAGTGCGTATACTACTCGTAGACACTCCGTTGCTTCTCTGAAAGAGCTGTTTCCTTTAACTGTACTTTTATTTACTAAAACTTGTGTGTATTTTTTTTATTAAAAATTGGAATATTCACTAATATGTTTCATATCTGCCGGGCGTCCTGTGACGGCTACCATTTTATTTCCTCTCTCTCATTTTAATGTAATTGATACAGAATATATTCTCCTTCGTGCACCTACATAGTTGATCCGTTTGTATTCGTTACATTTTTATATACGACTTAGGTATGAAAAAAGCATACGGCCTGTCTGATGGTAAGCGGTTATCGTAATTTATGGACAGTTGTAATACCAGGGGTGTCACTCATTTATATTTTTGATGTGAACCATCTATCGGCGCGCCTTGGCAGCATAATCGAACCGTATGCCGTCTCTCATGCCGTCATGCCCGCTCTACGCCGCCACCACTCTCGACTACCTTGCGTGTGTGCGTGCGCATACTAGACACTCTTTTTTCTTTCTTTGATTTTTATTTATTAAAAATTTTAATATTCACTAAGATGTTTCACATCTGCCGGGCGTCCCGTGACGGCCACCTTTTTTTTTAATCGTGCATATTCTATATTTTTAATGGAACTGTGGAAGTTGTTGACAGAATTTTGCCAAATGATACTACTTGAGAACTTGTGCCCACTTACTGTTTACTAGTAGGTAGTTATTACTTCCTTTATTGTACGTGGGTTGCATGAATGTACATTTTGAAGTCAGCGTTGTAATAAAATTCCGCTATTACTCTAAACTAGAGACATGCAAACTGGTAGGTGTAGTGCAAGCATTATTTTCTGTTAATAAAATATTCATTATCTTAGTTCTATTTTGCACTTTTTCTGTTAAGAACAATTCTACCTACTATTCAATATAAGTATTGAGTAGTATGTAAACTTGCAGTACTTACACAAACAAATGTTTTTTAGAGTCTGCTGATCTAATCAATTTCTATAGGTAGTTTATATAACATTACCTATCTATCTATAACTTCACGCCAAATCCCTTACGGGGTAGGCAGAGAGAACCGAGCGCCACGTGACTCGATCCTTACATATCTCACTCGCTGCTTTAACATTCATTGCTCTTCTCATGCACGCTCACCGGTTTCTAGGGCTCCCGACGTCACCTTCCGACAGAACACGACCAATTTGGTCAAGGTAGGTAAGTCTTGGCCTTCCACGGCTCCTACATCCTTCCACTTTTGCATTGTATATCTGCTTCGTCATTCTTTCATCCTGCATTCTTTCAACATGTCGGAACCAACGGAGCATGCCTCTTCCTATTTTAACAGCGACGCTTTCTTTCAGACCAACTCTGTATCTAACATCATCATTGCGAATACGGTCTACAAGCGTTACGTCACAAATTTTGCGCAGCGCTCTCATTCCGACCGCGTTTATTCTACTTTCATGCTCTTTCTGCCATACCCAGCTCTCGCTTCCATAAGTTAGTGTTGGGACCAGCACTGCATTGTGTATAGCCAGCTGTGCCTTCTGGCTCAGGTTTTTACTGCCAAGAAGTTTTCCCAACGCTCCATTCACACTATTCCCAGCACTCACTCGTCTTTCCACATCTGTGGTGTACCTTCCATCCCTGCTGAAAGCGCATCCAAGATATACAATCTCATCCACTTGTTCCAACACTTCATCATCAACTGTAATCCTTACATTCGTTCTGGATTCCTCTCTTTCAAATACCATTATCTTTGTTTTCTTCGCATTCCTCTATTACCTACTGTATAAAATTATATTCTCACCATATGGCCCACCTGATGTAAAGCGGTTACTGTAGGTACACCTCGGCTGCTAACACAGTTACTCCCTAGGAGCTTACTGGTGACCTCTCTCTCACGCAAGATCACGACGACCCTCCAGAGAGTTATTATTTGGCTGCGGTTTTCTGTGAGGTGAGGTACTTCCCCAGACGGGCTGGTTCGATGCGTCCTATCTCTCTTAATAACACCCAGACCCAGACAAACAGAAATGTCCATGCACACAAATGTTTGTCCTGTTTGAGAATCGAACCCACGAGCGTAGGTGTCAAAGTCGCGTTATTAATCGCTGCGACACCAAGCTCGTCATAACGTAGGCGCCGCTGCCGGCCGTCTCAAACTTATACCTACTGTTTGGCTTCTGATCATCAGAACGATAATTATAAGCCTGCCAACAAACACGCAAATTACTATTTCATTCAAGACTTGACAATTAATACACTAGTATATATATATATATATATATATATAGTAACTTGGCGAGTCGAATCATATGAATGAATGACATGCCTATTGTCAGCAAGTCACTCAGTACATTATTCTCTTAAGTCATAATAATCTGCATAGATGTTGCAGTTTGTACTTACCCAGTGTAGACACTAACCCAGTCCTACTTTTGTTGAATGTTTTCAAGTAATGATGCTCTTAAACAATTTCTGCACATTGCATTGATAGGCACTTAATACTTGAGTTCCTGTGTTCGCAACAGGTGCGGTAACCTCCTGTATTGCAGGCGTTCAAGACTACGGTGACCACTTTACATTAACACTTTACACTACACATTACCTAGGCCGTGTTGTATTAAAAATGTCTTGAGAGTTTCTTTAGGCAGTGGCATGTAAATAAGTCCAGTTACATATCACCGCCCAAAGAAAGGGACCACGTTAGCGTCACCTCAGTAAGAAAATCGATTTTTGTCATGAAAAATACACTTTTACATGTAAGTTGTGGAGTGACTGTTACAAGTCAATCTACAAACATCAGAGATATAACCAACTTCTAAAAAGGAGGAGGTTCTTAATTTTACTGTATTTTCTTGTATGTTTGCTACGCGATTATTGCGCTAATTATAAATTGATTTTGATGATTCTTTTTTGTTTCGTAGGTCATATTTCATATATCATTCAGAGGTTCTCATGTAAATTTTATTGAAATTGATTTAGCGCTTTTTGAGAAAATCAACAAAAACAAAAATATATAGGTACACAGGTAATGTTTTGGTTTATGGTTCCCTTAATAAAAAGTTTTTGATGAGGTCTTTCAATCCCTGTTTTTTTTATTTACCACTAAAAAGCAAAAACTAAATTATTTTTAAATAAAAAAATATCACCTTCAAAAAACACGCAGGAAAAGGCGAAAAATAACTGGTCAGTATTTTTGGAGTCGGTGCCAGTTTACTAATATTATCAATTGATAATTGATATTGGATTGTCTTAGGTTTTCGCGATTGTTACACATTGAAATTAAACTATTTTTAACGGAATGTAATAATTGAATAACTAATGTAAGACAAATACCACCTTAGTCTTTCCTGCGACCACGGACGCTGCAAAGCGTTCGAAACGTCAGGTTTCAACAAAATAAATAAAACACGCGATACTTCCGTTAAAAATAGTTTAATTTCAATGATATTGGATTATATAGGACCACCTCTGAAGTATGACTTAACCAAACAAAAAAAGATTCATCAAAAGCAATTCAAAATTGGCGGAATGATCGCGTTTAGAAGGTGATTAATAATTTTATCAGAAGGTGATGTCAGAAGACCCAGGAACCGGCGAGCGTGCAGAAAGGAGCTATGAATGTTTGAGAAGCGAGTGAAGTATGTAAGGTCCGCGTCTTATGGCGCTCGGTTCTCTCTGCCTACCCCGCAAGGGACCTGGTGTGTGGATATACATACATACATTGCGTAATAAACATACCAAAAAAATACAGTCTAATTGAGAACCTCCTCCATTTATGAAGTCGGTTAAAAATACAGGTATCATTTGTCTCAGTAACTTTGATGATTTGAAAGTTTTTCATAGAAGAACAAAGAACCTGCAGGAGTGAGAAGAAATCAAGGGTATTAAATATTGTTAATTTTAGAAGTTACTCTATGAGCAATTGATTATACTCGTAGTATTAATTATGCCTTCAGTTGTGTCAACTAGCTTCGTCCAATACACAGTTTCCTTTTGAACACGTTGAAATCTTTTTTCAGCTTGATTGCAGCTTTATTACAAATAAATTAGAACAAAAGTATTAAAGTTTCGATCGCAAAGTGACCAAAACCTATTCAATTGTCGATATGAGGTCTGGTGAACTGCGACGTCCTATCTTGTCGGATTTCCACGATTTTCATAATTTGAACTGAAAGATTCTGAAGCTTATTTATGCGGCAGGCCTTAAAGAACTTAATCCTGTCCTAATAATGGACAGTTCCAACCAGGCCGCTATTTAGCTCGTCAACTGAGACGCATTCCTCCAGGCCTTCCAAGCTATTTTAGAGTTCAAGTTTAGTGTAAAGCTTACTGGAATTTTGAAATCCTTTTGGATTTTTAATCGGGGGAAAGCTTTTGGATGGATTGTTGAAGGTCGTAGAGTAGACTTTACCAAACCTGTCCAATTTCGACCTTTTCGTTTTATATGAATGAAACCTTTTTAACACCCTATTAAATACAGTTAGTTGAGCAAACTGTATTGAATTTTCTCCCAAAATGGATTGAGTATGATCAGAACAGTAATTTATTTTTCCAAGACGTGAAAAATACAGTATCAATCACAAGTGTGCATTTCAGGTTCGAGGCGGAATCGGAACCCTGAAATCAAACAATTATGTGAAACTTAGACAAACTATTCGAGATGGAGATACTACTATCCACCTAGTGATAATTGTGAGTATTAATTACACCTGCGAGAAAAATATGAAAGTAACGGAGATGGAGATAATAAAAGGGTGTGAAGATGTAAGGGAGATTAGAAATTATTTTCCTACTTTACATGCATTATATATGTACTAAGTTGTTTACAATTGTCGGGACTACTCCCCTTATAATCTGTCAATTTACCGCCCACGTACTTGTCAATCACTTTTGAAGAAGTAAGAAGTTTCTTTTCTGACAACCATAAATGATAAGTAAGTATTACTAGTGAAAGAAATTTAGAATAAAAAATAATAGATAGATACTTCAAATGTTTAAGTAGGTAGGTAATGTAAATAATATCACGAGAACTTGTTAAACGTTAATCGCTGTACTAAGAAACAAACTTATCGACGTGAGGTCATCATCGGCAGAGGTCACTTGCGCGGTATTCTCAACAGTTCATCGGAGCCTCGGAGTGACCCCGCCAGTGGACGTATCATAATTTACCTAAACGTATTCTTGATATTGCACGCATTTGAGCAGTCGGTATTTGTGACTAGGAAGCAAGAAACGTGCGCTAATACAGTTCGCTAACTAAGGACAAAATGAAGGCCGAGTTGACTGTGTTGTTGTTCCTCTTTGCCTATATAGAATGTAAGTACTTGATTTTTTATTAAACTTATAGGTATCTACGAGTAAAAACCTTGATAATAAGTTTTCTAAATAAATTGTAATGACGTAATACTTAATGTTGTTTGTTAGGGATAACCACAAGCTATTACTATTATTTCACACTGCATGTTAGGACATTACATAGCGTTTAAAGTCTGAAATAGTTGAATATCATGGAGGGTTGTTGTATTTCTGCGAGTGAGTACAGCTAGTAGGAGGCTTCAGAGAAGGTGAGACGTTAACAGCGATTTACCTGTTCCTTCTACAGTAAGTGTCTATTAGTTTCGGTAACCCCTTCACATTAGGCGGGTAGTGTGTTTGTTTGTCACCTAACGCCGTATAAAATAATTAAAACGTTGGCAGAGCTATACTTCTCCTTGTGAATGTTAGCAATAATATTCAGGAGCACCGTTCCTATATGAAATCTATATGTTTGTCTATGCGTTTGTCTGTGTGAGCATTTTTTTCGAATATTCGAATTTTGACTTCAGATTCGGATTCAGCATAAAAAAGTACAATATGAATGTTCAGGAACACCGTTCCTAGCTCTTAAGGAAAATGGTCAAAATGGCCGACCAATTAAAAAAAAAATCGAAATGTTATATAATTGACGAGCCAGGTGTTCCTCTGGAAATGCAAGCTTCCGCATTCTTAACTGGTTTAACCCTTCGAAACCTGGGTGGTCGTATACGACCGCGAAATGTATGGGAAAACGTATATAACGGGTTCTGACTGCTATAACATTATTAAACTAATTTTGATAAAATTTACACAGTGACAGCTTACATTCCATGTGAACATTTAGACATCCTATACCTATTAGTGGAGTCAATACGGTATTTTTTACTTACATTTTTTTGAATAACAACCGATCAGGCTGAAACTGGATGCATTCGATGGGGAAAGAAAAATGTAGACAAAAAGACCCCAAAAAAACAACAGCCTGATCGGTTGTTAATCAAAAAATTAAAAAAATCGACCTAAATTTATAACATATTAACTGCACTATATGTAGGTTTTTGGTATAACATAAAAAAGATCTAGGTACTCTATATGGTCAATGGCCAGAGACTATACACAGTTAATTACAGGGTAGTAACTAGTAATAGAAAATAGTATTTGCCTAAGTTTTCAATATTTTTAATTTATTTGCATATGGGTAATATGCCATTTTTCTATTAATGATTTGTTCCTAAAACTGTTTTGTTTGTTTCTCTACACTTGCAATTATTAGCCGAAACCGCCTATAGGCGGTAATATATTACCAATTTCTTGTGGTCATTCGAAATGCATGTTATTTATAAACAAATAATATAAAATTGCAGGTCGTAAAACGTACGCGCCGATTGACAAAAATGCCAACCTCGCTTTTATCAACATGGAAGGCGGCGGCAGCAGACCTCCACCTGCTCAACCTCAACCGAAAGCGCAACCTCCACCTGCACAACCTCAACCTGCACAACCTCAACCGAATGCTCAACCTCCATCGAAGACTCCTACGACGCCACAATCGAAGCCAACGAGCCCAACTCCGACTCCCACAAAACCGTCTGCGCCAGTGGTTACACCAATTACTATCAAACCAACCCCGGTGAAACCTGCACAACCATCCGGTCCAATAAAACCCAGTCAAACGACAAACCCATTGCCAGTCTCGACTCCAGGGCCCGGTAGCGTGAAGTCATTAGTAAATTTCTATGACAGTCAAGGGAAAGGTAGTGTTATCAGGCCACATTCATATAGTCAAGCTGTTAAACAAGGATAATGAAATAAAAGTGGCAAACAATTCATTACTGTAACGAACAGATATTAATTTGTTTCACTCCTAAGTTTACAGCAACTAAATCAAATATAAAGGACTGAACATGTTTAGAAACGGGTTTCATTGCAATTATTATATTAGATACTTAAAATTTTATGAGAAATTCACGCTTTCTTATTACGTTATTAAATGCTGCATCATCCGGCAAAAGAAGAGTAAAATGAAAATCGCGCTTTAATGCCCATTAGATTCAGTTTAATTGGTCTTAAACTAATGTTACGTAACGGTGGTTAAATAATGCATACGTAAAGTTCAATTAGAAAAGCAGTCAACGACCGCCACCTCAGCCGGATATAGTGGTATCTAGATGCGACATAAAAGGCGCATTAAGACGTAAACAATTGTAGCGGAGCCTATTTCCAGAGCTAGTGAAAGTGCGTGGACGGCATCCGCGACGCGACGCCGTCGACGATGTCCCCCACCGCCGAAGGCAACCGAGGCGAGGCCGTACAAGAACAGGCGAGACGCCTTCTCGTAGATATGCAATTATTAGTTGAGGCTTCTGACAATGTACCACCGAGATTTAATCGGCTATCTTTGGGTTTATTTTTAAATAAAATGTTAATATGTATCATGGTAATTAAAATAAAATGAGAACACGTATAAACTGAAATGTAACGCAGTGTTATATCTAATATTTGTCATAATACTTATGTGACCTATTCATATCTGAAAGCATCTTCCAAATGATAAATCTTATATATAAAAATCTCGTGTCCCGGTTTTTGTGGTCGTATTCTTCCGAAACGGCTCGACCGATTTTTGTGATTTTTTATGTATATTTGGTAGGAATTAGAATAGGTCGTAAAGCATATTTCAAAAAACATAATTAGAAAAAAATATATAGCAGAACAACGTTTGCCGGTTCAGCAAGTAATCTCTATAATATTGGTACATGAAACCTGAAACCTGAAAAATTTACGGATATTTGTCTGTACTGCGGATTTAATTTGATTAGTCCGGTGACTAGCAATGGCTACCTTATAAATAAGGTCCGTGGGTTCAATTCCCACATTGGATAAACATTTGTATGCATGAACATATCTGTTCGTCTTGATCTGGATGTTCTGAAGGCAGGTAGCTCGCATCAAAGTAGCTCGATTGGGGAAATACTTTCACCGCATAAAAAACTACAGGCTAATAACATCTCCCTGGAGGGCTGTTGTGTCCCCGCTCACTCCCAGGAACAGAATGCGTTTAGAAGTAAGCTCCTAAGGAGTTGCTGTGTTGATAACCACTTCACATCAAGTAGACCGTATCCTGTTATGTATACCGAAGATATATAAAAAAATACATAAAGGTATTATTCGGTGGAATTACGCAAAAATAAAAATCTTAACAGGCTCAAAATAACCTATTATTTCTAATAAAAATACATATTAACTTTTTCTATTAAATTTATGTTGAGTTACATTAGGTCTAATAAATAGTTTCTACTACATAGTTACGAAGGCAGTGTAAATGCGACATTCGATTCCACTTCTCACTCCACTCGGATTAAATCTTC
The DNA here is from genome assembly GCA_947507595.1 of Pyralis farinalis. Taxonomy (NCBI): domain Eukaryota; kingdom Metazoa; phylum Arthropoda; class Insecta; order Lepidoptera; family Pyralidae; genus Pyralis; species Pyralis farinalis. Next base: position 26,230,068 of record OX382259.1, read on the forward strand.
ACCGATAAATATCTCAGCAGGAGAAATTGCCGGATCTGCAAACCAATTTAATTTACCTACATAATCATTGTATGGAATGTTATTAACATTATATTATAATGAGAGTAATTCTAACAAATTATGACGAGCTCGGTGGCGCAGTGCCTAGTAATGCGACTTTGACACTAACGCTCGTGGGTTCGATTCCCACACATGATAAACATTTGTGTGTATAAACATGTTTGTTTGATGCTTGATCTGGATCTTTTTAATAGTGGTAGGGCGCATCAATGCTGTCCGTCTGGGGAAGTGCCTCTACCTTACATATAAATGCTGCCAAAATTCCAACTCTCTGGAAGATTGTTATGTCTCTGCGAGTGAGTGAGGTCACCAGTAAGCTCCTAAAGAGTTGCCGTGTAGCAGCAGCGGTGGCATCGCGCGATTGATACTTAATGTAGTGCAAGCGTTCAAAGGCTACGGTACATCAGATGGGCTGTAAGGTTGTATGACTACAGCTAAATAGTAACAAAGATATTATAAATGTAAGAGGTTATCTCTTACATTTATAATATTTCATAGCAGAATAATATGTCTAAGTATGTTTTCTTCCGAGCGCTATTCCGATTTCTATTCCATTCGGATTTGCGGGGTCTATTACCCAAGCCTAAGGATTTGGCGAAGATACTGAATTTAACATGGAGTGACTGTCGCTAGACTTCCACAACCCAGAGAGGAAACCAAACATTTTTAGATGTAACGTCTTTCGAAAGTTAATTTCTTGGATGTGCGAGTTTTCTCACGATGATATACAATATTGTATGTGCATAAATCCGGAAATACCAATTTAGTGATACAAGGTTTGTACCACACAAGTCCTCATCAGGATTTGAACAAGGTACGAGTCGATTAACAAGTTGGTTCTGTAGCCACTGCTCTATTACTTCTAAGTACGTACTTATTAGTAAATACATAAAAGTGATACGGTAATCTTATTACAAGTAACGGAAAATGATAGTGAAAACTTTGGTATAACTACCAGGACACCTTCACTTTTGTTTTCTTGTCTTAATAGGCTGATGAAAATCTTATAAATATTTTGAATCTAACTTTTTTCTAAAAGTATATGTTTGTAATATGCCTACAATATATTAAAAATATGGCTTCTTGTGCAGTACAGATTGACTAAAAATATCTATGTATACATAGAAAGGATGGTGAGTCTGTACATTGAATATTAAAAAAACTGTGATATGAATAGATCGATATTTTGGTTTGTCTATTTATTAACCGCTTATCACACCCTAATCTGATTCTTATTTGAACGGTTTTCTTATCTGCACACCCCGGTAAGCGTGCATGAGAAGAACTATGTAAGAATGTTAAAGAAGCGAGTATGAAGTGTAAGGATCGACCTATATTGTGCTGGAGTCTCTTTCATTCCTCGCAAGGTACTTGGCTTGAAAATATGGATGAATTATTATTGTATAGCTAATATAAAGTTGAACCAAATATCTAAGTGTCTCACTTAGGTTTCATTTCGAGCAAATGAAATGGCGAGAATTCACTACCGTAGACTACAAACAAATGGTCTGCAGATAGGGCGTTGAAAAAATGTGCCACTTTCACTGCCGTCAGTCTGATTCATTCGCGGTTACGTCGAAGGACTCCGCATTGTTATAACTGTTACGTGCCAGCGACATATTGTGCAACGCGTGGTCCACAAAGCGTTTAATAATAAACAGTGACTCACATAGCCTCCTTTTAAGAACATTTTTGTATACATTGGCCATTGGCTAATAGTCGTTTTCATTGAGAAGAAAGTTGCTTATGCAGTTAAACGCTATATCAAACGAGATAACTTGTGGCGATGTGATGTAACTAGAACTTGAACTATCAATACTCCAATTAGCAATGTAATTTATATAGAAAGTAGTTTAATAATAATAATAATTTAAATTTTAGAAAACGACTATTACGTATACGTTTCTCGTAATTAACTGTTCACTTAATAATCAAAACAAAATATTTAATACAAATATCTAAAATCTTGATGTATTTATTAATGTTATATCCTTAATGTAACGCTACAAAAAATAGAATACTAGGTAAAAAATTAGGTGCACAAATTTCCAAAGAACGTACTGTCATGTACCTGTGCTCGCACGTACTTTAGTGCGATACGTAGAAACCTCAGACACAAAAATATTCATAGACAAAAGACTCTTGAAGTCCAACTTGATGATGATAGAATACTCTACAAAACTTTCACTTGCATCAGTATACTTGAGATCATAAAACATGTATGACAATTAGCGTTATTTTTACAAGGATGATCTGTTAGAGAAAATTGTACTTTAAATACTGCCATTTGAAAACAACAATGGCTTAGAAAACTTCACATTTACATTCACAACTATCAGGGCTGCTAAATCTTTAACGGAAAACTAGAAAGAGTCATGTACAAAACAGATACTAAATGGCAAGTTGGTGCACAGACTTATAAAGTACCTACGTATTTTTTACCCGTGGTCGCACATACTTTACTGCTACATTTAGCAACCTTAAACACAAAATACGCATATAAACTGTAACATAAAATACGCACACAAAAGCTACTTGAAGCCCAACTGACACGATAGGATAATTTTCAAAACTTTTACTTTCATTCGTATACTTGAAATCATAAACATAAGACAGCGTACGCATATCAATTAGCATTATTTTTATACGGTTCATCTATATGGTTCATCTCTTATACTTTAAATGCTAGTATTTGAAAACTAAAATAGTTTAGACCATTTCACACAACTTCACATTTACATTCAAAAATTCCAGGGTTGTCATTTGTTGCCTTCGTTAATTTTTATTACTTAATTTAGTGCAGGGAGCTTTAATAATAAGAAGATAAGAAGTAGATATATGTAGCAATATACATAACTTAGTTAATTATAACAAAATCATATATTGCAGTAGTGTAGTAATAGTGCAATCGTATATTCTACGTCAGTAAATTTACGAAAAATCATTTTAAGCTGCTAAAGAATAGGTAATATGGAGACCATAAAGGACATCGGGACGACAAATGCCAGGAGCACTAAAAATATAACTAGTTGAATAAGTTAAATGTTGAGTACGATATGTCAAATTTTAATCGTAAAGAAATTATTAGTCAGTAAAGAATTTATTAAGTTTTTGGTTGAATAAATTCTTGTGATAAATCTAAGTTAATTTTACTTTTTATTTAAAAAAAGAGTAAAATTAACTTAATTATTTGTTTATTATTCAATCTTTTCTCGTGTAGACTTCACTAACCTAAGCTTTTATAACTTAACTTTTTAGTTTCTTATCAAAATTTCCTCGAAATACAAAAATTCTATAAAAAAAACTTACAACAAAAAGCGGATATACGAAATATGAAATTTGACTTAATGAATAAATTTATATGGGTCTGCCTTGGTCTCTACTTTAAAAGAATACTGTTTGTACTCTCCAAACTCGTGAGCCGTTTTTATTTTCTTCCTAGCGTTATCATGTTTCCCATAGGACTATCATTATAATTATTAGGATTATCTATTATGATTACCCTATCTGAGGTAAGAATTTGGCGAATATACTGATTTTGAAATGGAACGACTGCTGTCGGCACAAGCTGGAGGGAAAATCAGTCTTAGCTCAGGTTAGGTCACACGTCTTTCTACAGATGATTTCTTGAACCAAGTCTCTGATCTGGTAGTTCGGGTGCTCTCTGCTGGTTAAGAATCGAGAACATTTGGCCATCTATTACTAGTCTAACCATATAATCTTATGATTAGTGTCACATTTCATAGATTTCAATTATCAGCTGAAGCGTAAAATTCGCTAACCATAATACCAAAAAGCCTATACCACGTTTATTCTCAATTTTCACCACACAGAACACAGGCAAATAATTTGCTAAAGGATTGATCTATTTATGTGAGTAAGGTCACCAGAAAACTCTTTCAATAGATGCTGCATTGACTGCGAGTGTGGTAACTCGGCTGCAATGCTTTCCGTTTAGTATTCTCATGCATAAAATTAAAGAGGAGGCTATTCGGTGTAATATTTATCATAATATTCTACATAATACATATAGGTTAACCAATGTTAATTTAGTTCTTTTCGCAGCTGATACCAATATCATCGTACCTATTGAAACTTACTTGTAATGAGATTCGACGAATATTCCCTTCTAACAGGTTAAAATTTTGATGAATAAACCATGCATCCTTTTATTTAAGCTTACACCCTACGATAAAGATACTTAAAACAAAGTTAATAATTTCGGAAGTATCATAAATTCAATTCGAAAAGAGAAAAAATAAATTTATTCAGTTGCTAAATCCAATTTCGGTAGCTGTATGGAAGCTCATCGAACTTATAAACAAACAAAAAAACTTTTTTTGTTTAGTTTCAAACAAAAAAAGTTTTTTTCCAACCAATACACGAACAGAGATACGGACGGTAAGCTAGGCTTTCATTTGCCCATAAAATATATTTAACGCAATATTATTGTTTTTTTTATTAGTGAACAATAAACATGGCAGCCCTATGATAAACAATGGGTTATTTGCCTGTGTTGCGCTGTATGGCGCCAGCTAATCTGCACACAATGTTAGAGAGATAATTTAGCGACTTCATACATACATTCTTGGTTGGAGGAAAGTAGGATTACATTTTATTAGCGAAAATGGAATTTCGTGGAATAGAATAGAATAGCACGACGAGCTCGGTGGCTCAGTCGTGAATGACGCGAGTTTGACACCAACGCTCGTGTGTTCGATTCCCACACAAGGCAAACATTTGTGTGCATGAACATGTCTGTTTGTCTTGGTCTGGGTATTTTCTATGTATAATAAGTATGTATTTACAAAAAAAAAATATTTACGTATGTTTATCAGTTGTCTAGTACCCATAACACAAGCTTCGCTTACTTTGGGGCTAGATGGCGCTGTGTAATTTGTCCGACAATATTTATTTATTTATTTATAGAATAAACAATTTGTTAAACAAGTGAGACCAGAAGAAAAAAGTTTGTAAGTAAGTAAATATCACAAGATTACACGTAACTTATATCGCGCGTATCCCGTGGAGAGTTCCTACGACTCTTTCTTAGCGGATGCTGTCATCCATGTGACAAGTCAGAACCCGTTATATACGTTTTCCCATACATTTCCCGGTCATATATGACCACCCGGGTTTCGAAGTTTCGAAGGGGTTAAGGAATGTTACTTTAACATCGACGGTTCGATGACGACGGTTCGATTCTCACACAGGATAGACATTTATAGGCATGAACATGTCTGTTTGTTTTGATCTGCATGTTTTTAACAGAGGTAGGGCGCATCAAGCCGCCCGACTGGGGAAGTATAAGGTGGAGGACCTTACAGAAAACCGCAGCCAAATAATAACTCCTTGGAGGTTTTCTTTGTACAACGTCGGTAGGCATACAAGCATACAGTCCAATGTAAAGCGGTTACCGTAGTCTGGGAGTGCTTGGGATACATTAGAATATCACTCACGCGATGCCACCTCTGCTGTTAAGACAGCAACTCCGTAGGAGCTTACTGGCGACTTCACTTACACGCAGGAACACAACAATCCTGTAGGGAGTTATTTAGCGGCGGTTTTCTGCAAGGTGGAGGTATCCCCAGACGAGCTGCTTTGATGCGCCCTATCTCTCTTAAAAGTACCCAAATCAATACAAACTGACATGTTCAAGCACACAAATGTATCCTGTGTGGGAATCGAACCTGTGAGTGTTGGTGTTAAAGTCGTATAATTAATCGCTGCGCCATCGAGCTCGTCGTGTTCAACAGTTCTGGCGTGACGTATGTGTTTAATACAGGCAATAAACAAAGACAACATTGATTTGACTCTTATATGAACAGTAAAGTACCTACAGCTGCAATTTGTAGGTATAAATTAGTTTTTTTTACAACGTCGGAAGGCATGCATGCACGTATGGCCGTAGTCCACCTGATGTAAAGCGATTACCGTAGCCTATGAATGCTTGTAACACATTAGTTATCAATCGCGCGATGCCTCCTCTGCTGCTAACACAGCAACTCCTTAGGAGCTTACTGGTGACCTCACACACGCAGGAACCCAACAACCCTCGAAGCAGTTGTTATTTGGCTGCGGTTTTCAATGTGGTGGAGGTACTTCCCCAGACAGGCTGCTTTGATGCGCCCTACCTCTCTTAAATTTTATTGTATTTGTGTAAGTTACAGTAAAATTATGGACATCATGTAGATACTCGTACAATGTGGCAACGAAAATACAATTTTCGATTGGCAATAGTCATTTTATTTTCTTTCAATTAATCGATAAAAATGATTTGTTGGAGAAATTGTTGAAGGAATTTTTATCTCATAGTTGTTATATAGTTACGCCCATAACCTAAAGTAAGGGCCTCGGAGCGACGTCAGAAGCAATTTAGATGATTAATGTTTGGAAACGTAACCAGTACAAGATACTCGAGATCGTTGGGCAAATCTTCAGCAAATTGGAATTTCCTGCCAACATCCGCCAAGCGCTGTCACTTTCCTCCTCAAGGCTGCGCCTTTATAAGTGCCTGGCGTTATGAAATAGCCAAGATCCGCCCCCATTCCGCTTGCGTCCGCCTCGTCGGCGGCGGCGGCGGCGCATTGAATCATTGGAGTCGCCCGGCCCATTCTAATGGTTACATTGACGTATATGTGTTACACAACAAAATAGTTTTAGGCAAGGGTCAATGGCGTAGTTACGTGGCCATTGTGAATTTAATAGATGGTCAGATATTCGATGCGGTTTCTTGAACTTTCGTAAACTACAGGTATCGAAAAGTGTTACGAATTCATACCCCCACAAGCTAAAATGTGAATGAATGGAAATAGATTTTTGTTCTTACTACAGATGTAGATCTAATATTAATTTTTAATCATGTAGTACCTATTGCATATCTTAGAGACATTTTAATATAATTTAAAATATCGGTGCAGTAATTACATTCTTATTCTAATTAAACAAATACTTATAAATCCGTATTACTATCGCTGTAAGAGGGCACTAGGGCATCAGTGTTTTTAGTTGTAATAAACAGACTATAATCATTATATTTTTTTATTTAATTATATTACACAGAAATCACATATAGTGGATAAACCTTATAATTTAACATTATAGTATAAATTTGTAATAGTTATACGTGAGAACCTGGTGCCTGGAGTAGGCTTAGAAAGCCATGAGATACGTAATAGTGCTTAGACGACAAAAACCTAGTTAGCATGTTTTTTTAAAAGCATAAAGGTGGTAAACCAGCATACTTCATTCAACAACGAATTCCCATTAAAATGACAAAATTGCATCCACAATAGTTAGATTCATTAAACACATACTTTTTATAAAAACATTTTTTAAGCAATAACAATGAAATACCGGAAAAGAAATACACATTCAAACGACTACTGACAGCATACTCCACCAGATTCCTCCACACAGAAATTATAGCCGTAGTTGATTAGTTTTAGAAAGACGCTGGACATTTACTGGATCGTTACCTAAAATGATCCGGTACGGTCTATTCCACTGTGTTTTACTAAACAAGCGGAATACCATCTGATGCTGATACAAATTCTGATAGATTAATACTGTGAAGGAGATCGTTATTATTTTATGACAAGTTATATGTTAAAGTAACTTTCAGCGTATACAGAAAATTGCGACTACCTGTAAGAGTTCTAACGACGACAAATTTATATAAAAATTTAAAACGTGGATATGAAAAACTCACTTATACATACAAAGATTCTGAAAATCTACAAGTAGGCTACTATAGGTTTTTTTATAAAACGTTGGGAGGCATACGGGCCCACCTGATGTAAAGCAGTAGATTGCGCATGCGACAAGAGTATGCTCAAAAGCCAAAATCCTTGCAAGTATTTGTGACAAGCGAGTAACTTCAGTGCAGGCCAGTGAGTATGAAAATATTCAAATACGTCTGGTAAAATGGAACCATATAAATTACGTAAGTTTAAAGGTTTTCTTGGACAGTTACATTATTTTAACTAACGTGGGACTACAATTATTTTAGAAAAATTAAACGAATAGTTGTATTTGCAAGAAAGTTGCTTATGTATCATATCGAGAACAATTTCGATCAGTACTGATGGGATTTCACTTCGTTCAATTAGAAAATGGCTTGTGTATGCAAAAGAACTCAGTTTGCTATCATATCAAAGTAAACACAGCAATCTAGCGAAGAGAGCCGACCTTGTAGATATTCAAATGAAGGGTATTGATGCACCTCATGATATAGCCTCATTGCTACAAGCTGGAGTACTTTCGAGGTCTATGATATAGTGATGTAAAGTAACCTACATTAATTAGATGTTAGGGAGCTGCCTCGTAGTAATTTTTGAGTAGGCCATCGCTGCTATGGAATTCACCAGCGGAGTTCATGTCTATTATATACTACGTTGAAAATGGAACCTTTCCTAACCTACAGCACGGCAGCGATAAAAATGACAAGCCAGTACTTACCGTTTTGCATAATAATCTATGTCACAACTTTCTTGTAAACGGAACACCGAATTCGGGCTTCATTATTCACTGTCATAATCTATCTGTTCCGATTTACATAAGAGGCTTACGATGCATTATCATTATTATTTCAAATGTGCCAATGCACTGTTCAATACGTATAATGTATTCAATACCATAGTGGTGAAAGTAGATTATAATTATGCATTATCAATATGCCGTATTCTAGACGTCTCTACCTCTCTATTATAATATGGTATTTGCGGGATGTAGCTTTGTTTTTATGAATGATTCAATATTTTTTTTGCCATTTATTTGACTAAAAAAAAAACAAGGACCATGTTCGTCGAATATCTTTTCTTTATGTATGTGTACCGAAATGTGGACGGCCCAACGGATTTGACTAATTTAACCGTGTTCTGTAAAGGTAGTCCCGAATTAATTTTTTGAAGTTTGAAGTTTATATAATTAATTAAAAGACTAGTATTCCGTATTGTCTTTATTACTACTATTACATCATCACGCCAGGTCCCTTGCGGGGTAAGCAGTGAGAACTGAGTGCCATAAGATGCGGTCTTTACCTTCTTTAACATTGATGAGAAAATAAACGATATTTATTATTATTATTATTCTTTAACATTCATATTTCTTTTCGTGCACGATCGCCTGTTCTATGAGCCTCTAACAATTTTATTGAGATAGGCCTTCCTTGGCTCCCTTCCTTTGGCATTGTAGGTACTAGTGTATCAGTTTCGTCATTTTTTAATCCTGCATTCTTTCTACATGAGCGAACCAACGGATCGTCATCCTTTCGCACGACCCTATCAAATACTTTCTCAAGATTCACAAAACGATGGAAAACCTTCTGGTCCATAGCCAGCTTCTCCACGATATTTCGAAGTAAGAATACTTGATCCGTATATCCCCTGCCATTTGAAAATCCACCTTGTGCTTTTCAAAATATATCACCATACCATTTTACCCTCATTCTCCACCCAACATTTAGCTGCTAAGCTGATCATAGTAATAGCCCTGTAATTGAAAATAAGTTCATACGTTATCCCTTATACAAGGTCATGATGACAGCGCGTCTAAAATCTTCAGTCACTGATTTATTTACGGTCCAATGTTCTTAGACTCCTTGAGTGTCAGCAAGTATGTCACCAGTTTTAGACTTTGTCTTATCTAGTCTCGTCTCGAAGTTCTTCGACCGCCTCTCTTAGCCATTCGGAGTAATTCTTTGACGCGTCACTTTCACTAAATCTTTGGTTTAATTCTTGCATCGGCGGTACATTTCATTGTTCTTCTCTTTCATACTATCAATCAGGTGCAAAGATGATACATTATCCAGCCACCTTTTGCCTTTTTGTCACGGAGGATTCAACTTCCGCATCTCACCAGGCATCATCTTTCAGCGTATATCGTTATCTTTGTGCCCATGCTTATTTCGCGCTGTCCACCATACTTTCTTTTTGAACTTTTCCGCATTTGTTTACATCTGAGTCGGAAAGTCTCGTCTTCGCAAGTATTTCATTGACTAGACGTACATTTGTACTACTTACTTTTTGGAAGTTTTGGCATGTTAACGTTTGTTCGTTAATGCCTCTACTATAGAAATCTTGGGGTCAGGAATCCATGAATTACTAAAAGGAGTTTACACCGCCTGCCTGGATTTGCAAATTTTCTCATATAAATAGTGTTATCCAGACTCAAAAAATATGGATGAAATGAATCAATTGGAGCATGATCGAGTAAGTATGGTGAGAGATGGAGAGTTGTGGTTGGAAACTCTGCATTCAAAACTAGTTCAAAACAGAAACAGCTACTTGTAGCCTGTTATTCTAACGACTAACATCTACTTATAGCAACTTGTAGTTGTTAGTTACTTAGTTATTCTAACATCTACAGCGCCTGAGGATGCCTCGTGGAGTGGCAAAACACGTGTCGCAACGACGACCGATTCTACTAAAAACTGCTGTGCGGCGTGTGTCAAAATGCGTACTTTTTGACGTTTAGTTAAGCGATCTGACAGCAGCGACGTTTAACGAAACGTCAAAATGTACGCACTTTGACACACGCCGCCCTGCGGTGCAGTTGCAGTTTTTTAGTAGAATCGGCCTACAGGGTGGTCATGGCAGCGACGGTGACGTGTGTATGCGGTTTCTGTTCCAGATGGCGGACGACCGCAGCAACCATGGCATCGACGGCATGTTTTCACGGATATACATTATGTTTTCACAAATATATTGATAAGTGGCAGTGAGGATATTTATTTCTTTGAACTTAGAAGGTACCGGTAACCTATATAAAATTACTACTTAACAATATCAAAGCTCCATCTTGAAACTTTAAAACTAGTGCCGACCCGAGTTTTTTATAAACTACAAATAACTTATTAGAGAGGATTCTAAAATTCCTAACCTCTCTAAATTAAGTAAACAAAAAACCAATTATTTATTGTCGACTGAACTGCATTAAATAGTTGTCAGTATAAGAAGATTGCATTATGATTCCGTTATTCGCTCTAATAGCGCGTTACCTACGTGTGAGCATAAACCGTTGGAAACTGTGCACATGTCGAGATGAAAACAGAAAGTATTACTTACCAAATTCGTGCACCTTATACGAACACAATGGGCAATTTATTCGATTTCACTCTTTCCGTCAATTTCATATTTCTGCTGCACAGCCGCTGCTTGCGCATACAGGCACCCGCCAGCGTATTATGTGAGTGGTAAAATCTATTCATATTTAATGCCTGTCATCATTGTCGATATCTACAGTTATAGACCAGAGACTGTCTTATAATTACAGATATCTTTATAATTGAAAGTGTATGCCGACTGTGAACGTAAAAGAAATCAGCAAAAGTAATTTGCTTTTAATGTGCAACAAATGTAAACTGACCAAGAGCAAGATATGAGTGGATAGGTAGGTAGCCTTCGTAATTATCAAAATGAATACGCTAACAAGCATCTAATTTAAGAAGATTTTCTTTTTTGTAGTTATGAAAAAGAAAGAGCATAAACATTACGTAGTTTATTTTTTGTAGTTTTCAAAATGTATAAGTTGACTTGATTGACAAGATTTTTTGTAGTTATCAAAATCAATGTATCTACGTTTAAAAGCCCAAATATTGTCAAGTATATTATTTTATGTAACTAGGATGGCATACCGATATCGTAGCCTACTATGACCGCTTGCAACATCAATAGCATCACTCACCGGTTGACAATCCTGTAAAAACGTTATAGTAGAGTTGTATCTACAACCGGATCGCTTGTCAGATAAAACTTTCTTGCACTGCATATTATGCGACATTTTTTGACTAATTTTATAAGAACAACTTTCCATCTATTGACGAATGGTTTGATTGTAGACGAAGCGCACGCGTAGTTTTCATGGAACAACTCATCTGAGCATACCACATTCGACAATCAGTAGCACGCACAAAAAGCAAAACACGTAGAAAGCGCGCGAGTCTTAAAAAGTTCACAGGGACACCAAAGACACCAAAGCTCGTGGGTTCGATTCCTACACAGGACAAACATTTGTGTGCATAATATGTCAGTTTGTCTTGGTTTAGGTGTTTTTAAGAGACGTAGAGCGTCTCAAAGCAGCCCGTCTGGGGAAGTACCTCCACCTCACAGAAAACCGGAGCTAAATGACACCTCCCTAGAGGGTTGTTGTGTTCCTACGTGTGAGTTAGGTCACCAGTATGCTCCTAAAGAGCTGCTGTGTTAGCAGCAGAGGAGGCATCGCGTGAGTGATACTTAATGTATTACAAGCGTTTCTAAGCTACGGTAATCGCTTTATATCAGGTGGGCCGTATGCTTATATGCCTTCCGACGTTAAATAAAAAAAAAACAAAAACGAGTGTGCTTTACACCACACGACCGAAGTAAAACTTCTTTAGCTACATAGTGTGATACAGACAATAGGCCTGCACTGTGTCTTAGATATAGAAACTTAACTCGCTATGAGAGAAAGAGAGAAAGAAAATGTGTGCTCGCACCTATCTCTCTTGCCCCTACAGTAATATACGAAACGTAACTCTCTATCTTTCTATCTTCACTAACTTATATCTCCCTCTCAACTTCCGTTCGTCTCGCCCGATCACACTTTTCGTAACGCTCTCGTCACGTCACCAGCTTACTCCCCAAATCAAGCGTGCGTATAGAAGTTTTACTCCAAAAATAGTTTCTAAAGCGAATCATTAAATTATGAATTGAATTCCTTGAGGCGGGTTTCTCTAGAGACTACAACAACAGGGTTACCCTCAACTACGTGCAAGTGATACCTCTGGTGTTTACAAATGTTTACAAATTTAAAAATTCATGTTAACTACTTAACATTAAGCAAGCCGTAGTTGCTATATTAGTAGTATGGAAAAGTATCTTCTTAGTTTTAACAATTCTTTCTGTAATAATAATCTAACAGTAATGTTTAAATAAAAATTAATTATTTTTTTGGTATCACAAATATTTGACGAGGCCGGTGGTGGCGCGGTGGTTAGCACTTTTATTTTTTTTTATTTTAAATAGATTAGATTTAGAATAGATTATGATATATTTTTTTATTGATGGCAAAAGTACACAAGTAAGTACTTACTTGTGTACTTTGCCATCAATAGTACCATGTCCTCCGTAACGATTTCGTTACATAGAAACTTTTTTTTCCACTCTTTAATTATTTTGAATTTGGAACGTGTTTTCTATGTTTAAAAGTCTTTCGTTCGGGAAATGCCCGCCGTTTTACATATTTTTCTCGTGTTTATTATCAAATTACAATATGGATTGGGGTGTTAAAGAAAATAGGATTGCAGTTGCTTGCACAAAGTGGGTATGGAGCCGTCGGTCATTTTCAAGACACTTCAAAAGCTTGGTATCAGCCGTATGTTTGTATATCGTACTATCGAAAGAAATACCAAAACTTCCTCTGTTGAAGACAATAAAAGATCGGGGTAAACGCGTGCTATTCGAACTACAAAGGATGTTAATGCTGTTAAAGTCAGAATTCATCGAAACCCCATTAGGAAACAAAAAATCTTATCAATGAAGATTCTCGCTAGGACTCTGTTGCAAAATGAAGATTCTCGCGTAGATGAAGAGTCTGTTGCGTATAATAAAATTAAACCTTAAACTCGGCGCGATCAAAACGTCTTCTGTCCCGATATGCAGGCGAAAGGCAGAAAAATATCCTCTTTACTAAATATCTTATCAAGAAGTCATAAAGCTTTAATTTTGTGAAAAAGGATTGAAGACTTCAGCCAAAGTGTATCAAGAGACTGTCTTGGAGCGCGTTGTGAAACCTCTCAATAGCATACTTTTTAAAAATTTACCGTGAACTTTCCAGCAGGACTCTGCACCTTTTGTTATTTTAAAACCACTAAGGTGTTAAGGATACGGCCTGCCTGATGGTAAACAGTCACCGTAGCCTATGGACATTTGTAACACCAGAAGTGTCACTCATACATTGACGACACTCTAAAAACTTCTTCACGCATATCTTGAAGAATTCCATGCTGTAGTCTCTTGGAAAACCCTCAGCTGGGAGCTTATTCCACAGCTTGAGAGATTTCGGAAGAAAACTTTTCTGGAACCGCACAGTACGCGACCATTGCGGTTCCAGCGTGTGAGGGAGAGTTCCCGCTGTCAGCGAGAGGTGCGGTTTTAAAATTTGCTGTCGGCATCATTTAGAACAATTCTTCAGAACACAACCCGTTGTACAATCGGTATAATATAAAGGGAGGCAAAATCTCTCCTTAAACTTAACGGTTCCGTGTGTGTAATTGTAAGCTTAAGTGTTAAGTGTAATCTTAGGATTGTCGACAATTCTCACAGCTCCTCTCTGAATCGAATCACATGGTCCAATCTGGTATCCAGGTGCTCCCGCCCAAAGGTGACTGCAGTACTTCAAAAGCGGTCTGACTTGAGACTTATATAACATAAGTCTTTGCCCCGCGCTGAAGTACTGCTTGGCTCTGTTGAGCACACCAAGTTTTTTGAACGCCAGCTTGACCTTCTCCTCCAGGTGACCTCTAAACTGAACATATTATATGGTACAGCAAAAAATATCTTTTTTGGGTGCAGTGCTGGTTGCATTAATACACATAGGCACATGTAGTTTATTGTTAGAAATCTAAAATTGTTCATAATAAATTAATTAAAAATTACTTAATAAATAATAATTATATCGTTAATTAGATATTAAATTCTTCATTATAAGAAAATGTAATAAATATTCGAAATTGATTATAATATATAATTACTTTGCCGAAAACCGCAGTCAAATAACAACTTCCTAGAGGGTTGTTGTGACCCTGCGTGTGAGTGAGCCCACCAGTAAGTTCCTAAGGAGTTGCTGTGCTAGCAGCAGAGGTGGCATCGCGCAAGTGCCACTTAATATATTACGTTCATAGGCTACGGTAACCGTTTTACATCAAGTGGGTCGTATGCTTGTATGCCTTCCGATGTTGTATAAAAAACAGAAAGCTAATCTGCTTAAAGATGTAGCAATAATGCTAAAGTTACATCTGTATAAACCTGCGGAACCTACTACACGTACCAAGAAAACGCCTAACTTCTTTTCGGAGGGAAGGTGTAGGGAAGTCTAAGATCGCCTGAATTTTAGAAGGGTTAGCTCTAAGACCCTTTTCATTGACAAGGTACCCCAGACATTTTATTATTTTAGAAAGAAACTACCTTTTTCAATGTTAATAGTAAATTTAGCCAATGTAAATTTTTCGAGGACCTTTAAGTAACAAGGAGATATGTTCCTCAAATTATTCAGATATAATTATTATATCATCTAGGTAGCAAAACACCTTATTATCGAAGTCAAGGGTAAATAATGTATCCACAAGTCTTTGTTGAGTGGCTGGGGCATTGGTTAAACCAAAAGCCATAACAACAAATCTGAACATATCTCTACCCGGTACGTCGAAAACAGGATTTATCCTTATGAGAATCATTAAGACGAATTTCCCAAAATGCTTTAGCAATATCGATACTAGATAAGAATTTAGCATTTTTCAGATTGTCAATAATTTCATTAACAAAGGGATAGCTGTAAGCATCGCGACGAGTAACTGAGTTGGGTTTTCTACTATAGACGCAATAACGCCATTCGCTGTTCTTTTCACGAGCCATAACAACAGGAGAGAGCCAAGGGCTTTCAAATTTCTAGATTACTCCCCATTCAAGCATTTTATCATCTTCAATGATAAGAGCGCGTTGTTTTTCTGGAGATTGTCTATAACAACGTTGTTAATAGGAAGACTATTTCCAGTATCTGTACGGCCTAATTTGCTTATTTTTACAAAAGAGATATTTTGAAATCGATTATTAACATCGCTCGCAATAGCTTTTGAGGCTCTGACTACCGAAGTTAAGGAAAGACACGGTTGAGTATTAGTTTCCAAAGTGTTAGAAAGAATTTGAGGTAGTAAGTTGATTTTTTTCCGAAAATCAATACCTAGTATAAGAGAAGGTATTATTTTAAGAAAAACATTAGCCTTAATTATATTTATTAATAATAGGTAGGTTTACATAACCTAAAGATTTTATTTTGCCATCATTAGCTGTAGACATTATTATTTGTTCGGATTTTGATAAATGGAATCCAAGTTTCAATATTTCTAATTAAGAGTTATTACCTAGAATAGTTACAAAACTACCGCTATCTAATAACCCTGAAAATAAAGTATTACTAATAGAGATATGAATGAAAGGTCTTTTATAATCTTTCTCAACATCGTAAATGATCGAGGTAGTTTATAACACTGAAAAGAGTTACGAAGTACAGATAACCAGTTTTTCCAATCTATTGGATCGAACATTGTACCGAAGTCCTTAATTAGTTTTTTGAACCGCTATTATTAGTAGTTTTAGAAGTTTTATTTAAACATCTAGGACAATTAGGGGCTCTATCACTGTTGAGGACCGCAATTAAAACAAATAAAAAATTTTGATCTCTTTACAAGAACTAAAGTTGTGACCATAATAAATACGACAACGTCTACAAAAACTGGGAAAGAGCATGAACTTGTACGGAATTAAATCTATAGTTTTTTTGAAAGTTGCTAGTGTAAGAAGAATTAGGTTTAAAATAATTTGTTTGATAATTATAACCAGTGGAAGGTTTGACTTTCTAACTAAACTTAACTATTAATGGATTGGAAGGTTCAGTTTTAGGCTCCTGAAAATTACGATCCTAGTGTAATTTTTTTTCAAATTACGACAAGTAGAAATTAATGAGACAACATTAGTTATATCCTTTAGTGCTAAAAATACGAAATAGTGAGGGCAGATATTTCTTAGTAAAATTTCCAATTGCTCTTCCTCGTTTAGTTGTTTAGTGAGACTAAAGAACATTCCATGCATTATAGAAACGTATATTGTAATAAATTCGACTTGTCCTTGAGTTAGATTACGAATAGCGCTAAGTAATTTGTAGTCGTAATCAAATTGACCAAAATCGTTGATCACTAAGTTGGAGATTTCATCCCAGTCGAGCGCGACTTTTGGAAGCGAAATCAAAGTAAAGTACTATCAGAAAATATTTCAAATACTTATTGAACTAACTGTTCCTTTTCAATGTTCCTAAAAAGTGTAAATATTCGTACATCAATTTTCAAAAGAAATGATCTAAGACAAGTTTTACCATTATAATTATTTATTTTAAGTTCTGAAAGACTTTTATCGGACTGAATGAAATAAGAAATAGACTGTGGATAAGTCAGGACCAGGAGTATCATCGAACATGAATGATAAGCCGGTTCTATTTGGTCAGCATAAGGCTCCATACGTTGTTCAAATGACGCGAATTTTGTTTTCAGTTCATTTAGGTTATT
Source organism: Pyralis farinalis (assembly GCA_947507595.1). Taxonomy (NCBI): domain Eukaryota; kingdom Metazoa; phylum Arthropoda; class Insecta; order Lepidoptera; family Pyralidae; genus Pyralis; species Pyralis farinalis. Next base: position 26,247,442 of record OX382259.1, read on the forward strand.
TAAAAGTTCAGTGGCTAAGTCTATATCAATACCTTTTAGTCTATGATATAGATGATTTAAATAAGTAAAAGTTTTTTCAAATATATACGGTTGCCGGATTCAATTTGTGTGATTTTAGTTTCAACGTAAGAAAATGTAGACAAAATTTGAGCTAAATCATCACCGACTTCCAGAAGAGGATCAGCAATTTGTTAGGGAGGAGATGAGATTCTAGATATATATATGTTTTAATTTAACTACAGAGTCAGTAGGTTCCTTCAAACGAACAAGTACTTCATATTGAAGTTCAGCATTATTAGAAGTTCGTAGGAAATAGGTCTAGCCATTATTAAAGAATATTAGGAAGATTAATAAGAAAATATAAGGATTTTTAATTATTCGTTAAATCTAGTTTAAGTTGGAGAAAAACTTAGTTCCGATCAAGCAGAGGGTGCAAGTAAATATTCCTCCAGTTTCCCATCTAATTAATAAATGGAACTAAACAAGAAAATTATTAGTTATAAGATTCAAATATGAAAAAAAAATGAGCACAAAACCAGTGGCGTTATAACCCTAGCCTTGGTTCTCTAAGAATACGTGAATTAGGTAAGACAATGTCTTGACTAGTGCGAGGTAAATAGAAAACACGTTAGTAGCAAGAGATATGTGAATAAGTATATGCAATCCCTTACTTTAGAAATGTCAAACAAATATTGTCAGTAAAAAGACAATAATATGCCGCAGAGTCCTTAAAGAGGTAGCCAGAGAAAACCGATATCTAGACATTAGAAAGTAGAAGTAGTGGTAGATTAAAATAATAAAGGAGAAATGTATAGAGTTCTCTCAAGTCCGCCCGCCCAGAATAGTCGAGTAGGATAGTCCGTTGCTCTTGTAGTCCAAGAGTATCGAAGTGGAGCACTGTATATTCTACAGCAACATTCCAAAATGCCCCACGTTGGGCGACAAACTGTAAAGTTACCGAAAAAATATCAAATTAATAACAACTAATATTTACAAATAAAGTTATAAAAAAGACTGGTTCTAAAAGTTCGGGCTAGGTCTGGCTTAAAGAACTCGCGTGGATAGATCTAACCAAAGTTCAAGAGGGTTCACTAGGAGGCCCCGGATGGAGGTGGCCGGCAGTTCCCGGACACGTCGGGAGGTCCGGACGGAGATGTTGGCCGTAGTCGTGTAGTTCGCCCAGCGAACCACAGCTAGCGAGCAGGATCGTGAGGCGCTCACAGTCGCAGGAGGTCGCCGGCGCTGTTGAAGTCGGAATCAGTGGAGATCGCCTTGCGGTCCACCACCGCGGCAGTCAGAGGTGCCGCGGACGCAGTAGACGCGGATGTACACGGCGAGAGAGGTCGCCCTGTGGCCCAACACAACAGGGGACAGGGGAGCACACCGCACACAGAAGAGCACACCGCACACAGAAGAGAACAGCCGTGATGCACACCGTGCGTTGCTCACTAAATCTTTGCGTAGACTGCCTTTGTTTCCTTCTCGTCGGACGTTTATATATTTAAATTTTATATATTAATTTTTGTGACAAATTTTGACAGGACATTCCAAATGAAGGATCGCATTGTACATAACAATGAGCGAAAAGTTTCTATATGTATTAATATTATAACATAATATGTTATTATGAGCTATACATAAACCCTTCTATAAGGTTCCTGTATCTGCAATTTCGTGTGACATGAGTAAGGTTTTCGATAATGTTCGTAATAGATACACATGTTTAAGCTCGAAAAAAAGAGATGTGTGGACCGATTTATAATTGCTAAGGACTTATCTTGGAGAACTCAGAAAAAAGTCAATTAATTCAAAGAAAACATTAAGTATAAACCTAAATTAAATGAAACCTGCAGCATAGTCTAGTAATCTCACTACTTCCTTGCAGCGAACAAATTCATTTCAAATTTTGTTCGCTTTCTGTTGAATTCGAGATTTTAATTTCACGGTCGGCGATGTCGTGTATTTAGATATAATAAGTACCTGTCAGTAAGTAGGCACATTACTTTATTATACATACTTATTCTATTTATACATTCTTGTAAAAGATGCCCAATTATTAAACATTACAGAAATCAGGATAGTGTTATAGAATATAACTTTTACGAGTACATATAAAAAGTGAAACCGATTTCATTGAAGTCAACGCTTATTTACATCGTTTCTTCGGCCATTACTGGCGTCGACTTTTATGCAGTTGGTTTCGCTTTTTTACTAAAAAGAATGATTAAAATAATAACAGTGTTATAAAATAACATGATGTTGATGTTCACGTTTCAAGGGCACATTGTGTGACAAACACACAACACACAGCAAAGAGAGACAGCTCTCTCTCTCTCTCGCTGTGTGTGTTGTGTTTGTCTAACTCCACAATCTGAATATACTATCGCTATATTTCAGAAACAAGAATATTTAACCGACAAGCTCCTGAAGGTTTTTTATGCCACGGTAACCGCCACATTAAGCTGGTTTGCTACCCAAATTGAATAAAAAAATCTTATGTCTTCAATCACTTTAATTTAATTAAATAATTTAAAAAGAGGTAGGGCACGACGCCGACGTTGGCCCGACTGGGGAAATACCTCCACCTTACAGAAGACGGTAACCAAATAACAACTCCTGTCGTGTTCCTGCGAGTGAGTGAGGTCACCAGAAGATGAGGAGTCGCTGTGTTGACAGCGGGAATGGCAAGTGGTTCATAGGCTACGGTAACTGCATTACATCAAGCGGACCGTTTGCTTGTTTACTTTTTGTAGTAGTATAAAAAAAATACTGTTGAAGTAGGTACCCCGCGGCGGTGAATCCGAAGTTAAAGTGCATCCTACTTAAAATCGCCCGCATTATAGAAAGTAACATTTGGATTGCATCATGGTTTAGAGCAGTGGTGTTTAACCTTTATGGCACGACCCTGTATGTGTATATTCACGCCAGGTCCCTTGTGGTGTAGGCAGAGAGAAGCGAGCGCCATAAGACACGGTTCTTACACACTGTCCTGGCACAACCCTCTTAACATAATTTTTTTAATATATATACTATATATACTAATACTATATATAAACTAATACGATTTTTTATATAACGTTGCAAATCATACTAGCATATGGCCCACCTAATATAAAGTTACCGTAGCCTATAAACGATTGTAATACATTAAGTATCACTCTTGCGATGCGAGCTTACTGGTGACCAGGAGCGCAACAACCCTCTATGGAGTTGCTATTTCGCTGCAGTTTTCTGTGAGGTGGAGGTTCGTCCCCAGATGGGCAGCTTAGATGCGCTCTCTTAAAACATCCAGACCAAGACAAACAGACATGTTCATGCACACAAATATTTGTTCTGTGCGGGAATCGAACCCACGAGCGTTAGGTGTCAAAGTCGCGTCATTCACGACTGCTGATAAATAGTTGTTATCTTTGTTATAATCATAATTTCATAACCGAAACTGACACTGGCTGACAGATAAAACACTGGTTAAACCCTGGACTTACAGATTTAGTAGGTAAGGGTTTTTTTATACCACTAAGGTGGTACACAACTATACAGCCTGCATGAAGCAACTACCATAGCCTATGGACAATTGCAACATCGAGACGTCATTTGTTCCTTGCCGGTATTATACTCGTAACTTGTTTGCGCATTTTTGAATAATTTCGAGTTATCTTACGTAGTTCGCTCCACTACTTAAAAGTGTTATTAAAAGAAAACATTTCTGGAACCGAATAGTACTACAGTAGTAGTACAGCCATGAAGAAAACAGTTAATAGAGAACCGATGACACGATTTTCCGTAGTAAATAAACTTTCGGATACGGGTGATCAACATCGCGTCACTTATCGGTCATATTAGTTAAAATCGAACTAAAAGTGGTTCAAACCAAATGACGACCAACTTATGATATATAATTAGGTTTAATGTAATATGAACTAATGAATTTTATAAACATTTAAAATATTACTACCTATTTTAAAAATATGTGAATTAGCCGAAGATTACTCAGATAATTTAGTAAAAAATATGCATATAGCCTAAGTAATTAAACTGTATTTTTTTAAAACATGTTTTAGAAGTATATATACAGTTTAATTACTTAGTCTATGTGTATTAAAAAATGTAAATAAAGTTACTATGCATAATAAGAATAGTCATGGGATTCTGAGGGTCAAAATGAGATAAGAGATCTATCGGCTCCACCTGTCTCTTTCTTCCGAGCCGTCCATTATCAGTTATTGTCTTTGATTTTGGTTATACGGACTTTGATTTACTGCTTTTTGATTGGTTTGTTAATTATACAATACCCTCACCGTCGTCAAGATGGCGCTAGCTATTAGTATTGCACTTAAAGATTTCTGCGTACTTTGGAGATAATGGAGTCAAAAAATCTCGAAATACGAAATAATCGTCGTAACCAATATTTTTTTTAACGTATTGGTCACAATAGAGTTAACAATTTTTTTTTGCCTACCATGTACTCTGAATATTGACGCACTCGCTTTGTCATTTAGTATTAGTAACAGGTAGAGAAAGAGTGCCAAAATAATTCATCGACATTAGATAAAAGACAAAGGTCCTGTGAATAAATAAATAATTGAATTTTAGGTCATAGTTGTATGCTAATGAACTTTATTTTAAGTCGTTATAGTGAGAAGAAAAACCCTACGCATATGGGCACACTATCGGGAAACTGAAAACAAATCGCTACATGCAGATATTCCGAGAAACGATACAAACCTGCCAGTCTACAGAGGATGACTAAACATTTGTTAAAATGCCCGAATTGGCCGGAACATCAAACAAGGATCAACTAAACCTGCAAGCGTTATCACGGTGTTGCAAGCGCTTCCAAACAATGAGAATATAAGACCAGCTACTGCAATATATGACCAGCCACTGTCATCAATGGAAAGCTCCCTTTTCCCTGTCCGATGGAGCTAAACAAAATCTTAACGCACTTTTAACGAAGGCTATTTATGTGACTAGAACACCTTTATCCACATTTGACACCCTCTATGGATAAATTTCTTCGAACAACTCCAGACTCTGTATAAATTTAGGACCAGAAAATCTCTCTCCACCAGCATTTTAGATAATATATATATATATTGAAATGCAACGAGTGTTAAAAGATGACATATCGTCGCAAAAATATTTGCACTTGTAACTTCATGTTTGGTGCAACTGCAGAAATGAAGGAATAATTAATTTTCTTATATCAAAACCACAACCAATATTTGTGAAAAACTTAACAACGAGAGAAAATCGACACACAAGCGAGTATAATCTCAAGAAACATCAAATATCCAGGAGGAGGATCCCATTGGTCCTCTGAGAGTTCCATTATGGCGAGTGAGGTTATGTGCCGTCAAGTGGTTTATTGCTTTGTTCGTATAGCCTAGTAGTATTCTACTTTAGTTTATAAGTATTGTGTGGGTATAAATTATAATATGGAACAATAAAGAATAGTTGTATTGTATTGAACGCGATTATTGCGGTTCCAGTATGTGAGGATGAATTTCCTTCCGACAACGAGCAGTACAATTGTAAAAGGAGTCTCTTGACATTGTATAGAACAACTCATTGTACAATATGTAGAACACACAAAGCGAGGCAAAGTTCCTCCTTAATCTTAAGGATTCGTGGATAATTCCCACGGCACGCCTCCGAATCGAATCGCAAATTCCGTCAATCACAAGTTGGTATCCGGATATATATAGTGCCGGGTGATTTATGAAAATACTTAAGTACGACGCCATAGCTTTGTATTGAAGAATATATCTTGTTAAACATAGAAAGTTGAAATAAAATTGCTTCTAATCTGGTGAAATACGCGTATATATTTAGTAATATTACCGTTAATATTTCCCACGCACATTACTCACATAACGATGACATCAATCGCGTCACCAAAGGATTTCAAAATCCTTGCAGAGCGCGATCCGGGATACAGGCTGTGGTGTGATACACGGCGGAACTTTCACGCGTATAAAACGCTGCTGTAGCCGGCGGGCGCGACCAGTGCGCTCGGTATCTGTGAACCCCTGAACACAAGCACGTGCTGCGCGCAACACGACATACGCGCCCGCGAAAACGAAAGTGACAGATGATCAAACCCAGACTGTGACATTAGGATCTGTGATTGTGTGAACTCTGGAGCAGTGATTGGTAGCTGGCTGTGTTATCCTGAAACTGTTTCTTCTGTGCCCGCATTGAGAACTCACCTGAAAAGGTACAAATGGATTTTTCTCTTGGATTGAAAGAAAAATATGGGTGATTTGTGTTTGGACAGTGTATGTGTGATTGTGCCGATATTATGCTGAGATTTAAAATCGCGTAATATTGCTTAATCATAATAGTTTGTGTATGTACTTTAAGAGAACATTGGGAAGACTTAGTCTAGTTAGCGCTCATAAAAGTAAAAGTATTTTCGACTAGCTGTGCCTCTTTGTTTGAAAACATGCATAGTTTCTAACTATGGTGAATTTAGATGATAGAAGTATACAGACGACAATGAAAAAAAAAAATGATAATTTATAAAATTATATTTAACTAGCTACTACCCGCAACTTTACGCTCGTAAACTTTGGTCTCTCAAAGTTATCTCTAATTAAGCTCTAACTAAGCTCAAGAAATAACTTAAAATATACCAAAGATAAAAATTAACTTTAATATATTTACCTGGACCATAAGCTCTCATCCTGTAAAATGTTGTTAAAGTTCATTCGATAGTTTTTGCGTTATTCGTTAACAACTGATAGAGAGACAGATATAGATAGAAAGACCACTAAAATATATACTTTGGCCTTTGATTGATAGGAGAGTCCAACTACATAATTATTTAAAAACTAGCTGTGCCCGCGACTTCGTGTATATTTATATTAATAAAAAATAAAAATAAATATTTTTTCTAAAATAAAGGTAGCCTAAGTTACTCCTTATTACATCAGCTATCTGTCAGTGAAAGTCCCGTTAAAATCTGTCCAGCCGTTTCAGAAATTAGCTGGAACAAACAGACAAAAATTGTAAAAATATTCATTTTGGTATATGTACCGTGTATATATCCATATGCATTTAGTAAAAAGCGGTTATTTTAATATTACAAACAGACACTCCAATTGTATTTATCTGTATAGATATATAATCCACATACTAACTTGCTGCTACCACTTTATTAATTAATCGTTTACGTGTAGACTACATTGATCTGTCCATTATATGACTTCATAATATATAAATGTACTTATTATGCAAGAAGGTTATTGTGGTCGATTTCGCTATTCGGCATCAAACCACTAAAATTTTATGTCTGATCACTAAGCCTTATGATTTGTGCACGAATTCAGAATAACTGAAAAATCAAGCAAGCTCGTGAAATCCACCGTTTCCATCCTTTTAAAGTATAGATGACTTTTAAGTGATCTACGCACTACGTAAAGACCTGTCACAGCGTGGAATTCTTTTCATCTCGGATATTACCGGCGCTGTAGAAAGTTGCATAATTTTGCTTTCACTTGCGTTCGCCAAAATAATCTTTCGCATGTCGTGAATGTTTGAAAAAGCGCATTTACATGTGCCCGGTGTTTTTTACTATACGCTGTTGATGACTTCTTGTTGTGGGGTATAAAATTTTGTAATCAAACGTATTCTTTATGCCGATAGAAATAAGAGTTAGGTGACTTTAGAAACGACATGTGGTGTAGCCGGTGTGGAAAGTAGGGCATGCGTCACAGAGCTCGCATTTTATAGGTGTACTGAGGGGTTTCTCGTATACGTTAATATGTGAAACTGTAGCAAATAGGTTGATATAAACTTGATCCGTTAGGTAGGGTTGACAGAGCTCATTCACAACCGCTGTTGAATAGGAAGAGTGAATTACGATAAAATTGAACTTTAAGCGATACGATGTTGATCACATCGTTGCTGCCGATATTGTTTATCTTTTAATATACATAAGTATATTAAAGAAGAATATACATAAGTAAATTCAATAATGAAGAAATTGCATGACGAAGGAAATCAAATTATGTATGAATGTTGTATGGTATGAAACCAAAATATAACCTTGAATAAACTAACGCATTTAATTTAGTTGCATCCTTTAAGTTACTTATGACAAGTACCTTTATGTGTAAGTATATTTACAATATTTTCTTTAAATACCTCAAATAGGTGGCGTAATGTACTTAAGGCACCGACACGTATTTAGTTAATATAAAAAAGATTATAATTGACTTTTATTTTTACATACGGACTTATTATTAAGCAGTGGCAGCCCATCAAATTCTGGCATGTACTACTCAATTCGTGTTTTCGGATTTATTTACATATTTGTAAACATCACTAGCTCGGCGGTGAAGGAAAACATTGGGAGGAAACACGCACGTCCAAGAAATTGTATTTCGTAAGATGTGTGCCCTAAGAAAGGTCTGGTTTTCCCTCTGGGTTGCGGAGGTCTGATGGCAGTCCCACCATATAAAAATCAGTACTTTCGCCAAATCCTTAGGCTAAGGTAATGGACTCCACCAATCCTAATAGACTGGAAACGAGATAACGCGAAGAAGAAGAATATTTACGTACAGACTTATCATGTTCTCGTAATATGATAAGCACATTGTACAAGAATCGTAACGATTACGCGTTTCGGTGTTCGATAATTAATTTTCTTGGTCGGCAGAAATAGCATATATGGTAAACAGTTGAGGACTTATTTTAATAATGTTGATTTCAATAAAATAAGATATGTAACGAGATAAGCAAATTGTCTCGTGTTACAAAACAGAATTGTAACTGCGTTTGACATTATTTCTTATCATCATAGCGGATATAGTAACTACAGGAGTTATTACTGTGTGTACTGTACAATGTTGCAAAATTCGTCCACAATGAGTAGCACTTCCCATTCCATTGTTTAGATGCGGTTGGATTTTGTAACTATGCAGTGCATGTGCATGTACCGTCACGGTGCTCTACTGCCCTGCCATCTTCGAGGATTGTTCACTTAAGCCTTGTGTAACTGCAGAATTAATTGCGAAAGAACCTCTGACATTTCGTAATAACCTAAATAAAGTGATATATAATAAAACTGTCTCGCTCGTTGAGATAATTTTACTCCATTATTTTAAACGAGCCATATAAGAGTGGTTATTATAATATGAATATTGTTTGGATCTCGCAAATGGCTCTAATGATTTGGTTCTAATTTTATATTTAACTAAGTTATTTAGGGTTGTTTTTTTATACGTTCGTTTATCGAGAAGTATTTCATTTAATCAAAATATTTTCCCTCATTATCTATACATTACTGTCATCTAATAGGAAGTGTATTTATGCCTTTGCGATAGAACTCGGGCGATCTAGATTCTACAAACTGTGTGAAAGCATCATGTATTGCCTTCTGGAAAGATTTTTTTTTACTACGTATAAAATTGTCCAAGTCACGAAAAAAATGGTAGCCAGATGGAGCAAGGTCTGGCGAGTACGTAGGATGGCGTATGATTTCTAACTGCAGCTCCTGTGGAGTTACAACAGTTTCTCGTGCTGTGTGAGGTCTTGCGTTATCATGGAGTAATAACGGTGAAGATCGATTCACGAGTCGGCGCTGTTTCACTGCCAGTTTCGCCATCATTATTCGAAGTTCAGCACAGTAAACATCTGCTGTTATTGCTTGACCAGGCGTGAGAAAGCTATAGTGAATGACTTTTTATTGGTAAGCTTTGTTTTAGGGCACTGTTGTGGCGTTTGACCTGAGGTCAGCCATTGCATTTTCGCTTACGGTTATCGTGAAGAATCCTCATTTCGGCGCATGTCACAATTCGATCCAATATTCCTTCATTTCTATACCGATTCAACAAGGCAACACAAGTTTCAACAAGCGATTCTTTCTGCAGATCAGTCAAATCATGAGGCACCCATTTTTTATTTTTTTTTATCTTATTGATTTGATGCAAATGAGTCAATATTGTAGAAAAGGTAACGTAATTCGCTAATTCCTGAGTAGTTTGACCCAGATCGGCATCCACTATCACCTTCAGTTCAGCGTTATTCAACTGTGTGGGTGGTCTTCCACGTGATTTGTTCTTCAAGACGAAGTTTCCATTTCGAAAGCGTTTACACCATAAACGCACAGTGCGTTCATTAGCAGACTCCTCTACAAACGTAGCATTGATGTTGCGAGCCGTTTCTGTCGCGTTAGTTCCGCGTCGGAACTCGTATTCAAAAATTACTCAGATTTTCGAAGTGTCCATCTTTCCCGCCGAATGTGAATAAAAAAAAAATCAATTTCAATGAATTAGTTTGTATCCTTAAGTATTCAAACTATTCACAAGAATTTTCATACTTTTGCAGATGTCGTGATATTGACATTTTTATATAAGGGACGGGAATATTGATTATTCTGAGTCATTTATAAATGTGTTAACAACAGTTTCTGTATTTTTTTTGCGTGTTAATAAGACACGATCATAAAAAAGAACGAAATGAGATCCTAAATTAGACACGATCAAAAGAAAGAACTGATTAATAGATAATAAATTCAGGCGTTAAATAAAATAATTAAAGTTAAATTTACAGATAATTTTATCTAAACTAATTTTTGTGCATCCGCTACCGAAATGTCGGTAGCGGATGCACAAAAAGTAGCGGCGGAAGCACACTAAGTGGAACTCAATGAAATATAAGTTGATAGCTCTATGTGGGATATCTTAAGAAAGCTATCATTTTGTTAGCGTAATAGGATTTTTTAACGTTTCGTAAATTCCTCGCCTGAATTTTAAAACTCTGATTCTATAATTCTAATCATAGTAGGGTAGACTGGGTACGGTTGTGCCAGGGTACGGTTGTGACAGTCGTCATATCAGCGAAAGTATAAGGAATACCGGGTAGGCTGCAAAGGGAAAGAAGAGCAGTGTGCCCACCTGAACGTGTTTCACAGTATTGCGTCAAGCATAGCGCGACGTTAACGCTTGTAGAGGCCTATATTACTGTGTAACAGTCAAAAGTAAGTATTTTTATTCGATTTCTTTTAATAATTGTTGTTATATGTCTACAGATAGAGTAATGAGTGTTTTCCCTCGTTATAAGTTAAATATTTGGTGTCAAATAGCAGTGATTACTTTGGACGTAGATTATTGGGTATTGTCATGACAATTGTTTTTTTACGAATGAGTGCATTGGGTACAGTTGTGCCACATTTTCTGGGTACAATTGTGACACAGGTAAATTCTTTTTTTTTGCTTTTAGATGCCCAGAACACGCACGAGGAAGACTGGAATTTATCCGTATAATCGTAACCTATTCCAAGAAATTGACTTTACACCGTCTTTTGTAACGGACAGATCCTGCAGGGTCATCATTTGTAATGGATAGACCAAAGACACTGGAGAGACCTACAGAACCATCACTTGTTGCAGACATACCAAACCTTGACACTGGAGAAAATAATACTGGATCTAACAATCAAATGCCGCCAGTTTCCTAACTAACTTATAACTAATTGGGTGAATCTTTAGTTCGAAAATAAAGCAATATCTAGCCAAGAGCGTCATCCGCATCAACCTCTTTTTCGCCTGAAGTTGTTTGACTTTTCCGAAGGTTCACCAAAGAAAAATAAGATGTTCCAGAACAAATAAGTCGACTATTTATACAGATATGCCTGAAAAAGAAGCAGTCTCGCAGGAGTTTAAAGAAAAAGACACAGGAAAAGGAAAAACAAAATTAAGAAAATGAAGATATCGCCACCATTATCGGATGAAGAAGAGTATTTATGTCTGGTTTATGTAGGCGCATATTCTGAAAGTAGGCCTAGTGAAAAATTGATCAAATGCCAAGGAAAATGTGAGCTCTGGTCCCACACAGAGTGCCCAGGTGGTACTCGCCATTATATTTGTCATGACTCTGACCAAATCTTGGTAGTTTTTTTTTTCAGTTTATAGACAGCTAGAATCAAACTTAGATTTTTATTGGTTTTTGACGTTGTATGATAATACTTACATAAATATTTATATTCCTTAAGAAGATATTATTAGCTTCTTGCAGCACTAAATGTCATTTAATTTTTAGTGCTAATTTTTCCACTTATCCCTACCAGTAGGGTATCTTAATAGGGATAGGTGTATCAAGGGGATTTTGTTATAACATTTATTAAAAAATATATTATTTACCGTAATGCGTAATTGAAAATTTAGTTAACTTTCTTGACTGATGAACATGAAGTATGTTATAATAACTATATGTGTTCGCGACAACTATGTACATAAATAGATAACCGTCGCGCGTAGTTATAAGTGATGCACATTTTTATATAGTTAATAGTTATAGTTGTTTGTATTAGTTGTTTATGTAAGGATTAGAATAGGTTTACACAGTTTTCATACATACTTTGTTAGAGATAAGTTTTACATGTTTAGTATAGGTACGAGCTGTTGCAAGCCAAGTATATAATAAAGTTATAACGGCGAATTACTGGCTGCAACAGCTCAATAGTGCATAGATGTACCTATTAACGTAATTTTAAGTTTATAATGAAAACATTTTTATGTAAAACTTCACTGACCCATAGGTTTTGACAATAACTTTAGCAAAAGTTTTTATGGTTTTATATGAAAAAGGGTCAAATGTATGAAATAATAGTACAACTTACAAACATTTTAGACACAAATAAAGCGAGCACGATCAGGTATTGCCTCTAGGTCTGGGCGATTTTGGCTATTGCTATCTCTTTCCCACACATGTGTCTCTCGCTCACACAGCGGGGGTATAAATATGGGCCATACATCGTCGATCGGCACCAGTCGTCCGCTACACTCAGCGCTCACACTACAGTGAAATAGCCAGCCAAGTCACTCCGAAACCAAGCCAGTCCAGACCTAGCAGCAAGTACCTACGGCTCCATACTTCTGAAGACAGCAACAGGCGTTTCATTCTGCACCAACCCACAGACCTGCGACTTACAACCGGAGGTCGAAGAACGAAGCCCGCCAGTGCCTACATTCTATTATTTTTATATTCATTTACGAAAGTGTACGGGTCGTATCGAAGGGGCCCGTACATTTTGGTCCTTCAGCAGCCGGATACTGGGAATAGTTCTTCAGACGACGAAGAAAAATGCCTGTCACAAGAAGTATGGAGTCGGAAAGGAGGACAACGCCTGCTCAAGTCGACGGAGCCGCCGCCGCCGCCACAGTGACGCCCGCCGCCGCCGCCACCGCCGCCGCACCCGCCGTAGCGACGCCAGAGACGTCTACAGCCGAAACATCGACGACGACGAACACTACGGCCACTGCAACGACTGGCGAGACGACAGCGACCGGCGAGACGACAACCGGCAAGACTGCAGCGACGAACAAGACAGCCAGCCCACAGAAGGAGGCCTCTCGCCGCCCGCCCAGCGCGCCCCGCACTACGTCGACAATCAAGCGGAGAGCGCTGGCCAAGGCGCGAGAATTCCTTCTACAGAAGGAAGTGGAGCTGGCAGCTGCACGTGTCGCCGCGTTGGAGGCGGACTCTGAAGACGAGATCGAAGCAGACGAGGACTTGGCAACTAGGAACGAGCGAACAACCGACTGGGTCAACAGAAGCACGCTGGCACTCACCATGGAGCCCTACGTACCGAAGCCCGACGTCCCAGGCCCGGACCATCGCAGGACCGATGAAGAGGAGGTTATAGCAGCGCCGCCGCCGCAGACGTGCAGCGACGCACTTCATCGGGGCCACAGCGAGGTCACGCGGCACGCCGAGCAACAAGTACCGGTTCCAGTGAGAGAAGATATAGAGCCAGCACGCTATTGTGAAGAGAGACGACCGCAACGGGAGTTTGACTACAATCAGCTAGCAACTGCCATCACACTTGCAGCGAGAGCCGTTCAACCCGCCATTGCACCGAGGACCGTCGAGTTACCGTCTTTTCACGGGTCATCGAACGAGTGGCTGCCATTCAAGGCCGCCTATGATGAAGCTGCAAGTCACCTCTCCGAACAAGAAAGGCTGTCCAAGTTACGTCACAGCCTGAAGGGAGCCGCCAGAGATGCAACACTATGTCTCTTCGTCGGGTCAACGACTTCAGAAGAAGTTATGAAGATGTTAGCCGCGAGGTTCGGTCGTCCAGATGCACTGGCAATGACCGAACTGAACAAGCTCCGTGCGCTACCACGACTGGCCGAGAACCCAAGAGACATCTGCATCTTCGCTTCAAAGGTGCTTAACGTCACAGCCACAGTTAAAGCACTGAAGAAGCATCACTATCTACACAACGCCGAAGTGGTACGCAGCGTCATTGAAAAACTGCCGCCAGCGCTGCGCTACAGGTATTACGACTTCGCCGCCGAACAGCCGGAAGATCATCCAGACCTTCTCACGCTGTCCAAGTTTCTGGAAGTCACCGCCGATCGATGTGGAAGCTACGCACCGGCCGAGCTCACTGCGGTTGAAGACCGGCGGGAGCCTGCCGTACGAAAAGGACTACGTGCTTACCACACTCAAGATCAGAAGTCTACTGCGGTGCAACTAAAGTGTCAAGTTTGCAAGAAAGAGGGTCACCATCCGTACGACTGCAACGTGTTCAAGAAAGCCGACCAATTTGCGAGATGGGAGCTAGCCAGAACTCACAGGCTATGCTTCCGTTGTTTGCGAGTCCGCAAATTTCGGCATAACTGCAAGCCAAAGCAGTGTGAAGTCGACGGATGCAAGTACACGCACCACCCTCTTCTACACGACACAAAAAGGAAAGAAAATGAAGTTGAAAATTCAACAGCCATAGTTACGTCGACAAGGGAAAATTCCACTGCTGCCTATCTCAAGATTCTGCCTGTACAAGTGACCGGTCCGAAGGGTACATACGACACTTACGCACTTTTGGACGACGGCTCTACGTGCACACTCATCGAGTCGGCAGTGGCGAACAAGATCGGCGTACACGGGCCGCCCGCGCCTTTTTACATAGAGGGTGTGGCCGGCGCACGTATAACGGCCGATACATCGGAACGTGTACACTTCACTATACAAGGAAGAAACTCAGTGAAGCACGATGTGTCGGCGCGTACAATGGACAAGCTGATGTTGACGACTCAAGGTGTGCCACGTAGTGTCGTGAAACACTGTCGTCATTTGGAAGACATCGAAGATCAGCTGATTTATGAGGAAGGCCATCCAACCGTGTTGCTGGGTCAAGATAATTGGTCGTTGCTGCTCACACACGACGTGCGAAGAGGGACCACAGCCCAACCAGTCGCTTCATTAACCGACTTGGGATGGGTATTGCACGGCGCGACGGGAAATAAGAAGAAGCAGCAAGTCCATCGAGTTAGCCATCTGACTACAGTAACACTAACGGAGGAACAGACAATGGATGACCTCATGAAGGAGCACTTCGCCCTCGAGTCTCTGGGTGTTCAGCCTAAACATTCACACACCAACGACGAGCTCCACGCGCTGCGCACACTCGAGGAGAAGACGCGTCGATTACCGGCGGGAGGGTTTGAAACAGGATTGCTATTCAAACAAAGCGATTTTGTACCGCCGGATAACTACAACACAGCGATGCGTCGCCTCGAGTTAGTCGAGAAGAAACTCGACAAAAATGTTGAATTGAAGCGGCGCTACGAGACACAAATGAACACTCTGATACAGAGCGGCTATGCAGAGAAGGCTCCAGCAGTGAAAAGCGACAGAACTTGGTATCTGCCACATTTTGCAGTTATCAACCCGCAAAAGCCCGAGAAACTACGCATGGTGCACGACGCGGCAGCCAGGACCCGTGGTATCAGCCTCAACGACATGCTGCTGTCTGGGCCCGACCTCATACAGTCTCTACCCGGAGTGCTGATGAGGTTCCGTCAACGCCCAGTAGCGGTCGCAGCCGATATCAAGGACATGTTCCTGCGCATCAACATACGGGAGGAAGACCGAGACATGCAGAGGTTCCTGTGGAGAGAAGACAGAAGAATCGGTCCACCCACAGAGTACCGCATGAGAAGCGTGATCTTCGGCGCCACGTCGTCACCATGCACGGCGATATACATCAAAAACAAAAACGCCGAGGAATTCAAAGAACAGTTTCCCGAGGCAGCGCAGGCAGTGATAGCAAACCACTACGTCGACGACTATCTTGCCAGCTTTGACACGGAGGAGGTCGCCATACAAGTATCAACACAAGTCGCTAATATACACAAACGAGCGAATTATCATCTTCAACGCTGGGCATCGAACTCAAACAAGGTGCGCGCCGAATTCTCCACTACACCTAAGGGGAATTTAGTGCAACTCGATGCAGAGAAGATATTGGGCATGGTGTGGGACCCGAATGAAGACTATCTGGGCTTCAACATCAATCAACACAAGCTTCCGCCTTCAATATTGGAAGGCACGAAAACACCGACGAAGCGAGAAGCCCTACGTACAGTGATGTCTTTGTTCGACCCGCTGGGCTTAGTTACACCTGTTACAATACAAGCGAAGAAGATTTTACAAGATACTTGGCGTACTGGAATCGACTGGGATGTCAAGTTGCAAGACAGTGAAGCCGAAAGTTGGTCATACTGGCTCTCTCACGTGAGAAGACTACCGAGCCTAGCTATACCAAGGTGCTATCCCGGCGTATCGACCGCACATACGAACGAGATACATACTTTCGTCGATGCAAGTTCGTCGCAATACGCCTGCGCTGTGTATTGGAGGGCACAGGATGCATGCGGGAATATACATGTGTCGTTGATAGCTGCAAAAGGCAAAGTTGCACCGTTGAACAAAGTGACGTCAATACCGAGACTCGAACTCCAGTCAGCTGTACTTGGGTGTCGTCTTGCGCGCACAGCCATAGACGAACACGACATAAAGCCGACCCGCCGAGTATATTGGTCGGATTCACGCACGGTACTCTCGTGGCTACGCACTGGCCCGCGAGCGTACAAGCCGTTTGTGGCCCACCGGATCGCGGAGATCGCCGAGGAGACGAAGACCAGCGAGTGGAGATGGGTGCCTACCAAGGAAAATGTTGCAGACGACGCAACGCGCGACACTCCACACGACTTCAACTCCCAACACCGGTGGTTCCACGGGCCCGCGTTTCTACGCGAGTCGGAAACAAACTGGCCGCGAGAGGTCAATGAACCCGACCATATGGGTCTGACCGGCGAGGAAAGAGTCAACTTTGTTCGAAACACTACATCACCAAAGGAAGCACTGCCCGACGCAACTCGTTTTTCAAGTTGGTTAAAGTTAGTGCGTACGACGGCGCGTGTATTACAATTCATCGAACTTCTGCGCATCAAGAAACAACTGTGCAACGCGGCCTACAAACGCAATAAGAAAAACGAAGTTGACGACGCTACTTGGACGAAAATAAAGAAAGCAGCGAAGGGAAAAAACAAGAAAATCAGTGCTACGTGTGAAAGTGAAAACAGCTGTTTCATTCAACTTGAAACACATCACTTACATCGTGCCCAACAGCTGTGGATACGCTCAGTGCAAGATGATGCGTTCAGTGAAGATGTCGCAGCTTTAAAGTGCAAAAAACAGTTGCCTGCTAATAGCCGACTAAGTCAGCTGTCCGTCATTATAGACAGCGATGACGTCATACGGCTACGGTCACGAATAGCAGCCGCTGTCGACATCACGGACGAACAAAAAGCTCCGCCGATTATGGATGGCAAACATACATATGTGCAACTGTACATCTCATGGGTACATCGAAGACTCCATCACGGGGGCTTCGAGACCACGACCAACGAAGTTCGACAACACTTATGGGTACTACGACTGCGCAATACAGTTAGAAGTGTGTTGAAAAGATGTCAACAGTGTCGCATCAGGCGGGCCGTGCCCGCTCAACCGTCTACGGGTGACCATCCACGGAGCAGACTGGCGCATCATCAGCGCCCTTTCACCTACACCGGCCTCGACTACTTCGGCCCGATGACAGTCACTGTTGGACGTGCTCATCAGAAGAGATACGGCGTACTGTTTACGTGTCTAACAACGCGAGCAGTACACTTAGAAGTCGCCGGCACTCTCAGCACCGACTCAGCAGTGATGGCATTGCGACGCTTCATCGGCCGTCGTGGATGTCCAACTGAGCTGTGGTCAGACCAGGGTACCAACCTGAAGGGCGCAGACGTGGAGCTGCGCAGAGCCGCGGAGGAAGCCATGAAGGAGGAATCTTCGGTGCGCTTCATACAATGGCGTTACATCCCGCCGAGCGCTCCATTCATGGGCGGCGCTTGGGAGCGCCTTGTACGGAGCGTGAAGACCGCACTGGCTGCCACACTGCATGAACGAGCCCCGAAGGAAGAAGTTCTCACCACTCTGCTCATCGAGGTCGAACATACACTCAACAGCCGACCACTCACTCACGTGTCAACGGAGGCCGACGACGACGACGCACTCACACCTAACCATTTTTTGATGGGAGGGCCATCACGAGTGCCACTGCCGGGGTCATTCACCGACGCCGACGCAACAGGGCGACGGGAGTGGCGTGCGAGTCAACAGCTCGCCAACCATTTCTGGAGTCGCTGGGTGAAGGAGTACCTGCCAGAACTCCAACACCGGCGGGACCCACGCGCTTCACACGGCGCTATCCGGGTCAATGACCTCGTACTGATAGCAGATGGCACTCTACCTCGTAACTTGTGGCCACGAGGTGTAGTCGTCGCTACCTACCCCGGACCGGACGGAGAGACACGAGCGGTGGACGTGCGGACCAACAAGGGCGTGCTACGAAGGCCCACCAAGAAGCTGGTGATCCTGCCTACAGCGACGGTCGACGGCGCGAACGCGAAAAATATCTCCAGCTGAGATAGCTGCGGCGGGAGTATATGTTCGCGACAACTATGTACATAAATAGATAACCGTCGCGCGTAGTTATAAGTGATGCACATTTTTATATAGTTAATAGTTATAGTTGTTTGTATTAGTTGTTTATGTAAGGATTAGAATAGGTTTACACAGTTTTCATACATACTTTGTTAGAGATAAGTTTTACATGTTTAGTATAGGTACGAGCTGTTGCAAGCCAAGTATATAATAAAGTTATAACGGCGAATTACTGGCTGCAACAGCTCAATAGTGCATAGATGTACCTATTAACGTAATTTTAAGTTTATAATGAAAACATTTTTATGTAAAACTTCACTGACCCATAGGTTTTGACAATAACTTTAGCAAAAGTTTTTATGGTTTTATATGAAAAAGGGTCAAATGTATGAAATAATAGTACAACTTACAAACATTTTAGACACAAATAAAGCGAGCACGATCAGGTATTGCCTCTAGGTCTGGGCGATTTTGGCTATTGCTATCTCTTTCCCACACATGTGTCTCTCGCTCACACAGCGGGGGTATAAATATGGGCCATACATCGTCGATCGGCACCAGTCGTCCGCTACACTCAGCGCTCACACTACAGTGAAATAGCCAGCCAAGTCACTCCGAAACCAAGCCAGTCCAGACCTAGCAGCAAGTACCTACGGCTCCATACTTCTGAAGACAGCAACAGGCGTTTCATTCTGCACCAACCCACAGACCTGCGACTTACAACCGGAGGTCGAAGAACGAAGCCCGCCAGTGCCTACATTCTATTATTTTTATATTCATTTACGAAAGTGTACGGGTCGTATCGAAGGGGCCCGTACAATATGTGAGTGTAGTGCTTTATTGTTATAAGCGATTAAAATGTTCCCAAATTCTATTTCTATTGTTACGTAATTATTATTTCTTTCAGAAGAATGTCATATTGTATTAATTTGATATTATTTGCAATAAAAGTGAATTTAGACCTTTTTGGTGTTTTATTTTGAACCTGTCACTACCGACCCCACACACTGTCACAACCGCCCCTGGCCTGTGGTCCGTTGTGACAAAATTTCTTTTTTTTTTAATTTGCTCCTACACGTTATCCATTGCACTTGGAGACAAAATTGTAGTAATTATACGTAAACAAATGTACATGTACACTATAAAAACACTTTCCGTGAAGCTAACTGACATACTGACAAAATTATGGGCGATCAATTGAAAATTGTCACAACTGTACCCAGTCTACCCTATTGGGTCACAGTTAACAAATTACGTTTGTGCCAAATTTGAAATCTCTAGTACATATTTCGTGCGATTTTTGGAACACAAATGATGAAAAATAATGAAAAATGCTTGTGCAGCTGTACCCTAAAATGAAGATAAAAAATCAAAGAAAATCAATGACAATGTAATTAAAGTGGTAAAAATTATAGATACCGTCGAATAGTTGATTTGATGACGAATTTTAATTACACTATATCATTACACAACTAAGTAAATATAATCTATATTGAACAAACCGAGAAAAATATAAATCCTAACTGATCCAAGTTTATATTTATGCCACAAATGTGGCAAACATGCATACGACCAGCTTGGTATTAGGCAGCTACAGCTGTACTGTAAAGTAATTTGCAGCATCAAGTGCATCACTATAAAAACTTCTTTTCATTCTTTCCGAGTACAGGATACTTTTAACCCTTCCATAAGAAATTATCTACGTGATAGTGAAAATCATATATAAATCCATTGCGTAGTTAAGAAGAACAATAGATAGACATAATTAGCGATTTTTATTTAACACGTGTATTCTTTCGTTCATCTTTCGTAAGTGATGTACGAAATACTCATACGCTTTTATTTTCCTGAATTTATGTTATAATAACGATTTTACTAATATATAGATTTCAATAAAGCTATTTTTAATTGTCTCGTCTGCTTCACTGGCCATCTCGAAAGAGGTCTAGGTCGCCATTTTTCAAGATCGCCAGCATTGACCCGTGCGCTATCCAGTACGTAAAAGGTGACTCGTCGTTTCGAAGGGTCCAGCAGTGACGGATATCGCTGAGAAGGATATTTCTAACATATACCACACACACATATACATTTAAGTCACTCCCGCCCTCCCTAACTTACAAATATATTTTTTTGTACATCGTCGGAAGGCAAATAAGCACGCGGCCCATATGATGAAAAGTGGTTACCGTAGCCTATGAACGTTTGCAATGCATGAAGTATGCCAACCCTGCTGCTAACATAGCAACTCCTTAGGAGCATACAGGTAACGTCCCTCACTTGCAGGAACATGGCATTCCTAACACTACAAGCACTGACGGCTTAACGTACTTTCCGTTAAGCCGCAGAATCGACAATGATCGAATTAAATAGACCTAATCATACATATCTAGCTATGTATAGCATATATACATATAAAAACGTTGCATTTTGTCAATTTCGAAGGACAAGCAAGTACACCACTCGCCTAACGTAAAGTGGCTACCGTAGCTTATCAACACCTGAAATACTTGCTTGGCTTACGTATTCGAGATTTACTGATAAGTGAAACGATCACATGAAAATCTTATGATAGGCTACCATAACCGCTGAGCATCATGCAGATCGTTATTTTCTTTCTTAAGTAACATAAAAAAAACTCATGATGATGATGATGATGATGAGATAGTGAAAAAAAGGCATTTTCTTTTTTTCACTATCTCATCATCTACGCTAAAATGTAATCTACAGTGTCAATTCTTTCGGATATTTTATCAATTATTAGAAATTTTAATATACTATAATTTATTATTGGTATAAAAAAAGTAAAACGTGATTTGAAAACGTGGTAAAAAATCTGAGAGCGCGCCTCACTTTTCTCTTTTCAAGTAATTCATCATTCAACATCAAAAATCTTCTACTCTGCATTTACTTGACAAATGCTAGGCAAATGACATTTATAATATTAATTCGTTTGCATTATTTGTTAGCATAATTCAGAATAGGTTATGCCAATTACCTATTTTAACAACACAAATCATTATGTCACTTTGAGATTTTGCTGCAGCTTTTACTGTATTGTTACTTTAAAACAATGAATTATTTACTAAGCGTGAGCACGCATAATTGTTTTCATCTACATAATCGTACAATGATTTCGAATTCTCTAATGAAAGTTAACTCTATTCCTAAGCAAAGACACAATGAATTTTCTATGTTAGTCAATGTTTTTATTACCTAAATAAATACCTGTATAACGACTTATTAAAAATATTGTAATTGTCACTTTCTCTCTCAATGTATAGGATTCATGTTTACGAGTTAATTCTTGAATGTAACGGAAACCCCGCGGTGAAAGCGTTAATGAGCAGGTCCAGTTTTAATTTCCGACAAGAAGAGTTAAAACACAAAAACACATTTTTCGAATTATATTACGTATTAGAAGCTTTTGTGCCAGAGGCCAATAAATTCATACATCTAAATTTAAGTTATCAGGTGTTATCGTGGTCCCGAGATACTTTTAAGTATATTGTAGGAACAACTTATATACATACATATTATAATAACATTCCAAACAGATCATCTGTGGCTTAGCGTTATGCAACACGAAATTTAGACAGCAGAATTTTCTTTCACGAATTGTTTAACAAAAATTGAATACTTTCAGTAAGAAACCAATGCGCAATAGATTTTTCGAATTCAAGTTTAATTTAAGTTGATCATTATGCATATGAAATTATTGGTTGCAAATGCCAATATAAGTTTTTTATAATGTGTGTATAAATAAAAAAACCGTCAAGTGCGAGTCCGACTCGCGCTGTGAAGGTTCTGTAAAATAATATTTTCGCAAATTATTGTCGCTTTTTTTTTTGTGCTGGAACTACAAATTTACATGACATTGCTTCTTACCAAATTTCACGATTCTAGGTCAAAGGGAAGTACCCTATAGGTTTCGATTCTCTTGTGAGTGTCAAAATATGCGCATAAACATGCTGTATGTGCGCCCAGTGTTTCATTTCTATTTATTAATTAGCCATTAAACATGCCACCATACGACCATTACGACGCCTTCCACAACTGAATAATTCCTTAATAAGAAACGGTAACGTTCTGTAATATATATTATCATAATCGGTCAGTTCATATGTATATATCCCCTGCTAAATATAGGCCTTCTCTAACTTTCTCTCTCTAGCTTACCACCACATGCGATCCCCTATATTCCTATACAGATATAGTTATGCAAATTTGTATTATTTATACATACATAACAGACATACAAGCTTACTGCCCATCAGATATAAAGTGATTACCGTAGGTTACCCAGACCGGGATAAGCATGTAGTACATACAGACAAATGTTTGTACTGTGTGGGAATCGAACCCACGAACCTTGGTGTTTAAATTGCTAAGTACTAGGCTCGGCAAACGTCGTATATCGTCATGATTCGGTACCACGGTGTCCGTAAGTTGTAGGACAATTCCTGTATCGGACGCTTCTTATTAAAATTAAAGTATTTTGGATGCCTCTAAGAGAACAAATGTATTATAGCACGACTTCTATAGGAAGGTTAGATATCACATTATACTCGTATATACCCAGTGTCATATTACATATATCTTCATTCGCTCTTAAATTTTCTCTCATTAAAATTCGAAACGCGGAGATTAGTCAAGCGTGCGAAAAAGAATAACTGAATTAGTTTAGAAGATAATCGCTTATAATTAAGCTACGAGTACAATGTACATTGAGTAAAATTGAAAAACAGTATGGTTTTACTGTAATAGATTTTCAACTGGTAAAAAAGTCAAAATAACAATTATTACTTAACAATTGCGACCAACATATGTATAGGTATATTTACAAATACGCAGACCAATGGATGGATAACATTTCGTTTCGTGGCTTTGTAAAGCCAAATTTAGATCGAAATAAATATTTTGATATGTGCAATATGAAATTTTTTGTAGTCGAATTGAACTTAATTAAATAAAAAAACAAAGATTAGAACAATATCTCTCCTTTACTTTCCAAAATAGCCATATATTTTTTACATACTACGTCGCGACACATATAAGCATATGGCCTACCTGATGTAAAACGGTTACCGTAGCCTAAGAACGATGCAACACATTAAGTATCATTCGGGTGACGCTAGCTCAGCTGCTAACACCGCAACTCCTTCGGAGCTTACTTGTACCCTCATTCACTCGCTTGGAACACAACAACCCTTCAGGGTCTTGGTATTTGGCTGCGGTTTAACTTCCGCACTTCCCCAGATGAGCTGAATTGATGCGTCTTACCTCTTTTAGAAATAAACAGGCCAAAGCAAGCGGACATGTTCATGCACACAAATGTTTGTCATGTGTGGGTATCGAGCCACTACGCCACCGAGTTCGACAATATAAAATAAAAAACTAAAACTTGATTTTTTTTAATACCGAAATTATCTGCAATATGATTTTTAGTATCGTTGACATCTAAAGCTGACATTTAACGATAATAAAAACGTTCGTGCAGGGTGGGCAATAAAATATTTTTCCGCCGTGTAAATAGATAGTTGTAGGTTATTTTATTATGCACGCGTATATTGAGTATGTAAAGCGTAAGCAAGCATTGGCATGGCATCTCGACGCAGTGTCAGCGGTCGCAAGTGGAAAGCGAGTCAGTGTGTCAGGCAGGCGCTCCTCACCGCTCCTCATATCGCCATCTCACAGTCACACCTGATCAATGTTTAACTAATACCCTTGTCATATATATGTTGCCTCGTAGTGCCTTGATATGATATTCCATTGTACCTGATTGCATTGTGCGCATGTTGAAAGTTAAGACCCACAAAAACTGTTCACTCGTTATGTAAATATTTATGAGAGTACTGTACTGGCATTCCTCTCGCTAAGACTTCAAGTTTTCACTTTTATGGTTTGAATTATTTATTTTTAAAAGTATACTTTTAGTACATAGGTATTTACTGGGTAACGTTTTGCAAAATAAATACAAGCAATGAAAAGTAAAATGAAGCCCAAATATTGGTTTTCTTATTGGTGTAACTATCGAATTATATAGTATTGTCGGTGCTTATCAGAATAATAAGTAGTCACCACTAGTCACCAGATGGAGACACAGACGCAAAGCCTTAATATTAATGAGGATAGTATAATTACAAATTCAATCGTCAATTTTAGATATATAAACATTAACTCTACAAGATTTGAAAGATAAACTAAGGAAACTAGATCTGACTACATAAAGTAAACGAACATATTATTTGGTAGGTAGGTATGAGTTAATTATGCCAATTCCACCGCCCAGTCATCCATAAACTTCAGGTAATTTCACTTGCGAGTGTATTGGGAACACAGAAAAATGTATTAAGTGCACCAGATTTTTATCCCGCCCGCAACGTGTTTATGATGGCCCGGTGAAAATAATTTTAATCTAATCTTGGGAAAGTAGACAAGCACCTAAAATTGTAATTAAAGTGAAAGAATGAAAGGTAATCCGAGATGTAGAGACACAGATTAAGAAATAACGCGCAAGCAAGTCAAAAAGAACAAGTAGAATAAAATGTATCATTAGGGTACCTATTCTAGGCTAAGAAGGTTAGGACTCTACCTGTTTTTTTTTCTTTATCACCATAAGTATTTATTAGACGTATAATTTTAAAGTGCCTTCATAGTTTTCAGCTTCAATGTAAGTTTGACTTAAGACTATTACAATTTGAACTAAAAAAAACGTGATGACGATAGGTTTGATTCCTCGGAAAAAGGGTGGTGAACCTATAATGTTTATATTTATTAACTTCAATGGCATGAGAGGATCGCGGCGCAGTGTATTGTTCGGAGTCATAGTTCGGAAGTGGAACTGTTTTCTTTTGCTTGGGAAATGAGTCATGAGCTGCTATTCTTTGTAAACACGGTCAGCATAATTACAAGAGCATTGAGTATTTCAAGTACTGAATCAAGTTGGGTGATTTTAAAGAAACTCAAATGTATTTACGTAATTATTTATTATTTTTAGCCTGAGCCTGGTCAGGAATGCGGTTATGCGGACGAAGTTGGCTGACTAACAGCTTTCCAGAGATTGTTTTGATCGAAACGATTGCTAGAGGCGTTGATCTATCGCTTGTTACTGGCGATTCAGGCTAGAGACATTATTATAAACACAATTATAAATAAACATTTAATTCAACTAAATGATATTGAGCGTAACTTTCTATTCCCTTTCTTTCTATATGTTTAGTACTTACCGTTTATATAATTTTGCAACTAGGTTTCATAATATTAGTCAATGTTTTATTTTTGCTTTATTCTAAATGCTCAATGTTAAACGAATGAGATTATTAAAAAAATCAGAAATCAACTATTATACCGCTGACAACTACTTATGCTTCATTTAAATTTTATAATCTCTTATCGACCACGTTGCATAATGCCGGATTTGCTGAATTTAGTCAGACTGTCACAATTTATCATTTAGAAAGCGATCCTATCTACAGAACTGACAGTCTAACAATGTAATATGTAAGCGACGAGATCAGTAAACACGTCGCACCCGCATTCGATATGTAACGAGGAGATAGCGCCCCTATGCGGTACTAATCTCCGCAAACGCGCCCGCGCCCGCGCCGCCCAAGCTGTCCATGGGGAAATTGAACTGATTTCACTTTTGTAGCTACTATCGTCAGGGACGTTTATTAGTTTTATCATTTAATACATGTATTGAAACTGAGGACACGTTTCTATAAATATCAACTACAACATTATGTTTACACTGATTCTCTCCTACGCTGCGAAAGTGTCAATCAATTCTCAGCTGTGATTGTGGTCATGTTATGCACGATCGCAGCACTTACCCACATATTTATCGTAGCGTGATAGTGAAAAGTTATAACAACCGGAAGGAACTATAATTTACTGCATCACCTTTTCTTTAGCAAAAATAAAAAGTAATAATAGTAGCGCTTCGCATTGTATTTATATCACACACAAAGAAATTGAAAGTGCTAATTGGATGAGCACATTGTATTAATCCAACGTGTCTGGGGATTTTTATGAATTTATTTAAATGGATTGGAGAAAGTATCTTAAATAATCATTCGCTCCAATTATATTGTGATGTTTCAAGTTGAAGATATGGCAAATGAGTTCGTCATGTGAGACGTCGGTAGTGGCACACCGCATGACATGTCTGATTGGAGTAGTGATAAGGGATGTCTGCCCGTTTGACTTACGCTCAACTACTAGACAATCGGTAACAAAGACGAACATAAGGCAGCGGAACACGTACGGTAATGTTAACCAATTATGTGAACAGTTTGTTTCGAGCAAGCTTATTTCTGAATAATGGAGAAAATTACTAGATGTGCCAATATAATTGCTTCCTTGTAGGTATATAAGTAAACGAAAATATTCGCGGTTGCTATTAAGTTTTGTTTACACACTACTTAATTTTCAATCAAATGTTATAGATACACAAATATATGCATTTATACCCATATGTTATTCATAGTTTATATTAAGTTATTTGGTGTTCAGGGTTATCAAAGTTACTAAGGCTTCGTTGTCTTTTTGTGTGTCTGTCCACTTGTCATGAGGCTGTATCTTTTGAATAGATAGAGACTTGAAATTTTCGCAGAATATGTATAATTATATATAGTTTGTTTGTTTGTTTATAAAACTTTATTATATAATTTAACATTCAAAATACATAATACAATAATAATACAAAAAAAACTTAATCTAAATTATACAATGGCGGACTTATCCCAATAGGGATCTCTTCCTGTCAACCATGAATATGAATAGTTTAACTGCTGTGTCGAGAAACGTCAATTATTTCCATAATCGTGAACTCCAGTATATCCGAGCGAAATCGCAGACGGAATTTAAAATAACTAATGATATCAAACTCAACTATCTATCACTATATTTAGTTGTCAAAATATATTTGTCCAAACCAGTTAGAAGATTGAAGGGCTCGCGGCTGAACTAGTGCATTATTTATTACGGCGGCGATTTCTCGCGGGCGGTCGAAAGATTTCACCACTTTCATCTCGTATTTACTAGTATGTACATGCCACATCCATCCTCAGCGCAGAGTAGATTTTCCGCTTTAGATAGCTGTGATAAGTTTTTTCAATGGTTTCACATCTTGATAGACCTGATGTGTGTGGTTTATGTTTCCTTTAATAAGTTTTATAAAAAGGAGGAGAAACTAAACGTAAGACCACATTTTTTATGCAACTTCGGGAGGCATACAAGCTTGCGGCATATATATTGGTTACCGTAGCCTACGAACAGTTATATATTCAGTATCGCTCCCGCGATGTCTCATCTGCCGCTAACATACAAACTTCTAAGGAGCTTACTGGTAACCTCCCTCACTCGAAGTTGTTATTTTGCTGAGATTTTCTGTGAGGTGGAGATACATCCCCAGACGGACTTGCCTTGCGCTCTACCTCTCTTAAAACACCAATAGTCCAGTCAATAAAGCGGGGAAATAAAAAAGTTTCTTATAGGAAGATGGATCAAAAAATTATTTTTGCATTACCTTCTGAGTCTTCTAGGTTATTCGTGACTAGCCCCCCTCCCATTTTTAAAAAAATTGCAAAATATAGTAAAAGTGAAAATTATGGACTGAAAATGTCCCCTAGTAGGTTTTCAGGGTCGCTGATCACGAATCCGCCATTAGTTTTCCGAAAAATTCACACGGGGAGCGGAAAATCGGAAAACTTTTTTATTAACTTGACTTTTTTGATAATCTTATTTCGTCTAACTCATTCGTAACACTGAACATTAATTTGGAGCACTTTATTATCAGAAACAACAAAAAAAACAAGATTTTTCCAATTTTCAACTTTTCATGGGGGATTTTCCAGGAAACTGATAACATATTCGTGATCAGCGACCCAGAAAACCCATATAACGACCTGCTACACACTCATATCGCCCAAATTTAAAGTTTTCTTATACCAGATTTTCCACAGTTTTCCGAAGATTTTCCACAGTTGAAATTAAACAATTTTTAACGGAAGTATCACGTGTTTTATTTATTTTGTTGAACCTGACGTTTCGAACGCTTTGCCCAGCGTCGGTGGTCGCTTTAGTCTTTTGCTGCGACCACGGACGCTGCAAAGCAACTGCAACAAAATAAATAAAACACGCGATACTTCAGTTAAAAATTGTTTAATTTCAATGTGTAACAATCGCGAAAACCTAAGACAATACTATTTTCCACAGTTTTTCGAAATTTACGTCTTGACATCAGAAACATCATTATTCATCTTCAGGTGCGAGCCCAATTTGACAACACCGAAGAAAGCAGTATAAAGTAGGAAAATTATCAAATTTTCCGATTTTCCGCTCCCCGTGTGAATTTTCCAAAAAACTAATGGCGGATTCGTGATCAGCGACCCCGAAAACCTGCTAGGGGATATTTTCAGTCCTTAATTTTCACTTTTACTATATTTTGTAATTTTTTTAAAAAGATCCACCTTCCTGTAAGAAACTTTTTTATTTGGTCGATTTCCCGCTTTATTGACTGGACTACAAGACAAACACGCATGTTTATGTACACAAATATTTGTCCTGTGTGCGAATCGAACCCACGAATACTGCTGTTTTAGTAGCGTTACTAACCACTCGGTCAAAGCACCAAACGTCACGTATTGCCAAATGAAATGTTCGCCTCTACATGATCTAACAAAGTTAACCCCGGCAACTTTTACAAGGGTATAAATTGTACATGTTTTTTGTATTACGTACGTATTACAAAAATTCAAAGTATAGTAAATAAAGTTAAGGTCAATATCCAACGCTCAGCTGAACGGCGACCTGTCAATTGACCTTTCGTAACAAAAAATATTGTGGTTTTTCGCAAGGGCTATATTAATATATTATCCCTGCAATGTTCATCGTTTAATTTTGTTAGACTCTATTTATTGTGAGTAATTGTTAAAGTTAGTGTACAATAAATTATACAAGTTAAGCAACGTCATTTGTAGTTATATTAATGACTACCCGGGATTATTCAAAACCTACCCATGTTTAATACTTGCATACTTAATATTTAATTAAGAAATTATGTCGGGCCTATATGTCCGATAATTACGTGTAACATGTCTTGTTTAATAGAAACAGTACGTTATAACATTTGAATGCATTGTGAATTCTTGGGTTTTAAAATGCACGATTGTTTTTAGTACCAAATCCTACTTTACCTGCACGTGGTCATCCCGTCGATTAGTAAGCGAGACTCGAATGTAAGATAGGTAGCGCTAAGTAATATATAATTCCAAGCTTTGTCTGACGACGTACTTTCGAAAGATCGCAGTTGAATGACAATTCCCTCGAGAGTTATTCTTCTTTCGAATGAGCTAGGTCATCGTGGACTGTGTAGATAGTAGGGTGGCAATGTATGACCCATCCGCTTTGTGTTCCAGGCGTTTTAACGTTTTTCACATTAGGTGGGGCCGTAGATTATCTTTTACTATTGGTCTAAAAGAATGTAACAAACCTTTAAGGTATGTCATCTTCCATGATATACTAATAGCAGGAGTCAGCAAATTACATGCGCTAGTTGTAAGATGCAAGAACCTTGAATGTAGTTGAAGAAATTTGAATGTAAGTAGTTGCAATGGTTACGATATTGGTACTATTCATCCAATAATAGAATAATAGAAAATAAGACAAGGGTCGAGGCCATGTCAAGTCGATGAGATAGATATGATCGAAAATCTCTATTATACTCGTAGTTTTGATCGATGGTCATTGTTTAAAATGTCCATACTTTTAAATTTGTGAAGGAATTTTCATTTTTTTACAGTGGTATTTGTTTTGCAACTATGGTTCGCTTAACTATAAAAAGTAATTAATTCATAATGAGCAACGACAACGACTAGAAAAATAATGCCGATTCACCCCAAAATCTAATTTACGTTATCACAATTATAACTATAAGTAGTACTGCCTCTAGTATGCGTTTCTATTTGTCATATATGAACGTATTCGTAGGTTATAGGTTAATCACTCATAACAAAGCCTAACGCGAATCTATCTCTAATGAATTCCAATAGTGGTTGTATTATCGTACACTTAAAAGGTACCGTACTAACAAAACGACTTTCACTTTCGTTGTTTCCGCCACCGTGTCCCGACACGGAAAGGTAAGTTATCGTGAAAATGGTACATTGTACATCAGTCTCATTGTTTTCGCAAGGACGATTTCACCGCCGCGCGCCACAACTCGCGACAATCGCAGGTAATTCGCGACACAGATAACGCACTTGGGTAACAGAATTATATTGTCTGTGACATCATAAGCTGGAAACAATGAGACAATAGGGGTGGTTATAGTGATCATGATAGGTAGCATTACTTTTACTGTGACTAAATTCAGCTACATTTCTTCGTCAGTTTGTGCACCAGTGTCAAATTCATCTAGCCAGTTTTATCAATTTCTTTACTTATATGTATAATTATAAATCTGTTCGGAAAAAGACACTGATAATAGAAAATACACATACCTAAAATTAGTTTAGATAGAATGTTTTATATAGATGCTTTATGATCCGTATAAATTTAATATGTTTCATTGGCTACAAGATTTTATATGTGATAATAATATGTTGGTAAGTAATATTCTTGTAAGTTGAGCTTAAAACCATTGTAGAGTTATCTTTATAATGATTAATAAATTGATTGAATGAATGACGGATCTGTCGCCATTCGCCCTCGATTGCCACTAATCATTAATAGTAGATGTATGCAGCCGTCGCTGCTGCTGTCCCCGCTACCATAGTTGTCTCTGCACTATTTGTAATAGAAGATCCGGTTGCATTTACGTCATTGCTTAGTAAAAAAATAACATCTGATCGTCAGTAAAACCAGAAGTGCATATCAAGCATGGGTGACTCACAACGTATAGCCGACCTTTTATAATCTAGACTAAACAGTGAATAATTGAAATTCGAATTCTACAAGGACGCAATACACAATAAGGGGATGAAAGTTACTATAAAATTATTATTATTTAAAAAAATATATATTTAATTTACAGTAAAAAATTACCGTAAGTTTCTTAACATTATTTAATTCTAAGCTTAAGTAACCGACTAAAGAAAAAGTCTCCATTTAAAATATCGTCCTCAATTTTTTTAATTTACCATAAAAAAATAGAATAGGCTAATTGTTGCAGACCAAAATTACATTTTGGTAAATAATGTTACAAGTGAAGTTTTGTACCAGATAGAGACCCGTGACAAGTCTCGGGTTTCTAGCTCGTACTGACTAGGACATACAAACAGCACAGTGACAACAATATATTTTGTGACGTATTAATTGTGACGAGTGACACTCGTACCATTCGCTATGGTATTTTATATTAGTTATTATATACGGATGGGGGTACCTAAGTTATTAGTGAAGTACAGGGTGATGTATGTCAATTAATATCATAAAGATATAGGTACCTACAGGTATATGTTATAGGTAACATATACCTAAACGCCTGTAGTGTTTAGGTATACAGGTAGCACCTAAAAATATAAGCAAAATGTAGAAATAAACATTTTGTATTTGTTAAGCAGCTTGTTATTCAATGGTGTTGAGTATCAATGAGGTGCATTGTATTTGAAACACATGTAGGTATTTGGGTGAGGCGTGCTATGTCATAGATATACTACAAAGTTGGATGGCGAAATGAGGTCGGACAAAAACTTTTGCTTTTATTCATGTATTATTTATTTACCGTTATGTTCCATTTTTAACCAATGTCTAAAAGCAGATGTTGCTAAATTCGATAGGCTTGTTGTTTTTTTGTGTGTATGTCATACGATATCACCAGTTAAATTATAATTTGACGGAATTAGAAAATCTTTTTTATTGGGAAGGTCCTAGCGTCTTATTAATGTGATATAATTAAGAAGTGACGAGTGTAGTCAGTTTTTAAAACATAGAATTTTTATAATAGTTCATCGTTAATGTGTAATGTTTCAATAAACTTAAATCTGTATAGGTAATTGAAAACGTCTGTGAACATGATAAGATTTTGATGAAAATCAAATACAGCTATTTAATTTCTCCCCTTCAATGTATAATTTTAAAAATTCACAGTTGCTTACACTATTATTGTAGGTACAGGACTTTTAATTTTATTTTCCAATTTGTTTCGCAATATCGGGGAAATATAAAAACAACTCGCAGTAACTCCCGTACTTACAATAATAGCTCTTCTTATCAAATTGTACATAATGAATATGCGATGTGTCTCAAAGTTTTATTTCTTGTTTCAGGTTTTCAAGACTCGAGTAACATTCAAAATATATGTCACCGACATAATTTTTTGTAAGTATTACCTTATCTTCTAATATTATAATCTTCTGATATAATATAGAGTTAGACAGTGAAATAGAAAGTAGAAATTTGCAATTAATTTTAGTAATATATACAATTTCATGTTATGATTACATAATAAACTCACTGATTTCAATTCACATGTATCAGATTGTGCAACATATGCTCGTTAAGAGACGGAAGCCGACTTCGGTCTGTGCTTGCTCGATCATTTCTCGCCAAAATGTATCGACTTTCTCTCGAGTAATTATCTGCCAAGTACGAAGCGGTTACGCAATACAATACAGATGCTACAGTAAGCCCATTTCATGTTCATTTGAGCTGCGTTCTAGTGAAAGTGGTTGTTGTACGAAAGATTAGTACGACTCTATAGTCTTGAAACTTAGGCCTGTATTCCACATGTGTACATTAATTTGAAGAAACTCAAGACGTTTACGGTTTCTCACGCTTTATGAATTATAAAAAGTAACATCAACGTCTATAGCTCCTCGTTGACGGTGTTAATAGGTACCGCAGCCTATGAATGCTGGCAATACAAGACGCATTGTTCGCACATTGTCACTCCAGCTACTTATGTAGCAATTTGTTAGAGGAACTTAACTAACAAACCAGCTAGAGCTTCGTTTGATAGTTTGTAGGTGGTACCACGTGCAGGTGAGGTAGGCTTTAGCTTTAAAGATGATGATAGGCCAACCTCAAGTGTTAAGTTTATGGTAAAAAATCATTAAACTCTTTTCCTATTTTGCCATCAAATTTCATTCATTTGAATAATAATGAGATATAACCTAATAACTTTATTGACAAAATGCATGCATCTATGTCGTCGCTGAACTGTATGCCTTCCAAAGAATTCCGAGTGAAAGCATCGACCTCGAGAATTTTGATGATGAGCCAAATGGAGTCATCGTCCTTAAATCGGCATCCGCATTGTGGTTTCGACACAATGGCACGGCCAGCGCGGTCATGCTGCGTGTAGACGCAGACCCATCAATTATCTCACGGTGTTACGCAACTGGTGCATCGGTGCATCGGGAGCGACGGCCGAGCCCTTGTCCTTGAACCGATGACGTTCTCTTCCGCGTCGCCATGACCGCTCTAATCCTACCACCATATAAATCTCTCCCGAAATGATTAGACACAGCGCGCGCCGCGGCAACTCAGCATGAAGATTACTAATAATGATACAGTTCCAGCTACTGTATGGTCCCGTGACAACATATGGGGTTGTTTTATAGTAGTAATTTTATAGCGACTTGGAAGTTTCAAGGGAAACGTAATGTCTATCGTTTCGTGTTATAAAGATTATATCATTATAAAGATACAACGACAGTAAAACAGCCGAAAAGGAATGAAGTTGTACTTAGTTCCCACGGCTACGTTAATTTATGCCTACATATATAAATATATATAACTAATAAAGCAGTAAGCGATGTAGAGGTTGTAAATTGAATGTTAATTATAAATTATTAAACTATTTTGAGACTTACCTGGAAGTGTTTTCTGGAACCGAACAAAAGACGAGGCAACATAGAGGTAGACCGCTTGTTCGTTTTCAATAGATTTTTTTATAGTACAGCTATTCATCTGAATTACATATTTAGTAAAATTTTGTTTCGACGAACAGATGAGCCGCGGGAACAGCTTTAGCTCATACTCTATCTATACTTTAATGCAATGAAGATCGACATAAATCTATGATCATGATATCTGATGATTCATGAGAAATGAATATATGATTGCAAAGTTATGTATGAAATTAAATTTGTAACTGAGAACACGGGGTGCAAGACAAAAAAATAAATAAATATTATCCTCGGGCAGTATCCGTCGCTCGCTCGCTCGCCAGCCGTATTTCCATATTAGTATAATGTTATTTAGTCTTTTGTGATCGAAGATGCAGGGAAGAGGCAGGTAAAGTCCAAAGTCAAACACGTGGTTTCTATTTAGAGAGACAACTAATCGATTAGCCTATACTTCTTGCAGCCATAGGGCTGGCCAATATAATACATTGCCTTTACGCTAACAAGGTAACGCTGTAGCCATCTAAGAATCCTTTAATGGCAATGCAGAAGAAGTGATTTCATTGTTTTTTTTATAATTAGCGATTATCTCTCCTTATTTTTTTATATTGAATTCTATTTTACAGTGTATTATGTCTACGAATTGGGCAGAGTTAGTATGCTTAACTATAGTAGAAACCTTTACTGTTGATCTACTGTCATAGTTTACTTACGGACAGGTTTTAAAGAATATGTCTAATCGCAACAATTTCCATAGTAACCTACCATTAAGTTTATCGTGTCGTTGGGTGCGTGCGTCGCATATAAGTGCATACGTAGGACTAGTCGCTTAATTTATTAAAAGCTACCGGAATGTGCACGCGCTGCCGTGACCCATGGGGCCTGCTTGCTTATTTTACTGGCTGAGTGACATACATTTGTAATCATGTGTAATAAGATGAGATAACTTAATATTATACTTGTGACGTAAACAAGGAGTGAAGTAGCTAGCCGGCATCTTTACAAATACACTGCTTATTTCAGTCGTATATGGTGCACTCCCTGGCACTCCCGGACCAGCATTCGACGTTCTTTCTTTTGGCAGCATGCTGGAACACTAAAAATAAAATATTTTTTATATAAAATTATGTAATACTATATAAAGTTGCTGTTTGTTAATATTTGTTTTTAATATATAGGTATACCATGACATAAAAATATAATCGTTGCACATAACGAGTTCGGTACTTAGAACTTATTTTTCGACGTCTATTTTGAATACTATATGAGTTGATATAAAGTAAAATATAAATATTTCCTATAAATTAATTACACAGCTATGTCTAATTCCTTACTAAGCAATGTTTGTCAGATAACATATATATTTCATGTAATATTTACAAATATAAAGATCTGTTTATATTTGTAAATATTTAAATATAATGTTAATATGTAACATATGTTTGTCTTGTACGGGTATCGTGGCCAAACCTTGGTGTTACAGTAACCATTGCTAGCCACTCCATCACTGGGTTCGTCAATACAGGCATTTTTTTCCTATTTACGATATATATACTGTTCGAAAGTCGGAGAATTTCGGAATTCTGAAAGAGTTTCGAATTCGGAATATAATAATTTAATATAATAATTTATTTTATTTCTCGGAATATCTCCAACACTATGTTTTCGATAAATTAATATGTTCCAATGCTAAAAGAGAATACCTTTTATGTGCCTTAAGCAAAAGATTACTATCAAAATTCCATAATAATAATTTCATTTTGACGTGGATTTAACAAACAATTTGATTGTGTATAACTCATACTAAATCCTAAGATAACGATTATTGATTATGTCAGATCATTGACACATGAAACAGGGGTGGGTGTTCTTTATGTTATATTCATTATTTTATTATTTACTTATTGAATTTTTATGAATTTCGGAAAACGAAACTTAGCATGAATCACACACTCCTATATGCTAAAGTAAATGCTATTTAGTGATGATACTACGAGTAAAATGTTATAGATAATCATTTTGTTCATACTCAGATGGGATTTTTCTCTCAAGTTTATAATATTTATGTCAAACATAATAACGTGTATTCTCTAAATGCTTATTTATACCAATAAACTAACGGAACAGATACGTATCAAAAAATAAATAAAATTAAATAACATCAAATGAATTCTGTTTTTCTTATGAAAGTCTAAAAAATTAAAAGAAGACTAAAACTAAGACTTGATTGGACGTACTGGACACGCGATAGCCAGTAGGTATCGCATAAAAGTCTTGATACGGCCGGTCTTGTTTCTCCGGAAGTTCCGGCTGCGCCAGAATGGAGATATTGGGAAAGAGCGACCAGCGCTGGTTGTTCTGGATACGGCCGCTTTTCCAGCGCCGTGAGAACTAGGTACAATTCATACTCTGTGAAACTATGTGGTGAGAATGGTAAAAAAGTCCTATCTATATTGTTTGCTAAATTTCTATCATTACACATGGAGATCGATTTTTGTTTGAGTAGAATATTATTTCATTATCGTACAAAAAAGAAAATTGGGAAATATTTCCTAGAATATTATTTCATTATCGAAATATTTTGTACCAATTTGTCACATTTCGATAATGAAATAATATCATTATCGAAATGTGATAAATTGGTATAAAAATATTTATCTCTTTCCGCGTCGCAGTACTCGACTAATAATAATAATAACAAATTGTTTATTTCGGGCATAACACATAAGTTGAGTTAACATACATATTTACTTAAATTATATTAGGATGAATAGAGTGAACATTTTTGTCAATTTTGAGTACCTACAATACAATACAATAAATTCATATATTAACTAATAAATAAAAAGGCGGGCCTTTGAGCTGCCGGCGATAAATGAACCTCTAACCAGTGGCGTACAATAGGGCTATCCTCTCGAGCAGTGATAATGTTGACAATGCTATTGGCCCTGTCCCGCATGCGGCGCAACAGACGAAATTTTTTTGCGCACTACGCCATGAAACCCGTCTGTGCGTTCTACAGCGAACATCCCTGACGCGCTATAGTGACGAGCCCGCCCCAACAACATCCTAAACCCATTGTTGTATTGCACGCGCAGAGCATTGAAGGCTCGCCACGTATATGTGGTCCACAAACCGCACATGTAGATGGATTGGCAGTATGCCTTGAATAAAGTTATTTTTTACATCTTTAGTACAACGGGAAAATCTGTGGGCCAGCATATTGCACCGAACTGCCAATGCCCTGCGTTCACTCTCAATATCAATACTTAAATTTATTAACAACGTTTAGTTCACTACCAGCAAGCTGCATAGATGGTCTTGCGCAGTATTTTTACCTGACTTGAAAAACATCACCTGACTTTTCTTTCCATTATACCTGAGCCCATGAGCCTCCGCGTAACTTTCACAAACACTAATCAGCTTCCTAACTAATCAGCTTAGGGCTTCGATTGACGGGGTGAAAAGTTCTATATCATCTGCAGAACTAATGTTATTATTAAATTTACCATCAATTGAGCATCCGACATCAACATTGCTGAGATCAGCGATCAGTCTGTTCACGTACAGGTTGAAAATTGAAGGTGACGAAATACCCCCTATGGCTCACGCCACATTGCAACCACATTGCGTCCGATAATGAATCTACTCACTTTACATAGCTGGTTTGACTATTATACCATGCTTAAACAATGGAGACCAACTCTCCGGGCAAGTTAGTCTCATTAGCCATCGTCTGCCAAAGAATCTCATATGAGACCAAATCAAAGGCCATGTCTAGGAAGCACGCGCAGACAGGTGTGTTTCTGCTTGTGTAATACTGAACAGTCTGCTTGAAACATAAGATAGCAGCTTCGGTGGACAGCCCAGGCCTAAACCCATACTGGCCATCGTGCAAATGCGTTTTTGCAGTTGTTTGTCTAGCAAACCGTCCAGCACTATCGATATTATGGTGACTAAAGATACTGACCTGTAATTGTTCCAGCCCGAGAAATCTTTACACAATTGTTGTACCTGTATTTAAAAGTTAGAAACTTTTAACAACAGGTACAACAATTGTCCTAGCCAACACAAAACTTGTACAGCATGGCCAATACCCCAGGGAGATGAAATAGGTAATAACAAATAGCACTAAAAATAAATATTTAAAGACTATTAATTACAGAAATCTTAAATTCCTTAGAGCGATGTTGTGTTCGTACCGGTAAGAGATGTGATTAGGAAGCTCCCAAAGAAATGTTTCGGTCGCAAAGGAGTTGGCAAACCAGGAGAACCTCCTAGTGTTGCAAGCATTTAGAACCTAAAGTAATCGCTAGACATCAAGCGGGTTGAGTGTTTATTTGTCACTTCAGTAGGTAGTGCACATATGAAAACTATCACATGACGCGTTTATTTAATGTATGCGCGTGCACATTGATCGACGATACGCGTAGTTCAGTAGCTCACTTTTGTCCCACCCACTTAAACTACATGTAAATAAGGCAATTTTCTCGGAAAACCAGGTCAATTTCTTCGAGATACGGAAGCTAGTCCCTCGGCTTTGCATAGGACTGACGTCGGCACCTAATTGCGATAGAGTCAATTTAATGCCAAGTGCCACATTGGACAGCTTAGTAAACTCGTCTGGTAATCGTAGGGTGGACCTGTATGCAGATTATACTGGAGGGTTTAGTCAGACAAGATCGTATAAAATATTTATAAATATAGGTGACCGCAATATAACAATACAATTCACATCTACCTAACATTGCAAGTCACCGAAATTAGTAAGAGATGATATTATGGTCAGCTTGACTAAATTTCTCTTCTGATTCAATTGAAAGACAGTTGCTGAAAATTTGTCTTGTTTGCTCTACTATGTGAGTTTATTACTTTATTTGGTGTAGCTATAAAAGTAGGCCTATTCGTCGATTGTCTTTCTAATTCTTATTTCAATCAACAGTGATACCACAACACGACCACGTTGTTCCTATTGTGGCCTAGTCATTCGTTCCTGTTTATTAGATCGCGTTATCTTCGCTATCAGATTACTTCAAACAGGTACGGCTAGCTATGTGCTTGTTATAGTCATTTGATTAATTAGAATGTTTTATAATTCACCGGATGTATATCATTATTGAACTGCTTATCTATATGGCATTAGGCCTGTGACTGCTGTTGCTACTACTGCCGGTGGAGTTCTTCGACAAAAACGTATATATTTTTATATTAGAGGGGGGCAAACGAGAATGTGGTCTCTATCTCCCGTAGACATCAGCAACACCAAAGGGTCAGTCAGTCGTTGCCAGCCTTTTTAGGGAAACATACGCTCTTTTCTAGAAGGTACCCATATCGTATTTATTCGGGAACACCGCTAAGGGTAATTTATTGCACAATTTTACCGTACTTGGTAGAAAATGCCTCAAAAAGCGTACTGCGTATATATGCCCATAGTTTGTTTACCAGGATTTATGCTGTCTATATCTTAAATGTTCCCGATTTGATAAACAGTTGTTAATATGCAACAGATGTACAGCCAGAGTTATATAACTCGTCGCTTGTCAGAGTTATATTATTATATAACTAGTCAGAGTGTCAAATGAAAGCTGTTAATTTGCATAGAATAGTGCATATTTTAATGATTAATCAATAAACTTTCTTGGACATAAAACATAAATTATAACAAGAACACATGTTACTATTATGATGATTTTCTGTGCGATTTTTGGGGCTACACGCGAGTCACGACCGTAAACTATTAAAATACTGAACAAATGCTTTTTTTTGTTTCCACATTTTGTTTTTTTTTATTTCGTTAGTGTATTAGTGTTATTATTATTATTATATTAGTGCACATGGATAATAGAAACAAAATCAGACATAATTTTAGTAGAAAGAATGTCGAAGCAGTTATACAATGCAAAAGTGGAAGGATGTAGGAGTCGAGAAAGGCCCAGACTTACCTACTATGACCAAATTGTTAGTTTTCTATCAGTAGATGATGTCAAGAGTCTTAGAAACCGGCGAGCCTGCATAAGAAGAGCAATGAATGTTAAAGAAGCGAGTGAGATATGTAAGGATCGACTCACGTGGCGCTCGGTTCTCTCTGTCTACCCTGCAAGGGATATGGCGTGAAGTTATAGATAGATAGATAGAATTTTAGCTTAGTAACAGTTTAAGCGATAATACCATTG
Source organism: Pyralis farinalis (assembly GCA_947507595.1). Lineage (NCBI taxonomy): Eukaryota > Metazoa > Arthropoda > Insecta > Lepidoptera > Pyralidae > Pyralis > Pyralis farinalis. The sequence continues at coordinate 26,288,261 of OX382259.1, forward strand.
ACTTAGACTCTTACGTAAATTTTTTAGTTTGAGTCCAAATTCTCCTTTGAGATTTATGGCTACTAGAAAAATGTTTTAATAGACGATCGTTTAACGGTAGTGCGAGCGACTAATTTGATACTATAATTTGACTAAAATTAATGTGATTTCTATCGAACTAAAATCATAAATTATTAAAATTCGAAAGGTTATCTAATAAAAAGAAAGTAACTAATACTATTGACAACACGTATAAAACAAATATTCATAAGTACATAGTTTTAATATTTTATTTATTAATGTTCCCTTTGATAAATTATTCATTTACAATGTTAGGCGTAAAAAGAATCGTTGAAATCTTTAATAGAGTCGCTTCGACCGGTCCTAACAAGTGATTTGGAACATACACAGTAGCTAATGTTCAATCAAAGCTATTAGGAGAAAAGTTGTCTTGACAGCGCCATGTGAAATAATCAAGTTAAATGGTGGTGTTCTATACAACTTGGTAGCCTGTTGGTAGTATCGTAGGAGTAGAGGGTAATAAAATGTGAAACTATTGAGATTTCGTTTATCGAACAAGGTTTCAAAACGCAAAGATTTTGGTATTTTTACGTTAAATAAGTTGATCATTAATCGCCACGTGTTAAAATTGTCACTGTAAAAGTGTAAATATAAATTTAATGTCTTGAGACTGCCGTTGCGTGACGGACAGCCCATTGCCTTTAGTTATAGAACTATTATATGCTAATTTCATAGATATCCTCCTCCTTAGAAGAAGCAGGAACATGACATGATAAATTATGAACATGTATTATAAATTATTACCACTATGGAGAAGGTTTTTAGAAAACCATAAACTCACTGTAAGCTCGTGTCATAACAGACCTAAATATATATAATATTATTTCCTGACTGAAAAATAGATCAATGCATAGCCTTAATAGAGTTTGGAACAGTGTCAAATGAATCTTTTTGAGATGGAAGCCCAAAATTTATACCTACATTACCAGAGGGGAGACTTTGTGCAAAACTCGTCTGCGTGGGTACCTCTATCTTACCTATTTCTAGCGAGAAGCAGCTACATTTATATAGCTTTGAAAGGTGAGATATGGCAGAGAAATTACTGGGTACTGTGACGAAACAGCCTTAGGTCACAAGATTGGCAGCGCGCGAGTAACATCACCATCATATTTTCTTCGCCAAAGACAACTCTTGCTTCCATAAGTTATCGTTGAGATCAGCATCGCGTTGTGTATAGCAAGCTGTGCTGTCTGGCTCAAGCTTTTACTGCGAAGAATTTGCTACATTCATACTACTCCCACCACTCACTCGTATCTCCAGATACAGACACATAAGCGGTGTACCTTCTATCCCTGCTAAAAACCCATCCATGACATGTAATCTCATTCACTTGTTCCAACACTATACCACCAATACTGTCCTTACGTTCATTCTCGTTCCCTTTCTTTCAACTGCTATGTTTGTTCACTTTACATAAAGGTGTAATTTTATTTCTCTATACAATCATCTTTCATCATTATAACTAGAATTTGCTCTTCAGGTAGTGTTTCTGCAAATAAGGCGGCATCACTCATCCTCCATATTTGAAAGAGTCTAAACCAGAAAGAAGGCAAGGTTTACAGTGCTAGAAGGCACAATTCGCCATACAAGGGTGTTGATTCCAATGCTAACTTATAAAAACGAGAGCTAGCTTAATCCACTATTATTTATGATATTTCACCGTGAAGTAAGATCTATCTAAAACAAAGCATGCTTCGCCTCGTTAAAATAAATCACTTTTTCATTTTGTCACTGCATGCATCATTCAATATCATGTTCCTTATGAGATAATGATTGATGTCCGTTGTTCGGTGATTAATTGACCATACTTCTGGTCACTGAATTGGTTTATAAAAAGTTAATCGTTATGTAACTAATGACAGACTGCTTAGGCCGCCGCGCCGAGGCGGATCAGAGTGCGGCGCAGCGCGTCACTCGCTACATGCACTCGCCGCTAACGAAAGTTACCGGATTTTGTGCACTTCCAATCCAATGCTAAGTGCGCCGAAGAAAGCGAGCTCCACAGCTTCCTTGACGAAACAACATTCATACAGTCGTCTCACTCCCTCAAGTCAAATTTCGCCACGTCAGAGTAAGACCACGTGTGCTTAAAAGAGAAAGTGGGCCACGTTATGTTTCTCGGTACCATTAACACGGGCATTGAACGTAAACGTCCAGTGGATAGCATCTTACACGTTTGTCATTGAAAATAAAGTTTTATTTCTTTGCTGCTTAGGTATATTTTGTTAAAATACCTTGGAGAACATTTCAAGGTGCGAACTTGGGTTGTTGCTTGTTAGCCATTGATACTGAGATGCAGAATTCGGAGAGCAATGAACTGCGTACCGCGGAGAAAGTGTTGTGGCGTAACCTTGAGCCTACGTCGGTCTTTATTGGATCACCTAATCGATACGTCACAGTACAATGTACGAGGCATGCAAGTGCACCTACGCCCGTAATCAATTATAACAGACCTGTTTGATTGTCACTTATTCGATTTACTTTCATCAATGATTTGAATAATGGGTAATAAGGTAGTTAGTTGTAACGAAGTTATATCATGGAGCTATAAATAGATGTTGTCATTTGTAATAATTATGATGCAAAGGCAGGATAGTTTATTAAATATTGGCGAATATGTTAAGTTTGTTGTTAAGCGTTTAATTATTTTTTATTTATTACCGTTTTAAATTTTTATAAGGTACAATACAAATTAAGACGTTTTTTCAAAAATCCATGTAGGTATTATAACATGTAATAAATACAAAATCTATACCAAGTATATAATTGTTACATAAATAAATGCAATAAGAGGTTCTAAGAGGTAAGACGCATAAAAGCAACCCGTCTGGGGAAGTACCTTCTCATAGAAAATCGCAACCAAAGAACAACTCCCTGGAGAGTTGTTGTGCTCCTGCGTGTGAGTGAGGGGCTCCTAAGGATTTGCCGTGAGGTGGTTTTACTTAATGCGTTAAAGTAAATAAAGCGTTCATAGAGTTCGGCGACCGCTTTACATAAGTTGGGCCGTAGGCTTGTATGCCTACCGACGTTGTATATATAAAAAAAAAACAATGTCCAGCGCGAGGTAACCAGATACACACGTATACTGTGTACCCACACCGAACAAAATCATGACAATATGAAAGGACATTTCAACGATGTAAATTGAACTATGACCTGAACAATACCTAATAATATGGATTAAAGTATGAAATTGCCGTTTTATAGTAATAGATACTTTGAATTGACATTAAACCTTCATGGTGCGAGATTTTCGAGTGAAAGTTTTTTCACTATACCTATGAGGTTTTTCTTTAAAAAATGTGCAACATTTGATTTTCGAATTACAATTGTTTTATTTTTATTCAGCTTAGACGGGAAAGATGGATACTTCGAAAATCCGAGTAATTTTTGAATACGAGTTCCGGCGCGGTACTAATGCGGCAGAAACGGCTCGCAATATTAATGCTGCATTAAGAGAGGAGACTGCTAAAGAACGCACCGTGCGTTTTTTGTTTAAACGCTTTCATAATGGAAACTTGGACTTGTAAAACGAACCATGTGGAAAACCACAGTAAATATAACCTCTAACACACAGTGGGTGGGCACACAGGTGAATAACGCTGAATTGGAGGAGATGGTGGAAGCTGATCCGAGTCACACTACCCAGGAATTAGCGGCATGGTTTAACGTTACCTTATCTACAATATTGACTCATTTGCATCAATTCTATAAGATAAAAAAATGAGGATCAGTCAAATCATGAGGCAAGCATTTTTCAAATGGTTGCCTCATGATTTGACTGATCTACAGAAAGAAACGCGCATTGAAACTTGTGTTGCCTTGTTGAATCAGTACAAACATAAGGGAATATTGGAATTTCATACTTTATTTAATCCCTAATATTAACACTTAATTGCATAAAAAATGTTGTATTATCATATTCATATTGTCTAAAAATGTAGTTCTGTAAATTTGTTTGCAAGCTATTCAATAATTTAAATTCCTTACAATTCAAGCACGACAACGATTTCGTCGTCGACGTGAAAATGCACGAGGAAAGATTTTGGTCGTAAAACCGAATATTTAGGTGACAACAATTTCGGCGTTAGAAGATCATGCGGCTACGCTCGCCGATTGGTGGTTTGAAATAGAAATCACTTCACATAATAATTTTACAATAAATTATGTACACATACACATAAGTGAAGTCAGAATTGACTCTCACTCAGGGCTCTATGTTAGAAACTCACAAAGAACCAAAAATATACAATGATATTTAACCATTACAAAACATATAAATTAAACAAAAACAAAACACCAATATAGTTAAGGTAGGTACTAACACAAACTACAGTTACATTCTTGTGCGAAGCTAATATAAAGTCCATAGTTTACAATTAAATAAAGAAAGATTCCTTAGCAATTTCGTAATATAATTCTGCATATCAGGTAAATGACATCAATTTCTCTGGTGCTCACTTATGAGACAACTACACTATGCTGTATGGTCACAGAACCAATGCACGCAATTCGGTAGATAAAAAATAGGATTTCCGCCTCTGTTTGTTTGAGATGTTTTGTTTTATTTTCAACTTTACAGAGCTCGTTATTTGTCCCACGGGTAGATAGTTTAATTTCAAAATAATACGTATATTAAATGTTACTTGAGTATTATTGTAAATTTCATAAATAGATATACAAAATTAATTATATACTGAGCGTATAATTATGAAATCAGTGGACAATGCAAATGAGGGGATTATCCAAAATCTCTTCAAAATTATAGCCTGTGATGAATTGCCATCAACATTTGTTGTTGCCAATAATATAAACAAAATTCTGGGAAATCGTTAATAATTTATAAAAAATACAAATAACTAAGACGGCGAGTTACGTACTTATCATAGTTATTGGATGTATTATTTCTTCATCCGGAAATAAATTATTTATTTACTGTATCGTAGCCTTCATTTTGTTTGTTTTTTACTAGAAGCTGAAGCAAGATTAAATAAACCTTCCTGTAAATTGTTAGGAATATTTTGTTTTGATTTAAAAGTAGTTATCTTAATATTTATTTGTATGTCAAAATTTCTGCAGGAAGTGAGAGTGATACCCTTCAAATTCCACAATGGGAGCAAGTTGCGAACTTTGATCGCTACCTTAAGTTATTACGTACTCATTATGACGTATCAATATATTTCATAATAAGCGTCCTTCATTAATTTTTACTTTATTTTAAAATACAAAATCGTTTCAAAATGAAGTCGAAATTAATTATTAATATATTTACTCAGCGCTACTTACAATTACTACTTTTGCATTTATGCTAAGTCACTTTCGGCTCTGATTACCGACGCGTAAGTACTGCGACTCTTAATTGGCTGGTAACGAGCTGAAAGTTTTCTTAATTAATGAATGGGAGAATAGCCCGCAGAGATTGACTCCTCTGCATTATTCTTTTGGCTCCGGTCGTTAGAAAGTGAACGTCACGGTACACACAATCATGAGATACTGAGCTGTTCTTACAAGAACGCCCTTGTATCGTTTCGTTATCTGAAAACAAGTGCAATCAAAGTATTAAATACTACATATTAACCATATTTTCGCAGCTAGTCGATCGTTGTTACGAAGGAAATGTTGCAAACGTTTTTGACAAGGCAGAAATATAAGTTGTTCAATGATAAATCTAGTTTTAAAATGTCATACCACAACGGGGGCCGTAAAAAAGTTTAAAATTAATGATAAATTAAAATTAAATTAACAAAATAACTACTACTCGAAATGGAATACGCCATTTTATACCTACTTATATACCTATGTAGTTTTCTTACCAAAAATATTTTGATGTAAATAATAAGGAACGCCCGTTCCGAATGACTTCTTTTAATCGCGACTGGATTTCAGTAGATAAAAACAGAAAATATTTCAACTCCATTGAAGCGTTTCTAAGAACGGGCATGATTACTAACGTACGCTGCTTCTACAATAGACCCGAGTTTGAAGCAATCTGAGACAATGAATAAAAAAAACTAATGTATATGTTTTACTAGCTTTCGATTGTAATGAAAAACGTCGGACGTCAGTTTTATAGCAAAGCGTTCCAACGAGATTTTCACTTACCAGGTCAATGATCGCACGTCTTCTCATGATTATCATTGTCAAGGTTTCTCAGACAAGTACGTGTTGTCGATCAGCTCGTTGTAACCATACCAAAGAATTTTATATCACAATAGTTAATGATGATTGACTTTGGGACAATGCACAATTTCTATTCTTGTCATGCTTTAACTACAGCGTAAGCAAGGTCACGCTACATTTATTGCATGATAATGGTTTTGTATTAATAAATTAAGTAAGTAAATTATAAAATAATTTAAAATTTTCTTGTACAATTTTATAGCCGGATAGGGCCCGCCTATAGAGACTTGGAACACAGAGTGAAAGGCCATTATACATAGGAATAGCTTGACTAAAACAATCGTATATGGATATATTATAATAAATTGGTCGTGGTTTATATAATGTGATGTCAGGAATATCAAAAACCGGCGAGCGTGCATAAAAATAGTTATGAAAGTTACTGAAGCGACCGAGGTATGTAAAGACCGCGTTTTATGGTGATCAGCTCTCTGTGCCTACCCCGCAAGGGATCTGGGGTGAAGATAAATACCCATATATATATACCTAAATAAATATTCGTCGTTTGTTTACAAATTAGGTATCATCGGAAGCGTCACGCTGTTCGCCTGGTTATATGACATAATTGACACTCGCACGTGGCAGCTTATGGTATACATAAAGTACTACAAAAGTTGAAGTTAAAAATAGTTTATCGTGTTTCGTGCCTTAGTGAACGTACGGGTATGCGCGTCACTTCATCTTGTTCTATAAAAATCCTATTTATAAAAGCGTTCTTACCTTTGACTTAAGCGTAATTTACCTACATCTTTTATTTTTGGTATTTTTATGTGAAGACTATACGTAACCTCCTATCACAATGCACGAAGCACGATAGACTATTTTTACCTTTAATTTTTTGTAGTGCTTTAGGTACACCATAAGCTGTACGTGGGAGTGTCAATAACGTCATATAACCAGCAGAACAGCGAGCGTGCCGCTTCCAATGATACCTAATTCGTTAACAAACGACGAATATTTATGTATCTTCACGCCAGATCCCTTGCGGGGTAGGTATAGAGAACCGAGCGCCATAAAACGCAGTCCTTAGGTACCTCGGTCGCTTCTTGAACATTCATAGCTGTTTTCATGCACGCTTGTCGCGTTGGTCCTGAGAGCACCTGATATCACCTTCTATAAACCATGACCAATTTGATATAATATATTCGTACACGATTGTTTTAATCAGGCTGTTCCTACGTATAACGGTCGTCTTCATAAAATGCAATCCTTCACCTACCCCTAAATAAAAAAAATAACCTGACTAAAATACATCAGACCGATTTTATATTACAATGGACTAATCTTAAGAGAGGTAGGGCGCATCCAAGCAGCCCGTCTGGGGGAGTACCGCCACCTCACAGAAAACCGCAGCCAAACAACAACTCCCTAGAGGGTTGATGTATTCCTGCGTGTGAGTAAGGTCACCAGTAACCTCCTAAGGAGTTGCTATGTTAGCAGCAGAGGTGACATCGCACGCGTGATACTTAATGTATTACAAGCGTTCATAGGCTACGATATAGACATCATATGGGCAGTAGGCGTGCATGCCAACCGACGTTGTATTAAAAAAAAATCTTCGACATTATAATGGACTACATGAAAGCATTAATTACTGAAGAAAATAATGCCCAAGTTATTATTAGAGAAAAACGGCTGTAAAATTGATTGCATTGACTTGCAAATTGCAGTTTAGCGATAGACAGAAAACGAAAGTTCTGAATAAAGTTACAACTCACGTCGGTTTTTGTCGATCATCTCGTGTGAAATCTGTACATGACTATTTGCCATGTGTGGGTGAGTCCCACGATGACGCTGGTGGTGGTGAAGTCACGTTCATTCGCACACAGCTCCTTTGCTCTTGTGCCACGCTTCATTGATTCATCACTATAAAATTTCTCCTTGACTTTTAATAACGTACTCTTTGTGTTTCCAGTGTTTATAAACGAACATGCATCTGGTTTACCGTAGGCCTTTATAAATCCACCATCACGGCTAGCTATACTTATCCCACTATTGAGGTACGGATTTCCCTTCAACCGAGTGAAACCCCTCGCGATTCTCAAATTCGGATTGGTGGAGGTCAGTGTTTTCAATCCACCAAATGCACCGAATCCACCAAATTAGCGTGTTGATTGTCATCTATCGATAGTAGTTGGAGTCGACGGCTTAACTCCGCGGCTTGGAGAAACTTAAGACCAGCGAGTTCATCCCATACATAGGTTGCGGATGATGTTGCTCAACGAGCTTATGCCTGACGCACCGACGCCATCGATACCGTTGTATAAATATAGCTTATACGTTTATCCAATACATAAGCTTTATTCTATTATATAAAATACTAGAATAATGACAATAACAACGGAGTATAATCCATATCTATAAAAGATTACCGTGCCTGCGTATTGACTGATAGAATATAGATTGGTATTGCCAAACGGTTGGTAATACCAAAAATACACACCCTGCAAGCCTTATGTGTAAAGTGTATATATATATATATATATATCTATATCTTCGTAAATTATTGCATTTCGACATCTCTTGTTGACGTCAGCCATAATACTCCCAACGCCACAGACTTGCGTAGACGTAATATGACCTTATTTAATAAACTTACGATTTAAAACTTTTATTCTGAGCATTTGGTAAATTGAGCATTTATACTTATGACAAAAAATACTAAAAAATCCATATCTAAGTCTAAATCAAATACGCGTGTTCTGATATGGCCTGGCCTTAATTATTATGTACTCGTGAGTGATTTTTAAACACCTAAAGCTAGGTAATGTTATCAACAATTTGGAGCAGCTTTCACTGAAAACTTGACATTGATCAATGAGTGTTAAATTGGATAATATAGTCAGTATCTCGCATTACAGACGAATGATGACTGTTTTGACAGAGTAATTAAACTATTTGAAGTTGAATACGCGTGCGAATAATAGTGAAGCCGCAGGCGACTAGCATCTCAATCACTGCCGACTTGTAATTTATTTAAACATCAAATATTGTATGACGATTTCATTTCGTACAGCTATATTAATGGTAATTAATCTTAATCATACATTACACAGTAAAATTACTTAGAATGATGACAAGATCTATATAATTATAACAAAATCATTACAGGATCGAAATTGTAAACGGAATATTGCTTTGAAATATCCAACTGCATCGAAATTATTATATATTTACAAACGTCGATGCAGAAAAAAAAAACAATATCCCGCTGTATAACACACCTACTGTGGATATACCGAACGGCCTGACACGAAATTTCGTTAAGTTTGCCTATTATAATATAAGCAATAGTATAAAAAGTTATATTATTTACATAGGCGAATTAGTTTTAAATATTTATGACACCCCTGTACCAATAACAAGAATTTTAGCGATTAAAATAAACACTGGATTCGGTTCACACTGTCTACCCCCAAAGGGATTTGACGTGAAGTTATAGAACAGAATATAATAAAACAGCCTCTCTACAATTTTATTATACATCCCAGGCAAGAATCAAATAAACATTTAATTTATTAACAACCGTTTTATTAACTTTTGATGAAACTCAGACTTTAAACCCTTTACTAATTTAATCAATGTACTTATTTGTATGTATTATATTGAAGTGAGTTTAAGGCCGCATTATGATATGTGCAATAAACACCCATGTTGTTAATACTGCAAGTGTGATTAACGAACTGCTCAGAAAATACAGTTAGAATCAATTAACCAAACGCTTCTTCAGCTATCATTATAATTACAATCGAACATACATATTAATAAGATCTAGCGGTTTTGTGGATAACTGAGGGAGGAAAGTCCTGTTTATGGATTGCGAATGTATGAGGATATGCTCTGCTGTGGTGGCATCTCACCGAACACATGGTTTAGATCTGATTGGGCGGCAGCTGTCCCACATTCGTAGCGTTTCTTGTCTGAGACGCTTAATTGAGCGCGGCCGGCACCCACTACTACAGTCTATTATTATAATATCGCCGCAGATTATAGAAAATAGAAAATGCCCGAGGGCCCGCTTTCTTACAAGTAACTAGCTCTAGCAGCCTAGTTATCAACAGGTGGGCGCGGCCGCATACTAAAAAATATCAACCTCGCGAAGTGATCCGTACAAACAACACGAATTTCGGAAATCTAACGAGTGTTTAAGAGATACATAAATATAGATCTTTTCAAAATGTAAAATACATATAAATTTAAAAAGCTTGAGGCACTGATATTATACAGTAAATCTACATTATGAATAGTGTACATCAGTGTCTCAATATATATATTACATTTTGAAATGATCTTTATTCATATATTTCCGTAAAACTTACCTATCTACGAGTACGTTCGCGTATATTATAATAACGAATTTCCAAGAGGGAGCTTATTTTGAACTTAGAATATTCAATATATATAGGTATATGACCAATGTCACTTAATTTACTCGTATTTTTCTTTTTAGTGCAGGGTTTTTTAAATAAAATCTTGTTTTAAATTTAAATATATTAATCCTAAAAGTACGTAATTTATAATTATAAAGTAATATAATAATAATAAAATATTTTGATTTAACCTACATACAATTATATTTCAGCATGCAATAAAGATATTACAATATAATAAAATTTTGGTATATTTATAAATCACGTCGTGAATCCTGTATGTTATTTAATAATAGCACCTTAATTAATTATCAATTACCTGTCGTCAATGTGCAATTGTTAATATATAATAATTTGTATGTAGAAAAAAATATAAAAGGGTGTTTAATATAACTTTACACTTCTGTTGAGCGGAATGTCAAAACGTGAAATGTATGAATTTATGCAGAAAATATGCATATTAAAAATATATATTTTAATACAAAAAGCAATAAACGGAAAATATAATTATTATGATAATTATTATGATAATTACTATGTAATTACAACTACATAGACGGATAAAAAGCGTTGAATTATAATGACGGATTTATCAATTATTAAAGACCTTATATGAAGTTCATCGTTTCACAAAACCAACCCAACAAGAGTTACATCTCCACGCAAGTTTGTCTAAATTGTAGGTCAGTTCAATTCGATCAATGTAATCATTTGAAATATTTACTAATTCATCTATCGTATGTTGTACAGTTCAGTATGGAACACGGCACGCGAGTGGCATGACTCGCACTAGAACACTTTTTTTTCTTGTACAGAGGATTGTGCGTTGAATTGTGGTATCACAACTAACGGTTCAAAAATAGTTAAGTATATTCTTGCATCGATAGACGAGGCTTTCTGTGCTTTCTAACCAGCAAGGCGATCGAGTGTCTGGGGTGAAATCGCCACAGCCACGCACCCACTGCAGCCGTATGCGGCTTGTGTGGAGATGACGTGAAGGCACCGCGGCCGTCCATACGTCTTGTGTGTACACTAGAATGTTGTAGGACAAAATTTATACTGATTGAAAAATGCGCACCTTAATTTTATTCTGTATCATTAAAATGTAAATTGAATAACACTTTGCTCGATGTTACTTTTTATTTGACACATCTTTTCATTTCAAGTTAAAACTTACATAATAAAGTGAAACCTCTCATTTTGAAGTCTGCGCCTGATCACATTGCTGTTTTATTTTTGCTGGTGTCGATTTCGAGGCAGTCGGATTGACTTTTTTATTTCATAACTACTTATCATCAAATTTTTACCAAATTTTATGGAATCAAATTCGTATCAACCGTAATAGAAAATCTAAGGTCTATGAATTGTAATGAATAATATAATATCTTGTACAGATCTCGAAATGTCTGGGAACATACTTGAAAAAACCTTGTCTGCCAAAATAGAATATACTCCTTTTTTATAATCCGTTAAAAAAAATATGCAATTTATATCATTTTACTGTTGCATTTTGTAAAAAAATGTTGAGAGAAATGAAATAGATAAAAATGCAATATCGTCATTGCGTTACTTTTTAGAACAAAGGTGATTAAAAATTGACATAAGCGGGAGTAAAGAAAGTATGGCCTTGATTTTTTTTAACTCTTTGACAAACTGTATATCTCCGTTCATGTATTCCGTTCTGTTTGAAACCTTATAATTCTACGCAATTAACGTAAGTTTTTAGGCAAGATATAAAACAAGGCAATACAATAACAAATAATGCATGGGATTCAGAAGCATCCGCCACACCACTTTGCTGCCCGCTTAATTGCGCAATGAATTATATCTGTAACCATAAATAAAGTGCTCGTTCGTATGTTTACGTACAAATAAACGCGACCTTGCACTTAATAAGGTGAAGGCCGCGCACGGTTTCCTCTCGACGCAACGGGAGCGGTGCGCGTGCTGCAGTGAAAGACGCCGCTTGTGCAGTTCCGGCGCTGCATGCTGCACTCGGTCAGTGGGTCAGCCCCACTTGCTAGAACAGGTGGGGCAAGTTCGGGGTAGAGGGGTACTGGATGCGCGAAGCCGACGCCGCGGCGACCGCGGCGGCAGCAGTGCGGCGAGCACAGTCGCCGCCATGGTCGCCGTATCCGCGCCGCCCGCTTTGCGCCACTAGCGCCCATGCGAAGCGCCGCCCGCGCCCGGGCCCTAGGCTAGTGCTCACCTGAACGTGTTTCGTTGGTTGCAGGCCGTTGACTGACGCTGGACTGTGACTATGAAGAGGACCAGGTTGCTGCTGGCTATTGCGACGCTCCTGTTACAGGTTCGTATAACAACTGTATTGTATAACAACTTAATTATTGGTTTCATTAAAGTAATATTTCTGGGAGAAACTTGCAATGATGTTTGTAATTTGCATGCAAGTTTAAGCTGTAATTCTCGTCACTGTATAACGAGAACCGCTGGACAGATTTTTAACAAACATTGCTAAAGACTATCCAGATTGAACTATCTTTTATACTTATCGAAAAAACATTATGGAAGCAATTCATTGCAGGGTACAGTTATATTATAACGTCCCTCTTTATTAGTCGTGAGCTGAAAAAATTTACGTTTGTTAACGAAAGCGCGTATGTATCTCATAATTATGCATATTTGGAATTGTGCTTAGGATCATAAAAAGCTGAACTAACCAAGTGACCGATATTTTTAAAACTAAACTATACAAGAAAATATTATCAGAGATATTTAATAAGTAGCACGAATGGGGTGCACCTCTACATTACAGAAAACCGCAGATAAATAAAAACTTATTATGTTAGACGCTGATGAGGGTTGAAGGTGGTCATTATTTATGAGAGTAAATCTCGTCGCCCGGGAGCTCGTGAAAAGCATTTGCGTTAGCAGCGAGACAAACAGACATGTTCATATTATCACCAAATGATGACGGCGAAGCGAATATGTGAAGTGCACTTTACACCAACGAGTCCAGATACCGTTCAATGAACACTTAATATAACAGAGATTCTAACTGGCCGCTACCCGACGTCTGGATGACATTTTATATAACGTGCCGTCGGTTTTACCCAGATCCAATGGTAATGACTTACAATGCATAGAAACATAATAATTCAAAATTAACCTAGTAAATAGTATTTTTAAACAACTTTTAATTTATCTTTAATTTCTACTAAATATCTATAAACATGTAATTAATAAATTTACAGAATACTAAATTACTGTAATTCTGAAATAAATCAATGAAAGAAATTAAAATCATGTTCGCTGATAGTGATACCGGAAATTAATGAAATCCATGTTTTATTCTTAAATTTATTATTACATTAAAACTTCAATTTAAGGAGTTATTCTTCTTTTGCTTAGGTAAAAATAATTTTCAATTTTCAATTACAAGTCTGTTAAGAAGCACTTGTTTGAGGTGACTTCGTAATTTTTTTCCTTAAATCTTGCAAGTCAATTTTAGAGTATTTTTTATACAATGTGAACATACAATAGAGTACAAATACTTCAAACCCATTTTTAAATAAAATGTACATACGTTGCTCAGACGAAGTGTACGTAGAATTTTTAATTAAAACAGCTGGATACTATTATATAAGATGATATTTCTATTACAATCATTTAAAAAGCTACAGTAATCTGTCCGCATCAAGGGGGTCGGTGCGTACCGCCACCCGATGCAGCATATTTCAATAATAACCTACAACTTTTAATGATAATAAATACTCTTAATAATAATAACTGCATAATTGGGCTGAAATTTTGTTCATTCGTTTAACTTCGATGACAACATGCTTCCTAACTAGTATTATAGGTCTGGTCGAATCTGATGATGAAGTTGAACGCGGTGGTCAGACATCAGTAGTGAAATAGAGTAAAAGCTACAAATTTCATCATCGTTTCCACCAGTATTACAACAATTAAACGTTAGTTTTTAAAATGTTGTCATTAACATTGATATATATATATATATATGTGTCTTATTAATTATTTCCATATTAAACATTCATACAGTAAGACCGGATTCGTAAAAATGATGTGAACAGAATCATATCCTTCTTTTACAAATGGAAATGTTTTAAAATATGACATTGTCTTATAGTACTTATAATTATATTCACAAACGCATATGTGCATGATACGCGCCGGCACGCAGTGTTGCACGCTCTGCGTTTTATTCTTACATTATTCAACTTTTTCCGGCCGTGTTCTCGGCAACTAGGCTAATGATTCCGTTAGCACATCCACAAAACAGACCATTGGAAGCTAACTGCATATGCTGATCTACGTATATTGAATGTTTGTAAGAGAAATCAACGTGTAGATTGTGAATTAATTGCTATACAAGTATCGTAGACAATCTTTGAAGGTTTATATACCTAGTTAATCGGTCGAGAAAATCAATTTCCAATCGAATTTGATTGCTTTTCTTAGAACACGCTTGAATCTTATCTCTATAAAGGCCGTGGACATAAGAAATGTGACAATTAATATAGAAATTGTCGATGAATAAATCTTTACTTCTATATAATAATAATCTGTATATTTGGCCCTTTATCTTTTGAACCATGACAATCTCATCTGCACTGCTGAGATGTACTCCGCCAATTAGCAAACGAGGCTTTGACAATAGAGAGGTAGGGTACAGTAAATACAGGTAGTTAATGAGGAGACTGATTGAAACAGTATCTGCATATAATATTTGTTCCCGCTTTAGAGTTGCTGTATTCCTAGTCAAACTTCTTTAAGAGTTATTATGTTTCTCATCAGGCGGCATGTATGCTTCTTTGTGACCCAACGTGGTATAAAAAATAATGCTAGTTTGTTTTATTACACTTGAAATTATGAGGAGTCCACTGTTGTATAATAAATTTTTACCATTGATTGTCAATGATATATATAACATAGAAATTTGGATACGCAGTCCGTGGAAAAAAATCTTCCGTCTATTCTTCTCACTCAAATCGCTTCACTAGATGCAAAATAAAATTCACTGGAAGTTGCGAAAATATTTGAGTCCACAAATGAGCGTGCAATTAAAAAACTTTCATCTCGAAATTATTCAAGTTATTTACAATTACAATGAGTGGTTACGGGGGCAGTGTGTATAATTTGCATAACAGAAGTGCTACAGGCCGCTACGAGCTATCGTAGAGTCGTCGACCGCCAAAATACCCTTTGAATAGCACTTTCACTGCGAATAATGTTGCGCGTTTTTGTCAGTCAATGATGTAACAGCACCGTGAAGTCGGTTTCATTTTGGTTTAACAACATCTTTGCTGCAAATGGCAACGAATTCATTATATTACAATCGTTATATAGCGTCACGATTACATCATAATCAAATTATTGATTGGTTGATCTGGGATCGTTTTTGTAATGTTTATAATAAAAAAAAAAATATAAAAAAAAATGTAATTTCAACTAACTACACAATTTAAAATCTAGTTCTGTATACCACGTGAGTTGGCAAACAAGCCTTCCTGATGATAACTGGCAACCATAGTTTATTGATTGCTTGGAACAAAATGAGTAACACTTGCGCTTTACCACCACCACAACCTTCTCTGGAGCAATACGGTTCTCTTAATCCCTCGCAGGAAAACAACAGTTTTCTAGGAAATTTTTATTTCATTGAGGACCCTTTTGTGTAAACTTCCGGGATACTTCTTCCTCACAGTAAGAATTGACATAGAAAAGTTATGTGACTG
Organism: Pyralis farinalis; assembly: GCA_947507595.1. Taxonomy (NCBI): domain Eukaryota; kingdom Metazoa; phylum Arthropoda; class Insecta; order Lepidoptera; family Pyralidae; genus Pyralis; species Pyralis farinalis. The sequence continues at coordinate 26,304,588 of OX382259.1, forward strand.
CGGTTATATTTGCGTAAAGTAATGTAGTAAAGGTCATCAGCCTTGATTCTTGGCACACGTACGTTAATCCAATTGAGTATGTATGGGCCATAAAAGGAGCTATGTGTATATGAAATAATCAGTAACAATTATGGAGCTCGTTAGAGTGTTTACTTGATAATTGGTCAATATGTATATGGAAAAGTAATTTTAAGCCCTCATTAGGTTTTACATATCGCCTGAAATCAGTGTTACATAATATTTGCACGGGCGATAAATTATACTTACTACTTTAAGTGCTTCCACTAATAGTAATAATGTGGTGCCAGAAGCACATATAATAAGTTACATCAAATCGCTTGTAAATATAACTTCCACATAGTAACACTGAATCTATAAAGGACTTGGCGTGAAGACATAAAAAGATAAAACGCCTGAACCTGTTAACTACCTACATATTTATTTGTACGACATTTTGTGCGCTGGTACAATAAGTGCAACATTCAAGTAGGTTATCTGCAAGGCAAATGACATTCACACTTCTTTCTTTTTAACAATATCACAGAATATGAATAAATAAAACATTATTTCGTACGCACTACCAATATCAAGTATAGCATGTCAGGTCTACTGTCTTGTGTCGTTATAATAGCGATAGATTATGCAGTGTATAAACTGTCACAACTTATATACGTTACACCATTCATTACAGAACATGTACATCATATAGATTCATAGTTGGGACTACCCAACTATCTACTAATCAACGACATAGATTACATTTTACTATAACTCAAAACGATTATTTTGGCACTTTCGCAATCTAAAACTATCATTTCAAATAAAATAAGAAACGTAATAAAATTATAGTATAAAAATGTTTAGAGCTGTAATAACGAGCGCACTACCCATTGAGGTATCTCTATGGCTACCTTCGACCGCCTTCGTCAGACGAGTTCTATAGTACTACATCATTATATTGTTATCGACTGCCATCATTATGTAACTATTACAAGTGGTTAAAATTGGTTTCTTTGTCTCGTTTAAGTACATAGTAGATCTATTTAATAAAAGCGTGTTAGAAATAGTAATAGAATAAATAAATATCTAATAGAAATCACAAACTCGGAACGAACACAAAACACACTTTTCCGTTTACTGTAGCACGTTTATAATAATCAACTGCGTGTCGGATTTATAATTACTTTTCGATGGTGGCGCTAGTTAGTACACGGCCTTTTTTCATTAGGAGGCGCTAATTTTACAAGTGAGTTATTTTTGCAAGGCCATAAACATGTTCACAGATTTCCCTAAAAGTCACTTTTGAATATTTCTTAAATATTTTTACGGAGATGACACAATCTCGCTAATTCGTGCTAGAAAGCAATTTGCCAAAGAAAGTGTAAATGGACGATGACTTTCGGTTGTCGGCGAAATTCATCCATAAATGGAGCACAATAACTTTTGTATACTATTAAAAGCATAAATCAGTCTCAGTAATAAAAGTGAGTTTTACGAAGGTGACTGTAACTTGTTCATAGCAGCTTTCTTTCATCTACGTTATATATTTCAGATTTCAATACTATATATTATGTATATATAAATACAAGTATGTAACTCAAATGCTTCCTAGGAAATCAAATAACTCAAGCGCTCTTTCTGGTTACAAGCATTTATGTAATTAATGGTGAAAGAGACAGGCTCTTTGTTTGGGATAGCATTGACAGATTGGTCCCGGACAATCATCACGCGTAAAGGAGAATGCCCATTCATGGTTTCAAGTTGTGCACAACTGAGAATAACATTCAAAATCAAATCATTATTTTTCACTAAGTATCCCAAAAAATTAAACTATAATTTCTCCGGAGAATAAATTACATAAAACTAACAATAGTTTAATGTCATTACATAACTCTCAAGTTCCGGTACGCCATGTAAATGAAATTATTGCCAGTACTGAAAGGTAAATGAAGTACTCGACTAAATAAAGGCAGTCAATTGAAAATAAATGTAATAATCTACCTTTTATTGCGCAAAACTTATACATATTACATATATTTCGATGACAATTGGATAACTCTTCATCTATATTTTCACTTACCTTCGTGTATTTGAAAGAAGAAGCTTAAAGAAATTCGTTTGAATTAATGAACGGCAACATTGATGGAAGTCTTGAATTGACAATTAATATAAAATATGTTTGATGTTCCGGCTTTTGGTCTGTTCTATGCAAAAGTATACCCATAGTTCGTTTCGCCCGTGTTTAAATGTTTTATTATTATCATTTCATATTTCTTGTCGTAATACATCGTGTTGAGCTTCTCGAAATATAACATTAATATCAAATAACATATAATAACTATGTATATGATATGGTTGAATTATGACGATGATAGATGAAGATTTCGAAAAAAAAAAACATGCTGACTGGGAGCTACGTACATGCTCTGCTACCCGTGTGAACCCGAAGAATAAAATTATTTACTTATTTATGCCTCAAATACATTATATGTAGCAGCTACCTATAATCCATCCGAAAAATGTAGGTTATATTACCGGACAAAAATAACCTAAAATGAAAAATTTTATAAGCGTTTTTCACGTAATTTCGGGGCTATTTATAAACAATGTTACTTTTATTCGAATAGATAGTTGAAGCTCTACAGATTGCAGTAGCTTTCATTACGGCACAATAAAAATAATATTGAATCCAAACTCCATACAACAATGACATACTCGTAGTATAAACAAATGAGCTCCATTCGTACACGCCTTTAGTTTTGAAGATAATATAATATTGAATATTAAATTGTATGGTACATCTAATGGCCATGTCATATTGCAATGAAACTATTTATATGATTGATCTAAGCTTAATAAATTTAACATAATACGAAACAAAAATGAATTGCGGCGGTGCAAAGTGTAAAGAGTTACTCGTCTAATTTAAGTCACTGTACAACTACATCACTGCACCGAACACTATGCTATAAAAATAACTTAACTCAATTTAGTTGCAATAAATAGGATGCTAGTAAAAATTACGATAGTTTGGGTTCAATATGGGATAATATGGCGGTCAACCTAATGTAATATACTACTACGTAACTGGTGTCAAGTTATTTACATAGCATATAATAGATGTTGTCATAAAAATCTTTCCTAACTGATTACGAGATGAACGCAAAAAATATATAGCTGAGAGTAATAAAAAGAGTTGTAAACTACCCCCTAATCCCTAATGTATAAACGAAGTTTACTTAATGGGATAAACTGTTTTATTTTTGATAAGATACACTTTAGTACATAGAAAACACGCCGTTTGTTGTTGTTGATAAATGATAAAAATAATGACATGTTCTATTAATTAGGCGACATAACTCATTTGACGCCGGCAAAGATTTGTCTATCAGATTGAAGCAATTTTATGTCGTCTAGCAATACGATCGACTAACTTTTATAAGCTTCATTAATATATAACAAAAGTCAGTTAACCGAAGCCGATCGTAACCTTATTTTTTCATTCTACTCGTACTTATTATTTATTGGCTGTCACTTGTTTTTACAACACATAAAAAGTGTCAGTCAATAAGTTTTAGTATTCCGTACCTATATCGAAGAAACGACATACTTTCCACTGAAAAGATATTATAAAGTAAAATAATGTAAGTTAAATACATATAACCAAATAAGCAAGTTAAATAATTATTATATAGACTGCAAGATGTTAGTTATATGAATGTTATTTTACATAAATTTTGTTTTTATGTAACCGATTAATTTTTAACAAAGCAAGCAAGCTACCACGCTAAAGCAAATTATTTTTTTTCAATGTCCTTGAAAGGTAAAACTTGATAAAGCAGTGAAGATAAAGTAAATAAAAAATCGGCCAAGTGCGAGTCAGACTCGCGCACGAAGGGTTCCGTACCATTATCTATAAAAACGGCGAAAAAATCACGTTTGTTGTATGGGAGCCCCCTTAAATATTTATTTTATTCTATTTTTTAGTATTTGTTGTTATAGCGGCAATAGAAATACATCATCTGTGAAAATTTCAACTGTCTAACTATCACGGTTCATGAGATACAGCCTGGTGACAGACGGACGGACGGACGGACGGACGGACGGACAGCGGAGCCTCAGTAATAGGGTTCCGTTTTACCCTTTGGGTACGGAACCCTAAAAACGAACTTAGTATCTAAAACTGCACCTTTATGCTCGTCTTATATTGGGTTTTCATAAACATGTCAAATGCCATTCATAATTATTATATAGGTATGGAACACTGGCCTCGCGCATGGCCCGACTTGTACTTGACAGGTTTTTGTAGATCTTATCAAAATATCTGGCGTATCGCACGTCAGTTCTGACAGCCGTCAGCTATCTTGGACGGCCAAACAACTTCTTATTACACTTGGTTAATTATATGACATACGATTCTGTCATACATAAATATTTGGTTGTGTTTCTATTTCGCGGCAACCATTAGTTACATATATGGGTACAGTATGTATCAGAACGGGTATATCTAGACCTAAGGTGGTAATTGTTATTAATATACTATACTCGTAAAATTAAAGACCAACTAAATACACAAAAAATGTGGTCTTTCTCCCCTTTACAATGTTTAGCTAATCGACCAAAGAGGTGTAAGTGGCTACAAGTATCATGTCTTTAGAGTGTAGACTAACCTTATGTCCTCGTAGTACATCTTACCATAGTTGGTAAAAAACAATAAACAATATTTGTGCAAGAGCACAAATGTGTTTCTAAATATTATCTCGGAACATATGCTATAAAAATTTATCAAAAATCGCTTTTATGCGATTTATAATCATAAAAATAACTATGTTGGCTTCTGTATTTTTGATTTTAGAGAGCAGCTACATCGATATTTTAAATACACTCATACATATTATAATTATAATAAAGTCGAGTAAGTGCATAAAAAGTATTTTTGCACTTACTAGACTAACTCATTCATACTCGACAATGGTTTCTCTTTTATGCTGCGGACTTATAATGCAACAAAACATGGCACAGTGTCCCACAACAATTAAATATGGACCATACACATGTTTTTAAAGACATTTATAAACAAATATTTATGACAATTTTACTTATGGGTCATACAAATATTCGTAAATACATTTGTACAAAAATTATTCTTGGATGATAAATTATCATTTTTTCTATATTTAACGTAGCTTATGATAGCTTGATATACAGGAACTATCACTAGCCCGTTGCCACCCCTGCTGTTAGCACAGAGACTCCTTAAGTGAGGTTACCCCACTCACTTACAGGAACACAACAACCCTTCAGAGAGTTATTGCCTACTTAGCTGCGGTTTTCTGTGACGTGGAGGTACTTCACCAGTCCCGGTGCTTTGTACGCCCTACCTCATAAAATCTCTATCAGTCGGTGTTATGCAACAATTGAACGCGCCGCTACTGTTTGTAGGTACAGCTAAGAGCAGGTCACTATTGACACTTGTAATCCGATGTTTGTTATTACAACGTACGAACTGTACGCTGGTTAAAGTGTAGAGATTGATCTTCTCTCAGTTGTACTTGCCATTTTTAACCATGCCTTAATATCTCTGCCTCTTGTATTAGACATCAACGAGAGCGAAAACATCGTTGTACGGATTTGCGAAAATCATTGATTTTTATAGCATTTATTATTATATTTATGATATTATGGCAAATAAGCAAGCAGCCCATATGATGTGAAGCAACTACCATAGCTCACGGATATTCGCATTGTCTACCTCCACTGCTAAAATCGCAACTCTTCGCCAGCTTTCAGTTGAACCGCTGGACGGTTTCTAAACTTATCAGAACTTTCGAAGAATCACTTCGAAATGAAATATTTTTGGTCATTATTGTATTAGCAGTACCATAAACATAGATGCTGCTTGTTTAAACAGACAGACACAAACAGATGAAAATTCTAATAATAACATTGTTTTACTTGTACTTGAAGCTACATACCAGTAATACTGTAAAATGCCACATATCAACATATGATGTAAATCATAATAAACGGGTTTTTTTTACTTCATTCATACGCCTATCTCTTCTGTTTCTTAACAACTGCACGAATGTAATTATGTTTTGCTTTAATGCTCAGAGAAAGTGTTAACACGCGCGGGCGTCCGGGGCCCTTCACGTTCACAGTTCAAGAGCACGACTTTGAACTTGTGCAGTGAGCTGCGGGCGATTGTTTTATTAGGATAAGTTTATTGATACCCCGGTGTGAATTATTTCAAAGAGATACATATATCTTTACTACTACTATACTATATCTTCACACCAAGTTCCATGCGGGGTAGGCAGAGCGCCACATGACTCTGATCTTACATGCGTCGTTCACTTCATTAAAATCCATAGGTTTTCTCATGCAACCTCGCCCGTTTCTAGGCCTGCTGATATCACCTTCTGATATAAACGACCAATTTAGTCACAGCAGGAGAGTCTTGGGCTCAGAAGAAAAGAAGAGGTTCTCATTTTTCTTCTTTCGCGTTGTTAACTCTTTTCGTGATTCTTCCCTCCTGCTTTCTTTGTTCATATCCGACCTATCGAACGACACAAACTAGACCTGTGAGTGAGATTGTGAGTGACCCCACTATAATGTAATAAAATGAAAGGGATCGGTATAATATAAAAAATATTCTCTGTTAGTTCGGACGTGTAAAAAATACGTGATGAAAGTATATTTTCTTCATACTTTATGAAGAAAATATACAACGCGAAAAGGGTAGTATTGAGGGGCTGATACTTACTTATAATGATCAAATTGATCGTTTTTTACAAAAAGGTGATAACCAGGAGTACGAATAACTGGTGAGCATCCATGGAGTTATAAATGTTAAAGATACCAGTGAAGAGTATTAGGACCGAGTCATAGCGCTCAGTTGTCTCTACATATTACGAGAATTGTCTTGAAGATATAGTTAGTTATACTATATATATTACTATAAACATAGTATAATATATAACTAGTCTGGCCATAAATACTGTTACATAAAAACTTTTCTTTTTTCAACTATTCAGTTATTTTGAATTTGGAACGCGTTTATTATGTTAAAAACTTCTTTCGATTTCCCACCGTCTTACATATTTTTTCGTGTTTATTATATATCAAAATTACAATATGGAATGGGGTGTTAAAGAAAATAGGATTGCAGTGATTGCCTTGCACAAAGTGGGTATGATGCCGTTGGTCATATTCAAGTCACTTCAAAAGCTTCGCCGAAACCCCGTTAGGAAACAAAAATCTTATCGCGAGAAAAATGAAGATTCGCGCTAGGACTCTGTCGCGTATAATAAAACAAGACCTGTAGGGTAAGCACGAACATTTTAGAAACTCCTATCGTAATCGTAACGAGTCCCCGATAGTATTACGCAGCATCACGCTAGTACTTAGCACGAAGCACCTTCGTCGTCCTATCGTATCCTCGATAGCATTTCAATACTACGTAAACCGGGAATGAACAAATTGAGTGAACGATTCGTTCTGAAATTAGATGAAGTTGTTCTTGTAATTTTTATCTTGAGTATTCTATGAAATATTCGAGTGGATTATGTACAAAAACTTTGAAATATGAATATTCTTTTTGTATTAACATTTTAAATTGTATTAATATTTGAAAACTCGCTATACACAATGCAGTGTTGGTCCCAACGCTAACTTATGGAAGCGAGAGCTGGGTATGGCAGAAAGAGCATGAAAGTAGAATAAACGCGGTTGAAATGCGAGCGCTGCGCAAAATTTGTGGCGTAAGGCTTGTAGACCGTATTCGCAATGATGATGTTAGAAATAGAGTTGGTCTGAAAGAGAGCGTCGGTGTTAAAATAAGAAGAGGCATGCTCCGATGGTTCGGGCATGTAGAAAGAATGCAAGAGGAAAGAATGACGAAGCAGATATACAATGCAAAAGTGGACGGATGTAGGAGCCGGGGAAGGCCAAGACTTACCTACCATGACCAAATTGGTCGTGTTCTATCAGAAGGTGATGTCAGGAGCCCTAGAAACCGGCGAGCGTGCATGAGAAGAGCAATGAATGTTAAAGAAGCGAGTGAGATATGTAAGGATCGAGTCACGTGGCGCTCGGTTCTCTCTGCCTACCCCGCAAGGGATTTGGCGTGAAGTTATAGATAATATTTGAAAAAATATAAATTATGTTTTAATGTGAAAAACATAAACAGTTGGATTACTTTTATTTCTGAACGGCTTCTTGATATTCTGTCTCGGAGACTCGACAAAGGAGAACTGTCGCAAGCTTTGTTTATTTATATATCGTATAAATAATCAAAGGTCGCAAGGTATGCATTTAATAGTCTCAAGAATTTCAAGTGCTCGTCCTAAGTATAATATATAAAAAGTCATCAATCGATTTCGTTCATGTCGCACATACCTTATCAGTATTTTTTGATTGTTTTTGTGACGGAGTGTGAACTCAGTTTTTGTTTTAGTTTATTTCGTTTTATTGGGTCAAGGTTGGAGTTCCTTTAAAAACAACACGATATGCATTAGGCAAATATCTATAGGGCTGCTAGTGGCACTGGTGGAGGGCTGGTTGTTATCATTGAAGGCAAAACTATTTTTAAATTCAGTTTCTATCAGATCTAGCAGTTTTGTTGATTTTCTTTGTTAGCCCTGCGACTTACTTCTGTGTAACATAATCAATAAATAAAAATAACGGTAGGTACTTTAGTACAAATACATATTTTTTTCAATTATGTATTAGTAGAATGAAATATAAACTATATATTTAATATATAAATTTATTATTTACAAATGTTTATTTCATGCTACTAATAATTGAAAAAATAGGTTTATTTTTCTATATTATTAGTATAGGTTTTCTATATTATTGTTCATTTACTGGGTGTTCAATAAGTATTGTAGTAAGATAATAAAATAACACAATAAACTACGTTAAACTCTAGGTAAATCTTGCATTTATGTAAAACATTGGTCTACTAATGTTTTCAAGCGAAATACTACCAAAAACACTGAAAATAATGGTCAAATACTATGTTTTCACAATTACGCAAGTTGTTTCATCCACAATTTTTACGTGAATAAATATTCAAGTTTCGATAGCCAGCCTTCGAGATTGTCGATACCGCACGTCAAAACAAAGTTCGTGCTCCCAAATTTCATACAAATATGTCAAGATACGTACACGTTACGATACGAGCTCGATACGAAAGTACTTTGTGCTTCAAAATGTAGTTACTTTTACGTCCGATAGAGGCGCTGCTCAATTTTCATACAAATTGTATACAATGACGATACGAATGTTTTTTCGCAAAGGATTCGTGCTTGCCCTACTGAAGCTCGGTTTATCGTTAATATACAGGACATGCCCTAAATTAATCCTTACAGTTGAAGAGAGTGGATCGATCAAAACGCCTTCTGCCCCGAAACGCAGATGAAAGGCATAGAAATATACCCTTTACTGATGAAAAAATTTTCAGTAATGACGAGCAGAACTACAACAATCAAAATGACAAAGTATAGTTCTAAAGAAGTACAGTTCTAAAGAAGCTGTCCAAGTGGTCGGAAAGGTACAATGTGGTCATCATCCCGCGTTTGTAATGGTTTGGTGGGAGGTGTCTTGGCTTATCAAGGAGTCACAAAGCTTCATTTTTGTAAAAAAGGAGTGAAGACTTCATTTTTATAAGAAAGTGAATGAAGAGACTGTCATAGATCGTGTTGTGAAACCTCTCGGCAATATACTCTTTAAAAATGTACATGGCTAAATTTCCCATGGAAACAGTGCGTAAATACATAGATTCGTGGCCAAACTGATTAAAGGCCTGTATCAAAGCCAAAGGTGGCCATTTCGAATAGAATCATATTTTTATATTTTGCTGAGACTTCCCTCAATATGTATATATAAGTTTTATTAAGATTACATTACATCATAAAAAGATAAATGCATATTTATTTGGAACAGATCTTATGGCCGGACTAGGTATAACACTGCAAAACTTTAAAAGAACATGATTAATTTTAAATCATATTTTAAATTTATGAACGTGAATATTGAATATTCAAGATTTTCTGAAACGCGAAAGTTATCTACGATGCTTTGGGGTAGCGACTCCACTACCGTCAGCGCGCCTCTTACCCCGAGGGCCAAAAACTATATTAATTTAGCAAGATTGAATCCATAGTTGGAGCACGTGCGAGAAGGCTGTGCCGGTTAGCCATATGCCGATGCACCCACTGTACACTATACAACGTATACCGAGTTACGGCTCCAAGGGATTCATCACACAAACTCCTTCCGCAGGAGTCCACCTTATAGATTTCTACACTAAATTTAAGATGACGGCACCCTAAAAGAGTTCTAGGCGGTTATTTTGTTTGTTTGTTTGAGTGTTTTTGAGCGAATGGAAACGAATGGCTCAACGCGTTCAAACTCACGGCTCACACATCGGAGAAAGCAACTTGGTTTTCTTGCCAGTCTTTATGAAAACTTGCACCCTCCTGCCCATACATTGGTAGGTAATACTATTGATCAAATGACGTATAAGCGTTAATATATTATACTGAACACCGATAATAATTATTTGATGCACAGTAATTGTCACATATAATTTACTTTTTAATATACAGTTTTGAAGAGGGTTCGTGCTAGATATGTATTAAAGTCCATAAGATATATAAATGAAAATAATTATTTTTCCATATAATGTCATCAAAATTACTAACACGACAAATACAAAGTTTTAAAAAATTTAGAGCATGTATAAAATATGAACATAGTTTGTCATCCTTCTAATAACACTACATTTTTTTTAATTTCATTTGATTTCGTGTGGAAAATCGGTTCTCTTTTAGGGAAATTCCTTGTATATACCTGCTATAATCTTAAATATATCTACTACATCCAGATTAACAAGCGATATTTTTTTTTTGTAAAACAGGACGAATAAATCACGCCAGAGAATTATCCAGCGATCGTGAGTACGCACTAGGTTTTTTCTGTATGAACTAGAACGCATTCAATGAAATCAGCATTGCATTAACGCAAGTGATAATTTTACTTATTTGCTGTTTTAAAACGAAAGTAGTAATTTGAAAGTTTAATGTTTATCGAAAGAGGAGGTCATGTGTTTACAGTAAAAGTTTTGATCGTTGAAAAGCACTTTCAGATATGATCTCGGGCTTCGTTTCTAATTTATATATTCACGTTTCACATGAATCTTTAGGTAGGAGTCATCTTGCGTGGAAAATGCTTAGAGCGATTACGTGGGGCGTATCTTGATAAAGCAGGTTGTCGAGTCGATCACGAACATCAGATAGGCACGCGCCTCAAACACACTTCCCACGTCCCAGCACTTCGCCAAATGGTTGAGACAATATCAATGATATGCGTATTCAGTGTGGGAGACACCATGTACCACCACACCACATATGCACCCCGACTTTCATTGTTAGTTAATTTTGTGAATTAAGTTAACATACAATAGTATGATAGCCTGGTATAAATCTGATATTTTTTATAACCATGTAATTAAATGAATGAATCAGTGATAGCCCAGTGGATAAAGAACCGACCTATTATCCGATGATCTCTGGTTCAAATCCTGATGTGGGTATGTACATACCCATGTACCACTAAATTTGTATTTTCGGATTTATACATATTTGTTAGTATCTCACGGTCGTAGGAAAAGGAAAACATCGTGAGCAAACCAGCATTTCCAAGTCCGTTTGTTTGCAAATAATTAAATTTAAAATACTCGTACATTCATCACAGGATCCGATCAAAATAACATGGCGAACCTACTTAACAAAAAATTTGGAATAACATTAACAACAACGACCTTGTTAGGATTGGCAAATACATAAGAACGTAAACAAAAATCCGGTTCTACTCATTTCGCGTTCGTTTAAACAACTTTCTTCGACTTGTACCAATTTTGTTGAGGTATGTAGGCAGATCCCTTTATTTATTGTGGGTATTTTTATTGTCACACGTTTTCGTCAGAAAAAAACTTGCATATGATTTGGCCTTAAGCTATTCAACTTAGTCATTGCGTATTTCACTTTCATTATTATTTCTTCTCGTAAAATTCATAAACATCTTTCACAAAATTGTCTCATAGTTTATCAATTTGCCATAATCTATATATAGATAGGCATGGACAAAACAGTTAAGCACTATTTTCTCTTGTTTGCCAAATTAATTTTTTTCGATAATTTTGGTAGCTATATTTAGAGATTATCAATAAATTTGGAACAAAAATTGAAACATTCATATGTCTCTTACAGGCAAGTAAAAACTTGAGCCATAAGACACAGCTCACACTGTATTCAATGCGCAGCTGCTCCCGATGCTGTATTGGGTGTGGACAGCTCAGAAATGTGGAGCTGGAATCCAATGTTCAATGTCATCACTCATTTATACCTAAACACTAAATTAAACTTAGTACATTCTTCAGTCTCGCCATTGAGATAAGCAATGCTCCTACAGCCCCGAGGAATGGGAGAGGTGCAAGTAATATTAAATTACAAGCATTTGCTAATTATATACGCCATATATATAATATAAAATAATATTTTTTGAATTGGCAACTTCTGAAGTTGACAGTGATGTTAATGTAGGCGGTATCAGGATTTAAAGTTCGAAGGATTCAAATTATTGTAACATATTATTGTGAGGGGGACTAATTAAATTACGCACATTAAGCATCATCGGAGTTGAATAGAAGTTTTCGAAAGATCTATTGAAATATTTAAACTAAAAATGCGGCGTAAAGCTAAATTAAAAATAATCTACCAAAAAAAATGTTATAGAGCTATATGCTACAGGGCCGGAAACGTTAAAGGGCATAATGCCGCGAGTGACTTAGGAGAAATCCCTACAATTTCAGCCATACAAGTGGTGTCGCCTCGGCTCAATTTTTCATGACATTTCGCTGGTCCATCGACTAAGTGGCAGGTCATCGCCTGCCTCGAGTAGTACTCAGAAGAGTAGTTATGGTTGGAGTCCTTCCCTGCTCTGAAACACATTACACAAATCTTCTCTTCTCAAGCATCAGATTTAAATGCTTAAAGGTTTTCTTTTAAATTAAATTTAAATACAACATTAAGGGTTTTAAATAAATTAAATTGTTATTAGAGTTTGTTTTTTTTTTTTTTTTATTTGATTCGTACCAGTAGTAGTACAGAAGAAGTAAAATGTACCACACATGCCCCTCACCAGGATTCGAATCACTGACCGGTTGTCTTTATCCACTAAACTATCACAAAAAACTAGTACAAAAATTATAAATTATATAAAAAATTGCCACGTAATGCACTCCTACTCATTTTAACCTGACGTCAGAAATATAATATATAATTATCACAGATTAACTTACATCAATGTGTAATTCTCACTTTACGTAAATAGCCCAATTTGAGTGATGTGCTCGACCACAGCGCCTCAACATTTCTACACGTGTCGTGTTGTGCCCCTCAATGACGTATCTAGTGATAATAAAGTATCACATCACATGTATACACATACTGAAATCCCACAGTCATAGATATTGTGTCGTTAAATACTACCGTTTAAGTACTACGCTACTGTACGTATACTGTGCTATTTTTTTTTTAAATACTCTTCTCTCGAAAATTCGAACAGAGAGTTTAGAGTTCGACAGAGCATAACCTTTTATGAGCGGGGCCGGTTCCAATTGCAGAAATAGTTCAGTTCAACTGTTTCTGACATATCGTAACTAAAAAAATAATAATTAGGGTGATTGCTACTTGTGTAAACGGCGGTCTTTTTTGACTATAGATGTTAATTAATAAAGTGGACAGTGATGCAGTTTCTTATCATTACCTATGTTGAATAGGCATTTCGTTTTTAAAACAATTTTAAAAATATATTATTTCTGAATGATATATTTTTTAAATCGGGTATATAGACTTGATCAGTTTTCTTTTCAATTATAATTTCGTTATTTCAGGGAAATAAGGGATATAAGGCTGCTGAATATTAAAGCTCATATTTTTGCAAATAATTACTTGTATAAATAATTAGAAGGAAATAAGTCATTTTTTCTTGTCATCTTGTGTAATAAGAACATCATTACATTAAATGTTTCTATGTTCTTATTACATAAGAAGAACAGCGCAGTTTCATTTTATACTTCAATCTACAATCAATCAATATTTTATGGAACTTATATAGATATTCGTGAATCACTTATTCCCCAACAATTTTGGTCAATACTAAAATTAAAATGAAATGTATGCCAAAGATTTACTCTTTGATTTAATTGAATTTTTTTGTCAGAAAGAAAAAGAAAAGAGCTACGAATATTAAATATCAGCATGAAGATATAGGTAGATACATAGACAAACGTGGCAAAAACTCACTAATACTCGTAGAAGCCAAACCGTCCTGACTATTTACTACTGATTTGACTATGCCCTTACGGTTATTTTTTGATGAGTCCCCATCATCCATAGCTTGACGATCATTTTTGTCATATTATTATGGTCATAAGAACTACGCTCGATTGCCAAAATTCACGGTGACTTCAACTAGACGTGATTCAAAGTTACAGATCGATTCCATTACGTAGTTACGTATAGGTTGACCTAATAACAGCGCGATAAAAAATGTGTTACCCTATAAGTTACTAATAAAAAAACCAGCTTAAATTGGGCCATATTTAGCATCTAACATTGTATAAAACAAAATGAAACAATAGAGGGTGTAATTATACGTTCACGTAAGTTGGGGGGAAGCGGATGTGGATTAAGCCGGATACTTTCACCTGCGCAAGTTGTTTCGCGCGCCGACCGCGGTCTCCGCGCCCGCCGGACATCAGCCAAAGCATGCACCTGTCGTACGATAGTCATCAGTATATGTTGAGGCCAGGGCCTCAAAATGAAAACTCCAACAACGTTTTTTCGGTTTAATGCAGGTTTTACAGCATAATTGTGCAAAAAGATGAGGAGCACACACGTTCGTCGTAATAGAAAAAATTGTAAGAAAATAAATGTAGGTGAACAATAAAAACTATGAAAAATATCCACCCGCGGCACTGTCACTTATTGGAAATCACCGCAATACGTAATTCCTAGGGATTTGCTTCTTCAACTCAGGCAGGCGTGAACAGTATACCATTCATGCACGTTTGGCATGCCATACACAGTTCTAACCAAATCTTTATATTGTATTGTATTTATAGCCAAACCAATTCTACTCAAATCTATTCTAATTAGTCTGATTCACGCCTGCTCGACGATTATACTATCTTAAAGTACATGTGGATGTTACCAAAAATCCATATAAATTTGTATTTCGGTATTGCCTGCGGAGATCGAGTATATGTATGGTTGCGGGAATACTGTAGTCAATAATGTTTCAAATTCAAATGTTTGGTGTCCATACACACTATGTCAGCTTATAGCATTAGTGGTAATGCATTAGATAGTAAAATTTCCCGAGTTTTCCGATATAAACATTCTTAATAAGATACATATATTTTGTAGTAAAGATGTTGTAAAGATTATATAAGAAAACATGTTCTGATCGCGATATTCAGTGATGATTACGCTTCATAATGGTGTATTATTTCCCCGTGTTCGTTTGGAATTCGTATGGATTATGCACTATTTATTGTATATAGCAATAAATTATTGTTGTTAATTTACACAAATTGTTCAAAAATCATCTGTAGTGGTTTGTAATTCATCACATCAACCCTTACTCATCCCACTGCAGGGATACGTCTCGGGTCTCCCTTCAACCTAAGGGGTTTAGAGCTCCACCGCCACCACGCTGCTCAATTGCGGATTGGCGGAGGCCAGTGTTTAAAAGCCGCCCGAGGGCCACTGACTTAGCTTAACGACTGTCATATATCGACAACAGCCGGGACCGATGGCTTAACGTGCCCTCTGAATCATGGAGAAATTTGATATAGATAAACCCATCCATAGACAGAATGCGGTCGATGTTGCTTAACCTGCGTGTTCGATTAGAATGACTCGCGCAACGACGCCATCGAGCTCGCGGTGATTTGTACTTGGCCTATATTTTTACTACTCGTAATTACTTATGTTTTCCTGAAATGTTCCTTAGGGTCGGCAACGCAAGAGTGACACCCCTGGTGTTGCAATGTATGATTGTCCATAGGGTGCGGTAACTGCTCGCCATCGGGCAAGCCGTATGCTTGTTTGCCACCTTAGTGGTATAAAAATGTTCAGAATATTAATAGTTATAAAAAATATAACAAGAGTAATTACAATAAGTATAAAACAGTATATGCAGGTACTTTACTAAAAAGCTTATTCAAAATAACAAATTAAGTACTCCGATTATATTACTGGCTTCATCGACATCATCGCGCCGATAATGATACCTACGTCTGAAACGAAGTTCCACCATGATGAAAGTAATCATAGTTTAGTATAATTACTCGAAGTAAAAGCGTTTGAACACTGATAGCAACTAAAGGGCCCACGACCATACGTAGAGCCGTCAAAGAAAGCTCCAGTTATCAAGTGCGCGTTTATAGGTCCAGTGTTTTCTTCCGCAACTGACAATCTCGATCACTGGGTAATTTCTAACCGGTTTAGAAAACATGAGTGGTTGTACGTGCACGTTTACACTGCCTTTTAACTGTGATCTTATAACTTTATTCATAGAGCTTAGTTTTCAGTGTTGACCAAAGTACAGCGGACGGCAGTTATCACTCTTCAATAGACCCGATCACCCGACGAATGCATCTCACTCACCTATTCATGTTCGACGAGTTCGTATGAGTTGCCACCATAAAGCTACTTGTAATCAGCTCTCGCTCCATAATGATTTTGATTTTGTCTCCAAATATAGTGTTACAAGTTTCATGCCGATTCACTTTGGTAACTTGAATTACGAGTAATTTATAGTATAAACTAATTATGGCAACCGATGGCAAACGATGTTCTAGCGAAACAAAGGCAGAACTTAGGTATAGTGTTGTAACGAGCAACCCGACTGAACGCCTAATAATAATCCACAGTCAAATAACCATTCCGTGAATTATTGTTATATTGCTATTGATATGAGTAAAGTAGCAAGCTACTGAGAGAAATACACCTAGTATTGCAAGCGTCCGAAACCTACAGTAATTGCCTGCCATCAGGCGGATCATATGCATGCTTGCTAACCCAGTATAAAAATATATGCTGTTTATTGCGCTGTGCTATATGCATTATTTGTAAGATGTATTTTAAAATAATGAATGCAACCAATTGGTGACCGCAGTTATATACTACTTAAGAATCAGTTGGTATATATAACATTCACCACGAAAATATCCCAAGTCAATGCGTTGTCAACGTTTTCTGTTCATACATACTGGTAAGATAATACAACAGACTATCGTGAAAGCATCTTAGGAACTCATCTAAGCAATATGATTGCGCTGATTAATATTATAATTGCTTGCGCGAGCTATCCATCAGTGTAGAAAGTCAGAAAGAACGTTGTATGCCGCTCGTGGGATGGAGTAGCGAGGCGGAGAGGCGCGCGGTGCGGGTACAGCGCTCGCGTGGCGCGAAGTAGACTGCGACGCGAACGAGGAATGTGTTCCCCCGCAGACGATCTACTAAACGATCATTGCCGTACATCGTTGCGTCCATAATAAAAAGCGAAATTTCATTACTTACAGCCAATACCACTCATATACAACTATGATTATTTGTTAAAAATATATGTTATGTTTGATTCCAGGATGCAACATGCGAGCCCCCGGTAGATTCAGCGTCGTTACCTTTGGAACATCGAGCAGGAGGCGGCTATGGGCCACCACTGGCCCCTTCACACACAGATGACCCTTGGCCGCTCGCTACACCAGACAGCCCGAAAATAAAACATCTACAGGTGCAATGTGAGAAAACTCACATGCGAGTCAATATTGAGTTCGATCGTCCATTTTATGGCATGATATTTTCTAAAGGATTCTACAGTGACCCTCACTGCATGCATCTCAAACCAGGGACAGGCCATCTGAGCGCAACATTTGAAATATTCCTCAACAGTTGCGGCATGTCAAGTTCCGCAAACCACAATGTTGCGACTTACGGAAGTCCCACACCGAGCGGATCTTATGTCGAAAACACGATCATCGTCCAATACGACCCTTACGTGCAAGAGGTATGGGATCAAGCACGAAAACTACGGTGCACATGGTATGACTTCTATGAAAAAGCTGTTACATTTAGACCTTTCCAAGTAGACATGTTACACGCCGTCACGGCAAACTTTCTCGGAGACAACCTGCAATGCTGGATGCAAATACAAGTTGGCAAAGGTCCATGGGCATCAGAAGTATCAGGTATTGTCAAAATAGGACAGACGATGACAATGGTGCTTGCGATAAAGGACGATGAAAACAAATTTGATATGCTTGTTCGAAATTGCGTTGCACATGATGGCAAACGAGCACCGATCCAGCTTGTCGATCAGTATGGATGCGTAGTGCGGCCCAAAATAATGAGCAAATTTCAAAAAATAAAGAACTTTGGGCCGTCCGCTTCTGTTGTCTCTTTCGCTTACTTCCAAGCGTTTAAATTCCCGGACTCTATGAATGTTCATTTCCAATGCGTTATTCAAGTATGCAGATACAATTGCCCTGAACCAAAATGCGGTCTAGGTCCAGAATACGGAGTTCCATTATTAGGTGGCAATACTCTTGGCGCTGGAGAATACGGCGTGCCTAATGCACCACATACAGAATACGGCCCGCCGCCACCTGCGCCACACGCAGAGTACGGCGTACCCCCAGCGTACCCTGACCCACGCCATCCTGCGGATTCTGCGGGAGCTTTCTCAGACAAGAGAGACGATGCCGTGCCGCCTCCTCAAGCACAAGTATCATCAACACCAAATGCGCCTAGTCCGTCATCCCCCGCTCCAGCGCGTGAAGACGATGAGGTGAATCTACCGCCACCGCCTCCACCCGGTCGTCGTGGTGTTTACAACACAGTAAAACGGAAAGACGAAGCTCACGGTAACCTTGCAACTTTAGGAGGACGACCGCGATCCGTAGAAGATTTGCCTGAAAGGTTAGTCGGTATAAGGCGACGAAGAGCCACATCTACTCAAACACGTATCTACAAACGTGACGCACAAGAGATGACAGACGTGAACACTAGTCGGATAATCCAGGTGGTAGCACCGGGTGATGTCAACTTCGCGCTGAACAACGCCGCGGCCAACGAGACCGTGGTGATCCAATCTCCGGCCACGGATCCAGAGACGATTTGCATGTCAGTGCCGTCGTTTGTGGCGGGGCTGGTTATGTTACTGTTAGTGCTAGTGGTGGCATCTTTAGTGGCTGCGTTTCTTTTTGTGCGCGTACGTGCGCTCGACAGGAAGGGCGCCCACGGGGCCACCGCCTACTACGAGACGGATTACGTGAAGCATACAAACTAGCGAGGTTCGCGAGTGTGACGCGAGGACGTTCCATAAACTCTTCTCGGATCCAAAGAGCGTGCGCGCTTCGGCCCCGGCCGGATGGCGTGGCGCGCCGCCGCGCCGCTGTCGCGGTCGCGAACGAAGCCCGGTGACGTGCAAGTTATTTATTAAATTATCTAGTGAGCGTGACGTATATGTTTGACTGTTTTGTAAATTATTTTATGCGTGTGAAAAGCACTCTCTGTACTGCCTTATTTAGTCCTTATGTCTGTTGTAATTTTGTAAAGAGTCGTAAGTAAGAATGTAGTGGTAATGAAGTTGTATACCAATTAAAAAGTGTCGCGTGTGAAAACCTGCTCTTGCTTTTTATTAACACTATCCAATACGTTTTAAAGGTTTCTCTTTCTATTTCTGCCAGTTTCCCAACAGGTAAATAAATCCTACTGAGGTGGCAGACAAGCGTACGGCCTTCCGTATATAGTTATCGAAAATTACGGGCATTTGCATTACAGGGGCCGACCTTTCCACTAATGCGAAAACTATGATGATCATATTGAACAATTCCTCAAAGCATAAGCCATTGTACATTCTCATTTTCTTTAGATTTCATAATAGCTTAATAGCTACTACTACACTAGACGAACAAATCGTAATACGTAGGTATTAGTCAATATTAACAATTATGCAGACTGTTTTACCACCAGTTCAAAACCATTTTGATTGCGCTGTTCTTGCGGAGAAAGAGCACTTAAAAAATATTATTCCAAATTCAAATAATTATGAGCAGCCAAGAACGCAAAATTATCGAGAAAGGTGGAAATGAATACATTGTCATTAACGTTATACTAGTAAGAAAGTGATACTTATTCATTAGATAACTCGGTACGGTAGTAGTCCAGTTTTTTAATCCACTAATGTGCAGGGTCCATTACCTGAACCTATGGGTTTGGTGACGATACAGATTTTTATATAGAGCGACTGCCGTCAGATCTCCACATATAAATAATAAATATTTGACAAATTACACAGCGCACCTAGCCGCAAAGTAAGCGAAGCTTGTGTTAGGGGTACTAGACAACTGATAAACATACGTAAATACATTATTTTTTTTTGTAAATACATACTTATTAGAAAGAAAGAAAATATTTATTTGGACGTAACACAACACTATACACACATTAAACAATATACAATAAGTAGTGAAGCAATAATAGTGCTGTGTGACGTCACAAATAGGTCCTATCTCAGCATATTGCCGTGACAATTCATATTATACATAGAAAATACCCAGACCAATACAAACAGACATGTTCATGCACACAAATTGTACTGTGTGGGAATCGAACCCACGAGCGTTGGTGTCAAAGTAGCGTAACAGTGCATTTCACCACTGCGCCACTAAGTTCGTCACAAAGATAAATCAAACCTTGTTTAGGTTAGATCACAGGTTAAGTCTTACGGAATATAATTTCTTGGACATGCGGGTTACTTCGCGATGATTTCCTTCACCGCCGAGCAAGTGATAATTACAAATATGTATTATAAATCCGAAAACAGAAATTTAGTTATACATGCCCAGGATTTAAACCAGGGACCGTTGGGTAATTTCATTATCCACTGGGCTATCCCAGTGGATAACTACATTGGAAATGGTAAAATAGTATACCTACTAAAATCGGTACGAAGAGTTAAGAGCAAGCAGTTTGATATTATTTCAGAGCATTTAACTCCATCAACTAATAATTATCTTAAAGAATACGAAAGTGGCATATTATAATTCAGATTTTATTACGCAATAGAATAAGCTAAAACTTAATAAAGGATAAAAATAACAAATCGTCATTACCTACAAAAAAAGCCTAAATATTCACTGTTAAAGAATACAATTCAATTATGGACTACAATTGCCCCTGCATTCACCGCATAATTCATCACGATTTACATAATCACATCAACTTCGATTTACGTCAATAATAAAAGACACAAGTCAAAATATTTAAATACACATAGAAATTTGACGAAATAGGTAAGTGAATGACTAAAGAAGCTTGTTTCCAACAAACAATTTATCGGTACTATGACGGAAGAAAATAATAAAATTAAAATCAAAAACAATGATTGTGGTTTGATTAGTATTATTTACCAAAGAATAGTTTAGTGAGTAACAGGTTTGACGTGCGCAACAGATCAAAGATACAAATTATGCACGAAATTAAAGAGAAAACTTAACGATTCATGAGTTTGAACAGATAATGTGAACCCAGTTGCTTGTTCAAGAAAGAAAATGTCATCTCACTAACATACATTATTAGCGAGCATTGTTATCAATGAGAACACACACACACATTCACAACACTTGGTTCGCATGAATTTCACCTCCACGGCCTTTTTCGAACACAACACTCTTTATGCAAAGTTTTGAGCTTCGCTACGAGGTTCATCGACGAAGGATATTCGTATAACACTCTTTTGTATAATACATGTATTCCATTGTCAGTTGCATATTTTTTTTGCAGCAGCTTCTCTAAGACCCTGAGAAGCATTACAATAAATAAGACTGTGTTAGACATATATCATCATTAGACGTTGTCGTAATCGGCCGTCAGTCGTGCGGGTTATCTATCTATATCTTCAATCCAATCTCTTGCGAGATAGAGAGGCGAGCTCAGTGGTGCAGTGGTTAATAACGCTACTTTGACACAAACGGTCGTGGGTTCGATTCCACGCAGGACAAACATTTATGCGCATGAACATGTCTGTTTGTCTTGGGCTTGGTGTTATAATAGAGGTAAGGCGTCTAAGCAGCCCGTTTGGAAAGTACCTTCAATTCACAGAAAACCGCAGCTAAATAACAACTCCCTGGAGGGTTGTTGTGTTCCTGCGCGTGAGTGGTCACTAATAAGCTCCAAAGGAATTGCTGTGGTAGCAGCAGAGGTGGCATCCAGCAAGTGATACTTAATGTATTGTAAGCATGCATAAGCTACCCGACGCTTTGTATAAAAAAATAGAACCGAGCGCTACATTAATCGGTCCTTACACATTCTCCAATATTCTCCTTCTGCTATATCTATTCATCGTCCTTTTTTATGCATGCTCGCGGGTTCCTAGAGCTTCTGACATCATTTTCTGATAAAACACGACCAGCGATCACGAGATTCATGATTAGACGTTGCATTGCACTTGTGCGCCAGCTATGGTCAACTAAAGTAACACCATACATTTTATAAGTGTAAATGAATACGGCGACCAATGATGTATAGAGTTAGAGACTGATGTTGTACTACAAGGGCCTTGAAAACTCCATAAGCTGAAAGTGACTGGCTCTACGGATTCTCCTTCGGATAGAATCGGGAAGTATGAAATTAGACGGAGCACAAAAGTAAAGTCGATATAGAATAGATCCCAAAGGCAGCAAACCGAAGTGATTAGGATAAATGTGTGAGTTAGTAGTTTTCTATCTGTTGTACCTACAGCTAAGCTTTACGTTACAATCGCACCTGGAGTGTCTAGCGTGATCTGCTCTTAGCTGTACGTGCTGATCTTATATTTTTTAGCAATTTATTTTAAGTACGGTACATACATCATTGAATAAAGACTTGTCGCAATCCTGTAGCCGTGGCCGGTGCAAAGTCGTGGTCCCCGGGACAGCGACCAAACTTGGAAGATATTCCATGTTGCGTGTGTAGCTGAAGTTTACATGTCGCTGTTCTGCGGCAGACACCAAACTCAGGTAACATTCCCTGGGGCAAGTACAGTTGAGGTATGTACGATGTTTGTGTGTGCTTATTTATCAATTTTGGTTTTTGTGGCTGAAATTGCAACAATTGTAATTATCATTATTCAATTACTCAATATGAATTTATCAAATACTCATTTTGGATTGAAATAAGTGTTTAGTTAGGTGTCTGGTAACCTTAGCAGTACATTTAACAATAAACTATTGTTGCTAACTCGTATATGGCCAATTGAACGTAAAATATCAGTGTGGATTTATTTACCAACAAGGTGTATCATGCAAATAAGGTTTATTTTAGCTTCCATAATGGTGAGTAGTCTCTAACATCCCAAAATGTTCATGTTTTATCAACTATTTTATCATGAAATTACTAATAATACTTTGTGCAGCGTAGCAAGTCTTTGTGATGATTATATAGATCATTTCTTATGTACCTGTGGGCTCAGTTTTAATTTAATTATTGCAATCTGTACAAATAATATCTCGTACAAGCCAATACGAATTTTTTTTATTAAAAGGTTTGAAAGTATAATGCAATATTGATATGATAAAAAATGACAAATAGGTATGCACATATCTAGTCGACTCTATAACTCTAAAAGACCTGGTTGGTAACCAGCGAAAGATTGTGCCCTTTCCATACTGATTTTTTTTTTATGTAGGGCCTAGCAATGTCTTTCGCTCCAATCTACGAGCATGCAACATACGAGCAATAATGGCATGTTACCAAAGCTATGCGCGAGTGAGCGAGGTTACCAGTAGTCATTGAGTATTGGTAACAGTGACAGTAGAAATCTTGACCTTTACAGACAGATTTGTCTATTACTACGATAATAGACACATCTGTCTTACTTGAATACAATGAATGATCTGGTTTTCCCTCTGGGTTGCAGAGGCCAGACGCCAGTGGCTCTATGTAAAAATCAGTATCTTCCCCAAATCCTTAGGCTTAGGTAGCAGACCCCGCCAATCCTAGTGGATTAGGAAAATAGGATAATGTTAACAAGATTAGTAATGGACATACATCTATTACTACGATAATCTTATTAATGACACATGATGTGATGTGCACGACATTTGGCACAAATTGTGTGATTGCTTGCAAATTAGGTCAGGCGCTCTGAAAACGAATGGTATTTTATTCAATATATCGTTACATTAACCTATACCTATCCTACTGCTGCTGGGATATATGACGGTACCATACAATCGAAGGGGTTTAGAACAATCCTACGTGTATACACGACCATGCATCTCTACTGCGGAGTGGAGGAAGAATACAAGTCAGTAGTTGTTCCGCTCGAATTTCACTGATTTGATTTTACGACGTTTTTATTTAACGATGGCTGTAGCCAGTTACCATTCGTTTGTATTTGGAAATGCGATGATTGCCTAAGTGCAATATTTACCACCGGGCACTGTAATTCGCCCCAATAATCGAAATTCAATATTTGTAACATCTTTTCTGTTTCCAATTTGTTTATTAGTTACGCCTATGCTCTTCAATAGCTACTAAACAAAAAGAAAAATTGTTGACCTACAAATCGTACTGAACTGTTTTGTCTTTGCATATTTATATATAAGTACAATAGTAATATTATGTGTAACTTTAGAAGGCCTGTGTCGAACACGTTATTCCATCACACTGATATTCACATGTATATACAGAGGCCAGAATACTATGCCAGAAGTGGGATTGATTTGATTCTGATAGATGGACGTGTCAGAAATTATATAATGGACACAAGAGCCCACAGTGGCTTCTCTCTCGTAACGGACCACTATCTAATGATAGCCTGTTTGTAGACCTTTTTCAAGAAATAGAGGCACAGGTGACTGTGTATCTCTTTCGGAGATCTAAAAGAATAATAATTGAAATTGGAAGATGAAAGTGTAAGAAGTACGTATGAACGTCTAGCCAATGAAAGACTTGCAAACGTGAGCCTTTCTAGCTCACATTTAGACAAATGTTGGAAAGTTCTGAAAGAAAGTATGATGGATAGTGTGAAAGAAACATCTGGATGCGCAAAAAGACATATTTTGCATGCCAGTTACTAGCGTAACACGCTTGATCATTGATACACAGAGATTAGAAGTGTGATTGATTTGATTCTGATAGATGGACGGCTCAGAAATTCTGTAATGGACACAAGAGTCCACAGAGGCTCCTCTCTTGGAAACGGACTACTATCTAATGATAACCTGTTTGTGGACTTTTTTCAAGAAATAGAAGCACAGGTTTCTGCACCGTTTTGGAGATCTAAAAGGATAAGAATTGAAATTGGAAGATGAAAGTGTAAGAAGTACGTATGAACGTCAGCCAGTGAAAGACTTGCAAACGTGAGCCTTTTTAGCTCACATTTAGACGGATGTTGGAAAGTTCTGAAAGAAAGTATGATGGATAGTGTGAAAGAAATATGTAGATGCGCAAAAAGACACATTTTGCATCCCAGTTACTGGCGCAGCACGCTTGATCATCTGTACCTATCAAATATTATATATCTTTTATATAACGTGTTTGCAAAATACATTATTCTATTCTGTATTATGCCACCAGATGCATATAGTTTTACAATAGTATATTCATAGCTACAAATTTACAATTAACATAAAGCGAACATGTCGGTGGCACGAACCTATGAGATTTCCTCTACCAAAATTCGCTCAACGCATAGTAAGATGAACATGGGAATGAATTAAAGGATAGAAACTGTTATCTACCGGGGCTTTGTACTTCTTTCGCCTCCGCGTAGGTCGGAGCTGGGCTGCCACCGGCGCCATCACCGGGAGACACAACGGTTGGGGCTGCAAAGATGGCAGTCGCATTCGAGGCCTGCGATACCGCGCTTTCAATGCTGTTGGCTGCGTTGAACAGCAGCCGACACAATTCGCACACCGAGGCTGAATACTCTGCAGCACAGTAACATCGGGGTGTAAAGGTACTTGACCAGACGAGGTGACACGAACCTAAATTAGAATTGAAATAATTTGTTGGTGTAAAGTAAAATGAAGCTTGAGTTAAGAGTGCATTCCCGAAATGCAGGAGCCGGAGCCCTTTTATTTACTTATACAATTAGCAATGTACACACATCAAAAGTGTCTAGGGATCAACATATATTTTTGCAATAACTTTTCTCCTGAATGATATTAATTAAAATTTTCTTTAAGGATTCATCAAATAAAGTGTTTTCGTTTGTCTACAGTAACGATAAACCAAGTCACCTTTGCATTAATAAAGAAATTTGCCATTTTCATAATAAAGGGATTTTTGACATTTGAACCACTAACATTAAAGTTCGAAAAAAAGACTGAAATAACAGTTTTCTTTAAAATTTTATTGGGTAACTTAAACAATTAATAATCCGTGTTTCTACCGCGAACACTAACAACACAAGAACATCGGTTTGGCATACTCAAAATGAGTTCATCCAAATCACGCTGTGGAATGGCCGCCCATGTTCGTTGCAACAACAAAAAAAGGTCTTCTTGCGACTGGATACCCTCCATATTCGGCAGAGCTCTTCTCTGTAGCATATCCCATGCATGATCAATCGGGTTCAAGTCTGGCGACTGAGCAGGCCAGGGCATGACATTGATGTTAGCTGCGGCGAGAGTCTGTCTTACAACTCTTGCGGTGTGCGGTCGTGCATTATCATGCATTAACTGAAATAAGGGACCGATTTGCACTTGTAGAGGAACGATGACGTCTGATACAATCGTCTCAGCATAAATTTGAGCGTTGAGGTTGCCTCTGATCCAAATCAACTCAGTTCTTCCGCCGATCCAAATACCCGCCCATACCATGATGGTTCCACCACTATAAGGATGGACTTCCTGGCAGGATTTTAATCGCTGTTGGCGTCCAGGGGTTCTCCAGTGTCGTATACGTTTATATATTTTATATATTTTTTTATTACAAAGCCACATCTCAATCTCAAGAAATCCGCATAAAAATGCTTGATCCCTAGACACTTTTGATGTGTGTAGTAAAAAAAATAGTTATATTTATAACGTATTAGCGTCCCGTCATTGACATGACTTGTTGCAGCTGATTTCTCATATCTGCAACAATATCCTAACGCAAGTAGGTAGACCACAGATTACGGTCTTTTTATGATTTACCTACATTTTTTACACTTTTTACTACAGATTAGTCCTAGCAGAGCATCATTTTGGTCCCATAGGTTATTAATAAGATTTAGGTCTGGGCTTTTAGAAGGCCAATTAATAACATTCAGGTTTTCTTGGCTGTTGAACCAATTTCGAACGATCTGTGCGCGATGCACGGAGCAGTTATTGTATACGAAGCATAATGTGCCCGTGCGGATGCACTACCGCGCATGCGCACACTTAGCATCTGTTGAATTTTATATTTTTTATTTATTGCCAAACATTTTGTTTGCAATGAGTCGTAATTTTAATAAAGAATAGGTGAATAGGAACAGTGCGATAAGACGCGTTTTTAGGCACGTGGCCGAAATCTGAATAATGCGTCCATCTCGTGAAGATTACCTAAATGTACAAGAGAGGGGTATACTTCTGCCAATGTGCTCAAAAGCCAAAAGATTCTTGTCGCATTGTAACAGAAAATGGTATTAAGCGCGTCAGGGGGGGCAACGTTAGAACGTCACTCTATGGACAGTTAGCTGCTGTTCCACGATGTGTTTAGATGAAGGTTCGTTGGCTCTTGAAATAAAGAAACAATTTTATTTATTATCTATTTACACACAAAGTTCCTTAGGGGGTAAGCAGAAAGAGCCGAGCAAGTGTTAAAAAAACTAGAGAAGTGTGTAAGAACCAAGTCGTGGGACGCTCGGCTCTGCCTTAATGATTATTGAAATCAATAATTCATAAAGTAAATCATTAAAATAATGGATAATCAACTTCCAGTTCATTTATTTTAACATGTCCTGAGATTTAACGCCGATTGTACTATCTATACTTTTAATGTGGACGAAATCACGAACCTGCAAACGAAAGTGGGGTAATTTTCGAGCGATCAGCATTGTTTTAATTAGTCCATATCTTTATTTGTGAACAAGTTCCTATTTTTTTAAAATAGCTATTCATTTAAGTCTACTTAAAGTTTATTTACATCTGAAATAAAAATTCGTTCACATTTACCGTAGATAAGGACTAGTTACCTAAAGCAATATCGATCGATCGAAAACATTATTCCACAGAGATGACAACACGGCTACACAATATCCCGATATTTTTTTTTTTAATCGGGACAGGCCCACCACTCATACCCACCACTATGTCTCCTGTGTAGCCAGAATTAACAGCGGCGACCACAAAAAAGGCAATGAACAGTGAAGTCCATTGCCGTCCCGGGGGTTAAACTACAGCTGCCTTGGAACTCACAACGAATTTAATCAGAAAAAAATTGTAGGAGTAGGAAGTTTTGGAATTGACTTCCCCTCTTGGCAAAGTGAGAGACAGCAATATGACAAATAAGGCATTATAAGGATATCCCGATATGTACAAAAGTTATGGCTATTTCTTGCCATTCCCATAGTCTCGAGTCATGATTATACATATATTTTTACAATATATCGGGTGTCAAACGATCCTATGTACTGCCTAATATGAAGCAGTTACCGTAACCTATGATCACTTGGAATAC
This sequence comes from Pyralis farinalis, assembly GCA_947507595.1. Lineage (NCBI taxonomy): Eukaryota > Metazoa > Arthropoda > Insecta > Lepidoptera > Pyralidae > Pyralis > Pyralis farinalis. The sequence goes on from OX382259.1 coordinate 26,333,363, forward strand.
AAAATTTATCGCACCCGTAACTCCACAGGATTTACTACAAAAACACACACTCCATTTTCTTTACGTTATATATGGTGGTATACATGGTGACGCTATCTAGGCGAAAATTTGAAACAAGTACAACAACGAATAAAATATTATCGAAATGGATGTCTAGGCTGGACGTGGCCCGTACATCGGAGGCAGCACCTGGGTGGAGGTGGGAGCAACCGTCGTCGATTCCTAGCGGTAGTCGAGGGTGGTCGCCGCAACCCGGACCCGTGCTCCCCTCTTCGACGTGCACCTTTATGTTATTACGGACCAGATGTGGCTTAATCTCTTCAAACCAAATGTCGCATAACTGAAAGTCATTGCATTATGTATGATCGGTTATTTCGAAACACGAGGTCATATACTTCACATATGACACAAGGTATAACTAATTAACACAGACAATTTCATTTATAGTACATGCCTTCGCTGACATGGCTTCTCTGGCAGATTGCATCGGTATTAGTGGGTGGGTATCGGCCGACGTCAGTTCACATGAACGAACCATCTATAACTTCACGTCAAATCCCTTGCGGGGTAGGCAGAGAGAACCAAGCGCCACGTGATCGATCCTTAAACACCTCACTTGCTTCATTAACATTCATTGCTCTTCTCATGCACGCTCACCGATTTCTAATGCTCCTGACAGCGCATGCTAATAAACACGATCATTATGGTCAGCGTAAGTAAGTCTTGGCCTTCCTCCGACATCGTTCTGAACGAACTTCCTGAATATAATGGAATCAATATTAACAGGACATCTCAATCCATAAAATCAAATGACGTATGGTATTATAAATGGAAACATTCGATTGATAAAAGGTAAAAGATAAATAAGCTGTCCGACACATTTTATAAAGCCAATAAATACCTACTACACTACACGGTAACCATGATGTTAATTAATTTAATGGCTATATATAATACCAACAAGAATACTGAGGTATGATGTCGATAATTATTATTGATTTGATTGAAGAGTATTCGAGAATCACGGAACTTTTGATAAAATTGGAAGCCACATTTAAACTATTTAACTGAGGTAAAGGAAATCGGTATTGTTGTATCTATATATACCTATGGTACATGGACGAATCACTTTTGTTGTTTATTAATTTTATAGTACACAGATATTATATGGACAATTTTAACCGTTAGGCTGTTGGTAATATTTGAGCTTGAGGTTCCACAAAAGGGCGTGACCAGGTTTTTACACAACCGGCAACCCACGAGTGACGCCTCTAAAGAATCCATAAGCTACTACAATAACTAATTAGTGTCAGGTGTATGTTTCCTTTCCATATTAGCAAAAAATCCTCTAATAAATTCAACGATTTCCTTCCGGGAACTCAAAAGTTCTAGAATGAACTCCGTGCCAAGGTTTTCTTTCCTAAGAGACTGCAGAATGAGGTTCTTCAAAAAGGCGTAGAGGTTTTTACAGGGTATTTCTATTTGTACCACTAAGGTGGCAAATAAGTGTACGGACTACCTAATGGTAAGCAGTACTGTAGCCTATGGACATTTGCAACATCAGAGATGATATGCACGCGTTACAGCGTTACTGTAAAAACCTCTTCACATCTTTCTCTAGTGCCTTGAGAAAACTTCAACTGGCAGTTCGTTCTCGGAAGAAAACTTCTCGTGTTCCAAATTTCCTGTTGCGTTTGGCATTTCACTTGTTTAGTAAAGAAAATATTACTTAAAGGTAAAAAAATATTTGTGAATAGAATTACTATATTAGAGACAGTATTAACGTTTTATTTCAAAAATTACCCTATTTACTAAGTTACTCGGGTCGGTACCAGAAGCGTGCACGCCGCGACCCTGCCAGTCCAACACTTGGACTGCAATTCTGGACCCAAACCGCACAGACCCGCGGATTAGGGCGTCCCCCGGAGGCGACGCGCACCGATCCGCCCCCGTCGGTGTGAAATCTAAGGCATGCGGCGGTGGGGGCCGCCACTCACCACGCAACGCCCATCCCGGCGGATCGAGGAGAGCTGAGTGTCGTATAGGCACATGGAATGTGAGAGGTGGTCTAAAAGATAAGATGAATGAGTTGATAGATATAATTAACGTGAGATGCCTAGATGCTTTGTGTGTGTCAGAGACCAAGCGAAAGGGAAGCGACACCGAAGATCTGCCCGGTGGCATGATGGCCCTGTGGTCCGGGGTGGACCAGGACGTTCATGCCAGCGCTGGCGTAGGTGTCGTGCTTTCATCTCGCTTGGCCGCTGGTGTGAAAGATTACGATTTAGTAGGTCCAAGACTTCTCTGGGTTAAGATAAAACTGGGGATTACGCGAGTGTTTTTAGGTGCAGCATATGCTCCTGTGAGCTCTGCTGATCCCCAGGAGCTCGAGAAGTTTTGGGAGACTGTAAGGGGTATTCTGGATTTGGCCGAAGCGAATGAACGGATAATTATGTGTGGTGATCTGAATGGATGGGTTGGGACCAAGCGAAGCAGTTATGAGGCTGTGCTTGGTCCATACGGAGATAAGAGAGTGAACGATGCTGGTAAGTTACTTTTAGACGTATGTATGGAACAAAACCTCCTTGTGTCAAACACGCTCTTCCATCACAAGGATATTCACACTTACACATGGAGACGGAATGAACAGAAAAGTGGGATTGATTTGATTTTGATAGATGGACGTCTCCGAAAGTCGTTAATGTCTCTTGAAACGGACCACTATCTGGTGATAAGCCGATTTGTGGGCCTTTTCAAGAAGTGGAGGCACTGGCGAGTGCGTATTCCTTTCGGAGACCATGAAAGAATAAGAAGTAAAAAATTGGAAGATGAAAGTGTGAGAGTGTGAGGAGTACGTATGTACGTCTAGTCAGTGAAAGACTTGCAAACGCGAGTCTTTCCGACTCAGATGTAGACGAATGTTGGAAAGTTCTGAAAGAAAGTATGGTGGACAGTGCGAAAGAAGCATGTGGATGCGCAAAGAGACGTAGAACACTAAGAGGAGATGCCTGGTGGGATGCGGAGGTTCAATCCTCCGTGGAAAAAAAGAGGAAAGCGTGGCTGGATTACGTATCATCTTTGCACCAGAGTGATGGTATGAAAGAAATGAAGAAAGAAATATACCGCCGATGCAAGAATGACTCCAAAGCTTTAGTGAAAGAGAAGCGTGAAAGACTACATATGATTGAGGAAGAGAAGCTGACGAAGAACTTCGAGGCAAATACCAAACTCTTCTGGAGAGAGGTAAAGAAGTCTCGAAGTGGTTCGTCAGCATCCAGAATGGACAAGATAAGATGTAAAGCTGGTGGCATTCTTGCTAACACTCAGGAAGTGTTAGAACGGTGGAGTGAATATTTTAGAGAAATGTATGATTATGTCCATGACGCTGGCATTGTGAATGAGTCTGTGATTGACTCGGCAGTGCCAGCGTACCATGAAGATATTACTATGGATGAGATTGAATGGTCGATACGAAGTTTGAAAGATGGAAAGTCAGCGGGAATCGATATGGTAACAGCTGAGATGATCAAGCTAGGTGGTACCTGCGTTAGGGACGCCTTCTGGTTTTTGAGCAAATTATGCTGGAGAACCGGAAGGGTCCCGAGCGATTGGAGACGCGCAGTCATCGTGCCCTTGTATAAAGGCAAGGGCTCACGTATGGACTGCGCCAACTATAGGGCCATCAGTTTGATCAGCTTAGCAGCTAAAGTGTATGGAAAAATCATTGAAAGGAGAATGAGGGTGAAATCCGATGGAATGCTTTGGGAAGCACAGGGTGGATTTCGAAGCGGCAGAGGATGTACGGATCAAGTTTTTTCACTCCGCAACATCGTAGAGAAGCATCTGGCTTTGGACCAGAAGGTTTTTTGCGGTTTTGTGGACTTTGAGAAAGCATTTGATAGAGTCGTGCGAAAGAATCTCTGGAACATTTTGCCCGGATATGGGGTTGACGGTGACCTACTCCGTGCTGTGCAATCCACTTATGAGGATTGTACAGCATGTGTGCGGGTGGACGGCAGCTTGTCGCCCTGGTTTGATGTCAACATTGGTGTCCGACAGGGATGCGTGCTGTCGGCTCGGCTGTTCATCCTGTATCTGGACAGTTGTCTTCAGAGAATAAGAAATATGAATGTGGGAATGCGAATGGGTGACTCAGTGGTCAACTGCCTGCTTTATGCAGACGATGCGGCATTAATAGCAGAATCACCATCCGAACTGCAAACACTAGTTACAACAATGAAAGATGATTGTATGAAGAAAGGTTTACAATTGAATGCGAAGAAAACCAAGATAATGGTATTTGAAAGAGAGACAACCAGAACGAACACCAGGATTATGGTTGATGATGTAGTGTTGGAGCAAGTGAATGAGATTGTATATCTTGGAAGTGCTTTTAGCAGCAATGGAAGGTACACCGCTGATGTGGAGAGACGAGTGAGTGCCGGGAATAGGGTGAATGGAGCGTTGGGTAAACTTCTAGGCAGCCGAAATCTAAGCCAGAAGGCACAGCTCGCTGTACACAACGCGGTGCTAATTCCAACGCTAACTTATGGAAGTGAGAGCTGGGTATGGCAGAGAGAGCATGAAAGTAGAATAAATGCGGTCGAGATGCGAGCATTGCGCAAAATTTGTCGCATAACGCTTGCTGACCGCGTTCGTAATGAAGACGTGAGAGAAAGTTGGTCTAAAAGAGAGTGTCGGTGTTAAGATAAGAAAGGGCATGCTCCGTTGGTTCGGACATGTAGAAAGAATGCGGGACGAAAGAATGACGAAACAGATATACAATGCAAAAGTGGAAGGATGTAGGAGCCGAGGAAGGCCGAGACTAACCTACCATGACCAAATTGGTCGTGTTTTATCAGAAGGTGATGTCAGAAGCCCCAGGAACCGGCGAGCGTGCATGAAAAGAGCTATGAATGTCACAGAAGCGAGTGAAGTATGCAAGGACCGCGTCTTATGGCGCTCGGTTCTCTCTGCCTACCACGCAAGGGACTTGGCGTGAAGATATAAAAAAAAAACTAAGTTACTCCTAATAAAATAACATACACTACAATGGGTATTCAAAATTGTAGACTTACACTAACTAGTGCGTTTTCCAGGTCATAGCGTATGTTCTTCGGTAATTTATTTTTGCTCCTGTTCCGCTGAAAGGAATGCTTAGAGTTAACGTTACAAGGTGCAGAATCTCCGGAAGCTTTAGCGAGTGTGGCGCGAGCTCGGGAGCAGGCATCGCCTGCCAGGGAACCAGCTCTCCTCATCCGTGGTTGCGACATCATTCTACCCCCAATACACCAAACATTAAAATTTTAAATACGATGAAAAACGGATTAACAACAACTTTCCCTACAAAACATTTAAAATATTTATATAAAATGTGCACGTCAAAGGCGGCACTTTCAACTGTTATGTATGTCACATGACAGGACTGACTTCAGTACGAAATTTATATTCTCTTTGGCTTACCTTAGTAGGTTACTAAACATAAAAAGTCACTGTTATCAAACTAAGGTAAAACTATTTAATAATATGTTTATTTAAACTTCACAAGATCACCTGCTGGGCTAATCTGATGATTCACTGAAAATTTCATCAAAATCTGCCCAGCCGTTTTTGAGTCCATAGAGGACATATAGACATTCATTTTTATATATTTAGATTTATGAACATGCGTATATCATCAGGAATTCCCTCGTGTAACCAAACTAGAATGTGTAATAACTATAAACAACTCGAGATGGCAACACATATATAACGTTTGTTTTGAGGGTAGATAGATATGATAAATTAACGGAAAGTATAGTAAACTGCAAATACAAGCGCGGCAGATCGGTGGCTATTGCAAAAATACTTATTAGTAAATACTTATAGTTTAATATTGAACATTAATCCACGCAAAGAAATATGAATACAACTAATTGGAAACTTACATTATGCGTTAGCGGCTCAATCCTCTGTGGACTAGCGATGAAGGTTTTGATAAAAAACCATGTGTCGTCAACTAAAACCGTCGATGACTGCGAGGTCAATGAAGTACTATTCTATGGAGCCGAAGACGAAAGACAAAAGCAAGAAATTGGTTTAAATAATCTTTATTGTATCAAGTACATTATAGCCCACGCGAGTCGAACTATAGACGTATGTGTACCCACCCTGGAAAGTCACACCATAGCAAAATGTCTTAAGGATGTACACGAGAAAAACAACGTTACGATCCGAATAGCCATCCATAACAGCGAAGATTTCTTTTACACTTCAAATTATTTTCAAAAAACTGGAATTCAAGTTAAGGAAATTAAATCCTCGGAACGATTAGAACACGAATTTCTACTGATAGACGCTTCTGGAGATGCTACCGATGCCATTGCAGTGATCGGCTCCCTAGATTACGAGGTATGCCGCGTTAATTGTAACAGGGATACAACCATGCTCATCTCCGAGGCTGCAGTGCTTAAAACGTTGAGGCGGGAATTCAACAGGATTTGGAATTCACTAAATGACGTTGTACTGGAAACGAAGGACATTTAATGAATTTATCATACACTACATTTTTGCTCCGCGATATTTATTATCTTACGTATTTATATTGGTCAATATTGGATTTCAAAAATAAAAGATATTGTAACAAAAAATATTTCGGTTTTATTTTCATTTGTCTAATAATTTAAAAATGTTAAAGCAAATTTTACAATATTTATTTCATTAAGTTTATTTGTACTGGAGTGCTATATGTTAGCCTATTACAATAATTCTCGACAACACAATCGTCACTGTAACCTCGTGACAATTACTTAGTGATATTATATCACAGATATTTCGTATCATTATACGATGTTGGTTATAGGCTTCTTAGGGATACAAATGCTTTAGTTTTTTTTTATATATTTGTTGATACATAGACCAACCAATGGGCAATAGACAAATCAATGGCGATTTATCATGAAATTTGAAATAATTGCATGTAATAATTCTGGGGGCGTTATAGAAATTTGCCCAACTATATAAATATTGATATTAGATTAACTTATAAAATGGTTTGAATTAAAAAAGATATTGAAGATATAACAGTTCAAGAAAATACAAAAATGCTATGTGCATAATTACTTACATACTTATTACATAATTGAATAATAAATTCATTTCGCTTAACCATGATAATAATTGTAATGTTGGAATATATTCAATAAATAATTATGTGCGATCATTTCTGGCAGAATCTTAGCTTGGTTTAAATTTTGGTTGTATGAATGTCTTCAAATAATGAATACTATTACAGCATCACACATCTGAAAAGTTACGACGAATATGTTGAAAAATTAACCAATATGATTTGCATTACTTTTTTTTTTGATAATAAAAACTTTACAGTTTGTGCACATCAAGACCATAATCCTATAAACTTTTATGTGGTATTTAGCCAAGCTATAATATACATAAATAAAACGGCGTGTTGAACAAGACTCGATATTTTTTTAATATTTTGTCGATATAAAACGACAGAGATAATGCAAATCGCAGCTAGTATCATGCCAGAAATAGTCATATAATAATAGTGGAAGTCAAATGTTTAAAAATAAGATACAAGTAATATTCTAAATATTGGAATGAAAAATTCACCTCCTCGCCTAGATGAGATATGACACCATGGCTTGTCAATTTTGTATTAAAAATTAGATTTTTTCATTAAAACATTTAGAAAAATTCTGCAAGGATATGGGCACAGATAAACTAAATATATATTAGGCGATACCTCCACGATTTTGTAAATCGCGAAAGTAGTTCGTGGAGCTGACGCCTTAATGATGCAAGCAAACTTACATTTGCGGTTTCGCTCGCGAGATATATATATATATACTCGTTATCCCTCGGGAAACAGTTTCTTGGAATGAACAGAATCCCGGTTTATAGTTTGTGTATAATATGCTCATCTTGGAATGCGAGATTCTCTTGCTTTCAACTGAAACCCTACGTTCGTCTCCTCGCGAATTACAATTTGTTACACATTGCTTCTATTGCGCTTCTAATTTACGACATAAACTCATAGTTACTTTACAATATACAGTTTAGATTCTGTAAAAGGTTAACGAATGTTTTTACAAAAGCTTTATCAGAGCATGCCGTTTTGGTAGAAGATTCCATAGAAACAACTTTATTTCAAGGGATAACAATATCCTGTACGCAATGTACGAAGAGAGTGATGCTATAGTAAAATTGTAATAGTGAGGCAAACATATTATTACATATTTGTGCAGTAATTAGACCTGTACGTTAGATAATTTATACCTCCTATTAATTTCCAAGTTAAGATTATTGATTAACAATAATTGATAATTAGCATGTTTTCAGTTGAAGTCTCAGGTTTAGGGTTTCAGTTTTTTATATATTAAACGTAACTTCTTTGACTTCATTGAAGTATTCAGCTTTATTACAATCGACTTCAATGGAGTCAATTTCAGTTTAACACATAAAAGGTTCTGTTTCACAACTTTTAGATTATCATCAACTGTTGAACATAATTATACAGAAGCATCAAAGGAATGCACTCATGAAAGAAAAAATAAAATCTAATTATAAACAAGCAGACATAAAGAAAGACGAATTTTTTTAAAATAAAATTCTAATGATTAATTAGTTAAATAAGGAACCTAATTCGGATTCACGCTATGAGAACACGTTTGAATTATCCAAATGCGTTGAGCAGTTCCAGAGATATCGGTCAACATATAAAAAAAATAAACATACAGTACGCATACAGAACCTCCTTCGTTGATTAAAAATAAGTGGTTCACGGAAGAATCATTAGATTTTCCATATCAATTGTATTTAACTGTAATCGTCTGATTGTACACACGATGACATGTCAACCTTTACAAAACTATGTAAATCACTCCTTTACTGCTATGCCATAAGATGTATAGGTGTATAGTTTGATCTGCCGTTATCTGTACAATCTTTAGCAAGCTTTACAAGCTATTTAGCTGTAAAAGAAATTACAATTAACGTTTTCTCATTTGCTTAAAAAGGACTTGGTTGGCGTACCATCTTTACAAAATAACTTCTGAAAAACTCAGTTTCGTCTTGTACTTCCAATATATATCGGCCGTTATTGCTATATTATCAGCCTAGACAGTAGTTATATACCATGGTTTTAATAGTTCAAAGGTACTATTATTACAAATGATTTGGTTGCAGTTTACAGTAATGCGAGTTCAGCCTGAATATATTATTGCTTTATGGAAGTTGGTAGTGATTTATATACATACATCCTAGCGGATAGAAGAACACTGCATAAAATAAAGATATCAGTAAAAATATATAAATTCTATAATTACATCAAACCTACTGCATAGCAGCTACGTAAGTTGCGACATACAAAAGTTTCGAGTTCGAAAGTAATAAGTTACCATCGGGCTACAATGTAAAAGCTACATTATTAAATATCATTACAACGCTTAAAGTTCTTTAGTTGTCATATATTACTTACTATGACAATCTTTTATTTGTAAATCTGGGATATACGAGTAATATATCGATAGAGGTGTACGCACACACCACACAGATAACAACAGGGAATGGACTCGAGTGTATTGACTTTGGAGTAAATGATGGTGTTAAATCAGTCAATGCACGTAGTGTAATCGGTCAAATAAAGCTCTGGCTAAAGAGAGGTAGGCTACAGGGATATTTTTAACGTTTAATTAGGAGCAAGCCAATTAGAGTATTCCCACCCAACAGATCTCTGCCCTTGTATGACCGTGGCCTGTTGTAAACCGTCCACCATAGCTCCTCATTACCTTCCTGGTAAATTCACTTTCTAACAGGGACCCATCAAGAACTGGCTATTTGGCTTAATATCCTGTATTATAGAAATACTTCTCTACTCTGACATCTCCTAAAACCACTGTGTCTAACATTTCTTTTACAAAATCTCGTTTATTCGAAAAAAAGTCCTAGTTATTGTGTAACTGAGAATGACTAGGCTACGAGAAAAGAGAGGGACATTAGTTTCTTTTGCAAGTGGTAAAATAGAAACATTCGACATCAGGCGAGCTGCACCTATTTATCATCCGCAAATTAACGTACAAGGCACATGCAGCATTTCGGAGTGTCCTTGGATACGTTTAAGTATGTGCTCGTTTGGTCGCCTTTAGTATCCATATTCAATAATATTCCATTACTATTATTACTCGTAGTGTGACCTTATAGTAAAATAGAGGACAAAATATACATACAAATAGTTTTATCAAGATAACTTCCTATGTCAAAACAAAAATTTCAATCATAAGTAACATGCCTATGGATATATTTACAAACAGAACTAGATTCAAATCAGACGTTGGTACCAAAATACTACTAGTATTTAATGTGCACAAAACTTTTCACTTGCTCAGTGAGGAAATAATACAGTATTCACACAAATCGATACAGAAACTTACATTCGGATCACATACAATAGTTCCACACAGGTGACTAGCAAAACTAGTGCGAAGAGCGCTATTCCAGAAGTGATGAAGTTCTGCAGTGCATTTCCTAGGAGATACTTTAAGAAAATGCCAGCAACAATGTCCTAGTCACTCGCGAGGGAAAGTGGATGTCATACATCGACTTCGATGTCGCTGTTGAGTTCCTGCGTTGACTGCGGTGACAATGGCTCCGTATCTTGATATTCGTGTGGCGACATGGTGTACTCGTGGGGAGAACTTAACTCGTCGTCGGGAGACCCGGGCAAGTCCTCGTCCATCATTATTGTCGCCGGCAAGGAAGCTGACACTTCTTGTAATTGACTTGAGTATACTGAAATTAAATAATTCAAAAATATTATAGCTGCGAAAGTAACTGTCTGTATGAATATTTGTTCGTATGCTTTCACGATTAAATCCGTTCATGACGAATTGAATTTTAGGGTGTAACTCACTCCCCATCATTTTCAGAGCCTCATCTGAATGCGGTGCACCCAGAAAAATAGCAAATGAGAGCTTAGTTGGTAAGACTATCATTTCTAAAAACGTTGTTGAGCTACTTACACTCATATATTAATCCGGTATGCATTATGGAAATTATAAACACATATACATGCTGAGAGTTATGCTTGTCGAGTTCATAATGTATGTATGTACGTTTATCTTCAAGTCAGGTCCCTTGCGTCCCAGATAGAACCGGGCGTGCACTTTTCAAGCACGCTCGCCGATTGCTATGTCTCATAACATCACCTTCTGTTTGATAATCCGTTCATAATATGCCCTAAATAAATAAACTACACCCGTCCATAATATTTTTATCGGATCGACGCTAGTGCAGTAGGTAGTTCGTTATTCACAGAGGCTGGCAACTAGAACCCTAACCTGTTACAAAGTGACTGGCTTCTAATAGAATACTGATCTGCAGTCTCGCTATTAGTAAAATTATGCGTTACTAGGTGGCTGATTACCAGAACACAGCTATACAGCGGTCGATTGTTTTTGTTTTTATACTACGTCAGGAGACATAGAAGCATACGGTTTACCTGATGTAAACGGCTACAGTAGCCTATTAACGCTTGTAATAATAAATAAATAAATATTGTCGGACAAGTTACACAGAGCCATATAGCCCCAAAGTAAGCGAAGCTTGTGTTATGGGTACTAGACAACTACGAGTACAACATACGTAAATATTTTTTTTTAGTAAATGCATACTTATTATACATAGAAAATAGCCAGACCAAGACAAACAGACATGTTCATGCACACAAATGTTTGTATTGTGTGGGAATCGAACCCACGAGCGTTGGTGTCAAAGTAGCGTAACAGCGCGTTCCACCACTGCGCCACCGAGCTCGTCTAATATATTAAGTATCACTCGCGCGATGCCTCTTACACAGTAACTGCTTGGGAGTTACTGCATACTGGTGACCTCACTCACACGCAGGAACACAACAACCCTCTGGGGGGTTGTTATTTGGCTGCGGTTTTCTGTGAGGTGGAGGTACTTCCTCAGACGGGCTGCTTTGATGCGCCCTACCTCACTTAAAACATCCAGACCAAGACAAACAGACATGTTCATGCACACAAATGTTTGCCTTGTGTGGGAAACGAACCCACGAGCGTTGGTGTCAAAGTCGCGTCATTGACGACTGAACCACCGAGCTCGTCATATTGGCGTCGAATGCTGGTTGAATGCCAGTAACCACTGATCCTCTACAGTGTATTGCTACTAGCTTCACCCTGATTCATTGCACTATACTTGGCAATTACCAGAACCCTAATTAGCTACACATTGGCCGACTACTAGTAGATCTTTTATCTTGTTAATAGAATCAGACGTTATTTTGCGAAAGTCAAATTTACATGCAATTATCTCCACGAGGCATCCGCACGCTGTAGATAAATAAATAAATATTGTCGGACAAATTACACAGCGCCATCTAGCCACAAAGTAAGCGAAGCTTGTGTTATGGGTACTAGACAACTGATAAACATACGTAAATACATTTTTTTTTTGTAAATACATACTTATCATACATAGAAAATACCCAGACCAAGACAAACAGACATGTTCATGCACACAAATGTTTGTACTGTGTGGGAATCGAACCCACGAGCGTTGGTGTCAAAGTAGTGTAACAACACGTTTCACCACTGCGCCACCGAGCTCGTCAATCGTCAAGATGTTAGTCGACAAGTTCTAATGACTAATATCTACAGCGCCTGACGATGCCTCGTGTAGAGGTAAAACACGTGTCGCAGCGACTACCACGGCAGTCATGGCAGGAACGGTGGCGGGGTGCATGGGGTTTCTGTTCCAAATGGAGGGCAATCGCAAGGACAACCGCAGCAGCCGAAGCAGACTACCTGAGCAGCCATGGCGGAGCGACGGCTTCTTGCATCTACCAACGGTAGTGGGTTTAGTGCAAGCTGGCACTAGTTCCAATGAATTAATTGGTGGCGAAAGCATACGAAGCAGGATAGATTGAATTGCATGTAAATTTTATCTTCTATATAGTGGCATTCTACCAACCGAATAACCAACTATAGCTGGCAACTAGCAGAATAGAAGCCTAGTCCGCTACACAGTTCTAACATTACGAGATCGAGAGTTGAAGTGAATTATGTTAATTAAGTTAAAGCTAGTAACACTTAATTGTTAACCTTGTCCAAAAACGTAGAATTAAACGCATAACAAATTCAAGGGTTCTGGTGACCAACCATATTAACACCGTAGCAAAACATATTAACTAGTAGTATAAATATATACCCTTAATATTAGATGATTTGAGATCAGCACTGTAGTTGAGCGATTCCTCCATGGCCTCCATGGTGAGTGTGTCCGTGTCGAGGCTGTCCATGGAGCCAGAACAGGATGGAGAACTGTCCGGGTTTGTGTTTAAGGTCAGCTGTATACTGTCCAACTGAGGCATTTGAGGTCGAATCATGCAAACCTGTAATTATACACGAAGTTATGAGGTTACAACAGTCAATTTTAATCTTTCATGTGTTGGATTGAAATGGAAATCCAATTGCAGATACCGACAGGCACATTTATACATCCTGGCTCCATTCTCTTGATAACATTTCGCTATGTTAATCAAAAAACGGCCATAATGTAGTACATACTTAGATTCATAAAGAATAACCAACAATGTAGGTATTATACTACATTAGTAAATGTAGTACAGAGTTGGTTAATTTTATAAAATTTGGATCTATCTATAACTTCACGCCAAATCCTTTGTGGGGCAGGCAAAGAGAACCGAGCGCCATATGCGCACACAGGCGGTCAAAAAAGTTACGTCACAAATTTTGCGCAACGCTTCCATATCGACTGCGTTTCCTACTTTCGACCTCTTTCTCCCATACCCGGCTCTCGTTTCCATTAGTTAGCGTTACGATCATCACTGCTTTGTCCGACGAGCTGTAGCCGATTCTACTAAAAAAAACTTGCAACTGCACTGCAGCGCGACGTGTGTCAAAATGCGTATATTTTGACGTTTCGGTAAACGTCGCTGCTGTCTGATCGCTTGTACGCATTTTGACACACGCCGCCCTGCAGTGCAGTTGCAGTTTTTTAGTAGTATCGACCTACTGAGCGTTCGGGCTCAAGCTTTTAATTGAAACTACTTTTCCCATCATTCGCTCGCCTTTCAACTTCAGCTGTCTATCTTGCATGCCCGCAGAAAACGTATCCAAGGTATACAATCTCATCCACTTGTTCTAACACTTCATCAAAAACCGTAATCCCTAAATTCGTTCTGGTTTCTTCACTTCCAAATATTATCTTTGTTTTCTTCGCATTCAGTAGTAAGCCCTTCTCCATACAATCGTGTTTTATTATTATAACCAATGTTTGCAGTTCAGCTGTTGTTTCTGCTAATAATAATAAGCCATCGTCTGCATAAAGCAGACAGTTCACCACTAGGTCATCCTATATTCTTTAACGTTATTCTCTGCAGACGACCATCGAGATACAGAATGAACAGCCGAACAGACAGCATTCAAGGACTGTGCAATTTTTGTACGTGCACAGCAAGGAGTAGTGTAACGTCAACCCCATATCTTGGTAATATGTTTCATAGTTCCTTTCGCATAACCCTGTCAAATGCTTTCTCAAGATCCACAAAACCGCAGAAAAGCTTCTGATCTGGCCAGGTATTTCGATACGATATTACGGAGTGAAAAAACTTAATCCGTACATGGATGTAAGGATTAAGTTTTTTATGCATGCATTTTATGCCTGCATTTCGGAATACTTCCTGTACTTTTTTTATACACGGATGCGCGATGCGCGATGGATGCGCGATGCGCGATGGATGCGCATGACTGCGCGTGTCCAGTCCCCTTCCATTTCCCAACACAGATTGCTTAAGTATCAGATGGCATCCCGAATGTAAGTACCACATAGTATAATCATCCCAACTGTGATAATTTTATTTTATTCACATACTTCTTATGCATTTTCTACCATACTCTCTTTCAGAACTTTCCAGCAATCTTTCACATCTTAGTCGGAAAGGCTTGCATTCACAAGTCTTTCGGTGAATAAATGTGCATACATACTCCTTACACTTTCATTTCATTGCAATTTTTCGGTCCTTGTCCTTTTATGATCTCTGAAAGTTATCACTAATGTCTCCACTTCTCGAAAAAGCCAACAAACCTGTTTACCATCAAGTAGTGGTCTGTTTCAAAAGTGGGACTTCTAAAGGATCTTGTAACTATTATAGCATTTGGGACGTGTATCTATCAGAATCAAATCAATGAAATTTTTTTTAGTCATTCCGTCTCGATGTATGCGTGCGAATATTCTTATTATGAAATAAAGTAATTGACACGAGGTTTCATTCCATACATAAATCTAGCTACCTGCTTCGTTTACTCTATTTATCTCCATAGGGACCACGAACAGCTCTATAGATGTCTAGTTTAGTCCCCAACCCATACATTAAAATCTCCACACATTTTCTGGATTTAACTGAAAGAAAAGAAGTGATGCATCACTTGTTTTCTTTCAGCTAAATCCAGAATAATGTTTAAAAATTATATAGCTAGAGAACTTTTGAGGGTCTGTGACCCTCAAAAGTTCTCTAGCTCATCAGCACACGCTGAGCTTACGAGAGCGTATGCTGCAACCAGGAATACACGCGTGATGCCCAGTTTTATGAGGACCCAGAGAAGTCGAGGCCCTACCAAACTGTAATTTCTCACACCAGCTAAGCGGGAGAAGTCATTTCTTGATCGTCCAAGTCTATACCAGGCCATAGGTCCATAATTCCACCGAGAAGATCAGCAGTGTAGCTCCCAATGCGCTTTGTCTCTGTCACACAAAGCGTTTCTTATTTATAACGTCCATCAGCTCCTTCATCTTGTCATTCAATCCACATCACACATTCCACGTACTTATACGGTACTCAGCTCTCTTCGACTTGCCTCTAGGGGTCGCCCTAGACAGTACTCCGGTACTGTTTTGGACAAGATTTGGAATCTGTAGATTGCAAGGGGTCGCGAACGAGTACGCTTCTGGAAAATTCTATACATAGTAACTAATATTAGTGCAACTTACGCTACCAAATATTGTACAACCTAGTCAAACGTGTAATGATATCATTATTATAATATGATGATTATGTGATAAAATAAGATAAAAAAATATTGAAATGTGAAATAATTGGAAATGTTTTGTTACTTATCAATAATTATAGCAGGCATACAACAGGTATGCCAAGTTGGCTCTAATATGATATGGTTCAAAGCAGCATAACCTTATTAGACTACCTAACGACGTTGAAAAAAATATTCTGACTGCTTCGGCCCATATATTACGCCGCGTTTTAGCGTAACTTAATAAGTTCGTATACTGAACTTCGTATACAAGAATCAGCAGGTGTGTAGCAGCATGTAAGAACTTATTTATTTATTATAAAAAAATTGCTCGTGAAGTAAAACGAAACATGCGACGTAAAATAGACTTCCACAAAAAGTACACATTTGTGGCATTATAAAATATATTTTCTGTACACCATATATAAAATTAAATACATCAAATAAAAATAAAATACATCATAATAAAATATGACTCATCTTTATCATTATTAAATATACGTCACTAGGTACTATGATAAGAAATATTTTTTTTTAATAAGACTATTGCAACAACAATGCGCAACGCATCACTTTGTAATTACGCATGATTTATACGCAATGCTTTAACCTGGGCCATTTGCTCTGATATCATAAAGATGAAAATAAAAATTAAGTATTTGCCATTGGGCCCACGACGGCATGCAGATATGTCTTACATTTTTTAAATTACAACTGAATGCTGCCTCGAGATCCTAAGAGATAAGAGGGTTATTGATAGAGCAAAAGTGAGTTAACGAGCGACTTGCAAGCCTTCCCTCTGGAAGCCGTACTTTCTGGTTGATCGTTAAAACTGCTGAAGGAAACTTGTGTCAACTGTCCATGTCACCATTACAATAACCGGATTGCAATCTGGACTATAGTGTTCAAGAGACAGTCGATTTACTGGGTAACCTCTTTGCTTCTAACTCCAATTTGAATTAAGGGGGAGTTGAGGGGACCATCTACCATCCCGAAGTGGCAGCTTCTATCTATCTATCTATAACTTCACACCAAATCTCTTGTGGGGTAGGCAGATAGAACCGAGCGCCACATGACTCGATCCTTACAAACCTCACTCGCTTCTTAGCATTCATTGCTCTTCTTATGAATGCTCGCCGGTTTCTAAGGCTCCTGACATCACCTTCTGATAAAACACGATCAATTTAGCCAAGGTAGGTATCTTGACCTTCTCGGCCTACATCTTTCTAATTTCGCGTTGTATATCTGTTTCGTAATTCTTTCTTTCTGCATGTCCGAACCAACGGAGCATGCCTCTTCTTATTTTAAAACCGACACTCTCTTTCAGACCAGCTCTGTTTCTAACATCATCATTGTGACTACGGCAAAATGTGGCAGTTTAATGCTGGAAATCTTAATTAGGTACCCAGCGAGTGTCCGGCGGGCGTTGCTCTCTGTTGACATTCATAAGCAGAGTGGGCCAGGTGGCATAACGGTAGTGATGTTGAAGCTGTGTGCTCCTGAGTTGTGTTCTGTACTGACACGTCATTTCGTGCATGCGTGTTCCACTGGGCAAGTCCCGCCTTCATGGAAGACAGCCAATGTGCACCCGGTGCCCAAAAAGGGCGATAGATCAGTCGGCTAATTCTACTAAAAACCTGCAGCTGCACGTTTACGCTTATCATTTGAGTCATGTAATATAAATCACCGCTTCAGAATATTAATTTCATTTCGCAAAAGTTGCTTAAGACTAACGTTAGCAAAACTACAAATAAACTCCTTCAAAACTTCTGTCATCGTTATACAAATGTCATAACAATTTATCAGAATACGATTATATTGCAGGAAATGTGCAGGTGCGGTGTAGGTTTTTTAACAGAATAGCAAGTTATGTACTGCAGCGTTGCTGCAACGTCGTTGCTGTCAGATAGCTTAGCAGAATAACGAAACTTCAAAATGTACGCATTTAAACACACGCAGCGCTGCAGTGCAGTTGCAGTTTTTTAGTAGAATCAGCCATCATCGAATCATCATCGATCCATCGAATAACAGGTCAATTGCTATACCTTAGTTCTCTCCAAGGGGATAGAGCGTGTTATAAACACATGACTCCAGGCATACCTAATTGTACCTTACTCATTTCTCACAGTTTTCATTATTGTTTTTTAATCCAGCAATTCGAAAGAGACCATTAGCGAAGAAGATATGCCGAAAAAAATTGTTAATATAAATTTCATTTTTAAAATGTCATTATAATATTACAGTAAACTCATGTTATATCAGTACCATCATAATAATGTCAAATGGTAAAGTGGCATAATAAAATACATATAGTGGTATAATTGCATATAGGATGTCTGTGCTGTGCCTTCAAAAGTAAAACCAAAAATGAAAAAGAGCATGCTGCACGATCATGTGCTCAATCATTCAATTTATACTAAAAGTTTTAGTAACTACTTCTAAAAGCAGTTAGGATTTTTTTTACTGTATACTAATAAATATTATTGTTATGTAATTTTAATTGTATGATATGTATCTGTACAGCATTTTCTCTACACCAATATGCAAATAAGTTTCCACCTATATACAAAAAGTCAATAAAATATTAAACACATACCAATTAAATAAACACAATGCTAAAACTATTATTAACGAGTTTGTGTACAACTCTGACACCATATATTCGGACACTTGACCCAATCGACACATTTTAATTTTAATATTTTTTTTACTGACTTTTCTGACACCATCAAAATATTGAAGCTGTTTTGTACAATCAGATAAAAAAGTTTTAAAATATAATATGTGGAAAAAGCCTGTTACCAAAACTGACTATTTTAGGATAGTTTAAAGTGGCTACTTTTGGTAATAAATTGCTCTATGACTGTGTATCACTGTAAGCCAACACAATTAGACTGTAATAGTCTAATGTGGTGTCTCACTTATGTTGAAAAAAAAAAACTAAATTCATTCAAAACATATATATTTAGTATAAAATGAATAACTTATGAATATTACAACAAAATTCATGTAATATAAATGTCAAGAATGACATTTGTATTTTTTTTTAAGGAAGTTTCCTTATAATGTTTAAAAATTACACATAATATTCAGTTCAAACACGCAATAAAATTTTAACCTAACCTACTCTTACAACAATCACAGTATTTTCACAGTATTTGGCACAATATTGTTAATAACCCTATCAAATAAAACATAAAAAAAAAATACTATGAGAATTCAAATCACAGATTTTTAATAATTACTAATTAACAATCTTATGAATGTAAAAAATTTATTGTAAATATTTTTTATTGCGACGTTTGTATCCATCTACACTAGATCTAGTTGAGGCATAAGTGCTCTCTCGTTCGTTCTTGCACCTGAGCAAATCTTTTTATTATTATCCGACTGACAAGGTGTGTTTCTATGTATGTACGTACATAGTGTGTATGTAATATTCTTTATTACCATGTATCATCCAAGATGATTTTTTACAATAAAGATACTTATTGTTGGATTCGTATTGGCAACAAGTTCTTTATCTGACTGTACAAAACAGCTTTTCTTCATGGTGACCGAATTATCAGTGAAAAAATATTAAAATTAAAATGTGTCAATTCGAACAAGTGTCCAAATATATTGTGTCCGAGTCATACACAAAGTCTTATTAAGCATATGGCTTCAACATCTAACATATGAATCAGCTTAACAATTTTAAATGAAATTTTCTTAAATGAAACATTATATATTAAAAAATTATATTATTTTATATATAAAAAAAATATAGTGTTTAAAACATGATAGATATATCTCTCTCTTCTACACATAAGTATATATTTACATACACAACACACACACAACATTCACAAACATGTACAAAATTCTCCTCCGCACTCATAGACACAAATAAACACCTGTACATACAATTTATTAGTAATCCATAGCGGATTCTTCTTCTTCTTACACTTACACACACACACACACAATAACATTATCAAAAGCGTGAAGGTATGGATAGAAATAATACGATACATTTTAAAATTCTAGACAACATAATGTAATCAGTAATGTATAAATTTGTTTCTCGTGTATCTTTTACTTGTGCTTTCAAGTGTCAAATGCACAAAATGGATTAAGTACATTTTGCATCCAGAGGTGGAGCCCTGGTGATCTGTAGTACAGGTATTTATAACTAGTGTGGAACACCAGACTTCACAAGCGGGTATCTCAATAAAATGTGAGTATTTTTCAAAACATATATTGAAAATGTAATAACATTTTGAAAATGTAATAACATTTTCAAAGCCTGTTTTTGAAATACTTGTTTGTGATAAAAGTAAATGATTATTATTATTATATTGTATGGGCACAATTCAATCGATTCATTTTATTAATTAATATTTTATTGGTCAATATTTTTCCCTTGTAACTACTACCCCTCAGATGAACAATTAAGAGTAAAAAGTTACTGTACATAAAGTTTAAATAAACAAAATAAAACTGCAAATATGTACCTTTTATCCAAATCTGGATGCAACCTCATTGTACTCTCATACATTCCACGGTTTTTCAACTTTGACAAAGAGCATATACAAGGGGGTGGGATGCAAACAATAAATTTAAAAACAATACCTTCATGCCATCAGGCCTGTGAGGATTACGACATCCCTTACACTTGCATTCAGTACATGGTTTGCTTTCAACATAACAGGGACATCGTTGACCACAACAAGTCAGTTTTCCAGGTGTTGCAGTTGCATTACCACATCTGCATCCTTTGCGTTTACTGCTGGCTGAATTTCGGGACCGGTTTGATGGCTTTTTAAAACCTAGTTGACTCTGAAAAACATTTATTAATTTATTAAAAATAATTATGAATGAAATTCATTTAACGTCGGCGACACAAGATGAGTAGCATTTTTGTAAACTAATAACTATAAAAGGACAAACAGACATGAAATTTGCTAAGTTTTCATAGACACAGTAATTTAAGAAAAGCATAATACTCATGATCAACTACCATTGTAATGTGAATAGGACAGGCTGTCAAATTGTGAACTGCCAACATGGTTAATGTTGGTAGCCGATTAAACTTTGTTCACAAAAATACCTTATATACATAGTCTTAAAGTGAGACGGCAGCACCAGCACGAAAATTTAACACATTAGTTAAATTTTCGTGGGTGATTGCCAAACTCAAATTCAAGTTGACAAAATGATTGTTAAGATTACAATAACTTCAATACTTTGGAATTACTGTCTGTGGATTAGATATGAAATAAACTATACAGGTGCTAGCATATATACTGTAAAATTTTGGGTGAACAAGTTTTATGAATTGATCATTGGAATTGCTGAGGAGTTGCTAGACGTTAGAGTTATCCATAGATTGGCTACGGTTAACTTGTTTGTTCAATTAGGTTGATATACGTAATAGCACTGTTATGCTTAAAGATTGCAACAACACACTGACATTTCTAGTATTTTAAGCAATCACTTACTATGCTGTCACAACTCGCAGACCGTTAACCTGTGAGACCCCGTTATATACGTTTTCCCATACATTGCTTGGCGAAAAAGCGGCCCGCGGGTAATGAGAGATTAACTGTTTACTTGCTAATTTACCACATATTACAAAAATGTACTGATACAAGAACACACATAGAAAAAATAACACATAATACACATGTTGATCTGAATAGAAACTGGATATAGGTTCCTCTCATCATCATATCCCGTCATCATCATCTGCTCCCGGTCCACACAAGCATAATTTACTACAAAGGTGCAAATATGGTATGACTGTGAAAGAATGCCAAATAAAATGTGCTACTTGTGTATTGTGCTGTAATCATCAAACACAAAGTCATAAATATATAATTCAAAACAGACAATTACATACCTGAACCTTTTCTATCGTAATCTAATTAATAAATTACAAATTTGCAAAATTATTAGCATTTATATATAATGCCGAATTTAATATATATAATTTTTTTTTAATTTCAGAAATGACTATTTTGAAATGTTTTTTATACAACATATAAAATAGGCACAGGAGGCATACAAGCATATAGCCCACCTGATTTAAAGCAGTTACCATAGCCTATGAATGTTTACAATACATTGTCACTTGAGAGATGGATGCCTCTCTGCAGCTAAAACAGCAACTCCTTAGGAGCTTATTGGTGACATCACTCACATGCAGGAACACATTTTAAATTAGACATTTTCAGAACTAAGTATTAGGCGAATTTATCCATAAGTAAGGAGGCATTCTATAAAATGACCATATATTGTACAAAGGCATATGCATGGCTACAGTTAAGTGCACTAAATATACACACTGAAAGCTGTACAAGCTTAAAGTAATAAGTGCCTATAAGGCAATTACGGATGTAAATATACCTTGACATTTTTTGGAAAACATGTAAAAAATATAGCTTTCACCACAATTTATCATGTTCATGAAGTATCATGAAGTTATGATTCAAGTGTTATTATTACCTTGCTTTCTCTTGGAGCTGGTTCTCCTTGCGACAAAGAGTCTGTATCTTCAATAGCTTTCCTCTTTATTGTTATTTTATTTCCAGATCCAGCATACATTACAGAATATAGTGGAGATCCATTTGACATAGCTCTTGAGTTTGGAGAATTTTTACTGGATGAAGACCTGGTTTCTGTATTACTTGATGATGATGCAGCATGAGTTTGAGTTGATGTAGAGTTTGTATAAACACATGGCAATATACTATAGGCTGACTTTGAGAGGCCCGCTGTACTTTTGTAATCGTCAGTGAACCCGGCGCCCTCCTGTATTAAATCTATGAGACCTGAACTCGCGACTGTTCCTCCATTTACACCTGCTGCAATTTCGTCTTCTTCTAACAAAGTTTTGTACACATCAGTACCCATAAAATATTCACATAGTTTCTTATAACATTGGAGTAATATACGTAACTGCAAATTTTCAGCATAATTATCATAGTCCTTGCACCAACTACACGATGGTTTAAGCTTCTTTCTTCCACCTTTACACTTTTTACAAACATGATGTTGACAACCAGAGCTCGACGGCGTGTAAGGTTCTTTTAATAGGTTACCACAAACCGTGCAGGATAAAGACTGGCGTAAATAAGGAACCAAACGAAAAAGATCCGTCCAAGTAGACTTGTCCGCGGCGTCGGCTAGAATAATGAGTCGACAGGTTGATACATATAAACTTGTTGCATTCATCTTCATTTATAATGTTTTTATTAGATTATGTGCATTTAAACAATAAAGAAATTGTTTACAATGAAAATTACACTGCTAAAAAGCCGCAAAGGTTTCGTCAGAACAGCAAACGCTATTGTCAAGTTGTCAAAGTCACATTAAGTCACTGTCAATAATTGTCTTTTTTATTTTTGGCAGCTATTTCTCTATACGGTACTATTTTTGTCATTAAGGTAACAGGTTGCACGTAGACGTTCAGAATCAGCTCGTTAAACAGCAATTATGCACAATTGCCCGCAATGTAATATTATATTATCGTGCTATTGTTATACTCGGTTTGGTACCAAAATATTCATGAATTATAAGTATATCTACGTCGTCTTGATTTTCTTCCTTAAGAAATTTGAAGGTGGTGTAAATGTCGCCATCTGTGCCTATAAGGTTAATCAAAAGACTTGCATGCATGTCTTTTTTCGTCTGTGCACGCCAGATGCCTTTAAAAACGCGATGAACTATTTCTACCATTTTCGCTACGCGTCCGCCCGATTAGTGGGTCCGCCGTCCAGTATTAATTCCGTTGGCGGTCTTGCGTGCTCCATATCTATCACGTATTAGATTTTTATTCGAAATTTCGAAAACAACTCCAATTGAATGTTTCCACTGCATAAAATACTTTTTGACAAATATTAATAACTATTTTAGATCACCGCTGCCACCATGTAGTGAAACACCTGATTGCTAGATAAGACTGTTTTATTAACAAGCGACCGGTTACATAATAGACACTTTTATTTGACTACCTACTTAATCCTATAACAAATATACGAGTACACCAATGTGGAAGCTCAGTAAGAAAACTTTAAATTCTTAAAGATGCATTGATTACCAAAAGAGTGGTCACGCTTCCGTGGAAATTTTAGTGTTGTCGTTATATCTTTGGAAATCAGCTATTGCAGCTATTTTCGACATATTTGCCTAAAATAGTCGCTTAGGGTTAGGAATAGTTTTAAAAACATTTTGGTCATATGGCTTTATTAATACGTGTAGTTTTCTGAAATTCAAGTTTTCAATTTGGAGGTCCATTTGACCGCTATTCGTATACAATCATGCTTTTGAAATTCTTATTCTCAGCGGTCCCAATATAACGGTCCTTGGAAACGCCGCGAATCCACATTTTTGCACTGATAATCAATGCAAAAATGTGGAATGTACACGTTCAAACATAATTTTAGTTTATAGAATAACGTATGTTACATATAAGACTGATTCAAACTCTTAATAAATAACTAATAAACCCTTCTCTCGTATATTTATGACCCAAACTCAAAATATATGTATTTAGATTGACTTACTTAGTCGTAGTCTTTTTATGTTCGACCTCTACCTTGAAAATATATCTTGACTTTCCTAAGAGTACCTAGCGGTCCCCAATTCCTTCAAATTAGCTAAGATGCCGTAGGGCCGGAGCAGAGAATGACTGATTACCTCAGCGGGCCATGTAGACCGCCTAATAAATTTAAGAAAAATAGCATTGTCTACCCACAGGGACCGCTCTAGTAGCTAACCTGTTAAAAGTAAAAATTGACGAGCTCGGTGGCGCAGTGGCGAAACCCGCTGTTACGTTACTTTGGCTCATGGGTTCGATTCCCACACAGGATAAACATTTGTATGCATGAACATGTCTTTTCGTCTTGGTCTGGTTATTTTTAAGAGAGGTAGGGCGCATCAAAGCTTGCCGTCTGGGGAAGTACCTCCACTTCACAGAAAACCGCAGCCAAATAACAACTTCCTAGAGGATTGTTGTGTTCCTACGTGTAAGTGAGGTCACCAGTAAGCTCCTATGGAGTTGTTGTGTTAGCAGCAGAGGTGGCATCGCGCGAATGTTAATGTTAATGTATTGCTAGAGTTTATAGGCTACGGTAACCGCTTTACATCAGGTGGGCCGTATGCTTGTATGCCTCCCGACGTTGTATATATAAAAAATAAAAATAAAAGAATGGAGGCCCAATTAGCCTGGTTTTTTTTTTTTCAAATTTCTACAAGATAGCGGAATATGCGCAAACGACGTTGCGTGTGATACATAATACGTATGAAATTAGGCTACTATTCAAATATCAGTCAAATCCTACTATCTACTAGTATAGCAATGATAGAAATATAAATTTACTGTTCAATAAGATTGAGATTGCGAGAGGCTTCCCTTGATCTTTCGAACTGTATTTAACAGTGGTTGGTAGCACGAATACAGGCACAAGGCAATCATGACACAGAGATGGGGTACGAAATACGGAAAATAACGGAACCAGAAAACAAAGCATCTGTGCGATACGAATGGTTGAAAAACTTTGGTGTATACTGTAAATATACGTAGGGCTGCGCCGCATTGTTTGATCTACTAAATAACCCCCTAAAATCACAGTTAATGAAGATCAGTAGCAGCAGGATAATGCCTGAACCTAGTTTGTTGAGTATTGTATACAATGGCACTGAAATAGCGTAGACTCCTAAATCAAAAACTTAGGCCTTATCCTAGACTGACTGAAATTTATCTTGGTCTACTCACGTCAATGAGGTTAGCAACCGAATGTACTTTTCATTTATCCCTTAGGCATCTCCAGAACTATCTCTCCTTTTCGACTAAAGTCATGCTTAGAAATGCCCTTCTTCTACCCCTTCTCGACTACGTCGATGTATACTATTTTATTATTTTGATTTTATTTGTATTTTGATTTCCGCAAAGCCTTCGATGTCGTTGACAACGATGTGCTTTTAAGAAAGCTGGCTGGTGTTGGATGTACTTCCCAATTATTAAAATTCTTAGCTAGTTACATGCGAGAGACAACAGTATGTCGACTATGCTGGATGTCGGTCTTTGCTGTATTTTGTTAGATCAGGGGTGAATCAAGGTAGTAACATCGGGCCGCTCGAATTCCTCATAATGATCGATGATTTACCTAAAGTCGTCGAGCACTCCGAATGTCTGTTGTTTGCGGACGACCTAAAGTTGTCCCTTAGTATTAACACGGCGGCGGACTGCGACGTTTGCAGGGCGATATTAACCAAGTAGTTTCGTGGTCTCACGAGATTGGACTCCAGTTTAACGCATCCAAATGTGTCACGATCACTTTCACAAAAAAGCATAGACCGTTGGAATTTGAATATAAAGTGGGAGAAGTTACTATGAAAAGAGTGACGGAAGTAAAAGACTTAGGGGTTAATTTTACAGCCGAACTGTAATTTAAGAAGCACATTAATAGCATCGTTAAAAAGGCTTTTAGAAACTTGGGATTCATTCTTCGTAGAGTGCTTGGCTTTACAAATATCAAAGCGATTATATCCTTGTATAATGCGTTAGTCAGAAGTCACCAAGAATGTAACGCAGTCATTTGGGCTGCGCATGAAACTAAATATAGTCTCATGCTGGAGCGCATTCAGAATAAATTTACAAGATACTTATATATGAGGCTCTATGGTGTCTATCCATATTATCCGTTAATGTATCCTACCCTATTTGTTCTGGGTATGGTAGGATACACTGAGTTACGCGTGCGGAGAGATTTGGCCTTAGCCTTGTACATTTTCAAGCTGATTCGTGGTAAAAATCACAACCCTGAATTACTTAGTTTGGTTAGGGTATGTGTTCCCGACGGATACGTAGGGCGCCGCCCCGCCGGCCCCCGTTACTGTCTGTGCCTAGAGCTCGAACCGATCTACAGCGCAATGCTCCGCTGACGCGCACACTACGCACCCTCAACCGAATGGCAGAGAGAACAGACCTTTTTTCCTGTTCTTTGAACGAATTCACAAGAATAGCTTTGTTAATTTTATGTTATAGTGATTGATTATTTTGTCCCGAATACTTGTCTATCGTATTGGTGTAAACTGTAATGGTAGACTTAAGCAAAGATAAATAAATAAATACTATTTGGACGCAAGTGAGACACTTTTATGAACTACAACGTTTGCAAAATCTTACAATTAGGTTTATCTTAGGACTTAGGAAATTTTAGTCGGTTGCGGTACTCAGTAATGTTGGTCACATAGAACTGTTGACTGAAATGGCTCACTATTAGCTCCCACCACAACTTCCATATCCTTACTTTTCTTCAAAAGATCCTTCGCCGCGCTTTCAACCTCCGTCCCCCTACTACCTGTTCTCATCGTCCCTGCCATTCCAAGACGCTACTGCTCCCAGCTGTGCAAAATGTTTTTTTTTTTAATTCCTTTACCTACCGTGCTGCTCAGTTGTGAAATAAATTACCCACATACATTCGTGAAAGCCCATCTGTTTTCTCATTTAAAAAGAAATTGAAAGGTTTATTATTTATCAATTCAGAAATAAGTATATATATATATATATATAGAAATAAGGATATATATATTTGTGTAAATGTATATGTCGCAGGACAATCGGAAACAACGGATGTTTGCGATAATCCTAGGACGATTTCAAATGAGCGGGGTAATAGAAAAACCTAACGTAAAATAGGTCGGATTTTTGCAATGATCCTAAAAATATCTAAATTATCGCAAAGATCCATTTTCTCAAATTATCCTGCGACATATATTTGAATGTATCTTAAGTATCTGTGTGCATAACATTTATCCAGGCACATAAGTACAGCTACATATTCCGCAGTCAACAATATATCTCACTGTTGGAGGTTGACTGGAAGAGATCTCGTTTAGGGATAAGCTCGCCTTTGCTAACTAAATACTTTAAATATTGTAACTATTTAATTTGTTGTGTGCAATAAAGGATAATAATAACACGTAGGTACCTAATTACTTAACATACTAACTTAATGTGCATACATGTCTTTACATACTTCGAAATATATACATTATGTATATAGATATCGTAGATTTATCAGCATTAAAGCGAGCAGCGTAAGTTACCTATTCTTTAAGACATTAATAAAGCGTCAATTCTGTTCTATTATTCAATTGAAGTCACTTGAGAACAAGAGTCTTACGAGTATAGTGTGCGTGTGTGTGTCATCTAAACAAAAGGTTTCCAACCTTTTCTGGACGATTAACCGCCTTTTGCAAAAAAAATGTTAACGGGTATATGAAACTAAACTTGGCGAGAACATAGATCTAGGAATAAACCGGAAAGGGTAAGAATAGGTAATAGCTGGGGTAAGGTAGCGTTAATTTTTCCGAGGAATTTTATACCGAATGAATTTTATTTTAGTAGTTGCTTGACATTTAATAATCAGTAAAATATGCGTCAGCCGCGGCACCCGCGGTGGAGCCAACGGTGACAGTATGTAAAAGTTGTTAAAAAAGATTATGCTACGTGTAATTTTATACCATACCAAAATT
Organism: Pyralis farinalis; assembly: GCA_947507595.1. NCBI lineage: Eukaryota > Metazoa > Arthropoda > Insecta > Lepidoptera > Pyralidae > Pyralis > Pyralis farinalis. The sequence continues at coordinate 26,361,958 of OX382259.1, forward strand.
TGTAAGGTGATTCCTGAGGTTAGTTTTAACTAAAAAATAACCATCAGCTGGAGTGAAGAGAGGGGATTATACGTCAGTCACGTATATGAACTGTATTAAAAATATTAAAGTATAAAGTCATTTTATACCTTATAAAATTTATACAGCTGAATTTTCATACTTTATAAATAATTAAAAAAATAGTCAGCTGTTTTTATAACGGTGGTAAAACCGTCATTCAACGGCATAAACATACCTTAAAGCGGTGATTGGAAAGCTATTTACACAAATACTGAATTAATCCTTATCATTTTAAATACGTTAGTTAGCTTGAGCATTTCATGAAGATTATTTTTTCCCTTTACACCATGCAAATAAAATCAATACCTTAGGAGATATAGCAAAATCAAAATAATGCGCAACGAAATAAATTTCGTGTCGCCGTGATTCGAGCGGGCCGCGCGGGCGTCCCGTGATCCCGCGCCCCGCGTCCGAGCCGGTGGGCTCCGAAAGTTTATGTAGTATTTCAATGTATGGTGGAATTGTGTATCTTATATATGCCTACAGAATAGTCCACGATGACATATGTCTATATGTTAAAGATAACATACCACCTATATCCATTTTAATACTTTAAAAAATTGACAATTATTAAAGTGGTAATGTAAAAGTTATTTGTTGTTTTGTTTGTTATGATTTAACTGAAAAACTACTCAACCAATTTTACCGAATTACATCTGCTCGGAGTAACATAGACTGTTTTATATTTTCTGTAAAGAACAAAATTGAAAAATAGAGCAACTTAATTGTTAATAATATTAAAAATTGCCGTCAGCTTCATGCTTGTGGGTGTAAAGACCATCAGTTCATCTGTCAAAGTGAGTATGCACCGCTCAGATGTACTGTGCGCGCGGTATGTTTATGACGCTGACTGACGGTTTTACCATCGGTATAAAAACAGCAATTTTTTTAAATATTTATAAAGTATGAAAATTCAGCTGTATAAATTTCATAAGGTATAAAATTACTTTATACTTTAATATTTTTAATATGGTTCATATACGTGACTGACGTATAATCCCCTCTCTTCACTCCAGCTGATGGTTATTTTTTTAGTTAAAACTAACCTCAGGAATCACCTTACAAATTTTGATATGGTATAGAATTACTCGTAGCATAATTTTTTCATAAAATTTCAATATGCTCTAACATTCGATTCCCCCACTACCAGACTGACTGACGATCAAGTCACTCATGTATTAGTGAAGCACTATTATTGTTGCGAATATCGGTCGGTATGAAATGAGTTGCCAAAATGAACGCTACCTCCCCAGCTATAAGCATACGTATTTTATTCAGTTTAGTCAAACTGGCTGAATAATGTTTGTTTGCGCGGTATCACACGAAAAGACGTAGTAGCTATATGATAATATTCACTCATAATTCATAACAAAAGTAGCTAACGAGATGGCAGTACCTATTGATAGAAAAATAATGAATAGATTGAGTGGAAATATTGCAATGTGTTTGAACTTCTACCGTTTCATCTTTTTTAAGCTGCTGTGCCTTACAGGCAAATGGAACCCTATTGCTGTCACGCTTTTGTCTATCAGTCATTCTGTCAGTAGGTATGTCACAGGTTTATATCTCGTAAACGAAATGAGTTATAGGCCTGCAATTTGGAAATATTGCGTGGAATTATAATATTCAATTGGAAACAATTAGATGTTGACAAAATAAGAAGATTTTACTGAAAATGAAACAATTTAATAGTATTAGTATAGTAGTAATACAGGAAGAAAGAATCACGAAACACATATACAATTCGTATGTAGAAGGATATAGGTGCCGAGGTAGGCCAAGACTACCATGACAAGACCTACCATGATCGAACTGATCGTGTTTTATCAGAAGGTGATGTCAGGAGTCCTAGAAACCGGCGAGCGTGCGTGTAAAGAGCTTTGAATGTTAAAGAAGTGAATCGAGGTGTGTAAGGGATTTGGCATGAAGTTATAGATAGAATTTAATTACTTTTATGGAACGTCCCATATATGACAAAAAATCCTTTTCTCGCCTTGGCATGTGTAGTTATTATTATTTAGCGGTAATCGAATAGAGTGCAAATATTCCTTTTTTTTTTTGTATTCAATAATGAAAAATAGGGTCCGCCTAATTTGACATTATTAAATCATTTTTTGTTACAGGATCTATCTAATACTAGACTTTAGAAGTTTTCAATTTCTGTATTGGTGCCATATGCTCCACATACTGTATTAATGAATGTCTGACATCAGCGCTCCTCCTAGTAATAATTATCGAATTTGAACTTCTGTTGCTCGTACAACGTGGGCTAGCAGAGAAGCTTACCGTATAGCCGTATATATATATATATATATATATATATATATATATATATATATATACATATATATATATATATATATATATATATATATATATATATATATTTAAATCGCAGACGTTATCTTGCGTCTTTTCATTTTCGATACTTATTGCGTCTCCCACTTCCAATGGTATTTTAATTGTTTTTACTGTGAATATTGGTTGTTTTATTGTAAACTAAGACCGTAGTCATAAAGATATTACATTTACTTTACATACCACAATATTCAATTTTGAATAATTCTCGCTTGTTTATGGAGTCCATACATTATGGAAACCATGGGGCACATGTGTATATTCTGTATATAGTTTATATGCTTTGCTAACATTATGCGTCCGTTCGTATTGAGAAACTTCAGGCATCCTGTATATTTTCGTATATATTTGGTGTATTGTGCTCACTTAATACGTCCGTTCGTGACGAAAATTATATGGCACACTGTATATTTCGTATATGGTATGTGTAAATTGCTCCCTTCTAAAACCCGTTCCTGATGGAAACAATGTGGTACATAAAAGATAAGATAATAATAAAAAATCTTTATTTGCCCCCTCGCGGCGACTTAGACAGGTCTTACATTTTTTGAAATGTAGTCTAATTGTATCTTAATCAATTCTCTTATTTTACTTTTTTTTTTAATCTGCTAGCATTTTGGAAATGACTAAAGAAGAAATGCCGAAAGAAACTTGACAATATAGGTCTCTTTTTAAATTGTCAATCACAAAAAAAAAATCACATTAGCATATTGGTACAACAATGATATCAAATGGTAGAATTAAAGATTATTATTAAAGACAGGTCGTCTGTGCTGAATTATGACATGTAGAAAGAGTGCATGATGAAAGGATGACGAAGCAGATATACAACGCAAAAGTGGAAGGATGTAGGAGCCGAGGAAGGCGAAGACTTACCTACCATGATTAAATTGGCCGTGTTCTATACATGAGAAGGGCAATTAATGTTAAAGAACGAGTAAGGTATGTAAGGATCCAGTCACGTGGTGCTCGGTTATCTCTGCCGACCCCGCAAGGGATTTGGTGTGAAGTTATAGGTAGATAGATATGTTTCGTCAATCTATCCTCGTGTGTTCTTCCTACATGTATTAACCAACGGAGTGTACCTCATCTTATCGTATCTCGAATACTCTCTTTCTGACCAACACACTTTCTTACATAATCTACTTTCATGCTTTCTCTATTATAGCCAGCTTTCGTTTCGATTATGTGATGTTGGGATTAATACTGCATTATTAAAGAGTTGTGCTGTTTAGCTTAAGTTTCACACTCTGTTCATACTATTTCTGCACTCAGTCATCATTTCACATCATCGGTGTTCCTTACATCCCTGTAAAGTACATCCAAGATATACAATCTGATCCACTTATTCTCACACTACATAACCATTATTTATTATTTACATAAACGTTAATATGCGTTTGTGTTAATGCTCTTTTTTGAACACCATATTTGTTTTCTTTACATTCAGTGTACTATATATTTGTATATGTCTATTTCTATATATTTGTCTTTCAACAGCGTTTCTGCTAACAACATGCCATCACCTGCATGAAGCAGATAATTCACGATTTGGTCACTTACACGCAGTCCTTCATTCGTAAAATACGCCAACTAAGCGTACTATGGCTTCTGACTTCAATCTACGTCCTAAAGTTATCGTTTACCTGCACATTGCTGTACAATTCCCACACGCGAGCTGCAATATGGCCTCTAGATACTTTAACATAATTTTGTCAAATGTTTTCTCAAGATCTTTAAAAGACCGCTGTACATCCCACGGTGTTCTACAGTCTTTCATTCTAATCAGTGAACCCTTTATACAAGACATGGTAACTGTGCGTCTATAATCCGTTGTGACTGTCCCGGTTCTCCAACCTAATAAGTACCAGAGAGTGTCATGTACCACGTATAGGTACCACCTAGTATTATCATCTCGGTTAACATCGTATCTGCTGCTACTGCTGATATTTTGGGGTCAGTAATAGATTTACTCTCAGTATTAACATCCGAGGTATAGTCATGCTTTTTCGAAAAATATTTACGTCACCGTTCAGCACATCACATATATTAGTAAGAATGATATCATCTTTAGACTTCGTCTCATCGATTCTGGATTCTGACGAACTACTAGCCTGTACCTCCTTCCAGAATTGTCAGCCTCTCTTCCTCACTCGAAGTGTTTCATTCCAGTACTGCCGAAATAATTCTTTCTTCTACTCTCTCATACGTAGGTCCAAAGACGATACATAAACTAGTTATGATTTTCTCTTTCTTATCCAAAAACGCAGCTGGTATAACGATTTTGCTTTGAAACTCGACTAACTCACCGTTACTGATTTGGGGGATGAAGCAGAACACCCAGCTCTAATTAGTTAGCTTATTGATAAGATATTTGGGAGCTAAAATTAGCGCCCTATATTAGTTATTATTATTTTCCAATGTCAAATGATTGAGATTAAATTTAGAGAAAGAGGAAAATGCCGTGACACCCTATGTTCTACATTGTATGAGCTTAACGACATCACCAAGAAAGCAGTTAAATTAATTTGATTCTTTTTGACGACGGCATAGATATAGTATCCAGCAGTTATCTCCACTTGTACAACAGATTCAAAGGACAACGGACAGAATTATACAGGCAATCCTTTCCCCTAAAATAATGATTCTGTGTGATCTTAGTGCCTACGACATCAAAACTTTCAACTGATCAAAGCGGGGAGATCAGCCTCAGTATATGGAACGCAATTTTTAATATTGAGTTCGAATGATGTTATTTACGTCACTTATGTAAGTACCAGACGGAAAAGGCTACCATTCTATAACTTTCCTTTTAGGATTTTTACTGAGTGATGGCCCCAAATTATCAGAATATTAGAATGGGTTTTTAGTATTTTTGGATAAGCACTGCGCCTATACCAACACTTTCGCTACTGCCATTCTGCAAGATAGGAAAATTCTCTTCATCTGATTCAGCAGTGGTAAGTTCCTGCCATGGTTTGAGGGTTTTGTTAAGACTCCAAGGTAAGACGCCCCGAACTATGAAAGGGACTTACCACTTGACGTCTACAAGTTAGCATGATTTATACTGGCCTGTTCTAACACTAGAGAGACCTGGAGATTTGGATGCCAACACAGGATAGGCTCTGATTAATCCAATGTTATTTCCTATAGTAATTATGTCTTTTTCTAAAGTTGTGGAAAACATAAATCGTTTCTACTCAGTTGGGATGTTCTAGTGTACTAAACTTATCATTAAACTCAAAGGTGAAGATTTAGCCACTAGCTTAGACTTAGTTAAATGCATTCGATCAGATGTGGCAAATGGCACTATTTGCGAAATTAAAGAAGCTTCAATAGTAGTGTCCAGCATTAATTGCATGTGGAGTCGCAGTTGGCGGTACTTGCTTGAATATGTTGCTCTTAAATACTGGCATACCACAAGGCTGTTTATTGTCTCCTATTCTATGCTTTATACATATCATTGACTTGCTACATGTAGCGACTTCATTGTCCCGTGGTTACAAGTATCGGGGAAGCAGGAGATTTTCTATACAATAGCATCAGATTAACAAACCAATAAACCCATGTAGTGTAAAAAGTATCGTTGCCAATCCTTCTGCTAACACAGCAATTGTTCAGAAGCCATTAGATTGGGGTCAGCATGCACCCCGCCTACGTTGTACCCCATCTGTGCAAGACCTCATGAACAATAATTGGGACTTGGTTAGGAATGAAAATTTTAATGCTCTACAGAATCATGACAGTGTGGGCGCAGGCACTGTGATTGTTCAACAAGAAGAAAAATTCCCGTTGAATCCAGAATGAATGTTATCTTAATCTCTTGACTTGAAATATACAAGAAATATCCACTATCTAAGGATACATCATAAGATAGTCGTCACCAAGTAGAATATATTTGACTCGTCAAAGCTAATCAAAGAAGCTCAAACTCAATGGCTTTACTAGTAACCATTAAAGAGTTCTACTATCCACTCCGAGGACGCGTCTTCAGACCCTTATCACGAGGTCTAAAGTATTACTCGTTAAAATATATTAAATAAGCTCAAACTCGATGGGTTCACTAGAAACCATTAAAGAATTCCTCCTTTATTCACCTTTAGGATGCATTATCAGACCCACATCATGAAGTCTAATGTCATGAAACCAAATAAGCTGCAACTCGATAGGTTTACTAGTAACCATTTATGAGTTCCATTATCCATCTCCAGGATGCATCATCACCACAATCAGGCCCTATAGTAATGTAAAAATTATAGTCTTCACCAAGTGTAACACATTCGACTCGTCAAAGCAAATCAAAGGAGCTCAAACTCGATGACTTTACTACATAGTAACCATTAAAGAGTTCTACTATCCACCTCCAGGATGCATTCTCAGATACTTATCACGAAGTCTAAAGTATTCAACTAGTTAAAACAAACCAATTAAGGTCAAACTCGAGGGGTTTACTTGTAACAGTTTATGAGTTCCACTATCTACCTCCAAAATGCATCGTCAGAACAGTGTCACCAAGTGTAACGTATGCGACTCGTTAAAACTAACCAAACGAGCCCAAACTCGGGGGGTTTACTAGTAATCAATAAAGAGTTTCACAATCCACCTTCGGGGTGCATCATCACACCAGCTCGGTCGAACCAAATTATACATTTTTATTATTATTTTATTGTCATCGGATTAACATGCATTCGCGAAGTTAGTAATTGATACGATAATTACAAGTTGGTTAAATTCGTCTTTCAATATTTGTTCCCATACATAGTCGCAAAAGAAGATATTAAATACGTGTAAAAATAGTGGCCCCTCGACCGCGCGATTCTGCTGCCCCTCCCCCCTTTCCTTTTGTCATTTCCCCGCAGACATCTATCTCGAAACAAATTTAACGGAAGCATTTAAATCGCCACTTCGAACTGTTAAAAACATGAATATTATTTACAATATATAGCAGCAGGTTAATCGGAGAAATGTATAGACAAAAAATGTTAATATACGTCGCTCCGATATACGCCGCGCAGTAACGACCTCAGAAAGTTGCGCGGCAAGTCCCAGAACTAAAAAATACGGCGAATTACACCTCAGAGGTCAAAACACGTCCAGGCCGATTTTTTGCCCACGCGTTTTATAGGTGATATGGAGCCTGTTGGGTGAAAATCAGGTGGGGTTAATCTTGCGTCCGTATATCGGACGCAGTATACCGGTCGGACGCAGCATCCTTTGCAAATTTTCGACCCTTGGCGCAAGATCATACGTAAAATGTAAATATATATATATATATATATATATATATATATACATATATATATATCGTAAGTAGTTATTATAAATGTACATGTGAAACAAAGTAAATATATGACTGATTCAAACTACATTTAATGTTTTCAAATATAAATAGAATTCCCATTTATTTGAAAACTATGAAATATGTAGTTCATTTTATACAATGAAATATTTATATGAAGATATAGTTCATCTTTTCATCGATACACGTATCATGACCATATTATTCAGTAGACTATTCCGTATCGCTAAAGATTACGCTATACAAATGACTGGGACAATGATGTTTCGAGATAAAGTATGCTTCATGTTTCTATGTAATATAAATAATAGATGATCTTAGATTCTAGTTTTTAAATTCTTAATTGCATAGCAACAGTATAGAGTTTATGTATGTAAATAAAGTGCAAAGGTGGGCTTATCTCTAAGAGATGACTTTTACTTTTACCAGCCAACCCTATCGTACGTACACAATTTTTATGACTAATTACATCTTATACTCACTCAATAGAATCATCCAAATAAATTAAGTACTATTATTGGATCCTAAAGTGTCAAATTTTAGGGACCACAAATTTCAGTCATAGCAATAACTTCAACATTGACAACATTCGAGTAAAAAGACCTACTTGGATGGACCTTTTAAAAATTGTGTTATTTAAATATCTTAGAATCAGGAATAAATTGCGTATGCCAGTACATCGGCTTGCTAAGACTAATAGATCTTTTCTTGTAAATTGTATTCGATTCTATAATAAATTACCTGAAACAGTTCTGTCCTTGCCTGACAATACGTTCAAAAGGCGCATCAAAAATACTCTATATAAGAAGAGTTATTATTGAATCGATGAATATCTAACTGACTGAGATGTTTGGAAATGATTCAGCACATAAATTAATATAATTTTAATTGTACCATTTGATATCACTATATGTAGGTACACTCATATCATTATATTTATTGTAATATGTATAAGATGATTTGGAAAAAAAGACCTATATTGGCAAGTTTCTTTTGGCATTTCTTCTTCGCCAATGGTCATTTGAATTGCTGGTAGATTAAAAAAGAGAAAAACTTAAAATAGAATACGATATAATATTGAAAATGTAAGACTAGTGTACATACTAGGCTAGTGTCTAAGTGCCCGTGAGGGTCTAAAGGCAAATAATGTTTTTTTATCTTTTTATTTTTATTGTCATGTTAATATGTCGTCAGTGTACATTTTTATTCCTAGTTATATTTAGTCTTCCGAAGTAAATAAGGAATCCTTTTGTTTTCGTCAAGTCTGTTTGTTTTCCGTTGTCAATTGGCTGGTGGTACATGTTAGTTACAGATTGCTCTTTTGCCACTGCTGCTGTTCACACATGATCTCCCAGAAGTTTACTGGTAACATTACTCGCTCGCAGGAACACAACGTCCCTCCAAGAAGCTTGTTATTTAACTGAGAGTTTCACACGCAGAAATATTTCATCAGTTGAGTTGTTTTGATGAGTCCTACAATAATTATTAGAAAATAATCAATGTTTATTAATGTGCATACCAACGGTGGTGCTGAAACTGCGTGTTACCGAGTTGTGTTCTGATCTGACGCGCATATTCGTGCTTTCATGCACTGGACATATTTGTTGAAGCACCTGGACACTAGCCAAGAACTTGTGATTCGGTTCATAGACGAATCGAGAGAGAGAGAGATCGCCGACAATTCTCATAGACGGCGATTCTAAGCTCACACATAATATTGAACCCTAAAGCAGGCAAAGTCTCTCCTTGCATGAGAGACCTCCTTTTGTGTATTCTACCGATTGTACAATGGGTTGTGTTCCGAGGACTAGCTCGATATGATGTTTTCTTCCACAATCATCCCATTCGCCGGGCGGCGGCTCATCCTCACACACTAAACGGCAACGATCGCATCCTGTTCTAGAGAAGTTTTCTTCTGATGAGATGTTGTTAAATGAACATGCTGCCAACGATTTTTCGATGGACTACAGTAACAGGTTGTTGAAAAAAAAGCGTGCAGAGGTTTTTACTCGAGTGACGCTCCTTATATTGTAGTGCGGTAACTGCTTGCCACCAGGCATGCTGTACGCTTTTTTATCCCACCTTAGTGGTATAAACATAACATCACACAGGGAAACCGATATAATTTATTTTATAATATTGGTCTGGAAAACAGAAAACAAATAAACTAACATCATAGAAGGTTTATTTGCATTTGAATCTAGTAGACTGCTCCGTCCCTTAGAAAACTTAACGAAAAAATATAAACACTTTTTGCCCTTTGTATCCAATTATACAATATGGTTTCATAATTCCTGCCTGTGTGGATATGTCTATATAGACACCCTTCCTATATACAATGGGCCCGTAAAATTATTTGAGAATCTGTGTCTTGGCCATAATAGGTAAGTAAATAACGAGTATAATCGTATTCTGCTGATATTATTTTCTATTGATATTTATTTTATCTTTTACTACTACGACATCCGTATATTATTATGGTACTTACAGTTGTTTTGAACAATAAAACTCATGACTCTATATACAAATAAAGACTCATTAGCTTATTGCTTTCCAATTATCGACTGATGAAACGAAACAAAGACATTCATTTACACATCAAACACAGAAACTATTATAGAATAAACATCATCGACGGACCAATCGCGGCATTTAGATATGAGTATCTAATAAAGGCACCTATCTGGCCCAAATGAGCATATCGCATCGTTATTGTCTCAGAATTTGTTCGGCGGAGTGCTAGTACAGAAGGACAGGCGCTGATAAAAGATTACAGCTACTCTATTGCAGTATCCGTTGATCCTCCGCCGTGTAAAGAACTCCCTAGATGTGCAGAGGAATCAGATGTAGTGAACACGAGTGAACTAATTGAATCCGTTCAATGAACGCTTCCTGTCGTTGATTGCAGCTCCCTAGTGAATCTCCCAACACAAAATTCAATACGAAACAATTCGAAAGTGCAGTGTAAAATAGGTAGTGATAGTGATGTGAATAGTGAACTGATTATCCACCAGAGGTCCAGGTTGGGCCAGAATTGCGGAAGTCTCAAAATGTCTAGGTATGAAATATATAAATAACAGGAATACTTTTCTAAATAAAATGATTGGACCCCACATACGCCGCCTTGAATACCTTCTTACTACATCTTATTGTACTTCAAGTATTCATTGCGTTCGTGAAATGTTACCATCTGAGATATGGAAGATATATAAATATACTAATAAGTTCTTATTGTTGAAAAAATCGGTCAACTAGAAATTGATCAGATAGTGTTGTTTCTGACAGTAGAACTATTTCATTGGTAGTAAAAATATGTAAAACACCAATTACAGATCAGCACACCAACAACATCCCAAACTACTAGGTCTGAAAAAATTAAATTTGTCAATAAAATTTCTTAGGTGTTGTCCCATCTCAAAATTGCGCGTAGGTTACAATTTTGACCGCGCAGGAAGGTACTCGTAAGAATTCACCCATTATTTTTTATCCCAACGGTACAATACTAGTATATAAATCCTATAATTAACCATAATATGTACACTTTGCTTTCATCGCTGAATCTTTACTTAAATGCACACCAATATTTTTGTAGATGTGAATTAGTAATATATGTATTAGACATGTAAACAGTTTACAAATAGTTAAATAGATACTAATAGCATATTCACTTAAATTTTTATAGTATCTTAATTAAAAGCAACTTAAACTAGTATATATTAAAATATAATTACGCTAATCGAATAACAAGTAATTAATGTACAACCAAATGCAGCATTACGAGAAAGAAAATAGTTTGTAAGTACCAAATACCAATATAAATTCCAATAGGTTTAATTGTTAAACAAGTATGTAATTGAAGTTAGGTAACGTTCCAGTAAAAATGAATAAATTAAAATATTCTGAATTGAGTTTTAACCAAACTTCAAAAAAGGACTGCATGTTTTTTTTTGTATGTTTGTTACGCGATCATTCCGCCTATTATGAATTGATTTTGATGTTTTTTTTTTTTTGGTAGGTCATACTTCAGAGATGGTCCCATATAAATTTTAACGAAATTGATTCAGCGTTTGTTGAGAAAATCAACAAAACAAAAATATATTTTGATTATTATTACACAGATAATATTTTGATTGTGGTTTCCATCAGCATAAGTTTTTGATGAGGACTTTTAATCTCTAGTTTTATTATTTACACCACTAAAAAGCAGAAAATAAATTAATTTTGAATAAAAAGAAACACCTTAAAAAAACCCGGGAACTAAAAAGCGAAAAATAATTGGTCTGAATTAATTATGATTTTTACAGTCGGTGCGAGCCACATAATATCAATTGATAATATCAGTACCAATACTGGCACCGACTCCAATAATCGTATGTAACTGTGACCAATTATTTTTCGCTTTTTAGTTACTGGGTGTTTTTTCAAGGCGGTTTTTTTTTATTTAAAAATAATTTATACAAGCAATTCTGATCCGTTTAATAGGAAATTAGGTACACACGTCATTATTCAACCTATAGAGAAATAATTTATGTATGGCAAGAAGATGGGATCATGACATTATTTTGAACTAATTTAAAAATAATTAAAGATCTTGTATCATATACATATTATGATAACACTAATATTATAAATAGGAATGTAAAATTCTCTCTGTGTCAGTCTATAAGTCAATTAATTTTCACCTCTAAATTTATGAATGATTTGGGTCGGCTACGCACATATGATATATCTAGTGTTGTAAGTCCATAGGATACGGTAGCTGCTTATCATCAGGCAGGCCGGATGCTTGTTTAGTGCCATAAAAAAAACATTATTGACATTTGGTACAGGCGGATTCCGGGACACAGAGAAGGACATGGACTACTTCATATTGTGATAATGGAAATTCCAACGTCCGAAGCAGCTACCTACCTAGATTCGTTAGCTAAGCTTAAGGATTTGGCAAAGACACTGATTTTTACGTGGAGTTACTGACGTCATCAGACGAGGAAAAACCAAACCTTTCTTAGGTTAGATCACACGTCTTTCTAAATATAATTTCTTGGACGTACGGGTTTCCTCACGATGTTTTCCTTCACCGCCGAGCAAGTGATAATTCCCAATATACACTTGAATCCGAAAATGCGAATTTAGTGATGAATGATGAAAGATGAATACAATAGATTATAATTATAATGTGTGATGAATATATATCATATGTATCATATTATATTTATCTATCTACATACATATGATTAAGGACAGCGATAATTCGTCAATTTCTTCGTAGTAGATGGACGTCACCATGTAAATGTACTGGTTGTAAAACAAAACGCAAGTCACTTTTATCAGCAATCGAGATACCAAGATAGACGGTATGAGTTGTTTATTAAATATTTCCTCAAGGGAAATGTTGATTCATTATTAAAATTTAAAGATATAGAAAAGGAGAATAAGTGATAAATAGCGTGTATTGCGTAGTTTCCCAAGTAGCATAGCTGCTAACACAAGCTGTAAACAAGTTTTTTAGCACCAGCAGTTGATCAGTGGTATAAAAGCTTTATAGGCGCTTATACAGTCCTTGAAAGTGCAATAAGGGTCCACGTACACAGCTTTTTGCGTTAGTAGAGCTGTATAGTAGCTGCTGAAGCAATAGGTAAGCTGCATAATAGTCGTATTAGAACAGTTATTCGGTGTAAAAAAAAAACTATTACACTACAGATAATATCTTAAAATATCTTGTATTGATAATCGTAAATGTGTTAATACGTTTTGTTCAAACTAAGTAATGGATAAATGTTGGGCTTATATTTGATACCTGATGATAATAAGGATATACTAAATGCAGACAAAAATTTCTTACTGTGTATGGTTGCCAGTAATATATTTACGAATCAGCAAAATAATCAAGCTAGCCTGAAGAAAATACGAAATGCGTGAAAATGAGTGTTTGTTTTAAGATTAGAATAAAAATAAACATTTACATAAGTACAAAATGATTATTTTCTTAGGTTAAGTCACACGTCTTTCGACATATAATTTCTTAGATGTCAGGGTTTTCACACAAACATGTACCTACATAAATACGTAGATAATAATAACTGTAAGCGATTCTTATAAAGAAAAAAAACTAAGTTCTAAATACACTGATATAGGTATTGATGCTAAAACCGCTTGCTTGCTGCTTGGGCTGATTAGTATATGATCAGCCTTTGCGAACTTGTTTTTTTTTTGTGACAACTGTCCATATCGCAGTAACCATATAGGTGTTGTAGCTTATCATCAGACAGGTCATACACTTACTGGTACCCTGGTTATGGTGGCAACCTTAGTAGGTAATGTAGATAAATTAAAAAAAAGGAAACAAGAACAAAAATATTGGAAAATATTGATTGAATTGATTGAAAGGGCATACTCCACCATGCTGCTCAACTGCGGGTTGACCGATGCCAGTGTTTTTAAGCCGCCCACATGCCATTGACTTAGCTTAACGACTGTCATCTATCGATAACAGCCATGCAATTCTCTAAGCGATTCGTAATGGCTGTGTGCGTCGCTGTGATCACAGATGTCACAGCTTTGACATCGTCTACTGCGATCACGGCTAAATTATTTGGTATTCTATAAGGCTGTAAGCGTACGCGAGGCTGTTTGTCTTGTAGAATTCCAATTCCAAACGCAGCCTTGCTGCGCTAATGTCGTACAACCATGAAAAGCGACACCATAGAATTGCAATTTTGTGTTCAAGGCTGTCACAGCCGATGTTTCCGAGGATGTAAATATGTTTGCTCTTACAGAATTGCATGGCAGGCGGGACCTACAGCCATGCAATTCTGTAAGAGCAAACATGCTTATATAGGTTGCATGCGAAGAGGTTACCAAAAATCTGGAACCTCTTCAACTTTGGCTTTTTGCTCGCTATGTGTATTTTCCGCCTTTACCATGGTGAGTGCTCTGACGAACTGTTTTCCCTTATCCCACCATCTCGCTTCTGTCATAAAACCACACATGCAGGCATGGAATGTCATTATTCCACTGTTGAGAACATTTCTTCGCGTATTAATAAGTACGGTAACTCCTATCTCTGTCGTATCATTAAACTGTTGAACGTCTTGCCGGCACAAGTGTTTCGTCCTTCCTACAACATGGGGTCCTTCAAACGAAGCATGAAGAAGCACCTTGCGGGACGTTTCGAATATTTTGCAGCGTCCGTGGTCGCAGGACGACTCCTTGCGTTAAAAATTGTTTAATTCAATGTACATAACAATCGCGAAAACCTAAGACAATAAAATGGGATATTATTTTAAAAATTGGTGCGAATCAACTTATAGCATTTAAAATTTATTTTATAATTATGCTCTATTTCTATTCGATGTTATATAAAAAACACGCTCACTCTCTTTTCACATAAGATAGTTCTAATTCTTAAATTAGTCGCGAGTAATATATAAATATGTGAGTATTCTATTTTATGTAATAGCTTCATTACGTTTATTATTTTACGCCATGAGACTTTATATTTTATTATAGAAAATTGTTCGCATACTTTGCTTGTTACTTACTAGCTGCAACCTACGACCTTACCCGCGCAGAGCTTGGTTTTTCAGGTTTTAGGCAAGAACGCTTAACTTAACCATAGAAAAAGTAGCCTCAATGACACAAATTTTATAGTGTACCTATCGTGTTTTTTAAACTACTGGTGGGAAAAACACGAATCTGAGTAAGTTAAATATCTAATCAGTTGTAAGTTATATCAGGATACACACATGACACAATAAATCAGATTAATTGTCAAATCAATTGTTTTAGTGCTTTGGGAGTAAATTAAATGTATACATGTATACAATGTAAATATTTTACGCAAAATTACGCAGATGCTTTCAAAAATGATATAAAATAACTCGGGGTGGCATTGAATCATATGATAAAATAATGATATTTCGACTTTTGGGGCAATTACATAACTCTTTATAAAATGAGAAGACAAAAATACATTATTCACTAATTGATCTCCTTATTGCACGCATTTAAACAGTCTTAGTGCTCAAAAGAAACTCCTGTATTTTTTATATATAACAGAGGAGACAATGAGTATTTGGATTACCTGATAGGTGATTAACGTCAATCACAGGCATCAACAACACCAAAAGACCAACGATTTTTTTCATATGCCCGACATAAACGACGAGCCTCAAAAGAAGGACTAGGCTGGCAGAACTTTCTTAGTCATTCTTCTGAGAGGGGCGCTCTCCGGGACTCGATAGGAGGGAGGTGGTGATCTCTCAATGGACACCCTTACCGGTTGGCCTCTCAATGTCTGACATAACCCGTACGGTTATGTCAGACTTTTTCTGACAACATAAAACTACTAGGGGTTGCCTTTAGCCAGAAAAGTTTCATCTGACGCAATACGCTACAACAATACGACATAATACCGCGCACCGTCAGCGTTGCGTCCCCGTCGCCGAGATTTTAAAGGAAACATAGACTTTTTTCCTGAAGACGAAGCACACTTTTCCTGAACAAAAAGGTATCCTATTGGGGATTAGGATACCTTTTTCTTTAGGAACACCGTTGAGGCTACCGTTAAGTTGATACCAAGACAATGCCTTGAAAACTTGATGTGGCAGAATGCCAATCATCCAGGCCAAGTGGCATTAATTTATTTTAGTCAGTCAGGGCTTATTAAAGGGATACAAAGTAGACCAAGCAAATAAGATGTTAGGCTTTTAAATAGTAACACTGTCCAACCATCCCATGGCTTCACCGACCTTACAGCCATATGAACCGAATCGTGGGAGTTGCGCGCGGTACTCGCTGCCCGTTGGCTCTTTTAGTACCCTGAGTACCACTTGGCATCCTAGAAGTCATTACATTCTCTTTCCACAGGGTCTCGGTGTAGTCTTTCCCCATTCCAAGGCGGTAATTCACTCAAAGACGCCTTCGCTGCCGTCCAAAGGCGCTCGTGGACACTCTTACTACAATACTACCAAGTTGCGTACTAAGTCGCGTCGCGTACAACGTTACATACTACACTAGTAATAGTAAGAATACGAAAATACTATCTATTTGTTTGTGTTTAGACGAACCGAATTTGATTGAATGGCAGTCACTTAAACGCAATGTTGCTTGAACCAAGTACCATGCATATAATGTAACATAATAACAACTACTAGGTAATATACACGTGTTATATTAAAAAAAAATACATTCTTGTTTGTACAAGTGATCAGTTAAAGTAAATGAGTTCATGAATGTTGTTGCAATGTTCATTTAAAACCCGGTTAAATCTTATTGTTATCTCTAAGCTGATAGGTATGTATGTAGGTCTTATTCTTAATTAATTTACTTGCAAATTGTGCCACCTGCTTACCCATATTTATGTCCTACTAGTTTATCAAACAATATATATATTTTTTTACATAAAGTGGCCGGGAGGCGTACAATCATACGGCTCACTTGATGTCCAGTGATTATCGTAGCCTGTGAGCGCTTTGAATACAGGAAATATAACTCGTGCGTTGTCTCCCACGTTGTACGCTCCTCAGAAAATTACTGGTAACCTAACTCACTCGCTGGAATACAACAACCCTCCAGGCAGGTGCCATTTGGTTGCGGTTTTCTGTAAGGTGTAGGTGCTTCCTCCTATTTCTCTTTAAACACCCTGATCAAAGACAAAAGGACATGTTCATGCACAAATATGTTTGCCCTGAGTGGAATCGAATTCACAAGTCTTGAAGCAAGCGCCACTATTAACCACTCTACTTGTTTTAAAAAGTCTAACAAATCCATTTTCAAGTTTTGTGTTATGATGTGACACAGAATAACTAAGAAAGTACAAAATGTTTCATTTTATATACAAATCAATACATAGGTATTACATAGGTACTTATCTATAAAAGACAATATCCTAACTGATTGGCAGATCAACGAAACTTCTTAGAAGTTAAATAAAACCTTACTTAAAAGCAAACGTACCCCTGGTACAGGACATTTATTTATATACTTGATTATGAAAGGGGATAAAAAGTTTACGAACAGTTTGGGCATGGCTGCATGATACATAGAGAAAACCGCCTCCTCTATACGCCTCTCACGTCATTGTACATCGTGCAGAGAAGAAATAAGTCATAATAATAAACTAATAATTCGGGAGGAAATACACTGCATTGCGCCGTCTCGTCCAAAACTACGCAAAGCTTGTGCTATAAGTTGCTAGATAACTAACAAACCGATATAGGTACTTATAGTATATAGAAAAAATCTACATCTTAACAACCAACCATGCTGATTTTAAAGTAACCATTGGAGAACATCCATTAAAGTTATTGAACGCATTTTATTTACTTATTGAGGATTTTTTATAGTGATCTCCACATTTGGCACTTCTTTTTAATCACTAGGATGTGTTTCTAAATTTAATGAAAATTATTATATTAGCACTTTTCAACAAATTAGTGCAAAATAGAGTTGGGTGGTTGGGAATTAAAGACTCATAGCGCTTTTGCTAGTTTTGAGTAAGATAATTAAGTGGTTCGCTGATGTGAGAATATCACAAGGTTTGAAAATAAAGACAATCATTATTCTGTCTGCCATTCTAAACAGGTTTATATGCAATAATCTATTGTTAAATTCAGAACCAATTTATCAAATATAGTATTAATCTAACCTTCCAAATGTAACATCTATAGAAGTTATAAATGAAATTAAGAAATTAGAATTTGTTATTAATACCGCATTCCTTGGAATTACAGTAGTTTAAAGATGCAGTGAGGGCCAGGCAGCAGCCACTAGCCAGTAGGCTAAATTCCACCGTGTTACTAGTAAGGAGAATTAGGAATTGATTCATAACAATATAGTTTGAATATATATTGCCCAAAACAGTTCTACATTTGCTAGTTTATTTCCAAGAATTGATTTTGGAAAAGAAAAAGTATGAGAAATGAATTACAGTACGATTTTATTTCAAAGAATAATATAAATTCAAAGAAATAATTATTTTTATCTGTTATCTTTAGCATTGTTAGTCACTCAATCGCCGGACTCGTCGCTAACTGAAGGAAAATAACAGACGAGAGTGAGTGGATGCTCTAAATCCATAAAAGATTTTAGCTCATAAGATTAAAAATAAAATTGTGTCATCACGTAGCAAAGACCACGAATGTGGTTCCACTTTTGGTATTTGTTGCAATTTCTGAAGGATTGAAATCACTAAAATATTTATATACGTAATATGTAACATTTTCCTCACGTAAATCGACATATAAAAATCAATTGATGACTGCAAGTTTCTTACGCGGTGGATAAAGGATTTATGTATAAATTCTTTTGATTGTCATTGTCGGGGCGTGGACGCATCATAAAGTTCAATCAGACAATTGGGGCCGCCACGCACACTGCGCAGGAGTGGCCCTCGGTATACGTACCTACAATACAGCTTCCGTTGAATCGGTTCATCGGGACCGAACCTATTCTAAACGGACAGTAATTTCTAGAGCATGATTTAGCATAATGTTAAGTTTTCCATAAGCTATTTACAAACTGACGAAATCAAAAGTTAATATATTAGTCATTTAGTACGCGATATTAGTTTTTTGTTTGTAGAATCGGTCATGTTTGCATAGTAAAATTATTCCTGTTGTCTCAGAAGACTTTACCATAAAATAGGATATAATAATAAATACTTATAAAAAGTATAAATATACAACTGTATTATAACAGTAATATAATAATAACATTATTTTTATATTTTGTTATTAAATATATGTCTCGGTATATTTATAAGACTAGCTAGCACAGTAGCATCCTGATTGTTAATAAATCGTTGGAACCTTTTCCGATATACAAGAAATATATGTATATGTATGTATATATATATATATTTGTATGTATATATAAGGATAGCCTTTTTCAAGTACGTTCGCCGCGGTTCTTAGGGCTCCAGTAACAGAAAGCAGAGAAAACCGAGCGCTACATGACTCGATCCATACACACCTTACCCGCTACTTTAAAATTCATAGCTCTATATTATATATTCTTTCTAGGCTCCTGGCATCGGTGAGCGTGCATGAGAAGAGCTATGAATGTTAAAGAATTAGACTAATCCTTGGAATAAAACCCATCGTACTGTCGATAGAACACACAAAGGTAGATAATGTACCTCCGCAATCATACAAAATTTCATTTCAATACATAGATTAAATACAATTTAACCACAAAATAAACTTTGCTTAATAATATTTTATTCGCATAATTATGAAAATAAACATTCCAGAAAAAAAAAACTTCATTGCTAAATATACTTATTTAATTTATATTTATCAATCCATATCAAATAATATATAACTCACTCATACATTCGTATGTTTAGATATGTAATCTGAGGATTACTTTTATACAAAAACAAGAATGACGATATAATCAAACTGACTAGAGAAGAAAGAGAATAAATTATAACAATCCGCTACATGGTTCTTGTCGATTTCGGTGTCAGTGGCGTAAAGTATCAAAAATCGCTTAAAGCCTATATTAGAATTAAATGTAGTCTAGCATATTAGCTAAAAAGTAGGTACTATACCTGTCAAACCTACTTGTCGTCCCATCGATGTCCCGTCTTAACCTGTTTCGAATATTAACCACGATAAACGAATAGCAATACAGGAGGAGGAGGAGGATATTTAGGGACCATAAGGAACTTAGAGGATAAGGAACCTCCCTATTGAGGAACTGGTCCACGGTACGAATCCCGGCGGGGGCATGTACCACTAAATTAGTGTTTTCGGGTTTATATAGGTACATATTTATCACTTGCTCGGCGGTAAGGGAAAATATCGTGAGGTAACGGACACATCCAAGAAATTATACGAGTATTGTGATGACAGACGTGTGACCTAACCTAAGAATGATTTGGTTTTCCTTTTAGGTTGTGGAAGTCTGACGGCAGTCCTTCCATGTAAAAATTAGTTTTTTCGCCAAATCCTTAGGCTTAAGTAGCGGTCCCCGCCAATTCTAATGGATTAGGAAACGTATAACGCGAAGAAGAAGAAACAAATAGCAATAAGTAAAATACAAATATAAGTAAGTGAATCAACTTTCTAAAAGTCAACTTTACCAGGCCACAACTTTAGAGGCGCAGTAATATAAAGATGCCAACAAATAAATTTCGGAACAAAAAAGAGTAAAAAAGGCTTTCTTTTAAAATCCCATATATTATCGATTTTATAAATTTGTATTAATAAATATAACACACAGTTGATAAAATAGTATAATAATTTAAAAAAAAACCCGTTAAGTGCGAGTCCGACTCGCGCTCTGAGGGGAACTTTCAGAAAGTAAAAAAATATTTTCGCAAATTATTTTCGAAAAAAGTTTTTATTTGTGATGTAATTACAAATTTACGGTTTACGGATTTTTTTCCTTTACTTATGCTATTACTGCTATTATACATTGCTTCTTACCAAATTTCATGATTTTAGGTCAACGGGAAGTACCCCAGATGTTTTAATTCCCTTGCGAGTGTCAAAATATGACGAGGCATAAACAGCCGTATCTTTTGATTTCGTTGACTGAGAAGTTAGATTTTTTCACTGCTCAAAGGGACTGCAGACCTGAGTGGCTGATATTATTTTCAGCTTGATAGCTCCATCCGTTCCTGAGAAAAGGTTATGGACATACAGACAGACGGATAACAACCCTAAAAACAACCACGGACTATTAAAAATATTAGGTCCTCTGAGGAAGGTGCCCATAACCTTTATTTGTAAAGGTAAAGAATTATTATTATATGTGTAATAACAATATTATCAAACTTTATTCTTAGAGTGAAAAAAGTTAAATTAAATAAAGTTAAAGTAATCTCGACACTAACGATTTGCATCACGTTTTGTAATTAGATATGGTTTCGCTTTTTTGGTTCTTCTTTCCTTAAGAAACGCGATTTTACGCAAGGAAACATAACAGCTACTTACACATAATTATACGTAGTACTAACTATTTATAATACGCCTTTCATTACATATCTAATAAGGAAAACTTGTTCGTAAGTCAAAGGAAATAATGCATTTCGTTATATGACTTATCTTGTGATGATTCACTTCATTCCTTGTTCTGCGAAGTTTTCTGTCGGAGGGTTAAGTCAACGATTACTGGCAATTAATTTGACCTCAACACAATTAAGACAGTTGACTGAGAGGTTTCTGGCCCCAGCATGTTGTTTGCGTTTTTAACTGACTTTAAAAATAGAGGCGTTCTCAATTTGCATGTATTTTTATTACAGAATATTATAAGTTTTTTTTTTGTACCTGGACGAGTAGCTTTATAAGTTGATTTTTGGGTTCTTTGAAGAAGTACGTATATATAACTAGTCTGGCCATAAATACTGTTACATAGGAATTATTATTTTTTTCAACTCTGTAATAATTTTGAATTTGGAACGCGTTTATGTTAAAAACTTATTTCGATTTCCCGCCGTTTTACATATTTTTTTCGTGTTTATTATCAAATTACAATATGGAATGGGGTGTTAAAGAAAATAGGCTTGCAGTAATTGCCTTGCAGTAATTGCCTTGCACAAAGTGGGTATGGAGCCGTGGGTCATATTCAAGACACTTCAAAAGCCGTATGTTTGTATATCGTAGGTACTATCGAGAGATATACCAACCTTGCTCTGTTGAAGACCATAAAAGATCGGGGCGACCGCGTTCTGTTAGAACTACAAATCCTGTTAGAGCCAGAATTCGCCGAAACCCCAACCCCCAATTCTCTCTATTCGAGCTCGGTGGCACAGTGGTGAAACGCGCTGTTACGCTACTTTGACACCAACACTCGTGGGTCGATTCCCACACAATACAAATATTCGTGTGCATGACACATGTCTGCTTGTCTTTGTCCGGGTATTTTCTATGTATAATAAGTATGTTTTTACAAAAAAAAATGTATTTACGCATGTTTATCAGTTGTCTAGTACCCATAACACAAGCTTTGCTTACTTTGGGGCTAGATGGCGCTGTGTAATTTCCGACAATACTTATTTATTTATCGCGTATAATGAAACAAGACCTGAAGCTCGGCGCTTCTCGTCGATATATACAGGACATGCCCTAAATCTAAAACGATCCCTACAGTTAAAGAGAGTGGTCAATCAAAACACCTTCTGTCCCGATAAGCAGGTGAATGGCACAGAAATATCCTCTTTGCTGATGAAAACATTTTCACGATTGAAGAGTGCTACAACAAGCAAAATGACAAAGTGTACGAACACAATTCTAAAGAAGCCGCCCGAGTGATTGGAAAGGTACGATGTGGTCATCATCCTGTGTCTGTAATGGTTTGGTGGGGGGTGTCTTATGAAGGAGTCACGAAGCTTCATTTTTGTGTAAAAGGAGTGAAGACATCAGCCAAAGTGTATCAAGAGATTTTCTTGGATCATGTTGTGAAACCTCTAAGCTATACACTATTTAAAAATGAACTGTTGACTTTCCAGCAGGACTATATACCCGGTCACAAGGCACGAACTACCCAAGCCTGGCTCGAAACCAAAGTTCTGGCCTTCATAAGAGCTGAAGACTGGCCTTCATCTAGCCCAGATCTGAACCCTTTAGACTACAAATTATGGTTAGTTTTAGAAGACATGGCCTGCTCGAAACGACACACCGAAATTGTCTCTTAAGAAATCTCTGGAGCAAGCAGTGGCTTAATCTCCCATGGGAACAGTGCGTAAATCCATAGATTCGTATCAAGGTGGCCATTTCGAATAGAATATTTTTTTATTTTTTGCTGAGACTTTCATAAATATATAAGTTTTATATATATAAGTTTTATTAAGATTACATTACTTCATAAAAAAATAAATGCATATTCATTTGTATCTGAACTTATGGTCGGACTAGGTAGATAAGGTTAAAAAGTAAATAAAAAACTTATCCAAATCCTTAGAGCCTTTTATATTTAGATACACCAAATATATACCTATAAATGAATTGTTCGATTATGGCAAAAGGATAGTAAAATAGTAAACTATCATTAACCATAATCGAACTGCTTTAAGTCGTAGCCTGACATCAGTAAAATAAAGTTAATTATTCTTATTAAATAATATTTTTATTTTACAAATAAATAAATTTGGTGTTGTTGAGATTTAAAAAAGAAATCCTTTTTTACTTATAAAGGTCATTTTATTTGCGTAAAAAAATTTAAAGCTTTTTTATACTACTTTTTTTTATGCTCGGCTTTTGATAGTCACGAGTCTAACACCTAACCCTAACCTAGCAATATCGGACTGCTTATAATACTTAAGTACCTACTCTTGATATAATAAACCAGTCAAGAATGCACAAGCTTGCATTGCTAGAGGAACACCTGGCTCGTCAATTATTAACAATTTAATTATTATTTTTTAAAACTGTCGGCCATTTTGACCTTCTTCCTTTAGAGATAGGAGGTTGGTTTTTCAGACATTCCTATTCTACTTTTCAGGAACACCGTTCCTATATGAAATCTATATGTTTGTGTGTGTGTGTGTGTGTGTATTTGTCTCTGTGTATCTGTCGCTTTTTTTTCGAATATTCGAATTTTGGCTTCAGATTCTGATTCAGCATAAAAAAGTAGAATAGGAATGTCTAAAAAACCTAAAATAAGATTGGCAGGAACCGCTACCTAAGCCTAAGGACTGCCGTCAGACCTCCACAAACCAGAGGGAAAAATCAGACCATTCTTAGTTTAGGTCACGTCTTTCGATATATAATTTCTTGGACGTGCGGGTTTCCTTAAGATGTTTTTCTTCACCACCGAGCAAATATAAATTCGTAAACACGAATTTACTGTACCACTAAATTCATGCCCATGCCAGGATTCGAACCGGGGACCAGTTGGCCAAAAGGCCGGTTCTTAATCCACTGGGCTATCACTGATTTAACCTCTAAAGTTACACGCTCGTCGACTGAAATAAGTTAAAATAGTCGATTATTATAATTACAATATATGTCTTTGCAACTAAATAAAATGAATGTTGTATGTAATATGAAAAGAAAACATTTTTTGCTCTTAATTGCTCGTTTATCTATCTATAACTTCACGCTAAATCCCTTGCGGGGTAGGCAGAGAGGACCGAGCGTCATATGACTCGATCCTTACAAATCTCACTCGCTTGTTTAGTATTCATTGCTCTTCTTACGAATGCTCGCCGGTTTCTAAGGCTCCTTACATCCACCTGATAAAACACGTTCAATTTTGTCATGGTAGGTACTCGTAAGTCTTAGACTTTCCTTGCTCGTTTACTGCAATAATATGTTATTGTATGAGATGAGCTAATCTCTGAAACTTACGGTCTGATTTGAAAAAATGTTTTTTACATTTGATAATCCAATTCTTGAGGAACGTTTTAGGCTATTCAACATCATGATGCAATCCTTAGAAGCCAAGTAAAAATGATGAAAGTAAGAAAAAGTGATTCCAACGAGAAATCGGGCTAAGTCGCGAGCTGTAGTGTAGCTGTAGTAGTGTGTGTATATGATACTGAAAGCTTGGACACTAAACCAGCGACAGATTCCCCCGTAGATATAGTCGATAATATTATGAGGATTTGTGTATGTTTTTTATACCACTAAAGTACAAACATACGGCTCGCCTGATGGTAAGCAGTTACAGCCTTTGTTCTCTCGCAACACCAGGGGTGTTAATTGCGCATTGCTGACTATGTAAAAACAGCCACACGGCTTTTTTCAGGAACCTTATGCGGAAAATGAATTGATTTTCATAATTAAATTATCGTAATTAACCGTCCTTAGCCTATTCAATTAAAATTAAAAAATGCGGGAGAAAAACTCAAAATCTCTATAGTTCTATCATAATTATAATAAATTATTATATATATTTGAAATCACAATAAAATTCGTCATTTTTTTACTCAACTATTTAAAACTCTTATCAAAGACTAAAGAATTTTATTTTCTTATTAAATAAACTCTTCGGAAAATAATGTAGGTTATTTTTTATATCACTAAGGTGGCAAAAAGCGTACGGCTTGCCTGATGGTAAACAGTCACCGTAGCCTACGGACATTTGCAACAACAGGAGTATCACTCATGCGTTAAAGACTCGTAAGAACAACCCCATGCTGTAGTCCCTTGGGACAATCTCGACTGGGACATTGACATGACATTCTACAACTTGAGAGCTCTCGGAAGATAACTTCTCTGGAACCGTACAGTACGCGACCATTGTTGTTCCAGTGTTAGCGTTGTACAACCTAAAATCTATAACTATACAAATACAAAATACTACCAGTGTTTAGTGCTAATGACGAGTTATAGTTTTTTTAATGGATCCCTAGTAACCGACCCTAGTACATGAAAAAGGATATGAATATTAAAGAAGCGAGTGATGTGCGTAGGGACCGGGCCAGGTGGCTCTCGCTTCTCTCTGCCGTAAGTGATTTGACGTAAGAGACATGTAGATGGTTATAAAAAATTGGAAAAATATGAAAACGTGCAAGTTCTCAACTTTAAATGTCGAATTTCGACCATTGGCATTGGGGCACTAGTACCAAAGAAAATGCCGTGAGAAAAGCACTATTAGTGCTTTTTTTTTGCAAACAGGTGTTCTTTGATGTTTTCTAAACTACAGACAATTGCATACCTAAATAATAACCAGTTGAGAATGCCCAAGCTTGCATTGCCAGAGGAATACTTGGCTCGTCAATTATATAACAATTCAAATTTTATTTTTTTAATTTGTCGGCCATTTTGACCATGTTTCGAGATAGGAACGGTGTTCCTGAACATTCCTATTCTACTTTTTTTATGCTGAATCCGAATCTGAAGTTAAAATTCTAATTTTCAAATGAAAGCAACAGACAAACACACAGACAAATATATAGATTTCATATAGGAACGGTGTTCCTGAAAATGTAAAATGGTAGACGCACCTACAATCGTAATACATATTCAGAATTAATGTGTTGTTCATTATAATTTGCCTTGAACATTTTTATCAGTACGTATCTAATCAACTTAAGAGACTTATCTCACTGTTAAAATGATATCATTGGAAACGATCGTATCATTGAATGGAAACATTGAAAAATCACATAGTATTTACTAATAATATTTACTATGGATTAAACCTGCGATTTATTTCACATGGTTAATTATAATAGGTCAACATTTTTTTTTATATACAACGTCTGGAGGCATGCAAGCATACGGCCTACCTGATGTAAAGCAGTTACCGTAGCCTATTATGCTTGTAGTATATTAAGTATCACTCGCACGATGCCTCCTCTGCTGCTTACATAGCAACTCCTTAGGACATCGCGTTAATGTTAATACTTGCACTTGTACAGATTTCACTTCACAATTTTATTTAATAATTATTTTTACCGACCGGTTTCGCCTTTACGGCATTAAAATACCTTGATAATGCCGTAAAGGCGAAACCGGTAGGTAAAAATAATTATTAAATAAAATTGTGTAGTGGAATCTGTACAAGTGTAAGTATTAACATTAACGCGATGTCTTCAAAATTCCACCAGGTGCCTACAATCAACAGTATCAACATAACTCCTTAGGAGTTTACTGGTGACCTCACTCACATACAGGAACACAACAACCCTCTAGGGAGTAGTTATCTCCGGTATTCTGTGAGGTAGAGGTACTTCCCCAGACGGGCTGCTTTAATGCGCCCTACCTCTCTTAAAACATCCAGACCAAGACAAACAGACATGTTCATGCACACAAATGTTTGCCTTGTGTGGGAATCGAACCCACGAGCGTTGGTGTCAAAGTCGCGTCATTCACGACTGAGCCACCGAGCTCGTCGAACGAAACATGACCGCAACTGCAGATTGCGTCTGCTTAGTACGTACGACTCATACTGTTTCCACCTTCAACGTATTGAAATTGAACTTGACTGTTTTAATTTGTTCTTGTATGCTCTATAGACTGCACAATGAGAATACGTTTGTAACAGTTATTTGGTGCCCACGACTTCCAACTAATTACACCACGTACAAAGTTTATCCTTACATACCTATTAGAAATGAAATAACCGCTGTGGGATTTATACAAGCGAACTACCAGGTTATACATAATCCATTAGTATAAACACGTAAAAAGAATGCAAGAAGAAAGAATGACAGAACAGATGGTCAACGCGAATGTAGAAGGATATATATATAATAGATATAGAGCCGAGGAAAGGCATGAGAAAGCTAGCACAACCAAATTGGTTGCGTATTCACGATCAAGAGTCCTAGAAAAAGGCGAATGTACTAAATGTGCGCGTGCGTATTTATTATTGCTGTGGGCACGTAAACAAAATTTCATGCTCAATTTTGTCCGGAAGCTTTGCAAGTCTTTGCAGTAGACATTGGGCAAATGATCTCCACGCCCAGTTTCATAACTACCAATTAGGATGCTAATATCGAACGAACTGCCTAGCTGATGTTACTGATCATGACCATAAACTGGAAGGCTGTGTACTGTATACTTATGATACAAAAACTTATATTTCTGTGGGAGAGGACTTTAATCGGTTACTTGAGTTTGTAGTTGATTTCAGCCAACTTATCAGAAAAATTCTAAGTGGGTACCTATGAGTAATGAAGGAATTTCTCTGCAATACGTACCTTATTAGTAGCTCCGTTGGAAGAGTAATTAATTCACAAGAGATAAAACAGAATATAATCGAGGGTTCATATATTAATTCGCATTTTTCGGAACAATGAGGTGGGCGGAGGCAATGTTGTGATTTTCCGTCAACAATCTATAAGTTATGCCCTTCGTGGTATTCAATGAATATCAGACTTGTTAGCTTCATACAACAAGTATTGTGTTATGAGTTTTAAGTGTACACTTCAGCAAATAAGCATGGTTATGTTACCTATTTAACTAGAGAAGTGAACACTTAAAACTCATACTCATAGCTACAGATACACCTACTTACTGTTCACATAAGCATGTCGATGACGCATTTCACATTAGCATTTCATTGTGCGAACTCATATGATCTCATATCTACTACCAAATCTACTACCAAAATCTCTCAAGGCACCTACGAAAAAAATAATGAATAGTAGTTTTAGAACCAAAATAACAATGTAACTTCAATGTGTATGAGGATTTGTGACACGTCAAAATTTGATGGATTTCAGTTCAGCGAAGCACCTAGAACAGATAACACGTCCTTGCGCTTTCTCATACTGTTTAGTATAGATTATTTTCATATTACTAGATATTATTTTAATAATAATGCGGCAACAATAATGTGGGTCATGGGCAATATATGATTAAAATACTGCAGTTATAACTAGCTATCTTTTTATTGCACCTGTTAATTATGTACTTTAAGTGTAGTAAATATCAGTACAATAAATATTATCTTTAAAACAAATATAATTTAAGTACCTGTCTACAATTTCAAAACAAAGGCTTCTCCCGGTTCACGATTTGCACGATATAAAATCCAAATATGTCTCTGTTTTTTATTAGAGTTAATCTTCAAGCTGATTTTAAAAGGACATTCATTGGAAAGATTATTCAATAACAATTTATGCCACTTCACAAATATTTGGGTTTTTTTGTGTATAAACTCAACTTTCTGGAATTAGCAATAACTGTTTTAATTTAAATGCCGGTATAAATTTTACTTCACAACACTTGAACGTTTTAAATATGCTAATATCTAACTTTGCGCCTGTATTTTTGCTGTTTTACAGAATGCCTGTTATTAGGACGTATGTTACGACATAATAAAAAATTAAGGCAAAATCCCATTTGATATGAATAGATGGTATCAGAATTAAATCGTATTATGGTTGCATTGAAATGATCAGAACCTTTTTTTTTATTCAAATAATATGAAAACAACCCCATCCGGTACCACAGTAATCAACTGCATAGTCAATGTCAAAAAATACATGAATAATTCCTTCAAAGTCCAAGGTCGTTCACAAATATAAGAAATCAGTGAAGTAAATGCTTTAGATAGGTTTGATAAAGTAATAGGTATGCGCGAATGAAGGCTCGAGCAAGTGTTACAGGTAGTAGGTACCTACGTACCTAACAACTTTAATTGTTGGCGATAAGCCGAAATTAAAATTCAATCTTTAGAGCGACTATTTATGTACCTACTTATACAATTACCCAAAAGTTACAAGCCACATCCTAGATCTCCGTTTATATTTGTGTTCTGCCTTTATCCTCATCATCATCCCTATTTATTTTTTCCAGCACGTATTTTCCACTGGCTTTTATGTCAAAAAATTTCTTTTTTATTATTTTAAATCATAATTCTGAGCAACTCAATCTAATTTATTTACAAGCACTTTTGTATTGGACTGATACGCTCGAGGTCGATGACAGTATTTTATCAGCTGGCAGTACTGTTGTGGCCAAGTTTCATCGGCAATATAATGTTTTCATTAGTAGGAAAAAATATATCACAATAGAAAATGGGCAACAATAAGAATGTACGTCAGCATGAGAGACGGGCTGTCACATCCGAGGATGCCAACCATTATCCACTGTAGCACACTATTATTCCATTAATGTAAACCCTCTAATTTGGTATTAATTTTGCGTCCATTATTTTCATTATCTGTGCTGACATAACATTAAGAACAACTAACTCGTTTTACAATGTCACTATATTATTGTGCAGGAAAATTATAGGTACAGCGTTGTTGGACCATTGTAAATGACACTATTTTCCTGAAAACGGTTTCCGTATGGAATCATCTTTTATGACATGCCATTGAAAATATGTCATTAATCTTTAATTAACTCAATACTCAAGGACCTTTCTACGGAATTTATATATTCCAAGCTTTATATCTATGCTATGATTGTTTGTTGGAATGCGCTAATCTCTGGAACTATATTCACCATTTGATAGTTCAATTTTTGAGGAAGGTTTAAGCTATTCAACAAACGAGCCTTAGAAACTGAGAAAAAAAGAAAGTCAGAAAAAGCAGTTCCCACGGGATACCGGGATACGCGTAGACGAAGTCGCGGGGTGCAGTCAATTAAATATTATATTTTCAAATCTCCTCATACTTAAATTTTCGACAAGTTTCTACAACGGAATATGTAAATAAGTTATTTGTGCAACTTCGCCATCGAATTTATATTTTCAGATGATTTGACAAGCTCGTTGGTGGAGTGGTTAATAACGATACTTAGACAGCAACGCTCGTTTCATCCCCGGGCGATGTTGCTCTACTCTGGTACTCCTAATGAAGGGACATAACTGGAATATAATTGGGGACACTCCGACTTATATTAAGTATAGGTACTGTGATACTTGTAATTACAAGATGTTCGTGTGTTGCTATCCCTTCCGCTTAGATATCCACTCTTTTGGACGTCATTCTCTCCAAGGAACATTGCAACCTCCCAAAACGAGTTATTATTAGAGTGCGGTTTTCTGTGAGATGGAGGTATTTCCCAGTTGGATGTCATATCAAATGTATTTTACTATCTCGCCAGAGTCTCTTTTGCCATCACAGCTTGAAAATGAGGCTTTCAATCGAACACAGCAATCAAAAGAACAATTAAGCCGTTGGCCACAATAATAAAAAAGTATTTTGAACATTCAAATTCGTTATGTCGCTACGTAAGAGATAAGACAGTGAGAAATAAATAGAGAACTATGATAACGCCAGTTCTATACGTTTCGATAAGCATGTTAACTACGAGACGTCTGATGATTGCAAAATAAACGATTGCGTTCCTCAGCACTCTGGTTTCCAGGACAAAGACCTAGAAACTGCAGATGCTACTCGAGACCTTAATTACAAGTACTATTTGCGCTCACTATTAAGATATGAGACTATATTATAAGTGGCCTTTGTGACATGTGACTAAACTAATTATTGTGAAGATCCATATCATACTGGGGAATAACAACACGTATTTATTTATATACAATTGTGTAATTATATACTTCAAGTTAATGATGAGATATGAAGTGTACGGTCTTTATGGTTTATCAATTAATATAATAAAAAGCATATTAAAAAAGGTTGGTAGTAAAAAGCGTTTATCTGCTCTTGCTGTATTCTATGGATAGGCAGTTTTCTGGGCATTTGGGACTCCAACTATTTCCAGGGATTCGTGGTTTTTAAATAACCTTCCCACGAAATGTTATGTTATTATTGTTTTCATTCATCTATATTTTTATATAAATATTTTTTACAAATAACCATACAGCATGTCTGACGATGGTAAGTAGTTACTGCATTATGAACGCTTGCATTATTCTCTCGTATTGACTATATAAAAACCGATTTACGAAAACCTTGGTAGGGTTCTTTGTACAACTTGATATTTCGTGGGAGAAATCGTCGAATTGACAATCATCGATAAATAATTTTCAGACATACGCTGAGTAACAAGCCTACAACTCGTTTGTATAAAGTCTATATAGAAAACTACGATGCCCTAGCTCGATCGAACAACTTCTCAAGACCTAGAAGAACAGCCAATCTCTCACCAATAATTCTCAATAGGTCCGAAACTCAACGATGTGTAAAATATTAAGTAGATACCAAAGAGTATCATTTGATGAACGGCCATGTTAAAAGCCGCATTGATGTTCGCTAACCATGTCATAGGTAAAACTTATCTAAAGACAACTAAAATTACCTGCTACATCCGCTTATAAAAAATTTACCTGTTTATCACGAAGATATGTAAAAGTTGCAACATGCCTACATATCTAATTATACTTCGTTATCATTTTTCGTGCAGACATATGAAATCTTATCACTTATCACATGCATATCGTAACAAATTAAAAGGTGCCCTGAAATGTCAATTTATTCCACATGGATTGCATTTCGAAACGGACTGTGATTTAAATTATAGGTACATATTACTCTATAGAGTCAAAATCTTAAATTACGAATCTTATATTTCGATTTTTAAAACAAAACCATAGTAAATTGTTCATGGTAAATTAATAAATTATTCATTCAATAAATTAGTTTATAAATTAGTCACACACAATACGTAGACCGTTAAATTCCCTTACTTTGACGAACTATAGTCAAATGATAGTGGGGTAAAAATGGAAACAGATAACCTTGCTACGATACCCTTTGGAAACAGTTAAATTTAAATTTAGATATTTTAAACTAGAACTATCTGTGACAACTTAAGTTCGAGGTCCTCGAAATCTTATCAACATCAATCTCAAACCAAAACTTATGGACGCAACTCATAAGACAACCTTTTTGTGATGTACTGATAAGAGTTACAATGAAATCGTGTTAAAATTTATTTCAAAGGTTTATGACTATTATGAGTAGATACGTCTGAATGAAAAACAAGGTGTTGCAAGCATTTATTCTTACTAGGCGGGCTGAGAACTCGTTCATCTTTCTAACAGTAGACTAAATAATATGGTGGTTAAAGGGCAATTGATAATTTTTATACAACATCGAAAGGCAAACAAGTTCACGGCCCACCTGACGTAAACTGATTAAATTAGCCTATGAACGCTTGCAATACAAAGTGCAATATCACTCGCGTATCCCCGCTGCTAACGGCACAACTCCCTCGCAAAAACGTAACAACCCTTTCATTCATACTCGTACACTAAACAAGTTGCACGATTGTAGAATGCCCTTCCTTGTGGATCGCAGATTGTAAGCTTCATTAAAAGGCGAATAAACAAGTTCCACGATACTCCCGCTCGAATTGAACTTACGTATGTAGTTATTATTTATTAAATATGTATGTACTAGTATTTATATCATATGTTATCGATTTTGTTTTAGTCTCATAATGTTGTTATGTTTATTCTGTACATCTTCCATCTCTTTGGTCCCTTATCCCACCGCCATTCATTGATTATTCTATTTGTGTACTCAAAAGCCATGGTGGGCTGGAATAGATTGCGAAGCCCGCCTTTGCAAATCATGTAATGTTTATACTTTGATTTTAATTATACATAATTAAATAAAATTATACAAACAAACAAACTATCAAGTGTGTTATTTATTTTCATGTAAGATGGAGATACTTCCCCAATCAATGTCCTTCGATGCGCCCAACCTCTCTTTATTTTTTATATAAAAAATAGACTTAAACTGGTTACAGATTAAGCGGTAGTGCATTAATGGTGAGCATCCTGTACGTGTCATGGACAACAGCCGAGACCGTCAACCAGATGGAGGTGCTGTCCCCGCAGCTGACCAAGTGCAGCCACGAACGGGCCTACGACATGTACGGGGCTTACTGCGCAGGGCTGCGGCTGAATCAGATACCCAGTCTGAAAACTAACATCGAGGTTATTCCCACTTTTCATTTATTCTCTTGATTATTTAAAAAGTGCGGCCACATTGCAGTTAGGTATAAAATATTTAAAAAATGTTTTTACATATTACCACAACCTGCAGCAAAAGTATGAAATGTTTTCATGTTGTATGTATTTATATGTATATATGTAATTAGTATGGCCATAAATACTGTTACATAGAAACTTTTCTTTATTTCAACTCTTAATTGTAATTATTTTGAATTTGGAACGTGTTTATTAGGTCAAAAACTTCGATTTCCCATATGTTTTTCGTGTTTATTATGAAATTACAATATGGAATGGGGTGCTAAAGAAAATAGGATTGCAGTGATTGCCTTGAACAAAATGGGTATGGAGCCGTCAGTCATATTCAAGACACTTCAAAAGCTTGGTATCGGCCGTATATCGTACTTACTATCAACAGACATACCAACAATCCCTCTGTTTAAGACCATGAAAGATCGGGGCGCCCGCGTGCTGTTCGAACTACAAAGGCTGTTCATGCTGTTAAAGCCAGAATTCGCCGAAACCCCATTAGGAAACAAAAAATATTATTGCGAGAAATTAACATTCCCGCTAGGAGTATCGCGTAGAATAAAACACGACCTGAAGCTCAGCACTTATCGTGATATACAGGACATGCCCTAAATCAATCCTTAGATACAGTTAAAGAAAGTGGATCGATCAAGACTCTTTCTGTCCCGATATGCTGGTGAAAGGTATTGAAATATTCTCCTTACTGATGAAAACATTTTCACGATTAAAGAGCTCTACAGCAAGCAATGTGCTCTATACGACACTTGTGGCATAACGCTTGCTGACCGCGTTCGTAACGAAGACGTGAGAGAAAGAGTTGGTCTGAACGAGAGTGTCGGTGTTAAGATAAGAAAAGGCATGCTCTGTTGGTTCGAACATGTAGAAAGAATGACGAAACCGATATACAATGCAAAAGTGGAAGGATGTAGGAGCCGAGGAAGACCGAAATTAACCTACCAGGACCAAATTGGTCGTGGTTTATCAGAAGGTGATGTCAGGGCCCCAGGAACCGGCGAGCATGCATGAAAAGAGATATGAATGTCACAGAAGCAAGTGAAGTATGTAAGGACTGCATCTTATAGCGCCCGGTTCTCTCTGCCTACCCCGCAAACCATTACAGGTGCAGGATGATGACCACTTTGTACCTTTCCGACCACTTGGGGGTCTTCTTTAGAACTGTGTGCGTACACTTTGTCATTTTGCTTGTTGTATGTATGTATACGCCAGATCCCTTGCGGGGTAGGCTGGGAGAACCGAGCGCCATAAGACGCGGTCCTTACACGCCTCACTCGCTTTTTTAACATACATAGCTCTTTTCATGCATTCTCGCCTTTTTCGACATTTGTTTTCATGTTACGTAACATTATTTGAAATACCGGATGGTTGTTGTGTTACTGCGTGTGAGTGAGGTCACCAGTAAGCTCCCAAGTTCCCAAGGAGTTGTTGTGTTTGCAGCAGAGGTGGCATCGAGCGAATGATACTTAATGTATTTCAAGCGTTTACAGGCTACGGTGACCGTATGCATTACATGCCACTGTGTATAAACATGTGTATAAAAAAAAATCCTGGGTTTGCGACACTGGTTTGTCCTGTAGGGAAATTAGTTTAGGCCTTTCCTCACCTGCTGCTCGACATGCGTCATATAAAAAAAATGCTGGCTGATATATACTATATATATATACTATCATATATAGTATATAGCTGAGCAGTCTACGTCATTATGTTTAAGGCAAGAAGCATGTATCAGAAAAATCCCTCTTTGTAACATACATTTTCCGCATACCTGCGCCATCCTTTGATATTTTTCTTCATTTATCGATATTGAACAACAACCTTCTGGGGAGTTGTTATTTGGCTGCGGTTTCACAAGGCGGGCTGCTTTGATACACCCTACCTCTCCTTAAAACACCAAGACAAACTGACATGTTCATGCACACAAATGTTTGTCCTGTGTGGGAGTCGAACCCACGAGCGTTAGTGTCAAAGTAACGTACAGCGCGTTTCACCACGGCGCAACCGAGCTCGTCCAAATGAAACGAAACGTCAGGATTATTTTATTTATTTATTTATTACACCAGTTTACAGTTTTTTAGGATGAATGTGCGTATTGAAAACTCATTTGAAGTCTTATCGCTGGAGG
Source organism: Pyralis farinalis (assembly GCA_947507595.1). Taxonomy (NCBI): domain Eukaryota; kingdom Metazoa; phylum Arthropoda; class Insecta; order Lepidoptera; family Pyralidae; genus Pyralis; species Pyralis farinalis. Next base: position 26,398,128 of record OX382259.1, read on the forward strand.
ATGGCGAATTATTTACATCGACCTCTAATTTAAAATCTGAGAAAAGCTGTTCTGACTTAAATATATTAATGTTAATAATAACTTTGAAAAAATATCCGATAAACAAATTATAAATTTATTAAAAGCAAACAATTTTGTAAAAAACCAAATTCATGGTTATAATAGGCTAGTAAATCAGTTAAAAGAAATATGTACTGATAAAAACACAAACAAAAATAGAAAAAACAGAAAAGTCTTAAAAATAATAAATAAAGCTTTTTACATGAAGAGGAAAAAAGGAAGACTCGAAACTCCAATTTAAACAGGAACAGAGACGGAGACAGAAGAGAGTGATAAGTCCTCAAAAGTAATAAGTTCGAAAAAAGAGAACATTGAGTTTTCACCGATTAAAAGCACTACACAAACTTCTACTCCACCATCTGACGACATTGCAACACCAGCTCAAACGGGTCAGCCCAGGGGTATAATACGGGTTATATCGTCGCCTTTAACCTCACAATACCATAGCAAGACGAATAGTGACAACACGAGAGCGAATATTTTTATCGTAGGATGAGCTGGCGCAAGGTCTCGCCGTGCGATTTTGTTGCTTTATTATTGGTCTCTATTAAATTTTAATTTATTGACGATTCAACCATGTAAATACATTGACATGCCAAATGTGACGAATTCATGTACAGACATGATTTCCATTTACGCCACCGTTTCTGTCTGCGAGAGAAAAGGACGGGAATATATCTCGCTTGATTTGTAACGAAACTCAGAGAGGCCGGAGTGTTTACCACTTTTATCTCGTCTCGTTGAACGCCCTTTACTTTAATTAAACACTAAATCCAAAGTAAACATAAAATAAATCTAATCAGGCTTATAATTTAGGTATTAATACTTAGAATTTTTATTTACAGATTCTCGACTTCAGCGACAACAGATTATACGAACTACAGGCGGATACGTTCTCAAGATATTCAAATCTAAAATTCTTATATTTAGCAGAAAACCAAATATATCGAATTGACAAAGAAACATTCGATTCAGTTCCTTATCTTCAAATTTTGGATTTATCAAACAACGTTATTTTGGAGCTACCAGAAACAATATTTCAATTACCAATGCTTCGAAATTTATATTTGAAAAATAATCCAGTACTTCATCTGAGCTTGAACAGTTTACAGCTTAGTATACCGATAAAAGCTCCCCTGGAACTTTTGGATATATCGAATAGCAAATTGAAAACATTACCTAATTGGGGGACCTTGCCGCATCTAATACAATATAACGTTTCATACAATTCATTAGAGTTGCTGGAAGCTTATCAGTTTGCCGCAATGTGCAATTTGAAGCAAGTGGACTTAACAAACTCTATTGACGAAATAAACGTTTGTAAAATGAAATCTGCCGTAATTTGGTTCCAGTTAAAACAGATTTACTTTCAATTGGGAGATTATTCCAAACTGAATTCTAAAGGTTTGTCATTTAGATTTTCGTATTTTACATTTATGAGACGGTTACACATACAATGATTTTTTTAATGAAATTTATGGTCAAGTGAATTTTAGGAAACTGTTACTGAATTTTTGACTCAAAAGTTTTAAATTTGGCTTTCATAAAAACCTAGGTAGGCCTTTCTCAAAATGGGCGATTACGATCCGCTTTATTCCGACGTCCCACACCTCGGGGCAGTACCACAGATAATTGGAAGGGTCACATAAACTCGTTTTATAGCATATTGTAGATTATAAAGATAGTGAAAAGATTTGATTTTCTGATATTTCAATTCTTATTTTTACAATTGATATTAATCTGAATATGTTTGGAGTCGCTAGAAAATGTCTAAATGTAAAGGCGATAATAAAAATAGCGTAAGAAACTATCAATATCCTAAATGTATAATAATATAGCTTTTACCCGCGGCGTCGCTCGCATTGATAATTTTTTTTTTAATAAATAGTATCCTATTTTGCTTCTGATACCTCCAAGAATATGTGTACAAAGTTTCATGATGATCGGTTCAGTAGTTTTCGCGTGAAAGCATAACAAACAAACGGACATTCACATTTATAATACTCGTATTAGTAGGATAAGAGTACATTGCACAATCACTTGTATTAAAGCGTTTCTAGGGAATGCACGCGTTAACGACCAAGTTCGAGCTGAATTTATCTTTAAGAGTTTTATTTTTTTAAATGAAAAGAAAAAAAAAACGTGCATGAAAAGAGCTATGAATGTGAAAGAAGCGAGTGAAGTGTGTAAGGACCGCGTCTTATGGCGCTCGGTTCTCTCTGCCTACCCCGCAAGGGACCTTGCGTGAAGATATACATACATACATTTTTTTAAATGTGGACTACAAACAAGTATACAGCCAGTTTAAAGAAGCTATTTATTAGTTGACTTGTGTTGCAAGCATTTTACAGTATGCCACTTGCACAAATACCGCAAAAAATGCCAATGCCACCGCAGCCGTCTTGTAGCGTCGTGTTCGTGACTCTTACAGTCGTCTATTGTAGTGTCGAAAACGACTCGACGATATACATCGAATGGTTAGGCTAGTGTGATATGTGGCGGTAGTCGGCTGACTGTAGCCTATGAACGTTACCAACACAAAACGCGCATGCGGTTGTCACTCTGCTAAAGCCACAACTCCTCAAAAGTTACTGCTAATTCAGCCCTTCAGAGAGCTGTTATTTGGTTACGATCATGTGCAAGTGGGGGCACGCCCCCTACCCAGTTACGTAATAACTATCACTGTAATATCAGTAGCTCTTTTGCTATTCGCCACATTCCACTAAGTGCAGGTGAGGTGGAATATGCGTCTAAAGATGATAATGAATCACTTACATACCAGAGTCTGTGTGGTTCTGGGTAGGTATATTATATGTGCTTTTAACATAAAAGTGTTATACTATAAGTTTATCATTCACAGTGTTTGACGACTGTCCGATAGACGAGAGCATGGAAATCCTCAACATAACCCACACAAGATGTAAAAATAGTCCATATGTCTCGAGTCCTTACACAAGTCGTCGCACGTGGCTGACAGTGACGGGTGGTTTAGCTGGCTTCCTCATAGGATTTATACTTCTACTGTACTTGATGCATCGACATAACGTGGCGCAGACTAAGACTCCAGCCGAGAAGATAAAGAAAATCACTCCTAAGAACGACTGTGACAGGCATGCTGCTATTCCCATTCTTAATGAGACGAGTGATGTTTCGAAGCTCTAGTGGATTAACAAATTTGTCTATAAATGTACAAGTTTCGATTTACCGTAAATGGCATTAACATAGTAGAGTAAAAATATAACGGAAAACGTTAATGAACGACATTCGCGATTTTTTTTATACTACCCTATTTTAGGGATGAAAGTTCGATGTAGAAAGAGTATTTAAATAATTATTCTCCTCCGTAACGGAGTGCATGATCGGCAAAGAATTAAAGCTAAAGGCATTTCGACCGAGAGTTGAGTTGAGATATTACCGCGTAGATAGTCTCCAATTTTTTTCAAAATTTACTAAACCAATTCGATGCGTTTATTGTTTTTGATGAATTTACTCCGACCAAGCTGTCATTGTTTGTTCCACTTCGATCCAGGCATTAAATTACCTTGCTTTCTCGATAATAAATAGAATAGGAAATACGGATTTTTTGTTCTTGATCTTTATTGTTGACTTTCGATTTTATCCTTCCGTTTACCCTCGACAGCTGCAGCCTTGAGAATGTTTAGCATCTGATTACAACCATTATAACTACGTAATCAGCAAGCTGAAGGTTTGAGAATACTCGAATTCTCCAGTCCAGAGACGGCACGTCCCTTAGTTGGGCTGTACACAGTTTCGAAGATATTACATTCTCTGTCGTACTCCTCTTTGCAGCTGCATAGACTTGCTACCGCTGTTCTGGGATCAGGAGCATTATAATAACGATAACTAGCATCATCAATAACAACACTTTAACACAGGGGTGGAAACTGAAGGATTCCATTACTGACCAATAAATGTAAGATGCCCCATGTCCATCTATCTGAATTAAATCGATTTTTCATCTCTAAAGTTTTTGTGAAAGCCTTTTTGGTTCGTTATGAGCGTTTGTTTACGGGAATTCAAAACTTGTATGTACGGACGTTACCTACTCGTTAAATATAGGTTATAGGTGCATTGTACCTATATCAAATATTTGGGTGTAGAGTACAGTCACATGCCGACATCTCAGCCCCACGCCTCCAGCCAGTTATAAAATTAGATAACTTTTTAAAACTGATATGATTATGTAACTGTAATTCATATGTCGCAGTCTGATTATACATAGGTATATGAACATTGACGGGGTATCGGACAGTTCGGAATGTGTCTGCACTGCGTACTTCTATGATTTATATTATTGTTTAAGAAAACCAAAGACAGGCGTTTCACTCGTGTTTACTATGGCATTTAGTTAAATACATAAAGCCAAGCAGTGCATAGATCTGATATTAATGTATGTAGCAATAACATTCTCTATAGAGGCTAAGTTTATAGAATAAACATGAGATAGACACATTAGAAAGAATAAATGTTTTTTCTTTCTTCTATATAGCTCTAACTTTGATTAAATGCAGATCGTACCTAGTCAAATGAAGCTACCTAGGCGCAGTTGAGAGCACATGAGCAGTGTTATTGGACCTTCTATTTCCTATTACATGTCATAAGAACGGTACCAAGGTGATATCAAGATATATGTGTTCTCTGTACTTTTTATAACGACACATAAAGGACGCTTTTTTTAATTGTATTCGATAGATAATGGCATGCAAAATAAATGTACATTTCTGTATCGCTGACTGTATATTAGATGTAATAGTTGCACTGCATGTATCACCATTACAAGGACATAATAATAATCTTTGAACGAGCAAATCACATAAAATCGAACTACCACTCCTAAAAATGGTAAGTAATGGTAAGTGCTCGTTTTCGTAGTTGTTTTGTTCTTCTTGGTTATGGGTATATTTTCGAGACATGGTTACCACATATTTACATCACTGTGTGCAGACACCGCCACAATGACAACAGGTGAAGTCAAGTCCGTCAAGTTCACCGCTGTCCCAGAAGTAAAATTTTGACTGGCTTGGAACTCGCAATAAATTTTATCACAACAATATTTGAATCACATACGGCTAGTATTAGAAGTTTGAGATTTGACATCTATTTTTGGCATAATAGAGACAGCAATATGACCCTAAGGTAATACCGTATAAATAAATAATAAATTATTATCTATCAATTAATAATAATATTTTGAAGACGCTATTAAAGACACTGCTTGCTTGACTTGATATTATCTTTTTTTTTTTTTTTTGAGGATGTGCGAAAAAATATCTCCACTTACAGAAAGGTTACTCAAATCTTCATTAGTTCTTTATGTAAGGTAAATCTTCTTTAGTTCTTTATGTGGCGAAAAGAAATGCAAAGTGCAAACGCGCCCTAGTAAACTGTAACGCCCAAAATATAAAAGTAAAAATAAAAAGCGATCCATAAAAAATACGTATTTATGTAGGTACTTTGGGGTAACTAGTTTTAGGTACTATTTTATGAACTATTGGTTAAATACGGTGACATTTAAAAATATGTATATCAAAACACGTAACCAATGGTCTGTACATGTATTCTAACAACATTCTAGCTAATTTACAATGAATGTATTCTGTCTAAAACACCTTCTAATGGTAACCACGGTACCCACGTTACAGAATAAGTTGGTACACATCTAGAAGCAAAAGAATTAAAACGTAACCTATGAATAAAGCCATTCTGCCGGCCAGAGTGGCTTTATGCAAAGGATTAATAGGATGGGATGTTATCTTTATCACTCATTTGAAATGTCCTGTTCACGTTAATAAACTTCATTCAATAATACGTAGGTAAACTATATTTAAATAGTAAAATAACTTTAAAACAAGCTAGATAACGACTACAACATATATGCATATTTTTCAAATAACCTGTGCCAAAAGTATCTTAACTACTACAGAAGACTTAACTCTAAACTTCCTCAACTAATTACGAGTACCTATGTCTCGCTGGATTGGAATAAAGTACAAAAAGTTCCTCTTGTAAAGTTGGTAATTTGCAGTTACGTCTTTAATTGCAAAACGTGATCCAAATTTGTAATCGTATAACCAACAATAAAATGAAAACATGCATTATTTAACAAATATATATTTTGCACGTTGTCCTCGTTTGCAGATCTATACACATTGTGTTCTAAAAATATATACATAGCCATGTTACATAATAACGGTAAAGACATAAAAATATTTAACTGACAATCAAACTCGGAAGATCATATATCTTGTAAAGGTGCTTGTTCGTGCAATGCAATATAAATGTTTGGTACACAAGGCATGCTTACATGAAAAGGACTAAAAACAGGATGGTCTACTGTATGGGATTAAGACGTACAGTCGTATTTTGAAAAACTATAGTCAACATTACAAAAAATGTATTAATTAAAATAACTAAATTCATATGTTCTTCGTATTGAGTACAAATACAATAACGAATAAATACATTATCGATGTTAAGTTTGTCCAGTTAATTTTGTTAGACCTTATAAATAATACTTTGTATCATTCATAAGGTTTAATAATGTACTCACGTGATATGGGACAATATTTATACAATTTTATGTCAAAGTTCAGTGTTTACATGTTGGTAATAAATATGTAAGTAGATTTAAAATAAGGCAAGTTACGTACATGTTAGCTCATATTGCCATAAGCCTAAACCAACAAAATTATTATAGACTATGAATATAGTATCATCTACTATACATCTACATCTAAATATGTATCATTACTATCACGTATATTTTACGATTTTATATTTCAACAGTTTTACCTATTGCGGTGAGAGGCATTAATAGCTGTATATTCCAGAATTGTTTTAGTCGAAAATGATTATAGGTCAGTTTAAATATTACGTTTTTTATAAAAATAAATCTTTGCTATAATTTGAATTATTTGCTTGATGTTGATGTTAAAAATTAAAACAAAAGGTTAAATATTCATTTTTTAAATTAATATTACGTTTTATCGCTTTTCCAAAGCCATGTTTATATAATGAAAATAATTTTAAGAGGCTTTACAAAGGCTGATTTATTAGACTTACTAAATATGCTACATTCAGTTCTGTCTGCCACTCTATTTTATAAGGAATATTTTTGATAAGATTTTTAAAGAATAATAGCGTATTAATAAACGTTACGAGGTTTTTTTTCGATATTTGTTATGTGACTAAGTTCAAGTAATACCATACATACACCAAAACATTTTTATCTATCTATAACTTCACGCCAAATCCCTTGCGGGGTAGGCAGAGAGAACCGAGCGCCACGTGACTCGATCCTTACATATCTCACTCGCTTCTTTAACATTCATTGCTCTTCTCATGCACGCACGCCGGTTTCTAGGGCTCCTGACATCACCTTCTGATAGAACATGACCAATTTGGTCATGGTAGGTAAGTCTTGGCCTTCCCCGGCTCCTACATCCTTCCACTTTTGCATTGTATATCTGCTTCGTCATTCTTTCATCTTGCATTCTTTCTACATGCCCGAACCATCGGAGCATGCCTCTTCTTATTTTAACACCGACGCTCTCTTTCAGACCAACTCTATTTCTAACATCATCATTGCGAATACGGTCTACGAGCCTTACGCCACAAATTTTGCGCAGCGCTCGCATTTCAACCGCGTTTATTCTACTTTCATGCTCTTTCTGCCATACCCAACTCTCGCTTCCATAAGTTAGCGTTGGGACCAACACTGCATTGTGTATAGCGAGTTGTGCCTTCTGGCTCAGGATTTTACTGCCAAGAAGTTTTCCCAACGCTCCATTCACACTATTCCCAGCACTCACTCGTCTTTCCACATCTGCGGTGTACCTTCCATCCCTGCTGAAAGCGCATCCAAGATATACAAACTCATCCACTTGTTCCAACACTTCATCATCAATCGTAATCCTTACATTAGTTCTGGATTCTTCTCTTTCAAATACCATTATCTTTGTTTTCTTCGCATTCAGTAGTAAGCCTTTCTCCATACAGTCGTCTTTCATCGCTGTGACCAGTGTTTGCAGTTTAGATGGTGTATCTGCTAATAGCACGGCATCGTCTGCATACAGCAGACAGTTCACCACTTGGTCACCCATGCGCAATCCCACATTCGTTGACCTTATTCTCTGCAGACAACTATCGAGATACATGATAAACAGCCTAGCAGATAGCATGCAACCCTGTTTGACACCAATTTTGACATCAAACCAGGGTGACATGCCACCGTCTATCCGCACACATGCTGAGCAATCCTTGTAAGTGGACTGCACAGCACGGAGCAGTGAACCGTCAATCCCATATCTCGGCAATATGTCCCACAGTTCCTTTCGCACAACCCTATCAAAGGCTTTCTCAAGATCCACAAAACCGCAGAAAACCTTCCGGTCTATGGCCAGATGCTTCTCTACGATATTGCGGAGCGAGAAAACTTGATCCGTACATCCCCTTCCATTTCGGAAACCTCCTTGTGCGTCCCACAGCATTTCATCGGATTTCACCCTCATTCTCCTTTCAATCACCTTTCCATATACTTTTGCTGCTAAGCTGATCAAACTGATGGCCCTATAGTTGGCGCAGTCCATGCGTGATCCCTTGCCTTTATACAAGGGCACGATGACTGCGCGTCTCCAGTCCATTGGGACCCTTCCAGTTCTCCAGCATAGGTTGCATAGGTACCAGAAGGCGTCCCGGACGTAAGTGCCACCTAATTTGATCATCTCAGCTGTGATCAGATCAATTCCCGCTGATTTTCCATTTTTCAAGCTTCGTATCGACCATTCGATCTCATTCATAGTTATGCCTTCGTCGGACGCCGTCAACGTGGAGTAAGCATCCGACTCACTCTCATTGCCAGCGTCCGAGGCATACTCATACATTTCCTCAAAATATTCACTCCACCGTTCTAACACTTCCTGAGTGTTGGCAAGAATGACACCAGCTTTAGACTTTATCTTATCCATTCTGGATGCCGACGAACCACTCCGAGACTTCTTTACCTCTCTCCAAAAGAGTTTGGTATTTGCCTCGAAGTTTTTCGTCAGCCTCTCTTCCTCATTCATAATTTGTCTTTCACGCTTCTCTTTCACTAAAGCCTTGGTTTCATTCTTGCATAGACGGTACATTTCTTTCTTCTTTTCTCTCATATTTTCATTTAAAGGCAAAGATGATACGTAATCCAGCCACGCTTTCCTCTTTCTTGCTACGGAGGATTCAACCTCCGCATCCCACCAGGCATCTCCTTTCGCTGTTTTACGTCTCTTTGCGCATCCACAAGCTTCTTTTGCACTATCCACCATACTTTCTTTCAAAACTTTCCAACAATCATCCACATCTGAGTCAGAGAGGCTTGCATTTGCAAGTCTCTCACTTACCAGATGCACATACATTCTCCTTACACTTTCATCTTGCAATTTTTCGCTCATTATCCTTTCATGGTCTCCGAAAGGGATACGCACTCGCCAGTGCCTCCACTTCCTAAAAAGGCCCACAAACCGGCTTACCACCAGGTAGTGGTCCGTCTCAAGAGTGGGGCCTCTAAAGGCTCTTGTATCCATTAGAACATTTCGGAGACGTCTATCTATTAAAATCAAATCAATCACACTTTTTTGATCATTCCTTCTCCATGTATACGTGTGAATATCCTTATGATGAAATAAAGTATTCGACACGAGGAGGCCTCGTTCCATACATAAATCTAGTATAGACTTACCTGCTTCGTTCACTCTCTTATCTCCATACGGACCAAGAACAGCTTCATAGCTGTATCGCTTGGTCCCAACCCATCCATTCAAGTCTCCACACATAATCACTCTTTCGTTCCCTTCAACTAAGTCCAGAACATCCCTCACAGACTCCCAAAACTTCTCCAGTTCTTGAGCACACGCTGAGCTTACGGGAGCGTATGCTGCAACCAAAAATACTCGCGTGATGCCCAGTTTAATACGAACCCAGAGAAGTCTAGGCCCTACCAAACAGTAATCTCTTACACCAGTGGCTAAGCGAGAGGAGAGTACGACACCTACACCAGCACTGGCATGATCGTCACGGTCTACCCCAGACCATAGGGCCATCATACCACCGGGCAGATCATCGGTGTCGCTCCCCTTGCGCTTAGTCTCTGTCACACATAAAGCATCCAAACGTCTATCATTCATTACGTCTATCAGTTCATTCGTCTTATCTTTCAATCCACCTCTCATATTCCACGTGCCTATGCGGCACTCGGCTCCCCTCGTCCCGCCGGAATTGGCGCTGCGTGGTGGGTGGCGGCCCCCACCGCCGCATGCAGCTGTATTCGCACCGACGGGGGCGGATCGGTGCGCGTCGCCTACGGGGGACGCCCTAATCCGCACGTCGGTGCGCTCTTGGTCCAGAATTGCAATCGACTGATTGGCAGGGGTCGCGAACGAGCACGCTTCTGGCACATGACCCTGCAAAACATTTTTATTAGATCATAAAAGGTAAACATAACTTCACACATCAGTTAAACAAAAGAAACGAAAACTAAATAATTAATTAACGTTAAAATTGTATGTTGGCTGTAATAATTTGATAATAGGGATTTTTATGTAGTACAATCTATTATATCCACCTACATATTAAAGGTGGTATCTCATGGAGAGAAAAATGCACTGTGAAACTGAGCATGGATTAACTACCTACTAATAAAGAACAATTTTATTACATGTGTGACTATTATGGAAGTAACTCATTAGCACAAAATATTTGCCATTTAAATTAATGAGGGCACTTAGTGTTAGCAAGTCATTAATTTTTATATAATTTTGTTACTAATATTTTTAGGTAAGAATTATAAGCAAAAATTCACTGTGATAGATTATAAAATTTTATTTTTAATAAATGCGTTTTATTTCTCAGAATATAGTTTTTTAAAACGGTGAGTGGCAGAAGCACGCTTGGAATACATAAAAAATGTGAGATATATATGTATATATATATTTCTGTTTGATAATAAGTTATCTCTTTACATTTTTCTTTTAAATTATGTCAGGTTATCAACGAAATGCGACCTATTTGATGTGAACCTGTTGTTGTGTTGTTGACGCAGCAGCTTTTTCCAATTTTCTGGTGTATTTACCGTATTCACGCGAAAAAATAAGTATAATACTGAAAAACTGTTACTTGGTCGCAGTCTTCTGTGAGAAGGAATTCCCTCAGACAGAGTGCTTCTTATTAAAAGCTTTGCCAAAGTTTCTTAGCTACTCGTATTTGATAGGGTGTACTCCTACTTGGTTAAGTGCACATTACTGATATTATGAATAGGTACTCAAAATTGGGGATACATAACTAGCCGACTGATTCTAGTTCGAATCTTGGTGCAAATATGTCATGTATTCGTGTTTTCGTGATTTCGAAATATAACTTCTTCCCTCTGGGTTGTGTAATCGCAGTCACTTCATGTCAAAACCCGTATCTTCGCAAAATCTTTAAGCTTAGGTAGCCCCGTCAATCCTCCAGGATTAGGAAACGGGATAACGCAAGGAAGAAGACTGATATTATTAAAACTTAAGATCATATTTTATAACAAATTAAATTGAACGCAGATCTATTCCAACTTCCAAGGTATAAAAATCCAAAGTCACTTATTACATTCATATTTGGTTTAGAAAATAAATTAATAGTAAAAAAACATTTTTATGCCATTTGCTTCCGTGCTTCCGCCACCAATTAGTTCATGCGGCCTAGCACCGGCCGGCACCCACCCACTACTGTTCGTATGTGCAACATGCCGATGCTGCCATGGCTGCTCCGGTAGTCTCTGCCTCGGCTACTGCGGTTGTCCGCCATCTGGAACAGAATCCGCATGCCCCCACCACCACCGTCGCTGCCACGACGGTGGTGGTCGGGGCAAACTTAATAGATTGTACTCCAGTATTTTAGCGGATAGTTATGATATAATAGTTCTTTCGGAAACATGACTGACATCAAATATTACTGATAGTGAATAGACCCTCGCTATGTTGTCTACCGCTGTGATAGGGACAGACTGTTGAGTGGGAAAGTGGACGGTGGTGGAGTTTTGATCGCAGTTCGGAACGGTCTGCAGGTAACCCGTCGTCGCTTGCAACCTGCTCCGGTGGAGGTATGTAATTGGCCGGAAAATTTTGATTATGTTTGTCTCAAAGTCAATTCCAGTACGTCAAATAAGTATCATATTATTTGCGCTGTGTATATACCTCCCGGTCAATCGTTTTTATCATACAAAAGTTTTTTTGATGCTCTGCAGTGCGAGATTTTGTCGACCGACATTGACAAAATATACATAGGTACTTGGTGACTTTAATCTTCCGCACATTGAATGGAAAAAATCGGGTTCAACAGGTTACATTCCTGACAATACTACGTGTCATGTCAATCAAACCAACTCATATTTTTCGAATTTCTTATCGCTATTAAATTGTAAACAATACAACGAAATTCATAATGATATGAATCGAATACTTGACTTGTTTATTACCAATTACGATGACTGCATTTGCGAGCCGCCGCCCAACTCCCTGGTACCGGTGGATTGTTTGCACCCACCTTTCTGTGCTGATGTTCATTTTGACTCTCATTATGATGCGTTGCGTAAATGTTCAGGGGTAAGATATCGCTTCTTGGAAGGAAATTACACTAAAATAAATACCGAGATTGCTAAAATTGATTGGCATACTATACTGAAAAATATGTCTATAGACGATGCGATTACTGTTTTTTATGATAAACTTTACAATATTATCGAGGCGCACATACCTCGGCGGCCTACAAAGAATAAAAAGTTTCCCGTTTGGTTCTCTAGACCCCTCATTCATATAGTTAAAAATAAGGAAAAGGCCTGGAAAAAATGGAAAAGGTATAATAATATTTCGGATTACGAAACATATTCGATCTTGCGAGGACGATTCAAATCACTATGTTCCGAGTGCTTCAAATCTTACTTAGATTCTGTTGAAGATGGTATAAAAAAAGATGTTAAAGTTTTTTGGTCATTCGTAGGCAGCCGTAAACAAAATAATGGAATTCCCAGCGAAATGAGTTACAAAAACACTAAATCCAGCAATCCAATTGAAATTTGTAATCTTTTTTCAAACTTTTTTAGTTCTGTTTACGAACAAAGTGATACTCAAAACTTAGACCTTGACTCATTTTCAGCATCATCTCATAGCGGCGATTTCATTATATCTGACATCATCATATCTAGAGATATGATTGTTAAAGAACTTCAATCTTTGAATGTAACAAAGGGCCCAGGCCCAGATGCAATACCTCCTTTTTTTCTCAAACATACTGCTGAAAGTATCAGTATTCCTCTCCTTATCTTATATAACCTTAGTTTACGAAGTGGTACTGTCCCTCAAGTGTGGAAAATTGCTAATTTGACTCCTGTTTATAAGAGTGGTTGCAAGTCTGATGTAACAAACTACCGTCCTATATCTCTACTTTCCACTATGTCTAAGGTACTCGAGCGATTAGTTCACGGTGCAATTTACGCTCCATTGCATAGTACTATAATCTCCCAGCAGCATGGATTTGTGAAAAAACGATCTACTGTCAGCAATTTATTGCTTTACACAAACTACTTATTTGAAAACATGGACAAGAATATACAAACAGACTCTGTCTATACAGATTTTTGCAAGGCATTTGATAAAGTAGACCATGCAATACTTCTAAGGAAAATAGCGTATAATGGCATTCGTGGCAATTTGCTGCGTTGGTTTAAATCTTATATAATCAATAGAACGCAAAGGGTCAGTCTGAATGGATTCACTTCTAATGATATATCAGTGTCTTCAGGGATAATTCAGGGCTCCATATTAGGTCCCCTGCTCTTTATCCTATTCATTAATGATATCGGTGATTGCTTTGTTAACTCCCATTTTCTTTTGTACGCAGATGACCTGAAAATCTATCGTAATATTAATTCTAACGATGACTGTTTAAAATTACAAGAAGATCTAAATCGATTATCTAATTATTGTACTGTGAATAAGCTACAACTGGGTTTAGCTAAGTGTAAATCAATAACATTTACAAAAAAAAAATAACAAAATAAACTACACTTATTTGCTCTGCAACACACCGTCAGAAAAAGTAACACTCATTAGAGATCTTGGAGTACACTTAGACTCAAAACTCCATTTGGATGTTCACATTAACTGTATAGTAAATAAAGCTTTCCAATTGTACGGTTTTGTGATGCGTACATGTATACCTTTCAAGCGACCGAGCTCTTATTTACTGCTCCTTAAGTCTCTAATAAGACCTCAGCTAGAGTACGCTGCTACGGTGTGGAGTCCTTACTACGCCAAATATACTGCTCAACTTGAAGCCAGCGTACAGCGTAAATACATGCGTACTGTTAGCTACAGGTGTTTCCGAAGAAAGTTCTCTTATCATGACCTACTAAGAAAATTTTCTCTCACGTCGCTTGAGACGAGACGAGGGTTACTGGATATGACTACCTTGTATGACATTTGTCATAATAAATTTGATTGTAGCCCGTTAATCAACCAAATGTATCTCACAATCCCAAGTAGTTCGCTACGTATTCGCGCTACTCACAACCGTGGTCTGTTTGCGCCAAAACCCTCTCGAACTAACGCTGGTGAACGAGCACCACTATATCGCGTTATGAATTTGTATAATGCAAATTTTATAGATATAGATATATTTCAACTGTCATCTAAAAAATTCAGAGCATGCGTTGTTGAGAAGCTGACAAAAGGAGAGCACTAATATGCCTCCTCAATAAATAATCACATAAAATGATTTTGTGATTGAAAAGTTTAAGATTCTTTACAATTTGCCACACTATGTATTACTTATTTTTATTTTTTATTTCAGTCATATTCAATTCGAGTCCATTATCTGTTATATTTCATTTTGTGGATAACGGTGTTGGTTGTGCATTTTTTTTTCTACTAGTTAAAATAACTTTAACTCTAAGCATCAATGTACAATTGTTTGTTGTCCTTAATAAATTAAAAAAAAAAAAAAAAAAAGAACCATGAGGGACGCCAGCATTGATATCCATACTATCGGAGCATCCACCGTCAACCACGGCTTTTATGCATCTTTTGGATAAAAAGCTGGCGACCCATTTGCACAAACCCTCGGGCAGCCCGTATGATAGTAACTTCGATAGAAGACCTCGATGCCAGACCCGATCGAACGCCTTCGTCATATCTAGGCTGACAGCCAATGCCTCACCTTGACTTTCTATCGCCAAAGCCCAGCGGTGTGTAAGATACACTAGTAGATCACCAATTGAGCGACCATGGCGGAAACCGTATTGACGGTCGCTAATCAAGTCGTGATCCTCTAGGTATCCTAAGAGTCGTGTGTTTATCACATGCTCTCAGGGGCGCCGGCTTCTGAAAAACCTCGTGGGTGCTCATGCTCTTTTGATGACTAGGTATATCATCATGATTTCAGGCGAAAGACGTACACTGCTGGACATAGGCGTCCCCCAAAGACTACCCTGCCCAAAACAAAAAAACGGCTCTACATCAAAAGTATCTGGTGACACATTAGGACTGAGATCACATTAGGACGGGTCGCACACATTCTAGTAAGCAACCAAGCGCTTACTAGACTAACCAGATAATGAGAACCTGAACAACAGATAATGAGATGAGGATTATTTAGTTATATAATGATGTCTAGCGTCATGGGTGCTCCGCACCCACTATTTCCCTCTCGTGGGTTCCGGAGCCCCCGAGCACCCACGGAGTCGGCGCCCCTGCATGCTCTATCACCTTGGAGAGAAGGTAGGTTATAGCGATAGGCCTGTAATTCGATGGGTCTGATCTATCGCCATTTTTGGGCACCGATTGCACATTGGCGGTATTCCATGAAGTCGGGACGAAAATGCGCGTTAGTACAGAACACAATTCAGTAGCACACAGCTTCAGCACCGCTGTCGGTATACCATCCGGCCCACTCGATTTATGAATGTCGAGAGAGAGTAAGGTACGCCGGACATCTCACTGGGTAAAGGATATTTCCGGCATTGAGCCACCGTATCACGGGATGGTGGCACTGCTCCCCCGTCATTCATATTTGAGTTAGACGCAAAGAGATTACCGAGTAAATCGGCGTTTTCCTTAGCGCTATGGGCCAAACTGCCATCCGGTATTTGCAGTGGTGGCATGGACGGTTTACAGTAGTTTACCTCGGCAGCTTTAGCGAGCGACCAGAAAGCACGGCTCCCAGAGGGAAAACTCGCAAGCCGCTCGCCAACTCTGCCGACGAAATCGAACTTTGCTCTAGCAATCACCCTTTTACTGGACCTCGAGGCAGCATTCAGTTTGCGCTTCAAAACAGAGACACTAGGATCCCCATTCCATTAGTACGCGCCGTGGTCCAAGCTTTGTAAGCGGCCTGCTTAAGAAAAATGGCTTCCTTACAGTGCCGATTAAACCAGGGCTGCTTTTTAGCTCCCGCAGTAGCTACAAGGCGATTGGGAATGAAGTATTCCATGCCATCCAATATCGCCGCAGCCACTGCGGTTGCGCAGGAATCAATGTCGTCTGATTCGAAGCATAGCTGCCTCCAAGGGTACGATGCGTACCCGTGGAGGCAGCTGTGATTGTGATTCACGCAATCCATCCCAGTCTGCCGACTTATAGTGCCATACGCGATGACATCCGGCAAGCCGAGGTGGGTCGCGTCTGGTACAAGGCACTTGGGTCAAGATGAGGCAGTGATCCCACGAGCCAAGCGGTGCACTAAGATGTTATACTCATCCGGACGTGTGGTCAGCAGAAGGTCAAATAGAGGGCTTGCATAGTCCTCTACATCTGGTATTCTAGTGGCAGAATGAACCAACTGAGAGAAACCATAGGCCAGCAAATTCATGAGCAGATCTGCCCGCGTAGTCAGTGCACCGAGAGCCAAGCCACTCGGCATGGTGGGCATTGAAATCTCCCAAAATCACTAACTCTGCGGAGGGATACTGTTCGATGACTCTGTCAGTCACCCTTTGCAGGTGCTCGAATGACCAAGCTGTGCCTGTATCACGGCTATGAGACCTGTAAAGGTACACGTAGATCCGGTTTTGGCCGCCTTGATTCACACGTACCCATAATACTGACAGGTCCCTGTCTTCAAGATTATGCAATCGGCGACAACAAATATCCTCCCGAACCTTACGAACAAACAGGCATACCCCGGCATGACGCACAAACAAGTGCTCCAGTTTGTACCCGCGGTAATACAAATAAGAAGTGTCGGCCGGTGAGGAGATTTGTGAGGAAAATAATGGTCGGCCGCGCAGTTTCCAGGTGATGATGGACCGCGTTGACGTTCGAGCGCAAACCCCGGATGTTGTAAAAGTCCACATACGTTGTGGAGGTGGTGACCGCTGTGGAAACATTTTTCCGTTTTTTTTTGTTTTGTCATATTATAAAATAAAGAAAATGAGAAGTCGATGAACAGACAGAGTGAAGGACAAAAGCGTGATGTCTTTCACCACAGTACCGTGCGGGTTATGCGGTTTGCTGGTGCGGCAGGCGGAAGGGCCCCGGTCCCCCCCCCCCCCCCCCTGCTGCAACAGGGACGTCCACCCTGGTCTCCTTCTCCGGCACGACAACTGCAACAGGGACTTTTCACAGGCTGGCAGTTTAGCCTCCCGGGACGGAGATTAAGTATTCGCCGGGTTCATGAACACTACTAACCTGCGGGCGGCCAACGGTCAACGGTTCACCGGGTCTCCCTGACCGCCGCGCCCACACTGCTAGTGGCGATTCGACATCCACCGGTCTGTCCGCACAACGACCTCTCAGTTAACTGGCGACCTTACTCACGCACAGGAACACAACAATCCTTCCGGAGTTGTTAATTAGCTGCGGTCTTCTGTAAGGTGGAGGTGCGTCTAGACAGATGTTTAGAGCAAGAAGTTATGCTATACCCCCCGCAACAGATATGAGATCGGAGGAGGTGGAGCATAGCACGACCTCTCGCTAGATCCTACATCTCTTAAAAGGTGGTACATTGCCGATATCATGTTATTGTCAAACTTCGGCACGACCTCACAGCACTAATAATAAGCACAGAATAACTAATAGTACTAGCATACAGAAGGCTCACCAATTAAAGATGTTTATCGACGGATAGCAAAGAGAACCACCGGCCGCCGCTGAACGCACTTCGACACCTTATATATGTAGGTACATATGTTAAGATTTTTTATACCACTAAGGTGGCAAACAAGCTTACGGCCTGCCTGGTGGTAAGCAGTTATCGTAGTCTATGACAATTTGCAACACCAGTGGTGTCACTCTTGCGTTGCCGACATTTTAACAACCTCTTCACGCCTTTCTTGAAGAACCCCATACTGTAGTCCCTTAGAAAAACCTCGGCAGGGAGCTCATTCCACAACTTAATAGTGTACTAGGGATGAGCAAATCACCGTAATCTAAACGAAACTTTATTGAATAATCATGGTGTGAAAGCAAAAATATTGCATTGAAATCCAAATTATTTCGTCAAACTCGAAGCACGAATAGTCGTACTAAGTAGAAGCATGTTAAGACAATAAAAATGTTTATTTTAATGTGTGTTAAATATTAGAGATAATTTATTGTTTCGATAAAGAAGCGATAACTGAGAACTTCACTAGTTCATATTATCTCCGATCGCCGTCACCGTAATTTTACGTGCGGCTCAAGGTCAAACGACGCCATATTTGTATCTTGATGGTTGCTGCTCAGGCGCTGTCACCGTAATAACACGTTCATTGTACAAATTAGTGTTGTTCCCTTGCCATGTTAGAAGACTACGAATTAACTATTAAATATTTTAGAAGGAAATAATGACTGTTGTGACGACCTGAGGTACGATCAGAATTATATATGAAAATTATTAATTTGATAAATCAAGCTCGAAGAGATGCATCAGGAAAACGAAGATGTTATACGAGATTCATTGCTAGAATATTGATTGAAACGTGATAAATAATGTTATTTTTTTATACCACTAAGGTAGTAAACAAGCTTACGGCCTGCCTGATTGTAAGCAGTTACGGTAGCCTATGGACATTTGCAACACCAGGGGTGTCACTCTTGCGTTGCCGACCCAGTAAGAACCTCTTCACGCCTTTCTTGAATAACCCCATACTGTAGTCCCTTGATACTTGATTAATAAAGACTGATTTAATATTAATTAAATTTTGAACTTTTATTCATTTAAACTAATCGATAACACTATTTCTCAACCCTATTTGAAATTACGCCGACAGGCCGCTGGCGTTAGGTTGTATGACGATGTAACAAAATATGGCGGTTAAAGGGTAAGGCCGGCAACGCTATGGGCACTGTTTACTATCATGACAGGCTGTATGCTTGTTTGTCGCCTTAGTGGTATAAAAAAAATATGACAGATCATGACTGATTATGATGGTAACTTGGCTATTTTAGATACCTTTCTGTCCGAAGCACCAAAGTAAGTAATTCCATGCACTTGTCAAAATGTTCTTATATCCGAAGAAAGCAGTATTTTCTTTTAGGTACCTATGTGACTTATAGGAATGTGTATATTGAAAGTACCTTAGATACCTAATACCGCAGAAATTTTGGCACGCATATTATTTACTTTTTATTACTATAATATATACACTCGTCTATGATATAGGCAACATGATCATAAATATCAACAAAATTTTGCGCGCGCGTTCCGCAATCGGCACAATCGATCGGAGATACGCGCGCTGTATAACTTATTTATATACACTTTATTCTGTATTGCACATAAATATACAAAATAATGTACAAAGGTGAGCTTATCTCTGAGATTGCTTCCAGCCAACCGAACCAAATGTGAAAACATTGTATAGGGCCATAAACAAAATATATGTGCCAACAAGCATCAATAAAAACAGTTACAATACAATACAGTTAAAAACACTCTAAGGATGAAACCATTGACTGAAGCTGTAAGGCCACTCTTCTTCAAAGATTTCTTCAACGCTTTTTTCAAAAGCAGCCACGACGTCTTCAGGTTTCATAAAGCGATAACAAAAGAAAATCTCATTCCTCTTGAGATTTTCTTTATTAATTCTACACTTTCCATAGACAAATAATATGGTGCACGGGATGATTGCGTAGCGAAATGCCAATCGAAGTCGATCATAAAATAGTTGATTATTAAGATCACAACGAAAGTCGTAATAAATCATGAAGCGAAAATTTTCTCTCGAAATTAATTTCGACGACAGGTATGTACTTTTTAAAATGCCGCCAATTTATAAGACAAAAATGACATTCGAAATATAAATAAATTCTCATTGGCAACTTTTTTTTTAAAAAACGTAATGTTTTTGAATTAGCCATCAAATTCTAAACACTTTGCATTTTTTTATACCACTATGGTAGCATACGACCTCACTGCTGACTGATGGTAAGCAGTTACCATAACCTATATCCATAGGTTATGGTAACTGCTTACCAACGTGCAGCACCAGGGATGTCACTCGTGCCGAGCCTGCAAATACCTCTTCACACCTTTCTTGAAGAACCTCATGCTGTAATCCCTAGGGAAAACCTCGGCTGGGAATTCATATCTGACAACCATAACTTAAGAGTTCTCAGTAGAAAACTTCTCGTACAGTACACGACCAATAAGTTGCAATATGCGAGGATGAATTCCCTGCGTCGGCGAGCGGAACGGTACAGTGTTATTTCTTTTATACAAAGTGGGGGGTCTATAGCAAAAGGCCCACATGATGTAGTGATTATCATAGTCTATAAACGCTTCCAATACAGGAAGTATCGCTCGCGCGTTGCCACCCTCGCTACTAACACAGGGACTCCTCAGGAGCATACTGATAATCTCACTCAATCCCAGGAACACAACCCTCTACATTCTTGTCTTTGCGCTGTTTTTTTTTTGTAAGGTTGAGGTACCTTTGGGGTCGCTCTGTGCTCTACCTCTCCCTGGTTAACTAGGACTGTCATATTTCAAAAACAGCCGGGACCGAAGGATAACGGTGCCCTTCGAAGCACAGAGAAAATGGAGATGACTAATTCCAGCCATAAACGGATTGTAATCGACGCTTGTGTTCGATTTAGACTAACACGCAAATCGACATTTTAGCTCCCCTGTATCACTCTATAAATTTAACATTCAAGTATCATACGAAACTAGCGACTGGTCCTTCTATTTACGTATGTTTAATGTATATATATCTTCACGCCAAGTACCTTGCGGGGTAGGCAGAGAGGAAGTATTTTTAATGTTGTTTAAGGTTTTCGCAATTGTTACACTTTTTTAACGGAAGTATCGTGTGTTTTATTTATTTTGTTGAACCTGACGTTTCGAATGCTTTGCAGCATCCGTGGTCGCAGGAAGTCTCAACAAAATAAATAAAACACGCGATACTTCCGTTAAAAATTGTTTAATACAATATTTTTAATATTTCTCCAAAATGGTTACTCAAACAGAAATGACAATCCTAAACCTACAACATATCACCGCATATTGATACAACATACAATAGAGGTCAATGAAGCCATAAATAAAAGTATTCCTTCCAATTGATAAAATGAATTATATTTAAAAGAAATAAACAAACGGAATTAAATGGTCATGAGCTAAAATATTAAGCATTAAATGCTACGCTGATTTTTGAAATGAGAAAATATCTGATTGTTCTCTCATCACAGAAAGTAAATAAGAAATCAGTAAAAAACAACAGCTTTTAAACACGAACAGTGTGCCCGCAGTTGGCGAGTTCAGATGACCTCTCTACAGTATCTGCAAGGACATTTGTCGAATGCCAGTCTCGGGTTTTTCCATTGAATGGTGTCCAAGTTTCGGATATTATGATAGAAGTCTCAGGTGTCTTTCTTTTCACTATCGTTCACTGATTTAACTGTCTGTGTTATGTCTTTCTCTTTTGCCAGACGTTGTTTGCTGAATTTGCCCATTCCTGGCTGGTAAATCACTAAGCTTGGACGGTCCTGAAATTAAAGTATTTCTTATATACTTTGGTATGAGAAAATATAAGGTCTAACATATATTTTTTTTATACAACGTCGGGAGGCATACAATCATACGGCCCACCTGATATTAAGCGGTTACCTATAACGCTTGCAATACATTAACTATCACTCGCCCGATGTCACCTCCGCTGTTAACATAGCAACTCCATTGGAGCTTACTGGTGACCTCATTCACACGCAGGAACACAACACCCCTCTAGAGTTGTTATTTGGCCGCGGTTTTCTATGAGGTGGAGGTACTTCCCCAGCCAGGCTGCTTTGATGCACCCTACCTCTCTTAAAAACACCCAGCCAAAGACAAACAGACATGTTCATGCACACAAGTGTTTGTCATGTGTGGAAATCGAACCCACGAGCGTTGGTGTCAAAGTAACGTAACAGCGCGTTTCGCCACTGTGCCACCGAGTTCGTCAAAATATTCAACCCGACGAACATTGCTGGGTTTATGTACTTATATGTTGTACCTATTACGATTATAATATAAAAAATTAAACATTGAATATTAGACTTTTTCAAAAATCATAATTTAGAAATTAAAATTTACAAATTGTACCATTATGCACATCCCTTTTACTATGAATAGACTTGTTATTACTACGTCATGGCCATCAGGCGGAGAGCCAATCAGCTGGCGGAAACCAAAGATTAAAAAACTCTATCTATATCTGTCATATTAGGAAATAGCTACTGTGTGAAAGAGATATGCAATGAATGACTAAGAATAGCGCTATCCCTTTCATTATTTTATATTCTAATTTAGCGATGGGCGATTCCGAGATGTTTTAACAATCGAAAGAATTGCAGTCGTCAAAATATACAATCGAGTCAACAATCGACTCGCCGTTTTACAAAACAATCGAGATGTTTTTCGATTGTTTCGATTATTGCATCAGTCAGTCATTCATCGGTCACCGGTCACTTTAGCCGGACGGACTTGACTCGCTGCTAGTTGTTTACAAGCATCGAGCCGAGGTGTATGTGTCGCAATTGTTTGTCGAGCCGCTGTGATTTTTTAGTATTAAAACCAAAAAACTATGTTGCATACATTGCACAAGTTTATTTAAGTCATTAAAAATAGATGATTCGTTATAAACTTCGATTATTTTATTTATTTTCGTGATTGTTTTCTCCTATAATACGTACGTAAGTTGGGTAAGTTTGCTACTTTGCATACTTAGATTGAACTCGCAAATCGCAATCACAAGACAAGGCCACGTCCGGCCATCGAGATGTTCTAATATAACTCAAAACAATCGACTGAAACCTCTCGCCATCGTGCATACAATCGCAATTCGCAACCACAAATTCGAGTTGAAATCGCGCCGAAGACGAGCACAACAACAATAGAAAATATAGAAAATATTTTATTCTAACTTCACACATTTCACAGAGAACATGCACTAAAACAAGAAAAAAAAAATAAAAAAGAAAAAAAATTAACATTTAAGACATACTAATTACATTTGTAGGAAGGAATTGTGAAGTCAGAACTTGGCTTACACTCAGGGTCTAATGCCAGGATCTCAAGGATCCCAGCCCTGGTTTTCAGTGTGGCCAAGAGTGACAGCACAGACATCACAGAAGAAAAAAAAACGACACTATTTTACAATACATTTTTTAAAACTAAGATAAGAAAAAAGAGAGAAAAAAAAATGAATAAAATCGTATGGCCAGTGCAAGACGTCAGTGCCCTCTGTCCGCAAAGCTGCCACAGAGCGCAGCTGTCAAACATCATGGATGACTTACATTACAACAGACCATTTCTAAAAAAAAAAAAGCGTATTGCACGGAACACAACGTGATGGAACGACCCCCCCCCCAACATGCAGTGCATATAATAGTGGTAAGTAGATATATTTCATTTTAAATCTAGTTTCATTTGCCACCACATAGTATAAACATTGCATTTTTGGGAATTTCGATTAGATACCTAAAGTAATAAATTGTTAATTCATTTGTATATGTACAAATTTTTTACTCGATGATCTGAGCAAGCAAATCCACTATTAAGTAATAGTAAATTTACTTGCAGAGCCATACAAAAAATAAAAAACAATAAATATATTAAAGAATAAAGAATAAAAAAAATTATATGTCACTGTCTTTTTGCTGGTTTAATAAATGATGCCTAAAGTGTGAGCGAAATGTGGTTTTGTTTTTCAGAGCACGCAATGGAGGAGGCAAATCATTCCAACAGCGCGTTGCAGCATACCTAAAACTACCTCGAAAAGTCACAAGTCTGTGTCGAGGCGTTAACAGAAGATAGGAAGATGCTCTGGTATGATAGCTGTTATTATCCCGTGCCCATGTCAATTTTTCATACAAATAGTCTGGATTTTTTGCTTTTATAACATCAAAGAGAAGGCAGGCAAAGTGGAGACGCATACGACTGGCCATTTTCAGTCTATTGTCCTTGACAAGAAATGGTGTTATATGTGTTCGTGGGGGAATAGAATAGCAAAAGCGAGCACATGCATTTTGCACTCGTTGGATAATGCGCTCAGTTCTTTTCAATATACATGTACCAAAGACTACATTTGCATAATTAAGCTTGGAGAGTACTAGTGACTCGCATAGTCGGACTCTCATGTCTTCACTTAGAAAAGGGCGAATTCTATAAAGAAGACGTAACCGATATAAACAATTTTTTACTGCTACAGAGATATGTTTTTCGAACTTAAGATGTGTGTCTATGATCAAGCCTAAGTTTTTCGCCTCATAAACCATATGAATCGGTTCTCCAGCAACCAATACCCTCGGCTGTTTGTCTAATATGTTAGCAACCTGTTTCTTTGAACCGAGCACCATGAACTTTGATTTGCTCGGATTCAGCATAAGACAGTTGTCCTTAGACCATGAGACTATACCACAAAGATCCTCATTGATCTTCTTTACGGCTTCCTGTGTTTGACTAGGATAACATGGATAATAAATTTGTAAATCATCAGCAAATAGATGATACTTGCAGTGGTGAATATTATTAATTAAGTCTGCACTATATAGAATAAAAAGCAATGGACCGAGCACTGAACCTTGTGGCACACCCCTGGTTACAGGTTTCATTGAAGAGGTAGAGACCTGCCCTGCACTTTCTCTACGGACCTCCACAATTTGGTATCTCTGAGACAAGTAGCTGTTGAACCATTGTACTGAGTCAGTTGTAAAACCGTAATACGAGAGTTTAGATAATAGCAAGCTCGTATTGATAGTCTCGAATGCCCTTGAGAAATCAAGTAACACCAAAATGGTACCAAGCCCTCGGTCCAGTGAATTAAGAATATCATCCATGACATCAAGTAAAGCCGTCGAAGTACTCCGTCCGCTACGGAAACCAGATTGGAATTTAGGAAGTATTCTTTCTCTCTCCAGATACTCAGAAAGCTGCTTACTAATCACCTTTTCCAGAACTTTGGAGATACAGGGTAAAATACTTATGGGACGTAAGTCATTTATGTTTATGGGGTTTGATTTCTTAGGCGTAGGTTTAATTAATGCAATTTTCCAGAGATTTGGGAAGACCGATGTAATTATGGAGGTATTGACGATATGAGTAATTATTTTAAGAGTTACTGGAAGTGTAAGTATTAACATTTGTAAGGAGATATTGTCAATACCCAGAGCATTTGAAGTTAGATTGTTGATAATATTGTTAACAGTAGCCTCACTAACTGGCTTAATTTGAAAAGTAGAATGACTGTAACGATCAAATTCATATCGCGTTAGATTGGATAGGGTCACAGAAGTGTTGCCAGGTATATTTAAAAAATGGTCATTGAGCTGGTTGGGGTCATTACAGAAATATGGAAGATCATGATTTTTTTTGTTAGGTGAGAGTACAGTATTTTTGAGGTTTCTCCATAGTTCTATAGGTTTATTGATATTATCGTTGATGTTTGACTTAAAGTAAGCAACTTTCTCCGTGTGAAGAGCGGATGTAACAATTGCCTTCATCTGTTTGTAAAAATCCTTATGGGAGTTACATTTGCTTGCCCTGTATCTTTTGTAACAGTCATCACGAATTTTCATCATTTGCTCAATGGTATATGTGATCCAAGGGGGTTTCCGTTCCTTAATTAATACAGTTTTCAAAGGTGCATGGAGATCAAATAGCCATATCAAATTATCATTAAAACACTTCACCATTTCATTAACATCGCTCAGACCCATTATATGATTCCAATTTATATTTTCCAAATCCTGGTAGAACTTATCGAAAAGTATATCCTTAAGAGGACGAAAACTAATTCTCTTAGGGATCGGTTTCAGTTTAGTATATTTTAACTGGGCAGTAATTACAGCATGGTTACCTAGTTCAGGGATATGTTCAACTGATATCTGATTCACACAACTGTCAGCACAAACCACATCTATGAGGGTCTCACTGTGGTCCGTAAAGTGTGTAGGTTCGGTGACAGATTGTAATAGGGATATTTGGAATAAAAAGTCTTTTAACAGTACAGTCTTACTATCCGCTGGATTGAGCCAATTAATATTGAAATCTCCCAAAAGAATTAAATGGTCATACCCAGAGAAAGATGTTATAGACTCAGTCAGCGCTTCCAGGAAGACATTCACGTCCTGCCACGGTGGCCGATAAGCTGTGCCTATAAGTAGTTTTCTTGTTTTAAGTTTTACTCGCAGCCACATTTGCTCGACAATGTTAGTACTAGGGTGGGAGCATGTTCTAACGTGTATGTTGTTTTTAATATAAAAGCCAACACCACCACCCCGTCCTCCACGGATGGTCAGCGGCCGGGGGTTGTGGCGTAGCCGATATCCGGGCAATATTGGTGCACGTGCGTCTTCACCTTCCCTTAGCCAGGTTTCATTAATTGCTAAAATGTCAGGTGACAGTCGACTTATTGTTGCTATAAGTTCATCGTGACGCGTTCCCAGCGATCCAGCATTAAAGAGACTAACCGTAAATAAGTTAGTATTACTCATTATAAATAATGATCAAGTATATAAGTCCACTGTCACTGAGAAATTTACTAAAAAAGCAACGATTATTGTTTAAGGCAATAGTCACGCAGTAAGCTTGAGAAGCAAGACTATACTCGTATGATGTTGCAGCCCGTGATAAAAAATATGACATATTGTTATTCAATATTAGAATTGTGAAATCTATAATTATGAAAACTGTATTCATTGTATATATGCATAATACCATTCTATATTTTTTGAATGAATGAAAATATTTAATAACTTTATTTTTGCATAATATGATCATTGTGGTATTGTTATATATAATTATAGTGTTAAGATAACAACAAAACCTATTCATATCATTTTTCCCATAACATGTTATAATATTACAACTTGTCGTTTTATTTACTACATAGTAATAACCTAGATGCATCGTTTGCATGTAATTTTGACCGGACCGTCTACACTGAAACAGGAGCGGTCGGAGAGGAGGTCGCTCCAAAGATATCGTGGAGAACGCGATCGGAGCGGATCCGAAACATCTGCTTCCCGGGCCCCTCCCGTGCGAAGATGCGGCCGCCTCTCGTCCAGACGTACCGCCAGCCCGCCGCCCGGGCGAGCTCCCGCGCCCTGTAGTGCAGCTGTCGATTGTGTTTGGTGAGCCGCTCGTTGATATAGAAGCGCGACGGTGAACCGGGCGCTCCCAAGTCAGCAGTAGTGATCTCCCGCCGGATGCGGGCACTACGCAGGAAGTCGTCGCGCAGCGAGCGGCGCGCCAGCCGCACGGCCACGGGCCGGGGCCGGCCCGCGCCCTCTCGCCGGGGCCCCACCCTGTTAGCACTCACTACGTCCCGCTCATCTACCGACAGACCCAGCTTGAGTGCTATTACACCTACGGTGTGGATAATGTTCTCCCCACTACTCTCTGGCAAGTTGGTGATTTCTATTTCTTCTGAAAGGAGGGCCTGGTCCCTCTCGATGAGCTCCAATTTCAGTTCTTCGACAGTGGCAGTCAACCGATCGACATTAGTGATATTTACTCCTTCTAAACGATTTTCTACCCTCGCTACCCTGGTCTCCAAGGCTTCCAGTCTTTGTTCACTAGCGTCAACCATCTTTCGTAAACCCACCAGTTCCGCCCGCAGGGCTGCGAAATCCTCAGTAAATGATCGCATTTCCGCCCTAAACGAGCGAATTTCGAGTAGAATTTCTTCAGTAAGGTTCGCTCTGGATATGACCCCTTCTACGTTGACTGCATCGCCTTCTTCATGTAATGCCTTCACTGGCGTGTTGGTATTGTCGCCTTTAGGCTTCTTAGACTTACACCCAGGGCATTGCCAATTAGCCGGTAATTTACCATCTTCGTTTAACCCCACACAGCTTCGGTGAAATAACAGTGGACACTTATTGCATTTAACGCCCTCTGTTTGCTGAAGAAATCGACCGCAAGCACCACATTTAGCCATATTAAGTTAGTATGGTATTGCACTAATAGATGTCACCCTAATTGTTTTGCCTTTACTTTTTGTTATGTTACAATATTTATCAATAAATAATAAATTTATAAATACTTTAATTTAGTGCAAATGGAGGAATGTTTTCCTAGACAGGCGGGCGCTCCGAACTCGATAGTCCAGTCTTCTACGGAGAAATTGATGGTAGTGGGTACACACATAAATATAGTCACTCTTCACTGGATGATTGTATATCTGGTTTATTATCGAATGACTTTATAATAACTGAGAATAACAATTTATGTTCACCACTAAGGCTAGTGACACGCACTGTATAGCAGAATATAATAAAAAAACCACTATTACTATTAAATCTAAGTACCACTGTGCGGATCAACGGGTGTCGTTTTTGACATCCGTGACGTCACTCCAACAATCGAGTCGAAACAATCGAGATGTTCGACGAAACAATCGAAAACAATCGAGATGTTCGAACAATCGAGACAATTGAAAAAAACCTCTCGCAATCGCCCATCGCAATTCTAATTTAATTTATTCATTAAGCCATAAAGGTGTAATTGCCAACTTTTGTCGGGTACATTTTGTTACACTCTATCTAATGATCATTGTGTGAATGATCATTTATATTGTGTGTATGTAGGTTACCTTGAAAAAATATGTTTGGTTTAGTAAATCTGAATACAATAATTTTGGTAATATTCTAGTTTCTCTATGTCAACTGTGTTCCAACAGACTAATCAAAATAACAGAATCCATTTGCCATACCTTATTCCTAATCCTCCTTTCTGTACGACGATCAGTACTTTCACTTTTTTCTTTCTCTTCTGAACCCTCTCTGTCAGTAGATTTACTTCTGTCATCAAGTGATTTCTGCCTTTTTAATACAGATTCCTCTTTAATAGGCATCTCACCAGATTCCAAACTACTTCTTCTTGTTTTTGTCACTATGGTCGCTGTGTTATTATCTGGCATATCATCTATATCTTTTTGTGCCATTTCTTCTTGTGCATCCAACTTCATCTTTTTGTCCATTCCCTCTATGATTTTAGTCAAGTCATCTGTTTTTACTTGTGGCAGTTGCGTGAAGGGCTTGATATCATCATGATTAAGGGACTTTGCTTTCCCATCAGCTGAAATCATTTTATTAATAACTGATTGTTTATCTGACTTTACAAATTCAGTCTTGATTCTGTCCTTTCTTGTATCACTATACTTCTTGCTTTTAAGCTCACGTGGTGACTCTTTACATTTATCTTTCCTTTCTTTCTTGAAGCCCCTATCAGAATCATCGCCCTGATCATCTTCTTTGTTATATGTCTCTTTCTTGTCACTATCTACCTTTTTCTTTTTATCTACAACCATATTACTTCCCGCCTTACGCTGATCCCTGTATGTTTTTGATTCGAAAATAGTTCCATCTTTCCCTCCCTCAGATTTAACAGAATCTTCTTTTGATTCAGCTGATTTATCCTTTTCCCATTCTCGTGACTTGATCTTTTTAACATCATTTTCACCAGATTCATCTTCCTGTAATTTGAAGAACAAAACTTATGTATAATTTATTGATAGCTATGAAGTGCTTTATAATAATAATATATATATACATAATACATCATCTAATACAAATATATCAAAATGAAACAAAAGCTAATAAAGTTATGCAAAATTAACTAGGACCCAAATGATTTTCGACAGTTAATCTAATTAACTAAACAAATAAAAGCACAGTTGGAACCTTGTAACATGTGTCACCACCACTTTTTTGACTAGCTTCATGAGCCTCCTCTTTAGTATACAATTTATCTGAAGTTAGAGTGAAAGTATTATGGGTTTTCGATGAGAGAGCAGGAAACTGACTATCCCAGTCAGAATCAGTGCTAATGAATTCATCAGAGCCATGAGTAGTTTTCAATTCCAATTTAACAACTTGGCATTTGACTTTACTTTTATGATAGACTCTCTGTTCGCCAAACCAAAAGCTCTTACATTTATGTTTGTAGTGACCACAATTATCATTATATGTCTCATCTTCAGATAGGTTGCCAGTCCGCTAAGAAAATGGAAAGTGATAAAATGGAATGTGTGAGAGCTCGGAGTAGGACACTGTTAACTGATATACATCTGTAAAGATCATACATCTGTAAAGATCATAACTGTGTTGACTCACTATCATCTTTAGGGCCAAAGCTAAAAATTCAAGGGTTCAATATTATAAGAGGATTAACCCTGCGAAACCCGGGTGGTCGTATACGACCGCGAAATGTATGGGAAAACGTATATACCGGGTTCTGACTGCTCAAATGATCATGCTGATGATCATGAACACCAAAGAGATAACAATCTATTGCCAGCCTTTTAGGGAATTACAGTCTTTTTCTTGAAGGTCCCACATTATATTTGTTCAGAAAAACCATTGAACAAAGGTGATTTCACAATTTATGCACTATTACATGAAGAAAATGCTTTAAAAGCAAGCTTATAATAAAAGTACCCATAGACTGTGGCAACTGATTTACAGCAGGCGGGTTGTAAGCTTATCTGCCTCTCAACATTAAACATTGACTAATAAAATATGTGGCATTTGCAGAGTGCCCAAGTTTTGGTTTAGACAGTAATTAGTATATTCTACCTATTAAAGAAAAAATCAGAGTAAAGCAAAACTTTGTATGGTTGCATATGGAATGCAAATTTAATAATTTTCTCCACATTATGTACAATTTAGAGGTCCAATAGCTGGACAGTTTGGTCTTTAACTTATACTAAATACAGTGAGTCACAAGTATTATGCTTGATGTCTATGCTCATGCACGCTGTGCAAATGTCATAGACTTTGAAAAATATAATTAGGTATTTTCAGTTTTGGAAAAATTATATTTTTCCAAAACTGGTTCATCTTCTACATATATATATTCATTTAAATACCTTAATTGGAGTTTCTTTTGTCTTCCTTTCAATTCTCATTTTTCTCTTGTCATTTTCTCTCCTCCGGCGCTCGTCGCGCCCTCGTTTATCTTGTTTGCGTGCAGCAAGGTATTCCAAAAGAGGCGTTGATTGAATTTTCTTTTCATTTCCTGTTGAATAAATATTAAAAATAAAAATAATGAACAATATAAAAAAATGTTGAATAAATTTTATAAATAAAAGTATGACAGTAATAATAATCCATTATACTAAGATTAACTACAAAGGTAATATCAATTTCATCATTAATGATACATACCATCATTTACTGGATAAGAATATTCAAGTTTAGGCTGATTTTCTGGTTCTTGGTCTTTGTTCAAACTCTCTATAAACTCCTGAAATATAGGATCACTCTCTATAGTACCACATTTGGGATCCTTTTTCTTCTTTTTCTTAGGGATTCTTTGAAAGGGAGCATATTCCACTATCCCTACATACTCCACACCTATAAAGAATCAAATGTCAATTATCAATAGTGAATATGCTATAAGTTAATATAAACTAAGTCTAAAAAAGCCAATTATAATAATTTGAGGTTACGATTGTCCTTACACAATGTTCATTTAATTATAATACAAATAAAAATAATTTAACACCTTTTTCATCTAAAAAAATATATCCATCAAATTTATCCCTAAAGAGATAAATATCGTCCACATTCACGAAGTTTATATATGCTCGTGAGTATACATTATTGCCCAACGATGGATCGGGCTTTGTAAAATAGAAATGATCGTGTTCTGGAATCGGAGATACTTGTTCCAAAAAAGATTCCTCCGTCATGGTGGGCGGCAGACGTCGAAGTATTATCTAAAATAACACCAAATAATAATTTACTACCCAACGTTCCATTGCAAATACAAAAGTTTCCACATTGAAAGCAAACTAAATTTAATCACTTTTGTCAGGGGCCGTTGAATTTTCGTCTTCTTATCTTTATTCTTCGAAGCAAAAGTTTTGCTACCAGAATCAGAGTGTGAGTCCTTAGCATCTTGATCTTCAGTCATTTTGGATTAATTTTTATTACGTTTGTTATTCTTCTTATTGCTCTGGATAAAATAATAGTATGATGTGAGCAGTCGACATTATAAAAAACACATAAGTAAACTGGTGTTGCCGTGTGTGTGGAAGGAATTTGACATGACATTACAATTTTTTTTTTGGTCCTTTTTATCCCCGAGGGGAAAGGCAAAGGGATCTAGCCCATACAGCCAAGTCATCAAATTAGAATTTAGATCCATTTGAAAATATTAATTCTATGTTCCAGCTTCAGGAACTGTGCTAAAAAAATACTTGGGAAGACCCAATTAACCCAGTAATATTATTTAATATTGTCTGTAAAACGATAGTGATTTTAACAAGGTTTTCTTGATGAACTTATTCAAGTCTTCCAAAAAGTGCATAAACCTGTTCTATTTGAGTTTTTTCATTACTATATAATTTCACGAGCACTTATGTTACAAAATACTATCGAAATTGTGACATAAAACAATTTTTTTACTGAATTGTAAAAATTTCAAGTATAACAACAATGTCACTCGTTAAAAGCGCGGGAAGAAGACCCTAATTTCATGACATTACAATTGTACTTATTTGTTACTTTTATACATCTTGGTGGATCGAAGGACCTTTGCTCATACAGCTGCAATATGTTGATATTAAATATTATTAAAAAGTAAATTATCAAATATTATTCATGTAAAAGAGAAACTCTTAAGTTGCGACGACCACAACGACAACTCTTAAGTTCCATTTCTCTGTTTTATATAACGATATTTTTGTAATAATTTGTCATAAAGCTGTAGGTAGGCTATAGGAAAAATTTACTTATGAACAATCATTAGTTCCATCCAATTAATGGAAACATAATTCAATTATTCCATTGTGGTTCGGTTTCACTAATTTATAAAACCAGACTACCCCGAAAAATTTGTGAATTCGATAGGCAACTGTTGTTATTCTATTTCCGAAAATTGCGCGAGTTGTATTTTTTTCTATTCAGGTTTATGTTGATCATGAAAATTAAAAATAATATTCAACTGAGTTTTTATTGGTTACCGTATGTAGCATATAATTGCAGTTCGGTCGAAAAGGGGTCATAAGAATGCAAATCTTTATCATTCTGAAAAATAAAATTATGAGAAGAAAGCTTTTATTTATTTTTTTAAAGTTTGGATTGAAAATTGGTATTGTAAAAAAAAAATACAAAGTTCACGACAGATATCGATTTACCTTCCATAATAGAAAAAAACATTTATTTTTGTGTGTCATGAATACTTAAAGTATTGCAAGCGTTTATAGGCTACGGTTACCGCTTTACATCAGGTGGGCCGTATGCTTGTATGTCTCCTGACTTTATATAAAAAAACGTCAACGTTATCACTCTGTTTATTATTTAATGAAGTATTGCTACTTTTCCATAAACTGTAAAATATAGATAAAATTTCTTTGTTTTACTAACAGTACGATCTACGTAGTTCGTGGTACCCGGTACACCGCCATTGGCAATTTTACGACATTTTACATAAGACCAATGGGGCTATCTATACATATAGTCCCGGAAAGCTGTATCCGAATCATTATCGAAAAGTAATCTGTCAAAATGAATGGAGTCTGATTGAAAGCTTTACGAATCTAATTTGACTAAAACGATTTTCCGCGTCTTTGACGAGTGACGTTATTGTTATTATTGAAATTTTTACAATTCAGTATAAAATTAGTTTTATGTGACAATTTCGATAGTATTTTATAACATAAGTGCTAGTGAAATTATACAGTAATGAAAAAACTCAAATATAATACGTTTATGCACTTTTTGGAAGAAGTGAATAAGTGCATCTGAAAACCTTGTAAAATCACTATCGTTTACGGGTGGTATTTAAACTGGCTTGATTGGGTAGGTACCCTTCCCAAATATTTTTTCAGCACAGTTCCTGAAGCTGGAACATAGAATTAAGATTTTCAAATGGTTCTAAACTGAAGACTTGGCTGTATGGGCTAGATCCCTTTGCCTCTCCCCTCGGGGATAAAAAGAACCAAAAAAAAATATAACTAAAACGAAGACTTGTGCTGTATGTATTAACATCCTTTCCTACCGGGAATAAATGTTGAAAAAAATATTTTTTTTAGGTTACCTGTCTTCCTTTGTAAATTATAAATGTCATTTTAGTTAATTTTGTTGTATTTGCGTTAATTCCTCAAACAGGTTTAACATACATTGAACTTTAATAATAGTAATATGTATCAATTACGGCAATGTGTAAAAAGTTTAAGTAGTGCAAGAAATGTTATAATCCGTAACTCATTAGCTGGATTTGAAAATGTATCTAATGCCATACCATCAAAGAACTTTTACAGTACATCATCTGAAATGACTCCTGAATCTTCCCTACAAACTGATATTTCGCCAAACAAATCTGCAACAACGGGAGGTTTTGCTAAAGCATATGAAAAGCAAGAACAAATATTTAACACGCAGAGAACGGAACAAATGTATACTTTTGCATCCTTACTTCGTAATTCGAAGCTGATAGATGTAAGTACGAGTAAGTTATTTTATGTGGATGCTGTCAGCCTAGATATGGGGAAGGCGTTCGATCGGGTCTGACATCGGCGTCTTCTATCGAAGTTACCATCATACGAGCTGTCCGAGGGTTTGTGCAAATGGGTTGCCAGCTTCTTATCCAGCAAATGCATAGTAGCCGTGGTAGACGACAGTTGCTCCGATCGCATGGGTTGTGTTCTATTATTTCATATGATATAATTGCATGGCTCGCCGACGGCGGCAAGTTCACCCTCACATACTGGAAGTGCAATGGTATTATACTGTTTGGATCCAGAGAAATTTTCTTCTGAGAACTCTCAAGTTGTAGAATAAACTTCCAGCCAAGTTTTTCCCAAGGGATTACACGTATGGGGCTCTTCAAGAAAGGCGAAGATTTTAGAGGGTCGGCAACACATGAGTGACACCCCTGGTGTTGCAAATGTCCATTAGCTACGGCGATTGTTTACGATCAGGCAGGCCGTATGCTTGTTTGCCACCTTAGTGGTGTAAAAAAAACAGTCAATGTCATCAAATGTATTAGGGTGGATCAACTATTCTTTACAAAAAACATGTCCCTCCATCAATTAAAAATATTTAACTATGTAAAAACAATATTTCGCTGTAATTTTATATCGAAACAGTAATTTAGAATACTTAGAATTGATATTAAAGAGCGTTCAACTATATAATTAACTATGATTTTGCTATTTAGAAAAAAATAAACAAATTGTGTCCCATAACTAATACCCAAACAGATGTCCGCTAAGTTACTGTTCTTTAAAGTTATAGATAAAAACATAGATAGCTCTAACAGTCTCAATTGTGGCAATTAATGCCTGAGGATGATGCAATGACATTCCGCCATTTTGTGTGTGTGGTAGTGGAACTATTGTTTTTACATAGTTAAATATTTTTAATTGATGGAGGGACATGATTTTCGCAAAGAATAGTTGATCCACCCATTATCACTTGCTTAGTGGTGTAGGAAAACATTGGAATACAATTTAATGAACATGCATGTTAAAGACCTGGTTTTCCCTCTGCATTAGGACCCTGCCTATCCTAATGAATTAGGAAATGATATAAAATTAGGAAGAAGGCAAAACTCGACTGTAGCAATTAACATTGTCGGAACTGCATTTTGTCGATTTTTATTTTAATGCACTACAAGTCTTAAAATATCAATATCTACGAAAACCTTTCTACTTTTTTCAGTATGAAAAATAGATATGGAGTCTAGTTTAAGATATGAAACTTTGCGAGCGCATAGATATTGATATTTTAATTGATATTTTAAGACTTGTAGTGCATTAAAATAAAAATCGTCAAAATGCAGTTCCGACAATGTTAATTGCTGCAGTCGAACTGTGCAATCAATTTCCAATTGTTTTATTTTAATTTGTAGGTATTAAAGCTATTAGTTATAGCTTAGTAAGTTATTAGTATGTACTTAAATAAGTTTTATTTGTAGCCAATATAATTCCACTAATATTACTATTCTTATTAAACCATGTAGTGCTAAACAACAAAATTAAATATGAATGTGAGGTTGTGCTCCATGCACAACCTCACATTCATATTTAATTTTGTTCTATCTCATTGAAAAATCATATTAACAGTAAGCATAAAGTTGATAAAAATTTGAATGCTACCTACCTGTGCATTTCGCCTGGCTCACTTCATGTGATTGTTTCGCCTAATCCCGTGTCCAGTTTTTTTCCACAGAATTTTGCATAGTACCCTTTACTATTTTATTATATAGTTTAAGGTCACCACTTTTAGTTAAATAACTTATATGATAAATTAGTGAAAATTCTAGTCATAAATGGAAATATCTTTACTTCAAATCAAGGTGTTTATAAAACCTTTTTGAAACCGGACAGGTTCTGTACAGATATTTTTGAGTATTCAAGACAACACTTTTTGGGTGGTTGAAATAATTCTATATCAGATAAAATTGTGTAGATCTTTAGGTCTAGACTTGTTATTAAAAATATATTATTTTTGCAATACTTTATAATTTTAATATGAAGCTACTGAGTTACCAAGTTATATTAGGTGGGCTGTATGCTTTTCTGTCTCCTGACATTGTATAATAAAAAGAAACTTTATCGTGGTACAAGAGAATGCAGCTTCTCAAACTTTTTAAGCACACTGAAAGCTGAGACTTGTATTAGGCAATAAATAAATTAGCAAACTATTTTATGCCAATACTGAGGAGCATCAGTCCAGAAATGTAAATATATTCCATGTGAAATTGGACCCAGGCCTTATAATAGTTGAATGTGATGATGATGAACTCCTAATATTATATATATAATTTAAAAAGAATCACTTAATAATCTTGCTACTTTCTAGATTATGACCATGTTTCTATTCACTGAATTAGCTCATATTTGATCATTGGTTGGATCAATATTTTTTTAATACTGATACCTATTATCTATTATTTTAAAGATCTGTGATCGAAATACACCAATAGAATTAATAAATGGCTTTTTATTAAATTTAGTTGATAGACAATTGTTATAATCTGTGAAATGAGATGTATTTTTGTTTTACTTTCAGTTGGGAGATCCTGTGGGCAAGGTTGTCATTGGCAAAATATTTCATGTGGTAGAGGATGATTTGTACATAGATTTTGGATGGAAATTCCACTGCGTGTGCACTCGTCCAACGAATCGTGGGGACGAATATGTCAGAGGAACAAGAGTTCGAATTCAAATTAAGGACTTAGAATTATCATCTAGATTTCTTGGTTCTAGTACTGACTTGACTTTATTAGAGGCTGATTGCAAGTTACTAGGAATAGTATCTACTCCTGTTAGAGCCAGTGAAAAACAATAGATATTAGTAAGTTATTGAATATTATTAAAGTAGTTATAAAATTTATTTTGAATTTTCGGTTTTTACTCCTCTATTCAGCGTGGTCTACGACATCCCTTATAGTGAGACCATTGGCATGCATATCATCTCTCACGACGTCAAACCCTGCGCACAACCGTGTCTTCACAAATGCAAACGGGTGTACGATCTGAAATATTGCAGGCCAAGTACTCTGTCTTCGCCACATTTAGTTGCAGACCACCACTCAATTCCCTCGTTGCACCAGGCGCCCCCTATCTGCGTCCGCCAGCGCAATATATTCAGCATAGGTACGTGAGCAACCACGGAGACTGATCATCTCTGATGCTGCCCGACACTATGTCTAAGCACTATTACGCTGAACAGAACATACTAGATCCCAATTTGCAGTGGGGCCCCCACATAAATAAACTGGTCAGTAGTAACCTCAGCTCCACCGCTTATAGAGAATTAGACAATTGACGGATTTGGCTACTGTGCGCTTAGTCTATTTCAGCTAATTTCACAGCATTATGTCATATGGTATACTGTTGTGGGGAAAGGCGGCTAATATTGAACTATTTTTATATTAAAAAAGAGAGCCATTTGCTCTATTTATAAACATGGGCACCAGGGAATCACTTAGAGAACTATTCAAAGAAATAAATATCCTCACGGTTACCTCTCAGTATATTTATGAGAACATAATGCATGCTCGGAAAAATATATAGTCGTTTTCAAAACTTTTTGAAATTCTTAGAAGCAGAAATAGTTTCAGTATCATACATCGTCTTACTAAGACTAATAGATCTTTTGTTGTAAATTGTATTCGATTCTATAATAAATTACCTGAAACAGTTCTGTCCTTGCCAGACAATAGGTTCAAAAGGTACATCAAAAATACTATATGTAAGAAGGGTTATTATCGAATCAATGAATATCTGACTGTAGAAATGTTTGGAAATGATTCAATACATGTATTAATATATCTTTAATTGTACCATTTGATATCACTATATGTACACTCACTGATATTTATATCAATTTAAATTGATGAAAAGACCTACATTGGCAAGTTTTGTTTTGGTATTTCTTGTTCGCTAATGGTCATTTTCTAAATGCTGGTAGATTAAAAAACTATATTGATATTTACAGGTCCCGGTAAATATCAATATACGCTTCAGGTACCCGTTTGGACCTCAGTGCCAACCAGATCATCGCATTAGAAATATAGATGAAGCCCTTCTCCATGTCTAAAAACAGAAGATGCAGAGGCATGTTCTTCGTTCTGTATTCCTCCCTGACGATCCCGTGACAAGGCCGGAAGCCATAAGTACTGGCACTCCGAGACAATGCACTCCAGCCGCATCCTGGAGTCTATTATTCGCTAAACATTACCTTTATACCGTGATAACTGCCACACTCCGACACTGATCCCTTTCCTTTGAAAACTGAAGTGATAACACTCAGTCTCCATTGGTTCATCACTTTTCCGGGGAGGAGTATGCGGTTACATAGGTCCGTCAAGGTACTCACACCACGAGGCTCCAACTGCCTTCCCGTTCTTCATGCGACGAAGAACTTTATTTGACTTCTTCAGGCGTTATAAGTACATCGATGTTAGTCGTACGAATTAAGTACGCAAACTATACGACGTTGACGAGCTCGGTGGCTTAGTCGTTAATGACGGGACTTTGACACCAACGCTCGTGGGCTGCGCTTTCTCCGAAGTTACTCGCGGCGTTATGCCCTTTAGGACTTTCACCCCTGGAGCATATCACCTGCTAGAGCAATATACCTACTCTATGGACTCCTCTCTAGACGGCCAATGAAGGCAAGCCAGACCTGAGAGTCCTGCGGGCCTTCTTGGATTTCCACTCCGACCGACGAAGACACGCCGGAGACGAAGGCCCTGATCGACTCTCTGGAGCACTCGGGCACCCGTGGTGTCGTTACGCACCAACAGCTCGCCACCAGCTGCCCTGCGGGTTATTATTATTATTTCTTTTATTTCACGGGTTTTAATCCCGGTCATTTGATAGGCGTGCGCGGGGTTATGAATCCAACGCGTAGAGGCCCCTTCGAAAAGAATGATGTAATGCATTATACCCGCCGTGACCTGCTTCAGGGGATATGGACTCCTCTCTAGACGGCCAATGAAGGCAAGCCAGAGCTGAGAGTCCTGCGGCCCTTCTTGACTTTCCACTCCGACCGACTAAGACACGCCGGACACAAAGGCCCTGATTGACTCTCTGGAGCACTCGGTTACCCGTGGGCTTGGTGTCGTTACGCACCAACAGCTCGCCACAAGCTGCCCTGCGGGCAGTTCTGCATTACATGGTAAACGATCACCGCAGCCTATTGACGCTCGCAACACCACGGGGATGTTACTCGTGCGCTGCCAATCTTGTGGCCTAAGGATGTTTGGTCACAGTACCCAATAATTTTACTGCCATATCTCACCTTCCAAACCGGAACACGGCTATATAAATGTAGCTGCTTGGCGGTAGAAATAGGTAAGACAGAGGTACCCACGCAGGCGACTTTTCTACAAAGTCTCTGGTATATTTACTAACAGTTGTAAATTTTAACTAGATAATAAGATATGGATACCTTTTAGACACGACTGAGGGAGCACTTTTAACCGATTGTGAAAGTTGGAATGTGAATGGGTGACTCAGTGGTTAACTGCCTGCTTTATGCAGATATTAATAGCAGAACCATCTGAACTGAAAACACTAGTTACAACAATGAAAGCTGATTGTAAGAAGACAAGCTTACAATTGAATACGAAGAAAACCAAGATAATGGTATTTGAAAGAGAGACAACCAGAACGAACAGTAGGATTACGGTTGATGATGTAGTGTTGGAGCAAGTGGATGAGTTTGTATATCTTGGAAGCGCTTTTAGCAGCGATGGAAGGTACACCGCTGATGTGGAGCGACGAGTGAAGTGACAAGGAATAGCGTGAATGGACCGTTGAGTAAATTTCTAGGCAGCCGAAATCTAAACCAGAAGGCTGTCGCAGCTCGCTGTACACAACGGGGTGCTAATCCCAACGGTAACTTCTGAGAGTAGAATAAATGCGGTCAAGATGCGAGCACTGCGCAAAATTTGTGGCATTACGCTTGCTGACCGCTTTCGTAATGGTGACGTACGAAAGAGAGTAAGTAGGTCTGAGAGTGTCGGTGTTAAGATAAGAAAAGGCAATGCTCCGTTGGTTCGTACATGTAGAAAGAATGCAGGATATAAGAATGACGAAACAGATATACAGTGCGAAAGTGGAAGGATGTAGTAGCCTATGAAGATCAAGACTAACCTACCATGACCAAATTGGTAGTGTTTTATCAGAAGGTTATGTCAGGAGCCTTAGGAACCGGCGAGCATGCATGAAAAGGGGTATGAATGTTAAAGAAGCGAGTGAAGTGTGTAAGGGCCGCGTCTTATGACGCTCGGTTCTCTCTGCCTAACCCTCAAGGGACCTGGCGTGAAGATATATACATAGATAGAAAATAGTGTTTATTTAGGTAAATAATTACGGGCTGGTATTGGCTGTCGCATTCAAAAGCTCAAAATTCCGATGTGGTCCCTCAATGGGAACGAAAATCAAATGAATGAGATAGAAGAGTGCCGTTTGTAGCATCTTTCACTAGCCAACATTTATAGAAAGTGTGCACAGTATTACGCGAGCGTTGACAATTATTTCAAAAATAACGAAGGACACTAGTCCTACTTCTTATGTGCTACTGTGGTGGTGGATTACGTGGTCGACGAAAGCTTGCAACACATAAATATAGCTCTCGCACTGCCGTCGCAGCTCCTGGGGAGCTTGTGACGATCACACTCACAGGTTACTTATCAACACAAATAATATACTTCGGAAATATATATTTTTTGGCGGCAGTATGGGTACCTATAACTAAGGGTTCCATAACATTTTTTTTATATGAAATGAAGCTGTTCGCTTCATTTCATATAAAAAAAAATGTTTTGTTTACACGGCTTCAACTGTATCTACTGCCTACTTTGTGTGTTTTATTATGAACCAAAATGAAAAAACATGTTAAATTCAACAGTTTAATTGACATTATACATTTGGACATCGATAATGACATGGAATAGAACATTTTTATTTCTTATTGTATAAATTGATATCTACTTATTGTCTTAATTTGAGACACACTTATCTAATTATAACATTTCAACATTCCAATATAAATGGCTGCAATTACTTGAAGCGTTTGATAATTTTCTGAACCTAGTAAATTTGTCTAAAATAAATATCACCTTAACAAAATTTAATAACGAATAAGTGATAGTTATGATAAAAATCTGTTGGTATAAATGGAATGTGAAAATTATAATTGTAGTTAAATAGAAAGTATCGATATTATGGGACAGTAAGTCTCGCCAAGACGGACAAATAATAAATCAACATTAGGTACGTAGCATATTTTGGTTTGTGCATATTATACATACGTATTATTGTAAGGTTGCGTTCACACCAAACGTATTTTCAGTCGACATGCGCCGATGTAAGCAAACGTTACTGAAATTACTGCTTTTCTAGGAATATTATTATTTTCATTAGAATTGCGAATTTATTATTATGCTGTGCATAGTACTCGTAGTATCTTCATGATGAATTTTTAAGATTAAAACGTATTTAAGTGGTGATTGTCAAGAAACTATTATTTTATAAGACAACAGAATTTATGGCTTTTATGAAAATTAGTGACGCGTAGTGTGTAACGTGGTACGCGACAGCAGCATATTGTTACCATAGTGCGAACGCAGTCTCATTTTACGTTTGGACAAAAGATCACAAGGAGCCTGCTCACTTGCGTCGTCAATGCGTTGAATTTAAATGTGGCCTTATACTTAACGTGATCACTTTTTATTTATATAGAAACGATGACAATTTCTTTCTACTTTTTGAAATAGCAAATAAAAATGTTTCTTAATCAATATTATATTGGTAAATAAGAATATTGCCCAAGAATAAAATGCATTTTTCAATGGCTACCTATTAAAATTATTAAATACCCCTACCTATGATTTTCTTTAGCTTAAAATAGAATATCATTTCACAAACATCTGTATGTCATGAGATCGTTTTGAACGATTTTAATTGATTTAATAATACGGTGAGATTTCCCCTGCAAGTGAGATTCTACTGTACTTATTTTATTGACCTTTTTCCCCGTTCCTGGTAGCAATGTCTTGTATGCTTGGATCTTTGACGGCATCATTAGCACCATCTTTACTATCTGCTTTCTCTAATATTTCATCAACGGCAGAGCCTGATGGCTTGTTCAAGTCGCTATGAGGGTGAGCGCGTTCCCACTCATTGAGATACGTAACTACAGAAGTGTGACCAAACGTCTCAGCCTCATTGAGGGGGCGGCTTCCCCAGCGGTCTCGAGGGTCGTGAGGGACAGCACACT
The DNA here is from genome assembly GCA_947507595.1 of Pyralis farinalis. NCBI lineage: Eukaryota > Metazoa > Arthropoda > Insecta > Lepidoptera > Pyralidae > Pyralis > Pyralis farinalis. The sequence goes on from OX382259.1 coordinate 26,441,423, forward strand.
GGGATAGGAGGAAGTCCACGCACGTCAAGTGGCCTTCTGCTGCAGCCAAGTGTAATGCAGTACGACCATCGTAGTCCGAGAGAGTCATGTCCATGCCAGAAAGATGGTGCCTGAAATTAAATTGATTGTTGTCAATGACATTACTGAGATGTCATACCCTATTGGATAAAGAATTATTCTAACCAGACACCAATCCAGCCTATTGGTGGCTGGTTCGAATACCGCATGTACCGCTGAATTCGTGTTTTCAGATGTATACATATTTGTATGGCCAAGATATTATATTTAAAAAAACAACCTAGCATAAGAAAGATCTGGTTTTCCCTCTGGTTGATGGAGGTCTGACGGCATTCGCTTCAAGTCAATCAAAAAAAATCAATATCTTCGCGAAATTAATCTTCGCAAAATAGTCCCGCCAAATTAGGATTGGCGGGTGGACCCCGCTTGCCAATCCTAATTTGACGGGACTATTTAGGATTTGGAAACAGGATAACCCTAGGAAGAAGTATGATTTGCTGCTAAAAGCGCTTCCAAGATTAAAATAATCACCCAGTAAGGGGTGATTATTTTAAATGCCGTTGGTCATTTCACTGGAGTTCGTTGGAGCTGAAGGCAAAGACGTAATGGAACGATAATATTAATAAATGTTCACGTGTTACATTAGTCAATTAAATTAAATAAACATATAAAACATTTTGTTAAATAAAATCAGATACATTATGCACTCGAACACGGTTTAATAAGACCTACATAACAATCAAGTGTGTTTAAAAAATAATAAGCTTTAGTCAGTGTAATTAAAAATATACGTCACCCATTTATCGCCCAATTTAAAATAGCTAATGAATATAAACGACTAACGTCTACTCTTCAACCCCAACAATTTATTAGTGACAACAAAATATTGTACGTATCATGAGCTTTGGAATTTTAAGCTAATTTATTAACGCCTCAACTGCGCATGTACGTAATCTAGCTAATTGATGTTTTTGAAATATTTTGAAGACGTACAATGACATTTTAATTAACCGTTTAATGGCCATGGTTTTAAATAGACACATAACATCGAATTCACGACGCCGGCGTCTTAAAAATAAGACTAATTTCGGACTGATTTTTTGGTGCGAGATTCTGAATGTAATTGTAACTGCCAGTTACAGTGATGTGATGGGTCAATATTTATTGTATAGAAGACAAAATCATTTTGTTAATGTCGATTCTAACCATTTAAGAAGTAACCTATGGAGAACCAATGAGAGATATATTTCGTAGTTACTCAATTCACCGCTACGGGTCGGGGGTAAAGTAGAACGCGCAACGCTTATTGGCTACAACGCGGATCAACATCGTGATGCTTATCCACTTGAATCCCTATTCCAGATTGGATAAGAATCAAAGTTAAATAAAAATCAAGTTCAACCTGATTGAATAACGAACCCGGTGGCGAAGTGGTTATCAATTGTACTTTTGGCTTCAATTCCCACATAGGACAAGCATTTGTGTGCATAGACTGTTTGTTTGCTGTGTTTACAAATGTTTGTTTTAGTTGTTTATTATTTATTACTATTTTTTTTTACTGTTAGCCTTAGTCTGGTTGTTTTAAAAGCAGCAGGGTGTCACAAAGCATCCCGACTGTAAGTACCTTCACCCTGGTGGGTTGTTCTTGCGAGTGAGTGAAGTTACCAGTAAGCCCTTAAGGAGTTGTTGTGTTAGCAGCACAGGTGGTGGAGGTTCCTGTACTGCAATCGGTCATTGGCTACGGTAACCACTTTACACGTATGCATGTAGGCGTCCCGACGTTGTGTAAAAAAACATAAACGTAAGTATATAGTAAATTTACAGTACATTGTCCGAATTGGTTACATTACCTTCTCAAAGCACTGAGGTCACCGCTGGCTGCGGAGAATAACAGGTTGACAATACTGAGGCCGGTAGACTCGAACTTGTAACGGCGAGGGTCCTTCTTGTGAGTAGCGTACCGGATGTTGTCGTACTTGTGGAAGTTAAATCGTTCAATAAGCTCCTGCAAATAATTGCAGAGAAAATAAACTTAGCTTCACAAAAATGAATTTTTTTCTAAAATTTTTATAAGTTTTTTAACTCGTAGATAATTTTTAGCTTTTTTTTTCATACTACGAGTACCTACTACGTCGGATAGCAAACAAGCATACGGTTCGCTTGATGTATAGCGGTTACCGTAACCTATGAACGCTAGCAACAAATATAATGTCGCCAGCGCGTTGCCACTCCCGCTGTCAACTCTACTCAGCAACTCCTCATCTTCTGGTGACCTCACTCACTCGCAGGAACACATCAACCCTCCAGGGAATTGTAATTTGGCTGCCGTCTTCTGTGAGGGGGAGGTACTTCCCCAATCGGGCTAGCGTCGTGCCCTACCTCTTTTTCGCCAGAGCCTCGTCAACCTGGTGTGGTGTGGTGCACCCTGCTTACCAACAATAACCGCTTACATTGAACCGCTTACATCCCGTAACTACTGCTTCCGTCTTTACTAGGGCATAGTTAAATTCTAGGTTTCCGTACTGTGTCTGGGGGGGGGGGGGGGGGGGATGTCGACCATAAACTGGAAAACGCAGCCTAGGATGGCCTTTCACACAATGGACCGACGCTCTGGTGAAGAAAATGTGTGGTAGAGCTTATCAAGGCACTACTTCCTGTATTGCTCTTTACAACAGGTGGGCCGTATGCTAGTATGTCTCCCAACTACTATATCTGTATCATATTGTCTAGTGTTAAAGCCAAAGATTTTCACGCTAAACAATTTACAGGTAATTTAATTTTAATTGGTTTGAGTGATTCCGCTTCCGCGATGGCGGAAGCGTATAATCTGGTATAGGTATCCTGTAATGACTTCCGCAAAATAACACTTTAATCTATTCTTTTAAACAAATTATTTTGGATTGTTACAAAGTTTGTTTCATGCACAGATGTTATTTTTATTTTTGTAAATATTTTTTGTTTGAGGAGCCCAATGGTTGAGTGGTTAGGAATGCCTAGTTTAACACACAGACTCGTAGTTTCGATTTACACACAGAATAAACAAGTGTGCGCTTGAACATGTCTGTTTGTTCTGAGTGTCTTTTAAGAGAGGTAGGGCGCATGAAACCTACTTCCAGCTCGACCTAATGTGAAGTGGTTTTCGCTTGCAATATGTTAGGAGCTTACTGGTAACCTCATACTCAATATAAATAAGATTTTTGTCACGCATTTCCGCAGTTGAGCACAACAATTATAACATACGATTGTGCCTTACTTCTCTTTTGCCAGAGCATCGTTTGCTATTTTCCAGGGTATACTACGAGTAATCAGCGAGCTTACACCGCATTATTGCAATGTTATTGCAATATAAGAAGTTATTTATTTATCTGTTTATATCTTCACGCCTTGCCGGATATACAGAAACAAACGAGCGCGACATGACATGATCTATATACACTTCAGTCGCTTGTTTAACATTCATAGCATTTTTCATCAAAGAAATAAAACCGTAAACTACGACACTGAGTTCGACAACGCACGAAACCAGTGACACCCGTGATGTTGTAAGTGTACATGTGCTACGGTAACTGCTTACCATCACGCAAGCAGTGATTTTTCAGTCAGGCCCAATTGATCGGCGCCTGACTCACACTTGACCGGTTCTTGATCAGTCTTAAATGAAAATGTCTGTATGTTTCCTATGGACTCCGATAAGGCTGGACCGATTTTATTGAAATTTGCAGGCAGTCTTCGGAATAGCCCAACGGGTGATCCTGTGAAGTCTGGTAACGATCGGATCTTCTGTACAGAGCTCAGAGGAGTCGTTTGTTATTTATCAAACATAAGGGCTAAATAAGGTTCTATAGAAAAAAGACTTACGTCACAAAACTGCAATCCTCGGCAACTGTTACCTAGCGGGTCTAATGGAGGTGACCAGGTGCAAATTCCCATAACGTTAGGCACCACTATGAGCATAGCCCCAGAAACACCGGACTTGGCTGGAAGTCCCACTTTGAACGCGAACTGGCCTGAGTAGTCATACATTCCACAGCTGTGCATCAAAGATAGTACGTTCCTCACGGAGTCTGGCCTCAGCACTTTTTCATCAGTTATTGGACAGATGCCACCGTTGGCCAATGTGGCAGCCATTATTGACATTATTTCGCAGCTCGCTTCCATTGAACAACACTGTAAACATTTAACATTCATTTGTTAATAAAGGCTATTTTAAAAAGACTGTTTGGATAACCAAGTGTCATGGGTTGTGTTGTGTCTTTCACTCCTTGAAGCCAAAGACAAGTTTGTCGGCCAGTGGCGACGTCGGCGACAATAGCCGTGCAAGGCGTGTCTCGTTTTCCAATTAGAGAGAAAGTTTTAAATCAAATGAGCTGATATATTATGCATTAATAATATTTTGTCTTAGGTTTTCGCGATTGTTACACATTGAATTAAACAATTTTTAACGGAAGTATCGCGTGTTTTATTTATTTTGTTGAACCCGACGTTTCGAATGCTTTGCAGCATCCGTGGTTCCGATTCACACAAACTTCGCTCACGGTGTCAGAACGTTTTTGAGTAGATCTCTGGGTTTGTGACTTGATTATATTTAGAACTGGATCCCAAGCAGGTGGTAGCTACTTGCCAACCATCTCCTCTATTGAAATTGGGGTGTTTTCTTATTTCAATTGCCTCGCGTAGCATTTTAGGCATGTAGCGGTTCTCCTTGGCGAGGATTTGTGGTTTATCGAACCGCATGTAATGGTTTGGCTGGTCCAGTGTATGTTCACATACTGCAGAGTTTTTATCGCGCCTATTCTTCATGTCAGCAATGTGTTCTTTCACTCGAGTACCTATGCTTCTCTTTGTTTGCCCTATGTATGATAAACCACATTCGCAGTCTAATTTGTATACTCCTGCATCTTGTAAGGGGATATTACACTTGATAGGTCTTAGAAATTGACTGATCTTCTTATGGGGCTTGAAATAACTTTTGAAGCTCGCCGTAAGATGTATTGCGTTCACATATTACCCTATTTAAATAACACGTTAACACTTAACATGACATCCAGAAGAAATTTGCATCATGCGTGTCTTTTATTCGATGTCCTTAAATACCAAAAACCCGAATACCTATTCTCTAAACTACACTATAGCCCATTCCATGAAAGATATAGCGCGAGGCCGACACGATACCTTTTAGCAGGACACCCTCATAAAACGGTGGCATTCGAGGGTAGTTTTCGGTACCAAGCCACTAAGTGTTGGAATAATATTCCACCACTACTACGGCTATTGAAGTCCAAATTTACATTCATAAATGAGTACAAAAAGTCTTTATTGATTAAACAAAATTTAGGAATACAGTGAACATGTTTCTTTGTATTGCTTACATTTATAAGCATAATTGTAACAAATTGTTATGTGTGACTGGAGATACAAATAAAGAATCTATCTACCTAGTCCGGCCATACGTTCTGTTACAAATGAATACGCATTTATTTTTTTATGAAGCAATGTAATTTTAATAAAACTTATATGTAGGCACATATTTAAGGAAGTCTAAGTAAAAATAAAAAAAAATATTCTATTCGAAATGACCACATTTGGCTTTGATACAGGCCTTTAATTTGTCTGGCCACGAATCTAAGGATTTATGCACTGTTTCTTAAGAGACATAATGTCGGCGTGTCGTTTCGAACATGCCCTCCCATAATTTGTAGTCTAAGGGGTTCAGATCTGGGCTAGACGAGGGCCAGTCTTCAGCTCCTGGTTTCGAGCCAGGCTTGGGTAATTCGTGCCTTGTGACCAGGTGAAGAGTGCTGCTGGAAAGTCCACGGTACATTTTTAAAAAGTGTATTGCTGATAGTTTTCACAACCCGATCCAAGACAAACAGTTGATAAACTTTGCCTGAAGTCTTCACTTCTTTTTCACAAAAATGACGTTTTGTGACTCCTTGATAAAACTCCCATGACCAAACCATTACAGCGCAGGATGATGACCACGTTGTACCTTTCTGACCACTTGGGCGGCTTCTTTAGAACTGTGTGCGTACACTTTGTCATTTTGCTTGTTGTAGTGCTCTTCAATAGAGATTTTTTTTATTATAAAGAGGATATTTCTGTGCCTTTCGCCTGCGTATCGGGACAGAAGGCGTTTTGATCGATCCATTCTCTTCAACTGTAGGGATTGATTTAGGTCATGGCCTGTATATTGACGATAAGCGCCGAGCTTCAGGGCTTGTTTTATTATACGCGATAGAGTCCTAGCGGGAATCATCATTTCTCGCGATAAGATTTTTTGTTTCTAATGGGATTTCCGCGAATTCTGACTTTAAAAGCATTAAGAGTATTTATTAGTCTAACAGCACGCGGTCGCCCCGATCTTTTATAGTCTTCAACAGAGCAAAGTATATCTGTATGATAGTATGATATACGAACATACGGCTGATACCAAGTTTTTGAAGTGTCTTGAATATGACCGACGACGGCTCCATATCCACTTTGTGCAAGGCAATCTGCAATCCTATTTTCTTTAACATCCCATTCCATATTGTAATTTGATAATAAACACGAAAAAATATGTAAAACGGCGGGAAGTCGAAAGAAGTTTTTAACACAATAAACGCGTTCCAAATGCAAAATAATTAATGAGTTGAAAAAAGGAAAAGTTTCTATGTAACCGTATTTATGACCAGACTACTGATATGTGACTTTTTAGTTAAGATACTTATTTCACTGATTTTATAATATATCCTAGGTAAAATAAAACTAAAGTATCGTAGGTAATCCACGACAGTTTTCATTATTTTTCTATCTTTGTAATTATTAGTACCTTCAAAGATTGTGTAGCTGCATACATTAGGCGGCTCATGCGCACCTTTACTAGGCTAGCAATATAAAATTACGTATATATTGTCTTGTTTCATATTTACCTGAAAATAGAAATCCATACATTCACGAAGATTTGTCTTTTCCGGGTAACATTTATGTTCACGCATATAAAATCCAAGGGCGTAGTTCCTGTCGGCAGCCTCCCGCTCAGACAGAAATACGGCGTTGTTGAAACTGAGCGCTTCATTGCCAGCCATGCGACTGAAGTAGGACATTACATAGTCGAACTTCTCCGCGAGAGTCATCTCCGGCTTGTTCAAAGTTTTCAGCAGAGAGCATACCAAAATGGCCCCCGCGTTGATCATAGGATTGTGAGGTTTCACTGTTGATAAATATAACGAGTAAATATTGGCAAACAAAGTTGTTGATTCACACGATGAATGGACGTACTTATTTATTTTACACGTGTTTATGCGGCTGTTCTGGATTAACACGTAGTTAGGTGTAGCTAAGAGCATATCGCGTATGACACTCTCAGTCCCATTTTAACTCTACGTACGTCATTAGAGTTACAGAGCTCGAGATATCAAGTGTGACGTGCATTTAGCTATACAATCTCCGATAGTAACAGACGGCGTAATAAAATTAGTATTTCTTGTTCGTATTTCTAGGGAATATTTTTTCTAAGATACGGCTGTCAGTCAGTGGCTGATTAACATGACTTGGACTTTCCTGGACTTGGAGTCCTTCGTCCTATATCCTCCTACCTTACTTGACACTTTCCTCTCCATCCTCCTTGCTTCGTTGTATTCTTATGATATCATACTACTTCAATCTGCCTGTATATATTGCAATGCAACATTTTTAACCGTCCTCTTTGTCATTTCATCTCTATTTTCACTACTGAGTTCCTAAAAGTGTCGTACTCTCTACCTTACCATATAAGAAACTTACGCTCAGCTTAGCGTAAGTAAAGAAGTGCATAGTGCATTGTTTATTTTTATTTTTATACCTTACGTGGAAAATAAGAAGAATAAGAAATAGAAGAGATACTCAAAATATATAAGATACATATTGAAGAAAAGGATTCTCTTTTCTCTTCCAACTTCGAAACTGACACGAAAGACGATGGAAAACGAGACTATTATTAGAGAAAATATTAATATTAGTGTGTCCAAATTTTGCATAGTTGTCAGTCAAAACACCCTGGAAATAGGTCTCCTCTTTTTGATTATACTATGAAATAAAAATCATTACCATGTTTACATATCAAAATTGTAATATCGTAATAAAATTGTCCTCGCGTATTTCGCAAAATTAATGCGTAGGTATGTAATAAAATTTATTTTCTATTCTCATCAAGCCTCTGCACTCCTATTGGTCTGCGCTGAACCTTAGACTTTGTTCAATTCTGTTTTCATCAATCATCTGCGTGCATTCTACTCGTATATCAGACCGTCCTCGGTCCATGTGATGGGAGCTTTAAAAACAACGATCAATTATTCTGTCTACGATAAATTTTATAATCCAAAAAAAAACTGTACGTACTGTTGTAGTCCAATACGAGTTCATTGAAGTTCCGCCCGCTGGGCTCTGTGCCAACGTATTTGTGCACCACGTCAGGGCCCAATGTTTCTAATGCCATCGCATACGTCAGTGGCTTGCTGCACGACTGCAGAGTGAATGGAACCGTCACATCACCTACGCAAGGAAATCAATTACTTTAATAAGACATGCTACTAATCAATGTACTGGGTACGTCTTACGAGTGTGTTTCATACATATGAAGAATACTATTTATTTACAAACAAAATAATCATTGCTATTTGGAGACACGATCCAATACCTGAATCTATGAATGTACATATGTGGTTGCGTAGCGCATTTTCTCATTAAAGTTTATAAGCTTTAAAATTACAATTGCTTAAAAATTTTATAATTTAATAGTTGTTTATGGTACAACGTGGCGGAAATTCACTAAATATTTTACAATGGAAAAATTCTGCTACTTCGCTAAGGTATGATTCCAACATAAACTGGTAACTCGGTTGGAAGAGAACACGACCAGCGAAGAAAGGTGTTCGAACCCCACCTAGGTGGGCGAGGTGAATTTTTCCATAGTAAAGTGTTAAAAAGTATAAAAATTTAATTTAATGAAATGAAATTAAAAAGGAAATGACTATTAATCTGTCTCCAAACTGTCTTCATTTTCAATTTTATTATAATTTTCAATATTATTGACTATTATTATTCAAGTTTCCTAATAATTAAGATTAGCCGGGTCCGCTACCTAGCGGTGACGTAAAATTACATTGCCTTCGCTGGCACGCCCACTGCGAGAAAGTGGTAGATCGTGCGCTTAGATTACACAAAGCATTCGTCATGCAGACAAATGATAGGTCGGCCTAACCATGGGAAAGATATCGTGTTGACAGATATATAGAGGAGAGAACAAAGCTGTGAACTGACGAGAAATCGCGTAGGCAGAAGATTGAGCCCGTGCATTCAGTAATTAAGTATATTATTCAGAGGAAGGAATTACGACTGTGCTGAACTTGTTCCTCCTCCTTAGAATTTCTGGTAAAGAAACTTACCGATAGAAAATCGTTGGCCGTCAGTCGTACAAACGCTTACTCCCCAGTTATCAGAACTTGCTCGGGCGAGCTGGGGAATATAACTAGCAACTTTCCCATCTGTGTTACTCTTAGCAGACCAGTACATCTCCTCAATATCTTTAATGAAGTCTTGAAAGTCCGGAATAACGAACTGACTGCGAAATGCTCTTGTTATCAAAACAATATTTGGTGCTATTACTTCCTTGAATGTTTTTCTATCCAGTTTCAATGTTTCAGGAGAACCACCTTCGAAGTTCGACTGCTTGTGTACTTGATATAAATTGAGCATCACTTCTTTTACACGTGCGTCATTCTTCCTTATTCCAGTGGTTCTCAAGGCCTACAAAATTAATAAATAAAAATACAATATTGCGTTTAATTACGTTTTTGTAAATATTCGTAAATTCATATTTCAGGAGGATTTCTATATGAATTTACTGCGGATTGTGTTGTTCGGTGACAAACTAACGTCAAGCATCTTTGTGTCGCCCGATTTCGAAGAGATTACTGGACACGTACACTTGTAATACACCAGTCAGGTCGCCGCTTAATAAATGTCATTATCTTTCCTTCTTATCCAGCAGAGCCTCGTTTGCTAATCAGCAGGCGATGACAGGACGATAGTATGCCAATAACACTCCAAAATAAAATAAGCATGGTATAAGAACATCAATAAAATTATAGTAATTATTTTGAAACATACGGCCAAAAACTTTCCCACGGGAAGAAGTCCAGTATCTTCATTTTTGAACATATCAAATAAAACGTCGTCTGCATTTTTGTGAGAGCCTTCACGAGCCCTGAGAAGAAATATTACTTTATTGGTTTGTTAATCATTGGTACAAAAAATATAGAGGTGTGTCAGAAGGTAATGTCGAGTCGGATATGGACGATAACCCAAGTGATAACATTTATCAGTAAAATAAAATAATACTAAGTCATCTCTTTTTTTAATTTCATGCCATATATATTGTTTTAATTATAAATCACCTGTGTCTAGGATGATTTTTCAAGTGATAACAAGTTTTTAATTATTTTACCTTTTTGTAGTTTAAGGCGTCTACAAATTGTACGAGTAGTTTAAAAAAATAATGTACAACTGCTCTAGTTTTGAAGAAAATATCGCTTACAGCCCAAATGTGTTTTACAAAATTAACTTCTTTGACTAATGCTTATTAAAAAAAGGGCTAAGCTATTGTATAGCAAGTGCCTATAAAAGTTGGCGCTAAGAAAGATTCCAATAGACTATTCCTTAAAATAAGGAAAAAAACGTTAACATTAGAAATTACTACAGACTGATAAAATGATGTCTTTTAAGTAAATGTAGGGTTGCTTTTACTTTAAAGAAGACCATGTGCTGTTGCGGAGATTGGTTTGTATCAATCAAATGAGCGATGCTTGTCTTTAGAAGCTAATGTAACATCAGGCGAAACGTGTGCTTATCTGGTTGCTGACTTGATACAATTAAGGTACCATTTTATATAAATATTAGTTTATTTGAGAAGTTTGTTTATAGCACAGCTGTTTGTGTCGTCAGCTACTTACGAGTTACCCTATAAATTTTATATACTTTGAGGTAAGTCAAGTGAGTTGAAAACTCAATAACTTTAGTTTTGAGTACTAAACTTTGATAAAAAGTTATATACGTAGGGTGTATAAAATCGCTCATGTAGATAGATGATGTCTTAACGAAAATGTGATATGGCGAGATATCTGTTATATATCGCTATATCAAATATTCGTGCGAATGCGTCGATGGTCATCACTTTATATGTAAACAGAAAATAAGAGGAGTATCTAGCAGCTGAGTTTTCACGCACCGTACAAGCAAAGAATAATTACTTTATAGTTATTGTGTGTTACACAAGTAAATATTGGTTACTTAATAACTCAAATCTATATTTAACTTCGCTACTGCGAAGTTAAATATAGATTTCATGGAAGGCAAGGAAATGTCGGTTACAAGACATTGTGCACACATGATGGACTGTGACAATACATGAAAATTTATGACACTTCATGATAAACTTTGATAGATAGTTAATAATTGTATGGAAAATATTCGAGAAAATAATATTACAGCACGAACAGAACTAATGTGGCAACAACAAGTTGTCACGAGCTATAAATATTATGTTGACGACGTAGCTGCGGGCGGGTGTGTCGCGGTGACCGACGCAACGTAGGCAGATCGTGCCTCCCGACAATTATCGTAGTCACCTGACGTTCTTATTTAATCAAAGAGACACGATAATGTCAAACGATACCTACAAGCGGATTTGCAAATCAAACAACAGCAAGCATTTTACATAATATGCTACATATTCACTTTATACGTAATCCGGTGTTGAACAAAACGAATTCAACAAAATATTCCAATAACTAATTTTTGTGACGCATAGTCAAAAGCATAGTAAATATTAGCTCTTAGCTCCAAGGTATGATATAAACAAATTAATTCTACAGTACACGTAGTTACTAATTAATAATTTTAAGAGGTAATTCATCATAATGCACGAGTTCTACATGTATGTATTATACTTTATTATTCTATATGTTTAAACAAATCAAGGATTAAACAAAGTCGCTACCTAAGGATTTGGTGAAGATTCTGATTTAGACTTCGAGCAGCTGGTGTCAGACTTTCATAACCCAGAGAGAAATCCAGACCTTTAATAGATTAGGTTATACGTCTTTCGAAATATAATTTCTTGTACGTGCGAGTCTCCTCACGATGTTTTTCTCCACCGCCGAGCAAATGAGGAATTACAAATAGGTATAATAATATAAGATGTGTTATACATGCCCACATTAGGATTAGAACCAGGGGCCGATCGGTTAATAGAATGGTTTAACTACGACTGATCTGTCACTCATCTCGAAACGTATGTCATTAGTAAAATTAATTAAATTTTACTACCAGTACCTATTACTACCACTACTACTTTTATATTATACTTTCTTATTCATTGAAGTAATATTGTCTAATGGCGAAAAACACTGAATAGTTCAATTCAGTATTTTTCACAATTACAATTATTTTATTATCTGTCTGTGGGTCAAAAAGGTCACAATTAGAGCGCCTAATTTTTTTACAATCTCTGAGAATTCCAGAAGTGAAGATAGTTATGATACTTCCATGTATTCTCGAAGTCGCAAGACGATAATCCACTTGTGGAAGAAATCACTACTTGAGGTATATTACATAGTGTAGCTAAAATAGCGTATGATTCTCTACATAAATATTTTATCATTCCTATCGCATTTTAAAACCCTCGGTTTTTAGCACACGAATCACGGGGTAATATGGTAGGTCCCTACTTGAAGCTACTTGACAGCTCTTATTCCAAGATCTAATGAATGAAGAATGGTACAGAAGGTAAGGATAAATTTTGATGTAACGGCCTATATGAAGATTGAATTCTAAAATGCTTGTGAGAACAGAATGCTGTAAAATTATGTATTAAGTTTCTTAATGACATTACTTTTGTTGTACTGCTTCATGTGTACCGGTTGTGCCATCTGGCATTTAATGTAGCTCTTAATATTTATTTTAAATCTGGACAAGTGGAGTAATGTTGATGATTTGGTTAATAATAAGATCTCTACAGAATTCCACCAAGTGCCAACAGTTGCAAACGTCAAGGTAGTCTGTGAATATACAGAATACACTAATATGCTTTCCTGTTTTCGGAATCGGATATTATGCATGTAACTTCAAAGTCTAGTCTATCTAAGTTTAGTATATTATATTTCAATATTTAAAATCCATAACAGTGAATATACTAATTTTTAAGTATCCGTTCAATTGAGTAGTGAATATGCGTGTATTGTATTGGATATTCAATAAAAAGTGCAAAATTCTTAAAAACAATTTAAATAACATGCATTTTCTAAGCATCACAATACTGCATATTTTAAGATATTTTACAACATTTAGGAATTACCTACGGTTAAAGTACTAATTTTAATTAATAATTTTGTAGTAATACTTTTCATTCGAAAACAAGTTATTGTGAAAAGGTTATAACAATATATTGATAACCTCTATTATATCAATCATACCACGGAATTAATAGTATCATTTCATATCAGTGCTATCAATCTTCTTTATGTAGGTACTAAACGCAAGAATATGAAAATCAAATTCGTTTTATTAGAAACATCGAGTAGCCAATCGATTACTCTGCGTACATATGAATATGTACACATAAAGCGGGTAGGCATAAAAAGCAAAAAAAAACCTTATAATTGATTAGTTTGGCTATTGTGTAAAGAAAAGTTTCAATTAAGCGGAATGTGAAAATAATAGATACTTACTGTTAATTTGATCATTGTCACGTTTAAACACGCTATTCATGTGCATCACAGAAATATAACTTAGTTACCTATTTGTGGCATTTATTAAATTAAAAAATAAAACGGTCAAATATCTAATTCAATTCAAACAGTTAATTTCAAAAATGCTTTAAGAGTTAGAATACATAAAAACTGAAAATAAGCAAATCGAATAATTATGGGTCTCTAAATTATGTTGATATTATTGACATAGGTATTCTTTATATTATTGGATTCGGACATTTCACAAAACCATTCAATAGTCATTTTATTTGTCAAAATTCTATTTATGTGTCTTTGTATTATTTTTAGATAGAATTCAAAGAAAACCATAGAAAATCAATGCAGTAACACAGAATTACCTGCCAATTTCCGTCACTTCATCCTTAATTACTTAGTTTGTGTCATGATACTACTATAGAGCATACCATACAGTACTTTCATGTCTCTATCTTCCTCTACTTTCTGTTTCCTATATTATCACGCCTATTCTCCTTGTTATTCTCTCCCCTTTCAAGTTTCTAGTTTCAGTGAGTATGTTTCTGCGAATGTGAAAAGTTTCTATTTGATCTTCTCCAGAGTAGAAACTATTTTCTAAAAGTGATGAACAATTATTTGTTTTGTGAAATTTTTACACCTAATTAAGTTTCAATCACATATTAGTATCGATTGTATTATTCGAGACTGTGGCATTTTGCAATTATGCGTATCAACTTAATTCCCTAAAGACACAAGTGTGCGTATTTACCGCGATAAAGTCCCCATTTATCGTACCTGCTCCATTAGAAGGTATAGCCCTCAGCGTTACGCCTAGCATCGGTATCCTGAATGTCGTCATATCGAGCGATGAACAGTTTCGCGGTCATCTGGAGAACAAGGCTAAGTTGGCGTCCAAGAAGATTGGTGTGATCAATAGAGCTAAACAATACTTAACACCTCAACATCGCCTTCAACTTTATAAGGCCCAGGTCCGGCCTTACAATGAATACTGTTCACATCTTTGGGGCGGCACGCCACAATATTTGCTTACTCCATTTGATCGCATACAATGTAGAGCACTTCGAATCGTCGGCGACCCAGTGATCTCCGCTCGCCTAGACTCGCTTTGTACACGAAAAGACTTTGCTTCTCTTTGTGTACTGTACAAATTGTATCATGAGGAGTATTCGGAGGAGCTGTTCAACTTAATACCAGCCGCTGAGTTCCATATCGTACTACTCGCCACGAACTAAAATTTCATCCTCACCATCTTTATGAGAAGCGATCTACTACAGCACGCTTTTTGAGGCATTTTCTACCACGTACGGTGAAATTGTGGAATAAATTACCGTCAGCGGTCTTCCCGAACAAATACTATATGGGTGACTTCAAGAAAAGAGCCTATACTTATATTTCCCTATAAATGCTGGCAACGGATCAGTGACCCTTTGGTGTTGCTGATGTCTATGGGCGTTGGTGAGCACTTACCATCAGGTGACCCACACGGTCGTTTGCCCCCCTCTAATAAAAAAAAAGATGAAGAAAATTTCCGAATCACTGGCTTGGTTTTATTCACAATACGATTTCTGTAGTCTTTAAGTTTAATTGATAAAGTTATTATATTGTAGTAGTTCATGCTAAAAAATTGTAATGGTAGATAAATAAATAATAATAATATACCCATTGGGCCACGTAGTAATAAGGAGTTCCTCCTCTTCGACATAGCCATTAGTCAACAGGTTCATCAAGGGCTCAAGCAAGAATCTTTCCGCTGCCTAGATATAATATTCGAACCTAAATGTTCGAATGTTGTTTATCTTATCGTTACCGGATTTGTTATAATAACCCTTATCCTATTTTAAAGATGAGACCTCGTAAAACCGTCTCTAATTTCAAAATTCGAGGGTGAGTGAAGAAATAAGATAATTATCTGATTTATTACACTTGCGGGGTGTGGATTTTACCACCGATTTTAGCTCAGTATGCGTGTCTTCGTACATTTGGAAATACAGAAGTATATTTGTTTTGGTCTGCGCGTCATCTGTGTATTTTTAGTACATATTTATATATGTAAGTATTCAATATATTTATCAGCCATGAATTACTCATAGCACAAACTTGGCTTAGTTTGAAATTAGATGGCGTTGTCTTCATTTTATTATTATTATTTATCTAATACCAACTGTGTGACAATATTGATGAATAAAACTGTGGTTTATGTGATTCTGGAATCAAAACAGTACCTAGTTAAAATTACTATTAAATTTTATAAGGTACAAAAAATCCACAAAGTTTTAAACTAAATAATTAAAGTTTAAATCAATAAATTCAATACTGAAACAATACAAAAAATATTTATCGTAAATAGTTTAACTATTTTATCTAAGTAATAAACCAAAACATATTAATTGAGTACTCTGTACCATAATAATAAAAACTAACAAATGTTATAATATTTAGGTAACATTAAAATAAATATATATAATTTTAACGAAATAGTTTAAGATTTTGATACTTATACTATAAGTGCTTCATGCCAAATTTTAAGATCCTAATACAACCAGAACTGATCTCAAAATCAACTAACTATACAGGGTTTGAACACGCGTCAGGTGTTATGGAAATACATATGTGTTTGGAAGACTACTATTAAATTGTGTGAGAAACTTGATTTTATTATTGGACTATAAATTTATCATAATATTTTCAAACTCTCTGCAAAAACGGTGTTGATACAGACATACGAACAATACGATAATACGGATTCTGTTTTTAACTTTTAAGGCACCCTAAAAGATGAGATAGTGAACTGAATATGCTACACCATTTATCAAGAACACCTTTAATTTTTATTATCTTTACAATTAAGTACATTAAACTTGTGTTTTTTCTGAAATATCCGAATTATTTATAAAATGTTTACACTCTATGCTATCTATTCTACAACAATTAGACGGTAATAAAATTATATCACACGAGGGGGTTATCTACAAACAGAAATATAACAAAAAACGAAACGGTACTGACCTGATAGACTAGATATGCGAAATAAATAATATATTCATAAAAATACTTATTGGATAAGGCGAAGCCGGGTCGGATCGGCTGATTAATTATCATACATACTCAATACGACGATCTACATTAGTTTAGGCATGCATTAAGCTCAAAAAAAATCGCCAAATTGATACTCACAACACGGGATCAATGTTGTGCACGAACGAGTATGGTCTGCATGAAATTTGAACAATGGAATGTTTGAGAAACTTTTCAATCAGAGGCATTTGAAATTGTGATTGATTGTATTAACTAGGCTCATAAAAATCGATTAACACACAAAATTTCGATTAACACAACTCACCGATTTCTTCTTTCGGAGATACTATGCAATTTGTCAATTTCACGGTTATTCCTTTAAATAATAGCAGTCGGTATAGTTTCCAATTTAAAATATCAAACTTGTAATTTCAACCTAGTTTTGGCTTTTATTAATTAATGCACTGTAATAATTTGGGGCTAAATGAAAAATGAATTTAAATGGATTCGGTGCACGCTCCATAAAATTTGATCTGGAATTTCGAATATTAGACACAGGAAAGATAATGTTTGGCTACATTAACCAACGCATGAATATTTCATTAAATCTCATAGCTTCAAAAAATATACGGGGTCGAATACATATACAAAAATGTAGACCATTTGCTATTAACGTGCTTTTATTACATTTATAATGTATCTACGAGTATGTAATGGATTTTAGGGATCCCAATTTCAACCACTCTCTAAGTGCTGTGTCATCATAAAATTTATCAATTCTGAGAACAATACAATGACATGGTCCCATTGAGTTGGAAGGTCATATAATGGAGCTCGGATGTAAGAGTTTTCTTATACTAGGTATATTTATTTTTTACAACTTTTATATCAGACAAGAATCTGGATAAACACAAACATAAATTTTCAGAACTTATATCACGGAAAAATAACTAAAGACTTCATCTTATTATGTCTGCAAATGTCACTGACTTTCATTAGTAAATTATTCGAAACAGGAATTGTCTTCGTTCGTATTGATTAGAGCGTGCTTTTTCAAAACGTAGAAATAACAATCAAATATAACCAATACCAACATTTCTCTAATATATCCAATAATTAATAAGACGTCTATCCTACTCAGTGATATTAAAATTTACGTTAATCTATCCTAAACGGTGTACATCAAATTAGTATTCTCTGCTCTGTCGTCTGAACCTACAAAGTTGGAGGTTTTTCATTAAATACGAATAGAGGAATTTACATTGAAATGTCAGAGGTGAATTGCACGACTTCCATTTGTCTATATACATACATTAAACATGTATAAGTAACCGGCTGGCGCATGGCGCCGGCAAATGCGAGAACATTTAGCTACTGGAGTTTATAGATCAATAGGAGTTGATATAGGTCATCAACAGCAATTGATTTCTAATAGAAACCGCCACTATTGCACTCTTCAATAACGTGGCCATTTGTATGAAAATCTATCATGATAGCAAACTAAACAAATTACGTACCTCATTTCCATTGTCTGAACGGAATAGAAGTTTGGTGCTGAATTGCGCCATTTCTGAAACAAATTCATGTATTAGAGGTACAAGAAGAATTAAGGGGGTTTAAAATATCGGACAACCTGACATTGTTTGGGTAACGCATCACTTTATGCAAAACACTGACTAGTATTTCTGTTACCTGTGGCTATTGTCACCTCACAAAATAGTCCATAGAAAATGTACCTACTTGGATTGAATATAAAAAAAGGAAGTAATTATGTAAGTATACGTCTATCAGTAGACTTTTTGGCAATGGTCATAGTAGAGGTTGTGTGGAATGAACTAATCTCCTGAAGCCTCGCAGAAATCTTGTTGGGGCTCTAGAATCTATCTATCTAAAATATCTCTATCGAAAACCAAGGGGTTAATTTCAACAGATTTTTTTACTGTTCGAATAAAATAGATATGTATACTTTTCTTCCTGCGTTAACCCCTTTGAGGTCTCCACAATACGGTCTCAAATATCACGATCCATGATTAAAATCGCTTCGTATTTAAATAGTGAGAAATCTAAACAACGAGTGTTTAGATTCCTATATAAATGTACTAATATAATTATACACAGAGTAACATTGAAAAGATGCCTATGAAACTAAGTGTGAAAATTGAAGGTCCGACGAAAAAAAATTAAAAGGAATTATGTTGGTCGATTCTCTTTGCCTTCACCACAAGGGGCGTAGCGTGAACATATACATAGATATACAAATAGTAACATTTAGCAGTAGTACATACGAGAAACATTGGAAAGGACACTCACTTCAGGTTTCTCTATAATATAGACTGGTCTCACTTGACTATACCGGCGAGGACACATGCACGCTGGCGGTTGTAGCGAGGGCCTGGCCGCGGTGGCCAGACGTCGTAGCTGGCGGCTGTTCATGTTAGCCACGTAACACTGGACAGATGATATCGAAGTGACGGTGACGAGTTGTTCGCGCTGGCGCTCCGACGTTTACCTCCGACGCGCACGCGCTGACTGTCTGCCCCTCCTTCGCGAGCTCTCCGTTTACCTAATTCTGTTTACTTTCGGTGTTTACCTGACGTGACGCCGCGTTTCGCTACGGGAATTCTATGTAACGTATCTGTCTGTTGACAATGTACTACGTTGTGATAAAATAATCATGCTACAACGATTCATTTTAAGCAACGATAATATATCTGTATTGTCATTGAAGGAATCTTAAATATTTTTCCGTCAGTAATCAACTAATCCATCAGTGCGAATGATGGCGACATTCATATCTACTCATATCGCAATACGTAATATGTCTATCGATATATTAAAGTCATGCAAATAAATTATTTATAGTACAAAATGTACAGTCGTTCGCAAAAATCCAAAAAGGATAAGAAAAATAAATTGCTTAAGTACTCGTCAGTCAAATACTAAATATTGCGGTTTATGAAACATTGAGGTGTTGTGTATAGTTATGTTATTAGTATTGGTAGGGTATGTATTAAAGTGAATTCTGGCAACCATGTATCCATTGTTTGCAAAGGAATATCTGTATTTATAAGAGTAAAAATTGACTGAATGATTGATATATCAATGAACAAACCAAAACGCGGGGTTCCTTGGCGGATGTAGGTATTTTCTCTTTTATAAATAATAAATATTGCCGGACAAATTACACAGCGCCACCTAGCCCCAAAGTAAGCGAAGCTTCTGTTATGGGTACTAGACAACTGATAAACATACGTAAATACTGTTTTTTTTTTGTAAATACATACTTATTATACATAGAAAATACCCAGACCAATACAAACAGACATGTTCATGCACACAAATGTTTGTACTGTGTGGGAATCGAACCCACGAGCGTTGGTGTCAAAGTAGTGTAACAGCGCGTTTCACCACTGCGCCACCGAGCTCGTCAAGATACCGTTAATATGCCAAACAAGCCTGCGGTCTGCATGATGGTGAGCGATTATGGATTGTATTATCGATTAGCATATGGACATTTGCAATACCAATAGAATCACTCGTGCATTTCTCACTCAAGTAAAAAAACCTCTTCACGCCTTCTTAAAAAATCACATGCTGTGTCTTCTTGGATTCCTCAGTCGAAAGTTTATTCCACATCTCGTTGTCGGAAAAGCTTTTCTGGAATCATATAGTACCAATGCAGTTCCACTGTATGAGAATAAATTCCCATCCATCCGACCGGAGCTGTTGGAGCTCCGTAATATTGAAGAACTTCTGGAAGTCTCTCCTTACACTTAAAAGCTGAATACTGTTTGTAAGCTTAGGATCGAGCTTCGATCCCTTCGACTTTCCCTCAATTTATGTGTTCTACCAGCACCAACGGCTTGTGTTCCCAGAAGTTATATATATAAGCTCCGATTACTATTGGTATCCAGGTTCTCCCACCCAAACGTGACTATAGTACTTCGTGTACTGTCTGACTTAAGACTTGTATTACATAAATCTTTGCCTGAGCTAAGCAGAAATAGCGCCCAGACGGTACAAAAAGCCAGCATTGACATCCATGATATCGGAGCCGCTACTGTATACCACGACTTTTATGCATCTCCTAGATAAGCTGATAACCCATTTGCACAGACCCTTGAGTAGGCGTCGCGTACGATGGCAACTTCGATAGAAGATCCCCGATATCAGACCCAATCGAACACTTTCGCCATATATAGGCTGATAGGCAATGCCTCACCGTGACTCTCAATCGTTGAAGTTCAGTGGCGTGTCAAACGATCGTGGTGAACATATCGGCGGTTGCTGATAATGTTTTTGAATATGTTGTGCCGAACTATAATTGGGCTTGCCATGGACAGCTCTCAGGGACCGTAGACATATTCCGCATTCTTTTGGTCATTAACTCATTCGAGTACCTTAGCGGTAGGAGGTACTGTTGCCTGACAATCGGCAAAAAAATACTACGAGTATAATAAAATCATATAGACGCGACGCGCAATGTCTTACTACGATGAATTGTTGAAATCGTGTAGCAGTGTGTAGATACCCTTATTACACGTAGGAAGATAATACCTCATAACACATACCTAATATACATTCACAAGAACATCATTATCCCTTGTATTAAACAATTTTTAACGGAAGTATCGCGTGTTTTATTTATTTTGTTGAACTTGACGTTTCGAATGCTTTGCAGCGTCCGTGGTCGCAGGAAGACACTAAATAAAACACGCGATACTTCCGTTAAAAACTGTTATATCAATGTATACCTAACAATTGCGAAAACCTCAGACAATAACATCATTATTGTTAGCTTAAAGAGGATTATGGTTCAGAAATTAATTTTGGGATTTATTGGAGACTTAAATTTTTTTAAGTGGGAAATATTCCAACATTAACTTTTTTAATAAGTAGGTACATCTTTTTACTATTTTATGTACCTATCTGAAAATTATTAAATTTTAATTATTTAATTATTCATCCCATATGTATCACAACTAAGTAGGTTACATACGTAATTTATGTTCCAATTTAACATGTTTCCCTAACTATATCTACATAATGATATCACATGTAGGTATATATGAAAGCACATGATAGGAGTTGACACAAGACCATCCGCCGCGACGCCCGTGGTTCTCTCTTGGTACTACCTGTACCAACTTGGGCTCAAGGACATAACGAAAGATGTGGTAGTGCTCTTAAGGGCTTGACAGACACACGGACAGACAGTGGAGCCTTAGTAAGAAGTAGAGTGTCAACGGGTCCTGTACAGTACATCTTTTGAACCGTAACAGGTAGATACTGGAAATTTTAACAGGGAGCGTTGTTTTATAACACTAAGGTGGTGATAAAGGTTCTGGTCTGCCTGATGGTAAGCAGTTACCGTAGCCTATGGATATTTGCAACACCCGGGGTCACTGTTGTATTGTCCACCCTATAAAACCTTGAAGAATTACAGTGTAAATGCTGTTGTTCCTAGGGAAAATCTCGGCAGGCAGCTCATTTCTGAACTTATGAGTTCTCGGTAGAAGACTTCTCTGAACCACACAGTACGCGACCATTGCGGCTCCAGTGTATGAGAATGAACTCCCAGGAGTGTGTTAATATAACGCTACAGCAAATTATAATAAAAAAGGTTTCTTTTATACTACGTCGGGAGGCATACAAGCATACGGCCCACCTGATTTAAAGTGGACACCGTAGTACCTATTAACGCTTGCTTGCTTCACACGCGCGATGCCTCCTCTGCTGCTTACACAGCAAATCCTTGGGCGCTTACTGGTGACCTAACACAACAGGCCTCTAGGGAGTTCTTATATGGCTGCGGTTTTCTGTGAGGTGGAGGTACTCCAGACGGACTGATTTAATGCGCCCTACCTCACTTAAAACATCCAGACATAAATATGTACATAAATCCGAAAACATAAATTTAGTGGTACATGCCACCGCCAGGATTCGAACCTGATACCAATTGGTCAATAGACCGGTTTCTTATCCTATGCATAGGCTATCTGCTTCAGATACTTTAAATATTTACGATAAATTCACTAGGTGACTACTAACGTAATTCATCAATCACCATTTAACACAAATTGCCAGTAATACCTAGTTGTCCACACACACATTATAATATCTTAGACACACACGAATGTATGAAATTTAGCACAAAAGTAGAATATGTTCTAGATTGGCATATGGAATAGTTTTCACTCCGGAAGTACAAAGGATTCTCGAATGACATATCCAGTATATTATTTTTAGGGTTCCGTACCCAAAGGGTAAAGCGGAACCCTATTACAGAGGCTCCGCTGTCCGTCCGTCCGTCTGTCACCAGACTGTATCTCATGAACCGTGTTAGTAGACAGTTGAAATTTTCACAGATGATGTATTTCTATTACCGCTATAACAACAAATACTAAAAAATATAATAAAATACATATTTAAGGGGGCTCCTATACAACAAACGTGATTTTTTTGCATTTTTTATAGATAATGGTACGGAACCCTTCGTGCGCGAGTTCAACTCGCACTTGGCCGATTTTATTTGTGGATAAATAACAATTGAAAACGGTGAACACTTGCCACGATTATAGTACCAGTGGCTTTAGTTTCATTAAACAACGAATAATTATTATCGCGTCAATATCCCACGAAAGCCGCTTTTTCGTACTTTCTTTCTGTTTCCTCGGCTTCCAAGGATCGTATCGTAATATTAAATTATATATATATATATATATTGCCTATATAAACTTCCTCAAGAATTAGGCCATTAAATGCAAAAATATTTTGTTCAAATCCGCCTGGTATATTTGGTACATTAACACGTTCAATCGAACATCTCTTCCGTTTAAATTTGTAATTATCACTTGCTCGTAGGCAAAGGAAAACATCGCGAAGATAATCGCGCGACTTAAGCAAAAAAGGTCAGATTTTCCCTCTAGATTGTGGAACTCAATTTATATGAAATTCATTACTGGTAAACTAGTAATAATTGTCAAAAATAGTTTTCTTATTAAATTCGTTCTATTTTAAAATTCATTAATATAATAGAATATTTAAATAACCTTTATAAGACATAAACCTTTGTAAGACATAAAAAATATTTAAGACAGCACTCATTTTTTTTAAATACTTTTCAAAGGGTGGTAATCTTAATAGCATTTTTTATATTTTGACTAATTTACTCTGCTGGCGTTATGGCCATGTATAACCATAGCAAAATTTATCTTTACAACTCTTTAACATAATCTACGTGTTAAATTAATTAAACGGTAGTCTAAAAAGAAACCTCTATCTCTAATCTATACGAATGTATAAAGGGAAGAGTTTGTCTGTACGCGCTAATCTATGAAACTAGTAGTATGATTTGAAAAAAATAATTTTATGTTTAGCCTGATTCTACGTCTCTAAAAATTTGAAGGAAAAAAGGAGAAAAAGCAGTTCTTACGTGACATCAGAAATACGCGCGGGCGAAGTCGCGGGGTTTAGGTAATTTAATAAAGAATAGTTGAAAAACAGTGAAAATATCAATGTGTACAATTAAAAAATAAAATTGTTTGAAATGTACCTAAAACAAAATATTTGATTACTAATTTTATTAAGAATTTAATTTAATTTTTATTTTTATTTTATTTTAATTAAGAACCGATTTATTTTTGTTGAGCTCGTGTGTGGGGTAATATAATATGTAGCTTAAGTTAAATATATAGATTTTTTTTCGAAAACAAATAGAAGGACAACAAAAACTTTTAGTCTATTTTTGCAACGGGATCTATTCAACAACTAAATTATTAGAAGTTTGAAGTTTATTTGAAGTTTACATTTTAATTTGAAGTTTATATAACTAAATAAATATATAATGTTCATAGTAAATGACTACAATGAACATGTTTTTTTGTTTCTCGTGTTGTTACATTGTATGAACTAAGATAGAGAAAATAAAATATACAAGCATTTGCTTAAGCTAATCAAGCTTCTGCGTAATTAATTTTGAATATATTTTACCTCAAAGTCATGGTTACTGCCCATAACGAATGCGTCGTATCCTTTAGAATAATATCGCATAACAGTCAAAGAAGCTGGCAAATAATGCGCGGCCGCAGCGACTCGTGGAGACACCGAGAACCGCACTATAACACTCTTTCTGCACAACACGTACTGAAACATTCTTCTCCACTGACCGGTATAAATATCCCATGTCTACTGCCAAAACATATTAGTCGAGAACGATCCTATATTTAGCTACGACAATGTATGGAAAAGACTGTAATTCTACAATAGAATTTAATTGTTTATTAACTGTATACAGTCATGTATAAGCATGATAAGGCGCGAGGTACACATTTCGAAGTATTCCGAAATGTCTAAAAAAATATTATCCTGTTAATAAATGCTTGGTTCCGGGAACATTTCTACAAATTACTGAAAAATACATTCAAAATTACGAGTATGCAAGAACGTTTTGAAAAAATTCAATCGTGAATTTGACATAGATGCTGTTCAAGAAAACATATACAAAGTGGGACATCCCTAGATGTAATTTAGCTCAGAGATCTAAATTTTGTTTTTGTACTGATATTCCAGTTTTAATTACTACTACAATTTGTTACCTTCGTATGAATTTGAAAACTTATAAGGACATTCATAAGAGCGAAACGCTAGGCATCACAAATATTTACAGGATTTCAAATCTATTTGAACACAACTTGACTTGAAATTGACTGCACATGACAGACACCTCTCGCTCATAAAAACGGCTGAGATATTTCTCAGCGATTCGAGCCTGTTGATCAATGAGAGAATATTTTAACCAATAAGCCGATAAGTGTCACGACGTTCATCCGCAAACTGAATTGAGTTATATATTATACATAATATCGGTGTCATCGGCCCTACATTTTTTTCATACAACGTCGGGGGACATGCAAGGATACGGTCTTCCTGTAAAGCGGTTACCGTAGCCTATGAACGTTTGTAATACATTAAGTATTCACTCGCGCGATGCCACCTCTGCTGTTAATACAGCAACTCCTTAAGAGATTACCAGTGACTTCACTCACACACAGGAGCACAACAACTCTCCAGGGAGTTGTTATTTGGCAGCGGTTTTCTCTGAGGTGGAGGTGCTTCCTCAGATGCTGCTTTGATGCGCCCAACCTCTCTTAAAAACCACCCAGACCAAGACAAACACACATGTTCATCCACACAAATGTTTACTCTACGCATGCAAATCGAACCCACAAGCGTTGGTGTCAAAATTGCGTCATTCACCACTGCGCCACTGAGCTCGTCGTATTTGAAGAAGCTCTCCTTCTTCAAATGTGAATAACTGTCTTACCATGCGTAGCTAAGACTACCTACGTATATACTCGTAGTTCAGAAAAACACATTTTGAGCAGCATATTTCTGTTATGACCAAACAAGCAAAACATAAGTGTATTTAAATTTATATTCGAAGAAGTAAGCAAGGGAACAAAAGTTTATATATATAATTTATTAGCTGTAGTCGATATAATGAAAATTTGTATAAATATTTTATGATACAAATAAAGAAATAAGTAGGTATTTCAGCTTTTCTCGTATTTCTTCTCCCCAACGCACGACTCGAAATTTAGGATGAAATTTGGATTGTGGAAGAAATCGCATAAAAAATTTAGCTTATTTTTCAGCAGTAGGTACGTAAATAATTTTTGGTGGATTTTTGTCTTTGATCAGTTTCCTTTAATATTTAAAACAATTTAAATAAAGTCCTGACTAATTGATAAATTAATGAATATACGTTTTAGCGTATATATATACATATATATATATATATATATATATACAAGAGAGCATTTTTGAAAATTGCTCCTCTAGAGTGGTCAACATATGGTTTGAAATTTGTATGGAAAAAAGAATCGTGATCCAGCTGAAAAGAAACTAAATGTAAATATTCCACAATAATTAAATAAACATGTGAAATCAAATAAATAAATACGTGATTCAGGAATATTTGATGTCTATTTCTGCGAAAGAAGTATAAAATAAAATTATTACCTATTAATGATTTGTTAAAATAACTTAAATTCTCAACTATGCGCTTGAAGTACGAAATTCGGACGCGTGGTGGATAATATGTCTTAAGGGAGGGTATGCCTAAGCGAAAAGTAAATGGATAAAAAAATCTACTTTTCTTTTCTTCCCCCAGGAGAGGACAGGAGGTAGAAAAGAGAAATAGATTTTTTACACAACGTAGGGAGGCATGGAGGCATGCGACAAATATGATGTAATGTGATTACCATACCCTCTTTTGTGAGACAAGAAGTGTCGCTCGTATGTTACTTTATGAATTTATTGAAATATAAGTGCAAAAAGCTATTATCAAAAGCTAGTTGTAAGTAAAAAGAAAAATACTTCCCCTTAAATCTCATAATACCTACATATTTTGCACATTGTTATAACGACAGGTTGGGTCATTTGCAGCAGCACCTTAGAAAGAGAGACAATTCGACCCCCAGTCAATCACTCTCGCCTTTAAAATGTTGCATGTATTTTCGTATACCTGTTTAGAATCGTACGTATACTACATCGTCAACAAGCATACGAACCGCCTGATGTGAAGCGATTATTATCAATCGCGATCGGGACTTATGATCGCTTGCAGTACAATGTGTATCGATTGTTATATGGTTGCGATTTTCTGTAACATGGTAACACCCCATGGTAGGACACAACTATTATTAAATATCATTGTGCCCTACCTCTCAGGTGGTGTGAGAAATTTTTGTGAAAGAAATACGGTTCCACGGCGATAGTTTTCTAATAAATTAAAATATGACATGTAGCATATAATCAAATCACATTATAATGTTCGTGCACACATAAACTCAACAACACATCGTTGTAGTAAAAGTAAGTTTTAATCGGTTCGTGTAGCTTGATCCGTCGATGTGTATAAGTAAGTACATAAGCACAGACGAATACGTGCCGAAGGAGACGTAGGTATTTAGTTTTTGAAATATCTCCTTTAATACCAATGAATAATTCATAATATTGGATTCAATGAAATATTCATATTATTGGTATTAATTTATTAAAAGAAAAACCTTGTATTAAAATTAAAATACACGAAACGTCTTGAAAAATTACCCTTAAATCGTCCCCATTAGTCTTTTACTGACCACCGTTGCTTCGAAAATTATATATTTCTCTTTTTAAAAATAACATAAACGGGTTTGGAATTTCTTAGAACTAAATCAGTCATTATTTCGATGTCGGAGGTTCTTGTGACTGGGACCAATTCGAAATTACGCAGGATGGCCGAGAGGACTAACTTCATTTCCATCATAGCAAATTTTTGACCTGTAACAATATATCAACAGTTATTATGCTGTACAAATGTAAAAAAAAAAGTTTAATCAGTCTTGGATATGGCCAGAGGCACATCAATCTTTATTCTTGCTAATATAAAACTTGATGTGTTAGGGGCGCCGTAGCAATCATAAATATTATTCTTAAGATTTAGTTTGTTTGTTTTGTTTGTATAACTTTATTGCATTATCCATAATTACAAAGTATACAATATACATATACAATATTATTCTTAAGATTTAGTAGTCGTCTTCGTTATTTAGTATTTAGTTATAGTCGGTTGCTGCTTTTTAGCCTTCTTCACATAACAGTGACTATTACCCTAATTCGTCTGAACCCGATTTATTCACTGATAGGGCAAGTAGGGTTGCCTACACATCTAAAGACGGTGACTCAGCCTAAAATTGAAAATACTATTCTGGACCAACATTCTACATAGACCACTTTTGTAAGTACGATGCTTACCGCGATTTGATTTTCTATTTTCGCTATATTTTGGTGATGTTGCAGACTGTAACGACGACGTCGCAGACAGCACCTTCGCCGAAATATCTAGATAATTCAAAATCAAATCGCGGTAAGTCGCGTACTTACAACAGTGATGTAAACATTCGTAACATTTTACAATTATACATTCTACATAAAGTACAAAAAGATCTTTTCCAGGTTGGAAAGTTAACTGCCTTGGTTTATGAATTAGAAACCTTTTAGATTTGCAGACGAACAGTAAGGTTACATTCTTTGCTCAAAGGTTCGTTTTAAAAATGTGATAGGGACTTGCACTATTTTGTTTGTTACTATTACTAAACGGATATGGTTTAAAAATGAACATATGCACCAATCGACCCCTCATTGTTATTGCAGCATAATGAAAAATCTAATTATAATCACGACGTTATCGCCGGTCGCGGTGTCCCAAATCACCCAGAACGCAGGTCGTCCACAGCTGATAGTAATTCGTAGGTATCATTTCTTAAGTGCCTACGCTCTCCACTCATTCGTTGGTTCTTCGGAAGTTTGCTATGCAACAGGTATACTAGAACGTTGCCTAATCTTTCTAGTAGATCGTTTTTAAGGCCCCTCTTAAAACTGCTTCTTAAAGGATCCCTTGTTGTCTCTCTGTATGTCCAATTCAAATCAAAACCAAGTTTTGACCAGGAAATTGTTTTTTGATTGCGGTTTTCTATAAAGCGGAGATACTTTCTCAGTCGGACTGCTTCAGAAAAATATTCCTAGACCTCTACCACTTTCAGAATCTGTGACAAATGGTGACAGAGTGACAAGCCGTTGTTTATACGGCACACCCAGCTTTTGCTGAACAAGCCCCATACGGAGAGCAAGGTGTAGGATATTGTCATAACAATATAAAATAGATTACAATGATACGTCACTTCGGTACAAGACCGACATTTATTTTCATTATAGTGTATAAGTAGTATAATATAGTTTTTTAATTACATTTGTCATTTAAAACAAAAAGTACGTTACAATCTTGTTTATAGTTGGCTTGACTTTTTTTTCGCCATAGCCATGTAATAAAACAGTCTCGCTTTCCTCTTTCCTTTGCATTATTAATAAAAAAAATATGATCACTGACTGTTATAAATAACACAGTTCTGAAAAAAAAATTATGAGTTGATATTCTTAGAAATGACAGTATTAATAAAAAAAATGATAACTGTCTGTTATGAGTTCCGTTGGTAGTAATAAAAAATTATGAATAAAGTACGAGTATAAGGAAAAAAATTATGAAGAGTGATTATTACGAACACAAATCGGTAGTAAAACAAAAAATAGGAATAAGATTTTTATGTGAGCCAATATGGACCTGCTTAATTATAGATAACATTAGGAGTACCAATAAGAGCTTTAAAATCAATATAGTCATATCTGCAATAAAGAAGCAAATTTGAACTAAATATGTATTACTTGAAATGGACAAAAATTTAGCTTTTCAATTGTCATGTTTACAGAGTCAGGACACTGTGTAACTGCTAACTTAAAACATCACGAATTTATGTAGTTATTGAGTTTTTTTACATTGGAGTTATATATAAAGAGAAATTTGGCACAGCAAATTTTAATTATAATGATATGTCGTTGAAGTATTTTAATACACTTTTTGATGACCGTGCTACTCGTACTACAAATATTACATCTTCACGCTAAGTCCTTCCTTCCTACCAGCTAGGGCATTGTAATTATTCTGAAGAATTGTAAGAATTGTCGATGGTCCTTAAGCTTACACATGGTATTAAGCCCTTGAGTTTAAAGAGACTTTGCCTCCGTTTGTGTGTTTCAGCAATTACATAATAAGTTATGTTCCGAACAGTTGTTCGATACGACATCAACAGCTTCCATCTGCAACTACAGAAGTTATCATCTGGAAACACTTAAGTTATAGAATGAACTGCCTGCTAACGTTTTATCAAGATTATGAGGTTCTTCAGAGACGGTATGAAGAAGTTTTTACAAGATCAATAACGGTAATAGGTGCCACTCCTGGTGTTGCCAGTGTCCATAGGTTACGAGAGCCGCTTACCATCAAGGAAGCTGTATGCTTGTTTACCGCCTTAGTGATATGAAAAATACATGGGAAGGACAGAATGGGAAGGAACAGCTAGGATTCTGCACGACAGTGAAAATAGAGCAGATGTTTTTTATTCGAATCTTGGTGGGAAATCCATTAGTAAGTTCCGTTCTGCCGCACAAAATCCAATCAGGGCTTTTTTACGGTGCAAGCGTCAAGGAGACAATTTTTCTTCCGCCCGAGCCTAGCCTAGATTCAAACCCTTAAGATTTTCTACAATATAATTACGTAACTTTTTGTAGTAGGTCTTTAACCCTTCGAAACCCCGACGACGAAATGTATGGGAAAACGTATATAACGGGTTCTGACTGCTCAACTCCCTCTCTCAACTTAGGCCTTCAACATTTTGTAAGTGTCATCTTCAGCTTTTTTCTGTCGAATATAAATACAGTCAACAAATCAGCCCACCATAATACGCGTTAGAAATGTTATTACGCTGCGTCATGAGAATTATTCTCTGTTATTTTATTCCGTTACGAAAGAGGAGGGAGATAGGAAATGGAATTAATGGAATCTCTTTGGTATAAAAAGAAAGAGCGTAATCCATTATGATTGACGGTGTCCGCTGCAAAAGCTTACGGATTTGGTGAAAATACTGATTTTGTCATGGAGTCACTATCGTTAGACCCCCACCGTTCAGAGGGAAAATTAGACATTTCATAGATTATACCACACATTTTTTTAAATATAATCTCCTGGACATGCGGGTTTCCTCACGATGTTTTCCTTCAACACCGAGCAAGTGATAATTATAGATTTGTTATATCACTTGCTCGGCGATACATAAATTCGAAAACACGAGTTTAGAGGTGCATTCCCATAACAACATTCGTTCGGTTAATACGTTGGTTTCGAATTCACTACGCTATCACATGATTATCCTATAACGAATTTTCTATCTTAAAAATTAAACCATTCCTTAGATACAGTTTCTGCAAATATAAGAATCCATTTATCTAGCGGGATGAAATTGTTGCAGAAAATTACTACAAAATTATATCATATGGAGATATGTAATATTCCTCCAAGTAAATTTACCAGGAAGCTCCAAGCTGTGTTAGCACCAGGATTATGATTATTGCAAGAGTGCTTAGGCTGTTGAGTGTAATGAAAGACGAAAAACTGTATATGGTGACAGGTATCAAATAAATCTGATGTTTTCTAATAAACGCGTCCGCGCGTAAAAAAAATGTGTCCGTGTGTATGCACGTTGATAGTATAATAGAACATACCAATGCAGTTTCTGGGGCCGGCACTAAACGGTATGTACGCGTAAGGATGTCGGCCCACACAGTTTTCTGGAAGGAATCGATCAGGATCAAATTTAGAAGCGTCTTTGAACAAATCCTCGCGACGATGCAAATCATAAATGTGAATATTACAGTAGACTCCAACTGGTACAGTGTAGTTACCTGGAATTGATCAAAAAGACATAAATATCAGTCTGCATGAATGTATTATGAAAATACTCTATAGCATTATGACACAGATGTACTTAGCTCAACAAAAAAAAAATTACAGCATTGGGAGGCAAATAAGCGTTCAGATACAGCCCGCCTGATGTGATACGGATACCATAGGCACCCTATGATTTTTGTAAACAATTAAATTAGGAGTGTCGTTCGACAGTTGCCACGCCCGTATCAACTTTTCAGAAGCTCGAAAGTAAATTTATAGCGTTTTCTAGTGAGATATTTCCACATTGTATGCTGTTCGGGTTTAGAGATTATTTTGTTTTTTTTTGTGACAATACTTTCGCCCGCCTGATATGATAGACGCTTGAAATACAAGGAGTATCG
The DNA here is from genome assembly GCA_947507595.1 of Pyralis farinalis. Lineage (NCBI taxonomy): Eukaryota > Metazoa > Arthropoda > Insecta > Lepidoptera > Pyralidae > Pyralis > Pyralis farinalis. The sequence goes on from OX382259.1 coordinate 26,473,945, forward strand.
CAAGCACTTAAACACCTCTTGCACTTTCTAGGCACCATATTCACTAGCAGGGACACGATAAATTACTAAAGTCATTGTTATTAGACTGTGGTTTTCATAAGGCAAGGTATATTAATAAATATTCTTTATTGTACCAAAAAACTGACATCGGTATAAAAGAGAGTATCGGTGTTAAAAGGAATGCTCCGTTAGTTTTGGTACGTAGAAAAAATGGGGCTGGGCGTCGTTGGTGCGTTATTGATTTTCGGTAAACGCAAACTAGACGCGTTTCGTGCCTTTCCCAAAATGTTATAAAAAGTGCCTTCAGCGAATAGTCGCGTTTCGTGCGTCCAATTAATTTTATTTATTTTGCTAATCTCGGCAAAAGGTATGGCTTGGAGTGTCATCGAGTTAGAAGCTCGCTTTGCACCACAGCCTGCGTTTTAATAATCTCTGCAACACGACAGCTATGTACTACAAGAGCTTTACATTTTGACCCTTTTTATGTCGTACGTAATAAGAGTTACCATCACAGTTCGAGTGCCTAGCATAATGTGCTCTTGGATGTACATAATATTTTGTACAGGTGAAAGGCACAAGCATTGTCTGGCAAGGACAGAACTGATTCAGGTAATTTATTATAAAATCGAATACAATTTACAACAAAAGATCAAATAGTCATTGCAAGCCGATGTACCGGTATACGCAATCTATTCCTGCTTCTAAGATTTTCACTACATTTTGAAAACTACTTATATCAGCATTCATTATGGTTTCATTAATGTACTGAGAGGTAACCGTGAGGATATTTATTTCTTTGAATAGTTCTCTAAGTGATTCACATACTGCTGTGAAATAGACTAAGCAAGAAGTAGCCACATCCGTCAATTGTCTAATTCTCGTAACTGCATATTCGGCGGAGCTGAGCCAGTTTATTTATGTGGGAGCCCCACTGCAATTTGGAGCCCATTGTAATTTCCAAGAAATACAGTATCATCAATAAATTCTAGTACATTATTGACAATGAGAACTTCTGTATTGGCAGAAGCTACATTTGATAGACTACATTTTATATATTTGGTTTTTGTTGAGTTTAATAAAAGATTATTATATGTGAACTAGTTTAGAATAGCAGATAGAACACTATTTACCTTGTCAATATTTTCACACCGGCGACTAAAATTAAAAATTAAAGAATTATCATCAGCAAACAGTAGTATGCGCCATTTTCTGCACCATGTAGGGCTGATTATTCAGGTATACTAAAATTAAAAGGGGCCCAATATTGAGCCCTGGGGCACCCCAATGTTAACATTGCTGCCTTTAGATTTGACCCCATTCATATCAACAGTCTGTATTCTGTTACCTAAGTAAGTTGCAATCAAATTATGGGCTTTACCTAACTCAATAATGGCACAGCTTGAGGAATAATGTCCGATGGTCGACACAATCAAAAGCTTTTGATAGATCACAGAAGTTCCCAATAGTATCCTGGGCTTTCTCCCATGCGCTAAGAACATGCTTAACCAACGCTACCCCTGCATCTGTATTAGATTTACCTGCTGTAAATCCTTATTGTGAATTATGAAAAATTTCATTGGTCTTAAAATAAAATTGCTATTGATCAAGCGTTATCAAATACTTTACTCAAACAAGATATAGGCCTATAATTCCTCCAGTTAATTTTTTTCACTATACTTGAATAATGGAATTGATTTACTAAATTTCGTCAAGTCCGGAAACACACCTATATCTTACATTGATTAAAAATAAGTGCCAAGTGTGGAACTATTAACTCAATAATACAATAAAATACTTTTATAGATATTCGCCGATAATCTTCTGAGTTTCAAGGGTCGGCAACGCAAGAGTGGCACACCTGATACTGCAAATGTCCATAGGCTACGGTAACTGCTACCTTCAGGCAGGCCGTACGCTTGTTTGCCACCTTAGTGGTATAAAAAAGTTTTAATGTTTAGTTGTTTAAAGGTTTTAACTATTTCACTTGATTGAATATGTGTAAATTGGAAAAGCTCCACTCTTGGTTGTACATTCTCCCTTAATAACTCAGTTATTAAAGTAGTCATCAAATAGATTTGCTACTGGTTTAACAACTGTTACAGTTTGATTTTTATGTTTAATAGATACTCTCACTACTCATTATTCCATGGTTTATCTTTACCTGTTTCGTTTTTAACAATATCCCATACAGCATTTATTTTATTTGTCGACTGCCGTTGAGGCCCGCGTGGCTGAATTCCGACATGCGCGTTACGGCGCCAAGTATATAACGGGCCTCAATTAACGTCAATTAACCCTAGCTAAGACTTAAAAATCGAATTTATTTACATAAAAAACTCATAAGTCTCATAACACAACTGATTTCTCTGTCTACATGTCGAAATTCAAATTATGTTAATTTCTTTATATTACATTGGCTATTGAGTCATCTCTCTTAGACCGCGGCTGTAGGAGTGTGCGTATGTATGTGCCTGGGTAGGTGAATATAACTTTGCGCTTAAATATCCCTTGAACTGCGATTATTATACAGGTGTACATAACTTACAATAATTTAGTCGTAGTTAGATTTTGAGCTAATTTGGACCAGTAGGTAAATTAGAATTTTTTACACTTGCTCTAAAATGGGAAGTCTTTGACTAGGCCAATTGGCAAAATGCCATCGTGCCTAGTTGTTATTTCGTTTAGAAAATAATTCTAATACTTTTATTAGACAAGTACTTACTCAGTTTTACAGGTTCACTTAGAGCACGACTTATAATAGGTACTGGTGGATACAGTCGCATAGATTCCTTTATGCAACATTCTAAGTACCGCATATTAGCGACATCCTCGAAATTGGCCAGTCGTAATGTGTCACCAAATATTTCTTTTTGTTCAGTCAATATTTTGTCCTGGAAATAGATGGGACCGAATCACATCACAGTAACACACCATGCTAATATACACACATATGACTAAACCATTGAATGGATCATGGACATAATGAATTGGTACGTAGGTAGTCTGGTGCATGAAGAAGAATATAGGATACTTTGTACAACCTTAACGTGGGCAGCGGGCTGATGTTGGTGTAGAATAAATGTCCGTCGCGTGAATGGGGATCATGTTGTGAACTTCTACGTTAAAGAAACAAAAGATTTTATAGAATCACAGTATCACAGTGTTGCGATGTTGCAGGAAACATTTACGCCTAAGTTTTATTATTAGACCCTTACTTATGAAATTGCCAATTTTTAATACTTACTCTTTTCTATATATTTTTTTTATATTAAAGCTACGACATGTCTTTTAAAAAGTCAGTTGTTCATTAATTTTCTCGGAATTCGATTTTTCTTAGTGGCCGTTGTTTCTGTAACTACAATTTGATCGTTGCCGTTTCAGAAAATTTCATCTAAACCATCTACCCAGGAGCAATCGGAGATGAAAGCCGATAGTGATAGACTGAAAGCTATATTGAATTATATTTATATGAAATCATTTTGAGACTAGTAGTATGATATATCCATACCGAATCATTTAAGTCAAATTGGAAGGCAAATGAGCTTGAAAAGCGGTACTGAATGAACTCTACCAAATAAAGAACCCGACAACCTTAATCGTTGCGTTAACTTGTCAAATTGGCACACACATGAAATAAATTGTCACTTGTATCAAAAGTGGCTTTCGTATGATAATAGTAAATAATATATTTATTATTTCTGTTTATTTGGTATCTCGATAGTTGTTTGCAGAGTACAAGGTCAACGAATGAAGAATTGAGCATGGGTGACCTAGTGGTGAACTGTCTGCTGCCTGCAGACGATGCCGTAATATTAGCAGAAACACCATCTCTTTCTGAACTGCAAACACTTACTATTTAATGCGAAGAAAACAAAGATAATGGTATTTGAAAGAGAAGAAAGCAGAACCAATGTAAGGATTACGGTTGATGATGAAGTGTTGGAACAAGTGGATAAGTATTATCTTAGGTTTTCGCGATGGTTATCGCGTGTTTTATTTATTTTGTTGAACCTGACGTTTCGAATGCTTTGCAGCGTCCGTGGTCGCAGGAAGACTGTGGATGAGATTGTATATCTTGGATGCGCTTTCAGCAGGGATGGAAGGCACAACGCTGATGTGGGAAGACGAGTGAGTGATGGGAATAGTGTGAGTACTTGAGCCAGAAGGCACAGCTCGCTATACACAATGCAGAACTGGTCCTAACATTGATTATGGAAGCGAGAGCTGGGTATGGCAGACAGTGCATGAAAGAAGGATAAACACGGTCGAAATGCGAGCGTTGCGCTAAATTTGCGGCGTAACGCTTGTAGACCGTATTCGCAATAATGATGTTAGAAACAGAGTTGGTCTGAAAGAGAGCGTCGGTGTTAAAATAAGAAGAAGCATCCTCCGTTGGTTCGGACATGTAGAAATAATGCAAGATGAAAGAATGACGGAGCAGATAGATAACGCAAAAGTGGAGGGATGTAGGAACCGAGGAAGGCCAAGACTTAATATGACCAAATTGGTCGTGTTCTATCACAAGGTGATGTCAGGAGCCTTAGAAACCGATGAGCGTAAATGAGAAGAGCAATGAATGTTAAAGAAGCGAGCGAGGTGTATAAGGATCGAGTCACGTGGCACTCGCTTCTCTATGCCTACCCCGCTAAAAGGGATTTGGTGTGAAGTTATAGATAGACAGATAGATAGTAAATGATCATCGTACTTGTTGGAGGCAGCCAAAATAGATTACAAACGCAGATTGCGTCAAAAAAAACTACTTTGAGTGTGCGGTGGATCTGCTCTGGCATTATTCATTACAGCGTCTTGAAACCTGGCACTACAATTATTGTGGAGGTGTACTGTAAACAACTTTAATGGTTAAACAACTGAGACAATTGCTATAGTCCACTTATTTACGACTACGCTCGTCCGCCGGCTGTACAACAAACTATCTCAAAACTCCAGGAGTTACGATTGGAAACTCTTCATCTCCCATGATACTCATCCTTGTTTGATAACATTACAATGTAAAATTTCAAATCCGGTAAAGTGGCGAAGAACGCCTTAAAAGAGTTAATTAATTCCCGAACCCAGAATTTCTATAGCAGTGTATACGTAGACTAATTTATATTTTACATTTATAAAATGTATGAATATATTTTTTCGGTCTTAAACAGTAATTTCATAGATAAATGCTAATATTTTTACTTTACGTATACGAAAACAATGCTCCTTAGTCTTGTGCTAATTCGACTCGATTATCACTAGCACACTGGAGTAAAAGATATAAATGTCTGTCTTTTAATGTATCGAATTCTATGTTTTTATGTGTAAAAAAGTACCAAATAACTTTCTTTGTGTAGTAATGAAGATATGTCACGATCTGTTCTGTTTTCATCAACTATTTGATACTGACTGTATACACTCAATTTACCTCTTTATACACAACATTGCACAAGTCACTGACTTGAAAAATATCTGTCTGGGTTGAAATTCAAAAAATTCTTTCTTATCTCTCCATTTCTCCTGCATTTCCAAAGGAACCTCTTGATGAATCAGTGAATTAGTCAGGAACTCCATTTCAATTAATATAGATATATTAACATATTAATTTTGAAAAACGCTGAAACTACTTTTTTGACCTCTTGAGAGACAATTGCGTGTATATTTACTAAGTCTAAAGTAGCTCACTTTAAAAATATCAATTTCTTAACACTTCAACTTTCAATTCAAGAAATATTTTGACCCCCATTACACCCTTTAAGGGGTGAAATTTTTGGAAACGCTGCAATTACTTTTTTTGGATTCTAATAAAGAGTATCTGTACAAAGTTTCAAATCACTAACTTCAAAACATATTTCTACTCCATACAAAGTGTCAACCCACTTTTCAGCCCCCTAAGTGTGGAATTTTGAGAAACCTCAAAATTACTTTTTTTATGTCTGGATTGAGAGTATATTTACAAATTCTAAAGTAGCATACTTTAAAAAAAATCTTAATAGTTCAACTTTTAATTCAAGAAATACTTTTGATCCCCATTACACCCTTTAAGGGATGGAATTTGAATACGCTGAAATTATTTTTGTTGGATTCTAATAGAGAGTATCTGCACTAAGTTTCAAAAAATCCTTTCTTATCTCTCGTGAGTACAAAAGTAACCTCTATGCAAAATTTTAGCTTTCTAGGTTCAATGGTTTGGTCTGGGCGTTGATGAGGCAGTGAATTAGTCAGGAACTCCATTTTTATTAATATAGATTTTGCATGTGGATCGATATATAAATTCTAGGAGGATTATGTTTTCGTTATATTACATGTAGTATGTATATACCTATTAGTATATTTCTGTTATAGGTTTTATTATACATGGATTTTAAATTTATTGGATTTGCATTACAGATCTACAATCGGCTCTGAGACATTTTTCAAGCGAAAATTTATATATTCTTAAAGTAACAACTTTCAATTATATTTACCTGTACTTGTTTATTATCTGCCAGCAACATAAGACAAAAAGTCAATCCAGAAGCAGTGGTATCGTGACCCTGTGAATGAAATGACGGCTACGTAAATTCTTAGCGCAATATTTGGTTTGGTAGGCTGTACCTATCAATCTAAGGGTTGTACGTTTCATAATGATCTGGAACGGCGTTAATTTAATACTAGATGTAGGGTACGCATCGCGCTAGAATATTCCTAGTATTGTTATAATTTTATTTAAATAAGTAGTAGGGTGGGAAAATCTAAATTGTGTTTTACTTTACAAATATTTCAAATGTTAAATTATCATTTGAAAATATTCATTTAACTAAGTACTTCGTTTGTCAAATTTGCAATTTTATAAAATACACGCTGCCCTAACCAAGTAAAATGCGTAGAATTCGGTTCTGCCGCGGCACGCTCACTTCGCTCGCTCGGCTCGTGCGTTGGGGTCGCAGTTCTAACCTAACCTAAACCATTTCTGTTCAATTGCCCTACCCTACTAATAATTGATGGTTTTGTACTGAAAGTAACATTTTTTTTATTATTTACGCACATATTTTCTCTGGTACCTAATAAATATCTGCCTGTCTAACTTTTTAGGCGGTATAATTTTCAGTTATATATCTTTTAAACAATATATATTTTTATAGGTATATACATTTTGATTGATATGTCTTTTCAACAGTACAATTTTTAATGGTATACTGTTTGACGTGTATACCACACAACTTGTACAGGAGGTGATATTTAGTTTACATAAACGATACAAAAATGATTTTATGCTTTTTAAAATGAAAATTTTATGAACAAATAAAACAAATCGTAACAATTATGTCAAATCAACATTAACTTATGAACGTTATTAAAATGAAAATATATTATAATATTTTTTAAATTATATAGTTTTTTAAGAGATATAGGGCGCGTCGAACCAGCCTGTCTGAGGAAGTACGTGCACCTCACAAAAAACCGCAGCCAAATAACAACTCCGTGGAGGGTTGTTGTGTTCCTGCGTGTGAGTGAGGTCACCAGTAAGCTCTGGCTGTGTTAGCAGTAGAGGAGGCATCGCGCGAGTGATATTTAATGTACTACAAGCGTTCATAGGCTATGGTTACATCAGGTGGGCCGTATGCTTTATGCCTTCCGACGTTGTATAATATTTATATATATATATAAACCGCTTACAGTTGCAGATACAAAAGCGCTTACAGATATCACACGCAAAAAGATAAATACTTCTCACTCGGTGGGAAGTATGGTTATTTGCCTCACGACGTTGAATAAAAAACATAAATCTTTGCTTCTGGCCAAATATCAAGACTATAAGTGAGTACTAGTTAACTATAAGTAATCCTATAGGATTTGATTTGTGATTTCTTGCCTTGAATACTGACAGACTGATATGAATAAAAATGGCATTATTTTTCTGTACCTAATTGTGACTCTTTCGAATTTTCATACTTTTAGGTCTTTACAACTTTTCCCCCCAGTAAATTTTCTATGAGATCTTGTTTCTTAGCAAGTATTTTATAGATCTTGCTTCAATAGTAAGAAAACTATAAATCTTGGTTTGTATATAGTAACAGACAACAACAAAAATAGTATTTTTTAGACATTTCCTGCACTTTAAGACATTTCTACTTACAAAATTTCTTATATATTTCATATATATATATTATACAACGTCGGAAGGCATAAAGCATACGGCCCACCTGATGTAACCATAGTCTATGAACGCTTGTAGTATAAAAAGTGACAGTAGTTCTTTTTGAACAGAAAATCACAACACTGCTCTGCTCAAATTAACACTTGTAAAGTACCAATTACTAAAATTACTTGGCGTCAAACAACTTATATTTATTTTCTATTCTATATCATTTCGTCATTTCGGGAGTTTTAGGAACCGGCGCAGAGTAAGCGAGTCATGTGACGCTCGGTTCTTCTGTATACCCCGCAAGAGACTTGGCATAGACCCTCAATATAGATCTTAATAGGTTACATAATAAATAATAAGCTTGCTTAAATTGAGCAGCCAGAACCCGTTATATACGTTTTCCCATACATTTCGCGGTCGTATACGACTACCCGGGTTTCGAAGGGTTAATTTATTTTTACAGGTTGCCCTGTTTCGATGTATGAAGTTATCTGTACAATTCCTGCTGTAATACAAATAATCAAGTTCAAACAAAATATGGCGGCACCATCAAAAAAATTAAAAATTAACGAAGTGACCTATACTTTGCTGAACGGAAACATATATGGTTAAAATTTTTGTACCTATCAAAGGAAATTAAAATTGACGATGTCATAGGATAATACTATCGTGTTCTATCATCATCATTATCTCAGCCTGTATTCGTCCACTGCTGAACATAGGCCTCCCCTCTAGAGAGGGGGATTTTGCCATAGTTGCCACGCTTGGCAGGCGGGTTGGCAACCGCAGTAAGTTGTTAAAGTACGCAGGGGATCTCCTGGATATTTCCCTTAGTCGCCTTTTACGACACCCACGGGTTGAGATGGGGTGGCCTATTCTTACGCCGAGGCCACACGGCCACGGTGTTCTATCAGAATGTAATATAAGAAGCCATAGAAATCGGCGAACGTACATAAGAAGAGCAATAAATGTTAAAGAAGCGAGTGAGGTATCTAAGGATCGAGTCATGTGGCGCTCGGTTCTCTCTGACTACCCCGCAAGGGATTACGCCTGAAGTTATACGTACATATTATTATTATACATACAATATAAAGGTTATGCTTGCCTCAAACATAAAAGTGTCAACTTCTTCTTGAATGCCTGTACTATCAATAAGCCCGTCCTTCTCTGCAAAAATTAGTAAATCTAACATTGCTGTCTTCTTCCTCTTTGATGTCAGCTTGTCATTATCCAGAGAATTGTCATCGCAAGAAATCCCGTTACTATCGATATAGTCTCTTCTTGCCTTAATTACCCTTTTCGTAAAATCACGAACGGTGTTTAAACTTTCCCTTTGTTTTCGTCCGGGTAATGACAGGTTAAAAGCGATATTTGAGTGATAATAAATTCTAGTAACTCTATGTACCAATAATTTTCCAAGCTCATAAATGGCTGATTTATAAATATTCGCCGCAGCTGAAGTTTCGCTTGAAAGTTGAGTACCCATTGCTGTTTCTGAAAATTTGTTGATATTATAAGTAAACAGAGATTACAATATACACAAGTAAATTTATAAAATAACCTAATTTTTGAACCGATTGAAAATTATTACACACCACACATATAGAGTCCTCGAATTCCTGTTGTGAAATTTTAATTGTATACAATCAAGTAATTTTACCAAATAACTTGATTAACTTGACTACGCGCATGATTCGATGCGCACTTGACCGGCTCTATTATTTAGGAAATTAAATAAATAAATTTCTTGAAAAAAAAAATTGTGAATGTACTGCCATGCAATTCTGTAGAGCAAACATCCTTACATCCTCGGAAACATCGGCTGTCATAGCCTTGAACACAAAATTGCAATTCCTTAGTGTCGCTTTTCATGGTTGTGCGACACTAGCGCCGCAAGGCTGCGTTTGGAATTGGAATTCTACAAGGCAAACAGCCTCTCGTACGCTTACAGCCTTATAGAATACCAAATAAAAAGTTGTAATCGCAGCAGACGATGTCAAAGCTGTGCCATCTGTGATCACAGTGACGCACACAGCCATTACGAGTTGCTTAGAGAATTGTATGGCTGGTCATAAGTATTCTTACAAGTGAATATATATGACAATGCTTATGGACGGTACTTTTCAGCATCGTATGAAAACATAACTTCCAACATCTAATATTGATAGACATGAACTATAACAACTGATACATACGCACTATAATATATAACCCCTGGAGCTCCTTACACCACCTTATGATGTTATTAGAAGGGGAAGGACTCACCTATCACGATCAGTTTGGAATCGTCCTGATAGACAAGTCTTGACCAACGTCGGCTCTTACATCCTTCCGCTTTATCGATTTTTAACTGTTTTGGCATTCTTTACTTTTTGATTATTTCTATATGTCCAAACCAACGGAGTATACTACTTCTTATCTCAACACTGATACTCTCTTCCAGACCAACTCTCTTTCTTATATTCTCATTGCGAACTCGATTGACATGGGTTACGTCGTTGAATATGCGCAACGCCTGTAGACCGCGTTTATCCTACTTTCATGATCTACCACCATACGCAGTTCTCACTTCCATACATTAGCGTTGGGATCAGCATCGTGTTTTTTTATTTTTATTCAACGTTGGGATGCATGCAAGCATACGGCCCACCTTATCTAAAGTGGTTACCGTTTAGAGTTTACATTAACAAGCATTAGAGCGCACGTATCTCTCCTGTCGGTTATGCCGATCGTAAACATTTTTTTATAGATTAGAACATTTTATAGCTCTATGTACCTACCTAGTCTTGCCATAAATACTGAAACAAAGAAAAAAAAATTCTATTGCAAATAACATTAGCGAGTGGGCTGAGAACTTTGGCTTAAAAATCAACGCAGCGAAATCTCAAAGTATAGTAATAGGTAGTCCCTACTTTATTTCATTGATTCAATCGGGTGCATTTCCTAAGGTCGTTTGCAGTAGCACAGTAATACCTTATTGCTCTACGGTAAGGAACCTGGGAATTGTCATGGACCAGACACTCTCATGGGGGCCTCACATCAATGAAATAAGTCGCAAAATTTTCACCTCGCTACATTCATTGAGACGCCTTCAAAACTTTCTTCCTGTGGAGACCAAAGCGATGCTGGCTCGTTCCCTTCTCCTACCCCTTATTGACTATGCCGACGTAGCCTTTCTTGACCCTTCTGAAGAATTACTGGATAAATTAGACAGACTTCAAAATCAGGCAATTCGATATGTTTTTGGTCTTCGTAAATATGATCATATCTCTCAGTTTCGGCAGCAGCTAACTGGCTACCTATAAGGCATCGTCGCAACATACACATTCTCACCTCTCTATACAATACCCTTTTCAATCCCTCTTCTCCAATATATCTACAGGAGAGGTTTCATTTTCGGAAAGTAGACGAACGCTTACGACGTAGCGGAAATCCATTACTGAAGGTCCCGGTCACATTTACAAATACGTTTTGGCACTCATATACGGTACAAGCTGCACGCATGTGGAATGCACTTCCTCTGGATATCAGGCTTTCCCAGACTGTGAGCTCCTTTAAAATTAAATTAAACAAGCTATATGGTACTCCCGCATCGAGTTGAGGTAGGGTAGGTTGTAATTATGTAGTTATGGTTTATTTATGTGTACCAGTATTATATATATAATATTATTATATATAATGTGTGTATTCGTTATTTATTTTATTCATTTTTTTTTTGTTTTGTTTTATACAATAAGGTTGTTTATTGTATGAAATGTGTTAGTAATCGATCGATCTCTTCGATCCCTTTTCTCACCGCCGTTCATTGCTCCATTCAGGAACTCTAAAGCAATGGTTGGCTGGAAGAGATTCCTTGAAGGAATAAGCCCGCCTTTGCAAATCATGTAATTCTTACACTTGTAATTGTAATTGTAAATAATGCAATAAAGTTATATATATATATATATATATATATATATATATATATATATATATATATATATATATATATATATATATATAACATTTATTACTTTTACAGTGTGTTAGTTTAATACGAGGGTCATTTGAAAAGTTCTTAGCCTAACATGGTTAAAGTCATTGGTTTTTTTATAACTACCCTCATTTTGTAGTTACATTATTTAGCAACAAGTATGCACAGTGTAGTTTATTCACAGTAACTCATTATTCGTTAACACGTGATACCGTAAGTCAAGTCAGAGTTATTTTTGAAAATGGATAAAATTGAACATCGTGCAGTGATAAAATACCTGAATTTGAAAGGTTTAACTCCAAAAGCTATACACGAAGACATGTCTGCTACTTTGGGTGAGTCCGCTCCTTCGTATGCGACTGTTAAAAACTGGGTGGCAGAGTTTAAACGTAGTCGTGAGACCATTCAAGATGAGCCCCGTAGTGGCCGGCCTTCGACTGCTTCCACTGATCAAAACAAAGAAAAAATCTGTGATTTAATTTTATCTGATCGAAGTTTGACTGTCGAGGAGATAGCTAAGACTGTAGGCATCACATCTGAGTGAACACATCATATAATTACTACTGAACTTGGATTCTCTAAGGTGTCTGCGCGGTGAGTACAGCGACTGCTTTCAGTGGAACAAAAACGCAACCGACTCACAACTTCTCGCGACTGTTTAGAGTTATATGAAGCTGACCCAATAGAATTTGTTGAAATATTTATAACCATGGATGAAACCTGGGTTCACCACAATACACCCGAGACAAAAGAACAGTCAAAACAATGGAAAAGAGCAGGATCGCCCACCCCAAAGAAGGCAAAGGTGGTTTTATCGGCAGGCAAAGTAATGGCATCCGTTTTTTGGGATACAAAGGGTATAATTCTCGTGGATTATTTAAAAAAGGGTGAAACAATAAACTCCGATTACTATTGCAACCTGTTGCGTCGTTTGAGAGAAGAAATCAAGGAAAAACGTCCAGGTTTATTGAGAAGAAAAGTCTTGTTTCATCAGGACAATGCGCGCGTTCACACCTCTGTGCAATCCATGGCAGAAATCAATGTGGCTTCGAATTGTTACCTCATCCCCCATATTCACCGGATTTAGCACCGTCCGACTTTTATCTGTTCCCAAAGCTGAAAAAATTTTTAGGTGGTAAACATTTTTTTACAAATGAAGAGGTCATAGCCGCCGTGGACGCTTATTTTGAGGAGTTAGACGAAGATTTTTTTAAAACGGATATCGAAGCCTTACCGAGTCGATGGAAAAAGTGTTTTGAGCTCGTAGGAGAGTATGTTGAAAAATAAAAATAAACTCAAAATCGTGTGGTTTCATTAAGTATGTTAGGCTAAGAACTTTTCAAATGACCCTCGTACATAAATATAAAACGTTTTAAAATATAAAAAGCTTATTCGAAGTGGTCTCCATTGGCTGCCATACAGCCCTTTAAACGTTGAGGCCAGTTATCAATAGAAGCACGCACTCTTTCCATGGGAAAATTCTTCACAGCCAATCGTACGGATTGTTTAAGCGACTCCAAATTATCATGGCGTTTAGAGCAAGCCGTACTCTCTAAAACTGACCATAAATCATAATCCAGCGGATTAAGATCGGGACTAGACGACGGCCAGTCTTCAGCTCTGATGAAGTCCGAAACGTTCGTTTCCAACCAAGACTGCGTAGACCGAGCTTTATGACCTGGCGCCGAGTCTTGCTGGAACCATTCTTGGTTATTGAACATGGTGTTGTTAAGGGGCTTCACTACCTTCTCAAGAATGGTATCTTGATACACTTGTGCCGATGTTTTGATACCTTTTTCACAAAAGTATGGCTCAGTCACTCCTTCATAGCTAATACCCCACCAAACCATCACTGAAGTGGGATAGTGCCCACGTTGCACTCTGTCGACTAATTGGAAAGCTTCCTTAGAGCTTTGAGCATAAATACGGTCATTTTGTTTGTTAAATGTTGCTCAATTGTAAAATGTTTCTCATCCGTAAACAAAATTTTTCTGTGACGTCCCTTTGCGTACCGCTTCAGTAGTTGTTTCGATTTTACCACCCTATTCTTTTTTAAATTATCAATTAAGAAATGACCAGTATGTCTCTTATGGGCTGCAAGTCCTAAGCCATCTTTTAAAATACGCGACATGGTTCTAGGTGCTATCTCCATCTCCCGAGACAAAATCTTTTGCTTTCGGACAGGATTTCTTCGAATTATTTCCCTAACTGCTGTGACCACCTTTTTCGTACGAACACTACGTGGACGGCTAGATCTTTTTCTGTCACAAATAGAGGAGGTCTCATTGTACCTATTAATAGCCCGGTACACAAATATTTAACTAATACCAAGCGTATGGAGAGTTTTAAAAATTGCATTTGGCTCCATATCTACTTTGTGTAATGCAATCACAGCGATTCGGTTCTCTTTATCACCCCACTCCATTTTAATATCGCAAAATATTGTACAATGTATTGGCGCCAAAATGAGAATACGCAATGAACAATCATATAAAAATGACAGATTCCAAATTCAAATGTAATATTTTGTTTATTTTTAATTGGAACAGTATTTATGGCCAGACTAAGTATATAGCTCTATATCATAGATTTGCATCTATGGTATAGAGCTATTATACTGGTAGTAATGTCAACAGTCTAGGGAGTTGGGTACTTCCCCAGTTGCACTACTTTGATGCGCCCTACCTGTCTTAAAACACCCAGATCAATACAAACAGACATGTACACACAAATGTTTGTCTGTCATGTCACACAATTGTTGTCCTGTGTGGGAATCACAAATATTAAATTGGCATTGCTAATTACTTCGCCACTGAACTCATTTAAGTATATCTTGTATCCGAAGGTTGATTCATATTGATTATTTTGAAATAAAAACTGAAGTACAAAAAAACATTTCATGTCTATGTTACGGACTATGGAAGGGCATAATAATTACGTAGATACTATCATTGATAAATGATTGTGTGTACTGTCCGTTTGTCAGTTTAAATGACATACCGCAAATGGAACTCAAAGTGAACTCCGATAGAACTGGTACAATGTCCACGGCTCTCGTCGAACTCACTTCCAATGTTTTAATTAACCGACTGCTGTTCTCTTCCAAAATTATGAAGAACTGACGGAGAATATTGAAATGAAAAGTGGGAGTGAGAATCTTCCTTCGCTGATGCCATTTAGAACCTGCAAAATATTTTTTACTAAGTAGAATATACCTGACTTACAAAATCAGTCAAGCGTGAGTCGATGTTGCATTCTGAGAATTCCGTTCATTATTTTATTTCGTACGTTAATAATTTAAACATTTTTCATGGTCAAGGAAAAATTAGGATTTTTTTATACAACGTACGACGAAAATACGTACGGATCACAAAAGCTTACAATACAGGAAATGTCGCCCGGGGGTTGACATTATTCCTACTGCTAACAAAGCAGCTTTTTAGGACCCTATTGCCAATCGTACACATCAATCGTTCAGGGATTTGGTTACACCTAACAGATCACGATGGACAAAGAAGTCAGCCGTTTTCTGTAAGGTACGTAAGGGAATACTTTGAACTGATTTGATGTCCCACGGAACAGGTACAAGGAATAGAAGCTTTTGTATTTGAATTATCTGTATGTATCGCAAGGCATCACAAATGAAAACCGCTTACAGTTGCAGATACAAAAGCGCTTACAGATATCACGCGCAAAGATAAATACTTCTCACTCGGTGGGAAGTATGGTTATTTGCCTCACGACGTTGAATAAAAAACATAAATCTTTGCTTCTGGCCAAATATCATGACTATAAGTGAGTACTAGTTAACTATAAGTAATCCTATAGGATTTGATTTATGATTTCTTGCCTTGAATACTGACAGACTGATATGAATAAAAATGGCGTTATTTTTCTGTACCTAATTGTGACTCTTTCGAATTTTCATACTTTTAGGTCTTTACAACTTTTCCCAGTAAATTTTCTATGAGATCTTGTTTCTTAGCAAGTATTTTATAGATCTTGCTTCAATAGTAAGAAAACTATAAATTTTGGTTTGTATATAGTAACAGACAACAACAAAAATAGTATTTTTTAGACATTTCCTGCACTTTAAGACATTTCTACTTACAAAATTTCTTAAAAATTAACCAACTGTACCCTGTACAGATCGGGAGCCGAAAACAGATAGACTGCAGATATAATAATATAACAGTGAAATGACAAATTTCGTATTTTCCCTATACATGGCATATATGACTTTCCTTCTTGCCAATTTTTTTAAGTTGCCTAGAAGTTTTGATTTATGGGCTCTTCTATTTCCTGCAGGAGAATAACATAAGTGGCACTTGTCGGGTGTACTTTTGGTTACACAAATAACTTCTTTTAGCTCTACACAATTTTATAATTTGTTACAATTTTATAAGTTGGGGGTCATGTGCCAGAAGCGTGCTCGTTCGCGACCCGCCAATCAGTCGATTGCTATTCTGGACCAAGAGCGCACCGATGTGCGGATTAAGCCGTCCCCCGTAGGCGACGCGCACCGATCCGCCCCCGTCGGTGCGAATTTAGCTGCATGAGGCGGTGGGGGTCGCCACCCACCACGCAGCGCCAATTCCGGTGGGATGAGGGGAGTCGAGTTCCGCATAGGCACGTGGAATGTGAGAGGTGGATTGAATGATAAGACGAATGAACTGATAGACGTAATGAATGATAGACGTTTGGATGCTTTGTGTGTGACAGAGACTAAGCACAAGAGGAGCGACGCCGATGACCTGCCCGGTGGGATGATGGCCCTATGGTCTGGGGTAGACCGGGACGATCATGCCAGTGCCGGTGTAGGTGTCGTACTCTCCTCTCGCTTAGCTACTGGTGTAAGAGATTACTGTTTGGTAGGGCCTAGACTTCTCTGGGTTCGTATTAAACTGGGCATTACGCGAGTATTTCTGGTTGCAGAATACGCTCCCGTAAGCTCAGCGTGTGCTCAAGAACTGGAGAAGTTTTGGGAATCTGTAAGGGATGTTCTGGACTTAGCTGAAGGGAATGAAAGAGTGATTATGTGTGGAGATTTGAATGGATGAGTTGGGACCAAGCGATACAGCTATGAAGCTGTTCTTGGTCCGTATGGAGATAAGAGAGTGAACGAAGCAGGTAAGTCAATACTAGATTTATGTATGGAACGAAACCTCCTCGTGTCGAATACTTTATTTCATCATAAGGATATTCACACGTATACATGGAGAAGGAATGACCAAAAAAGTGATTGATTTGATTTTAATAGATAGACGTCTCCGAAATGTTATAATGGATACAAGAGCCTTTAGAGGCCCCACTCTTGAGACGGACCACTACCTCGTGGTTAGCCGGTTTGTGGGCCTTTTTAGGAAGTGTAGGCACTGGCGAGTGCGTATCCCTTTCGGAGATCATGAAAGGATAAGGAGCGAAAAATTGCAAGATGAAAGTGTAAGGAGAACGTAAGTGCGTCTGGTAAGTGAGAGACTTGCAAATGCAAGTGGATGATTGTTGGAAAGTTTTGAAAGAAAGTATGGTGGATAGTGCAAAAGAAGCTTGTGGATGCGCAAAGAGACGTAAAGCAGCGAAAGGAGATGCCTGGTGGGATGCAGAGATTGAATCATCCGTAGCAAGAAAGAGGAAAGCTTGGCTGGATTACGTATCATCTTTGCCCTTAAATGAAAATATGAGAGAAAAGAAGAAAGAAATGTACCGTTTATGCAAGAATGAAACCAAGGCCTTAGTGAAAGAGAAGCGTGAAAGACAAATTATGAATGTGGAAGAGAGGCTGAAGAAAAACTTCGAGGCAAATACCAAACTCTTTTGGAGAGAGGTAAAGAAGTCTCGGAGTAGTTCGTCGGCATTCAGAATGGATAAGATAAAGTCTAAAGCTGGTGTCATTCTTGCGAATACTCCGGAAGTGTTAGAACGGTGGAGTGAATATTTTGAGGAAATGTATGAGTATGCCTCGGACGCTGACAATGAGAGTGAGTCGAATGCTTACTCCACAGTGACGGCGTCCGACGAAGGCATAACTATGGATGAGATCGAATGGTCGATACGAAGCTTGAAAAATAGAAAATCAGCGGGAATTGATCTGATCACAGCTGAGATGATCAAATTAGGTGGCACTTACGTCCGGGACGCCTTCTGGTACTTATGCAACCTATGCTGGAGAACTGGAAGGGTCCCAATGGACTGGAGACGCGCAGTCATCGTGCCCTTGTATAAAGGCAAGGGGTCACGCATGTACTGCGCCAGCTATAGGGCCATCAGTTTGATCAGCTTAGCAGCAAAAGTATATGGAAAGGTGATTGAAAGGAGAATGAGGGTGCAATCCGATTAAATGCTGTGGGACGCACGAGGAGGTTTCCGAAATGGAAGGGAATGTACGGATCAAGTTTTCTCGCTCCGCAATATCGTAGAGAAGCATCTGGCCATAGACCAGAAGGTTTTCTGCGGTTTTGTGGATCTTGAGAAAGCCATTGATAGGGTTGTGCGAAAGGAATTGTGGGACATATTGCCGATATATGGGATTGACGGTTCACTGCTCCGTGGTGTGCAGTCCACTTACAAGGATTGATTAGCATGTGTGCGGATAGATGGTGGCATGTCACCCTGGTTTGATGTCAAAATTGGTGTCAAACAGGATATGCTATCTGCTAGGCTGTATATCCAGTATCTTGATAGTTGTCTACAGAGAATAAGGTCAACGAATGTGGGATTGCGCATGGGTGACCTAGTGGTGAACTGTCTGCTGTATGCAGACGATGCCGTGCTATTAGCAGATACACCATCTGAACTGCAAACACTGGTCACAATGATGAAAGACGAATGTATGGAGAAAGGCTTACTACTGAATGCGAAGAAAACAAAGATAATGTATTTGAAAGAGAAGAATCCAGAACTAATGTAAGGATTACGATTGATGATGAAGTGTTGGAACAAGTAGATGCGTTTGTATATCTTGAATGCGCTTTCAGCAGGGATGGAAAGTACACCGCAGATGTGGAAAGACGTGTGAGTGCTGGGTGAATGGAGCGTTGGGAAAACTTCTTGGCAGTAAAAACCTGAGCCAGAAGGCACAACTCGCTATACACAATGCAGTGTTGGTCCCAACGCTAACTTATGGAAGCGAGAGCTGAGTATGGCAGAAAGAGCATGAAAGTAGAATAAACGCGGTCGAAATGCGAGCGCTGCGCAAAATTTGTGGCGTAAGGCGTGTAGACCGTATTCGCAATGATGATGTTAGAAACAGAGGTGGTCTGAAAGAGAGCGTCGGTGTTAAAATAAGAAGAGGCATGCTACGTTGGTTCGGACATGTAGAAAGAATGCAAGATGAAAGAATGACGAAGCAGATATACAATGCAAAAGTAGAAGGATGTAGGAGCCGGGGAAGGCCAAGACTTACCTACCATGACCAAATTGGTCGTGTTCGATCAGAAGGTGATGTCAGGAGCCCTAGAAACCGGCGAGAGTGTATGAGAAGAGCAATGAATGTTAAAGAAGCGAGTGAGGTATGTAAGGATCGAGTCACGTGGCGCTCGGTTCTCTCTGCCTACCCTGCAAGGGATTTGGCGTGAAGTTATAGATAGACAATTTTATATCTGTCGTAATACTGTCTATTGCTACTTCTGAATGATCGATAATAGTGTTATTTTCCGACGAAACAAAATTTTATAGAACGGACTCATACACCTTTTCGGTAATTTATACCCATAAAAAATCTAATTAGTGGAGCCATTTTCTATTATTTTTTTTAATTGATTTTACATTATATATAGGTGTAGAAATAAGACATGAATAAAGGGGAGGCCATGGACAAAAGTAGATGTACAAAACTACACTAACAAGAGATTTAAAATAAAAGATGACAATCAAACTCCGCCAATCTTTTATCACAACATACCCTTGCTTAGCAGCAGACCATCCCCGAGCCACGGCGCCAGAAAAGTATAAATGGTACTTTTATCATTGTGCTTTATCGTAGATATAACCACCTGTAAAAGATTACGG
This sequence comes from Pyralis farinalis, assembly GCA_947507595.1. Taxonomy (NCBI): domain Eukaryota; kingdom Metazoa; phylum Arthropoda; class Insecta; order Lepidoptera; family Pyralidae; genus Pyralis; species Pyralis farinalis. The sequence goes on from OX382259.1 coordinate 26,494,041, forward strand.
TTATTTAATATTCATTTTACACATTTAAATGTATCTAAATATGGTATTAAGAAGTCACTCGCGCGATGCCACCTCTGCCGGTAACACAGCAACTCCTTGGGAGCTTACTGGTGACTCACTCACACGCAGGAACACAACAACCCTCTAGGTAGTTGTTATTTGGCTGCGGTTTTCTGTGATGTGGAGGTACTTCCCCAGCCGGTATAATATTAATATATATATATATATATATACACAACCTTTTTTATTGTCTCTATGTACAAAAAGTAAAAATGTTTCTTACTTATATAGATTACCAACCATTTATAGTTATATATAGCTAATCCTTGGTGAGCTTTCGTTATCAGACTATAAATATAATAAATAAAAACATTTTACTAAATAACCGCATTTGTACTTCCAGTAAAGTTAGTAAAGATTTAAAATGCTGTTGTCATATATATTTTACAGATATGTATTTATTTTTATATGCATATTTTTTCTGTATATATCTTTGATGCGCCCTACCTTTTTTTAAAAGCCTTGAAATAATATCAATGCAAGTGTATCTAGACGCTATTACAAGTATCAATATTGACATATAATGCAATATGATCCATTCACAAATTATTGGTGGAATATTCAGATATAAGTACAAAAAATATTATTAGGATCAAACAGGTAGGATCAGACAGGTCGAGCTATACATAAGAAGCATGACTCTATAATTTGATCTCTCATTGTCGGTACACTACACATAGTCAAATATCAACCAGCTATGTGGAACTTTACTATACTTATGAAATTTCCAATTTTTTTATATTAGCTCGGCATAGTGGCTCCCTTTCGCCTGATGGTAAGCGAGGAGCCCAAATTGCAGCGGCAACTGACAAAGGACTACAGTGTTCTGTCAGTTGACGTTACCGTACTGCCCGCAAGGTGCTTCTTCATGCTTCGTTTGAAGGATTCCATATGTAGGAAGGAGGAAACCCATGTGCAGGCAAATCGTTCCACTTTTTAATAGTACGACAGAGGTAGGAGTTGCCGAACTTTTTAGTACGAGAAGAAATGTCCTCAACAGTGGAATGATGACATTGCAAGCCTGCACGTATGGTTTATTCTATGACGGAACTGAGAGGGCGGGATAAGGGAAACAGTTCTTCAGAGCACTCACCATGGTACAGGCGGCCAGATTAATTATGCAGGCACGTGTTGTGTAAAGATATTGCTATTACGTGTATCTATGAAAAATATTTCCACCATTAATCGTTAAGTAGATAGGGACTAATGTTTTGCAATACCTATATTTTTTAATCTAACTAAAAATGCATAGTTAAACACATACAATACACAAGCATGGAAATTACTTTGAAATAAATAAGTATTGTCCCTTGTCTGTATTGTCCAGAAAATGTCAAGTACGGCGGTCATGAAATAGAAAAGTATTTTTACACCACGATTGGTGATAAGCAGTTACTATAGCCTAAAGATACTCATAACATCAGGTATATCACTTTAATCCTGGTCTTGAACCCTGTAAATATTTCTCACGCCCTTTTTAAAGAATAATTAATAGATTCAGGCGTTATTTTGATAGGCCTGGTGGCCGTGTGGTTAGAAATGACTATGTTAACACCAAGACTCGTGCGTTCTATTCCCACACAGGACCAACATTTGTGTGTATGAAAATGTCTGTTATTATTGGTCTGGTCTCTTATACCCATAAGAGTGGCAGGGCGCATTGAGCAGTCAGAACCCGTTATATACGTTTTCCCATACATTTCGCGGTCATATACGACCACCCGGGTTTCGAAGGGTTAAGGTAGCCGGGATGTACCTCCTCACAACAAACGGTAACCAAATAACAAGTCTTTGGATATTTGTTGTATTCCTGCACGTGTTCTTCCTGCTTTGTACGTATTCATAGGCTGCGGTGAACATTAACGGCTAACGACTTTACATTCGGCGGGCCGTATGTTGTATGCCTCCCGACGTTGTACAAAGAAGTCAACTTTACAGGCAATTTGATTAACACTACTTTGTGTACTTCCGCCGCCAGTTTGCTCATGCGTAGTCTTACGATCCTAAGCATGCCCCAAATGTTTACCATTCAATAAGCCATATATACTTGAGTATAAGTTTTATCTTTTTCATACTTTATAGACGTTTGCAGAACTTACTTCTACATCATTTGGATTGTGTATGTTCACTGAGCAACGTGGAAACGCAAAGAATCTGTAAATATCTCCATATTTCCTTACGTTCAGTCGTCCTACTTTAAATAGTTCCACTGAAAACAATGCCATACTTACACGTTCATTATAATTATTAGCCGAAATTGTATTCGCTTTGTTCAGTGTTCATGTTCAAAAAGGAATAAGTGAATGCAGCTTTGAAATTAAATCTTTCTGAATATCTTAACTTATCTAAAAATAAGTCTAACGCAACTTAATAATTAGTAAATCTTGCAAGTATAGGTACTTTTGTGAATCGATTGTGCTGTCTTTTCTTTTGATAGGTTAATCCATCTTGTACAGAGTCATCGCTTAAATAAACACATTTATTATGATGATACATTACAATATTTATGTCTTTTATTTTAATTTCACAGTTAAATTCATTTATACATTTTTAATATGAACATAAAACCAATGATATAATGACACTTAATGACATTTGCCACAAATGAATAATGAATAATGAAATTAGAAATGTGGGAATAAGTGCAATAGGTACTCTATATCACTACTGCATAATTATTTAATAGGTATTTTAAAGAAATCACGACCGCTGATAGCGACAGAAATAAAATGGGGTATAAACACATTGTTACATGTATAAACTTACAAAAATATGATATTAAACTGACACATCTGATATTAGGATCACATAGAGTTAATTACAACTTTCATAACCTACACCATACGAAACTAGTCGATACCCCATGTTGTATCATCACCATCATTGTAATGATCATGGAAGAGAATATGAGGTTAACAATAATTTATTAGGTCATAATAATCTCGCAAATTAAGGCGACACATCGAAAAATTAGACCAACTTTCATCGAATAATATAGGCCAATGACTAAACTGACGGATCTAAGATTTTTATATAAATAACTTCATTTCTTCTTCTTTATACGCTTCAAAATTACTTAAATCTATTAGTAATATCTATGTTTACAATATGGTTGCTGCATATTTTGATAACTGAAACTATGTAAATTCTATGAAAGGTATTCGGGTTGATTCGGCACCCTTCTAGGATTTATAAGACAAAGCTAGACAGCTATTGTTAGATGAGATAAGTATGCCTAGACTTTCAGGTTGATATGTGTTATTTTAGCCTTCCTCGCTATTATTTACCAATTTGTAACTATTCTAAGCTATGGGATTATTGCTTAGTTGAATATTAAGAATGCGTTTTAATGACACCTCTCCTTCCTAACGCTATCCTGTTTCCTAATCCATAAGAATAGTCAGGGTGCGCTACCTAGCCTTAAGGGTTGAACGAATATACTTTGACATAGAGTGACTGTAGTTAAATCTCTATAGGCTCAAGGGAAATCAGACCTTTCTTAGGTTAGATCACACGTCTTTCGAAACATATTTTCAAAGATGTGTGGGTTTCCTCGCAATGATCTCCTTCACCGCCGAGCAAGTGATAGTTACAAATATGTACATAAATCCCAAAAACACATGAATTTTGTGGCACAACTTAGAAAAGAGAGAAGATATTCGCTAGGCTATCACTACTCCTACTTACTACACGTTTATTTGACGCCATATTGTATAAATAATTCGATAACTTTACCTGGTGATTTCATAAATTCCAAGGCATTTCCTACCAAGAATACGTCCTTCGGCCCAGGTATTTTTTTGATCAATCTCGCCCTTGCATTATGGTTAATTATAAAGTGAATGATACAAAGACACAACACAGCAAAACTCAAAACATATGCAATCATCATATACTATTCATGTATGCACGGGTCGATATAACTGTGTACACTGAGCCCTGTCTGATAAGACACTAGAAAAGAGAAACAGAAACCGGTTGCTAATTACATTGATCACGCGAAATGAATAAAATGTGGATATTCTATCGGACCAGCAGTACATGTAGAGGATACTACGTACTAGCCGTACGTAGTATTAGCATTCATATCATACATTGACTATCTAATGTGAAATATTAGGCATTAAAGTATGAAATTGCCGATTTGTACGGAAAAATTAAAACTCGTATTTTTCTAAGATGTAACATATTTGTTTAATCAAAATATTTACAATCAGAAGTTTATTTATGCCTTTGCGATCTAGATTCGACAAACTATGTGAAAGCATTTTGTACTGCCTCCTGGGAAGAAAATTTTTTACCACGTAGAAAATTGTCCAAATTACGAAAAAAATGGTAGTCAGGTGGAGCAAGGTCTAGCGGGTACGGACGTATGGTTTCTAACTGCAGTTCCTGTAGAGTTGCAACGGTTTCCCGTACAGTGTGAGATCTTGTGTTATCATGGAGCAATAATAGTGAAGCTCGATTTACGAGTCGCGGCTGTTTCACTGACAGTTTCGCCATCATTGTTCGAAGTTCGGCACAGTAAACATCTGCTATTATTGCTTGACCAGACCTGAAAAAGCTATAGTGAATAACGCCATGAAGAGACCACCAGACAGTTACCATTAACTTTTTATAAGTAAGCTTACCGTTATCGTAAAGAATCCAGTTTTCGTCATATGTCACAATTTGATCCAATATTCCTTCATATCTGTATCGATTCAACAAGGCGACACAAGTTTCAACACGCGTTTCTTTCTGCAGATCAGTCATGAGGCACGCAATTTTTCATATCTTATTGATATGATGCAAATGAGTCAAAATTGTAGGTACCTAAGGTAACGTTAAACTATGCCGCTAATTCCTTGTAGTTTGACTCGGATGGGCTTCACCATCTCATTCAATTGAGCGTTATTCACCAGTGTCGGCGGTCTTCCACGTGGTTCGTTCTTCAAATCGACGTTTCTACTGCGTTTCTATTACGAAAGCATTTAAACCAAAAACGCACGTTGCGTTCATTAGCAGTCTCCTCTCCAAACGCAGCATTGTTATTGAGAACCGTCTCTAACGCGGCAGAAACGTAGCGGCGTAGTTCTGCGTCGGAACTCGTATTCAAAAATTATTCGGATTTTCGAAGTATCCGCCTTTCCCGTCTAAGCTGAATAAAAAAACTTTTGAAAATCAAATGTTGCACATTTTTTAAAAGAAAAACCTCATAGGTATCATGTGAAAAAAGTTTCACTCGAAAATCTCACCATGAAGGTTTAATGTCAATTCAAAGTAAATATTAGATACTATGAAACGGTAATTTTTACTTTAACCCCTATTACTTATAAAAAGTTATTTTGATTATTTAAACAATGCACAATGGCGTATCAGTGCACTGGTTTATTTATGTATTTGTACATATAATAATGTTGTTTAGACTTCGATCTTTAATAATTTATTGGTATCTCAGTGAATATTCAAATTTTTAGTTATAAATAAATAATGATGTCAATATTAACGAGCAATTATTAACAATTTAATATCTCAGTCATGGCAGAACCACTAAATAAAGTGACATTATTGATTTATGGGTGTTTCTGTGTTTTCGTACTCATTCGCAGAAACACAACTTTATCAATCGGGTTGCTCCTATACCTAGTCCTATATGTGCAGCGCAGACGATAGACTATTCGTGACGCACTTTTAATCTGTGAATATAAAACCTATGCAATTATATGCAGTAACGCATACGACGCGCAAAATGTCTGGCGTACAAAAAATTTGTGTAATTCTGGCAGACTGCGCCTCATCGCGCCGCTCAAAAAGTACGCGAAACGCAGACGGCGCACACTTTAGTCTGCAATCTGCAAATCGTTAGTGGTATACGTAACGTACGCGGTATGACCGTATACCATACCATGGCGCTAGAGATCGATGTATCGATGTTAATACAAGAAATACAAAACAGACCATCAACTTGTGATACTTCTAAGGCAGAATATCATGATAGACATTTAAAAAGGAAAAAGTGGGAAGAAGTATGCTGTAATATTTATTCTGCTTCTGTTTGGATATCTATGACGTCTAAAGAAAAAACGAAATTCGTTAGTATATTTTTATTAGATTTTATTATACTGCCAGGGAACACGTCCCAGAGAAATGGTAAAGTAATAAGTAAAATACTTTCTCGTTTCTATTCCATTATGTGTCCCTCTCACACCAATATGAGATTTATCTTCGAAAGGGCAGCTATACAATGTATCTTCAAAACAAATATAAAATAATACATCGCAGTCTCTGGATTTCCATAGCGTGTACATCCCTACAGTTCTGCCGACAGAATAATCGAAGATGTGCGTCGTTTGCTTTGAATCTGTGAAAAATCCGCGACAGAGTTTTTGTGCGCCATGCAGACTTTTCGTGCGCCGCAGACTCGATCGCACAAAAAGTGTGTCGTCTGCGCCGCACCTAAGGAAAAATATTTATAGATTTCCGTGGTGGTATAATTTCATGACATCAACTCTGTGTCCGTTCGTTAGTGCACCCAGAGAGCTAGCTGGTAGTTAAGTAAAATAGTAGAGTTAATCTGATCTGAACTACTTAATGGACTTCCACCACTAAATAAAAAGTTCATATAAACTAGCGCCGGCTACCAGCCACCCACTACCGTTAGTATTAGTTACTACTCTTGCTGTCTCTAACTCGACTGCTGGTGCAGAGTAGACAACATAAAAGAGATGATCAAAGCAGCCATAGCAGCGATAATATACATCTACGAGCGGTAGCGGGCGCGTGCGGGCAAGCGCTAGTATACTGTTTTGTTACAGAAGTTACTATAAAATTAGGCAAAGAAGTTTCTGTAGTTTGGCCCTCACGCCGTTTTCCGTCTGATCGGTTTATAATAATGCCGTATTTTTTTTTTCTTCATGTCGATTATACGAAAGACCACAGTATTTTACATGGTGGAAAGTGTACCTACCTATTGAAGACGCCGAACACGCCGAAGTAGTGGGTGCCGTTGTTGTTCCACCAGGGCTAGAGAAGGGGACACGGTTGATCTGTTGATTTCAGCTAGCTGATAGTGAGTTTTCATTTCTTGTACTAATAGCATCATCGACTGATGAAGACTTGTAGCTTAGTAGTATGCTTCAATATATTGATTGTACTAGTATCGCCATCTATTGGTATAGACTCGGAAAATTGAAATAGGGGAATAAAGAATCAAAAATTTTACCAGTAGCATGGGAGACGAAACTTTTTTATTATATACAACGTCCGGAGGCATACGGCCCGCCTAATGTAAAATGGTTACTGTAGCATATGACTGCTAATACAGCAGCTCCTTAGGAGCTCAGTGGAAACCTCGCTCATTCGCAGGAACGTAACCCTTCAGGGAGTTTTTATTTGAATGCAGATTTGTGTGAGATTAAGATACCTCCCCAGTCGCTGCCCCCAGCTGCTTTGATGCGCCCTATCTGCCTTAAAATACACAGTCCAAGACGAACCGAGATCTTCACGTACACAAATATTATGTGTGTGCTGTGTAATGTCTGTGTAGGCATACAAATTGAACCCACAAGCCTTGGTGGTAAAATATAACTACTCCGGTACGGAGTTTTTTTTTTATATTGGTTCAGCATAGTGGCTCCTCTTCGTCTGTTGGTAAGCGAAGGTGCTTCTTCACGCTTCGTTTGAAGGATCGCATGTTGTAGGAATGAGGAAACACATGTGCAGGCAAGGCGTTCCACTTTTTAATAGTTCCATAGAGATAGGAGTTGCCGAACTTTTTAGTACGAGAACTAATGTCCTCAACAGAGGAATGATGACATCGCAAGCCTGCACGTGTTGTTCTATGACGGAAGGGAGAGGGTGGGATATGGGAAAATAGTTCTTCAGAGCACTCACCATGGTACAGGCGGTAAAATGTTCTTAGGAATCCTATGTCCCTACGAAGTTGCAGAGGTTCTAGGTATTTTGTGACCTCTTCGTCGTCGATTATGCGGATAACCCGTCACTGCAACCTGTCGAGAACCTCGAGAAGATACTGTGCGGAGCCGTCCCAGAGATGCGAGCAATACTCCACGCAGGCCCGAACTTGAGTCTTATAAAGAAGACAAAGCTGGTCCGGCGTGAAGAACCGGCGCACCCTGTTTAGGACTCCGAGTTTCTTTGAAGCTGTTAAAATGAGGCTCTCGATGTAATTTCGTTGGTTTAGGTCGCAACGAATATCCATGCCTAGCATATTCATGCTATCGCGCATATTGAGGGTAGCCCTGAAGACTGGGAGTGGGGTGAAATGGGGACATTTTTGTTGTGAACGCGCACACCTGAGTTTTTCTGGCATTAAACTCAACCAAGTTATTGGAACCCCATTTACTAATGAGGTCCAAAACCCGATTAAGCTCAATGACAAGACTCTCACGCCTCTCACCGGTTTCCACCCGACCAGCATTAAGCCGCCCGAAATATCGCCCATGGACCGTACTGTCATCTGCATAGCAATGAATATTACCAAGTGGCAGCATGTCATTGATATGAAGAAGAAAGAGGGTGGGCGACAGGACGGAGCCCTGTGGGATACCGGCATTTACTGACATGAACCGCGAAGGGCATCCATCTGCAAGGACGCGGATTCTACTCTCATGCAGGAAACCAGTATTCCACTTACAAAGCTGGAGGGGCAGACCGTATGCCGGAAGTTTGGAGAGAAGTGCTTTATACCAAACCCGATCAAATGCCTTGGCGATATCTAGGCTGACTGCCATAAATTCACCATGTTTATCAATTGCCTCCCCCTAGAGGTGCGTCACATACGCTAGAAGATCACCCGTCGATCGTTTCGGTCTAAAGCCATATTGACGATCATTAATTAAGGAGTGATCTTCTAGGTAACGGATCAACTGATTGTTAAGGATCCGTTCCATGACTTTGCACAACACTGAAGTTACGGCAATGGGGCGGTAATTTGATGGGTCTGAACGGTCTCCCTTTTTGGGTACCGGTTGCACATTAGCCTCTCTCCAAGCCTCCGGAACACAACCGGTCGAGTACGAGAGACGAAAGAGGCGCGTCAACACCGGGGACAACTCCGCTGCACATTTTTTCAGAACAATCGCTGGGATACCATCAGGACCACTGGCTTTACCGACACCGAGTGACTGTAGCTCAAAACGGACATCACGCTGTCTGATGTGAATTTCTGGCATAACGGAACCACAGGAGGGTATCGATAGTGGTTGCGTGCTACAGTCATCGATCCGGGAGTTAGCCGCAAAGAGACTGGCCATAAGTTCGGCTTTCTCCTGCGGCTAATGTGCCAGTGAGCATCAGGGCATCTCAGCGGAGGCAGCGAGGGCTGGCAGAAGTTGGCCTGCACGGCTTTAGCTAGTCGCCAGTAATTACGCGACCCAGTAGGGTGCGCCACTAGTTCCGTGCCGACTCGTGTAACGCGCTGGGCGTCCGCTCTTATGTATTATGTATTTCTTGCAGACCTTGGTGGCAGTATTATAGGCTGATTTCAACAATTAATATTCGACAAATTGAAACTTCGACTGCCCATGCAAATTAAACCCATTCAAACTCGCGAACCAATGCCTTGCATTGAGGCATATCCCACAGAGACACGATCCGCGGAATTCAAAACTTCCGAAGCTTCGAAGGAGGCTCTTATGAAAGCCATCAAGCCATCCGATGATGGTTTTCAAATCGTAGGCGTTAAAAAAACTGCCAAATCGGGTGTAGTTTTACGTGTATTAAATGATGCTCAGTTACGGAAGCTGCAATCGGCAGACGGTATTAAATCGGCGGGGCTTACACTCGAAAAGCCCAAAGGACGCCGACCGCGTATTATTATAGAAGTCATTTCCGATAAAATGGACGACACAAAGTTTTTGTCAGCGTTATACTCGTATAATCAAAATATAAAAAACGAAATGAACATTACATTGTCTGAGTACTTGAAAGATATAAAAATAGTGCGTCGTCGTCCTGTAGCCTGCGGTAGAAAATGGATGGGTACCGAACTATCCCCGGAAATACGCAAGCACCTTATTTCAACAAAAAAATTATCGACTTTGCCACATGTAGATTCGTGGATGACATTGAAGTAGTACGCTGCTTAAAATGTCAACAATACGGTCATGTTAGCAAATATTGCACAGAGACCAAACCAACCTGTGCTCACTGTGCTGAATCTCATGACTCGCGGGAATGTACTAAGAAATCGGAAAAAGACTTTAAACCGATATGCGCACCATGTAGGCGGCTAAAGAAGGTGTCTGACCATAAGATCGAGTCAGAATCTTGTCCGAATTACGCGGCTAGGTTGGAGTACAATATTTTAAACACCAGATATGGATAACGTCGTGATTGCTCAATTAAATCTTCACAACGATAAAATTGCAACATCTGAGTTAGATAAGCTCGTTGTGGACTATAAGCTCGATCTAGTCTTAATTCAGGAGCAATACCAACGAGCCCAACTACCAGCAAATTCCTACAGTTCAGTAACAAATCACGCGCGGGTATTTATGTTCCAAAAAGCGGTTTAACTATAACATCGATAAATAACTTAATGTCCACACACTGTGCGGTAGCTGAAGTCACATCGCCCTATCTAAGAGTGTTCGTAGTGAGTTGTTATTTTCAATATTCAGACCCAGTAGGTCCTCATCAACACCATCTGCGTAGAGTTTTACATGCACTTTCTGGTCATAAAGTAATTATAGGAGCTGACGTAAATGCATCATCGCCATTATGGTACGGTAAGCTGAGAGCAACTGATGCTGACAGACGCTTCTTGTTCACAGCAGCCCAATGGGCGAGTCTTCTATTGACGTCACACTTTCTAGTGTAGACGTCCGAATACAAAACTGGCGCGTTTTACCTGAGGCTTCTTGCAGTGATCACCGTCTGATCGTTTGTAACTTCTCCCCGGTTGTAGACAACTTACACCCACAACAATATACTGGCTTTCAATATAAAACTAAAAATGTCGATTGGGCAGCCTTTGCTTCCCTTTTTGTTTCTCGCGCCGGGGATTTCACTCTGAACTTACAGTCACAGAAAGTGTTCAAATTATGTCTGATACATTCGCATATTGTGCTGATGTTATATTGGGCCGAAAAGCTATAGTAAATAAGAGACGTTGTGACTGGTGGAATGATGCGCTTGTCAGGATGCGTAGGAGTCTCCGCTGTGCCCGACGTAAGGTTTCTAAATTAAGAAAACGTAACATCACAGGTGAACCATATCAAACGGCTCTGAGTAACTTACGTATTGCTAGATCTCATTATCGCGCTGCCGTCGAAAAATCTAAAGGTAATTTGCTAAAACGAATAGTGGAAAGATTAAATTGTGAGGGACCGTGGTCTCCCCTGTATCACGAATTTAAGGCAAATATGCGCATTGATCAGGCCTTTGTTTCTAATATTAACTTGATAATACCCACACCCTCGGTATAGAGGAGACTACTGATGCAATTCTGCATACTTTGCTTCCGGATGATTGTCCTGATAACGACAGTGACTACCATCGCGAGGTTAGGGCTGCGGTAGATCTGTGCCCTGATACTCCAATGTCAACTGTGGTGTCAATAGACGAACGAATTTCTACATGTTGTTAAAGCATTACCAACAAATAAAGCTTCTGGTGATGATAAAATCTCAAACAAAATGATCAAGGAAGTTTGCAAAGTTGCTGCTTAACCTATTTTAAAGGTATTAAAACCGGTGTATTGTAGAAGGTAACTTTCCTGGAGTTTTGCATAGTGGTGTTATAAAATTAATACCAAAAAGCGATGATAAGCAACCCGACGATCCAAAGTCTTATCGCCTTTTATTATTACTTGAACGTTTAATTGTACCACGTTTGTTGCCCGGTAGCCCTCAATTTCATAAAAATCAATACGGTTTTACCATCGGCAAGTCTACTGTTGATGCGGCAGTCGCGATGCGTAAAATTGTGGAACTCTCGGATAGTAAATACGTTGTGGATATTTTCTTGGACATTTCAGGTGCCTTCGATAATGCTTGGTGGCCAATGTTGTTGCTGAAACTAAAGGTGAAAGGTTGCCATAGCAATATATACTGCCTTATTCGCTCGTACTTTTTTAATGGTACAACTAAATTAAAACTTGACCATTATGCTGCTCCGAAGGTGTTTACGCGGGGCTGTCCTCAGGGTTTGGTGTTGGGGCCGTATCTTTGGAATATCGGTTTTGATGACTTTCATAGCATACCCTTACCGGAAGGTTGCTCGTTAACTGGCTACGCCGATGACGGCCTCTAATAAAAGCTAATTCCAGATCAAGTATAGAAAAACTAGTTATTACTTGCCTTTGCCTCATTTCAGACTGGGATTATCGTAGCCGTCTCGATTTCGCACCCCACAAAACATACCAGCTCTTGCTTAAAGGAAATTTGCAGGTTCCGCCGCGATTTCACTTCAATGGAGTATCAGTTACAAATAAAAACTCGGTTTCTTACTTGGCATTACTGTTAGACAAAGGTTTTAATTACATTGAACACATAAAGCAGGTTGGAGAAAAAGCCAAAAAGAACTTTTATGCATTAACTCGAATTTCCACCTCGACGTGGCGCTTAACTTTCAAAACGTTAAAAATTATTTACACAGCCACATATTTAGGATGTATTACGTACGGTTCACCTGCATGGGCTGATAGGTCTACCATAAGTGCTGCACGTTGTAAGTTACTGCAAAGTCAGCGTCTCGCTTTAATATTTCTATGTAAATCGTATAGAACTGTGGGCACCGAGGCACTACCAATGCTGGCAGGCGTATTACCAGTTGACTTAGAAATTCAACACCGGGCTTCAATGTACTACACCTCTAAAAACATACACCCTGACTTTCTAAAACACCGCGATATGGACAAAATACTTAGATTATTCAAACCAATTGACGAGGTATTTGAAACTTTACTGTCTGAGTGGCAAGAAGATGGTAAACTTCTACTAAAGGACTGTTCTTTCAATCAGTGCGAGACAGATTGAATAAAGAGTGGTTAGAAGTCGATCATCCCGTTGCGCAATTTTTAACTGGACATGGAAACTTTAGAGCTAAGCTCTTTTCGTTTAAACTTGTGTCATCGCCTTTATGCGAGTGTTCTACGACAAATAATGAATTCGAGCAAACAGCACATCATGTTCTCTGGGAGTGCGATCTCTGGCGTCGGGAGCGGGACGATATGTTAAATTCCTTGCGTGTCACATCCGGGGTAGTATATTATTCTGATTTGGGGGCAACAAGGGAGAATTACCGGGCGTTTAGGCGGTTCTGCAATCTATATTATTGGAATCCATGTGTTAGGTAACAACTCACAGTTAGGTCCCAATAGTGTTAGATTTTTGATAAGCCGTGGTGCACGGCAGTTGAGCTTCACTTGACTAGCCATCACTTTGAGGTTTTTAAATGCCTTATTGACGCTTGAAATAATCACAGAATATTTAGTTGTTGTTGTTGTTGTTGTATTCTCTGTATTGTACAAATATACTTAGTTATATACTTAGTTATATACTGACTTTAAAAATAAATAATTAAATTAAAATAAAACAAATATTTAAGGGGGGCTTCTATACAACAAAAGTGATTGTTCGCCGTTTATATTGATAGAATGGTGCGGAACCCTTCGTGCGCGAGTCTGACTCGCACCTGGCCGGTTTTTCTTTTACCTTTTCTCAAAACAAGGAATAAAAAATCTTTGTACAGATGTGGTCCCAAGTTTCAGATAAGATATTTATAAAAAAAAACCGAGGTGGTGAATTTGAGCAAGAGTTGATATTTCATGTAGGGCCCTATCGTTATTGTATGGAAATAACGATAGCCTCAGTTAAAGGGCAGGTTAAAGACGTCATCACAACAGATACGCCTGAGATATTTCTTATGAGTTATGCATCGCAGTTCTGAGTATAAATGATTAAAAGAAAAAATAAATAGCTGAATACCTCAATATCCTCTGGATTATAGATATTGATTGCTCCAATGGGAATCGACCAGAATCGGTATATTCCATTCCATTTGTTCGCGTATTATCTGCCTTTGTTGAACAATTCAACTGCAACCAAATACTATAAAAATCAGTTGGTAAAAACTAATGAATGATATTGAGTTGATATTTTAACAACAAAGTGATTATGTTTATTAACTATTTCGGTAACAAAGAAAGTAAAACTTACGTATGTAATAGAAGAAATGCCATTTGCCACCCCACTGCCAACATAATAGTATAATAACATAACATAATACCTCAAGCGGAATCTGGTGACTTTATTCTCCTTTTAGATACATTACTTATTAAAAACAGCATGCTTTATTTGTAAATAATACATGAAATTACCTGCAGAAATATTAGCTTCTAAAGCGTTTCCTATCAAAAAATACGTCTGGCGGGCCTGACAATTTCTTCATCATCCTGGCTCTTTTTTTAAAGTTGAATAATACATGTAATTAGGACCGCAGTAATCTATACAGATAAATAAAATTGGAGTGTCTGTTTGTACTATTGAAATAACCGCTTTTTACTAAATGCATATGGATGTATACACGGTACATATACCAAAATAAATGTTTTTACCATTTTTGTCTGTCTGTCTGTTCGTTTGTTCCGGCTAGTCTCTGAAACGACTGGACCGATTTTGACGGGACTTTCACTGGCAGATAGCTGATGTAATAAGGAGTAACTTAGGCTACTTTTATTTTAGAAATTTTATTTATTTTAATTCATATAAATAATAATATTCCACGCGGACGAAGTCGCGGGCACAGCTTGTTGTTAATATAAACACAATCATTTTCAAGATAGTTTTGCGCAGCGCAGCTTTGGAAAATATCCCGGAAACCAAGATGATAGTTTCCATTTCTAAATATAATATTAGGGTAGGCAATATTCTGCGATTATATCTGGGTATTAAGCCTTCTATCTCCTGTTATCTGTTGTATTGTTCAATAACTGGTCTGGGATTAATCTATTCTAATTCATTGTGAGCCTATTATAAAATCTCCGGCAAAATAGTACATATGTAGTAATAGTATATATATATGTATTTAAGACAAGATTGTCAAATATTCCATCAATTATATTAAAATTTTGTTTTTATACATTAGAAAATGACAACAATTTGCAAAACAGCCGAAACATTTGGGGTATAATAAACAAAACTAAGCATTTGGAGGGTGAATCTCGGTAGCTATTCTAAGCAAGTTACGAATTCTATTATGCAGCTATATAGCCTTTAACTCATTACGTTAATCGCAGTAATTGAAATTACAAATATATTCCATGGCCCTTATACTCTACTTTCTTTTAATATTCACTAAGGTGCAAACAAGCATATGATCTGTCTGATAATTAGTCTATGAAAAGTTGCAACACCAGGGGTGTCGTTCGTGCATTGCCGATTCCAGAAACTAATCTAACTAAATCAACTAATTTAGTCTCTCCTAATGGTAAACAATTTATGGTAAGTAATTTATCTAATACGAAGAACAAATTCGATCTTAAAAAATATTAATGATTTATATTCTTTAAGGAAGGAATGGAAGGTGCAAAAATGATGCATAATCCAACTACAATTTCCTCTTTTCTGTCACAGATAATTCAACTTCGACATCCCACCAGGTATCAACATTTAGGTTCATCACGTGCTTGTCTCAAACTATTCACCATACTCTCTTTCCGAACTCCCTAACAATCGAATTTAAGTGTGTAGCATATTGTTAAAACTAGTCCAATGACAATTTTAATACCTAAACATAAAGCTTAAAGAGAACCAGGTTATCATAAAGTAAAAATATTAGAGAGAAAAGGGCGGTAAATTAAGATCGATCGATCGGAGCTCCTGAAAAAGCTGGAGCGCCTGCAAAACTTAGCTATCCGGGTCGTGTTCGATCTCAGAAAATTTGATCATGTATCTGAATTTCGTTCTCAATTGAATTGACTCGCTATTCACCTTCGCAGAAATATGCACATGTTAACTTTTCAGTTTTGTTAACATCTCAACTCAGTTCTCGTTTAGCACTATAACTCCCACATGATCTCAACGCCTCTGTCACATTCAAACCTTAAACTATCCCATGACTAACTCCAATTATTTCTTTAGCTCCTTCGCTGATCGTGTTGCGCTGCTCAAGAATAAATTGCCACCGCAAAGAAAGACTGCTAATCAGGCTCAATTTTTTTAAAGAAGGTTAAAGAACACTATATTTCTTAAACTATATATATATATTTAATATAATAAATATGTATTATTTATACTGTCTAAATTTATCTATTGATGTAGAGTCTAATATTCATTGTCTATGACACATATATGTAATTTTGTTTAATATAGTTGTTTTTTCTTTGTCACCCGACTAATGACGATTTATTTTACTACCTATGGGGTTGGCAGGAAGAGATCTCTAATAGAGAGATAAATCTAATAGATCGAAGATTAAGAGAGGTCAATCGCATCAAAGCACTTCCACCTCACAGAAAACCACAGGCAAATAAAAACTACCGGGCAATGTTCATACCCGGCAGGAGTACATTTCACTACAGAACACCGTCTTCTTACAGACGTGCAGGTGTAACAAGGAGACTTAGTAGTCAAACGATATAGTCCATAGATAGATTAGGATGAAAGAAACCCTATTTGATAAGTGATAGGGCCGCGAAACGAATCACTAAGAGATATATAGATAGAGCCAGATGAGACCATTTACAGCCTATGTACGATAAATTAGGAATCATCTAAGGGGGAAAAGCTCATCTATTAGTTGGCACCTTACAGAGTCCAAAGCGGCAATCAAAGCTTATCAGAGTCTCCAGTGCCATTTAAAACGTCCGAAGAAATCAAATGGTGAGACTTCTTTAGGCGCGCGTCGCATAAAAATCGGAAGTCAGTCGGAGCCGATGGAGCCCCCATAGAAGCCTGGAAGGCAATGAGGTCTTGTAGTATGAGTATTTTGACCAACCTATGTAGAAACACAGAACGAAGAACACGCCTCTGCATCTTCTGTTTCTAGACATGGCCTTTGACTGTATTCGTCGCGCGTTGATTTTGTGTTGATACTGAGGTATAAAAGGGTACATGTATCTCGATACATATAATATAGTTCCAATTCTATAGTCAGAAATGCTGTTGGCATCAAATAACCCTTCCCGTTCATCAGGTTTCCGCCTAATATTAAACATAATACTGGACAGCATCAGAGATGCACATGAGCAGCCTACATGTTTGCTCATGTATACTGACGATATTGCGCTGGTAGACACGGATAGGGGGCGTCTGGTGCGATGCGTGAATGCTGGAAAAAGCGACCCTCTTGAGAGCAGCGTCCTGAAACTGAATGTGATGAAGAGCAAGTACTTGACTTGCAATACGACAAATCCATACCGTCCGCATTGGCGAACTCACGGTCGAGCTCACGGACCGGTGTAAATGTTTGGGATCTATCCTCCACGTCCGGTGACATCGATTGCGACGTCAAAACACATATTTCAGCGGCAAGTTTTTAAGAGAGGTAGGGCGCATCAAAACAGCCCATCTGGGGAAGTACTTCACGAAAAACCGCAGCCAAATAAGCCAAGAGAATTGATGTGTTCTTGCGTGTGAGTGAGGCCACCACTAAGCTCCTATGGAGATGCTGTGCTAGCAGCAGAGGTGGCATCGTGCGAGTGATATGTATAGCGAGCGTTTATAGACTACAGTCCATCAGGTAGGCCGTATGCTTGATTACCTCCCGACGTTTTGTATAAAAAAAAGTGGCATAATATAACTGATGTCACCTGTGTGACCCAAAAATGCCGGTTAAGCTGTAAGGGCAGCTTCATAAATTCATCATTAGTCTTGTCCCTGTACAGCGAAGCTTGACCGGTACATGCGCGGCATAATCAGGAACTGCATGTTACCGAGATAAATATGAATGTGTGACGCGGAAGTATCTCGTACATCATGGTAACCTTCACGCCCGTGATATAACAGACAAAGAAAAAGAACTCCTACATCATGGTAACCTTCACACCCGTGATATAACAGACAAACTGCAATAGCATTGCCTATATACGTAGGTACGGCCACGGCTACGTTACGTGGAGAACAAATATCTAGCCATGCCACCACCACCGGATCTCGGTAGAAGGGTTAGACTCGAGAAGTGCTGGTTTGTCGTCGTATTGGCATGCGTGACAATGGTGTCTCAGTAAGGGATGACGAAGACCGCATGAAGTGGAGAAGTTGAAGTTGGAAGCTCCGAGGAAGAAGAGGATCCGAAGCTAAAGCCTAGGAATTAACACATTAATGGTCGAAAATAAACTCTGCATGATCCCAGTTGCTGCTGTACACGCTGATGTCAGGTCTAAATTGTCAGCTTATGTTTAATTAAGCAAAACTTATAGTATTATAGATACGCAAATTAAACCACCGGTAACTTCGAAGTTGGCTGGGTCTAAATGACACTAACATATAAAACACATTGACAATCTGTGCTTATCATTGACTATCAATGTTTTAAAACACCGTTCACTTTTTATTTCACAAATATCAATCATTCCTTTTCCGTCAGGCCATATTTGAACCTCGGCGAATTTTTTAATTTTTATGCACATTCTGCTTTAGCTGGGTAGCCAAATGTTTCTCCGTTCGTCTACGGACACGATAAACCATCGATAGATGACAGTCGCTAAGTAAAGACATTGTTTGAAAACGCATACTACCCTAATTCGCATTAGAACAGCATCATGACGAGCTCAGTGACTCAATCGTGAATGACGCGACTTTGACACCAACGCTCGTGGGTTCTATTCCCACACAAGGCAAACATTTGTGTGCATGAACATGTCTGTTTGCCTTGGTCTGAATGTTTTAAGAGAGGTAGGGCGCATCAAAGCAGCCCGTCTGGGGAAGTAGTGTTACCTTGTACGTTGCAGTAAGTTACCTCATAGAAAAACCGCAGCCAAATAACAACTCCCCAAAGGGTTCTTGTGTCCCTACGTGTGAGTGAGGTCACCAGTAAGCTTCTAAGAGTTGCTCTGTAAGCAGCAGGGGAGGCATCGCGCGAGTGATACTTAACATATCGCATATTAATAGGCTACGGTACCCACTTTACATCAGGTGGGCCGTACGCTTGTATGCCTCCCGACGTTGTATAAAAAAAAAACATGGAGTACATTCCAACCTGCTTCGTTCTACATGTTAAAGAACGATCCGTATTCAAAAAGTGGGAGAAGTATGGGTGGATGTAGAGGATAGTGAATGTAGAGGCATTAAATGAAATCATAAACATACGTATATTTCAACATACTTACTAATTAAACAGATTTGTTATAAAAAATATTTTTCTTACATATCTCTAATTTTAACGACTAGGTATGTACCATAACATTTTTTTTTATTATTCCTGCATTCCGTATCTTCAAATATTTAAGTATACATATATGTAATTATAAATATAAAAATATGATACTTGCCTCTGCCGTTTCGGCAGCGGAGCAAGAACCCGAGGTATTTATTAGTGGTCAGAGCACCAGGGAGAGGAACTTTCTAACGATGCAAGCCATGTCTTGAAGAACCTTTGCGTAAGATATATGCCGAACAAAACCCCTCTAGGTACTAAGGCATTCTTTATAATTACGATTAGTATCACACCTACTGGAGTAATTTATCACTGAATTCACATGCCACATGGCGTTAACCTCTTGGGCCAAATTCAAGTACTCAGAAAGGTTCTCTTTCTCGCCCTTTACGAAATCTCGTCTTGGGAATAATTCTTTATTTATTATTATTGTTGATATTTCTCTTAACAAACCGGACGCACACGGGACCAGAGTTTCTCAAAACTATGTCAGCCTCGAGTTCGAGGTCTTCTGGTTTTGTGACCGGAAACAGTTCATACTCCCGCAGCAATGCTGAGATACTCGTTTTCATCTCCATCATGGCAAATTTTTGACCTGTAAGGACACATGAAAGTACTGTTCATTTTGAAAGCAAATATACAAAATATCGGATGAATGCACAGTTTTGTTTTATATGAACGACATTGGGTGGCAATCAAACATAAGGACTATTAAGATGTAAAGCATATTGTTACAATACTCGATTAAATTGTTTAAAGTCTCATAGCCATATGTATGTTTCTTTTTATAAAACGTCGGATGGCATACATGCATACGGGCAACTCGATGTAAAGCGGCTATCGTAGCCTATGTACTCTTCCAATACATTAACTAACACTCGCGTGATGCCGCCTTTGCTGCTAACACAGCACGTCCTTAGGAGCTCACTAGTGACCTCACTCACACTCAGGAAAATAACAACCCTTCAGGGAGATGTTATTTAGCTGCGGTTTTCTGTGAATTGTAAGTACTTCTAATAACTAATAAAACACGATGAAGGGCCATCTCTGAACGGCAATAAGAGCAAATATTCATTGTTGTTTAGATTTGTTATTTAGAGCAGTGTAGCCTACTGGATAAAGAATCGGCCTATTAACCAACTGGTCAGCGATTTGAATCCTGATATGAACCACTAAATTCGTGTTTTCGGATATATGTACATATATGTAATTATCATTCGCTAGACGGTGAAGGAAATCATCGTGAAGCAACCCTTAAGTCTAAGAAAATTATGTTTTGAAATTCATGTGACCTAACCTAAGAAAGGTCTAGTTTTCCCTCTAGGTTCTGGAAATTGACGGCAGTCGCTCCATGTAAAAATCAGTATCTTCACCAAATCTTTAGACTTAATTAGCGGACTCCGCCAATCCTAATATATAATGGAAACGGGATAATGCTAAGAAGAAATAGAAGTGTTCTGAATTGTTATCTTTGCATGTTCGAGGCGAAGGCGAGTTCAAAGGCATCGGAAATCGAGCAGACCTTCAGACAGCGGAGGCCACCAGTCTAATTTGGACTGGACGAAACTTTCGTTAGTGAGGTTGCCATTTTATTAAGCTGTAAGTTGCAATGGTGATATTATTAATTGCATTGGAGTAGTCATTTATTTATGTTTACTATATTTATATATAATATAACTAATCTGGCCTTGAATACTGTTACAAAAAACTTTTCTTTTTTTCAACTCTAATTATTTTGAATTTGGAACGCGTTTATTATGTTAAAAACTGCTTTCGATTTCCCGCCGTTTTACATATTTTTTTCGTGTTTATTGTCAAATACAATATGGAATGGGGTGTTAAATAAAATAGGATTGCAGTGATTGCCTTGCACAAAGTGAGTATGAAGCCGTCGGTCGAATTCAAGACACTTCAAAAGCTTGGTATCAGCCGTATGTTTGTATATCGTACTATCGACAGGTATACCAACACTTCCTCCTTTGAAGACCATAAAAGATTGAGGCGACCGCGTGCTGTTAGAACTATAACGGCTGTTAATACTGTTTAAGCCAGAATTCGACGAAATCCATTAGGAAACAAAAATCTTATCGCGAAAAATGAAGATTCCCGCTAGGACTCTGTCGCGTATAATAAAACAAAACCTGAAGCTCGGCGCTCATAGTCGATATACAGGACATGCCCTAAACCTAAATCAATCCCTACAGTTGAAGAAAGAGGATCGATCAAAACGCCTTCTGTACCGATACGCAGGTGAAAGGCAGAGAAATATCCTCTTTACTGATGATATAATTTTCACATCAAGGAGTCACAAAGCTTCATTTTTGTGAAAAAGGAGTGAAGACTTCAGCCAATGTGTATCAAGACACTGTCTTGGATTGTGTGACTTTTGATTGGCTGTGAAACATATCAGCAATACATTTTTTTAAAATGTACCGTGGACTTTCCAGCAGGACTCTGCATCTGGTCACAAGGCACGAACTACCCAAGCCTGGCTAGAAACCAACGTACCGAACTTTCTAATAGCTGAAGCCTGGCCCTCGTCTAGCCCAGATCTGAACCCCTTAGACTACAAATTATGGTCAGTTTTAGAGGACATGGTCTGCTCGAAACGACACGCCAACATTGTCTTTTAAGAAATCTCTGAAGCAAGCAGTGGCTAAATTAAGACTCTTTCTCTAATCAACAAGATGGATGAAGAATGTAAATTACATCCTAGAACTTAACCCAATCCATAACAATTTTTCATTTTGTTTATCTTATTACTACGAGTATATATGTTTATGTTATAACTCTACTATGTATAGTTGACCATCTTCCTACAAATAACATAAATATATATCTCAAACAGATAACAGGTATATCACAAATATAATATTATATGAGATTGTTAGAAAATACGTTAAAGCCGTAACCATAGGGGCGGGAAAGCGGCAGCCATCGGGGACCGGCTTTTTTTTGTAGCATTCGTGTTTGTATACCTATGTCACACAAAAAGTGTGTGTTTTGACAGAGAATAGTGACCTAAAATTGCAATCATGCTTATGTCTTAGGTTTTCTTCTCTGTCTTCAAGGTAACTACGCAAAGGTAGTTCTTACATACCTTTACTTGGGTTTCGGGAGATTGCAAAAAACGATTCTTCAAAAAGAGTTGACGGCATATTATGCTTTGTTATTAGCTGCATTGATTGATCGATGTCGCTGATAGCGCAAGCATCCTAGTTGCAATGACGACCTACACTACTACCACTTAAGTAGTTTAAAAATATGTGTAATTAAGCTTACCTATACAATTTCTGGGGCCGGCACTGAACGGTATGTACGCGTATGGATGTCGTCCGACGCAGTTCTCTGGCAAGAACCGATCGGGATCGAATACTAACGGATCTTTGAACAAATCCTCTCGTCGGTGCAGATCGTACACGTGTATGTGACACAGCGTGCCTGCTGGGATCTCGTATTTACCTAAGAATAAACACAAGACATTTTTTAATATAGTAATATTAGATGACATAAATGTATATCATTGCGTACTTAGTCCTGTAAATTAATTTGTGTCGCCAAATTAAACATAAGCCTATTTGTTTATTGTATATTTTTCCCTAATTCAAATTTCTTCATGAAGAATTTCCCTTAACTTAAACTGAAGGTTTGTGTTAGCCTAGTCTGCGTTAGACTTAGTTCAGGTTTGGATGTTTTATACAACGTCCATAGCCATACAAGCATACGGCTCACTGATGTATGAACGCCTGTATTACAAGAAATATCGCTAATGCATGCACCCTCGTTGCTAACGCAGGAGATTCGTTTCTCAAGTTTGTGTTGCTGGATTACCTTGTACCTAGTTTAGTTCTGTAGTACGCAGTGTAAACCCAAGTTTTAAAAAGACTCGATAGAGACACAAACAAATCAAATTGCGCTTCGCTTCAGTGTGCTTCCAGTGATGCCTGCGCTTCAACCTGTACAAATAACATACGGAACCCTCGATACACGAATCCGACTCGCACTTGACTTATCTTATTATCTCAAATAGTTCCGAATATACAAAAAGTATCTCCGCATCGCTTAACGCCGGTTGCGTATTAAGATACATTCTATGCTTCCTATTTTGCAAGGGTTACAGGCTACACCATTCGCATTATATCAGGTGGGCGGTATGGTTGTATAAAAAACAGTCGTTGTATAAAAAAATTGCTCATCCCTGCTATGATAATTGCTTACCATCAGATGGGCGGTATATCCTGGCGCATAAAATTAAAAGCATATGATGCATATTTAGAGTACTCACCTAACTGGACTGTCTCATTTAAATTGCGACTGATGAAGTACACCGGTGGGTAGAGGCGGAGAGACTCCTTGATACAGCACTCCAAGTATCGCATCTGCGACAAGTCATCGAGACTAGCAGCTCGCCACGAGTCGCCGAATATATCGTTTAGTTCCTCAACGATTTTATCCTAGAGTTATATAATTTTAAAATATTGTTAAAATATAGCAAAGGGAGCATGAAAGTAGAATTAATAGAAGCGGTGGAGATGCGAGCATTGCAAAACATTTGTGACATAACGCTTACTGACCGCGTTCGTAATGATGATGTTGTAAAATAATTGGTCTGAAAGAGAGATGCTAAGATAATAAAAGGCATTCTCTGTTGGTTCGGACATGTATCGTATATCTTCCCGCCAGGTCCCTTGCGGGGTAGGTAGGGAGCACCGAGCGCCACAAGACGTGGTCCTTACAAACCTCACTCGCCTCTTCAATATTCGTCGCTCTTTTCATGCACGCTCGCTGATTCCTAGAGGTCCTGCCATCACTTTCTGATAAATACTTATCATACAAAGTAAAAAAAGACTCCTTGAAGACTTTTTAATGACGGCCAAAAATGATCCCTTCAGCACAAGTTTCATGGAAACTTAACCTTTGATTGTCATAACGTACTTGCATATATGCAACATAGTAAATGCAATTAAAAACTTATTCAGTAAAGTTTTAATTGAGAGCACATTATTTCATAATAGACGGTAACTACCCGTATATAATTACCTGTATGACTTTGTTGTTCGCTAGCATCATCAAACAAAACGTTAATCCGGACGCAGTCGTGTCGTGACCCTGGAAAACAAATAAGTATTTTAGAAAAGTAAGGTATAGAACAATAGTATCATCATCATCATTTTAGCCAGTATTAGTCCACTGCAGAACATAGGCATATCCTCTTGAGAGTAACTCGCCTCAATCCTGAGCCACTTAGATCCATCGACTCCCTACAGATCTCCATCTAGTCATCTCACACTGCGTACCGGTACGGGGACGTCATTTGAGAACCTTTTTTTCCCCAACAGTTGTCAGTTCGAAGTACGAACAATATAGCTGGCCCACTGCCACTTTAGATTCTTATCCTTTAAGCAATCAGTCAATTACTTTAGTTCTACTGAGGATACGCTCAGTTTTGCTTCTATAACGCAGCGGGACCCTGAGTATAGCCCTTTCCATAGCACGCTGAGTGACTTTCCCTTCCTTCCGTGAGCTTCCCCCTTGCGGCCCGCAGTGAAGAGCCACGTCTCAGTTCCGCATGTCACCACACTGTTCGAAGACTTTAGTCTTCAGGCGTTGAGTGTAGATTAGTATTCATTTCCCCCTGCCTACCCCCAAGGGATATGGCGTGAAATTATAGACAGATAGATAGTTTTCAGAGAGCTACTTCAAAACTACTACTACTAGAGTATAGGAAATCGTGAAATGATTAATAGATGCAGCACTTTTTCATCCTTTTTAGATTTTCAATTCCTTGGAATGACAATAGGACATAGGCAGCCAATAGAAAAATAAAACTATAACATACAGTGACAGAAGTAAGAATGCAGACAATAGCCGAAGAGAAATAGAAAGGAATATAAAAAATAAAATAGGCTAGAAAGTCGAATTTTACTTAGCAGGGGAAAGAACGTGGCTATTACTTAGAGTTCAGAGAGAAAATTTGAAGTAAGAACGAGGAGATCCATATCCTTCACTTTTTCACACTGCTTTTCTGTGTTAACGCCCATTATAATTAATAATTATTAAATATGTATACGTGCGGGTTACTACTATCAATCGACTACGCAAACGACTATAGATAAGTGTATAATGTTTTCAGAGCTCATATGTGTAAGTGGATTTCTTTATTTTAATACTTGCTGCTGCCCGCGGCTCCGCCCGCGTGGAGTCCTATAACGTAGCCTATGTGTTAATCCAGATCATAATCTATCTACGTGCCAAATTTCATTCAAATCAGTTCAGCCGTTTAAGCGTGAAAGAGCAACAAACATCCATACATACAAACTTTCGCATTTATAATATTAGTAGGATTTCTAAATTCCTGAATTGAATTAAATATATGGCATATTATTAAAATGACCGACTTAGGCCAGGCCATGTAAAGAAAAGTAAGACGATGTGGTGCAATGGTACTCAAATACCTTAAAAAAGAAAAATTAATTAAAAAAGTACAATTCTAGATCTTATTCCCAAGTATTTACGAAAGATATGTACTTTTTTTCACTTATATTGCCTACCATATTTTTAATTATACCGGTCGTAAAGAAGTCCTAGTCCTAAATATAATTTCCTATAAAATAATTATGTCTGTATATCAATTTACATTTTCAGTAACGTTTAAACATGGTAAGTGTTTTTAAGAGAGAATAATTTGCCATTCCAGATGACAAGCGATTACCGTAACCTAAGAACGATTCGAACACCAAAAATATCTGTCGCGCGTTACGCCCGGGTTTAGATTCAGTTCCCCATTCTTTCACTTTCCTTTTAAATATGATAATGAGCACGCCAAACAAAGCCTTTAAGAGTTTGTTTTGAAAAATGACGGCGTTATATAGATAAACTTGATAAGCAAAACATTATCTACATACAAAAGTTGTTTCCGAGGTACACTAAATTTATGATGTATATAATTTATGTCTCATTCACAATTTGCCACCCTTTTTCTTCCTTCAGGACCAAGATTTCGAAAATTCCTGTTTAACTATATCTGCAATATAATCAATATTTTGTACAATTTTCAAAAGAAGCAATGTTTCAGTGACCATTCGATTCATTTCATTTTTGTATATTTTTCATTTTGCTTTTTTTCACCCAACGCGTAACTCTTAAACCGTAGAGATTGTATCTGTTACTCCTGTGTATATTGTTATTGAATGGAATCTACATCAAGCTTTACACTTTGACCTTTGTGCCGTTGTTATGCCATACATTGTAAGAATTACAATCGCACTTTGAGTATCAAGCGTAAGCGTCTTAGCTATATAAATCAAATCAAACAACTAAAATTACACGTAGTACGGTCCAGTATCAGTTGCACATTGTACTTTATAATATTAAAAATAAACAAAATATTTACAGTTTGGTTAATTAACATTAATAGAAGTGATTACTACATTATTATCGGGAACTGAGCTGAGCAGCCATTACAAACAAATTATTATTCAGGGTCATAACGTAGCGATAAAAGCCGAGGTCTATATTTCTGTATTATACAACGCTATTTCGTCTGGTTCTAAGCAGTAGTAGTACAAGCTGGTAGGCAACTGTTAAACATACCGTCCATACTTTCCAACCCACTGATCTAAATTGAGGATTATTTCTTGCTAATGTTTTTCGAACTAAGTTCATCCCCGGTCCCGGTACCTTGTGACCTTGTGTAACCTAAATAGCTCCGAGCCGAGTATAAACTGTGAGCTATTGTTAGATTCGTCTTTATCCCCGAAGCAATTTACATAAAACAGCCAACAACAGTAGAAACGACAACGTTCAAAAGTAAGCAGTCGAGTATTTACATGAATTTGATGTACCCTGCCAAGGCAGTCACGGCATACATCTAAACGGTAGTGGGTACTTAGGTCCCGGCAGGACCTAGTGCACATAAACTAATTGGTTAAATTGCATGTAAATTTATTTAACTTACTCAAAATAACGTCTGAATCTATTAACTATTCGAGTATTGAGACTTCGAGACTAATGTAGCCATTTCCAAACAACAAGGATCGGTCATGTTTCTGTTGTCTATATTTTGGATATCAACTAGCAGTATCTACATACCTCAAACATAAATGTTTCCACTTCCTCTTGAACACCGACCTCATCAATTAACCCGTCTTTTTCTGCCAATAACAGCAAATCTAGCATAGCTGTTTTCTTTTTCTTTTTACTTATGAAATCGTCATTATCTCCACCTTTTCCATTATAATTCATATTCTGTATATCATTTTTATCTATGTATTCTTTTCTATCTTTTATTACTTTTCCAGTAAAATTTTTAATTATATTTAAATATTTATTTTGTATTTTTCCTAGTGGTGATATATTGAAAATAATGTCGGAGTAATAAGGAATCGTGATAAACCTGCGGTAAAATATCTTTCCAATACTAAAAATAGCATTTTTATATAATTTTCCAGATTCATTTGCTTTCGAACAAAGTTGTGTTCCCATCGCAGTTTCTGAAAAAGAAAAAAGCCAATATATTTCTGAATCCTAAATCGTATTGTTGAGTATGATTGATGCATATCTACTTTTACATTTTATATAACCTACCTCGACACCTTTTTTTTTTTTTGGGACGCGGGGAAAAATGCGTTACGCACACCACCGACTCCCCGTCGGCTGCCCGACGGTATACCCACTAAACAACCCCGCGAATTGCCATCGGCGGGGTTGGTGTGGTGCCCCGGATATGTCAGCAACAGGGCACAACCTACCTCGACACCTACCTCTGTTGATTTGAATAATTTAACTTTGCATTAAGATTGCATTCATGCGTATGCAGTCACTTACACTTCATTAATATTTTATTATTTGCTTAGAACTTTAGTACGCATGGATAAATTGACTAGCTATAACCTAATGACTAAACTATAAATAGGACCGGCCATGGTCGGTCCTGTTTATATGGACGAACGAGGCGATGGTCTAGGGCGTTCGAATTAAGGGGGCGGCAATCTACATCATGTAAATTGAAAAATAATTACAAGTATTTTTTTTATTAACAACTTAATCATCCAATATATTTCTGTTTCTTTAATTATAAATCTCTTAATAACCTTGACTATATGTAAAATCAAACTTCCGTAGCTGTTCTAAACTTGAAAGAATCTGTTCGTCATTTAACTCTAAGGATGTTGATGCAATGATGTTATGTGGTGTATTGCAAGACGAAAACCAAACAAGAACCGCAATACGCCACAAGACGTTTTAAGCTAGGTGCATCTGTGAAAATGACCCAGTAGATAGCGTGCCTAATTAAGTGACTGCAATATAAGGGTGTTGCTTACTCTTCCTGTGTCAATGGCCAGTGCAGAGCATAGGTTTTCTTATTTGAAACCAATCAAACATACCTACGCTTAATAATAACTCAAAATTCTTATGATACTATTAACTTTAGCTAGAAATAGATTTATTGAAATTGTTTCCAAATTTGCCCAAATGAATTATTTAATTAACAATAAAAATAATCCTTTACTATCGTAATGTTTTAGTTAAGTTTAACTCTTTCCTACAGCAAAAAGGGAAGGTTATACACTCTTCTTTATATAATAAGCAAATGCTCTAACAAGTTTTATTAAAAATTTCGATTAGAAAATTGTTAAAAATTTTGTTTTCGTTTTGTTACGAATTCTCTTAAAAAAGGCGCCGTTCCAGTCTTCCGCCTAGGGTGACCGAACTGCTCGAGCCGGCCCTGAGAGAGCCTCCAGCAAATTAAAGTCGCGTTAAATAACAATTCACTCCGAAGCTGAGCCGGCTGTTAATCGACTTAAATTGTCATCTGACACCATGATGGACTCATTTACCACTCATAATTGATCTTATTAAATGTAGTTCTTCATTATGAATCCCTTGCAGTAGTAGTAGTAGTAGTAACTAGTATTGATTCGACTTAGTGTTACTTACCACATATAGAGTTTAGAGTGAACTCTGAAAGTATGGGCACCAGATCTACGTCTTGCCCCAACTGATTTGCAACTGTATCCACCAACCTTCGACTATTATCCTCCAAGATTCCATGGAACTCACGCAAGATATTGAAATGAAAGGCCGGTGTCAAAATCTTTCTGCGATGTTGCCATTTAGCTCCTGCCAAATAAATTTTAGATAGATAGATAGATAAGCTTTATTTACATAATAATTGTTACAGCAAAATTTCTTGAAAAAATAGTATAAATTTGTATTGCTTACAATACTCTCTATATAAATGAAGTGATGAACTCTCTATATAATTATCTAAATAAATGAAGGTATATTATAATCTCATAGTAGTGGAAAAGTGTCGGATCCGTCTAGAAAATGGAACTTTGATCATCTATATGATGATTTTAAATTCTTTACTAAAGGCTGTTTGAATATTCTCGTGCCAAAGGGATTTTCATTCAAGCATAGGACGGGCTATCTAGAAATCAAAACATCAATAAATATCATAGTAATTGATATTTATCTGCAAAAAAAGAAACGTTTGTACTCTTAATTTCAACATTATTTTTATTCAGTCTGCAATCTGTCTGAGTATTCTCATTACTGTAATTACTGTATGACTATGAGAATATATATGTATATATACATAGATATATAAATAAATACTGCCCTGGAAGACAGTAAACATGACCTTATTACATGTGTTAATAGTTGAGTTTAAGTTGCAGTACCTATATCGATAAAATAGTAATAACATGTCATGAACGCCACCATAATTATCTAGTCGTAGCTTTTACTTAATTGCAGTAGTTGAATGTCATGCAACAACAGCAAAGTCGCAACTCTTAAATATTCCTAAATGCTATAAAATTATCGAAGAACTTTTGACGTTATATTACGCAAATAACGAACATTATTTACATAGATAAAATACTGACCGCTGCTGGTACATGGTAGATATCATTCAGGGGTTATCTATTCAATGAGGAACATTTTAGATGTAGCAATCGACATCTAAAATGTTTTTCTATATTTATGAGTAATAACTAACTTCTACATCTTCTTAGGATTACCCCGTTTTTTAATCCATTGGGATTGGTGATGTCCGCTACCTAAGCCTAAGGATTTGGCGAAGATACGGATTTTTATATGGAGCGACTGCCATCAGACCTCCATAACCCAGAGAGAAAACCAGACCTTTCTTAGGTTAGGTCACACCTCTTCCGCAATATAATTTCTTGGACGTGCGGGTTTCCTCACGATGATTTTCCTTCACCGACGAGTCAGCAATAGATACAAATCCTACTAATATTATAAATGCGAAAGTTTGTATGTATGGATGTTTGTTGCTCTTTCACGCTTAAACGGCTGAACGGATTTGAATGAAATTTGTCACGTAGATAGATTATGATCTGGATTAACACATAGGCTACGTTATTTAACTCTACGCGGGCGGAGCCGTGGGCAGCAGCTAGTATGTACATAAATTCGAAAACACGAATTTAGTGGTACGTGCCAGGATTCGAATCGGGACATGGTGGGATTAGTCTCATATAAATTTCATGAAGTTACGACGACTCCTTTTATCGGTTTTCAGGATAACCTTTATTTGACGAGCTCAGTGTTTAAACACAACAAACGTTTGTCATGTGTGGGAATCGAAACCTTGAGCGTTGGTGTTCGCGCGCTCATGGGTTCGATTCCCACACAGGACAAATATTTGTATGCATGAACATGTCTATTTGTCTTGCTCTGGGTGTTTTTAAGAGAGGTAGGGCGCATCAAAACCCGCCCGTCTTGTGAAGTACCATCACCTTGCAGAATCACAGCAAAAGAACGACTCCTTAGACTTAGAGGGTTGTTATGTTCCTGCGTGTGAGTGAGGTCACCAGTAAGCTCACAAGGAGTAGCTGTGTTAGCAGCAGAGGTGGCATCGCACGAGAGACACTTAATGTATTGCAAGTATTCATAGGCAATGACTACGATATAGGATTTACTTCAGGTGGGCCTTATACTTGTATACCTTTCGATTTTGTGTGTTCCGACGTTGTAAAAAAGACAATCAATAATTGTAAAATCAGAGCCAAACTCAGAATATTTATTGTCTATATTCACACAGTAAATATGATAACGAGAATACTGAGACAGATTGTAGACTGAATCGAGATAATGTTGAAATTACAAACATCTTTGTTTTTGGTCAATAAATACCAATTACTCGATATTAAAAGATAAGACACGTATTTCAATGACGTATGCCCAGAGAGTGGAAGAATCTTTACCTCTACGAATAGTGGACGGCAGTTAGTTATTGCTCGACCAGTGATTGCCCAGTGGATAAAGAACCGGCCTAATATCTGACAGTTCGTAGTTCAAATTCCGATGCAGGATGTACCACTAAATACGTGTTGTCCCATTTACGTACATATTTATATTTATCACTTGCTCGACGGTAAAGGAACGTGAGGAAAACGGCCAGTACCAAGAAATTATATTTCAGAAGACGTGTGAACTAACCTTAGAAATATCTGGTACTCCCTCTGGGCTGTGGAGGTCAGACTGTAGTCGCTCTATTAAAATCAGTATGTTCGCCAAATCCTTAAGCTTAACAGGAACAGGATTTCGAAATGGGATAACGATACAAAGAAAAGACTACTGCAGCCGTTGAAGCAAAAACACATTTTGGAAAGTATCTAGAATTACTTTAAAATATATTGGGGATGGTTGTAGAATGTGTTTAGGATAGTTTGAATTTAAGTGTTACTCTTAGGATTTTAAAAATACTCGTGCTACTATATAGCAATTGCAAGTAAACAAAAAAGAACATGGAATGTCACATGTAACTGAAATAAAGTAGAATTAATTTGAACAAAAACGAGACTTTTCGTCGAATGCAAAATAATAATGAAGAAAAAGACAAGTTTGCGTAACGTTTCGAGGGCGTTAACATTGAATAGCTAAATGAGACTGAGCATTGAATGTTATAAAAATTTAAATAATTAATGCAGTTACTAATGCTATTAAAGAGTAGTAAAGCCATCTTATTTTCAGGGCAGTGCAAGCATAAGCGGCGCAATTTTTTACTGTCTTATTTTAGAATGGCATTCTTGTCCTTGGAATAATAAAATATTTTAGAGCGATTGTTAAATTTGCAAAGTTTAACAATTATATTTGATAAAGGTATTGTATAAATTAAAATTAATTTCAGTAATTCATATACTTGTATTAACATTTCAGTATGTAATGAAAAATTATTTACCAGGTCTTACTGATAAAAATTTAAAGCCATTAAACACATATAAAATAAAATTAGTATTAAAAAGCATAGTAAACATGTATGTAATAGCCACTAGCCACGAAAATATTCGTTTTTGTGTTTAAATCGAAATTAATATGTTTTTTTATACAACGTCGTGAAGCATACAAGCATACGATTCACCTGATGCAAAGCGGTTATCGCAGCCTATGATACGCTGGTAATGCATTAAATATCACTCGCGTGATGCCACCTCTGCTGCTAACACAGCAACTCCTTGAGATCTTACTAATCACACGCAGGAACACAACAACCCTCTACTCTCTACCCTCTCTGTGAGGTGGAGGTACTTCTCCAGTCGGGCTGATGTGATGCTCTCTCTCTCTCGTGTTTTTAACACCCAGACCAAGTAAAACAGACATGTTCATGCACACAAATATTTGTCTTGTGTGGGAATTGAACCCACGAGCGTTGGTGTAAAAGTCGCGTCACCGAGTTCGTCAATGACTATGTCATAATCATAATACCTTGAAAGGTGACATTTGGCTAGATGCGGAGGTTTAATCCTCCGCGGTAAAAAGTGAAAAGCGTCTAAAAGTTAATGTCTTTGTACCTGAATAATACTCGTAGTATGAGAGAGAAGAAGAGAGAATACCGTCGACGAAAAGATGATATCATAAAAAATATACGGTTGAAGGCTGAGTAATTCTACATTTTCTATACATACATATACACACATATAATCCGACATCCGAAAACTCTTCCTTGTGGGATACATAAATTGATTATTTAATGGTTTGATCCGATATTTTTAAAGTTTCATGGTCATACTAAAGGTATCAAACCGATTATTTTACAGTATCTTGACATAGCTTAACTCTCATTACATGTTCAGCCTAATGAGACCGGTAGTATTTTAATAGTTGAATAAAATATGAAATTTTGCAATTATTGTGTGTTTTTATTACACACATTTTAGCACAGATTACATTGCTGGTGTACAACCTGCCCAATAACGATAATTTTGTTCCAATAATTTACATAACTGGAACGATAAACGTTGTTGGTAACTTCTTTAAAAATAGTTTTAACGTAGTTTTTTGGATATCAGACTTTTTCTATAAAACAAAATCATTATTTAATATGAATATTAAATATTAATTGGATAAATTTCTCATAAAAATTTATGTCAAAAGCGAAAGGGTTTTTTTTAGAACGCGCTAATGTCTGGAGATACTGTTTTTAGGGTTCCGTACCCAAAGGGTAAAACGAAACCCTATTACTGAGGCTCCGCTGTCCGTCCGTCCGTCCGTCCGTCTGTCACCAGGCTGTATCTCATGAACCGTGATAGTTAGACAGTTGAAATTTTCACAGATGATGTATTTCTATTGCCGCTATAACAACAAATACTAAAAAATAGAATAAAAAAAATATTTAAGGGGGCTACCATACAACAAACGTGATTATTTTGCTAATTTTTGCTTGATATTGATAACGGCAACAGGTAGACCCTTGAAATATTCATAGAATATTTATTTATATATTCACTTTAAGAATAAATAATTAAATTAAAATAAAACAAATACTTAAGGGGGGCTCCCATACAACAAACGTGATTTTTTTGCCGTTTTTATCGATAATGGTACGGAACCCTTCGTGTGCGAGTCCGACTCGCACTTGGCCGATTTTTTTTATACTACGTTGCTTACACAGCAACTCCGTGGTAGCATACTGGTGACCTCACTCACACGCAGGAATACAGCAACCCTCTAGGGAGTTGTTGAGGAGGAGGTACTTCCCCAGACAGGCTGCTTTGATGCGCCCTACCTCTCTTAAAACATCCAGACCAAGACAAACAGACATGTTCATGCACACAAATGTTTGCCTTGTGTGGGAATCGAACCCACGAGCGTTGGTGTCAAAGTCGCGTCATTCACGGCTGAGCCATCGAGCTCGTCGAATACTGGTCGGATTCGAACCATTATTTTTGCATTTGATATCCTTATCCTTGAAGGACATTCAACATCACGATACGATCCTTATTTTTACTGTTTGTGAGTTCATTCTTAATAACAACAAACATACCTATAAACACATACCTTTACTTAGAAGTAATCCATCCTGTAGCCAAGGTTTTAGGAAAGAGTAAACCATACTTTTTTCGCTATGTTTCATGGTGGAAATTATAACCTGCAACCATAAATAAATTAACGAAATGTATCTACAATAAAATAATCTCTGCTGCCCACTCGCAAAGCGTATTCCGGAAAGGACATAGTATTCAAAAACATGATGTACATGACACGTGATAAATATTTGTCAAATTGATTGATAAACAACTTGTGAAAAGGAATCGTCTCCTTTGAAAATGTATTGAGGGAGTCTAACTTCACGACACCTCCGATTCTTTCAGGCTTGAAATATGCACACATTCTATACTATCTTCAGACTGATTCCCAGTACTATTAGTTACTTAGTAGGAGTTACAAATATATAGCATACATTTAAGAGAGGTAGGGCGCATCAAAGCAGCCCGTCTGGGGAAGTACCTCCACCACACAGAAAATCGCAGCCAAATAACAACTACCTAGAGGGTTGTTAGGTTCCTGCGTGTGAGTGAGGTCACCACTAAGCTCCCATGGAGTTGCTGTGTAAGCAGCAGAGGAGGGATCGTACGAGTGATAATAAATAAATAAATATTGTCGGACAAATTACACAGCGCCACCTAGCCCCAAAGCGATGCTTGTGTTATGGGTACTAGACAACTGATAAACATACGTAAATACATTTTTTTTTGTAAATATATATTTATTATACATATATAATACCCAGACCATATATATAACACATATTTATTATACATTATAATACCCAGACCAATACAAACAGACATGTTCATACACACAAATGTTTGTATTGTGTGGGAATCGAACCCACGAGCGTTGGTGTCAAAGTAGCGTAACAGCGCGTTCCACCACTGAGCCACCGAGCTCGTCTATAGTGATACTTAATATATTGCAAGTGTTAATAGGCTACGGTGCCCGCTTTACATCAAGTGGGCCGTATGCTTGTATACCTCCCGACGTAGTATAAAAAAAACATTAAAAATAACAAACTTTACCAAAAACGCCGTGTTCGTGTATATATTATTCAGCTTCACTGCACACATACTTAAAAACTGGGTAGAATATTCATTAAAAACCGGTCAAGTGCGAGTCAATGTCGGATGTTTTTTGAGATTCCTTACTTTAGTTTTATTTATACTTTATTACTAACACAGATAGTAAAAAAGATTAAAAATAAGCTTGCGTACTGCTCCAGAGAAAATTACTTTCGAGAATGCTTAAGTAGTCGAATGAAGTCCCTGATGGATCAGTACCAACATTTGAAAAAACATGTTAGCTTCCTGAGTTAAGGACTAATTTGATTGTGGCTTTCGAATTTTCTTATCAACTGATACCCGCGACTTCGTACGCTTTTTTTTTCTTTCTAAACCTTCCCGGTGTGTTGAACATGTCAAAAATATATACTCGACTTTTTGCGAGTTAACACACGGAAATTGATTTTTATTTAAATATAAAAAAGAAAACAGACTTTTAAGTTCAATTGGCTACCCATCAAAATTATACACATACAACACTGATAGACTGACAGACAGAGGAACGTTAACGCTAATTATAATAACATTATAATAACTATATATATATATATACTCTTTTGTGTAATAAGAATAAGAGGCTTAATTTTTATCTAGGCATCGAGATAAGTCCTTAGTAAACTCTAAGGTAGAGTCTATATCGGTAAAATTATAACTGTGATCCCTTTATTTTAAAATACATAGGTTACATACGCAGTTAACATATTTACATGTATAGATGCAAATCATTGCTGTTTTTGTAAAGTCGGAACTGGAAAATTAGAAAAACAGAAACAGTTTTACGACCTAAGTACCTACATTTCTCATACTTACAACGGTTACGAGACTATAGTTATCAAATTTAACTAAATAAAAACAATAAATAGGCAAGTACCTCAATGTCCTGTGGATTATAAATATTTATTGCTCCAATGGGAAACGACCAGAATCGGTATATTCCATTCCATTTGTTCGCGTATTGTCTGCCCTTATTGAACAATTCAACTGTAAACAAATTATTTTTTATTTAGATACTGATATTTATTATTATTGTATTTAGATACTGTAATGGAGTACATTCTAAATTATATTCAGTCAAAACAAAACAAACAAAGAAAATTTGTTAACAATTTGTTTCTATGTTTGATTACCAGAGTGACCATATTTTTTGGACTTTAATTAGGTACTGGCGTGGCAAACAGTGAAACATATTTATTATTTATATTTACAAGGAATAATACTCACATGTTCCCACCCTACTAACATGTCTTTCTAAGGAGGTGTCCTGAGGAGGATTCTGGTTATGAGGAAGGCGCATCAAATCAACCCGACTGGGGAAGTACCCTCCAACTCATATAAAGCCGCGGCCAAAAAACAACCACTTGAGTTTTATAGTGTTCCTGCGAATGAGTGGGGTTACCAGTAAGTTCTAAGTGGTTGCTATGTTCGCAGCAGGTGTGGCAACGCGTAGCGAAATTCAAACTCAAAAGGTACGACAACCACTTTACATCAGATGGGATATGTTTGTACGCCTCCCGACATTGTATAAATAAAATAACATGCTCACTTTGTTGTGGTTATTAATTTATATTTGTAAACAGTGCAAGAAGTCACCTGATGAAACATTGATTTCCAATGCATTTCCTAGTAGAAATGTGTCTGGCGGGCCTGGCAGTTTCTTAATCATCCTTGCTTTTTTATTGTAATTGAACAGCACATGAAGTACACATAGTAGGACCGTAGTAAAAACCAATATATACACAATCATTTTCAGGAGATGTGTGCACAGCGCGACACAGCATATTATACTGAGACCCAGATAATGGTTTTTGCTACTAAATATCGCGCATGTTTCATTGCTGCACAAAACACTATATATAGGATACATTAAATATGTACAGTCAACGTCATTACTAAATAGAAAATTAACTTTCCAACTTGATTTTTTGTCCGATACGATCTATTAGATCTCAGTGTATTAAATCGGAATACAATTTGACGAGCTTGGTGGTGTAGTGGTCAGTAATGCTACTTTGACACCAAGGCTCGTGGGTTCGATCCCCGTCACAGGACAAACATTTGTGTGCATTAACATAACTTTTAGTCTTGTCTGGGCGTTTTTAAGAGAGGTAGGGCACATCAAAGCAGCCTCATGCCGCCTGGGGTAGTACGAGTACCTCCACCTCACAGATCACCGTAGCAAAATAACAACTCCCTGGAAGGTTGCTGTGTTCCCGCGAGTGAGTAAGATTAAGTAAGCTCCTAAGAAGTTGCTATTTTAGCAGCAGGGGTGGCATTGCGATGAAGATATTTAGTGTATTGCAAGCGTTCATAGGTCACTGTAACCATTTAGCATCGGGTGGGCCGTATGTATGCCTTCCGACATTGCATAAAAAAAATCTGCTCGTCGCCCAAAAGCCTTAGTCATGATTTTTAAGGTGCCTTGGAAGCTATTAATAAATTCTCGCAGATATAGCCATAAACGAATTGCGAGTCGAGTTCATACTGAGTCATATATCTTCTTGTCATATTGTTATAAAAATACATAGGTAATTGAAGTAAAGACAATAGTGATCAAATGTAAGTGTAAGTGTAAACCGGTGTCCCGCCCTGTTTCTTGGTGAGTCTAACTTACTGGCTGGGAGGACAGATTTCACTTGTCTTGCTTTTGACAGACGACTTCCCTCCCTCACTCTATAGTTAAAAATAAGTACGAGTATCAATATTATGGCTTGCTTATTCATGCTTACTAATTTGATACTGACTAATGGTTGACCTTTCATTATTTTACTCTACGAAGATGGTAAAAAAGTGTGATAGCTGCTCGATGGTATGCCACAGGAATATCACTTGTTCGTAGCGGGCCCGATGTTGTATGAGTATTAACAATATCTTATAGAGATTATATGAAACAGTGAGCACGCAATTTTGGAAGATTTATTTCGGTATTTAAATCTTTTGCGTTATTTGACCTGTCGCATCTAATGGAATAGTTCTGTATGTATGTATATCTTCACGCAGAATAGTTCTGATGTTGGAAAAAAGGTGCATGTGACTACATTTGCTCGATCTCTTATTCTCCAAACGTATAAACATCAAGTTATTTATTTGCTATAATTACCTAAAACACTCGAATAGCCCGATGGCCAAATGAAAAAACAAATCGTTTAACATATATAATATTTTAAAGCAGCCTTCCTGCTTCAAAATATTGCTCACGACAGTTCGAATTAGAACATCAATGCAAATAATAATTAAAAATTATAAACCACGTCGATTCAAAGAAGACCCACATCCTAGGAGTGGTAAGAGTGGATAGATGTCATCATGAAGGTAAAGTAAAGCTGGCATTTATCGAAAGCGACTGTACTCCGAAGAGCGCGATAATTGCGGAAGTTGTGTAGGTACTTCATTTCTCCATGCACACTTAAAACTGAAAAGAAAATGTTTCTTTTGCATAAAAATCTCTGACAGTTATACATACGAGGAAATATGACCCTTTATTATATGGGAGAGCTATTATGTAATTAACAATCAATATATAGACTAAATATGATGAAAATTGAGTTATCGCCCGCATCGCACCGCACCGGTGAGGCCGCGGAAGTTCATACTTTGTGCGAAAATTAACCGCTATGATTACGAGGTATGCACTTTCCGTGTGGAATTTTAATGGCAAATTAAAATTATATATGCCGGTAAACTTAAACGCTCTATGTAATAATACTTGTACTTAAAGACGTAAATTTAATAATTTATTTCAAAAAACAAGTTACACTTAAGATCAGTAATCTCTCTTAGTTTCGACGCAATCTGCGTCAAAAGTTCATAAAGTCATTCGTCAAAAGCCAGTAGTATTATTGCCATTTTTTTCTGATTTAAATTAGTAAATAAGGAAAAGCGAAAAACAATCTTGTATTATTCTTAATTTAATACCAGGTAATATACATACCGTATGTGGCATAATTCATATTACACTAGGGACTAGCTTAAGCCCGCGACCATGCCATCGCGGAGTTTAAAATTTTATCAAATTTAGGGTACAATTTATTTGGTATATTTTATAAAAATCGATTCAGAGGTTATTTTCTCGCGTATTCGTTATCGTGGAAGTGCTCTAAATATATCAATAAGATTTATCCTCTAAAGTACACCCCAATTATTAAGAACATTTTGTCGGTGGTGGAGTGGTTAGCAATGCTACTTTAACACGAGCTCATGGATTCCATGACCACACATTACAAACATATTTTGTGCGCTTGTTGTTGGTTGTTTATTTTGGTGTAGGCAGGGTAGAGGTAAACTGCATCAAAGAAGTGGAAGAACCTCACTAAAAACCGCAGCCAAATTATGTTCATGCGTGGTTTCTAATGAACTTGGCGATAGTAAGGGCATGTCCTGAAGTTGTGATTTTAGTAGAGCACGCCCAGAATGACGAATATCTTGGTAGATTATAGAATATAAATAACACAAGATTGATAAATTAATGTCAGCGATGGTTTTGATGCATTTGTTTAGTCTATGAATTAGAAAATATCTTCTTGGCAATATTCACTAATCCATGTTGAGTACAATAATGAAACTAATAAATATAATAAATCCCAACTCTGCAGGGCAGCTTGTGACAAGCTGTTAGTGAGTAATAATACTACGTGTGCCTGAATGCTTCAGAGAGTCGACCAGAGCTTTCGTCTCCGACGTATCTTCGTCGGTCTGAGTCAAGCCAATAAGGCCCGCAGGACTCTCAACTCTGGCTTACCTTAATTGGAAGTCCAAAGAGGAGGCAATAGAGCATAACGTCGTGAGTACTCGGAGAAAGCGCAACACAGCCCTCGACATCCTTGAGTCACTCACGGCGGTGTTACATGAAATGCCAAAAGATGCCGGGCACTTTATTTGGCATTTCAGGGGTGCATCCGTGAGTGGCGAACCACCGTCTACCGGAACTAGCAATCGGACGTTATAGTCATGGCAGGTGTCCTTCCCTATTCTGCAATAATCCCTCCAATTCTCATTAAAATAATCCAATTATTATTATTTCCGATACATTCGCAATAATCCCAATACCTGCCGGCACCAGCTTATGAGTACCAGTATGTTCCATTCCATTATCCCTAGAAGCGGGTGTCGATGGGTGTACTACACAATCCCCGTGAGATAAGATAACTAATACATAGTTGGTTCCCATTACATTTAATGGATGGCATGGCAGAGGTTGTGACTATGGCTCTTGGTGCCCACTAATACCTATGTCACGAGTTTCATATGTTTTGTTTGATGTATGTACACGTGTGTGTTCCACTTCTTACTATAAACAAATAAGTGTATTCAGCGTTTCGTCATGTTGGGCTTGAATTGTACCTAACCATAGATTA
This sequence comes from Pyralis farinalis, assembly GCA_947507595.1. Taxonomy (NCBI): domain Eukaryota; kingdom Metazoa; phylum Arthropoda; class Insecta; order Lepidoptera; family Pyralidae; genus Pyralis; species Pyralis farinalis. The sequence goes on from OX382259.1 coordinate 26,535,148, forward strand.
AAATTGTAAGTATAGAAATCCTATAAGCGCCTGAGCTCTTCGGAACCTATTCTGTATACGCCTACAGACATTTCAGAAATTAAGAACAGACAATTGAGTTTCACAAATTCATCATTTGCGAAATAAAGATTTGGCTAAAAGAAAGATGAGAGTTTGAAATTATAAGCGCGAGTTAAAGAGATCGGCGGCGGAGTGGTTAACAATTTTTTTTGTTTTTTTTTTTATTCTTTAACACCAACGCTTTTGAGTTCGATTACTACACAGGATAAATATTTATGTACATGAACATGTCTGTTTGTCTTGGCCTGGATGGTGCCAAAAGAGTAAGGGCGCATCAAAGCAGCGCGACTGGGGAAGTACCTCCAACTCACAAAAGCTGCAGTCATAACAACTGGATGGATACCACCAGGGAACCCGTTGCGACTGCCGAATTTGAACCCCGAGGGTGGAAGGCTAGAATTCTATACTTGAATAAAGAGTGCAGGATCGGATTAAAGTATAGAAACCTGCGTGATTTTACTAGCTTAAAGGTGAAAGAAATAAATCACAATGCTCTAGTGTGTCAAACAACTTTTGACTTATTATCAGAAAAAAATATACGTAAGAAATATAAATGATTAAACAATAAGTACATCTAATTTTCCCTTCAAAATATGTGTATATATATATATATATTTATACAACGTTGGGAGTCATACAAGCATACGGTCCACCTGATGTAAAGCAGTTACCGTAGCCAATTAACGCTTGTAACATATAGAACTCGCGCGATACCTCCTCTGCTGCTTACACAGCAACTCCTTAGGAGCTTATTGGTGACCTCACTCACACGCAGGAACACAACAACCCTCTAGGGAGTTGTTATTTGGCTGCGCTTTTCTGTGAGGTGGATGTACTTCCACAGACGGGCTGATTTGATGCGCCCTACCTCTCTTAAAATTGTATGTAATATGTACATAGGTACACGAAGTAAGTATATTAATCTCAGTTAAACTCACAGAACTGTCTGTGTGCCCTTCGAGCTAGATTCAATTATTAAATAATTCTTAGCTGTGTTAATGTTAAGATATTCCGGAACTCAAATTCCTGAATACATTTTAGTTTAGCTTTCCAAACTTTTTCTTTAACTTATTTAGTGTTAAATTACAAACTTCGTTACTATACCTCTTCATTTACGAGTGTTAGGTATCAACATTTTTGACAGATGAATCGTTTTCTTTACGACCAAATATTATTTGTAATTATTTTGTTTTCAATAATGAATATAAATTCAGGATACTAATTGTACAAATTAATTAATGAATATTGCTTAAGTAAAGTGTGCGCAGTGGTAGCCTAGTATATAAAGAACCATTATATTAACTGACTGTTCGAGTCATGGTGTAGGCATGTAAGTACCTCTAAATTTGTGCCCACGAATCGAACGTCCACAAGATTATATTTTGAAAGTTTTGTGAACTAACCTTTGAGAGGTATGACCTCCTGAATCATGGAGGTCTGCGGGCAGAAGATGTGAAGCGACTATGTCAAAAAAAAATCTTTGCCAAATCCTTAGGCTTAGGTAGGGGACTCCGCCAATTTTAATGGATTAGTAAACGGGATAACGCTAAGAAGAAGAACAGCGCCTGAGGATGCCTTGTAACAGCAACGATGGCGGGTGGATAGCGGCAATCGCGGAGACGACCGAGTCAGAGGAGCACCGAGCAGCCGAGGCAGAGACAACCAGAACAGTCATGGCTTCGGAAGCGCACAAAGCAGGTTAGATCAACTTGCATATAAAGAAGAAAGAAGACTTATGTAAGTAAAACTTAAATGGATAAGAAACATTGTTGCCAGCTTACTAACCATAAACATAATTGCACAGTTCATATAACATAATAAACGGTGAACGGTAAAAAATTAATACCAAATAATTCATACTGGAAACTGACTAGTCAGAATTTATGATCAATAAATCAATAGCCTATGTCATCACCAAACATTTTTATCAGCGTCTCAACCACGTATGCCCTGAATTTGCTGGTAATAGTAAATCTATACAGAACAAAACGTACCCGGCAAAAGTTGGCAATTACATCTTCATGGCTTAATTAATAAATTAATCAAGAAAAACTTTTCTAAAATATGTTATTTTTAATAAAAACGATAAAATGCGTGTGAGAATTACCTATATTAGAAAATAATAGACTTACCTACTTCGTTTTTTTTTCGTAAATTGTTTATTCAATGAAAATGTTGCTTTCGTTCAAATATAAATAAAAGAGATATCACTATTCATAGTCATTCATAGCATAGTGCTGTCCCTCTTACACAGTATACTAATGTGACGGAGAGACATAGAGTTTTTGGTGACCATTACGTATCAATAACAAGTTTGTTCATAGTAAAAGGAATAAAATGAAAATTTGCCATTATGGCTCGCAAATTTTTATTTATAAATTATGATTTTTGAAAAAGTCTGTAATATTAAATGTTTATGTCTTTATATTATAATCGTCATAGGTACAACATATACATAAACCCTGCAAAGTTTGTCGGGTTGAATATGTTAGACCTTGTATATATAAAACAAAGTCGGGTTAGTTACAATATTTATAACTCGGGAACGGTTGTACTGATTTTTATGATCTTTGTTTTATTGTATTTGCCTCCGTCCCGAATAGTAGAATAACTATTAAAACATGGAAAAATTAATGAAAAAAAATATGACGAAAATTCATTTTCTCATACATTTTATATGAAACGCTTCTTTATGATTTTTTGTTCGTCTTGGCGAGTACTGAAACACCTCCAGCGACAATATTGACCAGTTTGTTTTCGATTTGCCAAGGCGATTAATTTCATTTCATTTAATTAATCGTTGCCTCTGATATGCCACGTGGAACACTCATCCCAGATTCTTCAACGTCGGAAGCAAATAGCTTAATATAAAGTAGTACAAAAATGGTATACGAATTACATTAGTTTTAATTTAATTCAAAGACTTCTAACTTGTATTTTGTACATTTATTATACTTAATTAATTTTGTCTGAATAAAAAATTTAATTTAATTCAGCTAATAAGTTAAGTAATAACACAATATTTATTGATTCTGAGGCTGTACAAAGTTTGCCGGGTCAGCTAGTTTATCATAAAATAGAACCATATTAAAACAAAAATCTGATCAATGATTTATTTATATACAAATGCGTCGAGTTTAAATTAATAACTAGATTTAAGACGTAATGGAGGCATACAAGCATACGGGTAAAGTGAAAGGTCTGCTTTGATGCGCCCTACCTCTCTTAAAAACGCTAAGACCAAGACAAACAAACATGTTCATGCATACAAATGTTTGTCCTGTACGGGAATCGAACCCCCGAGCGCCGGTAACAAAGTCCGTTATTAACCGCTGCGACACCGAACTCGCCAAATATAATGTTCAGATAGTTTTCAAGATATATTTTAATCTTAGAACTTTGATAGACAATAAAATTAATATCACTTTCTTTTATTCTACTTTTTATTACATATAAATAAAATAAATACAACCCAGTTCCTGTACGTGAGGTCGAATTACACCACAATAAAAAGATTAAATTTCTTTAAGGTTATCTCAAAGTAAAAGGAAGTACAATAACAAAGCAGAGTGCTACAGTAAATGACTTTCGTGTTTAAATAACTACTCATCAGAGATCATAAATAACCCGAAAGGCTAAAATAACATTGCCTCCACCCGCATTTACTGTGAATTGACATGGCAAAAGATGTTTTTTTTTTTATTTCCAAGAGTTGACTAAAGGTGCGGTCACATTAAAATAATAAGTGTAATAAATTACAGATTATAAGCAATGTTTCTTTTTTATGCTACCATGATGGCAAACAAGTGTATTCGTCCTGATATAAAATGTGTATATTCATATCGAATCATATTTATTTATAACGGCGGTATATTAAAAACTAAATAAATTTACACGTTTACTAAGTTTCTTTTTTTTATACCACTAAGGCGGCAAACAAGTATACAGCCTGCCTGATGGTAAACAGTCACAGTAGCCTATGGACATTTGCAACAAACGTTGCCGACCCTCTAAAATCCTCTTCGCGCCTTTCTTGAAGAGCCCCATGCTGTAGTCCCTTGGGAAAACCTCGGCTGGGAGTTCATTTCACAACTTGAGAGCTCTCAGAAGAAAACTTCTGTGGAACCGAACAGTACGCGTGAGGGTGAACTTCTTGCCGCCGGAAAAATTAATACAACGTTTAATAATTTAAAACCCCGGTTTTTGAAAGTGATATGATAAGAGATGTAGGTTATCTAAATTAGCTGCTATTTTCCCTATCTTCTCTATCTGACATAGAGAAACTAGTCTAGATACGAAGATATGTAAGATAGGCAATACAGGAGAGGTAGACCAAATGAATGAGTTAGAAGCGATAGATAAGAAAACAAGACAGGAGAAATAATAAAGAATATTGGCGAGATAGAAAAGAGACAACCCAGGTAGAAAGTGGGAAAGATAGACAACTGTCGACTCTTTTTCCCCCCACCTCAATTTTACCAACCACCTGCGGGTGAGTTTCACACGGAAGATGGTTGTAAACCCAAACACGAGTATTAGTTCAATTTGGGAGGTATACAAGCATGCGGCCCACGTGATATAAAGCGATTACCGTAGCGTATTAACGCGTGTAATATATCTCGCGCGAACACTCGCGCGATGCCTCCGCTGCTGCTTACACAGCAACTCCTTAGGAGCTTACTGGTAACCTCGCTCGCACGCAGGAATACAACAACCCTCTAGGGAGTTGTTATTTAACTGCGGTTTTCTGTGAGGTAGAAGTACTTCCCCAGACGAGCGGGTTTGACGCGTGCACTCTGTCAAGTAGCACAATCTGGAGCATTCCCAGTGAGGGTGACAACATCCGAGCGATAATATATTTTAAACGTTTAACTACGTCATATGCTTTTTCCTATACGGCATAATATAAAAAAAGAAAAAATCATGTTAAATGATGCATAAATGGTACCTACTATAGCATAGATGCGGGTAAATTCAAAAAGAAATATCACATTTATGGGCTGAGACATTCTCAATTTAAATCAAACGAGAAAAAAAAAATCTTGTGCCTACAATAAAAATAACAATATATACGCTACCTTACATTTTTTTCAATAAAATTTCTCAAATTAAATAGTAGGTAGGTACGTTATTATTCATGTTAAGCTTTAAGTTAAGCGTATTAAACAATTATCTACAGATAATTTATTGATTGCATTTACAACTTGAGGGCCAACACATATTGATATCATTTCTGACACTAGGGTCAAGTGAATATACAGATATAATGTGTACCAGGGCATCATCATGACATGACCCGGAAAATCATTAAGACCAACAAAAAGTATACAAGAATACTGAATCCTTTCAATTCAACCAAAATTTCGACCTATTGGGTACTTGGTCACGTTAAAACGAGACGAGCTCGGTGGCGCAGTGGTGAAACGCGTTGTAACGCTTCTTTGACACCAACGCTCGTGGGTTCGATTCCCACACAGTACAAACATTTGTGTGCATGAACATGTCTGTTTGTCTTGGTCTGGGTATTTTCTATGTATAATAAGTATGTAATTACAAAAAAAAATGTATTTACGTATGTTTATCAGTTGTCTAGTACCCATAACACAAGCTTCGCTTACTTTGGGGCTAGATGGCGCTGTGTAATTTGTCCGACAATATTTATTTATTTATTATTAAAAAATTCACGCTACTCGCTGCTTATAACTTTTTAAATTTCGAATATAACATTTGGTCTATTTTCATTTAAAGAAAGTTCACTGTACGTACTGTATGTATAACTCCTTATTACCGGAGTACATTGTTACACAGAGTTTGAATGTGGAAGCGTCTTCCTGAATAACGGTATTTGTAATGGTTCACTTTCAACTACGGTCCCTGAATACAGCCATTGAAAAATTGGTTTCTTCGTAAAGCCCACTAAGTGTTTCGTTGTTGACGACATTTAGGGTTCGGTACAAGCTGAGATAAAAATTATTATGTGGTCACAGAATACTCTCTCTGTTATCTGAGGAAATCTATTATCATTGGATAATTCGCGTTAGAACGGAAACGGGCTCGAGTTGATTGATGTACAGAGATGTTACTAATGCTATTTTTAAGGCAATGTCTTAAGACTTATTTATTGTTTTGAGCCAGAGAAAAATATTAATCTTGTGAACTGAACATCACTTGGTGTTCGAGAAAAAGCCAACCTATTTGAGGCATCCTATGAACACAAGTACAAAAGTACTTCATTTTCTGCTCCGCTTTTTATAGAAATGTTATTTCTGACTGGACACCACCTTTTGTTTACTCATGCTTAACAAAAATCAAGAAAGATACCAAGAAACTACAGACTCTTATACTATGACAGTGCTACTTCGCTCACAACAAAGTTAGCCTTCGAAAAAGTAGAGCTCACTACCCATCCTCCACATTGTCCAGACCGTGGACCCTGTGAATGTTTAGACGTGAAAATCAAAGACGTGATTTCAATCCACAAGTGGAAACGTAACGTATGATTAATATAATCCACGTGTTTTTAAAAATAGTTCGACTGAATGAATGAATTTTAAAATACTCTCTGTTATAGGTAAGTATAAAAATGAGGTTACCTTTTCCAACTCATTTCCTTATTCCGAATAATTGATAATGATATGCATGTGGATAATTATATTTTTATGCGGCAATCTTTCCAGTAATCAGTAATCACTTAAACGTGCAATATAGGTATGTAGCAGATCATTATGACTTTCGTGTTGCGTGGTTGCGTCATGAGACTCATGACATGACAAGGCGTGGAATTAATGTCTGCAACGACTTATTATATACTATAACATGGTACTTAATAGTCCTCTTAACGCAAATGTGAGTTAATGCAAACTATATTTTTTTCTTTCAAAAAAGGACGATTAAATTGATTAAAAAGATATACCTTTGTGATAATAAGTAGGAGATCGTCTGGGAAAGTACTTACTGAAATTCTTAACGGTAAAATTGTAACTTCCGGGTAACAGGAAAATTGGCATAGGTATCAAGTGAAATTCGAGATTAGGATCTTCACTATAATTTAATAATCGTACAGAACACTATGTACATGTATTCCAAATCCCTGTTTCAGCTTTATTATTTAAGTTCTCAGGACATACATAACGTGTAAGTAGTTTTCCTCGCACTCACGGTAGTCTTTATTGTGATAAATGTGTTTCTTTTAGTCTGCCAAATCGGTCGACAGTTGCCATTTAAATTAAATTGATTGTTTATTGCTTCCTGTGACGATTAAGAGATTCATCGATTGCTTGTCGGAAGAATTTCAATAATATGTCTCACAAATGTGTGTTATGGCTGCAATTTTTTTCTATAAGATGATAATCATCTTATCATATTGAATTCATACAGATCCGATTTCTTTGGTATGTGTGCTTTAGTTTTAGTTTGGATAAAAAGGATACACCGCTATATAATAAGCTCTCTGGAGATGCGTACACGACTAAGTGAAGTGATATTTTTATTTAAAATCTTGAATAGTTATTTCTATTACTTTTAAATTTATAAAAAATGTTCCCTCCGGACTTTTCTAATGCCAGTCACACCGCTAGTTTCGCCTCTGACGAGTAGTCTTGCTCAATGCTGCATTCGTTGCAAAGTGTCGCAAAAACTTTGCAACTATGCCTAGGCCTAAAATGATGTTAATATTCTTCTCTCGAAATATTCGTAAATATTGCAAGTAATTAGATTAGTGTCTATAGTTTTAATAAATGTCTAATATTACTTACACGCGGCATATTATGAAGTAGGTATATGTTGTCTTGTAATATTAATAGCGTCATTCATTCATAATACATAAATAAAAAGTTCTTTATGTGTAATTGATGACCTATAAGCTCCTATAAGTAAGTAATAACAGTGATAGCCCAGTGGATAAAGAATCGGCCTATTGACCAACTGGTCTCCGTTTCGAATCCCGGCATGTATCACTAAATTCGTGTCTCCGGATATATGTACATATATGTGTGTGCAAGAAATTATATTTTGAAAGGCGGCTTAACCTAAGAAAGGTTTTAATTAATTAATAAATAAGTCTGGGTATTCCCTTTGGTCTGTAGAGGTCAGACGGCAGTTGCTGCATGTAAAAATCAGTAGGTATCTTCGTCAAACCCTTAGGCTTAGGTAGCAGACCCAACCAACCCTAATAAATTTGGAAACGGGATTACGCTAAAAAGAAGATGACCTCTAAGTAATTATTACACGAGCTATTTTTATACTAATAAGTTGAACCAAGCGTACGGCTTACCCAATGGTAAGCAGTTATCGTAGCCTACGGACATTGGCAACATCAGGAGGTTCACTTGTGCGTTACCGACCCCATGTTGTAATCATTTGGGTTAAGGAAACTTTCATACCGTACGCAACCATCGCGGTTGTAATGTTTGAGGATCAATTCCCCGCCATCAGCAAACAACGGTACAGTCCTAGAAGGCACCTGTTGCCACTATATCAGATAACTCCTCGGAACACAAATGGTTGCACAATCGGTAAAACACCCAAAGGGAGACAAAGTCTCTCCTCACCGTGTTAAGACCGTCGAAAGTTCTCATAGCTCGTCTCTAAACTCTTAACTAGTATCCTGGTGCATCCACCCTAACGTGACTACATCTCGATGTGCGATCAAACGTAAGATTTGTATAATGTAAGTCCTAATACATACCTAATTTCTTGAACGCCAATTTGATCTTCTCCTTCAGGTGCCTCGAAACTAAACTTCGCTAGAGAGCTCGACACCTAGAATCCCAATAATCCTGGCCATGGTTAAGAGTTAGTTCTAGAACTTACGAGTATATAGAAAAAATTAAGGAACCACAGTGGGCATGGATTTTTAGCGGTGAATGAGCAGACTTGTGTCTTGGTGGGGTTGAATTGAACCAAGTTCAATTAGTTCAGTATTTTGACTTGTACTTTTTGAATTATTTAAACAGTCTAGACTTATAATTTATTGATAACAAAATATTGGAAGAGTGGAACTTATACATGAATTATATATTTTTTTCACACAGTTATGCAGCATTCTTTAAAACAACTTTTTTTTTCTATTACGTATCTGTCTATTACGTATAACGCAAAATTACTAAACAGATTTAGATGAAATTCACACGATTGTATATTATACCCTACTCATAAAATATAGTAGGTACCTATATTACTTTCAATACTCAGCATTGTGATATGATGTAGGTAATATATCAGCAACATTAGTACGTTATAAAAACAGCGTCGGGAAACAAACAAGCGTACGGCCCACCTGATGTAATTTTTTACCGTAGCCTAAGAATGCTAGAAATACAAGGAGTACCACTAGCACGTTACCATCTCCGCTGCTAACGCAGCAACAATCTAAATCGAAAATGCAAAATCGTAAGCTATGGAAAGCACAATATACTCGTATATATATAAGACATATTTCAGGAGTATTACGTGTTTTTTTTTATACTACGTCGGGAGGCATACAAGCATACGGCCTACCTGATGTAAAGCCGTTACCGTAGCCTATTAATGCTTGTATTAAGTGTCACTCGCTCGATGCCTCCTCTGCTGCTTACACAGCAACTCCTTAGGAGTTTACTGGTGACCTCACTCACACACAGGAAAACAACAACCCTCTAGGGAGTTGTTATTTGGCTGCGGTTTTCTATGAGGTGGAGATACTTCCCCAGACGGGCTGCTTTGATGCGCCCTACCTCTCTTAAAGTGGTTATATACCCCTCGAATGTATCGATTTTATTAAAAACTAGATTAGGCTGCCAATCAGATCAACAGAGGAGTAAACATTCCTCAGAGGAATTTCAGTTCTGAAATTTATTACGGAAGTGTAGACCAACCCCTTACTGCTTTAGACTGGGCTCTCCTCATTTGAACAATAGGATTACGAGAAATATCGCGTTACTATTAATAAGACAAAAAAGTAAAAAAGAACTCGTTGCTATTGCGGTGCTTGTTCATGACGTCCAGTCATCAAGAACTTGTGTACTTTTCAGCCATTTTAGACTCCGCCTATGGTTATGGCTTAGACTATGACAATACAGGATACAATCATCCCAACGTAAAAGCGCTTGCAATACTAGAAGGATCAAATGCATCCCACAATTGGCGACGTAGTAACAGTTACTAAGTAACTCATTTATTGACCTGTGACAGCGTCTCCTTAGGAGTATTCTATCAAAGAATAATAATGTACCTATAATAGACTACCATGCGATGGGAAATAAAAAGATTTATTTTTTTATAAGATCTGTTTTTCATAATGAAGTATATTTATGTTACTAATACAAATATTCGCCAAAATAGAATTAATATATACGATAAAATTAATCTAATATTGGTTTATAAGAGATCGTACTTTTTAAAAGGCTCAGTTCAGAGTATTTAATAGGTTAACGCGCAAACCTCTGATCTTAGAAACATGATCGTTGATACAAGTATTCATTTTAGTGTGTACACATAGATGTGAAATGTGTATGGATTTCGAATATTCATACACATTTCACTACATACAAACCTATAAACTACATACAAGCCGTCATACAAACTTTTTACACAAAATTAAACAAAAATTGTATTTGTGCTTTAGGGTGGCAATCTATAGGATATGAAGAAGATGAACGAATATTAGCCTCTCATGTAATTCAACTGATGAACGCATGACTAACAAATTTGTAACTTATCTTATGCAACTTGTTTATAAAAAAGCATAACGAAAGAGCGTCGCATACTCAAATTCTAGGGTCAAAACTACATCTGCCTAGACGAGCCGGGCGGGCCAGCTAGTATTCTACTAAAAATTAAATTAGACTTAAGATATAGACAATAGTTCACATACGCAATATACTTTGATTACATTAAATATTGAATGTAGATAAGTTTTTATTTTCTACGTTTATCTATAGATATAGTTGTGTTTCCTCAAAAACGCGAATATCCATAAAAAATGGGGAGCGACGCTCGGTCACCCAGTTAATTATAAATACTCGTAATAAGTCGTTAGGTCATAGTTTATTTTAAGAAAGAATATATTAGACAAAAGTTATCCAATTTTTAAAATGTACAGTAAATGTTTTTAATGAAATATCATATCTGATTATTACACATATTATGATTGCTGTGAGTTATTCAAAATAAAAATATTTACGATGAAACTCAACATTGCGAAAATCATGACGCGCTTGCCCCGACTGACCTTACATTTATTCCCTCTTTTGGAATTTAACATAAATAGGGTCGACTGTACGGAGTATGAAGTCAGTTACGAAAACCATGTCCTGAGGTTTGGTGACTGGTAGCAATTTGTATTTACGAAGAACAGATGATAAGACCAACTTCATTTCCATCATGGCGAACTTTTGACCTGAAAAGTTAAACAATACAACCTTAACATCTTTCTATACGAAGGGGCCACCGCCGCAACTGATGTATCGCAAAGAAATTATAAATATCGTAACGAAAGAAGTTATGCTTTCAACAATTTTATGGCAATACTTATATAATTATGCCACAGAGTCAATGCATAAATGTTATCTGGTTACATGCACTATCAATATTATTATTATTAATATAGTAAATCACTATAAACAATTGTTTTATATGTACACACATGATATAACTCAATGATAACACACACGCAAGGGACTTGGCGTGAAGTTATAGTTAGACGATAAATAGAACAACAGTGATTTGAATTAGTGGTTACTAACGCTACTTTAATACCAACGTTTGTGTGTTCGATTCCCATACAGGACAAACATTTGTGTGCATGAACATGTCTGTATCTCTTGGTTTGCATGTTTTAAAGAGAAGTAGGACGCATCAAAGCTGTCCATCTGGGGAAGTAACTCTAACTCACCGAAAACCGCATTCAAACAACTACCTGGAAGGTTGTTGTTTTCCTGTGTGTGAGTGAGGTCACCAGTAAGCTGCTAAGAAGTTGATGTGTTAGCAGCAGAGGTGGCATCACGCGAGTGATACTTAATGTATTGTAAGCGTTCATAGGTTACGGTAACCGCTTTACATTAGGTGGGTTGTATACTTGTATACTTCTCAACGTATACCAAATTAAAATAAAATAATTGAAAACGCCCTAAACCGACGAGTATGTTGTCTATGTCGACATTATAGTATAAACATACTTTTGTTTTCTTGTTGGTACAAAGCATTCTTCGTTTACAAGCTGCGACTTTGTGCAATAGTAACCTCACTATCGCAGCAACGATGCTGTAATATTTCACATGTACATATTTCCGCTGATAGAGATAGAAGTTATCATCAGAAATGAACTTTGAGAGTTTATAAATTTAAGTTCGAACGTCGCTTTAATGATGTGTGAAGCTCATATCGTTCAGTCGTCGGATGACTATCATCCGTCGACAATGACAAACTGTTACGCAATTACTGCATTTTCATATATAAAACCGTAACGACAACTTCCGAATATTGAACCCAGTGAGTTTACAGTCGGCCGGCGTCTGACTATATGTGTTAGTGTGAACGTTGTCTAAGTTTCTCACAACAATAGAAGTAATATAATATAATATATATAAACTGACCTATACAATTTCTTGGTCCTGCGCTGAATGGTATGTAGGCAAAGGGATGCCAAGTGGGCTCCACTAAGAATCTCTCCGGACGAAATATGAAAGGCTCCACGAACTGGTCGCATCTTCGGTGCATATCATAAATCAATATAGCACACTCGGTATCGACGGGGACGAGATAGTCTTCTGTGGAAACGTGTAAAATTGTCCACTGTAGATGAAAACAGCAATTCCATAGAGTAAGTGTATATCTAAAAGCCAAGTCCAACCTTGCCTGGTGATTAGTACACTAGGCTCCAACGGTAAATACATGTTAATAAGGTGGCTCAATGAATACCTTCATCACACAGAAGACTACATAATAATTCTCTGAAGGGTTGTATGCTCTTGAGAATGATTATGGTAGGCAGGAAGCTAGAATCTGCAGGAATTGGCTTTGTCTCTAAAGATATTGACAAATTATTTACACCCTAATATAAGCTTGTAAGGAGTTCCTGAATTAACAGTTACATTAAAAAAATTTGTGGATTATGTTTACCATCAAGCGGACAATAATTATCATGTTTGTTGTCTAAGTGAAAAAAAAGTATTTGGACGATGGTGGACTTTACTATTATGAAAATGACATACTTAACTGCAAAAGCTCCTTTATTCTTCTTACGATGAAAGGTACTGGTGGATAAAGTCTTAGAGTTTCCTTTATACAGCAGTCCAGATATTTCATTTGCGCAAGATCATTCATGGATGCTGACCGCTCTGACTCGCCAAATATTTGTTCACACTCCTCGAAAACTTTTTCCTGTTGAAAACATAATAAGTACAAACACAAAATCATATACATACTCGTAGCTTCCAGGTTAAAATCGCGTGAACGCCAATAAGCATCATTCTGCTAATGACACACACACACACAGTGACACATTTAGTTTAAAATTGTTACTTTTAAAACAACTTCGTTTAGGTTCAAAATATTCTTCATGATTATCTTCTATACTGGTGTATTCTCAACCTTACGGGGAACAATTTTAAGTTCAAAATATTTCTAGTGAGTAAATGTATACTTAGCTAACTTTACATTTTAAAAGCATATTTTCGTCCACTCATGGCAGATTCTGGCGTATTGGTTAAGAAACAGACAATCATATCCCCGTCCCAGACTTGCAATGTATTTGTTTTTAAATATATATATATATATACTCGTACAATATTGCATAGTAATGTATCCTATCCAAATCTAAAACAGGTCAACATAATATATAATAAAAAAAAACAGGATATGAAGATTTTTTTATTTCATTTTTAGCAAAATAAAAAATAATCTTGGAAGGTTTTTGTATACCTACTTAACTGCAAAGTTGTTAAAGTTATAACTTAACTAATCGTTTTCCTGGCGAAAAGATAAATTGAAGCTAGACCTTATAACAATAAAATTTATGATATTTTACATAACAAACCAGTTGAGAATGCGCAAGCTTGCATTGCCAGAGGAACACCTGGCTCGTCAATTAAATAACAATACAATTTTTTTTTCTCGGCTATTATCACCATGTTCCTTAAGAGATAGGAATCATAGGAACGGTGTTCCTGAACATTCCTATTCTACTTTTTTATGCTGAATCCGAATCTGAAGTCAAAATTCGAATATTCGAAAAAAGCGACAGACAAACGCACGGACAAACGTACAGAATTCATATAGGAACGGTGTTCCCGAAAATAATGCGTTATCTATGTTCTACCCTTCTACGTGACATCCATTATCCTATATTAAAATGTAATTAAATATATATTTTATATGTAACAATCGCATATACTTTTACATTAAATTCTTTTAAATCGACGATCTATACGTTTACAAATTCGTGATTTGACTCCAGGACTATCGTCAATATTTCTTTATCAATATTTCTTTTCCTAATTAAGCGTATTACTTATGCGGTTGAAGGTCGACAATGTACCAATGACACCTTAGGTGTTGCAAATTTCAATAGGCTACGGTAACTGGATGCAATAAGTAGTTCAGCGCAAACATAATTTCCTGTATTGCAAGTGTTCATATGCTACGTTAGACACTTTACATCGGGTGCCTTATGCCTCCCGACTTTGCATATTAATATGGACTTGATCTGTAAGGAGACCAAAAAAAATTTTGTCCACAATTTAAGGATATATTAATATATTGAATCTGTTATTGTTCTGATGAATCTGTGATTTTTATATATTTTTGTCTTAAATTTGTATTTTTATTGAAAAAAAAAACATATTTGCTTATATTGAAGGCCTCCTTTATACGTGGACGTCAATCGTGAATTGTCTCATTGGAATAATTATGTACTGGCATTCCCCAAAGAAAGATCTATAACTCTTTTAATCGCAATTATTCTACTAAACTATATTATTTTCTATATTCAGCATTTTCTTGTTGTCTTCGCTCTTATCATTAATATTTTATTACAGCTACATTTAACGCCGCAATTGAATACTGATTTCAATCACTTTTACTCTAAAGAGTTAATATAAATAAATAAAATAAATAAATATTGCCATACAAATTACACAGCGCCATCTAGCCCCAAAGTAAGCGAAACTTGTGTTATGGGTGCTAGACAACTGATAAACATACGTAAATACATTTTTTTTTGTAAATACATACTTATTATACATAGAAAATACCCATACCAATACAATCAGACATGTTCATGCACACAAATATTTGTACTGTGTGGGAATCGAACCCACGAGCGTTGGTGACAAAGTGGCGTAACAGCGCGTTCTACCACTGCGCTACCGAGCTCGTCAATATATTTCGAGGTATCATTAAAACCCGTAAATTTTCAGGCAATAATTAGATAGCTCAACACAAGTCGCCAATATAACTCTCAATACAGTTCATCGATTTCATATTGAATAGAATAAATCTGTGGAAATAAACTTGTGAAATTAATTAGGTAGCATACCTGGCAGTTGGGATTATTTGCCAAAAGCATGAATGCATACTGAAGCGCTGCTGAAGATGTATCGTGGCCCTGAAACATTAAATGATTAAAATGTAACAATCTCTACCCAAGCGGCCCGAATGGGGACATTTTCCACCACAAAAAAGACCGCAGCAAAATAACGACACCCTGGATGATATGTATATATATGATAGTACTTGCTATAGGTTGAAGTTACCTAGAAGCTCATAAGTGTGTTGACACCACTGGAGGCAATCCGAGCTCGGTGGCGCAGCGGTTAATAACGCGCCGTTGACACTCGAGGGTTCGTTTCCCACACTGGACAAACATTTGTGTGCATGAACATGTCTCTTTGTGTTATGGGTATTTTAAGAGAGGTAAGGCGCATCCACCTCACAGATAAACCGCAGTCAAATAACAACTCTTTGGAGGATTGTTATGTTCCTTCGTGTAACGTGTAAGCTCCTAAGGAGTAGCCATCTTAGCAACAGAGGTGGCATCGCGCGGTTGATACTTAATGTATTACAAGCGTTCATATAAGCTACGATCACTTCTTTACATCAGGTGGGCCGTATGCTTGAATGTCTATAAAAAACCCACATTGTATATAAAAAAATTGGGTTGTCCTCCTTCTAATATCATAACTTTTTTTGTATACAACACGGTATACAAGCATACGACCCGCTTGATATAAAGCGGTTACCGTAGCCTATGAGCGCCAGTAATACACTAAGTACTCGCGTGATGCCACCTCTGCTGGTACCACAGGAACTACCTAGTGGAAGTACCTCCACCTCATAGAAAACCGCAGCCAAATAACAACTCCCTTTAGGGTTGTTGTGTTCATGTGAGTAAGTGAGGTCACCAGTAAGCTCCCAAGGAGTTACTGTGTTAGCAGCAGATGAGGCATCACGCGAGTGATACTTAATGTATTACCAGCGTTCATATGCTATGGTAACCACTTTACATCTGGTGGATCGTATGCTTGTATGCCTCTCGACGTTGTATAAAAAAACTCCTTAGGAGCTTACTGGCGGCTTTACTCTTTCGCAGGAACAACCCTCCGGGGAGTTGTTATTTGGCTGCTGTTTTCTATGAGGTGGAGATACTTTCCCAGGTGGGCTTATGCGCGCATCAAAGTGCCATACGTCTTCAGTCAGACCAAGATGAACACATATGTTTCTGCACACAAATGTTCGTCCCGTGAGGGAATCGAACCCACGGGCGTTGGTGTCAACGTAGCGTTACTAACTTCTGCGCCAAAAAAGATCAAAAAAAGGTTAAGTACCTTTAGAAACCAACCTCAAACATAAAGGTGTCCACTTCTTCTCCAATGCCATCAGCATCAATAGTATTGTTCTCTTCGGCACGAAGTAACAGGTCGAGCATGGCTAGCCTTTTCTTTCCCGGTGCAAATACAACATCGTCACTTTCAAAATCAGTTGAACCAAAATCCCAATTTTTATACTGTTTATCATTTCTTCTCTTCTCGACAACTGTTTGTCGAAAAGTGGTCAATAGGTTCAACAGTTTATTGAACTCTCGTCCTACTGCAGAACGTGCAAATATATTTTCATAATACATCCACGCCCTTTGTCCTCTGTATACGACACATTGCCCGAGCTTGTGTATTGCATCTTTATAAGTTTTACCAAATTCGTTGGTTTCGGGATCAAGGCTTGTCCCCATGGCCGTTTCTGATAATAAACAAACGATATGTTATGTTCAATTAGTGATCGAAATAATTAATAAAAATATTCGACCAGTGTGCATTCAGCACATGATATGAGACAGATGCCGTCGTCCGCAGGCTTTCTAAAGAGAAAATTTAGCTATTCCTATATATATGAAATATATACTTTTTTTTTAATTTGTATTTTTATTGGCGCTTATTATTTGACAAAAAGAAAGATACCACGGTGTCAAACAACTTAGTGAATAATTAAAATTGATTAACGTAAACTCTATATGTATTTAATAAAGTATGATATGATACCCACCACATATAGAGTTAAGAGTAAAGTCAGATATTAACGAAGAAACTTCGGTTTTGGTCTCATTTTCCTCGAGTCGAAGTCGCTCCACAAACTTCCAGCTGTTTTCTTGTAAAATGCAGTTAAAATGTCGAAGAATGTTAAAATGAAACGCAGGCGTCAATATTTTTCTACGTTGTGACCATTTTGGCCCTGAAATACAATGGCATTTTTTTATACAAGGTTGGGAATAGCATGATATGGCCTACCTGATTTATGTGGTTATCGTAGCCTATGAACGATTGCAATACATTGGCTGCAGTTTCTGTGTCTGTGAATATTTTTACATTGATATATATATCTATCTATTCATATCTTCAGTTCCTTGCGGGGTAGAGAACCGAACATCATAAGACGTAGTACTTCCACACCCCTCCTCGTCTCTTTACCATCCATAGCTCCGTTCGTACACGCGTTCCTAAGGTTTCTGACATTACCTCATAAAACACTACCGATTTGATCATGGTGGGTAGGTGAGTCTTGGCCCTCTTCGGCTCCTATATTTCGGATTGTATTTCGGATTGTATTTGGATGTGTCTGTTTTGGCATTCTTCCTATATGAAAGAATGCCAAAATAGATACATAAATTTATTATAAATTGACAATTTTTTTATTATATTTTATTCATAATAAATATATCATATATTCCATATATATAATATGGGTTAAAGTATGAAATTGCCGTTTTATAGTAATAGATATTTTGTATTGACATTAAACCATGATGTGATTTTTTCACATGATTATATATATATAGCAATAGTGTTGCTACTTTATGCCAGTGTCAAAGTCTTCAGTTTAGAACCATTTGAAAATCTTAATTCTATGCTCCAGCTTCAGAAACTGTGCTGAAAAAATACTTGGGAAGGGTGCCAATATACCCAATCAACCCAAACCCAAACCAAAAAACGATAGTGATTTTTACAAGGTTTTCTTGATGAACTTTTTCACGTCTTCTAAAATAAACGTGTTATATTCGAGTTTTTTCATCATTGTATAATTTCACTAGCACTTATGTCACAAAATACTATCGCAATTGTTGCATAAAACTAATTTTATACTGAATTGTAAACATTTCAAGTAGGTATAACAACAATGTCACTAGTCAAAAGCGCAGGAAGAAGTCTTTTTCTATTAAAAATGTGCAACATTTTCGAATTTCAATTGGTTTTTTTAGTACGGGAGAGATTGATAATTCGAAAATCTGAGTAATTTTTTAATACGAGATCTAACGCTGAACTAACGCATCAGAAACGGCTCGCAATATCAATGCTGCGTTTGGAGAGGAGACTGCTAATAAACGCACCGTGCGTTTTTGGTTTAAACGCTTTCGTAATGGAAACTTCGACTTGAAAAACGAACCACGTGCAAAACCTCCGCACGCAGTTGAATAATGATGAATTGAAGAAGATGGTGGAAGCCGATCCAAGTTAAACTACCCAGGAATTAGCGGCATGGCTTAACGTCACCTTACCTACAATGTTGACTCATTTGCATCAAATCAATAAGTTAAAAAAATATGAAAAATGCCTCTTGATTCGACTGATCTGCAGAAAGATACGTATCACACTCAAAGACGCAGCAAGGATTAAATTGATTTAAACAATATTACAGATGTCCTATGCCAAAAGTCGTGTTATACATACATATATCCACAAACTGTGTGAAAGCATTTTGTACAGCCTCCTGGGAAGAAAATTTTTTACCACATAGAAAACTGTCCAAATCATGAAAATCACCTTCATATATCACACATATATTCTGAGTAAATAAAAGATTTCATTTCATATCTTTTTTACTTATTGTTAGGTTAGGTTTATACTCGTAGTTTATTAATCTGTTAAATGAAATAGAAATTTGTATACAAGTAATAAAGATATGGACCAGTCAATACAATACCGATTGATCGAAAACGTTACGTAATAAGCCTACTCTTGTGGCCAACGACATGTTATCGCTTTCTGTACTATCATAATTGGACATTGGACAATTTTACTAAATATATCATCAATGTTAAATCAATGCAAATAAAAAACAACATTTACTGGTAATCGTTTTCATTAAACATGTTCCCAATGAGTGTATGTAATCTTTGTTAAGTATTACATATACATACAGTAAACGTAGCTGGTTATAGTCGAGTTTGTGCATGGAACATTTTTTTAATAGTGATGATACCGACTTTAAAGCAGTTTATTATTGTTTTGTCTATGTGTGTGTTGCGATTTCGATGATTTTACCCAGTGATAGCTTACCAGTATATCCCGACTCTATACAGATATAGTAGTTCTTACATAACAGTGATAGCCAGTGGATAAGGAACCGGCCTATTGACCAACTGATTTCCGGTTTGGATCCTGGAGGGGGAATGTACCACTAAATTCGCGTTTTCGGATTTATGTACATATTTATCACTTGCTAGGCGGTGAAGAAAAACATCGTGAGGAAATCCATACGTCCAGGAAATTTTTATTTCGAAATAACTTGTGACCGAATCTAAGAAAGATCTGGTTTTCTCTCTGGGTTGTGGAGGTCTAACGGCAATCGCACCATATAAGGATCAGTGTCTTCGCCTAGTTTTTAGGCTTAGTTAGCGGACCCCACCAATCCTAATGGATTAGAAGGTAGAAGGAAAGGAAGAAGAAGGAAGATCTAAAATTTGCAATTCAAAACAAGAACATTTATTTGTTGTTCTGTGGTCACAATTTGAGTTATAAAGATAAATATAATTAAAGCTCTAGGGTCTATAGTCTAGGCTTAAAATGAGATATCAATGTTCCTGATTATTGCAACCATTGATATAAGAATCACATGCGGTTAACGACACAAGCAACGTATATTTTTCAAATAACATATTTACCATCGCTTAGCAACAGTCCTTCCTTAAGCCACGGCCTAATAAAACTATAGACGGAACCCTTCTTGTTATGTTTAGATCCAGATATTATTGTCTGAAAATAATAAGCTTTATTATTTGACAAAAATTATATAATAGATATAGATATATAAGGTAATTCATTCAATTATTGGCACTTCAAGAAGTGACCTTGAAATAACTCGTAGTATTTAATGTCAAATGAAATCGAATACGATTAAAATTACTTATAATTAATACATATTTTTTAGTATTAATAGTAAAATAATATAAAATGTATTCACATACTAAAACTCAACTATTGATATATAGTATCCTAAGTATTGAATTCTTGCTATTTGTCTATAAATATAAGGATACCAATAATTGGATGGGTACCACCGTTTGAACGGATTATTGTATATATTATAGTTGTATATACCAGTACGTTTCAATACACAAGTTAATAAGTTAGTAAATTATATTGATCAAAAAGTAACCTTGTTGGCCATTGACTTAGAATTATGTCAAAAGAAGATAGTAATGTCGAACATCAACAGTAAACTGATGTTAAAATTTCTAACAACAAGCTACTCTCAATATCCGACATTACTATACAATATTACGATGTCGATATTACTAATACAGCTTTATTAAACAACATCGATGAACATCGCGCCACTATTTTAACACTTTCCCAGCGAATCACATCATCATCACGTTATGAAGGTTTTAATAGAACTCGTGACGCATTCCTGTGTCGTTTATGTGAAAGCGTAACGTAGACGCGATCCGCTGACGTAAAATAAACATCTAATACTCTTAAAGGATACGCAGATATGAAACACAGAAATGATCACCATTTGGGCAGTAGGTACTTATTCTACAGGAGGCGACTTGTAGGGTGCATGAGATATCAGTGCGAAATTGATTTTTAGTGCGCATGCAAAGTTTGCGGAATCGGTACATAATGCTCTTTTTAGTAATGCCAGCACATTACTATATAAAAAGAGCATTATGTACCGGTTCCGATTGTAATGTCCCACTTTGTTATTACCTTTATTTTAAAATATAGATATCATAAAAAAAAACATGTCATAATTTTGTTATAATTAGTGTTTAGAATGAGTTCTGTAGAGTACCTAATGTTTTTTTTGTTACATTGTCTGTAAATATAACAACTTGTAAATGTTCAAAATTATTTTCTTTGGTTTTATTGTTTAAATAGAATACATACCTAATGGTGTTAATACATGGCTGAAAAAGTGTATGTACAAAATGTATGCAAAGTTTACCTCGACATCTTCCGGATTATAAACGACTAAAATCCGTACCGGTCCCATCTTCAATTTGAACAACCGTTTGTACAAACTCGTCAATTTCCGAAAATGATAGAATAAATGAACTGAAAGGAATAAATACGATTATTTGATCTAATTAAATTAGAAACGGACCACTGAATATTAAATTAGAACTCTATAGGTTCATGGTAGACTAATATACTATTTGACCATATATCTGCTAGTCTAGATTTATTGTCAAATGGTAGTCATGGTACCATTTTATCAGTCGCCACCATCGTACCAACAAAATGATAACGAGAAATGAGCCTACTAGAAGGACTTACTTAACAGCAAGTAACTAATTATTAGCAGACCAGCTTGATGGCACCATATTGTTAACTCACTTGCTAAGTCTCATACACTACACTCTAGTCTTTAGAGCCAAGTTTCCTACGACACAACAATACGTAGTGGTTAATTTGGTTGTTTACTTAATTACGTCCAGGTCGACATTATAAAATCGTGTCAAATATGAAATTAAGTATTCAACCGAATATGAAATAAAACATTTCAAATTGAGTAGTTATCCTCATTTGTTAAATAAGATGAAAGATTTATTATTAAAAATATACTGGAGTTATTTTTCAAAAGCCAAATTTACAGGCAATTTAACCTAAACTACTCAATACTTTTATTGCTTTCTTAATGTTTCAAAAGGTGGATTAGTAGATACAAGATGTCTTTATGACACTGTCAGATGTTCTATTATAGTCTATCTAAATATTACAATGCACGTCGTCGGAAGGCTTGTACTTGAGCTTCCACCAATTAGTTCATGAGAACTGACGCTGGCCGGCACCCACTTACAACCGTTGCCCTCCATCTGGAACAGAAACCGCATGAACCCGCCACAGGTGCTGCCCACGCAGCTCTGGTCGGGCATTCATTTTTTACATGATTTTTGTTTTATATTTATTAAAATTATTGCGTTTATAAACAACTCTAAAGGCTAGGCTATTTACCATCGATTTAAGCCATAAGGACTCGAACTTCTGATTAGAGCTCGGGGCTCGACATTACGGATTCGCATTGAATTTTTTGCTCGTTTAACTTGCGTACTTACTTCATATTACGAATAAGTTAGTATTTGGAATAGTTTTTAGGTTTGTAGATTCAATATTCATAATATTGTAAGCATTTCCAAATACATATAGGAGTATATTTTAACGTTATTGACCCTAGAAATATCACAATAATTAACTTGAAGGAAGTGACTTATTTACACCATTAAAGTAAATGTCACGATTTCTTTAAAGAAAATACTTCATACTAAATGATAACGTCAATTAATCTGTAATTTAAAGAATGAAAATTATTTTATAATCGCATTAGTGAATACATGCGAATTATACCTGCTTGATACGCAAACGTACCTTGATATTCGTATCCATAAAAGGCTTTAATCGACGGCATTCATAATGAACGCACAACTACAGCTGAACGTAGGAACTTGAAAGAGGAGTTTTTGTTTTAATATATCATCAGTTGGTGATATTGTTGATGACTCCATGGTGGTTCAACAATCATACGATTCCCCTGTTGTGAAGCAGTTACCGTAGCCTGTAGACGCTTGCAACACAAGAAACATATGTGTGTATGTATGCTTCAGATACTGATTAGTTCACGCGAACTGGCGGCGATCGACACCCACCACTGCCGTTAGTAAATACATACCATCGCTGCCACGGCTGTTCCGGTCTGCTCTGCCTCGGCTGCTTCGGTCGTCTCTACAAGTGTCAGCCATCTGAAACATGAACCGCAAGCACTGTTGCTGCCTTGGGTGTTCCGGTCGTTTCTGCGATATGTGTTTCGCGTCTCCACGAGACATCCTCAGGCGCTATAGATGTTAGTCGTTAGTTCTAACATGCTATAAATTACATGTGTTCATATTTGTTTTTGATAGGCCGCTATACCTAATATGTATAATATTTGATAGTACATTACTTCGTTCACAGATGGTGATATAGCGCGATAATACAGCGATATACAGAAATCGAAAAATTTTGCGCCAACACAAACCTTCATAGTAGCTTAAATAAAAAAACACTAGAGCAATCGAGAGGTTGTGGGATTGAACATCACCTACCCGGGGAGGCGATGTTTTCCATATTAAAATATTTACAAGGTATATAATTCGCGAGACACCACCCCCACAGTTTTTGATTGTTGCCGCAAAGTCTGGATTCAAAGGGCAAACAAATTATAAATTAAATTATAAAATTATTACATACATAAATTAATATAAATATAATATAAAATAATAATATAAAAATGTCCACCGTACAAAGTCAACACCCCTACGTTATATTACCTATACTTATGTCTACTAACCAGTATTCATTGAGAAAAAATCCAGAGCATTTCCAAATATGAATAATCCCGGTGGTCCGGGAATTTTATCAAATTGTTCATGTTTCACCCACTTGGCTAACAAAATCAACAGCAAAACGATTACAATCAAACATAACCACACCATCGCCATGTGTGTACCGTCCAAGACTGCTGTTTCCAACATATTAATAAACTCCCCAGATGAGTATTTTTATTACTAAACTATTATCACACTAATTATATGTAAATAAATATGGACACTCCACGTACTCGTACAAGTGTAAATTGAGCGATAACATAAAGTTGTTATCAAATATATTGAAGCAAGAGTCATATGTTATACTTATAAAATTATGATTTTTACAGGTCCATACCTCAAAAATACGGAATCCTTCAATCAAGACTGGAAAGGTCCCAAAGGATTCGAAAAATTGTATCCTTGTAGAAAGGCTAGAGAGAGATCATGGATGGACAGCGGCAGCTACAGGGCCATCAATATAATTAGCCTTACTGCAAAAGTGTATGGAAAGGTAATTGTGTGTAGAATGAATCTGATGGAATATTATGGGATGTACAGAAGGAATCCGAGCCGGCAACAGGTAATACTCTCCTATCATAAAGGAATTGGTCGTTGAAAACACCTCGGGCGCCCGTCACACCGCATTACCCACTTTGTGCTCGCATCCCCACGCTATAGCCTCCAGCGGCATAAGCTGAGCTTTTGCCCTAAGTCTTGTTACGAGTAGTTATAAGTAAATGATAATAGTTATCGTTTCTTTTGTGTAGTTGTTAAGCAAAAGTGTATTTGGATCGGCAATAAAGTCATTATTAATTTATTATTATCATTAAAAAAAGCAAGGCAAGCGCTCGGTTCCCGTCGGCCTACCCGTCAAGGGACTTGGCGTGAAGATATAAATATAAAGATAGGTACATACTTACTATCATATGTTCTTTCTGCAAGTAGTTAGACGATTTGTAAACAATTTTGTTGACTCATCTTGCGGTATGTAGACTCGTCGTATTTGAGGCAGATTTTAGCACGAGACATTCATTGCCTCTATCCTCTTACTGACATCTGCTCCTTGGATGAGATTTACCAATAACTTGTATCAATTCAGCAGGCATCCCATAATGAATAAATATGCATTGAAGTTCTTGGCCATAACATAACAATGCTATAACACTCGTGATGTCGAGAACTTTCCTTCGCAATGAAAAACTCTTAACTTAGCCTAACTGATGTACTCGCACTGTGTGCTAGAAACTGATAGCCCACAAGCCACATAATCTGTCATGTTTCTGTCTACTTATCGATGACAAAATATTAGTCACTCGTTTATATCTTAACTTTGGATAACTTTAAAATATTACAATTCTATAGTATTAATGGAAATAAAACAATAATAATACAGGAAAGAAGGCTCAGGGGACGAAGCTCCAAAAAAGAAAATCATCAAATGGCTCAGAGGAAGTATAATTCCTCTGAGTCAAATGGTATTGCTGATAGATTAACTAGGTCCTCTTTAGATCCCTTCTACATAAAGAAACAGGAAACCCCACCGCGGCTCCATCAATTTGCATTTGATCACCCTTTTTAGGGTTCCGTACCCAAAGGGTAAAACGGAACCCTATTACTGAGGCTCCGCTGTCCGTCCGTCCGTCCGTCTGTCACCAGGCTGTATCTCATGAACCGTGATAGTTAGACAGTTGAAATTTTCACAGATGATGTATTTTTGTTGCCGCTATAACAACAAATACTAAAAAGTAGAATAAAATAAATATTTAAGGGGGCTCCCATACAACAAACGTGATTTTTTTGCTCATTTTTGCTCGATATTGATAACGGCAACAGGTAAACGCTTTGAAACGTTCACAGAATATTTAGTTATATATTCACTTTAAGAACAAATAATTAAATTAAAATAAAACAAATATTTAAGAGGGGCCCCCATACAACAAACGTGTTTTTTTTGCTGTTTTTATAGATAATGGTACGGAACCCTTCGTGCGCGAGTCCGACTCGCACTTGGCCGATTTTTTTTACTTTACTCCACTAAATTCAGTTGCCTTCGCAATTTGTTTGTCAAGTTATTTTGCTATACAAAAATAAATAGGCGTTTCAGTATTTCCGTTTCTCTCTAAGAGAATGATAATTATGTGCTAGAGAGTAATAATTGTATCATTTAATTTGGATTTTTACGAATAAAAAAATCACGATGATATCTTATAGAAATGAAAAACATCAAATAATGATTTTGTACGAAACTGATATAGGCGTAAAGTCAATTCATTTTATATGCGTGCACTTTGTAATAACTTATCATTGATCGCGAACAATGTATTTGTAATGTGAAAATTTAGGATAGGCCCATCGACAGCTACCGTGATCCAACTCCTTATTGTTATGGAAGAGCGGAGTTTTCTAACACAAGTATGGTCTAATACTTAGAAGAAAACCCTAAACACGCCTTGTTTGAAACATTATAGTACATGAATATTTTTATAATAAATAAATATTTTTGTACTGCATGTTTTTTTTGTAAGTCTTAAAAGGTTCTTGCTTTATAGGGCACTGAATATATTTTCATACGTTTCCTCGGCCTAAGGTGGCATACCTTAGGTCGAGGAATCATTAGGTTAGGTTAGGTTGATGAATCCTGGACTACTTTCAGAAAGTATATTCGATGTCACTCTGGAGATGTCCAGTGCGTTGTGGACATGGAACCCGACGACGTCCTATGATAGCTCCTCTTTTTCGCCAGGTTGCCAGATTCTTCAATCACGGCGCCCTCGTCGGGTCTTCGTCGGGTTTCCGAGAGTCTCAAGTAAAATATTCGAAAAGATAATTAATATAAAATAATTAAAATAAGGTTTTACAGCCGGTAAATTTACTATGGACGCAGGAGTGGCATTGGACAGACATATCCTTAACGCATGGGAAAGATCACAGGATGCTATCGGGGTTTTCTGTGATCTCTCCAAAGCTTAAGATTGTGTCGATCATTAGACATTGTTACTCAAGCTGAAGTATTATGGAGTTAGAGGTAAAGCCCAGAAATTGTTTGCAACCATTTTTCTTATTAAATTAAAATTTTTATTTAAATAACAGATTGCAGACAGTGGACATAAATAGGGTTAAATCTAAAAGGCAATAATGTTAATATCGGGGTGGCCGAGGGTTCTATTTTGGGTCCATTTTTATTTTTAATATATGCGAATGATCTGCCCTACATGGTGCAGAAAATGGCGAATATAGTACTATTTACTGATGATACCTCTCTAATTTTTAATGTGGCCCGCCTATGTGAAAATATTGACACAGTAAATGGTGTTGTGTCTGCTATTTTAAACTGGTTTACATGTAATAATCTTTTACTAAACTCAGCTAAAACCAAATACATCATATTTAGTATTCCAAATGTGACTTCTGCCAATACAGAAGTTCTCATTGGGAATAATAAATTAGAATTTGTTAATAATACTGTGTTTCTTGGAATTACAGTAAATTCGAAATTATTAAGGGCCCACACATAAATAAACGTGACGGTAAGCTCAGCTCCGCTGCATATGCAGTTAGAAGAATCAGGCAATTGACGGATGTGGCTACTGCGTGCTTAGTCTATTTCAGCTACTTTCACGCCATTACGTCGATGGTACACTGTTGTGGGGAACGGCGGCTGACATTGAGACAATTTTTATCTTACTAAAAATACGGGAATCCCTCCGAGAACCGTTCAAAGAAATAAATATCCTCACTATTACTTCTCAATATATTTATGAAAACATAATATGTGTCCATAAAAAATGTTAAAGTCGTTTTCAAACTTCAGCGAAAAACTTAGAAGTAAAAATAAGTTGTGTACATTCTGTGTACTAAGTATCGGGAATTTGTCAATAAAACAAAAAATACAAATTATTCATCTAAATTTATTTTATCGCCTTCAAAGTAGGCCCCATCGCTTGCAATACAACATCTCCACCGCTTCACCCAGTCTTCCATACATTTTTCATAGGCTATTTGCGGTATGGCCTTTAGCTCATTCAGCGAATTTTCTTTTATGGCTTCTATCGACTCAAAACGTTTTCCTCGAAGTGGTAATTTTAACTTGGGAAATAAAAAAAAGTCAGACGGAGCCATATCAGGTGAATACGGTGCTTGGTCGAGAACTTTTGTTGAATTTTTCGCTAAAAACTCTTTCACTATAATGGCTGTGTGTGATGGTGCATTATCATGGTGCAGCATCCATGAGTTGTGTTGCCACAAATCTGGACGTTTTCGGCGGATACTCTCACGCAAACGCTTCATGACGCCTAAATAATATTCTTTATTCACTGTTTCTCCCTCTGGAAGGAATTCGGAGTGAACCACACCACGGTAGTCAAAAAAAACTGTCAGCATCACCTTGATTTTGGAGCGACTTTGCCGCGGTTTTTTGGGTTTCGGCTCGTTTTCGAGACGCCATTCTGAAGACTGTTGGCTTGTTTGCATGTCGTACTCATAAACCCATGTCTCGTCGCCAGTTATTATACGTTTCATAAAGGTCGGATCCGTAGAAGCTCGGGAAACCATGTCTTCAGCGACATGCTTTCGCTGCGCTTTTTGAACAAAATTGAGCTCTTTTGGAACTAGTCGAGCGGCGACGCGTTTCATGCCTAAAATGTCAATGAGAATGTTGTGGACGGACTTAAAAGATATGTTCACCTCACTAGCCAACTCTCTCAGACTCATACGTCGATTTTCGAGCACTAGCTTCTTGATTCTGTCGATGTTTTCTCTGGTCGTAGCGGTTGAAGGTCTACCAGAACGAGGCAAGTCTACTACTACTTCTCGGCCTTCTTTAAAAACCTTATACCATTCATAAGCCCTTGTTTTCGATATACACGATTCGCCGTAGGTATTTCGCAACATTTTTAGTGATTCACCACATGAAATATCATTTGAAACACAAAATTTAAGGCACACTCTTTGTTCAACAATATTTTCCATTGTAAAAATCGCCGAGGACTCAAAACTATGACCAACAAAAAGTGTAGTTTAAAACAAATTAAATGACAGATCCCGCTCAAATTTTGCGCGCTAAATCAGTACAGTGCTACCAACATGCAGTAAAAAAATTAGAACGACCTCTTTTACGCGGGTCTTTTTATTGACATATTCCCGATACTTTTTACACAGAGTAGTACATCGGTTTGCTAGGACTGGTCGATCTTTTCTTGTAAATTGTATTTGATTTTATAATAAGTTGCCTGAAGCAGTTCTGTCCTTTCCTGACAATGTATTCAAAAAGCACATTAAAATACCTACTCCCTGTCAAAGGGCTTATTATAGACTTGATGAATATGTAACTGACAAAGATGTCTGGAAATAATTCAGCACAGACGTCCTATCCTTAATAGTCTTTAATTTTACCATTTGATATCATTATTGTACCACATATTGGTACAATAATAATACTTATGTGAATTTATTGTAATATCTAATTGTCAATTTTAAAAGAGACCTACAAGTATATTCCCAAGTTTCTTTCGGCATTTCTTCTTCGCCAATGGTCATTTCCGAAATGCTAGTAGATTAAAAAAAAGTAAAATAAGAGAATTGAATAAGATACTCGTACAATAAGATTATATTTCAAAAATGTAAGACGTGTCTAAGTGCCCAACGGCAAATAAAGAATTTTTATCTTTTATCTTATTTTTATCTCAAAATCTAGCATTTCATGGATTTTAATTCTGCTACATGCATAAGTGCTTTTTATGCCACTAAGGTCGCAAGCAAGTGTGATGGTAAGCAGTTACTGTTGCTTATAGACATTTGCAATAACCGGGGTGTCACTTATGTGTGACGGTGATGCAGACCCCGCGAAAATGTCTTCATGCCATTCTTGAATAAATTCAGTAAGATACTTTAATAAAAGCAAAAGTATCAAATAAATGCAATTTTGTATAAATATAATTGTTCTGTTTATGACTAAAGAAACCAACTAAGTAAAATTAGGTATAGGTATAAGAAAATCTTGGAGATTACAATTACATTTCAAAAAGTTATTATTTTTATTTTTTTAAGTACAATAAGTGCATAAATTTAGACCTTCTAGTTTACACATCTACCTAATGTGTTTATGTTTTTTTACATATCAAATTGTTATCATGTAGGTATCATGTACTCAAGTAGCCTTATCTCTTTTGAAAACCAATACAAAAAGTATGCATAGTTTCAAAAATCGCGCACTAGACGTATGAGTGGACCTGAATATAGCATTTATATGTTTCTTTTATGCAACGTCGGGAGGCATACAAGCATACGGCCCACCTGATGTAATGCGGGTACCGTAGCCGTATCCACTCGCGCGTGTGCAATATCATATTCCAGCAATTCACTTGACAGTTAAAAAACAACAAAAAAGTACACTGTGTATTTACGAAATAATAAAAATATTTGCTGTTTCTGCACAGAGACAAAGAGACCATCACCTTTTACTGATGTATACTTTTGTATAATTGCAGTCAAGTCAACATATTGTACCTTTGACTATAGACTATACTTGCGTTTGTAATAATTGAAAGTTTAAAAGAAAGTGTATTACCGTAATCCGTTCAAATGTTGGCACCCACGCAGTTATTGACTTTACATTCTATCCTTACATTTATACAAGATAAATAATTAGATTCTAAAACTTTGGATAAAATGTGCCAATAGTTAAGTTTCAGCATGTCTTTTTTATGTTAACTAAGTACGAGTATTAAGACTGAAAATAGTGTACCTACTAATAAACAGTTTGATTAACTTATCCACGTTAATTATAAGGAATTTTAATCGTAATTAGATTCCATTTAACATTAAATATTTCAAGATTGCTTCTTAAAATGCCAAGAATTGGATGGATTACCTACATGAGTTTGCAAATCTCTAACTTCTCATATTTATATAATTATAGATGCCGATGAATCAATGATAATAATATTCTACGGTCGTAATGCATATACGCATATTACCTACGTATAGAATTGTATTGCCATGGGGAAAAAACAGGTAAAGTCAAGAAAACGTCAGCAGTGAAAATAATACGTCACCGCAATACTATTATATTTTTATTTGTGTTCGTTTGTGATGTAAAATAAAATGTAAAATACAAAAATATGAACAATTATGTGTGCAGATTGCTAACTAACACATAATAAGAATTGAATAATAATAACTGCATTTATGCAAATCATAACTACATTGATCAAACACCAAACACCGACTCTGTCTTAGCATGAAACCATATCGCCGTGCTAATAAATTATTCATGGTGCAAGTATGTAAATACTAACATTCCTGTAAGTTATAACAGGCACTTTTAGAATTGTAGGGTAAGTATATATCTGTACAAATATATAAAGCGATAGAAGAGAAAGAACAAACAAACAAATTTCTCTCTGGAACTACCGGTCGGATTTGAGTCGTTTTTAAATTTAATAACCCTATAAAAGCTTCTAAGTTACTCAATATCACGATACTAGCTTTAGAAGAAAAAGAAAGAAAGTAAGAAAGCGGTTCCTACGGTATACCAGGATACACGATAAGGTGCTGTTAGTATTATAGAATATATTCTAGCCTCAAATTCTGAAAGTACCTGTTATATATATATATATATATATATATATATGAATATCTATGAAAGTTGCAAAAATTCTGATTAATACAATTCAATGAATGTAACTTTATACCTCACCGAGCTCACGCTCGTTTGTTCAGTTCGCTTCCCAGCTTTCTCAGCTTTCCATGTCGTTTCTTGTAAGCCAATGTGCTTTACATTTTTAATATCTATCTTCTACATTATTTTAGTAAGATAATTTTAGTTTCCGTCTTGCATAAGATAATATAGTAGCAGTGAATTGCAACGCAAGGTATGCAGTTACGTTGGTGATACAGGCTTGCTTGGTGTAGATGTGGCGAAACCGCAAGCTTGTATTTCGAAATAGATTTATATTAAACTAGCGGATCCGATAAACGTTGTCCTGTCCAAAAATAAAAATATAAATTCCTGAAACTCATTTGCAGCGTCACCTACAGGGTTCAATTTTGAACTTAAACCATTCACGAATCCACTTAAACCCACACAAATAAAAATCTAAATCGGTCCTGCTATTTGGAGGAGTTCAGTCCCACACACATGGACTGAAGAATTAAAGATAGTACAGCACCAATTTGTTTGCTTGTTCGATTTGGTCCATAAGAGAAGCTACTTAATGATGTCTGCAATTTCTTACCAGCCAACAGCGGTAGGCTTCGTTCTTCTCAATTTTTCTCCTGTAATTTTGTTTTATGCAATTAGCTAAGCCAGCAAACAATCATATAACTTTATACTATTTATTGATGATGTCATGCATGCACCTTGGTAACAGAATAATTTCGAAATTATATTTGTTTGTCCTCTTCATGTCATAACGGATCAACGGATAAACATGATTTTTTCAAAGGCGGGAGATTTCAAAAGGCTACTTTTCTGAGAATACATTCCCTTATGACCTCTTGAGTGAATCCGTAGTTAATAATTTCTTTTCTCACCCATCACCGTATCAGTGACGCTCTCATTGCTGATGCCTGAGGGCGACGGTTACCACTTACCATCAGGTGCCGCACATGCACCCTCATACATAAAAAAGCCTTCATTTGTATGTGTTAAGTCAGTAGGAGTCTGACATAACTCGTTCGGCCGTCTGAAAGGGTACTCATGAGAGTTCACCGCCTCCCTCTCATCGGGTCCCGGAGAGTGCCCCTCACGGAAGAATGACTAACGCACACCCGGGTGTGGGTTAGTCCTTCTTTTGTGAGTCTTCATTTTCATGGGCGAAAAACAAAAAAAAAATCTACGATCGCTTGCAACACATTGAGTATCACTCCGCTTCACCTTAGGGGTAGCTTACTCGTGACCTCACTTATTCGCAGGAACACAACAACCGTTCAGGGAGTTCTTATTTGGCTGTGATTTTCTGTGAGGAGGTACTTTCCCAGACGGGCTGCTTCGGTGTGCCCTACCTCGCTTAAAAACACCCATATCAATACAAACAATCATGTTCATGCACACAAATATCAGCACTGTTTGGGAATCGAACCCACGAGCGTTGGTGTCAAAGAAGCGTTACTAACCACTGCGTGCGTGTCAAAACAATGCAACAACAAAAGTCTACGGCATCTCCAATTCAGATCAATTGACCAAGTACTTCTATAGTATATTGAAGTCTTTGCAATTGACAAAGGAATATTCGTTTCTCAAAGGATAGTTTCAATGACAACCTTATCCGCGCTGGCCGCCGCCGCCTGCCTGTGCAATAAATACACTGTTAACAAATGTACTACTCCGTCTAATAAGGTTCACAATAGGGAATATACATGAAATCTATGTTTCGTTTTAAATCACATAATTATTTAAGTTGCAACTGATATATAAAATTAAGTATTACATAACAAAGTATATATACCAACATAAGTAAAACCAAAAAACATTTTTCGTAGCTTAGTTTTCTGTAGTTTTTTTTGGTTTAGTTTATTTAGGTGTTAGAAATCGTAAAAAATCAATTAGTTTCTATAACATAAAGAACTTAATAATTTAAATCATTGTCATATTTTGAAAATGTTTTACTATGAGAGCATCAATGTGAATACTTGAATTGCGGAAATACAGCTAATATTTAGATGAAATCCATACATTGCTTCATAGTTTGTGACGTCATCTGCCGCGGAATCTTAATATGAAGGGTTTTCAAGTCACGTGATGAAATGCCACTTTCAAACAGCATTATCTCGCAAACTACTTATCGTAGAAAAATTTTACTATGAGATATCTTCCTGTCTCTGCGCCATCTAGCCCCAAAGTAAGCGAAGCTCGTGTTATGGTTACTAGAAACTGATAAACATACGTAAATACATATATTTTTTGTAAATACATACACATATGACGAGCTCGGTGGCGCAGTGGTTAGCAACACTACTTTGACACCAACGCTCGTGGGTTCGATTCCCACACAGTACAAACATTTGTGTGCATGAACATGTCTGTTTGTCTTGGTCTGGGTATTTTCTATGTATGATAAAAAAAAAATAATTTACGTATGTTTATCAGTTGTCTAGCACCCATAACACAAGCTTCGCTTACTTTGGGGCTAGGTGGCACTGTGTAATTTGTCCGACAATATTTATAAAAATATTTATATTTACATAATACACCCAGTACAAGACAAACAGACATGACAATACATAC
This sequence comes from Pyralis farinalis, assembly GCA_947507595.1. Lineage (NCBI taxonomy): Eukaryota > Metazoa > Arthropoda > Insecta > Lepidoptera > Pyralidae > Pyralis > Pyralis farinalis. The sequence continues at coordinate 26,569,527 of OX382259.1, forward strand.
AAGTGCTTGTCCTGTGTGAAAATCAAACCAACGAACGTTAGTGTCAAAATATTGTTACTAACCGCCGCGCCTCTGATCTCATCAAACTGAGTTCGTCAAATATAAACCTTGTAGCATAGATATAATGATTGACGTAATGTAGAAGTATGCTGTCAGTTGCATTTTATCAATTCTATCGAGTTTCATATCGGTAGTTAACTTTGCTAAACCAATGCTAGAGATCGCGTCAAATATCTAGTTCGCACTGAAGATGCTCTGCGCAGGTGTACTCCATACATCTTGCTACTGCGCTAACTAGAAGTTATATATCATTAAAAATATTAAAGTAAAATAATAAATAAGTATTGTCGGAGAAGTTACACAGCACCTTCTAGCCCCAAGTAATCAAAGCTTATGTTATGTGTACTAGACAACTGATAAACATACGTAATTACATTTTTTTTAAATACACACTTATTATACATAGAAACACCCAGACCAAGACAATCAGACATATTTATTCACACAAATGCTTGTCCTGTGTGGGAATCGAACCCTCAAGTATTGATGTCAAAGTAGCGTTGCTAACCACTGCACTACCGAGCTCGTCAAGTTAGAGCTTGTTTCCTACATGACATACAATATATTCTCAGCAGCTGCGCTCGGCTTCGACGCTAGGAAGAGTGATGGTGTGGGCGCGCGAGTATGGAAGCGACATCTACTCCTTGTGGCGCCATGGCGCACCGTTCCCTACGTTCCTGAAGCTCATTGCCACTTTAGCACTTTGCCTGGTGATTGTTATGCCGCTCGTTTATCCTTTATTTGTGGCCTTCATTACATTTTTCACGTTTGAAGGGCTATATCTCAGGTAAATACGTTCTTCTTCTTCTTCGCGTTAACCCATTTCGTAATCCATTAGGATTAACGGGGTTTCAGCTACCTAGCCTAAGGATTTGGCGAAGATATTGATTTTTACTCATTTAGCAACTAAGCTACTTCCTATTCTTATTAATTTCAGCTGATTAGATTTGATGTGAGTTCTAAGGCTACTCATTGTTATTTCCGTGCACTGGGCGGACAGGTGACACAACAACATGAATGTGTGGTGTGCTTGTTCATTTGCAAAAAAAGAACTCGAATGGTTTTCTCACAAAGACGAGGCAGCCACGACCCCTGCTTTATATCAACATCATTAGTCCATATCTACCTACTGTTATATGGATTGCTTCCGTAGGATTTTTCAAAATGCGATGCTCCACTTTACGCAAGTAGACTCTACCAGCCGCGCGTTCAGCCCGTTCATCAAGTACCCGTAGTACAAGCAGTTACAACTACAACCCACAAATACGTTACATTCTAACGTAGCATGCTTATACGGGCTACAATAGCCCATGCGTGTATATCCTACTCAATAGGTAATCGAGTAACGCCTTCAGGGCTTAGTCGACCACTTTGATTCTTTGATGAATAACAACTCCAGGTTTCATCCTTCAAGGGATAACCCAAGCATAGCTCTCGACGTCGTTTTAAATGCTTCACATTGCATAACGCGGAGAACTTAATCTGTCTATTTAGGTATAATCAATGGATGAAAATTAAACTTAATATACTTAGCAGATTTTACCTGCCACAAGCTTTGCGCATGTCGCAAAAAGTAGTCCTTTATTAGAATTTGAACGATATCAAATTCTATTAAAAACGGTTCTAACCGCAAATAGACTTATACCTTCTGCCGCATTTCATAGATCACATTCATACAACACATTGATGAATTGAACGCCCTGTGCCTAATAACAAAATTAAATACGAAGAAATGCGATTTGACACAAGAATAGCCTCTAAATGTGAAATACAAACAGAAAACCACAGAGACAATAACTAAATGCAGTACCATTGGGAAATTGGTTGGACATCATGGCAGACTTCATTTCTTCAACGGAGTCATCGCCGTAGAAAAACTAATCCTGTCACATGAACATGATAATCCTACAGGATATTGTTGTTTCGATGCAGTCTTTTGTAAGCTGGAGCTCTTCTGCAACACGTGCGGGTAAACATCATTTCATTGTTTCACCATGCAGTTCTCTTTTATAATATTCCTTATTAAACATGTTCATTTATTAGAATCGCCTGAATATTTGTAGTGGAACAGCTTTTGCTATCAGTAATAATTACAATGGAGTGTTGGAAATATTTCCTGTTAGTAAAAACTTAAGTCAGAATGCATACACAACGCGGTACTCATTCCTACGCTTACTTATGAAAGCGGGGCTGATGTGCTGATATTTTATAGGAAAACTATAGCCCTCGATCATTTTTTCACGTATTTCCGTCTTTGCAGTTGGTGGCTGGATCAACCTTGGCGGTTTTCACTAAGGAGCATAATGCGACGAGTAACGACTGTAGCCTTCCGCCCTTACAATATTCACGATATTTGGAAGGTTCGAGAAGTTTTGTCTCGTGGCATTCTTGTAGCCCATTCTCTTGCAACTTCCGTCGATTATTTTTCTGTTATGCAGGGCCTGCTGAATGAAAGCTAAAACAGACGATCTAAGGTTTCAGTAAAAAGTACGACAGGCTTTATCAAAGATTATACAAGTTACACTAATAAAGTGTTCAAAGCTAAATAATCTTATTTTTAAATGTACGTATATTAATATAGGTTACCGATATTTGCATCACATAAAAATTTTAATACTTTCTATTATTTCTTTAAAGTAGATATGTTCGTTTAATATACGCATTAAGGTCAAAGATGTGCCGAGAATGGTCAGGGATCCGTGGTATTTCATGCTTTCATAGGCTAAAGAAAGTACCGAATCTGTTAACCATCAATCAGCCCATTTTATAATACCACTCTGTTCGCACACATATATATGGTCCTCCAGTTGGCAGCGGGAAGGGTAACATGCAATTTTATGCTTTTCCAATATTATACTTGGAATATACTACTCTGTGTAAAAAGTATCGGGAATATGTCAATAAAAAGACCCGCGTAAAAGAGGTCGTTCTAATTTTTTTACTGCATGTTGGTAGCACTGTACTGATTTAGCGCGCAAAATTTGAGCGGGATCTGTCATTTAATTTGTTTTAAACTACACTTTTTGTTGGTCATAGTTTTGAGTCCTCGGCGATTTTTACAATGGAAAATATTGTTGAACAAAGAGTGTGCCTTAAATTTTGTGTTTCAAATGATATTTCATGTGGTGAATCACTAAAAATGTTGCGAAATACCTACGGCGAATCGTGTATATCGAAAACAAGGGCTTATGAATGGTATAAGGCTTTTAAAGAAGGCCGAGAAGTAGTAGTAGACTTGCCTCGTTCTGGTAGACCTTCAACCGCTACGACCAGAGAAAACATCGACAGAATCAAGAAGCTAGTGCTCGAAAATCGACGTATGAGTCTGAGAGAGTTGGCTAGTGAGGTGAACATATCTTTTAAGTCCGTCCACAACATTCTCATTGACATTTTAGGCATGAAACGCGTCGCCGCTCGACTAGTTCCAAAAGAGCTCAATTTTGTTCAAAAAGCGCAGCGAAAGCATGTCGCTGAAGACATGGTTTCCCGAGCTTCTACGGATCCGACCTTTATGAAACGTATAATAACTGGCGACGAGACATGGGTTTATGAGTACGACATGCAAACAAGCCAACAGTCTTCAGAATGGCGTCTCGAAAACGAGCCGAAACCCAAAAAACCGCGGCAAAGTCGCTCCAAAATCAAGGTGATGCTGACAGTTTTTTTTGACTACCGTGGTGTGGTTCACTCCGAATTCCTTCCAGAGGGAGAAACAGTGAATAAAGAATATTATTTAGGCGTCATGAAGCGTTTGCGTGAGAGTATCCGCCGAAAACGTCCAGATTTGTGGCAACACAACTCATGGATGCTGCACCATGATAATGCACCATCACACACAGCCATTATAGTGAAAGAGTTTTTAGCGAAAAATTCAACAAAAGTTCTCGACCAAGCACCGTATTCACCTGATATGGCTCCGTCTGACTTTTTTTTATTTCCCAAGTTAAAATTACCACTTCGAGGAAAACGTTTTGAGTCGATAGAAGCCATAAAAGAAAATTCGCTGAATGAGCTAAAGGCCATACCGCAAATAGCCTATGAAAAATGTATGGAAGACTGGGTGAAGCGGTGGAGATGTTGTATTGCAAGCGATGGGGCCTACTTTGAAGGCGATAAAATAAATTTAGATGAATAATTTGTATTTTTTGTTTTATTGACAAATTCCCGATACTTAGTACACAGAATGTATACATAAACGCCATAGGACGCGGTTTTTACATACCTCACTCACTTTTCTAACATTCATAGCTCATTTCATTCACGATCGCAATTTCCCAAACGCTGCTCATCCGAGATTGATTGATCCCAACTGAAATTGAATTAGGTGCAACATGTACATTCGTCATAATCTTCGTTTTGCCCATGTTCAACTTAATACTCACTCGTTGAGATGGTCTGTCGAGGTCTTCGAACATTGTGTTCAGATCTTTGAGCGATTATGCCATGGTTAGGTACTATATCACAGGCAAATCGAAGTTGAGTAATCGCCGTTAATGTCGACGCCGTATTCTTACCAGTTCAGCCGGTGGAAATCATCTTCCAACTCAGTAGTGAACAATTTCCAAAGACTTCTATGACATAGAAGTCTTTGACAATTTCAGAGAAATAACGTCTCTCGCCTTTGTGCAATTGGATAGGTTTTATACTCCGGCCCTGTAGTCGAATTGACATTGTATGGTCATTAACATTTTCATAAATACTACTCAAAACTTCAATATTAGTACTTATAATCAACGGTACCGTTGGAGAGTTTGGAGCACAGTCGAACTAACCGAAGACCTTAATCCACAAACGTTAAGCATATTGGCCGATTACATTCTTCGATTTTCAGTATATTTGTTGTTTTTAAGCTACGAGTATATAAGAACCGTCCTAATTTCATACAGACTAAAATTTGGGATATTCACGGTGAATTGGGCTCTTGGGTTTGATATCGGGCCAGAACCGGGTTCTGGTGACTTGGCATATAACCGTCCATAGAAACTCTCAATCTCGCTCAAGATCTCCGGTTTGGATGAGACAATGTCGACTTTAGATCTCCAGTTGCGTCAGCTGACTTTATACAACAGACAGATTCCTTGCGAACCTTTGTTGTGCTTGATCGTCTCTTCAATACTTATTGTGTTAAAGAAACGAATGTCGCATCGCAAAGAGACCGAAATCTGCAGCTGTTTAGTTGCTTACATAAGGAGGCATCATCTGAAGACTACAACCTCATTTCTCATCGAATTTCCACAAGTCTGAGGGTTTGGGTAGACCGGTTCTGAGGTTTGTTTGTGCGGCTGGGCTTAAAGACTTAGTCCGCATAGACAATTTCTACCAGACCACTGACTGGCTCGTTGACCGAAACGCAAACCTCTAGGTCTTCAAAGTGATTTTAATTCTGAAAGCTTTCGGAGTTTTGGAAATGGGCTCTTGAAGGTCGTAGACTATTGACTTCATCTATAGGGACCTTCGTGAACTAAACTGGGGGAGGGCCAGGTTAGAACGAATACCTTTAACGCACAGCTCTAACTTACGGGTTCTGCTACTCTACTGCACCGTCGTCCCTTTGACCATTTGATATTATATTCTACCTAGCCCGTTCAATTACGGAAAGCTACACTTTATGTAGGGGGCAGGTTTACAACGATGAGCTACAGTAGATTTAAATAGGAAGTAGTAGTAGTAGTAGAATAGTATTGCTAATGTATCGAGTGCGTTTACAACGTGATCAAATCGTTGTCATTTTGTGCACATGAAATAATAAATAAATAAATTTGTGAACCTCGTTATTTATTTATTATTTCATGTCATGATACGAGTATCATCATCATCATGATAGTTATAGAAAAGAAGTGCCATTGTAATCAATCTAAACATTTTCCAGGGACGTCAGTTCAAGCATACTGACAAGAGATAAAATTAAAAAAATATATATTTTTTCGATTCTTTCAACACTTTACCACTTTCGCGCTTATCACGAACATAACATTGTACAAATGCAGATCCTTGCCGCTGCAATAAATTTATTGTGACTTGGAATACTAGGTAAATTTACAGCACGAAATAAAAATAATCATAAAAAAAATGCAAATGTTCCATTGTCTGTAAATACAAACGATTCTTTGGTACCTATCTGTCATTGAATTCGAGCCATCGGCCATCATTGTTCGTTACGATAAGTTAAAAACCGGCTAAGTGCATGTCGGGCCACGCACAGTTTAGGGTTCCGTATTTGCTTCGCTTTGCTTGCTTGCGAAAAACTTAGAAAATTCGTTAGGCAACACACTAATTTTTTCGCAAAATAATAGGAAATCGAGCCTATTGTATTTTTTTTTTAACATTCAAAACCAATTTACTGAACATTGTCAAATATTGTAAGGGATACATTAAAAAATCGAGTGTTAGTTACTATTAAATTAAATGCTAGTATAATAATTTTATTTAAACTTTACTACTTATAAGTACACGTATTTAAATAATTTAATTGGATATTTAGTTACATTATTTAAATACGTGTAGTTATAAGTAGTAAAAATTGGAATTAAATCTACGACTATCCAGATTCCGAGCGCATTAAACGCACAGGCACATGAATATTCATTTTTTTTTTCGCCCATGAAAATGTAGACCCACAAAAGAAGGACTAACCCCACCCCGAGGGTGCGTTAGTCATTCTTCTGAGGGGGCCACCCTCCGGACATATGGGAGGGAGGTGGTGAAATCCTGTATAGGATTCCCTTTCCGAAGGCCGAACGGCTTATCACAGATTTCGACTGAATAAAACACCACCTGCGACTGCCTTTAGCCGGGTGGCTTTTATATGAGGCTTCATCTGAAAACATTATTATTATTTTTATTTTATATATAATATTTAAAAAAAGAAATTAGCCGTTTTCGAGTTTTGCGCTTAGCGACACATTTAGCGATTCGTTTTTATTTATATAGATATCGTAGATAAATTAATTGCGTTGCATTAACATACTTATAATTAAGAAATATTAATAAGTTCAAAACATATATTTCATCATCATCATCATCTCAGCCTGCACTCGTCCCCTGCTGAACATAGGCCTCCCCTTTAAAGCGCCTCTCGTCTCGATCCTGTGCCACCTGCATCCATCGCTCATCGCTCTGGTCGCTCCATCTAGAGGGGGTCGCCCCACACTGCGTGTACCAGTACGGGGACGCCATTCAAGAACCTTTCTTCTCCAGCGGTTGTCGGTTTTACGAACTATATGGCCGGCCCACTGCCACTTCAGCTTGCCTATCCTGTGGTCTATGTCGGTTATCTTAGTTCTACTGCGTATATCCTCATTTCTAATTCTATCACGCAGAGAAACCCCGAGTATAGCTGTTTCCATAGCACGCTGAGCGACCTTGAGCTTCCCCATACGGCCCGCAGTGAAGGGCCGTGTCTCAGTTCCATATGTCATCTGGCAACACACACTGCTCGAAGACCTTACTCTTCAGGCGTTGAGGTATTTTGGACAAGAAGATGTGTCGAAGTTTCCCGAACGCTGCCCAGCCGAGTTGGATCCTCTCGGTCGAAGTTGGACTTACCTAACTGAATAACCTGTCCTAGATAAACATATTCGTCAACAACTTCGAGCTTAGTGCTTCCAACCGTGACCGGCATAGGTGTAACATGGACATTCGACATGATTAGCCTTGTCCATGTTCATCTTGAGACCTACCTGGTTGGAAACACTATTGAGGTCATTGAGCATAGCGCCAAGTTCCTCCAGCGATTTAGCCATGAGCACTATATTGTCGGCAAATCGAAAGTGAGTGGTGCATTCTCCATTGTTAATACCGTATCCTTTCCAATCCAAGAGCTTGAAGACATCTTCCAATGCTGCGGTGAAGAGTTTCGGGGATATAACCTCGCCCTGTCTTACACCTTTTTGTACTTGGATCGGTTTCGTACTCTGGTCCTGTATTCGGATACACATCGTTGCCTTACTGTACAAGTGTACTGTACATGAAAGGATAAGGAGTGAAAAATTGCAATATGAAAGTGTAAGGAGAATGTATGTACATCTGGTGAGCGAAAGACTTGCAAATGCAAGTCTTACCGACACAGATGTGGATGATTGCTGGAAAGTTTCAAAAGAAAGTATGGTCGATAGTGCAAAAGAAGCATGTGGATACGCAAAGAGGCATAAACATTGAAAGGATGCCTGGTGGGATGCGGAGGTTGAATCCTCCGTAGCAAGAAAGAGGAAAGCGTGGCTGGATTATGTATCATCTTTGCCCTTAAATGAAAGTATGAGAGAGAAGAAGAAAGAAATGTACCGTCTATGCAAGAATGAAACCAAGGTTTTAGTGAAAGAGAAGCGTGAAAGACAAATTATGAATGAGGAAGAGAGGCTGACGAAAAACTTCGAGGCCAATACCAAACTCTTTTGGAGAGAGGTAAAGAAGTCTCGGGGTTGTTCGTCGGCATCCAGTATGAACAAGATTAAGTCTAAAGCTGGTATCATTCTTGCAAACACTCAGGAAGTGTTAGAACGGTGGAGTGAATATTTTGAAGAAATGTATGAATATGCCTCGGACGCTGACAATGAGAGTGAGTCGGATGCTCACTCCACGTTGACGGCCTCCGTTGAAGGTATAACTATCAATGAGATAGAATGGTCGATACGAAGTTTGAAAAATGGAAAGTCTGCGGGAATTGATATCAAAGATAATGGTCTTTGAAAGAGAAGAAACCAGGACCAATGTAAGGATTACAGTAGATGATGAAGTGTTGGAACAAGTGGATGAGTTTGTATATCTTGGATGCGCTTTCAGCAGGGATGGAAGGTACACCGCAAATGTGGAAAGACGAGTGAGTGCTGGGAATAGTGTGAATGGAGCGTTAGGAAAACTTCTTGGCAGTAAAAACCTGAGCCAGAAGGCGCAGCTGGCTATACACAATGCACTGCTAGTCCCAACACTTACTTATGGAAGCGAGAGCTGTGCTGTATGGCATGAAAGTAGGATAAACGCGGTTGAAATGCGAGCGTTGCGCAATGATGATAGTTAGAAGCAGAGTTGGTCTGAAAGAGAGCGTCGCTGTTAAAATAAGAAGAGGCATGCTCCGTTGGTTCGGACATGTAGAAATAATTCAGGATGAAAGAATAACGAAGCAGATATACAATGTAAAAGTGGAAGGATGTAGGAGCCGAGGAAGGCCAAGACTTACCTACCATTATCAAATTGGTCGTGTTCTATCAGAAGGCGGGCTCCTGACCACGCTCTTTTCATGCACGCTCGCCGGTTGCTAGCCCTAGCGTGCATGAAAAGAGCAATGAATGTTAAAGAAGCGAATGAGGTATGATACATAGAGGATCGAGTCGCGTGGCGCTCAGTACTCTCTTCCTACCCCGTAAGGGATTTGGCGTGAAGTTATACATAGATAGATGTTTTCTAAGTAAAAATATGTCTTCACAAACCACTGCCGTTGTAGTCCGCGACGAAATAACCTGTACAGTAAGGCATATTCACATTATCTCAAAACACCATATCCGAATCGTAATCGAAAGGTTCAATCAGAAATAATATAAAATAGAAATAATAGAAAAGATAATTCATAGAGGAGATAATTCGTAATGAATAGAGCAATTGAATTATGCATTATACATATCTGATGCTTAGCTAATTTTTCACTGTAATAACTTCCAACAAAGCCAGTTTAGCTAAGGCGTAACATAAAATACATAATAGAATAAGTTGTTTAAAATAAATAAAGAAAGCGATATTTGGGTAATTTTATTTTTTATATAACTAAACTCAAAATTTTAAATATTTTTTTCCAGGCAAACTAACAGTTTTAAGAAAAACGTTTAATAATAATTATTCCTCATAATTACGAGATCTTTCGAAAGGTACTTTTTAAAAATGTTTTTTTTTTTAATTTCTATATCCCTCATATAACAGTTGCGACCCACCGTGCGACGTATACAAACATACGACTCAACTGATGTAAGGTGGGTACCGTAGCCGTAATGCTTGTAATACAGAGAGTAATACGTAAACACAGCAACTTCTTAAGAGTTTAGTGAAAACGCCACTTACTCTCAGAACAAAACTGAATCGGGTTTTGGATCTCATTAGTAAATGGGGTTCCAATAACCTGGTTGAGTTTAATGCTGAGAAAACTCAGGTTTGCACGTTTACAACAAAAATGTCCCCCTTCCTTCCCACTCCCAGTCTTCAGGGTGCTTCCCTCAGTATGCGTGATAGCCTGAATATGCTGGGTATGGGTATTGCGACCTTAACCAGCGTTATTACATCGAGAGCCTCATCTCAACAGCCTTAAGAAAGCTCGGAGTCCTGAACAGGGTGCGCCGGTTCTTCGCGCCGGACCAACTTTGTCTGCTTTATAAGACACAAGTTCGGGCCTGCGTGGAGTATTGCTCGCATCTCTGGGACGGCTCCGCACAGTATCTTCTTGAGGTTCTCGATAGGTTGCAGCGACGGGCTATCGCATAATTGACGACGAAGAGGTCACCAAAAACCTAGAACCTCTACAACTCCGTAGGGACATAGGCTCTCTAAGCGTATTTTACCGCCTTTACCATGGCCAGTGCTCTGAAGAACTGTTTTCCCTTATCCCACCCTCACCCTTCCGTCATAGAAGCACACGTGCGGGCTTGCGATGTCATAGTTCCACGGTTGAGAATATCTCTTCGCGTACCAAAAAGTTCGGCAACTCCTATCTTTGTCGTACCATTAAAAAGTGGAACGCCTTGCCTGCACACGTGTTCCCTCCTTCCTACAATATGGGATCCTTCAAACGAAGCGTGAAGAAGCATTTTGCGGGTCAGCATGGCAGCGTCAACTGACAGGATACGGGATGTAGTATGTTATCAATTGCAGTTGCGATTTGGGCTCCTTTTTCGCTTACCATCAGGCAAAGTGGCTACTATGCTGAACTAATATAAAAAAAAAACCCTCGAGGGAGTGAAACAGACATGTTCATACACACAAAGTTTTGGTCTGTGTTGAACTCTTTGTGTTAAAGTAGCATTGCTAACCACTCCACTACTGGGCTCGTCGAAACTTCCTCACAAGCAAGCCGTGGTTAGTAAGGCTATTGACACCAACGCTCGTAGCTTTGATTTTCACACATTTGTGTGCATGAAGGATATGACTCATGTCTGTTTGTCTTTGTCAAGGTTTTTTTAAGAGAGGTAGGGCGCTTCAAAGGAACCCTTCTGGGGAAGTACCACAGCCAAATAACAATTCCCTGGAGGATTGTTGTGTTCCTGCGTGTGAATGAGGTCATCAGCAAGCTCCTAAGGAGTTGTGTTAAAAGTAGATATGGTATAGTGGAGTGATACTTAATGTATGCGATGCGGCATTAATAATAGAATCACCATCCGAACTGCAAACACTAGTTACAACAATGAAAGATGATTGTATGAAGAAAGGCTTACAATTGAATGCGAAGATAGCCAAGATAATGGTATTTGAAAGAGAGACAACCAGAACGAACACTAGGATTATGGTTGGTGATGTAGTGATGGAGCAAATGAATGAGATTGTATATCATGGAGCGCTTTTAGCAGCAATGGAAGGTACACCGCTGATGTGGAGAGTGAGTGAGTGAGACGAGTGAGTGCCGGGAATAGGGTGAATGGAGCGTTGGGTAAACTTCTAGGCAGTCGAAATCTAAGCTAGAAGGCACCGCTCGCTGTACACAACGCGATGCTAATTCCAACGCTAACTTATGGAAGTGAGTACTGGGTATGGCAGAGAGAGCATGAAAGCAGAATAAATGCGGTCGAGATGAGAGCATTGCGCAAAATTTGTGGCATAACGCTTGCTGACCGCGTTCGTAATGAAGACGTGAGAGAAAGAGTTGGTCTAAAAGAGAGTGTCGGTGTTAAGATAAGAAAGGGCATGCTCCGTTGGTTCGGACATGTAGAAAGAATGCGGGACGAAAGAATGACGAAACAGATATACAATGCAAAAGTGGAAGGATGTAGGAGCCGAGGAAGGCCGAGACTAACCTACCATGACCAAGTAGGTCGTGTTTTATCAGAAGGTGATGTCAGGAGCTCCAGGAACCGGCGAGCGTGCATGAAAAGAGCTATGAATGTCACAGAAGCGAGTGAGGTGTGCAAGGACCGCGTTTTATGGCGCTCGGGTCTCTCTGCCTACCCCGCAAGGGACTTGGCGTGAAGTTATACATACATACATATACATACATACTTAATGTATTAGAAACGTTCATAGGCTACGGTAACTGCTTTACATCAGATGGGCCATATGTTTGTATGCCTCCCGACGTTGTATAGAAAAGAAAAACAATGCGAAATCTTAATTTTCGAAATATTCAAGTACTTACCGAAAAATTGGAAATAATGCCCGTGTTGTTATTCATAGAAAATGATACACAGATCAATCGCTGGTGAAATTGGAATATTCACGGATACAGTTTTAATAAAGTAATTACTCGAGACGCATTATCCTGTCTTCAAAATGTTGTTTTATTTATCGATCACTATCTCTTAAGAGACTTTATCAAGAAGACGTCCGCGGCTAAACCTAACCTCTTAAGATACCGTTATACGAGCCGGTTGTCAAAAGCAGCGCTGTCGTCGAGCGCTTCCATTACCCAGGCTAGTATTCGATGGGAGCCACGATGACTGGCCGGACCATTATCGCGGTGTTGGCGCTCTGCCAAATGTAAGTACTATTTTGTTTATGCTATTATGCACTAACGTCCCATTGTTTGGGTTCATGTAATGTAATCGAAAACCTATTCAACAGACATTTTCTGCATTGCTCTATTGTACCTTGATTTCTACTACCCATTCCAATTACAAAGTCTCTCTAAAAATATTTTGATTTATTACAATAAAATCCTATACATTCCCAATTTAAAATCTTTAATAAATTCAAATGGTGATTTGCAATGATTTTTATTTATATATGTGAATTGTTCAGAGTACGTTCGTAGAGTCGATTTGGGACTTCGTAATTTGAATGGAGTATATGAAAGTACAAGGTATTTTATATGTTGTATAAAATACCTTGATAATGCCGTAAAGGCGAAACCGGTCGGTAAAAATAATTATTAAATAAAATTGTGAAGTGGAATCTGTACAAGTGCAAGTATTAACATTAAGGAGATGTCTTCAAAACTCCACCAAGATCTACAGTATCAACATAAGAAAGTACAAGTTAATAGTCGAGTACTTTGTAGTGATTATATTTGTTTATATATCAAATATTGTAAATTTATTGATGAAAGTGTAGGTATATTCACGATTTATATATTTTTTTCATGCTTTAGTACAATATTCTTCAACAGAAATAGAGGTCAAAGACAGAGTAAGTAGAGCGCGCGATAATCTCTTTACATATTTATTTTGTCAAGGGCAACAAAACCTGCAATCAAAAAAGACAAATGAAACAGTCCGGTTATTTATAGTTTTCTTTATTACAAAATAACTCCATATTTACATAGAGACAAAACAGATACAGTTTATTATTGCCAATAAGTAGGCACTCTGACTGGCTTTGAACAGATGTTTTATAGAACATATAATATTTTTTAGAACCCTCGCACGTTTCTAGTCCTGTTATTGGTTGAATATATTGTTGATTATACCTAAGAAGTTACGAAATTTATAATTCAAAAGTGACAAAAATGGAACATTTTATGTAATACTAGCTATCCGCCCCGTCTTCGCACGGGTGATATGATCGCTACCAAACTTCACAGGATCATCTGCTGGGCTAATCTGAAGATTCACTGAAAATTTCATCAAAATCTGCCCAGCCGTTTTTGAGTCCATAGAAAACATATAGACAAACATTCATTTTTATATGTATAGATGTTTTCTATAATTTTTGTCAGTTTGTTTTCATTTTGTAAGACAAAATAACATCATTATTAAACATATTTTTTTTTATAGAAAACAAAACTATTAAGAATAAAACAAATCCAGATATAGAACAGTCTAAAAAGTTTATAGTCGTCTAAGACTAGTTGGACAGTGAAGTTGTTAAAAATCAACAAACTGAACATTTTAGTGAGCCGTAACCATAAAAATGACATTTTGTTTGCTGCTTAGTATAATCGATATCATTAATTGTACCTACTTAGAATTCCAAGTACAAATTACTTTGACTATAACATTTCTTTTAAATAAACATTTTATTCATTTGTTTTCCATCGTTTTGGGTATATATAATATATTATATTGTCGGACTAAAACCACTTTCAAATTAGCATTAGCCTTCAACGTAAATGATAACTGATAAACACATCATACTGGAAAGATAAAAAAGCACGAATAGTGGGTATCGTATGAACTCACTGAACAACAACCACAAAATCGCGTCGACGCTTGACTTAACATGTTAAATAGGCATAGAAATGAAAACATTCTAAACCTGTTTACTAATGGAAATAAGAAGATAATAGCCAAGCCAAGTTCGCTATCAAACAATCGAGACTTATCAGTTCCAGTCAGGATCACAGGTACAGGATTTCATAGGGAACATATTTTCCAAAACGCTTAGTAGATGAACAACGCCTTTAAAGAATTAACGGATTTCCGTACCGTTCCGAGCTGTTATTAAAATATCAAAATTTCATGAACAATGTTATCTAATACTTCAATACGTCATAATTATGTATATACTTGGTAATTCGTAAAAATCGGATTAAGTTTTGAAATATAAAACGACAACAGACAGACTGTGGTCGACGCTGCTTAACTTGCGTCTTAGATTAGACAAACACGACAATAAGCTCCCCAAAATTTAAAAAAATTCTGCAGTTTGTATGAACTGCCATAAAGTAAAAATCCTGCATTGTGTATCTACTCTGAATCCGATCCATAAACATTTTCTTTTTTCTCTTTGTATTGATATTGTCAAATAGACTAAGGACTTTGAAAATTCTGATATTTGTACGAATTAATAAATGTTAATTAATAAATTAATAAATGTTAATTTATGCATTGTGTGTCTATCTCTGACTTCGTAGGATAGACATTTTTTTGTCGGTGTTACGTCATAAATTTTCCTCCTTGTATATTATCAAATAGACTAAGGAGTTCTACTAGAATAACTGCACAGGAGTCGTGCAGTGTACAACTCAAATTAACATGAAAATATTTCGTAATCTTTCGCAGGAGCCTCGCTCATTACACGAAATTTCCCGAAGGATTTACATTTGGCGTGGCCACCGCATCCCACCAGATAGAAGGCGCATGGAACGTCGACGGTAAGATTAACTACTTATATCATGTATTAGATAATTATGCAATTACTACGCAGATAATGATGATTATTATACTATTATTATTGATATGTGGATTCAAGATATTGGTCGTACCAAACTTCTAGTTAGCTGAACACGAGACGAGTGACATCGCAGTAGAAACTTATTACTAATTGCCGTTATTATATTATTCATAATATGGCATCTCTTGTGCCATCCTTGTTAAAACCTAATCACATCTTGTTCATGGTTGTGTATTCATAGGGTGCCAACGAGACCCTAATAATTATGGGTAGTACGGAACAATTAGTGTACGTGTTCACTTGGAGTACGAAGCTTGAAAAATTAAAGCCTGCTGTAATTGAAATGATCACAGATAAAACTAGGTGGTACTTACGTCTGGGACGCCTTCTGTTACTTAAGCAATGTATGTTGGAGAACTGGAAGGATCTGGCGGACTGGAGACACGCAGTTCTCGTGCCCTTGTAAAAAGACAAAGGGTCACGTATGGACTGCGCCAGCTATTGGGCCTTCAGTTTGATCAGCTTAGCAGCAAAAGTATATGGAAAGATAATTGAAAGGAGAATGAGGGTGAAATCTCATGAAATGCTGTGGGAGGCACAGGGTGGATTCTGAAATGGAAGGAGATGTACGGATCAAGTTTTCTCGCTCCGCAATATCGTGGAGAAGCATCTGGCCATAGACCAGAAGGTTTCTGCGATTTTGTGGATCTTGAGAAAGCATTTGATAGGGTTGTGCGAAAGGAACTGTGGGGCATATTGCCGTGATATAGGATTGACGGTGCTCTGCTCCGTACTGTGCAATCCACCTACAAGAATTGCTCAGCATGTGCGCGGATAGATGGTAACATGTCACCCTGGTTTGATGTAAAATTGGTGTCAAACAGGGTTGCATGTTGTCTGCTAGACTGTTTATTCTGTATGTCGATAGTTGTATACAGAGAATATCGGCGAATGCAGTATTACGCACGGGGGTACTAGTGGTAAATTACCTTCTTTATGCAGACGATACCGCTATTAGCTGCAACATCATCTGAACTGCAAACACTCGTCACAATGATGAAAGACTATTGTATGGAGAAAAGCTTGCTATTGAATGTGAAGAAGACAAAGATAATGGTATTTGAGAAGAAACCAAAACCTATGTGAGGATTATGGTTGATGACGAAGTGTTGAAACATGCGAATGAGATTGTATATCTTCGATGTGCTTTCAACAGAGATGGTAGGTACCGCTGATGTGGAAAGACGAGTGAGTACTAGGAATAGTATGAATGGAGCGTTGGGAAAACTTCTTGGCAGTAAAAGCTTCAGCCAGAAGGCACAGCTCGCTGTACACAATGCAGTGCTGTTCCCAACGCTTACTTCCGGAAAGTACAATAAACGGAACTGAAACTTAGTCGAGCACTCGGTTCGATAAACATAAAATTAAATACGAGCAATACTCGGTACTCGGTTACTCGGTAAATTGTATACTCTACGTATAGTAGTAACTACGCAACATAGATTGACAAAATGACTTACATTACTATCAATCTATGTACCTAACTAGCTGCAACCCGTCAACGAAGTCGAAGACGAAGTCCTCACGAATGCCCGGTATCCCGTAGGAACCGCTTTTTCTACTTCCTTTCTTTTTCCTCGGCTTCGAAGTGTTGAATATCATCTAACCTTCCTCAAAAATTGGGCTACCAAATACAAAAAGATATTTTCAAATCCGGCTGGTAGTTCCAGAGATTAGCGCTTTCATACAGGCAAGATCTTCTGCTTTATACCTATACAATTCCGCTTTATATATAAATGTTAGTACGGAATGTTTCTTCAGCTCTGGAGATCTCCAGATATTTATATCTAATCTTCTTTACTTGGTATTACAAATGTCATAACAAAATCCTCATCAAAACATTTTATCTCTTTCGCATGTTTCCTGTCACTCAACCGATAAAAAAATATATCGTGTGGTATTACTATTTATTATGTTATATTCCTATATTATACTTAATTTTTAGTCTAGAGGTCGACAAATAAGCATCCTGGTTTTTTTTAATAAATCCGAAGAAGAAGAAAGCATTTATGAGAAACTTTAGACATTGCATTTGTCAGTCAGATATAAATCGATTCTATAATAGGCCTTTTAACATAGAGTATTTTAGATGTGCCTTTTGAATATATTATCAAGCTAAGGACGGAACTGTTTCAGGCAATTTATTATAGAATCAAATACAATTTACAAGAATACATCTAAAGTCTTCCCATCAACCCGATTTACCGGTATACGCAAATTATTTCTGCTTGAAATTTTTAAAGCGAGTTTAGGTATATTCTTAATACTCGTAGCATACATTGTCTTCATAAATATACTGAGAGGTAACAGTCAAGATATTTATTTCTTTGAACATTTTCCTACGTGATTCTCTGTAGCCCATGTTGTTCTGGTTGATAAAGAACCAGCCTATTAATAGACCTGGTTACCTGGTTTGAATCCTGGTGTAGAAATGTACATTTTTGTAATTATAACTTGTTTGCTTTGGTGAAGGAAAACAACGTGAACATGATTCAAGAAATTATATTTAGAACTAGCTGCGCCCGTGACTTCGTCCGCGTGGAATATTATTTATTTATATTAATAAAAATAAATAAAATTTCTAAAATGAAAATAGCCTAAGTTACTACTTATTGCATCAGCTATCTGCCAGTTAAAGTCCCGTCAAAATCTGTCCAGCCGTTTCAGAGATTAGCCGGAACAAAACGGACAGACAAAAATTATAAAATATTCATTTTGGTATATGTACCGTGTATACATCCATATACATTTAGTAAAAAGCGGTTATTTTAATATTACAAACAGACACTCCAATTTTATTTATCTGTATAGATATAGATGTATAGAAGACGTGTGACGTAACTGAATTTCCCTATGGGTTTTTTCTGCTCCCCCGTGTTTCAGGGACATTTTCAAACTGTACTTTAGTTCCACGTCTAGAGCCTAATATCTCGCGTGTTTTTTTTTTATTTTATTTAACGATTTTATAATTTTTTGTGTCTCAGTCCGTCACATCGGCCATTGAATTACAATTTACTGCGTGTAGTAACCGTGTCCGAAGCGATAGGGGCGCCGTTCATTGTATACTTTTTATATACACTGACAACGCTTCACTTGCTCCCGATTTGCCCCTTCATTTGGCAATTCGATGTTTAAAACGTTAAACACATTACACTAAACTACATTCTTTTTTTTATATACAACGTCGAAAAGCATACAAGCTTGAATACTGCCTACCTGATGTAAAGCGGTAACCGTAGCCTATGAACGCTTGTAATACTCGCGCGATTATTAGCAATAGAGAATATGCATGAAATTTTAGGGCAGATTTTAAAAGAGGAGATGTAGACAGAAACATATCTTTTTTTTATACTACGTCGGGAGGCATACAAGCATACGGCACACCTGATGTAAAGCCGGTACCATAACCAATTAACGCTTGCGATGTATTAAGTATCACTCGCGCGATGCCTCCTCTGCTGCTTACACAGCAACTCCTTGGGAGCTTACTGGTGACCTCACGCAGGAACACAACAACCCTCTAGGGAAACGTTAAAAGAGAAAAGTCAAAAGTTGTTATTTGGCTGCGGTTTTCTGTGAGGTGGATGTATTTCCCAAGACGGGTTGCTTTGATGCGCCCTGTCCCAGATATATATATAACCAAATTTAACTACGATCTGGGTTATATATATATATATATATATATATATATATATATATATATATATATATATATATATATATATATATATATTTGTCGGACAAATTACACAGAGCCATCTGTCAAAGTAGCGTAACAACGCGTTCCACCACTGCGCCACCGAGCTCGTCAAGTCAATATATCCTTAAACCTGTAAAATTATAACGAGGAAATTCTTTATTTTTATTCACCATTAATTGAGCAAATATCATAGCGTGCCCTCCAAGTTCGGCAATGTGTTCAATACAAATGTTAGTTACAGGTATGTCGGTGCATATTAAGTCAATTACTGAGGTCAATTAGCGTCTTACTGTGGTCAGTAAAATGCGTAGGGCGAATGACGTTGTTCTTTAACCGAGTAGATTGCAAAAAACTGGACAGTTTCTCAACTTTATGATCGCTTTTATTCAGTAGGTTAATGTTAAAGTCACCTAACAGTACGATGTGGTCATAATTTGCAACACACGAAACACTTTCCGTAAGCGCGTCAAAAAATGTGCTAACATCTAACCATGCAGCACGCATGCGGTCGATACGCGGTGCCTATCAGTTTTTTACCATTGACTGTAACTTTCAACACATTTATTCTACTGAAGGGGAGTCAAGCACATTACGACGTCGCTGAGCATTGATACCTCAGATTAAGGACTAAAGTCATTGATACCCCGCCGGACATAAAAACCCATAGCACCGCCCCGCGAGCGCACAGTTCCGGACCGCGGGACGTGCCGTAGGCTATAGCCAGGCAGCGACGGTGCCCGTGCCTTCTCGCCCTCATGAAGCCATGTTGGCTAGAAGATCGGGCACATGTTTTGTCTACTACAACGGCTAGTTCATCATGTTTTGTATTCAATGATCCGGCATTATATAGACCAAATTTTATATTATTATTATATAATATATAATTATTTTATAACATTAATAATGTAGTACAAAGAGCTATAGCCATAAGAATAATCGAATTAAGTATAATTAAATAATATAGCATGCAATGTGCATGTATATTTGTATTGTATTGGACATTAAATGTAAGGGAACACCTAAATAATTCCTTTCCTCACAGCTGGATCGGTACAGATGGACCCATCCCTTGGCCCGCTCGTCACTAGATCCTGACCCCAGTGGACTATTTCGTGTGGGGTCGGGCCAGGGGACTGGTATATACCAGTGTAGTAACACAAGAGAAGAATTGATTGACAGAATTAATTTAGCATTTCAAACCATGAAGCTGGAGATGATGTTGAAAATAACAACGACAGAGTGAGAAACCGGACTCGTGCTTGTATTAGGAATCATAGCAGTCATTTAGAACACGAATAATAAATAAATAAAATTAAAATATTGTTTTAATTAGTCTGCCTCAAAATTAAACTTTTCTCCCTCAATTTGGTTTGTAGGTACTTTTTTCAATCATTTATAAAATATCCGCGTAAATGATACCTCAACAGAAAGAGCGATAATCAAGCATGGTTTTAAAAAGGTTTGAATGAAAAAAGCGGTATTTCAAATTTTGGAATTGTTTCATGAACTTCTAACATCTGTAAAAAACTGTCTAATGACGCAGATACATGTTTTGCTAGGTTGCTTACACATTGCTTTAATTGAATAAAATAAAAAATATTAATTAATCATTTATTTGGGTCATAATCATAAATTAGCAGTAAACTGTAAAACTTTGGGTATTTTCGCAAAAAAACATAAAAATTAGGTAAAATAAAAATCCGACTTCGTCTAATCCGCATGCCCCCAGGCGTTGTAGACGTTAGTCGTAAGAATAACATGCTGCATTTTATTCTTACGACTAACGTCTACAACGCCTGAAGATGCCTCGTGGAGAGGCGAAACACGTGTCGCAGCGACGGTGGTGGTGGGGGCATGCGGATTCTGTTCCAGATGGCGGACGACCGCGCAGCCGAGGCAGAGACTACCGGAGCAGCCATGGCAGCGTTGGCATGTAGCACGTACTAACAGTAGTGGGTGGGTGCCGGCCGGCGCTAGACCGTATGAACTAATTGGTGGCGGAAGCACACAAAGCAGGTTAGATCAAATTGCACTTATGGTTTTTTTCTTTTGTTATAGGAAAATCTGAAAACGTATGGGATCGTCTGTCGCATACTCGTCCGGAAATGATTGCAGACGGCACTAATGGGGACATAGCATGTGATTCATATAATAGATACCTTGAAGATGTTGAGGAGTTGGCTTACCTGGGCGTCGATTTCTACAGATTCTCTTTATCTTGGGCGCGAATTCTGCCCACCGGGCGTGTTGACTTACTGAACCCCGAGGGAGTTCGTTACTACAATAATCTTCTAGATGCACTCGAAGAAAAAAAGATCGAACCTTTGGTAATTATTTCTGATCTACAAATATTTTATTTATCCAAGGGATCATTATGTGAATATCTACCGAAATCTGTTTTAGGTAACATTGTTCCATTGGGATTTACCTCAATCCCTGCAAGACCTTGGAGGCTGGGCAAATCCAAAAATGATTGACTATTTCCGTGATTATGCCGACGTATGTTTCCGAGAATTTGGGGACAGAATTAAGTCATGGATCACATTCAATGAACCCTATGAAATTTGTGAAGATGCTTACGGCGACGAGAAAAAAGCCCCAGCAATAGACAGCCATGGAGTTGGTAACTACTTGTGCAGCGACACCCTATTGAAAGCCCATGCTGAATCATACCATCTTTACAACGAAACTTACAGACCGAAACAAAATGGTAAAATAATGATCTCTATTAATTCTATATGGTATGAACCCAAAGATCCTGAAAACGTAGAACAGGCTACGTTAGCAGAAGTGGCAAATCAATTTAAAGTAAGTTAATTAGTTGATACATACAGAAAACATTTTAAACATTTTATCATGTCTTGTATAATCATATTATGTATTTGATTTTCCTGCAGTTTGGTTGGTTTGCACATCCGATATTCACTGCAGAAGGTGGATATCCACCAGTAATGATCGAGAACGTTGCTCGCCACAGCAAATCTGAAGGTCTCCTGAGACCACGACTCGAGCAATTTGATGATTATTGGATTCGAAGGATTAAGGGCACCTCTGATTTCCTCGGCATCAATCATTATACTACTCATTTGATAACTGGATCCGGTGTAGATCCCTTGGCGAAATCGCCTTCGTGGTTAAAAGATATTGGAGGAGTAACTACTATGGAAGTTGGTAGCGATTCTGCATCAGAATGGCTGAGGGTAAACACTTTCGCTAATTATTATTTTTTGACTCCAAAAATGTGAAAAATATAGCAACTACATATTTGTTAACAATCGATAGTTAACATAATTTAAAGAGATTTTCGAAACCCGGGTGGTCGAATACGACCGCGAAATGTATGGGAAAACGTATATAGCGGGTTCTGACAGATCACATAGTATAGATCGTATAGTATTAGATTTGAGTCTGTATATCTCGGAAAAGCTTTTAGCTGGGATGGAAGGTACGGTGATATTTTCTTTTTTTCAACTCTTTAATTATTTTGAGTTTGAAACGCGTTTAATATGTTAAAAACTTCTTTCGATTTCCGGTCGTTTTACATAGTTTTTTCATGTTTATTATCAAATTACAATATGTAATGGGGCGTTAAAGAAAATAGGATTGCATTGATTGCCTTTTTTTGTAAATACATACTTATGATTATGATACATAGAAAACGCCCAGACCAAGAGAAACAGACATGTTCATGCACACAAATGTTTGTCATGTGTGGGAATCGAACCCACGGGCGTTGGTGACAAAGTAGCGTTATTAACCCTCGTCAGTGAACTATCGACAACGAAGACTATAAAAAATCAGGGCGACCGCGTGCTGTTCGAACTACAATGGCTAATAATGCTGTTAACGTTCGAATTCGCCGAAACTCCATTACCAACTATACCTAAAGCCGAACCTAAGATGTCCTCTTCAAAAACCTCTGCAATCGCTATTACTGTAAAATGATCCATTTTTTAGACAACACGACACGACACTACGACAGTGCTCGAAACACTGAATTCACACAACATTGCGCGACCGTATTTCTGTCGTGTAATTTCCACGCATGGTGTGTCATATCAGCCGAATACATCGGAACGTAAAAGTCACCGCCGAACTTCGGTCGCATATCTTCGGCATAGTGTGCTTGTCTAATAAAATCCCTAAAATGTACGTTTTAGTAGACACTAAAACGTACATTTTAGGGGCTTAGATATTTCTGGCGCATTTACCTGTTAATTTAAAAACTCTTTTAAAAATAAACTAAAATATATTATTTATTATATTTATCAGGTAGTGCCCACCGGTTTCGCAAATCTGTTGCGTTGGTGTAAGAGCTCCTACAACGACCCGCCAATCTACATTACTGAAAATGGCTTTTCTGACCGTGGTACTTTGGAGGACTATGGACGCATTCAATATTTTAATGTCAGTATTTTGTATGGAAAAAAATATTTTGGTATAAGTATACCTACTCACAAAACATGTTATGTGTAATAGTAATTTTATTTTAGGATTACTTGACTGAAATTTTGAACGTAATATATGAGGACGGAGTTAATGTTCTCGGTTACACAGCTTGGACACTCATGGACAATTTTGAATGGAGAGCTGGATTTTCGTAAGTATTTTTTACTACTAGGTACCCCGCTTGACGTTAGTCTTTTTTTATTTAACATCGGGAATAAACAAACCTACGGCTCACCTATTCAAATTGCCTCGGAAAACCTACGGCTCACCTATTCACATTGCCTCGGAAAACCATATTCGAAACGAATTCGAAAAAAATTTTACTCGGACTCCATACATTTTAACAGATAACTTCGGTTCCGATGCGAATATAGTATGTCGATGCAATGTGATTACGCTTACTTATGTGAAGCGGCCTGTGTAGCCTGTAAATGTTCTGAATACAATTAACATCGCTCGTGCATTACCACCTAGCTGCTGATACAGAAACTTCTGAGTAGATTAATGGTGTTTAGAGCCTACGAACATTATTATTATTATGTACCGGAATCATATTTTAGTAATAAATTTCATTTTATCACAGCAGTCGTTACCATGACAACGTCTCTTTTCAATTGCGAATTGCATTTTTCAATTTAACGCCGTTCCACTTTGGTAACTAAATTTACGTAACCAGTTACAAGACAAGATTTTTCTTTCGCTGTTTGGTAACTAGTTGTGAGAGAAGAATTATTTTTCCACTTTCGTAGATCAAATTATTTAAATTTTTGTAACCCGAGATATTAGTTTTTATAAAAGGAAAATAACATCGAAATAATAAAGTGTTTTTACATAACTTTTAAGTAGGTACTATTATCGGAAGTCCGAAAATATATGCCATTTAATAATAGGTACGACAACGAGCGAAGCGAGGAGGAATGTTAGGTAGAACTGCGACCCTACACCAGAACCGAACATTGTCTGTTCACGTTCTGAACATCCACGTTCATAACTATGAAAATGTTACAAAAGTGGAAAAATATTTTTTCTCTCACAACTAGTTACCAAACAGCGAAAGAAAAATCTTCTCATGTAACTGGTTACGTAAGTTTAGTTACCAAAGTGGACGAAGCCTTCGCAATACAATAGTAGTGTTCGCCACTACTCCGACTGCAATGTTGAATATAATTTCAGCGAGCGCTTCGGTTTCTACCACGTCGACATCACGCACCCAGACAGGCCTAGGACACCTAAGCTCTCTGTTGAATACTACCGCCAGCTCACAGCCACGCGGGAGTTGCCGCAGGATGAACGATTCAAGGATCCTGCTGTAAGACTAAAATAGAATTATCGTTTACAGTGCCACTAGAAAGAGTAGAAGTGGTACAAAAAACATTATTTCTGAAAATATATATATATACGTGCATAATTAGTAGGAGAGACACTCCTACTAATTATGCACGTAAATAAATATTGAATAGTAAGTATTTTATGGATATATAAATAGGCAAGACAAAACAACAACAACAACACTAGCATTACAAAGGGACTGTAGTTTTTCGATATAAAAAGGTATTTAGTCATTAACAATCCTAATATGAACTGGTTTGCCATAGCCTATTTACATGTAGACGCTTGAACACAAGTAATATCGCTAGAGCTTTCACCAACTACTTACTTGTGCGATGCCAATTCTGCTGCTAACACAACAACTTCTTAGGAGCTTTCTGGCGACATCACTCACACACAGGGTGACAACAAGCCCCAGACACGAAATAACCAATGGACAACTGTTAAAACGAAATTGCTTTGCACTCAACTCACCACTACGGGTGTCGGGGGTAACGTATAACGCGCGGCTCTTATTGGCTAGTTCAAGAGTTACTTATCGGCTTATTGGTTAAAATACCTTTATACATTGAACCGTAGGCTGAGATATTAAAGTGCTAAAACTTAGTGTTTTTGCGCAGTCAAGTGATTTAATGGTTTATAACTTAGTGATTAAATAAGCAAAGAACGTTAAGCGGCTGCAGCCCGCGTTGTCCTGCAAGAATGAGGCCTATTTTGTAAATAGTTGACTAAAGGAAATTCCGTGCTTCCCTTAAGATTTACTGTCAAATTGCACTTAGAATGATAAGGTTGCTTCTTAGAATGATAACATTTATTACTTTCACTTAGGTGATAATTATAATTTCGCCCTTAACCTGTTGTGCATGAAGTCAGCCATGTCACTTCACTGGTTTCAAACCTCTGTTTTAACTGAAACTTCCATAACAGCGCATTAGCAAAACTGGTAATGTTGGCCATACTAATTTATATAACTAATTTAATCTTGTTGACCGAACAGTCGACATAGAAAGTGCTTGCTAAGTAAAGTATATGAATAAATAAATAAATGAATAAGATGTATCCACTAATTTTTCACCAGGTTAGAAGATCAGCGTAAGTGAGGTGTTGGTCTGGTATTTAGTTTGCGGTGTACGAGCTGAGAGGTGTTTTTAACAAATGCATGTTCTGCTTGTTGCAAAATAAATATGTACTTATTGTTTATTGTTACCTCTTTTATTTTTCCTACAGAAAATACGCGACGAACTGTGACGATGCAAATCCAACACTTTGTTCATACCTGACACCAAATAGGAACAGTTTTGGAGCAAAATATTCAAATAGAATAAAATATTTAAACAAATATTTATTCACTTCATAAAAGAATATCGAATTATTTACAATGAAATAATTGCAAAATTATTAACTTTGACACTTTCGATTTCATTGTTATTTAATACATTGATACACGTAATCTTACATACACTACAGAGAAAACTTGCATCTGCTATCAGACTGAAAAAGATATGTTTGTATTTTAAGGCTATACTTAGAAATAAACGATATATTTCACACTTGATATATTGTTCCGAATATTATTCTGCGTTGAGCGGCGCCGGGCGCAACGCCGGCCCGGCGCCGACGAACTGTAAGCAACATGGAATGTTTCTTAACGTGTCATCAAAGAAAGAGAACATCTTGTGATTGGGATTATACTGATGCACATATTCAATCGCAAGCACAGACCAAAAATATATTCACCGACGACTGTTTACAATACTTCATCTCACTCGCCCATCTCTAAGTATACTAAAGGGAAGGAAGTGGTCGGAGAATAATGAACCGAACAATATTTGAAGTATCGCTACTTACGGGGTATAAAAACTATTACACGAGTATAAAATAAAAGTACAACAAATGGATCTACAGAATACAAAATTAAATGTATCAAAACCCAGCACCGTTACCTCTAATTACAATAGTTACACAGATGCTTATAACTATTTAATAAATCTGAAGATTACATTAAGTCTTATAAGAATAATAGTATTTTACTAATATGGCAAAGTTTTCAATGTAGCATTTAATATAGTTAATATAAAGGCCTAAACTCAATAACGTAATCGATCAAGCTAATTGAATTCATCACACGCATATAAGTAATAATAAAAACATCTAAAGACTAGGTGGGCTAAAACACAATTTTGAGAAAACTTAAAGGTCTGATGAAAAATTAGTTATTGCGTAGAACGATAGGAAAGTAAAGAGTAATGCTAGAATAATGAAATTTCTAAATAGTGAGTTGGCACCAATTGGTATTAATTCTATTGATACTTATTATCATTGCACGCGTTGATGTCGACGGCAGTGACG
Organism: Pyralis farinalis; assembly: GCA_947507595.1. Classification (NCBI taxonomy): domain Eukaryota; kingdom Metazoa; phylum Arthropoda; class Insecta; order Lepidoptera; family Pyralidae; genus Pyralis; species Pyralis farinalis. Next base: position 26,596,711 of record OX382259.1, read on the forward strand.
ACGATTAGCACAAGACTAAGGTATGGGCGCTTATGAGTCGACCGAGGAACGGCCGGAGAGCAAACATGGAGGTCAGTGGACGGATGAGCGACACATAGTACAATGTCATAGCATAATAAAGTCAATATTTCGGATGTAAACGTCGCTGGGTCGGTGCGGAGTTCGCTAATGATGAATCGACGAACTGAGAAACGACGCCTCATTCCACTGACCAATTCATCAAATAGCCATGCTCGTAAGTTGCGAACGCTCGAGGCAACTATTGGATTCTCGCTACACTTTCATTTAGCTAGCTGAACCCAGCAATGGTTGTTGGCGGGCTACTGACGCCACCCACTCCTAGCAAAACCATTAACCTACTTGGAGCACAGTAAACGCGATTATTAGCAATAATCGATTATTGGGTTCAATTACTAATATATTTTTAGTTTAAACTTTACTTGAACTAATCTTTCCTAAGTAAACATAATAGTTGCCAATATTATCATTTAGGTCACATTAGAAGTCAACTTAACAACTATCAATAATCTCGAGATGAACATAAAAGGACGGTGTAAGTCGACAAAATATTGCTATAAATTTCAGACCGAAAAAGGTAAAGGCAAACCGTCACTGACGAGGGACTGAAGCACGTTTTCTATTTCTTCGCTTTGGTTGCGATCTGTACTATTGGAAGCTCTTTTAAATATACGAACCAATTAGCTGAATGTGTGCTTCAGCAGGACAGCGACGAATAGTCTATCCCTTTGTTTGGTCTGAGGCTACAATTACATAACATTTTATTATGTAAAAATTAATACATCAAAACTTTCGATCAAAAAAGATTGTAGAAATATTTAAATATTTATCTAAATTACAAAATACAATAAATAACCTTTATAAAGGCATGATAAGGCACTGTTAAGATGTTATCACAATCTTAGTTTAGTAAATAAACAATTTTCATATAGCCTAATTCAGACAACACATCTAAATTACATAGTAACGAGAGAAAGAGCAGGATTTCCGATAATCTTGTACGTAAAGAATTTGGGAAACCTAGCCTGTAAATAATTATGTTGCAATACTGCTCCTTTCGTCGAAGAAAGGAGGATTACAACCACCGACAAAGGTCAGCGCGATGCAAATGTCGAACTATTAGAATCTACCTAATATGACTAGCCATTCATGACAGTCATGGCTTATAATTATAACTTAGCAGTTCTCACTTCTCGGCATCTTAGTAACTGGTATTACGTTGACGATAAAATGAACCGATGGCGCAATTTAATGAATGCAGTGACCGAATGCAAGATATGCTTATAAAATATCTCATAGAAATTTATAGTACAGAGCCAAATAATGCACGTCCAAAAACACTGATTAGTACCATTATTTCAGTCAGATTCAAACATACTATTACAATATTTATCTGTCGATACAAAAATAACGCTTGTTGCGCGGAATTTCATATTTTTTTATCTCATTCGAATAAATGCAGAGACGTTATAACCAATTCTGTGTAACAAGCGATTCAAGCGGATTCCATGACTTAACATACAATAGTAGTCACGAGGACGATAGTATTTTTGCATTATCACACCAGACGAGCATTAAATCTGTAATAGTTCAAACACACGCTATTCTATTTACTGCAATTTTCATAGTGAAATGTACACCTTTACCGTTTTGTCACCGACACTGTATATATTGATGTCGTTTGAAGCGGTAAGTACGCTAAATTAATTTAACATCTAATTTGAAAGTTTGTGAGCTTTGAGCGTGCACTTCGTGTACCGCGTGCTCGTTTGCGGACTCGCTGGGCGCCTACAGCCATGTCAGCACATTGTTGCCGGATTTGCTCTGCGGTGAATTTATCAACGACTGGACGTCTTCAAGGAGAATGTCGTTTGTAAACTCCGTCAACTGGAATTGAAAAATCAAAGTGTTATTACGACATTCCCATTGTAATAAATTTGCTTTTACTTATATCTGCAAACATTTTTACAATGCAGAATGTCCTTAAAGTAACCTTTTTGACTCCTGCGAAAATATAGTGTAATAAGTGTGAAAATGATTTGATCTTACACAAAATCATGGAGCTCAAAGGAACATCATTGTATTAAAATGGCGCAATTAGCACTATATCTACGTACAGTTATTTATTATGACACTTTGCTCTAACAAAGAGAGAAATGATACGGAGCATACCCGTCGTTAGAAAGAGACGAATATTTATATATACTTTTTGGCGACTTTACATTTATGCTTTTTGGCGAAATACGTATAGACGCAACGCGAGAGCGTTGCCAACTGAATGCGAGTTGGGCAATTACCTTACTTTCGTATTGGCATTCTAGAGCGTGTACGGCGTATCTATGACTATAAAAACATCTTAGGTCTAAACTGGTATCCAGGTGCCCCCGCCCAAAGGTGACTCCAGTATTTCAAGTGCGGTCTGACTTGAGACTTATATAACATAAGTCTTTGCCGCGCACTGAATTTTTGGACGCCAGCTTGACCTTCTCCTCCAGGTGATTTCGATATTGCACTTCACTTTGAGATCTCGATTCCAAGCATCCTAATACTTTTGGTGACGGTGAGAGGTGTGTTCTGGAATTTAGGAACCAGAGCAAATGGAGTTTTCTTAGCTTCTTGGGGTTGAATTCGTCCAGGTTAAGCAGCCAGATACTTTAGCCAAAGTACCATGTCCATCTACTGATGAGGAGTGGAGATTTGATTGTAATTTTTAGTTTTTACTATACGATTGTTTTAAAAACGTTTGCGAAATCGACTTGTATCGGTTTATGTCAGTTAACAACCTAACCATCATTGCCTCATAGACGTACATACCTTGTACATACTTGTGTACCTACCTACTCGAATACTGTGTCAAAATCCATTATATTTTTTCAAACACTAATAGAATTTTTAAATTATTAAAATTAACGAACACTAGGATTACGGTTGATGATGTAGTGTTGGAGCAAGTGAATGAGATTGTATATCTTGGAAATGGAAGGTACACCGCTGATGTGGAGAGACGAGTGAGTGTAGGGAATAGGGTGAATGGGGCGTTGGGTAAACTTCTAGGCAGCCGAAATCTATGAGTAAGCCAGAAGGCACAGCTCGCTGTACACAACGTGGTGCAAATCCCAACGCTGACTTATGGAAGTGAGAGCTGGGTATGGCAGAGAGAGCATGAAAGTAGAATAAATGCGGTCGAGATGAGATTGACCGACCACCAACGGCAGGAGTCAGCTGACAGCATTGCGCAAAATTTGTGGCATAACGCTTGCTGACTGCGTTCGTAATTAAGGTATGAGAGAAAGAGTTGGTCTGAAAGAGAGTGTCGGTGTTAAGATAAGAAAAGGCATGCCCCGTTGGATCGGACATGTAGAAAGAATGCGGGACGAAAGAATGACGAAACAGATATACAATGCAAAAGTGGAAGGATGTAGGAGCCGAGGAAGACCAAGATGACCAAATTGGTCCTGTATTAGAAGGTGATGTCAGGAGACCCAGGAACCGGCGAGCGTGCATGAAAAGACCTATGAATGTCACAGAAGCGAGTGATGTTTGCAAGGACCGCGTCTTATGGCGTTCGGTTCTCTCTGCCTACCCCGCAAGGGACTTGGCGTGAAGATATACATACATACACTATTCGATATTATAATATTGATATGAAGTCATATGAAAAAAAAATAGTAGTTCATATTTAAAACTTTCTGGAATATTAAATTGGTAGTTATCATTCAATATAGAACTTACTTGTAAAGAAGGTACCAAGTCTTCTGTAGCATCAAGGTTGTCACCGAGCGGTATGTCAGTGGAGTCAATGTTCGCGCCAGCCTCACTGCTACAATCCATGCGGTCGTCCATGCTGGCCAGGAAATCCTCAGGAGTGTGAGGCATTGAGTACGATTGTGGGACAGCCATTCCCAAACCGCTGTCAGCTGACTCCTGCCGTTGGTGGTCGGTCAATCCCGAGAGGAACGGGTCCAATGATAACTCAGTATTTGCTGCTGTGCCAATACTTGCCGATAGTGACGTCACTTGCCGAGCCATTAGCTCTTGCTGAAATATATTACATATTTATTTTAAGTACATACATATATCTAATATTGGTCTATTCTAATAATTGCTCAACGTATTTCTCTATCTAGATCTAGTCTAGTCTTTTTCGTCTGCTTGTCCGGAACAAATATGGCGCTCAGATAAATGACGAGTACTCGGTTAATGTAAATTATGGTTAAAATATTGTTATTTCATTAGGTATTTAATAAATAAAAATATTTAACTTAGGTAATTAACATTGAATGGTTTGATTCGCATAAAAACATTAAGAATACACTGGAAAACGGTATGAAAATTATAAATTAATATTGGAAATTTATCAGAGTCAATTTATGATACAGGAACACTAAACATGACCCACCACCCTCCCATGATTCCAACGACCTTGTGATCATTTGAGCTGAAGATGCAGCGCGGGAGATGCAGCACGGCACTTGCTGCTCTGAGGCCCTCTGCCGTGCCGTGGGCATTTCTTGACTACCTATATATTTTTAAAATCTATCTCAACTTCACTGCCGTCCGAAGGCGCTCGTTTCCTGTTATTCCTGTCTATGATTGTACATATTGCGCTCTCCCTCCTCCCGCGCTTGAGCCTTTTTCGCCTCTCCTTCGGCGTTTCTCTGCGCAACCATTCGTGGGCGAATTCGCAGAAAGCTGCAAAGCTTTCCGGCGATGACACAAGGTTCCCGAAATGCACCGGTTCCGTTTCCTCTTTGCTGCGCTGGATCCCGCCCATCATTATATCACGCAGATCAGCAAACTTTGAACAGGACCACAGAACGTGGTCTCTATTCTCCTCACTCTCACCACACAAACACATGCTAATCTCACAACATTTAAAAAATATAATATGCGTGTGAACAATTGTCGTTCATAAACAAACTTACGATTAAAGCACACTTAGGAAACACGGGACGATCCCATTGGCAGTTAGCCTTGCAGTTAGGGTCAAGTTTCAGTCAGGTCTGAGTAAAGTTTAGGTTAGGTTTACGCAAATCCTATGAGTTACATTTGGATAAACTTAAAGCAAATTATAAGATACTTCTAACTAGCAATTTTAAAACGAATAAATCCTACACAAACAGATATGTCAAAGGAACAAAGGGGTCTTATTGTAATTAAATGCCGCTACATTTATATTTATATAAATGTAGCGGCTTATAATAGACATCTTCAAAATTGCCACAGTCACTGCAGTTCGAGGAGATAATTTTAATTCTTATTAAAAAACCTGTCCTTATTAAAAAAGCTGTTAGCATGTGTCCGTACCGAAGTCTAAACTAATTTCAAAATATTTCTTTTAACATTCTTGTAAACCACGGCGACTAAAAAGACTGGCACTGCAGGATTTTGTAACAAATTCCCTTTTGCGATCAACTTTTATCATATTTAATAAAAATTGAATTTTGATATACACTCTGAATAGAATAAACTTGTATTCACATCCATTGGTTCGTTCCTTTTTCGCCAATTCATCAACTTCTTTATTGCTACGTAAACCTTATCCCCTTTGTAAACAATCGATAATTGACAAAACCAGAGGCAGACTGAGCTGCATGCTGTTTCATTACAGCTGTGCTGTTAATAAATATTACTATTTTATGACATTTCTTATTAAAACCATAAGGCTTCTGACGTTGCAACGAGTTCCATATGAGAATAGACAAAAGTCGTAAAGCTAAGTCAGCGGCCTGCAAACGGTTCGAAAACAATGGACTTCGTCAATACGCAATGAAGATACAAAATATACTCTCAAGTGCTTCGACGATAGAAAAACCGCAATCCCAGCAGTGGTAAGAGGGTTGATGTAGCGTTTATACTCGTAGTAGTCGTTTCTTACTTGGAGTCTGATCTCCTGCTGGCGTTGCTTGAGTCGCTCTCTCTCCAGCTGAAGGGACTGCAGACGAAGCTTCTGTTGACAAGCTTGTAGAGAAGCGTTGGCCCAGCCACCACCAGCCGCACCCGCCCCCGCTGCCGGTGTGCGTTGCAAATGTTGTGCTGCAAATACAAAAGTACAACCATTATTAAATAACGACCTATATTGTATCGTTAACCAATGTGTCCTCGCCACTTTGACTAATACGGTGCAGACACATAGACATAGATTCAGGTATGAAGAAATACGACACAAAGCCACAATTGGCATAACCCTCAAGTCTATTGGTTGAAGTGAGGTTTCTAAGGTGCAGGCAGCAGGAACGACGAAGTTTCTGTCCGGCTAGATGCGGTAAGAGAAGAAACACATATGGTGGCAGTAGGGAAGGGCTCAAGAATTTAGGGGTACAATCAAATAGATACAAGCTGATAATGATGATATTATAATTACCCACAAAAAATTACGGCATATGTCATACGAGTCTCAGATTACATTAAACTTACGTATTCTAGGGTCGAACCAGGACGTGGTGCGAGTTGCATGATTGATGAAATACGTTTCTCCCTCTGGAGTGGATGCCTGCTCCCAGCCTTCCGGTAACGGTCCTAGCGAATCTGTCGTCGTGTTACTACTTGTACTCTTCGCTGCTGAAACCAATCAGAGGCATTCGATGAGCGTTCATTAACATTAATCGGCAACATTCATTGATGGCAATCGATGTATGATCCTTTCAACAGCGACTAGTTGCAAGCCAACGGCGATATATGAATTAAAACGTACGTGCACGTGATTGCGAATCAGGTGGACATCGGGAAGGTCGGCGAGAGCTCGTTCCAAGAAAACAACGGCGAGACGCGCGCCCGCGCGTCCCAACGTTGGCGCACGCACCAAAATGAATCACGGCGGATGTCTCCACGCTGCATCACCTCGTGCTCTACGGTCTTATGATTGACCACTGATCAACGGATCATTCCATTTGTCATAAACAATCTATATTTGTCTACCTACAAGTAGGTACCTAACAAAATTATACATTCATTTATAAATATAGTTACACATCTTACTTGCTAAAATTCTATTTCGTTGACGTTATGGCTCCATGAACACCAGATTGTCAAAATACGACTAATTATTTAAATGATAACAAAACACAAAAAGAACGGCAAAAATCCGCCTGTGTGTGTAACCATTAACCACGATAATTTTAAGAACCACTGGACGAAAATAGACGCTTTTCACTGGTTTTTACTGTTATGAAGTGTATATTTTGAGGAAAGTTTATCGCCAACAAAATTTTACGATGACATCGAATCAAGATGGACAAGAGATAAGGGAAAAGTATTTATTAATATCAAAACGTGGCAATGGTTTTGGGATTTTTAGTTTGATTTCATCCTATAATGGTGAAACACATAAGACACGAGTATTTCATCAAGATAACCTCATTGTACTAACGTTGCACTTTCCAGCTCAGCCGCTGTCGCTTGTGTATAATTAAACATTATTTACTGCAAATTTACAGTCATCATTACTCAACAGCGCAGTCGGCGGCTAAGCACGGTATTATGTTACCTAACATTACGTCTACCTACCGCTATACCGCACAATTTACTTGCCTATCTATCTACGCTAATTGCTGACTGGTTTCCCAATAATGTTTATTGTCTCTTTTATGTTGAGGTGTCTCGCTTTCCTTATTTCGTAAAGACAAATATGGAATAACCATAGTAATAATAAGTCGATAGGATCAATTAGGCAGTAGTGTTTAAATAGGGACTGCAGTAATTAAATATTTAATGTTTAATCTGGATTTGATTAAAATTACTATCATTGAGTTAGCCTGCCTGCCGGAAGTAATATAATGTAGGTATATTATAGTTACTGCAATCAGAAGTAAGTACCTAGTGACCGAGCTTCGTGTCTTACACTTTTTGTCGTGTTTTCTTGAGAATAACATTTATATACATAAACTAAAAAAGCAAAATCTAAATGCAATATTTGATGCAAATCTTTAGAGCCGTTCCGTTACGAAATACACGGAATACCTACTATTACATGAATTGCTCGTTACAAGTTATAGGAAAAACTTTGCAAAAATGGGTTTTCAACCGGCGACCTTTGTGACTATAAACAGTTTTTTTTTTTTTTTTTTTTATAGTAGTTCAGCATAGTGGCCCCTCTTTGCCTGATGTTAAGCGAAAGAGGAGCCCAAATCGCAACTGCAACTGACAATATACTACATCCCGTATCCTGTCAGTTGACGCTGCCATGCTGACCCGCAAAATGCTTCTTCACGCTTCGTTTGAAGGATCCCATATTGTAGGAAGGAGGGAACACATGTGCAGGCAAGGCGTTCCACTTTTTAATGGTACGACAAAGATAGGAGTTGCCGAACTTTTTGGTACGCGAAGAGATCTCCTTTAACCGTGGAACTATGACATCGCAAGCCCGCACGTGTGGTTCTATGACGGAAGGGTGAGGGTGGGATAAGGGAAAACAGTTCTTCAGAGCACTCGCCATGGTAAAGGCGGTAAAATACGCTTAGAGAGCCTATGTCCCTACGGAGTTGAAGAGGTTCTAGGTTTTTGGTGACCTCTTCGTCGTCAATTATGCGGATAGCCCGTCGCTGCAACCTATCGAGAGCCTCAAGAAGATACTGTGCGGAGCCGTCCCAGAGATGCGAGCAATACTCCACGCAGGCCCGAACTTGTGTCTTATAAAGCAGACAAAGTTGGTCCGGCGTGAAGAACCGGCGCACCCTGTTCAGGACTCCGAGCTTTCTGAAGTGAACGAAAAAAACGTTTTTTTGTTCACTGACTATAAATGATAGGTGAATAGCAAAAATAGAAACTCGGTCAAGCTTTTTCAAAGACCTACAGAATGGCTCAACGTAACTTGCATACAATTGTTGATACTCGTACATACATATTTTATTTTATACAACGTCAGGAGACGTACAATTTTATTGCTCACCTGCTGCTGCTACCCATAGATTATTAACGCTTGCAACATATTAAGTATCACTCGCGCGTGTCGCTTCTGCTGCTAACATAGTGACTCTTTAGAAGCTTACTGATGGCCTCACTCACTCGCATGAACAATTCTTGGCATTAATGTTTAACACGGGTGTGTGTTACATTACATTACAGCCATCTTCATGAAGGGCTACATCTGTATTGGGTCTATATACCCGTGTATGACTATCGAATAACCTAGCTGTGACTTTAAAGACTATGCACTTAATCTAAATTTGGATTTAAATTGTCCCTAAATTCGTGAACGTACTCTTTATTAATAGCGCTTACGCTATTTAGATTATCGCTTATGCATAGTATATGTTAATGGTAATTGGCCTTAATCTAGATATTTACACAAAGGCATAGTGTTTATGGATCATCGCAGCTGTTATTTAGGTGTGTTATTTATTACAGGATAAAAGTACGGTAGCATGTCTTCATACTGTCGGAAATCCCAGAGATAGAACAATGTATAGATGCTTTTAATATTCGTATGAATCAACTTATTACAAAAAACAATATGTTGGCATTTGTAAAATATTACATTTAAATTAAATTGTATTTCCGTTGCTTTGCGATTCGTAAGTCTCAATATTTTGCTAAACTTATGCGTATTAATAATGCAAAACTATTTTAAGGTAGGTATTTACAGTATTTAGATAAATGAATCTGATACCAATTTACGATAGGGTTACTTCTATAGTAGCTTAAAACGCAAGTGAAAACCGGCCAAGATTTTGTAAGTTGCTTTACAAGTCGCTAGTAACATTTTCAATAATAACTTAATATAAACTTAATATAGTCGTCCTTTTGTGCATAAAAATCTACACACAAATATTCGTAAATGAAAATGCAATTAAGTTTTAGTAAGTAACGACACGAAAAAAGGCCCGGAGAATCCTAACATGATCGATGAACACGGATTACGTCGATGAACACGGATTACGTACTAAATTTTGACTTTCATTATTAAAACAAAGATAATGTATATTGTAAGGGAAGAAACCAGAACCAACGTAAGGATTACGGTAGATGATGTAAGTGTTCAAAGAATACCGCTAACGTGGAAAGACGCGTGTGACTGGGAATAGTGTGAATGGAGCGTTGATAAAAGTTTTTGGCAGTAGAAGTTTGAGCCAGAAGGCACAACTTGTCATACACAATGCGATCCCAACAATAACTTATGGAAGCAAGATCTGAGTATGGCAGAGAGGGAGCATGAAGCTAGGATAAACACGGTCGAAGCGGTGCGCGAGCGTTGTGCAAGATTTGTGGCGTAACGCTTTTAAACCACGCAATTAGGATTGCAATGATACTCGTAATAATATATATATAAAATAAAAAGAGACGTACTCTGTTAGTTCGGACATGTAGAAAGAATGCAGGATGAAAGAACTACGAAACAGATAAACAACGCGAAAATGGAAGGATGTAGGAGCCGAAGAAGGTCAAGACTCACTTACTCGTACCACGACCAAATTGGTCGTGTTTTACCGGGAAGCCGTATCGGGAGCCTTAGACTAAACTACAGTATGGGGGGTTCATCAAAAAAGGCGTGAAGAGGTTTTTAAAGGGTCGCAACGCTTGAGTGACACCCCTAGTGTTGCAATTGTCTATAGGCTACGGTAACTGCTTACCATCAGACAAGCCGTACACTTATTATAGCGCTCGGTTATAGCTGCCTACCCCGGCAAGGGACTTGACGTGAAGGTATATTTGACAGTATATATATATATATATATATATAGTTCTATTTTATGTAGGGTGGAGTACTAAAAGACGAAATTACGTAGACATCACGAAAAATACTGCATCTTAAACGGTAATACAAAGAAGAATTAATCTTTTTAAAATTTTTCTGTTAGTCATACAGACAACTAAAATGTATTACATACACCTAGGTAATTAAAATTCATGTGACCAGGCGTAATAACAATGTAAATTCACAAACCTATCCCGATTTAATATGTTTGAAGAATGATATTTTCTCTAAGTATGTGTAGCTTTTAGTCATGTTATCGCGATGTTAGATTAACGAAGAATGTGTTAAGAAAACGTTAAAATTATTTGTCTTGTCACCTGATCTACTTAGAATGTCTCTTCGCAGAGATAACGTGGATGGCACAGTGACGATTCTGAACACGGAGCGGTCGCGGTGCCTTCAAACGCGCAGAAGTACATGGAACGTGACTAGAGCACGTTCTCTTGTAAACTATTAGAAGACGCCGTCCATTAATATATATCTCGAGACACGTAATACTGACTCTTCGAAACGCAATTCTGCACTATCAGCCGTTTGTTCTACTCGAGGGCCACCCGCTTGACGGCCATCAACAAAAATAAGATACTGACTGACAGATATATTCTGAAATATTTTCGATCACTGACATACAAGAAAAGAGATAAATGTTTCGTTCGCGATGGTATGACAAAGAATTATGTGGAAAATGTATTTGTTATGATTTGTTTAGCATAACGCGGATGTGTCCCGAGTGCGCTAAAAGCCGGGGCGCTGGCGCGGGCGGACGCAGGCCAGGGCGGAGCGCCGGGCGCGACGGCGGCGGCGCCGCGACACCAATGTATTTTCCGAACACCTTTCAACGCTCGTCTCGCATCGACCGACGGAAACAACGCGTTAATTCCCGTCATAAAATCAGTTTTAGAATTCGGGTTATTTACTTGTTTTTATTTCAGTTCCATGATAATTTTAAACACGGTTCTGTGGCCAATTAGATTGTGTAGAACACGATAGAGGCATCGAAAACAACGTGGCATCCCTTAAGATAACTAGATTATATTCTGAGTTCACAAGTACTGAAATAAGTTCCTTACATACACAATAAGTTGCGCTCTCAGTGTAAAACTTAGTTATCTATAGTGTGCTAAAACGACACCGGTGCAATGATTTTGTTTTCAATAACTTATCTATGAATCATTCTTCGTCATAATCAAATTTCCACAAACATATCACCGAAATTAAAGAAAAACATATTATGGTCCGAATTGCACCATTTACAACTTAAATCCAGGGTGGGTAGAAACTGTAGGTGCAATAGTATATAGATTGTAAAGATATTCACAATAAATAAATAATGGTGCCTGCATGAATGCAACTAAATAAATATAGAACTGTAGCTGTATCTGTAATATCTCTATGAAATAAATTGTCTTGCCTTTTGTGTCATGAAATAGTGTAATTTATGGTAGAAACATATCGAAAAGTCTTGGAGAGACGGGAAGAATTTTGAATTAGCCTTTAACGCTAGAACTTTGTACTGCTAGGGACAGTGATGACAGGTTAACTTAACGTTTTGTTGGTTATCTGTGGATGTATTGTCTATCAAAAGATTCGGAGTGCCCAGTTATTAAGATATCGGTCTCAGCTACTGTAGTCGGCAATCGTTAAGCTAATTAAGTCAGTGGCTTTCTGGCGGTTTGAAAATATTGAGTTCCCTCCAACTCCGACGTAGTATAAAACAAAAACTGCAATTGAGCAGCGGGATTCAGTACGCTCCAAACCACAGATATGTGCTCCAAACCCTTTCGGTTGAAACCGTATCCCTATAGTAGGATGAGTATTCCTTGCTGTGGTGGCGATGTCCACAACTTCAAACTTATCCCCATCAACAGATAGAATAGAACAAAATGGAAATAATAAATTCAATCAACAGGCATCTGTTGTAATATCTAATTGACAATTTGAAAAGAAGACACAGGGCAAAAGGCAAAATACAGAAATTGGATTTTTGAGCTCGTTGGTAAAATATACAATTTTTGTACATATTTGTATGATCGATAATAACCTGGAGTTGCTACAGTTGCGAGCGGGGACTGCGTCGTGGTCTGCGTGAGCAGCGCCTCGGCGCTCTGGTGCTGCACACCACCTGCCACCGTCTGTGCCGCTAGAGTCTTGCGAGGGTCGTCCCATGTTGTCGTCTTTGTTATGTGACTAGAAACAAGCAAAAGACCAACTGTTTAAAACACGATTTTTTTTAAATAAATCAACAGAATATATTTTCTATTTTAGTTCTATATTATTTCCTCCATTTTCATGGCCCAATAAATGCTTTAGAGTGAGTTTACTGAAATAAACAAGTTGAAAAAAATCCACAATGTTTTAAGTCCTGTATATAACAAAATATAGAACAATTATTCAAAATCTCTCTTCAAAATGATCGATCAATTTGTGTATTGTTTATTATATTAACTAAAGCTAAAATATATTTTAATTAGAACAATATTGCAAAGATATAGAAGATGTGTGATCACTCACTTGAATGGATCACTCGATCGTAAGTCGAAATGAGAGATCGTGGGTCGTCGTTAATTAGAAAATAAAAATTTGTATAAAAAGTTACCGAAAACGACTTGGAAATGAGTAATAAAATAGACAATGCGATGTCGATGTCGACGAATGCCTGGTAGTTAAACTGTTACCAAATTCACCCTAATCGTATATTGAAGTTTCAGAAGTTTCTATCTAAATCTACGTTCGAGATAGTAAAAACAGTATTTCCAGAATAATTATCTAAATTCAATTATACTTTCCAATTGACACAGAAATTAATTCAGTCTTACAGCCTTTAACGAATAAATTAAATCAAATGTGTCAAATCACCAGAAGGAGACTTTGTACAAAAGTCGTCTGCGTGGGTACCCCTGTCTCACATATTTCTACCGCCAAGCAGCTATATTTATATAGCTGTGTTTCGGTTTGAAGGGTGAGATATGGCAGAAATTACTGAAATTACTGTGTCGAAATATCCTTAGGTGACAAGATTGGCAGCGCACGAGTTACTTCCCCGTGTTGTTGCGAGCGTTAATAGGCTGCGGTGACCGCTTACCATCTAACGCGCCTGCACGCTTGTTTGCCAATCTAGTTTCATTAAAAACATCAGATTGCAAAAGAATACAATTCAGAATTTGAATAGCAGACATTGTTATCATACAATAGCCAAGTAGCACCTTACTATAAATATAGAAAAGTTATGCGAATGAAGGGCACTAAATGAGATTAAAGAAAATAAATATTAGCAAATAAGAAAGCTTTGAAAAAATGAAAGCATTAAAAGCACGTCTTCTATAATAGTAATTAAACAGATTATACCATTTGCTTTCATTATTCTAATGTCTAATAGTCTATACTAGGGTTTGTTGCATCCCAGTAGATTTGGACTATGTATAATTATGACAAATTTACCGTTATCTCACTGACTAAAGTCCATTCATTACATGACAAAATGTTTATTTTGTCATATAATCACTGGACTTCGATAAATGAGGTGTCTATGGATTTGTCATACCCATGCAAACTACAAATCTACTGGGATAGGTAAATTATGTAAACATGTTAGCTGTAAAACAACATTTAGATGAAGCGCAAAATTTTTTTTCTTTTTCAATGATTACAATATGGGACCCTAGGATAAAGCTGCTAATCAAGTTTTTTTTTTTAAATTGGCGGGCACGTGTACTATTACAAACTTTTATTTTTTAATTACTCAATCACATGTTAGAGATACTTGTAACATATAAGAATGTCAGTTACATACGTGTAGAAGAATAATTGTCAAAATAACTATTTAGTTTTTCGTGAAGAATCTCCAGTAAATTAGTTGCTAAACACAAATAGCGAAGATGCTATTAGCAGTTGGCATGGAGCCGTTAGCGACATGGGGCACCGTGTGAGCCGAATCCTCCCACTTAGCGGTCGATGTGACCGATTTGTACGTAAACCGGACACGCCGTGTGCGACTTGCGGCCCAGTCAATAGCCAGCATGATTACTCTTTACTTTCATCGATGTGAACACAGTCTTCGTAGTCGCGATAAAGGACAACTGCTAGGACACAGATCTCCTTTTAATAGATGAAGTCCCTTCATTACAGATTAGCGGAAGCAAGGGTCTTTGAGCATTCCAAAGGTTTATCTTTTTGTCAGTCATTTATCTAGAACAGTTAGTGTAACGAAGCACCCCAAAGCTGGATTTAGATATCAAGGTAAGTGAAACGTGGCTATTCATACTACCATGATTGACGTGGCTTCACTTTAGCCCGGCAGGCGCACAGCGACGCCACCAATTTCAATTGTTTTTTTTTTTGTACGTCTTTCTCTCTGTCTCACCTATAAAGTGGTTACCATAGCCTATGAACGCTTGTAATACAAAGGAATATCGCTCGCGTGTTACCACCACCACTGCTAAGCAAACAACTCCTCAGGAGTTTACTAGTATGTATTTACTCAGTCCAAGGAAAACAACAACCGTCCAGGGACTTGTTATTTGCCTGTGATCTTCTGAGGAGGTTCTTCCGCAGTCAGGCTGCTTTGACACGCCCTACCTGTCTTTATCCAGATACTCGTTTGTTAATTAGCAGAGTGTACCACTTGCATGTGATACACTCTGCTAACTCTGTACCTTGGCTCTAAAGATGACGGTATACTTAAATTATTAATTCATTATTATAATTTAATTATTATTTATTAACAAATTCATTGAATTATTTTACTAATCCTGTTGTTTTAATTTAAAATAATTAGCAATCAAAATTAATAACCTCAGATTACGAAGGCCGCAAAATTCAAACCTGTGTTGTATTTGTTCTCAGAACGAGCTAGTCGTTTCCGATGTGCTTAGATACGGTAATACGAGTATTATCGACATAACTGTGAGTCGTCTACGTGATGTCAACGCATTACAATATTATTTTGTCGCATTATAATTTGTATGTAAATTGGTGAAGGAACTGTGTGATCTCTGCATAACAGTAACTTGATCTTTGACAACTGGTTTCGTGTTAGACAAACATCTGCAGGTAACAAACGACTGCGAAAAGGAAATCATCCTGTATTCAGACGATTCGCAAATAAAAAGTGAATATTAGTTGTTCAAAACTGACCATTCACTGCCGGTGAGATAAGAAAGTGTTGCATTGGAAAGTAGGTGGGGGCGTCGCCGCCACATCGATTCGATTTGCACGAAGCGGTAATGAACTTGGGCGTGCTATCAGCTGTTGCCAATGTTCCACTGACCACGTGTACGCTAATAATCGCACCTGCGTCGCTGCACCGGCTTATCGACGTCTATTTCAGCGTTACTTCCATTTATGTGTACGAGTAACCTTTAATAAACACACCTGGAATAATTACAGACCACCAAGGCACGGCTAAATGTGCTATGAGCCGGTATTTAGGGTCCTGTGTGCTAAAGGTCTGTTCATAGTTACAAGTCCAACCTTCGGCAACGGTAAATAAGGAACCCACATAGTACGGCTACGTCATCCATCCATCTCTGTCCATCTGTCTGCGATAGATCCGTTAACTCCAAAGTTTATAAAGTAAGAAACGGACATAATTATAGTCGATATGTAAATATTACAGGAAAAATATAATGTTAAATTTAACCGGTTCTTTTAGATAGATGATGACTATTATGTTAGGTATATAAATATAACATACAGTATGTTAGGTATAGACATATATGACAAAGTATTTCTTACACAATTACCTAAGTATTGCTCATTCATAAACAAGACTGAACTCATTTTTGTAGTTCTATAAACCTATTCCTTTCAACTCCCAGTCTTCACGGTCTTCCCTAAATATGCAAGGCATGGATATTCGTTGCGACCTTAACCTGCGTAATTACATCGAGAGCCTCATCTCAGTAGCTCCAAGTAAACTCGGGAGTCCTGAACAGGGTGCGCCGGGAAACGGGATAACGCTAAGCAGAAGTAGAAGACTTTTAAACACAAAAATATTTTACATTATAATTATGAATATACGTACGTACCTACTACATAATAATAAAATAATGTCACGTGTCATATTACTAACCTGACTTATTGCTCATTTATTTTTATTTGTGAAGCGTAAAAAAGAACATATGGGATTTTATAGAGGCAATTATATAGGGTTATTAGTGTATAATCATTCTAATTATATATTATCTATAGGTTCTTGTATCTTTCTAAAATTGAAGTGAAAATTTTTCACTTTGGTTTTAGGATTTCGTGACGCTTTGATACCTCTCTTAAAATATCCAGACTAATACAAACAGACATGTTCATGCATACTTATGTTTGTCCCGTGTGGAAATCGAACCCACGAGCGTTGGTGTCAATGTAACGTAACAGCGTGTTTCGCGACTGCTCCACCGAGCTCGTCAAATATTATTATAAGTATATTTGTATGTCTATCTATCCTTCTGATAGTGAAGTGAAGTTCATTAAATATTAAAACTCACTGTGTCATGATGCTCTAATTCTATTTATTTCCCAATTGTTTCCTGTATTGAATACATTAGGATGTAATTAAATATTTGCAAATCAAATAAAGTTCGACAGAATAACGGAGCATTGAAATAATACCTAAATGAGCATTGTTTGCCTGTATGGCTAATAGTTCTGCATATTGTTGTCATCAATGGTGACAACAATATACAACTGGTTTTTAAAAAATATCATCATTTTATATATACTAGAAGTGAGATAATGTGGGATGATGTGATGTGATTCGAAAAATAATATGAAATATTACGATTTCTTCTACATGGGAGACATTTTTTATCATCTTAATCTTTAGAGGCAAGGGGAATCTCGCCTACACCTGCCTGATGTATGCCGCTGATTAGTAGAAAATGTAACAGTAGAGAGGTAGGTCAAAGCGATTATATGGCGGAAGCTTGTTACGCCAAAGCCTATTTAATTAGGAGCACCTGGATTACCTACTCTCAATAGTGAGGTCACTAGAAAGAAACTCCTGAAGAGCCCACGTTCTCACTTCGAGACACTTCTGGTATTAAATTTAAAATGTCACATCTGGTGAGTCTTATGCTTATTTGTCTCTAAAAAAATCTAACCCTTGAAAAAATTGTTTAACGAGGCATCACACGTTTAAACTGCTATGCCCTATATATATAACCAGGATCAACGGTAATCACTAGTTGACAACAAACAGCATAGTTACATAATACATTACAATCACTTTGTTAGGCCCTTAAACACATATACTACGTAGGGAGGTATACAAGCATACGGCCCACCTGATGTAAAGCGGGTACCGTAGCCTATTAACCCTTGCGATATATTAAGTATCCCTCGCGCGATGCCTCCTCTGATGCTTACACAACTCCTTGGGAGCTTACTGGTGACCTAAGTCACACGCAGGAACACGGAACACAACAACCCCCTAGGGAGTTGTTATTTGGCTGTTGTTTTCTGTGAAGTGGAGGTACTTCCCCAGACTGTACTGTACTGCTTTGATGCGCTCTACCTCTCTTAAAAGTAGTAGTAGTTATCAGTTGCAACCTGTAGGGGAATTCACATTGCCTCGGGAAGCCATTCGAAACTGATTCGAACAGTTTCACTACGATTCCATACATTTTGAGTCAAAATTTTTCGATTACGATTCAAATATGGTGTTTCGAGGCCATGTAAATAGGCTTCTAGATCTGAATAATAGGCCCTCGATTTTCAGTCGCAATCAATCGGCATCTACCCACCGCTGGTCTTCATTAGTGCATGGAGTTGATTCTGTAATGCTAACAACCACTTCCGACTATATCGTTTCGTTTATAGTCTACTACTGCTCGTTACAGGATTTTAGTCAGGTCGTAGCAGTGCAAATGAAATCTTTATCGCGAGGTGCAATTGACTCATAGGCAGTGTTGATGTACAAAATATCATAATATACTAGCGGACCCCGACAGACGTGGTCTTGCCCCATAAATAATAAAATTCTAAAATCCAATGGTAGTGCCACCTACCGGATCCAACTGTAAATCTAAACTATCCAGGGATTTACTCGAAAGAGGAGTTCACTACTATACATAAGTACCAAAGAAAAAAAATTGGCCAAGTGCGAGTCGGACTCGCGCACGAAGGGTTCCGTACCATTATCTATAAAAATCGGCCAAGTGCGAGTCGGACTCGCGCAAGAAGGGTTCCGTACCATTATCTATAAAAACGGCAAAAAAATCACGTTTGTTGTATGGGAGCCCCCTTAAATATTTATTTTATTCTATTTTTTAGTATTTGTTGTTATAGCGGCAACAGAAATACATCATCTGTGAAAATTTCAACTGTCTAACTGTCACGGTTCATGAGATACAGCCTGGTGACAGACGGACGGACGGACGGACGGACAGCGGAGCCTCAGTAATAGGGTTCCGTTTTACCCTTTGGGTACGGAACCCTAAAAACGGCAAAAAAAATCACGTTTGTTGTATGGGAGCCCCCTTAAATATTTATTTTATTCTATTTTTTAGTATTTGTTGTTATAGCGGCAACAGAAATGCATCATCTGTGAAAATTTCAACTGTCTAACTATCACGGTTCATGAGATACAGCCTGGTGACAGACGGACGGACGGACGGACGGACAGCGGAGCCTCAGTAATAGGGTTCCGTTTTACCCTTTGGGTACGGAACCCCAAATAATGAAAATATGTCCGTAAAGGATGAGTACAGTCGAGTAGGATCACCACATAAATTACATGCAATTGAGGATTTATTTAATAAAATTCGCTGATATTTTTCGTATGTAATTAAAACTATAGGACTTTTAAAGTAAGTCAGAAGTGGGGCGATGTGTAGAACAAGGAGAATGTAATTACAGATTATTGAGTAGCTTGTAATACTCGTACGTGATACGAGGATAGTTGTATAACTGGCCGAACTACTTTAATACGCATTTCACCTCGTGCTCTTAGTGTTGTCGTGTTAGTATTGTACATATTCACAATATTTACTCACGCCCCGTGAGCGACACGTAATCGTATGTTCTCAGAAAACTAATTCAATATTGGTAACATGGACATACACATGTAGCATTACTCACACAATATTCTAAATCGTTAGAAACCAATTTTGTAAAACGAATGGCTTTGTTAACCTTATCACTACAGATCAAGTCTTTGGTACAAATGGCATGATAATTGTTCCATAGTTACGACTCCAGTTCCAGTCAGCTCGCACTGAATACAGATCAATTAGGTATCTTACGTAAATCAAGTTACAAACCATCACGACGTGCTAACACATGCGTCTGTAAGCGAAACCGGCAATTTGTTTTAATAACAGAACAAGTGGGCTGCCACATGACATAAGCGAGTAAGGCTAGCGAAATTAGAATTTAAATAGGCCATAGCGAACAATCACCAGATGACAAGGAGACTTAAGAAATCACATGACATTTCTCTCGCGTGAAGGCCTTCCACTCTTACACAACACTACTTATTGGTCTCTCTACAGAGCACAACACGAGTACTGGTTGGACAACTATCGACTTCGAAAGGACTTAGGAGACTGGCTATTTACTACAACGAGAAATTCATTCGATCGTCTCCTGTCATTGTCAAAATAGAGAACATTTCAATCAAAGTATGTCAAATAAACACAAATGATTCGAATACGAGAAACTGTTTGACAAATTAACTAGTTAAGGATGACAGATACAAACGAGCAAGATTTAATTTAATCCATAATCGGTGCGAAAAGTTGTTTGTCTCTGTCGTCAGCCACTCGAAGACTCATAAACTGTGGCAACAACAAAGTACGAATCGTAAACTGAATCGCAGGCACAATATGACGAATTCGGGGAAATGCCTCGTGTTTCAATTAAACGGAAAATAAAGTTGGCACCGCGTCCGTCGACGTAACATAAACATTAAAATAACTATGATGTTTGAGTAGCAGCTTCCAAAGCCCATTCAACTGTCTAAAGGTTACTTATCTATCGTACCATAATCGTTGGTAGAAAAAGAGAAGGCTAATGTTGTCTTGCTGGAAATCGAGTAAAGTAAACAAATAGTAACAACTGAAATTTCAATAAGTCAAACGATTAACTTTTAAAAATAACACGGTGTGTGTTGCTCTGTGTTTAAATGCCCTCGAATCTGGTTTAGGTGCCAGTAAACGATCCAGCAGCGTCAAGTGGGGAGTTGTTGTCTTGAAATCGATAGTATAAGTCGATTGCGCTGTATCCAGACAAACAAGTCAATTAGCTAGTTAAATCGAGTACAATCTGCACAGACTGGATGTTCGCTCCTAAGATGGCGCCCGGCACCACCGGACGCGCGTCATACTCGTGTCGGACGCACATCCTCCTCTGGTACGTAATTTTCCCTCTTTACACTTGCAGTAACTATATATACGCTACGCAGCGCTACGTTACAGACAACAAATAAACAACAACCGAGTAACCTCAATATAAACCAGCTTTATTTACTCTTAAAGATTGGTTTAACGTAAATGTGTTTCTTTATGCGATTACATATGTACAGCATGTTAGGAACGATTACACCCTGTAAGAAGGGTATGTATACATTGACTTTAATTCAGCAAGTGATAGTAATTTATCGGGAATTTCATATTTTGAAAAAGTGCTGTACCTACCTAAGTATAGAAAGCTAACTTAACCTCGAGGGAAAATCAGACCTTTCTTAAATTAAGTCACACGTCTTTGGAAATAGTTTTTTTGTATGTGCAGGTTTCTTCACGATATTTTCCTTCACCAAGCAAGTGATAATTACAAATATGTACATAAATCCGTAAACACGAATTTTGTGGTATATACACCAGGATTTGAACCAGGGACCGTCGAATAAATAGGTCGGTTATTTATCCACTGAGCTATCACTGCTCTAATATCAACAAATTGATGTTTAACAGAACCTTTGCTCACTGCATGGATAAGTAACAAAATGGCAATTTATTTGTTTGAACGCGCTAGTCTTTGGAACTACCAGTCGCATTTGAAAAAATCTTTTAGCATTTGATAATCCAATTATTGAGGAAGGTTATATTCTATTCAACAACGCAACAAAGTGCAAGGAAATATTCACATATAAATACGAGTATGATACTTAAGAGACTATACATAGTTATATAATATAATATAGGCGCATGCATAAGTGAAGAGTGGAAGAAACTATACCTATAGTGTAACGTATCTAGTAGCGCGAATTTAATATATGCATAAATTAAAATAAATAAGAAAAGGGAACGTGGTCCAGGTTGGTAGCTGGGTTTGATAGTGGCTTACGATTGATCCGTGGCTCACTCAAACACACATAAGCTATGTATAGCTTTCGATGGTTGACGATATGCTTTTTAATAATGGTCTCTTTATATATTTTAAGTAATAAAGTTAAAAAAAAACACGACCCATATAAGTCGAGAAAAAAAGAAAGAAAGTAAGCAAAAGCGGCTTCACGGGATATCGGTATACGGGCGAGCGAAGTCGCGGGGTGGAGCTAGTATAGGCACACACACATTATTTACTAACATTCTTCGTTTGCCTTGAATACTGACGATGTTGACATGCAAATACATCGCTTTGTTGTGGAAACCCAACAGATAGATACATATAGCATAACCAGATGATACCGTTAGGTAAAGTGTGCCGCGTACTCAACAATGAGAGAGACATTAGGTTCTACTTTAGCAAATTATACTCTACCAGTTACGCAAGGCTTATTAATATTTCATGAGAAGAGAGTTTACTCCCTTACTAATGAAATTATATAAAGACTTATTTTCTCTTTCTGTAATTGAACAAATTAATATTTACTTACATGTAGTTATGTACTTAGGGGTTTTTATGTCGTGTACCTAAGTAATGTTTATTAAGGGCGGTAGGTAGGCATACAAACGATGTGCCCTGTTGCTGACAGATCCGGGGCACCACACCAACGCGGCCGATGGCATTTCGCGGGGTTGTTTAGTGGGTATACCGTCGGACAGCCGACGGGGAGTCCCACACTACCACCGGAGGCCACCCAGGCACCGGTGGTGTGCGTAACGCATTTTTCCCCGCGTCACAAAAAAAAAAAAAAAAAAAAAAAGGCATACAAACGATAGGCAATTTTAGATGGTATTATAAAGCTGAAAGGTTTTATAACACCTCGAGTTTCTAATTCCTGTACTGCCTGTATTGCACTACGAATATCTCACCTGTCTTACCTATCTCTTCCATCCAGCTTAACTCTCCCCTATATGGATGACCTTGCCTACTATATTGGCTACCCTAATTTCACCTAACCTTAGATGGTTTCTTATATTGTCTATATTCACTTCCTAGCCTATTTGCAATAACTGTTTTTTATACCATAAAGGTTGCAAACAAGCATACCTACGGTCTGCCTGATAGTAATGAGTTACATATATAGGCGACAGACACTTGCAGCACCAGAGGTATCGCTCGAGAAAACTTCTTTACGCCTTTTTGAAGAATCCCATATAGTACTTCTCTGGAACCGAACAGTACGCAATTCCAGTTTGTGAGGATGGCGAGCAGTGCCCACCGACGGCGAGCGGTGCGGTTGTAGAAGGAAGCTGTAGGTATCGTGGGGTTGAACTGGACTCTGTTCTACTACCCACAATCGTTATTTAGTTAGAGTATCTCAAAATAAGACTCAAGTTGATGGTAGTACTTAGACGTATTTATTTTATTAACTTTTTTTCGTCTTATATGTGAATTTATTTCCTCAAAAAATTATCTGAAAATATTTTAAATCGTAATAAAAACGTACATTATGTAGTAGTGGTATATAGTTAATAATAATAACTAATATATCGTAGTGATACGATAGCAGTACATACAAAGTTAACACCAGGTCTTAGCCAAGAAAACAAGAGCAAACGTACATAAAAGCATATATGCGTCGTTTGATGTTCGGTCAGGGTATTTGTCGGTTACTTCGTAACAATCTGACGGGTAACTGAACCAATTCTGGGCGTGAGTCATTCATTCATCTTAAGACTCGACGTTTTGCTAAGCAGAAAATATATATGTTCATATGAACAGCATATCGTAATATCCCAAAAATTATAGTTACAATGAGCACTGAAAGATCCCAAAGGACTTAAAACATGAAGTTCTTGAAGAAAAGTCGTGATGATGTCCATACAAAGATCGTACTGTACGAGTCCCGTTGCCACCCCGTGTTGGAAGTATCTGTGATAGGACTGATAGGCTACGGTAACTATTTATCACCAGGCAGGCCGTACGCTTGCTTGATTACTTAATGGCATAAAAAAATGTAACGTGGAAATTTCCTTTGTCATAAAATTCAATTTACGTGTAATTAATACTGCGAGGTCTAACTTCAATAATCACACAGCAGTGCCTTGATAATAATTGTACATGAAGTGGGTATGTGGCGTGGTGGTGGGAAATTTCGCGTCGCATAAAGTGATAATCTTTGTGAATTTGTGGCACATCCACGGTTTCCACGCGATGGATCGTAGGTTTTTCACTGAGAACAACATGGCGGAGACGGCGTTCTAAATTTGAATCTCGGACGAGTCGGCGCTCGTGTACGTAAATAAACGCACACACTAATAATCAGTAACACTATACAAATGTAAAGCTACATGTATCTACTATGTATACGTCACATAACGTTAACAAAAGCCCTTAGATGTTTTGTGACATCTGAGGGTCCCACAGCCCGCGTGAAGACCTGGAGATGTAACTCCATCCGCTGTAGTATCATTGATAGAATAGTAAATAGGTAGACGATGTGCTTGACAATCAAAAGCAAAAATATTATGCAGTCTATAGTCTGCCCACACATTCATAGCACTCATTTACCCACACAAACGGACGGGGACGAAAACGCAACCGTGACGCATCGACTTCCGGCCAATGATTTTATTATTGGGATCTACTATTCCAGCCAGCACGTATTTTCATGAGAATTTTTGTTATCTTCTCCCGGGATTAACAATTTCGAGAGTTATTATTTAAAATTCAGATTAAAGACAGAAGAACAGAGTTGTTTTTTAATTATTCATGAATAATTAAGGATAAAAGAAATTTTATCAGTAATGAAGCGTCAGCGTCAATTTTTCAGGAAGCCCAAGAGTTTCTGTATATTATTGATACATAGAATTAAACAATTTTTAACGGAAGTATCGCGTGTTTTATTTATTTTGTTAAACCTGACGTTTCGAATGCTTTGCAGCGTCCGTGGTCGCAGGAAGACTAAGGTGACATTTGTCTTACATTGGTTATTTAATTATTATCTACCTATCTATCTACCGACATGGATGGATTAATTATATACGTTCCGATTCACACAAAAGTCGCTCACGTGAGCGATATACCTATGCAACATGCACAATTAGTCTGCGTACGTCCCATATTATGGAACCAATACTATATTCATATATTTAAATGTATGCCCGTTTCATATTCGGTATTTTACAAATAGGCAGAAAGGTGTCAATATAATATATGATATAAAAAGGGCCTAATTTTTTGGCAATGTCAAAAAATAGCAGAAAAGACAATAATTTAAATCTTTTTATCTATAACTTCACGCCAAATCCCTTGCGGGGTAAGCAGGGAGAACCAAACGCCACATCACTAGATCCTTACACACCTCACTCGCTTCTTAGCTCTTCTCATGCACGCTCGACGGTTTCTTAAGTTCCTGACATCACTTTCTGATAACCGCGATCAATTTGGTCATAATTGGTAAGTATTGACCTTTTTCGGCTCCTACATGACAATAAATCTACTTCGAAATATAAATAATCAAAAAATTAGAACGCTCACATCTACCATTTCTCAATTTATTGTAATCTTTAATTTATTCTCGAAATATCAATTATATTTTTTCTTTTACAACCAATGTCCATTAGCATACAGATGTAGACACTCTTGGGATATAGATTGAGGGAGAGACACGAGAGCGTTGCACGCCTGATGGCCGAAACGTTGCCAGCAGTTTAATAAGGCTAATCTCTTGTAGACCTCCATGTCGCATTTGTCGAGAACACCGCAACGAGGCAAGATTCCACAGCACAACACATGGAAGAAAATGCATTAAAAATCGTACTAAATTAAATCGAAGTGGTCTATGGTGTACTACTTATGCGGTTCTATTGCGAATTGTCGAGGGCTAGTGGTTTGAAGGCGCTCGAACCAAACAAAACGGTGTCGGACAATAATCGTTTTTGTTTGCTTGTTTATTATGATTAATGGTGTCATATATGTCCCTTATTAACTCCCAGCAATTATGGAAATCCTATCCACATTTGCTTTTTATTAGTCATTGCATAGCTATATATAACAGAGAACAAAAGATTGGTGTGTGGGGAAGCGTTATCGCATGGCGCCAGTCGCGTGCGACAAGGAACCGATTGATTTACGCACAGCAACATCAAAAGCTGGCCTGACGCTGCCATCGCGCATCGCCGTTTTAATTTTTACACATCGTCTAACATCGCAATTAAACATAACACTGATAATACATCAATGCGTTTCCTATCAGCTTTCGTGCTTTCCTTGTTTTTCAAACTCATGGGACAAATCACTCGCCGTCTGTGTACGATGAAGATCACCGTTATTGAATAACTGTTTCCAATTCGAGGCTAAAATCGCAAAACACACTTGTTTCGATGTTTACCACTGATACCGTAATCTAAAAATTACTATTGATAAGAGGTGTCTTGATAAAAAAATACACTCTTTTTATATAACTTGAACTATCTGTGTTTGATAAAACTAGTTCGTTACTTTACTCTTAGAAAAAAACAGACGTACTTATAATATAAGGCATACTTCCCTATTGCAATTGAATATTAAACATTAAATTGCAATAGGGAAGTATGCCTTATTTTGAGGTATGGCATAAAATAATCGAAAAAATTAAGGTTAAATTAGAACTCCACGAAAACGACAAAAATCTAAATTTAATCTGGAAAATGTAAACATCAAAAACATAAATAATATGTTTTGTAAATTGTACGTGTTAATATTATATATATATATATATATATTATTATGATAGATGTCGGTGCGTACGCACTAACACACGCGAGGCAGTGCAGGCGGCCGGCGCGGCGCGACCAACCAGTCGGCCTTGCCGCTCGGTGGCCTGCCTCTCGCTGCCAGAGGTTAACAACGTGTTTTTTCATCTAACTTTAGAAAGTAACGAGATAATACGCGGCAGGCGCGTTATCTCACAGAAATTACGACTTGCTTGAGCGCCGTTTTTGTGAGGCTACGAGGAAGTAAGGTAAAAACCTTACTCCACGTTGAATATTCTGCACTTTTCAAAGCAAAATTAACAACAAAGGCGGTGTGATGAAACAGACAAAAGATTACACTGATAGTAGGCTTGTAATCATTTGCGTAGGTTTATTGAATATAGTTATGTTGAAATCAATTATAGTTATGAATAATGAAAAGATTACGACAATGAATTAAATAAACCTAATAATGAAGTGATTGAGGTTTTAAATAAGGACGATGGCGCCAGCGTCGCGTCGTGACCCGGCTTTTCAGCAGCTTTGAGTCAGAGGCCGCTATTGAGTCGCAGCATCCGGGTCGACGGCACAACGCCGCCGTCTTATCTCTGTCTTCTTTACGACTACCAACGTTTCCCAGGACGCAAGCTTTGAGATGGTATTCATTAGACCGGTTTGAGGCGTGGTTTGACCTCTACAGTTTTGACTAATTTCAATAAACGTAAATTATACTAATTCGCAATATGATAATTCGTACAGAAAAATAGTAGATATTGTTATAAATATACTTGTTACTTATATCATTGTGACAAAGATATAAGTAAATACTACCGGATACATACATTTAATCTCAAACTAAGCCAAGTTTGTTTTATAGGTATTACTTAATTGAAAAACATTTGTAAATATTTTTTTTGCATACATATGGGTAGGTATTCATAAAAAAAACTTAGAATAATACTCGTACCAACAGATAAGGGAGCAGTTTGTTAATTATTTCTAAAAGTCTCTTAGTGTAGGTATTAGTAGTATTTTCAAGACTCCTCATGGAAGCCACAATTCACACACACACACACGCACGGAAATTTATAAAGACCCACATATTTCCAGAGACTTATCAGTAGTTCTCTATAAACTTAGAAAATTCGGATCGATTTTCAACAATTATCTAGTGGTTTTTAAGATAATTGTTGAAAATCGAACCGAATTTTATTCGTTCGTTTCATTTAACCAATTTATATTAATAAACATGAATCATTAAGGAAATGAAATCTGCTTGTTGACGCAGCTATGTCACAGACGTACAAGTGTTCAAACTTTATAAATTAAAACCTCTTTTATTGGTTACAACCTACGAATAAATTAAGTATTTATTCGTAGGATACAACTCTTGACAAAAATCATTCTTTTTAGTTGACGTCCGAATAGCTTTTACCTATGACTTTATTTTTCTGCGGATGGGGTGTAATTAGGTAATATAATGTTGAAACCGAACCATACAGTATTCAGAATTCAAATTCTATAAATCATCTTTTTCTTATTCCTAGCGTAAGCGTGTTCCTAATCCATTAGGATTGGTGAGGTAAGATCTAAGCTTAAAGATATGGTGAACATACTGATATGGGGCGACTGCGTTAGACCTCCACAATCCAGAGGGAAAAATATACCTTTCTTAGGTTAGGCTACACGCCTATTGAAATGTTATTTCTTGGACGACCCGCACGTCCAAGAAATTATATTTCAATAGGCGTCCTCACGATGTTTTCCATCACCGCCGAGCAAGTGATAATTACAAATAAGAAAACACGAATTTAGTGGTAATGCCAGGCTTCGAACCGGGGACCTGTTGCTCAATAGGCCGGTTCCTTATCCACTGGGCTATCACTACTCTAAAATCAAATTCTGCAAATAATATATTAATTTATAAATAGCCATATTTGTAAAAACGACAGCATTCATAAACCTACACCCACCACTCTAAATTCAAACGCAAACCATGCACTCTACAAATAAGTCTCGAACGGTATTGTGCAGTTATTAATCGAGACTGAGTCACTAGAAGTCCTGTAGTGGAGAGCTGTGCCCTAAAATTAGACATTAATCAGCGAAAAAGGCTGAACATGGAGCATGTGTCCGGCGCCAACGGAAGCCGGTCTGGCACGAATAATTCATTGTGCATTACGCGCTACCCATTCATATAGCATGGCAGCCGCCAGCCAGGTCGCGGGTAGGACGCCCATTCACTGTGGAGTCACACAGGAAGCTCTAATGGTCGCGAACTAGCTGCCGCTGCGCCGGAACTGGAAGTTGCCAGGAACTGAACAGTTAACGCACTGGACACCCTTTCACTTGTGTTAATGTGTGTTAATAATGATGCTATTATTAAAGTCACAGTGCATTAGCCTTGATTACGTTCGGAATATACGTTATATCAATTAGTTGGTGTCACATTATCATTTTATGAATGATGGTTACGCATATAAGAGATTGGCATTAATTGCTAAAATCACCACAAAAGTAATCATATTTCACGAAATAAGTACCTATCATTAATATCGTTTTTTATGATAAAGTATTTTTGTAGTGTGTAAAATATTCAATAGGAAAATGTGCATGCACCATCAAAGATAGACATGGCCGGTATGATGCAGAGTGCAGAGCTCGGTGCAGCGGGGGTAGTGTCCTGCAGCGGCTGCGGACTTTGGACTTGAGTGTTTGTGTATCCGTCCCGTTCGTTCCCGCGGACTGACGCTACTTCCCGCTCCCGCCGCCTCTGTCCCCTTCCCTTACCATCATTACCTCAGCTCTCGATTAGTATCGGTGCACTTTTTGCTGTCACCAAGATAACCAGGCTGCCGCAAACCCACCTACCATATAAAACAAGTTCCATGGGAAGGATATCAATAAAAAAAAACATAATCTGTAGGTATACTCCAAACAATGAACAATCATTTAATATTATGTACGTTCTGTATCGATTCTCAGTGAAAAAGACGTCAAGTTTATTCAGTTATTGGATCAACAGATATAGAAAATGCGATCATACTTTCAAACACACATAAATTCTTATGAGGCGATGCGAGTAGTGCCATGGGATGGGATACTTATCTAATAAATGACATAGCGGTCCTTGAACCTCTTCTCGGCACATTTGCATTATCACCAACGAGACTACGTGTTCCAGGTAAATGTTATCCAGAGTTTTTGTCGATACTTTTTGTTCTTATTATGATAAAGCTAAAAATGACCAAAGGTTCGAGGAACAAAGGCTGTTTCGCAAGGCGAGTCGGTCTAACCAGACTTGCACGACTGGTTTCTACTACACCTTTCTAAAAACTTAGGTGTTGTATTTTGATTTGAGGACATTACAAAGATATGTAATACATTCGTAATTATAATTTAGTTTGAATCTTAACCCAAAAATTTGTATCTGGGACAATTACAAATACGCCATTACCACATTGCGAAATGCTAAACTGGCAAAAAGGGAACGGCGTACCCGCCTTGTCGGTACGAAATGTCAGATGTGATTTACATAACATTCACAATACAATTGTTTAATCCAAGGTCAAATAACATAACAAGCATCACACCCCCGAAGTGACTTATACTCAGCTTCCCACGAAGCAAAAAAGGAAACGATAGGCATTCTTTGATACATAATTTATCTTGCAAACTGATAGAACAGTACCATCACTGACTGACTTACTGGAAATGAACAGCCTAGGTCCAACTGTAAGGCTATGTTGGCATTGTCTAGAATTCAATTTTCAAGACATATTTCCATTGTATTTTTTTTCACAAATCAATACACGCTCGTGTGGTTGTGATCGCCCATCTGATTAAAGTGTTTACTGTAGTATGAACGCTTGCTATAAGGAAGTACAGCTTGTGCGTTTTACCCCTACTGTTAATACAGCAACTCTTCAGGAGCTTACTGTTAACCTCAGCCTCTCGCAGGAAAACAATAACCCTCCAGATAGTTGTTGTTTGGCTGCGGTCCTCCCCTCTGGAGGTACTTCCCCAGTCAGACTGCTTCGATGCGCCCTATCTCTCTCAAAATCCTTGTGTTAAATTAAACGCGTTCTAGTTCGCGGAATTACTCAACTATTTGTTAATACAGTAAAGGAAATATAATGTTTTCACTAATGAACACTAAAATGAAATAACACTAAACTGCCAAGTTAGAGCTTTCAACAGCAATGAAACGTATGTTTTGAATATTTGCTCACAATTTTTTCTTCCGATAAATTTACTGGTATAATAATAAACACCAGGACTAGAGCATCTAATAACATGTAATCTAACAGCTAATCTTCAAAACAACTATTTGTTGTTAGGAAGAGGAACAAAAACAATCTACAAAAAAAATATCAGAAAACGCGTGAAACCTTTACAAAATCTGAGCATTGCCGTCATTGGTTGAGAAAGTATTTATGATGTCGGGCCGAGTAGAGTCTGGCCCGATCTGAGCAGCGCTATCGGCAAACTATCTGAGATTACTGAATGATCGACGCGGGTTCCGAGAAACGCGGCGAGCAGCTCAAAGGCCTGGGCGGAGCTGAGAGAAAAAATCAATCCCTTTGTTACTAACAACTCAGGTGTAGAGAAATAAAATAAAAAGAACTAAACACGAACTGGCAGTGCACAGGGAGGCGCCGACGACGCAGCCGCACAATTTATCGATATAAACATATTATAGGTGTTTTTTACTACATGCATTAGTTACGTTACTGCTTTTGTTATATTCGTATTCAAATTTTGTGTTCAGTCAAAGGAAGTCCTACATTTCTGGTAGTAGTTGTTTGGTTCTACATTACAATGGAGCAACTTATGCAATAATATTGAGACAAATGCTGGGTTAGTAGCCATGTGCACATATATTTGTGCAATGACCTGGCGATGCAAGTGACACAAGAACGAACGTTGTGAAGATAGGCGGAGATCTATGGTTCAGCTACTTTTACTTTACTCGCGTTTGAAGTAATGGTGACGCAACTTTAGCCTTCTTAAGATTAGAAGAAGATTCTTAAGATTTGACAAGCAACTGCCGTCAGATCAACCCATGGGGAACACCAGACCTTTCTTAGGTTAGGTCACACGTCTTTTGAAATATAATTACTTCGACGTGCGTGACTTCGCAAACTTCCCCGCCGAGCAAGTGTTAATTAAAAAATGTAAATAAATCAGAAATCACGAATTTATCGATACATACCCACGCCAGGATTTGAACAAGGACCGTCGGTTAATAGGCTGACTCTTTAACCGATATTACAGTATTCCATTAAAACTTCACATAAACCAATAACCTCATTCATGGAATTCTCTGAAGAAAATAATTATAAAGAAAAATTTAAGAATTCGCACCACCTAAAACTTGAAACTAATACCAATAAAGAGAAACATATACAGTTATCGATATTTAAGTGGAGCAGCCATAGTTATGCTATAAGCGGATCTTGTCCTGGAGAGGCGATTACTAAGGGTGGCAGGCAGG
Organism: Pyralis farinalis; assembly: GCA_947507595.1. NCBI lineage: Eukaryota > Metazoa > Arthropoda > Insecta > Lepidoptera > Pyralidae > Pyralis > Pyralis farinalis. The sequence goes on from OX382259.1 coordinate 26,628,914, forward strand.
GGAGCGGGAGGGGTCTTGAATCAATTCTGAGAAGTTGGTGTAGGTAGGTACCACGGCGCCGGCAACGAAGCGAGTGTGAGCTCCACGCTTAACGGAGGAAACATCACAAGACTCGCTCGCGCTCGTTAACTTTATGCCAGGAGATGAAAAATGGACTGCGGCAAGCGCACAATTAGACTCAATTAAATATAAAACAAAATTACCGCTCTTTTATTTTATAATCATTGGAGTTTTGTTAAATCATCATTTTCTTTCATACCTACTGCGTCTGCAAGCAGGTGACTTTAGAATTAAAGGGGCTGATGAAATAAGGTCAAATCTCTACCTAATGTACCGGGCAATGAGGGTTGGATACAGATTAATAATATTATAGTAGAAAATAGTGGTGATTATTATGTATTTTATTATATATTGCGTGGTTATGCTGAAAGGGAGGTATCCGATACACATGATCTTTTACAACCAAGACGCATTAATTGTCAAGCTTGATACTTGCAAGCCGTTTATCACTTATTAAGATTACAAACCACAAACCAATTTCAATATTTTAAATGCTCATAGCTGAACATAAGCGTAACTCTAGTTAAGAATTTAAATCGTATGTGCTGGTAAACAAATTCGAACACCATCCATAGCGTCTGAATTCAGTAGGCTTCTGAGAGACTCCCAGAGTAAAACGTTGGCGTCGCGGTGCCGCCTTCGTCATGCCGAAATAACCGCGCGTGTACCGTGTTCAATGGGCAGCGCAGTGCGGGAAGCGCGGGGGCGGCCGTCGCGGCGCTCGCGCCAAAATTAGACGTAAACACGACGGCACGAGGCGCCGCCGACGACGCACCCGCGCCTCTTCCTACCGTAAACCATCCAAATACAAACATTACACACCACGATTGATGATAATCTACTCCAGAGTTTCCTAAGCTCGGGTTCATGAATAAAGGAAACTCCAGTCAACATTTTTTTCAATCTTAACACTCATATAATTTAAAAAATAATATAAGATTACTTTCGAAGGTATCAGCTAAATTAAACTTTATCTCCTACAGGACCACTAGGATAACCAACTGATTTAACTATTTAAGAGGGCTGACTGTCCACGGCGTGTTCAATGTTAGAACTTTAAAAGATCTACCATCAGCAAATTTGCACAACTCTACCTCGAACTTATTTTAGCGTTTTTTTTTTCTAATACGAGATGCTTAATCTCCTATTTCGTGCCACAAATAGAAATAGATTTCGAAATCTTTACAAACCAGGTCACGACATTGATGATAACGAATAAAGCTTAGCACCTACCTACTCAGAATCATAAATATGACACCTGTTAAAGTTAAGGAAGTTTTGGTAGGTATAGTTGTAGTGCTCGTACCAATTTCAATTTTTGCTTCTTACGTGACAGTACGAAACAATCAATGCTGATAGAACAACTTTCTAACAATTTTACGGCTGGCAATCCTCAATACATTTGGTACAATTGGCTCATTGTCATTACGTGTATGTATTTCCGTCGTTGTTAAAACCTATTACTCTTCTCACGGAAAATTATAATATCCCTTCATTTCTATGACTTCATTTCTCTCTAAAGCTTTAGTGTTATACACCAATTCCGTACGAATCATCATTAGTTTTACTCTACGAGATCTGACGAGGAAAATTTTACACGCAATTGTACATAAATTTTCAATTTTTCATTCATCATACATGTCTGCTTCTTTTCGAGTTTTACCCTGCCCTGTAAATTACAGCGGCTCGGTCAGTTGTGACTGCTGGAGTCCTTTAGAAATCACATTACTTCAGTATTATAGGACAGAGAATAGAGACATCTCTATAGAAAAAGAAAATGATAATAAGCCAAAATATATTTATAAGGCTTGAAGAATGTAAACACGTGTCTAGAGAAACCACAAATCAAAGGTATATATTGAATAGAGTAAAACAATACCACGATGTATTTCAATTGTTATTTTTTTCGAAATAGACTAAGACCCTATCTGTGATGATCAATTTAAACTTGAAACAATAACTTCAAAGTTCAGTCGAGAATGTTATGAATAAATATTCAGTTTGTTCGGGCGAAGAGCCAGAGTCAACATTGCGTGACAGTAAGGATTACTGCCCAAGTAATTACTCATATTCCAAAATTACAAATAAGGGTTATTGACACTCTATATTTTTTCTATTTAGGTACACCCAAAACGATCGATTAATTTAAGCGTTTGTAATTTATATTCAATTTTAAACAATTCCGTTTAAATCTAATTGCATCATAAATTGTAAAAAAATATTGAAATGTAACATAGAAGGACATCAATTTTTGTGATAATGTTTCCCAGTCTATACTAAATGCACTAGTTATTTCATTATTTCTTCGGGTCTTTTTGTTTATTTGCAGTGTTACTTTAATCTCGGATATTTATTTGCGCCGTATTCTTACAAACACTATAAAAACATGGGTTACATAAATATGCCGTAATTAAATAATTGCATACTAATATAAATTATATAAATTAGTGTAGTTTTGATTTTGCTAGTGTTATGTTTATTTTCAATAATATTATTGCGAATACAAAAATATATAATGATAGTTTAATTAATTATATTTCGATTATTGTTGACTATACACATTCATCACATTTAATATAGTGAGTATATACCTAATTACCACCAATTAGTACACGAATATTTGAAAGTAAATAACGTTATGTTATGACAACTTATGACAGAACAAAAATAAATTAACTAAAAGAACAAATGTTTTCACAAATTGGTTATATCACAAATTGGTTATATATGGTATGGGCATGTACATACCTACCACTAAATTCGTGTTTTCGAATTTATGTACTTTCTCGGCGGTGAAGGAAAACATCGTGAGGGAACTCGCACGTCCAAGAAATTGTTATTCAAAAGACGTGCGACCTAATTTAAGAAAGGTTTGGTTTTCCCCTCAGAATACAGATTTCCCCTGGGTGCTGGGTGGAGGTCTGATGGTAGTCGCTCCATGTTATCAGTATCTTCGCCAACTAATATTTATGACCTGCGTAACATTTTAAAACCCGTTTTCACGTGAGCACACGTATACACAAACTAAGAACAGCAGGGTGCTATAAGAATATCGCAGTAAATTATCACTTATAACGCAGTTGACATGTTCGCTATAAAATGGCGAAACAGGTATACATATAAACAAAACGTAAGAATAATGAACAACGGCCATTAGTATGAGCAAACTTATCAGTATGCAATAAAGGCGCACACAGTAGCATCGGCGTATGACCACCGACCAGCACAGCGCCGCTACGACACCGCAGCACGAGTAATTACTACACCACAACATCGGCTCACAATGGAGGATTGAAAACATCGACTGTAACCAAATTACATGTAACTTTCGTCCATGTCACCTTGAGTTTACTCTATACCTTTTATACAGTATCGTGACTAACAGACAACAACCTAAACCGCTGACTACAGAATTGGGAAAATATTCCTTCTTTACGAGTTTTCTGTGAATGTACGCTCTGGAAGGATTTTTGGAAAGCAGTTGGTGAATACTCACGAAAACTGGGTAAATATGAGCCTTTTGATTGAGGTTGCTTCAATAATTAAAAAACGCATAAAATATTCACTCTCTATGTAATAAAATCTACCTGTCTTTTTTGTCAGAATTACAAAATGTCAAAACATGCGCATTTTGTAACGTAGTAGATGCAGTGCAGTTGTAGTTTCTTAGTAGAATTGTCCTTCATGCCTTCGTCACTATTGTAGTCTACGGAATAGGTACTGCGTACTTTGTACAACTCGCGACAATCCAAATGTCCAATACCAATGGCATACCTAGAATAGTCTAATAGACAAATTGTCTGCATCGGCACACTTTCGAGCATGGAAGTTATTGGTATGAAATTTCGGATCTGGATACGGATATAGGAATAATAATAAATATACCGGTTTCAGATTCAGTTACGAATATAAAATTACAGATTTGATATGAAGTTACAGATTTAATATTTTTAAAGAATTGTCAAAGCAAAATACAAGTAGGTAGAAGTCTTTATTTCTAGATTTAAATTTAGTATTATAATCAGGTACTTATATAAATAATTATTATAGCTAGTCATTTTAAGGATCTACTTAAAAATGCAGAAACAAAATTGCATTTTCTATTGAGTATATTCATAGGCCCCGTCCGAAATTATTCGAAACTTTTATATCGGATTTGGTTACGGCTACTGCTATTGCTATTCAATATTCTATTGTCTCCAAACGAAAATCGGAAAGTGCATTTATTTGATGTTTACCTATGAACTATATTTACTGTTCTTTATTATAATTGCGCATAGTTATTTATCATATAAATGCATTTTATTACAGAGAGAGAGATTATAAAGGGACAGAGAGACATACATGTTTATTACACCCATGCATTATGTTACAATGAAGAACCGTAATAAGTGCGTGAAATCGCAAAAGAGAAAAATTTAATCGTCATGAGGTTTCCGTAGCAAACATGGGAGCTTTTTTAGCTTTGTCGTGTGTGCCCGTCATTTTACTCTGAATCCTCTCAAAGTTATAGCTTGCTAAAACTGGTAGAATTTAGTATGAATACAGATGTTTATTTTATAGTGCCATCCAAGTTACGATTCAAATATATTTAAAAAATACAACGACAATGAAAAAACAAGAGAGGTGCCCTCTTGTTTTTAGTGTATGCCAGGTAAGTACCGTTAAAAAGGTTATCCGAAATTATTGAGACTATATATAATTTTTGATAAAACGAAGAATTCACTATATGTTGAGGTTTCAAGTGAACTGTTATTTAAAATTATTGTTTTAAATTTTGTAAATGTTACGAGTTTAAGTTTAACGAGTCTAATAATCGACTAAACTTAAACATGATTAGTAGAGAGTTCCATAGTAAATTGTATGCAATCGAAAATGAAAACCATCTTTGAACTACAATTCAAAATTATTAGTGTTCGTCTGGTGTTCGCCCTATGATCTAAATTCGTCGATAATCATTATTTGAGGAAAACATATGTGAATATGCATATTTCCAAAATACAAAGTACCAAATAAAAATACCCAAGTAAATTTGTTGTCACACATAGGAAAAAAATACTGAAATGTTTTGTCTTTGCCTACTTATATATAATTACATAATTATCCTTGCCGCCCTACTACGTTATCATATCACAGGAAAGTTTTCTAAGTACTCCGAGTACATAGATTACTACCACAGTAGGAATGTCGAAGTTATCTGTTAACAGATTTCATAGATATTACGATAAAACACGTCATTAGCAAGTGAAATTGCAATAACTTTATGTTTAACTACGTGTACATGGATCCCTTTCCTAAGCGGGTCTGAAGCACACTTGCCTAGATTTATAATTACCGTAAGATTTTGCAAATGAACTATAATTTGACATTCCTACTGCGGTACACTATTGCTGAAAATGCTATCACATATTTCTCGGTATATTTTTTGTTCAAACGTAATACACATTTTCAAATAAAAACTGGTGAAGTGTGCTCGCTCAAGAAGGAAGCTATAGTTTCTTAAATTTGTTAGATTCTTTAAATTCATACATTTTGTCACTCACAGGAAAAATAACATGATTGAGAAAATAGTATGCGACCGCTGTACGCGACCGCAGTATTTGACCGCTATAGTTTTCCTGTAAAATAAAGATTAAAATTTTTGAGATTTCAAACTTTGCAGACAAAGAGAGGGGATGACGATAAAGTTTTGAATATTTTTTATTATAACTGAAAAAGTTGCCAATTCATATTAAAATAACGTGCTTCATCATATGACGTCACATACATTTTTTTTCTCAAATCTTTCTATGACCTCTCTTTAATTCATTGCATATTATAATTGCGCATTAGATAGTATTGCTGTAGTAAAGGTCAGCATTTTACATAACTATTTAATATTTCACGTTTGTAGGTCTAACATTTTCTAAGATGAATGACTGCGATAAACAGAGAGACACACACATAATGATCTTAGAGCTCCATTTTCTTTTTGGTTACAGAACTCTAAAAAACTCCGCACTTGAACAATACCAGTGCGTTTACTCATCTTATTTTTTTTTATACAACGTCGGGAGGCATACAAGAATGCGGCCCACGTGACGTAAAGCGGTTACCATAGCCTATGAACGCTAGCAAAACCTACATTAAATATCGCTGGCACGATGCCACCTCTTCTGCAAATACAGTAACCCGTTAGGAGTTTACTGGCGATCTCACTCACACGCAGGAACACAACAATCGCCTAGGGAGTCGTTATTTGTCTGCGGTTTTCTGTGAGGTGGAGGTACTTCCTCAGACGGACTGCCTTAGTGCACCCTATCTCTGTTAAACAATTATTTCTACTTATCAATTAATTTATACTTTTACGGGCAAGTGCCTTGTAACCTAGGCAAAACGAATCGAACAGCACATGGCTCCGTCCTTTATTGTTTAACACTTTAGCTCTTCTACTCTGGAACTATGTTAATATCACAAATAAAAACAGATAATTTTCGACGAACTGAGACAGGAAGAGTTAGTAGTTCCATAATATTATTTTGGTAGGCTTTACCGCCCCTTGAACATGTAGCATCTACATAGTTTTTTTTTTATATACTACATCGGGAGGCATACAGGCATATGGCTCACCTGATGTAAAGCGGGTACCGTAGCCTATTAACGCTTGCGATATATTAAATATCACTCGTGCGATGCCTCCTCTGCTGCTTACACAGCAACTCCTTGGGAGCTTTCTGGTGACCTCGCGCAGGAACAAATTTCTGCTTTGATGCGCCCTACCTCTCTTAGTAAACTTCGTTAATGTAATTAGTCGCCGCATTTTCTTATAAAATGTTTTTAAACCACATTTAGTATTCTTCGTTACTATACTTTCTAAATTCGGGCTTGATATGTAGCCATACTGACGTACATCAGTATAACCAATACTTACTTTCAACAGATTGCCAGTCTTTTGTTACACTATAGTTATCCATAGGTAATTCAGGTTACAAAGAATAAATGAATGATCTTATTTTATTATTTTTATATTAGAGTTCCATTTTATCTTTGGTAACGGAACTCTAAAAATACTCCGCACTTGAATAATACCAGTATATTCCCTCATCTTAATGCGTTTAATAATATGTTTTTACTTATCAATCAATCTATCTTTACACCAAAGTGCCTTGAAACGTAGGCAGAAAAAATCGAACAGCACATGACTCCGTCCTTCCTTGTTCTTTAATTTCATTTTAAACGTTTTGTTACGTTTTAGAATAAATCTTTCGATAAATCGAAGGCTGTGATCCTGTTGATTGAGATTTTTTTAAATAATAATACGTTCTTATTTCTACGAAAAAATTAGTTACGAATGAGCGACTTAAACACGGATTTTTGAAGAATTTATTATTTTAAACTACGAACTTGTTCCTATTTCTTGTTCGTGATTTACATTTTATTGTCGTGTGTAGTAGTAGAGGTTTCAATATTTATACGCTCCATAATTTTTTTACAAATCAAAAAAATATGACTGATTTATTATTCGACTGACTGTCGATGTAAAATATTCCGTAGTGAGGATAATTTGATGCCACCATACACACACACACATGCATGTCGTTACACCGTATAGGTGTAACGCAGAGCGCACATGGTATACTTTTATAAGAGTGTATATATGTGTGTAGATAATAGAGTGCACATAATGAATAACGAGGTACCTATAATTACACTAGTGTGACTTTTAACGTTTTTTCATAAAAAATTTTCAATCAATACGTAAAATTAGATATTTTTACCTGCAAAAGGGAAGTTAACATTACACACGAGTGTAGATAATTAATATATATACAATATGTGTTATAGTAATAAATCTTCCTAAATAAAATGAATAAAATACAAGAACAACTGATGAAACTGTAACTCTAGTCATACAATACAACAAATCTTCATTGTTGAGAGTCGACGGGACCCAACATGACGTTGGCCCTAAGGCGCCTGTCAATGTACACACTTGACCCCTTTTGATCCCACAATTAAGCTCGGCGATACTCTCAGCACAGTACTAAACCATGCGACAACTCGGTCTTGATCTTTAAATGATAACAATAAAAGCCCTCATAAAGCAGTTATGAAAATTTATTGCCATAATTTTCTTAATTTGCAACATTTCTGTTTTGGTTGTTTTGAAAATTGATTTTACATGTGAGTACAGAATCGAAGGAATGAAATAGTAATTCACATATGCAGGAACATAATATGGACCTAATAAGGGCTGGTTAAAAGATAGCGACTAAATTGCATTCAACCTCTTTTTCTACTCTTTCTCTCTCGGACCTCTTCTTATAATACTCTTTACATTTTAGTAACGCCCACGTTAACCTCACCGGCACCGGGTACCGAACTATTAATGAGGCTTCATATATTTTATTTGAGCTACCGCGACTAGAGATGTATACCACCCCTTATTCCACCAGATAACAAGTCCCTACAAATTTGTTGCCTTTCTATAGGCTTGCAAAGCATTGTTGAGCAGGCAATGCCTTGTTAGTTAGATCTCAGCTACGGCGGCGCCGGCAGTGGCAGATGGTTGAGTTACAAGCGTTCCACTGTGTTACTATGACCATATGTACCTATGCTTCCTAAGTGCGGAGACGTTTTACTAAAAAAGCAAATATTTGGGAAATACTTTTCATCAGTCGTTATGTTCAAGGCTTTAAAATGTTATTATGTAATACAAGAATAGACCTAACAGTACACACAAGTAACACAATCATGTAGACAGCCGCCGCCAGCCCGCCACCAGTGTTGTCGGACTCTGAATGTACCGTCTCACTCTTTTATCACAACTACCAGCTTTGTTGATCGTAGCACATATTATTGGAGTACATTAATACCGATGACACAAGCCGATGATAGCCATCTGTGTCCACAAGCCACAAAGCCTGATAATGCAGCGCATCATTAACAAAGATCTGCCCTTGACGGTGCCGGTGCCGCGGCGGTGACTACACGACTTGAGAAATTTTGTAAAGTATATACAGATTACATGGAACAGAAACTAAACACAGTATTCACACATCACATGCATTCGTTGCAAGCAATAGAAAAATTCGAAGTATTTCAAGTGTACCTTCATACATCCGACGATGACGATGTAGTGGTGGTCTATTAATATTTAAATCAATATTTCATAAGTGAAATTATAATTTCTTACATACGTTCATTATGTTTTTAAATAAATATTAAAGAACTAAGTACTTAATATAAATTAATGGTGTGCGACAACTAGAAGACTTATTGTTTTTGTAGGTATTTTATCTACACTTCAATGAAACACTGGTAATTAATCTTTAAATAAAAAAAAATATGACTTAGTATGAGAAATAAATAAAAAATTAACAGGTAATATGTAGTTACATTTTACTAATGTTAATGAAAAAAATACAGATAAAATAGAGTAGATAAACCCATAGACAATCTGAGGACAACGAAAGCGAGCGAGTCGAGCGAGAACCGCACAACAACTCTGTCGGCTATTATGGACTACATTAACGATCCTGAACATGTAAACTCGAAATGTGATCGTGATTTTTCAATTTCGAGACGTGTACCGATAAAATCAAGATCACAATACTTTCTCGCTTCGCTCGCTCAAAAGTACCTAACAATATAATTTAGCGCCCAATCCATATCATTATTGGATAATTTCTCAGAACTCTTGCTGATAATTTTCTGATCGGCGCCGATAGTTGTTGTCTAGAGCCAACATCCAGTAATCAGAGCGTGGAAACTGAGTGACTAGGTACTTACCTTGTTGCAGATGCAACAAGGAATAATGCACTTTAGCACGCAACATTAGGATCCATATTAGCTGTTTCATACACTTTCAACACAACAATTAACGCTATCGTACACATAAGGATGTAGATGTCACATGACGATTGAAAGGTGTGATATTATGTTTAATTAAAATATGACATGGAAAACAAACGCAATTTCCCGAAAGTAGGGTGTATAATATTCGACAATTATACTCCAGATGACATCAACACATATTGTTGGGATACTCGTTTTAATTCGATCGAAGCAGTTTAAAAGGGTATACGCATATATATATATAATTCTATTGCGTATCAGCGGAGGTCAGTGTTTACTTGCCGCACAAATTTTTCATTTATCGACAACAACCGAGAAGGCGACTCGTGATGTCTTATGTATGACATAATACATATTTTTTTTATACAACGTTGAAACCACACAAGCGTACGGCTCACCTGATTTAAAATGGTAAACGTAGAATTATGAACGCTGGCAATATTTTAGGTATCGCTCGCACAATGCCACCTTTGCTGTAAATAACTCTTTAAGAGCTTACTGGTATACCTCACTCACTTGTAAATATGCCTAGACTAAGACAAACAGACATACTCACGCACATAAATGTTGAAGAAATCGATCTGACGAGCCTTGATGTTGTAGTAGCATTGCTAACCTCGCCACCACAGTATACGTCATACTATATGTTACCTACAGGTGCAATCTAAGCAATTCAATCCTGTCATACAATGTGTTATTTTAAAGTGACATCCGAACGACGCTATCGACCTCAAATTTTGTAAAATCATTCATGGTATTAAATGAATGAATTAGGACTTATCAGTTTTAGTAATCCACCTGTTACATCAGTGAAACCGACCGTAGATACTTTAATCACTGCTATTCTAAGCGTATAGCAAGAGAAAGTATATTAACGGCACATCATTACTTTGTTCTAAAACTAAAATTGTATTCTCAAGAGAGTTCCGTTAGGTAAGCTACCTGTCGCCTCCGACGGTACAACGACTGACGAGTTCTTGGAAGGCGATAGTGCGCTGTATTTTAATGTTATCGCTGCATACACTCCGATAAGTCCACTTGTTGTGCGTGTAAACCACTCAGATCCATCCTGCCCTTCTTAGAAGCTATTGTAAAGTTGTCGGGGACTCTAGCGTCTAAGCAATAAAAAAGAGTTACGCTTGTAATGTAGAAATATTGGGTAAAATTCCGTGATCTCTACTTTAATTTTCCCAACATGAGTCATCACATCAATAAAGTTTAGTCCTCCTTACAATCAACCAGCTGAATAAAACCAATCGATGGTACTGTCGTGGTTTAGACGTTTAATTCCCATTTCAACCGACCGTCTTCGATCGTAAAGACTTCGAAATCGAATTGTCATCAGCTTAATCAATAGAACATCAAAATCCTGCTGAGACGACTGACAGTTATAAAATCTAAAATTCTTCCCTGCTAACCAAAATGTGACCAGTGTATCATGTTGCCCCCTTTTATTGGATACCACAGTCAAGACGTCCTGTGAATCTACAGAAAGGATCGAAATTAAAGCTATCTGATATCTTAAGCCAGATTAGCAGATTTTGTGTACAATAAAAGTTCCATTAAGTAATGTCGGTCGAGCAATCGTTCTTGTAACGTGTGTTTGAACAAAACACACTAAGAAGTAAATACAAAAAAATTCAAAAAGGTTGCATTGGCATAAAAATTAGTAGTACTTTGGATGATACACATGCAAAACGGAAAACCGCACAACATAGATAGTGTTGTTTGTGTGCGCACATTCTTTCGACCTACCCCGCAACAAACTTGGCGTAAAGATATAATTATATTGTGGTAAATATACTGGGCGCAATACTACTGTGATAGACGTAAAAGGAATGTTAAAACATTGAGCCAAATAAAAATCGCAAGTTACAACACTTTAAGTTTATACATATTATTATATTCAATAACATAAGGCGTGCATATCGACTTTATTGAGTGTCATGTTTTCAACACGGTGTTGTTTGCCTGTAATAATATACAAACGGCCTTGTCAAAGACGTACGAAAGGCTAAATGAAATACCTTTCGCGAGGAGCGCTTACTTTATAGTACTGCATATCAAATCAACGTGCTTTATTTACATTACACGTTTAAAAAAAAGTGGATACATTTCTTATAAGGGGGATACCCTTTTTTTTAAATAAAATCGTCAGAACTCTGACAGAGCTGGCGCGGCGCTTGGTAAAGTTATAGTATCAAGATACTTCATACCTGTCTGTCTAAATAAAACAGAGTTGAACGAACTTGTGCTATCTTTTTCGTACGTTTCTTCCTTTGTATGCAGCGCGAGAAGTATCTCTGATTAAGGATTCAAAGAACGACACTTAAAAGGAAATAATGTCCGAAGCCCAAACACTTGTTTATTGTACGAACAAAGCACAAGCGATGGCTGACGGGAATTGTAGCTAGCAAGTTTAGTATTTAAGTATTTGTAGTTACATCTTCTATATACATCGATTTACCTTTAAATATGTTTCTTATATAATTAAATAATTCTTATCTAGATACAAATGGTAGTAATGCGAAATTCGAATTACGTATGCAAAATAAAATAAATTCATATTGTCTGTAAAGGAAATAGCTTTTATGCTAACGACGAACCTCAATTATAAATTACGAAACAAATGTATATTTATTTTAGGACATTGTTTTGGTATTGTTTATTAACGATATATCGATGTTGCCACTATAACGATTGGCCGTTTGGAACAATTCAACTATTGCAAGCAACATTGATACCATCGATGTGAGAGTAGAGTTGAGGAATTTACACGAAAACGTTACTATATCGATCCGACTTCAAGACCAAAGCACAAATCGTATCCAATTGCAGAAGGGAGTGAGAAACGGAGACGATATTTCTCCGGAACTGTTCAGTGCTGCGTTTTAAGATATATTCAAGCTAACAGACTATTAAGATTACATTATCAAAATCACCAGCGCGTATATAGTTCACCTTGGATTTATCGATTGTATAGTAAACATAACGGAATTGCTGGAAGACCTGATCGGCACAATGCTCGTAGACCGCAAAAGAAATCCCAATGAGTAGATCTAACCCAATGGTAGGGGTATTCATACCACATAACCAAGATTATGTCGAATGACGTTCGACGAATGACATATTATGTCGTACCCGCTTTAGTTGCAGTTGGGAGCTCGGTTTTCGAAGTTGTAGTATGTCTATCTGGAACAAACAGTCCACATAGGTAGGTAGGTCTGCGAGAAAGAGGTCTCTCGTCGAAACCAACTTGGATGGGCGGGAGTGGGAAAAATGCTAAAGATTTTCTCGTCCAAAATTTTTCAAGAAAGTATTTGGCCAGTGAGTGTTGCCTGTGGTGACTACCCACCCAATGCACAGGCGATCTGGTGATGAACGCAGGGAGTCAATGAATGCAATCAGCACAAGAGCGATTACTGTAGAAGGTATATGTTCAGCACAGGACATCCTTCGGCTGAAATGATGACGATGATAATTCAATGTTGTTTTGCGACTTTATTTTTAGAACAATTCTATGGTTTTGGTATAAAACAAACAGCCGATTGGTTTTACAAGTAAATAGAAAATCGGTGCAAAGTATTTATTTAAAGTGTGAGAATGATAAAATACTTTTGATTATGTACGTGCTTTTCGCATGTCATTTTAGAAACAAGTATACCAGATAGGCAGTTCTTATTATTATATATAAACAGCAGTGTGTGTTCTGTATCCGTGGTAGCTATCGTATGGGTCGGGTGATCGAGTGGTTAGTAATGGCTACTTTATCACCATAGGTTTGGGTACGATTCCTACTCGAGGCAAACATTTGTGCACATGAACATTTCTATGTTCATCGTAATCCTGACAAGTTTTTGAAAAAACTCAGGTCATGAGAGAAAGGTGTGACTTTAAAGCTCCTGGGGCTGATAGCGCCGCGTTGGGCGTCCGCCAAGGCAATTTGCATCGCTACCCGTTTCGGAACATCGCCAAGTCTAGCCGAACAAAACCACAGAGAATTACCCTCCATTCCAATAATAATTAACACAAACATTTCGCAGTCGAGACGCACGGCGACGGACGTTATGGAGCTTATAAAGCATCGGCCACAGCTCGCAATTAAGAAACGACCGACGTGCGCATCTATTTAGGAACACGCGGAAGAGACGCACCGCTTGCAATGGTCCATCTCAGCCTGCTGCCGCGGCGTCGTCTCACAGAGCAGAGCCAAGCGGCCGCCAGTCTAATTTAATACCTTTGATATTCGAAATATCAATATTTTAAAGGAGCTTATGAAGTGCGTCGTTGCAGATACAGCCGGGCCTTCCGTGTTGGCAATCCTGACGTGCGCTAACGAACCGAGTTAAGCGAAATACATAATAAATCGTCAGTAGAAACATTTATCTATTCCCAGCAACACTGTTGCGACTCTACATGACGTAATTAGGTGTACAAATCATTGGAAAAATTATTCTTTTACGCTACAGAAACAATATTATCATTTATATAAAAAATGACGAAATAAATAATTGAGCAATATCTTGTCTATTTACAGCTTATAGGTGCTACGGGAGTGTTTATTTACGAGGTGGTAAAACGTTTGATGTTGCATTGGCTGTCGTCCACGCACGGTGCGACAAGCGACAACACAGACCGACATAATTACTCATAGATACCATCATGCAAACACCTTAACTATTGTCTATTTGCCAAAATGTTCATAAAGATTCACTTTTTATGGTCTTAGCTCCGATTCTATATTTAACTCTAAACATTGGTTTCAAGCACATCCCATGTACCTATTCCTATCTAACCCCTATCAATCTCGCAAAAGCAAAAGCAAATACTATAAATACAGTTTACATTGGACCTAATCAAGATTTTAGAATTTCAGAATAAATTATCCTTGAAGTCAAAACTTGGAATGACATGTAATTTAATTAGTTAATTTAGGTGCAGGAAGTATCTTTTTATATATGTACTGTAGAAAAAATATGCATAAATGCTCTTTTTGATCTACTTAAATTCAGGCTACCGAAATGCCATGAAGTAATGGAAGGTGAAATATATATATATATTTTTGTTACATTTTCGTGACAAAATTCACACCCATCTCCGGACAAGGTACTCGTCCTGTCCATCATCAACGAAAATTTCTAATAAGTTAATTAGGTTACGTTTAACCGTTAAAGTTCAAACAAGTATCCCATTCTTCAATTTTCTGTCGTTAAATAATCATATAAAGAATTAATCATATACATTCTGTGTACTAAGTATCGGGAATTTGTCAATAAAACAAAAAATACAAATTATTCATCTAAATTTATTTTATCGCCTTCAAAGTAGGCCCCATCGCTTGCAATACAACATCTCCACCGCTTCACCCAGTCTTCCATACATTTTTCATAGGCTATTTGCGGTATGGCCTTTAGCTCATTCAGCGAATTTTCTTTTATGGCTTCTATCGACTCAAAACGTTTTCCTCGAAGTGGTAATTTTAACTTGGGAAATAAAAAACGTCAGACGGAGCCATATCAGGTGAATACGGTGCTTGGTCGAGAACTTTTGTTGAATTTTTCGCTAAAAACTCTTTCACTATAATGGCTGTGTGTGATGGTGCATTATCATGGTGCAGCATCCATGAGTTGTGTTGCCACAAATCTGGACGTTTTCGGCGGATACTCTCACGCAAACGCTTCATGACGCCTAAATAATATTCTTTATTCACTGTTTCTCCCTCTGGAAGGAATTCGGAGTGAACCACACCACGGTAGTCAAAAAAAACTGTCAGCATCACCTTGATTTTGGAGCGACTTTGCCGCGGTTTTTTGGGTTTCGGCTCGTTTTCGAGACGCCATTCTGAAGACTGTTGGCTTGTTTGCATGTCGTACTCATAAACCCATGTCTCGTCGCCAGTTATTATACGTTTCATAAAGGTCGGATCCGTAGAAGCTCGGGAAACCATGTCTTCAGCGACATGCTTTCGCTGCGCTTTTTGAACAAAATTGAGCTCTTTTGGAACTAGTCGAGCGGCGACGCGTTTCATGCCTAAAATGTCAATGAGAATGTTGTGGACGGACTTAAAAGATATGTTCACCTCACTAGCCAACTCTCTCAGACTCATACGTCGATTTTCGAGCACTAGCTTCTTGATTCTGTCGATGTTTTCTCTGGTCGTAGCGGTTGAAGGTCTACCAGAACGAGGCAAGTCTACTACTACTTCTCGGCCTTCTTTAAAAGCCTTATACCATTCATAAGCCCTTGTTTTCGATATACACGATTCGCCGTAGGTATTTCGCAACATTTTTAGTGATTCACCACATGAAATATCATTTGAAACACAAAATTTAAGGCACACTCTTTGTTCAACAATATTTTCCATTGTAAAAATCGCCGAGGACTCAAAACTATGACCAACAAAAAGTGTAGTTTAAAACAAATTAAATGACAGATCCCGCTCAAATTTTGCGCGCTAAATCAGTACAGTGCTACCAACATGCAGTAAAAAAATTAGAACGACCTCTTTTACGCGGGTCTTTTTATTGACATATTCCCGATACTTTTTACACAGAGTAGTATTTTAATTTGTATTCGTAGATCGGACATTATTGCTACTATTTACACCAAGGAGATTCCATTTACGAAACTAAATCACGACAGCCTTGCGGAAATTGATTGTTTCTAATCCTATGTTTGTAAATCAAATACTTTCTTTTAGTTTGTGGAACCTTCAGTTACCTAATTTAAAAAGAGTATTTGGTGCATAAACGTAACAAAGAACATGACGCGAAAAGGCGCCAGACGAACCATTACCGATTATCGATATAATTGCTTCAATACACTCGATTTAGCTTCCAGCGTGAGCTCCGCATCTGTTCTACTGAAATAAAACATTAAATAGCCAAATTTATTCCAAAACAACATTACTCTAACTTCCTTTTACCGTACGTAAGATAAATATTAAGTACCTAACTATAAACAAATATACATGTCCTAAGCCGTTTATATGTTTAATAATGCATTTGTTTGACCCAACCTTAGATCATTAAATATATTAAATAGGTAGTCACTTCGTATTTTCGTAGACGTAGACCCGCTGTCACATAGTGTTGAAGTAACAATAGTTAATTGTAATAAATACTTTGTCGCTGTCATTTTATTTTTACATTATAAAATTTAAATTCATAATGATTGCTACATATACTATACACTTCTTTTATCTATTTAAAATGAATACAGTGCTGCAGCACTAGGCACGTCCGCTATCCAGTGTCGGTCTCCCTCCTCTTTAAGAACATTTTCTACGTCAATGCACTGCTCGATGAGTAGAGTAGCGTCTGTAGGTAGTCATCTATGCCCTGATATATTTTTATTTGTGTTTCTCTTCGTTTGCTATCATCAAGCGTACATTAGGATATTAAGATTTTTTGCTATATGCCTAATTGCCATCCTAACATTGTTTGATGTTAAGAGGGAGTTATCGTAGTTTATGAACGCTTGCTACAGTGGAAGCAAAGTCACATGTTACCGACCTTTTGAGAATCTCTTCACGCCTTTTGAAGAATCTCATGGTGTAGTTCTTTGGGAAAACGTTGGCGTGGGGTTTATTGCACAATTTAAGTATATATTAGGGGAAGAAAACCTCTCTGGAATGAAAAATTCACGCGACAATTGTGATTTCAATGTATAATAATGAGTTCTGTCGGTGGGGCACAGTGCGGTTGTAGCAGGAGGCTGGAAGAAACATAATTTCAAACACCATTGATCACAACCTATTGTTCAATACAAGGCCAAAAATACGGACTGGGGAATCCAGATGCTCCCCCCAGTGAGACCAATAAGAATTCCATGTTCGGTTAGACTTTATACTTCCATAGCGAAAGTCTAAAGTCCTTCAAAGAATTGAGGACCGTAGCTAGTAAATGGGATTTTCTTAGCAAATGCCGCAGGACGCAGGGTCTCGTGTTAGAGGGGTTGAATTGGATAAAATTGAATTACCTCCAGATACTCTATTCAGAATACTCTCAATTTCCGGCACAAGTTATTCACGGCTTTATTCTACATAGGAACGATCTCGGGTACGGTCATCCTTATAACCATGTATACCTACCAATAATTGTCAACATATCATTTAAACAGTAGAAACAGAGTCCGCGACAAAATAGGGACTATGGGACAACGAAAGAACATAATAATACTTTTCGGTGCATCTTTATTTATAGCGTATTATTCAACTTGAAGTTCGTGCGATGGCTTATTATAATTGCACCACGCTGTGGCTGTAGGTACTGTCAGTAACGAGCCTATTATTCTATCTTCCTTTGGTCTAAATTAATTATTTTCGATTCCTCATTTTTGGTTAGAAGATGTGTTCCATGATGAAAATATAGTGATTTAGCTTGGATATATATGTCTATTATCGAATATATTTCATTGAGAAAGTTAGGTAAAGTAGATCTTTTACGTAATTCCTGAAGAACATCAACAATCCCAGAATAAAAAATAGCCATAATGTAAATTTTAGATGTATGCTATTTTTGTGTAAAATTCATTAAATTCAAATTTGGTATAATATAGACAAGGTGGTTGCCTTTGGCGAGATTGGTTTTATTAAATTTTTCGAAGACCAGACCACCAGAGACAAGACACCAGCTTGACCTTCTCCTCTAAGTGATTTCGATATTGCACCTCACTGGAGATCTCGACGCCAAGCATTCTAATACCTTTCGTGACGGTAAGAGGTGTGTTCTGGAATTTACTAATGACATTTTTTTAAAACCTCCAGTTTTTGCCGTTCCAGTGTATGACGATGAACTCCCAGTCATCGGCGAGCTGTGAGATTGTCAAACGTGGCTGCTGGCATAATGTTGAACAGCTCCTCAGAACACAACCCATTATACAATCGGTAGAACACGCAAGGGAGGCAAAATTTCTTCTCAAACTCAAGGGCTTAATACTGTGTGAGTTCTGGATCATCGACTATCCTCACCGCTCGTCTCAGCACAAAGTCGCAAGCTAGTATTCAGGTGCTCCCGCCCAAAGGTGGCTACAGTACTCCATATGCGGTCTGACTTGGGATTTATATAACATAGTCTTTCTTAGCCCTGAGCTGAAGTACTGTTTGGCTCTGTTAAGCACACCGAGTTTTGTTGGACGCCAGCTTGACCTCCTCCAGGTGACCTCGAAACTGAACATGGCTGGAGATCTCTCGAAACCGAGAATCCCAATACTGTTAGCAATTGTGAACGACGAATTCTGGGATTGGGGAACCACAGCAAATGTGGTTTTCTTGACGGTGAACGCGCAGACTTGTGTCTTGGTAGGGTTGAATTGGACCAAGTTCAATCGCCCCCAGTCAGATATTTTACACAGAGTACCCTTTATTTCAGACACATGTCTAACGCGGCTTTCCTCCACAAGGGAAAAACCTGAGCTCATTCCACAGCTTGAGAGTTCTCGGTAGAAAACATCTCTGGAACCGCACAGTACGTGACCATTCAGGTTCCAGCGTGTATGGGTGAACTGTACGGGTGAAAGGTCTAGCACCGTCTATAGGTACAATAAGTGTCCCCGGTGCTGTTGTTCGCATAGCAATGCATGTCATTGACGTGCAGCAGAAACAGCCTCAGCAGAATCAGAGCCCTGTGGGAAGCCAGGATTGATATTCATGCTATCGGAGCAACTACCGTCTGCCACTGCTGTTATGCGTCTGCTGGATAAGAAGCTGGCGACCCATTTACACAAACTCTCGGGCAGCCCGTACGATGGTAACTTCGATAGAAGACTCCGAAGCCAGACCCAATCGAACGCCTTTGCCATATCTAGGCTAACAGCTAATGCCTCACCATTCTCAATCGCCGAGGCACAGCGGTGTGTAACATATACTAGTAGATCACCAGTCGAACGTCCGTGGCGAAAGCCGTATTGACGGTCGCTGACCAAGTCGTGATCCTCTAAGTATGCCAGGAGTTGTGTGCTTATCACACGCTCATCCCCTTGGAGAGTAGAGAGATAGGCCTGTAATTTGATGGATCTCATCTATCGCCCTTTTAGGGCACCGTGTGCACAATAGCTGTCTTCCACAAAGACGGGACCAGTTGATCATGAATGCACGAAAAGGCGCGTCTTCACAAAACACAACGCAGGAGCACAAAGCTTTAGCATCAAAGCTGGTATGTCATCAGGCCCTCTCGACTTATGAATGTCGAGGGAGAGCAACGCACGCCGGATATCTCGCTGGGTAATTGAGATTTCCGGCATTGCGCTAATGCACCTCGGGATGGTAGGTGGCACAGCTCCGCCGTCATTCAAAGTCGAATTAGAGGCAAAGAGATTACCCAGTAAATCTGCTTTCTCTTTAGCACTATAGGCCAGAACTGCCATCCGGTTTTTACAATGGTGGCATGGGCGACTGACAAAAGTTTCCATCAGCAGCTTTAGTGAGCGACCAGAAAGCACGGCTCCCAGACGGAAGGCTCACAAGCCGCTCACCAACTCTACCGATGAAATCAAATTTTACTCTGGTAATTACCGTTGCTGGATCTCGAGGCAGCATTCAGTTTGTATTTCAAAACAGAGACATCTGTATTCCCATTAGCATTAGAAACCAGCAAAGTCATGAGCAGCACTCGCCGCGGAATCACTGGATCGACAGCCAAGCCATTCGGTGTGATGGGCATTAAAGTCTCTCAAAATCACTAATTCCGCGGAGGGATACTGGAACTTTGTCAGTCGCCATTTGCAGGTGCTTAAATAAACGATCTGTAAAGGTACGCTTAGATTCGGTTGTGGCCGCCATGATCAACGCGCACCCATAATAAGTGTTCGAGTTTGTACCCGGGGTAATGTGAGTATTTGTGTGTCCGTGACGAGATGAAGGGTCGGCCGAGTGGTCTCCAGATATAGAATATTTATTTATGTATCCTAATATACATTTTTGTTTATTAATTATAACAAACTATGCCTATGCCTTTGTAACTTTTCAGTAGGCATAGGTATTTATCGTAGTTTTAGTTTTTAACTTACATTTTTTATTGATTAAATATGTACAAAAACTCAAACGCTATAATTTTTTTAACGTGGCACCTTAATATTTATGTATTTACCTAAATTACTATTATATGAGTGTGGCTAAAACTATATGATAACATCGATCACTACTCTTATTTTAACATTCGTGTGGCATAATTTATCTCGCCTACTTTGGTTTTTGAACGCAAGCTGGTGGTTTTAATAACCTATCTTATGTAACAGTATTATAAACTACTCGTACTATTATATGCATACCTGTCTCAACACTAAATATCAGTTGTTGTATTTTGTTATCTTCTCTGACCTCTTGAACTTTAGACTGAAATTAATATCTATAGCAGTATCATGGAAGAAATGTGATTTGATTTACATTGTAATAATTTGATAAGAATTCACAGAGAGATTTTTAATTGGTAATTAACGATCTTACTTTTGCCAGAGAGTCTAAAATGCCATTTTAGGCGAGTCAGTTTATGAATTGGTAACTTGATCAAATCAAGATGCAGGAATATTAAAATTTAATGCATTACAATGAAGTTATCATTTAGATAACTTCATTGTAGTCCATTCAATTTAATGATTTCGTAACAAATAAGTGAAAGTGGTATAAATGTACAGATAGAACGATCGTATTAAGCGATCTCAGTATAATTTACCTAAACGTTTATCATAGGGTCTTTTTTTGATGATGTCTTGCTTAACTATGAATAGCAGACCAGGTAGTTAAACCTTATTCATGGTCTACACATAAAGATAATCAGGGACAACCTGAACTGACGTGTAGGATATCGAAGAAGAAATACATTGAGCGGATCATTAAGCTTAGTCACAATGTAGCGCCTAGTGATCATATACTTGTGATCTCTTGTTTTCTGATAATGCTAGCTAAATATTTTTATGTACACACACATTACAGCTTTATGAGGCTGTATTTGTTCGCTAGAATCTCGTGTTTCATTTTATACTACGTCGGGAGGCATACAAGCATACGGCTCACCTGATGTAAAGCGGGTACCGTAGCCTATTTACGCTTGTGATATATTAATTATCACTCGCGCGATGCCTCCTCTACTGCTTACACAGCAATTCCTTGGGAGCTTACTGGTGACCTCACTCACCCGCAGGAACACAACAACTCTCAGGGGAGTTGTTATTTGGCTGCGGTTTTCTGTAAGGTAGAGGTACTTCTTCTGACGGGCTGCTTTGATGCGCCCTACCTCTCATAAAACATCCAGACCAAGACAAACAGCCATATTCATGCACACAATTGTTTTGCCTTGTGTGGGAATCGAACCCACGAGCGTTGGTTTCAAAGTCGCGTCATTCACGACTGAGCCACCGAGCTCGTGTTCTTTTATACTAATAATGTGGCACAAACTGCAAGCTAGTTGGATAGAATATAATTTAATATTTTATAATTTCTGTTGGTCTCTTTGAACGTAGTTCTAATGAATGTTGACCATTTCATATGATATGTACGAGTACGTACATATCATATGAAATGGTCAACATTCATTAGAACTGTATAATACTGTACAGCTAATAGATAACAGCCTGATTTACATTATTAGTTAAGTTTTTTTCCATTCGTTCAAGAAGACTCTCTTGTAAAACGAGCATGCCTATTGTAATTTTCACGCGCGAATGAAGTCTCTGGTTAATAAATTGTATTAAAGAGAAACATTTTTACATGTATTTCATAAAGTTCAAAATCATATATAACTGAACAAAGAGCTGAACGCAATAAAAAAGTTCAATGATCAATGACGCTTCTTTAATTCAAATTTATGTTTGAATTAAATAATATAAATGAAGTCACTACGTGGTCCATTGGTGGCAACTTTGTTTACTTCCTGGTGGTATTCAAAGGGATTTCTTGAAAATTCTTTGAGTGACTAAACATGCTAAGAATGAGAATCTGCATGCAAAATTACCGGGTTTCTAGATTTAGCATCGATTTGAGGTGCACGTTTATATTTAACAGGCCAGTAATTCAGCCAGTAACTTTCTTCTTTTAATACTTATCTATGTATAAGGATTTGTTAAGGTAAGTGGCTTAAAAAGTAAAGACCCTTTTCGCATACCACCACCAGTACGTATGATATTATCTGAATCATTTTCCTGGTTTTATCATGTTTTATCATTACGCAGTGACGGCAGGTTTAATGTGATCACGATAAGATAGTGGCTATCATGACGACAATGTTTTCAGCACTAAGAGTTATGGTAAGTAAATAAAGTTTACAAAATTAACTGAGATGAAAAACCCAAGCGTCTAAGAATCATCTCCGGAGGTAAACTTCCACAGCGATTGCTCCTGTACCGTTTGCTTCCATCGGCTCCCGCGATCTTCTCAATATCGTCGGTCCGTCATGTAGGGGGACGTCCTACACAACGATTTCCGGTTCGTGGTCGCTATACGAGAACCTTTCGGGCCCAATGTAACCGGTTCTCCGAGCTGTATGTCCTGCACGTTGGCACTTCAGCTTACTGATCCTTACAGTCACGTCGGTAAATCCAGTTCGGCTACGGATGTGTTCATTTACTGAATCTATCTTGCAGAGAAAATTCAAGGGTAACTCTCCTGTCGCTCGCGGCGTAGCCTTGAGCTTCCGTACGAGACTCATTGAAAGAGACCACGTTTCTATGCCCGTACGTCTTCACCGGCAACACATACTGGAGGAAAACTTTTAATTTAAGCCATTGAGGTATTTTGGACGAGAAAATAATTCGCAATTTTCCACTGCTGCCTCTATAAGAGACGTTAGATTCGACGAAAAACCTCTTTCCCGAAGTTGGGCCTACCTAGCTGGATCGTTGGTCCTAGGTCATCGTCAACTGTTAAAACGGAGCTCCCAACTGAAACTGGAGTGGGTAAACATGTAACATTCGACATAATCTTCTTTCTGTCCATGTTTATCTTAAGAGTCACTCGTTGGGGTGCTATGTAGAGATCTTCGAGCATTGTGCTCAAGTCTTTCAGCTTGTGTGCAGTGCCAAATGATATAATTATCAAAGTTATTTATTTTTATTGTTTTATGTTGTTTTTATAAATATGATAATAATTACAGTAAGTACAAGTCCAGCTTAACAATTTGATATTTGTACCGTTCCTACTCCGTACGCAATAAGAGTTACAATCGCACTTTGAGTGTAAAATGTGATCTACTCTTAGTTGTATAAGTACTATATACGATTAGGAGAAGGCATAGTAAACCCTGATTGAGATTAATTGCACCGACAATTATTTATGATAATATTAAACCATTGAATTGTATGTGGGTATTATAAACTTGCGTACATTTTAAGTTAAGTAGGTAGATAGAATTACCAATTTTAGGACGTCACTTGCACCATTTCATCAAAATTCAGGATGTTTGCTATTTAGATAAAGAATAGCTCCCTTAACTGTATCCAAGGAATGGGTAGGCTGTAGTAACTGAAAAATGTTGAATCCTGCCTGACCCTTACAGACACAAAATATAGGTGAATCAAAGCTATACAGGTAGGTAACTTACCTGTATTTCTTGTTCTACTATATTATACGATATTACTGTGACTGCGAACTCTTAAAAGTTAGTTATATTGAAGTTTATAAAGATGTAAAATTTTATGTTTTCGTAATAGTTAATTAAGGCAGCTCCTTTGTTAACAATCATAATACTTACTTAATTATAAGGTCTAAATTGATAAAAATAATAAAATGTAAGTAGGTAATTGATTAAAAATAGAAGAGTATCTTATATTATAATGTTTATATAGAATAAACACACAGGTATGAAGTCTTTGATGCCTTACAACTGCTGACCGATGTAATTATTTACAATCCCACACAGGTTCATTGGTAGTAATACTGTGCGTAAGGCTATAGTTACAACTTCACAGACATTAGCTAACTTGCCTACCTTTATTACTTTACCATATAATGAGTAATTACTAGTAAATCCCGTAAATAAAAAACAATCAAGGTAGATATGTCGTTTTGGTGAAGACCAGTTTTCTTTCTTATTCTGAAAACTGTGTTAAGAAGTTTCAAATAATACGCTACCTACGTGCTACTACCAAGCAACCCACTATCGTTGTATACAATTCTTCTCCTGATACTTGCATGCTAACCTGTGCTAGTTTAATTAGCATTTCGTTAAACAAAGGTCTTAGATAATAAAATTGTGTTTGCTTTTGACTGGAAAACAAAAACTGACTATCACGATCATCATTTTAGTTTATGTAGGTAAGTATCTGTCGCTTTAAGTACCTATTTATCTTATCCAAAAATTAAAGTTATTTTATATATTGTGATGATTGCAAAGCAAATGATGTATGTAGTAGAACTTACTTGAGATAATAAATTTGTCCTTCGGGTGTGCGAGCTTGTTCCCAACCAGGTGGGAGAGGACCAAGATCATCCGGAAGGTGTGATGTGACATCATAGGATCTCTGTTTTGCGTGTTGGTGGAGCAGTGGAGATGGTTGATTTTGTTGGCCAGCTGCATAAGTCTGTTGTAAACTGGCTGGTGAAGAGTGTGCTCGGGAGTGCGACACCGGTGAGGCGCCAGTCGCGGATGACGATCCGAACGCCGAGTCAGCCGAGTTTTCTCGCGAGTGAGATACAGATGGCGACTTGGAACCGGTCGACGGCGGGTTAAAGAACGACTTTGGAAGCTGTCGCATACGTAGAGGCACCTGTAGCGGCCGTTTTGAGTCCGGCTTAAGCACTGTGTCGAACAATGACTGTAGAACCGAGTCAGAATCCTGGTCCACGCGGAGGACCAGGTTCGATTTCTGTTCACCGTCCGAGTTGAGAGCCATTCCTAATTATGTCGGAACGAAGAAATCTCGAAACCGACCTGGCCCACCGCAGTGACACAACACTAGCACGCGACGGGTTGGCGCGGCGCCACCCGACGTTCTTACAATATAGCGCTCGTTGCGCGACTGTGAGTGACGGCACTGACGCATGCCCCGCCCGCACCGCGCAAGGCTCCCTGCCCACGCGCACCCGCCGCGCCACCCGCGCTCCACAGACCGGTCTTCGAGAACCGTACCCCTCACCCCGCCATACTTACCCACTCAATAACAATCTTTTCAACTCTCCTTGGACTGGACTCCAAAACTACAAACAACACACATCACACAATAAAATATATACTTACACTTACAACCAAGTGTGTTATCGAAGATAATACGTATTTTAGTTTTCCGATAATGACTTATAGTGTTGATAGTATTATTATTAATTATCTACTTATACATATACCTATTCACATAAAAGTAAAGTCTTCTTAAGTCACCGGTGCTGGATATCCTAATCTAAAGAATTCCGTGAGAAATAAGTACAGTTTTACAGATAGGTGCCATTTCTAATCATCTTTAAAAATAAAATGTAATCTTTTATATTTTTTAATAAGAACGTAATAAATCTTCATATCATAACTATCTCAATCTATGCTATTTTAGTTTAGTAACTTCAAGTTGCTTGTTCCTATTATACAGTAATCTATAACATGGGTATTATGGTTGTGTAGGACACACCCCACAATTTTCTCGTGTCAATATCTAACAGGTCCTTTTACAGCCATCTATATCTTATAATACCTAATTAGAGCTAAGAATTTTTCAGGCAATAAAATTTTGCTTTCATAACAAACCAATTCAGAAATATTTTTGAAAGACAAATTTTTTGATTGACAAATTATAAATCAAGACATACATAGACTAGGGTTGCCAACCTACTATAATATATAGTATTGTACTATATTTCGGATCTGCGTACTATATACTGTTGAAGAAATATATAGTACCCAAAAGTATGTAATATATGTATTTTGAACACCGAAATCTAACAAACAAATACCTGCTACGGAGGGTGGCAACTTTACTCAGGATTTTTTCACTCAGTGCCATATTTACTCAAAATTTGGGTGTACGTGCAACTTTGATGAGTTGAAACTGTATTCATTTTTTTCTTTACTCAAAGGCACTGTAGGCAACTGTAGTTATACTATCGATGGTAAGACATAGAGTGCTAGTAAAAAGAATTAATGTGCAGTCGTTCAATTATCATGTGGCGAACTTAATCTTAAAAACTTAGTCAATAATGTCAAATTGACAACGTTAAACGAATTTTTGGTCTGCTTTATTTTCGTTTTGAGATTTTGGTAATTATTTTCAATTTGTGTTGTTCTTTCTTTTGACAAGTTGAAGTCGTAAATAAATTAGTTATGGAAAGTGGTAGCGATAACGAAAATGCCGACTAAAAAGCGAAAAACACGAAAGACTTTAAAAATAAAAACCTAATTGGGAAATAGTGTATGACTGGATTACTAAAGATCCCCAAAATATCTGTAATGTAAAAAAATGTTGATAAATATTTAGACTATCTTCATAAATGGTTTGATTTTCGTGAAAGCAATTTTATGGTTATGCAAAATCCAGAAATTTTATTTAAAATAGGAGGTTTCATTTAAGAGGGCGTATAAAGCTTAATAGCGCCCTCATTTTGTTCTTATTAATAACACTGAATTTAAGACCAATTCCAGATAAACGCTCAATACTGGCACTGTAGAGCCATATTTATGTTTCATTGAGAAATATTCTGTGTAATAATTTAATAATAATAATTTATTTCATATATAACAACAGCACATTATAACTACTTATATTAATTATTCACATACTGTACTATAATAGTAATAATACAGCACAGCTAAGTGCACGTCAAGCATAACACATTGACCCTTATGCTGTTCTTATGCAGCATACAATAAGAGTTACAAACACCCCTCGAGTATAAAGCATGACCTGCTCCCAGCCGTACTACAAGGATTACGAAATACGATGTAATTATAGTTATTTAATTCGGTGTGTGTCATCTGAATTAGTATGATTATTATTATTTTTTATTTGGGACTCGGCATGTGACATCCAGGGCCTACTTGATGGACTGCAGAACACTGGTGTCCAGGAATAGAAACCACGAAATACCATGCACTTCATGTCGTCTCGTGGCGTCTACTATACCGGCCTGAAGGTGCCTCTTTATATTCCTCTTAAAGAACCCAATGTCGAACATGTGTGGAGCCGGAAACACATCGGCGGGAAGTCTATTCCACCGGTCAGCAGTTCGGCACAAAAAGGATTGACTAAACCTTTTTGTGCGAGGCAATGGGATAATATTCTCGACTGTGTGAGAATGTGCACGCTGTGATGGACGGTAGTTCCGGTAATATGAAAATAGTATTATGATAATACTGTATCTCAAATGGCACAATCCTTACCAGGTGTAACATAGAGAGAGACCTAGGATACTGAAAATAAAATTTGAATTAAGGCTTAAAAATTATGCATCAGCTTTGTCCGAGAGTAGTGCACAACCAATATCTTTTACATGCAATTTGATCCAACCTGCTTTGTGTGCTTCCGCCACCAATTAGTTCATGCGGCCTAGCGCCGGCCGGCACCCACCCACTACTGTTAGTACGTGCTACATGCCGACGCTGCCATGGCTGCTCCGGTAGTCTCTCAGAGACTACCGGACGGTAAATTTGACTTTCGCAAAATAACGCCTGAATCTATTAACAACCAATATCAACAAATTCGCTATATGTATTTATTATATATTCTATGTACATAAGTACAATAAGTCATATTTTTGATTATTGCTAAAAGTGGTCAAATAAGCAATAATTAAAATTTTAGTTTTACCTAAATAACAAATGCAAGACATGTTTAAAAAAAACATATATATATATATATATATGTATATATATATATATATATATGACCAATTAAAAAAAAAACCCATTGGTCTCAAATTCAGCGTAACAACGCTGAATTAAAATAAAATGACGGCGTCACTTAGCTTTATGACTACGCCCTCTTAATGACTGCGAGACAATATTCTAAGTTCTAAATTTGCAAGATTAAAAATGGCAACATATTCTAAAAAATACTGAAAATAACTTACTAAATTTCTTCTAAGTAATTTCATTCCCGCTCTCTATTCCCGCCATTTTGGCATTCACAGAAAGGATATTTTCGGTTATGAATTCGAAGTAGCGAGAAGAAAGAAACAAAAAAGGTATCTCGTTAATAAAAAAAGAGCTGTTGATTTTTATTGGTTGAAAAATATTGTACAAAGTAAATTTTTGATTATTGAAGTTATACTTCTTTAGGCGCGTTATGAAAAAATTATGAGAGTGAAATTTTAAGATGAGCGCGCATCACTGTAACACAAAAGTAACAGGTTGAAGCTGCTAAATGTTTCACGGTATTGCTGGTAGATCAGTCAAGTCGTCATTAAGTCAAGTCGTTAGGTCAATCAAGAGAGGACTGTCAAAATTACATGTCGCATTTTCTTGATCAGAAGTCCCAAAGTTTCTACAGCAATGGCATCACGTCACTATCTACAAAATGGCAACAAGTTATCGAATAAAATGACACATTTAAGAGAGGCAGGGCGCATCAAAGCAGCCCGTCTGGGTAAATAACTCCACCTCACACCGCTTTAGATCAGGTGGGCCGTATGCTTGTGTACTTCCCGACGATGTATAAAAAAATTGTCTGTTTCTGCTCGCTGCATATGCGGCGTGGTTGAGCTTACTACCCAGCTTATTTATGTGGAGGGCGCACTGCTATATTATTGCAATTTCAATAAATAGTAACAAATTTTAGTATAGATATTATTGTCAACCAGAACTTCTGTATTGGCAGAAGCCACATTTATTATAAACCATTTAGTTTTTTGTTGTTACAATGTCAATAATATTTATTAAATTTCCATAGTTTAGAAGACATCTGATGATACCAATACCAATACCAATGCCCCTTACGCATTGGTATGACAGATCTAAAAATTATGAGTCTGTTTGTAGTTCAATAATTTTCGCCAGGTTGTCCATTCCAGTAATTCACTTTATAGATGATTATTAAAAATCGTACGATGCGCGATGGCCGGCGCCGCGCGGCGCCCGGCGACAAATAGGTAATTTTTTTTTGTATGTATTTTAATATTTAGAACATTGTATTTTATGTGTTATAAATAACTGGTGGACAAATAACAAATTACTTTAATATGCTTTTAAGATGCGATACTGGGAATCCTCATTTATTTTTTAAATAGATGGAGATTATAAGCGTTGTTATGTGGCAACATCGTATTGTTAAACATGTCATACCTCAGAGGAAGTATATACCTAGAGGTGACAAGCAAATAATAATACCAAGATAGAACGTGATAGATGTATACAGTTCCCGATAAGAAGGAAAGAGACAAATAAAATATTTTTTGTCTCTGTCATAGTATCACTATTTTGTGTTTGCCACAAAAACAAATTCGTGGCAAACAATCATTTCGTTCCTTGTAGTACAACAAATTGTTTGCATAAATTACTAAATATAAGCGAAATATTAGTGCATATTTGTGTTCCTTTGCTTGTTTGGGATTGTCTTTTTACTTTAACAATGGTACCTACGTTGCTGTGTAAAAGGCTGCAAAAGCCTCAGTTAGCAAAAATACGAAAACATAACCTTTCATTCGTAAGTATAAAGTTTTAATAGTTGTTATCAAATATTTTGCGAAAATTAGATTCACATGTAGTTTTTAAATAAATTGTTTGTATAATAACGTAAAAACAATGAAAATATCGGTTTAATTTACAAAAAGTATTTCTAGTAAAAACCGCCTAAATCTTTAAGGTTGTCTGTGGTTAATACGTCAGCCATTTTCTGTTGTATTTTCAATTTATCAGCGTTTAGCGTTTTAGGGGTACCAGTATGTAGTGTGGGAAAACACCCCGAAATTATGGGTAAATTATATGGGTACAGACACCTTTTTTTTTAACTTCTTACTTTTCATAGACTTCTTTGTTTATAATTTTTCGTCAAAATGTATTTATTTATTTTTAAATTAAACATGCTAACATGTTTAATCTTAATGTATGTTTATTTTTTAGATTTCCTAAAGTCGTCAGTGTGCGTAATGCATGGATTTTTGCTACTGGACTACAACAGAATTGGGAGCCGAGTACAGTCGCATATGTTCCAAACATTTTAAAGACCACTGCTTTCGGAAGAAGTTTATTTGGATAAGTCGTCAGTTTCAAGATCCACCATACACGTAAGTTAACATTTATTAACCTGGTTCGTCAACATTTGATTTGTTGACGAACCAGGTGTTCCTCTGGCAATGCAAGCTTGCGCAATCTCAACTGATCTATATTGTTTTTATTTATTTATTTACACGATACAGTTACGTAGTACAAATTATTATGTTCGCCAAACTGTTATAACAGTTCGTTGGCGAGTATATATGATGATAGGTATTAAAAAAAAAAGGAACTAAATTAGATTATTTATATGTCTGCCTGTTCGTCTGCTAGTCTGTCTTAGAAAGTTTCACGTACAGACTTGAAATTTTACATAGTTACATTTTAGTCGTAGAAGCGTATAATTGAAGTACAAAAACATATGAAAATATTCCAACGATTCCAACAATCCGTAATTGAGTAGTTTCGTGACATATCTTCTAACCCGTACTCCAGTAATGAAGTGAGTATGGGTTGATTATATTTATACATGTAATTGTGAAAGATACGGAGCGTAGTCGTGTAGATTATTCTATACTAATTATTTATACCACGTTAATCAAGTTAATCACGCACACACACATGCTTTTGTGTCAACACATAAATGTTAATCAAGCATTTTATATTGTCTGAATTTGTAAACTTTTAAATATGTAAAGCTCAATTAAATTATAGTATTGACAGTAGTTTTAATATAATGTTAGTACTAGGCTGTCGATATTACATGCTAATAATGCGTTACAAAATTAAAATTGTCTTATTTTCCAGACCGATTATCCAGGGCTTCCAATAGCGACGGACACTACATTAACACCATGAAAATTAAAGCTTACTTTTGAATTGAGACTGAAAACATTACTGGCTGAGTCACGCAAGAAGAAATTTGCTATATTAACGTCAAAAACTAAACGACTTGAAATAAAAATGCTGAACTATCTGTCATTATAAGGAATTTTAATGTAATCGATGTATAGATGATAGATATCATTATACAAGTTAGAGGAAAATAGTGAACTAGGGAATTAGGGACCGTAGCAGTTTACCACCTTTTGAGTACAATATGTGAAAGGATAATCCTGGATCAATTGTAGCTTTAGTTTAAGTCTAATGAAAACCATGATGCGCTATACAAAATGTTTGCAACAAAGATTGTTTACCTTTGTTTAATATTTACACTTAAATCATCCCTGGCACTAATTCTTTTTTACATGACAATTATTGAAAATTTTTATACAAATGTTTAATTTTAAGAAGGAATAATCCGCATTTATTGTGTAAATAAGATTTAACTAAAAACCGTGTATGTAAATGTGGCCATGAATATTCGACGGCTGTTTCATTCGCACGATATTTATATAAATACACGATGTAGAAAAATCGATCTAATAACATTGAATTCAAAAATAAAAATATATGAAAAAATAAACATTAATATGTTTGTAAGGCACGAATATTTTTATTTACAAATTGTCTATAAAGTGTTTTTTATCTTTTATCTCATATCTATGCCTATATTTAGTATCATGTCATTGCTTGTATTTTAAAATATATGTCTAAAATAGAAAAATATATTGTTTAATTTATATAACTCTGCTAGGTTTGACCAATCTCCTATCCTTATTCCAATGATTTCACAGATCTTACTGAAACTAACTCAGGCTGACTATTAATTAATAGATCTATACAGTAACTCGATTTGCGAAAAAAATAAACTATTCTAATAATATTAAAGTGCAAATATGTTTGTTGATCTATTCAGATACTGTAGTTTTCATACGTATGTAAATATTAACTTTTATTACTTTGTGTGTAGAAATGGCTGTATCGACTTATTCGATTTTTTTACATTGCTAATATCATAGTATGAGTATATTATTATAGCACACAATACACATTCTATGCAAGTTTCTGGTAAACTGTTATCTGGGTACATTGTAAATTTCAAATTGCTGAAACGCATTATGTAGTGGGGTAAATTTTCCACAGTCTGGTAACCTTGTTATTGAATGTACTTTTGTTGCCGTCCCTTACGGGCGTACGCGTTTGTCAACTCTAGGTATATACTTCCTCTGAGTGTCATACCTACGGTATTCTTCTTTTGGTTAACTCCGCGGACATTAACTAACACCATCATGGTGTTAACTGTTAATGTCCGCGGAGTTACCCCAAAGAAGAATTCCCTATGACATACACCATCTTTTTATTACAAAAGAGAGCCATAAGAGCTATCTACAAACTTGGTCCCCGGGAGAGCCTTAGAGAAAAATTCAAAGTACTAAATATTTGAACAGTCATCGCAATATATCTATGAAAATCAGATGAAAATCTTTTGTATGTCCATAAAAACATATACTCATCTTGTATAAAGAGTGATACTCATAACATAAATACTAGATATAAGCATAATCTTGTGTTACATACAAGCCGTCACCACAAAATAAGTAATTCTTTTATGGGGCAATGGGCAAATCAATAAATAAATTTAAAACTACTATTAACTTAAGACAACACTGTTTTTACAATTCTACATACCTACTTCCTCTAAGGTTTTTATCGTACGAAAATTTTAATCGTACGGTACGCCAGTACGCCTCATACGCTAAAACCTCAGAGGAGGTAAGTATATTATAATCTTTGATTATAAAGTACTCTGGGCATATACTTCCTCTGAGGGTAAAACTAATGAATTATACCTACAAGAAATGTTCTATCCATGTCATTCGTTCGCCGCGTGTCGCAGTGGCTGTGTTGTGACGCAACGCCACGCGCATCTCTTTGCCATCGCAGTGGATTCGTACACGAGTTTGCGCAATAGTGTCGTTGTTGGTATACCATTGTGAAAATATCAATAAAAATGAAGTATAACAACAAAACCCCACATCGCTATCTCCCTACGCGCATGCGTTATCATGCATTAGAGAGACAAGTGGAAAAATCATTAAGTACATTATACTTCATAGTAGTTGGCTATGTGAAAAGTTACTATTGGGAGGATGGCAGAAAATTTAAAACGCATCTTTGAGAGACGCTGTAGGTTATGTGCTGAAGAGCAAGAAGTCACCATAATGATATTCAGCGCTGAAGCTGAAGCCATGTTACTCCAGAAAAAACTCAATAGTTACTTATTGATTGAGGTAAATTATTGTTTTGTTGTATCGATTGAAGAAGTAATTTCACAAACTACCATTCATTCATTCTAAAAATGTTTGCAGGTTGAAGAAGATGATAAATTACCTAAGTATGTTTGTATCCAATGTTGCTCTAAGTTGCAAACTGTGTGTGACTTTATAGATAAAGCTCGAAATGCACAGAAAACTCTGCTTCATCATAGTTTAGTTTTGAATGAGTTAGATGAGAATATACTATCAAACATCAAAATAGAAAGAAATTCTGACTCAGAGGAGAATGTTGATGAATCTAAATTTACTGAAATGGAAGTGAGCGTTGACCCTATGATGGTTTTACAAAATTCTGAAGAATCTATGTCGCCCGAGCCAGAGTCTAAGGTTCCTTTTACCACTGAAGATGTAACCCATATGCATAGTGTTGATCAAGATGTCACTATAAAGTTAATAAGGAAAAATGATGTAATTGCTGAATATTCCACTGAGCTCAAAGGTTCAAAGCCATTCCCATGTGTAACATGTAAAAGGAGTTTTTTTACAGAACTAGCTCTTAAAAATCACTCATGGGTACACTCTAAGGATCAAGATGATAAACCCTTCAGATGCAGCTCATGTAAAGAGGGGTTTGATTATAAATGTGATTTGATAACCCATTTGAAAAAACATAAAATTAATGGTTTATGCCAGTTGTGTGGACGATGGTAAGTTTTAACTTTCCTTAACTTTTTTATATCACTAATGTTATGATACCTAGCATGTCTGATAACAAGCAGTATCCTATACTTTAGCCTATGGATGGTTGCAACTGGCAACGCATAAGTGACATCCTGGTATTGCAAAAAGTATTTAAGAAAAATTGACTTGTTAATAGTTCATTAACCCGTCAAGCTCTGAGCGGTTTGATCAAACCTTGTGCATTAGGGCAACTGGTATATAATGGAGCCGGACGCCTTAATGGTCATGTATACAATGGATGGTGGGGCTTTCTCTATAATAGACAAATTATTATGCTCAGTAATAAAAACAAAATCACTGCGATCATCTCTTAGTTTTTGTCAACCCTTTAATAATTTGCAAAATTATAGAATCATTAAGTTTATTGATATTATTATATATCTATAATGAAATAAATATGTACATTTTAAATACAAAAATATATAACATAGATAAACATTATAGGCTTAACAGGTAAATAAAATACTTTAAGTGTCAGTTGAAATTAAATAGAGAGTTGAAGGGATAGAGAAAAGTTAATTTGCAAATTCAAAATGCAAACAGTCCAGTGATATTGAATAAGACATCAATGTCAACTACATATCTCAGCGTCTTAGGTCAAGTAGTGTGAGATAGCTGGTGTCATTTGTAATTTTAAAATCCTGGTAACCTCTTCGAAGTGATTTAATCATGAACATGCAAAAAATAAAAAGCAATCTTTTTCTATATGTTTAGGGTGTACATAAGAAATGTATGCAAAGAAAATATTACGAAAGTATTATTGTAGTCCAAGTTCATATTTCGATTTCACACTTTGAACTTTCATGGAAAAAAAATGGCAAAATAAATTACAGGTTTTGATGAAACATTGGAAAACAATTTCTGTTACCGGTGAAACACAAATGTATGTTACATTTTACGCAATTTTACGCAAAAAAATACACATGGGGTTTTCCCTTACAGTCCAGCTTTTTATACCTTGTCACATCTTTTTTATTATCATATTCCGTAAGTGGTTGACAGTATCAGTATCATATTGTATTTCTATTGCTGGTCTAATTTCTCCACAAAGACGGCGACGTCGTTTTGGTGTGGTGAGAGTGTTTACAGGACTGCTATTGCCTGAAGATGGACATCCTTTTTTTCTTGTTATTAGTGGATGTGACATTATTATTAGAGCAACTGCTACACGCTGTGGAAAATGCAACAGAACTAAAAGTTTTTTTTTGGTATAAAATGTTTTTTATGGCTTTTTTATGTTTTTATTGATATTCTACCCAGCTATTCCTTAAACATTGCTTTCTAAATGGATCATATAATGGTTGTACTTTGATAAGGCAATCTCTGTTGTTATGTGAAATGGTGTTTATTATCCATGATATGTAAATCATTCCTCAATTGTAAAAATCTGTCTCTAGGCATGTTCTCTAAAAAGATTTTCAGACGTTTTTTGTTTTTGAGGTAACTTTATATTTGACGAGCTCGGTGGCTCAGTCGTGAATGACGCGACTTTGACACCAACGCTCGTGGGTTCGATTCCCACACAAGGCAAACATTTGTGTGCATGAACATGTCTGTTTGTCTTGGTCTGGGTATTTTCTATGTATAATAAGTATGTATTTACAAAAAAAAAAAAAAAAAAATGTATTTACGTATGTTTATCAGTTGTCTAGTACCCATAACACAAGCTTCGCTTACTTTGGGCTAGATGGCGCTGTGTAATTTGTCCGACAATATTTAATTTAATTTATTTAATATTTAATATTTCCCATTATGATGTGAAGAGCTAAAAATATTTTCAGTTTAGTTACTGCTCATGGCTTGAAAGACAAAGATTTGGACTTCTTTGGAAATGGCATATAAATTTGTATTAAAAACAATCTATCTATAACTTCACGCCAAATCCCTTACGGGGTAGGCAGAGAGAACTGAGCGCCACGCGACTCGATCCTTACATACCTCACTTGCTTCTTTCACATTCATTGCTATTTTCATGCACGCTCGCCGGTTTCTAGGGCTCCTGACATCCCCTTCTGATAGAACACGACCAATTTGATCATGATAGGTAAGTCTTAGACTTCCTCGGCTCCTACATCCTTCCACTTTTGCATTGTATATCTGCTTCGTCATTCTTTCATCCTGCATTCTTTCTACATGTCCGAACCAACGGAGCATGCCTCTTCTTATTTTAAACAAAGTCCTCTATTAAAAACAAAGTCCTCTGTTAGGGAGTCCCATATAAATTTCGTGAAATATTCAATTAGTGCAAGTGGGGATTCTATGACAGACAGGGATGTAGCAGACCAAGTGAAATTTGGTATCTCAAATGGAAAATGTTTTCTCCATATGTCTTGTTTTCGTTTGATGAATTTACTTGATCCGGCACAAGACCCCAGGCTGCTCTTCCACTTCTAATTCATCTTCAGCACCACCTTCTGTTGCTGGTGTTTCTGTAGGACGTACAATGGCACTTCCTACGTGTGTCCGTAGCAGATAATCTCGTCGTCACTTTCTTCATCAATGTATGAAAATATTCCATTTTCTAATATCATACCTAAAATAAAACAAAATAATGTTGTAGTTTTTAACATAAAAGTTATTCAATAGAAATGTGTGTTTCGACTATAGGGACCCATTGCCTACTGAGATGCACAATAAAAAAAACACATTACTGAAATAATACAAACTATTTCACATTTATAAAATCATAATACGAATCAATATGAGTGTAATGGCATGTTTATATTAGGTGTTAAACAAACATGCAGTATGTTATGTTATGTCCATTAAGAATGACACAGGGTCCTCTGAAGTAAGTTGTAGAACATACTTAATTAGATTAAATTTGTTAACCTTGACATCTATTTACATTTATAAATTATCTACATTTATTAATAAAAATATTAAAAAAATATAGAAGACACCCATAATATACTCACCATAAAGAGAGACTGCACTTGTCACCTTCTAGAATATAGATGCTCAACTGCAGTCCACACTATATGACATTACCACATCAACCCTTACTCATCCCACTGCAGGGAAACGGGTCTCCCTTCAACCGAAGGGGTTTAGAGCATACTCCACCATGCTGCCCAAATGCGGATTGGCGGAAGCCAGTGTTTTCGAGCCGCCCGAGGGCCACTGACTTAGCTTAACGACTGTCATCTATCGACAACAGCCGGGACCGACGGCTTAACGTGCCCTCCGAAGCACGGAGAAACTCGAGATAGATAAACCTATCCATAGACAGGTTGCGGCCGACGTTGCTTAACCTGCGTGTTTGGTTAGAATGACACGCAACGACGCCATCGAGCTCTCACACTATATGACATTATAAATATATAATAAATTACCACAAGACATATAAACCAAAGGACATACAAATTATTTAATCAACTATTAAAACAATATTTAGTATAAAAAGGCTTCTATACATTAGATTAATGTGTTGGCAAACAATACCATTTCACTGCCTCATAATCTCTTTTTTTATACTTTGGTGCCTGTAAAAAAAAAAATTTGAGACCAGGTTCTCAACCATGATTAAGTCCACTTGCATGTGTGTGTGTGTCGTGAGTGTATGCTCCTCATTATAATACTGTTGGAATGCCAATACAGACCTCATGTTACTGACTAAATTCTTAGCTTAAAACCTAATGTATTACCACTTGAATGCAATTAGTAAATTAATATGAAGTACTTAACCCAGTACTTGAGCAGTAGAAACAAGAGCTTGTCACAGTCAGCGTGTCACAGGCGTGACACGAAGAAACTTCCATGACGCAGGTGTGACACAAACGCTGCCTTTAGGCCAATTTAACTTTGAGTCTGAAAAATTAAAGAAAGCAAAGAATTAAATGAATGCCCTTTTCTGTGGTGATGTGTTTTACATTATTCTTAATGCATAGATTTTGAAACCTTACTAATTGTTTCCTAAATCTACATTAAGGATAGGATACATTCATGAATTTTCAGAATATGTGCTCACTTGCTTTGCTTGAAGGTGCTAGGTTCTAACAGTGGTATCATTATGCGAATTTGACACATAACCAATGTTTTTATCATTTTTAAGCCTTCAGAACCCGTTATATACCTTTTCCGCGGTCCTTTTTCCTTTAAAGCGGTTTAACCTTTTGTAACTGCAACAAAAGATGTTAGCAACTGCCTCGATTGCTATGGTTGTCTTGTTCTACACAATGGTTTACCACTTTTGTAAGTATAGGACTACCTTTAGGCTATTTATTTTTCTATATCCATGCCATGGTCATGGGATGACGCGAGTGTCCTGATGTGTAAGATGGGGCTGATAAGTCATCCTTTGACCATGGCATCTGCACTGTGGTAAATCCCGTACTTACAATAGCTACCTAAACAACTGTCAAAGTTTAAAATATTCTGGTTTACCATTTGAAACAAAAATATACATACATAAGCCATCTCTCTGGCAATATAGGTGTACTGTACAATTTAATTTGATTTGATCAGTAAGTCATTTGTATGCATTATTATGGTCAATAGTACCTCTTTTTCTATTATCTCTTCTTCTGTTTCTGATGGTGAACTTGCTAATGTTTAGCTATTGATTGGGTTTCGGACGACGCTAGTTTGCATTAACCTGTAACTGGTGGTCGAAGGTCACAATATGTCAAATTGTATAAAAACCAAAACCAATAAAAACCAAAAAAAAAATTATAGTTCTGCATAATTATGCCTGAATATACAAAGATGCCTGAAAATACACCAACTCTAAGTCGTCTCACTGCAGAGATATGGGTCTCCCTTCAACCTTAGGGGTTCAGAGCATACTCCACACCGCTGCTCACCATATTTTCAAGCTGCCCGAAGGAAGACTTAACAACTGTCTTCTATTGACAACAGCCAGAACCGACTGCTTAACGTGCCCTCCGTACACAAATGGTTGACGTTGTTTAACCTGTGTTAAAGATTAACAGAAACATAAACGAATGATGATTTTTTCATAGTTTCAGGACAGAAAAGAACTTGAGTGTACACATGGCTGGTCATTTGTCCACTGGCAAATCATACATATGTAAGATATGTGGACGATCTTACAACACAAGAAGCAACTTGAAAACACACAGTATTACACATAGCAATGAAAGGCCTTATCATTGCCATCTATGCAAGAAGAGTTTTAAAAGGAATCAAGATTTGAAGGTACAGTACATACAATAACTTTTATAGTTAATAGATTCAGTGCGAAAGTCAAATTTACATGCAATTTGATCTAACCTGCTTTGTGTACTTCCGCCACCGCCTTCCGTTGGTGGCGGAAGTACACAAAGCAGGTTAGATCAAATAACTTTTATATCTGTGTGTGTTTCATGTTACCAACTATGAACCACCTTTAATGATATTTGAGATAGAGATACGTAGAACTGTAATAATCATAATAACTTAACTTTTCAAATACTAAGCTGACAGAGCCATACCAACTTTTGGGTCAGCAACGCATGAGTGACGACACCCCTGGTGTTGCAAATGTCCATAGGCTACGGTGACTTTTTACAATCAGACAGGCCGCATGCTTGATTGCCATCTTAGTGGTCTTAAAAAAAATACCAGCATTAAATAAGAAAAATTGGAATTACTTTATGTGGTCTCTATTGCAAATCTTTTTTCGCTTTCGCACGTCTTTGCCATATCTAGGTTGACACAGCTAAAGCTTATTTCAATTAGATTCGGACACTAAATACTTTATAAGGCTTTCTAGTTCTAGTCGTACATCGAGATGCTCTGAGGGCTTTTTGGTCGTATTAGTCTGCTATTCGCCGCAATGGGAAATGGGATTTTTAAAGATTTTGGAATTTGGATTGCCTCCATTACTCCATATAAAAGCTAACATTTGTGGTGCTGTATGCTTCTGTATTTGGTTATGCTTCACACAAGGTCTTAGCATTCTTTGCGTCGTTTATTTCTTCCTCTTCCAGTAGGCAATGCAGAACAGGGATAGGGGTGTTAGTGGCTCAGTGCCATCTTTAGAGCCAAAGTCATAGTAGCAGAACTGGAGTTACCGACGTGGCTCTAAGGATCAGCAAGCTGAAGTGGCAGTGGGCAGGCCACATAGCTCGGAAAACCGATGGTCGATGGGACAGAAAGGTTCCCGAATGGCAACAACCACGAACCGTAAAACGCAGAGTAGAACGGCCCGCCACACGATGGACAGACGATCTTGCAAAGATCGCAGGGAGCCGTTGCAAGCAGCACAAGGCCGATCGCTGTGGAAGTCAAATGGGAGGACTATGTTCAGCAGTGGACGTCTTTCGGCTGATATGATGATATTAATTTGTGTTCTTTCACCACCAGTTACTTCATACGAACTAGCGATGGCTGACACCTACCCACTACCATTAATATACCTAGTCAGGTCATAACTTCTGTCAAAAACTTTTGATGTAATTATTGATACACTTTTTGATAATTTTGTAAAAGTTATATATGAAATGAAACGTAATTAAATGTATAATAAGATTTTATTTACACTATTTAAAATGCCGTCCTCCATTTTGAATACATGCCCTTAATCGACGCGGCAGTCGTCGATCGCAGCACGCACCACATTTATATCTATTTCGGCCGCTGCTTTAACCAGAGATGTTCGGAGAGACTCCAAATTCTGATGAGGTTTAGCGCAGACTTTCTCCTTCAAATGTTGCCATATCTTGTCGTCCAGTGGGTTTAAATCTGGAATAGAAGAGGGCCAGTCTTCATGCCCGATGAAGTCAATTTCACGGGCGGTCAACCAGTTTTGAGTGCTTCGTGCCTTATGAGCTGGTACAGAGTCTTGTGGAATATCCAGTGTCTGATTTGAACATTGTTTGAGAAAGAGGTTCTACTATGTTTGTTAGGACGGTATTTTGGTAAACCACGTCACTAGTTTTTGTACCTTTTTAACAGAAAAACACCTTAGGTAAGCCTGAATATGAGACTCCCAGCCAAACCATGATTGATGAAGGGTAATGCCCTCGCTGGACCCTCGGAATACGCGCGCTCGCGGGATCTTTCCATCCTAATTTTTTCAAACGCTCGTTCAAATAAGGTCCGGTTTTTTTACGATAAGTTTGTAGTCCCAGGTCTTCATTTAACACTCTTTTGACAGCGGTTCTGCTTAATCCCATCTGAAGATTTTTTGTTTACGCACGGGTTTTCTTTGGATACAATGTATTTAAAACCTATGACAGAAAATTAAGTAATAATTGAATTATTATCATTAAACAATACTAACTCAGAAGGGTATGATAGAATAAACACGAAAATTCTGAAGCTATGCACGGATAGCTTAACAAACGTCTTAACATACCTTATTAATTTATCGTTTTCGTCAGGAACGTTTCCAGAAGCACTAAAGTTATCCATTGTAAAGCCGATATTCAAAAAAGGGAGTAAGGATGATATTCAAAATTATCGTCTAATAACCCTTAAAACCCATTCTGTCCATAATATTTGAAAAATGTATGCATGAAAGAATAGTTGAGTACTGCGATAAGTATCAAATTATTAAACCAAAAACATAAATTGACAACTCTTGCCATGTTCTCGCTTCTTAAAATAATATAAACAATAAACAACTTACAACAGGTTTATTTTTTCACCTCTCAAAGGCCTTTGACTTCGTATCACACGACATATTACTTAAAAAATCGGCCAAGTGCGAGTCGGACTCGCGCACGAAGGGTTCCGAACCATTATCTATAAAAACGGCAAAAAAATCACGTTTGTTGTATGGGAGCCCCCTTAAATATTTATTTTATTCTATTTTTTAGTATTTGTTGTTATAGCGGCAACAGAAATACATCATCTGTGAAAATTTCAACTGTCTAACTATCACCGTTCATGAGATACAGCCTGGTGACAGACGGACGGACGGACGGACGGACGGACGGACGGACAGCGGAGCCTCAGTAATAGGGTTCCGTTTTACCCTTTGGGTACGGAACCCTAAAAAATAGAGGCGATTGGAATCAGAGGGCCAGTACTTCAATGGTTATCGTCGTATATAATGAACAGACAACTATGTGTTATAATTGATAAAATAGACAAACACAGTATTAACTTGATATTGTATTCATGTGAATATAAAAATAACAAACAGGGCGTTCCACAAGGAAGCATATTAGGACCGATCTTATTTCTTCTATATATTAATGACATTGTTGACATTACAAATCACAAATGTATTCTGTACGCTGATGACATTTCAATTATTATAACATGTGATAAGAATAACAATACAATTAAAGATCATAAAGATGACATAAATGATGAGGTTAGAAGCAGACTTGGTCTGAAAGAGAGCGTCGATGTTAATATAAGAAGAGGCATGCTCCGTTCGTTCGGACATGTAGAAAGAATGCAGGATGAAAGAATGACGAAGCAGATATACAATGCAAAAGTGTAAAGATGTAGGAGCCGAGGAAGTCCAAGACTTACCTATCATGATCAAATTGGTCGTGTTCTATCAGAAGGTGATGTCAGGAGCCCTAGAAACCGGCGAGCGTCCATGAAAAGAGCAATGAATGTTAAAGAAGCAAGTGAG
Organism: Pyralis farinalis; assembly: GCA_947507595.1. Lineage (NCBI taxonomy): Eukaryota > Metazoa > Arthropoda > Insecta > Lepidoptera > Pyralidae > Pyralis > Pyralis farinalis. The sequence goes on from OX382259.1 coordinate 26,672,308, forward strand.
GTATGTAAGGATCGAGTCTCGTGGCGCTCGGTTCTCTGTAGGCAGAGAGAACCGTGCGCCACGAGACGCCCGTAAGGGATTTGGCGTGAAGTTATAGATAGATAGAAGATGACATAAACAATACAATTGACACACTCACAGAATGGCTTGACCTAAACAATTTAAAAATTAATTTCGATACATCCCAGTATATACAATTGAATATTAGATTAAATATACCAAAACTTAAAGAGGTCACACATACCAAATTTCTGGGAGTAAAACTAGATGAGGATATAAATTGGAAAGAACAAGTAAACAACGAATGCAGCAGAATTAATAAATTTGTATATGCCCTTAAACACGTCAAAACCATTATAGATAGGAAAACAGCGATCGCAACATATCACGCATACATAGAGTCTATACTACGATATGGTCTCATAATGTGGGTTAATGGTACCGAAACAAATAAAGCATTCGTTGCCCAAAAAAAATGTAATCGTGCAATATGCGGGATATCGCCAGAGGAATCATGTAAGCCACTATTTGAAAGGCGTGGTATATTACCTCTACCGTCACTTTTCGTTCGTCTTTAAAAACAAGACATTGTTCACGAGAGCAAGTGACATATATATCCCCGAAACACACGTAATCCGAACAGACTTGTTCTAAATGTTACTCCCAGACTGACGAAATATAGTAATAGTTGCCTAAGTATGTGTATAAAAATATATATAATAGGATACCTAATGAATTTAAACATAACGTTATTTAAGAAACATTTGTATGAATGGCTAAACAGCAATAGCTTTTATGATTTAAAATAAATCTTAGATAGTAATAGCTTTTATGATTAAAGATAAATCTTAGATAGTAATTGTATTCGAGTAATAATGTTGTAGAGGGATTAGTGTTTTGTTATTGTTAAGGACATTTTGCACTGTTTCACTTACTACTTATAAGTATTGTTAAATAACACCCGTAATTTGCCTGCTATTATTTTGTCAGCAAAACACGACTGCACTACCTTAATTGTTACATCATTCTTTACTGTGGTTCATGCAAATAAAGATTTATGATTTATGAAGAGTTTTTGCAATTTTAATCAATTTATTTTAATAATGACAAGAACTTTTGTTTTGGCAATTTTCGTAATAGTGTAGTAATATACATTCACAAAAGTTAGTTTACTGTAGAAATATCCATAAAAACACAAAATCCTTCGCTCAAGTTTAAATGTAAAATTAAAAATCAATTCTACCATTTTTCAATATATCTTAAATCCTCTGATGTTGATAATGATTGCCTCATCCAACTACTTATAAGAACACGAACTAGCGGCGTGTGGGTTTATGGTACGCGATTATATGAGCATCCTACTAAGAATAATTATGCTAAAGACTTTATGTACCAAATATAAAAAGTTGAAGTGAAGTAAAAGTTTCATAGAAAAATGAATAATATCGTCAAAAATGTATATGAAACGTGGTACCAAATATTCTGATTAAGAAACATGGGCAATTTTATACATTACAGAAAATCCCACTAAATAAACAATTCGGAGTTTACAATTAGTTCTGCAATGACTGGAAGTTTGGCTGCCACATCTATTAACTGAGACAATATTGTTAAAAAGTGTTTTGAATTATCTCCATATACAAATTATAGCTTTAGGAGCAGTGATAACCTAGTGGATAAAGAACCAACCTAGTGGCCATTAGGACCCCGGCTCGAATCCCGACATATATACCACTAGATTTGTATTTTCGGATTTATGTACATATTTGTAATTGTCACTTAATTGGCGGTGAAGGAAAAACATCGTGAGGAAATTCGCTCGTCCAAGAAATAATATTTCGAAAGACATGTGACCCAATCTAAAAATGATCCTGATTTACCATTTCGGTTGTGGAGGTCTACTTCATGTAAAAATCAGTATCTTCGCCAAATCCTTAGCCTCAAGTAGCGGACCCCGAATCCTGGTGAATTAGGAAACGGGATAACGCTAAAAAGAAAAAGAAGGCAAATTATAGCTTTAAAAATCCAGTGGTGTTTTAACAGTTCAATAAATACCCTTGCGCTGCAAAATTTTTCCTGACATTCTTCTTCAATTAAATACTAAACAAAAGCTATAAAATGTAATCGACTGCGTAAAGTATTATGTGCGAAAGACGTGTAGAATGCTTTGTTATGCCGTTATTTATATTATTAAGCCATCTTATTATTTACTCCACTTGTAAAATATTGATTGATGTTTCTTTTTTTTTCAGTTCCATATCAATCAGCATACTGGAGCTAAACCGTACAAGTGTCCTTTCTGTGACAAAAGTTTCGCCAGTTCGGGTAACTGTTACTCACATAGAAATCGCATGCATCCAGGAAGACGTATTGAATCGAAGATTAGACGCCGTCCTCCAGTTTCAAGGGAAAATCAGCCCTTATCTGTATCATTTCGACCCATAGCACCAAAGCCAAATCTTACTGCAGTCAAAGGAATCTTTAAATATCAGTGCACCATGTGTGACCATAGCTTCATGAAAAGGGATAATTTCACTGTAAGTATTTCTAGGCTATGGGTTTTTTTTGTGAACATGAGACTGCTGCAATGGGGCAAATATAAAATTTGATGTGAAAGTGGTATTCGGCTTTCACACAAATTGATAAACTGGTTTGTCGCATATACCTAGTCTTGCCATAAATACTGAAATAAAGAAAAAAAATATTTTCTATTGCAAATAACATTTATTACTTTTACAGTGTGTTAGTATAATACATAAATATAAAACAATTTAAAATATAAAAAGCTTTATTCGAAGTGGTCTCCATTGGCTACCATACAGTCCTTTAAACGTTGAGGCCAGTTATCAATAGAAGCACGCACTCTTTCCATCAAAATTGTTCACTGCCAATCGTACGGATTGTTTTAGGGACTTCAAATTATCATGGCGTTTAGAGCAAGCCGTACTCTCTAAAACTGACCATAAATCATAATCCAGCGGATTAAGATCGGGACTAGACGACGGCCAGTCTTCAGCTCTGATGAAGTCCGAAACGTTCGTTTCCAACCAAGACTGCGTAGACCGAGCTTTATGACCCGGCGCCGAGTCTTGCTGGAAGTTCCATTCTTGGTTATTGAACATGGTGTTGTTAAGGGGCTTCACTACCTTCTCAAGAATGGTATCTTGATGCACTTGTGCCGATTTTTTGATACCTTTTTCACAAAAGTATGGCTCAGTCACTTCTTCATAGCTAATACTAGTGGGGTATTAGCTATGAAGAAGTGAACCATCACTGAAGTCGGATAGTGCCCACGTTGCACTCTGTCGACTTATTGGGAAGCTTCCTTAGAGCTTTGAGCATAAATACGGTCATTTTATTTGTTAAAATGTTGCTCAATTGTAAAACATTTTCTCATCCGAGATAAAATCTTTTGCTTTCGGACAGGATTTTTTCGAATTCTTTCCCTTACTGCTTTGACCACCGTTTTCGTACAAACACTACGTGGACGGCCAGATCTTTTTCTGTCACAAACAGAGGAGGTCTCATTGTACCTATTAACCCTTTGACCGCCATATTTTGTTACATCATCATACACCCTAACGCCAGCGGCCTGTCGGCGTAATTTCAAATAGGGTTGAGAATTAGTGTTATCGATTAGTTTAAATGAATAAAACTTCAAAATTTAATTAATATTAAATCAGTCTTTATTTATCAAGTATCAAGGGACTACAGTACGGGGGTTATTCAAGAAAGGCGTGAAGAGGTTCTTACAGGGTCGGCAACACAAGAGTGACATCCCTGGTTCCATAGGCTACGGTAACTGCTTACCATCTGGCAGGCCGTAAGCTTGTTTGCTACCTTAGTAGTATAAAAAATAACATTATTTACCACGTTTCAATCAATATTCTAGCAATTAATCTAGTATAACATCTTCGTTTTCTGATGCATCTCTTCGAGCTTGATTTATCAAATTAATAATTTTCATATATAATTCGATCGTACCTCAGGTCGAACAGTCATTATTTCCTTCTAAAATATTTAATAATTCGTAGTCTTCTAACATAGTAAGGGAACAACACTAATTTGTACAAGGAACGTGTTATTACGGTAACGGCGCCTGGGGAACAGCAAATATGGCGTCGTTTGACCTTGAGCCGCACGTATAATCACGGTGACGGCGATCGGAGATAATCTGAACTAGTGAAGTTCTCAGTTGTCGCTTCTTTATCGAAACAATAAATTATATCTTATATTTAACACATAAAATAAACATTGTTATTGTTTTAACATGCTTCTAATTAGTACGACTATTCGTGCTTCGAATTTTACGAAATAATTTGGATTTCAATACAATATTTTTGCTTTCGCACCATGATTATTCAATAAAATTTCATTTAGATTACAATGATTTGCCCATTCCTAGTACACGTAATATCACGTTATTGGCAATTCGTGTTGGTACTAAGTAGCACCTTACAACGATTTTTTCTATGAATATCATAATGAAACGCAGCAAAATTTGTTAATTATTAAGAATACATCTTGGATTGTAATGTACAACGTTTATTGCAACTTAATCTTTAATATAAATGTACCAATAAACAATTTATGAAACTTAACGTGAAATTACGTCTGTGGCGCGTGGAGCATATTTTTCATATCCCGTAATATTACGGGCACGGCGGTTAAAGGGTTATGTAATAGCCCGGTACACAAACAGTTTACTAATGAGCGTATAGAGAGTTTTAAAAATTGATTTTGGCTCCATACCTACTTTGTGTAATGCAATCACAGCGATTCGGTTCTCTTTATCACCCCACTCCATTTTAATATCGCAAAATATTGTACAATGTATTGGCGCCAAAATGAGAAAACTTCAATGAACAATCATATAAAAATGACAGATTCCAAATTCAAATGTAATATTTTGTTTATTTTTAATTGTAACAGTATTTATGGCCAGACTAAGTATATATGACATTTCAAAGCGCAAACTCCTATATTCGCAACGAGTAAATATCTCAACTGCTACACTGTGATATGTTGGGAAAAATATTTTATAAATCCCAAAGAGTCATACTATTAATAGATGGGACAACTTCTCATATTTATTTCAACGGGTCACCCAAATCAGGAGTGTGGCTTGTTGGAGAAAATATGTTCCCATCAATAAACTAGTCTAACTTACAAAGTTAGTCGACCGGGCCTGAATTCGTTATACCAACTATACACGGTTGCCTTAGAAGGGCTTTCATCCACGAATGCTATTTGAAGTCTATCGTACGATTCGTCCGGTTTAAGCCGACACTTGGAATCGTAAAAAAAATATAGCGCGAAAATGTTCCCGGCGCAGATCCATTTTTCAATGAAACACGATAGGTAAATTAAATTAGCTTACAAAAAAGTGGAGCGTAATTTTGAAATTAGAACGTACCTATTTTTACTTATAAATAATCATATTTTGAAAATAGATTATAACTGGCCAGTCTCTCATACATACAAATATTGTTTCGCAATACTTTCTGAGTGGTCTTGTATACGCCAGTAAAAGTGAAAGCACCAATGTCATTCTTGTTTAAATTGAGATTGTTTGCCAACTACCTGTAATTTTTACGACTATATTAAGCATACTAATATTAAGAACATTTTGTTATTCCAGTACCACATGTATCAACATACAGGAGAAAAGCCATTCCAGTGTACATTCTGCGAAGAGAAGTTTGTGACTAGAAGAGGGTTACTCCTACACCATGGAAAGGAGCATCCTTCAAAAGACAGACCTCTTGCACTACTCTCTAAAAATCTTCTTCTAAAATAATCTGCAAAGCCATTACGTAACTGCTATATTATATAAATAAATAAGTACCTATGTGCACTTCATAAATACATACTTGCATCTAAAGTCCGTGCTTGCACAGGTGATGTGTAATATAATATTTGTAATATAAATTGATTATTGATTGTGAATTCATCAGTAAGGTCCTAAGGAGTTGCTGTGTTAGCAGCAGAGAAGGTATCGCGCGAGTGATACTTGATATATTACCAGCGTTCATCAGGTGGGCAGTATGATTATATGCCTTCCTACATTGTATATAAAAAAATATTCACCGTGTGGACGGTACCATTAGCAAGTTAATTAAATGTAACGCTTGTTCGAGCTTCCGGCGGGGGTGTCGGTTTTTAAACTGACTTCAAAAACGGAGGTTTAGTGTTTGCCGCATATGTTTTTTTATATATATTTACCGTATCTTCGGAACAACTAAACCATGAAAAAAAATAACCTATGTAGAACAAATGAGAGGCCAGCAATAAGCTCCCAAGGAGTTACAGAGCAACTCCTTGGGAGCTTACTGCTGGCGCAGCAGCAGAGGAGGTATCGCGCGAATGATACTGAATATATCGCAAGCATTAATAGGCTTCGGTACCCGCTTTACATCAGGTGGGCCGTATGCTTGTATGCCTCCCGACGTAGTATAAAAAAATAATAACCCAATTCACCGCTACAGGCCGGGATAAAGTAGAATGTGCAGCTCTTTTTAGTTAGTTCACAGGTCAACATCGCGGCACTTACCGGCTTAGTGGTTAAAATATCCTCCCAGTGGTCATTAGATTAGTCTCAGATATTTAGGTTTTAGGTGAGTGCGGGGGTACAAGTCCCTTCATGCACAGTCAAGTGGTTTGTTGGTTGGTCGACTAAACGGATTCGGATAATTTAAATTTTGTTCTGTTAAGGATCCAAAGAAAAATTCCCATTCATGGTTTCAAGTTGAGTACAGTTAAGATTAACATTAAAAATCAAATCATTATTTTTCACTACGTCTCCCAAAATTACTACGGAGAATAAATTACATATAGTTAACAATACTTTAATATCATAGCGTAAATCACAAGTTCCGGTTCACCATTAAAATGAAATTATGGCCAGTACTCAAAGATAAATCAAAGATAATACTTTGACTGAATAAAGGCATCAATTGAAATTAAATATAACATAACCTACCATTTATTGCGCAATACTTACTATATAGATACCTTCATGTTACGTATATTTCGATGACAATTGATAACTCTTCATGTACATTTTCACTACTTAGAAGTAGTTTAAAATTTGAGAACTCATTTGAATTATTATACGGCAACATTGATGGGAGTCTTAAATCGACAAAATTTGTCTGAACAAAAGCGGAAACACCAAACATACATTTAATGTATGTTTGGTGTTTCCGCTTTTGTTCTGTTCTATGCGAAAGTATAGGTACCTTTAGTTCGTTTCGCCCGTGTTTGAATGCTTTATATCATTACATATTTCTTATTGTAATACATCGAGTTCAGCTTCTCGAAATATAACAAATAATAATATAGCTGAATTATGACGATGATTATAGAAGATTTGGAAAGATATCATTCCGACTGGGAGCTACGCGTATGCTCTGCTACCTACCCGTGCGAAGCCGAAGAAGAAAATTATTTACTTATTTATGCCTCGAATACATTATATGTAGCAGATGCCTGTTATCCAACCGATAAACTTCGGTGATATTACCGGTCAAAAATAACCTAAAATGAAGAATTTTATTAGCATTTTACTTGTAATTCCGGAGCTATTTATTAAAAACGTTACTTTTATCTGAAGAGACAGTTGAAGCCATATTGATTGCAGCAGGTTTCATTTGTGCACAACAAAAATAATATTGAAACCAAACGCCATACAACTTTTGCATTCTCCTTTACTTCCTTAAATCCTAAGGTATGATATTTCGTAAATTTTTTTTGCATTTTTGTCGACTTTGTCAAGTGATGAGTGACATCATTTCAGCCAAAGGGCGTACACTTCTGAACATAGGCGTCCCCCTTAATCTTCCAGTGCGAAATAGCGGGTCTGCCGAGGATTTGTGACACCCAGACCACTACAAACAGATATGTTCATGCACGCAAATGTTTACCCTGTGTGGAATCGAACCCACAATCTCTGGTATCAAAGCAGCGTTACTAGCCACTGCACCACCGAGCTCATCAAGTGCTTTTTCTTAAAGGGCTGTTTAGTATTTGGCAATATAAGGCAGTACGTGAGATGACGCTGCGGCCCGTTTTCTGGTAACCTGTTTCCCTTAACCGGCTTCTACAGCACCCATGGGAAGAGAGGGTGTGACGCATTTCTAAGCCGGCAACCAGACTGCAAACATATGTGATATAAACTTTTATATGGAAAGTTGAAACACCAATTCAGTTTTCGACTCAATTAGGTTGATTTTTTTGCAAACACTAAAAATAATAATTCTTTATTTAATTACAATTGGACAGTGTGTCGTCCAAAAAAACTGAACTCATTATATTTCAAAATAAATTATATTACATTACGCCTGGTTCCATGTTATTATAATATTATAAATGTACCCACAATAAACCATTGTGACCAAAGTTGTATTTTTGTTATCATTTCTTAACCTGTAAATTGACAACACCCCCAATGCGATCAACCCCATGCACTGGAGAAATTATTTCCATACGACTGTCTGTTTGATTGAGGTATATAGGGTGCCCGTAACTTCGGTTCTCAGGGCCATATCGTCAACCCCCCGCGCCCCGCCCCGGGTTCCCCCTTGTACGTATTTATCTTGACGCCAGTAGGCCAATTCTGCTAAATAACTGCAACTGCACGTTCACGTCGTGTCACAGGAATAGTGCAGTGCGTATCATGCACTGCAACTGTGCGTATCCACTACTTAACTCCCTGGGAGTTAAGTAGTGGATTTAATAACTCCTGTAATGTTACCATATTTCAAACTAATAGATTGGATTTTTACTATTGACTCCTATAGTTTCACACCCGATTACCCTTCGTTGCCGGCGTGGAGGTATTTCTAACTGAAAAGAAGCTTTACTTAATCATATATTATTCCTACAAACATTTCTCAAAACTAAAATTTTGCAATGAATATTAATTTCTCTTTGCAAAAGTTGCTTGAGACTAACGTTAGCAAAACTTCACTATACAAATTTCAAAACAATTTAACAGAATACGATTATATTGCAGGAAATGTGCAGGTGCAGTGCAGGTTTTTTAACACAATAGCGAGTTATTTACTGCAGCGTTCCTGCAACGTCGCTGCTGTCAGATCGCTTAACAGAATACCGAAACGTCAAAATGACATACGTCGCGCTGCAGTGCAGTTGCAGTTTTTAGTAGAATCGGCCTGCTAGTCCCTTGCCGTGTAGGCAGAGAGTATCGAGCGCCACATGACTATCCTTTCACATCCCACTCGCTTCTTTAACATTTATAGTTCTTCAAATGTACGTTCGCCGATTTCTAGGACTTCTGACATCACCTTCTGATAAAATACGAGTACAATGAATTTGGTCACGTTAGGATAGTCTTGGCCTTCTTCGGCTCTTACATCCTTTTACTTTCGAGTTATATCTGTTTTGAGTTGTATAATTATCTCTTCCTGCTTTCTTTCTACATGTCCGAACCAACGAAGCATGCACATTCTTGTTTTGACACTGAGTCTCTTTCAGAGAAACTTTATTTTTAAAACATCATTGCGAACACGATCTACAAGCGTTACGCCACAAAATTTGCGTACCGTTCCTATTTCGACTATATACTTTCTGTATATGCTTTCATGCCATACCCAGTTTTCATTTCAATAATTTAGCGTTGGGACCAGCATTGTGTTGCGTAGGTATAGCGAGCTGTAGCTTGTGGCTCGAGATTTTACAGCTAAGAAATTTTACTAACACTCCATTCACACTATTCCAAACAGTTACTCGCCTTTCTACATCAGCGGTGTACCTTCCATACAGCCAAATAACAACTCTCTAGAGGGTTGTTGTGTTCATGCATGTGAGTGAGGTCACCAGTGAGCTCCTACGGACTCACTGTATTAGCTGCAGAGGTGGCATCGCGCGAGTGATGTATTGCAAGCGTTCATAGGCTACGGTAACCGCATTACATCAGGTGGGCCGTATGCTAGTATGGCTACCGATGTTGTATAAAAAAGATAGAATTTCAGAAAAAAGGTACGGTATTCGATATTTAGTATTCTCGTTGGAAAACCAATAAACTGAAAATATCTATTGGCCAGAACAAATTTTAAGGCTGTCCTCCGTAGTGATTGTACTCAAAATAAAACTGCTTTACTTGGTGGGTATAAAAGTAGAACTTTTTGAGAGACAGCCATACCTATACAGCTTTTATCTTGTGCAGTTTCATTGTGCTGATAGGGCACAATGAATTGTGAAGTAACATAATGTTACGTCCTCGTCCACTTCCATTGTAGAACAATTGAAAGTGAACGAGAAGGCTCTAATAAAACTACAAGTACGTCTTATTTTTCTTGCCATGCACAAAAGGAGAGCTGAGGTTTACCCACAGAAATTATTATACTAACAGCACAAGGGGCAAAAGCTAGATTCTACCGCAACTGACCAGTACAATTGTAGTTTGGTAGCGCGGCGACGGGTGAAAAGTCCTCGATTACCCTCTGTTCCGTGCTCTGTTCCATTAAGGCGACACCTCGATCGTGAAGCTTTAAAATGGCTCCGCCCAATCACCCCGCGCCCCTCAATTGACACTCGACGCTCGATTTGTAAAATTTGAAATTAGCGCCTAATAGGTAACCTGGGGTCAACGTATAGTCAATGCAAACGAACAGAAAAGCTACAGAGTCGCGTCACACTTAAATAAAATTTATAATATCAATATTTAATAAAAATTATTGATTTAATTATTATTTAGCTTTATACATACTGAACCAAACATATTTATTTAAGCTAGACGGAAAACAATAGTAATAATAGTAATAAAAAACTACAGAAACGTATTCACTTTTAAAAGTTTATTGAAAGAGAAATCAATGACATCGTTTTATGTTTATATCTCTACAAGTTAACATGTCTTGGTATCTATGTTGTTCTTACTTAGGTCTCGTCCAGTGGCGCCCTCATTGAATAAAAAAACATATTATAGCATAGAAGATAAACATTATGAAATCTTATGTTGCATTTATTACGAAGATAGTAAAGTATTTCTACGTCATTAAACCAACACTCAAAATATTCCACTATCGTTGTTATAAGCAAAAGTGCTAAAAGAGGCCGTTTTTTGGCAATTATGCCTATAACAACGAAAGCAAAACATTTCAATTGTTGGTTTAATGACGTAAAAGTACGTTATTGTATTTGTAACACACGCAACACATGACTTTATAATGTTTATCTTCCACGCTAAGATACGATATTTTATTCCTTGAGGCGCCACTGGACGGCATGTATCCCCCTTAAGAAGAATGAAACACCAGCTACATAATACAACATTGTTTATCGAGAGGCTAAAGCGGGCCATTTGTTGATTCGGACACATATGTTTAGTTAGCAGATACACCATCTAAACTGCAAACACTGGTCACAGCGATGAAAGACGACTGTATGGAGAAAGGCTTACTACTGAATGCGAAGAAAACAAAGATAATGGTATTTGAAAGAGAAGAATCCAGAACTAATGTAAGGATTACGATTGATGATGAAGTGTTGGAACAAGTGGATGAGTTTGTATATCTTGGATGCGCTTTCAGCTGGGATGGAAGGTACACCGCAGATGTGGAAAGACGAGTGAGTGCTGGGAATAGTGTGAATGGAGCGTTGGGAAAACTTCTTGGCAGTATAATCCTGAGCCAGAAGGCACAACTCGCTATACACAATGCAGTGTTGGTCCCAACGCTAACTTATGGAAGCGAGAGTTGGGTATGGCAGAAAGAGCATGAAAGTAGAATAAACGCGGTTGAAATGCGAGCGCTGCGCAAAATTTGTGGCGTAAGGCTTGTAGACCGTATTCGTAATGATGATGTTAGAAATAGAGTTGGTCTGAAAGAGAGCGTCGGTGTTAAAATAAGAAGAGGCATGCTCCGATGGTTCGGGCATGTAGAAAGAATGCAAGATGAAAGAATGACGAAGCAGATATACAATGCAAAAGTGGAAGGATGTAGGAGCCGGGGAAGGCCAAGACTTACCTACCATGACCAAATTGGTCATGTTCTATCAGAAGGTGATGTCAGGAGCCCTAGAAACCGGCGTGCGTGCATGAGAAGAGCAAAGAATGTTAAAGAAGCGAGTGAGATATGTAAGGATCGAGTCACGTGGCGCTCGGCTCTCTCTGCCTACCCCGCAAGGGATTTGGCTTGAAGTTATAGATGTTCGAGTGTCATAATGGCTGATAGCGCCGAGTAAACACAGGATTTTTTTATTTGGAATAAATAAGAGAAATAAAATTATCAGATTGAATTAGATTGAAATTGAAATAGAAAATTGGATTTTTTTTGCAACTCCCTCCTGGTGAAGATTCACAAGTTATTTTACACAGTTAGGTATAGCTCTGGTAGGGATCCTAGCTTTTTCCCTAAATATAATACACTCTCGAATGACTAGGTATGCGCTTTCACTAACAGTCAATTTAACTTCGCGAATTTTATAAAAAAGTACAGGAAGAACTTGACGGTTAGACGGTAATTTTGCGCCTATTATTTGATAATTTACGTCTCCAACTAAGAAAATACTTGATTTATTGCTTCTCAATTCCACTGCCATCTTATAAAAGTTAAAACATTACGTATTAATCACGAGAATAACTGACAACACGAGAATAACTGACATTCAAAATTAATAGACGGTTAGGTAATTATGACGAAGTTAACGATGCTCTCTCTAAAGTTATTCATTGGTTTAGTGTTAATAATCTGCTTTTAAATGATAAAAAGACTAAAGTAATTAAGTTCTCAACACCTAATGTAAGGCAGGTGGCTACCAATGTACATGTTAATGGAACTAATTTAGCCTCTGTGGAGACAACTGTGTTCTTGGGTATAACAATTGACTCCAGACTACAAAGGGGCCCACAAATTGAAAAATTATCAGGAAAACTAAGTTCTGCAGATTATGCAGTGAAAACTATTAGACGGCTCACTGATATTGATACGGCTAGAATAGTTTATTTCAGCTACTTTCATAGTATTATGTCATATGGAATTCTTCTTTGGTGTAACTCCGCGGATATTAACACCATCTTTTTATTGCAAAAGAGAGCCATAAGAGCTATCTACAAACTTGGTCCCCGGGAGAGCCTTAGAGAAAAATTCAAAGAAATAAATATTTTAACAGTCGCATCGCAATATATCTATGAAAATCTTTTGTATGTCCATAAAAACATAGACTCATTTTGTAAAAAGAGTGATACTCATAGCATAAATACTAGATATAAGCATAATCTTGTGTTATATGCAAGCCGTCTCCACAAAACAAGTAATTATTTTATGGGGCAATGTATACGGTTCTATAACAAACTTCCCAGCAATATAAGAGATTTGTCAATAAACAAATTTAAAACTACTATTAAAGCCAAATTGTGTAGCAGGGCATATTATAAAGTATCTGACTATATTAATGATAAAAATGCCTGGGAGTGAGTCGATCCAATTATAATGTAATTAATAAAATATGTAAATTTGTTTGGATACCAAAAGAGGGATGCCTGAGTTTTTTGGCAGTATTTTTATCAGTGCTCACCTAGTCATAAACTGCACGGTAGGGAAAAAAAATGTGACGATTCCAAACAAATGTAGCCATTTTTACGGAATAAAAAGATTTTGACTTTGAATTTGAACAAATGAATACCGCGAGTACGTGCGGCACTGCCGCGCAACTTGTATGAACATGTTTCGATGTAATTCGGCACGGATTATCGTAATCCAAATAAGTTAAAAATTAATTTCCGAGTGTTTTAAAAGCAAATGAACAAAACTAAGACATATGCGTTAGAAAATAAAAACTTTGAAAAATAAGGGACACCCTAATATACATATATACAAATAGATTTTATAATCTATTCATATTTAAAAAAAACATGTGACAAATGATTTTCTTGCTGTTTCATAACTTTAACTTCAGTATAATGACATTTATTGTATTTTACTTATGTATACTCTGTGTTTTGTATTGTTGTACGTTTCCTTGTTATTTATTAAACTCTCAAGAAGAAAGAACCAGGACCATCTCTGATGTTGCAAAATAAATCTAATCCGTACAATAGTTCAATACTAACCACAATGTATAGAATAGATGATTTTTTTGTGTTTTCAGTGTTGGTTCATAGTAAATATTATTTGTTTTCACGAGTACCATGGGTATAAGTATACTATCTATCTATATCTTCACGCTAAATCCCTCGTGAGCGCCACATGACTCGGTACTTACACACCTCGCTCGCTTCTTTAACATGAAACATACCGAGTTTTTTTAAAAACTATCAAAATATACTATTTTACTAGTAATTATTTTAATACAAAAAAAAAAAAAACCTCCACTGGTTTTCTATCTTCTGATTGGATAAATTTCCAACGTAAACTAACCTTCACCTACGTACAATGTCTAAGTCGGAGTTCGGTGAGCTTATAATGGTTACTATGAGTTTGTCGTCCCGTATGACACTTACGTTAAAGTAGCATATAAATCGAGTAGTGATTCTTCTAGTGGAATATGTTTATTTAGTAAGTTTCTCCTAAAAAACAAAACAGCAAAAATATTCTATTTTATAAGTTTTTATTTTAATACAAAGAAATAAAGAGTCTCCACTGGTTGCTATGTGCTGAGAGCGCGAACCTTATTGGTATAAATTTCCAACGTAACCTGACCTCCACCGACGTACAACTTCTAAGTCGGAGTTCGGTCAGATTATAATGGATATAATAGGAGTTTGACGTCCTATATAGGTACGCGGTCAGCCTGTCGATAATGTATACCAATTATCAAATGTTACTGTTTATTCCTGCAAAAAATAACTCTTATTTAATTAATGCAGTTTTATATAGAGTTATTAAGTAAGCAATATTAAAAAAAAGTTTGAAGAGGAATTAAATAGCTTGGGCCAACCATACCTAGGAACTGTTCTAAAAACTAGAAATATGTCTACACAATGTTATTATAATATGTTTAATGAATATAATAATTAAAAAAAATAAATACCTTGGCTTGTTCGCCTCCGCCATTCTACGAACATTTCCTTGTATTTTTATTCTATATACTTTCTTTTTAGTGTTCCCCATTATTACAACAGTATAATAAATATATATAAACCTATAATATTATTTACTACTTATATCTAATAATAATACACTTACGCTAAATACTATAATATTGAATATTTACAACTATTAATTATAAAAACTTCGGTGTCGCGATGTAAAATGGAGCGAGCTCGAGCAGACAGTCGACATAGGTCTCACCTCGAAGCGGGCTGCAGCCGGACTGGCTGGATGTAGTTAGTCAACGCGTTTATAATCCTCATTACCGCACAATAAGGTCGAAAACACGTAGCACCCAAGACGAATGTGATCGCTTAGAAATTGTCAGAAACTTAAAATATTTTTAAAAAATTTCATGTTTCACTTATCAAAATATGCAGCAACCATATTATAAACATAGATATTACTAATAGATTTAAGTAATTTTGAAGCGTATAAACAGAACAACTTCGTTGTAATTTCAAAAATAATGAATTTCAGGAGGTGTTTTCGAAAGTAATTATTATCGAATCAATTTTACACAATCGCGTATTTGAGCAAGCAAATTCAAGATAAAGAAATGAAGTTATTTATATTAAAATCTTAGATCCGTCAGTTTAGTCATTAGCCTATACTATTCGATGAAAGTTGGTCTAATTTTTCGATGTGTCGCCTTAACGGGGTGTACCTTCGTCTACTCTCTACAATGAGGCCTGTACGATACTCGTAGCTATCATTTTAGCCTACCAAGGCGAGATTTAAGTGCGTGGATTCGGAAACTGCTTACATAAAAATACAATTTGAAGGGATTTAGTATATTTCGTATGTTGATTTACGTGATATTCCTTTAATTTACATTATACTTTAATATACATTGGCAGCCATTCAAATACAATGTCACGTATTACTCATACATTTACTTCTCACAAATGAGTAGATACACATTAGAAAATAGAGTGAGTGCGTGGATTTGGAAACTGCTCACATAAAATTACAATTTGAAGGGATTTAGTATATTTCATATGTTGATTTACGTGATATTCCTTTAGTTTACATTATACTTTAATATACATTGGCAGCCATTCAAATACAATGTCACGTATTACATTTACTTCTCACAAATCAGTAGGTGGATACATATTAGAAATAGAGTGATTATTCACCGGGAATACTGTAGGTGGTGAATGTAATCTGCGTAATACAATATAAAATTTTAGTTCGCGACGAAGTTCGAAATTAGAGAAAATAATTCGTATTGTAACTCGTGATTGTAACTAAGTAAAATATTTAGTACGATTCTATATTACTTGGAGTTTTACTTCAGCCCAGCCGTATGCTTGTTTGCCTCCCTACGTAATTTGTGTGAATGGAATGGCGTCGTAGTTGCTCAGCTATCAAAAAATATCCCTGAGGTCAATGTGTAAAAAAATGTAATTACTTTTTCTAGAATTTGTTTGAAATAAATAACATGACAAGTACAGTGAGACAAGGCTTTTAGGCGCGTGGCTGAAATCAGAATAATGCGTCCATCTCGTGAAGATTCCCTAAGTGTGCAAGAGAGGGGTACACTTCTGTCAATGTCACTCAAATTATATTTTCAATGCGTCACGTTTTCAGTTGTAATTGAAAATCTAAGACCTTTCAACCAAAGGACTAGTCTCGTAGGATCATTGCCCTCTGCCGTGGTACAAGATAATGTGATTCATTGCCTGTATAAATAAAAACTACTTGCGTTTAATGTCAATATTTATCGAGTTGTTATTGTAGTTTCAAAAACTTAAATAAGTAGGTACATGTGATTTGTTTTACTTTTAATATCAATTTCTCATAGTGTGTCTGGTACTATCTTGTCTACATAATTACCTACTAACATGAAGAAAGACCATGTTCGAGCCCAGTTTGCTCAGTGTGTGTGATTAGCTGTTAGAATTTAATGTCATAGAATAAATCGGCATAAGACCACAAAACATAAAAATGTAACACTTGACTGACCGAGTCTTAGCTCTACTACATATTGTTTTTCCTTTTTATTCCCATAGACTTGAAGTGTGTTTAATGTCTATACCAACAACTCCTGTACATGTGTAATAAGTGTGACAATATTAAATTATAATACCATAATTAATACTTTTGGTGCGAAGTTATAGATAGATCATTATAATTGTACAGCTTACAGCGTTGACGTACATTTATTATAATGTGAATTTTATGAAAAGCTTAGGTAGATCAAAAGCAATTAAATCTACGAGAAATGCATAAGATACAATAAAGTTTTATTTACAAATGTAAGACGTATCTGAATGCCCTCTAGGTCTCAATGGCAAGTATATAAACTTTATATGTTTATCTTGGCACTCACCATTGTCGTCGTAAATATCGATATTATAAAATTATAATGTCGATATTTGTCAATCCTTATTATTTTCAAACAAAGTTAATTTTTCGAGCATGTTGTCATGAATATTTTAGTACTGTGCGTAAAATGACCTAAAGATTTGAACAGTTTTCAGGTGTGCGTTCATGATAACAGAAAATGTTTTTGAAAAAATGGCAGAATGATTTACTAATTTAATCACGGGTGTAGCACTTCTTTTACGAGTATATACTGTTCATCTTATAATTAAATTTTTGACAGGTAATCATTCATTTTAACGAGTCAGAAAGAGACAGGTAAGTATCAAGTGATGCGTATCTCTAATCTCTGTCTTTCAGAGTGAGAAGTGTGCACCAAAACTAAAATTAAGACGAAGAACACTGAGAAGAAGAACATAAATGTTGTTTTCATTTCTGTAACAAAATTTCAGTTTAGCGTTTCTGATTTCTTGAAACCTAAAAGTGAATGTTCTAACAAGTTCTATAGTAATCTTTTTACGACCTTCAGAAATGACCTTTAACTTAGTCAATACGAACTAGGTACGCATGCGCTGATTTCTTTCTGTCAAATTGTGTTTGGCGCGCTGATAAGCTATATTGCTGTTGATCACGATGAAACTATTCTTTCTAGTCGTACGACAGTTGCCACACGTTTCTCACGTTCCACCCACTATTGTTGTTTGTTTAGGTATTTACAGCGAACATGTCTAATAATAAATTGGATTTTAATAGGAAAATGGCTCGACAAAATGGTATTGTGCAACCTCTGCTGACTGGTAAATATATTTTAGATAATTTTGGAGCGAATTTTAAACTCTTCAAGTACTTATTAATTTACACTTGTATCTTTGAACTTTGCAATAAGTTTTGAAACGAAATAATATTTTGTAGGTAATCATTTTTTTTTATAAGGAGAGTTATTGTTCATTTGTAGTTTATAACTTAACACAAATATATTCTTAAATAATATTATTTTCAGACCTATACCAAATAACTATGGCATATGCATATTGGAAAGCTGGTAAGGTCAATGATGTAGCAGTGTTTGATCTGTTTTTTCGCGCCAACCCATTCCAAGGAGAATTCACAATCTTCGCTGGTCTTGAAGAGTGTCTCAAGTTTTTAGAAAACTTTCATTACTCGGACAGTGGTATGTAATTTAATGAAAATATCCTATCACAGCTTTTTTACATGACTGTGCCAATGTTGTATATGTATATGGGATAGCTAGTTATAACAAAATCAGTCTCTGAAAAGTAAATGTAAAGTATTTTAGTAGTACATAGCAAAATCATAATAAAGTTGTACACTATTTTTGTGTACATTTATGACTACACTAGCTGCTGCCCGCGGCTCCGCCCGCGTGGAGTCAAATAACGTAGCCTATGTGTTAATCCAGATCATAATCTATCTACGTGCCAAATTTCATTAAAATTCATTTAGCCGTTTAAGCGTGAAAGAGCAACAAACATCCATCCATACGTACAAACTTTCGCATTTATAATATTAGTAGGATAAACATAAATTCATAAAAGTTACAACTTATGAATACTATTTTATATATTGCATTAATCCATTAATTTTATTCATTACCTACTCTAAAATATCTTGCCCATGTAAAAAAATTTACTAAATTGTTGATATAAAAAAGCTGTATAGTACAAAGGCTATCCCTTTGCACTATACAGTTTTTTTTATATAAATAATTTAGTTGTGTAGGATCTTCTGTTTACTGATTGCTAGTATGTCATAAATAAATACTACAATTATCAACATTGGCTCGAATAGAACTGCAGGCTAGATTCTCTTATATAACTTACATCTATCTATAATTTCATGCCAAATCCCTTGCGGAGTAGGCTGATGAAACCGAGCACTACACGACTTGGTGAAAAAGAAATCAAAACCTAAGTACACACAATACTAACTCTTACTATATATATGTAGTATTTGTAATTCAATATTGTTGTTTATATAGTACTGAGTAAGTATCAATACTTTTTATATGAACATTTTTATTAGAATGTTTTAATAATACGGTTGTGCTTTGAGTGGAAAACAGTTCCTCTCAGGACTCATTACAAAACATTGCATAATTCTATGAATGAAAAGACAATGTTTTCTTTGTTTTGATTAGTGAACAACAGCAAAACTAAAATATAAATTTGTTTTTTTTTTCATATAAGCCATGTAAGCTGTATGTATGCTACATAACATACATAAATTAGAGATCCTATCTAGTTTCGTTTTCGAGTATTTTAAAAACTAATTATCAATCTCAACAAATTAATGTTTTAAGGTTATCAGTCATTGTAACTTTTATTTTTGATTTTTTTTTTTAACCACGAAGGTATTCTAAATCAACCGTACGGTCTGCCTGATGGTAAGCAGTGACCGTAGCCTATGGATATTTGCAACACCAGGGGTGTCACTCATACATTGCCAATCCTGTAAAAACTTTTCACACTTTTCGTAAGGAACCCTATGCTGTAGTCCCTTGAGAAAACCCCGGCTGGGAGTTCATACCACAACTTGAGAGTTCTCGGAATAAGAAACTTTGCTGGAACTGCACAGTATTTAACCATTGCCTTTCCGGTGTGAGAGGGTGAAAACCCCGCCGTCGGCGAGCGGTTATAAAAAGAATCTTGTCGGCATCATATCAAACAATTCTTCAGAACACAGTTTGTTGTAGTTGTATAAATCGTAAAACACACAAAGGGAGGCAAAATCTCGACTTAAACTTAAGGGCTCAATACCATCTGTAATCTTGGGATCGCCAACAATTCTCACTGTCCAATCACACTGTCAATTTTCGATTTGTCAGCAACGTTTGCAGCCCACTATATACTTATATATATATATATACTTATATATATATATATATATATATATATATATATATATAGCAGTACATATGTGTCATTTGGAAATTATTCTGTTATTGTATTCACATTGTCCAACCTGAAGCAGGTTGGAAGTTGCCACTAAAAATTTTCAAAATTCAACCTGTGTTGAATGACTAGGTTGGAAGATGGCAATGAATCCCATATATTTTATCATTTTTAAAGTAAAAATATGAAATATCATGTACGCCGTGCAGTCATAAATTGCATATGAATTAGTACTTAATAGACAGTCGACACTATTTTTGCCAAATTCAACCTTTTTCTTAGGTCAATTGGAGATTTTGATTGTCTACAAAAAAAACTGATGTCTGAAACAAATGGGAACTTTAAATAACATAAAATTGTATGTTTGATAACATGATTACATGAGAACATACCTCTCTAATATATACCTCTATAGTATATGTATACATGTATCTACAATATCCTTTAATTTTGTAGTCAAAATGAGGACGACAAAGGAAAATTGGCGTTTAAAAAGGATAAACACACTATTTATATATTATACACTATTTATATCTTTATTTATCTTCACGCCAACTCCCTTGCGCGGTAGGCAGAGTACGACAGAGTGGTGCTCGGTTCTCTCAGCCTCCTTGACTGACTCGGCTCTTACACACCTCACTCGATATAAAAAAATAATAGCTAAATTTTAAATTGCACTTAAAACAGACTATAAGGATTGTAATTTTATAATTCTAGCACAATATTTTTTATCAACAATCATTTTTTGTTTCATGTGTTTAGCATATTTGATAAAAGGCCTAATTGCCATGTTTGTTAATGAGATACTCGTATTAATATTCTTATGATGGATTCGTCGTGTATGGGTATATACTACTGTAATGTCATATTTTATTAGATACACATCACACGAGTTTATACTTCAATAATTATGTCATATAGCTATTTAATTTCAGATATGGAATATTTGATGCAAATTTTGCCAGATAATATTGAGCCAGAATTTTATGCATATTTGAAGGATTTAACATGCAAAGATATCATATTAAGCGCAATTGAGGAAGGATCGGTTGTATTTCCAAGGTTTGCTAGCTTCTCTCTTAAAACAGTTTAATAGCGGAAATAAGATTGATTGTTAACACATAAACACATTTCAGAGTGCCCTTGCTAAGAGTTGAAGGCCCCCTGATAATAACACAATTGTTGGAGACAACCCTGTTGACCCTGGTTAACTTTGCAAGGTGAGTGCGTAAAATTAAGAGTTCTTTCTTAAAATGAAAAACAAGTACAAAATCACTATTAAAATCATCATAGACGTAAGATAATGGACAGGTATTAGAAGTGTTAGTCGCTGACTATCATCTTCAGAGCAGGAAATCATTTCACCAGAGTATCAGATAAGGCAAAGATACAATTATTTATTTGCCACTTAAACCCGTCTTACATTTTTCAAATGAAATCTTATTCTTATTGTACGTATTTTATTAATTTCTCATAGTTATCATTTTTCTTTTTTTAATTTAGCACCATTTCGAAATTGACCACTGTTTATTTAAAAATGATCTTTGCTACTAGACAGGGTGTACTACGTGCAGGTGAGGTGGGTTTACTTTGGCTTAAATATTATTGTGAAGTACTTACATTTAAACATGAATTTCGTGTTTCATATGAGGCTACTATTAACCTTGTATGGAGCGCCCTCAAGTGACGCCCGTTTAATTATTAAAGTGTGTGTAATTTAGACGAGACCGTTGGTTGAGTGGCTTGCAGTACTTTAACACCAAGGCCGTGGGTTCGATTCTGTACAGATAAAGATTCATGTGCATGAAAATATGCACAAAAAACCTGTTGCTTATCTGCTGTTTATTTCTTGTACAAATACATCGGAATGTATAAGTTTGGTGCTATATGTCGCTGTGTAATTTGTTTATAATATTTTTTTTCTATTTAGATAATTTTTATTTGGCTTTCCTTTTTATTCAAATTATAACTCATGTGACACTAAAGAAATGATAATCTAAATTGGTGTTGATTATTTGTAACTGTTATAATCAATGGTCTTAGATAAGGATAAGATGTCAAGGCTACGAGCATATTTATTTCTTCTTCAAGGTAAAAATCAATCAATATATCGTAACTAACTATTGCCCGCGGCTACACCGGAGCGTGGACTTTGGTTCTTCAAGTGAGAACCTTCAATATTTCCTTGATATTGCTGAACCTTAATATTAACCCGGATAATAAGCTATCAATGCGTAAAATTTCAACAAAAGTTTAGTAGTTATTGCGTGACGTGAAAAACATTGAGATTTTTGGATATGTCTGCTTTAGTTATTGTCTGTAGCGATATTAAAGTTCACCTGTATGAATTTCGAAAAATATTCCATATAGGAACTCAACCATTTTATGCATAACTACACCAGGACCTCTTTAATCCGAACTCCGATTTACCCCCCTGCTTGGATTCGTCGAGCGTTCGGATTATAGTACACAGAATTTATAGGGTATTTAATATGAAATAACACTAATAGTATCGTGAAATTTTAAATGTATATTCATTTATAAACGTTACATTTATTAAACTTTTTTTCATTTCATTTATTAAAGAAATCCAATGCAAACCAATCTAAAAATGCGTGTAGAGTCTAGTCTACTCTACACTCGGCGACTGCAACTACGCAGGCGTAGGTGGGGGCGTTCGGATTACGGAGGGGTTCGGATTAAAGAGGTCCTGGTGTATTTGAAAAAAGAAACTATTCCATGTACAAACTCGACGGTGTTACGATTTAATCCGAGCGTTATTCTCGGTCGCGTCCTACACTTTCGCTTCGGAGCTCAGGGTCGGCTTTTGGCTTCTACTCCTTTACTCGCGTGGTCTTCGGCATCTCTTATAGGGAGACCATTGACACGCATGTCATCCCTCCCGAAACGTCAAGCCATTAACCTCTTGGGTCTACCCCTTCTGCCAGGACCTGGTGAAGGTGGCATGTCTGACATTTGTTCCTCACGTAACTTGTCGGTTTAAGACGTGGCAGTACCAGCGTAGGCGACACTTTTCTACAACGTCAGGAGGCATACAAGCATACGGTCCACCTGAATTAAAGCAGTTACCGTAGCCTATTAACGTTAACGTAATATATATCACTCGCGCGATGCCTCCTCTGCTGCTTACACAGCAACTCCTTGATAGCTTACTGGTGACCTCTCTCACACACTCACACGCAGGAACACAACAACCCTCTAGGGAGTTGTTATTTAGCTGCGGTTTTTCTGTGAGGTGGAGGGTACTTCCCCAGACGGGCTGCTTTGATGAGCCCTACCTCTCTTAAAACATCCAAACTAAGGGAAACAGACATGTTCATGCACACAAATGTTTGTCTTGTGTGGGAATCGAACCCACGAGCGTTGGTGTTAAAGTCGCGTCTTTCACGACTGAGCCACCGAGCTCGTCAAACACTATTGAAGTTTGTCTTCTATGTCACGGACACGAAGGCTACCGTGAATTCGGGAGTTCCTTACGTGATAAAAATATTCCATGTAAGATCTCAACCACTCTATGATTATCTGCATGACTATTTGAAAAAAACTATTCCATTTAGAAACTCGACCGCGTTACGATTTAAAGCATGACTATTTCGTAAAACATTCCATGTACA
Organism: Pyralis farinalis; assembly: GCA_947507595.1. Taxonomy (NCBI): domain Eukaryota; kingdom Metazoa; phylum Arthropoda; class Insecta; order Lepidoptera; family Pyralidae; genus Pyralis; species Pyralis farinalis. The sequence continues at coordinate 26,696,239 of OX382259.1, forward strand.
AACTCGATCATGCTACGTTTAAGGATGACACTATCGAGACGGAGAGGAGCGGAGCAGAGATATCTTTTCATACAATTTGACGCATAGCGTGCTGCCAAATGCATGAAAAAACGTCTCCGCTCCGTTATCTACCACAATAGTGTATAAGTTACTTGATTCAACGAAATGTATGAAAGATATATATCTGCTCCGCTCCTCTCCACGGTAACACGGTCGAGTTTGTACATGGAATAGTTTTTTCACATACTCATGCATGAAATCATAGAGTGGTCGAATTTCTACATAAAATATTTTTCGAAATAGTCATGCAGCTGAACTCTAATATCGAATGCATGACTGTTACGGAAAATATTCCATGTACAAACTCGATAATGTTACCATTAAGAAAGGACTATTTTGAAAAATATTCCGTATACAAACTCGATAACGCTACGATTTTATTATATGTACACATCAACAGACTGGTTATCAGCGACGCCCTATCTATGGTATATCTGTATTCATTAGTGAAGCTTGATTAGCTAAATTAATTACAATATAGTATCACGGATAATTTACGTCCGCTGCTTTACCCACGTGTGGATTCCGTTATGTATGTATATATATGTTCACGCCAGAGCTTGCGAGGTAGGCAGAGTGAACCGAGCGCTATAAGACGCGGTCCCTAAACACCTCTCTCGCTTCTTTAACATTCTAGGGCTCCTGATATCACCTTCTGATCACACACGATCAAATTATCATGATTGGTTAGTCTTGGTCTTCCTCGGCTTCTACATCCTTCCACTTTCGCATTCTATATGTGCTTCGTCATTGTGATTCCGTTATTATGAAAAGAATAATCTATGTTTTGGGTTTCTTTATGAAATTACTGTTTAAAATATAGATAATTCCATCTAGTCACAACTGCACATATACATATAATCGACGTTTTTTATATTACATTGGATAGCAAACAGGCTCTCTTGACTTTGCAAGGGATACGTGGCCTATGTACTTACACAATATGAGAAGTCAATGTGCACTGTTCCTATTACGCCATCGCCTCGTTCGCTAATCGAGAGCTGGGGTTGACTATAACGATGTCAATAAAACAACACATTGTAAAGAACTATGTAATTACATAATTGTAACACGATATATCCTCAATACAGTTCGTTTTGTGAACATTATTAGTTTTTATATTATCAATCACCTTCAGATAAAACTTTTTTTATATTAGAGGGGGCAATCGGGCCAGTTGGTTAGGTAAGTGTAAGTGATATCCGCCACCTAAAGACATCGGCAAAACTTAAGTTAGTGTTCTGTGTTTCGTTCTACACCTTTTAGGCAAATATAGACTTTTGTAACGCTCGAAAGAAGGGTTGATTCTTCAAGACCCTTGTGTGTAAAATTCCATTAACAGTGTGTTAGTTACTAGAGAAATAAATGCATAGGAAAGATGTGGCTACTTTGATATACATGATACATTATTATTCATCTCTCTCGCTCACGAAGAAAAACCTATGGAGATCCAATAACACGATATCACGTAGTAAAATAGCTCACTGCTACGGGTCAGGGGGTAAAGTATAATGCACAGTAGGCCAATTCTACTAAAGAACCGCAACTGCACTGCTGCGCCGCGCGTGTCAAATGAGTACATTTTGATGTTTCCTTATCTGTTACAAGCGATCTGAGAGCAGCGACATTGCGGCAGCGCTGCAGTAAATAACTTGCTATTGTATTTAAAGACCTTGACTGCAGCTGCACGTTTCCTGCAATATAATCGTATTCTGATACATTGTTTTGACATTTGTATAGCGGTTACAGAAGTTTTAAAGAAGTTTATTTTCAGTTTTGCTTATGTTAGTTATAAGCAACTTTTGCAAAGTGAAATGAATATTTTGAAGTGGTGATTTATATTACAAAATATTTGTTTGGTTTTGGGACATGTTTGTGCAAATATATTATTAAGAATCTTCCTCTTGTCAATTTAAAATACCTCTATCAACCGAGGGAAATTGGGTTTGAAACTTCTGGGATTAATATTTAGTAAAAGTCCAATTTACTAGATTGAAATATAACATAACAGGTGTCAGGCTGTACCATTTGCAGGATACGCACATTTGCAGCGTAGTTGCAGTGCTATTGCAGTGCAGGAAAATTTAATAGAATACATGTATTGATATTGCACTACTCCGGCGCTACCCAAGTGGCAAGCGTTAACGTGCAAACTGCAGGTTTTTAGTAGAATTGGCCTATTGCTCTTATTAGCTAGTTCACCAATCAACCTTGCGTCACTTACATAGAAAAATTCAGAGTTTTTAGCAATTTGATTAAAAATTACATCCAAATTCGTCCCATTGAAACTTCCAAAATTATATGACGGAACTAAGACAATGTCGAAAAAACAGATTTCAAATAAGGACCCTGAACTGCACTTAGAGATGACTTGTTCCACACACGTTAGAAGTCAGACAAGTAATTCATGCTTTATTTTCTATATATAATAAGTATGTATTTACAAAAAAAAAAAGTATTTACGTATACAATGTGTATCAGTTGTCTAGTACACAAGCTTCGCTTACATTGGGGCTAGGTGCCGCTGTGTAATTTGTACGACAATATATTTATAACATTCTCCCTTATCATCTATGGTCGGAGATTGAAAATGTTAATTAACGCCTTTATTTTACCTGTTTTAATTCAGCTCTCGTGGGCTACCTGAATCGCGTTATCCACTACTCGGCCAAACCTAAATTACTTTTTCCTTAACAAAAGAGAGTAGGTAGTATATATGTGGTTAGAATAGATACCCTTGTTGTAAAAACTTTCATGTTTTAGATAAGATACGGATTTATGACACAAAACGTGGCATAGACGTAATGGAACTAAAACTGAAATGGTTTTATTGATGAACTAGATATTCGAAAGAGAGAGAGAGAGAGAATGCTTTGTGATTCTCTTGACGTTATATTGATGATAGCACGGGTAGTATATAGCCGTGTTATCATATTATATACCCCTTTAGTAATAAGAACTTAGTTATCGTTGTTGATGTGTTATCCCACACTATATCATCTTTAGAGTCAAGCACGTAACTGGTGAATTAAGAAGTAGATTCTGGCGAAAGAAACGTAGGTTGCAACAAACAGCTCGACTGGGGTAGCACCTACACCTACCCTGGGGGGGTTGTGTTTTGAAAGCACACCGTACCCCAATGGTATAGCCAGAGGTACGGTGGATCTGAAGGGTGTTCTTGTGAATAAGTTAGGTTACTGCTTACCGGTGACCTCACTTACTCGCAGGGACTGTGACTCAGTGTTAACATAACTTTACTCGCATCTTTAAGATACATAGGTATACATCCTCGCCTTCGGGCTCCTGATACCGAGTGTCAAAAAACCTTGTACTTCAAGTGACTGATCTTATACTTTGGCTCTTATTTTCTGCCCACTTACGCGTTGTAAGTCTATTCCCCAACCCTTTTAAATAAATTTGTATTCACCCAACTTCTCCTTTGGATGTTGGATCGTTTGGTATTATAAAACGTCTGCTTTTCGTGGTAGTTTTAAGTATTCTGCGTCCCAATGTTGGAACAATATCTCTCCTCCTATTAGAATCTTTACATCTATTCAGAGATTTAAAATTAAATACATATTCATTTTGAACTTGTTAAAACAATCAAATACTATATAACTGAAATTACCCCTTTATCGATGCAGTTGATCGTTAATATGTTGTTATTTATACATTGTTGTGTCTTGCCACACTAAGATATGGCTTTCATAATAATACTTGCTGACCCGGCAAACGTTGTTCTGCCATATAACTTATTTTTTATTATTATTGTTTATGAATTTACTTTACGACCTCTACCAAATATACATAAAAATTTCAAAAAACTCGGTCTAGCCGTTTCGGAGGAGTGCAACCACAAACACAGTGACACGAGATTTTTATGGATATACTTAGATTATTATCATATCGTATCATATTTATAGACTATAATTAAAATACCTACCGTTTTAAAAAAAAATGTGTAATGTCGATTTATATATTATTATTATTTATTTATTTATAATTTATTAAGCGGGGTTTCGAAAGTGGATGGGATGTGTGGATCAAGTGTTTTCCTTAATGTGTATAACGGAGAAAGCCTTAGCAAAACACAAAAAGGTTTAATAGATTCAGGCGTTATTTTGCGAAAGTCAAACTTACATGCAATTTGATCCAACCCGCTTTGTGCGCTTCCGCCACCAATTAGTTCATGCGGCCTAGCGCCGGCCGGCACCCACCCACTACTGTTAGTGCGTGCATCATGCCGACGCTGCCATGGCTGATTTTTGAACAATTTATTTTTATTTTATTTTTAATGTGGCATTAAAAAATACATACCACCAGCGACGTATCAAAGGTAGACACGTTATACACGAACATTTTTGTATTTTAAAATGGCGCAAGTACTACTATATATACGTACAGTTATTTATTATCACACTTTGCTCTAAAAAGAGACAAATGATAGGGAATACCTGTCGTTAGAAAGAGATGAATATACATCTTTAGTTACGTATTGATTGCTGCTGAGCGCTCATTGGCGCGAGCACTGATTTACCGATATGGAGGAGACTGGGGAAAAAGCTCTAGATTTAATTAAGTGTTTAAAATAATAAAACCAATTATGTACAAAACATCTTTTTTCGTAATATGAATTGTGAACAATGAAATTATAAAATAATATCGAGTCAGTTTGTGAGTGAATAAAAAAAATACGTATTTGATAAAATATTATTCCCTCAAAGCCTTAGCAAAACACAAAAAGGTTTAATAGATTCAGGCGTTATTTTGCGAAAGTCAAACTTACATGCAATTTGATCCAACCCGCTTTGTGCGCTTCCGCCACCAATTAGTTCATGCGGCCTAGCGCCGGCCGGCACCCACCCACTACTGTTAGTGCGTGCATCATGCCGACGCTGCCATGGCTGCTCCGGTAGTCTCTGCCTCGGCTGCTGCGGTCGTCCACCATCTGGAATAGAATCCGCATGCCCCCTCCACCATGGTTTACGTCAGTCTGTTTGTTTGTTGTTTGTTGACAAACAGACTGACGTAAACCATTCCCCACTATTAAATATCTTTTCTCTCACACCATCCACCCCCACCCTCAATTCAATATAAGGGACGGCACTGCGATGGATTTGTCACTTGTAGCATGTTATTCTTACGATTAACGTCTACAACGCCTGATGATGCCTCGTGGAGAGGCGAAACACGTGTCGCAGCGACGACCAGGCCAGTCGTGGCAGCGACGGTGGTGGAGGGGGCATGCGGATTCTGTTCCAGATGGTGGACGACCGCAGCAGCCGAGGCAGAGACTACCGGAGCAGCCATGGCAGCGTCGGCATGATGCACGCACTAACAGTAGTGGGTGGGTGCCGGCCGGCGCTAGGCCGCATGAACTAATTGGTGGCGGAAGCGCACAAAGCGGGTTAGATCAAATTGCACAAAAAGGTTTTCTGCGCGTTCATTGACTTGGAAAAGGCTTATGACAGAGTGGCGAGGGATGAACTTTGGACTACGCTCTCCATGTATGAGGTGGATAATATTTTGATACGAGCACTCGAGTCCTTGTATAAGGATTCGAGTGCCTGTGTCAGGGTAAATGGGGTCTGTACGACTGGTTCAGCATCGAATGTGGTGTTAGGCAGGGCTGTGTAGCATCCCCTTGGCTGTTCAACTTATTCAGTTTGACAGACTTGAATATGACTGTGGAATAAAAATGAATGAGTCAATATTTAAAACCCTGGTGTACGCCGATGATCAGGTTCTCCTTGCATCTTCGGCGGAAGAACTACAACAAATGGTTACAGTAATGAATGAGGCCTTTTAAAGGAAAGGTATGAAAATAAATGTAATGAAGACGAAAGCGATGGTGTTTGAAAGGAATGAAAGTGTTACAGATTGTCAGATAATGATTGAAGATGAAAAAGTGGAACAAGTGAATGAATTTGTGTACTTAGGTTCTATGTTTACGAGAGATGGAAAATTTGAGAGCGATATTGAGAGAAGAGGGAAAGCAGGAAACCGTATCAATGGTGCGTTGTACTCCGTGGTAACAAACGATAACATATCGAGCAAAGCTCGCCTTGCTATTATTCAGGGTGTATTAACGCCAACATTGGTGTACGGTAGTGAAACATGGGTATGGCAGAAGAAACATGAAAGCAGGGTGAACGTCGTAGACATGAGAGCGCTGAGGAGTATGTGTGGAGTGAGAATGGTTGATAGAATAAAAAATAGCACGATACGAGAACTTTGTGGAATGAAAATTGATGTAGTGACAAAAATTGAAAAGGGTATGCTGAGATGGTTTGGTCATTTAGAAAGAATGAATGACAAAAGAGTTAAAGAGTTAGAGAAAGAAGTGTATCAAGCAAGAGTGAATGGTGATGTCGGGAGGGGCCGCCCTAGACGCACACTGATAGGTCAAATTGGTGATGTGTTGAAAAAGGGCCAAATCAAAAGTACCCAAAACCGAAGAGCATGCATGAAGAGGTTGATGAATGTAGAAGAAGCGAGAGCGGTATGTTTGGATCGGTGCACCTGGCGTTCTATAGTCTCTGCCTACCCAAATGGGAGACAGGCGTGATGATATGTATGTATGTATATTTATTTTGTATCCTACCAGTATAATGAAATGTAACATATATTTTAGCAGATACTAGCTGTAAACTGGGGGCTTTTCAAATTTAAACAATTTTGTCTGTTTTGGGCACCCTTACCGTCATATAGGCCGTACGCTTCCACTTTAATTTAAATAGAAAAGGTCTGGTAAGGTGTTTCTGCGTATGAGCGAGGTCGCCAGTAAGCTAAGAAGTTGCTGTGTTAGCAGCAGAGGAGGCATCGCGCGAGTGATACTTAATGCATTACAAGCGTTCTTAGGCTACAGTAATCGCTTTACATCAGGCGGGCAGTATGATTGCATGCCATCCGACGTTGAATAAAAAAAAAACGACATTCTAGGTTTATAGTTTTTTACAGATATTTGTTTAGAACGCTGAATGTTCCGGCTGTCACGGATTTCAACGTGTTTTTCTTTGAGGGTCAATTCAAAAACATACATGTTTTTCTTGACATCAATTTAACCGACACAAAATTATTAACCTTCAACAGTGGCTATTGTATTCAAATCAAACAAGCATAATTTTATGAATTTCCGCCAACATCGTATAATTTGTGTAGTAGACATCGTACAGTCGAGGAAAGGAATAATAAGGGAACATGAATTAACCTAAAATTATGATGAATTCACGAAAGCTCGGCACATAATGGTATCACCAGTCAAAAATAAAGTTATAAACTAAAACGCGACTATGACAAAAAAGTGACTACGATAAAAAACTTCAATGTGTCATGCTCATGTCACATTTATTATTATATAATAAGTAGTTAAAAATAATATTGTCTTACAGACTATAAAATAAACGTAGATTTTTACAGTCATAGTCACACTCACGCTTCGTTACTAAAGTTTGTCATGTATATATCTTATCTTATATATAAAATTCTCGTGCCACACGAGTTAGTTACCATACTCCTCCGAAACGGCTTGACCGATTTTGATGAAATTTTATATGCATATTCAGTAGGACTGAGAATCGGCTACTATCTATTTTTCATACCCCTAAGTGATAAGGGTTCTCCACCCCTAACATTTTATTTTTTGAACAATTTATTTTTATTTTATTTTTAATGTGGCATTAAAAAATACATACCACCAGCGACGTATCAAAGGTAGACACGTTATACACGAACATTTTTGTATTTTAAAATGGCGCAAGTACTACTATATATACGTACAGTTATTTATTATCACACTTTGCTCTAAAAAGAGACAAATGATAGGGAATACCTGTCGTTAGAAAGAGATGAATATACATCTTTAGTTACGTATTGATTGCTGCTGAGCGCTCATTGGCGCGAGCACTGATTTACCGATATGGAGGAGACTGGGGAAAAAGCTCTAGATTTAATTAAGTGTTTAAAATAATAAAACCAATTATGTACAAAACATCTTTTTTCGTAATATGAATTGTGAACAATGAAATTATAAAATAATATCGAGTCAGTTTGTGAGTGAATAAAAAAAATACGTATTTGATAAAATATTATTCCCTCAAATAAACTTAACTTATTCCTTTTTTGTCTTTTTTAATCAGTTTTCTAATCTAGACTATTTTAATGCGCGAAATATATTTGAACTTCACTATAATAGCGCGTATTAGGTGAAGCCTGTGATTATAAGTCGGATATTGATCTAGGAAATGACAATTTAAAGAGGAAAATACATCATTGCGATATAGGAAACACTTTAAATGACGACTCGAAATTTGACGAGCTCGGTGGCTCAGTCGTGAATGACGCGACTTTGATACCAACGCTCGTGGGTTCGATTCCCACACAAGGCAAACATTTGTGTGCATGAACATGTCAGTTTGTCTTGGTCTGGATGTTTTAAAAAAGGTAGGGCGCATCAAAGCAGCCCATCTGGGGAAGTACCTCCACCTCACAGAAAACCGCAGCCAAATAACAACTCCCTAGAGGGTTGTTGTGTTCCAACGTGTGAGTTTGGTCACCAGTAAGCTCCCAAGGAGTTGTTGTGTAAGCAGCAGAGGAGGCATCGCGCGAGTGATAATTAATATATCGCAAGCATTAATAGGCTACGGTACCCGCTTCACATCAGGTGGGCCGTATGCTTATATTATATATATAAAAAAAATATTTAACCATTTTTTTTTCATCAAACCATCTAGATAATCTAAAATGGAAAGAAATAAATGATAAGTAATATTCTATTCGCTTTATTCTTTTCTAGAACGTCTAGTATTACTAGTATCTAATAATTGAAAATAAGGTAGGTAGGCGTATTACTTAATATAAAAGAAAGTTAGGAATAAATTTCATTCACAATTCTGTGTTCATAACGTGATAGTTAAATTTTCCTCAACTTCCCCTAGCAACGGCTGCCACTAGACCCGCTTTAATATTGCTAAAAACTAAATACATTTACTATGTTTTTAATAAAAAAAACTGTACTTACAAATGAAATGACACGTTTTCCTTGTCTTTAACAGTTGCCGTGTAATTTGTGGACCATCTAAAAACACAGGAAGGCATTTTTGCCAGAAATAACTTATTTACGCTTTGTGGCGAAGTACGTATAGACGTGACGCGAGAGCGTGCCCAACTGAATGCGAGGTGGGCAATTACCTTACTTTCTTATTGCCATTCTAGAGCGTGTACAACGTATCTATGACAATAAAAACATCTTAGCATACCACCCTAAATTTTCACCCTTCTAACATCAACCCCTATTTTTAATAGCGATATTAGTAATATAAATGTTTGGTATTGTGTTATTTTTATATTCCCTCATCGTTCACAGCGCTCCATGCCTCTTCCACTCATATATACCACATCCTCATACACTGACAATAAGTTAGTCATTTTTTTCTACTGAAATAATCCTAGGAATAAGTTATATGGCAAAACAACGTTTGCTGGGTCAGCTAGTAAGATATATACCAAATATTTAGACAGATATATCCTCCTACAATGACGTGTGACTACGGCTATACACAACAGACTTATTTTAATCCTTTGTAATCTAATATTATTTTTGACACATAGCTGATGTTATAAGGAGTAACTTACACTGCTTTTATTTTAGAAGAAGTAGGCTTACACCGAAAAATATAATAAATGAAATTGTAAACAGATTCCAATTCTACGCGGATGAAGTACCAAACAAATCGGCTAGTTTATAATAAAGAATAAGATCTGCATTGAAGTTTCGTTTATACCTTTTGAGTCGGCATTTTTGTAGGAGTCGAGTTCTAGTTTTTTTTGTTATATACAACCGGCCCACCTGATTACCATAGCCTATGAATGCTTGCACTACATCAAGTATCACTTGCGCGATGCCACCTCTGCTGCTGCACAGCTGCTCCCTAGGAGCTTACTGGTGCCCTCACTCACACGCAGGATCTATCCTCTAGGGAGTTTTTATTTGGCTGCGGTTTTCTGTGAGGTGGAGGGATGACGGGCTGCTTTGATACGGCATACTTCGCTTAATTTTTTTTATCTTTATTTTCCATTTAAATTATTTAGAAGGAAGAGATGTATTTCTTACAAAGACGATCGGTTTGAACAATAAACTTTTTTGGTTGGGCTTATATATGACTTGGGCGTAACTTTATTTTTCGTGTAAAGACATATAGGTAACTTATTCATTATCTTATCGAAAGCTTTACCTTCGAACTTTATGTTTTTCATTTCGTTTGTGTATGAACAACTGACGTTAAACACTTCAGATGACCGATTTCTTACTTTTTACTATCTACGTTTGTCATCAAATGATATTGATAGATGAATAGTAATATATTTCTTTCAGTTTGATGGCTACGAATGCAGCTCGATATCGAATGGTCGCTGGAAAGAACGTATCCTTGATGGAATTTGGACTACGAAGAGCGCAAGGACCAGACGGAGGGCTTTCTGCATCAAAATACGCATATATTGGTCAGATATTTTTAACGCCCAGTTAAGGTTTTTAGATGTGTTAAAATGAGACTAGATTGAAAGAAAATCTTTTTATAATGTGGCTTGAATATCACAAAGGAACACTGTATTTTGCCCGGTTTACCTAGAATTTCCACTAGACAAATACGAGTATTTAAGAAATCGGCCCGTGCGGTCGAAAACGGACATCTACCTTACGCTGCCCTCCTGGCCCGTCTAACTTTTCTTTAAAGTTCTATATCTCTGCAGCTTTATTATAAAATCATTTGTTACATATCCAATTACATGACCGATAAATATATAAAAATGTAATCATTCTGATAAAATACATATTTAATTGTCTTGGCAATACCATACGAATATTTTTCTGTATTTTTATTATATAAAGGTTTGTTCTAGGCGGCAGGTGTAGAGCAAATTAACATCTCTTCGTATTGATTATATTAGCGTGTTTCCGCAGTCTGTGCGGTGTGCGGTTGGTAAACCGAGACCGGTGCCAGGCACGGCCGCTGCCTGCCCTGTTCAAACTTGTGCAATATAACACACCCCACCACGCCATTGACTCATGAGAAGCCTCCAATAGCGAATATACGTTTATTTAATAGGTTTAATCAGGCGAATTTCGCGAACTTTGCCCTTGAACATTTTCCCTTAGTCATAGCAACTGAGTTTCGAATTGCCGTCTTTTGTTACTATCTAGATATATATGCGCGATACTAATTCTAATTCTGTGTAATTTACCGGCAACATTTTTAATATATATATTATAACTTCACGCCAAATCCCTTACGGGGTAGGCAGAGAGAACCGAGCGCGCCACGCAACTCGATCCTTACATACCTCACTCGCTTCTTTAACATTCATTGCTCTTTTCATGCACGCTCGCCGGTTTCTAGGGCTCCTGACATCACCTTCTGATAGAACACGATCAATTTGATCATGGTAGGTAAGTCTTGGCCTTCCTCGGCTCCTACATCCTTCCAGTTTTGTATTGTATATCTGCTTCGTCATTCTTTCATCCTGCATTCTTTCTACATGTCCGAACCAACGGAGCATGCCTCTTCTTACTTTAATATATATAACTGACATATATCCTTCTCACTGTATATAGATATACTAAAACGCTATATTTTTGTATTCGTAAAAATATAACAGGGAAATATTTTCAGGAAAAATCGACATTGCATTTTTCAAAATCATAAATATATTTTTTATTGCGCGGATACAAAGGAGGATTTGTCACGAGAATGCCGCCACTGTGAATAACGGTCTAGCTAGAACAATGTGTAGGTAATCTTTGCTGGGATCCGTGCCCGATGGATAAAACATGAACCCCATTCAAGATATCGTTACGGTAGAACCGAAATAACTTTTATAAATATTTTTATTCAGTACAGTCGGTATATAAACGTACTGGTGAAAATAATTTTCACTTTGCCATACTGCCAAATATGTAGAACAAGTGTGTTTATTATTGTTTTTCTTCAAAAACAAATAGAAGACCGTCAATGTTGACACATACCATTTTTGTTTGATGTTTGAAACATAATTATCATAATACTTGTATTTAAATTACAGACACTTAATAAAACATGGGTTGATAATAAAGTTTGTAAGCAGGGTCCAAAACATTTTTCCTTCATGTATTTTTACAGTGTAAGGCGATCAAAACAATTATGACCTACAATCCTTATTCACAGGTGGGTTTGACGGAACAAGCAATGTGCTCGCGGGGAAAATGTTCAATATACCGGTGAAGGGGACTCACGCGCACTCGTTCGTGACATCGTTCAGCACTCTTGAGGACGTGCATTCTGTGACGCTGAGACACGCACAGACGCAGGAGAGGCGCAACTTGCTAGAGCTGGCCTCCGAGTGGCGCAACCGAGTCTCCGCCGTGGTTGACATATCCCCAGAAGAGGCGAGCGACGGTGAACTCGCCGCTCTCATATCTTACGCCATAGCCTTCCCGTCAGGTTTCATGGCTCTAGTGGATACGTACGATGTCAAGAGGTATCATTTTCAAGGCTTACCGTCACGACACCGCCAGCGTTTAAATGGGCATTCTACCTACAATAGCAACTGTGGAACCAATGGTCATAGAGTACAAATATCACCGAACATACATAGTACATATGGATATAGCACGGTCGAACGCACACTGAGGTAAAAATGCAAATAGAAATCTCATTATGACATTTGGTGTCTAATTAAATTTTATATTATTGTTTTGCATTGTTCATTTATGTGTGTGGAGTTTTGGTTCATTAATTAGATTTTTTTAAAGTTGGCGCGGTGTCATCGCTCATTCTACATTGTTCACGGGCGGATCGGCATGTGACTCACCCGGGAGGGTTGACATGTTAACTACAAGCACATTGCAATCACTCGCTCGGGCTGCCGCCGCAGCTCCTTAACAACTCATGCCCGTAGTACGATATGTTTTTTTTCAGTGAAGCGCATGTGGACGGCGTTTCATATAACCGAATGTAAATAAATGAGATCACTTTTAAGGGTTCTACCTTTGCTTCAGTGTGACGTATTGTCCTGGACCTATGAGCATTATTGGGGACAATTTTAGTCATTGGGCACAGTTGCATTGTATAGGAATATGCACGGTTCACTGTAATCCTAATTTGCATGCGTATCATTCATCCATTACATAGATAATCAATAAGTTTTAGAATGTAGAGTTGGTATATTTTGATCGTCAGTGTCGCACTGAGTCATTAGTAAGCAACTATCTATGACATCATACTGCATACCGCACCCTCGGCAAGTAACAAGTCACTCAATTCATTGGAATAGTTGCAGTGACATTTAAACGAAGTTGCAAGCACGGCGAACTGGACTTTAGTTGTCATATTGATAGAATGCAATATCGTTTAACTTATTTAACAAATATTAAATTGGTTTATAATTGCATGTTTGTAGTTAGCATGGCGATACCACAAGAAATTCAAAACAGGATTAAACTGGGCATTATTCATTATTGTTTTATGACATTTATCATATCATATATTGACCATACTTAACTGATGAGCAATTAAAATATGTCATGCAAATCGATTCATCGATTATCTAAAGTTTATACAAAATATTAATATATTAATAATTAGAAATAATATATTAAGAATTAGAAAATATTAAACATCCTTATTTCCGCCAATCGTGTTTAAGAATAAAAAAAGTTCGAAATTATTTGCTTACCTGAAAAAAAGATCAACCACCATCTTAAAATAATTTTGGCAAAAACGATGATAATTTTCAAAATTGTACTAATTAAAAATAATGCTGTTAATTAAAGTAAAGGAAAAAAAACCTAGTGCGCCGCTGACTTTGTTGCTAGGACATTTTATCATATAAACATTTAGTACCTGGGCGGCGTAGCCTCGCTCGGCCTGTTTTTTTTTTGTGTAGAATCGCGTTTATTTTTTTCATGAAAGACACCATATAGAAAACAAAATGTTATCTAAATACAAAATTTGATCCAAATTTTTAGTCATTCCATGAAATATTATTTGAACAGTAGGGAAAATTGCGTATACAGGTTATTTTTTTTTTATACTACGTCGGGAGGCATACAAGCATTTGGCCCACCTGATGTAAAGCGTGTACCGTAGCCTATTAACGCTTGCAATATATTAAGTATCACCCGCGCGATGCCTCCTCTGCTGCATGCACAGCAACTCCTTCGGAGCTTACTGGTGACTTCGCTCACACGCAGGAACACAGCAACCATCTAGAGAGTTGTTATTTGGCTGCGGTTTTCTGCGAGGTGGAGGTACTTCCCCAGACGGGCTGCTTTGATGCGCCCTACCTCTCTTAAGATAGCCTAGTGATAATCAAAACAAAAGGTCGTTGCTCCTTAATGTGAAAATCTTTTACATTTTTGACAAAATATTCAATCAATCAATCACTTGACGCACTTGTATGCGGCAGAATTTTTTTTTTTCGATATCGGCCTCATATTTCAGTTTGTTTATATTAATGAATAGAATCAGACGTTTTACGTTTTGATTATCACTCATCAAGCTTATAGAGCTTGATTAGAGTACTCTACTTAGACATAGACAACGCTAACTTAAGTTTATACCATGTACCGTCGGCTCCTGCTTTACCTGATCAGGCCCGTACTAAACTGCTGAAGTCACAATATGAAACGTAAGTAAGTTATGTTTCATCTATTAAAGAATTATTCGCTAATAATTCGATATATTAGTTTAGTGAGCAACATGCCGTAATAATGTTACATTAGTTACATGCGACTAGGCGTAGTGGCGTTTTGTCTATTGACAACTTACAAAGACTTCCCAAATGAAGTTATTCAAAAATTTCATTTTTATATTAGTAACAATCTACTGACCCAATTAAGCTAAATAGTTTAATCAGGTTGAATTAAACAATTTTTTACGGAAATATCGCGTGTTTTATTTATTTTGTTGAACCTGACGTTTTGATGTTCTAAGTTTAATCAGGGTTAACTTACATACAGGTACAGTACAGGTATAGTCCCTGTAAAAAAAGCAGGCAAGTGCGAGTTGAACTCGCGTGGCTTTCCACGGGTTCACGCGATGAATATGTTATTATACCATACTTTTATTTTATTTTATGTATGGCAAATAAAATAATTTATCCCAAGAACAAACTTAACTTTGTAGTTCAAAACATGTATATGTATAAATGCAAGTTGTCCGCGCAATATTAAAAGATTTACCATGTTATGTCAGGTTAGGTTAGGTTTCCTGTTATATACAAGTAATAAAGTAAGAAATCATTTCTGTATCTCTATTTTTTTTCATAATTTTACCTTTTGTAGTTTTGGTGACGGTCAGTTTTTGTCTATTTTCTTAAAAATTATTTGATTTGATTTTTTGAGGCAATATATTTCATTTCATATGTAACATGGTAAATTTTGCCAATCGTTTTTTTTTAATTTGCCCATATTCAAAATGAATGTATCTAAAGTGAACACCATATTCAATATTAGTTTATTTACGTTATACGCTCGTGTTTCCGTCACAGAAATTCTGTAAAATGTGTATCTTAATCGGGTTGGTAGATTTGGAGTGAATTGGCTAACATCATATTTATACTAACACAGAGCCATTCTCACAAAAATGGTTAGAAAGATTTATATAATTTCTATTTATGTAATATAGTATTATTAATATATCATATTTAATAATAATTATTATACTTTATTTAATAATTTCACCTTTTCTTACAATTGGAATAACTTCCCTGACAATGGGAAATTAGTACTAGCGCGGGTCTAATAGAGGAGGAGCCGTCTACCATCTACTTGTCCCTTAGTCGTGCGTACAAACACACAAAAACGAATACATACTCACGTTTATCGAGGTCAATGTACATCCGGAACAATTCATTCATGAATAACTACGTGCTGTATTGATTTTGATTTGTTTACGTTTTCTTCGACAGGAGTGGATTGCTGAACTTTTGTGCTGTGGCCCTAGCTTTAAATGACTGTGGGTACCGAGCCCTCGGCATTCGCATCGACAGCGGAGATTTGGCGTACTTGTCGGTCCTCTCTCGGGAGACCTTCGAACAGATCGCTAAGGCGTTTAAATTGCCATGGTTCGCACAAATGACCATTGTCGCATCTAATGACATCAACGAAGACACCATACTCAGTTTGAACGAGCAGGGACACAAAATCGACAGCTTTGGCATTGGCACACATTTAGGTACTTACGTTTTTTATCATAAGTTCAAACGTCACAAGGTCACAATTGAAACTTTGATAAGGCAAAATAGACGATTATGAGGTTGGTGGCATAGTGGTTAATAACGCGACTGTGACACTAATAATCGTGGGCTTCAATTCCCACACAGGACAAAAATTTGTGTGCATGAACGTGTACATGTGTTGACTGTTTTAAGAGAAGTAGGGCGCATTAAAACCTCCACTTCAACAGGAAAACGTATCCCAATAACAACTCCCTGGAAGGTTGTTGTATTCCTGCGTGTGAGTGGGGTCACCAGTAAGCTCCAAAGGCGTTACAGTGTTAGCAGCAGAGGTGGCATCGCGCAAGTGATGCTTAATGTATTGCAAGCGTTCATAGGCTGCTGTAACCGCTTTACATAAGGTGGGTCGTATGCCTGTATACCTCTCGACGTTGTATAAAAAAAATACGAAAATTTTGCACTCCTGTCCTCATTAATGTTTGAATTTCGAATGTATCGTTTCTTTAAAAAAAAATAGAGGATATAGTTTGTTATTTTTATTAAGACGTTTTATTAGCATCACCTGTAAAAAAGTGTACTTTTTATGTACTTAAACAAATGTTTGTACCCAGTCGAAATTTATAATATTCTGATTGTTGTATCAGTTTTCAACTTCGTACCATATAACCAAGTTATTATATTATGTTCAGTATTTACATACATTATGTAATTCTGACCATAATATAATAACTTTGTTCCGTCGGGTTGATCTGGTAGTAGAACTATTAGGTAGACAGTAAAACTATTTAATGGGTACTAATAAAACCCCTTGAGTTTGGGTATATATCGAATACATCAATCACAGTTCATTTAATGGTGTGAACCATGAGATTTAGCTAAGGTGAAAAACGTGCCAATTCAATCGTAAAAGTGTCCGTTTAGTTTTTTTGTCACATATTTACGTGTAACATCTTTCCTGAAATCTTTCGCGTCGGAGTGATTTCGTGAAAAGGAACGGAAGTGTGTAACAGGAAGCCGGGGAAGGGCACGCTTTTTGATTTAATCAATGAGCGCGCGCGGTGGTGGAGTTGGTTGTAGAGTAGGCCGTGAGATTATACCAACCCATTTTCCGAAAAGTTGGTACTATTGTTGGTACTATAATATAATTTACAGAGTGAGTAATAAAAATACACGGTTACATAACTTATTACAAAGTCAATTCATTTTTTCATAATTTCACTGATTAATTAACAAGATATTTATTAATTTCTATAATATTAATATTTTTTTTTAATATTTATAATTCAGATTTAATTCTAGTTGCTTATTACTAAGGTACTAGTATAATAGAATGCCAGATGTTACACATCGTATGCGACTACTGTAAGGCTCGCTCGTATTTAATTAACGTACATTAATGTTGGTCTTCTGTAGTAAACATGAAGTTAACGAGATATATTTTCGGGGCGATGGTTATTTATGATATTAAAAAGCTTCTTCTCCGCAAGATTGCATTCATCTTCAAAATTTTAAATTAATTCGAGGATATTTGGTGATCGGTGTGAGGTTTTTTTACTAAAAGTTTTACGTGAAGATTTAAAAGTGATTACAATTCTGCTTGCGTTGAAACTGTCACGAGTTCGTGTTGATTGATAAACAAAGATGTTGCTTAAGTACGATAACATTTAAGTACTACTTCTACGACATTGTCACAGAAGAAATGTGTATTTATTGTAGAAAAGAGAGCAATCTCGTAAATATGTGCTCAAAAACAAACCATCTAAATTGAGGCAGTCGAAAAAAACGTAGACAAAAAATTATTGTTATTTATTTTCCCAGACCGATTCCATTTCCAAAAACTCACTTAAAGATCAAAGCAGTTAAGAATAAAAAAAAATCATACAGTTCAATAATACTCACTGTTGAACCGAAAAACCAAGGCATAGCTCCATATAAAATAAATATATTTTACCAAAAATAACTAACTTGTTCGGCGCTAGAGTTACGGATTGCATTGTTCCAACCTATTTTAATAATTTGCCACAACATTTACAAACAATGTAATGATTACGTTGAAGAAATATATCACAAGATACCCTTTGACTTGATGACCATTCGAGTTGTAATGTTGTAGTACTAATATTATAATTATATTGCATTCGTCTACTTGGCGACTCGCCTACCCAGACAAACTTAAGGCGACACCTCGATCGTGAAGCTTTAAAATGGCTCCGCCCAATCACCCCGCGCCCCTCAATTGACACTCGACGCTCGATTTGTAAAATTTGAAATTAGCGCCTAATAGGTAACCTGGGGTCAACGTATAGTCAATGCAAACGAACAGAAAAGCTACAGAGTCGCGTCACACTTAAATAAAATTTATAATATCAATATTTAATAAAAATTATTGATTTAATTATTATTTAGCTTTATACATACTGAACCAAACATATTTATTTAAGCTAGACGGAAAACAATAGTAATAATAGTAATAAAAAACTACAGAAACGTATTCACTTTTAAAAGTTTATTGAAAGAGAAATCAATGACATCGTTTTATGTTTATATCTCTACAAGTTAACATGTCTTGGTATCTATGTTGTTCTTACTTAGGTCTCGTCCAGTGGCGCCCTCATTGAATAAAAAAACATATTATAGCATAGAAGATAAACATTATGAAATCTTATGTTGCATTTATTACGAAGATAGTAAAGTATTTTTACGTCATTAAACCAACACTCAAAATATTCCACTATCGTTGTTATAAGCAAAAGTGCTAAAAGAGGCCGTTTTTTGGCAATTATGCCTATAACAACGAAAGCAAAACATTTCAATTGTTGGTTTAATGACGTAAAAGTACGTTATTGTATTTGTAACACACGCAACACATGACTTTATAATGTTTATCTTCCACGCTAAGATACGATATTTTATTCCTTGAGGCGCCACTGGACGGCATGTATCCCCCTTAAGAAGAATGAAACACCAGCTACATAATACAACATTGTTTATCGAGAGGCTAAAGCGGGCCATTTGTTGATTCGGACACATATGTTTAGTTAGCAGATACACCATCTAAACTGCAAACACTGGTCACAGCGATGAAAGACGACTGTATGGAGAAAGGCTTACTACTGAATGCGAAGAAAACAAAGATAATGGTATTTGAAAGAGAAGAATCCAGAACTAATGTAAGGATTACGATTGATGATGAAGTGTTGGAACAAGTGGATGAGTTTGTATATCTTGGATGCGCTTTCAGCAGGGATGGAAGGTACACCGCAGATGTGGAAAGACGAGTGAGTGCTGGGAATAGTGTGAATGGAGCGTTGGGAAAACTTCTTGGCAGTAAAATCCTGAGCCAGAAGGCACAACTCGCTATACACAATGCAGTGTTGGTCCCAACGCTAACTTATGGAAGCGAGAGTTGGGTATGGCAGAAAGAGCATGAAAGTAGAATAAACGCGGTTGAAATGCGAGCGCTGCGCAAAATTTGTGGCGTAAGGCTTGTAGACCGTATTCGTAATGATGATGTTAGAAATAGAGTTGGTCTGAAAGAGAGCGTCGGTGTTAAAATAAGAAGAGGCATGCTCCGATGGTTCGGGCATGTAGAAAGAATGCAAGATGAAAGAATGACGAAGCAGATATACAATGCAAAAGTGGAAGGATGTAGGAGCCGGGGAAGGCCAAGACTTACCTACCATGACCAAATTGGTCATGTTCTATCAGAAGGTGATGTCAGGAGCCCTAGAAACCGGCGTGCGTGCATGAGAAGAGCAAAGAATGTTAAAGAAGCGAGTGAGATATGTAAGGATCGAGTCACGTGGCGCTCGGCTCTCTCTGCCTACCCCGCAAGGGATTTGGCTTGAAGTTATAGATGTTCGAGTGTCATAATGGCTGATAGCGCCGAGTAAACACAGGATTTTTTTATTTCGAATAAATAAGAGAAATAAAATTATCAGATTGAATTAGATTGAAATTGAAATAGAAAATTGGATTTTTTTTGCAACTCCCTCCTGGTGAAGATTCACAAGTTATTTTACACAGTTAGGTATAGCTCTGGTAGGGATCCTAGCTTTTTCCCTAAATATAATACACTCTCGAATGACTAGGTATGCGCTTTCACTAACAGTCAATTTAACTTCGCGAATTTTATAAAAAAGTACAGGAAGAACTTGACGGTTAGACGGTAATTTTGAGCCTATTATTTGATAATTTACGTCTCCAACTAAGAAAATACTTGATTTATTGCTTCTCAATTCCACTGCCATCTTATAAAAGTTAAAACATTACGTATTAATCACGAGAATAACTGACATTCAAAATTAATAGACGGTTAGGTAATTATGACGAAGTTAACGATGCTCTCTCTAAAGTTATTCATTGGTTTAGTGTTAATAATATGCTTTTAAATGATAAAAAGACTAAAGTAATTAAGTCTCAACACCTAATGTAAGGCAGGTGGCTACCAATGTACATGTTAATGGAACTAATTTAGCCTCTGTGGAGACAACTGTGTTCTTGGGTATAACAATTGACTCCAGACTACAAAGGGGCCCACAAATCGAAAAATTATCAGGAAAACTAAGTTCTGCAGCTTATGCAGTGAAAACTATTAGACGGCTCACTGATATTGATACGGCTAGAATAGTTTATTTCAGCTACTTTCATAGTATTATGTCATATGGAATTCTTCTTTGGGGTAACTCCGCGGATATTAACACCATCTTTTTATTGCAAAAGAGAGCCATAAGAGCTATCTACAAACTTGGTCCCCGGGAGAGCCTTAGAGAAAAATTCAAAGAAATAAATATTTTAACAGTCGCATCGCAATATATCTATGAAAATCTTTTGTATGTCCATAAAAACATAGACTCATTTTGTAAAAAGAGTGATACTCATAGCATAAATACTAGATATAAGCATAATCTTGTGTTATATGCAAGCCGTCTCCACAAAACAAGTAATTATTTTATGGGGCAATGTATACGGTTCTATAACAAACTTCCCAGCAATATAAGAGATTTGTCAATAAACAAATTTAAAACTACTATTAAAGCCAAATTGTGTAGCAGGGCATATTATAAAGTATCTGACTATATTAATGATAAAAATGCCTGGGAGTGAGTCGATCCAATTATAATGTAATTAACAAAATATGTAAATTTGTTTGGATATCAAAAGAGGGATGCCTGAGTTTTTTGGCAGTATTTTTATCAGTGCTCACCTAGTCATAAACTGCACGGTAGGGAAAAAAAATGTGACGATTCCAAACAAATGTAGCCATTTTTACGGAATAAAAAGATTTTGACTTTGAACAAATGAATACCGCGAGTACGTGCGGCACTGCCGCGCAACTTGTATGAACATGTTTCGATGTAATTCGGCACGGATTATCGTAATCCAAATAAGTTAAAAATTAATTTCCGAGTGTTTTAAAAGCAAATGAACAAAACTAAGACATATGCGTTAGAAAATAAAAACTTTGAAAAATAAGGGACACCCTAATATACATATATACAAATAGATTTTATAATCTATTCATATTTAAAAAAAACATGTGACAAATGATTTTCTTGCTGTTTCATAACTTTAACTTCAGTATAATGACATTTATTGTATTTTACTTATGTATACTCTGTGTTTTGTATTGTTGTACGTTTCCTTGTTATTTATTAAACTCTCAAGAAGAAAGAACCAGGACCATCTCTGATGTTGCAAAATAAATCTAATCCGTACAATAGTTCAATACTAACCACAATGTATAGAATAGATGATTTTTTTGTGTTTTCAGTGTTGGTTCATAGTAAATATTATATGTTTTCACGAGTACCATGGGTATAAGTATACTATCTATCTATATCTTCACGCTAAATCCCTCGTGAGCGCCACATGACTCGGTACTTACACACCTCGCTCGCTTCTTTAACATGAAACATACCGAGTTTTTTTAAAAACTATCAAAATATACTATTTTACTAGTAATTATTTTAATACAAAAAAAAAAAAACCTCCACTGGTTTTCTATCTTCTGATTGGATAAATTTCCAACGTAAACTAACCTTCACCTACGTACAATGTCTAAGTCGGAGTTCGGTGAGCTTATAATGGTTACTATGAGTTTGTCGTCCCGTATGACACTTACGTTAAAGTAGCATATAAATCGAGTAGTGATTCTTCTAGTGGAATATGTTTATTTAGTAAGTTTCTCCTAAAAAACAAAACAGCAAAAATATTCTATTTTATAAGTTTTTATTTTAATACAAAGAAATAAAGAGTCTCCACTGGTTGCTATGTGCTGAGAGCGCGAACCTTATTGGTATAAATTTCCAACGTAACCTGACCTCCACCGACGTACAACTTCTAAGTCGGAGTTCGGTCAGATTATAATGGATATAATAGGAGTTTGACGTCCTATATAGGTACGCGGTCAGCCTGTGGATAATGTATACCAATTATCAAATGTTACTGTTTATTCCTGCAAAAAATAACTCTTATTTAATTAATGCAGTTTTATATAGAGTTATTAAGTAAGCAAAATTAAAAAAAAGTTTGAAGAGGAATTAAATAGCTTGGGCCAACCATACCTAGGAACTGTTCTAAAAACTAGAAATATGTCTACACAATGTTATTATAATATGTTTAATGAATATAATAATTAAAAAAAAAAATACCTTGGCTTGTTCGCCTCCGCCATTCTACGAACATTTTCTTTGTATTTTTATTCTATATATTTTCTTTTTAGTGTTCCCCATTATTACAACAGTATAATAAATATATATAAACCTATAATATTATTTACTACTTATATCTAATAATAATACACTTACGCTAAATACTATAATATTGAATATTTACAACTATTAATTATAAAAACTTCGGTGTCGCGATGTAAATGGAGCGAGCTCGAGCGTCCAGTCGACATAGGTCTCACCTCGAAGCGGGCTGCAGCCGGACTGGCTGGATGTAGTTAGTCAACGCGTTTATAATCCTCATTACCGCACAATAAGGTCGAAAACACGTAGCACCCAAGACGAATGTGATCGCTTAGAAATTGTCAGAAACTTAAAATATTTTTAAAAAATTTCATGTTTCACTTATCAAAATATGCAGCAACCATATTATAAACATAGATATTACTAATAGATTTAAGTAATTTTGAAGCGTATAAACAGAACAACTTCGTTGTAATTTCAAAAATATAGAATTTCAGGAGGTGTTTTCGAAAGTAATTATTATCGAATCAATTTTACACAATCGCGTATTTGAGCAAGCAAATTCAAGATAAAGAAATGAAGTTATTTATATTAAAATCTTAGATCCGTCAGTTTAGTCATTAGCCTATACTATTCGATGAAAGTTGGTCTAATTTTTCGATGTGTCGCCTTAACGTGGTTTTCGTGGTACGGCGACAATGTTGTCTTATTTGTATTTAGAAATTACAAAATAAAATGAGAAGTGTGTATTGTCCTTGCAAAAAACCTCTTGTCATTCTATTTAAGAACTCGTTGCAATGGCTTCTCAGTAGGAAGTTTTTTCAGTATTCTTCAATTTAAGAGTACGGCTAGCGTAAATATAACGAATTATTTGATTTCCGTTGTGTTACATAAATGATTAGGTAATAGCGCCATGCAATAACTCCATCGAGATATATCTTAACAGATTACAAAAAAATATCTTTATTAGGAAGGGCCTGTTCTAGGCAGGGGTTTACCATATTAATTTAGTGAAGTTATGGCAGAAAAAGGTAGTTTTTCGCCTATTGACATGGAGAAAAAAATAGGTCATGTACCTATTTTTTTATTGTGAGATGTTAGCGCTAGGTAAATGAACGTGTATGTTTAAATAAGATTTATGCTGCTTAAAACTCTAAAACTTAAAAAGATACATTTCGCTGGGAGATTATTAAGGTCATATGTCATAGAAGCTGCATAAAGGAGTATAATTATATGCCATTTTACAACGAAGTATCTAAAGTTAATATTTTATTAACCAAGTACCTATTACTGCATTCCGGACGGAACTGCCAGTCAATCTTATTTATCTTCGTCCATTTCAACAGTATAAGACTACGAGATATAAAATATAAAAAAGTCGCCAGACGATGAGCTTACCGAAAAAATATTTTTTTTAACTCCCCTGTCACACGCCATCTTAACCACCTTGTCCACCGCGTACCTCGTACCACTGGTACGATTAAATGACAAATTGGAGCCCGAAATTCCGTAAACCATATTCGGAAATACGTGTTTTTGAAAGCTCTGTTAAACCTACGACTTTTTTTTCTAATTTAGAGCTATTGTGTACGCTATGACTGTAGTGAGTTTTTTACTTTTGCAATTTATCACTATATTATAAACAGTTTAAGTTTCATAGAAATGTGTAGAAAAAAGTCATTTTTTTGCTTGTATTAAATTCGAAATCCACTTGCAGTAAGTAAATACTAGAATTTAAAAGTAGTAGTTCTATACACTTCCAAAAACATGATGCGATATCTTAGAGACATGCGAACGTTTGTATATATTGTTTGGTGTACAAATATTCCTCATAATTATGTCAGACGAGTGCAATTTCACGCGAGTCGGCAATTTGACAATAAAATGATAAATGTAAAACTATGTCAGTAGATTTTTACTTATCAGTTTATTATTTGTACGTGCGAGTAGCTTACAACCTTATCGCAAGAACTGACGTCGATTTACGTCGATCAGTGTAACAGACGACTGAATAGGTATTCATTAAAGTCACATTATTCAAGCAAGATTTTATAGTTGTTTACTTAGTTACAACCTCTGACCTCATAGTTTTTTTAAAATTAATTAATTCTAGCTCTCAATATTCCTATCCACCACACGAGTGCAGTATATAAGTATGAAATTGAATCCCACACTATTGCACTGCTTATCAAGGTTTTTTAATGTTGCTTTTGTCTCGGTTGGTTATATCGGCTCCTGCTATTTTGACCACTTCGACGGTCCGCCGCCATCATATTCTACAAACCTCAATCAGTGATCGCCATTCTAGATTTTTCTGCTGTAATAATAACCCGTATGGATCCGCGAGCTTTGTGGCTAGCCCACTGCCAAATAAACTTGCAGATGAGGATTTGAGCCCAAAATGCTTTAATCTCATAGTTGGTTTCTTTTATTGAAAATGGACAAATACTATGTGCATGCACAGTAAATTAAAAATACGTTTGCACTGAACAATGCAATTTATTTAAGGGAACCAAATAAATAAAAGCGATCAACAGCGAAAAGGACTTGCACAGAAAGGGTTCCGTACCACAGCTCTATAATTAAGATTAGGTACAGCCGCGGTCATACGTAAAAATTTTTGCAAAAGTAAAAAACTCACTCAGAAAGTTTTGCGATAATAAAAAAAGTGTTCTATAGGTAAATATTTTTTTATTAAATCTTTATACTTTAATTGCATACTAGAATTGTCACACAATCCTCTAAAGTGATTATCTCCATGAGCGCGGGACCGCGACCGCTTAGATCCTACTTAATTCATAACTATATATATATATATATATATATATATATAGTTATGTATATACTCCTAGTATTGTTTCACCGATTTTGTAATTCCTTATCTGAAATTAATAATGAAATTTTTGATTAAACTACAAACTCAAAAGATATATGGATTCAATTAAAATAAGGCTATTATATATAGGAAGAACATAGTTCTCGTGCTCGGCGGTGAAGGAAAACATTGTGAGGAAATCGTGTGACCTTACCTAAGAAATCTGGTTCTCCCCCTGGGTTGCGGAGGTCTGGCGGCAGTCGTCCATGTAAAAACAGTATTTACGCCAAATCCTTAGGCTAAAGTAGCGGAACCGGCCAATCTTAATGGATTAGGAAACATGATAACGCTAAGAAGAAGAAAATAGGAAGAATTTAATATTTTATTATAAACAACGTAACAATTTTTAAATAACAACATCTCTATTATGATCGTTGTCTATGTTTTATTACTCAATCAACTTTTATTGCCCAATCAATTTAGGCAAATAACAATAACAAATGTATGATACCGTTATCGGTGCTATGTTTGAAAATGACCTATATTTAAATTAGTTAGCGAGTTTGTCTTTCGATTTCGACCACTTTGTTTCAACGGCAGTAATATAGCTAAGCGTTAAATTTTGTAAACCGAAAATTAAATTGAAGCTTAACCTCGAAACAACCCGGTAAAGAGACTAGTTAGAAACCGGATCAATATGAAAAAATAATCACTAGTAATAGTAGTAGCATATAAAAAATATAATATAAGTAAATAAAGACAAGAAATAAAGTTTACGGAACCTGTGAAACTGACAGTTGTCTTGCACAAAATGTATTGTAGGCATACTTCAGAATACACATTGTATATTTCCGCCATATGGCACTTCTACATAATTCACGTTAGTTGCGTGACTTGATATTATTGTCAATTCTCCGGATCGGCGAGTCATCAACTATCATAAATTAACTGTTATTAGATATAATCCACGTTAAACTCAACGTGATCACTAATAAATACATCGGGTATTAATTATTACGACGCGACAGATGTAGCCGCCCGTGTTCATTTGATTTCAAGTCTTTTCATTCGTAAAAATTGCTTTACTGCATTTTAAAATATTCTGTAGCGAATTTTAGTTTCGTCCTATTGTGATTTTCTTAAAGAAAAGATTTCATAACGATAATGCAGGCCCTCGCCGTGTAGAACACGACAAACAGTTCTAATGCTCCTGTCAAACGACCTGACGTAATAACAAATCGGTATAAAACCTTTTTCGTCAAACTCCCATCGCCTGATGTTGGGACTCGTTTACGAAACGTCTTTTCCCTTAAGCGGATGGTCTTCCAAAGATCCCTTCAATCCGAAACTTTTAATGGACATAAATAGTCTTAACCCGCAAATGTAAATAAATTGATTTCAGAAAAATTCAAGCCTTATTCATGCCCATCTGGGCCCTTGTAACATTGATATTGTATACACAAACTTTGCTACAAACATTTTACTAAACACGAACTGCGCGCTCAAGCTAGTTTGACGGTAAATGAAAGTTGTAAAATATAAATCATAACGCCATTTTCTATGTTAAACATCCAATGAATACGAAACTATCCATCGACTTATATAATTACTATACTCGTAGATACGTGCATATTTCTGGTTGAACAGCAGGTAATTTCAATACGGAATACATAAAATCGAAGCCATACAATTGGTACACAAAATTATGTTACATATCTACTAGTAACATAATTTTGTGACTAATCAAAGTTGCAGTGGATCCTCGCTCAGGTGATTCGAAACCTGACGATACAGTCATGAATTGAATTGGTGCGCCATAAACTTTTTATAATATTTAATTAGTAGCGGTTGTACTGAATGATAATTGTGTTTTAATGAGATTTGTCTGATGAATACATTAATAAATGGTTGCCTGATAGAGAGCAAAATACATAGAGAGAGACAGAGAGTAGAGATGAGTCAGTAACGACTTGTTTGTGTGACTCTGTCTTTTATTTCTTTTTCATAAAAACAATACAGTGCCATCTAGTGAATAAATCAAGTATGCCAATTGATTTCCAACGTAACTTAGCCTGCAGATGGCGTTCAACATCACCTCAAGCAATATTGTTGTGTTAGTTTCGTATGCAGTTTAAGTTCCTTCTGTGCACATTTATTATTATTTTATTATCATTATTTTTAAACTTCTAATGCGACAAACTTGTAGGGCGTGCACTTTTGGTTTTACCAACGATTTTATGTATCGTTTCCAGTGACCTGTCAGAGGCAACCTGCGCTAGGCTGCGTGTACAAACTGGTTGAAATAAATGGACAGCCAAGAATCAAGCTGAGCCAAGATGTCGGCAAGGTGACGATCCCCGGACACAAAGAGGTAATCAGCACGCTTTTGTGTATGAAATTACTAGTAGTCTGTCTGAAAATGGGTTTATCTCGATTTCCCCAGGTTTCGAAAGATGCCTTAAGTCATTAGTTTCGGTTGCTTTTGATAGAAGACCGTCGTTAAATTGAGCCAGTGAGCTAAGAAATAGTAAAACATAAGATATTTGTTCAAAGTTTCAAATTAAATAACAATTTTGGTATCCTTTCATTTTAACGACTGCCTAGATTTTAACGTACCGGTAAGATGTGATGTAATTATATTACGTTGTGGGTGTTACGAAGGCCATACGGCCGCTTTGTGTCTAGTTATGAGGCTATTTGATGATTATTATATTAATGGATTGGAAAACTACCACAATAGACTGAGTGGGAATACGTTATATTGATATTAGTATATCGGCGGGGTACCCTTCTTGCAACCATACAATGTAATAATTTACCAGGTGCGCTATTTTAATTTTTACCAATAGTTGAGCTGATAGTAGAAACAGCCCTACAGTGGCAGTACCATCACTTATAAAAGTTCGTAGCCAAATAATATCTCCCTGGAGAGTTACTGTCTCCCTGCGAGTGAGTGAGTTGACAAGGAAGTCGAGGAAGAGTTTCAGTGAGAAATAGGGTTGCCAACGTGCGAGCGCTGAACCTTGTTATTGCTAGCAATATGCTATTCACATCTTGTGTACCGTTTGCTTGGACGGCACCTGATATATATTGTAATATACCGTAACTTACTATATAATTCTTCTTAGCGTTATCCCGTTTCCTAATATATTAGAATTGGCGGAGTCCGCTACCTAAGCCTAAAGATTTGGCGAAGATTCTGATTTTGACATGGAGAGACTGCCGCCAGTCCTCCGCAACCCAGGGGGAAAATCAGACTTTCCTAGAAATATATTTTTTTTGGACGTGCGGGTTTCCTCGCTATGTTTTCCTTCACCGCTGATAGTGATATTTACAAATATGTATATAAATCCGAAAACACGAATTGAATTGTACACGGCAGGATTCGAACCAGGAACCTATTGCTCATAGGCTGGTTCCTTATCCACTGGGTTATCACTGCTCAGTAACATACTATATAATAACCCGTAATAAATTAAAAAAAAACTATGGTTAAAAGAGATTAGATTATACGCATAATGGAATTCCATAGTTACTTACAAAGTATTTCGGTCAATATGTCGTACTTGTCTATTACTTACTGTCCTACAACTTATCTGTTTTAATTATGTAGTCACTAAAGATATCATATCAAACGCTGTAATGTCCTCTATTTGTGGATTATATTAAATTAAACGTCTGTATGCATACTGTCAATGTCTGTATGTGATGTTTGAAATACAAAGGATTATAGTTAGATATGGAGTTAGTGATTCGTGTGACAGGGATATTCATTCGTTATCGTCGTATTAATGTAAATAGTAGAATTTTTATACCCAATTTATCTTTTCTAACTATATCGAGTGGTTAACAAGCAAATGGTATAGACGTAAGTATCACTCCCGCGTTACCGCTCTTGCTTCCATCGCAGCGACTCCTCAGGAGCTTACTTGTAATTTTACTGGCTCGCAGGAACACAATACGCAGTCTTTCTTTTTAGAAGCCATAAAATGCAATTGAATATTACTTTCCACCTAATAAACGCATAGCCTCCATACCTACTTCGCCGCTGCTAATAAACTATCGCACAGAAGTTTTCCTGGCGAGCTGATTAATTCGCAGAAATACGACAGTCATACAGAGAATTGTTATATGACTATGGTATTTCAGTAAGGAGTGGAGGTATTTCGCAACTCTTGCTTGCTAGAGTCAGAAATATCCATGTGTGTTGTTCCTCTTTCCCCATTACCTTGCTAAGAACAGCGTGCTTGTTAATATCATTAAACAGGATCGGTCGGTCCATCGAGAGAAGTTTACGATGCGGCGTACATGTGAAAAAATCCTTATTATATGCGAATTTCTCCAATAATGAAGCTGCAGATATTACACCGGAAACAAAAGTCATGCAAGCCTGTTTTTAAGGTGTGCGACAAGGAAATTATTTACAAATATTATCATTTTTTGCAATTAATATAAATGAATCGTTTGTTTGAAACAATTGCAATAATCCAACTAATATTATAAATGCGAAAGTTTGTATGTATGGATGGATGTTTGTTGCTCTTTCACGCTTAAACGGCTGAACGGATTTGAATGAAATTTGGCACGTAGATAGATTATGATCTGGATTAACACATAGGCTACGTTATTTGACTCCACGTGGGCGGAGCCGCGGGCAGCAGCTAGTTAATTATATAACTATACTCTTGGTACGTTTGGTGCAAGCCCTCATCCCTGCATATTCAAAATTCCACTCAGTCGTACCGGTATTTATTATCATCAGACGATAATGAATACCGGTACTGACTGACTTGCAAGACCGTCATTGTTTTTTGTTTAATTACTTTGTTGCCATTTATATCTATCTCTATTATTGCCATTCACGTCTATTTATATATATTGACATATATACTTTTAGGAATGCGCGACTTTTGTCTATGGAGAACTAAGTGTATGAATGTTTGTCTGCTGTTTAGAGAAACACACGTTATGGAAGGAGTTGCAGCCAATCAGGTAGATCTAAATCTGGTTGGGGGTTGCGCTAGCAGTTTTCCTCAAAAACACCACTTGCTCAGTGGAATACGAAAGCCCGTCAGTACAGAAACTGGCTCGCTTGACTTATAAATGCCGGGGAAGTGCAACGCCCGCCGGACATATCGTTGGCTTATTAAGATTTCTGGGTTTCTGAGAGCTGCGTAATAGAATTAACTTAATCCCTGTTTGCTAAATTATAGTAGGTATAACATGCGACGCCAACCGGCAAGCTGATGTTGGCCGCGTTTGGCGAAGAACACTTGGGACAATGAACCATTGAGCCTACCTATTGGCTCAGCGTTTCATCAACTACTAAGATGTTATATTCATCCAGACGCACTCAGTAGAAGATAGAATCCTTAGACTTGGTATGAATGGCATTAAACCATGGGCTGGGCTAACAACTATACATGGGCGAAGCCCAGCACGACTTTTCATACATAATGTTAAGTTCAAATAATTCTGTCTAACTAATTTGTATAGTGTAAATTGCAATGCAGATACAAATAACAAAACCGGCCAAATTCTAATCGGACTCACACACCGAGAATTTCGTACAAACCTCTCATCATCAAAATAATCAGGTAACATTGCTAATTCATAAATTATGAAAGCATCGAGTAATCAACGTTCTCCCTCACTCCAATTTATCTTTTCGTTAGAGCGTTCAACGTTACCGTTGGAAAACAGTTGTACATCACATAGGTCGCGGTTAGTACCAACTGCAAATATTTATATAATCGCAAAAAAAAAATGTTTTAGTAACGTTATTACAAATTTAATGTTTTCGAATTTTTCCTTTTACTTGTGCTACATGAAATTGCGTCTTCCTAAAAAAGGAAGTACCCTATATATGTTATGATTCCCTTACGAGTACCAAAATATGGGTAAAAACGGGTCATAAAAAGCCATAATTATCTTCTAATTGCGATGACTTGGAAGTTTTTTTTCACTGCTCTAAGGAATTTCACTTAAGTACATGATATTAATTACAGTTTGATACCTCTTCCACACGTTCCTAAAAAAACCGTCAAGTGCGAGTCTGACTCACGCCACGAGGGTTCCGTAAAAACATATTTTCTCAAATATTTTTGCAAAAAAAGTATTTTTTTTTTCTATTCAAGTCAATTATTTATTGCGTATTATCACATAATAGGTATGTTGGTTACAAATGCGCCTATAACTAAACCACCATATGATAAGCCCGGGAAGGGCACAGCAATTTCATAGTCTTGCTCAACTTGTTCTATTTATTGTATGTGTTAACTATAGTCCGAAACTTAAGTTAAGTAGCTTATTCTTAAGTAAGCGTATGCATAGCACACCATGTGGGTTGAATTTAGATTTGTAATTCTTTGAAGCTGGAGAAGAGCATAGATAAATGAGGGTAGTTTGTAAGTTTTTGGATGGGAAGTTTCCAGCCCACGTTTGAATCTATTTGACACCTAATAAAGTGGCTGACCTTTTTTTTGTGATGTAACTACAAATTTACAGTTTTCAGATTTTTTCTTTAGTTGTGCTACATGATATTGCTTCTTACCAAATTTCATGATTCTAGGTCAACGGGAAGTACCCATAGGTTTTGATTTCCTTTCACCAGGCTGTATCTAATGAACGGTGATAGTCAGTTGAAATTTTCACAAATGATGTATTTCTGTTGCCGCTATAACAACAAATACTAAAAAATAGAATAAAATAAATATTTGAGGGGGCTCCCATTCAACAAACCTGATTTTTTTGCTCATTTTTGCTCGATTTTGATAACGGCAACAGGTAGACGCTTGAAATATTCACAGAATATTTAGTTATATATTCACTTTAAGAATAAATAATTAAATCAAAATAAAACAAATATTTAAGGGGCGCTCCCATACAACAAATTTTTTTGCCGTTTTTATAGATAATGGTACGGAACCCTTCGTGCGCGAGTCCGACTCGCACTTGGGCGATTTTTTTTTTCACGGCTCGAAGGGATTGCAGACCTGAGTATTTGATATTACAATCAGCTTGATAGCTCCATCACACAAAATGGGTCTTGACAGACGAATCAGACAGACGGACAACAAAGTGATGTTATAAGGGTTTCGTTTTTCGTTTAGAGGTACGGAACCCTAAAAAAGGATCTTTACAGTCCTTTTTCTCAGCAAAGAACTTTACATTTTCCTTTCGAGGTATGGCACTCTAAAAACTGCACAATATTGAAATCTTTAATTCTAAACAAAAACCTAAATATTATATAAAATAGAAAAAATCCTCCATTTACGCCTCATCAATTGCGCTATAGCATGTCAACCTGTATTTTACAATGTAATGTACAATTTTTTAGGCATAGGGGTCAATATACTACATAAAGTTATAGATTGTCGCTTCCCTTCGCTTTGTCTCTGAGTCAGGGATCAAACCTACAGAGATCATCGACATAGAGTCGTTAGGAAATACAAAATGTCATTAACACTACCTTATCAGCGGTACATAGTCCTGTAAATTTTGCATTGATAAATACTTTCAAGACAAACAATTTCATTGTCATTTGTCTCAACAAAGATAAATTGATTTATTTAGTTACTTTATGACAAACAAACAGACAATGATAAATGCATGTCGAAGTGTACACTTAAATGATAACTACAGATATATTAATTTGTTCATATTTACTATATGATTACCATAAATGTACCAGGCCAAGACGGAATAGAAATGTTTATATTTAAAGTTACGATTATGGTACGGTACGTCTTTAAGGTTTTTTGAGCAGTCAGAACCCGTTATATACGTTTTTCCCATACATTTCGCGGTCGTATTCGACCACCCGAGTTTCGGAGGGGGCACGGGAAGGAACGTCGGGAGGCATAAAGCCCACTTGATTACCGTACCCAATACGCTTGCAATACAAACAGTACCTTCCGTGCGTTGCCATCCCCGCTTAGGCAGCAACTTGCTATTTGCTTGCTATTTGGGAGCTAAGTTTATTTTTATACTACGTCAGGAGGCATACAAGCATACGACCCACCTGATGTAAAGCGGGTACCGTAGCCTATTAACGCTAGCGATATATTAAACTCACGCAGGAACACAACAGCCCTCTAGGGAGTTGTTATTTAGCTGCGGTTTTCTAGCGTCAGGTACTAATGTTTATATGATAAAATGACCTTACAACAAAGTCAGCGGCAAAAAACTTTCTGAAGTAAGTTTTTTTTTCTTTCACTTTTAATTGACAGAATTATTTTTAATTAGTACCTATGTAGTAGGGAAAGTACCTCCACCCCAGACGGGCTGCTTTGATTCGCCCTACTTCTCTTAAAACATCCAGACCAAGACAAACACATGTTCATGCACACAAATGTTTGCCTTGTGTGGGAATCGAACCCACGAGCGTTGGTGTCAAAGTCGCGTCATTCACGACTGAGCCACCTAGCTCGTCAAAATAGTTAGTATAACCTCACTCGCTCACAGAAATAAGAACCGCCTTGGGAGATGTTAATTAGCTGCGGTTTTCTGTAAGGTGAAGGTACTCCCCCAGAAGGACTGCTTAGATACGCTGGTACGATTCTCTTAAATTATTTCTAATGATAAAATTTCGCGCGTTCCTTGGATATTTTTATAAATCCTTTTGTATTTAAGAATAATATTGATATTTGTTGTTTTCTATATTAGACTGTACATTGTCAGTCAGTCAGTCAGGCTATTGTTTTAAAGATATATTGTATATTTATAGATAAAGATGTGACAGGCGTCGTCGGTTTAAGGCGACACCTCGATCGTGAAGCTTTAAAATGGCTCCGCCCAATCACCCCGCGCCCCTCATTTGACACTCGACGCTCGATTTGTAAAATTTGAAATTAGCGCCTAATAGGTAACCTGGGGTCAACGTATAGTCAATGCAAACGAACAGAAAAGCTACAGAGTCGCGTCACACTTAAATAAAATTTATAATATCAATATTTAATAAAAATTATTGATTTAATTATTATTTAGCTTTATACATACTGAACCAAACATATTTATTTAAGCTAGACGGAAAACAATAGTAATAATAGTAATAAAAAACTACAGAAACGTATTCACTTTTAAAAGTTTATTGAAAGAGAAATCAATGACATCGTTTTATGTTTATATCTCTATAAGTTAACATGTCTTGGTATCTATGTTGTTCTTACTTAGGTCTCGTCCAGTGGCGCCCTCATTGAATAAAAAAACATATTATAGCATAGAAGATAAACATTATGAAATCTTATGTTGCATTTATTACGAAGATAGTAAAGTATTTTTACGTCATTAAACCAACACTCAAAATATTCCACTATCGTTGTTATAAGCAAAAGTGCTAAAAGAGGCCGTTTTTTGGCAATTATGCCTATAACAACGAAAGCAAAACATTTCAATTGTTGGTTTAATGACGTAAAAGTACGTTATTGTATTTGTAACACACGCAACACATGACTTTATAATGTTTATCTTCCACGCTAAGATACGATATTTTATTCCTTGAGGCGCCACTGGACGGCATGTATCCCCCTTAAGAAGAATGAAACACTAGCTACATAATACAACATTGTTTATCGAGAGGCTAAAGCGGGCCATTTGTTGATTCGGACACATATGTTTAGTTAGCAGATACACCATCTAAACTGCAAACACTGGTCACAGCGATGAAAGACGACTGTATGGAGAAAGGCTTACTACTGAATGCGAAGAAAACAAAGATAATGGTATTTGAAAGAGAAGAATCCAGAACTAATGTAAGGATTACGATTGATGATGAAGTGTTGGAACAAGTGGATGAGTTTGTATATCTTGGATGCGCTTTCAGCAGGGATGGAAGGTACACCGCAGATGTGGAAAGACGAGTGAGTGCTGGGAATAGTGTGAATGGAGCGTTGGGAAAACTTCTTGGCAGTAAAATCCTGAGCCAGAAGGCACAACTCGCTATACACAATGCAGTGTTGGTCCCAACGCTAACTTATGGAAGCGAGAGTTGGGTATGGCAGAAAGAGCATGAAAGTAGAATAAACGCGGTTGAAATGCGAGCGCTGCGCAAAATTTGTGGCGTAAGGCTTGTAGACCGTATTCGTAATGATGATGTTAGAAATAGAGTTGGTCTGAAAGAGAGCGTCGGTGTTAAAATAAGAAGAGGCATGCTCCGATGGTTCGGGCATGTAGAAAGAATGCAAGATGAAAGAATGACGAAGCAGATATACAATGCAAAAGTGGAAGGATGTAGGAGCCGGGGAAGGCCAAGACTTACCTACCATGACCAAATTGGTCATGTTCTATCAGAAGGTGATGTCAGGAGCCCTAGAAACCGGCGTGCGTGCATGAGAAGAGCAATGAATGTTAAAGAAGCGAGTGAGATATGTAAGGATCGAGTCACGTGGCGCTCGGCTCTCTCTGCCTACCCCGCAAGGGATTTGGCTTGAAGTTATAGATGTTCGAGTGTCATAATGGCTGATAGCGCCGAGTAAACACAGGATTTTTTTATTTCGAATAAATAAGAGAAATAAAATTATCAGATTGAATTAGATTGAAATTGAAATAGAAAATTGGAATTTTTTTGCAACTCCCTCCTGGTGAAGATTCACAAGTTATTTTACACAGTTAGGTATAGCTCTGGTAGGGATCCTAGCTTTTTCCCTAAATATAATACACTCTCGAATGACTAGGTATGCGCTTTCACTAACAGTCAATTTAACTTCGCGAATTTTATAAAAAAGTACAGGAAGAACTTGACGGTTAGACGGTAATTTTGCGCCTATTATTTGATAATTTACGTCTCCAACTAAGAAAATACTTGATTTATTGCTTCTCAATTCCACTGCCATCTTATAAAAGTTAAAACATTACGTATTAATCACGAGAATAACTGACATTCAAAATTAATAGACGGTTAGGTAATTATGACGAAGTTAACGATGCTCTCTCTAAAGTTATTCATTGGTTTAGTGTTAATAATCTGCTTTTAAATGATAAAAAGACTAAAGTAATTAAGTTCTCAACACCTAATGTAAGGCAGGTGGCTACCAATGTACATGTTAATGGAACTAATTTAGCCTCTGTGGAGACAACTGTGTTCTTGGGTATTTTACTAATGCGTTTAACACAGTAGATTTCGATATTTTGCTTGGAGTTCTGGGGTCCCTTAACTTATCGCCATCAGCACTCACCTGGTTTAGGTCTTATGTCACCGGGCGTCAGCAACTGATAAAGGTGGATGGGTCTCGATCGGAATGGTGCCAGCTCCATGCAGGGGTGCCTCAAGGGGGAGTGCTGTCCCCAATTCTATTCTCATTATTCATTAATAATATTGTACATTCTCTTTCCTCATGCTATCACCTATATGCAGACGACTTACAGATTTATACAGCTGCTCCACTTTCCAATATTTCTCACGCTATCGGTGTCATCAATAAAGACCTTGCGGCTATCGCAGAATGGTCTCATAATTTCGGGCTAAAAATTAATGCAGCTAAATCTCAATCTATTATTGTTGGAAGCCCACATTTTATATCTAAACTTCAGAACTATGTGCAGCCCAATATCATGTTTGATGGTAATATCATTCCTTTCTCTTCTACTGTTAAGGATTTGGGCATCGTCATCGATCAGACACTTTCGTGGGCTCCACAAGTTAATGCAGTTAGTCGAAAGATTTTCGCTTCACTACATTCTCTGAAGCGTCTGCAATATTTCCTTCCTTTATCAACTAAGATAATGCTAGCTCGCTCTTTGCTGCTCCCATTATTGGATTATTCAGATGTTGTATACCTTGATCTCACTGAGGAGTTACTCGATAAGATGGAACGTCTGCAGAACCAATGTGTCAGATTTGTCTACGGGCTCCGTAAATTCGACCATATATCAGAGTATCGCCAGCGTCTTGAGTGGCCACCGATTAGAGTTCGCAGGAACGTCCACTTACTCTCACAACTGTATAATATCTTGTACTGCAAATATGCTCCTAATTACCTTTGTGAACGAATGCAATTTCGACATGGTGACGACCGTCTGCGTTCGAGTAGTGTTCCAATCCTTAACATACAAACCCATATGTCGAAAACTTACTCCAACTCCTTTACTGTCAAATCGGCAAAACTGTGGAATTCACTCCCATTGAATATAAGATTGACGCCCTCTTATGAGTTATTCAAATCTCGTTGCCTTGGATTCTTCAGTATAGACACGGACGCTATAGAATAATGTTTTTCTAGAGCAATGTACTCGGTTCCACTACATTCGCCCCTAGGTTGAATCTGTTTTTGCTTAGGTACTTATATTATGTATGATTTTTCTTTTACTTTTTTTTTTTTATTATTATTTTCTTTGTGTTATATTTATGTATATGTTTTTACTGTTGCAATGACTCATGTTATTAGTCCATGTTATTTGTGTTAAAGAAGGTACAGATAGTTTCTCTGCCTATATATGTATTACTTATTCCTGTTAAGCTTATAAAGGTTGGCTGGAATAGATCTCTTACAGAGATAAGTCCGCCTTTGTACATGCTAAAGATTTGTAACTGTATATGTTAAGTATATTTGTACAATAAAGAGATTACAACAACAACAACAACAATTGACTCCAGACTACAAAGGGGCCCACAAATTGAAAAATTATCAGGAAAACTAAGTTCTGCAGCTTATGCAGTGAAAACTATTAGACGGCTCACTGATATTGATACGGCTAGAATAGTTTATTTCAGCTACTTTCATAGTATTATGTCATATGGAATTCTTCTTTGGGGTAACTCCGCGGATATTAACACCATCTTTTTATTGCAAAAGAGAGCCATAAGAGCTATCTACAAACTTGGTCCCCGTGAGAGCCTTAGAGAAAAATTCAAAGAAATAAATATTTTAACAGTCGCATCGCAATATATCTATGAAAATCTTTTGTATGTCCATAAAAACATAGACTCATTTTGTAAAAAGAGTGATATTCATAGCATAAATACTAGATATAAGCATAATCTTGTGTTATATGCAAGCCGTCTCCACAAAACAAGTAATTATTTTATGGGGCAATGTATACGGTTCTATAACAAACTTCCCAGCAATATAAGAGATTTGTCAATAAACAAATTTAAAACTACTATTAAAGCCAAATTGTGTAGCAGGGCATATTATAAAGTATCTGACTATATTAATGATAAAAATGCCTGGGAGTGAGTCGATCCAATTATAATGTAATTAACAAAATATGTAAATTTGTTTGGATACCAAAAGAGGGATGCCTGAGTTTTTTGGCAGTATTTTTATCAGTGCTCACCTAGTCATAAACTGCACGGTAGGGGAAAAAAATGTGACGATTCCAAACAAATGTAGCCATTTTTACGGAATAAAAAGATTTTGACTTTGAATTTGAACAAATGAATACCGCGAGTACGTGCGGCACTGCCGCGCAACTTGTATGAACATGTTTCGATGTAATTCGGCACGGATTATCGTAATCCAAATAAGTTAAAAATTAATTTCCGAGTGTTTTAAAAGCAAATGAACAAAACTAAGACATATGCGTTAGAAAATAAAAACTTTGAAAAATAAGGGACACCCTAATATACATATATACAAATAGATTTTATAATCTATTCATATTTAAAAAAAACATGTGACAAATGATTTTCTTGCTGTTTCATAACTTTAACTTCAGTATAATGACATTTATTGTATTTTACTTATGTATACTCTGTGTTTTGTATTGTTGTACGTTTCCTTGTTATTTATTAAACTCTCAAGAAGAAAGAACCAGGACCATCTCTGATGTTGCAAAATAAATCTAATCCGTACAATAGTTCAATACTAACCACAATGTATAGAATAGATGATTTTTTTGTGTTTTCAGTGTTGGTTCATAGTAAATATTATTTGTTTTCACGAGTACCATGGGTATAAGTATACTATCTATCTATATCTTCACGCTAAATCCCTCGTGAGCGCCACATGACTCGGTACTTACACACCTCGCTCGCTTCTTTAACATGAAACATACCGAGTTTTTTTAAAAACTATCAAAATATACTATTTTACTAGTAATTATTTTAATACAAAAAAAAAAAAAAACCTCCACTGGTTTTCTATCTTCTGATTGGATAAATTTCCAACGTAAACTAACCTTTACCTACGTACAATGTCTAAGTCGGAGTTCGGTGAGCTTATAATGGTTACTATGAGTTTGTCGTCCCGTATGACACTTACGTTAAAGTAGCATATAAATCGAGTAGTGATTCTTCTAGTGGAATATGTTTATTTAGTAAGTTTCTCCTAAAAAACAAAACAGCAAAAATATTCTATTTTATAAGTTTTTATTTTAATACAAAGAAATAAAGAGTCTCCACTGGTTGCTATGTGCTGAGAACGCGAACCTTATTGGTATAAATTTCCAACGTAACCTGACCTCCACCGACGTACAACTTCTAAGTCGGAGTTCGGTCAGATTATAATGGACATAATAGGAGTTTGACGTCCTATATAGGTACGCGGTCAGCCTGTGGATAATGTATACCAATTATCAAATGTTACTGTTTATTCCTGCAAAAAATAACTCTTATTTAATTAATTCAGTTTTATATAGAGTTATTAAGTAAGCAAAATTAAAAAAAACTTTGAAGAGGAATTAAATAGCTTGGGCCAACCATACCTAGGAACTGTTCTAAAAACTAGAAATATGTCTACACAATGTTATTATAATATGTTTAATGAATATAATAATTAAAAAAAATAAATACCTTGTCTTGTTCGCCTCCCCCATTCTACGAACATTTTCTTTGTATTTTTATTCTATATATTTTCTTTTTAGTGTTCCCCATTATTACAACAGTATAATAAATATATATAAACCTATAATATTATTTACTACTTATATCTAATAATAATACACTTACGCTAAATACTATAATATTGAATATTTACAACTAATAATTATAAAAACTTCGGTGTCGCGATGTAAATGGAGCGAGCTCGAGCAGACAGTCGACATAGGTCTTACCTCGAAGCGGGCTGCAGCCGGACTGGCTGGATGTAGTTAGTCAACGCGTTTATAATCCTCATTACCGCACAATAAGGTCGAAAACACGTAGCACCCAAGACGAATGTGATCGCTTAGAAATTGTCAGAAACTTAAAATATTTTTAAAAAATTTCATGTTTCACTTATCAAAATATGCAGCAAGCATATTATAAACATAGATATTACTAATAGATTTAAGTAATTTTGAAGCGTATAAATAGAACAACTTCGTTGTAATTTCAAAAATAATGAATTTCAGGAGGTGTTTTCGAAAGTAATTATT
This sequence comes from Pyralis farinalis, assembly GCA_947507595.1. Taxonomy (NCBI): domain Eukaryota; kingdom Metazoa; phylum Arthropoda; class Insecta; order Lepidoptera; family Pyralidae; genus Pyralis; species Pyralis farinalis. The sequence goes on from OX382259.1 coordinate 26,737,315, forward strand.
ATCGAATCAATTTTACACAATCGCGTATTTGAGCAAGCAAATTCAAGATAAAGAAATGAAGTTATTTATATTAAAATCTTAGATCCGTCAGTTTAGTCATTAGCCTATACTATTCGATGAAAGTTGGTCTAATTTTTCGATGTGTCGCCTTAATGTTCTTTATTGTTTACGCGCTAGCGAAAAACAAACATGGCAGGCAAATTAAGATAATTTAAAAGATTATTCGTTCCCACTTTGTCCTTCGAGGAACTCTTTTAAAACATGTTACTTTCACTCTGAACCATGAGCTCACAGACGCGTTTTCACGTTGCTGACTTTGAAAATAACGATATTACATACAATTTTTTTTTTCAGTAATTTAAAATTTAGCTGGTATTGTTGTCCTTTTCTGACGAGTTAGGCAGTAATAGAAGATGCACCAGACTTATGCTTTTGACACATATTTATTATTAACAAATTATTCGGAGATTTCAATTTATGTATTTTACAGACTGCAACCATTATGTGAAGAAACAGTATCGGGTTATGAACTTTTAGGTATACGCTAATAGTAATTAGTTTGACTCGTCACTGACCCCCCTCAGTGCCGCTACCGGAGTACTGGGTACCGGCATAGATAACAGAAACAGTTATCTATGGGATACTGGGTAGGAAAATTACATACTTCATACCCTATTTTAGTTTCTTAGGTATTTCTTAAAAAGCCTTTTGTAACTCTTGCGTCTATGAAGCATTTCATGCTTCTAGATCCATAATTTCGGCTGTATGTTGACATTCAGCTACTGCAGTTGGTGCGGTTATTTGCTGAAATAAACCTCTAGCGTTTTGAGCTAGAGCAGTGATAGTCCAGCGTATAAATAACCGGCCTATTGACCATCTGGTTCGAATCCCGCCATGTGGCACTATCCACTGTTTTCGGATTTATGCTCATATGTGAAGATATACATACATACATACTATAAACTAAATAACTAGTGTATTTATATGAATATGTAACAAAGAGAATCTTAATATTAGGAAGTGGTTTAGATGCACTTTCTGGGAGAACCTATTAATATATAATAATCAATATTATTTCCTTATTCCTAGCACGTCTAATCTTAAAGGTAAGGTCGATCTAAGTTTAAGGTACGTGCATATCTACGATAGTGATCCCCATAATTGACATGACAAAATTTCATTGTAATCAATTGAATTCGTCTCTTCGCTGCCGTTTCCCCGTTCTGCACTGACCGTCAGTGTTTAGTGTGACCATAAATTATAGTTTATAGGTGTGATATTGACTGAGGATATGTCAGGATCATGTTGTTCATCACTGCATCGATATTTTGATAAAAATCTTATCAGCCGACTACGTATTTACCTAAGTACTTACGAGTACATTTTATAATCACTACATATTATCTAAATTACACGATTCTTGTCGTGTCAATCCCCTTATTTTTTAATCGCAATCGGTTCCGATTCGTAAGAGGCTTAGAAATAATACGATTTCTCGAGTTTGACAAGTTTTTTCTGCGTATTTGTATCCTTTTCTTGCGAGTTACGCAGTAATTGGAGATGGTGCAACAAACTTATGCTTTGATCTTACACAGACATACTATGTCATGACATGAATTATACGTAAGGGATTTGGCGTGAAGTTATAGATAGATGAATTATACGGGGATTGTCGATTATGTAGTTTAAAAATCGCAACCATGATTTGCAAAACAGCAACGGGCTATGGAATTTTATATTCAATTACTATATATAAACTGTACTCTCACCTGGCTCTCCGACGGCGAAGATTCTCCCTCACACACTGGAACTGCAAGGGTTGCGTGCCGTGCAGTTCCAGAGATATTTTCTTTTGTGAAAAAAAATCTTGCAACGCTCCCGGTAGCTTAGTTGTTGGCATTTAACGGAGAGGGAGGTACATATCAAGTACCATTTGGTCTGGTACCAATGTGTTAAGTATAAAACTAGTAAAAAAGAGGTACCCTACTATACTGGGACGACGAAATATTTTTTCCTTCCTGCTAGTAGTGTGTATAAGTAACATACGTGATGTTTGATATATTTCAGGCATACCGATTATTTGGCGCTGACGGGCATGCCCTCATAGACATGCTGCAACGGTCGTCGGAGCCGCCGCCGGATGTCGGTCAGAAGGTGCTCTGTCGACATCCATTCCAAGAGTCTAAGAGAGCGTATGTCATACCTAGTAAAGTGGAACATTTGTACAAGGTTTGTACATACAATTTTTGGTTTCTTGTCCTGGACGTTCCTCGTAAAATTATGCAAAGTATAAGCCTAGCATAAACTATTGTTATAGCATAGCAGTTCGCCTATGTAATATCCGGAATGCTACTTCGGTTCTTCAAACACCTCGTCAAACTTTACCATATCTCTCGTAAACCTACGTAATTAGCTTCATTTTCCTTTTTTTTTTATACTACGTCGGGAAGCATACAAGCATACGGCCCACCTGATGTAAAGCGGGTGCCGTAGCCGTATATAATTAATTGATATTTAATATATCTCAAGCGTTAATAGGCTACGGTACCCGCTTTACATCAGGTGGGTCGTATGCTTGTATGCCTCCCGACGTAGTATAAAAAAAAATAAGTATCACTCGCGCAATGCCTCCTCTGCTGCTTACACAGCAACTCCTTGGGAGCTTACTGGTGACCTCACTCACACGCAGGAACACAACAACCCTCTAGGGAGTTGTTATTTGTCTGTGGTTTTCTTAATTTCATTGCTTCCATTGTCAATACACACGGCCAGTGAAACCAATGAGACTTTCCAAGAGTTTACCAAATGTCAATTTATTCGATGTATATATTAATTTTATATGTTATGTGTATGTATCGTTAGCATTACTTTGTCTTCTTTAAGTTAAGGGTAGGATGACTAACCTGTTTCTTCCCTTCTCTACCGTAAGATTGTCTAGAAGAGATCTCATCGCGATAAGACCATCGTTGTGCTGGTTTTTGTTATTTTTTATGTATTTTTTTTCTGTATAGTAAAGTGTATTGTATATTAGATTAACATTCAGTCGTAAAGTAAATAAGCAAACGCTATAAAATTGTTTTGCATATATTATACATTATTCACCTACTTGTAGGCGTATTGGAAAGATGGCCGAATTTGTGTGCAGCCGAAGCCCTTGCTGGAAGTACGAGAGAGAGTTCAATCCTCACTACGAACTCTGCGACAGGACATCAAGAGGAACCTGAATCCCACACCTTACAAGGTGAAATAACAACCTCTAACCTTTTGAAATATAACTGTTCACAATCGCGAAATGGCGCAACATTTTTATTGGGAGAACATCAACGTTCTAGTTCTATTCTTTTTGGGATGTCAGCGTAACTATTTTATCACCTGTGTACATATTGACGAGTTCGGTGGCTCTATCGTGAATGACTTTGACACCAACGCTCGTGAATTCGATTCCCACACAAGACAAACATTTGTGTACATGAACATGTCTTGGTCTGGATGTTTTAAGAGAGTTAGGGCGCATCAAAGCAGCCCGCCTGGGGAAGTACCTCCACCTCACAGAAAACCGCAGCTAAATAACAACTCCCTAGAAGGTTGTTGTGTTCCTGCGTGTGAGTGAGGTCATCAGTAAGCTCTTAAGGAGTTGCTGTGTAAGCAGCAGAGGAGGTATCGCGCGAGTGATATATATTACAAGCGTTAATAGGTTATGGTAACTACTTTACATTAGGTGGACCATATGTTTGTATGCCTGCCGACGTTGTATAAAAAAAACATATTCTTACATACTGGCGCTGGATGATTTAAAGTCATTTATTGAAGAGATTAAGTAAAGTTACGCCATAATAACTCAGATTAATGAACTCATACGAACCCATAAGTTAATGCAATCTTGATGAAGTCCGTCCTCCACTCCCATCGAAGGTAACAAATTGCGGAAGCTTTCTTAAAAATTAACAGTGATAAATTAGAAATCCTTTTTGAGAGCTAGAGACAAAATGTAAACAAACCATAGAAATTGCTATTATAAGTGTCGCTTTTATCACAAAATAAACTTTCATCAAACATAATACAATCAGTAAAATGTTTAATATTACTTGCATATAAATAAATATTATAAAATTGGCACTGGAATTGCGATAACAATTTTTTTTTTCACTAATACACTTATACATGTCGTTAATTTGAGAACTCTATACGTATAATTTATTTTATGAGGATTTAATAATTATGGGCATTATAAGAGACCTATTCTCGTAGTGAATTTCGAAGCTTTGCTTCCTTATTATAGTTCCCAATGAAGGTAAACAGTTACTACATATGGAGTATGAATAATTTACAACTTTTGCATTTATCCGGATTATATTCGCCATTTTTTACTTTTGACACAGGTTTACGCGAGCGTTTCCACCGCCGTTTACTATCACTATTTCTGAATTATTTTTCTTAAAGTTGTTGTATTTATTAAGTTTTATAATAGTTACATTTCATGTTCTGTTTTTGTTGAGTTTCTGTTATCAGAACATTATTGTTTACTGTAAATGAAAATGAGTGAACCTGAACCGAGTAGTTTTTGACTTTAATTTGCCGAAGAAAGAGCATTTCAAGCCTATTCCAATGCATTCTACAAACGAAAGGAGACTTATTAACATATGTAGAAAAGACTTTGCCTCCATGTACAGATAGGCTCGTATGTTTGGAAACTTATGTTTTCTTCTTTACACTTTGTCTCAAGTCCAAATGAATACAATATAGGTAGTCGATACATTATTTTCGAGTAGCAAATGGCGTGTAATGAAGGAAAAAAGGACGAAATTATAAGAAATTCTTTGCCAAATACTGTGCTTATTAGGGATAGTCTGTATAAAAACACGTTTTAATGTCAGTTGTCGAACAATCTGTCGCGACCATCCTGTACTTATTGGCGCAATGTCGTTATTCATGAACGAATGTGTGCATGATGATACTCGTAGTATAACTGCGAATGAATGTGCGATTGCAACAATTTACGACATTTCTTTGAAGTTGTCATATTGCCTGACATCTCTACCGTGCATAGCGAGTCCAATAATGTGGCATTCGTGCACACAGAAATCCGCCCTTGCACATGTGTTATTGTGTTTGGCGATGTATAGATGTTATAGATGTGGTTTATTTTTTTTATACCGATTGGCAAACAGGTCTATGTACGAGTATCGTAATAATGAACTCGCATTACTTATTTGCTTTCTGTAGGCATCGACGTGGAAAGGCTAATAAGCGTACGGCCCACTTGATGTTTAGGAAATTTCTGAGAAGTTCCAACTACGAGGTAGTTGGAATGCAAATTTTTTAGCCTGCAGCTCCACTTGTAGAACATAAAAAAATGACAATGTTCTCTATATTTTCAGGTTGCAGTCAGCGACAACCTTTACAACTTTATACATGATCTGTGGCTACAGAACGCACCAATCGGAGAACTCTCGTGAAACATATAATTTGCAGAGGAAATTTTACGAAGAAAAATTAAATTCAACAGAATACCTTATCGAGGTACAGAAAATGAAGTATCGGCGTTATGATTTTGGGAATTATTTTAAAAGACCTTAAACCAAAAATTAAGCTGACGACGTATATTTAAGAATATTTAATAAATGCTTCGCACTTTTAGAAAGATAGAGTAGGTAATATTTTCGATATTATCGTAGTTTAGAAAAATACAAAAATGTTCACTATTAGTGAATACTTTCAAAATATTATTTTTAAGACAGAGTTTATATAAAGTTTATTACTTATTATTTTTTTATTGTCTAGTATCGATGTTGATTATAGATACACCTTTTATTTATAAAAAAAGATAGCGTAGAAAATAATGTATAAGCTTACAGAATAAGGGAATGGCTAAAACCATGTATTACGAAAAAAAAAACGAAATGGAATATGTTACAAGCAAACACTTCTATGTATTTTACTAACAGACAAGCTGTTCAAAATTATTTCATGGAATGATAGGCCGACATAAAATAGTGGCAGCGTTTTTATATACAAAACATATGAGAATTTATCGATATAATTTACAAATTTCGCGGCATTACGCAACGGTCTTCATCCCACTGTCGCTGGTAATCCACTAAAGAAGCTGTGTTCTGAGGACCATAAATCAATACGATATTTTTTAATACTGATCAACTCGTCTAATAGTAGACCTACCTAAAAGTATTTGCTTACTACACAAATATATTATTATATATATGAACAACGGATGTTGTTATTGGTTAGCCATTATAGTGCCTATAGTAGTGTTAACACCCACTATTCGAAAGGTAATAAATAAAATGATAATGAAAGAGACATAGTAAAAAGGCAATGTAAAGGTACAGTCACCGACAGATCAAGCTATACACCCATGCATCTTATATGGTAACAGTAAAGGTGAGATTTGTTTGCTTTTCTGTCCCTTAACCTGTCGTCGTGTGTACACAATTGGTCCAATACTAGCTGCTGTTCATAACTTCACCGCATGGAGTTTTTTTTTTCACTTTAATGCATCAACTTTAAATACTTCCAAAATAAAAAAATGTTTAAATTTTGATTCCAAATATATAAGTAAAAATCACACATTTTATGAGTGTCTCAAAGGGTGCCAACAGGATCTTAAAACTAAGGCTCTGCTGTCTGTCGTTCCACTCGTCATGCACAGCATCTTTTGAACAGTAATTACGGTCCCCAGTCGGTTTTTGAAGGACCTCATCTTGTAGTCTGTTGGGAAAAACTCGGCATGGAACGGATTGTGATTAAATTCATCACGTCATTAAGAAAGTACAATTGCAATATTTTTAATAATTAAACTTTTTTCCGTTTGTTTGTCCTTCTGCACGAAACTACGCGAAATTACTTCAATGCTAACTAGAAGTCTCGTGAGAACTATATCTTCGTGTAAAACTTCATCAAACTCCGTTGACTAGTTTTTATACCACTAAGGTGGCATGCTTACGACCTATCTCGTTGTAACTAGTTACTGTAGTGTATGGATACGCGCAGCGCCAGGAATTTCACTTATGCGTTGCCGATCCTGAGACTTTTTACTAATATTTCAAAGAACCTCTTGCTTGCACAACGGATACACATTTTAATCACTATTAGCTTCTATATCGATGGTTGAGTTCTGCTGTATCGCTGTTGTACAAACAATATTCCATGTACAAACTCGGCGCTGCGACAATTTTATTGCACTTGTATGTATGAATCAATAAGGACATTACAAACTCTAATTCTTAAGTATAGCCTTGTGCCCCTTTTGGTACTTAGACACATATTGCATTATTAATATTATAGTATTGTTATTATTTAGCATCGAGTGTTTTAACACTACTATGGTATATTTCTTTAAGATAGTGTATTTATCACTTATTGTATTTCTTAAGGGATATTACAAAGATACGGTATATCTATGAGGTTATATGAGGGGCGTTCGGCGTATTTTAGGTGTAAACAATGTAAATTATATTTAACTAGTAATCTAAATATCTTACAGAAGAATTTAATGGACAATGAAACACAATTAGCATTGTTCTCCAAAATAATACTATGAATGTATATTATAATTCTTAGTATTATTTATATTCACGTCGTGTTATGCTGAGTCTACCGAGTAGTATGAATATTAATATGGTATCGAATTCACATAGAAAAATATCCACTTCTCTATATACAATTGAACAGCTGGTCGAGCTGGACCTCATTCTACATGAATTTTTGTATGCTGTATATGTGTATATACTGTGTGTGTATTTTGGAAGTCGTCGAAAATTCAGTCTTATGCACTAAAAGTTTTATATAATCCATTGAAAAAATATATTTTTATTTAGGAAAGCGCTTTAGATACCGTTGATAATTATCTATCTGTATTGTCGTGCCAAGTTTCTGCGGGACAGGCAGGATTGGGCACTTACATGAAGGATGTAGGAGTCGAGGAAAGCCAAGACTCATCTACCACGACCAAATTGGCCGTGTGTTACTAGAAGGTGATGTTAGGAACCTCTAGAAACGGCGAGCGTGCATGACAATAACTATGAATGTCAAAGAAGCGAGTGAGGTGTGTAAGGATCGAGTCATGTGGCGTTCAGTTGATTATCTTTAATTGAATACTTTTTGATGAATTTAAAGAAATACGATAATATGGCAGAGTTTTAGTTATGTTATGCCTTAATATGCAAAAATCCTTCCTTGTATTGAAACATACAATTGATTTTCAAAATATTTTACCCGTTTACTACTCGGTGATGGGTGACCTTTTATACACCCTGTACACATACACGGCGATAGATCAAGCTATACAAAACCATTCAAAACTTACCTTTACTACAACGACATAAGACGCATAGGGGTGGAGTATATCTTGATGTGTCGTTATACGACGATGTTGTATTATTGAATAAGATTTTAGATTAATCTCAAATTATAAGCTTCTGGGCACACTAAATAGTAATTTAACGTATATAATAATAAGAGAGAAAGAGTAATATGCCTGTTAAGTAAAACTTCTCCATTATGCTAGTCAAGTTAATGTGTTTAGATATTTAATTTTTGTAAATGCACTAAACATCGGAAAAGAAAATTGGTGTATAAAAATTATTTGCATTCCTTTCTAATTCCTTTGGAGGTGACGTGAACCAAAGTACTTTAACGTTGATGGTAATGTTAAATAGCATACTTATATTTTCCACGTAAGATTCCTAATTATAAGCCTAAGTACTATTATTATAAATTATGTTATACTTATAAATTAAGCAAGTTGAACAGAAGTCATATTATTATGTACTTAGTTCTTATTTTTAATGTCTATACAGGGTATTTGGTTCAGAGGTCTAAACTTCGCAAGATGCAGTTTGGTCAATTAAACTGAACAAATTTGCCAAACGATCATAAATAGTATATATGCAAATATGTATAGACATAACCCGTCAGTGCTTTTTTTATTTTGTTTGCTAACCCATATCTTGCTTTTGTGTAGTAACTATTAACAACTTTTAGTGTTGATATTGATAATAAAAAGATTGTGGAAACAGAAAAATTAAATTAACACATGCAATTTTATATTTTCTTCAAATTTTCGCTACTGATAATAGTCGTAACTTGATCATTGGGATGAATGGTAGTAAATAGAAATAAAATCGATATCTCAAACTCATCTACTAAAGTGATAAAAATTTGTGAGTGCCATATACATCTTTCTTTGGCAAAGTTGATCACATTTTCGGCCGAGTTCCATCCCGCGAACTTAGCCTCTATGTACCAAATACCATGATATGAATTATAATAAAAAATAAATGTAAGTTTTTAAAATGTGTTGTCGCACTCACATTTTGAAATTAAGTGGTACACGCAGCTATTAACTCCGCAAAATAAAAACACTAGGTTAAAAACAAACAATTTAACCCGTTTATTTAATTATTTTATTTATACTACGGCTGATGTCAAACTAGCATATCGCCTCCTGACGTAAAACACTTATCGTGGACTAAGCACTGCAAAACCAGTAGTTCTCGCTTCGTCTGTGCTGATGCTAAATCATCTTTTGAGATGAGCTTTCTACAACAACGAAAGGCAAAAGAAAAATCATATTTTATATACTTTTTTACAAGTTTTAATAATCTTATAATTATTATGCTTACTATAACAAATATCAGATATCTTATTATATTTGTCTTATTATGACAAATAACATTTCTTTTTGAAATCAAGAAAACATTATTGATGTAATTTTTTTACTTTGATTAGTTAGGATAAGATAACTACATTTTTTTTACATCGGCAGGGAAACTAATCATACGATCCACCTGATGCAAACTGTTTATCATAGTTTATGAACGCTTGCAATACGAGGGTATTGCTCGCTAGTTGGTACCTCCACTGCTAACACAGCGACTCTTGCATGTAATGACACTTATTCAACGTATACAATAACCCTCGAGAGATTTGTTGGATTTCGGTGAGTAGTCTTCCGCGCTCTGACCTAGAGACATGAATCTTCACCGTTGGTTGGTTCACTGCAACAGCTATTAGAGAGAAGTTCAGTTAACTATTCCTTCTTTGAATTATTACTTCCACCGTTAGGCTGTTCCCGAGTAAATGCCACTATGCCTTACCTCTCCTTAGCCCAGCACTTCCTCCAATATACAGCAGTTTGGAAGTAAAGGTTGATTTCTTATGTATACAAAGATACATATGTATTGGAATAGAAAATCAATACATAAACCATATTGGGTTGCTTCTTCATATTTGACGTATGTCGGGTGTACGACCTTGTATCTATTTCCAGCGAAAAGAATCAAATGAATTGTACAAATTTTGTATTTACGTTATTAACATGTAGTGCATTTAGGTATCCAATTCGATGCGTTTACATTACAAATGCAATACATGCGAGATCAAAATTATGTATCGTTAATTTCTATTGAATAACTAGAGTATAGTGAGCTTTATATTTTTTAATTAGTTTTAAATTAATTGTGCAGTGTTATATTTTATATAAAGAAAATATACACACAGCGACAAGTCAAGTTAGACACATACTTACACATGCCATTTTTACTCTTATTGAGTGCGCCATAGGAATGGTACAATAGTCAAACAGTCTAACTTGAGGTGTCTCAATATGCACCTATTTACGTGTCGACACTTTATCACCTATAAAGACTATGTGGTACGAAAAATGGATAGAAAATACTATTGTATAAATGACGTTATTTTTACGCACAATCTGCAGTTATTTTTTTAACTCGTCGGGGATCTGTATTCAAAGGGAAAAACTGACCGGTTAATGCCGTCACAGGCTATAAAGTAAAATTGTACATTTTTGTACCTGACTACGTCGAAGCTGTGTGATTATAATGTATTTGTCAGGCTTACACCTAAATTAGGTATAATTGGAAGCTCATGCTGTTCCACTAGTGATAGGATACATGTTGCTACGTGGCGGCTTATAGCGTATATAAAATACAGTAAAGATGAATATGTATTCATTGTGTTGTCAACCATTGAGGTTCCAGTGTGTGAGGATTTATCCTCCGTCGGCGAGCGATGCGATTATAGAAGAAAGCTGTTGACGTTACAACAAACAACTTCTCTGAACACCAACCATTGTACAATCAGTCAAAAGGCCTCTTACGTTGCTAAACCGAATCGCGAAGTTCAAACTCGTATCCAGGTGCTCCCGTCCAAAGGTCGGAGGTCACCTTACGACTTGCACGGTCCGACTTGAAACTTATATATGTACGTTAGTACAGGCGGCGTTAACTTAAGTACTTAACAGTGTACATCAAAACCCACTGTGATTTGTACTTAAAAATTTATGAAATAGAAAACACGGAAATACCTACTTATATATTGCCCACAGAATTGAAAGATAACCAGTTGAGAATGCGCAAGCTTGCATTGCCGGAGGACCCCTGGCTCGTCAATTAAAAAACATTTTTTTAATTTGTCGGCCATTTTGACCATGTTCCGAGATATGAACGGTGTTCCTGAATATTCCTATTCTACTTTTTTATGCTGAATCCGTATCTGAAGTAAAAATTCGAATGTTCGAAAAAAAGCGACATACAAACACACAGACAAACGCATAGACAAACATATAGATTTCATAAAGGAACGGTGTTCCTGAAAATTATATGTATGTGTGGAGAGTCTTTTCTCAACTTAGTCGAGTTGGGAATTATTGCATGTTTCCACTCTGTGGCACTGTAGTAAATTACCCTCTATCTATACTGTTAAAAAATAACATTGGCTGCAATATGCATGTTTATCACAAAATAGGTAAACGATTTTGAAAAATGGGCGAGATATCAGCACTAGAAATGAGGTTTGCAGCGTATAATAAAAAATGGGTGCGTGTACTTATGTACGCGCGTGAGAAGTTATACTTCTCTGGCATCATTAAACAAATATTTAACATTAATAACTTAATAATATTTAATGTTAATTATATAAAATAATAATATTTTAATTTATAAGAGGAGAGGGAGAGGGTTATTGGAGTAAAATTAAAAAAACGTCTATCAAGTAGTAGAGACGATGTTTATGGAATGTATTACATACAAGTCAACTGTAAAATACAAATGTTATACATTTTTAACTTTAGCGCCATCTACCGGTAATATCGTGAAACATTTAGCAGCTTCACTCTCGCTCTGTCTCTTTCTATTCCTCCTCCATGGTAGGGTTAAACGTTTAACGCAACCTTGTTGGAAGTCGCATTAGAAGTATAACTTCAAAAAAATTAAGTATAATGTAGAGAACCCTGTACTACATCTCACAATGAGGTTTTCAAAAAAGGGTCTGAAGATAATTTTACGTCGAAGAACGAGCAATGTCCCCGGTGTAGCAAGCGTCCATAGACTTCGGTATCAGATAGGCTGTGTGCCTGGTTGTCGCCTTTGTGGTATAAAAAGCGAGTGGTTTTTCTTATAATTTTTCAGATACATTCAAATTGCCTCATTTGAACCCATAATATTACAAACTGAATATAAAACTACATTGAACATACTTTTTTACAAATTGGAAGTGTGTCCGCATGTCTCATATTTCGTTAGATTTTAGTTAATTTATTCACAATTCATGAAAAAGTTCTTATATTAATATTTTTTATATTACCTACTAAGTGTATTGTGTAGGTCTATATATATAGACTTACTATTACAATCATGTTCTGGGTGTAATGTAATACTAAAAATTGTGCCTTTCGAATTCAACCATAATAATAAACAGGTACACCATGCACGTTTTAGAATACTATATACATACGAAAACTGTAATCCTATTTCACTTATAGTTATTTAGGCATATTAAAGCTAATCATTTTATAAATTGTGTTATTGTTCGTTTTATCGCCGATGTCACATTAGGACCTGTTTAATTTCGACGAAGCAAAACATGTTTTAAAAGTGAACTGAAGGTGTCTCATTCCTAATGTTTCCTAATATGAATATCAAATTACGTAAAAGCAGACGGTTGAAAAATTTACTTGAATGCATGATATAAAACACCTTACTCGTCGTTGCGTATGGTTGTATACATCATATAATAATTTTTGAGATACAGTTCGTACATATTTTGTATATATCCTACTAATATTATAAATGCGAAAGTTTGTATGTATGTATGGATGGATGTTTGTTGCTATTTCACGCTTAAACGGCTGAACGGATTTAAATGAAATTTGGCACGCAGATAGATTATGATCTGGATTAACACGTAGGCTACGTAATTTGACTCCACGCAGGCGGAACCGCGGGCAGCAGCTAGTTATCTCATATATTTAAAATATATTGTTGATTTTAAGGATCTGCATTCAAAAGTAAAAACGTACCTACTTAATCCATACGATATAACTCTTGTGTCCGTATGTCTGTCTATCTATTACATTCATTTAATTGAGTTCAGTGACGGCTTTTGGGGGTGGCAATAGGACAACCCGGGACCTCGCTTATAAAGCGTGTTTGTGTGTAAATGTATGTACGTACAAGTGCATGGAAATAAGAAAAATGACACTATTTCTAGAAATTGTCGTTTATTTAGTAATATCAAGTACCAAAATCAACTGCATTCAGATACCCATGAAGAACTAGGCTTGAGTAAAAAATATCGATATTTTTGAAAAAATAATCTATATATATCGTCGATACATTTATTCTCGAACTATCGATATTCGATATTTATTTCAAAGTATCAAATTCGATATTTTTTAAGACTTCTGTACATACGACACATGTATGCAACAGCGGATAATATTGAAAAGTATTACCATGTCCTCCTGGAAAAAATATCGATATTTTTTATTGTACGTATATCGATATTTTTAAAAATATCGGTTTCGATATATATTTTAGATTTGCTCATCCCTATGATGAACCTAAAGAAGCTGCAGCGCATTTGGCTTGCAGTGTTGCCGTTAGAACAATCGATACTAAAATTTTAAATCTAGTGCTATATCTAATAATAATAATAAAATATAAATATCTAGTGGAATCCGATGGAAGATTTCGTATTAGTTGCCAATCCAATATGTACGTAGGTCAGACGACTGGAACTGTAAATTACAAAGTAACGAGTCGATCGTTCGTGTATCACTAAATTAAAATGTTACTGCTGTTTCTATAGCTCTGTCCTGCTTTCTCATTACGGGATTATGTAGCTCTCGCTACATAATTATAGAATCTCGCTTAAGTTTACATTATTCGAATAAGATTTGATTGAAGATAAGAACTATTTTTTTAAGATACCGAAAAGCAAAAGGAAATCTAATCCCATTTGTTACCATAAAATTAAATCACCAATCCAATGAGTAAAAATCTTAATTATGCGCCTATATTTGTCTCATTCACTCCACTTAAAGTTTCTTTATCTCTTTCACATTGACGAAATAGGGTGTCGGACAACAATTCTAAGCGTTATTCAAAATAATCATAATGAATATTTATCTTCATGAAAACTGGTGACAACAGCTGCGTAGTGTGGGTGTCGGCCGCCCGGGGAGCCGCAGACAATTTTGCCGCCCTCTTATTTAGGTATTTTAATTTAATGTACACTATACATTACATACATTAATTCTAGAGAACTTTTCGGCAAGAACAGTTATCATTATTTTACATTATTCGGGCATAGACGTAATATTCGGGTTAGATTTTTAATTAAAAAGTTACAGTTCACACTGTTGAATGTAGGTATACGTAGCGGAAAAATTCAATATTTCACTGAGCTCAATAATTTCACAATCACTACACGTACTTATTTGCACAGAAATTACAGTTTTAAACAATGATGTTATAAAAAAAGGAAGATAAGTTATTAGAGCGCCGAGAATGAAGCGTACGAAAGGAGACGATTGTTGCCTCTGGCCTCAGGCCTCTAATCTCTTCTTTGTGGCGTTCTTGCTGTTCTCGCCAATGACATTGCTTGTAATATCAAAAAATAGCACATATAAGTGGAATGCTAAGTAAGTGACTATGCTTAGTAGTTAAAACTTCGACAAAATGGCCTTGTGAGTGTACAAAAGTTTAGTTTTAGAGCAACATATGGGACCACTGACGATCTGTTGCTGTTGATCTACCTAAAACAAAGAACAAACATAACATATAGTACAGCACAAAGGGTTAGTAGGTTATAGTGGACAAACAACTTAAAGTCTGATATTATTAGAGTTAATATAATCACATAAAATATATACACAAGGAGTGGACATGATAATTGACAGAAGGGATGTAAAATTGATAGGACGGGGGATGGAAGTGGGGAGGAGGTCGTACAGGGAGGGTGTATTCCTACAACAATTGAAAAATATATGGTCTGGAGTCCCTTCGTCCAGGCCACACTCACATATCGAACTGTCCTTCACCCGGATTTTTGCCAGGAAAACATTAGTGCAAGCATGTCCAATTCGCAGACGACAGATGACGGATGTTGCCCGTTTACTCACGTCCTGGTATTTAAAAAACCATGGTTTCGATGGTATGTAGGTTTGGATAGAAGCATAATATCTGCCTTTTCGAGCACTAGACCTTTCCCACAATCCATTCCAACTGGCAAATAATTTAGCTCTGGCAAGTGGAACTAGGTCCCGGGTATAAGCAGTACATCGAGGAGACAGACATCCGCTATGAATCGCATTCCTAGCACACTTATCAGCTGTTTCATTACCCGGTATACCACTGTGACCAGGTATCCATACAAGATGAACCTGACCACCTCTAAGGTGACACCTGTATAAAGCCTGTTTAATAGCCAAAATTACCGGAGATCTAGACCTATTGTAAAACTGATTCGAAGAAATTGCCTTCAAACAGCTTTTGGAGTCAGAGAAAATTACTGTTTTGACAATATTATGTGCCTCAACAAATAGGATAGCTTCCAGAATAGCAGTGGCTTCGCCAGTAAATATAGAGCAAACTGATGGGCATTTAAAATTTAAAATAATTTTGTACTTAGGTATCCACACCGCTGCTCCAACGTTACTTTGTTCACAAGTTTTGGAGGCATCTGTGTACATGATCAGCCAGTCACTCCAAAACCTATCAATGGCAGCATTTAATTTTACTACTGCCAATGGACAATCCTTTTGTATATTTAGATTCAGGACTACATTGGGGGCATAGACAATGGCCTCAAATCTTGTGTCAAATAGAGGGTTAAGACTACACTGAAATATGGGACATGGAAGACATAGGAAAGATGTAAAACTATTAAATAAGCATGGAGAGTCCTTGTGTGTCCAGTAACTGCCCGCAGAGATATACTCAGATAGTTCATGCAGTTTGGCTATCAGTGGATGGTTAGATAGCTGGAAAGTTTTGTGTAGGAATCTATCCGACAAATACTGCCTGCGCAACGATAGTGGAGGATCAACACATTCAACCTGAAGAGCATTAATTGGAGAGGACTTCATGGCCCCAGTAATTATACGCAAACACTTGGACTGGATCTTGTCCAGAGAGTACAGAGCTGTTTTATTGCATGGTTCTAGAAGGAAAGATCCATAGTCCAAGTGACTACGTACCAGAGCATTATATATTAATTTTTGGGTGTACGGATGAGAACCCCACCAAACTCCTGAAAGTGAACGGAGGATATTGACGTTCTTTTCAGTTTTTTTGATAATGTGATTGATATGGTGGGTACCTGACAATTTAGCATCTAGAATTACGCCAAGAAACTTGACACTATCCTTTATTGGGAAGATTTGGCCGTTATAGGCAATTGAAATATTTGGAATATTTCTTTGTCGAGCAAAGATCACTACACTACTTTTGGGAATAGAAATGGACAGGCCATGATCCAATAACCACTCCTGTAGGTAATAGATGGCCGCGTTTAGCCTTGATGATGCTTCTGAGACATTCTTTGAAGAGATATATAGAGTCAAGTCATCAGCATATTGGAGAATATCACAGAAAGAATTAATTGCAAGCTCTAAATCATGTGTATAGATGTTATAAAGTATAGGGCTGAGTACCGACCCCTGAGGTAGCCCTTTCCAAACATGTCTTGTAGGGACAGAGTAATTTTGAAAATTAATAACAATCGACCTAGCCGATAGATAGTTAGAGATATAATTGACTAACCTCACTGGTATACTCAGATTGAGCATCTTCTGCCTGAGTACAGGAAGCAGTACATTATCATATGCAGATGAGACATCCAGAAATACACCCACCAAGTAGTCATGTTTGGAAAAGGCCACTCTAATATCAGTAACCAGTACACTGAGACTGTCCATTGTACTAAAGCCCTTCCGGAAACCATATTGTGACTTAGGCAATATACCCTTGCTTTCCATGAGCCACTCCAGTCTATTCTTAATCAAATGCTCCAGGATCTTTGCCATGGTGCATGACAGAGCAATGGGTCTATACCCAGAAGGGTCAGAGCTACATTTACCAGGTTTTAATACTGGGATGACAATCTGAGTTTTCCATTCTTCTGGTGGAAAGCCAGAGATGAAGAAATGGTTTAGGATTTGGAGGAAATATTTCTTAGTATTTGGGCCACTGTTTACAATGAATGAATAAGGGACACCGTCTACACCAGGCGAGGAGTCCTTCAAGCTTTCAAGGACCACATCAAATTCTTCTTTAGAAAAAGGAGCATCAAAAGAGTGAGAGAAAGAACCAAGATTGTGATATGACTTAACTTCCTCAGAAGAAGGAGCTGAAGGAGGAGCTATTGATTGGGCAAATTTCTCTAACCATACTGAGAAGTCGTTTGAAGAAATGTTAAGATCATCGGATACTGAGCAACGGAATCTCCTAACATTTCTCCACACCATAGAGGGTTGAGTGTTCGGAGATAAACTCTCGCAAAAATTGCGCCAACCTAATCTTTTCTTCTCTGATAATGTTTTCACAGTTTTTGCTGCCACTTTTTGATAATATAAATAGTTCTCCAGGGACATATTAGTGGCATATTTTCGTTCAGCTAATTTTCTTTCTTTAACTGCCGAATAACATTCCTGATCCCACCATGGCGGAGGTGCTGGCTTCCTCTTGTATGGTTTTTTAAGAGGAATTGACTGGTCTGCAGCCTCCATAAGGGTATTCTTAAAATTTAGATATGTTGAGTGAACATTTGTTTGGTCTACATTTGGAAGTTGCGAGGTTAACTTATCAGTCACATCAGCAAATTTGTTCCAGTCTGCTCTTGCAACACTATATCTCAATCTAGCGTTAGAAGGGGATAACGGAGTACCATGAGGAGAGAGGATAGAAGTACAAATTGGATAGTGGTCACTACCATGTGAGTCATCCAGAACTTCCCATAAGACTTGGGATGATAAATCTGGAGAGCAAAGTGTTAGGTCAACGGCACTTTTAACATTTTGGAATGGATGAACACGGCGAGTAGGGGTGCCATCATTAAGTAAGCAGAGGTTATGGTCGTCCATTAAAACTAGAAAAGGTGTAGACAGTGCATCACAAAAATGCGAGCCCCAAGATGTGTGGTGGATGTTGAAATCTCCAAGAATGACAACAGGGGAGGGAAGAGAGGAAATGATATGTGACAGTTCCTTCAGGATA
Source organism: Pyralis farinalis (assembly GCA_947507595.1). Taxonomy (NCBI): domain Eukaryota; kingdom Metazoa; phylum Arthropoda; class Insecta; order Lepidoptera; family Pyralidae; genus Pyralis; species Pyralis farinalis. Next base: position 26,755,851 of record OX382259.1, read on the forward strand.
GCAGAATTAGGACTAGGAATATACACAGATAGGAAAGATATGTTTATGGCACGAACAGCAATCGCATTAATACCATCCGTGTGAGTAGGAAGAGGAATTTGTGAAAAAATTATTGATCTGGATACAAGAATCGATGCGCCAGCATGTCCATCATCTCTGTCATCCCGGAGACATGAATAGCCTGAGACCCTAAAGTGGGCACCAGGTCTGAGCCACATCTCCTGGACGGCAAAAACAACAGGATTAAATTTTGTAATCAGGTATAGCAGATCAGCTTTCTTATGTCTGACGCTCCGACAATTCCATTGCAGAATTGTTTGGAATGTTTAATGATATATGAATCAGCTCAGTAAGTTTCCGACGAATTCCTTCCGGTAATTCGGTGTCACTAAAGCGGGTAAGCAAGTTCATTAAAGTGGAAATCAGTAGTTCGAAGAGGTTGTCATTTGGAGATTCACTCAGAGCGCACCCGTTAGGGAGAACAGAAACTGGAGTTTCCGTAATCATCCCATGAGCACGTCTGTCATATCCTGGGCCCGAAGCTTGAGAAATTGGACGACGAGGAGAGGTAACAGTCTTTCTATAAGAAGTAGTCTGAGGAGAGTACATTTGTGTATTGAATTGTGTAAGCTGTTGTAAGGGATGTGGAGATTGGGGAGGGATAGGAGAGGGGGAAACTCTGGCAGTATCCGCAAAGGACCGCCTAGATTGTGGGAATCTAGCAGATGCCTCCAAGTAAGACAGATTTTCTTGAGACATTGTCATTTTAATAGCTTTCTGTCTTGAATGTTCCGGGCAGGATGAATCCTTGGCAGTATGATTTCCTGAACAAAATAGGCATGTAGGAGTCTGTTTTGAGCAAGAAATGCCTTCATGGTTCTGGGCACATACAAAGCAGCGAGGACTTGACCTGCACTGTGAAGTCACATGTCCGAATCTGCAACATTTATAACACTGAATTATAGGTAGGACATATGTCTCCACAGGCATTGAGGTATAAAAACAATAAACATTAGCTGGAAGTTTTTGACCCCTGAAGGTGAGTACCACAGTCTGGGTGGGAATCCAGACCGTGTTACCTTCTCTAACTATTCGTCTGTTCAGTCGTCGCGCCTTTATAACTGCACCACAGCCAGCAGGGACCTCAATTGCTGACACAAATTCCTCAAGTGACCACTCCACAGGTACGGCTCTGACAATGCCCATTCTTGTAATGTGATAAGATGGTATAACTGCCTCATACTTGGATGGAAGTAATGCAGGATGTGTGAGGAACGCATTGGCATCTGCTGCAGACCTGAATTCAACTGATATGCGGTTGCGACCTACTCGTTTCACTCCATCTTTCGCAATGTTTTTAATTTGGTGCCTAAATAAAAAGTGTCCGAACTGGATAGGTCTCAGTGTCATACCGGGAGATAAATCTTCCAATTTATGGACATGCACGATAAAAGGGGCAACATCATCATTGTCATAATTGGTTTTATTGTTCACAAAATCAGGGTGCACATATGTAACCTGCATAGAAGGGGATGATTGAGTCGGGTGAGTAATCGATTTCTTTGGAGGTTGCGAGCTATCAGTATTATCACCTTGTCTTTTTCGATTGGAGGAAGCATTGGGATCTTGTTCCGAATTTAAACTATTTTCCTCGGACGTTACAGAAAAACAAGGAGGGGACAAACAGAGTTGTTCGTTCGGCCCACCGCCCGGGTCATGCGGCTCCTCATCCATTCTCACTCGACCAAATCCAACAAAAAACACTTACCGGACAGATACTATACCACCACCAACACAATTATGATAAATCAACAGCCTCAAATTCCAATTTTATCAAAAATAAACAGTAACACGTATGTCACGCACTCAACCAAAAAGCCAAGTCGCCTCAGGCCTCAGTCGCTCTCGACCGTGCGGACTGTCAACTACTTCTCAATTCACGACAGTCAAGTTTATATTTCAGTGTAATTGTCAAAATGCCGTCGTGTGTTATGCGCAAATGTACTAATTACGGCAGTAAAACAAACAAACTCCACAGAATCACATACCACCAGCGAACTTAAAAAGCATAGAAGCAGCAATAACGTTTCAAAAATGACCCAACGAAAAAGAGGCCGGGCTAGGCGGGGCTTAGAAATGAGGCCGCGCGCCTTGACAGTCGGTGTTAGTCAGTCGGCTTGAAACAACGACGTGTCAGTCTGTCTTAATTTGTGTATTTTTCAAGATTTTTGTAATAATGCCTTCTTGTGTCGTCAAATGGTGTGTAAATAACAATACCAGTAATCATAAATGCTAAGGAATCACATTTCATAGGTAGTGTAGTTCAGTTTGTATTTTATTAAATTCGATCTTTTTTATAAAATGGCCTTACTTTCGTGGCGCGTACATGTCGCCACATCGAGTGAACTCGTGTCTCGATCGTGCGAGATCGCATGCAGCCAATCATCGACAAGAAAATTTTGTTTACATTTCTATGAGTCCTTTGTACCATAAACAATTATCGTAAAGTGCGGCTTATGATTTGGTGGCAAGGCATATTTTTCGCTAACTGCATTTTCGAGAAATGATGTTTTGGTTTCTAATACGAGCGCGCGATTGTTTAGGTGTCGATTATGCACTATGAACTTGTTCTAAATTATCATTCTATGCTTTTTAAGTTCGCTGCATACCACAAGTAATTAAACCAAAATTATTATATATTATTGTTTTAATATCTCGTATAATAAATATAACGCCATGTTATGGTAACTTCAAAGAAAAGGACAACCATATTCCATCCACAACTGTAGCGACAAGGACACAGCACACTAACATAGATCACCATAACGAACTAACAGAAGCGACATTGTGATTGAAGTTAATAGCGGGGTACTGAAGTTGTTTGAAAGTAGTTGGTTTTTGACGAGTACGATATTAATTTAATGATATAATAATACTTTTAATCCTAGGATAAATTTAGGTATATAGAAAATTGTTAAATCAAATTGATATAATATGTAATACTTTTAAGAAATAAATGTTACTTACATCTAATTCTTAGTATAGTATTATTATATTATATCATCAATTTGATTTATCAACTTTCTATATACCTAAATTTATCCATAGGATTCCGTAGATAAATAGCAAAAACGGATTTATTTTAATTGTCATGTATGTCACAAACACCTATACAAGGTAAGTTGGATGCTGCATCGTTTCTTGCAACATAAAACTGCGTATAGGAACCGAGAACTTTGTACCTTCTGTCTCATTATTTTTGTTAGTCTATGTCAACGTGTCGGTGACTGGTGATCAGAGTGGCGTTTGCATCAATTTAAGTACAAATGACAAACGCTAGCTGTCTATTTTGTTCTTATTGTTTTTATTACGCCATCTCTTTTACGATCTCGAAAATATTTATTTAAAAATACCGCGTAAATGGCGCATTTATCTCGGAACGCATGACGTCATTTTTGAGGGAACCAACTACCAGCCATAAGAGTAGATAATTGATTGTAATTTGAAAATTTACGAAACACCTCTTTGACCTACATTTTGAAATAAAAAAAATGGTTGAACGTAGCAATTTCGATTTTGTATTCATATTTAATTTTATAGTTAAAAAGAACAGTATATTTTCTATGTAAGTCGTCATATTTATTATTATAATTCGAAAAAGTATTTCCGAAAAATATGAATTTTAACTACAAGACTCCATGACAACAACATTTGACAAATATGCAATATACAAATTGATCTAACCTGCTTTGTGCACGTCCGCCAACACTAGTACATGTAACATGCCGCCTCTGCCACGGCTGCTCCGGTACTCTCTGCTTCGGCTGCTGCGATCGTCCTCGCGATTGCCTGCCATCTGGAAATAAAACCGCATGCGCCTTTGCTGCCATAACTGCCTTGGTCGTTGCTACGACACGTGCTTTGCTTCTCCACAATCCACGAGGAATCCTCAGGCGCTGTAGATGTTAGTCGTCAGAGTAACATGCTACAAATCAAGAAGTGATAACTTCTTATGGGAGGGTAAACCGCTTCGTTACGAAACGCATTACGGCGCCAGTTTGTCTGGCTTCCCTTTCTCTCACGCATACGGCAGCTTTAATTATATGTAGATTAGTTTGAGTTATCACTTCTGTGGGGCGCGGGCGTCCCGAGACGCTCACGTTTTTTTTTCTGGAAGTTAGACCAACCTAACTGAATTTTCTGTTCTAGGTAGACATATTCGTCAACAACTTTGAGAACCAACATCAAACACAATCTTCGTTTTGCCCATGTTCATCTTTAGACTCACTCGTCGGGATGCTCTTTCGAGGTCTTCAATAGGTTTCATGCTCTAGTCTAGTCAGAACGACATGGTCGCGTTTTCATACCTATAATTACAGAATACAGGTATATTATTCTACACTTCGATATACCTATAATCAATGCGGCACCACTGGTGAGACTGGAGCACAGCCCAGTGAGGGTATTCACATTGCCTTTGAAAGCCATGTTCGAAACGGAAATGTTATGTGTCAAAATGTATGAAACTGAGTGAAATCTTTTCGAATCCATTTTTTCGTCACACAAAAAAAATTGTATGTTCACTTTCATACCTATCAGAAGTACAATTAGGCCGAATATGATCAAATTACAGTAGGGACCACACTTATTTTTCGCTGCTCGCTTTACATGGAATGAAAACAAATAACGAAAGCAACTTGGAAATTATATATTTTTAATAAGTCAATTGATATTTAAATAAAATTAAGTAGTATAGCGGAACTATAATAATAATGTCAAGTGATAAAATTATAGATACACTAATACATGTGCGAAATCATTTGCAGACATCTTTGTCAGTCAGTTATTAACTGATTCCGTAACAAGCTAAGACACTAACAAAGTTTACAAAGAGCATTTTTTATGTATTCTGAACAGTTATCTTCAAAGAAAAAGTACGTGGGAATGGGAGACTCAGTGGTCAACTGCCTGCTTTATGCAGACGACGCGGTATTAATAGGAGAATCATCATCCGAGCTGCAAACGCTGGTTACAACAATGATAGATGGTTGTATGAAGAAAGGCTTACAATTGAATGCGAAGAAAACCAAGATAATGATATTTGTAGGAGAGACAACCAGCACGAAGATTACGATTGATGATGTCGTGTTGGAGCAAGTGAATGAGTATGTACAAGATGTACATCTTGGAAGCGCTTTAAGCAGCGATGAAAGGTACACACAAAAAACACACAAAACTGTGGAGAGACAAGTGAGTACAGGGAATTGCGTGAATGCGCTCTATTCCCTTCTGTAAATTTCTAGGAAGCCGAAATCTAAGCCAGAAGGCACAGCTCGCTGTACACAATGCGGTGCTAATCCCAACGCTAACTTATGGAAGTGAACGCTGGGTATGGCAGAGAGAGAGCATGAAAGAAGAATACATGCGGTCGAGATGAGAGCATTGCGCAAAATTTGTGGCATAACGCTTGCTGACAACGTTCGTAATTATGACGTAAGAAAAAGAGAGTGTCTGAATGAGAGTGTCGGTAAGTAAGATAAGAAAATGCATGCTGCGTTGGTTCTGACATTAAAAATGAAGAAGAAAGAATGACTAAACAGATATGCAATGCGAAAGTGAAAGGATGTAGGAGCCGAGGAAGTCCAAGACTAACCTATCATGACCAAATTGGTCTTGTTTTATCAGAACGTGATTCAGAAGTTCTAGGAACCGGCGAGCGTGCATGAAAAGAGCCATGAATATTAAAGAAGCGAGGGAAGTGAGTAACAACCGCGTCTTATGGCGGTCGGTTCTCTCTGCCAACCTGGGCCCGTGTGAAGATGTACATACACACATACACAGATTTTTTATGTCCTTTTTGACGATGCCGTTGGGAAAATACAGAACTGTTTCAGGCAATTTGTTATAAAATAGGACACAATTTACTACAAAAGACCTACCAGTTTCAGTAAGCGGATATTAAAATTTTGATAGGATTCTAACGACATAGTTAATTATAATCACGGAATAGAAAAAACAAGTGGAAGTGCTAAGTGACAAAGTTGGTACAGAAACCGTTGTCGCCAAACTCACACTAGTAAAACGATTATCCTATATTGCACTACAAATAAACAATAGCTATGATTGGTCGTTTTTGTTTTAGTCAAAAGTAGCTGAAATCAACAAATGCTACATTTGAAAATATACCTTCACAATGTCGAATAGAGTATATTTTGCTAGAGTGCAGAATGTATTTACGATGTTTTGCAATTTCAAGTCAGATTGAGTTTGATTATCGAGCAAATACTGTTACTCGACGATAGATGGCGGTGGTATCCATGGAATCAATTATAAACTTAATTCATATTAGTCATAAGTTTTACATTTGCGTCTTCTGCCCCATTTGTATTGCTACTCGACCAGTGCAGCTTCAATTGTGTACATCGAATTACATTATCGATAGATACCTTAGTACTTATTCAACAAATTAAGACATTGGGAATTCAGTAAAAGCAAATCTGTTTAAAGAATGCCATGATATTCTACAATTTTGACGAGCTCGGTGGCTCAGTCGTGAACGATGCGGCTTTGACACCAACGCTCGTGTGTTCGATTCCCACACAAGGCAAACATTTTGTGTGCATGAACATGTCTGTTTGTCTTGGTCTGGATGTTTTAAGAGAGGTAGGGGGCATTAAAGCAGCCCGTCTGGGGAAGTACCTCCACCTCACAGAAAACCGCAGCAAAATAATAACTCTCTAGAGGGTTGTTGTGTTCCTGCGTGAGAGTGAGGTCGCCAGTAAGCTTCCAAGGAGTTGCTGTGGAAGCAGCAGAGGAGGCATCGCGCGAGTGATACTTAATATATCGCAAGCGTTAATGGGCTACAGTACCCGCTTTACATCAGGTGGGCCGTTGTGTGTTATAGATATAATAATATGCCATATTATTTATCGATAAATTTGTATTGGAATCGACGCAACACTAGCTTCGCTACTCAGGCAGAGTAGCGAAGAACTTTCGAGAAAAAAAACCAGTACAATCAATCCAAAGTAGACTTTATTTCAGTGTGATAAGGTTGATATTAATTAGCCGTTTTATTACATTATTAGTAAAATTAAATAAATAAGATTTTTATAGAAAACAAGTAAAATCGTACTTATCGATGGTACGAAACACCTCCAATACTAAGGTTTATTCTACTACTATCGTTCTTGCATTCTAAAATGGAACAATACGGCATAATTATAGAAAATTATAGAATGTCACGAGAATGTTGCCGAAGACAATGTTAGAACGCGACTGGAATCAAATAAGCGTAGGTATGCGTAACAACGCTTACTTGTGGCACGCGCGCCACGCCTACTTAGCACTTCCACTTGTTTTTTCTATTCCGTGATTATAATTAATAAAATGAGAGGTAGCAGTGACAATATTTATTTCTGATTTCACCCTAGATCTCCTTTTCACACACGTTTACTGCTTCGCTGATCAAACTGAGGGCTTATTGTTGACGCAGTCATACGTGATCCCTTGCTTTTATACACGAGTCCAAATATTTACAACATGATATGTTTAGTATTTCATTTACCACTTAGCTGTGAAAGGTAACTAATAGCGTAGAAATCTGCTGAAAATTTCAGAACCACTGTTCACTGTCAGACAGACGTGAGCAAAAAGTAATGAAAAAAATAGTATTAAATAGTTATACACGATAATACACGAATCCCGCCCTCTAATGACTCGAAATTTTATATTTGGGTGTAACGAATAATTTCGCAATTTAACTTATTGTTAAATATTGTGAGTTAAATTTATGCGATTAACATGAGACTAGGTTAAATTTTGTATATTATTATTGTTACATAAATGAATGTGACATGACATGTGTTATAAGTGACTACAAACTAAGTAACATCTGCTTTATTTACTAAATAAAATACGTACTAAATACTTATTTATGAGAGCTCGATCGCGTCGTTGCGCGTGCCAAAAACCCACATTAGAGTGTAATGTGATTATTACATAGAATATAACAATGCGAGATTTGTGGCATACCGCTTGCAGACCGTAATGATGACGTAAGAAAGAGAGTTGGTCTGAAAGAGAGTGTCGGTGTTGCGGTAAGAAAAGGCATGCTCTTTTGTTTTGGACATGTAGAAAGAATGCAGAGATAAGAGTCGAGGAATACCAGACAACAGTTAACTAAGTGTAATATTAACAGTAACAATTAAAACAACTCAATTGATGAACAACCAACAACAGTACTGTACAGTACTGGAGTCACTTTTGGGTGGGCGCACCTGAATACCGGCTAGGACCTTGTGATTCGGTTCAGAGACGAACTGTGAAAATTATCGGTGATCTTAAGCTTACAGACGGTATTGAGCCCCTAAGTTTGAGGGGAGATTTTACATCCCTTTGTGTATTCTACCGACTGTACAACGGGTTGTGTTCTGAAGAATTCTGCGATATGATGCCGACAGCTTCTTTTTAAAACCGCACCGCTCGCCAATGGCGGGGAGTTCACAAAGAGAACTCTCAAGTTGTGGAATTAACTCCCAGCCGAGGTTTTCCCAAGGTACTACAGCATGGAAAGACGTGAAGAGGTTCTTAGAGGGTCTGGAACGAATGAGTGACACTCCTGGTGTTGCAAATGTCCATAGGCTACGGTAACTACTTACCATCAGGCAAAATCGATCAGATCAGATCGAATGTTTGATTGCTACCTTAGTGGTCTAAAAAAAAAATTTTAACTAGGCTGTATGGTCCTGGAACCGTTGCGCACTATTTATTTTGCAACAAGAAAATAAATCGGCGGTCGGTCGGTCAGTGGTATCCGTTCCGTTAGTATCTGACAAGTAACCTATTAAAGACTGATTTTTTATCATTTTACACGTAATTAATAGTGACTTCTTGTTTTAAATTGTTAGTAGTGAACGTTTTAATACATCTACGTTTTCAAAGGCGTGAGTATTACATTTTATTTTGATAAATAGTAGTTGTACTTTGGATGATTGTACAGGCAAAAGTTGTGTTTTGATTATTTTCGTCATGTTATGCGTTGTTTGTTAGATACAGTTAAATTGATAACAGGAATTATTAAATTATTATTTTTTGCGTATTTTAGCAGCTGATGCATCTTAAGAAGTAGTTAATTTATAATATACGTTCACTGAGTATACCGTTTGTGGCTTCGGAAGAGTTTATACCTGACTGCCCTACAATCTTTTTCAATCCTGGTGGTTTTATGTTCTACTGAGGAGCCGGTGTTCAGTAAATTTGTAATCGAATAATTCTGTACGTAAATAGGTACCTATATTTATTTGATACCAACGGTAGTGATTAGATCTTATCAAAGGAACACTAGGATCAAGAACAGCAAGATAATAATCTAGTTTAATCTACATATCTAATATTATGCCACTCGCTCTCATGTTATTGTGGTTCTATTAAAACACATAATGTTGGTAAAAAGGTTTAATTGCAAATGCATATTTTTCTTGACCTATTTTGAAAGTTCCTGCTTTTATCTCTTACTGATATGCAACTCTTATCTGTAATGTAGGCTGAAACATTTCATTGTGACAATAATCGTTAGAATGTATACACGGATAGACTGAAACATTGACTTCAAAGAAAACAATTAATATGTATTTACTCAATTTATGCTAAAGTAACAAACACTGTTTAAAATGTCAGGTTCAACAAAATAAAAAAATCATGCGATGCTTCCGTTAAAAATTGTTTAATTCAACGCTTTTTAAAGTTTTTTGAAAGGATGGGTGAATTTACACCTACATATATAGCTAATTATCCATTAATGGATACACATAAATGGATTAATGACAAGAAATAAATTAAAAACAATATTTTAGTACCTGATTGGAGTCCCAAAGTTATTTTTAATTGTACCACAGGTGATTTAATTTTAACTCATGACACAGTTCTTGTCACCAATTTTAAGTTTTTGTGTATTTGAGGAAAATAATAAACTATTTCGTTTCTTCATAAATCTTGGTATGGACAAACATTCTAAAAAGCAGCAGTACAACAGTCTATAGTTATGTGTACTGTAGGATTTACTAAAATATGGGTAATTTTCACTTCAATTTAAACATCATTTAATACCATATTGAGATATTGTCCTCTCTCATTGGCTCATACTCTATGCTACCACAGAGAGTGCTACACAAATTAGTGTATCATTGTCATGAGATTGGCTGTTGCTCTATAGGTGATGTCTTTTAATATAATCACTATCACTTATAATATAACCCAAATTTACTTTTACAAAATAAGAAACCGGCAAATAAAATAATATGCTTCTGCTTGTGGTCAAATTTGGTTCAAACTACAATTTGACCTGCCATATACAATTTTCTTTTTCTTTTATACCAGTCGTCCGCAGACCGCTGGCAGGCCCTGGAAGCCATTTTTTGTTCAACCTGTGTTAGGCTTTGACTAACACTGAACCAAGGATTCAGAAATTAGAAAGAAGAAGGAATTACAAAATTCACATTAAAATAATATATTTATCTTTCTAATGTCTAATTTACATTTTACTTTTTTTTTATTTCATTAATTTTCTTTTTAATTTAATTTTCATATTTCAACTTGATAGTCCATTGCAATTGCATTGCAGTCAGAAATTTAGTCAATTGATCCCTCATCACTGAAAGGTCCACCTGACATAAAGCAGTTACTGTAGCCTATAAAGCTTGCATCACATTAAGCATTACTCATGTGATGCCACCTCTGCTGCCCATTGTAGGTTCAATTCCCACATAGAATTACAAAATACAGTCCAATGTATTTTATTTTTAAGGGATAGTTTAAAGTTTTGTAGAGTTAATTGTTTATCCTATTACATAATTTTGTACTAGGCAAGAAGGGGCTTGTTTATATAATAGGCTCCTTTTTATCTTGACTAAAATACCCTTCTGCATTAATTATCGTTTTTTTTTAATTTAGTGGTACAATTGAGTATTTTTATTTTTTTCCACATTTCTAAGTAAATTCGGCAACAACTTACATTCTTAGTTTACAATAGAATTAATTCTATTTGCATTCAGTTGCACTTAAAGACTATAATTAATGATTGTGAAAATAGTATTTTTTTACGATGAATCCCTTCTTGCAGTGTACCCTTCCAGGTGATCCATTTACAACTCAATATGTATTATTATTTGAGACAACACTAACTTTTTTATTACTGGAGAATAAGATATAGGGTGTGGCCAAATGGCGTAACTACAGATTTCTTAACTGACTTTGGTAATTTTAAACTGTAGTATATGAATGTTTTTTATTTGCTTTAATTGATCAAACATTTACATAAAACTAAATACCAAAAAAATTATTAAACAATAAGGAGCTTAATTGTGTTGTAAGCGATATCGACCAGCAGCTTATCTATCGATGGGTTTATGTATCTCCAGCCTTTCTATTTTTCCAGGGCTCATTAAGTTGTTTGTCCAGTCCAGGCGATTGTTGATGTACAATGGTCAGTTGCCTTGGGCAGTTTGAAAACATTAGCCTCCATCAATCTGCAATTGAGCAGCATGCCAGAGTATGCTCTAAACATCCTCATATGAAGGGAGAACCATATCCATATAGTGGAATTAGTAACTTAATTATATCTTAATCCTAATCAAAACAATATTCCACTGACTGCAATCAAAACAAAATGTAATTTTTTTAATTTTTAAAGGGTGTAAGTGGCTACTGAGGCTCTGACGAAACAACAAAAAAAATGTACTGGGCCATGATATGGGTGTTAAATTGTACTATATATATACCCTAGGAGGGTACCGGCATAGCCGGAGAATTTGTGTACTGGTCCAGAGTTACCAACTCTGAGTGAGGTAGCCAAGAGTGGGAGTTGTATTATCAAACAGAATGACGACTGCATGAAAGGTTATAAATGCATGAGACCCAGGCTCCTCTGGGCGAGGTTAAAACTTTGCCTCATAAAGTATATGTTCTTTGTGTTTACGTTCTGGATATGTCCAAGGCACAGAAAGTCAGGGAGGAGTTCTGGGACAAAGTTAGAGATGGACATAGGACTTGGAAAATGAGACGATAATATGCTAGGTGACTTTAATGGATAGGTGGGTGTACTTTGTGATAGATGTAAAAGGAAAGTTCACTGATGATAGAGTGAATGAAAATGGTGAATGTTTGTTAAATAATATGTGGGGAGAGGATGCTTACAATGGCTAACACTATGTTCAATCACAAAAAAATCCATAAGTATACATGGCAAAGGCATGTAGAGAGGAATATGATAGATTTTGTGATAGTTGATGAATGGTTGAGAGGGAAAGTAAAGGAAGAAGGTCGAAATGCTCTAAGCGGTTGGAGGAATCATAGCAGGCCTGTGGTACCTTTTATTCAAGCTATGCTGGCGTTCCGGCCATGTACCAGGCGACTGGGTTAAGGCTGTGATTGTGCTGCTGTACAAAGGTGAAGGTTCACAGCCGGAATGCAAGAATTATCGTTGTATAAGCCTCCTGAGTGTAATATGGCAACTTGTATGCAAAAGATTCTGATTGAATGAGTGATATCTGTAACCAAATCAAAAATTTGGGATGTGCAAGCGAGGTTTCGAAAGGGATGTGTGGATTAAGTCTTTTCCTTAAGGTGTATAATGGAGAAAGTCTTAGTAAAACACAAAAAGGTTTTTTGCGCGTTCATTGACTTGGAAAAGGCTTATAACAGAGTAGAGAGGGACGAACTTTGGTCTACGATCTCTATGTATGAGGTGGATAGTATTTCGATACAGGCACTCGAGTCCTTGTATAAGGATTCGAGTGCCCGTGTCAGGGTAAATGGGGTCTGTACCTAAGATGTTACTATAGTTATAGATATGTTGTACACGCTCTAGAATGGCAATACGAAAGTAAGGTAATTGCCCAACTCGCATTCAGTTGGCCACGATCTCGCGTCGCGGCTATACGTACTTCGGCACAAAGCATAAATGTCTTAAGATAAATATTCATCTCTTTCTAACGACAGGTATACCCTATCAGTTGTCTCTTTATTAGAGCAAAGTGTAATAAATAACCATACGTATATATATAGTACGTAGATATAGTACTACTTGCGCCATTTTAAAATACAATAATGTTGGTGTATAACATGTCTACTTTTCGATATGTCGCTGGTCTGTACAGACTGGTTCAGCATCGAATATGGTGTTAGGCAGGGCTGTGTAGCATCCCCTTATTTGTTCAACTTATTCATAGATAGTTGTTTGACAAATTTCAAAGAATGTAACTGTGGAATAAAAATGAATGAGTTAGTATTTAAAACCCTGTTGGACTCCGATGATCAGATTCTCCTTGCATCTCCGGTGGAAGAACTACAACAAATTGTTACCTTTTAAAGAATGGAGGCCTTTAAAAGGAAAGGTGTGAAAATAAATGTAATGAAGACTAAAGCGATGGTGTTTGAAAAAAATGAAAGTATTACAGATTGCCAGATAATGATCGAAGATGAAAAAGTTAAACAAGTGAATGAATTTGTTTATCTAGGTTCTTTCTTTACGAGAGATGGAAAATCTGAGTGCGATATTGAAAGAAGAGTGAAAGCAGGAAACCGTTAATGGTGCATTGTACGCCATGGTAACAAGAGATAACATATCGAGCAAAGCTCGCATTACTATCATTCAGGGTGTATTAACCAACCAATATTGATGTACGGCAGTGAAACATGTCAATGGCAGAAGAAGCATGAAAGCAGGGTGAACGCCGTAGACATGAGAGCGCCGAGGAGTATGTGTGGAGTGAGAATGGTCGAGAATAGAATAAAAAATAGCACGATACGAGAACTTTATGGAATGAAAGATGAAGTTGTGACAAAAATTTAAACGGGTATGCTGAGATGGTTTGGTCATTTAGATAGAATAAATGATAAAATAGTTACGAAAGAAGTGTATCAGGCAAGAGGCAATGGTGATTTCGGAAGGGGCCGCCCTAGACGCACACATACACATCAAATTGGTGATGTGTTGAAAAAGGGCCAAATCAAAAGTACCCAAAACCGAAGAGCATACATGAAGTGGTTGAAAAATGTGGTAGAAGCGATAGGAATATGTTTGGATCGATGCACCCGGCGTTTCAGAGTCTCTGCCTACCCCAATAGGAGACAGGCGTGATGATATGTATGTATATACTCTTCCTGCGACCACGGATGCTGCAAAGCATTCGAAACGTCAGGTTCAACAAAATAAATAAAACATGCGACACTTCCGTTAAAAATTGTTTAATTCAATATGTATGTATGTAAATTTTAAGTATTATCAGTTTTATACACTCGTATGATTGGATCCTTACACACTTTTTTTATGAAGTGTAAACCATCTCGTACCATGATCTGAACAAGTGACTACAATTGACAATCTTTCAGTTTACAATACTGCAGCATAGTTATCTATACAGATAAATAAAATTGGAGTGTCTGTTTGTAATATTAAAATAACAGCTTTTTACTAAATGTATACACGGTACTTATACCAAAATGAATATTTTAAAAATTTTTGTCTGGCTGTCTGTTTGTTCTGGCGAATCTCTGAAACGGCTGGACTGATTTTAACGGGACTTTCACTGGCAGATAGCTGATGTAATAAGGAGGCTACTTTTATTTTAGAAATTTTATTTATTTTTATTAATATAAATATATAAATAAATAATAATAATAAATCTCTCTGCCTACCCCGCAAGGGAATAGGCGTGAAGTTATAGATAGATAGAATAATAATAAAAAAATAGATGCGTGTACCTATGTACGCGCGTGAGAAGTTATACTTCTTTGGCATCATAATAATATTTAAATTTATATCAGTAAATAATACATACGGATAGTTAACCTCAATTATATTGGAGCACTTGAAAAAGTATATAAAAGCACATTTTTTTTTCACTAATATTTACGAATAGTAAATAATATTAATCAAAATATTCATAATAAATTATATTCAGTACTGAATATAATTTATTAGCACTTGATTTAAAGTACTTTGTGCGCTTCCGGTACCGATTAGGTACAATACGAACGTAGATGCATGCCGCCGCCGTTGCCATGGCTACTCCGGCCGGTGCCATGGCTACTCCGGCCGTTGCCATGGCTATTCCGGCCGTTGCCATGGCTACTCCGGCAGTTGCCATGGCTACTCCGGCCGTTTAGCGGGCAGCTTCAACCTGTAACTTATGTGTTACAGTGATGCGTGCGCATCTTAAAATTTCACTCTCATCATTTTTTCATAACGCGCCTAAAGATAACTATTCCGCGCGGACGAAGTACATAATACGTATCTATTATTATTATGCTGTTCCCTATTTTGCTCTGCTTATTTAGGTACTTATAATCAAATCAAATAAATAAAATTATAACTCAACAATAACTTTTTTGTTCAATTCCGCGTGGACGAAGTCGCGGGCACAGCTAGTTGTTCTATATAAAGAAACATAGCTATAGATTTTGATATATTTAATTCTTGAAATTCTAAAATAATGGCTTGGATTTTACGCGATAACAAAAATTAAGCTACATGTTTGTATGCTGACTCTCTGATGATGATGATGATGATGGTGAGCACATTGCATCAAGTAGGCCGTGTGCTTGTTTACCTCCCATCGTTATATAAAAAAAATACTGTTAATTAGACATACCTAAAGTGAAATATTGTTGTTGTGTCAAATACCTAGTTGATATGATATTGAATTGATTGATTGGGTAGATATTTGTTTCTGAAGCATTTCCATCTTCATTGCATTTTGACGAGCTCGGTGGCTCTGTCGTAAATCACTTTGACACCAACACACGTGGGTTCTATTCCCACACACGGCAAACATTTGTGTGCATGAACATGTCTGTTTGTCTTGGTCTGGATGTTTTGACGCTTTGAGGCCCGTTATATACTTGGCGCCGTAACGCGCATGGTGGAATTCAGCCACGCGGGCCTCAACGGTAGGGCGCATCAAAGCAGCCCGTCTGGGAAAGTACCTTCACCTCACAGGAAACCGCATCCAAATAACAACTCCCTAGAGGGTTGTTGTGTTCCTGCCTGTGAGTGAGGTCACCAGTAAGCTCCCAAGAAGTTGCTGTGTAAGCAGCAGAGGAGGCATTGCGCGAGTGATACTTCATATCTCGCAAGCGTTAATAAGCTACGGTACGCGCTTTACATCAGGTGGGCCGTATGCTTGTATGCCTCGTACGCAGTACAAACAAAAATCTACACAACTCTTTTCCTTTTTCTTCAATTAATTAGTATGAGATGATGAGGATGTAATCTGCCAAACGTACCTGCGCAGTCGATTATAATAATTTTTCAATTGTTTACTTCTTATAGTAGTTTTTTTGTAATCCAGTAGAAGTTTTCATAATATTCCCAATTACACAAGGGCGGATTGATAAGTTCTAGACTAGCCAACAAAAAAATGCGGCTTTTTTTTCAATACAAGGAAGGAAAAATTTAAAATATTTTTTTGGTAGGTATATATTTCATCTAGCTCTATGCATTTCTGTCGTCTGCTTTCCAAAGCTATACACCGGTAAATTCAATTCTTCAAGGTATTCGAAATTTTTATTCACTGCGGCTTCAAACTCTTCATTCGATGACAATTTCTCCACCAGCTGCCTTTTCCGTTTGTAAACAGGTGAACTACGAAAGTTGCCAAATAGGGAGAATACTCCTGATGAGATGAGGTTCAATGTCACAATCACGAATTTGTGTCGTGTAAACCTAGACGTTTCTCTTTCATTTCTTCCCATAATCGCATGCTGAATTTTGGTGTTGGCTTTTGAATTGTAGTCCACCCTATTACCTACCACCATACCCTTCCTGAAAAAACCGACGACATCATTTAGCTAGCCGACAAAACTAATCGCCTTCGCTTTTTAGAAGTCGCGTCGCAGATTCGGATTTTTCTACTTTTTGGACAGTGGTTTAGACTCTGAAGTGTAGTGGCTAACCCAAATTTCGTCCACTGTCATAAATCGGTTTGCGGCAGCTCCAAACTACCTCCGAGACGAGTGATATTGTGAGTCGAAGACTAAGAACCAAAGCTAATTTCCGACTTAATTTTAGTACACATATGTTTAAGTACCTGTGTTCCGTGTCTGTTGTTTTTTCTGTATAAGTACATGATTGTGTGCTAAGTGATATATAATAAATACATCTTTATTATATTTATGCTTAACTGAAAGCAATCGGTACTACAAATGCCAATATTTGACTCAGTGACGCAGCGGTTAATAACGCGACTTTGTCACTTACGCCAATCATTCGATTCCCCCGCAGAACAAACATTTGTGTGCATGAGCACGTCTGTTTCTTTTGATCTAGGTGTTTTTAAGAGAGGTAGGGCACATCAAAGCAGCCCGTTCGAACCTCACAATAAAGAACCGCAGCCAAATATCCACTCCCTGGAGGGTTGTGTTTCTGCGTATGAGTGAGTTCACCAGTAAGCTCCTAAGCTCCTGCTGTGTTAGCAGCAGCATTTAATGTATTACAAACGTTCATAGGCTACGATAGCCGCTTTATATCAGTTGGACCGTATGATTGTATGCCTCCCGACATTGTATAAAAAAAATCTTTCAGTTGAGTAAGCGAAAGTCTTAGAAAGTCAAGTTTGGCAATATCTTTTGTATATCTTCCTGATAGTCAATTAGCGTTTTTCTATTTTGAGATCACACACATTACCGATGTTTTCGTCCGTCGTAGACTTCGTGAGCCAGCCAGATCGAGGGTTTATATTCAATGTTCTCTCGTCCACGTTTGAATTTTCATTTTGTGTTTTCGTTCGTTGTTTTTCTGTCATCGTGAATCTTCTTCGGTGTTACTTATTTTTAACAAGTATTTGATGACTCACATTATTAAATTTGAATTTTCTGTTAAAACGCTGCATTTGATCTCATACAATTCTCTTACACAAAACTTTGATTCGCATAGTGCATATACCCTTACGCTGTGAGAACCAAATGTTAAATTGTGAACCAAATAAGGATAGTATAACAAAAATAAAAAGTATTTTTGAATGTGAGGTCGCGAATGTTCTACCTACTCTTGTACCAAAATGTGAGTCACCATCCTTGTACAAAAGAAAAAAATATATTTACATATAGCTTTTAAAATGCTTGAAAGTTACTGTATATATAACTACTGTAAGGAACGCGTCTTACGCGCTGGCGCTCGGCTCTCTCTGCCTACTCCGCAAAGGACCTGGCGTGAATTTCTGAATTTATTTGCTTCAGACATGGTGTTCGGGATCTTAAAACTAAGTAAGCACAGCATATTTCAACTGATAATTTTGGCATGCAAATATTATTACAAGTCACAGATAACATCAATAAACAATTGTCAATATAATAATATCGCAATTTTTCGCTATGCAATCTACGTTAGATATCGCGAGTCAAATTCCAAACAAAATTTTAATATTAAAGAAATTATAAATGATTTTGTAAAACTTCGCCATTAGACTTAGGTATATGACAGATAATATAGCTGATATTTGTGTAGAAAGCTTATAAACATTTTGTGGGCTTTCGTTTTAAAGACGCATGCGCAAATACGGCTGTCCGCTTGCAGCCACCGACCGACCCGAGCTCGTTAACTGCAGCCTCCGCTATTGTTTCAGAATGGCTGTTCATTGGACTGAACTCCATTACTACCACACCTCAACATACCCATGACTATGTACAGAGAGACGTTTTATTATTTACTGAAAAGACCACCCATAGGCATATGGTACGTTTAATCCCTATTTTTGCCGTTTTCCCTTATTGCTATCGGTTTTATTTCTAAGTTGTTTGTCTGCGAACCAATAACAAGCCCATAAAACAAGATAGTACTCAGTATCTTAGTGTTATATCTGTGTGACCGTGTTACCAGACAAGTTGCGTGTCTCAAAGTTGTTTCCAACTATGTCGTCTTTATATGACCATCGGGGAATTGATTAAGTGTTGTGTACTGTTTCCCAATTTAATGTTTGTTACATGTTCAGCTACTAACTTATTTATATACTTTATGTAGACGCTTTTACAGCGTCGGCTAACCTACTAAAACAAGTGGAATGTTTGCTCTATTACTGTCTTTTAATGGGACCGCGAGAACAATACTTGAGAGATATAACTACTTATCATATTTACATTATATTTTATATGCCCTTATTACGTAAACATACACCCGAGTTTATTTTATGTATTGCAGGCCTTCCTAGATTATGGTAATTACTTTACATTAAGTGGCCTTTTTTTTGTTTTCCTCTTAAATTACGAAAAGTCACACAAAGTACGTGAAACTTCTGTCGACCGTCCACCACTGCGAAAACCGATTTGACCTATAGCGTTAAAGAAAAAACCGATTTACTCGGTAATGTCTTTGCTTCTAACTCAAATATGAATGAAGGAGGAGCTATGCCACCTACCATCTTCTAGTACTGTAGCTCATTGCCAGAAATCTCAATTACCCAGGCGCGACTCTCTCTCGACTTTCATAAGTCGGGTAGGCCAGACGGCATACCGCTAGTGGTGCTCAATCTGTGTGTTCCTGATTTGTGTTCTGTTCTAACACGTCTTCTCGTGCTTTCGTACTTCATTAGACAAGTCCCGTCTTAACGGGGGATCGCCCATATGCACCCGGTGCCCAAAAGCGTGCTCAATAGGTCAGGTCCATCGTATTCCAGGCCTATTACTATTGTATTATACTTCTATTACTATTCTATTATACTTCTGGTATAGGTATCGAAAGGAGTACGACTTGATCAGCGACCGTTATAGTACGGCTTCGTACGGAGATTTTGGCGCCCTTTGTGATTTCTACAGATTGGGATCTGGAGAATTGTATGATATGATTTCGACAGTTTCTTTTTACAACTGCACCATTCGCCGAAGGCAGGGAGAGTCCACAGGCTGGAAACGCAATGGTTGCGTACTGTGCGGTTTCAGAGTTTTCTTATGAGAACTCTCAAGTTGTGAAATGCACGAGATTTATGAGAGAGAAAGGTGTGAAGAGGTTTTAACAGGGACGGTAATGCATGAACGACACCCCTGGTGTTGCAGATATCCATAGGCTACGATAACTGTTTACCATCAGGCGGGCCGTGGCCGTGTTTGCCACCTCAGTGGTAAATAAATCAGCATCCAAAGTACAAGAATACACGGGAATCAATTTGGATTTCATACATGGAATGGAACATAGATTCTACTAAACAAAGCATTGCCAGGCCAAAACAAGTTATGAGATTAGATATTCTTCTCCAACATTGGGATTTCTACGACAACTATTCTAATTTTCATGTCAAATGAGCATCAGGTTCTTACGATCATTGATTGTTTCCCAAAACCCAATACGTCGTATGTCTTTTTGTGTTTAAACCTAATAATTTGAGCAGTCCCAAACAGCAATGGCTCTACCCCCGAATTCCCGAATCCTGAAGCGGTGTGTGTGATGTGGGCGCGGGTGGCAGGATGCGCCGGGCGGGCGGCGCATCCGCCCTGCGTCAGTGCCGTCAGTCGACCGCCGCCGCGCGCCCGGTCGGCCGCCGACTCCCACCGACCCCTCGGCTGCAGTAAACACTGAAGGCCATACGTTCATTCGTTATAATAATATAAACAAATTTCATAAAAAGTTATTAACTTTAAATTCTATTTTATCACAATTTTCTGATTCAATGTTGTATCACTTCGTAGTTTATTGTTCCATGTTTGCCAATATTAATATTTTTCTAAATATTTAGAATTTAATTATGTTTAAGAGTTGCTGCGCTCGACCTAGTAAAAAAATCAGTAAAAGTAAATCGAAAACAGGAAATATGGACTCTTTATCGGATTTAGATAATGTTCAACCAAAAGAAAAGTTACAAGATGATAATGAGAGCACAACAGACGCAAAAAATGAGCATTCAGCTTCCGCCACGCCGAATAATGAGACTATGGCGAAAGAATTGTCAAGCGCTAAAGACGTAGATAACAAGACATTCGAAACCGAATGTGCTCACTCAGAAGAGACTCAACAAAATAAAACGGAGTGTGATGAATCAGCGAGCGATGGCGGCGATGGAGATACTTTAGATCAGGTGATTGTTAAGAGAGATTTCACTAAAAAGAGGTTTTCAGTGGATTATAAAAGAAATAAATTAGATTTCAAACGATTCTCTGTAGACTATCGACGTGATTCAGCCACTTTAGAAGAATTAGCGCGTCTGGAGCAGGAGCTAGCACGAACTAACTTTGAAGTTCGTCCTGCTTTTAGGAGAAAGTCTTCAGGAATTCTTAAGTCAACGACGAGTAGCAGCAATGGTGTTAGTGAACAGCGACCAGCAGCAGCGAAAGTTGACTCGTGTTCAGATGATGACGAGGTATTCGAGGAAGCTGTAGTAAAGAACATAGATTCTGAGGGGCCAACAGAACCACCAGCCACGCCTGTAGGTCGAGATGAGCTGGCATTGCGACGGCATAGATTTTTTTCTGACCTGGTATGCGCTGCGCGTGCAGCGGTTGAACATCGTGTTCGTTTTGATCCTCTCGGACCTATTGTAGCTGATGCAGGTGAGAGAACATACAATACTATATTGATTCATGTTTTAAAGTCTATAGCCACATTAATTAATATTACGGTTCTATGAGTATCTTATAATGGACTCTAACCATCTACTTGCATAGACCTGAAACGTTTCCGCTTATTCCATTCAGGTTCGATGATAGCTTTAATTGAATTGGCGGTTTAAATAGAATTTTTATTATTACATATAATATACTAAGATACATACCTAGCCGTAATTGAGGATATTATACTAGCTGTTCGCTCGCTTGACATTGGATTTTCAGTAGCCTATGACACTTTTCTGCCCTCCAATTATATTGAGTAAAAATGCATTAGTATTTTGAGCTTAGTTTTAATATGGAGGATATTGCAACCATTAATATGTAAGCGAAAAATTTATTTACCTACACTTTGTTCGTGTACTGCACACACGTTGGGTGCAGAACGCCGATAAATACGCCAAGTTAGACTAAAAAATAATAAATAAATATTTCACAAAGTCATCGGGCTCAGACTGATTCTCAAAATTCATGTTTCCCCTAGAAAAGTTTATAAGTACTTAAAAATGCGTTTTATGACATGACTATGCGTTTATCACACATAATCAGGTTGTACAAAGAAAAAAGTACTAGTCAATAATTCTTTTGCATTATTGTTTACTAAATAATAACGAAAAGTGATTTAAAACGTGTTATGTAAAGTGAATATAATTCAATGAACTTATTTCTATTTACGTTTTTAACATTTAAAACGATATGATTACTTTAGGGTTGAAACAAGAATAGAAGAACCAGACTGAACCCTCGCTATCTAGTCCCAAATTGAGCAAACTATGATTACTCGACAACTGATAAATACCCTTTTTTCACATTTCTGTGTCTAATAAATACATACTTAAAGTTATAACAATATATTTGTTTAGTTCATGTCCGTGAACTAATGGAATCCTATCCCAGTTGGTCCATCGCGATTTTCAACGGATCAAGTGGCTGAAAAAATCTCATTAGTACTGTGATACTATAGTGGTTTATTTAATGCAATACATATAGTTATAACTGGCTATTACATCAAAGAGACCGATAACCAAAACTGTACGGCATTTAACGTATCACATGTCAAAATGATTTTTTTCACACGAAAATAAAAAATCAATGTTTGATACATTGATTTTTATTTTGGTGTGAAAAAAATACGTTGATTTTTTATTTGAATTTACAATAGGAGAATTGGGGATACAAAATTTCATTGAACGTTACGATGCAACGGGTTTATTATCTGTTTTGTAGCTAATTAACGATCAAATCAAGTTCGATTAAATACATGCTTCAAAGTATTTTTATTTAACCAATTTCAAAAATTGAATTTGAAAAGAGGTTCTCAATTCGACTGTATTTTTTTTGTATGTTTGTTACGCGCTCATTCCGCCAAATATGAATTGGTTTTGATTATTCTCTTTTTTATTTTGTAGGTCATATTTCAGAGTGGCGGTCCCATATTAATTTTATCGAAATTGATTAAGCGCTTTTTGAGAAAATCAACAAAAACAAAAATATATAGACAGATAATGTTTTGGTTTGTGGTTCCCTTCAGTAAAAGTTTTTTTATTTACACCACTAAAAAGCGATAAATAAATTATTTTAAATAAAAAAAAAAACTTGAAACACCCAGGAACCTGTACGAAGCCGAGGCTGGTCACAATTACTTACGATTTTTGGAGTCTGTGCCAGTCGCAAAATATCAATTGATAATATCAGTATACTGGTACCGACTCCAAAAATCGTAAGTACTCGTAATTATGACCAGCCTCGTCTTCGTACAGGTACCACTTATTTTAACCACTGACGCAATAAGAGGGTTGTTGTAAGTTTGACCGCTATGTGTATTTGTGTCTGTTGTGTGCCTTTACCTCGTAACGTAGTTATTAAACGGGTGTACCGATTTCTATGCGTTTTTTTATTTGAAAACAGGTTTTCTTGCAGTGGTTCTTAGATATGCTATATCAAAATCGGTTTAGCTGTTTCAAGGCCATTAGCTCTTTTATTAACTGCGGTAGGGATCTTGAGACGCATAATGGGTTACTTTACTTTCAAACTTATGTGTGACCTAAAATTTTAAACACCTATGTAACTATGCAGAATTATGGAATTCTTGGTCTGATGCTGCAGCCAGGATATCTAGCACACTAGTTCACTCTTGAAAAAATAATAGCAGATATGTCCTGTTTGGATTCGGTTTTGATCAGTATTTGGATTCTACATACATTGCGTACATTGCGATGGTTGCAACACGATGAGTTGAGGCTGCAGCCTGAATATCCACCACACTCTTGAATAAAAATTACATTAAAAAATTAAATATAAAAGCAATTTCTATACTGTTAAATTACATAGGCTTTTTTGTGTGGGGTGTTTTTTAAATTTATAATTTATATATCAATAGTCGGATAACTTTTGTGGGATGGATGGGGCGGGCGGTCACGTCTCGAAATTTTAATAGATGTCTACAGATAAGATGAACAGTATATCAAGCATTAACACCGTTGAGTAGTCGACGTTAATATATTTGTTATTGTTGCTCGAGTTTTACTTCCTGGGATATTTGTATAAATTACGTTGTCATATTGTTATAGATCAATTTTGGTCTAAAATATGAAAGTGAAATACGTAAAATATTTCGATAAGGATTAACATTATGTTGGTAGAATAACTGTGGCAAGTACGTAAAGGCAAAATTCAAGACAAAATTTGTTCTAAAAATAATTATTGCGAGTCAATCTTAAAAGATAGACATTACGCGTACTTTTTTATTAGAACGTTTTCGGAGGAACTTTTCAACCATCCATAGTTATCGTATTACTTTAACTATTCATGTTATGGAAGCTCTCAAAAACAGAAGGGACATTTTTTTTGACGAATATCATCGTACCGGTAGCTTTTTCGCAAAATGTCATAAATAGCCTAAATAGAAAGAGGTAATTAATTATGTAGGAAAGTTATGTTCCTAATAGTTTCTGGGATTAACCCGAACAAGCACATAACCAGCGTGGCGAGGACATTTATTAACATGTAGTGATGATGGTGATAATCATGATGACCTATGTCACATGGTGATAGTGAATTTCCAGAGATTCAACAATCTTAGTTTGCCTCTATAATTTTATTACAGGTGAATAACCAAAATATTAATGGTCGTGATTGTATATTCTCTTAGACAGGACACGCCTTGCAAATATTTCTTCTTTTTGGCGTTATCCCGTTTCTTTATCCATTAGGATTGGCGGGGTCCGCTACCTGAACCCAAGGATTTGGGGAATATACTGACTGCCATCAGACCTCCACAACCCAGAGGGAAAATCAGACCCTTTTTAGGTTAGGTGACTCGTCTTTCGAAATATAATTTCTTGGATTAACCCCTTATTAACTCATGATTTATGTGATAAATGTTCAATCAAACCATTTAAGTGTGAATTGGCTCTCACTAGGCTTCCGGAATGTTAATTTTCTCTTAGTTTTGCAACCTAAAAAAAGAAATTCTTAATTACTGCCTAGTTTTATATTTAACATAGACCCCGTAAGAATAAACTTTTTCATCATTCAATTACGTCCTACGTAGTCCGTATTCTGTACCGTACCCTGCCGTGCTTTATTATATTCTGTACCGTACGCACCATATCAAGTGGTGTTTATTCATTCGTCAATCGCAATCAGCCCTTCATTGGTTTACTTACTCTACATATACTAACTCGCCACGAACAATAATACATCAAATACCAAAAATTCAATTTCGTTTAACGACTGAAAGTAGTTTAAGACCTCACAAATTTACTCTCATTAATTACGAGCACATTATTGTAGAAAAAAGCAAATCTCGTAGGTCCCCTATAAAGATCATCCAATATCAATACGAATGACTTTTATATTCCCGTCATTTTTATTTTTATATTGCTGCCAATTAGAAAAAATAAACAATTCACATATAAATTGAATGTACATCTACGTACATAGTGGAATAATCCGTTCCTAAAGAGATCTTTGTTCAATATTTAAATATATTTTACATCGGGAACTTTTTACAGTTCACCACCGTAACTTAGCGTCACCACCATATGTAGATATATATAGCTATTGACGGAAGATTTCAATACTTACACTACAATTATAAAATCGTGCGAAATAGGTATTTACTATATGAAAGGTATATCATATCATATCATAACTTTACATACCTAATGTAAAGTTATGATATGACGTAAGTACACTTTCTAAAAAGTCCGTTGCCTAATTCAGGATGTCGACAGGTAATAAGAGGTAGAGATCGAAGTTAAACCCCAAGAGGGTCCTCTGAAATTCTATGGGTGTACGGCACGAGTAAAATCAATGTCGTGTTTGGCTGATGCCCAAGTTTGTAGTTTATCTCGAGTTCCTTCACCTTGGTTTTATCTATACATATCAAACTACGGTGGTACGTCGATGGGCTAATTTCATTACTGGCGAGATAACACGCAGTAAAATACTGGACACAAAATTTGAAATTTGGACAAAGTCAAATCTATAGTGGTGGCATGCTTATTGCCCGCCATTATTTTTAAATCCAAAGCCGAAATAAAGACAGCGCAGCGATAATAAGGAGTCCCATAGAGGATTTATCTCCACCATACAGCCAAATAACAGATTTCTGGAGGTTTAACGTGTTCCTACTTGTGTGAAAGACATCTTGGTATCTGTTAACTGTGTAACGTACACATAGATCGGCATCATAAGGGTACCTTTTTTTAATGTCTTGGTAACGGTCTCTAGAAAGTATAATTTAGGAATGACCTAACAATACGAAAGAAAAGATAATCTTATCAAAATGTGTATAACAATGAAGCGAACATTTTGATACTAGCTACGAACTTTTCGACAAGCTCGGTGGCTCAGTCGTAAATGTCGCGAGTTGACACCAACGCTCGAGAATTCGATTGCCACACAAGGCAAACATTTGTGTGCATGAATTGTCTTGGTCTGGATGGTTTTAAGAGAGGTAGGGCGCATAAAAGCAGCCCGTCTGGGGAAGTACCTCCACCTCACAAAAAACCGTAGCCAAATAACAACTCCCTAGAGGGTTGTTGTGTTGCGTGTGAGTGAAGTCACCAGTAAGCTCCCAAGGAGTTACTGTGTAAGCCGCAGAGGAGGCATCGCGCGAGTGATACTTAATGTATCGCAAGCGTTAATAGGCTACGGTACCCGCTTTACATCAGGTGGCCGTATGCTTGTATGCCCCCCGACGTAGTATAAAAAAAAGAATTGCTCTGTTATAATGAATTGATTGTGTTCGTATTGTATATTTATTGCCACTTGTGTTGACTCGAGCACACTCCTTCAATTATGGACGAATCAGTCAATTTGCGGTTGATGTGCAAACATTTTATGATACTCAAACAGATGGAACTCTGTTCAAATGAAATTGTCACATTGTTTTTAGGGTTCCGTACCCAAAGGGTAAAACGGAACCCTATTACTGAGACTTCGCTGTCCGTCCGTCCGTCCGTCCGTCCGTCCGTCCGTCCGTCTGTCACCAGGCTGTATCTCATGAACCGTGATAGTTAGACAGTTGAAATTTTCACAGATGATGTATTTCTGTTGCCGCTATAACAACAAATACTAAAAATAGAATAAAATAAATATTTAAAGGGGCTCCCATACAACAAACGTGATTTTTTTGCCGTTTTTATAGATAATGGTACGGAACCCTTCGTGTGCGAGTCCGACTCGCACTTGGCCGTTTTTTTTTATTTTTTATTATATATGGCAATAGTGTTGCTACTTTATGCCAGTGTCAAAGTCTTCAGTTTAGAACCATTTGAAAGTCTCAATTCTATGTTCCAGCTTCAGGAACTGTGCTGAAAAAATACTTGGGAAGGGTACCTAGACCCAATCAACCCAGTTTAAATACCACCCGTAAAACGATAGTGATTTTTACAAGGTGTTCTTGATGAACTTATTCACATCTTCCAAAAAGTGCATAAACGTGTTATATTTGAGTTTTTTCATTACTGTATAATTTCACTAGCACTTTATGTATGTTATAAAATACTATCGAAATTTTCACATAAAACTAATTTTATACTGAATTGTAAAAATTTCAAGTAGACCAACAATGTCACTCGTCAAAAGCGCGGGAAGAAGTTTTTCTGTCACATTTGTTATCCGTTCTTTCATTTCCGATACAAATATAGTATATACAAGTGTAAAATGTTATATAACAGGGTTCAGGGTTGGGTAGTTTTGAAGCGTTTCGGTACTTTTCTGGTCGCCACGTAACACGTAAGCTTTAGGATGATATATAGGAAAAAGGTTCGTCTGCAAAAACATGAAAAGAAAAATATTTAAAACCGAAAGTATACGCATTCAAGGAATTCAGGTCCACATCAACCCTTACTCATCCCACTGCAGGGATACGGGTCTCCCTTCAACCGAAGGGGTTTAGAGCGTACTTCACCATGCTGCTCAAATGCGGATTGGCGGAGGCCAGTGTTTTCAAGCAGCCCAAGGACCACACTTAGCTTACTTAGCTTACGATGTCATCTATCGACAACAGCCGGGACCGACGGCTTAACATGCCCTCCGAAGCACGGAGAAACTCGTGATAGACAAAACTATTCATAGACAGGCTGCGATCGACGTTGCTTAACCTGTATGTTTGGTTAGAATCACACGCGCAACGACCCCATCGAGCTCTCTATTATTTAACACCGAAAGTATACTCATTCAAAGAACTGGTCGCTAAGTATAATTTAGGTGGAAAAATTGACGAGATAATTTAGGTACTCGTAATTGCATATGAAATCCGAGCGAATAAACATAATGTCATTAGAATTCTGCTTATATATATATATATATGTATATCTTCGCCAGGTCCCTTGTGAGGTAGGCAGAGAGAACCGAGCGCCATAAGACGCGGTCCTTAAATACTTCACTCGCTTCTCTAACATTCATAGCTCTTTTCAGGCACGCGTAATTCATAGAATTCTGCGTCTGCAATTAAAATGTACAATAATAATATACCCACGTAAATTAATTTCCAATACACATATTTATATATCTTAACATGTACGTAAACCGTATATTATATATATTAATACCGTACATTTTGCGTTTTTCGTTCAAACCACCTAAAGCTTTATTTAATCGGGGTAAAAATATTTTTTCATATGCTATAGTTTCAGAGGCAAAATACATATTTTCGTACCTGACAAATTTATGGGAGGAAAATTCTGTAGATTTAATGTTTCTTTATCGTTGACCTTTAAAGATTTTTGTTAGGGTACTTCTATATGATATCAACCATGAGGAACATACTTTCTTGATGAATATTCTCCCCCGCGGGACTACGCCTCGATAAAGTTCATATAAAACTATTACGAGGGCATACTTTTAATATTGACTGTATGGACTTTTGTAATTGGGTCATGTTATTTTTTCTTTTTAAAAATCTGTCTGTCTGACATTTATATAATTAAGGGTTAAGGGACTCTCGACCTAAAGCAATGCGTCACTTGCCATTATATTACGATTGGGACAAATGTAACTATATATATTATATAATTGCACCACCAGTAAGCGTCTAAGGAATTGCTGTGTTAGCAGCAGGAGTGACAACGCAAGGGATGCTTTTTGTAGTACAAGCATTAGTAGGATACGGTAATCACTTTATTGGGCTGTATGCTTCCCGAAGTTATATAACAAAAATATATGTGTACTTACCAAATATTAATATAATAAATAATAATATAAATCCTGTACATTTTGAGCTAATTGTCTGTGACAGATCGGACAGACTGTCACAGAAGTGATCCTTTGGTTGTTCAAGGATTCCGTTTGTAATTCTGTGAAGCGGTTTCTACATGTATAGCTACGCACCTATGATGTCGCTAGCGTTATGATTATCTATTGGCTTATACTATGGACACCTTAGTGGTTTAAATCGATGTAAGTAGGAACAAAAGTCAATGAGTCGTGAAAACTGGGCCTTGGTGTTGGGAAAAGTGTATGGTATTACCGCGTTTCAATACAAAAAGTAATAAAATTCTGTCTTATAGGCACCGCATAAGCACTTCTGGAGCGATTGAGCGGAACAAATTGCCGCTGAGCAAGAAACTGAGATTTTATTATTTTCTTGCATACATAATATAAAAGGAAACTGGGTCAAAACACTTGCATAGTTAAATAAACTGGCGCTTATGTTAAAAGTAAGTAGTGTACGTGAGACGAGTTACTGTCATAATATTAGGGGTTAAAATATGAATTTGCCGATTTGTGTTGAAAAATTAAAACAAAAGGGGTCAATACCGTGTGTGAGTTTAGCATCATTAAGGATCTTTCCACTGTCTATGCACCGAATCACGTCACTGAGCAAATAGCGCAATATAAAAAAGACTAAGACACAGGGAAATAGTTAATAGATTCAGGCGTTATTTTGCGAAAGTTAAATTAACATGCAATTTGATCTAACCTGCTTTGTGCGGCTGCTGCGGTCGTCCGTCCGTCCAGATGGCGGTAGTGGTAGAACTAACAGTAGTGGGTGGGTGCCGGCCGGCGCTAGGCCGCATGAACTAATTAATGGCGGAAGCACACAAAGCACGTTAGATCAAATTGCATGTAGACAGGGAAATGACCCTTATTGTTTATAAATTTGGTAGAGCTGAAATGCATAACAATATGGAAATCAATAATTACAATCGTGAAACATCGTTGCTTTCACGTTTTTTCAAGACGTTCAAAATAGTAGTAATATTGCGTTATTGCTTTGCTATTGAGATACCCCAAGAAATTAGAGAACGGGAAGATACAAACAGTATTTTTAGAGGTGGGTAAAAATGAATAAAGTCAATTAATGTATATCAAAAGTCGGGTTGTAATGAGGACTAGAATCTCGTTAAACTATTAAAAAACGATATAAAATATTATAATGTAGAATGTGGTTTGTATTAGTTAAAGTTGTCCTGCTGCGACATGTTGCCGTTGCGCGTTTATAACTTTTACGACGTCAACGGTGACAAAGAAACGTTTCGCTTAGAGTAACCTATAGGCGCTCTCACACTCACTGTTAACGCAGCAATTTTTAATGAAAATGAGGTCATCGTCAATTATAGAGTCAAAGCCAACGACGTGAGAACTCCGCTGTGTGTCCCAATACCTACTTAGGCATAAAAAAAACTTTACAGGCACTTTCACTGACTTCACTCACTCACAAAAACTGTGTCAAAAATCTTACCTAAGAAAAGTCTGGTTTTCCCTCTCGGTTGAGAAGGTCTGATGTAAAAAGATTTTATTTTCACAAAATCCTTAGTCTTAGGTAGCGGACTCCGCCAATCCTAACGGATTAGGAAATGGGTACCGCCAAGAAGAATTAGTTTATGGCAGAGCTTCGTTTACAAATCTGTAGGGTATATATACCTTGTACGCTTAGGCTGTTAGCTCGGCGATTATGAGTCATTGAAAGTGTGAGGTCAATCTGTCAACCCGTAATACTTTAAATAAATATTTTATTTTCTACGCACACGTATAAAGATTTACCAACTTTCCTATATTTCTTTTTTTATTATTTCTGTATTCTTTATACCTCTTCTTTATTTATTCCGTATGCGTAGACTGATAAATGATATCGATCGGGTTTCCTCACGATATTTTCCTTCACCACCGAGCAAGTGGTCATTACAAATATGTACTTAAATAAAAAAAAACATGAATTTGGTGGTACATACCAGTAATTAAACCAGAGACCGATTAGTCTATACACTGAGATATCACTGCTCTTAGCTCTGACAGAAAATAATTGCGGCAAAAAAATATTTCACCAGAAGCCCGATGCGCCTCCACCTTGATGAAGAATATCGTGCAACCAAATAGCAGTTGCTGTAGCAAGTGTCTGCAAAGATTTTTCTATGCCTGGGTATGGGGACACATTGTCGAGTTCTGACGATGTCGTTGGCTTTGACTCTATAGTTGACGATGACCTCAATACACAAAAAAAAGAATGTTGCGTTAATCGATCGTGTTCTGTCAGAAGGTGATGGTGATGAATGTTAAAGAAGCGACTGAAGTGGGTAAGGATCGAGTCACGTGGCGCTCGGTTCTCTCTGCCTACCCCGCAAGGGTATTGGCGTGAAGTTATAGATAAAATCCGTTCGCTAATATGAAGTTACGTATCACTGCCACCAAAGGGCAGGCCGTTTGCTGTTTTGTTATAAAATCTAGTACCATAAAATGATAAAGTACAGCAGATGGAGCGTACCTAACGTGTTAAAAATAGTATTATCGTCAAATTTATCGTGACTTGAATTTTACGGCTCTGATCAAATATAGTATCGGTCGTGTACAAATGTTAGTTGCGATATTAAATTATTCATCAATACGATATCAGTGTTATCGATTGTTACTGTTCTGTTCTTTTAATACGGGCGTGTCATCATTACGAGTACGTCATCGAAGTGAGTCACTGCGATGCTTCACTCGCCATCGGAACATATAGTATGATTGTAATGGATAGTTTTGGTTTCGGCTTTGGTAGAGATCGTAGAGAACGGGTGACCGGTAGCAGTTGGTGATTCACATATCCGTTCGCTGATTCTGTTCCAGTCAGTGTCGGCCGACGTACGCGCATGTTTACACGCCTATGTGCATTCTCTTTGGTATCAGTGCGTGAAGCAAATTAGTGCTTGTGTCGAGTGTTAATTGTGCCCGTTTTATTGGATTTTTAGATATTTCGGTAAGCACATATTTGTCGTCCGATTTTTACGCCAATTAGTTCTATTTTAAGTCACGTTTATTCAAGTGTCGGGTGTATGTAGTTATTTGCTACTATTATTTTCCTTGAATACAAATCCAGTGTTATCGCATTTGAAAAATATCCTTTTTGTTTATATGTAGTGTTTATAAAGGTAATGAATAATTCGTTATATTACCATTTTGTAATCACTGATAATACGGATACGGAACTTAAATATATTAAAAGTAAATTGTAAATGGAAGTACCTTGCAATATATTGAAGATATATTGAATAGAAACTGATTTGCAAAAAAAAAAAACGGCTAATGCTTTCCACCAGATGTTTTCATGCTAATTGGATTCAATGTCTTTATTTTTCTTACAAGCCACGTACCAATTAGACAATTTTATGATTTATAAGAGATTTATAGATACTCTCATTCTGATATTCCTTTACCCATATTTATCTAGGGCGTAAAGAAACGCTAAGTTAATACTAAAGTTTTATATCTTTTACAAATTGAGAATTTTGATTATGATTGATTTTATTATATTTAATTATTCATCTATATAAAATCCATCAGTAACTTCTCAGGTATCAGTACCTGCTCGTATTTTTGCAACAGTTTTTAAAACAGTATTTTTGATAGGTCTGCGTCATAATTAATAGCGATAATCGATACTATATCAGAATTGACTTTTTTCTTGGAGCTTGTAGATAACATTGTCTTCGTCGTTTGAGCGGTAGGTATAAGAAATAATTTCGTATTCTTCATCGTTGACACCCTACCTGCACTTTTGATTACGATCTTTATTACGATAAGCAATGTGCTCCTGGGAGTTGTTTATTGGGTACGGTTTTCTGCGAGGTGGAGGTACTTCCCCAGACGGGCTGCTTTGATGCGCCCT
The DNA here is from genome assembly GCA_947507595.1 of Pyralis farinalis. Lineage (NCBI taxonomy): Eukaryota > Metazoa > Arthropoda > Insecta > Lepidoptera > Pyralidae > Pyralis > Pyralis farinalis. Next base: position 26,789,035 of record OX382259.1, read on the forward strand.
ACCTCTTCCTCTAATCTTTGTCTTGTGTGGAAATCGAACCCACGAGCGTTGGTGTCAAAGTCGCGTCATTCACGACTGCGCCACCGACCTCGTCAAAATGCGAATGTGCAATTTTAATTAGCTTGGTGGCGTAGCAAAGCAGTTCGTCTAGGGAAGTACCTCCACCTCACAGAAAATCGCAGCCAAATAACAACTCCCACGACGAAACAACTCCGTTCATAGGCTACGGTAACCACTTACATCAGGTGGTCCGTATGCTTGTATGCCTCCCGACGTTGTTAAACGTGCAAAGCCGAGGAAGACCAAGCGTCACCTAATATGACTAAATTGGTTGTGTTTTATTAGGTGGTCAGGACCCTAGGAACCACCGAGCGTGCGTGAAAAGTGCTATGAATATTAAAAAAGCGAGTGAGGTGTGTACGGACCGCATCTTACGGCGCTCAGTTCTCTGCCTACCTCACAACGGACCTGGCGTGAATATATACATACACAATTCTTTTCAAATAGTTACAGTTATGCAATTTTTACTATGAAACCAAGTATGAACTCTTCAATGAATATATCCTCCAAAATTGCAACGCCTATTTGTATAAAATATTTGGAAACAGTCAATATTATTGTGATATCAAAGTTGATCTCGCAGAAATTGTTGTTCAAATATTGAAACTGAGTTTCCACAAATACACCCTGATATTGTAACTGCGTGAAGAAACTCGGTGTCTATATTAATTTAGTACAGTAGTGGTTCTTTTAATCATTATTTTAATAGAGGTTTTTATCTGTAATATATACGGTATCCCCATCATACTCTATACTAAATAGAGAGTCGATGTTGAGATGTGGTAAACAGTTTATAGAACATTCTTTGAGCCACTGACGTTGAGCAGTGATAGCCCAGTGTATAATGGTAACTAGCCTAGTGTCCAACTGGTTCGAATCCTGGCATATATATGTCACTAAAATCGTGTTTTCGGATGTATGTACATTTGTAATTATCACGTGCTCCGCGGTGAAGGAAAGCATCGTGAGAAAACCCGCACGTCCAAAAATATATATTTCAAAATACGTGAAACCTATGAAAGCTCTGGTTTACCCTCTGGGTTGTGGAGGTCTTACGGCTGTCGCTTCATATAAAAAATAGTCATCATCATCTTAATCATATCAGCCGAAGGACGACTGCTGAACATAGGCCTCCTCCTTAGACTTCCACAGCGATCGGTCCTGTGCTGCTTGCATCCATCGGCTCCCTGCGATCTTCACAAGATCGTCGGTCTATCGTGTACCATCGTGTGCAAAAATATAGTATCTTCGCCAAATCCTAATTGACTTGAAAACGGGATAACTCTCGAAGACTGACGTAGGTTTAGCCATTAGGGATTGAGCTAATCCACGTTGTTTATATATAATTTTAAATTTTTCATGAATGAGTCTCTCTTTTGCTTGTACTTGACACTCTCCATCAATATTTTTTTTGCATCCTCTATGATCTCACAATTTTCACAATTAGGTGAGTCTGACTTTTTCATAAGAAACCTAAACTTTTGGTACAGTGGTATCTCGGACATGAAATAAACACTTATTCTCGTGACAATGCAAACCTCGCGAAGTGTACAATTTTAATAAGGCCCTGCGTAGTTTCAAAATTTAGCCATTGCATTTAATGTCGGAGTGTGATTTGTAAATAATGCGGAAGTTGTGCGGCGGAGCCCGTATTGTCAGTATTGTTCGGCCATATTGAGTAGGAAACGGTTCCCTGCCCTGCAGAATCGATTCATTTGCTATTGTCTGTAATCCATCGAGGCGGAAAATATGCATGCATAGAATGCTTCATCTTTGCAATTCATCTTTACTACAATTCGTTGCAATTTGTATGCGTAAAATACGTATATTGAATTGCATGAATGTAGACTACTTCTGACCAGCGCTGGAACACCATGCATATTTTTTGCTTGTATACATTGTCAGGAGGTGAGGTATACCAGCATACGCCCCAGTTGATGTAAAGTAGTCGCCGTAGTCCATGAACGCTTGCACTACAAGAACTATCGCATACACGTTGCCACCGCTGCGGGTAACACGGCTACGCTGTAGGAGCTTACGGGTAGACTTGCTCACTCGCAGGAACACAACCTTTAGAGAGTTGATTTGACTGCGGTTTTCTGTGAAATGGAGAACGACTTCTCCAGGCGGGCTGCTTTGATGCGCCCTACCTATCTTAAAACACAAAGGCAAACAGACATGTTCATGCACAAAAAGGTTTGCGCTGTGAGGGAATCATATCTGCGAGCTTTGGTGTTATGGTGGCTAATTACTCACCAAAAATATCCAAAGTACATGAAGTCATTTCGTAAAGCGCATTAATACTAACGGGTAGGCAACAGCGTCTATAATAGAGTTCCCGTTTTGCTCTTATAGAACGTATCTATAACATTATGTGACTAACGCGGTAGGAACCTCGCAACGAACATTGTCATCGATTTTTTATACTATGACTGTGTACAAACAAGACTACGCCTCACCTGATCTGCCGCAGTTATCTATGATAGATAGATAGATAGATATAGCTTAATGAACGCTTGCGACACAAGGACTACCGCTCGGGAAATTCCTCCTCCGCTAAGCAGAACAAACTCACTTACAAATACTTTCTGGAATTCATACACCGTACAAGCTGCACGCCTATGAAATGCGCTTCCTGTCGAAATTAGGGTTTCTCAGACTATAGGCTCCTTTAAAAAGCGTCTATACGCATTCTATGGTACTCCCGCGTTGAGTTGAGCTTACGTATGTAGTTATTATGTATGTATTTAATATGTATGTACTAGTATTTAGATAATGTGTGTATTTATTAGCGATTTCGTTATTAATCGCATATGTGCTCATGCTTTTTCTCTATCTACTTTATTTTCCATCTCTTCGATCTTTTTTATATTATTATTATTTTTTTCTCACCGCCATTCATTGCTCCATTCAAGTACTCGAAAGCAATGGTTGACTGGAAGAGATTCCTTGAAGGAATAAGTCCGCCTTTGCAAATCATGTAAGTTTTATACTTTATAATTATGGATAATGCAATAAAGTTATACAAACAAACAAACAATTCCTTAGAATATTATATGATGTCGTCTATCTATCTCTCATATTATTTGCTAGTTGGCAGGGTGTGTAAGGTGGCATTTTGCTGTATGGGTGATGATGACCCAATTACATTTCATAAAATCTTCAAAGTTAAGTTTTGGTTCAAATTAGTTAATTAATTTCTGCAGCTTAGCCGCGGTAGGGGAGCTCAATCGACTGAGCGGACGATGTTTACAAGTAATCTGAACCGAAATCGGATTTGTAATCCGATAAGGCCGTCTTCAGTAATTCTTCGAGCTCTGCTTTCCTAGCTTTCTGTTAGAACTGAAATACTTAAATATACATGTAGAGGACCACTGACTTGGCTCAATGACTGCCATCTATTGACAACAAGTGGGTCCAAGAATTTAACGTTCCCAGCTCGGAGCAGTTCGAAATAAACAACTCATAGACTACGGTCAACGTTACTTAACTTGTGTACCTACTCCATTGGATTGACAGGTACAACGATGTCATAGAGCTGCTCGAAAGGTTATTTCTATTATTACATTAAAATTCATGTTATTAATTATTCTTGTGTTGAAGAATAAATTATTGCTTAAGTTGTTTGTAATAATTTATGAGGCTCTATGAGAGGGGAACACTTGGCATTTATTATGAGAAGGGAAAACGGCTAGGGTGGTAGGGAGTTATACTTTAATGTTTACGCAATTGCTTACGTTTGAATTTATATATAGTTAATAATGTGACTATTGTGAAATAAAAACACATTGACATTTTTCATTCTTTTTCACGCTGTAATAGAGAAAAAGAGAAATAACCATTTAAAACGGGTAAAAATGGCAGGATGTCACCTTTGCAAAATGACAGCGCAATAATTGGGCCTATTCGCGCTATGTTGATTATCCACATGTTTGCAAAAAATAACTTGCACAATATCTATACCGATTATGCCAGCTTAAATACATTTGCATCCATTAATCTGTTCGCGCCTTTAACGATGTATAATAAACTGTAAATACAGAGCTGTGATAACCCAATGGATAAAGAACCCGCCTATTGACCAACTGGTCCCCGGTTCGAATCCTGCCTAAATACATTTTTTCGGATTTACGTACATATTTGTAAGTGTAACTAGTTGGGCCGTGAAGGAAATCATCGTGAGGAAACCCGCACCGTTAACAAATTATATTTCGAAAGACGCGTTATGAAAGATTTGGTTTACCTTATATTTTGTGGAGTTCTGACGGGAATTGCTCCAAAAAAAAATATTATCTTCGCCAAATCGTTAGGTTTAGGTAGCGGACCCCGCCCAATCCTAATGGATTTAGAAACGGGACAACACTGAGAAGTTCTGAGAATCGACAAAACTAAAAATAAAATATCCGACTGTGTAAAACAAATCCTGCTGTAACCCATTAAAATTAAATATGTGTTGATTTGTACTGAAAACTCAAATAAATTTGTCAACTTGAAATTCGCAATAAATTGAACTTTATGTGACATTGTTAATTTATTTAGATGTATGAAACGTACTGTACGTTCGTGTGATCGTTCGATGTTGTCATTATGGGATTTAGTAATTGAAATGGAGTGTACGTAGGTGTCAATCCAGCAACAATTTCTTTATTAATCGACTTCAAAAATAAGTCGACGTCAATAAAGATTTCAAAATGTGGATATACAACATATTCAATGAAGTTTTTAATGTTATTTAATAGTTTAGTTTTCAATTAACTAATTTGAATTAATTAATTAGGATAATTAATAAGCAAACAAATAATGACTTAAATAATAATTTATTTCAAAATAATTGTCCTAAATAACATATATATTTTTAATATTTGCATAACGTTCAGTTGTTGTGTGGTGGTCTACTTTGACCCGGCTGGCAAATCTCCCAAGCGGAATGTAAATATAGATCTGAGAATATTACTGGAAAACAAGCACTTACATCAGCACTCGCAACATCTCGTAATATGTATTACCGCGATTGTGATACATCGCCGCCCTTGACACCCCTTTATAAGTCATTGCTTGACCAGTGAGATGAATCATCGTATTACTGGCAAACAGGTTAATTGTTACCACGAGAAATGCTTGTATGTAGGATATAGCTGATAGAATGTATCATTTCTCAAGCTACGTGAGATTACAAGTTGTAATTAAATTTATTAGTTTCAAAACACTATGATTAATTGTTGTTTATGACGACAAGGAAATTCACGTACCCGACCGCCCCAAATTAAACGAAATTGTAGGTAATTCTGATCAGTGGGGTAATTTCGTTGGATGTTTGGCATTGTTTTAACGAGATAAAAATAACTCTGTTAGAAATTAGATCACGACTAACAAAGATCTTTGTTATTTGTGAACTAGTTTTTATTTTCACAAAAGTGTTTGTTTTGGTCTATACTTTATTTAAGTTCCAAGCTATTTACCAATAATACTAGGCAGCAAAAAAAATACCTTTTTTTCATTAGAGATCTGAGTATGTAATTTATGATCACCATATTAAAGGGAACTTAGGACAATAAATAAAACTTTTCAGTCACGTATGGTTGGGGTCTCCCTTATCAAAAGCCAGCAGTAGTCTGCAAGCATCGCAGGGTTCCATTTCCCTTGAATGCGCTTCTCTATTGAGGCAATGTCTTGGTGAAAGCGCTCACCGTGTTCATCGCTTACAACACCTAGATTTTCTGCGAAAAAATGTAGGTACGAGTATGATTGCAAGAAGTGTATTTTTCAGTGACATATACAGCCCAGTTCTTTATAAGCACTTAACAATTTATTTACTAGGCTGTCATATTGGGGTGATCGATGATTTCCAAAATAATTGTTTATGACTTCAACAAACGCCAACCATGCATGAAGAAAAGATATTCAGTGTTTAAGGTCGAAATAAACTGAGCCAACTGGCCCAATGAATACACTTTCTTTAATTTTAGCATCACTCATAGCAGATTTTTTTTTCTCCTTTTCTATAAGTGATTGAGATAAATGGTTATTTTCTGGTATTAGGTCATTATTATCTACCAAATACGCAATTATTTTATTCCGGGAAATTTTGAGTTTTGTATAATGTAATATGTAATGTGTGACGTCTTCTTAGCGGTATCCCGTTTCCTGGTTCATTACGATTGACGGGGTCCGCTAACTAAGCCTAAGAATTTGACGAAGATACTGATTTTAACACAGTAGAGGGAATACCAGTCCTTTAGGTTAGGTCACAGGCTTTCGAAACTTAATTTAAACGTGCGGGTTTCCACACGATGTTTTCCTTCACCGCTGAGCACATGATAATTACATATAAATTAATAAATCTGATCAAATTACGTAGTGTTTTCGATCGGTAGATCAACAATACAGTTGACCTCAATAAGGTACTCCGCCAAGATACGAAACGATTAGCTTTATCAGGCGGGGTAGGCTTGTTTGCTATCCGAAGATATTGATATAAGTACGCAATGCCGACATAAAATACGGACAAAAGGGACACCTTGTACAAGTGAGGTTAGCTTTGTCTCTGAAATGAATCACTTACGCCCCAATGTTGTTAAGTCTATGTGGCATTCTAAAAAATAACCACAAACCAATAAACCACTAGACTGTGCTTGAAGGCACCCCGAGCTCCCAAAACGTTGTGTTCTAGCGTCTAAATATCTTCACGCGGGCAATTCGAGCTTACTGACCAAGTTGAGGATATTTTAACCAGTAAGCCGATAAGTGCCGGGATGTTGGTTCGTGACTAGCTAATAAGAACTGTATGTTCTACTTTACCTCCCGACCTGTATCGGTGAATTAATTTACTATGCAAAATGTGTCGTTGGTCCTCCATAGGTGAGGTTCATATAAATACACCACAATGTTTATTTCTCAAAGTGAGTTGTGATGATCTAACACCCATATCAAACGCCTGAACTACATAATCCAGTCTTCTGTAATGCACGTTCAAATTTTAGCATCACTTTTCTCAGGGGAGGCTCATTAAAATGTACACGAGTTTGTCGTTTAGTTGGATGGTGGTACCGAATGTAGAGCGAGTTAAGTGGTAGGTGGCGACCCTTTCTCGCGGTCCCACCTTACTTCACTTTAATCAGAGAGGTCTGGAGTACCATCATATGAAGTCGAGTCTAGTTCACCTCTGCAGTGAAACAATTTGAGTTTACTAAAAATAGGCGAGTAGGTATACTACTGAGCTACCATAATCAGTAGTTCTATGTAAAATTCTAGAAAATATATGTGCAAAGAGCTATGACATTTATTTGTATATTGTAATTTTTAATAATGACATGTTTCTTTCGCGTCACGGACGTAGCTATAATTTATCGTAAGATAATCTGCTGTCTAACTCGCTGAAATAGGAAAAATACCGATTCACTTTATTCCATTATGTTTCGACCGAGACGGTATGTTATCTTACGATATATTTTAACTGTGTCTGCCTTATGCTTGAGAGTATACACAAGCAAGATATCGAGCGTTCGTATCTCTTCTGTTGCTTGTGCCGATCGTAAGCAAATTTTTATAGATACGAATGTATAGTATAGAGCTATTATAGTGATATTCTAATCTAATTTTTTGACTATCGATACAAATATAATCAATACAGGCATTCCTACATGTCTTATTCTCAAGAAGACTGTTGTCTCTGGATAGAAGCACATTTTCTTACTGATCGACAGCGACGTTTACACGTGGTGTACATACGTCTGCTTACGGTTCATACTTAATAAGCCGCGCTCTATAGTTTGCTTATGTATACTCTATAAATTTTCTCTAATAAAAATAGACGCTACTATTCATCCTAAATTATTAATAAGTAATTGTATTTGCATATTGGGTTTGGTTTAAAATACTCTGGTAGATCTTTCTTTTACACAAATAAGGTGGAAAACAAGTAGTCTGTTTGCCGACTGTCTGCCTAATGGTAAGCAGTTTTCGTTGCCTAAGTACACATGGAACACCAGAAGTGTCTCTCGTGTGTTGTCGACTCTTTCGCTATTTATTTAGAAAAGCTGCTAAATAGCGATGTGATTTTTTTAAGCTGAATTTACCGGTATCGTTCGAGTTTATCTAAGGATGAATGATGAATGAATGAAAATTGGAGATTTTAATTATTAATCAATTTACACTAAAATAATTTCAGCTGAAAATTGCCTAATCAATGTAATAACATAAATAATCTACTCGACTCTTAAATTTACGGTCAGATTATTTGATAGTCGTGCGCGGAAATCGAGCTTTAATTTTATAACTATAAGCTAGAGCTAGGCACACTTGAGCTGAGAGACCTCCAGATCTTCTTTAGTAACCTTTTTCTTTCCGTAATAACCTTTTTGTTTTTATAATAATAGTTTTGTAATTATTGCATACGTCTTCAATGATGTTATTATTGTACAGCGATTATAAAGTAGCCAAGTTAGTTGTTATTTTTAATAGGGTCTTACATCAAAATAGTGAGGTCGTAGTCGTCTATTGAAATAAATCCGTGCGTTGACGGAGAAAGAATACTAAAAATCACCGCCCCCTCTCTTCCCGTGGATGTTGTAAGAGGCGACTAAGGGATTTCCTGAGGTTCCAGCTTCTCAGCCGGTGGTAGGGTAGATACCCGCTTGGCTGGCTACCACCGTACACACGGCGAAACACCCATGAAGTGGCGTACCTATGTCGCGTTACGGGATCAGCTGGTGTATAACCAGTACTAGGGTGATTGTTGACGCGATATTGCGGGAACAGTGGTGGATTCTGTCTATCCATTGTCAGAAGGACTGAGCTCCATGCTCTACCTGACGGAGACACAGATCCAGCGTCCAGTGGACACGTCCTACCTCCAGTACCCCGGTTTCGTGCTTGAGGAGATTTACCTCGCGAAAGCCGGAGTCTGTTTGTTTGTCCGCTCGGATGTATGTTGTCGCTGTCTGCGCTGCCTAGAGGATTCCTCCTTTCCCGTCCTCTGGGTGCATGTAAACCTTCGCCTTCAGGGCCGTATTTACATGTGCCTATACCGAGCCTATACTAGGGATACGGAGACAACTCTGCTCTTTGAGTATATGAGTCACTCTCACCACGACTCCTGGTTGGGATTCTCTATAACTAACCATGCAGGTAGGACCGCCCACGCGTTCACTCTTTCGACAGCCTGACGCAATTGATAGACTAACCTACCAGCGATATCTGGCTACTCGTCAACAGATTGGGACGGCACGCGCGATTACTTTGCTTCCGTCTCCTGGGGGTAGCGCTGTTTCATTGAGAAGGATCTCACGGCGAGTGCTGTACGACCATTGTTGATGAGATCGGCGTTGACATGGAATACTACATTCCTTATTCCAATGTCGGTATCAAAAGCTGGAGACGCCCTTGGTTTAATCGCGAGTGCGCTAAAGCTGTTAGTAACAAACAGGCGGCGTATCGCGCTTGCACCAGGGTACGTGCCCTCAACGATCCGAATATTAACTTGCTGAAATCAGCCTACAATACTGCCACCAAGGTCTGCAAGAGGGCATACATACAAGCGGACGCCCAGCGCGTTGCACGAGTCTGCGCGGAACTAGTGTCGCATCCTACTGTGTCGCGTAACTACTGGCGAGTAGCCAAAGCTGTGCTGGCCAACTTCTATCAACCCTCGCTGCCACCGGCAACGATGCCCCGATGGCTCACTGGCGCATCAGTCGCAGGAGAAAGCCGATCTTATAGCCAGCCTCTTTGCGACTAACTCCTGGATCGATGACTGCAGCACGCGGCTCTAGTGGATCCGTTATGCCTGATGAGTTTTGAACTACAATCACTCGATGTCCGAAAAGCCAGTGGTCCTGAAGGTATCACAACGATTGCTCTAAAATAATGTGAAGCGAAGTTATCTCCGGTGTTGACGACCCAAAAACGGAGACCGTTTGGACCCATCAAATTACCGCCCCATTGCAGTAACTTAACTAACTTAACGTAGTGTTGTGCAAAGTCATGGAACGGATCCCAAGCAATTGATCCGTTACCTAGAAGACAACTCCCAAATTAATGATCGTCAGTATTCTTTTAGACAGAAACGATCAACGGTTGATCTTCTAGCGTATGTGACGCACCTCTGGCGGAAGGCAATAGATAAATATGGCGAAACCATGGCAGTCAGCATAGATATCTCTAAGGCGTTTGATCGGGTCTGGCACAGCACTTCTCTCCAAACTTTCGACATACGGTTTGCCCCTCCAGTTTTGTATTTGGATTGCTAGCTTCCTACATGAGCATAGAATTCGCGTCCTTGCAGATGGATGCGCTTCGCGGTTCATGACAGTGAATGCCGGTGTCCCACAGGGCTCCGTTTCATCATTAATGACATGCGGCACTTGGTCATATTCTTTGCTATGCAGATGATAGTACGTTCCATTGGCGATATTTCGGTCGGTCTACTGCTGGTCGGACAGAAATTGATGAAAAGAAGCGTGAGAGTCTTGTCGTTGACCTGAATCGGGTTTTGGATCTCATTAGTAAATATGGTCCCAATAACCTGGTTGACTTTGATGCTGTGAAAACTCAGGTGTGCGTATTTACAACAAAATGAGACGAGATTGTAATGGCCTGAATATGCTAGGCATGGATATTCGCTGCAACCTTAACTAACGAAACTACGTCGCCTCATATCAACAGCTTTTAAAAAACTCGGAGTCCTGAACAGGGCGCGCCGGTTCCTCACGCCGGATCAGCTTTGTCTACTTTATAAGACTCAAGTTCAGGCCTGCGTGGAGTATTGCTTACATCTCTGGGACGCCTCCGCACAATATCTTTTAGAGGCTCTCGATAGGTTGCAGCGACGGGCTATCCGCATAATCGACGACGAAGAGGTCACCAAAAAGCTAGAACCCCTTCAACTTCGTAGTGACATTGGCTTGCTAAGCTTATCGCCTTCATCATGGTAAATGCTCCGAAGAACTGTTTTCCCTTATCCCACCCTCTCCCTTCCGTCATAGAATCACTCGTGCAGGCTTGCGATGTCATTGTTCCACTCTTGAGTACATTTCTTCGCGTACTAGAAAGTTCGGCAACTCCTATCTCTGTTGTACCATTAAAAAGTGGAACGCCTTGCATGCACATGGGTTCCCTCCTTCCTACAATAAGGGATCCTTCAAACGAAGCGTGAAGAAGCATCTTACGAGCCAGCATGGCAGCGTTAACGAACAGACCACTGTGTAGTCTTTTGTTAGTAGCCGTTGTGATTTGGGCTCCTCTTTCGTTTACCATTATGCCACTATGTTGAGCTTATATATAAAAAAAACTTAATTCCAGGTGAGAGTTAAAAATATCGACAAGCATCACAGTTAAGCAGGTCAAGCGCGAATGCTCTGCGGTGAACCGTTTAAGTACATATATGGCAGTGTGACGAGAGATTGGCACATGCCTAACCGCCATTAGTGCAACAGATGGTTCATATTCTGCTCCTTTTTAGGGTTCGTATTTACTAAAATGAACAACAAACTCTTATAGTGTTGTTTGATATGAGATTCGATATGAAGATAAAGTAGAATGATACTTGTAATTAATTAACATTACACAGATTTTCCAAAAGTATAAATAAAACTAGCAGTTTTTAAGATTTTTTTAAATACAATCATACGGTCCACCTGATGGAAAGCGGTTACCGTAGCCTATGAACGCTTGTAATACAATAAGTATCACTCGTGCGATACCTCCTCTGCTGTTAACACAGCAACTCCTTAGGAACTTATTGGTGACCTGACTCACAAGGGAGATGTTATTTGGCTGCGGTTTTCTGTGAGGTGAAGGTACTTCCCCAGACGGGCTGCTTTGATGCGCCCTACCTCTTTTAAAACATCCAGATCAAGACAAACAGAAATGTTCATGCACACAAATGTTTGTCTTGTGTGGGAATCGAACCCACGAGCGAACGAGTGCACCACCGAACTCGATAACTCTGTTAAAAAATATCAAAGATTATTAAAAATATGTCATACCCCGCACCGCTTCTTCGAAGATAATACAGTGGAATCTAAAATAACTAGTTTATAAAGGTTAAGGCACATATTACAGAAAATAAATAATGATGTTACATGTACAACATAATACAACAAATAACATGACCAAATTGGTCGTGTTTTATCAGAAGGTGATGTCAAGAGTCCTAGAAACCGGCGGGCGTGCATAAAAACAGTTATGAATGTTAAAGAAGCGAGTGAAGTGTGTAACGACCACGTCTTATGGCGCTCGGTTCTCTCTGCGACCCTGCAAGGGATTTGGAGTGAAGTTATAGATAGATGTTACATGTTATGCGATTGAATGAAAGCACGGTGCAAGTTCTTGTGCACTTAACCTTGAAGTTTTGATTAGTTTTGAGTCATGTTTAGGAGTTTTGTGACGATGAAAACTATCATGGTATGCATGCACACGTAACTCTCACAGATTTTAGCAATCATTAAATATTCCACACAATTAACTTAGTAGTGTGATCTAAATCCGTTCACGGAAACCCTCAGTGCGTGCGTTCGACTCTCATTTGAGTGGCCTTTTTTCCCAATGTATGACATGTAGTCTCTCATGAGCAGTGGATAAAGAATATTGATCAACTAGTCCCCGGTTGGAATCATGGCATATACCACTCAATTCGTGTTCTCGGATTTATGTACAAATTTGTAATTAACACTTGCTCGGCGATGAAGGAAAACATCAGAAGAGGAAACCCGCAAGTTCCCAAATTATATTATTGAAAGAGGCGCGACCTTAGAAATATCTAGTTCTCCCTCTAGGTTGCGGAGGTCTGCCGGCAGTTGCTCCATGTAAAAATCGGTATTTTCGCCAAATCATTTGGCTTACATAGCGGTACTCGCGAATCCCGTGGTATTAGGAAACGGAATAACGCTAGGAAGAAGAAGAGGATGACATGTGGTCTCGGGAATAATTAACATTGGGTGTAGTTGTAATTTCCATCCAAAATAGTATCCACTTTTTTTGTCGGAGAAGAGGCGTTACCATAAGCAAAAAGATGCTCTCACCTACAATATTGAATTGTATGAGTATGCTTGTAGACATTAAAAAGTCACTAATACTAAATTATTTGTACTGTTTCATATCGAATATTTTATTTTTTTAGCACAAAGTTGTGTTTGTCTTAATCAAAAATATATTCGGGAAATTGTTTGTTAATCAATCGTGTATTGCAAAACTAGAAGCTTGCAGCACAGGAAGAAGTTTGCATGTTATTTTCTGTGTTTGTAAGAGTTTGCGGAATAACGAACGGTTAGTTCAGAAACTTCCTCATTCAGGCTGCTCCAATTTATGGCTGTGCAATGTCTCATCTTTTTCGCCGTTAGATCGCTCGCTATCGGCGCGGGTTGTATCACGTGCAGGAGCAAGTTGTCTCCAGGTCGTTGTATCGTAATACCGTTACAAACAACCGTTGATCTAGTATTAGAACATGCTTTAACTGTGCTGTATTAACGGTGACTGAAGTTCTGTGAATTGTTATTACTATAACAGTTTTTATATTAATCCTTCAGATATTGGCTAGGTATCGTCAACAGCATATACTCGTACTTATCCCATTACTGGGATATATAGGTTTGTTGTTCCGCTAGTGGCTGATGAAGGCGATGTTCAAACCGCCGAAAGGTCACTGACTTTACATAAGCATCACAGCGCACGCTTCACGACTGTCAAGTAAAGAATTCAGCTGGGAACAAAGACATAATGTAGCCTCGGAAACTAGGAGCGCACAGACAAGTTAATATGTTCTCTTGCTTCTAATATGCTGACATTTTGTTCACAAATAAACGCCTTATTATACGTAGGCCGTTGTAAATTTCATATGGCCTTTTTCTAAACCGAGTTTGATGGCAAATAAACGTACCCTCCACCCAGTCTGAAAAGGTTAGCCTCTAAAAATAATAGCAGATACTTTCACGTAAAATAGATAATTTCTTCTTCATAAAACACCTAGTGGTGTCTTATTAGTATTGTGATGGGGAATGAACTACCGAGGTTTTCCCAAAGAACGCACGAGCAATGCATATCGGGTTGCTGTCCATGCTAACCGTTAAATAGGCTGTACCATTGGTTGTCACTTTCTTCTTAGCGTTTCCCCGTTTCCTAATCCGTTAGGATTGGCGGCGTCCGCTACCTAAGCCTAAAGATTATGTGAAGATACAGATTTTTTTTTATACCACTAAGGTGGCAAACATGCGTACAGCCTGCCTGATAGTAAGCAGTTACCGTAGCCTATGGGCATTTGCGACACCAGGGGTGTCACTCTTGCGTTGCCGACCTCCGAAGAATCTCTTTACGCTTTTCTTGAAGAACCCCATACTGTAGTCCCTTGGGACAACCTCGGCAGGGAGCTCATTCCACAGATTTTGACATGGAGCTGTCAAAATCAGTATCTTCGCCATCAGACCTCCACAACCCAGATGGAAAACCAGACCTTTCTTAAGTTAGGGCACACGAAATGTAATTTCTTGGACGTGCGGGTTTCTTTACGATATTTTCCATGTACCGCTGACACCGAGCAAGTGATAATTACAAATTGTACATAAATCTAAAAACACGAATTCAGTGGTACATGCCACGATTTGAACCTGGGACCTGTTGGTCACTATGTTCCTTATCCACTTGACTATCAGTGCTTTTTTGCCACATTAATGTTAAAAAAATGATTTGTGGTCGATTCTCGTAATATTTTAACTGATCGTTACACATAAATTTGAAACTATGGTATATTACAGTGACAGTTGGCATAATAATAATATTTTAATGTACACGGTCGAGAGGCATGCGAGGACCTGATGTAGAACGGTTGCCGTAGCAGTATGAACGCTTGCAATACGTTAAGTTTCACTCGCGCGATGCCACCTCTGCTGCTAATACAGCAACTCCTTCGTATGAGTGAGGTCGACAGTAGTCGGTGTGACTTACACGCAGGAACACAACAACCCTCCTGGGAGTTTTTATTTGGCTGCCTTTTTTCTGGGAGGTGGAGGCACTTACCCAGACGGGCTGCTTTGATGCGCTCTACTTCTCTTAATAACACCCAGGTAAGTCAAACGGACGTGTTCATGCACGCAAACGTTTGTTCGGCGTGCGAATCAAACCCATGAATCAAATCAAACCAAAGCCTTGGTGTTGAACTAGCGTTACTAACCACTGCGCCAACGTTTTCGCCTGATTACGAAATTGGTACTAACGTGGGTTTTTCTAGTCTAAAATATAGTAAATACAATGAGCATAAAGGGCAAATTTTGTGAAATTGATTTATTTTCTTAATTCTAAGTATAATACAAAAGTGGTCCTTTTTAGGGCTTAACTTAAAGATCTTGGGAAGACGTAATTTATTACCCAAATTTTTATCCTTTTAGACGAAGTTATTCGACGTCGACTTATTAATTTTTGAATAATTCACTCATTTCATTATAATTCTTCATCGTAGCATTGTTTTGAAAGTACGCCAGAAGTATATTTGGTTTGCCTTAAGTTTCCTTAAACTTTTATCCTTAAATATTTCTCCTTTTCTAATTATGACAAGAAATAAGATGATTAATTAAGTAATGGATAGTAGTACGTACTGGCTTATGTTAAGAAATACTTCGAATATTTTACGAAGAAGTACGAATTATATTTCTTAATATCGAAAGATATTTGGCCCTTTTCTAATATCAACATACTATCAAAAAATTTTTATTCATGAATGCAGTTAAATGTTCATGAAAATTGATTATAAACAAATAGTAATTTTTTTTTTATACAACATCGGCAGGCATTCAATCATACGGCCCACCTGATGTAAAGCAGTTACCGTAGCCTATTAACATTTGTAATATATTAAGTATCACACGCGCGATGCCTCCTCTGCTGCTTACACAGCAACTCCTGTGACCTCACTCACACGCAACGACCCTCTAGGGAGTTGTTATTTCGCTGCGGTTTTCTGTGAGGTGGAGGTACTTCCCCAGACAGGCTGCTTTAATGCGCCTTACCTCTCTTAAATAAAAATATTTACACAAAAAATTATTTCAATCATTTTACTTATTTTCATTCAGTTCCGCTAAGTTATTAGAGTTGTTGAACGTACATTTTTAACGAAGCGACTAGTGGTTCGGGATACGGTTACACGCTGTTAATAGTTAATTCAGCTTAATGTCAAATCCGAGCGCGGCCGTAGCGAACTCCGCCTACCACAGAATAACTAATGCAACTTCTCATCTTTAACATGCTCTCAGAAGTCTCCTCCATCAAGGTTTCTCGCTCCGTAATCTTGGTAAAGCAGACTACCGACAGTCTTAGAAACTACTCCCATTACAATGATAGGTTTGTTTGGTAGACGCATGATTCGTAGGTCGGATAAACAAGAGCACTGAAAGAAACAAGAAGTAAAATTAAGTAAAAGTTAATTTTTATTGTATTGTATATCTTCCAAATCTCTTCCGATGTAGGCAGAGGTTCCTAGGAGAGATATAAATTATAGAAAGTATATTTATTTTGTTAATAATGCTTCCGCTACCGATTAGTTCATGCGAACTAGTGTCGGCGGGCACCTACTTCTACCGTTAATATGCCGCCGTTGTCATTGCTGCTCTGGTCGTGTCTGCCTCAGCTGCTGCGGTCTGATTTTTTGTTACTAATCCACATTGTATTTTAAAACTATAAAGAGGTGAAGGTGAATTCATTGAGTAATATTTGGAACCACTGATCTGATTCTGGCATTTCATTTTATGATGTATTGTTATATATAGGTAAGAAACTACATTATCCGGAATTATATACGTTATCTTTGCAATAAGCTTGCCGACTGACATGAATAATATAAGCTTAGGTATTTCTTTCTATTATGTTATAATTATAATTGAACTACGTTTTGGTGACTTTATCATAAGAAAAACAAAATACTCAGTTTAATAATAATGTTTTATATAAACAGTTTTGCCTTATATTTTTCTTCTTTTCCTCGCAAACATGATAAAAAACATTGTATTCAAAACGGGCGGTCCAGGAATTACTAATCCGAGTCACTAAATCCCTCGGCCATCGGTCTCGGGCTTCTATTGGTTTCTCGTTTGTAGTTTCTACTCTACCGCCTCTAATACACAATCTGCTATTAAAACATATTTGACTGTCTCTATTTATTTCTTCCGACTACAAGAGCCTTATGTTATACGCGCGCAGCAACTCCTTAGATGTTTGCTCTCTTCTTACGTTCTTATGTAAAGCTTCTGAATAAAAATCATTGTCAGGCCTTCTGTTGTCCCACCCTGTTTGCTAGTTGGCAGGGTATGCCACGTGCACCAAGATTAACTTTCATCAGGAATGACTTTGATGCTAAATTTGACGGCCACTTGTAAGCGATGAGATTTAATTAAATCTACCTAACTCCTTTATTGATTTACTCTGAGGGCTTAAACCCAATATGGTCTTTAACCGGATCATTACGCCCCAGTTCATTCAATAATGACTGCTTTATGTTTAGGTATCTATTAGCCTATTAATTTTGCGGCCGAACTGTGGCCCGTTCGTTCGGGCCTAGGAGCGAGAAATTTTGTAATACACATATGTACTTACGGAAAGCCGAGTTTTGTGTGTAACTATTATTTAATCCGTGATAATGTAGGAGGTTGTGGTACGTTAATGTAATGTAAACTAATTCTGCGTGTGGATTAGAGCTTTGAATTCTACAATGTATTAAAACAAACTCCTGTCATGGCATTTTTCGTATCTCAGTAAATTATTTGCATTTCTTAACTTTTCCGAGAAATAGCATTTTATTGAAATCATACTAGTTGAGGTATTTGGCTGAAGCTAAGTAAATTTTTCAAACCTTTATCCAAGGATGTTATCTTGTCTACCTTTTGTTATCGGTCTCAGATATTTAAATTTCTATCTATCTATAACTTCACGTCCCAAATCCCTTGCGGCAGAGAGAACCGAGCTCCACATGATTCGATCATTACACAGCTCACTCGCTTTTTTAACATTAATATATATTTAAATTACGCAATATAAAATACACGAGATGTGAACTAGAGCATTATTGCATATCTGTTTTTGCCACAGATCGATTGTTTGAGAATTCTCTTGGCTTATTAAGCGTCCTTTTATATCTTTATGTTGTGGTTAATAAAATTTACATAAATAAATAAAAGTAAGGAAACATCGTAATTATTGTCAGTCCCTTTGAAATTAGAGACATTGTTTAAATTCCGATACGTAAATTTGATTGAATGAATTATGTATTACTCGAAAGCCCGGTAGGCATTTAATCAACTGTTTCACTGAATCTTGACGTAAATTCTATACTACTGTGTAGATTAACCAGAAGACGGAATTAAATTATGAAAACTTCGTTATCGCTCTAATGGCCTTAGAATGTTTGAACAAACGGATTGTTTGTATGCCTAGAACATTCTGGAAGATTGCCTTATATAAATCTGGTGTATAACTATCATTTATAAAGTTTAAGCCAACTTCAACTGCACGAAGTGCACCCTATAGTTAACAAACGAGGCTTTGTCGAAACAGGTGTAGAGCGCATCAAAGTAGCCCGTGTGCTGAAGTACCTTACTGAAAACTTTGTGTTCCAGCGAGTGTGTAAAGATACCAGGGAGTTCCTGAGAAGGTGCTGTGTTAGAAACGAGGGTGGCAACGCGTAACTCTCACGTGGCGTAAACGATCATATGTTACGGTAACCACTTTAAATCAGATGGGCCGTATGCTTGTTTGCTTTGGGACCTTGCGGTATAGACGCATAAAGGTCAGGAGGCACATAACAGCCCTCATAGGATTTGTTATTTGCTACTTGTAAGAATCTCTGTATCTTACCGTCTCCTTAGTTAGACCCTTGTTTTGGAATCGACAGGGTTTAGAACGAGTAGATTAATTTATTTTTTTCTGTAAAGAGATATTTAGCACCTTACTCCATAGTAGAAGCATTGTTGATAGACAAAATTATTGTCATCTAATGAGTGATATCTTCACGCCAAGTTCCTTGCGGGGTAGGCAGAGAGAACCGAGCGCCATAAGACTCGGTCCTTACATACTTCATTCCCTTCTGTGATATTTATAGCTCTTTTCATGCACGCTCGGCGGTTCCTGGGGCTCCTGACATCACCTTCTGATAAAACACGACCAATTTGGTCATGGTAGGTTAGTCTTGGTCTTTCTCGGCTCCTACATCCTTCCACTTTTACATTGTATATCTGTTTCGTCATTCTTTCGTCCCGTATTCTTTCTACATGTCCGAACCAACGGAGAGTGCCGACACTCTCTTTCAGATCAACTCTTTCTCTCACGTCTTCATTACGAACGCGGTCAGCAAGCGTTATGCCATAAATTTTACGCAATGCTCTCATCTCGACCGCATTTATTCTACTTTCATGCTCTCTCTGCCATACCCAGCTCTCACTTCCATAAGTTAGCTACATATTATGTTGGTTTTATATAGTACTGATACCCTAAATCAGTTTGTAATAGAGATTAATGAAATACTATGAAATCACGTCTTAATAGATAGATAAATGATTTATTTGTACCTACTCACACTAAGGACACACATGCCCACAAAGAAATAACACAAAAAAAATATATACGTGCAAAGAAATAATACATTATGTATTAGATAAGAGGGATGGACACCTGTCATCCATATTTCTGTTACTACTTTCGGCAGTTTTGAAATGTCACTTATTGAATGGTTCCTCAAAAAACCAGTAATAGTCAGACCCCCATAGTGACTAAAGGATATGTGTGGAAGTGTTTCATATCCTCTGAGGATTAGTTTTCACTTCGATCGACAAAGACACGCCGAGGACTAAGACCCTGGCCGACTTAATGGAACACTCGGTGTCGCTATTCACCACTGCACGCCACAAGCTGACCTGCGGGTTTGTATCTATACGCTGGCAATATAGTTTTTATTATTATCTAGTCTAGGGAAATAAGTAAGGATTTAAGGACCAAGTATCTACAAATTTTCTGGCAACGATTAATGAAGATCTTTGAGGGGCTTTTATGTTTCGGTTTTCATAATACTCGTGATTCACTACCTGTACGACCCCCACAAGAGTTTACACCCTAATCACCATGGGAGCTTAGTGGTAACTTCACTCAGTCGCAGGAACAACCCTCCAAGGAGTTGGTTGCGGTTTGAGTGGAGTACTTACCCAAACCTACTTTTTGCCCTACCTCTCATAAAAGCACTCAGCCCAAGACATACAAATATGTTATACTCTCAAATGTTTAGCTCGTGTAGAAATGGAGCCGTGGTGTTAAATTTGCATTGTTTACTGCTACACCATCGGGGTTGTAAAATGATGAAAACGAACAGATTTTGCTTATATATTTTTTCAGAAAATAAAATTGCACATAATACACAATAATTAAAGGCCATTCAATAGGTATACATTTTATTCTATAAATTGGATCAATCCACGTTGATCCGACCGATCTGATTATGTACAGGAAGAGGCTTAGCCTTTCTCTGCTTGTAAGGCTCTAGATATTGTTGAAAAGACTGCGTGGAAATATATTTCACATATTTCTTTTTGAAAGCCCTTCGTGTTGTGTAAGCGATAAAAATATTACTGTTTCGGTATACAGTAGTTGAGATAAAATATAGCCAACGATAAATACAGCATAAGTAAAGTGCAAAATTAGAGTTCGTTGTAGTTAGTTATATTGGACTTAACGCACTATTTATATTTAAGCAAGAGGCAAATATGATATTGATTATTTTGATACTTTAAGAAAATGATAGCTGCGACATACGTATACACAATTCCACTGAGTGCATACGTATGCCCATGGGTACGTAAACATAATTTTGCGCTATGCTTTTTCTTGAAATGCTGACGAAACTATGTTTTTTTCATAGTTGGTGTATCATGACGTAACTTAGCCTCGATTTGAATTAAGTATTCGTTTTTTAGTACTTAAAAATATGTTTTTTTTACGTTCTGTAAAATGTAGAGTCGTACTTGCTAATATGTACGATGCTACAGCGTGTTGTTATTATGTTTCTCTACAACAAGGCTAAAAAATATTACTCACGATAACGGATCTACTATCTTTTAAAATGATATATTCTGTCATAAAAGTATGATAACACGACGAGCTCTTAACGGCGAGCGATTCGGATTTAGCAAACATGAGACGCATTTGGCCCGTGACGTAACCTAAAACAGATGTTTAGGAAATCTCTCCGTCACCGATATTTTAGTATGCTAATATTATTTTGCGATTTACAAGTTCGATGACCTCTTGTTACTTTTGATTATAGCCCTTAATTTTTGTAGAAAATATCAACACTGCCCTAAAAATATAAGTAGTATTTTGTGGTTTCTACTGACTAATATTTATGCACAGCGGCGGAATGAGATCTTAATCCGTTATAAGAAACACCATTTAGTATGTTAGGTTAAGTAATAACCGGTCAAGTATGTGTCGAACTCGCGTACCAAGGCTTCCGTTCCTTCCTAGGATCCCATAGTCAAGTTGGTCTGTGAATAGATTCTGATCATTTTTCTGTAATATTTATATCAACTTTTACGAACTACAATGATTTCAGATTTATCACTTCACAAACTTCGGAGAAAAGGGGATTGGAGATTACGGTACGTGATGTACGGGAGACGCCCTGCTAGGGTTCGTTTTTACGTTTTTTGTCACGAAACCGTAAAAAACTTTATCGAATAAGTATAATTGAACGTATTACTGTACTCTGCTGGAAAACTCGATTTCAGAACTCCGTCAGCAGTAGGTGAATATATTAGCTTTTTTCATGAAGATGTAATTTGAAAACTTCATTGTATTATGGTTATTAATGAATGTCTTGTTTTGGAGAGCTTTGCTCTGAAAGTAAAGAATGACGAGGGTTTCAATGAAAAGATGAAATATTACGTTGCTTCTTATTATGTTTAGTTACATAGTTTATATAACGGCTTTCAATGTGTATAAGCGTCCTTGGCCATGCAAGCACCACGAAAATAAACACGCCTAGAATGCTGCTCCACCGCCCATTCAGCTGTGTACTTAAGAGCTTTTGTGTAAAATTAGTTTAGTGCAAACATTATATATTATGTAAACAGTTTCGGGATGCTATGTTCGCATATTATGTCACATCAAAGTAGAAACATTTTGGTGTAAGTATCACCAATCTTTAGAGATAAGCCAAGCTCATCTGTATGTGAAGTACCGTGCTGATTAGCGAATGACACTGCCATTGAGCATTAGTGAGCGGGCACTGCCTTCAGAAGACCACAGTCAAATAACAACTGCCTAGATGCTTGTTTCGTTTCTGCGTGTACCAGGAAGCTGATAGTACAACGTCGTGAGGCGAACAACTGTGCGATCTACCTTATGTGAGTGGTTACCGTAGACCATGATCGTTTGCAGTACAAGAAACATCGTTAGCGCGGTGTCGGCCCCGCTGGCCGACATAACTCTTGAGGAGCTCACTGGTAATCTCACTCAGTCAGGCGCACAACAACCCTCCAGGAATTTTATATTTATCTGCTGTGGAGGTACTTCCCTAGTAGATCTGCTTTTTATAAAATATAACTGTCATCTTCCTCTCTTTCGCCAAAACTTGGTTCACTGATCAGCACGATAGTTCAAATGCAGATGCGCAATGTCTTAACTTTCTTTCGTTACAGCCTCGTTTGTAAAGCGGAGCGAGTGACTCATTGACACTCCGAAACTCCTAACCCCTTAGCTTGCATAGGTTACGGTAGCTGCTTGACTTCATGACTAACTGCCAAGCGATTTGTCACATATCCAACTATTTTTGCAGTATCCATGTACGAGTAGTACAGCTACATGCACAATTAAGTACATGTCGGGCTAATTCCTTGACCTTAGTACGCTGTAGGTAAGAGTTGCAATCGTACTTGGAGTGTTGTGTGATGTAGTGTGATCTGCTCTTAGCTGCATAGACAATGGTCATTGGTGCGGTAAGACATAACGACTTGTTGATTTGTCTATGAATCTATATCTCCACGCTAAATTCCTAGTTGGGTAAGCAGTGGAAACCGATTGCCATAGAGGCTCTGTTCTTATACATCTTACTCTCTTCATAACTCTTTTTGCGCTCGCGGGTTCCCTGGGCTCCTGATGACACAAGATCAATTTGGTCTTGATAGGTGAGTCTAGGCCTTCCTTGGTTGCTATATATCATTCTAATCCGTTGTATATCTGTTTCATCATGCTTTCCCCTTGCAGTCTTTCTACATGAACGAACTAACGTAGCATGCCTTTAACTTTGAATACAATGTAAATTTGTAAACATTTTAATATTTTATAAGTGCTTATTTTGTTCAAATATAAGGTAAGGTAAATACACTTATGTCTATGATTGTACAATGCAATCCCGGAATGTAAATTGTTAAGATTAAATAAATCTTAATTTTAAAATCTTAGTAAGTACTTATTTTATTCCAACAAGGTAAGTTCACTTATATCTGTGATTGACGACAATCCGTAGGCTAAGCGGGCTAAATTTGCTTGGAGATTTCATACTTGGTCCAAAAGGAAATTGATAACTTTCAACTTTGCACTTAGAAAATTAACGTATTCATCTAAATAGAGTGGAAAAGCCTATTGACAAAGTAATTATGACTACAGTTAATGGTAGCAAATTGTTATGGTAACGATATCGAAATATAAACATAGTATGCCCGTTGATCTAAGTTACAAATATCAAGATGTAAGGATTTAAAACTTATTTAGTTTTTTAATAGGGGCACTGTGTACTTTGGAACTATTTTATTTACATCTCTTATAAATGGTAATTGAACCTAAAAACAAAATTTTAAAATTGAAATCTTCCCAATAACAAAGCTTTTGTTACATAAAGCATAGGTATGGCACAAAAGTCAGTGTTAAGCTTGACGTGCACTTACTTTGAAAACTGCCGAACTACCCCATGTATGATAATGGTAGGCAGGTGTGCAAACTTCCAATGCAGCAATGGCGATGTTTAACATTCGGTCCGACTGGCACTCATGAATGGTAGTTTAATAAAACAATGACACATTATTTATTCGTTATTTCATAAAAAAAAAATGTAAGGTTGAAACGAGACGAACTATGAAATATTCAGATTGTTCTCGTGACACATAGTATATATACCCAACCTTACATTCGCAGCGACATACTTATTTATTCAATATTTCATAAAATAATGTAATAAAGTTAAAACAAGATGAACAGTGAAATATTCAGACTGTCAGATCTCTAGATACATTGTGCCTATACACGTACAACCATAGTGACGGGAAATTCTATTGCGAAAACAATTTCAAAGTGTGACAAGACAACGTCCATTGACGTCGATATTTGCGTACGTTTATATACTTAGGGAAGAATTTTGTTCGGTTATCCATACATGTAAAAGTTTTTGTTTTCAAATATTTACAAAAGTTTAAAATCTTTGTAACTGACTTAATGGACTTATGACCCTAAAAAAAGATTCCGTGCCAAAAGATGCAAGTGCTGAGGAGGCCAAAGATTTACCTACCACGACCAAATTGATTGTGTTTTATCAGAAGATGATGGCAGGAACGCTAGGAACTGACGAATGAGCATAAAAAGGTCTATGAATGTTAAAGAAATGTGTGAGGTGTGTAGCTCGAGGTATGCGACGCTCGGTTCTCTGCCTAGCCCGCAAGGGACTGGCGAGGAGATATAGATACATAGACGGAGCTTAGTTATGGAAGCCGATGAATTTAATTAGATTATTTCAACTTCTGTCCCTAACTAACGAATATATCGTGTAACATATCCACAAAAAAAAATCGGCCAAGTGCGAGTCGGACTCGCACACCAAGGGTTCCGTACTATTATCTGTAAAAACGGCAAAAAAAAAATCACGTTTGTTGTATGGGAGCCCCCCTTAAATATTTGTTTTATTTTAATTTCATTATTTATTCTTAAAGTGAATATATAAATAAATATTATGTGAATATTTCAGGCGTCTGCCTGTTGCCGTTACCATGATCGAGCAAAAATTAGCAAAAAAATCACGTTTGTTGTATGGGAGCCTCCTTAAATATTTACTTTATTCTATTTTTTAGTATTTGTTGTTATAGCGGCAACAGAAACACATCATCTGTGAAAATTTCAACTGTCTAACTATCACGGTTCATGTGATACAGCCTGGTGACAGACGGACGGACGGACAGCGGAGCCTCAGTAATAGGGTTCCGTTTTACCCTTTGGGTACGGAACCCTAAAAACAGGTTACCTGTATTTTATTTGGGATCCCTTACTTTTTGAAGTCGTATTAAAAGACAATTATAGTGTATATTATCTGTATTTAATTAATGTATGCGCTACAATAGAATCAGACAAAGTCAAACACTTTTATGTAACGCTGTCGTCAAGTCTCACTGTTTCACAAATACCTAGAATGCGACTTATGATTCTACGAACGCAAGCCGTTTATACTTTAATTTATCTCAAATGAGAATGGCATGGAATATAAAGCACAAAAGAAATGTCGTTGACGTCAGTGCAGTAATTAGAAGCCGTTTCGTGTTGACGCTCCGTTGGGTACAGAGATCGTTACGGGCAATCCACTATACAACATACAAGTTTTAAAATGTTTTTCTTTACATTTAGTAATACGCATCCTTTTGTCTTACCAGGACATATCACGTTCCCGCTGACCTTGCGTAGAGGGTTCGTTGCGGGCACCCACTAAATTCATTAATAACAGAAACCGTTATTGTCTCCTTAAATCTTTCTAGGGCCCTCTAACTTGTTTCGTCGGCCCTTTTATGTTCAACGCTGGTTATCTATTTAAATTCCGCAGCTACAGCACCTCTGCTCCTTAATTTGCGGAAAATGAGAATCAAATTGAGGTACCTACAGTTTGTGGTTTATTTAGATTTTAATCAGATTTGTGACTAATGACGAAAGTGTTATAAATTCAATAACTATAAATTGTAGTCTGGCATACGCAGTAGATATATATTTTTTATACAACGGGAGGCATACAAGGATACGGCCCACCTGAGGTAAAGCAGTTACCGTAGCCTATCAACGCCTGCAATATATCAACTATTACTCGCGCGATGACTCCTCTGCTGATTACACAGCAACTCCACAGGAGTTTACCGGCGGTTTTATGTAAGGTGGAGGTACTTCACCAGACGGGCCGCTTTGATGCGCCCTACCTCTCTTAAAACATTCAGACCAAGACAACAGACATGTTCATGCACACAAATGTTTATCTTGTGTGGGAATCAAACCCACGAGCATTGGTGTGAAACTCACGTCATTCACGACTGAGCCAGCGAGCTTGTCGAGGTATAGGTGTATATGACATACTTAAGCGGAACATCTTAACTTGGTCTATCAAAACAAGAAACTCGTTTTAATTATTGATGAAAGTTTAATGCCACTAGTTGACGTACTACACACCAGAGCGCAGAGGGCAAGTCGTTTTATGAAGGCTCAATTTAACGACGAGTCTTGTCTTTCGTTTTAGACATACTGAAAGCCCAGAATATATTGCTATTCTAGAAGTTCGTTCATTTCTTGTCTTCCGTAAAGGTCGGGTAAATACACCATCGTTACGTTTATATGCTTATATATTTTTTTATTACACAAGTCTCATGGCAGACCGTTTATGGAGTACTATAGTTAGCTTTGGGGGGGAACACCTACCAGCTTGGCCTTTGTATTACGGTTTAGAGGCTGTGAGAATGATCCTTTAGTTTAAGTAAACACTTTGCCTCTCTTTGTGTGTTCTCACGATGCATTCATGCCAAGGTTTTCCTAAGAGTAAATAGCATGAGGTTCTTCAAAAATGGCGTGAAGTGTTTTTTGCAGTGTCAGTAAAATATGAGTACTGCTACGGTAACTGCTTACCATCAAGTATGCCGTACGGTTGTTTACCTCTTGAAAATGACACTTAATGCGGCTAGAAATGATCTGAATACTTCTTTGAGTCAATGTATTGCAACATTGCTTCCTATTGTTATTCCATATTCTTATTTTCGTTTCGTCCTTTTCGATTTCATTGTTATCTTCAGCCTGTCTTTACTGATTGATGAATATAGACCCTCATGCTTTCTACTCTATATCGGATCATTTGCATCCATCTCTGGTCGCATGTTTCAGGTCATTGATCCATCTAAAAGGACGCCAGGACGGCCAACGACTTGTCTCCTAGAAAGCCACGCCTTCATCCTTACCAACGACTTTACTTGTCCAATCTGTCATTAATGAAGTTTTCCAAATGCTGCTAAACTTAATCTGATGGACCATATCTTTGTTGATGCATCAGATTGAATTAATGAGCTCGTTGGTGAAATGGTTAGCAATGGCTAGTTTACCAGCAACGCTCGTGGGTTCGATTCCCGCACAAGGCAAATATTTGCGTGCATGAACATGTCTGTTTGTCTTGGTCGGGATGTTTTCTAAGTATTTTTGCAAAAATTAAGATATTTAGTATGTTTATCAGTTGTCTAGTAACCATAACACAAGCTTTGCTTAGTTTGGGACTAGATGGCGCTGTGTAATTTGTTCAATATAATATTTGTCTAACACAATATTTATAACTAAGATTGCCTAAGTTTTTTCTAGCCTACTTGAATAACTGCTTTCTCGATAGTAACCGATCATGGATGGCGAATTCTACATGACTTTTACTAGTCAATAATGATTCATAGGTTATGAAACTGTTTTGAAATAGTTTTTCATGGCATTGGGATCCTTAAGTACTTGAGATATTATGAACTCGTCATCAGTAAACCGAAAGTGTGAGATCTATTCGTATTCTCTAAGGGGATAAATGTCTATATCATATACATTCCCCTGTATTTTCTAGTCCATTGTCGTCCAGTGCAGTTGTGAACATATTCGGGGAGATTACGTCCCTCATTCATTTCCGATTTGATTCTTTATATATATATTTTTTTATGCTTAACGTTCTCGACGCTAAGCATTTCAATTTAAGAACCAATGATGTCCAACGAAATAAGTTTCTCATGGCCTCAGATAAACGCTCATTGCAGTGCAAATTTGATCCATCTGTAAGGCATACTGTCGAACCTATATGAATAGTTTGATCGTGATCGATGGAGTCGTTCTTTGGTATTACTGTCGATAGCGTAAAATAGTCAGGTTAACAGATTCGCCAGGTTGACTATAGATAATAATACTATCGATAGTTTCGCAACTATGCGTTAGACTGATGGACTGATGGATGTCCATCCATCAGTCCATCAGTCTAACATATGGCCAAAATGAACGTGTCCTATATAAATAACGTCAGAATTAAATGAAAATAATGTGCAAATTAGGTATAGGTATTGTAGAACAAACAAAACAGGGGATATTTGAACTATCCTAATGGCGTCCTAATATTCACGTTTGTCCTAATGGAACTGTTATACATGGTGCGGGTTTAACTAAATCCGAACCATGGTTCAAAGTTAGGCCTTATTCATATAATTATCAGCCCCTTCTTTAGAGTATTCATTTTTCAAGTGAGCGTGCCGATACAGAGTACTATTATCATAACCAGTCCTTTCGAAGGATCAATCGTGATTGATTTGACTGCTAATTTCGCTTACAGACGTATAACGGCTCGCAATTGTACGATTGCGACGATTCTGAACATTTCTCTGAAGTTTTCTCATTGATTAATCTCTCTTAATTTGGCAAAGTCTCGTCTTCCTTGCAAAACAATGACTAAGTATTACATAACGTTAGCTGATTATAAAATTATTGTTTCATATTAACTGCTATCGGGAAATTCCTTATCGAGAAATGATTACTGGAAATATTGAGTTGTCTTTCCAAGGTGTTTTATCGTGTCGTATCTGTAATGAGTCAGATGATAATGAACACAGTTAGTGTAAGACAAATAGTCGAAGTGTCGAAGTCAATTCATGTGCCATTTTAATATTTAAACCGTGATTTTATTATTATTTGGAGTTTCTTTATCAATTGAGCAATGGAAGACGAACAAAGTGTGATTAGGAATAGAATACGAGATCTTATTAATAAATATGATTCGCATTCCTCCGTGGATCGTGATGTCATCGAAATTGAACTATCGGACGATAATGCTGGTATGAATTGTATATTCCTTAATCTGTTATTGCAGGGATTACTAATCCATACTAATATTGTAAATGCGAAAAGTGTTTGCTCGTCCGTCGTTTTCGCCACTAAGAAGCAATATATCTATATGATTTATTATGCAGAGATAGTTGAGTGGCGAGAGGGCTTAGCAGACTTTTTTTTTTTAAATATCACATTCCTGACAAAGATTGGTTTGTCTACTTAGCTTACTTTTTAAGTTGAAGACGATTTAGTGAATTCAGTATTCTGAAATTTGAACATCGCTTTATATTAGTTACTAGCCTAAACCTAAATAGGTTTCGAAGTAAGTAAGGAATCCAAATACCTAAACCAATTAGAATTATTTTCGACGTACCGGCTGAATTTTTCGAACCCTGTGCGCTAAGTTGAAGACTAGTCCAGATAGGTAGGTTTAACTTCGAGAAAGAGGTTTCTTACGGCACAGAAATGTGGTCCCTTACTATATGCTTCATACGGAAGCTTCAAAGCTGTGCAGCGTGCTACGCAGAGAGCGATGCTCGGAGTTTCTCAGCGAGATTGATTCAATAATTAAAATGCTGGTAGAGTCTCATGTGTTCTACTAAGTGGAAATTGATTACTGCTAACCTAAATCAAAATTGGATTATGGAATACTAAAATTCCAATAATCTTTAGCTTGGCCGGTATGCCCCAGATATAGCACTAACGTAATATGTGCCTACAAACTTGAAATACTGCACATAAGCAGGGCGCTTATGTACAGAATTTCAAGTTTGTAGTCGTATTAGTTAAAGGCAACTGTGACAAGACTAATCTATTCTGTGACAATGCGTGTTCATTTATCATTCAGTCAACTCGCTCCTATTCCACTTGGAAATAAATAAAGACAGGTCGTGCAGTAAGTACATTGAGCCATTTAGTGTTCTAAGATATGTTATATTTGTAGATAACATTTTAGAAAGCAAAAGATAACAAACGAGGCTTCTTTCAACTGAAGCCGTTGACAACAAAATTTCGCAACGGCTCTCAATTGCAGATAGGCGGTGGCCAGTGTTTTCAAGAGTTTTATGTATATCATCATTGTCAAACCCTTTCTCATTCTAATTCAGTCCATTCTGGTTCCGCTCGAAAATCGCTTCTCGTAAATGACCTAGCTGATCCAACCTACAACGTAACTGGTCCAAGCTATAACGTAACTGGTCCAGCGTTTTATGTGCCCTCCGAGTACGAAGAAGCTTGAAACAAATAAACACATCCATAGACAGTCTGCGGTCGACACTGCTTAACTTCCATGCTCGATTAGACTGTCACTCGCAATGACGCCTTCGAGCCTCTACATAACCTAATTATGCTTTTAAATGGAGGGAATGTAAAAAAGAAACAAATGTGAAATTAACATATTAATTGATTGTTACTTTGATATCACTAGTATAGAACATTCATACCTATTCACATAGTCCGGCCATAAGTTCTGTTACAAATGAATATGCATTTATCAGGAACACCGTTCCTATATGAAATCTGTATGTTTGTCTGTGCGTGCGTGTCTGTCGCTTTTTTTCGAATATTCGACTTTTGACTTCAGATTTGGATTCAGCATAAAAAGTAGAATAGGAATGTTCAGGAACACCGTTCCTATCTCTTAAGGAGCATGGTCAAAATGGCCGACAAATTAAAAAAAAAAATATTTGAATTGTTATATAATTGACGAGCCAGGTGTTCCTCTGGTTTTTTTTATGAAGTAATGTAATAATCTTAATAAAACTTATATGTACATATTTATGGAAGTCTCAGCAAAAAAGAAAAAATAATAATTCTATTCGAAATGGCCTCCTTTGGCTTTGATACAGGCCTTTAATCTGTCTGGCCACGAATTTATGGGTTTACGTACTTGTTTCAATGGGAACTTTAGCCACTACTTTCTCCAGAGATTTTTTAAAAGACGATCTCGGCGTGTCGTTTCGAGCAGGCCATGTCCTCTAAAACTGACCATAATTTGTAGTCTAAGGGGTTCAGATCTAGGCTAGACGAGGGCCAGTCTTCAGCTCTTATAAAGTCCGGAACGTTTGTTTCGAGATAGGGCACTTCGTGCCTTGTGACCAAGTGCAAAGTCCTGCTGGAAAGTCCACGGTACATTTTTAAAGAGGGTATTCAGCTGAGAGGGTTCACAACACGATCCAAGACAGTCTCTTGATACATTTTGGCTGAAGTCTTCACTCCTTTTTCATAAAAATGAAGCTTTGTGACTCCCTGATAAGACACCCCTTACCAAACCATTACAGACGCAGGATGATGACCACGTTATACCTTTCCGACGACTTAGGCGGCTTCTTTAGAACTGTGTGCGTACAATTTGTCATTCTGTTTGTTGTAGTGCTCTTCAAACGCGAAATTTTTTTCATCATTAAAGAGGATATTTCTGTGCCTTTTACCTGCGTATCCGGACAGAAGGCGTTTTTATCGATCCACTCTCTTCAACTGTGGGGTTAGATTTAGGGCACGTCCTGTATATCGACGATAAGCGCCGAGCTTCAGGTCTTGTTTTATTTATTAAACGCGACAGGGTCCTAGCGGGAATCTTCATTTCTCGCGATGAGATTTTTTGTTCCCTAATGGGGTTCGGCGAATTCTGGCTTTAACAGCATTAACAGCCTTTGTAGTTCTAACAGCACGCGGTCGCCCCGATCTTGTATGATCTTCAACAGAGGAAGTGTTGGTATACCAGTCGATAGAACGATATACAAACATACGGCTAATACCAACCTTTTAAAGTGTCTTGAATATGACCGACGGCTCCATACCCTCTTTGTGCAAGGCAATCACTGCAATCCTATTTTCTTTAACACCCCATTCCATATTGTAATTTGTAAAAATAAACACGAAAAAAAATATAAAAAAAGGCGGGAAATCTAAAAAAGTTTTTAACATAATAAACGCGTTCAAAATTCAAAATAATTAAAGAGTTGAAAAAAACAAAAGTTTCTATGCAACAGTATTTATGGCCAGACTAGTTATAGACTTTTTTAATACAGTTGCTCAAAAAGTGGCGTATTGCAGGGACGTATAGCGTTCGGGATGTGGGCTATTACATACTCGAGCTTTTTCTTTACCTTTTCCGAACTCGTGCGTTCTCTTTCCCAGCTGTCAAAATAATGTCTATTAAAAAGAAAAAACCTACCACGAAGTTATTACAAAAAAAAATTCATGGAAGTTTTTATGATTCATGCCAATATTTCTAAAAAGAAGCTACTAATTTGTTTCAATATCAGATTTAATGATTTGATTGAATGAGTTAGGTTAGGTTTCATTTCATTTCATTAAATTTCATTTTCATTTCATATCAATAAAAAAATTCTACTGAAGACTTGGTTGTATGGGCATAGTTCCCTTTGCCTACCCAGAATGGGTGAAGAAAACAAAAGAAATCTCTGCTTATATTCTTTTACGGTTGGCGCCATTTTCCAAAAATGTTTCTTTGCGAGTTTAGTTGTTTGTTGCACAAAATGAGTAATTTCGACGATATTTTATTTGAATTAACACCACCGGAACTCAGTATAATTGCACAAAATGCTCCGGAGAACATTTTACCGGAAAAGTCAAAAAGTCGCTACATATCTACATACGACGAATTTATTGCGTGGAGAGAAGAGAAAAAAGCAAATAGTTTTTCAGAAAATGTTATGTTGGCATACTTCTCCGAACTCTCAGCAAAATTAAAACCTTCTACGTTCACCTCACCTTCGGCTGCGCCTCGGCTCGGGTAGACATTTGTCGGAACTCTTTGCAATGACAGGCTTTCCGCACTCGTAATGAAATATACTATTATATTTATTAATATTAATATAGTAATAGAATTTTTTCATATCTGTAGCGATTAAGCCTTTTTTCAACTGCCTTTAACTACGACAGTAGCCGCACATTAGTTTACACTTGGTGGCAGATTGTAAAACTAAACACTGTCGGTGAAAATCAAAATAAAAATGGAAATTACGACATTTTACTTATTTGCTATTCGAGTTAAATTGTTATTGGACTTAGCGTCTAGAGAAACCCTATTGTTCTCCAATATCTGAAATATAATATGTTAATGGGGAATAAATATAATATTCTTTAGTTTTTACACGACTTTAAAAATAAATTAAAGGGAGTTTAGTATTTTCAGGGTTCATGTATGCATGTTTGTAAGATTCATTCCACCATGACTTTCAGATGTGTAAGGTACCGTTAGAGTCCTTACGCTACCCCGGGTAACATAAGTTATGTGACTTCATAATAAAAATTATATGGCGGATTATATACTCAGTATGATGCATGCAGACTGAAGAATAAAAAGATTCATAACATATCAAAGTAAAAGGTGACCTAAAAAATATACAATGGATTTAATAATGTATCTAAAGCTACTTTTTAATTAATGTATGTATATCTTCACCACAAGTTCTTTGCGGGATAGGGAGAGACAAACGAGCGTCATTAGACGCGGTCCTTATACACCTGTCTCGCTTCTTTAACATTTATAGCACTTTTCTTGTAAGCTTGTTGGCTTGCTACGGCCTCTGTCATCTCCTGATAAAACCACGACCAATTTGGTCATGGTACCATGGACCTTCCCTACATCCTTCCACTTAAGCATTTTTGTATATCTGTTTCGTCATTTTTTCGTCCTGCATTAATTTTTAATTAATGAACTATTATGTAATCAATTAACTTAAACTTGATAACTTTAATAATAAATTAAATAAGTTAATTTAAACTTGATACTTAACTATTTTTGCATGAATACTGTATATTTTTTCTATATATAACACCGGCATACAAGCGTACGGCCCACCTGATGGAAAGTGGTTACTGTAGCCTATGAACGCTTGCAATACATTATTCAATTCTTTAATAATAATAATAACACTCAAAGCAGACTACAATTATTAGCAAATAGTGTATAACTTTATGGCATCGTTCTAAATTACAATCCAAAAAATGTATGCCTAATAGCTTCTAAACATAAATATTATTAATTTGCTAGAGATCGCCGATATTTATAAATTTCACTATCTCTATAAAATAGGTACTTATTGGAAATATTTATAATTAGAGTTAGTTACGTAACAAATTAAGAATAGAAATTCTTATTGAAATATGATTGTGCTTATTTGTCGACGGACCTGAGGAAGAGATTTAGATGGAAAATATCGATCTCTCTGTTGGCGGCTAGAAGTTCGTTGTATTGGCGACACATTCTATATATATATAGTACGACGTTATATAGTACGACGTATTATTCGTAACAAATTGGAAGGTAAAAATGTTAATATTTTGATTTCTGGATCTAAATCAGTTATTAAAGTATCACTCGCGCGATGCCACCTCTACTGCTAACACAGCAACTCCTTAGGAGCTGTTGACCTCACTCACATGCAACACACAACAATCCTCTAGGGGGTTGTTGGGCTTCTGCATGTGCCAAATAACAACCACCGCAGCCAAATAACAACCACCTAGAGGGTTGTTATTTGGCTGCGTTAATAAAGTTTTTATTAGTAATAAATAATCGTATCTTTTAATTTCTGAAAACATTGTCTTACACATTTACATTTAGTTTTCATTCTTTATGACGAGCTCGGTGGCGCAGCAATTTGTAATGCAACGTTCCAAGGACAAACATTTGTGTGCATGAACATGTCTGTGTTTGTCTTGGTCTGGATCTTTTTAAGAGAGGTAGGGCGCATCAATACAACTCGCCTGGTGAAGTACCTCCACCTCACAGAGAATCGCAGCGAAATAACAACCTAGAGGGTTGTTGTGTGCCTGCGTGTGGTGAGGTCACCAGTAAGCTCCGGAGTTGCTGTCAGGTTAGTAGCAGAGAACGCATCGCACGAGTGATACCTAATATATTATAAGCGTTCATAGACTACGGTAACCGTTTTACATTAGGTGTACCGTATGCTTGTGCGCCTCCCGACGTTGTATAAAAAAAACTTATTGCTGCAACAGTTACGAATTTCCTTACCAAATATACTACTAAATAATTTGCGTAATTAATAAACTCTCCGAAGTTTCCCAGCGCGAGCGACCTCATAAAGTGTTACGAATGTCGCATGTAATATATTTGATCACGTTACGTTCTGAATTTGTTCGTACCACGATTGATTACCCCATAGAAATGCTTCATGTGTATGGTATGACAAATAACGACCTTAATTGAACTCTGTTATGATTCTGTTTTATTCATACGCCTGTTAGAGCATAATTCTTACGAGAAATGGTCTCACGCTTATTTTTTTACGACAGTAGGCAAACAAGCATACAGCAAAGGTGTTCCGCAAAGTGTCCCGGTATATTGGTGCAAAATTTGTCAGAAAGGTATAAAATAATACCTATATGTAGGTGAGAGTTATGCGAACGAGGAGCTTTGTTGTGCAAGCAGCAGGACAGCCGGGACACTTAGTTGTCTTTTAGTAGTTCCGAGCTTTATAAACAAAAATAAATCATTGTTCGTCACTATTTTTTTATGTATTTTATTTATACAAGGTCGGAAGGCATACAAGCATACGGCCCACCTGATGTAAAGTGGTTACCGTAGCCTATGAACGCTTGTAATATATTAGGTATCATTCGCGCGATGCGTCCTCTGCTACTAACCTGACACCAACTCCTTAGGAGCTTACGGTGACCTCACTACACGCAGGCTCCCAACGACCCTCCAGGTTGTTATTTCGCTGCGATTCTCTGTGAGGTGGAGGTAGTTCACCAGGCGGGCTGTATTGATGCGCTCTACCTCTCTTAAAAAGATCCAGACCAAGACAAACACAGACATGTTCATGCACACAAATGTTTGTCCTGTGTGGGAATCGCAACCCGCAAGCGTTGGTGTCATAGTCTATCAAACTTCACAACTACGCCACCGTGCTCGTCAAAATTTTATATATAACGTCGGAGGCATTCAAACATACGGTAAAGCAATTACCGTAGCTTATGAATACTGCAACACTTTAAGTATCACATACTGTGGGAGTATGCTTTATCTGAAGTAATGATTCAAACACTTAGCTTATCCTGGACACAAGGTTAACACATAAGTACTACCTGAATTTATGGGAATAACATCTTTTTTTAGGATTCCGTACCCAAAGGGTAAAACGGAACCCTATTACTGAGGCTCCGCTGTCCGTCCGTCCGTCCGTCTGTCTGTCACCAGGCTGTATCTCACGAACCGTTATAGTTAGTTGAAATGTCCATAGATGATGTATTTCTGTTGCCGCTATAACAACAAATACTAAAAAATAGAATATAATAAATATTTAAGGGGGCTCCCATACAACAAACGTGATTTTTTTTGCTCATTT
The DNA here is from genome assembly GCA_947507595.1 of Pyralis farinalis. Lineage (NCBI taxonomy): Eukaryota > Metazoa > Arthropoda > Insecta > Lepidoptera > Pyralidae > Pyralis > Pyralis farinalis. The sequence continues at coordinate 26,825,517 of OX382259.1, forward strand.
TTGCTCGATATTGATAACGGCAACAGGTAGACACTTGAAATATTCACAGAATATTTAGTTATATATTCGCTTTAAGAATAAATAATTAAATTAAAATAAAACAAATATTTGAGCAGTCAGAATCCGTTATATACGTTTTCCCATACATTTCGCGGTCGTATACGACCACCCGGGTTTCGAAGGGTTAAGGGTCCTCCCATACAACAAACGTGATTTTTTTGCCGTTTTTATAGATAATGGTACGGAACCCTTCGATCGCGACTCATAGCCAATCATAAAGCCATCCAAATAAGGTCCACTGAATTTGTGAGTTATGTGGCAGGTAGAACTGGGCCGTCGACTTTTGTAATATACAATTTCAAAGGCCTGCCCTGTTATGACAAGTTCAGATTACTCAAAGAAAATGAAGAACATTAGATGGACTTTGATGTTATTTTGAACTTTTTTTATACAACGTCTACAAATAACGCATACAAATACGGTGAGCGGTTACCGTAGCATATGAACCCTTATAACACAATTACGTGTCACTCACGCGTGGCCACGTCTGCTGCTAACACAGCAACCCTTAGCAACTCACTAGTCACCTCTTTCACACGCAGGAACACAACAATCTTCCATGGAGTTATTTGGTTATGTTTTTCTGTGATGCACCCTAATTTTTTTTAAAAAGCTTTTTGTATACAATAATCGTCTGCGAAAGAGGGAGAGAAATATATTTTTATACAATGTCGGAAATCAAATAAGCATACTATCAACTCTTTGTAAAGTGGTTACCTCACCCTATGAATTATGAACTAGGTATGATATAGGTGGAGATACTTTTCCTGTCAGGCTGCTTTGATGAACTCTACCTCTTACATTTAAACCCTTGTAATGATGTGATTAAATTTAACATAATTTATGCGTTACAAAGGCCCTACGTGCGTTCCGGTGCACGTGATTTTACGAGGAAATGGTTTTACGTTTAATGACAATTGTATCTTTCTTTTATTTACCGATACTTATGATTAGTTTTAACCTATTAACAACGTTATGTGTTAAATCCATGTGTCAATGTCACAATGTCCCTTTCCCAAAAACTCTCTTGTTTCCAAAATATACCTTTCCGAAAATGTCCTTTTCCCAAAATTTCCCTTCACCAATTGTTTATCGTATAGTCCTATTGAAACTACAAAACCGCAAATATTAAACACAATGTGTTATTTTCTTTAAAATAGCCGTTTATGCAATTTTATACATTAACTAAAGCAGATTCCATGGTATGAACTTTTCGATATCTCATAAATTCATGAATGGTGTTGAACTCGTATAACGATACCGTGCTATGTATGTCTTTTTAAATGTCGGTCTCTCAGAGAGGAAATGTAATTGTTTATATTGGTATGTCAGCTAAATATTTGGCAGGTACTAAGCATCTGCTTTCGGCTTTCAGCGTCCCGGTTATCGCGGTAAAAAGTACTGTACGTCCTCGTCCAGATCCTAAAGTACTTATGTACTGAATTTCTTTACAATCCGTTCAGCTGTTTAATTCAGAAAAATAACAAAGACATGAGTATACCGGGACATATTCTGATTAGTTCTGTGGCGCAGTCGTTAGTAAAGTTACTTTGACACTAATGCTCGTGGGCTCGATTCACAGGGTGTATGAAGTTGTTTTGGACTGGGTCTTGTGACACCTTTAGGCCCGTTATATACTTGGCGCCGTAACGCGCCTGGCGGAATTCAGCCACGCGGGCCTCAATTATTACTTATTGATTACTAAAGATAGGTACGACGCGTCAAAGCTGCCCGTCTGGAAAAATACCTCCGCTTCACAGAAAATCGCAGCCAAATAGCAATATTCTTCTTTTCCTGCTTGTGAGAGAGGTAACTAATAAGTTGCTATATCAGCAGCAGAGATGGCACCTATGATGGCATATAGGCTACGGTAACCGCTGTACATCAGGTGGGCCGTATCCTTATATACCACCCGATGTTGTACAAAAAAAAGACATTTCTCTTGTGTTTATGTATTAGTGTGAGAAAGTTTTTTACAAGCAATACTACATACATAAAAAAGTCATAGTCAGAAATGACTAATATTAAACGGAATAGAATAATACGAGTATATAATATTATTTATTGCTCGGTGTGACACCCACGTATCGTTTTAACTCGTTTTCCATCTGTCCACGGAATCCGAAAGCAGTGTTATATTTTCCCCCGAATAGTATTTTTAGGGAACATTCTGCCGACTGAAAAGATCTTATAAATTACATCAGTCACAGGTTTTATACAATTTAGATATATAGCTATGAACACACGAGTATATTGGATTAGATTAGGGGGATGAGGACGGTAAGTGGTTCACCATCGTCTTCAAACTCGCCTGCCGTGGTGTATTATACCGATTGTAAACGAGACTTTAACGGAGGAGAGGTAGTGCAAAGTTATATATATTATATATAATATAATAATCAGACAGAACTTTCACATCAGGCGGGTTGTATACTTGTTTACCGCATGATGTAGTAAAAAAATACAATAACATCATGCCACGAAATAGATATTCACGATGTACGTAATAAAATAACTGCGTCGACCTTAGGTTATTTTCTGTGCCTATACATACAATCACCACTGTATTATTTAGGGTACCTGTATATCAAGATGAAGGTACGCTGGGTTAATGTTGCTAGTTTTAGCAGTTTGTTTTATGATAATCTCAAATTTACTGCAACTCCATATTATTGCCCTACATCATCTCCGATACAGGATGTTTGTAAGATAGTACCTATAGAAGAATATATTCTATATCTATACTAATATATATAAAGCGGAAGTGTTTGTTTGAATGCGCTGATCTCTGGAAATACCAGTCAGATCTGAAAATAATTTTTGCCTTATATGCCATAGCCTTCTTTAAGAAATGGGCTACCAAATGTACCCCATTTCTTGAAGAAAGCTATTCAATATCACGATACGAGTCAGTCAAGCTGAGGAAAAAGAAATACAGTAGAAGAAGTGGTTCCTACAGGATACTGGAGCACGCGGGGACGAAATCGAGGGGTGCAGCAGCTACTTGTAAGATGTGGAAGTTGTTGACGATTTAGTAGTCCATGCAGTGACGAAACAAATATAGAACGCGAAAGTGGAAAGATATAGGAGGAACGTCAAGATTCGCCTATCACGACTAAATTAATCATTGTCAATTCAGGAGCCTCGGGTAATAATGAGTATGCCTGAAATAGTTATGGATGTTAATCAAGCGATTGAGGTAGATATGTAAGTACCGGGTCATGTGGTGTTCAGTTCTCTCTGCCTACCCCGCAAGGGATTTTGCATAAAATGGGTCACTACAATTACAATTTTTGATGGGCTCGGTGGCAGTCGCGAATGATGCGACTTTGGCACCGACGCTCGGTTCGATGCCCACACAAGACAAACATGTGTGTGCACGAACGTGTCTGTTTGTCTTGGTCTGGATGTTTTAAGAGAGGTAGAGCCCATCCTGGGGAAGCACCTCTACCTCACAGAAAACCGCAGCCAAATTACAACTCACTAGAGTGTTGTTGTATTCCTGTGTGTGAATGAGGTCACCAGTAAGCTCCTAAGGAGTTGCTGTGTTAGCAGCAGACGAGGCATCGCGCGAGTGACACTTAATATATAACTAGCATTGATAGGCTACGGTAGTAGCCGCTTTACATCAGGTGGGCCGAATGCCTGTCTGACGTTGTATAAAAAAAAACTACTACATACATGATGAATTACCATCGAACCAAGGACGTAGTCGTTTATTCAATTTACTCTGTTTAAATAAACGAATCGTTTTCTAAAAAAAATTGCATCGAACTTTCAAACCTCCTGTATATGTTACATGATACTATGCCAAATATTCTAAGCTAATGTTTGTATGTTTACCTTGTCCAGGTAGTGAAGTAGAGCCCGCAGCAGCGAGCCAGAATCCGGCAGCGGAGCTCGAGTCTTTGATCGAGCGTTTGGAACGCGTGACATCGCGTTTGGAGCGGTTGCCGTTGCTACGTGCACGCACCCCCACACCGCCGCGCTCGCCCGCGCCCTCTCCGGCATCTCTCCCGACTTCCCCACCACAGTCGTTGCCGGAGTTTATACCATCAGACAACATGAGTATTAACGGATACCAGGATCTCGTGCAGGTCTGTAGATTTAATTTTCTATCATTTCTTTTTTGCTATCATTTCTCCGAAAACAGAAATATGCTTACAATATACTAAGGTCTACCAGCCACCTAAGGGGATATAAACATCTTGTAGTTACTATACTGCCGCCTATAGTCTATCATAGCCTGTAGAAAGCTCGTTCGCACCGAAGTATTTATACAAGTTGCTGCCCTTGCTTTATTCACTCATAGAAACAGATGGGTGCCCTTTTGAGTAAGGATAACATAAACAATGTTTCCGCGACTTGCTTTATTCCGTAGAAGAATTATATATGTACAGTATAATAAAATTATATGTACATATATTAATATACCCAAAAATACGCTTATGTCCTTACTCCAACTGATAATGGTTGTTTATCGGAAATTGGATAACTTCTTACAGAAGATAAATTCGAGTCCGACGGAGCGATGAAAAACGTCTTAAAAATATATTTGTTTCGTCCACAGCAAAGGGTATCAATGAACATCTATTAAACTTGCACAAGTGTATCGGCTGTAACGGGCAATACTTTGATTAACTAGATACTAGTATTTGCCCCAAGACTCGATATCAACAATCATTATTAAAATTTTGAGGACAACGTCATAATTTACACATTTCCAACGTTTTTTTTCAACATCTAACAATTTTTAATTAAATTGAAGCTCAGTTGTCAATAACTACTAAAAGAAAAGAAAAACAGAAGAGAAAAAAGTACTAAACTCTTTTGTTTTTGCCTATTTCTACTATATAGACACTTATAAATAGTACTTAATTGTTTCTATATAAAACGGCTTTATCTTAGGTAAAGACCTACTACAATGATTTTCCTTTTAATTTAAAAGTAAAAAACTTCTTGTTCCGGTAGATTAATTTAGCTTTTAAGATTATGTGGTCGAGTTGGAACTCCGGAACAAAAGGTCTTTCTATTCCTGAAAAATGAGCTTTCCGTAGGTTCGTAACCTTTTTACTTGTAAAATGTTTTATGGAAAATGTCGGAAGGTCTGGAATGTTTCACTAAAAAGGATTATCCTTTCGCCCCTCTGTGCGTTTGCTATTCAAACACTTCAGTCTTTACTGAAGTAAGTAACTGAATATCTTGTTACCAAATAAGTGTTTGTATGTCTTAATTAGGTAGATCTTTTGCACTCTAGAAATACACTTTCTTCTTGAATGTCGGTATCTGTACAGATTGATTTCTAAATTTTCAATAAAAATAAATAATTGTTTGCTAGCTAAACTAATATTATAATTTAATATACATAGTTAAATTTGTTTCCTTGGATGTTGCGACTTTTCTAACATTTGAATTGTCTAAAGCCTAATGCGGGTGTCGAAGTAAACATGAGCTTTATTTAACCTTTTACCGATTTTGTAAAAATCTATGGATATGGGCATAGAGCTACTATAATTTCTGTACTACATCATGCATTTGTATACTAATTTTAATTTAAAATATTAAATACTACATTTCATTCAAGTATTACGACTTTTATGTTTTTCAAAAAAGGCGTGAAGAGCATTTTACAGGTTCGGTATCGCACTGGTGGATCGTGGATAGCCCTGGTGTTGCAAGTATCCTTAGGCTACAGTTATTGCTTAGCATCAGGCAACACGTACGCTTGTAATGGTATAAAAACGTATACTGTGCAATCTTCATGTTAAGTTATTAGTAACTTTAAGCATTCAAGAAATCGAGCTGTTCGTTTGTCTGTGTCGTGTTTCACCATTAGGTACAGCTATTTACACAAAGTATTTATTACCTGTTATACTACCGTGGCTTAGCTTTATCCCATACTAGATGTTGCCCGCGGATTTGTTGCGCGGAATTCGCTTTTTCTAGTTTTACCTGGAACACCAAATATTTTCAGGATGAAAAGATGAAAGTAACCTAAAGTATGTATTAACGCTACCTCATACTAAATCTAATCAAAATTGCAGTGGGGCCCTCACATAAATAAACTGTCCAGTAAGCTCAGCTCTGCCGCATATGCCGTTAGGAGAATTAGACAATTGACGGATGTGGCTACCGCTCGCTTAGTCTATTTCAGCTACTTTCACAGCATTATGTCATATGGTATATTGTTGTGGGGAAGAGCGGCTGATATAGAAACTATTTTCATATTACAAAAACGAGCCATCCGCTCTATTTATAACATGGGCTCCAGGGAATCACTTAGAGAACTATTTAAAGAAATAAATGTCCTCACGGTTACCTCTCAGTATATTTATGAGAACATAATGTATGCTCGTAAAAATATAAATTCGTTTTCAAAATGTACTGAAAATCTTAGGAGCAGGAATAGATTGCGTATGCCAGTACATCGACTTGCTAAGACTAATAGATCTTTTGTGGTAAATTGTATTCGATTCTATAATAAATTACCTGAAACAGTTCTGTCCTTGCCTGACTATATGTTCAAAAGACACATCAAAAATACTCTATGTAAGAAGGGTTATTATAGAATCGATGAATATCTAACTGACGGAGATGTATGGAAATGATTCAGCACATGAATTAATATAACTTTAATTGTACCACTTGATATCACTATATGTACACTCATTATATTTATTGTAATATGTATAAGATGATTTGGAAAAAAAGACCTATATCGGCAAGTTTCTTTCGGCATTTCTTCTTCGCCAATGGTCATTTGAAATGCTGGTAGATTAAAAAAGAGAAAAACTTAAAAAAAAAAAAATGATAATATATAATATTGAAAATGTAAGACGTGTCTAAGTGCCCGTGAGGGTCTAAAGGCAAATAAAGAATTTTTATATTTTTAATCAAAATAATACTTCTGAATAATATTTCGTATAAAAATGTGCAAGTTACACTTATACAAGGAGGGTGGAACCCTCCGTATATAAGTGAAACTTGCACACACCACCGAGTATAAAAAATGCCGAAAAAAAATGATTTTACATTTTTATTATTTTCTGTTAACTTTTTTATTTTTATTGTTTGTTAACGGCCATAGTAATATATATTATTACTTCTCGCCAAGTTTCTTACAGGGTAGGCAGGGAGCGCTACATGACCCGGTTCACGCACGCCTCTTTCTAGGGTTCAATAATAATATATACTCTGGGAAAAATTCAAGACTCTTCCTTTTATAGGGTTCCGTTGGTACGATACTGTACTTTATACGGTACGGAACCTTATTACCGGCTATTTCGTATGACTTCCTGTGTGAAGGAAAATGAAAAAGTGTCAATCTCTGTTTGCATTTATATATTGCAATTCCCTAAAGAGACAGGTAGCTAATTACACCACTGTAGAACATTTTGTCTTTAAGACTGTAGGTCGCTTAAGTCATTATAGATATAATACAATAACATAAAGAGATAGTCAGGCAGTTAAGTGATGCTCAACTGTATAGCACCGTTGTTAACAAGCTGCTTGTATAAACAAGTTATCTCGTTACTTCGATTTTTCCTTAGTAATTACACCTCCTTAAATATATATTTTTCCTTTAATAATATTGCTCTTAAATAATTAATAGCTGCCTACGCGAACTCATAAAATTTTCATCTAAATATCACAGAATGCCAAAGTTGATAGACATTTAATTTCCTTTAATAGCGTTTTAATTTAATAAGAACTTAGTAAAACCGATATCACATCATTGTACAGGCTCTTGTATATATTATAACCGGAATAGAGAAGTGAGACAAATTGGCTTACTAATCTAGCCAAGTGCCACTGAATTAACAATGAACCAAAACCACTCCAACCGCATCAGCTCATTATAACTAACATATTCAGTTCATAATAAGTACATGATAAAACATTAGATGTGGAAAGTTAGATTAACTATACCTTAAAAACACAGTGTAATCAAAACCGTAAATCGGTTTGCTGCGCAAAATAACACACGCATATACTCTGTAATTTTGATAGCCCGGCCTAAGCTCTCACCCTTCGATACTATGCGATGATAGTTTGGGCCAAGAGCTTAGAACATACTCTTCTATTGTTACTACTATTAAAGGGTCATCCATTACCTGATTTCTCTCATTTATTCTCGTTCATCCGTTTTTGATAAGAAATATTCTCACCGCTACCACTGTTCTGTTTGTCTAGTACTATACTATGCTTTCGTAACTAATGATGTTATAAAATTGTTTCCCGTCAATAGATTAATATAATATACCAGCCGCTAAGTTCCACTATCGTACCACTCGCCACAAACTAAAATTTCACCCTCACCATCTTGATGAGGCAATCCATTACAGTACGCTTTTTGAGGCATTTTCTACCACGTACGGTAAATTGTGGAATCAACCACCCTCAGCGGTGTTCCCGAACAAATACGATATAGCTGGATGTCTTCAAGAAAATATGCCTATGTTTTCTTAAAAAGAGTGGCAACGGATCAGTGACCCTTTTTTTTTGCTGGTGTGGTTCTTACCATCGGGTGACCCATATGCTCGTTTGCCCCCTTCTGATATATATATATATATATATGTATTTACTAAATTTACAGAGTCTTGAATTATTTGTCTACGAGGTAGAGTATGTAGGTAGTAATTGAAAGCCTTGTCGTTCTTCAAATTCTATATTAGTTACAAATTAATAATACAACGACAACCATCCACGACAATAATAATCACAGCTTGCTCAAAGACAAATACCATAGACCACACCTTTTTTTTTTTTTTAGGAAGCACTCAGTGTTGACATCACAATATGATTTTACTACATAATGACAAATATTAAATTCTTAACAATATATAAAGTGGAAAAGTTTGTATGTTTGAGCGCGCTAATTTCTGTAACCACCAGAAGGATTTGAAATAATCTCTTTGCGTTTGATAGGCTAGTTGTTACATATATACATATCATCACGCCTGTTTTCCGTTGGGACAGGCAGAGACTATAGAACGCCAGGTACACCGATCCAAACATACCTCTTGCCGCTTCCACACTCATGAACCTCTTCTCGCATGCTCTTCGGTTTCGGGTGCTTTTGATTTGACCCTTTTTCAGCACATCTGCTATTTGATCCATATGTGTGCTCTGGTTCATATGTGGCCCCTGCCGATATCTCCACAAACTTTTGCTCGATATACTTCAATTATATTATAATTATAGCCAATTCTTCAGGAAGGTAATATGCTATTAAAGTTCACAATACGACCATTGGAAGCCGTGGAAAGGAAAGAAAGTAAGAAAAAGCTTTTCTTGTGAAACTACAAGTCGGTTTGTAATTTACAATGAGGATAAAGTAATAATAGGACGGTATCCTTATAATCCAGTCTATAGAATTTATTTAAAACATACTTTTCTTATTACGAGTATATTCATGAGTTAGTACTCTACTGGCATCTATAAGCATTGGTACTTGTAATTAGGAAATGTTTACCTCGCTCGCGTCCGAAATAAAATACTTATGTATTTCTAATATTTCGGTTAAGAAAAATTAGTAGTATGAAATTATTTTTGACGAGCTTGGTGATGCAGTCATGACTGACGCGACTTAGACGTCAACGCTCGTGGGTTCGATTCCCGCACAGGACAAACATTTGTGTGTATGAACATTTCTGTTTGTCTTGATCTGGATCTTTACCTCCTGGAAGTAACCTACACCTCACAAAAAACCGTATCAAAATAAGAACTAGCTAGAGGGTTGTTATGTCTCTACGTGTGAGTGGGGTCACAGTTGAGCTTCTAAGGAAACGCTGTCTTAGCAGCCGAGGAGCCATTGCGCGAGTGATCCTCGATATATGCAAGCGTTCATAGGCTGCGGTAACCCTTCCCTCAGAAGGCACACAAGCATACGACCCAACTGATGGGTCGTATGCTTGTGTGCCTTCCGAGGTTAAAAAAATATGACGTAACAAGTTGACCCTCAATAGAATAAGGCAATTAAATGATGATAATCATTGGTCATGGTAAAAGCAAGAGTTATAAAGACAATTGTGTACAGAAGAAACTTTTCAAGTGTGCTTCATGCCTTGAAGCACACTTGAATAATGTGTGAACATAGTTTCTGGTAACTAAATTCAAAAGCCTACAGCTAAACTCAAATTTGAAAGTATGGATTTTCATTTAAACAATGTTTGTTTCCGAACTATTTGCAGGAGTCTTATTAGGAATAGGCAAGAACAATTGAAATAATCGTATTTCACAATGATAGTGTCGCAAAACGTGGTATCGTCCAAGTTGGAAGTAGTTTGTAAAAAAGTCAAGTTGCGGGTCTAAGTTGTCTAGTAGTTGTAGTGTCTGGTTGTAAGTAATCTTTAGAACAGAAGCCAACCTCATCTATACGACAACGTCCTGCCTTTTAAGACTAGGATACAGCCTAAGAACGCCAACCTCATCGAGGCGCATGCTGCTTATTAGCTTAGACGAATCTATAGTTTACTGTATTACATGGACATGAGACCTAGGAACCGGCAAATGTACTTGATTAGAGCTATGAACTTTAAAGAAGCGAGTAAGGTCTGTACGGACTGCGCCTTATGGCGCTCCTACCCCTCAAGGTACCTGGCGTGAAGTCTATACCTAGTCTGGCTATAAATACTCGTACATAGAAACTTTTCTTTTTTTCAACTCTTTAATTGTTTTGTATTTGGAACGCGTTTGTTATGTTAAAATCTTCTTTTGATTTCCGGCCTTTTTACATATTTTTTTCGTATTTATTTTCAAATTACAATATGCAATGGGGTGTTAAAGAAAATAGGATTGCAGTGATTGCCTTGCACATAGTGGGTATGGAGCCGTCGGTTATATTTAAGACACTTTAAAAGCTTGGTATCAGCCGTATGTTCGTATATCTTACTATCGACCGGTATACCAACACTTCCTCTGTTGAAGGCCATAAAAGATCGAGGCGACCGCGTGCTGTTAGATCTACAAGGGCTGTTAATGCTGTTAAGCCAGAATTCGCTGAAACCCCATTAGGAAACAAAAAATCTCATCGCGAGAAATGAAGATTCCCGCTAGGACTCTGTCGCGTTAATAAATAAAACAAGACCTCGGTGTTTATCGTCGATATACAGGACGTACCCTAAATCAATCCCTATAGTTGAAGAGAGTTGATAGATCAAAGCGCGTTCTGTACGCAGGTAAAAGGAGTATGTTCTTTACTGACTAAAACATTTTCGCGATTGAGGCACTACGACGAACAAAATGACAAAGTGTATGCAAACAGTTCTAAAAAATCCGCCCAAGTAATCGGAAAGGTACAACGTGGTCATAATCCTGCTTTTGTAATGGTTTGGTAGGGGATGTCTTATCAAGGAGCCACAAAGCTTCATTTTTGTGAAAAAGGAGTGAAGTCTGCAGTCAAAGTGTATCAAGAGACTGTCTTGGATCGTGTTGTGAAACCTCTCAGCAATACATTTAAAAAAAATGTACTGTGGACTCTAGCAGGACCGCACCTGGTTACAAGGCACGAACTACCCAAGCCTGACTCGAAACCAACGTTCCGGACTTTATAAGAGCTGAAGACTGGCCGTAGTCTAGCTCAGATCCGAACCCCTTAGACTACAAATTATGGTCAGTTTTAGAGGACTTGGCCTGCTCGAAACGACACACCGACAATGTGTCTCTTAAGAAATCTCTGGAGCAAGCAGTGCTTTAATTTCTTACGGAAACAGTGCGTGAATCCAAAGATTCGTGGCCAGCCAGATCCTGGCCTGTATCAAAGCCTAATGTGATCATTTCGAACTGAATCATTTGTTTATTTTTGGCTGAGACTTCCATAAATATGTACATATAAGTTTTAAGATTACATTACTTCATAAAAAAATAAATGCATATTCATTTGTAACAGACAGATGAGTCAACTTCACTCGGATGATTGTTTGCAATGTAATATTTTATTATTTAGGCTTATTTCCCCCCCATAAGTAGGTGCTATATTAATTAACATTGATTGAACGACTATTTCTCCTGATACAGGGTCCCCTGCGCACGTACCTGGAACTGTCCCAGCAGATCGGCGGGGATGTTGCTACACACGCCAATCTAGTCAAAGCTGCCTTCCAGTGAGTTTTATTCGCCTTTATAATATCTAGATATAACAGTCGACCACATCAATCTTATTTTTTTTAATTTTATTATACACGGGCGCCATACATGCATACGGTCCGTGTGGTATAACAGTTACCATAGTCTATGAACGCTTGCAATACATTATGTATTACACGCATGATGTCACGACTGCTGCTACTAACCTCTTAAGGATTTAATGGTGTCCTCACTCACATGTAGGAACACAACAACCCTCCAGAGAGTTACCATTTGGCTGCGGGTTTCTGTAAAGTGAAGGAACTTTTTCAGAGGGTCTGCTTTGATACACCCTACCTCTCTTAAAAACACCCAGACCAATTCAAAAGGACATACACATGCACACAAATGTTTGTCTTAGTATCGAGCGTTGGTGTCAAAGTAGTATAACTAAACTACCCACTGCGCGACCAAGCTCGTCAAAGGTCTTTCTTCTTTTCTAAAATAAGTCTTATACGTAAATAAACTCACCCATATTTATCGCAACGACCGCGTTGGCGTGTTAATTTCCGTTGTATGGTTTGTTCTGCGATTGTTCTGTTACATTATTAGAACAATGTTTCCTGCGAGGCCTATTACAGATCGTTGCTATACTGTATTAGTAACGTATCGCAAGATAACGTGCTGTGACGTTCTAAATATATTTAATAATGTAAGAAACTTTATCACACATGAGTAGACGAATCACAAACAGAGATTTCGTGAAAGAAATCCTTATGTTCCCAACAAATATATTAATCAAAATATATTTACGTGATGGTGTGTAGTCCTTGACCTATTTTTATATCCGTGGAAAAACAACAGTAAGACCGAAGTTAGAAAAATATGTACATTATTCTGTCTATACTCTCGGACATGCAGCTCTTTTGCTTTGTTAAAGGAACATTCTGAGAATGGGACTCTTTTTGCAGTTACTGCGTACTCTGTGACTGCCGTGTGTGAAGGTTTTAATACTCGTAATAAACAATATCTGTTATTTTATATAACACCGATTTTTAAAGCAATGCTTTCTAACAGGGCACAGCTCCGCTACATCGAGCAAGCGACGACCCGCAGTAAGCCGTCGCAATCTGAAGAGATGCAGTTGCTATCACCCACCAGCGAACAGATATCAGCTATTCAACAGTATCGAGAGAAGAACCGCGCTTCACAATACTTTAATCATCTCTCCGCTATATCGGAGAGCATTCCTGCGCTGGGCTGGGTGGCGGTGTCTCCTACACCTGCTCCATATGTGAAAGAGATGAACGATGCCGGACAGTTCTATACGAACCGCGTGCTGAAGGAGTGGAAGGAAAAGGATAAGAGACACGCAGACTGGTGCCGTGCGTGGGTGCAGCTCTTGTCAGAACTGCAGGCATACGTGAAGCAGTATCACACGACTGGACTTGTGTGGTCCGGTAAGTAACGTCACAATTTATGAAATAATTGAATATATTCCACCTCAGTCATGTTTAGTAATTACTATTTCTGATATTTGTCAATATGACAACTGAGTACTGACTAAAATTTACCAAAAATCTTTTATATAATCCCTTATAATGTAACTGTTTCGCCTAATCAGTCTGTATGCAGTCGTTAGAAATGCCAATAGAAATCGACGCACACATACAAAACTGATTAACTGATATTTGTTTTTTTACGGAAACGTTAATTAATTAATCGCCAGCCTGTAAAGCATCACAAATCTTTGACATACTGTGAGAAAAACAACTCTTGCATTTGATTGCTCTTGCATTGATGAAGTTATGGTGTGTGAATAGCAGTCACAATAACAGCTCACTATCATTTTTTAGACGTCACAATGACCAAGGTGATGACCTTGGTCATTGTGACGTCTAAAAAATGATTAAAGCCATGGAATATAATCTACGCTATTCACACTAATATTATAAACGCGATAGTAGCTCTCGTCTGTGCGCCTATTTGTCATTTTTCGTTGATAAATCTCTAAATTGTAATGAAATTTTGGATGGAGGGAGTTTGACAACTGGAGACAGGTTACTTGTTGTTGTAATAAAGTGAACCTACTGATTCGGCGCAGCTATGTGTTGGTATCGGTTCTTAAGGCTATATTTTAATCACAAAGAAAACCGTAGACCTTATTATTAAAAATCTGAAGCTGCACTATTATGCAGCAGCTGTGAAATTGCGCATGTTATATGACATTCCGTTTTCTGATGGGCTACCCTGCTTAACTGACGTTGCAGTATCTCTATAGTAAATTACTTGATCTGTAGTAATTACTCTACAATTATTAAGTGTGTAGAAAAAAAAAGGATGTAGGAGGCCAAGAAGGCTAAGACTTACGTACCATAACCAAATTGATTGTGTTTTATCAGAAGGTGATGTCAGGAGCCATAAGAATCATGTGGCGCTCGGTTCACTAAGCCTACCCCACAAGGGATTTGGCGTGTAGTTATAGATAGACAGATTACCTAAGAGTGTACCATTGACAGAAGTTTATTTCCAGATTTTCTAACGCTGATCTTAAGAAACTTTTACGTGTGAGACCTTTGTACCTCTTCAGAATATTAATTAGAAAATTTCTGAAGAGGCGTAACCACGACCCGGGATTAACGTATTTACATTTGTAGTCGGCTCTGCTCATGAGCGGGTGACGTAGTATGGTACCTTGCATAGCACCAATAATAGATAATACCATTAAACTTTTTTAAGCATACGGCCCACCTGTAAGTCTATTACTGTAGCCTATGAACGCTTGCTATATATTAAGTATCACTCGCGCGGCATCACGCTTAATGTGTGATACCTCTGCTCTGCTAACACTGCAATTTAGGAGCTCACTGGAGACCTCACTCACACGCAGGAACACAACAATCCTCCAGGGAGTTGTTATTTGGCTGCGGTTTTCTGTGATGTGGAGATACTTCCCCAGATAAGTTGCTTTGATATGCCCTACATCTCTTAAACTGCACACAGATAAACTCTGTGCATCTCGACGTATGTTGACATTGTCAACCTTTTAACTGAAAATCGGCGAATCTAACTTTCAAGCATCTGATGTCCTGCAGCAGTGTACTAACGTCGACGTATTCCAGGATGATTAGTGGCAGCTCATGTAAATCTTTCGCTACGAAAGAAGACACGTCGTCAGGATCTTATAGCATCTCGGCAGTTTTGCCGAGCGTCTTGAACAACAACATCTTGAGAGGAAGAGATTTACATTAAAAATTTGTTTTGTTGTTTGTATTACGGAGAAACGCCCCCTTTTCAATGTCAAATACGTTAACGTCAGCAATCAAGTCCAAAAACTTGTGATCGTTTTTACTGACTTTATAGATGGCATTTATCAAAAGTTATAGGGTATTTGAAGGGCTGACCCAGAATATGAAAATATATATCATCACGCCTGTCTCCCATTGAGGTAGGCAGAGACTATAGAAGAATATGAAAATTTGCCAATGAATGTAATGGCCTCTCCGATTGGATCAGTATACGAGTACGTAATTATGTATTAGCGTGGGGAATATACAAGAGTGACCCATTACGAGCAAAGCCCAATAAAAACAAGCTCGGTCTGTGAATACTTTATAATTCCATTACCCGCGTGTCACCTGTACAAGGCCATTGTAACTCAAAGTCAACAGACAGAATGAAATTGACCAGTCGCCAATGGGCGTGTGATGTGTTGGTTTAGGAAACTGAAAGTGTAGATTTATAATTAAAATTATCTCATAGGTAGCGTTTTGGTAAATTAGCTCAGCCTGTATCTGCATAATATTGTACGAGAGAAAATTGAGATGAGAATTTGACCATATATTTTAAATTGCTATATTGAGCTGATATACATTCTGTGTACTAAGTATCGGGAATTTGTCAATAAAACAAAAAATACAAATTATTCATCTAAATTTATTTTATCGCCTTCAAAGTAGGCCCCATCGCTTGCAATACAACATCTCCACCGCTTCACCCAGTCTTCCATACATTTTTCATAGGCTATTTGCGGTATGGCCTTTAGCTCATTCAGCGAATTTTCTTTTATGGCTTCTATCGACTCAAAACGTTTTCCTCGAAGTGGTAATTTTAACTTGGGAAATAAAAAAAAGTCAGACGGAGCCATATCAGGTGAATACGGTGCTTGGTCGAGAACTTTTGTTGAATTTTTCGCTAAAAACTCTTTCACTATAATGGCTGTGTGTGATGGTGCATTATCATGGTGCAGCATCCATGAGTTGTGTTGCCACAAATCTGGACGTTTTCGGCGGATACTCTCACGCAAACGCTTCATGACGCCTAAATAATATTCTTTATTCACTGTTTCTCCCTCTGGAAGGAATTCGGAGTGAACCACACCACGGTAGTCAAAAAAAACTGTCAGCATCACCTTGATTTTGGAGCGACTTTGCCGCGGTTTTTTGGGTTTCGGCTCGTTTTCGAGACGCCATTCTGAAGACTGTTGGCTTGTTTGCATGTCGTACTCATAAACCCATGTCTCGACGCCAGTTATTATACGTTTCATAAAGGTCGGATCCGTAGAAGCTCGGGAAACCATGTCTTCAGCGACATGCTTTCGCTGCGCTTTTTGAACAAAATTGAGCTCTTTTGGAACTAGTCGAGCGGCGACGCGTTTCATGCCTAAAATGTCAATGAGAATGTTGTGGACGGACTTAAAAGATATGTTCACCTCACTAGCCAACTCTCTCAGACTCATACGTCGATTTTCGAGCACTAGCTTCTTGATTCTGTCGATGTTTTCTCTGGTCGTAGCGGTTGAAGGTCTACCAGAACGAGGCAAGTCTACTACTACTTCTCGGCCTTCTTTAAAAGCCTTATACCATTCATAAGCCCTTGTTTTCGATATACACGATTCGCCGTAGGTATTTCGCAACATTTTTAGTGATTCACCACATGAAATATCATTTGAAACACAAAATTTAAGGCACACTCTTTGTTCAACAATATTTTCCATTGTAAAAATCGCCGAGGACTCAAAACTATGACCAACAAAAAGTGTAGTTTAAAACAAATTAAATGACAGATCCCGCTCAAATTTTGCGCGCTAAATCAGTACAGTGCTACCAACATGCAGTAAAAAAATTAGAACGACCTCTTTTACGCGGGTCTTTTTATTGACATATTCCCGATACTTTTTACACAGAGTAGTAGATACAAGAGCAGTGATAGGCCCAGTACATAAAGAACTGGCCTATTGACCAACTGGTCGTCGGTTTGAAACCTGGTAGATTTATTTATATATTTGTAATTATCACTTGCTCTGAGGTGAAGGAAAACATCGTGAGGAAACCCGCTCGTTCAAGAAAATCGTCATTTCATTTGAACTATTAATACGCATGTTTCGACTCGCACTCGATAGCTTATACCACTTATTACTTATACTTCTACATCACTACATATTATAAAACAAAGTCCTCCGCCGCGTCTGTCTGTCTGTCTGATCGCGATAAACTCAAAAACCGATTTTCATGCTGTTTCCACCAATGGATAGAGTGGTTCTCGTGGAAGGTTTTAGTATATAATTTGTTAAGTTTTTGTATACATTAACGATATTTGTTGGAGGTATCGGAAAAAAATAGGCCATCTGGGAGCTTTTAACGCAAACGCTGCCTAAAGCCTTTGAGATATAACAAAATATTGTATGGTGTCCGCGATGGCATATGTCTATATGTTAAAGATAACTACTAAAGATACTACCTATATCCATTAAAGATACTAGCTATATCCATTTTGTTGCTTAAAAAAATTATAAAGCGGTAATGTAAAAGCTATTTGATTTTTTGTTTGTTACGATTTAACTCAGAAAGTACTCAAACAATTTTACCGAAAGTTACATCTCCTCGGAGTAACATAGGCTATTTTATATTTTCTGTCAAGAACCCGTGCGAAGCCGGGGCGGGTTGCTAGTGAGGTGATAACCAAGCTTCTATCCTATTCTGTGAGTTACTTTACAGTGTATAAAGTATATGGGTTTTGGGGGGTTTTTTTACACTACGCGCATAGTATTCTATGAGATTGGTTGGCAGAGTTCTCTTTGATAGTCTTCTTAATTTTGGCGATATGTCCTTTCCTAATCCGTGGTCCGCTACCAAAGACTAAGAATTTGGCATATTGATTTTGACATGGAGCGACTGCCATCAGACCTTCACAACCCAAAGGGAAAACCAGACCTTAGGGTCATACATCTTTGGATATATAATTTCATAGACGTGCGGGTCCCTTACGATGTTTTTCTTCACCGCTGAATAAGTGACAGTTCTAAACATGTGTACATAAATCCAAAAATACGAATTTAGTGGAACATGCCGGGATTCGAACCGGGTACTAGTTGGTCAATAAGTCGGTTCTTTATCCACTGGGCCATCACTGCTGCATATTTAGTAACCTTTGATAGTAACAAACTGGCCCGATGGCAAACAGTTGCAGACTGTGAAATGTAACCTATGAACCCCTAGTTTAGGAGCATTAACTAACGTTTTTAAACAATCCCGCTTTATACCTAAACTGCAAAATATAACTCATTTGGGAGGCCATTCACCAACCTTAAAGTAAGCGAAAGAAAATCCCAAACAATAGAAAGGCATTTTGCATTATTTCTGCGTTTTTAATTTTTACATTTTCTATGGCAGCGTAGCCATGCGAAATGTAGGGGGAATAATGAAATTCATTGTTATTTAACGATTGAAGGCAGTCGTAACAGTGGGTAACTAGGACTGTGGAATGAGATTTTTGTTTTGGGAATTTTGTTTCCTTTGGATTCCGTACTACATCAATAGATAAAAACTAACACGTTGTCGTCCGTCCTTAAGTACATAAATCATGAATCAAAACCTATTATTAAATTTGGCAATCTTAAAAGAGGAGGCACATGTATACTGAATATATAGAAATTCCCGTTTTATTGTTACATGTCATATACATAAGAAAAAATTTAATACGCATATTTCTAGAGCGGATTGCTCTAGAAATATGCATATTCTCGTACTCACCCGCAAAAAAATACCTGTGGATGTTATTCAGATTGTCTGGATTTTTCCCAGAATCTTGAAATTTGTCATGAAACTAAATATTATAAATCAAGATTCAAGATCAAGTTCCAGTACTTGGTCGTTAAAGTGTAATGTTATATTCTATGACACTAACAAAAATTTACACTTTTAATATAAATATTTCGCAAATGCATTACCATATCGAAAAATGATCTTCCCAAACCCTCTATGTTATTAAAAAATCTATCTAACGACTCCCCACACCATGGTGGGAGCGAATAAAAAAAACTTCATCCCCACCTTACCGGTTATAGGAGGCACCACCAAAATATATTTTTTTAAAGATTTTATTCTACCACTTTGTCAGCATAGTTACTATGTATAAACATGCCAAACTACAGCTTTAGTGTCAAGCGTAAGAGCTAGACCGCGCACAGACGGACGGATAGACAGACGGACATAGCGAAACTATAAGGGTTCCTTGCTTACTACGGAATGCGATATTCTCAAGGGATAGCTAGATAGGATAGATAAATAAAGAGAAACCGTAAACTGTCATACAAAAAATACATAATAATAACATTACAAGCGTCTTCTTTCATGGTGGTTTATTTAAAAGTTGCTTCATCAAATAGAAGATCAAATCTCAAAAGAAATGAAAGAATCTTATTCTTACACTACACTTATTTCGTATTTTCGGATTTATGTACATATTCGTTATTATCACTTACTCTGCGGTAAAGGAAAACATAGTGAGCAAACCCGTAACGTCCAAGCAATTATAATATTTCTAAAGACCGTGTGACCTTACCTAAAATATCTGGTTTACGATCTGGGTTGTGGAAGTCTGACGGCAGTCGTTCTATGTAAAAACAATATTTTCGTGAAATCCTTAGGACTAGCTAGCCGACTCCGTCAATCTTAACAGATTAGGAAATGGGATAATGCTAAGAAGAAAAATTTATCCCAAACAAATTCATGAATTAAACAAAATGTTTCCTTTTCCACGTTTTATAATAATATTCGTTTGATTTATAATTATTATACATGTAATAGGATAGAATGTGCTATTAAAAAAAAGCTGTGTGTAGGTCATCAGCTTCTTACCACGGTCCATTTTCGTTTCTTATTTAATCGTTTCCTTGTACTTTATGGGGTACTTTCATAAATTAGTTGCCGTCTGAAGTTAGTAAGAATGCAAATCGCAATTTTCCAATACTTGTGTATTTTTATTTATTTAGTGTGCATCAACAACAAACCGCAGATAAAGTTGGATCATAAATAGAGATAAGCTCGTCTTTGTAATCTAGTTTTATTGCTTAATCATATCTAAGACCTTGGAAACTGTAAAAATACAATGAACTCCAGAGAACAACTGCAAATAGTATACACCGAAGAGTGTGACGGTATTATTTAGGTTTACTTATTTTATCCCTTTAATCAAGTGATATGCACATTTTTCAAAGATTTAGGGGATTAAATTACGCATTAATTCCGACAAAGAACCTCAATCAACCCCTTTTAGCGAACCCTTCTGGTGTCGGTCGAATGGCCATTGGATTATAAGACCATCTTATTTATATGCCCCACGGTTAATGTGCTTACTCGTTTGACATCCCTGGATATACGTTTTATATACACATAGTACATTTTATAACATATTCAACAAAGAGAAAGCGTTGCTGCGTAAAATTATTATACCATAGACATTGTAAATGTACATCTTTACTATTCAGTTCGTTCTCGTTATTTGAGATACTACAAGAACTTCTGGATACAGGTTTCTTAATATTGATTGGTTATGATAGATTTTATTAGTGTACCTGGGCGACCGGTATTTTTATGTATAGATAAATTTAAGAACAAAGCCATGTCTAAATGCAAAATTTAATCTAAATTTTTAGAGCCCTTTTTGAGATAACATGAATTATATTTATATTAGGTATATAAATATATTTCGTGTTATCTCAAAAAGGGCTGTAAAAATTTAGATTAAATTTTGTATGTTGATTAAAGTATATACAATTAAGTATATAAAATAAAGTATAAACAAAAAAACCACCCCCGAAGTTGCAACTATAATTGAGTAGGTGGTTGTATCAACACAATTTCAAAATTATGAACTAGGGAAACGCATATTAATTTATACATTACTAACTGACCCGGCAAACGTTGTTCTGCCATATAAATTATTTCTTATTAATCAGGAACACTGTTCCTATATGAATTCAATATGTTTGTCTGTCGCTTTTTTTCGAATATTCGAATTTTGACTTCAGATTCGGATTCAGCATAAAAAGGTAGAATAGGAATGTTCAGGAATACCGTTACTATAAAGAACACTGTCAAAATGGTCGACAAATAAAAAAAGAAATTGAATTGTTATACATAATTGACGAGTCAGGTGTTCCTCTGGCAATGCAAGCTTGCGCATTCTCAACTGGTTTACATTGCGTTATTTGGCGTGACGTGATTCGGTGCATAGACAGTGGAAGGATCATTAATGATGCTAAACTCACACACGGTATTGACCCCTTGAGTTTTAATTTTTCAACACAAATCGGCAAATTCATACTTTAACCCCTAATATTATGACAGTAACTCGTCTCATAAGTAGTGTACTTTTTATATACTGTTTGACCTATTTTCATAGCTACCAAATATACATAAAAACATCATAAAAATCGGTCGAGCCGTTTCGGAGGAGTGCGACCACAAACACCGCGACACGAGATATTTATATATAATATTATCTGATATTAATAAAATGTCTACGAAGTTTATCTACTTGTCCGTTTAACATCAAACTTCTGAAACTCGTGTACCTAAATTCAATTATGTATGTCACCCCCTTAAACTTTTGACCTCGAACGACAAAATTAAACAGATTTCATCCCTCTATTATAATATCGCCTCCCGAATAAATTTGGGGTGTAAGTAGCTCATCAATATGTACTAAACATGAAAAATGGAAGGTCAATCTTGACAAATATCTTTTTATTATTCATCGTCGGGAGGCTTAGAAGCAAACCCATCGGATATAAAGTGTTTACCGTAGCCTATGATCGCTTGCAATACAGGAGCTATCGCTCGCGCGTTGCCACTACTGCTGCTGACACAATAACTTCTCAGGAGTTTAGTGGTAACCCCACTCACTCGCAGGAATACAATAACCTTCCAGAGAGTTGTGATTAAGCTTCGGTTGTCTATGAGGCTGCCGTATATCCACAAACGGCATGGAGGAAATAACCTATGGAGAGCCAATGAGACCTATATTATGTTGTAACTTAATTCACCGATACGGGTCTGGAGGACAAAGTAGAACGTGTGACACGTATTGGCTAGTTCGCGGATCAACATCGAGGCACTTGTAGGTTTATTGGTTAAAATATTCACCCATTGGTCAGTAGGTTCGAATCGCTGAGATATTTAGGCACTAAAACACTGAGTTTTTGTGACCGCGGAGTGCCTTCTTGTGAGAAAGAGAGAAATACGAATTAGAATTTTCATAGGCATCAGAGTGATTATCAGGTTCCTTTTCTATCTTGCGCAATCGATGCTTGGGAATTTCGTCCACCATTCTTTGATGTGCACTGCCTCCCTTAAAAGCAGTCAAACCAAGACTAACAGACATATTTATGCACACAAATGTTAGTGTAGGAATAAACTATGTATTTTTTTATTTTTAGAGTTTATGAATGACCTGTCCTACATAGTGCAGAAAATGGCGGATATAGTAGTACTACTTGTATGATACCTCTTTAAATTTTAATATGGCTCACCGATACGAAAATATTGTCAGTGTAAATAGTTTTCTGTCTGCCATTCTAAACTGGTTCACTTGCAATAATTCTTTGTTAAACTCAACTCAAATTAAATGTATCAAATTTAATCTTCCAAATGTAAGTTCAGCCAATACAGAATAAGTCATTGACAATAAATAATAAATTGGAATTCGTTAAAAATACTGTACTTCTTAGAATTTAACAATAGCTTCATCGGACAATTGACTAACGTGGGCACTGCGCGCCTCGTCTATTTTAGCAATTTTCTCAGCATTATGTCGTAATGAAAGGCATTCGCTCTAATTACAACATGGGCGCCATGGAATCTCAGGGAACCGTTCAAAGAAATAAATATTCTTACTGTTATCTCTTAGTATACCTATTTATAAAATCATAATGTATGCTCGTGTAGAAAGTCATTTTCAAAATTCAATAAGTATAAAGAATAATTTGCGTATTCTGTACAAATCAAAAGGGGCGTCAAAAAAATTTTCTGAAAATATTTATAAAGTTGACAAATCTAAATGTTTAATTTTACTAGTTTAAATTATTCATACTGTACCGCTATGCTGACATAAATTAATTTTAATGTCAATTGACGTTTGTGAAAAGACCGGCATTTCCTCTTCGCCTATGATCATTTCCTAATATGTATTCACTAACTAAAGAAAGATAATATGCAGGCATTGTACAGTAATAGTTAAGTTTACTTCATCGTATAATATGATTTTCGAATCGTACATCTCTCTATTTAATGTATTTTTTTTTTCAATATTAAGTATCTGTTTCTGCTATAGCATGTTGCTGCTAGGAATCTCGATTATATTTTCTTCGACATTACATTATTAACTGTTGTAAAACTGACATATTCAGCCCGAAAGTACCTATGTTCGTTGTTGGTACCATTATGTTCCGCACAATTACTTCATAAGTGTCACGATATATAATTTTATTTAGCTACGAAATCGTGTAATTTAACATCATTCTTGTATGTTGTGTCAGGTAAAGGAGCCGGCGCGCCGCCCCCGCCGCCGCCGGGCGGTATGCCGCCGCCGCCGCCGATGCTGCCTGAGGTGGACTTTTCCTCATTGTCCCTCGACGACCGCAGCGCACTCTTCGCTGAAATTAATCAAGGCGAGGGCATCACCAGCAGTGAGTAGATACATGGATTCATAGAATTAAAAAAATCATACCACATTGAGGTTTTTGGTCTTAAACATTCGTCTGGAGAAGTACCTTCACCTTCTAGAATATCTTAGCCAAATAATTTGATCAAGGTCACCGGCTGTTCACCTGCAGGACTTGTAGGGTTCCCGAACCCGGGGAAAAAATCTTCACCGTGGGAGGCTAAATCGCTAACCTATAAAGCCTCTCTCGTGGTAGTTTAAACTCAGCAACCCTTAAAAATAACAAGGAAAAGAAATAAGTTATTACAACCCCTATAAATGTGGATTTTAGCAACACGAGGGGTCTACACTCTAACACCTACGCTGTCCACCAATACCTTGTGACTCAAGGCTCGGCCGACCAGATTTTCCTTTACACATACTCGTATGTTCTCCTTTTAGCTTATCAAGGGTCTTTATTAAAAGCACAAACTAGAGTATCTTTTTTGTGTCGTGCGGGCGGGATATGCGTGTTCATCCGGGAGCATATTTGCTGTCGTAGCAAATATAAGCGTACATTCCAATGGAAACATCAAATGGACTTATTGCAAGTCTTCGTAATAATGCGATATATTTTAGCAAAGGATTTTTGTTTTGTGCTTGTGGAGAAAAAGTTTAATATTCGTAACATTTTCTTTAAATAAACCCAATGCCGGTGAAGGGGCAAACGTTAATCGACTGGAAGTAATTTGCATTATTATTTTACTCTTGCGTTCTTATTATAATATCAATTTTCTAGAAAAATAAGAGTTTTGTCTTTATGCTGACTAAATATTATTTACATTATTACCACTTCAAGTAATCTACTTCAAACTAACAACTTGTAGAAACTCGCCCTAACAACTCATTAGTTCAAAGAAGTTGTGTGGTTTTGGTATTTTATTAATATCAATGAACATATGTAACTCTCTCTGTATTAAGTAAATAATGAGGGTACAGCATACTAGATTCTTTTAAAACGCATTGAAATCTATATGACATAGAGGGGTGTTGTGTTCGTGCGTGTGAGTGAGGTCACCAGTAAGCTCCCAAAGAGTTGGTGTGCAAGCAGCAGAGGAGGCATCGCGCGAGTGATACTTAATATATCGCAAGCGTTAATAGGCTACGGTACCCGCTTTACTACATCAGGTGGGCCGTATGCTTGTATGCCTCCCGACGTAGTATAAACAATCTTGTTTTTCAAAGACAAATTTAAGTTAAAAAAAGTTATTGTACTTATTAATAAAATTTATTTATTAAAAACTTTACCTTATTTCTTGAAAGTATGTAAGAGAGACATTGAGGATTGTAGAGAGACACCGCGTCCGCGCCGTTTACAATAAGGGGCTGAACTACATAAACTATTCATATGCACAATATATACACTAGGTATATGTTTCCAACGTATACTGGATATACGACTGTAATACATAACAATTAATGTTCAGTTGTAAGTGATGGATTGACGTTCGATACTCATAAATCTTCCTCATCTCATCTTAGTTTAATGCTGCTCGAGGTTATCGCAGACGAGTCGCACGCCGCCGACGACATTTTTTCACACGGCTGGATATCACGTGTCATCAAGATCGGATAAAGATGTTGAACATCGAGGGTCGCGGGTTCGATTTCTGTATCAATATTTCTGTGGCCTGCATATGTTTTTTCTGATTCTGGATGTACCATTTGCTTGGTGTTCTTGGAATAGAAAATCCTAAATTTTATTGTTATTAATTGGGTGATTACGACTAGTCTAGAATGTTGTATAGATGAATTAATTATGTGCAATATTTTAAAAATGATCATATGAATTGTATTGTATACCACATTTGATATATCGTATGCCACGTTTGCCCATTACGCCTATTGTTACAACATATTTATCGTACATAGAAAACACTCAGACCTAAACAAACAGTTGAGTTAATTCACAAGAAACGGCTCCAAACTATATAAATACATTACTAAGCTCTGTTACTCTAGTAATAGGGGTGAAACGGTGCTTCAAATTGACTCAGAAAGTTATGAAGCCCTTGAAAAACATTTTTGGTCTCCTAAAGATCAGAAGTACCACCATTACCGTAACACCGGTGTTAACGATCCAATTATAATTATACTTTCACGAGTGATTCTTTATTGTAAACATTCTATGGAATTTTAGTGACGATTAGGCGTTTTATTGAAGTCGATGCATCCACGAGTACATGCAAATTTACTGACGTGGACATCAATGAAAACATTTCGCTTTGCCTGGAGCTCGGAACCCTATTCGTTGCCTTAAGGGAAACTGAAACCCTACTAATCATGCTCAGCGATGTTACGAGTTTCAAGCTCGACTTTGAAGCTTACTAATGTACAAGCTCGACATTTGGTTTTTCATATAAGATATTCAATTAAATCGAAAGTTCAATTAGAAATTTAAATAATATTCGTGGGTCATCAGTGGTCTCGTACATGTTGAGTAGAGTATAAATATATCTTTTTCTTCAAAATTAACAATTGGATGACTGTCAAAATTTCAGAACATTTTAGTTATGGGATCCATCTCAAAAGACTGAACAAGTTTTATTATTTTGAATTATTAACATTTGGTCGCACTATATGGATTTTAAGACTTATTTCACCGGGTGTAGAATATCCCGGGTCACAAATGTTATGCCTTTATTATGGATTTATATCCATTTTACAGATTCTCCGTTGTTTCTTCGTAATAAGCGTTTGAGTAGAATTGCGCGGCCATAATATTCTATGCTTTTGATGCAGGTCTTCGCAAGGTGACATCGGACATGCAGACGCACAAGAACCCTCAGCTGCGGCAGGGCCCGGCGCCTTTCAAAGCTCCATCTGCGAGTCGGCCTGCTGGCGCTTGCAAGCCCATACCGCAGCCCGGCGCCGGCACGCTGCCTGACAAGCCGCCCGTCTTCATGCGCGACGGCAAGAAGTGGCTCATTGTACGTATGCACGTGACTATGTTAAAGGGACTCTAAATAATCGGAGATACTAGATCGCCACGTACGTAAATACTATTACCTCGTAACTTTAACAAAATAATTTAAAATTGTTTTTTCTGTAAATTTTCAGAAAATAGAATCACAAATGATGTTCATACATTTATTAATGTATTTATATACCTAGTTAAAATGAAATAATCTATTTTATAATTATCGATATAAATATAATATGTGGTGGACCATGTCTCCAAAAAAGATAGTGCACAATGATATTTCATTAGGAGCAGCCCGACTCGAAACCTTCTCCTCACAGCGAAATACCAATTCCCTGGACTGTTCTTGTTTGAATGATGACATCAGGAAGGTCCTCAGCTGCTCAACTTTTAGTTACGATTCACATCGATGTTTTTGTCATCCAAAAAGCTAAATAAAAGAACTACAGTTTTTCTACAGTATACGTAGAAGAAGGTTGGAATTAAAGTCGTGTAGCCACGGGCCGCCCGCGCTGTATACTTAGGTCACGGCAGGCAAATTATAATTTTATTCACTAATTAATTCACACAGAGTGACTTTTA
Organism: Pyralis farinalis; assembly: GCA_947507595.1. Classification (NCBI taxonomy): domain Eukaryota; kingdom Metazoa; phylum Arthropoda; class Insecta; order Lepidoptera; family Pyralidae; genus Pyralis; species Pyralis farinalis. The sequence goes on from OX382259.1 coordinate 26,853,130, forward strand.
TGAAGTTGTTTTAAAATGCTCAGCGATGAAATTGCTACTAATTATAATTAATAACGGTGCCCTTAGAAAGTTTTTCTTTTAAGGGTTATACTTTGTAATAAAAGTACTTTGTAATAAAATAATAAATTTCGATTGCCTCTGGTGTTTAAGTACATAACGGGAAATTGAATTGACTTCTGTTATGGATCTAAGGAGCGTAAGTGCCTCACAATCATCCGTGCGGCAGCTAAAATCTACTTAACGTGCATGAGGTTCTGTCAAAAGGAAAGCCTTCCTGACCAGATTGTTGAATTTCCGATATGTTGCAAGTACTTTGTTACATATTTAAAGTATTTCGGAGGAAAATATAAAATCCAGTAATTTTGAAGCAAATAGTACTTCCTGTACCTAATAAACATTTGGAAAGACGGCGCCAGCCTGTTGAATTCTTAAAAGATATTTTAAGGTTATAATAAATATATATTTAATTATTTTAGGTACGGTTAGCTATTTGTGACAATCAGTTGGTTCATGGAGAAAACATGAATTGAACATTTTGAGAATTCAACAGATTGCAAATTCAACATCTTAGGAATTCAACGCTATAGACCGAGGTGTACGGCGTAGCGGTATTAAAAAAGTAACCCCACCCCACTGTTAAAGTAACTCTGATCTGAAAACTAGATCACCGCTGTATAACTCACATGGAGTTATTGTGTGTGCGAGCGAGCACAATAACATTTTAGAGCATTTGTAGTGGGAGTGGCAGAGCGCAAGCGAGATAACGCTCCTCTTATTGCAAGCGTTAGTTAGTAATTGTTTTGTTAGTATTTGACGCAAATTTTTTAAATATCCTTATGCCCTACATTCTCCGTCAACCTTTTAACAAGGAAACCACATGCAGGCGACAAAAGAGACAGTGCTCAAGACAGTCCACTGTGCCAGACAAAGAGTCCCAAAAATTAATTAAAGAATCCCAAATTTATTGAGTGTTCAAATATTATATGCTACAATGTATCAAAGTAAAAAAAGCCGACAAAGTTACATTGATTTGTTTCATATATGAAGATTTAAGGTGGCATAAATCAAAAACTTAACACGGCAATATAATTTTCACCATAAATAAAACTTCCACCATTTAATATGCCAATTATATTCTATGCAGGAGTACCAGAAGGGGAACTCGAACTTGGTGGTGGAAAACGCAGATATGAACAACGTGGTATACATGTTCCGCTGCCGGGACTCCGCGCTCACCGTGCGCGGCAAAATTAATGGCGTCGTCCTCGACTCGTGCACGAAGTGCGCCGTGGTCTTCGACAACCTCGTCTCCAGCGTAGAGTTCGTCAACTGCCAGTCAGTGCAGATGCAGGTAAACTTTACTTCAAACTCTTCTCCTCAGCTTCTACCGTTTCCTATTTCATTAGGAGCGGCGGGATCTCTCGTCTAAGCGTAAGTAATGGGGATACTGATTTTGACATTGTATGATTGCCTCAAACTTCCACGATCCAGAGAAAAAACCAGCCCTTAGATTAGGTCACGCTCGAAATATATTTTTTTTAGATTTGCGATCTTACGAAGCTGTCTACTTCGAGTAAGTGACAGTTACAAATGTGTGCTTAACTACGTCTAACTTTTGCTTTAAACTACAGTTTCATTTCGTCATAACTGAACAATAACGAGTATAAATGGCTCACTATAATAAGCCAACGTTAAAATCAATTTTTTTTGTCACCTTGCTTAATTAACAAACGAGACGGGCAAAAGAGAGGTAGGACACATTAAAGCACCCCGACAGGAAAATACCTCCACTCTACAGAAGGCCGCAACCAAATAAGAACACCCTGGAGGATTGCTATGTAGATTGACGTGGGATTAAGCTCATGTTAGTTGCTGTTTTAGCAACGGGGTGCCAACGTGTCAGTGACATTTGCAAGCGTTCATAGTTTCCGGCAACCATCTTACATTGGGTGGGCTATATGTTTGTGTATATGCTTGTTTAAAAATTATATAAAAATACACCAATAACAAAATGTACTTTAGTGTGTAATAAATAAGGTTGTGTAGTTACGAAGAGTAGATTGATCCATATTGTTTTTTGTCCGAATTTGTTTTTACTTGCGCGACCAAAGTGCTATCCCAGTTAACTTAATGTACTGTGACTACCATACGTTACGCTACTAAATCAAACTGTGTTATCTCATCGTAAAACTTGGAGCAATAGAAGTAACAACATTATAAAGAATGAAAAAAGTAAATTTTTATAGTATTTTTTTTTCGTTTACGTCTATATTTTATGTTGTAATACTAGTTTCAAAGATGATTGTAAACCTTCTAGACAGTAATTTATTAAGGCACTCGGCTATTAGACCCCGCTCGCGCGAGCTCCTAATATTATTTACTTTTTGCTTGATGTTCTAATATTATTTTACAACACAATTTATCGTATAGGAATTTAACAGGATACAATTTATTGTATAAAACAGAAGGCACCATAATATTCAGTTAACCTCACTCGAATATTTGAATATGAATTGAGTGTTCAAATATTACATGGTCTACAATGTATTAATTTAATTTTTTACAAAATCCAGACATGTGCTCTCATTGTCTGTATCGTTTTTGATCTCTTCGATAGCGACTTGGCTTTTAGTTTCTTCCAATAAAGTGGACAGCTTGTCAGCGATGCTCGGAACATCGTTCTGTTGATGATGAAACGGGTACTTGTGGTCGCCGTATTCCTGAGAGTCATAGTACTCTCTGGATACAGCAGTTTCGGGGACGTCCTAAAAGAATTATAACATTAAATATAGTATATATTTTGGGATTATATTTATTGTATGTTTTTTTATACGCCTTAAGCATATGTACAGTTTGACTGAAGAAATACAGCAACATACACACGCTTGTAGAACAAGGAGTGCTGTTGGCACGTTGCTACTATCACAACTTATGCAGCAACTGTTTAAACTTTCCAGGTGGCCTCGTTCACTTTCAGAAATTCAGCAATGTACTAGGGCAGACCGCGGGCAAATAAGGTCTGCGCGATCATTTCAATTTGCTATTAATTTATTACATGCGAATGTCCTACCAGTAATTAAATGTTTCTTAATTAAATTACAGATTATTAACCAAAATGTAATTCAATGCTTGTTGGAAATGAAAAATTTATCCCTGGGCAAAAAAGTACTTGGGCTAATTACTGACTGAAGTTTTCTAACCGCCAATGTGAACTACGGAGCATTCGCAGTTCACGTTATCTATAACTTCACGGCAAATCCCTTGCGGGGTAGGCAGAGAGAACCGAGCGCCACGTTACTCGATGCTTAGGAGGATCCGGAGGTTTTCATCTGTACAATATCTACATATGGCTTACAGTAAAAATGAACTTGAAAGGAACTGAATATTATAACGTGTTTTAGCGTATAGGTACATTTTATCATACTTAGAAACTATCTAAGATATAATAAATTGTTCGTGAGTGACGGGTACCCTCGCAAAGCTTTAAAGCGAAAAAGGTCGCTATGCCTGCGGCGGCTCATTTCAAATTCCATGTGTAGGGCTGAACTAGGCTGGCGCGAATATATTTCGTAAGGGTAAAAAATAAATAAACTAGTAACAGTCAACAGCTAAAAATTCTACTCTCTAGCACGAAAAGCCAGAGTTTGTGGTCAAAAAAAAAACTAAAATCAATTATTACTATGAACGTGGGATAATGTAATTCAAATTTCGAATACAAATTATTGGAAATAATCGATGCTGTAAAAATTATTGGAATAGATGGATGAATGGATGATTAGAGATAATTTTGATAACTATGCGAAAAGTGATAGGGTTCATAATGTAATGTTATAAAATCATAACAATTTTTGACATTTTTAATATTTATAATACATTTTTTTATATTTAAAAAACTATAATATTTTCTTAAGTACTTAATGTAGTGAAATTTCCGAATCCAACTTCTCTAAAGAAAAAATATCTAATGTTGGTACAGCGTACGAAGCTTACGCAGAAATATTTTATTTATTATGCAATTTGTTTCTTACCTTATATTTTTTCTCGGTGTTTTATTATTCGACCGAGAACTAATAATTTTAGCGGGGCTATTCACATAGCCTCGGAAAGCCATATTCGAAACGGATGCGAAAAGTTTTTCTTAGATTCCATACATTTTGACAGATTACTTTCGATTCCGCTCCGAACATGGCTTTCCGAGGCAATTTGAATACACCGACTTTATATCCCGTGTATATCCCCTGTGCTCAGTAGTCTATATTAGAATAACTCGATTCAAAATCGACACTCACGAAAGAAAAAAACGTGTTGCACTCCGCGAGTGCCGTCAGAAGTGAAAACTTGAACATTATCGTTGTGCATTTTTGAATATTTTGGAATGGTTAAGGAATAATTTTGCATGAATTGCTTTATTTATCTGTATAAAAGTAATGACTTTGTTCAATTTCCATATTTATATACACGAATTTTACAAGTACATATACAGACGGTCGAGCCATCAGCAGTCACCATCCGTGGATACGCGTAGCAGGCTGTAGTACAAACACACAAGCACACTCGCGCAAGCGCCCTGCGCCGCTTAAACCAAACAGCGATGTTGATAAACTACGTTGAACGAAACCCGTAAACGCCAACAATTTCATGGCACTTACGTTTTGGTTGCGAGAAAATAATGTCCTATGAACGATCTAACGCTTCATGTTTTAATTGTTTAATTAGAGGGGACTAATGTTTTAGCGCTGCAGCGAACTTAAGTTCTAATGTCACCAAAATCTTACGGTCAGGGTCACGTGTCCTGACGCGAGTTTAGCATTTTTTACTCATCCTACAAAGTGCACAACGCCGCTAAAGAAGTTTTCACTTCAAAAATTGAGGTCGTGCTCCTCAAATGCTCCACTCCCTCAGATTTCTTTTTTCTGTTATGGTGGGGCATAGCATGACTTCTTATTCTAAATATCCGTCTAGTAAAGCACCTCCACTTTACAGAAGACCACAGCTAAATACTCCAGAAGGATTATTACGTTCCTGTGCGTGAGTAAGGTCGCCATAACTGAGGAGCTGTTGTGCGGACGGCGGGAGGACTGCCCAATCTTGAAGACGGGGGCCTATTGGTATTATGGGTACATGTGGATTATGGCAACCACACCCGGATTTACGCGTGCCTTTAGAGCGGTGATACAGACACACCTCGTTTATTCGAGCACCTGCAAATGGCGACAGACAGAATTATCGAACAATATCCCTCCGCGGAGTTATTACACACATCAAAAGTGTCTAGGGATCAAGCATTTTTATGCGGATTTCTTGAGATTGAGATGTGGCTTTGTAATAAATTTATGATTTTATAAATTTATATGGATCCTTTTTGGTGCATTTCATAATTTGAAACAGGAACTGTCAATCAAATTCGAGTAAAAGATGAAAATCAGCTGTCAATATTTTCCCTATAAAAACATACAACGCATTGAAGACATTATTAGTGCTACTGTTTCCCTACTACTGATTAAAACCAACGTTATTATGGAGCGGCGACGTCATTTAAGCAGGGAAGAAATGCTCAGAGCCGTGGGAATGATAGAAGCTGGTTCCCGGCAACGTACTGTGGCTTTAGCTCTGAATACAAGTCAGAGTGTTATCAGTCGACTTTGGACACGTTACCGAAGCACTGGTACCGTGGCTGAGCGCCATGGAGGACGGTATCGCTGCACCACACGGAGACAAGACCGATACATTCAAATCACAACTCGAAGAGCTCCAACAATAACCGCCATGATGTTAGCCGTGACGCTTCATCACTCTTCAGGGAACTTAATTAGCGACCAAACAGTCAGAAACTGCTTGCATGAAGTGAACCTTCATTCCCGAAGACCGCTAAGGTTACCACCTATAGCAATGCACAATCGTAGGATTCGATATCAATGGGCTCTTGAACACAGAAATTGGGCAGAAGAACAATGGCGTTTCGTGTGCTTTTCTGATGAGTCTCGTTTTGGTATGAGACCGGATACAAGACGTATACGACACTGGAGAACCCCTGGACGCCAACAGCGATTAAAATCCTGCCAGGAAGTCCATCCTTATAGTGGTGGAACCATCATGGTATGGGCGGGTATTTGGATCGGCGGAAGAACTGAGTTGATTTGGATCAGAGGCAACCTCAACGCTCAAATTTATGCTGAGACGATTGTATCAGACGTCATCGTTCCTCTACAAGTGCAAATCGGTCCCTTATTTCAGTTAATGCATGATAATGCACGACCGCACACCGCAAGAGTTGTAAGACAGACTCTCGCCGCAGCTAACATCAATGTCATGCTCTGGCCTGCTCAGTCGCCAGACTTGAACCCGATTGAGCATGCATGGGATATGCTACAGAGAAGAGCTCTGCCGAATATGGAGGGTATCCAGTTGCAAGAAGACCTTTTTTTGTTGTTGCAACGAACATGGGCGGCCATTCCACAGCGTGATTTGGATGAACTCATTTTGAGTATGCCAAACCGATGTTCTTGTGTTGTTAGTGTTCGCGGTAGAAACACGGATTATTAATTGTTTAAGTTACCCAATAAAATTTTAAAGAAAACTGTTATTTCAGTCTTTTTTTCGAACTTTAATGTTAGTGGTTCAAATGTCAAAAATCCCTTTATTATGAAAATGGCAAATTTCTTTATTAATGCAAAGGTGACTTGGTTTATCGTTACTGTAGAGAAACGAAAACACTTTATTTGATGAATCCTTGAAGAAAATTTTAATTAATATCAATCAGGAGAAAAGTTATTGCAAAAATATATGTTGATCCCTAGACACTTTTGATGTGTGTATATAGAGTGATTTTGAGAGACTTTAATGCCCACCATGTCGAGTGGCTTGGCTGTCGGTGCACTAACTACGCGGGTAGATCTGCTCATGAATTTTCTCTGGCCTACGGTTTCTCTCAACTGGTTCATTCTTCTACAAGAATACCAGATATAGAGGACCATACAAACTCTACTGGACCTTCTGCTGCCCACACATCCGGATGAGTACACCTCAGTGGATGCGCCGCTTGGCTCGTTGGATCATTGTCTCATCCGGACCCAAGTACCCTGCGCCAGACGTGGCTCACCTCGGCCTGTCTGATATCGTCGTGTATGGCACTATAGGTCTGACTGGGATGGATTTCGTGAGTTCTACGAATCGTACCTGTGGAGGCAGGTGTGATTCGAATCAGATGACATTGATTCTTGTGCAAACTACTGCGGGAGTCAAAAAGCGACCGTCGCTTAATCGGCATTGTAGAGAAGCCAATCTTCTTAAGCACGCTGCTGACAACGCTTGGAACACGGCTTGTGCTAATGGGGATCCTAATGTCTCTGTTTCGAAGCGCAAACTAAATGCTGCTTTGAGGTCCAGTAAAAGGGTAATTGCTAGAGCAAATTTCGATTTTGTCGGCAGAGTTGGCGAGCGGCTTGCGAGCTTTCCCTCTGGCAGCCGTGCTTTCTGGTCGCTCGCTAAACCTTGCCGAGGGAAATATCTGTCAATCGTCCATGCCACCACTGCGAAAATCGGATGTCAGTTTGGCTCATAGCGCCAAAGAGAAAGCCAATTTACTCAGTAAACAATTTGCCTCTAACTCTAATATGAATGACGGGGGAGCTGTGCAACCTACTATCCCGTGGTGCGGTAGCTCAATGCCAAAATCTCTATTACCCAGCGAGATATCCGGCGGGCATTATTCTCTCGACATTCATAAGTCGAGTGGACCAGACGATATACAGGCAGTGGTGCTGAAGCAGTGTGCTCCTGAGTTATGTTCTGTGCTAACGCGTCTTTTCGTGCTTTCCTACTGCACTGGGCAAGTCCCGTCGTCTTAGAAGACCGCCAATGTGCACCCGGTGCCCAGAAAGGGCGATAGATCAGACCCATCGAATCACTTGCCTATCGCTATAACCTCCCTTCTCTCTCAGGTGACGGAGTGTGTGATGAACACACTATTCGTGTTGTTCTAACGAAGTTTTCTTCCGAGAACTTTCAAGTTGTGGAATGAACTGCCAGCCGAGGTTTTCCCAAGTTACTACAACCATGGAGTTCTTCAAGAAAGGTGTGAAGAGGTTTTTACAGGGTTGGCAACGTATGTTGCAAGTGTCCATAGGCTTCGGTAACTGCTTACCGTCACGAATTTTTTTGATTTGATTGCCACCTTATTGGTATAAAAAAATAACGTTGCGCATTTCTTGAAATTACTATTGTAACAATAAATAACCGCGATTATTTAATGGGGAGCCGTCGAAGTGAAAGTGTGGGTTGAAAGAGTTGTTTGTGATCAATATTAAAAATTGTTTCCCTTGTAAATCGGTTTCTACATTTCATCCAGAATTTTGGGGTTATGTGGAAATAGGTCTCAATCGAAAGGTTTAGATTATCTACAGCTTTGTTTAGGACATTATCCGCCAGGAAGTCACGTCCCGCCGAAGAACACAAAAGTCGACCTGTGACCACCTCTTTATGACACTGACCTGTGTATAACACAAACCAATAAATCACTTGACTACGCATGAAAGCACCCTACGCTCACAAAAACGTTACGTATTAGCACCTAAACATCTCAGCGATTAGACCAATGACCAATGTGAGAACCCATTGCATTGTTGTCGCGATGTTGATCCCCGAACTAGCAAATAAGAGTTACGCGTTCTACTTTACTCACCGACCCATAGGTGTAAATTGAGTTACTACTTAATATTGTTCTCATTAGTTCTCCACAGGTTATTTCCTTTATGCCTAAATATAAAAAAGGTTTAACGTTACGAAAAATTCTGTATTTACTAAGAAAAAATATGTTTCCCTATAATTTCGTGTATGCTAAAATTACCAAAACTCTTATTATTTAATATACTAAATCTATACTTATATAAATCTATATTTTATATAAGAATGGGGTTTATTACACTATCATAACTGCGAAGTGATGAACTAAATAATTAATATTCCTGCGATAAAAGATACGATCCTTATATATGTGATTCCATAAATAATTATAGTGTAATAAATAACCCCTTAACCTTAAGCATACTATGTAAGCATGTATGTGTGAAGATATGAATGTATTTGTGGTAATATCGTAGATTCACTTACATCATAATATGGATAGCCGCGATATGGGTTCTGCGTCCAAATTCGGCTGTATTCATCGTAAGACATGTCTGTGCAGCTATTCCTGAAGTCACTGTCCGCATCTGAGGACTCGCATAGCGTCGGCTTAGAGTAGTCCCCCATAGCTTCCTGCGACGCCGTGTCTATATGTGGCTCTTCGTTCAATATAGCCAACTTACTATTAACGACCATGTTCAGCAAATTTTGCCAATCTTCGAGCAGCTTCCTTATGCTCTCCATCTAAAACAGTAGTTTTTATTGTTATTTATATTCCGTTTGTGACTAGACTAAAAGAGAGGATTAATTCAGGTAGGTAAGCATAGAACTCTAGCTAGCTCGATGACGTAGAAACTATCAGTGGAGGAAAACGGATTAAGATCATAAATGATGGCTGTATTTAAAATCTAAGATAATCATTGCATGTGTTGGGTTGACATCGCGTTGAACATTTTATATAGCTGACGGACTTTATGAACTAACGGTCATTGGGGCGCTAAAAAAAAATTAAGAGGTTAGTTCGTTATGTATCGACTATGAAAGGATTACCCGACCTCACATGTATGCTAGCGATCCGCCGCCCATAGGTACTATTCGACTGACGAAAGGTGTTACTGACTAGCAGTTAAAGCGAGCCGTCGCATTCGTCTGTGATGGTATAAAGACTACCTGATGGATCGTAGGCAGCATCGCAGGATAGACTTGTATAAAACAGCACAAAACGGTTCAATGTTTAAAAGAGTTTAAAAGTATGATCAGTAAGTAGTCCTTGGGGTCTTCATTCTGATCAACTTCGTTAAAGTTGGGCAGTAACCGTACTTTTAAGCCTGGGGCTTAACTGACATGAAAAATTAACCTGTTTATCCTTTTCGTTGTAGTAATCTTAACTACACAAGAGTTACAATGTTAAAAATGTGTAAGGTCTGTTCCAAAATTAACCTTTAGCCGAAGTCGTAATCCCATAGAGACACTAGAATGGAGAATAAAAACCTATACCTGCTTATGTAATTGTTCTCATATCTACAACTTGCATCCAGAACAAACTTGCATCGAGAAATAAGTTTTCGACGGCAGCTGTGATGGGAACCGATTATAAAGATCTTTTTTAAAATAAGAAATTCTTCTTTATTAATAGTTCCGTGCGGAACATGGATATATTGCAAAAAAAAGTAAATCCGACGCAAAGTTGAAGTCCTTTCGGTTCATAAGGTCTAATCTAAAGTATTAAAATGTCCATATTATCAAAATGTCTATTAATTATTTAGGTGTAAAGTATTAATTTACGTTTATTTTTACGATTTATGTATTTATATATATTTATGTATTATGTATTTACTATTATATTTACTTAATTAATAGATTCAGGCGTTTGGTGGCGGAAGCACACAAAGCAGGTTAGATCAAATTGCATATTATATTTACAATATTTTAATACTATGATAATTCTGATTCACGGTCGTTTTAAACTGGATATTTTCAATTAATAGACATTTCGATAATATGAACATTTTAATACTTTAGACCTTATGAACGGAAATGGTTGAAGTCATCGCCTCATATCTGACATGACAATTTGACACGAAGGTGGCAGCTCTACCACCAGTGTTTCAGGTCATAGGAACCTTGCTAATTAAACGTAACTTACTTTTTTCCTCAAAATAGCGTGTTTGTTCGCTCGACGCAGTCGTCTCTGGTTGATATAGTGCCTTAGATAGGCTACTTTATATACATTAGTAACTCTCACGATCTTGACGTGGCACTCCTGCTTGCCGTCGTCATCGCTCAACGAAGAGTACACACTGCTCTCGGAAGTAATAGGCTCTGGCAGGCAGTGCTCGCCACAATCCATTTTCTTTGATAGCATGACGTCCGTGTTATCGTACTTGGATTCTCTTAACAGTTCCATGAATTCACAATCTGGAAGATGGAAAATCAAAACCTGAAGTTTTGACTCAGTCACACGCTACACTGTCAAAGAAACGCACGAGCGATACTTCCTATATTGCAAGCGTTCATAAGGTAACCGCTTCACATCCGGTCGGACGTATGCCTTCCGGCGTTGTATAAAAAAATTATTCAGCCCCGTTTACTATGAATAATACTGCTATCACTGGCTACCACAGACAAAACAATAGTAGAGACTGATTTAAAGCGGTTACCGCAGCCTGTGAATGCGTGTAATGCTTTCAAGTATCACTCGCACGATGCCACCTCCCCTACTGCCGCAGCAACTCCTTAGGAACTTACTAGAGCTACTAACATTACTCACAGGCAGGAACACAACAACCCTCCAGGGAGTTGTTATTTGACTGCGGTTTTCTGTGAGGTGGAGGAGGTAGGTACTTTCCCAGACTGGCTGCTATGGTGCGCCCTATCTCTCTTAAAAACGCTCAGACCTAGACACGCGGACATGTTCATGCACACACATGTTTCTCTAATGTGGGAATCGAACCTACAAGCGTGTCAAAGTAGCGTTATTAACCACTGCGCCACCGAGGGCGTCCGCTTTGTTACATTCGTTGCAATTGCGAATTTGTATACCTAGACGTTTGTATATAGTGTGTATAGAGTGGTCGGAATCTTTGTCACGTAATTGCTTCAACTGATAGTAGGTAATTTCTCTTTAAGAATGTTATAATATTCTCCCATGAGGTGCGTTCATGTCAGAGACAGATGCATATTCAGGTCTCATACACACAGATAGCTTGGCTGAAGGCGTAAATGTGGAACTTCTACACTGTTGCCTTGACAATATCTGGTAGAAATATTGGGGTACAGACCTATCATTATTGTTAGCGAAAAATCCGACCTTACGTTCAACACCACGCACGATTGACACATCTGGTGTTGCAAGAGTTCACAGACTACGGTAACTGCTTACCATCAGGCAGGTCATATACTAGTTTGGCACTTTAGAGGTATAAAACAAACCTCATATTGTGCACCCTGTGTATTCGCAAACGACGTTGTGACGAAATTGAGATAGGGCACGGCTTTAATGAATAAGAAACAGCCCACCAGGGGAGAAATCTTTACCTCGCAGGACTGTCAGCCATACGAATAACAATAATTAAGAGTTGCTGTGTTCCTGCGATTGAGGGGATCAGGAATTGTTGTTGCGTTACGCGGCGTACTTTTATGTTGACCATAGGCTACGTTAATCGTTTCACCTCAGACCTATAGGGTTACACTGGAAACTAATTTCGACACATTGTAAATCATGCCAGTAGCAGCCAGATTGCTTTGATGTTGGTGATCGATTGTCTACTTTGAGTACAAATCGTGGTGGATCAAATTATAGTGTACATTATAAAATATTACTCAAAATTTCGTTATTGGAATTCGATTGTCATTAAAATTTGCGTTAAAAGTAACGCTACTGGACGTACCAATGCATAAAATGTAAACAATATATACAGATAAATAAAATTGGAGTGTCTGTTTGTAATATTAAAATAACCGCTTTTTACTAAATGCATATGGATGTATACACGGTACATAATACCAAAATGGATATTTTTACAATTTTTGTCTGTCTGTCTGTCTGTCTGTTTATTCCGGCTAATCTCTGAAACGGCTGGACAGATTTTGACGGGACTTTCACTGGCAGATAGCTGATGTAGTAATAAGGAGAATAAATATATAACAAAAAAATTACTATTCCGCGCGGACGAAGTACATAATACATATCTATTATTATTTTGCTGTTCGCTATTATACTCTGCTTATTTAGGTACTTATAATTTAGCGCCGGGTTATGTGTTGACACGGCAGTATGCTGAGATGGGACCTATTTGGGCTGCCACACAGCACTTTTGGTGTATCTATTGTGTATTGTTTATATGTGTATAGTGTTTGTGTTACGTCCAAATAAACGTTTTCTTTCTATAATCAAATAAATAAATTATAACTGAACAATAACTTTTTTGTTAAATTCGGCGCGGACGAAGTCGCGGGCACAGCTAGTACATAATAAATGTAATCGAAAACGTGCTGCCACTGCGACAGCGTGACGAGAGTTAGATATCAAATGGAGCCATGCCTGTTATGAACTATTCGTAAAAAATATATAGTACTAGCGTTTGCCTTTTCTACATCCTTTATTTTTCTTCGGCTTCTAACGATCTTATCGTGATGTTGAATAATCTATAATCTTCCTCAAGAATTGAGTTATCAAATACAAAACAGAATTTTTTATACGCGACGGATAGTTCCAGAGATTAGCGCATTCAAACAAACAAAGTCTTTCGCTTTATATTGCAGTTAGAATAGATGTTTGTCACGTACCTCTTTCGGGCGGCATAGTCACTTCGTCATTGTCGTTGTTGTACAGCGTAGTGTCGTCGAGTATATGTCGCAAATTGTCGTCACTAGAGATGAGGTCGCGAACGCGCGCGCGTACACGTCTCAATTGCTCATGCGCCCGTCGAAGTTGATCCGTTCGCTCACTGAATTCCTCGTCGCGAACACAGAGCTTGGCGTTCATTATCCGTACCTGTTGGGCGCAGACTGTAAAACTTTTTGGAATGCTCACTATAATTGTTAGAGCCAGAGTCTCTGCTGCACGTGGTGTACCCTACTAGTAAACAATGCGCTGGCAAAAGGTATAGCCCAGCGATAGTTAATAAGCAACTATAATATGGAAGTATATCCACTTTACGAAGTTGGCAAGGCCCAATGTTAACAACCTGGAGGGTTGTCGTGTTCTTGCGAGCAAATGAGATTACCAGTATGCTTCTGACCTGTTTTATCTGTTGCTTGTATTACAAGTGTTTATAATTAAGGTACACTTAACGGCACGGAAACTTGGCCACAGCAGATTTTTGCTGTAACTCGCATTAAACATTTTGTGGCATGTAAATAAATTTAGATGGATACAAAAAGATTTTTTTTATTGTTCTCAATAATATGGTCGAAAAGCTTTTGTGTACAAAAAAAATAGATTAACAAATGACACTTTCACTGAAACTTAATTTTGAATTACTACACAATAAATAGTCAACCATATTTCTTACGTCCTTTTACACTTTAATATAGCGTGTTTGCTCCCCTTGCCCTTATGACTGCTTGCATCCAATCAGCCATGCTCTGGATGATGTTCCTAACATTAACTTGCGATAAGCTCTCCCAAGGGGGTGAACCCTTCGAAACCCGGGTGGTCGAATACGACCGCGAAATGTATGGGAAAACGTATATAACGGGTTCTGACTGCTCAATTGGAACTCGTCGTATCCAATAAACCCTGCATAGCGTAGAACATGATTCTGAAGGATCTCCTCGATGTAACGTGTGGCAGTTAATTGATTCCCAACGACAACCAATGCTGTACGAGCCTCGGAACTTATTCCTCCCCATATCATTATCGAGCCTCCACGGAAACTAACAATTTCCGTAGTGGCGATGGATAGAAACCGCTCGCCTCTTCTTCTCCGTACTCGTTAGCGACCTAAGTGCACTAGACGCTCTCCATACATACCTGTTCTGCACTTATCTGTGAACTGAATTTTAGCCCATTCCTCGTGAGTCTAGTTGGCGTGTTCTCGGGCGAACCGAAGTCTGGCTCGTCGGTGCTGTCCGAGAAGTTCAGGACCACGTGCTGGTCTGCGCGCCTGCAAGTTTACTTCTTCCATTCGTGTTCTTATCGTACGTATCGTACTCACTTACATTAACACCTCGTACGTTTTGGAGCCGCTGGTGGATCGCAGTGAGGTAGCGGTTTCTCAAAATTTCCAAAACAATGAAACGGTCGTCTCGAGCTGATGTGTATCTTATGCCACCACTACCTGGTCTGCGTCTATAGCTGCCTTCCACCTGATACCGTTTCAAGGCGTACTGCATTGATGAATGTAGTACATTGAACACAATAGCCACTTCACGTTGTGTTAGACCTTGGTCAATTAGTGCTACGGCTTGTGTAACCTGTGCTGGTGTTTAAAGCATTTCTTTTTCTTTTAAAGTAGGCTTAAGTCTTCAATTAAGACGCCAAAATCACAAAAGTTCAATAAATGTACACTAACACTGTTTACAAAAGAATTTAAAAATTTCTACTTACTTGCTCAAATCACCCGATGGGACTAAATTTCAAACGACACATCATTCAATGAATTACACTCTTGAAATAATGGCTAAACATTTTTTGACCCGCGTTCATAAATAACATTTGTTTTAAACACAATATCTTATGCTATCGCTAGATAAAAGCTTGGGCCAAGATTCCGTGCCGCTGAGTGTGTATATTACACGCTAGTGTTATGTACGGTAACCGCATCATAAAAAAAACTAGTAAGAATTTGCACCCACGCTGCTAACGCAGTCACTCTTCACCGGCTGGTCACTTTACTCATTCGCAGAAAAACAAATACAGCTGCGCCTGACCACATTTTCTTGAATTACTTAGGATAAATAAAACATTTCACATGAATACGACCCGCCTGATGTAAAGTGGTTACCGTAGCCTATGATCGCTTGCTTCAATAACAGGAAGTATTATCACACTTTTCCACCCCTGCCGGTAACGCAGTAACTCCTTAGGTTACTAACTAGTTGTTGTAGTAATACTCATTCGCTCGGAACACAATAACTCGACAATGAGCTGTTATTTGGCTGCGGTTTTCAAGTGTGGTATACCACGTGCACGTGACTTTGTTTGAGTTTCGGCGGTCTTTGTTTACAGTAGAGAAACTTAAACTTTAAGTTTTAAGTAATGACCTGCAGTTGAATGTCCTCGAACTGAAGTTGTTGATGTTTGAGTCTTTCTCTCGACGTCACATAGATTCTCTTTATGAACTTGTAAGCGTACACTCCTGTTGGTACGTACTTGAGAAACATGGTCAGCTGTGAAGTTCAAACAATGCTCGTTTCATTAGTATATGAAATTATTGAAATCTACCTACCAATTTTGCTGTTAAAAAGTATTTTGATAGTGCTATTTTTATTAGGAATCGAGCTTATAAATGTTAAAGAACCGAGTCATATCTCGCTCGGTTCATCTCTGCATACCACGCATGGGACTTGGTGTAAAGATATAAGTAGATAGAAAGGGCGTTTTCATATATGCTTTATTATTTCATACATGGCAGATGTGGTGGTGTTCATACATGTAGATAGATATATAAAGTCACGACGGAAATATGTTTATTGACTTACATTTGCTGACAACGTGCCCTCGGTATATTTAATAAAAAGAAACGGTGCACAATTCTCGCCTTTACTGTTTTGCTTCTTGTATGTATAATATATCAACGAGCTTATAGTATTTACAGTGCGAAATATAATTCGGACATAACTAGGACTAAAATATCTAAATCAACATTAAGCTTTACACTGTAGAAACATGGTAACCATAATATCTACGAATAGTATTGTAATCTTGCAATGTGGTCTCATTACGGTAGTTGCCTGGCCGAACGCGGTTTATCAGAAGAATGAAAGCCGGGCATTCACTTACCATGTAGACGAGAGAAAACCGCACATAGACACCATATGTAAATGCAATACAAGCATCCCATATAGGCAGAATTAACTGATTCATCATGAATTCATAAAGGTGGCTGAACTTCCAGATCATGTCATATTCTCCGACGCCCATGACTACTGCAGCGAGTATGACCCTTACAATAAATATTTTAAAATATAGAACGTATAAAAGTCATCGGATTATGTCTACATTCCAATGTGGCAATATATATTGAAAAATAAACCTCTAAAATACACACATCTGACATTTGACAAGGCAGAAGAAATCGACAGATTCTATTTCCATAATGTTTTATTAGTATTCTGTCATACCAGTACCATACATACTATAAATATCATTTAGATATATATTATGTATCATTTATATTTTTATAAAATTAATATGAAACTTATCGATAGTAAACTGCAACCGAAAATTAGAAAATTATCATCGTTGCGTGACGGATACTGTAATCTCAAATTAAGGAATATAGTATATACTATAATAGAAACATCAATAAATAATAAAATTTAAGTATCTTTATGTCATTTTAAAAAATATATCCGTTAAGGTTAAGAAGACGCTTTGCCTCCTTTTGAGTGTTCTCCATATCTTACACATTAGAATCTCATTGTTCACATACATTTTTTTTTCCAAGAAGAGAGAAGTTTTATTTTAAGAATTATTATTTTTGTGATATGAACGTTTTGCCGAGGTTTTCACAAGGCAATACAGCGTGTATTTCTTCAAAAGGGCGTGAAGAGGCACAGAGTAAACAACGCACGCATTACGCCCCCGGTGTTGCAATTGTCTTATGGCTAGCTGCTTACTATCTAGAGGTATATAATATAAAATAAATACATCTCTCAACCGATGGGGTTTAGAGCATATTCCGCTACGATGCTTAATTGCGGTTTAGCGGAGGCCAGTGCTAGTAAATCCAAAGACTACGGTTACTTGTGTACTTACAATTTTTAAATATACCTTTGTAAGGCAGAAAAAATATTGCTCATCATTGGAACATTTTGTTTTAGTAATATATTAAATAATATATATACACAGTAATTTTCCGAATTTCCCTCTTAATTTTTTTTACTAAAAATAGTAGGCAAGCGACAATTGCTTACGGTCATTAACGTACGAGTGATACATATGGTATTGAAAGTGTCCTAGGGATACGATACCTGCTTACCATCAGGCTGGCGTATTTGCGAATTTTATACAAAATTATTTAAATTTTAATTATAAGAATCGTTTATCAAGAATATGAAATTTCAGAATCAGCTGAATTCTAAACTATACTTTTAATGTTCAGGTACTGGGAAAGGTGCCAACTATATCGATCGACAAGACCGATGGGTGCCAAATCTACCTGTCACCAGAGTCTCTCAACGTGGAGATCGTCAGTTCTAAGTCATCGGAAATGAATGTGCTGGTGCCTAAAGGGAACGGTGATTATGTAAGTGTTAAGTAGTTTATTATTAACTCACTTAGGTGTCACGTAGATGCAGAAAGCTACCCATCACATGGTCAAACAATGTTGTCAGATGTGACCGTTTGCAAATAATTTGTGGATACAAACTGTGCATAACCATTATGGAAAGCCTGCAGCATCTTTTCTTCGCCTTTTTATTGTCACAACCCCTCTTACTAGCCAAAAAGCTTATCTCTTTTGTTCTCGCTACAAATACATTCCAACAATGGTAACAGTTTTAAACCATCAGCAACAACACTTATTCTTACTTGCATTTTATTAGTTTTCGTTATTATTTCAAGTTTCATTATTGGATACTTATACATAAATTGGCGGAAAGAAATGCCACTTTGAGTACCGGTGAAAGTATTCATTCGTGGACGTTCTTCGTCGGAAATGATGATAAAGATGTCAAAGAAGCGAAAGACCTGTTCGGTAGCAAGCAGTTACCGTAGCTTATTGCCGCTTGCAACATCATGACAGGTACATTATTTCTTCGTTGTCAACTCTAGGAATTATTCTGCCTCCGTTTCACGTGTTTTAAAACTTCCTTAACAGCTTGACATCAGATCCGCTAGATGTTAGTTTGTTACCTGACTTGTTCAAAATAAAAATACTCTTCTGCGTCCCCTTCCCAAAATACGTTCTAATGAATATTGTAGCGAAGCTCGTTCAATAGGTACATTTTCCTTTCTAAAATATCAGAAGTTACAGTTCATAAATAACTTTGTGACTATTCACACAAGTTTAATCTTCTCGAATCCTCTCAGTTTGGATTCAAACAAAGTTACATTACAACTACCTTACTCAAAATAATTAAAGTTTCAAGGAATGTCTTTCGAAATCTTATTATATTGTCACACTTCAATATATCGGCTTCAGTGACCGAGTGGGTTACGTCGACGACACGTCGACTTGCGATGCCACGTAGACATCGGTAATTTACGAGTTCCATCCGACCAATCCCGTTTGGATGGTCGGATGGAATATTTGCAGTTCAAGAGGGGCCCAGTGTACCACACGGTATATTCTCGTATTTTATTTTAATTTTTAGGTATTTTTATACTATTTTTATAACGACGCGTCGTGAATGACTTACAGAGATTGTAAAGTTGGTTAGATTATAAAGCTGTCATTGTTGGCTGTAAGTTAAATTAATCTACATAAACTAGATCATTAACGTCTTTAAAATATAATGGAAACATTATATTTGCTCTACGAATGTCAAACATCTCGATTTACATATTGATATAGTAAGCTCAATTGAGATTAGCCGCAAGACATAGGGTTCTTTGCATTGCTTTAACCAACTGGCGAGATTAATCTTATTCATGTATTATTCTGTTATGTTGCCTGTTAAAGGTTAAGCTGATGTGTATTATCCGGATATGTATAAATATAGTCTATATAAGTTAGAACGTTTCCTGGTCAATTTGTTATTTATTTATTATGATATTAATTGTAATTAATTTGAATTGAACTGATAATCAAATGTGAACCTCAGATCTATCAGATAATGCAGAAATTTATTGATTATTTTAATAGAAATCTACATATCGTATGTCCACTTTGTTCTTGTGTTATCTTTTTGAATCCTACTGTCCAATTAGCTCTAATGTCAATTTCGACCAAGATAGACGCTAGTTCTGTCTGTAATTTTAACTTTAAGTACGAGTATATCTATCACCCAGATTTTATTACGTACCAGGTCACTCAGAAAGTACTGCGAAAAAAGTTTTTATGTATCTATTTTGAAAATATGATTATTTATAAGTAAAAATAGGTACGTTCCATTTTCAAAAAATCCCTCCACATTTTTTGCGAGATAATTTAAATTATCGTGTCTTATTGAAATAGATCTGCGCCGGGAACATTTTCGCGCTATGATTTTTTACGATTTCAAGTGTCGCCTGAACCCGAACGAATCGTACGATAGACTTCAAATGGCATTCATGGACGAAGGCCCTTCCAAGGCAACCGTGTATCGTTGGTATAACGAATTCAAGATCGGTTGACTAATTTTAGGGGATGAAGAAAGAAGTGGTCGCCCTTTGACGGCTTTTACGGAAGAGGGCGTGCTAGCAGTGAAAAATTTAATCTAAGATAACAGGCGAGTTACGTATCAGGAGATTCAGCACATACTACAGATTGGATCGAGAAGCCTTCACGAGATTCTACACTTGCATCTTGGCATGATGAGGATAGTTTCACGCTGGTTGCCGCACAACCTCACCGTTGCACAGAAGCACGCCCGGGTGGAACGATGCCTTAATATGATAAACAAATTTGAAGCAGTCTCGTCTCGGCGTGTTTATGACATCATTACAGGTGATGAGTCCTGAATTTATCGATACGATCCAGAAACGAAGCGCCAGTCGATGGTTTGGATGTTTCAAAACAATCAACGCCTACCAAAGTGAAGCGATCTAAAAGCGGGGGGAAGATTTAGATCGTGAGCTTTTTCAATTTGACTGGCTACCTGGTGTCAATTTCTTTACAGAACCAAAGAAGCATCAACGCCGAATGGTATACTACCAAATGCTTGGCAGAAGTTTTCTCTGTTGTGAGCAACAAGCCACCAAACACAGGGCTCTGCGGGCTACTGCTCCACCACGATAACGCGCCCGCGCACACCGCGCTCAAAACGAGGGACTTCCTGCACAGCACGCCAGTCAAACTCCTGGGTCACCCTCCTTACAGCCCTGACCTAGCACCATGTGTCTCCGTTTTATTGCCGAAAATAAAAAAAAATGTTAAAAAGGGATACAATTTTCGTCGTCGGAAGATACGCTGTCAGCGTTCGAGCAGGCTGTAAATGGGGTGTCTACGGCGGACTGAAAAAAGTGTTTCGAAAACTGGTTCAGACGCATGAAATAGAGACTGGGGTACATATAGATAGGTAAATATTTTTTTATTAAATCTTTTCAAAGTACTCTTTGAAAAGATTTAATAAAAAAAATATTTACCTATACAATACTTTTTTATTTTCGCAAAAATTTCCGAGTGTCCTACGTATACAATAATGTATGTATATCTATTTATAAGTGAACTTTTGCTATATAGCTATCGTTAATCTGTATATCTGTCCCTGCACCCTACCATAAAATAATAGTGTCAATATCTAAAAGTAAACTTTTAGACAACTAAGCATTATGTTTGCGTTTCGTATAACATCAATAATAGTAATAAAAACTTCAATGTTCATGTTATACTTGTAACAAAACACATGACGAGGAGGTTAGTTTCTAATAATCGAATAATATTTTAATTTGATATCGCTGTTGTACAACCGAGAGGGTATCGTATTGCCAATTATTTTTAAATAAAACGTATTCTTGTGTTAACCAGACGGAGCACCCAGTGCCGGAGCAGTTCAAGACCACGTTGAACAAGGGGGGTTTGTCGACCACCCCCGTCGAGAACAAAGGCTAAACGACGACGCAACGCCACCGTACCGCCGCCCGAGAACTATCCTTGTTTGCTAATCATTAGGCACAAAAGTTGCTTTCCCGTTTCATTAATTATCGTCGGTAACTTGAGAATAAACATTTAGCGATAGATTAAACAACTTGTTTAATAAACGAAGTTGATCTCAATAATACTTGAAACACATGTATCCGATTGTCTCTTTCTGATAGCATCGCCGTTAGAAAATTGTATTTACTTAGCCGTGACGAGAAGAAATCTTAAATTTAATGATAATATATTTTGCACGGTCTAGTTCAGTATTAGTTCACTTTATTCTTCTCGTCTCGATATAACAACGCACAAATGTGTACGTAAAGTACGACGTGTGTTCTCGGGCACATCCCATGCGTTCTTTCCACATTGTCATCTCTAAATTTTATCTTAATTTTCTTGCTCATTTCGCTCGATAGTAGTGTTTAATGATATAAATCTAATATGACGTAGAGATTACTATAATAACTCGTGTTTACTGGCCTTTATGTGTAATTCGAAATGTTCCTTACACTCATGTTTTGAGGTTTTAATTTTGACATTATTCAGTGATAACTTGGAGTACCACTCGGTACGGGATAAGTTAAGGTAGATGTTAAGGCGTGTGACTGTCTCGACTTTTAAATGTAAGAAGGTTTGCACTCGACTATCGCTGTTCTGTGACTAAGTGATTTTAAAACCCCGATTTGTATGAACAATGCTACCTATTTTCTAATACAACTTCCGCGCAAGCATTATTAATTAACAACCTCTTATAATTTTATATTCAAATATATTTTAATTTTACGACTATTATCGCTTGTATTGAATTATAAGTATTACTTAAGAATTAATCAGTCTAATTTTTATCCGATTATAATATTGTGAAGTCGTGTATAAGAGTCCTTATAATTTATTACGCTATCTTAATTTGAAAGAATAACTATAATATTGTATTACATACAACTTTGCATTTTGTTAATTTATTTGTCGAAAGATTAAATTAATTTTTAAGAAATGGTATGTTGTTATTTTGCAATTCAGACGTTGGATGTGATAATACTGGTTTGGCGATAAAGGAAAACACTAGAGTATCTTAAATTTTTATTTGATCATGCCTTACATCGTCCATTTGAATATTAACAAAAATATATTCACACGGAAAAGGTCAGCCATGAATTTTCAATAAATAATTTTATTAGCAGTAAATATGAAGTGGTAATCCAACAAATTGGGCATTAAATATTACCTATATATACAAACGAGGCCCCCTTTACTTCAGATATGGCATACATTGTTTCAGTAATAACACGTCGGCAAATTTAGGACTGAAATTCGTTAATGCAAATGAGACTCGATAATCTTAAATCTACTTAAAAGATATCAGTCGAATTCAGAAGAATAGTCTATGACCTAAATACTGGCTTATATGTAAATTGTTTTTAACAATTGATTTAATCGGGATCGTGCGTACTGGTGTTCAGTGCTTGTCTGTTGCACTGCCACTCGTCACTGCCGTCGGAACATTCCAGAAATCCATTGCAAACACTAGATGCCGGGAGACATTCGCCTAGCGGACACCTGAACCCTTTACAGGTGTCAATCTTAGAGTATGCATCCCTGAGAGCTCTGTTTTCTGCTGCTTCTAAATCTGCATAGAAGTCTTCGTCTGATTCGAGTTCGGTGTTAGTTTCGTTGTGGTGTGGCGTGTGTGTGGCGATGACGCTGTCTATCCAGTCGATGTAGTTGGACACCTTGGTGTAGACGCCGGGGCGGTTGGCTCGCGCGCAACCATAACCGTTGCTGGTCACTCCGTAGATGTACCATCTGCCAGATTCCTGGAAATTAATGGCAATTGTCGAGTGAAGTATTCTTGTGATATATAATGTGAAAGATAATGGGTAGAATTTTTTTATATATATACGACGTCGGGAGTCATCAAAGCGTACGGTCCACCTGATGTAAATTATTTACCGTAGCCTATTAACGCTTGTAATAAATTGAGTATTACACGCGCGATGCCTCCTCTGCTGATTACACAGCAACTCCTTAAGAGCTTACTGGTGACCTCACTCACACACAGGAACACAACAATCCCCTAGGCCTAGGGAGTTGTTATTTGGCTGCGGTTTTCTGTGAGGTGGAGGTACTTCCCCAGACGGGCTGCTTTGATGCGCCCTACCTCTCTTAAAACATCCAGACCAAGACAAACAGACATGTTCATGCACACAAATGTGTTTGTCTTGTGTGGGAATCGAACCTACGAGCGTTGGTGTCAAAGTTGCGTCTTTCACGACTGAGCCACCGAGCTCATTATAATATAACACAATCATCATAAAACAAAATAGATGCAGTATCGCAATTTTTCATTTACATGACTTAAGTATGGGAAAATGTAATCTTAACAACGTAAGGCACATAGATAACAGAAACAACGGGAGATGTGACGAGGGGGCGTGGTTGGTGTCGCCGCAATATGCTCAAAACGAGAACATTGCCAAGAACAGTTAGTTAGTTGCAATCAAGTTCGATTGAGATACGTTGCTCCTTGTTTTAGCAAAATGCCAAGTTGTGCTGTTGCCTTTTTGCAAAAATAGAAGTGCAGTGGTTAACTTTAAATCAAATGGAATCACTTATCACCTATAAGTACAAATAATATTACGTTTTATAAGCATAAATACAGAATTAATTTCAAAAATTCTCTGACGCCATTTTTACCAGGGCCTTACCATGATACAAATTATAAATATCAAATTTCTCATTCTTAATCATACATTGCTTTTCTACCATTACGCAGTCGCCACCGCTCGTTTACCAACACGCAATGTAAAGTGAGTAATATTATTCGTTCACTGTGTGTACAGTTTCGAGATACGGCCGCTTGTTTCTGCCGCTTTATAAATGTAGTAGTGCGTGCTTACTTGGGTGTTGTTTAAATAAACATCCAATGACAGCGTCTTAACAAATGTGTGTCGTTGTACTTGTGTGCGTAGAATGATATTTTTTATTTATTTAAGTGTGTGAGTGTTTTATGGTGGGGTGAAACTCGGCGACAACCGTCCCTGTGTAAACTCGCGTGGTATGTCACATCTCCCATTGTTTCTGTTATCTATGGTAAGGCATGATCAATTAACGTGTAGTGTAACTAACAAATTCGCAAGAAAACGAATACTGCTTCGAATGAGGCTGGCACGCGACGTCGTAACGTATCCAAAAGGCAGCGCTGTGCTCGTACGAGGGTTACCTAGTTCCCTCCTATACGGGTTAACACGGTGATTGCTATCTTTGTCGTCAACTTTTTTTTACAACTTCGGAAGGCATAGAATATTTACGGCCCACCTGATATAAAGTTGTTACCGTAGTTATGAATGCTTGCAAAACAGGAAGTGCCGCTCGCGCGTTGCCACTCCTGCTGCTAACATTTCAGAAACTTAGAAGAAACCTCATTCGCAACAACAAAAACGGAACCCTCCGGAGAACTGTTTTTTTGGCTGCGATTTTCTCTAAGGTGATGTATTTCCCCAGTCCTACTGCTTTGTGCCTTACGTCCCTAAAAATACCCTGATCAAGACAAACAGACATGTTCATGCTCACAAATGCTCGTCTCGTCTGGGAATTAACCCACAAGCCGCGGTGAACTATTGGGCTGAATGACACTCAGGACTATCACCGGTGACTATTTACCTGACACATGAGCGGTCCGCCTGAGTCGCCGAGGCAGGCGTCTCTCCCACCGCGCTCGTAGCCCGCGCAGAACATGTCCTCCGTGACGCGATACAACGGCAGCAGTCGCGTGCGGCGACGACATTCTGCGGTCGATATTACTGGCAACTCCACTTCTTGTAACGTATCCGCTAAAGACAGATAAACACTAGCGATTAGTACATACGATAGGAACTTCCGTTAGACCTTCACAATCCAGAGGGAAAACTAGACCTTTCTAAGGTTAAATCACCCAACTTTCGAAATATAATTTATTGCGTGCGGGTTTCCTTCAACCACTGTGTTTAAAGGAACCGACCGTGTTTCTAGCAGTGTATTTACATTGCATTTGTATGCTTCTTTATCTAAACTTAGATCATAATCAACATTCAAAGGAAGATATTATTTTGCTATTGCTTAATTGTACAACTCCATCATTATTATACACACATCAAAAGTGTCTAGGGATCAACATATATTTTTGTAATAACTTTTCTCCTGATTAATATTAATTAAAATTTTCTTTAAGGATTCATCAAATAAAGTGTTTTCGTTTGTCTACAGTAACGATAAACCAAGTCACCTTTGCATTAATAAAGAAATTTGCCATTTTCATAATAAAGGGATTTTTGACATTTGAACCACTAACATTAAAGTTCGAAAAAAAGACTGAAATAACAGTTTTCTTTAAAATTTTATTGGGTAACTTAAACAATTAATAATCCGTGTTTCTACCGCGAACACTAACAACACAAGAACATCGGTTTGGCATACTCAAAATGAGTTCATCCAAATCACGCTGTGGAATGGCCGCCCATGTTCGTTGCAACAACAAAAAAAGGTCTTCTTGCGACTGGATACCCTCCATATTCGGCAGAGCTCTTCTCTGTAGCATATCCCATGCATGGACACGGAGACAAGACCGATACATTCAAATCACAACTCGAAGAGCTCCAACAATAACCGCCATGATGTTAGCCGTGACGCTTCATCACTCTTCAGGGAACTTAATTAGCGACCAAACAGTCAGAAACCGCTTGCATGAAGTGAACCTTCATTCCCGAAGACCGCTAAGGGTACCACCTATAGCAATGCACAATCGTAGGATTCGATAACAATGGGCTCTTGAACACAGAAATTGGGCAGAAGAACAATGGCGTTTCGTGTGCTTTTCTGATGAGTCTCGTTTTGGTATGAGACCGGATACAAGACGTATACGACACTGGAGAACCCCTGGACGCCAACAGCGATTAAAATCCTGCCAGGAAGTCCATCCTTATAGTGGTGGAACCATCATGGTATGGGCGGGTATTTGGATCGGCGGAAGAACTGAGTTGATTTGGATCAGAGGCAACCTCAACGCTCAAATTTATGCTGAGACGATTGTATCAGACGTCATCGTTCCTCTACAAGTGCAAATCGGTCCCTTATTTCAGTTAATGCATGATAATGCACGACCGCACACCGCAAGAGTTGTAAGACAGACTCTCGCCGCAGCTAACATCAATGTCATGCCCTGGCCTGCTCAGTCGCCAGACTTGAACCCGATTGAGCATGCTGGGATATGCTACAGAGAAGAGCTCTGCCGCATATGGAGGGTATCCAGTCGCAAGAAGACCTTTTTTTGTTGTTGCAACGAACATGGGCGGCCATTCCACAGCGTGATTTGGATGAACTCATTTTGAGTATGCCAAACCGATGTTCTTGTGTTGTTAGTGTTCGCGGTAGAAACACGGATTATTAATTGTTTAAGTTACCCAACAAAATTTTAAAGAAAACTGTTATTTCAGTCTTTTTTTCGAACTTTAATGTTAGTGGTTCAAATGTCAAAAATACCTTTATTATGAAAATGGCAAATTTCTTTATTAATGCAAAGGTGACTTGGTTTATCGTTACTGTAGACAAACGAAAACACTTTATTTGATGAATCCTTAAAGAAAATTTTAATTAATATCAATCAGGAGAAAAGTTATTGCAAAAATATATGTTGATCCCTAGACACTTTTGATGTGTGTAGTTAATAAATACCTATACATTATCATCACCTCAAATGCAGCAACTTAAAAAAGTAAAGTCATGTCAGCATATATACGAGCACAAATACAAATTGTTATTGATTATTTGCACTCTTCTATAGAGTATAGGTACTTTCATACAGCTGTTTCAGATGAAGTGAGGAATAAAAACTTATTACCGAACAGCCCCTAAGGTAGTTCGCGGGAGAGCGAAAGGGAAGTTACGGTTGGGGAGAGTGGCAATGACACTGTGTTGTAGAAAATTTCACAGGTTTTCCCCCATTCTGGTAAAAAGTGCTAGAGACATTGTGGACTGAGACAAATAATTTATAACCGAGCGAAGAATCGACCACATCACTAAAGAACCCCTGAACAAAGTGTTAGGGGCAGGAGACAGTGATGCGACAACGGGCCTGCGATGATTTGAAAATGGATGATTTAAAAAATAGACCTATGTTGCAGTTTCTTTCGACATTTTTTCTTCACCAACAGTTATGTTCGAAATGCGGGTAGATTGAAAAAAGTAATGAGAAATATGAGAATAACAATATGATGATGATGAACTTACGGAACACTCGTTCATGTTCGTATAGTTGTCCCCATCCTACAACTGTGCAGTGATGTCCAGCCGGCGGTTGCGTACGCGGCGGCGGCAGGCACGCGGGCCGAAGTCTCGCGTGCAGCAACAGTGGGTCCAGTCGCAGTAGCGCTATGTCGTTGCGGAAGCCGCGGGGAGCGTATCTTGGATGAAGCATTACTTGGCGTACGCGCGCTACTCGCTCCCAAGGGCCGCGTGGCCATGCTCCGCGTCGAAGGGCGCCTAGTCGGGCAACCCAATGAGCTTCCGTAGCTCTACAGTTAAACATATTAACGATAAACTGATTACTACAAAAATAAGTACAGGAAACGCGTTAAGCTTACCTACATATAGGTAATATGGAGGTGGTAATGTTACCCAAAATCAGCTCTGGGTTTTTATTGGATGTTAAGGTTATATTTTTGACGAAAAGCTAAATATGTATTTCTGTTATCATCAGAACAAGGAACATCGTCATTAATATCAAATACTTACAGGTAAACTCATTTTAAGCAAAAAATAATAAATATTAATAAACAAATGTGGCTGTACGGTCTGCTGTGGGGCAGTGTTGCTCTATGATATCAATTATTATTGGGTAAATACAAAACACATGGTAATAGAATTCATAGACAGGAAATTCCTATAAAATGAATTTTGATGTTACTATTTACATTGCAGTGTAATAACCAGTTGAGAATGCGCAAGCTTGCATTGCCAGAGGAACACCTGGCTCGTCAATTATATAACAATTCAATTTTTTTATTTTTTTTGTCGGCTATTTTGACCATGTTCCTGAGATAGGAACGGCATTCCTGAACAGTCCTATTCTACTTTATTATGCTGAATCCGAATCTGAAGTCAAAATTCGAACATTCGAACATTCGAGAGACACACGCACACACAGACACATACATAGGCAAACATATAGATTTCATATAGGAACGGTGTTCCTAAAAACGGAATGTATATACAAATGCGTTAATAAGATCAGTTCTGTAATTCGTCCCCGGTACGGGTACAAATAATTGCATAATACGAGGTTTTGACAACTACGTAGGACCGCGCTCCACATCTGCTCAGTGATCCTCATTCATTTATTCATATACATGTGTTATGTAGCATTTAATGGTAGGTTTGCATACTGACTGGTAGAAGCAATGGCTGGCGGAGAGCAGCCACTGGTCCGTGATGAGCGTGGCGCCGCACTGGAAGTCCCCGTCGCGGTAGAGAGCAGCCTGCCAGGGCCACGCACCCGCCGCTGCGCCGCCGCCTCCCACCACCCTGCTCCACCGCGAGCGCACGCGGTATGATACATCAGTCCCGTCGATCCCACCCATGGACCTATGAGTAGAAGAGGATATGGCCTAATGCCATTGCACGGGATGTCTTCAGTAAAATTTGATGCCATCAGTGTAGGCTTTACTTTATTTAGAATGCCGACCAGAGACTGCATGTCTTTCGGTATTTTTCATTACTTCTAGCGGCAGGTGAAACAGAGGCTTTAAGCTTCTCTCTCGTTTCCTCACTTCGCATCATCTGAGTGTCAAGATTACCTTCTCATCCCAGTGTCACGATTTCTTAGAAGGTAATCGTGACACAGGGATGTAAGAAGAATCAGCCAATATCGTATCCTCTTCTACTCATAGGTCCACAGTGTCGGTCGCACATCGTGAGCCAAGTCATTTATGTAATCAAGTTAAATATAATTTATATAATACGTATATTTCAAAGACGAATCTTGAATAACTTGCATGTCAACACAGTCTAACACAGCGCTGAGTTTAGGAACTAGGCATTTTGCTTTTTATACTTCTAGACGAGTAGGCATGTTTAAAAAAACTCACGTAGTTCGTGCGGATGATGTGGGCAACTTCAATTTAATGATAATAAATTTCTTTCATTTATTAAGAGGTTAATCAAATTTTTTAATCTGCAGATTATCCAGAACTACAAGTGTACACCTCTTTTTAATATAATCGACGGAGTTTAAGACGAACTGTGTTACGCCTGCTCTATTGCGGATAGGCCGATGCTATTGTTTTAGAGTCAAACGGACTTACCTTCACATATGGACAATAGTAGAGTCATCAGATAAACGTGCCCTTCGACCACAGAGGACCTTGTGATAATTCATTTCATCCAAAGATAGTCTAGGGTTAACATTATTTACACTGCGCGTTGTGTCCTGATAAGCAGGACGACGCCATCGACCTTTTTCCGAGACAGATACTTTATAGTTTTTTGAGAAGTCCTAGTATATATGCTATGTCTCTTATATAATTTCTTATACATCTTGTTAGATAACGTTTCTTCACTGGCGAAAGTGTAGGTATATGTAAGAGAAAAAAGGACCTGGTACCATAGATGACATTACCGAGCGGTAGATCCGGGAATCAGCAGGAATACAAATTAATATACTCATATTCAACATAGTTTACCTCGGCTGCTGAGCATCCGCATGAGGACGTATCCCACAGTCGAGCCCCGAACACCGCACGCGTAGCGCGCGGTGTCGCGCACAAGCTGCTCGCCGAAATGAGAGCCGTGTGTCAGAAGCGCGCGCCGCCGTGTTATGCCACACTTCCCAGTACCCCACGTTGCTTGCTTTGCGTCCTTCGCGTGCCTCCCGTGCCCACGGCGAATCCCTGGAATTAGTCCATTTAAATATTTACATGTCGAAATGCAGACAGTTGCGGCACCAATGAGTTGTTTCATCTGCACCTAAAAAGTCTAATGATAAAATTCAGTCACTGTTAGCAAAAGCATTGAGCTCATAATCAAATGTTTTTGTTGTACAAGTGTAATTCTTATATGTTTATTTATTCATACATACACAATATTCAAAAATCCAATGCGTTCAACAGTGTTCAAATAAAAGAAACGAAAAGAAACAAATTACATATCAACTAATTAATAATTCTCAGCTAACTTTGTAGATGCTATATGAAATTCGCTCCTAGGACAACTAAATACATCAAATGTTGGGTTTATAATTAACATTTCATCAAGGAGGCGCAGCGCTCTAGTCAATGGAGCGTGACTCGTCGCTGTCGTCCATGTACCCTGGCAGGCAAACAACTTATGGGATCGCGCTCTAATGTAGTTTCTCCGGTAGGTACTTATAATAGAATTTGCTCCAACACTGCTGGGTTGTGTGTGAATTCCCTGAGAAGACCGAACACAAATTCCATCAGTGTGACGGTTCACCTCACTTCTAGAGAATTGTATCCGGTCATACCCAGTAGGAAAGCATTGGCATACACAGCTGGGAACCCGACATAATACCCATAATGCTTACGGTACAACCACCTTATGAACTTCTTTTGAAGTTTATTGACCATTGAAACGTATTTGTCTTCGATAGGGTTCTACACTACCGCGTTAAACTCTTAACTTGCTCCGTACGTATGCATTATATATTTGCTTTATAGCTATAATGCAGGCGAGAAGACACGCCTGTCGCAGCACAACCCCAAATTATACGTCAGTATATATATAAGCTCAGCATAGTGGTTCCGCTTTGCCTGATGGTAAGCGAAAGAGGAGCCCAAATCGCAACCGTATCTGACATAAGACATAAGATAGTGTCCTATCAGTTGATGATGCCATGCTAGCCCGCAAAATGCTTCTTCACGCTTCGTTTAAAGGATTCCATATTGTAGGAAGGAGGAAACACATGTGCAGGTAAGGCGTTCCACTTTTTAATGGTACGACAGAGATAGGCGTTGCCGAACTTTTTGGTACGCGAAGAAATGTTCTCAGCAGTGAAACAATGACATCGCAAGCCTGCACGTGTGGTCTATGACGGAAGGGAGAAGGTGGGATAAGGTAAAACAGTTCTTCACAGCACTCGCCATGGTAAAGGCGGTAAAATACGCTTAGCGAGCCAATGTCCCTACGGAGTTGATGAGGTTATAGGTTTTTGGTGATCGCTTCGTCGTCGATTATGCGGATAGCCCGTCGCTGCAACCTACCGAGAGCCTCGAGAAGATACTGTGCGGAGCCGTCCCAGAGATGCGAGCAATACTCCATGCAGGCCCGAAATTGAGTCTTATAAAGTAGACTAGCTAAATTTTTTTTTTTAATAATAATAAATGCTTTATTTTTGCTACCATGACATGAATTACAGGTTTCCATGTGACCCTTTATAATTAGTGAGCTAGTTCGCCGTGAAGAACCGGCGCACCCTGTTCAGGGCTCCGAGTTTTTTGGAAGCTGTTGATATGTGGCTCTCGATGTAGTTTCGTTGGTTAAGGTAAATTGTATACTATTAGTCACTTCAGGCTATAGATGCTTGTAACAGGTGAATAACTAGATTAATGTTATGTTTTTAACTAGATTAATGAGTTACACATTGCCGGCCCTATAAAACCCAATTCACGTCTTTTGAAAATTTCCATTTTGCTGTAGTCTTTTGGCGAAAATTATAACAGATCGTCTAAATAAAGTCAGGAGCCCTACAAGTAGTATCTAGGTGCTGATAACAATACTCCATGTACAGTCGGATATGAGACTTGCATAGTCAAAATCTTTGCACCACCCTGATTTGCTTTGTTTGCTTTAATTTGTTAGACATCAGTTTAACATGAATTGAATTTCGTTGGATATCTCGACATGGAGAATTCCAATTCAGCTCTTTGCAATTCGTCGCCAAGGGCATATTCTGAAGTTAGTGTTCTGGTGGGGTTAGATTGGACTCAATCGCCTCAAGATGAATAATATAATCCGAGTTTCTTCAATTTACGTCATTTGCGGGTTTCTGGAACGCATCTACATAAACTCTTGGGAATGCCATGAGATATCAACGTCGATGAATATCTGGGTTTCAGACCCAATTGCAATACTCCGTTTTATGTAGGCTGAATTGAGTGCCAATGAGTAGCATTGGCACTCAATTCAGAATCACGGTGCAATAATGTAATGTATTAGATGATCACCAGTCGAAAGTAAGTAGATTTTTGGACTTTACATTAGCCAATAGCAGATTGGCAAACTAGATGTAAAATTAAGAAACAGCTGGACAAACACAGGACAAACATTTGTGTGCATGAACATGTCTGTTTGTTTTGGTCTGGATGGTTTCAAGAGAGGTAAGGTGCATCAAAGCCGCCAGCCCGCCTGTGGAAGCACCCCCACCTTACAGGATGGATACCCTAATGGATGTAATGTGATAATACTCTATCGTCGATCATTTATCCGATATTTTATAAGTAAATTAATTTGGTACTATATACTACGTGACTACATATAAGTGACTTACTGGAATGTCATAGCGCGGCAAACTGCTTTGCCGAGATCTGGTAGTTTGAGAGAGCTATGAGCCTGAGTCACAACATCGATGAAACTCTCAACACAGAGCCGACCCCAAATGCCACGTTTTCTCACCATCACGAAACCTATAAACAAAACAAACATATTATCGTTGATAATTTGATATTGGCAGTAAATAAACAATGAGATACAAAAGTAAAAAATACCGTGCATCTGCGTGTGTAGCTTCATTGTAGTAGGGATCCATACTGTTATGTTCCCTATCAGTACTTATCTCGCTTTCAAAAATATTTATTTTATAAGCGTATTAACTAATCGCGTTTTCATTTATCAAAACATAAAGGGTTCATCATGTAACCACAATTGTCTAAAATGGCCGACAACAAGTGCTAAGATAAACTTATTCATGAATTCCTCCCAAAAAATATTTTTACCAAAATAACCAATACTGAGCACAAAATTCCCAAATTACAGTTGTGTTATAATTATAATATAGTTATAATTAAGTTCTATTATAACCTGTGGTTACGGAAATGAAACCCACGAAACTGTGAAATGATTACTTCTTCATATTATTATACTACTCTGTGTAAAAAGTATCGGGAATATGTCAATAAAAAGACCTGCGTAAAAGAGGTCGTTCTAATTTCTTTACTGCATGTTGGTAGCACTGTACTGATTTAGCGCGCAAAATTTGAGCGGGATCTGTCATTTAATTTGTTTTAAACTACACTTTTTGTTGGTCATAGTTTTGAGTCCTCGGCGATTTTTACAATGGAAAATATTGTTGAACAAAGAGTGTGCCTTAAATTTTGTGTTTCAAATGATATTTCATGTGGTGAATCACTAAAAATGTTGCGAAATACCTACGGCGAATCGTGTATATCGAAAACAAGGGCTTATGAATGGTATAAGGCTTTTAAAGAAGGCCGAGAAGTAGTAGTAGACTTGCCTCGTTCTGGTAGACCTTCAACCGCTACGACCAGAGAAAACATCGACAGAATCAAGAAGCTAGTGCTCGAAAATCGACGTATGAGTCTGAGAGAGTTGGCTAGTGAGGTGAACATATCTTTTAAGTCCGTCCACAACATTCTCATTGACATTTTAGGCATGAAACGCGTCGCCGCTCGACTAGTTCCAAAAGAGCTCAATTTTGTTCAAAAAGCGCAGCGAAAGCATGTCGCTGAAGACATGGTTTCCCGAGCTTCTACGGATCCGACCTTTATGAAACGTATAATAACTGGCGACGAGACATGGGTTTATGAGTACGACATGCAAACAAGCCAACAGTCTTCAGAATGGCGTCTCGAAAACGAGCCGAAACCCAAAAAACCGCGGCAAAGTCGCTCCAAAATCAAGGTGATGCTGACAGTTTTTTTTGACTACCGTGGTGTGGTTCACTCCGAATTCCTTCCAGAGGGAGAAACAGTGAATAAAGAATATTATTTAGGCGTCATGAAGCGTTTGCTTGAGAGTATCCGCCGAAAACGTCCAGATTTGTGGCAACACAACTCATGGATGCTGCACCATGATAATGCACCATCACACACAGCCATTATAGTGAAAGAGTTTTTAGCGAAAAATTCAACAAAAGTTCTCGACCAAGCACCGTATTCACCTGATATGGCTCCGTCTGACTTTTTTTTATTTCCCAAGTTAAAATTACCACTTCGAGGAAAACGTTTTGAGTCGATAGAAGCCATAAAAGAAAATTCGCTGAATGAGCTAAAGGCCATACCGCAAATAGCCTATGAAAAATGTATGGAAGACTGGGTGAAGCGGTGGAGATGTTGTATTGCAAGCGATGGGGCCTACTTTGAAGGCGATAAAATAAATTTAGATGAATAATTTGTATTTTTTGTTTTATTGACAAATTCCCGATACTTAGTACACAGAATGTATACTACTTCTGGAGAACACGATAGCGTCGTTGCGCGTGTCATTCTAACAGCAGGTCGAGCATTGTCGACTGTAGCCTATCTATGGATTATACATGAGAGTTGTTAAGCTTAGTGAGTGGCTTTCGGCGGCTTGAAAACACTGGCCTCCGCCAATCCGCAGTTGAGCAATGTGGTGGAGTAAGCTCTGAATCTCTTCGGTTGAAGGGAGACCCTTATTCCTGCAGTGCGATGAGTTAGGGTTGGTGTAGTAGTAGTAGTATATACTAACCTTCTTCGTTGTAAGGGACTATCTCATTATCTTCCAGTTCATCAGCTAAAGCAACACAAGTCTTCTCATCGTCTCCAAGTGGACAATCTGGCGTTCCGTCACAGACTTTTGTCATTTCAATACATTGTTTAGCATTAGCACACACATACTGTTCTTCTTCACACCAGTCTGAAAATGAAATTATTTGTAAGTGAATAACTTAGTGCTGATTGACACCTGAAACCTGTAAAACCTTTTTTTACCGGTGTAACATGTTGCGTATAGATAAAATAATATAGGGATATCTGAATATATGAAGATAGTGGCTTAAAACAGGAAAAGTGCACTCATGGTTTTACCCACCGCATTTATTCTCATCAGAATAATCCCAGCAATCCACAACTCCATCACAAATCTTGGCCTGTGAGAACTCAGCTCGTAAATAGTCCGCGCACGTACATGCGCGTTCGTCTTCTCCTCCCGGACAATCGAGCAGCCGGTTACAACGGGACGTCAATGGTAAACATGAACCAGTGTTGCATCGGAAGGAAGTCGCGTTGTTACATTCTTCTGAAATAAAATAAAATAACAGTTTCGGTACATGTGCATAAATTAGATGAATAACATTATATTATTAACTTACCATTTTTAACTTCTTTCTCAAATTTGTTTTCTTTTTCAGGTTTTATCTTGGCCGGTTTATTATATGTTTTTTCAGGTTTATCTAAACTGTTGTCATCTTGTTTTGTGGATTGAACTTTATTGTATGTTTTTGTTAAGATTTTGAAACCAGCTTGGTTCAAAGTATAACTCGATGGAATAGCTTTAGTAGAAATTACGCCACCAGGAGCACGAAATAATGTGTTATTGTTAGAGTCAGATATTGTAGCCAGGCTTGCCAGTTGTTTTAATTTCTCTATAGTCAATGTATTTGATTGATTCACAGGAATTTCCAGTACCACATCGGGTTCAAGAGCCAATTCGTAAGCAGGAAGGTTTTGCGTCTTATTCGCCTGTTTACTACTGACACTTCCGGTCACGTGATATGATACTCTGTAAGTGCCATCTGGTACGAAAGTGACATTATTGTTTTCTGAAGTAAGACTGTTTTTGTCTGATTCATTTAAATCGTCACTGGACTTAGGAAATCTCTTATTGCTTGGAAATTTATCGACCTCGTCCATTACTGTGATGTTTTCAGTAACTGTGGTTAACATTACTCCATTTCCTGTTCTATTATCTTCCACAAAATTAGATGATGTTACTACATCAACATTATCCTGAGATACGTTAACCACTTGAACGTAGTTTTCAGTACTAAGATCATTAATTATCTTTTGTGTTTCTGGGTTATTCTGAAAAAAGCCACGAAAATTTTCTTTGGAGTTTGGGGATTCTACTTTTAATATGGGTCTTGGTCGTAAAGGCCTATTACCTCCAAGATTTGATTTAGCAGGCAATAAAGTAATAACGCCTGCTGTAGTAGTTTGTAATCCCTCCTCTGGTACCACTTCAACTGAGCCTTTGCCTTTGTTTTGCGTGTCGTGATCATCAATTTGTGATGTATTTAACTCTTTTTGGGATTTTTCTGTTGTATTTGGAGAATACCTTTTAATTATTTCTGTCAAATTTCTTAATATAGAAACTTTGTTTGAAAATCGTGGTGTGGTGTTAGGAATAATGGCATCGTTTTTGGTTATTATTGCTTGTAATGTATCGTTATAATATTTTTCAGGCGAAGTTTTACTGAATGTATCATTTTTACTGGTCGAAGTGTTAACTAATTCCCATGTATGGTGCGGTGTGCCCGTTGTTGGTATAATAGAAACCTTGTTGTTCGGTCGTCTTGTAGAATTTTCTCGCAATGTGTCATTATTATTTCGACTCTCAGTGCTTATATTATGGTTAGGAAGCACATTTGTTTCTGATTCTTTTTTCTGAGTTTTTGTATTTGCTGTCGTTGTTGTTGTAGTTGTACTTGCACTAGTAGTGGATTGAGTAACAATGCTGCTAGTTGTGATAGTAGTACTAATGGTGCTGTTGTTGATATTTGTATTGGAGTCAGGATTACTACTAACTCTTGTAGTAGTAGAGGCAGAAGTGGTTGTGTCATGTTTCTTCAGTATAGATGCTCCTTCAATTGATATTTCTTTTGTATTGTTATCTAGTTGATCTAATTTTACATTTAATATTGCTAAAGTAGTCTTTTCTTTTGGAGGTCTTTCGACTGGTTTTCCATCGTCGTTGTCATCTGTATTTACTTCTGAAAC
Source organism: Pyralis farinalis (assembly GCA_947507595.1). Classification (NCBI taxonomy): domain Eukaryota; kingdom Metazoa; phylum Arthropoda; class Insecta; order Lepidoptera; family Pyralidae; genus Pyralis; species Pyralis farinalis. The sequence goes on from OX382259.1 coordinate 26,890,607, forward strand.
CTCCACTACGGAACTAATTTTGTCTACAGGTATTGGATGAGGCTTTACATAACCAGATCCTAACGTTTCCATATTTTTCAGAGGTGGCGCATACGTTGGAAGAGTAAAGCTTGTATACACGGGACTGGGTACAAAAACATGTGCAGCTAAATTAGGGTCTCTATTATATAGACCTACAGGTTTACGAGTGGTTTTATCCCTATGTTTAATGGGAGGTATTGGTGTCATCATACTTTCTAAGACAGAAATATCATCTACAACTTCAGCAACTCCTATCCTATCTTCAGCATTTTGATCACTTATTTCAACTTTTGCAGGGATTTCACTAGTAATCTCATAGTATGGTCTCGTAATAGGCCGCCATGGTTCATTATCTATTACATGAGGTACTGTGAATAGTGTATCAATTTTTGGTAAGTCTTTGTAATGATTTTCATTTGTTAATAAATCTAACAATATTTGGGATACATTATTTGTAGTTGTACTAATGGTTGTTGTCGATGTAGTAGTTGATGTTGTAGAGTACATTGGTGATTTTCTTGTGCTCTTGTCAACTTCTTTTTTCAGTGTAGGTTCTGTAGATTTTACATTAAGAGTGGACGTTATTGTGAATGGGTGTGATTTTAGTGTAGATAAAGGCATTTTCATTGTTGTAGAAGTTCTAAGATTGGTTTGCTTCGTAACAGGAGCTCTCGTCGTTGTACTCGTTTTCGTAATTGAACCTCTATGATTATTCTTTTCATCGTGTCGTTTATTCTCTGTAATATCAGCCTCCGTTTTTGTAATTTGAAAAGAACCCTGCACTACAGGAATATTTTCCGTATCAATATCAGGTTCTTCTATGTCTCCTTTTTTCCCAGGTTTCACTGTAGTCTTCCGTACAACTCCAACTCTTGTTTGTAATGGTTTATCCTTACCATTTTGCGGTGATAAAGATTTGGGATAATTTGCTGCCATACTTTCATTCATTGCTTCTTTTACATATGATTCAGAGTGATATGTGTGTTCTAAATCTCTTTTGATAATAATGCTAGACGTATCAACTTTAATAGTTTGCCCAAACGCTGGATGCTTTGATAGCAAATCTTGAACTAAAATATTCTTAAGTGTTTCTTCAATATTTGATACAGAACTGAAAAAAATAATTGCCTAATTAATTAATATCTAACAAATCAAAAGTTAGTAGACAAAAGCAGACAGAGCGCATTATCGCGGAAAGAGGTATGTTTTCGTAATCATCTTAGAGATGACCACAAGTAATACTCAAATAATGTTTAGTGAGAGAATAATATCCTATGGTAATGCGGTTCATGCCACTGTAAATTGCGGCATAGATAAGATTACAACTTTGTGTTTTTATTTTCAGAGTGTGATTTCTACATATCGTTTGTGACTTGTCTCTTTGCCCTTATGTTAGCAAGAAGTTAGTGAATATTCTGTATGCGATAAAAATAACGCAAGATTCTTTTGCTTGATGAGCATGTTTTTTGTTTATATTTGTCGATATTACGGAAACGGTTTTAAAGATTTTGGTAGTTTCAATGAAATCCAATTAAAAGATCCCAAGATACGCCTACATAAATATAATAAAGCAATGATGGTTGGTAAAAATTAAGAAAAACTTTCATTATCCGACGTTCTTCCTGTTTTGTTTTGGAATATTTATATTGTTTGTAATCAAATTTTCATTAGCAATTCAGAAATATATCCAGTCCTTTAATAGTCCGACGTAATTTTTAAGTGAACATTTGACAAGCTTTTATGATTTAATAAAGAAATATGAAATAAAAACGAATAAAACGAAATAGACTTCATTGAAGTTACGCCTGTTTGTTTTACATGTTTTAATCGTTATTGAATTTCGACGTTAATGAAGTCTATTTCGCATTTGCATTTTATTACTTTTAATTTTAACTAAGTTTCATATCATCTTCACTAAAATAGAAAGTTTTATTTTAATCAAAAATTCAGTTAATTGGTTATCATTACGATTAATAAGACATCGAACCATTGTTATCATTATCATTTTTGATATCGTTCTAATTGTCACCTTGGTATTTTTCTTCTATCTAAATATAACTTGAAATGTACGTCGAGTCGTCGATCTCCAAAGCCGGTGACAATGGCCCCGGCGAATGCCTGCCGCAGGGTCGACGGTGCTGCATACACTTGCCGCAGAGCTGTTCCGTAGCGCCGCGCGCGCTCCCGCCACGCAGGGCTGCCGACAGCTCCTCCGTACACATCGCCCCGTGTCACACGGAGTGTACCCTCAAACGACATCATAGCTGAAATCGATATCATAATCTGACTTATAACAACGAAAATAATATTATAGTATAGTGCTGTACATACAACTTTTTTTATCGAATCGAATCTACGAGCTTTGGGGTTAAATTGACATAGCTAACCGCTTCGTCAAAATCATTGTCGTCAGTCTCAACTGTTTTCGATAGACGACAGTGGTTAAGCTATCCTAAAAGAGGTAGAGCGTATCAAAGTAGTTTGGGGAAGTACCTCCACCTTATGGAAAATGGTCAAATTACAACCCTCCAGGGGGCGGGTTCTTCTGTTCCTGCGAGTATGTGGGGATACTAGTAAGCTCCTAATGAGTTGCTGTATTAGTAGCAGGTACTGCAACGCGCGAGCGATGTTACCAGTAATGTACGCGTTCATAGTCCACGGTAACAACTATACATGAAATGGACTCTATGATTGTATGCCTCCCGACGAAAAAAAAAAACAATTTTAATTCATATAATCATTTAATACAAAACCGACATAGAAATCGCAAAAGCATCGGAAAAATCACTATATAAAAACGTCATAATCCTGAATTTACAAAAAAGGATAACAAATACTGAACAGGTATATGTCGAAGCTCAACACATGATTTTATTATATATAGGTTATACATATCATTTATCATAAAATAATTGAAGCTACGGTGCACGAATTAACTTTATTGCAATTAATAAAACATGATGATTGGACACCAACGCCTCTTGTTACACTGACGCATCCTACTAATCAAGATTACCAATGCCTATAAATTGACGAGTTCGATGCTACTTTAGCACCAAGGCTCGTGGGTTTGATTCCCACACAAGGCTAATATTTGTGTGTATGAACACGTCTGTTTGTGTTGATCTCGATATTTTCTATATGTCATAAGTATGTATTTACAAAAAAAAAAAAACAAGTATTTACGTATGTTTATCAATACCCATGTCACAAACGTTGCTTAATTTGGGATTAGATGGCACTGTGTAATTTGCCTGACAATATTTATTGTTATTATCTATCTATAACTTCACACCAAATCCCTTACGGGGTAGGCAGAGAACCAAGCGCCACGCGACTCGATCCTTACATACCTCACTCGCTTCTTTCACATTCATTGCTCTGTTATTATTTTGGGCATTATTCCTAACATATACTTAGCTAAACATAAATATCATATACTCAGTATTAGCTAATGTTGTGCTCTTATAATAAAAATACGGCTGATTAATTTTATGTTTATGAATCAGAGAACGTATAATCAGTTTTTGCTCTCATTTGACGCTACTAATATCAGTTCTTAATACCACTAAGTTGGCAAACAAGCATATTGACACTTGATAAGATACTTGCAACATGATACCCCTGGTATCATTTGAGTGTTGCCGATCCTGTAAAAACTGCATCATGCCTTTCGTGAAGAACCTCTTACTGCAATGTTTAGGGAAATCACCATGAGAGTGCATTCCACAACTTAAGAGTTGTCAGTAGAAAACTTCCTTAGAACCGAATAGTACGCGATCATTGTGATATGTGAAGATGAACTCCCAGCGTTAATTGAACACCCGTCAAAGGACTGCACATTTATTTTAAGTGACAATAATTAATACTGTTCATAGGTCTAAGTTTTAAATTAGGCTTGGAAGATTTAGTACTCCTCTACATCTAACCAAAGCTCTTGAATTGGCTAATGATTATTAGCTCCGGGACCAGGTTAAAACGGTTGTGGTAGAGCTATGAGTGCGAAGAGAAGCATTTGGTTTGATGATATATGTAAAATGAACTCACGTTCCCCGTTATCCGGTCTTAGCGCTCCCATATAAAAGGCCAACGCTGCCACGGCCAACACGGCTACTGCTGCCAGCAGGGCGCCGCCAACCAACGCGGCAGAGCATAGTCCTCCGCTGCGGCCGCCAGCACCGCTACTGGCTCGCGGGTACCCTCCGCCAGCAAACCTGTATTCGCTCTGAAAAGAAAAAAGAGTTTCTATGTATAAATTATTTTTCATTAATTATATCAATAACATATAAGTGTAACGAATATTTAATTAAGTTGAAAGCCTAATTCAGGCACTACGGTAATAATCCCTTAATAATGGTTCTATACTAAAAAAAGGTGAAAGTACAGAAAATTCGATTCAGGTCCCCGCTTTGATGGACAGACAGTCAAAACTCACTTTCAACAAGAAGTTCTTGATTATTTACAAAGTCATACTAAAGCCTGTGTGGAGTTACGGTTGGGAACTCTGAGGTAAGGTTTTTAAATGAGTTTTATATAACGTCGAGAGATATACAAGCATAAGGTCCACTTGCTGTAAAGTGGTTACCGTAGCGCACCGTAACGCTACCAATACATCAAGTATCGCTCACGAAATGCGAAATCTGCTGTTCACAAAGCAACTTCTTAAGACTTTACTAGTAACCTCACTCACACACAGGAATACAATAACCCTCCAAGGAGTTGTTATTTTGCTACGATTTCATGTAACTAACTTGCAAATACTTTAGCAGTACCAAAAAAAATTCTTCCACACAATGCACCATAGTTGACACAAACAGAAGAAGTGTATGAATATTCGGAAATGCTCACTATACGAGAGGAAATAAAGGGGACCTACAAGTGATATAACAATAGATTTGCCAATGATTCCAATAGCAATGCAAGCCTATTACCTATACAAGCATTTATTGATCCACAGCATATCCCAGAGATTGAAAATACAACATATCCACCAGGTGTCAATCTAATGGTAGCAAGAAATACGTCTGTGCTCCTTTATATATTTATTTCTTAATACATACTTGCCTTACAAGCTAATAGGTGCTGTGCTACCCAAAACGCTTACAAGATAATTGTCTACTTATAACTATCTATTATGCTAAATTAAAATATAATTTCAAAATAAAATAAGGTTTGAGAAAAAAATATAAAATAAATGACGGTTGCAGTGTTAAGCTCACATGTCATATAAAATATATGTCGCAGGATAATTAGAGAAAATGGATCTTTGCGATAATCATAGGAAGATTGCAAATGATCGGATAATAGGAATCTAACAAAGAAGTTCGTAATCATCTGTGGTACGAGTATTTACAGGATCATTGCAAAAATCCGACCTATTTTAGATTAGGTTATTTTTCCCCGCGTCACAAAAAAAAAAAAAAAATGTTTCCTACTATATGGTCATTTGCAATCGTCCTAGGATTAGGTATCGCAAAGATTCGTTTTTTAAACTCACGACACACGTACACGTTCAAGTGAGCTTGATTATAGTTGAAAACCGACCTCAAGCAGTCATCAAACTACACACATCAAAAGTGTCTAGGGATCAACATATATTTTTGCAATAACTATTCTCCTGATTGATATTAATTAAAATTTTCTTTAAGGATTCATCAAATAAAGTGTTTTCGTTTGTCTACAGTAACGATAAACCAAGCCACCTTTGCATTAATAAAGAAATTTGCCATTTTCATAATAAAGGGATTTTTGACATTTGAACCACTAACATTAAAGTTCGAAAAAAAGACTGAAATAACAGTTTTCTTTAAAATTTTATTGGGTAACTTAAACAATTAATAATCCGTGTTTCTACCGCGAACACTAACAACACAAGAACATCGGTTTGGCATACTCAAAATGAGTTCATCCAAATCACGCTGTGGAATGGCCGCCCATGTTCGTTGCAACAACAAAAAAAGGTCTTCTTGCGACTGGATACCCTCCATATTCGGCAGAGCTCTTCTCTGTAGCATATCCCATGCATGGACACGGAGACAAGACCGATACATTCAAATCACAACTCGAAGAGCTCCAACAATAACCGCCATGATGTTAGCCGTGACGCTTCATCACTCTTCAGGGAACTTAATTAGCGACCAAACAGTCAGAAACCGCTTGCATGAAGTGAACCTTCATTCCCGAAGACCGCTAAGGGTACCACCTATAGCAATGCACAATCGTAGGATTCGATATCAATGGGCTCTTGAACACAGAAATTGGGCAGAAGAACAATGGCGTTTCGTGTGCTTTTCTGATGAGTCTCGTTTTGGTATGAGACCGGATACAAGACGTATACGACACTGGAGAACCCCTGGACGCCAACAGCGATTAAAATCCTGCCAGGAAGTCCATCCTTATAGTGGTGGAACCATCATGGTATGGGCGGGTATTTGGATCGGCGGAAGAACTGAGTTGATTTGGATCAGAGGCAACCTCAACGCTCAAATTTATGCTGAGACGATTGTATCAGACGTCATCGTTCCTCTACAAGTGCAAATCGGTCCCTTATTTCAGTTAATGCATGATAATGCACGACCGCACACCGCAAGAGTTGTAAGACAGACTCTCGCCGCAGCTAACATCAATGTCATGCCCTGGCCTGCTCAGTCGCCAGACTTGAACCCGATTGAGCATGCATGGGATATGCTACAGAGAAGAGCTTTGCCGAATATGGAGAGTATCCAGTCGCAAGAAGACCTTTTTTTGTTGTTGCAACGAACATGGGCGGCCATTCCACAGCGTGATTTGGATGAACTCATTTTGAGTATGCCAAACCGATGTTCTTGTGTTGTTAGTGTTCGCGGTAGAAACACGGATTATTAATTGTTTAAGTTACCCAATAAAATTTTAAAGAAAACTGTTATTTCAGTCTTTTTTTCGAACTTTAATGTTAGTGGTTCAAATGTCAAAAATCCCTTTATTATGAAAATGGCAAATTTCTTTATTAATGCAAAGGTGACTTGGTTTATCGTTACTGTAGACAAACGAAAATACTTTATTTGATGAATCCTTAAAGAAAATTTTAATTAATATCAATCAGGAGAAAAGTTATTGCAAAAATATATGTTGATCCCTAGACACTTTTGATGTGTGTATAAACAAAAATATGCTTCGTATACATCATACAGTCGCCACCTTCGGTATTATAGCTACGTCTGTGACTGGGTTTAGCCTTTAAATAATTTATAATTTTTATAATACATATCGCCAGAAAAAAGAGTTACGATAGCTAATGCGATATGTAAGTTGGTGTTAGACAACTATTATGGTGGTAGGTAATTATCAAGAAATCTTATATTAAATATATAATGTCACTTCAATTTACAAGCAAGCCCATGCCCCCAATTCCATTTTATAAAAATAGAATTGTTAGCTCGATACGAAATTAAATTAAAACTTAACTTGAAAGGTGAAGCCTTTATAATATCTAAACGAATACCATAGATTCAATAATAATAAGTAGATAGTCGTCCCACCTGTGCATTTTTTGTAGAAAAATGTTCGTACGTGTAATGTAATTGTGATCCATTTTTTATTAAGTTGACAGGTATGTTTTTGTCACAGTCCTCAAGGTTTTAAGATTACCATGGTCATATACGTATTATTTTATATAATAGATGGACGTCATAAATAACACTGTCTTTGTTTTAAATTGTTCCGGCCGCTTAATTTTTCAGACCTTCAAAGTACGAGTCGTGACGTGAGAAAACCGAGAATCGAATAAAATGGCAAACACAGCCATAAAGTACGAATTATTATTTTTGAGGCGACTTAGCCGGTCATTACAAACCATGTCCTGAGAAGTTCGATAGGGCATTGTGGGTGTATGAGAACCGCCTGCGGTGGTTATCTGTTTGCAATCTTTCTTACTTCACCTGTCATTGCGCGCCGTTCATCACCTCTTGTCAAATACAATCTTGTTGAAGCATTTGAGAATATTGTTGGGCTCATACAAAAAGTTGTGTCCAATGTAGGTCCCACCGAGATTTGAACTTGGATCGTTGGATTCAAAGTCCAAAGTGCTAACCATTACACCATGGGACCGCGACACTAGCGCCACAAAATCATATAAGTGTTTCATTTTTATTCGCGCTGCTAATCAATAAAATGTGTCATGATAACAAACGGGGCATAACGAGATAATTTAATATATGTGAATATATGTGTACCACGGATTCATGAAAAGTAAACGAAACCATCTACACATACTTTTGTTTTCACAAATTTTATCACAGAGATATAAATTTTATCTCATGTGACAAGAATGTTGACCCGTGTTTTTCAATTGAGGCTCCTTCCTAATTACAGCATTTAAGCAATAGTTATTATAAAAAGCTCCGTAATTTTATAAACACAAGAATGAAGACAGTCTGGCTGCGAGGAATGATCTCCGAGGACCTGTCAAATTACATGTTTTACCAAGTAATACACAACCAGCACAAAAACTAAATGATGTCGAGAGTGCATTGAGATGCATGTGGAATGGTTACTTTTGTTTTATCCTTGATTCTTGAATCTACATGCTTACGTAGGATATTTATCTAAAAATCAATAAGTATGTAAATATGTAGGTACGGTGGCGCAGTGGTGAAACGTGCTGTTACGCTACTTTGACACCAACGCTCGTGGGTTCGATTCCCACACAATACAAACATTTGTGTGCATGAACAAGTCTGTTTGTCTTGGCCTGGGTATTTTCTATGTATAATAAGTATGAATTTACAAAAAATAATGTTTTTACGTATGTTTATCAGTTGTCTAGTACCCATAACACAAGCTTCGCTTACTTTGGGGCTAGATGGCGCTGTGTAATTTGTCAGACAATTTCAACGTACTGCTCTATTTCAACGTACTGCTCTCGGTAACTCGTAGTAAAGTTACGTTTTACACAACATTGACAAATTAATTCAAATCTGCTTCAGTAGATAAGTATCTGCATCATATAATTAATAAGATACTAATCACATACAATCATAATGAAATAGGTATGTGGGTAGTAACTGAACTAAAATATTCACTGTGTACTTATAAACCATAAACATTATATATTAGGATTCTGCGTGCACAGTGCGTACACGTTACGCGTATTTGTAATAAGTACTAGACTTATTACAAATACGCGTTTTAAACCTTTATACAAAATAAGTTTTACATATTGTAACTGCAATTGACAAATAATTATTTATAGGTACGTTATTTGTATACATATGATTAGTTGTGTGCCTACTGTACAAATATAGTAAACGATATTGTCGGTCTTAAGAAAACGAAAGGTATGTTCCATTGCTTAAGGCATGTAGATGTAGAAGAATGCGGGATGAAAGAATGACGAATCAGATATACAATTGGGATCAAATTGGTTGAATTAGTCGAAGGTGATGTTAGGAACCGGCGAATGTGCATGAAAAGAGCTAAGTAAGGATCGCGTTTCGTGGCGCCCGGTTCTCTATCTCGCAAGGGACCTGGGGCGTGAAGATATAGATAGATAAATAGGTAATATACATTGTCAATACAGTTATTAAATACTACTGGTATCTAAAAAACATTGTAATGGACTGGATGGAAATTCTTTTATTTATATTAAGGTATAAAAATCGTATAGGTACCCAATATCTGAGTCGAAGATAATATCGATCGATTGGCTAATTGTTTATAATTAACGTAAAGACTGAGGCTGCTTCAACGATGCTATCTTTCCAATAATTATTTATTTATTTACCGACCGCCAAGACATCCGCCGCGCTGTATAATTGCACATATCCCAAATGGTCAGTTGCGTAATGAGGGCTTTGAACCTCTGACTGCATTACTGTCCATCGGTTATCATGTGGTTCGTCACGTAGTGTCGGCATCTCAGATTAATTAGTGAAAAAATACAGTTAGCCTCTGTACCTACCGGGAAAGTAATTTGCTTTACAAATACGTCTCTGTTGTATGCCCGCTTGCGTCCGGTCATGCCTCTCGTTAGTATCATTTTAATGTCATTATCATTAGTCAACCTTTAATGATAGTCTAGTCAATGTGTGTGTGTCAGGATTTAACTTTGGAACTGCACTAAGAGAAAGTTTCCGGGCTTCGGCTAAATGGTGGAGAAAATGGTAGGTATATCAGAAAGTAGTAAATTATAAGGTAAAGGTAACCTTGGTGAGGTGGCCGTTGTAACTTTTCTTCTTTCAACTTCATTGAAAGAACTTTGTTCTTGAACTTCTTCTCCCCATTAAAAAAATAAACTTGATTGTATTTTTTAAGTAATTGTAACTCCTTTGTCATGTGTTTAATTTTATTAAAGAAGGTCTTTTTAATCAGAAATTATTGTAGATTTCGAAAATAAGTTTCCTGTATACGCAATTAATTTAAAGCATTTAGTATCTTTTCAATATTTTTTTCGAATCAAGCGATCCCATAAGGTTGGTACTTTTTTATGAACTTGTATATTTAGGGTCATCTCAAGCTTCACCTTTGATCGACTTACCGTAGTAGGCACTTAATCGTATCTTATATTAGGTCATCTATAGAATATGTTACTTAGCAGACTCTTGGTATGTATCCGCTTCAAAGATAACATTTTTTGTTTAAATACAACAAAAATATAATGCGATAAAATATTAGGATGAGGCTGATAAAAATTAAGCCGACTGTACTGTATTTACGGAGACACTGTGTCGATAGCGAGACATCTTTACTATGCTATGAGACCAAATTACTGCAGGAACCAAATTCATTACTTTCAACACGTAACATTCAATATTGTTAACTTTGGATATCTTTTTACTACATATGAAAAATACTGTAATAAAATTCATAATAACTACTGCTTGAATTTCGACAGAACAAAAGACAAGGTCCCACCGAGATTTGAACTCGGATCGCTGGATTCAGAGTCCAGAGTGCTAACCATTACACCATGGGACCGATAGTTCAAAAGTATGAAAATAATGATTAAAATGTCGGCAAGTCTATGTCTTAGAAAATGTTAAATTATTATAGTAAGATTTACAGAAATAGTCTTATTCTATTCAATTATCAGTTGTAATTTAACTGATTAACAAAATACAAAAACATGCACACGGCTCGTTTGATCTGAAATGTTTACCATAGTCTGTATGCTGTAATGCTTTCAATACAAGGGGTATGCCTCGTGCTTTGCCACCTACGCTGCCAATGCATCATTAGTTCATTACTTTAAGAGCTACCTGGTAATCTCACTTAATCGCAACAATCTACCAGGAAGTTGTAATTTGGCTACGGCATTCTGTACAATTAATAAATATATATTTTTTTAGTAAAATTAATTTGTTTTCGTCTGTTTTCAAAAAACTTTAAATAAAATAAAAAAATATTCTTTCTTTCTGGAAAAGTATAAACAGTTTACTTAGGATTACAAAATGTGGCAAGAAGCGAGACAACAACTTTCTTTATATCTATATCTTCACAGAATTTTATCAGAAGGAAAGGATATCAGGAGCTCGCCCTAAAGGTAGGGAGCGTGCACAAAAAGAGCTCCGAATGTTAAAAAAGCGAGTGAAATGTGTAGAGGACCAGGTCATGTATCGCTCAATTTTGTCTATCTAACCTGCCACACTCTACAAGGGATTTGAATTATTTTTCAAGTCCATCTATAATCTTTAACTTCACGCCCAATCCCTTGCGGGGTAGACAGAGATTCTTTTTCAAATAAGCAAAAATATTACTGATAGTAAATTATTATTATGATAGATTAGAGCAATGCGAGCGCTGCGCAAAATTTGTGGCGTAACGCTTGTAGACCGTATTCGCAATGAAACAGAGTTGGTCTGATAGAGAGCGTCGGTGTTAAAATAAGAAGAGGCATGGTCCGTTGGTTCGGTCACGTAGAACGAATGCAGGATGAAAGATTGACGAAGCAGATATACAATGCAAAAGTGGAAGGATGTAGGAGTCGAGGAAGGTCAATACTTACCTACCATGACCAAATTGGACGTGTTCTATCAGAAGGTGATATCAGGAGCCCTAGAAACTGGCGAGCGTGCATGAGAAGAGCAATTAATGTTAAAGAAGCGAGTGAGATATATAAGGATCGAGTCATGTGACGCTCGATTCTCTATGCCTACCTCGCAAGGGATTTGACGTGAAGTTATAGATAGATAGATTAGATAGATTATAATCGTTTCAGTTCTAAAAGTTGTTGCTAATTGGAAACTATACTGCACTGCGTCGTATAGTTCAGATTACGTTACAAGTATTTGTCTCTAAATCGAGTTTAAAAGATAGAAATATTTTTTGTACGAATGTTTGTAAAGATAGCTCTCAAACCGATGGACCGTTTATATGATAATTAGTAATAGCTGGGTATGTAGAAAGTAAGAAAGATAATTTAAATACTAATATGGAACCCTCGGTGCACAAAACTAACTCGCGTCTGACTGTTCCTTGTCTAATGTAGTGTAGCCAATAATAAATATTTATTAGAAATGATTTTACAAAAGCTTTTACATCTACTATCAATAAAACCATGTTCTCCATACTTATTCATCCTTCTTTAGAAAAAGTGTTCTGCGTGGCGTAGAATTCCGACAATCATTTAGATTAGGCGTAAGTATTTATTGTAATTACCAGGTAATCTACGGCCTAACGAGTATTGCTACTGCTTATTACAAAGTTACAAACACGGTACTTTATGAGTAGATAAGGAATAGATTTCAAACGAAGTGACACGGTGACCGTGGTTCCGATGCACTGCGTATCGTTTCATGGGTAATTGTCCACTCAACACTGCTAACTCCCTGCATGCACCATCATTTTACGCCCACTTACCCTCTAATCGTCGGCACCCGGTGAATATCATTACAGGTGTAATTAATTGACACACAATTGAAAGAGAACAGAAATCGATGTCATATTAGTAATACCGTCATAAATTATGAGCTATGAATGTTAGAGAAGCGAGTGAAGTGTGTAAGGACCGCGTCTTATGGCGCTCGGTTCTCTCTGCCTACTCCGCAAGGGACCTGACGTGAAGTTATACGTACATTGATTGGTCTCTTCTATATAATACTTATATATATTGATCCCGCTATTAAAATTAAACGCCTCTGCCATAGAATGTGGCGATAAAAAAGATCCTTAAGATTTTATTTGTTCAATCCATTGCTTATATGCATTAGGCAAAGTTGTTCAGTTTTACAGGTTAGTCTACATCCTGCCGTGTTTGCACCTATGCTTAATAAATATACTATACGTACAACATATATATATAATATATAGTTTATTTTTATATAATTATATAAAAATAAATTATATTCGGCTTTATTATTTGTAATATCACAGATACTACGTACTTCTTTGAATTTTACCTTCGTCGCTATTACTGGTACCTGGGCGACCGAGTTTTGCTTTCGCATATTCCTATCTAGTCATCGAACCCAGGTTGTACCTATTGTTGTAAATTTTAAGTGCAATTATTTTTGTTCCCATTACCAACTTACAACCTATGTACAGAGAGCTTCAACTGTGCATGGTAGCAAAATTGGATAGATTTTCGTCTAAATATTCAATTTTCTTACAAACCTAGTTTTGGTTGATAAATCTGTTTATAAAAGCTATTAAATAAGTATGTATGTATATCTTCACACCAGCTCCATTGCGGGGTAGGCAGGGAAAACTGAGCTCCATAAGACGCGATCCTTACACACTTCACGCGCTTCTCTCTATTCAGGCACGCTCACCGGTTCCTGGGGCTCCTGACATCACCTTCTATCAAATAAGTCTATCTATCTAGGAGTCGTTATTGTTTAATTATGTTTTTCGACGGCATTTACCACTTCAAACGTAATAATAATGTTTGTTTAAATAAGATTATAAAGTGTCTCAAATTGATGATTGCTTGAACCATCAATTTGAGACACTTTATAATCTTTAAAAAACCGATGTTTTTAAAATTTTCAATTAAATTCATGTGACTACGTAAATATTTCTCGACGGTACCTTATTCTTGATTTAACATTACCTCCAAATAATTCATACATGATATTCCCATTGTCCTAAAGTAGGTTGGAAGGCGGAACCTAAAATTCCCAAAATACAACCTGGATTAAATGGCTAGGTTGAAAGATGGGCATGAGTCCTGTAGATTTTCCTGACGTCTTTACTTTTGGTTGTGGATGTGAATACTAACACGGTAGTAAGAAAATAACTTTATACTCACGAAGCCAACGTCACCATGATATATACATGATACGTATGAATAATAATCTTGACTGTGTTTTACTTAACTCAAGATCACTTCGTACTGTACCTTGACACATTGCCTGCTACAGGTATTTATGTTTACTTGTCTAGAATTATGGTAATAAAATTGCAATCTATATGGTCTCAGATGTCAGCATAATATTGATGATTATCTGCGTAAACATCTTGGATGTTATAATTGTTAATATGATTCTTTAGTTGCCTTCTAACTAGCCATGAAGAGTATGGAGTGGATCAACTGACCTACTCAATACTCTTTCAGGGCATAGTCATTTATTGCATACAAATACTTCATACCAGCGATTATGCACCTACACATAGACATAGGTGACAGATAATGATTTTACAGTTTATGTTTTATACGTGATAAAAATGATATGCCCCGGAAACTAGTTTTAAAATCCATGTAATTATTTCTAAGAAAAGCGTACTGTGCATAATGCATAGTATTTTATTGTGTATTTTTCCAAAGAAAGAAAACGCGAACTTACATCACAGTTTCTGTAACACACGAAATTGATGGATTTTACGGTTTGAATGCACCTACGATATGTTCGCCATAGAAATATTTACAATTAATTTAATAAGTACAATTAGTTTTTGCAAAATATCAGTATTTAATGCGAAAATGTGACATTGTCAAACTGAACACCTATTCTATTGAGGTTTTCATACAAAAATACCAACCAAATTAAAAATCTCTCGGGTGTACTTTCCAAAAATATTTTCACATAAACCTTTTCCTGGCAAATACGAGCAAACAAAAAATCGGTCGATCCGTTCTCAAGTGATAGATAATAATTAAATTGAGTTAGAAGTAATGATTAAACGGCCGACGGCCACGTGCAGTGAGGAGTGAAACCCACTTCTCTCAATTTGTTACTTTAAAACACTTCTATATATATATATACATATACTAGCTGACCCGGCGAACTTCGTACCGCCTCAGGATCAATAAATGGTGTGTTAACTTATTAGATGGTATAAATTCTCTTAATACTTATTATCCTGTTCCGGACGAAGACAAATCCAAAAACACAAAAATCATAAAAATCAGTCCAGCCGTTCTTGAGTTATAAATAAATGATGTAACTAACACGACTTTGTTTTATATATATACATATGTCAATTCGTACTTGAGAAATCATAAAAAAGAATTTCATATAAAATGTATGGGAAAAGTAATAAACTTTTTTTTTTGTTATTTTTTCCATGTTTTAATACGTATTATCCTATTCCCGATGAAGACAAATCCAAAAACACAAAAATCATAAAAATCGGTCCAGCCGTTCTTGAGTTATAAATAGTGTAACTAACACGACTTTGTTTTATATATATATAATTATGTACAAATTATGTTTATATTACTTTTTATATATATATATAAAGTAATACCAAACCGGTGATAGGTAATATAAACATAATTTATTTACCGACATTTATTTAGGAATTATTATTAACATTGTCAACTATTAATATTTCTATATAAAAGCAATAATAATTAATAGAGAACTATTTATTATAAGTAATAATATTAACTATTTTAATGTAGAATATGATATTGTTTGAATTTGTTTAAGATTTACCTATATATAACCTTAATTAAATGTCAATGTGCTAGATTTGGTTTAATATCAAAGTATATAAGGTGATTATATCATTCTAATGTAATAAAAAGAGCAATTACTTTACACATCAATATCACTGTCGAATTAATAAATGGTTACTTTACAGAATCTTTGTAATGCAATAGTATAAGCAAAACCAATAGTTCTATTTTGAGTCTACATAATGAACGCCCTTGTGTATGACCAACCGGACGGCCTTGCGGCAGATGCGCACGAAGTCATCCCAGATCTACATAGTTGCTCCTGCATCATCACTGGAACCTGTTCATTGACCAGCTCTTATAGAAAATTGCTTTGATATCTCTAAACAACACATACAGTCCTGGACATGACACGAGACAGAGAAGCCACGCAATTATCAACCAAAAACTAACCAGGGAAATAGGAACTATTTTGTATTCCACGTCGGGAATAGCCTAGTAGATAAAGAGCCAGCCTATTAATTGACTTGTCTCTTATTCGAATCCTGGTGTGCATGAATATGTAGTAGATGTGCCATTAAATTCGGGTTTTCGAATTTATGAGCATAATGTCACTTGCTCGACAATGAAGGAAAACATCGTGAGAAATACCTCCGCACGTCCAAAAATATATTTTGAAAGACGTGTGACTTAAGCTAAGAAAGGTCTGGCTTTCCCTCTGGGCAGTCGCTCCATAGAATATAATAGAATATATTTTATTTGCCAGAACATACAACAGTTTACAAAGATGTGTTAGGTAGGCAGATACAGTGTGTTCACTTTATATTCTAAAGGCATGCAAATATTTTTAAGTACAAGGCAACAGACAATGTGAAATTATTTTAAATTCGTCGCATATCTAATAACAGATTTTTTGCAATCAATATAATTAGTTAATTTAATTATTTATTTATGAAATGAGAGAAATAAAAACTTTATTATTACTCTTATTATTTTTCTTTTGGTGCAATAAAGAGTATTGTATTGTATTACGTTACATATCAATATTTCATAATTATTAGTCAAAATAGCTGTTCATGACAAGCTACTTTTTAAGTTCAGTCGCCTTAAATCGCAATGGCATTTCTTTAGTCCCTTGTGGTATCCTATTATAAATTCTAACAGTACTAATCAAGCAGTTTCTTTGTAATAGACTGCTGCGACATATTGGCATTTTTCTCGGGGTCTCGCTGAGTGTACCTACTGCTATCACCGATTTTTTCAAATAAATAAGGGTGTTTTTTTATGAGTATACCTATTTCTAAAATGTATAAAGATGGGACAGTAAGATCGCTCGTATACATTTTTGTTGTGTAAGAAGTGCCTCATTTATGTGTATCGAATTACCTCACTCACACGCAGGAACACAACAACCCTCTAGGGAGTTGTTATTTGTTAGGTGGAAGTTTTCTGTTAGGTGGAGGTCCTTCCCCGAGACGGGCTGCTTTGATGCGCCCTACCTCTCTTAAAACATCCAGACCAAGGCAAACAGACATGTTCATGCACATAAATGTTTGCCTAGTGTGAGAATCGAACCCACGAGCGTTGGTGTCAAAGTCGCGTCATTCACGACTGAGCCACCTAGCTCGTCAAAAAGTAGTTGATTTAACTCTAGCCAATTTATTATTTTATCTAATGCGGTATTGTTTTACAATAATAGTCTTCGTTATTATTTTCCGGTATTACAAGAGAATTGACGTCGGCAAAAAGAACGCATTACTCGTCTGTAATATTTGGCAGATCGTTTATGTAGATGAGAAATAGAAGTGTCGAGAGCACACCACCTTGTGGGACACCTGTATATTTGTAGTCGGATCGGTATGATGTACATAACAGATTCTCGTCAAGACACCTAATCTCAACACATTGTGAGCGGTGATAAAGATAACTTTTGTCCAATCCAGAACTGGTCCTCTACCTTTCACATTTGTCAAGTAAGACTTTATGATCTACTGTGTCGAAAGCTTTGCTCATAGCTAGGAAAATAACGGTAACTTGTTATTTTGTAAATGTTTTCCGTAATGGTTTTGACAAGATAGAAAGCTGCTGGAGTTGTAGAAATGTTTCTTTGGAAACCATTTTACTCTTCCTTAATTATATTTAATTCACAAAGAAACTCTATAAGACGTTTGTACATAACTTTTTCATAGATTTTAGAAAAAATGGATTGAGAGCTATCGGTCTGTAGTTGTTAATTTCGAGTTTACTACCCTTCTTGTGTAGCGGTTTAATTATAGATTTTATAAGTCTTTCTGGAATTTACCTTGAGTTAATGATTTCTTTACCGAATCCGTTAAGACGGGAGCAATAATGTCTGAACAAGATTTTACAATTATCGTCGAAATATTGTCATAGCCAACTAATCTGGTGTTTTTATTGAGTTAATATTTTGCGTTATCTCAGCGCTACTACAAGGCTTTAGAAAATACACTTACTTATCCCATAAATTTTTGCGTATGATTTATTAGTTTCCATTGTGCACGCCCCATTTGGTTTCATTGAAATTTCAATACAGAACTCATTGAACACATTTGCTATATTAACAAGGTTAACAATAGTATTACCGTTTAAATTATTGTATGTATGCCTTCAAAACTTTTGACTGTGTCAAATTTATCGGTTATAACTTCCCAGGCTTCCCTGCATTTGTTTTTCGCATTGTTAATGAAGTTATTGTTTAAGCGCTTTTTTGATGCTGTGATGCATTTTCTAAATAGTTTTTTGTACTTTATGTAATGTGTTTTAGTGTTATTTGTATTGTTATTGTACAGATTGTATCTTAGTCTCCGTTTTTGCACACACGATATTTTTATATCTTTTGTGAAATATTTTGGAGCAACGGTGTTGGCATTTTTTTTATTTTTTATTGGAAGGCAAATGTCATAGAACATGACGAAGATATCATGAAAATGATTGAATACTCTGTCAGTATCGGGTTCGTTATACAAATCATCCCGAGATAATATAAAAATATAAAAAATTTCAATTTTTAAAATGCTCACTAGTCTAACAGATGATTTATTTTATATCTATTCTGTTTAATGCTTAAAATAAGGATATGTATGTATCGCAGAGAGTTTAGAGCACTGGGTAATCCTATCATAAACTTTGTGGGGTCAGTATCATTTTCCCCTACGCATAACAATAAATAATTGTCAGAACAATCTTCAATATTACTACACGACTTAAGAATCATCTCAGATGGAGCAAAAGGTTTAGTGAAGGAACTTATATTAAATTGTTCACATTTAAACTTTTCTCTAGATTTAATAAGGTGTGACGCCAGGTTTACACATGTTAAGTATTAAGTTTCTTTACCGAATCGTTATTTTTATTACTAGTAGCGTCATCTATTGAGCTATTTCTGACAGAATTTGGTTGCTGTCGTAGGGTAAGTTTATGGAATGCAGAGATTCCTTGTCGAAATCAGTATCTTTAACAAATCCTTAGGATTCGGCAGTCAACTCCGCCAGTCCTAATGGATTAGGAATCGGGGTAACGCTATGAAGAAGAAGAATAGCAAACATACAGTTCGCGTTATAAACAGCAGTTACGATATTGTAAAAGTTTACATTCCATTGAGGATCGTTCAAATAGTAATTAATGTTGCATCGAACTCCTCAAGGAGTTGTGTTTCGGGTAGTTTTAAAACTTCCCGGGGAACTCACTCATAGGCAGGAACACAATAGCCCTCCAGGTAATTTTATTTGGCTGCGTTTTGTGAATGGTGGAGGTACTTTTTCAGTAGGGTGCCCTTCATTAAATATTATTGTGACCTACGCTCTTTCGCCAGAACCTTCTTTGCTAATCTGTACAGGGTACACTACTTGCAGGCTTGCTCTGACTCTATATATTACGCCTTTCGTATTATTTATGTCACACTTATTGTTGGAATGAGGAATAGCATGTAGGTGTTTTAAGAGAGGTAGGATCCAGCGAGAAGTCGTGCTGTGCTCCACCTCCTCCGACCCTATATCTGTTGCGGGGGGGGGGGGGCATAGCATGACTTCTTGCTCTAAATATCCGTCTGGGGAAGCACCTCCACCTTACAGAAGACCGCAGCAGGTTAGTAGGGTTCCCGAACCCGGGGATCACTTAATCTCCGCCCCGGGAGGCTGAACCGCCAGCCTGTGAAAAGTCCCGGTTGCAGTGGTCGTGCCGGAGAAGGAGACCGGGGTGGACCCGGCTGCTGCAGCAGGGGGGGACCGGGGGCCCTTCCGCCCGCCGCGCCAGCAAACCGCATTACCCGCACGGTACTGTGGTGAAAAACACCGCGCTTTTGTCCTTCACTCTGTCTGTTCATCGACCTCTTATTTTATTTTATTTACCTCATCATGAAAAAGCAAAAAAAACGGAAAAATGGTTTCACAGCGGCCACCCCTTCCACAATGTATGTGGACTTTTGCAACATCAGGGGTTTGCACTCGAACATCAACGCGGTCCATCATCACCTGGAAACCGCGCGGCCGACCATTCTTTTCCTCACGGAGACACAAATATCCTCACCGGCCGACACTTCTTACTTGAATTACCCCGGGTACAAACTGGAGCACTTGTTTGTGCGTCATGCCGGGGTATGCTTGTTCGTCCGGGAAGATATTTGTTGTCGCCGATTGCATAACCTTGAAGACAGGGACCTGTCGATATTATGGGTGCGAGTGGATCAAGGCGGCCACACCCGAATCTACGCGTGCCTTTACAGGTCTCATAGCGGTGATACAGGCACAACTTGGTTATTTGAGCGCCTGCAAAGGGCGACTGACAGCGTTATCGAACAGTATCCCTCCGCGCAGTTAGTGATTTTGGGAGACTTCAATGCCCACCACGCCGAGTGGCTTGGCTCTCGGTGCACTGACTACGCGGGGAGATCTGCTCATGAATTTGCTCTGGCCTATGGTTTCTCTCAACTGGTTCTTTCTCCCACGAGAATACCAGATGTAGAGGACCATACAAGCTCTCTACTGGACCTTCTGCTGACCACACGTCCGGATGAGTATAACATCTCAGTGGATGCGCCGCTTGGCTCGTCGGATCACTGCCTCATCCGGACTCAAGTGCCTTGTGCCAGACGCGATCCACCTCGGCCCGCCGGATGTCGTCGCGTATGGCACTATAAATCAGCAGACTGGGATGGATTGCGTGAATTCTACGCATCGTACCCGTGGAGGCAGCTGTGCTTCGAATCAGACGACATTGATTCCTGCGCAACCGCAGTGGCTGCGGCGATATTGGATGGCATGGAATGCTTCATTCCCAGTCGCCTTGTAGCTACTGCGGGAGCTAAAAAGCGGCCGTGGTTTAATCGGCGTTGTAAGGAAGCCAATCTTGTTAAGCAGGCTGCTTACGATGCTTGGACCACGGCGCATGCTAATGGGGATCCTAGAGTCTCTGTTTTGAAGCGCAAACTGAATGCTGCCTCGAGGTCCAGTAAAAGGGTGGTCGCTAGAGCAAAATTCGATTTCGTTGGCAGAGTTGGCGAGCGACTTGCGAGCTTTCCCTCTGGGAGCCGTGCTTTCTGGTCGCTCGCTAAAGCTGCCGAGGGAAATTTCTGTCAACCGTCCATGCCACCACTGCAAAAACCGGATGGCAGTTTGGCCCATAGCGCTAAGGAGAAAGCCGATTTACTTGGTAATCTCTTTGCGTCTAACTCGAATATGAATGACGGGGGAGCTGTGCCACCTACCATCCCGTGGTGCGGTAGCTCAATGCCGGAAATCTCCATTACCCAGCGAGATGTCCGGCGGGCCTTACTCTCTCTCGACATTCATAAATCGAGTGGGCCGGATGGTATACCGGCGGTGGTGCTGAAGCTGTGTGCTCCTGAGTTGTGTTCTGTACTAACGCGCCTTTTCGTGCTTTCCTACTCCACTGGGCAAGTCCCGTCTTCATGGAAGACCGCCAATGTGCACCCGGTGCCCAAAAAGGGCGATAGATCAGACCCATCGAATTACAGGCCTATCGCCATAACCTCCCTTCTCTCCAAGGTAATGGAGCGTGTGATAAATATACGACTCCTAGGATACCTAGAGGATCACGACTTGATTAGCGACCGTCAATACGGTTTTCGCCATTGTCGCTCAACTGGTGATCTTCTAGTGTATCTTACACACCGCTGGGCTTTGGCGATAGAGAGTCAAGGTGAGGCATTGGCTGTCAGCCTAGATATGGCGAAGGCGTTCGATCGGGTCTGGCACCGGAGTCTTCTATCGAAGTTACCATCATACGGGCTGCCCGAGGGTTTGTGCAAATGGGTCGCCAGCTTTTTATCCAACAGATGCATAAAAGCCGTGGTTGACGGTGGATGCTCCGACAGTATGGATATCAATGCTGGCGTCCCTCAGGGTTCTGTACTGTCTCCGACGCTGTTTCTGCTGCATATCAATGATATGTTGTCAATTGATGGCATTCATTGTTATGCGGACGACAGCACCGGGGATACTTATTATACAGGCCGTGCAAACATCCCTCGTTCCCTTGTGGAGGAAAGCCGCGACAAACTTGTGTCTGAAATGGATGGTACTCTGTCTAAAACATCCGACTGGGGGCGGCTTAACTTGGTCGAATTCAACCCCAAGAAGACACAAGTTTGCGCGTTCACCGCTAAGAAAACTCCATTTGCTGTGGTTCCTAAATTCCAGAACACACCTCTTACCGTCACCAAAAGTATTAGGATGCTTGGCGTCGAGATCTCCAGTGATGTGCAATATCGAAATCACCTGGAGGAGAAGGTCAAGCTGGCGTCGAAAAAACTTGGTGTGCTTAACAGGGCTAAGCAGTACTTCAGTGCGGGGCAAAGACTTATATTATATAAGTCTCAAGTCAGACCGCACTTGGAGTACTGCAGTCACCTTTGGGCGGGAGCACCTGAATACCAGCTTGGACCGTGTGATTCGATTCAGAGACGAGCTGTGAGAATTGTCGACAATCCTAAGCTTACACACGGTATTGAACCCTTAAGTTTAAGGAGAGACTTTGCCTCCCTTTGTGTGTTCTACCGATTGTACGACGGGTTGTGTTCTGAAGAGTTGTTCGAAATGATGCCGACGGCTACTTTTTATAACCGCACCGCTCGCCGACGGCGGGGAGTTCACCCTCACACGCTTGAACCGCTATGGTCGCGTACGGTGCGGTTCCAGAGAAGTTTTCTTCCGAGAACACTCAAGCTGTGGAATGAGCTCCCAGCCGAGGTTTTTCCAAGGAACTACAGCATGGAGTTCTTCAAGAAATGCGTGAAGAGGTTTTTAGAGGGTCGGCAACGCATGAGTGACGCCCCTGGTGTTGCAAATGTCCATAGGCTACGGTGACTGTTTAACATCAGGCAGGCCGTATGCTTGATTGCCACCTTAGTAGTATAAAAAAAAAAAAAAAAAAAAAAAAAAGGTGTAGGTAGTAGGTATGCCCATAAGAGTAGAATACACACTTTACACCAGCAAACTTACCCGAAACTGTAAGTTATCAACTATAGTTGATTGATAAAAAATTAACTAGGTACTTATTATCAGTACATAATAAT
This sequence comes from Pyralis farinalis, assembly GCA_947507595.1. Classification (NCBI taxonomy): domain Eukaryota; kingdom Metazoa; phylum Arthropoda; class Insecta; order Lepidoptera; family Pyralidae; genus Pyralis; species Pyralis farinalis. The sequence goes on from OX382259.1 coordinate 26,913,997, forward strand.
AAAAATAAATCGATAGGTTTTATTTATCATGAGTCACACATCACATATAATAGAAGTAACGCATGACTACAACCATAAAACCCTTTATTTTAATTAAATAATTACATCTTCTTGTGTTTATCAAATATTATCATTTTAATTGTTTATCATTCATAATAAGAAATGTACCAATGTAATACCGCATACCGACCAATCGATATTTTCATTAGACATTTCTGGTTTAGTAGAATTTCAGTTTTTTTTTAAACGCACCAAGAAATTTCGGTGTGACCTTTTTAACGTACACACTTCGACCCTAACTCTCATCTATACAATAGTTAATAGAATATTAATGAAAGAATCTTTGTTTTTGAACTAATTGGTGTACAAGGTCTCCTCGTACGTGTTGTGTGTTAGTGTAGGCCATTGGCATACAGTAACGTAAATGCGGGAACTAATTCTCTGGTCATGGCGGCTTCGTTTACCATCTTTAACGCATCACGATGAATGACATAATCGTAAAATTATGACCAATTACACGTATTATAATACAATGGATGATTATGTGTAAATTATGGAGATGCAGAATATATCTAATAATCGAGCTTCTACAATGTAGATACGTCAAAATTTGTCGTATTTAATTTACCTTGTCCAAGTTGTTTTAATGTCACAATTAGTTGGTTCAGTGGCATGAGACGTTTGTTTCCGTTCTTAATGTCTAGCACGACAGCCACAAACTCGGTTCTAACAACCTTCCTAGGCAGATTATACGTAATAAGCTCATTATTCTGTAATGATTATACTACTTATGGCAGACGGTAAGAAGACTGTTTATTAGTAAAAACTTTTGATCGTTCATTACCAGACGCGCCAGCACGGAGGTTAATAATGTATTCATCAGCCTATGCATGTATTTATGTTTGTTTTAATTAGAATCAAAATAATATATGTAGGTATGTACGCAAATCGGCCATATTCTAGACATTTCTGCAAAAAAAAACCGAATAGAATGTAAGACGTTCGCCAAATTCGTTTTAAAACGTCGTAAAAATATGTTCATAGTGCCTGTAATTATAACAAGCTTGAGAATTGGTGTTATCAAAATAACAAAAAAACATAACAAAAACAAAACAATTACTTGCGTGCCGATGTCGATCCGATGTGAACAGCATGAATCACGGTCAACGTAAACCATTCTTAATTACCATAGTGTTGTGTGTGCCGTCGTGGACTGATAAAGTGACAAAAAACCTTGACATGCGAACACATAAGCGTCTCTAATAAATCATAAAAGATATATAGACATAACTGGCTCAGAGTCTTTGAACTGAATCAAGGTTGTCAAATTTAACTATGGGAAGTTTTCGACTTTGCCATTGTGGTCATAAAAAGCCAGTTACCGAATTCACTGTCCTTCCCCTTGGATTCTTTAAAACAATTGATAGTGGGTTGTATACATACTATACTGATTCAAATTAATATAAAACAATTGGAGTTGGTCAAGTCAGTGTCATATTTTGAGGCGGACATATCTTGTGTAAATAAATTCTAATAATACATAGTAGATCAAGGTACAAGTAATTTATTCTACAAAATTAAATCGGTATGCTATTAATTATGTATGTGTTACTATTTGTAAGATGTGTGATCTATTCTAAAGAAAGGTCTAGTTTTCCCTCTGGTGTGTGGAGGTCTAACGGTTGAGAGCGACAACTCTATGTTAAAATTTGTAATTCAAAATTCGCAATATCCTTAGGCTTATGTAGCAGTTATTGCCAATCCTTATGAATTAGGAAACGGGATAAGGGTAGAGAGGAGAAGACTATTAATTATGTGTTACAGTTACGCCATAGTTCAAGGAAGATAAAGCATTATCTAATAACTGTTTTTTCTCACACTGCTGTGGACTTGAGAGAAACAAAAAACTGAGCGAATCAGGAAGTACTTCATAGAATACCGCAACCAAAAACAATAACTCTCTGGAGTAACGTTGTTTTTCTGTGAGAGTGAGGTTACCAGTAAGCTCATGAGGTGGTCCTGCGTTGGTAGCAGGGTTGGCAACGTACGAGCGATACTTCCAGTATTACATGCAAGCGTTCATAGGCTGCGGTAACCGCTTCATCATGCAGTTCGTTAGCTTGTACGCTTCCCGACGTAACATAAAAAAATCGGCCAAGTGCGAGTTGGACTCGCGCACGAAGGGTTCCGTACCACTATCTATAAAAACGGCAAAAAAATCACGTTTGTTGTATGGGAGCCCCCTTAAATATTTATTTTATTTTATTTTTTAGTATTTGTTGTTATAGCGGCAACAGAAAATTTCAACTGTCTAACTATCACGGTTCATGAGATACAGCCTGGTGACAGACGGACGGACGGACGGACGGACAGCGGAGCCTCAGTAATAGGGTTCCGTTTTACCCTTTGGGTACGGAACCCTAAAAACAAAGTAGATTATAGAGCATGATTATTTCTGTACGTCCAGTGTGCTAGTAAAACTACCAGTAGGTAGGATAGTCGACCCAATTATTGGCAATTTAAGAAGCAATCTTGAAATAATTAGAACTATTTAAGGTCATATGGAATCTGATAAGATTAAAATTACTTATAATGAATGTGGATAAATCTCTCAAACTTCTTATCAATACATTACTTTATACATGCTATCCAAAGTACTAATATATATATCGACTTATAGCGCTAGGTTCTCTATGCCTACTTTGAAAGGGACCTGGCGTGAAAATATACACATACATACAAATATAAGGATGCCAATAATAGGGTGTGTACCAACGTTTAGATGGATTACGGTGTGTTGTGAATTTTGTTCTCTATCAATTTTACATGTCTTGGTTCTGGCAGAAATTGTGTGTTATTTTTGTCATTATTCTTACCTGGTATTATTTATGAGATATAGTTACATGTGCGATAGTGAAATTGAGGTTTGAATTCATTATATCAACCGCAGTGTCTAAATTTCTATTTTCGTAAAACGACATACGTAGATATGATGGTCGTGGTAAATTTAGTTCTTATAATTTTCGTTGTATACAATCAATCCTCACTACACTACAGCATTATTTTTATCATTAGATAATAAGTGAATTATAGTTTACAAACGACTACACTTCAAAGATATCCTAATTGGTTACGGTAACTGCTTACTTTCAGGCAGGCCGTAAGCATGTTTGCCACCTTAGTAGTATAAAAAATATAATATAGCATAGTAAAATCTTGGGCAACTGACGCATGACAGATAACTTGTTTTGCTTTATATTAGAGTTAGAGGTGTCTTTGTTATTTTTGACAACAGATCTAAGAACAATAATTACTAGTAAAGTCCTTTTACGTCGTAATTCAGCAATCAAAGGTCAAGATAGATATATAAGGCCCATCATATATGGCATGTGCACTTGATCATTTTCTCAGTTTGTTTAATGGATTATAGTTAAACATAATCATTAGTCATAATCGACTTAAAACATGTTGCTTCGCTAATGATTTTTCGCCATGTTGGGTTAGGTATGAGCACTATTTGTCGAACCTAGTCGTCGAGTAGTTAGCAATAGCTAGGCACGTTGGTTCAATATCCACCCAAGGGAAATATTTGTGTCATGAACGGACATGCCGTTTGTCTCGGCCTGGCAGTGTAATAACAACTGTAGCCTCCTGTTATATTCCTGCGAGTGAGTAGGGTTATCAGTAATCTTCTAAGCAATTGCGGCGTCAGTAACTAGGATGGCAAAAGCGTGACCGATACTTCCAGTATTGGAAGCGTTTATAGGCTACGGTAAGCGCATTGTATTAAACTATCTGCACTCAGCGATTCCGTTCGCGTTTATCCTGTATGTATATATATCCCAGTATTTCGTGGAAACATATTTTTCTTAATTATTACTTTGGTTTTTCTCGGCTTCTGAGAGTCGTATCCTATAACTTTCCACAATAATTGGGCTATCAAATGCAGAAATATTTTTTGAAATGTAACAGATTGTAGCGCGTCGAAACGAACAATCAAACAAACTGTTCCGCTTTATATATTAGAATAGATGGATCGTATGCGTATGTTTTTAGACGCAAAAAGACAAGATATATTTAGAAACTTATAGGAATCCGCAAACGTGTCGTTGAAAGTCGAGGATGACTGAATTCGCGGTTATCTATTTATAGCGAAAGTATATGGTTTGTAAAATTTCATTACCACAATTTTTGACCACAAATTGAATTGAGATTCGCTTTTAAATTCAGGTACAGCGCTACATCTTTCACGATAGTTTAGAGCGTCTTTTACCTAGTAATTTCTCGCCGATAACCTATGAATAGTATTTAGTAGACTATTACATAGATGAAAAAAAAATAGATTGTCGGTACATTTGAATCTTCATTTTTTATACCACTAAGGTGGCAATCAAACATACGACCTGCCTGATGGTAAACAGTCACCGTAGCCTATAGACATTTGCACCACCAGGGGTGTCACTCATGGGTTGCCGACCCATTAATGAACATGATAACCTCGATGATAGCTGCCATATATATATTTCAATGACTGTTACCAATTGGGTAGTAACCACACGTACCACCCTTCTGATGCAGTTGTCATAGCTAATATAAGTTAGCTTACTTAGTTATAAGTTACCATAGAAAGCTTAAGGCACTTATCATCGCCCAACGTTTAACGTCACCCTTGTAATAAATTTCCTAGTGATAGCACTTCATATTTAGAATATTGTTCTAGAATTTAGACGAGCTCGGTGGCGCAGTGCTTTGTAACACTACTTTGATACCAACACTCGTAGATTCGATTTCCATACAGGACAAGGATTTGTGTGCATGCACATGTTTGTCTTGGTCTGGGTGTTTTTAAGAGAGGTAGGGCCCATCAAAGCAGCCCATCTGGGCAAGTATTTCTACCTCACAGAAACCGCAGGCAACACACACACAACAACTCCCTGAAGGGTTGTTGTGTTCGTTCCTGCTTGTGAATGAGGTCACCAGTAAGCTCTTAAGGAGTTACTGTGAGAGTTGCAGAGATAGTATCGCGCGAGTGATACTTAACATATTGCAATCGTTTAGCACCAGCCTATGGCTACTGTATACATCAGGTGGCTACATCAGGTGGGTGGTATGCTTGTATACCTCCCAACGTGGTATGAAAAAAAATTTTCACATTTGTGGTTATGTGGCCAATCGACGGAGTCCATGAAATGTGGTCTAATAATGACGGTGAGCAACATACACCCCGAAGAGACCTTCTTCTTCTTAGCGTTATCCCGTTGCCTAATCCATTAGAATTGGCGGGGTCCGCTACCTAAGCCTAAGGACTTGGCGAAGATTTTGACATGGAGCGACTGCCGTCAGACCTCCACAAACCAGAGGATAAATCAGACCATTCTTATATTAGGTTACAAGTCTTTCGAAATATAATTTCTTTTAGGGTTTCCTCACGATGTTTTCCATCACCGCCGAGCAAGTGATAATTACAAACATGTACATAAATCCGAAAACATGATTTCTTATCCACTGGGCTATTATCACTGCTGCACCCCGAAGTGATTACGAACGCTATTTATACTGTTATAACACCTGAAATGTTTCCCCCCCCCCCCCTCTTAAATTAGAGTAGTAGGTAATCAGTAATATATATAAATTTGTAAAGGTTCTTTGAGTTAAAGTATGATCAGAGCAGAGCTTTTAGGAGCTTTGTGACAAGTGAATGGACGCCACTACGTATTCTACATAAAAATATTACGAGTATATCAATAATCTTGGTAGGGTAAAGATGCCTATTATGAGATACCATTTCTATTTTTGGATATATAAAAAATACTACTGCACCTAGAATAGAACTAATTACTGTATTTGATGTGGAATTTAATAACATTTGAAAATATAATTGCTCGTAGTTGTAAGTTTATACATTTTCTAGTAATAAAAGGTATAGCACAAAAAGTCAGAAATTGTGACTTACGTAAAAGGTCTCCTATTATGAGATACTGGGTGTTCCAATAATGAGATAGTATCTCATGTTAGGTATCCCTGATATTTAAGGTAATGATATAACAAAATAAGTTCTAATCAGACTTTAATCATTAACTTCAAACAAAAAGAGACCAAAATTTAAGTACTTATTTATCTAAAAAATAGCTATCAAAAATAATAACATAGATTTTAGCTATGTTAGCCTCATGGAATAATGACAGTTGTTTTCATAATGGTAATATGTATTGAACAATACGCAAAATCAACAAAAACAATAAAAACCAGTTGAAAATGCGCAAGGTTGCATTGCCAGAGGAACACCTGGCTCGTCAATTATATAACAATTCAATTTTTTTTTTTAATTTGTCGGCCTTTTTGACCATGTTCCTTAAGAGAGAACGGTGTTCCTGAACATTCCTATTCTACTTTTTTATGCTGAATCCGAATCTGAAGTCGAAATTCGAATATTCGAAAAAAAGCGACAGACAAACGCACGGATAAACGCACAGACAAACATATAGGATTCATATAGGAACGGTGTTCCTGATCATAATCAACAGATTAATCATCTAAACATAAAGAACATAAGAAACGTTTTTCTTTTAAATCTCCAGTCTTCTTGAGCCCATTTGAAACATACTCGTACTTGATATTTCGCCCATGTCTCTCCTTTTGTATCTTCTGAAAATTTTCCACTGCAATATGGATATTCAGCATCATATGATTCATCACCATTGCTGTCAACCTCAGGCAAGTCATCGTCATCTGAACTGGAACTTTCAGGCTTCTTATCTTTCTTCTTCTAAACAACTTTCTTATCCTTTTTCTTTATCAGCTTAACTTTGTTTGTCTTCTGACAGCCTTTATTGTGACACAATAGTATACATGAGTTTTCCTCTTTCCAATGATATTAACGTACCGACTTGCTTCTTTCCCTTCATACTAATGATCTTGGAACGACGATGCTGCACAACTGGTATTCCTGTCTCATCAACGTTATGGCACGTATCATTTCACTCTGGTTCCATGTTTTTCTTCGTGTAGTAAAACATGGAAAAACATCTACATCAGAAAACACAATATAAGTAAATACAAAAATATTGTCAATTTCATATATCCTAATTTGGGATACCTCATTATAGGAACCACAATGTGTCTCATATTAGGAACACACAGAAATTTCACAAAAATGTCTGACTAGATTGTTTGTTGATATAAATAAAGACAAATTCTCTTCTACATCGTAAAATTGATCGTATCCTCGACACAATGAACATTAAATGATGTTATTGAGCGTAATAAGAAAGTTTTTACATACCTCGTGAAGTTCTAATGCCAAAAATGTTCTTTTGCATAATTTTACAAATGAGCACGCCCACGTGTATAGGACGCCTCCGGCCGGCGAACACTGACATACGTTTGGAGCTGTCGATATGACGTTTCGAAGATCACTAGCGACATCTCATATTGGTGCATCGGTTAGTCAATACCTTGCTATCTCATATTCGGCGCCTATCTCATAAAAATCGGCCAAGTGCGAGTCGGACTCGCACATGAAGGGTTCCGTACCATTATCTATAAAAATCGGCCAAGTGCGAGTGGGACTCGCGCACGAAGGGTTCCGTACCATTATCTATAAAAAGGCAAAAAAATCACGTTTGTTGTATGGGAGCCCCCTTAAATATTTATTTTATTCTATTTTTTAGTATTTGTTGTTATAGCGGCAATAGAAATACATCATCTGTGAAAATGTCAACTGTCTAACTATCACGGTTCATGAGATACAGCCTGGTGACAGACGGACGGACGGACGGACGGACGGACGGACGGACGGACGGACGGACGGACGGACGGACGGACGGACAGCGGAGCCTCAGTAATAGGGTTCCGTTTTACCCTTTGGGTACGGAACCCTAATAGGCATCTTTACCCTATCCATTATTATAATTATTGACATATAATAATACTATTTTTTTTTTATTTCCGTATTTCAGCTTTAATATTCAGTTACATTTCTTTATTGTTTTGATATAGGATAATGCTATATGAATGTAATGGAATGCGTCGTGTGTACCGCGACTGATCGAAACGACTCATGTACACTGTACAGCAACCAGGATGATTGATTTCAGATTACTTGCACATTCCGGAGACAAATTGCAATTTATTTCTTTATGGACGTTAACACTAGTTTGTCATCAAGACATCGTTTACACTATTCCAGTTTATTCCACATAATGCTGAAGAATGTTGAAGTAAGAGTAAGCTGTTGTAAAGCCTAGCGGAATTTTAACAACAATGACGATAGGTATTTCCATTATGTGTGAAAATATTTCATAAAAATACAAAATTCAATTATTTGACGGCGTTGAAAATATGAATACGCCACTATCTGGCAATATTTTAATCATGAGCTAATTAAAAAGTAAGCTACACCAAAGCAGACGAAGCATCCAAAACTTGTGTATCTGTTTTCATTAGAGCGCTATTTTAAAAAGGAATATAATGCTCTACTGTAAAATATTAGGATAGCTCTTAAGCTTCTCAAGAATGACATGCTGGGCGGTGCCGTATTAGAATTCTGAGCTAGGTTAGAAATTTTACTTTCACGAAATGTGTTGACTTCTAGCGGATCGTCGGACGTTGATTATGATGTTTTTTATGGAGATATTTTTGACCATAGATCACATATATGCGCTACGGGAAAATGTACCTGTTAAGACCAAGAACAATAACTGGCTATGATGCTTTAGATATGTGGACTTTGAGAAATCTTTCGATTCCAACATGACCGGCGCTGTGCTCGGCTCTCTATAGCTACCATATTCATAAATGTGTAATTTATCTTACTATTACATCGACAATACCATTGTCTTAAAAAAAAACTGCGAATGGGGAAGTGCTATATAAAACGATGGAACTATTCGATATAAAAAAATAAAGGACATGACATGAAAAATCACAGCTGAACATGTTATCTGACAAAAAAATTACATTTAGAACAGTCTCGCAGCTCGGAAGGGAAATTGTTGATTGTTTAAACAAATTAAAGTTCACTTGAAATGTTTTTAAGAAACAATGTTTTTTACTACTACTTTTTACGTATATTGCTTATTCGAAAGTTTATTTTTAAAATTTAACCATTTACATATATACATATACATTTACAATTATTGTTGTTAATTTAGGGAAACTGTAATTGAAGTGCCTCAACCAAAAAAACGTTGCCATACGTACATAGAACACTTGACTCGTGTTTGTGTTTTGTATACTTATGTAAAAAAAAATCAAGTTTTATCTTATGGTAATAGTGTACTTATGTATTTATTTCATTAATAATAAAGTTGAACCTATAGATTGATAACGACGTGCAGAGCTATGAATTAATCATATTTTTATTCATTGGCATTCTTCGAAAATTGTGGCATCCTGTAATCAATATTACAGTTGACCTTGACATATAAAAGAGCTTCATTCAATCAGTGTATAATTTTCATTGATAATGCGTTCTAGAACATATCTGCGTGCATGCGTTGTGCTGAGCTTAGAGATAATTTAGAAAAATATACAATTTTTGTATAAACACTTGTACTGTTCAGTTAATCTAGGAAACCTAACTCTAAAATTTTAATTTTACGTAGATCTATGTCGTGTTTATATATTTACAAAAAGCCGTCAAGTCCGAGCCCGATTCACGCACCGAGTGTTCCGTACAAACTTGCACGTAAGTATGTAAATAGTTCGTTCACCACGGCAATTGAGTCTCTTTTTGACGTTTTTTTTTCGATTTAATTTATCAACTGCAAAATAATTTTATAATCGCATAAAATATATTTTCGCAAATATTTTTTTTTGTGATGTAACTACAAATTTACGGTTTTCGGATATTTTCCTAGTGCTACCTGATATGGCTTCTTGCCAAATTTCATGATTCTAGGTCAACGGGAAGTACGGGCCATAAACAGCCGCATCTTTTGATTTCGTTTACTTAGAAATTAGATTTTTTTACTACTCGAAGGGTTTGTAGAGTATTTGATATTAATTTCAGCTTGATAGCTCCACCCGTCCTTGACAAAAAGGACGTCTTGACAGACGGACAGCTAGACTGACAGACAACAAAGTGACCCTAAAAAGGAAGGTGGGAATCTTAATAAGAGCATATTTACTAGTGTCAAAACATTTTGGCCTCAGCGCTGACTTATGTAGTTAAAATAACATACCAAATAGTTTACCTTATCTTGCCGTCAGGATAATTAGGTAATTTGTCGATGAATGTCCAAACATACGTATCGAGATGACATCATATTTAGGGAGCTCCACAAGAACTCTATGACAATTGAAGCTCGATGACAATATGCTGACCGTATGCTTTTAAATGTCCGACGACGACGACGAATATAAAAATTAAAAATATAATATCACGGGAAATTGCGGACGTATACTGTTATTACTATTGCTTGACATATTTTCATTGTTTGATGAGCCGAGATTAAGAAAGGTAGAGTGACATGTCTACTTGTTTTGCCATATCTACCACCTTTTTTGGTAGATCTACATATTTCGCCCCTAGTCTACGTATCAACAAATACTAACCATAAATCTAACTAGTTTTTAAGATAACAAACCATTCCATTAAATAAATGTTACCAACGTTTGAATTAAGTCGTATGTATAACGAACGCTTCGTTACATGACTAAATTTTTAGCCTAGTACAAAAGAGAGCTATCCGCTCTATTTATAAGATGGTCTCCAGAGAATCACTTAGAGAACTATTCAAAGAAGTAAATATCCTCATGGTTACCTCTCAGTATATTTATGAAAACATCATGTATGCTCGAAAAAATATAATGTCATTTTCAATATGTAGTGAAAATTTTAGAAGCGTTTAGAATAGATTGCGTATGCCGGTATAAGTACTTGCTAAGAAGAGATCGCTTGATATCACATACATTTATTGTAATATAAATTGATTAGAAAAAGGACCTGTATTGGCAAGTTTCTTTTGGCATTTCTTCTTCGCCAATGGACATTTTCGAAATGCTCGAAGAATACAAAATAGAGATTAAAGCTATGAAAAATTAATAAGTTACAATATGATCTAATTTAAAGAATGTAATACTTATTATTTCAGTATTTTGTAAATTGTAAACAAAAAAATATATTGAATAATACTCTGATTATTCTTTTATAAAACATAAATAGTCCTCATAGACGAAAATACCCGTTGTAACTGGATTTTAGTAATAATTTTGTTTGGTTACGTCTTAGATTTAATTTTAACTATCGTTACAGCTAACGATATTCATATAACTTATCAGAACCATGCTTTACTTCTCAAGGGTGATGTATCACGGGCTGAAAGGGTCAGAAGTGGTTAAAATCGGCAGGCCGTAAGGGACTATAATTAAACAAATAAGCAATAATCGTATAGTTTGTAGTTAAAGAACCTTAAAATCTAGATACACTTTCCATTAACATGATCAAAATTGATTGAAAAAGTTATAGCTATTTCAAATAAAAAATCGGCCAAGTGCGAGTGGGACTCGCGCACGAAGGGTTCCGTACCATTATCTATAAAAAATGCAAAAAAAGACACGTTTGTTGTATGGGAGCCCCCTTAAATATTTATTTTATTACATTTTTTAGTATTTGTTGTTATAGCGGCAATAGAAATACATCATCTGTGAAAATTTCAACTGTCTAACTATCACGGTTCATGAGATACAGCCTGGTGACAGACGGACGGACGGACAGCGGAGCCTCAGTAATAGGGTTCTGTTTTACCCTTTGGGTACGGAACCCTAGAAAGGAAGCAACGTTTTCGCGACCCCTGAAAACTAGTGGTTTGTCCCTTATGCCAATTGAAATTATGGTCGATGTATACTAATTATTATAGTAGTGTAATTAATTATATTTTTATTAACTTCATTCATTAACAAGATTTTTTACTTAAAAACTAATTAACCACATTTTACTTTAATGTCGCGGATTTTTGAAATTTTTTTCATGTCGTAATTGTCCGTCGTGGGATTTTTAAATTTTAAATTTATATTTTATTAAAGCGTAGCATTATGCCGGTACCATCGTTCGTCGCACGTGTAGCTCTAGTGTGTCATGTAACGGTACCCGCGTCACGCCGCCTGTACTCGGTGCGATGCAGTCTGCGAAAGTGTCCTCCGTGCGTGACATGCACGTGCATGTTGTGAGTTCACATACGGTAACAGCACTTTGTACTTTCTGCTCTGTACAATATGCTTAACTAATAACGTTGTATGTTACATCTATTATGTTCGACGTCTACTGAGCAGTTCTCACGTGAACGACGATCAATCGAATGAACAATAACCAATTACTGGTTTTTATACAAAAATACTGTTTGCGTAAATAAGTAAATATATAAGTTTTGTCGTATTTTATCTGTAACACATGACAAGTCCAAAAGTCGTCTAAATATCATTTCTAAATGTGAAATAATACTTAAGGAGAAAGCTTACTTTTCAATGATGACGGGTTGTAAACAAAGGACGTAAAACGGGGATGGCTCGCGCATTGACGAATCTGATAATAACTTAGTATTCCTCGAATATTAATTAAGTTTTGATTCCTTTAAGTTAAGGAAACATACATGTATTTTATCCAACATTCAAACGAGAATAGTAGAAATCTCGAGTAATAGATAACTAGTAGTATCCAGTGGTTTGTGTACAATAACAAACAAAAATAAAACGGTAAACTGGTCCTTACAGAAGGCGTAGAAAAGGGCGGAGGCGGAGGGTCAGCAAGTTCGTGAGCCGAGATGTACGAGTAAGACCGTTGTAACGGAAACTATTATGTCACCGCTCTAGTCCCCCGCTGGGATACCGGTTTTGTCACAGCCTAACTCTTTCTGATATAATTCAGCGTAATAAATTTAACGCTACCTTTCCCACGATAATTCTCACACGTTTTGAAATCCCGTTAGCAAATTACCTACATTTACATTATGCCAGTAAATATTTTAAAAAGACTCGTACAAACCGTCTTTTAATGCTGTGCGCGTCGTGTGACTTAGGTTTAGATGTCATTTTCGCTATAAATAATTAACTATCTATTTCAACTACTTTAATTGAATAAATGATCCATTTCACATGTTTCATCTAAATAATTTTCTGGCAATCCATAACATTCTAAATTACTATCTCAGTCTTTAATTCCAATATTATTTTTTGCAACAAGAATATTATGAACACACTAGGTCACTACTACGCATACATAAAATGGTAAAGTAAAATAATAAATGTTAAAGATGCGAGTGGGGTGTGTAAAGACCGAGTTATGAGGCACTCGATCGTTCTCTCTGCCTACCCCAGAAGGAATATAGCGTGAAGATAGATAGATAAGTGTCACAATTTTAATAATACTGACCTACCTATATTAAACCTATTTGTATGTAGGATCCGTAAAGCAAGACGACAAACAAGACGACAGAGAACAAAACAAAACCGCGTAATCTTATCTTGATCTGGATAGATACTGCTAAGTTAACATACATCGCTTGTGTTTTGGTAACATAAAAATTAAAATATTTTATGAAGTCCGTCACAGACATAGTTAAGATATATCGTGAAATAATATATAAAACAAGGTGAATCTATATTTCTACTATTTCAGCATGCCCCATACATATAAAGTAAGACAGCATGTTATCTTACGATATATTATAGCTACGTCTGTGACGAAAATTACAATTGGAGGGTAACTTATCGATAAAATTTTCGTATTGCGTATTAAAGGCTCTAACACCAGTGGCTGGACTTAGTATAGAAAATAAGCGCCGTAGATTTATTGCCAAATACTTTGTTAGTTATGAATTATGCACGCTTAGACATCCGATCGATACGGTCGCGGCATGTGTTGGTGGAAGCGTTACTTTGAATTCAGTTATATCATCAGTCAAATATGAATCCAATAAACGTTTGCTTTTTATGGAGAAGATAATTATTATATTTTAATAGTTTTTCGTGAAGGGTCACGTTTCAGTTCCATATGTCATCACTGGCAGCACACACTGTTCGAAGCCTTGCTCTTCAGGCGTTGAGGTATTTTGGACGATGTGTCGAAGTTTTCCGAATGCTGCCCAGCCGAGTTGGATCCGTCTGTTGACCTCTCCGGTCGAAGTTGGACTTACCTAACGGAATAACCTGCCCTAGGTAAACATATTCGTCAGCAACTTCGAGCTTAGTGCTTTCAACCGTGACCGGCATAGGTGTAACATGGACATTCGACATGATCTTAGTCTTGTCCATGTCCACCTACCTGGTTGGAAACTATTAAGGTCATTGAGCATAGCGCTAAGTTCCTCCTGCCATTTCGCCATGTGAACTATATCGTCGGCAAAGTTGAGTGATGTATTTGCTATTGATGCTCATACCAAAGGTATCCTTTTGAGTCCAACAGCTTGAAGACATCTTCCAATGTTGCGTTGTAGAGTTTCGGGGATATGACATCGCCTTGTCTTACAAATTTTTGCACTTGGATCGGTATCTGGTCTTGTACTCGGATACACCTTATATATAAGGACTTCAACCCTTCGATGTACAGATAGACAATTAGGCAACGCTGGAGAGACTGTAGCACCGCCCATGTCTCAACGGAATCAAAGGCCTTTTCGTAGTCCACATACGCCAAACATAAGGGCAGATTATACTCCTCAGTCTTCTGTATAATATAATACGAGTACAAGTATGTGATCCACGGTGCTAAAGTCTTTTTGGTATCCGGCTTATTCGGGAGGCTGGAATTCATCAAGTCTACGTGCGAGACTGTTTGTGATGACTCTCGAAACCGTACATAAACGCAGCTCAGAAACGATATTCAGAAGGGTTTTATCATCCTTTTTGAAAAACAATATGACCAGGCTTCTGCTCGACGCTTTCGGTGTTTCACCTGAGTGTATGACTGAATTGAACAGCCTCTGAAGGACTATAAGTATCGGGTTTCCGTCCGCTTTCAGAAACTTCGCCGTAATTCCGTCCTCACCCGATGCTTTCCCATTTCTAAGCTGTTTGAGAACCATACGAATCTCGTACAGACTGATGTTCGGCATATCTTCGGTATATCCTATGCTCGGGGTTTCTCTACGTTATAGAATCAGAAATGAGGATATCCGCAATAGAACTAAGGTAACGGACATAGCCTACGACATGCAAGCTGAAGTTGCAGCGGGTTGGCCACATAGTTCGAAGAACCGATAACCGCTGGGGAAGTACACGCAGTGTGGGATGACCCCCATTAGATGGAGCGGCGACCTTAAGAAGTTTGTAGGAAGTCGGTGAATGTAGGTGACTCAGGATCGAGACGAGTGGCACTCCTGAGATGAGGCCTATGTTCAGCAGTTGACGAATACAGGCTGAGATGATGATGATAAGCTTTACGTATCTCATCAATACGAGTTAATTTATTTATTATAATAGATTACAGCCACTTAATAAATTAATAATTATTTTTTAATTAAACAATTAATAGTAATTTTCGGATTTTGTGCAATGTTCTTTCCAAATTTCATGATCACCAGTCAACCACAAATAGGCTATATATCTTATAAATTTTAATTTGCAATTTCTTGAAAAACATACAGATATACTTGTACTTACAAAATGGCGATTTAAATTTTTTTCCTGCACATGTGGTATAAACCTTCCTTCGTGCCAAATTTCACGAGTCTAAGCAAAACGTAAGTACTTTGTAGGTTTTGATATGTGATTTCTTCATTTACAGACAAACAGACAGCCTACAAAATTACCCCTACATAAGTTTTTTTTACAGAATCCTAAAAATAACATAATGATTACATACAGTACGTCTAGAATGCAGCGGAAATGCGGAACGAATTGCAAATAAACAGAATCTGTTGATAATTGCAGTAGCCTTGTTCACAGCAATGAAGCGGCAAGATTGCGGGTGTACACAAAGCCTCTGCATATTACGTCTAACAAGATCACAATGTATGAGGCATATCAGTTGCAAATCTTTTTACACGACGCGTCTATGTTACTCCTTGTTCTTTTGAACAAATAGGCATACTGTTACTACTTAAGCAGTGTTCAATGGTTGATAGCAACATAAGTATCATATTTGTGTACCTATATCACCTTTTATTATTAATTGATGATTTTTGTAAAAGTTGAATTACCTAACTAGAGAGAAGTCAAACGATCAAGCATCTCGTTTTGTAAAATATATTTACCGCAGCGAAACTTTATGAAAGTTGAAATCAAAAGTAAGTTAACCTGACACAGGATTGACGTTTTCGACGTGGGTATCGTTGGAAGAATATAAGAAATACAATATATACTATTTGATTATATTTTGTACATCGTCTGCAATCACATAAGTAAAAAGCTCAGTTAGTGGTTACCATTACCTTCGAATGTTTGTGATACAAGGAGTATCATTATCGCGTTGCCTTCTCCTGTCGGACTGTTCTGTAGCGCCCACCTTTCTTAACATCTTGTGAAAATGGTTACAGACGACTTAACGTGCCAAAACACGGAGAAACTCGTTATGATCAAACCCATCTATAGACGGGCCGCGGTTCACGCTTCTGAACTTGAACGTACGGTTACACTGACACGCACATCGACGTCAACGAGCGCCACTAAATTTGAGTACTTACATGATATATTTTAAATGTAACGCGACTTTACATGTAGAGTGTCGGCATATTCCTCATTTTGTTTAAGCACTTCGTGTTTAATATTATTTAGAAGTTCTTATACCCGTATGGAGAGATAACTCGCAATAGCTCTGTGCAAATACAAAAAGGTAAATATAACTTGGGTAAAAGTAATTAGTAAGTATCTTATATATTTTTTTAATTTTTCATATATGCCTATCATCAGAGATTTCATTTCCAAGAAACATTTGTGTTGATAGGAAATTTGTGCCGTTTAATAATGATGCCGAAGGTAGAGCTTTCAGTTAACTGCAATAGTACCACCGGCAGTACGTCAACTTACAAATGGGTTCTGCCGAATGTGAGGTTAATATAGCGATGTTTTTACAACCTACTGCCTGATGTACAGCGGTTATCACTTGCCATACTGCAATGGGGATCTCACTTGTGTTGCCGCACTGTTTCTATGCTCCATCATTTAATCAAGAGTAACCGACGAATAGAAGTACGTCCAAGTTACAGAAGATCACAGTCAAATGATATATATTTTTTTTCAATACCACTAAGGTGGCAATCAAGCATACGGCCTGCCTGATAGTAAACAGTCTTCGTAGCCTATGGACATTTGCAACACCAGGGGTGACACTAATGTTGCCGACCCTCTAAAAACCTCTTCACGCATTTCTTGAAGAATTCCTTTCTGTAGTCCCTTGAAAAAGCCACGGCTGGTAGCTCATTCCACAGCTTGAGAGTTCTCGTAAGAAAACTTCTCTGGAACCGCACAGTACGCGACCATTGCGGTTCGGATTGTGGACCAATTCTCACAGCTCATCTCTGAATCGAATCACATGATCCAAGCTGGTGTCCAGGTGCCCCCGCCCAAAGGTGACTACAGTACTCTGTGAATACCTATCTGAGACTTTATATTTCTGGGTTAAATATACTAATTTATTTTTTTCTATAACCTCGGGAGGATACGATCCACCCCATGTAAAGTTGTTACCGTAGCCTATGAACGCTGGTAATACATTAAGTATCACTCGCGCGATGCCGCCCCTGCTGCTAACACAGTAACTGCTTAGGAGCTTACTTGTGACCTCACTCACACGCAGGAACACAACAACCCTCTAGGGAGTTTGTTATTTACCTGCGGTATTCTGTGAGGTGCAGGTACTTCCCGTGACGGGCTGCTTTGATGCGCCTACCTCTCTTAAAAACCCTAATATTGTACGTGTGCATAGGTTAAGGTAAGGTTTCATGTATGTTTCTTTCTTCTTACATTCGACGTAAAATAGTAACAAGGAGGCACCTACCAAATTTAAAAGATGAATATAGACTTGAATAAATTTTGAACCCAAAGTGTTTGAAAACACCTGACTTTCATCCAAACTGTTGCCCGATCATTCAAAATAGCAATCACGAATACTTACCAGCGTAGTTTATAACGCAACAAAAACTTTCTCTCGATGCCCACTCACTCACAAATATGTTATGAGTAAATATGGTTAATAATGTCGGAGATGAAGGGAGGGCGGCTGTCGGTCAAGGCCTACGGTCACTCACCCAGTGCCCTCCTACGGCCGGCGACGATGAGCCTGATCCTAACGCATTTGGGCAATTCAACGATTTACAAATTCTAATGGATATGTAACATGTTGAATATACAAATGGAATTAATTATTTAGTTTCATTTTATTCGGTCGGCACTTACTGTTTTCGATACGTGATGATAGTTAGCTAATCTATGAGAGGTAGGGCGCATTAGAACAATATGACCGGGGCAGTACCTCACACACAGAAAAACTGAGCATATACCTCCGTCTTACGATACTAAATCTATTACCAAATAATAAATATCCGTGGAGTTTATTCTGTTCCTGTAAGTATTAGCAGCGAAGAAGATATTAGCGACCATTTCAAGCTACGATAACAGCTTTATATCAGGCATATATATTCCCGTATATAACCAAACATAGGAACTATATTATCAAGAAAGAAGTGTTTAATTACCATCTTTATGTATATATTAGCCCGCTCCATTTTTTATACCTCTTAAAATTTTCGACCGTCTAATATTTATTTACGTCTGTAGAAGGATATTGTGACCATCTTTTGAGTCACGACGACACACTGACCGAGAGGACGTTAGTGAATAAGGTAAAACCACTTGACTATAATCACATTTTTTACCGATTTCAGATACATGTAGAAAGTAAAAGCCTTATATCGTATTTAATCTTTGGCATTTAGTATTTCGTATATATCTATAGTATCAACAATTTCTTTTTATAAAACGAGTTGATAAGTTAGGACCATTAATCGACATTAATTATATCAACAAAGAATAATCATTATACATAATAATTATGTGTGAATTTAAAAATAAGTAGCCTTCTAATAATTAGTTAGAGATAAAAAGTTGAAATTTAAAATGGGTATCGTGTATATTGTAATAAGTACATAAAACTTTCTTATTTGTGCGCAGTGCTCGTAATTTTTGTAGCTTTGTTGAGGCAATCTTTAATTTTCTCTACATAAAGGAAACCGGCGCACCTGAAAGGGTTTGGAATGGACTCGCGATCCATCATTCAGACTCTCATTAGCGGAATGATGAATGGGGTTATCAGTGCTTTAATACTATATAGGAATAGGGAATATGCATAAAATTTATTTTTCGTTTTAAATAACACAATTATCATATAAAAAGTAAAACATTTTTTTTTATTTTAGTTTAATTTTTTGTAGTTATATTTTAGTTTAGTTCAGGTATTAAAAATCGAACAGTTTCTTTAATAAAAAAAACTTCACACTTTGAATGTTTGCCATAGTTTGAACATATTTTACTATAACAGCATCAGTGTGAATTGCGGAAATACAGCTAATATTTAGATAAAATCCATACATTTCTTAGCCACACACGGTTTGTAATGTCATCTGCTGCGGCCTTTTAGTATGAAGCGTCTTCAGGCCACGTGATGAAATGCCACTTTCAAACAGCATTATCTCGGAAACTAATTATCGCAGAAAAAAATACTTTGAGATATCTTCCTGTCTATATCTTCTCTTTTTAAATCTGTTCTAATAATTTTTCATGTATATTCCCTATTATTCAACATGTTCTTGTGTATTTAACGACTTATTAAATATGTATTTTTTTTAGTATTCTGCTTCAAAAGGAATAATGAAGTCATATATACGTTACATACAGTTGCAGTGATTGCTTATTATCAGGGAAGACGTTGCTTGTTTCTCACCTTAGTAGTATAAACATACAAACAAATGTATTTTGAAGAGGAGGAATACTACAATACAGAACCCATATTGCGCGACTTCTATTAGGTGCACGTAAAATCGCGTGAATCTAATCTTTCCAGATCAGTCTTGACAGTTACAAATTCATTAATTAGCTATACTTAGTGGCAATAATCGTCGAAGACAAATGATTGCACAAGGTTAAATCAATAATTCTTTATAATTGTTTTACAAAAACGTCAATAGAAGATTACCTAACTTGACAATTGTAATTCAATGTACCTATATTAAAAGTAAAGTATATTCGGTATGTATCTAATTATATGGAGGCATATTCCGCTGTCCGCAACAGCTGAAGGTTGGCTGCAAGAGATCTCTTTTAGAGATAAATTCGCATTTGCAAACTACTTATAGTATATTATATATTAATTATTGTAATCTTTTTATTTATTTATGCAATATTATATAATCAAAATGTATAGTAGTATACGTCGTCATTTAGTTGCAGTGATGATGTACACACAGAAGTTACTAGTTACTTAACGTGAATTTTAAAGTAATTCGTTTAGTCACGTTGTGCGGATGCTGCGAGCTATCTTCAGTTATCGTGTTTGTTGCTAACGACTACATTACTGTGCAGCGCAGAAACAATTACTGGGTTCGTGGAAGCACGCGTGTGTAGGTAAACGTAGCTAGAAAAAATAGTAAAGAATCAAGGTAACATGAGCTTTTCGTGCGATTGCGATGTGAACATATTTACGTCAATGCAACGAATAATATATTTTGCTAGGCTAAAGAAGGTAAACTATACATCCTGAAAAGGTAACGTAACCTTGCATATTTTATTTTTATTTTTTATTTCTTGCATATCAATTGATGACAATTGTTAAGCCAAATCTTCCAACTTTCAGGCGGCTTGAAAACGCTGGTCTCCGGCAATGTATAATAAAGCATTGCGGTTGGAGAATCACGCTCTGCACCTCGTTAGTGAGGGGAAACCCATATCCCCGCTCTTTGATATGGGAAACATATATCAAAGAGGGGGAGCAACTTATCAGTCCGATTGAGGAAGCACCTCCACCTCATAGAGAAAAGCAGCTAAATACGAGTAACAACCCTCTCGAGGGTTGTTGTGTTAAAAGCATAGAAATAGGGATGATAATCCGCGAGTGATACATCGTGTATTGGAAGCGTTCATAGGCTACAGGTGGCCCGAATTCACGTAGGTCTCCCAACATTGTATAAAAAAAATTAAATGAGCGTGGATTAACGTAGCATAAAACAA
Source organism: Pyralis farinalis (assembly GCA_947507595.1). Taxonomy (NCBI): domain Eukaryota; kingdom Metazoa; phylum Arthropoda; class Insecta; order Lepidoptera; family Pyralidae; genus Pyralis; species Pyralis farinalis. Next base: position 26,935,153 of record OX382259.1, read on the forward strand.
TAATACGCTCTAAATTCCGACAAGAGAGAAAAGTTACATCGTAGCTTAGACCCAACTACAACTCAAAGACAATTTTTTTATCCAATAATTTGTCAGAAATGTGATATTCTACGAACATACTTTGAAAAAAGCTTTCGCTTGCCAAGGGACCAAGCCCCTTTAATTCAATTAGCTACTGAACTTATTTCTTTCTTTTTTTTAGCTATAGTGGTTAGAAACATTAATCAATTTTCCTGTAATAGTTAACTAATCCTGTATAAATTGTATTCATTTCAGAATGATTGCCTAAAATCGGCTCATAGACCACCTTTCTGAACGACCAACAAATGCTTCTGTATTTGTAATATTCATAAAAAATAGTATTGCTGTTTAAAAGTAGTAAATGTACGTTATTTATATGTAGAGTTAACCTATGTCACATGTCACTACCAAATGCTACAAGCACAACCCTTTTGGATAAAAATATTTACTTTGGTATTTATATATTTAATTTAAAAACAACCTTACATACACATGGTGGACACTGCCGATTGGAACGTGGTAATAGCGACAGAGTATGATATTGATACTTATCTCTCTAACGCCATTATCGCGTTCCAATTGGACCATTATCCACCAACATTGGATCATTTTAGGTACGTTAGGCTGCAATATATATTACGCTCAATTTGGAGGGCCCGAACGGGTGCCTTCGCTTGATAGTCGAAGGCAACAAATAGCAATTTCTGATGCTTTGGGTGTGATCATGATCAAATAGTAAATGAAATTTTATGTACTACAGACTGCGCCGCAATAGTCGATTTATGTCAAAAAGGTCGCAAAGTAACTGTTTACCATCCGAGTTATAAAAGTGACACTATATATCATGCATTGCTCCGTCACGTTAATGTTATTCTATAAACTGTGGCTCTGTTTCGAACAAAGAATCGTTAAATGTTTTAAATAGTAACGCACGTGCACTGCCCGAGGATGAATGGACTTAGATGGACCTATAATTTATGCCCCATGAGCGAATACTCATTGTTTATAAAGATTATAGCTAACTCTTATATAAAGTAGGATAAGTATAGGCCTTGTCTATATCGATTAATATTATCTCAACCGGTGATTCATTCGTAATTACATAGTTTTACAATTTAATACACAAAAGAACACTACTTAGTATATACATTCGGTTACAGGAGCGGTTGGAGCAAGGTCTAATGATGAGTATTGTGGCTGAGGAAGAATTTCCAATTGCAATGTAACTCCTGTACATTTGAAACCATCCTTTGTACGATGAAAGAACGTACGAAGTTGTGAAGGAGTGGACTAGAGCAATTGACTAGTCTAATTTGTTGACTGCGAGTTCGTCCATCATCAATTGCAATTCTTCACAGTGTACCTCAGCAGTATTTATAATGATGAAGCTTAAGAATTTCTAATACTACGCGTTTGTGTTCTTCGGAGAAGCAGTCTTCCTTCCACACCCTAAGATTTTACATCTAAATTCTAAGCTATCTTGAAATCAATTTTTGTCAAAATGTGTTCACATATTAATACGACAACTGAACAAAGAGACAACGTGTGTTGTCTATCTGACTATCATTGTTATACTCGTATGAACAACAATATTGTTAGTTCGTGCACTTGCACCCGTGATTTACTACATCTGTAATATTAAGACAGAATTTAATTTATTTTCGTTTCTTCTATTTAGTAGTAGATTTCTTTTTGTTACGAATTTAGATTAATTATTTTCACAGAGGGATTTAATTAAAATTAATATTCTCACTCCTTTGATCGCGTCTCAAATAAGTATGTCTTTGAAAGTTTCGTAAATACTTGGGTTTAATGGCAGGTCAATTACGTGTTTTAAGCCTTTGGCCATAGAGTTTCAGAGTTCATATATTCTTTATAACTTTCACAAGGTTAGTGCGTAATTCCTAACTGTTCATTCAGGCATGCTTGCGTTTGGTGATTAGATTAATGTTTAATTAGATGACCCTGCGTGGCATTCTATGAATACCGCACAGGTATTTCTAATTACTTAATTTAAATGTGAGTGAGCGATCGTGTTGCGTACAAAGCTTTGCCATATATTAACAGTAGGATTTACGTTCTTAAAGAGATAAAAAAGTTATCGCCAATTTCTTAATAATAAATAAAAATTCTTAATAATATTAAAAATAAAATAAAATTATACTTTTAAACTCTTAAATAACTGTACGAATCTGACGTCATTGAAATCGAAGCCTTTATAGATCTACAGCGATGTGAATAGAAATATACTTTAATAAAGCCGGTTTCTCTTTTTTACTTTAAAAATATTTTACAATTTCGTTTTATCACAAAATAAATTTTTGTATGTATATATGTATGTATGTATATCAAGATGTAAGACAGGATTACACCGGAATCACACTACTTAAATTATTTTAAGTAATCACCAAATCTTAATCAAGTGCAGATGTACCTTAGTAAAGTAGTAAAAACGGATAAGCTGAATTGGGTGATAATAATATACATATAACCAGTTCATTACTATGCATTGAAAATAGCTGGATACCTACTTCATTTTCATCCAACTGAAGAGTAAGGATACGTGTTTGTTGGTGTCATGGACGTTCACATATTTGATATTGATTATGTATATATTTTGTTCTGCATGTTAATGCTATCTTCTCTTTCATTTGATATTCCAGGTATATTTTTAATAATCGAATTAAGTATATTATTTTCGATTAGGTCGTAAAAAATTTGTCTTTGCAGCCTCAAAGGTCCAGAATTAACGCATAAGCATGGTTCGGTCTAGCCGCGGTGGCCGAACGTTGAACTCGATCAGGTCAAACGCCTCGCTAGCAAACCGTCCGCACATTTTATTGCTATTATAGTTTTATTCGACATAATATCCTTTAGGTATCCCACCTTACACATGAACATGAGTTATTATGATGACAATTCGAAATATAATACCATCTCATAAGTAAAAAGTACAACTTGTGAAATTTTTAACCTTCTATAGGTATAATAAAATCGTAGCAGAGTCGAGTCAATACACGGAACTTTTATAGAATAGTAATAGAACTGAACCCTCCTATACCAAAACAGTAATTTTTAAATTGCCACCTGTTCAAGTATGATGCAAAGTATATTAAACAATATTTGGTAAACATTTATGAAGTGATAGCTTATATCATGGGTTTAAGAACAGTGTTAGCTTAATATCAGGGACCAGTCGGTTAATAGGCTGGTTTGTTACACATTAGGCGTTCGAATCCTAGTGTGGATATGTACCATTGAGTTCGTGTTTTCGAAATTATATTTATAATAATCATTGGTCGGCGGCGAAGAAAAACATTGCGAGGAAACCCGTAAATTTTGAAAGACGTAACCTAAACTAAGAAAAGTCAAAACCTGTCCATTCTTAGGTTAGGTTGCACGCCCCCTGGGTTGTGGAGATCTGACGGCAGTCGATCTACGTCAAAATCAGTCCTACATATCTATCATATCTTCGCTACATACTTTGTCTTAGGGACGCCGTTAATCTTAAACGGGATAACGCCAGGAATAATAAGCTTATAACCGGCAGCAATATTTAGGCTACTCTTTATCATGGAATCATTTATTGTTGTTTCGTAAACCTTGAAAAATTAAATTTCATGTGAATGAAACAGCTTAAATTCAATATAAAGTCAAAACACAAATACGGTTGAGGCCAATCATTACTATGTTGGCTTTGGAATTTTCACACCACATTTCTAAGGACGGCACGGAGAAATGCAATGTATAAGTTAAATGTCAGGTGGCATTGAAATGCTGCTCAGCGCTGCGTTCGTGGCCGTAGATTTTAGCATTCGACCGCGTGGCTTAAATAACTGGCGAGTTTGGATCTACACTATTACCTCGGGAGGAGCTTAATTCCTTGCTATTACGTCCCAACAACGTTTTTTTACTTGGGTGACGAGCCAGGTAGTGAAGTGTTTAGAAATGCTACTTTAACACCAAAGTTCATAGGTACGATTCTCATACAGGATAAAAATTTGTGTGCATGAATATATCTGTTTATCTTGGTCTGGGTGTTTTCAAGAGAGGCAGGGCGCGTTCCCAGGGGCGATCGCCTATGATGAAGTCTTAAAAGCCTTCCCGGCTAAACGCAGTCCATATCAATATTAATATATTCAAAATGGAGACTTTTCCATGTCAGTATGTGACATAACAAAATTGTTGGCGCATTTGTGCAATTTAAATTAAGTTGTGTTTTTTTACCAAATATATATAAATAGATAAATAGACAAGTGTCAGATTTAGGTCACTCTTTTTAAGTTTAATACTTATTCACTGACATATTCAACAATTGTAATGCATGGCCTACAGCACGCCTAATATATTGGTAATATAGATATCGTTGCATTTAACTAATATAACTAAAAAAAATAAGTATTTTTTATTGAATACCAAAAGGTCATTATAAAGTCCAAAATATTTAATTGATTCTTGAAAGTTTCCGTTATTTTATTTTAATCAACTAAAAGACGAAAATAATGTCACTTTACATAATTAAAGTATTGAAAAATAATAACACTTTATTGGATTGAAACCAGATAAGAGAAAGGACGAATTGGACTTCCAATGGATCCTATACAGTCCCACACAGGTGATATACAACGGAAAAACTTTTATCTCGTATATTTTGTTTACACTATCTCAAGATATTTTGTGTACACTATATATCGCACTATGTTGTTTCAAATCCTGTGAGGATAATAAAAGTAGGTGGTTATTACCAAGTACTTTGACTGTAAAAGTGAACACCGAACGTATGTACTTAATGTCCATTTTCCGGCAACAAATTACCGCCCTAGAATGATATGACCCATAAAGCCAACCTATAAAACATACTTAAGTGCTAAATAAAACACTCTATACTACCATTTGGAAGTATTGTAGGGACATACCTTTTTAATTCATTAGAAAGCTGATACACAATATCCTGCACGTACGTTTATATCGAAATGATTACTCATCTGCAGAAAAAAAAATCGCGACAAATAAATGTATTATTTAGACTGTAAGAGAAACTTTTGGCTGATGAATAAAACAGACGGTATCACGAAATCAGCTGTAAAAATGTTTTTGTCAAGAGCCGAGTGCGGAGAAAGGTGGGCCTACTGACCCACTCGTACCGGCGTCTACTTTCATCACGTTTATTGTTCTGTATGAACATATGACAGAATAATAAAGTAATCTGCTATTCTTGAATATATATATTCGGATGGAATCGATTAGAAGTGTACTCAATTGTTGCTAAGAATAATTCATTATTGACTTTGACAATTCGCCATCTAACAATTATTTGTTTGTATTTTGATACGTTATTAAACGCTGCTGCTGATGAAGAAGGTGATGATGGTAGCATGTCACCCTGGTTTGATGTCAAAATTGGTGTCAAACAGTGATGCATGCTATCTGCTAGGCTGCTTAGTGCTTATTCCGTATCTCGTTAATTTTCTACAGAGAATAAGGTCATTGAATGTAGGATTGCGCATGGGTGACCTAGTCGTAAACTGTCATCTGTATGCAGACGATACTGTGAAATTAGAAAAAAAACCATCTGAACTGCAAACACTGATCTGCTGCAAACAATGTTGAAAGACGAATGTATGGAAAAAGGCTTACTAGAATGCGAAGAAAACAAAGATAATGGTATTTATAAGAGAAGAAACCATATGTAAAGATTACGGTTGATGATGAAGTATTGGAACAAGTGGATGAGATTGTATGCTGGGAATAATGTGAATGGAGCGTTGGGAAAACTTCTTGGCAGTAAAAACGAGCCAGAAGGCACAACTCGCTATATACAATGCAGTGTTGGTCCCAACTCTTACTTACAGAAGCGAGAGCTGGGTTTGGCAGAGAGAGCATGAAAGTAGGATAAACGCGGTCGAAATGCGAGCGTTGCGCAAAATTTGTGAAACGCTTATTGACCGTATTCGGCAATGATGATGTCAGAAACAGAGTTGGTCTGAAAGAGAGCGTCGGTGTTAAAATAAGAAGAGGCATGCTCCGTTGGCTCGGACATGTAGAAAGAATGCAGGATGAAAGAATGACGAAACAGATATATGACGCAAAAGTTTCCACGTTGTAGATTTCCACGTTGGATGTAGGAGCCGAGGAAGGCCAAGACTTACCTTACATGATCAAACCGTATTCTATCAGAAGGCGATGTCAGGAGCCCTAGAACCGGCGAGCGTGCACTAGAAGAGGAATGAATGTGAAAGAAGCGAGTAAGGTGTGTAATGATCGGGTCACGTGTAGCTCAATTATCTCTACCTACCGCAGGGGATTTGGCATGAAGTTATTGATAGAGATAGATAGATTAAACGCTGCTGTTGCAAGTTGAGTCGATGCTAGAAGCAAGAAAATGGAGGGTTATTTCTGTATTTTATGCCATAGACCTTTACTTATTGGTTTTAAATTAACGGCAACATATGGGTAATTTAAGCAAAAGTCATTTTTAAATTAAAACCTTCCATGAACATTCCAGTTTGTACATGGAATATGTTGTTGAAGTAGTTTTGCGGCTAGAGGCTCTAAAGGATATAGAAGCCTTTTTAAAAAAATATAGTATATTTGTGTGTGTGTACTACTATATACTAAGCGGACTTACTTTCAGATTCAAAGGGTTGGAAACAATAAGTCAAGTAGATCAACATAGCGGAGTAAGTACGTACTTAACTCGTTTGATTGAAGGTAATTACGCAAGTACGTACGTATCCTAATAGTGGAATGGCCATGGGTTGATACGTGTATGTATAAATATGTATATATTTTTAATAATATAATTACACAAAACAGCTGTCCCATACAAAACTGAAAGACCTTCTTGAATAAAAAATTGAGAATGTTTCCCAGGTCGGTCCGATAGTAATAGTTACTTAACTATTGATGCTGTTTGCTGCTCACAAAATAATACCTACTGTATTAGAAAGATACTTCGTAAACTATGTGTAAGTAGGTAGGTAAAAAAAAAAAAAGGTTCGTATAGGTTTATTAGGAACGTAGGCACAGTGGAGGTCATGAAATGTTTTGAATCTATGTATGAATATCTTCACGCCAGGTCCTAACATACCGCACTCGCTTCTTTTGAAATCCTTCGTTGGAATCCCACTAAATTCATGGATTTATTATGTACATATTTGTAATTATCGCTTGCTCGGCTAATAAGGAATTCATCGTTACGAAGCCCATACGTCCAAGGAATTATTTTTTGAAAGACCTTACCGAAGATAGTTCTGGTTCTGCCTCTGGGTGGTGGATACATGACATGATATGTAAAACTCAGTATCTTCTCACCACGTCTGCTCACACCAAGGACCGTCGGTTAATAGGCAGATTCTTTATCCACTAGGCTATGACTGCTATCATATACATATTCTCTCATTACCCGCGGACCGCTTTTCCGCCAAGAAATGTATGGGAAAACGTATATAACGGGGTCTGACAGGATATACAACGTGCAGTAATTAAATTGATGGTGGATGTTTGCTTAAAATGAATTATCCCCAGTCACAGTTCATAAAAATGACCATCCACGTCGATATAAATAATTAGAGTGGTTAGTGCACCAAGAGGTTAGTGCACTGCACGTAAGCTAGGTGTGGGACAGGTTGTCAGGTAGGAATAGCATGCTAAATATAAACTGCTTAAGTAGTTTTTTTTTTTTAATGGGATGGTTACAATTTGTCATAATATCTTCCAATAGTATTTCATTCAACATTAATATAATTTTTAAAGTGACTCACTAAACTCTCACTCTCTTTCAGACCTCTTTTTTCTCTTTCTTACATCTACGGACAATTATGTATAGGTTGTAATCGTATACGTAAAAGTAAACCTGAAATATTTTACGTTTATACAAATGTTGAATGTATGTATGTACTTATATCTTCACGGCAGGATCCGAGCGCCAATAAACGCGGTCCTTACACACCTCGCTCTCTTCCATAACATACCTAATAATAACCTGTTAATACTCGTAGCTGTTTTCTGGTTCGGAGGGCTCCTGACATCACCTGATAAAACACGATTAATTTGGTGATGGTAGGTGAGTCTTGGATTGCCTCGGCTCCTATATCCTTCCAATTTCGCATTGTATATCTGTTTTGTCATTATTTTTACACTTCCTAACGTGCCTTTTCTTCATTGACAGCGGCACTCTCTTTCAGACATCTTTTTTCTCTTTCCTACATCATCATTACGAACGTGATCAGCAAGCGTTATGTATTTTGTATGTTTAAATATTAGACATATTTTTAATGGGCAAATGTAATAGAAACTTGTTCGTTTATCAAAGTACATATCTGTGTACTGTCTGCAATCTGCAAGTCTGCAAATCTAGAGTCTAGTCAAATTATGTGATATCTATTTACTATGGATAGTATGGATGATGTTTTGAGGTGTGAGTGTGAATGGCTTACTATATTTAGTGTCAAGTATCAAAGTTAACCTCGTGTTAAAATTTAAAGTTTAAATAAACATTATTATTATTTTATTTTCTACTAGTTGTGTTCGCGACTTCGTCCGCGTGGAATTGGAATTTGAAGAAAAAAGTTATTGTTCAGTTCGCAGAGTTTACGATAACTTATTAATAAGCAGAGTAAAATAGCGAACAGCAAAATAATAATAGATATGTATTATGTACTTTGTCCGCGCGGAATAGTTATTTATTTATATTAATAAAAATAAATAATTTTTTTAAAATAAAAGTAGCCTAAGTTACTCCTTATTACGTCAGCTATCTGCTAGTGAAAGAAAAGAAAATATCGATGTAAAGAGGTGTTTGTAGCATATGAACGCTGGTAATACAGGAAGTATCACTCAGGCGTTGGCCACCCGCTAGTAACGCATTAGTATAACCTCACTCACTCTCAGGAACACAAGAATCCAAAGTCAAATAATTGTTATTAGACTGTGGTTTCCTGTAAGATAGAGGCACTTACCCGTTCGGGCTGTACCCTATCCCTCTTATGTAAAGTGCTACTGAAACCTATGAACATTTGCTACTCTTGTTGCTACCACAGCAACCTTCAGGAACTTAACGATAAAGCCACTCGCTCGCAGGACCGAAACCCTCCAGGGAGTTATTCTGTTCTTCTGTGAAGTTGTGGGACCCCTTCTCTTTGCCGAAGCTTCATTTCCTAATGAACATTGTGGACCACGTGTATATTAAATAATCGATTATTAATTATGTTTTTGGCTTGTTTTTGATCTAATTGCTATTTACTACATGACACTTTATGTACACGTGAGGTGTAATAATTACTATACTACATCTTATGAACGAATACAGCATGTAAACATACCTCTTTATTTATTTGCACCTATTCAGTTACAAACACAAGTTTAAAAAAAAATGACTTTTTAGTTCTACTATCTAATATATCAGCAGAGCATAGTGGCTATTTCTGCTTACTTGTGAGCTCAATACGAAGGAATTGTGTATGTTTATTTTCATATGTTTCTTTTACCTACACCGTAACTGAGTTATATACAGGGCTCTCGAATAATACGGCTTAACGAGGTAACTCCCGTTACGCGAACCAAAAGCACGCGGCCCCGCCTAATTGAGCTAAAGACTTTGATACTAGTTTCGCATGAGAAGAATAACAATAGATTCAACCGTATAACAATAAACAGATTCCCGCTAATTCTATAACGTGGTTACCAAGGAGATAGGGTTGTCAGACTTGTCAACTGACATTGTACATATGTATTGTTCACTGGATATTAAATTAAAAAAAAAAAGATTTTATTATGTTAGCTTATTTTCTCCAAATTATTATCCTAGAAATAAGTATCATGGTTGCAGAAAACTCTTAACTACAGATGTGCGCTTCAAAAGCCGATTCCAAAAATTCTGCAGTATTTTCCGAAAATCAAGAATATTTTATTTTCCTCATACATTTTGAATATAACTAAAAATTTTCGGAATTCTCCATAATGGCACACCTGTGCACCTATGTGCCATATGTCAATATGAATGGAATTATACCTGGTAATCAAAATCGAATCAAATTAGTCCCCGTAATACTGGAGTGTAATACTTATACTTCATATAATATATCATATCATTTAAACATCAAACACATACTTCAATATGTCTATGATAATGAATAAATGAACACTAAATAACAGCTGAAATTTTGTGCAATTGCTATTCGCAGCGAGTCTAATCTGTATAATATGCAATTTCTCATCTTGTATCGTACGTGCCTGTTATTAAATCTGCCAACCCTAGAGATGGTAGGCGGTTTATCTGTTGACCCGAATCGTGGCGGGCAGTGGAGCCGGTTGACGCCAGGGCCGGCCGGCCGGCGGCTGTTGCACTGAAGACGAGTCGCCAAGTGCAAGGCGAACCACTACCACTGCACGTAACACCACATTACGACAACCACATGCCGACAACGATATTGCCCATTACTTTTGTATTACGTTTTTACTGAGTTCGACATCAGAATACTTTTATTTTAAAAGAACCTGTCTACAATGCCTACAGTCAGGGAGTCTTCTGATGTTCAGTTGCAGCGTTTATACAATTTTGTTTACACTATTAAGATGACAAAGAAGCTTGAGAGCTACGTGATGATAAGACCCGCAGTCTATGGATGATGATGAAGTCCTTCAAAGAATCCTATGATGTAAGTCTTTTGGGAAAACCTAGGAATTCCTTCTTGATGGTGAATAGTGTGACTAAAGGGTATAGAAGGCTCTGATGTATCTTTGATGCTATCTTCAGAATACCAATGAATAGACAATACATTATTGATATGCACCTGCGGAGGTTTATATCATTGTATCCTCCATAGAAGATTCCGGTGTCATATATGATGAAACGCTTTTAGTTATTTGATTAATCCCTTATCTACTTTTGAAAATATTAACGAAGTAACAACGAATGTGAAATATATAAAAAGATCACCAGCTGAACGAATGGTAAAAGGCGTATTCAAGATCGCTTTATTATATAGTCATGCTCTTTTTTTCATGAGCCGCGTGTTGATTGCATGCTTCATCACATAGATCGATAAAGAAAAACTAATCACATGAGTCAGTAATTCGAAGGGTCGACACCTTTCGGCCCGAGTGCATATTGGAAGTATTCCACGAATTCATACACACACACACTGTAGTGTGTGTATGAATTTGTGTGCGAGAACATCAAAATAGTTATGTACATGATACAATAGTATATGATACAATAACAGTTAAAAATAACAATTAATTAGTATACCTACGCAGCGCCATCTACAAACTAAGTAAAGCTAAAAGTATTGGACAACTGATAAATATACATAATTACCTGAATACCTTGACTTGACTGACTGAACCCCCGGACATGATGTCAAAATAGCCATTACTATACACTCAATCACAGGAATCGTCAACTTAGGTACATATCGTTAATGCCCAAATGCTGCTGTGTTTACTCGATTTATTATCCATTATCCAAGGAAAATCACGCCCTCCGGACATCTCACTGTAAGATTGTGATGTCGGATACACCCGCAAGTTCGCTGGATACACCACATTTAAGGCGACACATCGAAAAATTAGACCAACTTTCATCGAATAGTATAGGCTAATGACTAAACTGACGGATCTAAGATTTTAATATAAATAACTTCATTTCTTTATCTTGAATTTGCTTGCTCAAATACGCGATTGTGTAAAATTGATTCGATAATAATTACTTTCGAAAATACCTCCTGAAATTCATTATTTTTGAAATTACAACGAAGTTGTTCTGTTTATACGCTTCAAAATTACTTAAATCTATTAGTAATATCTATGTTTATAATATGCTTGCTGCATATTTTGATAAGTGAAACATGAAATTTTTTAAAAATATTTTAAGTTTCTGACAATTTCTAAGCGATCACATTCGTCTTGGGTGCTACGTGTTTTCGACCTTATTGTGCGGTAATGAGGATTATAAACGCGTTGACTAACTACATCCAGCCAGTCCGGCTGCAGCCCGCTTCGAGGTAGGACCTGTGTCGACTGTCTGCTCGAGCTCGCTCCATTTACATCGCGACACCGAAGTTTTTATAATTGCAAGCGCGCGATAGCAAGCGAGCAATATGTGAGGTCGACCTCCAGTTTCTCGGTATTTTGTACGCTCTACTTCTCCAAAACCAAAATAGTTTGAAACCCCCTTTTTTCGTGATCGTGTAGCCTAGATGTCGTAGTTGTGCCAGTTGAAATTTGTTTTTCAAAAAAAGAAGTTTTGTTCCAGAAAAATCGGTCCAAGAAGATTTGTCCCTACTGTGAGCAGTGCTTTTGCAGTGGTAGTACTAAATTTTCCTTTTTCCTCTTTTTTATTTTTTTTTCATCTTTTCCTTTTAGTTTTTTTAGTTTGCGCTTGCTACACAGCTTGCTGTTACCTATTTAAAAGATAAAAAGCGCGCTTGCGTTTGCGCCGCAGGCCCTAACTTCCCTAGTTAATAGTTGTAAATATTCAATATTATAGTATTTAGCGTAAGTGTATTATTATTAGATATAAGTAGTAAATAATATTATAGGTTTATATATATTTATTATACTGTTGTAATAATGGGGAACACTAAAAAGAAAATATATAGAATAAAAATACAAAGAAAATGTTCGTAGAATGGGGGAGGCGAACAAGACAAGGTATTTATTGCAAGCGCGCGATAGCAAGCGAGCAATATGTGAGGTCGACCTCCAGTTTCTCGGTATTTTGTACGCTCTACTTCTCCAAAACCAAAATAGTTTGAAACCCCCTTTTTTCGTGATCGTGTAGCCTAGATGTCGTAGTTGTGCCAGTTGAAATTTGTTTTTCAAAAAAAGAAGTTTTGTTCCAGAAAAATCGGTCCAAGAAGATTTGTCCCTACTGTGAGCAGTGCTTTTGCAGTGGTAGTACTAAATTTTCCTTTTTCCTCTTTTTTATTTTTTTTTCATCTTTTCCTTTTTGTTTTTTTAGTTTTTTAATAAATTAGTCTTTTATTAAATTATATTAAATTATATTAAATTTTGGGTTTTTAATTCTAATTTCATCAAGATGCCTCGAGGCCGTCGCAGTAATCGAATTTTGAATATTCAACATTTTTTTGGTAATTTTTACTAAGTTATCTTTTTTAACTTATTTTTTTTAATTTTATTTAATTATAAAATGAAATGCCCAAGCATTTTTTAGATTGACGCATTAAGTTTCCAAGCGCGCTTGCTACACAGCTTGCTGTTACCTATTTAAAAGATAAAAAGCGCGCTTGCGTTTGCGCCGCAGGCCCTAACTTCCCTAGTTTTTTTTAATTATTATATTCATTAAACATATTATAATAACATTGTGTAGACATATTTCTAGTTTTTAGAACAGTTCCTAGGTATGGTTGGCCCAAGCTATTTAATTCCTCTTCAAACTTTTTTTTAATTTTGATTACTTAATAACTCTATATAAAACTGCATTAATTAAATAAGAGTTATTTTTTGCAGGAATAAACAGTAACATTTGATAATTGGTATACATTATCCACAGGCTGACCGCGTACCTATATAGGACGTCAAACTCCTATTATGTCCATTATAATCTGACCGAACTCCGACTTAGAAGTTGTACGTCGGTGGAGGTCAGGTTACGTTGGAAATTTATACCAATAAGGTTCGCGTTCTCAGCACATAGCAACCAGTGGAGACTCTTTATTTCTTTGTATTAAAATAAAAACTTATAAAATAGAATATTTTTGCTGTTTTGTTTTTTAGGAGAAACTTACTAAATAAACATATTCCACTAGAAGAATCACTACTCGATTTATATGCTACTTTAACGTAAGTGTCATACGGGACGACAAACTCATAGTAACCATTATAAGCTCACCGAACTCCGACTTAGACATTGTACGTAGGTGAAGGTTAGTTTACGTTGGAAATTTATCCAATCAGAAGATAGAAAACCAGTGGTTTTTTTTTTTTTTTTTTGTATTAAAATAATTACTAGTAAAATAGTATATTTTGATAGTTTTTAAAAAAACTCGGTATGTTTCATGTTAAAGAAGCGAGCGAGGTGTGTAAGTACCGAGTCATGTGGCGCTCACGAGGGATTTAGCGTGAAGATATAGATAGATAGTATACTTATACCTATGGTACTCGTGAAAACAAATAATATTTACTATGAACCAACACTGAAAACACAAAAAAATCATCTATTCTATACATTGTGGTTAGTATTGAACTATTGTACGGATTAGATTTATTTTGCAACATCAGAGATGGTCCTGGTTCTTTCTTCTTGAGAGTTTAATAAATAACAAGGAAACGTACAACAATACTAAACACAGAGTATACATAAGTAAAATACAATAAATGTCATTATACTGAAGTTAAAGTTATGAAACAGCAAGAAAATCATTTGTCACATGTTTTTTTTAAATATGAATAGATTATAAAATCTATTTGTATATATGTATATTAGGGTGTCCCTTATTTTTCAAAGTTTTTATTTTCTAACGCATATGTCTTAGTTTTGTTCATTTGCTTTTAAAACACTCGGAAATTAATTTTTAACTTATTTGGATTACGATAATCCGTGCCGAATTACATCGAAACATGTTCATACAAGTTGCGCGGCAGTGCCACACGTACTCGCGGTATTCATTTGTTCAAATTCAAAGTCAAAATATTTTTATTCCGTAAAAATGGCTACATTTGTTTGGAATCGTCACATTTTTTTTTCCCTACCGTGCAGTTTATGACTAGGTGAGCACTGATAAAAATACTGCCAAAAAACTCAGGCATCCCTCTTTTGGTATCCAAACAAATTTACATATTTTGTTAATTACATTATAATTGGATCGACTCACTCCCAGGCATTTTTATCATTAATATAGTCAGATACTTTATAATATGCCCTGCTACACAATTTGGCTTTAATAGTAGTTTTAAATTTGTTTATTGACAAATCTCTTATATTGCTGGGAAGTTTGTTATAGAACCGTATAATTGCCCCATAAAATAATTACTTGTTTTGTGGAGACGGCTTGCATATAACACAAGATTATGCTTATATCTAGTATTTATGCTATGAATATCACTCTTTTTACAAAATGAGTCTATGTTTTTATGGACATACAAAAGATTTTCATAGATATATTGCGATGCGACTGTTAAAATATTTATTTCTTTGAATTTTTCTCTAAGGCTCTCACGGGAACCAAGTTTGTAGATAGCTCTTATGGCTCTCTTTTGCAATAAAAAGATGGTGTTAATATCCGCGGAGTTACCCCAAAGAAGAATTCCATATGACATAATACTATGAAAGTAGCTGAAATAAACTATTCTAGCCGTATCAATATCAGTGAGCCGTCTAATAGTTTTCACTGCATAAGCTGCAGAACTTAGTTTTCCTGATAATTTTTCAATTTGTGGGCCCCTTTGTAGTCTGGAGTCAATTGTTATACCCAAGAACACAGTTGTCTCCACAGAGGCTAAATTAGTTCCATTAACATGTACATTGGTAGCCACCTGCCTTACATTAGGTGTTGAGAACTTAATTACTTTAGTCTTTTTATCATTTAAAAGCAGATTATTAACACTAAACCAATGAATAACTTTAGAGAGAGCATCGTTAACTTCGTCATAATTACCTAACCGTCTATTAATTTTGAATGTCAGTTATTCTCGTGATTAATACGTAATGTTTTAACTTTTAATAAGATAATAAGATGGCAGTGGAATTGAGAAGCAATAAATCAAGTATTTTCTTAGTTGGAGACGTAAATTATCAAATAATAGGCGCAAAATTACCGTCTAACCGTCAAGTTCTTCCTGTACTTTTTTATAAAATTCGCGAAGTTAAATTGACTGTTAGTGAAAGCGCATACCTAGTCATTCGAGAGTGTATTATATTTAGGGAAAAAGCTAGGATCCCTACCAGAGCTATACCTAACTGTGTAAAATAACTTGTGAATCTTCACCAGGAGGGAGTTGCAAAAAAATTCCAATTTTCTATTTCAATTTCAATCTAATTCAATCTGATAATTTTATTTCTCTTATTTATTCGAAATAAAAAAATCCTGTGTTTACTCGGCGCTATCAGCCATTATGACACTCGAACATCTATAACTTCAAGCCAAATCCCTTGCGGGGTAGGCAGAGAGAGCCGAGGGCCATGTGACTCGATCCTTACATATCTCACTCGCTTCTTTAACATTCATTGCTCTTCTCATGCACGCACGCCGGTTTCTAGGGCTCCTGACATCACCTTCTGATAGAACATGACCAATTTGGTCATGGTAGGTAAGTCTTGGCCTTCCCCGGCTCCTACATCCTTCCACTTTTGCATTGTATATCTGCTTCGTCATTCTTTCATCTTGCATTCTTTCTACATGCCCGAACCATCGGAGCATGCCTCTTCTTATTTTAACACCGACGCTCTCTTTCAGACCAACTCTATTTCTAACATCATCATTACGAATACGGTCTACAAGCCTTACGCCACAAATTTTGCGCAGCGCTCGCATTTCAACCGCGTTTATTCTACTTTCATGCTCTTTCTGCCATACCCAACTCTCGCTTCCATAAGTTAGCGTTGGGACCAACACTGCATTGTGTATAGCGAGTTGTGCCTTCTGGCTCAGGATTTTACTGCCAAGAAGTTTTCCCAACGCTCCATTCACACTATTCCCAGCACTCACTCGTCTTTCCACATCTGCGGTGTACCTTCCATCCCTGCTGAAAGCGCATCCAAGATATACAAACTCATCCACTTGTTCCAACACTTCATCATCAATCGTAATCCTTACATTAGTTCTGGATTCTTCTCTTTCAAATACCATTATCTTTGTTTTCTTCGCATTCAGTAGTAAGCCTTTCTCCATACAGTCGTCTTTCATCGCTGTGACCAGTGTTTGCAGTTTAGATGGTGTATCTGCTAACTAAACATATGTGTCCGAATCAACAAATGGCCCGCTTTAGCCTCTCGATAAACAATGTTGTATTATGTAGCTGGTGTTTCATTCTTCTTAAGGGGGATACATGCCGTCCAGTGGCGCCTCAAGGAATAAAATATCGTATCTTAGCGTGGAAGATAAACATTATAAAGTCATGTGTTGCGTGTGTTACAAATACAATAACGTACTTTTACGTCATTAAACCAACAATTGAAATGTTTTGCTTTCGTTGTTATAGGCATAATTGCCAAAAAACGGCCTCTTTTAGCACTTTTGCTTATAACAACGATAGTGGAATATTTTGAGTGTTGGTTTAATGACGTAAAAATACTTTACTATCTTCGTAATAAATGCAACATAAGATTTCATAATGTTTATCTTCTATGCTATAATATGTTTTTTTATTCAATGAGGGCGCCACTGGACGAGACCTAAGTAAGAACAACATAGATACCAAGACATGTTAACTTATAGAGATATAAACATAAAACGATGTCATTGATTTCTCTTTCAATAAACTTTTAAAAGTGAATACGTTTCTGTAGTTTTTTATTACTATTATTACTATTGTTTTCCGTCTAGCTTAAATAAATATGTTTGGTTCAGTATGTATAAAGCTAAATAATAATTAAATCAATAATTTTTATTAAATATTGATATTATAAATTTTATTTAAGTGTGACGCGACTCTGTAGCTTTTCTGTTCGTTTGCATTGACTATACGTTGACCCCAGGTTACCTATTAGGCGCTAATTTCAAATTTTACAAATCGAGCGTCGAGTGTCAATTGAGGGGCGCGGGGTGATTGGGCGGAGCCATTTTAAAGCTTCACGATCGAGGTGTCGCCTTAACTAGTGAAGATACATCTATACGTCATCATCCGATATCGAATACACAAACCACCATCTAATGAGGAAAGGTATAACCTGGAATGTCTATAAATTGGAGACATCATGCAAAACCAACGTTAAGCAACGCCGCAACCTGTCTATGGGTGGAGTTATCTATCTCGAGTTTCTCCGAGCCTCGGAGGGTACGTTAAGCCGTCGGTCCTGGCTGTTGTCGATAGATGACAGTCGATAAGCTAAGTTAGCGGGCCCTCGGGCGGCTTGAAAACACTGGTCTTCGCCAATCCGCATTTGAGCAACGTGGTGGAGTATGCTCAAACCCTTTCGGTTGAACGGAGGCCCGTATCCCTGCAGTAGGATAAGTAAGGGTTTGATGTGGTGGATTCAAAACCACCAGGCAATATCATGACAAATCCAAATATTGTTTTCTAATTGTCTAAGCTTCCAAGCTTTTTGACACTGACTATGTAGTTGGCCCCTGTGGGCCGTTACTACGTCACTGGAAGGGAAAGGCGGGCATGAGGTGCCATAGCCTGAAAAATCAATAAAACCGCTTAAGGGCCTCCGATAGGGATCGAACCTCAGCGTAGGGCGTCGCGGAGCTAAACAATCGAACACGGGTTCATGTCTGAAGGCCCTATGAAGAGAGGCGCCCAGGTGCGTTAAATTGGGTTACTCGATACCTGGTGTATAGCGCAGAAGTCCTAACACTCCACAAACGGATCCACCGAGTGCGGTGTATATGTGTAACATTGTTTATAATTATATACGAGGCTTTTCAATTTGACAGTACTGCGTACTACAAAGATGCGCAGTACCCTCAAACTGGCACTCGTCATACTGAAACAGTCTTTGATATTTTAAAACCAAAATGCTCGCTCGTGTAAATTTATAATGCTAGTGGAAAGTAAAAATTTGAAACATTTCCTTTGTAAGTAACTTTACCTTATAAGCCACATCTTAAAAGGTTAATTTTTTTTATTCTGTGTTACTAGGATAACATACATATAGAGGTAAAGATTGATTCCCTGCAGAAAAGATATGTTTAATACCTCTCACTCAAATGGATAGTAGTTACATGAAGCATCACTGTGTAATGCATGTTATTACCTACGTGATCGAAACTCACTCGTGATTCAATTAAAGTGGTCTTATGTTCGTTACGATCGGGTCCCTTTCGTTTGTACCGTTTATATAATTTTATTTATTATTTATTAGATGAACGTAATATTATGCAATTTCAATTTCCGATGCCCGCTAGTAAATAAGGATTAACAAACGCATTTCTGATTGCGGTGTTTGCAGTAACATATCATTATATTCAATGCGTTATATATATAACAGAGAAAGATTATTTTGAAGCTGGTTGGTTAAAATATGAGTATTTTATTTTAAATGTATGATATTATGACTATAACATACAATCATAATTTAAAAACTAAAACAATTTGTATTCTTAAAGACCGCTAAGTAATTCAAACGAGCCAAAATTTAATATACTTACTGTTAACCATTGAACAGTCTCCATAACAATCGACCATCGTATAACATCGGTGATATCATATTACATTGTTATCAGAATCACTATCTACAATTTGATGCTTCACAGCTATATTGTTTCTAAATTTTATTTCCGATTAAGTGCAATACAAGTACAATTTAGAGTTGAATATAGTGCAAAGAATATAAAATACTTGCAATAAATAAATATTGAAGCAAAGGAATCATGGCGGCAAAATTAAAAAGAAAAACAGTGAACTAATGTATTCTTTAATATAAGTGAGGATAAAAGCTTAAAAAGCTTAAAAAAAATATAGAAATAATAAGTTCAAATAAAAATGTGGGAATTAAATTAAAAAGTCTGATGAATCGGATATAGGGCACGACGTGTAGCCAAGTGGCTATTATGAAGGGTCCCTACTATTAATACATTAATCAACTATGCTATATTTTTTTAATACATTATACATATTTTAAAGTGAAGTTTAAACAAAAGTTTTTAATTGTTGGACGCAGATCAGAGACTTGTCGCCACGTTAACAAAGCATGTCGCTGACTGATTCCCGCATACATGAAATTTGCAGACAGTCTTAATGCCCCATCGGTATCACAACAAAACATAAATGACGACTTGGGTCGCACTAGACTAATGAATTATGTTTCGGCAAAAATACATATATTTGTAGCTAATTTAATTTATTTTACATAACATTACGTATTAATATGACTAGTATTTTAATAATCGTGTCTTTTTAGGTTTCCGTGCTTCTATAACTGAAAAGAAGTCCTAGGATCTCTTTTTATGTATGCGAAAAAGAAAATATATGTCATAACATAGACTGATAAAAAAGTGCCAAGAATCATGTTAACAAACAGTTCCCATGTTAATCTCACAATAAAGTAACGTTACTGGACTGATGGGAGCCACTGGATAGGAAATTAAAACAGTAACGGTGGGCGTGTGGCACTTTGCATGTACAGTGAGCGAAATAAGTGGTCTAGCACAATGAGATTGAATTTCGTTTGCACGTCAGTCATTTTAATGATACGGTTTATTTTCGTTATCAATAGTAATATTGCAATTATCTACTTTTTCTCTATCGTAATCAGCAGGTAATCTTTAATAATTCTGTCCCGTTATGCTTCGCTGCGAGATTTTCATGTATTCCTAATTAGGACGCATCAATTTGAATTGATGGAACTGATAATAATTGGTCTTGTCAAATTTCATAATCCTAAGCCAAAATTAATGTCTCATAGGTTTGATTTGTTGTGTGTGAGTTGTTGTGTTGTGTTTTAGTGTTTATGTACGATTTTAGTAGGTAATTATGTAGGTACAGGCAAAATCCAAACATTGCGATTTTGTAGTTCATCTGCATAACTACAAAATTTGTAGTTTCATCGCAATGTTTGGATTTTTCTCTAAATTTCAGGCCGTTCTCCTTATCATATCTTGATCCAAGGTCAACTCTAAGTGTACTACTGTAATGATTTGTGATATCTTAAAAATAAGACAGACAGTAAAATATGCATACAAAATGTCAATTTTCAAAAATTTTCTGTACATGTGATAATTATATTTTAACTTGTATTTCCTTGGCATATAGTCAAGTAGACAGACATCAATGTTTTCCACCTTGGTGATAGAAAAAATGGGTTTGCAGATAGATTATAATAACAAATCTTTAGGTTAATTAAACAACTACGATGTCTTGTAAGGTCAATTTCAATGTAATTGAGAATTTACTGCTATTTTAATAAGTGCTAGCTTTTAGTAAAATTTAGAACTGTTAAATCGCTTGTTTTAGCCGACCGTACATTAGAAGCAGGCGTCACGCACACCGCGTGTCCGCCGCCGTTCGCCGCCGCACCCGTACGCCTGTCTCCCAAGAGTCCCAACGTTGCGTCAGGTTCAGTATAACCCTAAAGATTAATTATCATTATTTTTCGTTGTCGTCATCCTTCATGCATACTCCTTTCCAGTTTGCTTATGTTGGTATAAAAGTAGGTCAAGCAGTTAGTAAGATAGATTATTTAACATTCATAAAAAAACTTGCACTTATTAAGTATCAGTTAAGCAAAATGAAATTTAGTACATTCAATCAAGCTCTCGGCTACATACATAACATAGACCTTTTTAAAATAACATCATAATTTACCTATTTATTTCCAACAATATATTTGCAGGTTATGTAGTACATAGTACTGTATATATGGTACAGTTTATTTTAAATGTAAAACATTTCAATGGACTGTTTAAGTGTTATACCTACCTAGTTAGCAAGGAGGGTAGGTATAATATCCAGAAAATTTAAGTACTACTGTACCTAAGTTTCTAGTTATAATATACTAACGAATGAAATATAGTATATTAATATAATCCTACTATTATTATAAATGCGGAAGTTTGTATGTATGGATGGATGTTTGTTGCTCTTTCACGCTTTAACGGCTGAACGGAATTGAATGAAATTTGGCATGTAGATAGATTATGATCTGGATTAACACATAGGCTACGTTACTACGCATACTACTCCACGCAGGCGGAGCCGCGGGCAGCAACTAGTAGTATACAATTAAGTCTACACCAGCAATCAAAAAGACAGCCATTTAGCTGACCCATAGCTCCATCCAATACCATACGGGAGGTTGAACGAAGAGGTATCCACTTATTATGAAAATCAGATCTTTGCTGGAAAAAAATCTTCCATTTCCACCACCGCTTTTACTGTCTTGATAACACTAATTACTTCTAAGGTTGCCGTGTACAGATGTCGAGAGAATGCAGTGGGTTGCGACGTGATACCTATAATACAACACTTGCTACTACGCCAGTAACCGAACATCGTTGTGGGTGTTAACGCTGACTTGTCAATTTAACTGAAATGTTGCCATTACCGAGCAGTGATAGATGAGTGGATAAAGAACCAGCCTATTAACCGACTGGTTGAGGTTCGAACCCTGGTATGGGTACCATAGCTAGCCAACCATAGCATGTACCACTAAAATCGTGTTTTTGGATTTACGTACATATTTATGTACTTTATATCTATTTAGATACTTGTTTGGACTTGTATACTTGCTCGGTGGTGAGAGAAAACATCATGAGAAAACCCGCACGTATAAGAAATTATATTTTGAAAGACGTACAACCTAACCTAAGAAAAGTGTTCTGGAGGTCTGACGACAGTCGCTGTATGTTTAAATCAGCTTACGTAGCGAACCTCGCCAACCTAATGGCCATGCTATAAACGCGCAACTAAGAATATATGTTTGAAAGATACATGTTATTGTACCATAAGAAAATAAACAAGGTCAATAATTATAGAAGTAATAGCCACTTATAAGCTTGAAATATTAACATTACCGTTACTTGGAATTTCGACCTCCGATAGTAAACAGATAAAAGTTAGCAACAAAACGACGGCAACAAACAGGTTCATGCAGAAGAAAATGTCAAACAAGCCAATAGCCATGAGTCTTGAACATAAACAGGAAATCAAAGATCGTTGACACAAAAATTTCGCTGTTTGATGGTTCTAGGAACCGTTGCCTGACACTCGACCTCAGCTGATCTTCAGCCGACATTCGGACAATGCGCCGTAGTATTTTTTCAAAGCTTTTCACATAACAGAGATTTGCATATTTTGACACATTTACATAATTTGCACAGAGTGTTTGGAGATAAATACTGACATGATTCCTCTCTTCCAATATGCAAAATGAAATAAATTTGTGGATTTACAAAAATGCGATATATGAATATTGCTACGAGTATTAAAGTATTACCTATGTCCGATCATCGGAAGAATCAGAATAATGGAGTTTGTTTTATTTGCAAATTAAAATTAAAAAAAATCGAGGCCGCCATTACAAAAAAGGCACCATGCAAGCGATGATCTTGGACTTGCAAGCATCCACAGGCTTAATAACTGTTTACCATCACGTAGGTTTTATTATGCTCAGTGATATAAACAAATCGAGTTCATGGGATGAAGAACCACGAAGAGGATGAATAGGAGCCAAATATAAATATAATTTATTGATACCGAAAATGAGACGTAGGGTTATATTAATGACAATTGTTTTCAATTCAGTCGATAGAGATATCGGCTAAGTGAAAATAATAACTAACCTAAACCGAATTCGAATTTCCGGGATCTATTAACTCCGAATAGAATCGTTTTCTTGGTCATAGAGTAACATCGTAGTCTGTGACACAAAAGTTTACACGTGTAGCGAAAGAATTTCACTCACTGATACTAATATCAAAACACAATGATACTGTAAGGATTTTACTGTAAATTTATATTCTTAATGAAACGGCAGCTTGACGTGAACATTTAAAGAGCACATTAGAATATAATAAGGCATATTAAGAGGAGCGCTAAACCACTATGCAATTATTTCGAGCCATTGAGATACTATTATCTCAAAATGAATAAACTTGGCTCATGGCTTGATCATTATGAGATTATTGCATAATTGCGGAAAGCTATCTTTAGTAGCGCGTGTCTTTACGGTCAGTCGGGTGCAGTACAAGAACAAACAAAATTTACATTGTTGGCGTATGAAGCTTTGCTCTGAAGGCATGGTAGGTAATTAAGCGAACACGCGGAAGCCCATTCATCATTATTCATTACCACCATCACCATATTTCCTGGGTTTTTCTGCACAGGATCAGCAACAGATGAGTTATCGCGTGCCGCGCGGCTGCGCTCGTGCGCACACCGCGCCGTCTCGCGCCTCTTAATTCTTACATCATTACGCTATGGACACATTTTTTTGAACTTTAAAGAATAACATTAGTCGCGCTATGTGATTTTTGTTTTAGCATCTAACGGTATGAAATTGTACCGAAGTAAATTGTGCCGGTATAAAGTTCTTCTAAAACAAATATTTTTTTTATTATCGAAGTTCTTAATAGTAGGGATTTGATTTTATTTTGGATACTGAATTTTTGTCGCAGGAAATTAAATATTATTTGGCAAAAGTTCAACTTAATTTCCGGCTTTCTGAATGCATTCATGAGGTAGAATTGAAAAATGCATGGTCCACGTGTAAAAGTATGTCACATTCATGTCTATTTTAAATGGGTTTAGATTGCGTTAAAACTTGTAAATTCTCCATTATTACGCAACATAAACAAAAATGTAAAAATAAACGAAAATGTATATTTCGTTCGAAGCAGAAAACAAACGCATTTTTTTTTAATTTCTATGTCAAATGTTTGACATAGATATCATGTAGATATTTAATATATTAAATGTTATATTAAATTCCGAATATGAACGTAGCGAAGGGAGGGGAGCAGGGAGATTCAACCTGAATTCCCAATGCTAGGCTAGGAGACAGGAGGGAAGGCTTTCGCTCCGTAATTCCAGTTTCGTATTAGATTAGTTATGAAGTATTTTTATAATTTTTTTTTAGTCTTCACATCTGAGAGCAGTATGCTTGTTTGCGATTATAGATTGTATAAAAAAAAACATATAAATATTTATTCCGAAAGCACAAAATGAGAAGAGACTTTGGTAGTTTTAATTTTTCATATAGTTTGAAAACAAAGTTGGTGTGTGTAAAAAAAATTATTATATATATTTTTTTTACACACACCAACTTTGTTTTCAACAAAGTTGGTGTGTGTAAAAAAAATATTGAAGAAGAGACGAAGTGTCGGCATATGACATGTATTTGCATTCATTATATTAACACTTAACTCTACTTCCCTTCTGTACTATTTTCATATTTTTACCTAGCCTACCTTTTCGAGCAGCAATTTCTTCCAGACAACCGTCTGGAAGAAATTACCGCTCAAAAAGTTCGCCGGCCAATGATACGTTTAAAGTATTATTAACATTTGTTGTACATTGTTTTTACTGGCGTAATAAAGACTATTGTATTGTAGAAGCAGTCTTTTATTATTGTTCTTAAATACTGTTGCGAATGAACAGCTCATTTCAGAAACGACGATGTTCTATAAGATATAAAAAAAAAACCTTTTAACATTAAAAAAAGATATGTAATGTTTGAAGCACAAAATACTTATATTTTATACAAAGGCAAACCATTTGGGGAAATTTATAAATTTTAACATTAGAAGAATTACTATGATAATATAGTAATTCCTTAATTATTTGTCGGTAACCAAAAGAAAATTTATAGATTTAGACGTGCTTTCTAAATAAAATAGAACAGACGATTTCATCCAAGGATGATGACAAAGTGAATAATTGATATATTATAGTAGGCGCTGATTTTAAAAAAGAATGGATTTAGTACATAGTGTCGCTTAAGATGAAAAAAGGCATGTACTCCGTTGGTTCCGACATGTAGAAAGAATGCAGGACGAATGAATGACGATACAGACATAAAATGCGAAAGTGGAAGAATGTAGGAGCCGAGGGAGGCAAAGACTCACCTACCACGACGAAATTGGACGTAAGAGGTTATATTAAGAGCCCGACGGCAAACGTACGATGAAAAGAGCTATGAATGTTAAAGATGCGAGCGAGGTGTGTAAGGACTGCCAATTGTGACGCTCTCTGCCTACCCCGCAAAGGACCTGCTGTGAAAATATAGGCAGATAAATACATAACACTGCGCAGCTAATCAATAAAACTCTAAGGGTTATTGTATTTCTGCAGGTAGTGAGATTACGGTTATGAGCCCTTAAGTTTAAGGAGAGATTTTGCCTCCCATTGTGTGTGCTATCGATTGTACAACGGGTTGTGTTTTGAAGAATTATTTAATATTATGCCGACAGCATTATTTTATAACGGCACCGCTCGCCGATGGCGGGGAGTTTACCCTCACACACTGGAACCGCAATGGTCGCGTACTGTGCGGTTAAAGAGAAGTTTTCTTCCGAGAACTCTCAAGTTGTGGAATGAACTCCCAGCCGAGGTTTTCCCAAGGGACTACAGCATGTGGTTCATCAAGAAAGGCGTGAAAATATTTTTGAGGGTCGGCAACACATGAGTGACACCCGTGGTGTTGCAAATGTTCGTAGGCTACGGTGACTGTTTACCATCAGGCAGGCCGTATGCTTCTTTGTCACCTTAGTGGTATAAAAAAAAACCAGGAAAGCCCTGAAGACGTGGTGAGTTGGCTATGTTGACAACCTACGACCACGTTACGGTAGATACTAATTGTGGCGCAAGCGTCTATAGGTTTTGCAAACGAGAAGCCTTCAGAACCCGTTATATACCTTTTCCCATACATTTCGCGGTCATATATGACCACACGGGTTTCGAAGGGTCAGGTATATCTTATGTTCACCATCGAATATCTTTCTTATGCTCTATTGTTCTTAGAAAACAAATGACGTATTTATTTTGGCTTAATCACGTGTTACAATGAAATAAGAAAGCACATTTATTGTTGTCTATACCCTCTCTTGTATTGATCGAGCTATACAATGTACACTCATTACTCACGATCATCACCCTGACATATCTCAGATCGGCTGCTGCCTGCGGTGGTGGCAGACAACAATACTTACTGTACTTGCGTACCGTTAAGAACGACAAATCGATTCACGGATCACCACCAATGGCAGCGTAGCGGTGATGGGTTATTCTGATTTTCCGTTTCTATTATTTGTTATTTTTAAATGACCTAAAACTCCTTATTATGTCAGGTAAATTTCTGTTTAAAAGAGCATAACACCCCTGCCATTCGGAGAAAGCGCAACACGCCTCTCGAGGCCACAGGGTGATTCATACTAGTGTTGCCCCCGGTCGACTTCTCCTGACATTTCGGGGCCCTTCCGGTGGCGCACCACTGCCTAGAAATAGTGATCAGAAGTTATGGCAGTCGTCCATGCTTCTTCTGTAATGTATCAATATCTTGGTATAATCTCTCCAGATCTCACATTCATAATTCATTTATTTTGTGACATATGTTTTTATAGAACCTCGGGAGGCATAAAAGTATATAGCCCACCTGATGTAAAGCGGTTACCGTGCCCTATTAACGCTTGAAATATATTAAGTATCACTCGCACGATGCCTCCTCTGCTGCTTACAGCTTTTCCTTAGGAGCTTACTGGTGATCTGACTCACACGCAGGAACACAATAACCCTCTAGGGAGTTGTTATTTGGGTGCGGTTTTCTGTGAGGCGGTTTACCGCAGCCTATGAACGCTAGCAAAACAGAAGGTAACCTGCTACTGACATGCATCTCCTTAGGAGCTTACAGGTAATCCCTTTCACTCACTGGGACACGACAACTCTCCAGAGAGTTGTTATTTAACTGTAGATTACTGTGAATAAGAGGTACTTCCCCAGTCGGTCTGTTTTGATGCGCACTACCTCTCTTTTAAAACACCCAGACCAAAATAAACAAACATGCATGCATGCTCATTTGACGAGCTCGGTGGCGCAGTGGTGAAACGCGTTGTTACGCTACTTTGACACCAACGCTCGTGGTTTCGATTCCCACACAGTACAAACATTTGTGTGCATGAACATGTCTGTTTGTCTTGGTCTGGGTATTTTCTATGAATAATAAGTATGTATTCGAAAAAAAAATGGTATTTACGTATGCGTATCAGTTGTCTAGTACCCATAACACAAGTTTCGCTTACTTTAGGGCTAGGTGGCGCTGTGTAATTTGTCCGACAATATTATTATTATTATGTTCATGCACGTAAATATTTCTCTCGTGTGTGAATCGAACCCACAAGCCATGGCGTTGAAGTAGTATTGATAACCACTCCATCACCTGGCTCGTCGAAAATACACATTACGCAATAATCTCAATATCTGCCGAGACCTGGTTATGGGTATATTTTTCCAATGATATCTTTGAAGCAGGTCGTGGCGGGTGTACTACATTAATATTCACGAAGGAACCTCTTAGATTACCTTAAAAATATTTTGTTACTAAAAATAATAACACGTGAATAACAAACAGCAGGTACAAGCATTTTTTGCTCACGGAGCATATCAAATATTCCGACTGTCTGTCTGGTTTGTGACCTTTTCATGATTAAAGTGGAGAAAAGGTCATAATGAAATTTAGCACAGAGCAATTTAGGACATGAATAAAATTTGCCCACGCAGGTGAAACTCCGCGCAAAAGCTGTGAACAATAATAAGACATTTATTTAATATCTCCCAAATCGGGTCACGACGCGTGTATTACATTACATCAATATATTCAAAGGACCTTCTACGCGTAGGATTCATATCCCAATACCCGTGATTTAAGAGAGAAATATATTAAATTATATGCAATGCAATGGGATGACTATGGAATAACCCACAACGCCGGGATGCAAGTAATGACCACACTCAGATTATCGCCCACGATCTAGCTCACTAGAGCATGAGATCGATAAATGCTTTTTTATTTGTTTTCGTCACGTAACTGATTCTCAATGAGTTGTGGTCGGATCGTACGTCAAAACGATATCGATCATGGTCAAGTTCAAGTCGAAACTCACTTATTTCAAACTCTGACACTCAGTTACTTATTTTAACGATCAATTTTAATATCTGCTTCAATTGCAGGAAGGTTATTAAATCTGATTTTTCGTATACGTGATAAATAAATAAATTATGGTTAAATCAAACAATCCCACTTCTTATTATTTTGACAACAAAGGTGTTGCTAGAAAGAACCAAGTTATACAGTCGTAAAGAAATAAATCTTGGTTATGTGTGGTAAGTTATTTAATTAACCTTATTGGTATTTTTCATACCTATGTAAACATTTCACTACATAAATACTAGCATAGTAGTATTACTTACTACCTACGTACTAAGAACGGATTTGTCGTTTCAGTAAAGTAAGTAAAGCTATTAATTAGCTTTAAGTTGCCTTGATGAAGTAGTCGAGTCGCTAATTAGGTTCCAGCAAGAAAATTATCTGCCTTTTATAAATCACAGACACTATGAGTAGGTACTATCCAGTAGCATTGAATATATTCTGTGAGATTAAAACAGTTAATTAATATATTTCGACAAATATGAGGTTTACGCCCCGATGTTATGATGGTATACTGGATTAGGAATTACGGTAAACAGTTTTACTGAAAAGTAAGGACTATTTTTTACCAATAAGCACAGTTATCCAAAGAGAGTTTCCTTTGTGCCGGTAAGCGTGTTTGAGTTATGATATTTACCGTTACGTGTTTCATAGATGAGTATTGATACTGGCTAAAGGCATTCTAGCTAATACAAATAAAAGATTACGGTTACGTGATAAACGAAAACATTATCATTTCAACTGAAGGACTTAAAGTCTTCGGTCAGGAAAGTAATGCTACCTTCTTTAATGTCCACAAAGATTTACTTTTTGCTGTAGGCATCCATCACCTCCCGGTGATGTCTACCAGATTGTCGATCCATCTGGTGAGGTCATCCTATGCTGCATTTTCCGCTATGTGGTCAACATTCCAGGAACTTTCTGTTCATATTGCATCCGGACACATAGACGAGAGTTTATAATTGTGTTATATGTATTCGAACGAAAACATATTAATTGTCGTTATCTGTATTAGATTGGGTAATTTTGGTAGGTATTATGCTTAAAGTTTTACTTTTCGGTTGTAAATCTGTGTCGATCACAAATACTTACCGTTGTATCATTTGTTTAGTCAAGATAAACAGCGGAATCCGCCAAAATAACAATGAATAATAAGAGCAAAACGGCTACTTTAGAGCTTACATCGACTTCAATAAAAAAAAAATTGAAGTAGTAAACGTTAAAATATGTTGATGGTTATACTAATGTCTAAATCTATTACAGAACCTCAGAACATAGTTTTTATCATCAGTGACAAGTGCAGCTAGTGATGAATCTCACAGTTATATTCATTGAAAGTTGCACCGCTTCGACGTAATTGTAATGTAAGTATGTATGTTGGTGGTCTACAAGAAGGATTTGTTGCCTTGTTTTCGCAGCTCGGAGTTCCTTTTCTCGAATGTCCATGAGACATGCCCACTTCACCACAATTGCCGTCTCGTTAGCTGTATACCTCATAACTGCTGAAGTCAGCGCGTCGCAAATACTCGGTGTTTCTGTCAGGATTCGACCAGGTTTATAATGGGTACCACGCGGGCTTCTGAGGTGAAATCTATCATGTATACGCGTAGATGGTTGCATATTAGAAAATCAAAACTTCATCATTTGTTGTTCTTTTGAAATTTGGTCGATGAAGTTTTGATTTTCTAATATGCAACCGCGTAGATATATTTGCGGTAGATGTAACAAGGCATACAGTAAATTAGACAGAACGATTGTCATTATTATTAATAAGATTATGGTAGAGAGCGACATTAGTCGTTTATCATAATAATTATATAGTAGTATTGTAAATAAGTAGTATGTAATTATAAAAAATCTAATGCCAGCGTTATTGTGCTTGTCTACAAAATGTAATTTTGCTTGCTTCTGTTCTTCTTCTCTTTAGATTTTTTAGGTTCGCAACACATGAGTGTTGCAAATGTCCATAGGCTACGGTAATTGCTTACCATAAGGCAGGCTGTACGCTTGTTTCCTTAGTGGTTAAAAAAGTGCGATTGCAATGCAAACAGAACTAGAAACTGTTTTGTCCACTGATCGTCCAAATATAATTAAGAAGGCATTACTTAACGAGGAGCAATTTAGTGTGATATTCATGACCTTGTTATCATGTGCTAATGGTTTATAGATAGAAGTATGAAATTTGACAGATCCCGAGATCGGGCTGTGGTAACGGTTATTTGTGAGACGGTGAACGACACCGTGCGATCGTTGCAGAGCGGCGCGGTGGCGGCTCGTTGCCGCCGATTGCTACAACGCAATCGTTAAACTGCGGCATTTAGTTCGCATTATCAGTAATCATTGAATATTGATGCTCTCATCGAGTCACTTCAAATGTTACAAATAATTATGTCGATCAAATTCTCCTTCGATATTATATTTTTTATACCCCTATATCTACACACCATGTCATTTGCTGGGTATTGAGAGAGCACCGAGAGTCACAAGACGCGGTCTTTACATATCTCGCTCACTTACTTTGGCTCCTGACATCACCTTCTGATAAAACACGTCAAATTGGTCCTGGTAGGTGAGTTGTGGCTCCTACATTTTTCCACTTTCGCGTCGTATATCTGTTTGATCATTCTTTCGTCCCGCATTCTTTCTTTTCTTATCTTAACACTGACACTCTCTTGCAGAATTCTTTTATTATCATCGTTCCGAACGCGGTGAGTAAGCGTACGCTATAGGTTTTTTGCAATACTCGCATCTCGACCACGTTTATTTTACTCTCATGCTCTTTCTATCATACTCATCTTTCAATTCCAAATGTTAGTGTTGGGATTAGCATTACGTATACACAGAGCTGCACCTTTTCCTTTGTGTTCTGCCGCCTAAAAGTTTTCCCAACGCTCTACACACACCTCCCTGTACTAACTCGTCTCTTCCCATCAGCGGTGTTTCTTCCAGCCCTGCTTCCAATATATGAAATCTCATTCATTTCTTCCAACCGTACATCATCAATCGTCATCATTGTCTTCATTCTGGTTTCCTCTTTTTTAATACTATCTTGGTTTTCTTCGTATTCAAATGTAAACCTTTCTGCATACAATCATTTCAATCTTTCATCGTTGATACTAATGTTTGCAGTTCGAACGGTGATTCTGTCAATAATATCATATGTAAGGTGGATGTACTTCCCCAAATTGATGTTTGGAGCAATAGGTCTTGAAAGATACAATAAAGATCTTGGGCTAGCACGACCTCTCGCTGGGACCTACCTCCCATCCAAATTGATCAAAATTGAATTGTAAATGGTTTATCACACTTTTTAGAGACATATCCTACATTGCCTATACATGGCGTCGTCTCGCTGATTAACAAATGAGGTTTTCGGAAAATAGGAGTGAAACACAGCTATAGACGCTTGAAATATTCACAGAATATTTAGTTTATATTCACTTTAAAAATAAATAATTAAATTATAATAAAACAAATATTTAAGGGGGTTCCCATACAACAATCGTGATTTTTATTTTGCCGTTTTTATAGATAATCGCATTTGGCCGGTTTTTTTTAGTATTTGTTGTTATAGCGGCAACAGAAATACATAATCAGTGAAAATTTAAACTGTCTAACTATCACGGTTCATGAGATACAGCCTGGTGACAGACGGACGGATGGACGGACAGACGGATGGACAGCGGAGTCTCAGTAATAGGGTCCGTTTTCAACTTTGGGTACGGAACCCTAAAAATGGAAAAATTCGAGTTGATTAAAAGCTGTCCATCTGCTTAATTATTAAGATACATTACGGTATTATAATATACGAGTATATACTAATAAACTCTATAGATAGACTGTTTATTTAGCTTCTCAGCAAAAAATAACATATTCTATTTTAGGTGCGTTATATTTTTTGCCAAGATGTCACATTAAACTTATAATTCCATGATAAACTGATTTCCTGCTCGACTATACCGCCGTGCATGTCTTAGTAATTAGTACTGTCCATACGAGATGCGAAGGCGACACAATATTAGCTTGACAAATTGACTCGCTCGGAAACAAACTTCCGCCAACTTTATACATAATACACGATTCGGCTCGTCCCACAGCCATTGTGCTGTTTCAATTCACGTCTTCCTAGTAGCAAATATACACATTATGCGTATACAACTAAGACAAAGAGGTATACTTACGCCCATGTATTAGCATTTTTTATTAGGTAGGCACTATGTACTGCAGTGGTATAAACTGTTTTGTTAAATCCGAGTTCGGTTGCGCAGTGGTGAAACGCGTTGTTACGCTACTTTGACACCAACGCTCGTGGGTTCGATTCCCACACAGTACAAACAATTGTGTGCATGAACATGTCTGTTTGTCTTGGTCTGGGTATTTTCTATGTATAATAAGTATGTATTTACAAAAAAAAAAAAAATATTTACGTATGTTTATCAGTTGTCTAGTACCCATAACACAAGCTTCGCTTACTTTGGGGCTAAATGACGCTGTGTAATTTGTCCGCCAATATTTGTAATCATATAATAGCATACTTAAACTATAAATATTGATGATATAATTTATTAAAATTAAGCTATCTTTTGCAACGTCGAGAAAGAGCTTCTGAGGAGTCGCTGTACAGCAACTTTGGTGGCAACGCGAGCTGTGCTTCCTATATAGCCAGCGTTCGTCTGCTATGGTAACCACATTACATCAGGCTGTATAAAATAAATAAAACACACAAGAATTCTGTCTGTTTGATGTTTAGCAGTTACCTATGCCTATGACCGCTTGCAACACAAGAAGTCACAGGCGCATTGTCGCCCCTGCTGCTAACACACGAACTCCTCTGCAGATTACGGTAACCTAATTCATTCAACCTAGAGGCTTATTGTGTTTCTTCACTGCAGATGTTAGTATTTTTGTTTTATATAAAATCAGCACAATGGCTTCGCTTCGCCTGATGGTAAGCAAAAGAGTAGCCCAAATCGTAACGGCAACTGACAAAAGACTATTAAGTGTCCTATCAGTTGACGCTGCCATGCTGGCCCGCAATGTGCTTCTTCACGCTTGAAGGATCCTATGTTGTAGGAAGGAGGAAACACATGTGGAGGCGAAGCGTTCCACTTTTTAATGGTACGACAGAGATAGGAGTTACCGAACTTTTTGGTACGCGAGGAAATGTTCTCAGCAGTGGAATGACCATTAAGATTGCCAGCTCTGGTACCTAAACCTAAAGATTTGGGGAAGATCTGATTTTGACATGGAACGACAGCATGGATAGACGCCCACAACTCACAGGGAAACCAAATCTTTCTTAGGTTAGGTCCCACGTTGTTCGAAATACAATTCCTTGTACGAGTATGTGTGAGTTTCCTAACGACATTTTTCCTTCGCTGCCGAACAAGCGATAATTACAAATCACACAATAATTTCGAACCAGGGACCACTAGGTTAACAGGCAGACCCATTATGCATTAGGCTATCACTGTTCTGTTATTTTTATATAAACATTATTTAATAATATTATTACCTGCAATTATTGGTACATTCATATACGAAGTAGAAACTAAATCTGTTATAGAGCGGGGCTACGTCGTAACAAGTATTTATCTTAAACTCTAGTACATATAACATACAGTAAAAATTGCATCCGCATCTCGGGATAGTCGACTTATCGGTAAAACTTTTGAAATTATGTCAATGTTTAATAGAGACAGAACTTTATGTATCGACATCTTTCTAAATACAAGAATGATGGTAAGACATTTTTATTCACGTTAAAAAGTGTTGTCGGGTACCGTTCGGCGGGCGCGGCTAACGGGATTATGGAACCAACCCACCGGCGGCGGCCCTCCGAGCTTCTTGAATAAAGGCCCTGATCAGACTGATCATCTCAAAAATTATATAGAACATTGAAACTCAATTGGCGGCAATGAATTTCTGCTCAGCACTAAATCTACCATCTTGGTGTAAGTAAGTACGTACTTACAATCAGAACGCCCTTAAGATTTCTAGTAGGCTATTCGTATAAGGTTCAGCACAGACCAACGGAGTGCCGTAACGACACTAATTTAAAAGTTATCTCATACTTATTTTCTTTAGTATACGGCTAAAATAAGCTCCATGTTATTTTAATTTTATTTTTACCAATTTTACCCGTGGGACGAATACGATAACGTTGATTTTACATTGGTATAGAATTATTTGCATCACCGTTACTCCGACAGTCTGCGCTGACCCTTATATTGTTGTTTAATGAAACTAGCTTATTAGTTTTGATTTATTATGCACAATGTAAATTATGTACCTTATTTCATTTATGTACGTTACTGAATATTAAGTTCGAAAACTGACACAAAATATAAGACTTTTTCGGCTAGATAAAACTGTATTCATTGACAAGTAAGTAGGTAGTAATTAACAAAAAAATAGTACTAATCAATAATTACATTTTTGAACTAGGTCGGCGAGTGTGGCATTGACTATAAAGATGATGCTGAGTCACGCCAAATTTTAATACCACCAACGTGGCAAACAAAACAAGCGTTGGATCTACTCATAAGTAAGCAGTCACCACAATCTATTCAAAATTCTAAGTTTCGCAAAGCCTCAAAATAGCGGCATGAACTCTTTCAATTAAAACGTGATTTAACAACAGGTATATGTAGTAAATAAACTTGTAATTCAACTTAAAGTGTCATCACTGTTACTCACCTGCGGCCTGAGCGTGGTATGTCTGGAGTAATAATCGTGCTGATAGAAGTTAGTCGGCGACAAGGGAGGCCTGTACTTCTTGTGGCCGTAGCCCATAGTGTCCATTGTATGCATCTTTGCCACTACACTGTAACCGTGTCCATTACAACGCTAATGTCAGTTCTACTAAATTGAGAGTCACATAACAGCAGTTCCCGTTCTGCATCTGTAACAAGCAGAATGATAAAATATTATAGCGGTTTCATTATCCTTAATTTTGTCGTAAAGCTTTCTTAGCGCCTGAATGGCAGGATGAAGTCTCATGTGTGCGCCGTCTGGCACACGTCCAGAATCCCTAATATGGGATGACGGTCTGTCACGCATACACAATCACCTCCCTAATGTTTATAGCACTCAAAGAGTGATAATAAAATCATAACAATCAACGTATGGATTCGGAATTAGTAAATATGATGTTTCCTTGTTGAACAATAATTTTCAACAATTTCATTAGGTATTCTATAATTTTGTTTTATATATTAGAGCAGTGACAATCCAGCGGATAAGGAACCCGCCTATTGACCAAATAGTCCCCGGTTCGAATTCTGGCCACTAAATTCGTGTTTTCAGGTTTATATACAAATATCACTTGCTCGGCGGTGAAGGAAAACATCGTGAGGAAACCCACATGTCCAGGAAATTATATTTCGAAAGACGTGTGAAAGATCTGGATTGTGGAGGTGTGAAGGCAGTCGCTCCATGTAAAAATCAGTATCTTCGCAAAATCCTTGCGAACCCCGCCAATCCGAATAGATTAGGAAACGGGATAACGCAAGAAGAAGAAGAAGATAATTTTGTTTTAAAGAGATTGAATAATCACTTTTTTATGTTAAAGGTGCAGCATGACTGGAGCTGCTTAATAACAACAAAAAACTATTTGTGTGAAAAGCATCAACCAAATGGCGCAGAAAGACAACGGATTTTTACTGATACCGATTTTATGGAGCAACTGCCGTCAGAATCCAGAGGAGAAAATCAGACCATTCTTAAGTTACGTCACATGGCTTTCGTAATATAATTTCTTGGACATGCTTGTTTTCTTACGATGCTTTTCTTTACCGCCGAGGAAGTGATAAATTTGTATATAAATCCGAAAGTACCAGAGGGAGACTTTGTACAAAAGTCGTCTGCGTGGGTACCTCTGTCTCACCTATTTCTACCGCCAAGCAGCTTTATTTATATAGCTGTGTTCCGGTTTGAAGGGTATGAGATGAGATATGGCAGAGAAATTACTGGGTACTGTGACGAAACAGCCTTAGGTCACAAGATTGGCAGCGCGCGAGTAATATCCCCGTGGTGTTGCGAGCGTCAGTAGGCTGCGTTGACCGCTTACCACCTAATACGGGCCGCATGCTTGTTTGCCAATGTAGTTGTATAAAAAATAAATACGAATTTAGTGGTACCTTCCCACGCCAGGATTCGAACCGGGGACCGTGGGATAATAGGCCGGTGTTTTTATTCACTGATCTATCACTGTTTTCACCATGTTTACCTTGGTTCATACATATTAAACTATTTTGAACTAACTAAATTTTTCGGCCAATTTTTGTAATACGACGTCGGGAGGCTAACAAAGGAACAGCCCACCTGATTTACAGTAGCTATAGTAGCTAGCAAACGCTAGCAATACATTATATACCGTTCACGCGATACAACCTCTGCTGCTAACACAGTCACTCCTTAGTAGTTTACTAGTAACCTCACTCACTCGCAGGAACACAATAAGTGTGAAGTAAAGGTACTTCACCAGGCGAGTTGCATTGATGCGCCTCTCAAAAACACCCAGTCCTAGATAAACAGACATGTTAATTTACACAAATGTTTGTCCTGTGTGGTAATTGAACCCACGACCCTCGGTGTTACAGGAGCATTGCTAACCTCTTCACCATTGATCTCATCAAATTTTTTTATTATGTGCCTTTTTCTATGAACAGTTTTATTACTTAACTACATCCAGTGCTAATACAATATTATTATAGAGACGTTGGTGAGTACGTATTTTTCAAAAATTTAATTACAAATTATTGTGGATTCGTGATACCTTGTCCATTTTTAGAGACTGACTAATAGGGTCTTTCTTTTCTGGTTTATTTCAGTAGCGATAGCCTCATCGATCGAACACGCCAGCCGAAATCGACCTCAGCTCAGGGTCAGACATTGCACTGTATAGAACTTTAGTCACTACCTGATAACACGAATCACTGATATTTTTTTACTTATGTTTTTCATCTACGCTATGTTATAGGTAATCATAACCATTATTGTTTATAAACTCAACAAAAAATAATTGCGATGTCGAATTTAATTGTTGATTACTATCAGGAAGCCGTTATTTCATCATTGACTTAATACATACTATTTGATTTGTTTAAAATTGTTGTTCAATAGATATTAAAAAAAAAACTGTAAAGAAATCAACATAGTTTTTAGGTAAAAACTTTTGCTATCGATGTTTTTCAGCGTAGATTACAAACTTACAACTTAACACGTTTTTATTGCATAACCTGACCTTCGATGGAGCAGAATTACGTTTGATTATATCATCAAGATATCATCATAATTAAATAAACCGATTAATGTGAACTAAGCATACGGACCGTTCCAATGGCAATAAGGATATATATCATAGTCCTGATCTATGAGACTAGGAGAGGCCTTTAGGGCCTCTTGAAAAGCCCGGAAATGGTTATATTAACGACCTGAACCATTACTTTCTTGCCTGGAAAAAGGTTTCTCGTGTAATATCGTAAAACAGTATATTATACTCGTATGATATATGACTTGAACTTGAAGTTTTTAGAACCAAAATTAAAATTGTTGAGATAAACAATCTTCATTTTATTAATTTTATACAACTTCATAAGGCCAACGAGCATACGTCCCACACGATGTAAAGTGATTGTCCGTAGCCTATGAAAACTTGCAATGTACATAAGTAATACTATTCGTACCTCTCGATTTTACTGCTTATCTCTCCAACTAGCAGGAACACCACAACCCTCCAGTGAGTTATTTTTTGGTTATGATCTTCTGTGGCGTGGAGGTTCCAATTTCAGTAGGGTTGCTTTGATGTGTTCTACCTTGCTTTCGCGAGAATTTCTTTTGTCAATTAGCAGAGTACCACTTGTAAGTAAGATTGACTTTGACTCTAAAGTTGGCAGTGGGTCTCTTATACCCCAAAACAATTTGTGTCTGTGTGTCTATCTACTACAAATACAATGTCAGAGAATATCAAAACTAGTGAATACTAACAATAATGCCCTTAAAGTTTTCGTAGCACGTTGTTGCGGGCATTAAGCATCGTTAACACGTAGTCTAGTATTGCCCAACTGTACTAGACCTTGCCCTGACGCATGCTAGGTAGGCATCGGTGCAGTGCTGACTCACGCACCTTGAGGATCGTGGGAATGATCGAGTTATCAGTTAAACTCCTGCGCAGATCATAAACTAATTATGCGCAGGACATTAACCGTCGCGTCATATTACATTGTGGCTTTTTATATAAATATATTTACTTTGATAGAATAATGACATTCATTACTTATATTTATTAGATTAATATTTTTTGTAACATCTACGACAGTTTGTTTTCTATCCTACAATGAAATTAGAAGGTTCCAGCTAGCGATGGCCAATTTTACATATTTTTTTTGTACATATGGTCCCATGAAACGGTTACCGTAGCCTATGGCGTTCATAAAACACATAAAACAAGACGAATAGCTTGCACGTAGCTAACTTGCTGTTTATGCAGCAAATCCATAGATGACTTAGTGCCAGTAACACAACAACTATCCAGCTTGTTGTTATTTAGCTACAGTATCCGTGAAGTAGAGGCTCTTCCCCACTCTGGATGCTCCTTACTTGATAGATGATGATGATGGGGCCCCAAACTAAGGTAACGGAAAAGTAACAATATTACATTTTTTATTTTAATAGAGTATTTCATTACATGTACATTTAAATATAGTAACTAATGGAAATGGTTATTTTTGTGATGCCCATAGTTAATACCAGCTGATAATCATAATTGAAATATAATCGTAATTGAAATATATATACAATTAATTAATTTGATATATATATAATATAATATATAATAATAAAAATAGCTCTTAATTTTTAATTTGGTTACACCAATCAGAAATATATTTTTAACAGATTCATTTTAGCTTCGGCTTTACAAGCGTCGGAACCCGTTATCACGGTACAAGGTAACCTATGTCCTACTTCATAAAATTTCATTAAAAATCCGTTAAACGGTTTGGTCGTAAAAAGGTAAAAAACTGGTATTCGAGTTTATTTTCGTGTTTAAATGTGTATGTATTAGTGAAGATTTATATTTGGGTTAGTAAATATTTTGTACGGTATAATGTACATACAATAAAAGGATGAAGTTGCGTTCAATGCTTTGTAAATAAACTAATATCTTTGTTTCTACATCGAAGGGCATTTATAAGGTACTACATAAACTAACACACATCTAGTCAAGGTTAGTAAAATAAAACATACGTAGAAATATAAATACAATTATTTATAGATTTATATATTAACATAACTGCCTTCAGGGAGTTGATATTTGGCTGTAATGTGGGGGTTTTTCACCAATCTGGTTGCTTATTAAACATAGTAGGGCCCTATTTCCCATTTATCAGACTCACATATTTTATATTGAGTTTTATACACCAAGTTTGATTTCTAATATAAGCCCACAAAAAGGGGGTATTGGTATTTAGTAGATATATCGCTTATAAACATAAATAACCGGCCAAGTACAAAGTTCCTAGAAAGCGTTCCGTATAGTTCATACCTAGTCTTGCCATAAATACAGAAACAAAGAAAAAAAAATTCTATTGCAAATAACATTTATTACTTTTATAGTGTGTTAGTTTAATACATAAATATAAAACAATTTAAAATATAAAAAGCTTATTCGAAGTGGTCTCCATTGGCTGCCATACAGTCCTTTAAACGTTGAGGCCAGTTATCAATAGAAGCACGCACTGTTTCCATGGGAAAATTCTTCACTCCCAATCGTACGGATTGTTTTAGGGACTCCAAATTATTATGGCGTTTAGAGCAAGCCGTACTCTCTAAAACTGACCATAAATCATAATCCAGCGGATTAAGATCGGTACTAGACGACGGCCAGTCTTCAGCTCTGATGAAGTCCGAAACATTCGTTTCCAACCAAGACTGCGTAGACCGAGCTTTATGACCTGGCGCCGAGTCTTGCTGGAAATACCATTCTTGGTTATTGAACATGGTGTTGTTAAGAGGCTTCACTACCTTCTCAAGAATAGTATCTTGATACACTTGTGCCGATGTTTTGATACCTTTTTCACAAAAGTATTGCTCAGTCACTCCTTCATAGCTTATACCTCACCAAACCATCACTGAAGTCGGATAGTGCCCACGTTGCACTCTGTCGACTAATTGGGAAGCTTCTTTAGAGCTTTGAGCATAAATACGGTCATTTTGTTTGTTAAAATGTTGCTCAATTGTAAAAATTTTCTCATCCGTAAACAAAAATTTTCTGTGACCTCCCTTTGCGTACCGCTTCAGTAGTTGTTACCACCTTATTCGTTTTTAAATTATCAGTTAAGAAATGACCAGTACGTCTCTTATAGGCTGCAAGTCCTAAGTCATCTTTTAAAATACGCGACATGGTTCTAGGTGCTATCTTCATCTCCCAAGATAAAATATTTTGCTTTCGGATAGGATTTCTTCGAATTATTTCCCTTACTGCTACGAAAAAGGTGGTCAACCTTTTTCGTACGAACACTACGTGGACGGCCAGATCTTTTTCTGTCAAAAACAGAGGAGGTATCATTGTACCTATTAATAGCCCGGTACACAAACATTTTACTAATACCAAGCGTATGGAGAGTTTTAAAAATTGCATTTGGCTCCATACCTACTTTGTGTAATGCAATCACAACGATTCGGTTCTCTTTATCACTCCACTCCATTTTAATACCGCAAAATTTTGTACAAAATATTTGCGCCTAAATGAGAAAACTCAATGAACAATCATATAAAAATGACAGATTCCAAATTCAAACGTAATATATTGTTTATTTTTAATTGTTACAGTATTTATGGCCAGACTAAGTATATAGGTATATTTTGCTGTTGAAGTTGCATACAATTTCTATGAACCTTGTTAGGAGGGCGCCCAACATCTGTGTAATCACAGAATTTGAGTCCTCTCTTTATCGCTTTCAAGGAATTGTTATATGGCTGTAATGTGGAGGTTCCTCCTCAGTCTAGTTGCTTATTAAATATCGCAGTGCCGAGAGTCACGTTTCCTATAGACAGGTTTTAACTGTAAAGAAGATATTGATTTATATATGCCCCAAATTTGTCTTTGAAAATAAATCAAAATCATACCTTATGCAAAAAAATAACTGACCAAGAGTGAGTTGAACTCGTGTTAGAAAGGTTCCGTAAATGTATAGATAATATAACATTTACTTAAATATTATGATATTTTGCTGTTACATTTGTATAAACACACATACCTAAGTAGGATTGTGGAGGATATTTAATGTGGTTTTTAACTATGCTTTTAAAAATGTTATTTAATTTTTCAACCCACTATTTCCACTCCATATGCAAATAAAAAAAAAGTTAGAGTTAACTTTCCAAATTTAAAATAGTAAGCATTAAAAGATGCTGAAATATGCCACAGTCACATTCAGATGGATGAAGTAGTAACTTCAAGGGTTTTTGTATCACTGCAGTAGAGAACTCAAAATATGATGCGATACAACTCTGAATATGTAAAAAAAAATACATCGATACCCTACACTAATAATAAAAGCACTCCCCACTTCAAATATAAAATAGGTAATGTAGGCTTTTGTTTGTTTTTTTACTTAATAAATTTGTTGGCATTATAAATATCTATAACCGTGCCAAATTTTAGCTTACGAACTCCTTGCGAGTTTGCGAGTCAAATGACTGCGAATACAAACAGATATGACCAAACTATTAAGGTTCCTTGTTACTACGGAACCATAAAACATTAATAGTATAATGTCAAGTGTTAACATTTGATGATATTAAATTTCGGTTCTGCATAGTTTATAGGTAAAGCGGTTTAATATAATAAAATCAAAATAGGTACTAGGTACATGTCGTCAATGTTAGTAAATAAAATACCAGCGAGTTCAATGTTCCTGCGCGAGCTCGGGCCACGGCTCAATGTCAATGTCACCTTTTCGCTGAACCCAGCATTGCTGCCGCTTAACATGGATGGACGGAGTCCTCATATTTTGTATTTTTGGTGCAAGTTTGTCTTCAACCTGTCTCCCTACTTTCTTTAGAAAATTCTACTATCATTAGACACGAGCTCGGT
Source organism: Pyralis farinalis (assembly GCA_947507595.1). NCBI lineage: Eukaryota > Metazoa > Arthropoda > Insecta > Lepidoptera > Pyralidae > Pyralis > Pyralis farinalis. The sequence goes on from OX382259.1 coordinate 26,978,040, forward strand.
GGCTCAGTGGTGGAACGCGCTGTTTCGCTGCTTTGACACCAACGCTCGTGGGTTCGATTCGCACACAGTACAAACATTTGTGTGCATGAACATGTCTGTTTGTATTGGTCTGGGTATTTTCTATGTATAATAAGTATGTATTTACAAAAAAAAAATGTATTTACGTATGTTTATCAGTTGTCTAGTACCCATAACACAAGCTTCGCTTACTTTGGGGCTAGGTGGCGTTGTGTAATTTGTCCGACAATATTTATTTACTTATTTATTTCTTTTTACATTCAAGTGGAATGTATATCATGCTATCAGCTGTATGACTCCTGCCAATCAGCTTTAATAGAAGGCTCAGTTTTTATAAATATAGTCATAAATAGAGTGATTTTATTTCAATATACCTTGTCAACCTACCTAACCTAAGAAGTGTATGGCTTACGTGTTGCGATTATTGCCAGCGTTCATACGTTACGGTAATCACTACTATCGTCTAGAAACCTTTGCAATACAAGGAGAACCGCTCGCTCCTTACCACCGCTGTTGCTAACACAGCAACTTCTCAATAGCTTACCAGCAAGCTATTGGGAAGTTGTTGTGTTACTTGTAGGAACTTCAGTTACTTGTAGGAAAATAACAATTCTTCAGGAAGTTGATATTTGGCTGGGGTCTTCTGTGATGTTCTTTCCTAGTCGAGCTTCTTCGGTGTATCCTACATATCTTTCTCCAGAGATTTATTACGTCAAAGCTTTCGCACATAGGTTCTTTCCCTTTGCGGGCCCTATCTCTATAACAAAGTTAACAAAAAAATATCCATATATGATGATATGATTTCTGATTATGAGATGACCAAATTTCAATGCAAAAAAACACTCACAGCTTGGCTTGCAATATTGTCGTATGAAGAAACTGAAAATTTGCTTATTACAGTTAAATAATGTTCACATTCCGGTTATATACATATATATGTATGTATATGGGTGTGTGCACGCGTGTGTGTGTTGTTTACGTGTTTATAAACATTTGTATGTTAAAAATAATTTTATTTTATTATTATTTTTTAAGAACATTACCTAACTTTGATATTCTCTTTTCAAACTTACAGTTTAATTACCTTGCACTTAATATGTATCTCACAAACAGATGTCACGGTAACTTAAGAGAAATATTTCTATTATTAAGGAACTAATCGGGAGAGAGCCTGGAGATCTGTAATACAGGTTCCAAACCTAGTACGGACTCTAGACAAGGTTTTCTTTTAATTTATTTGTGTATTTAGTACTACTGTAATTTGTTACAACCTTTGTGAGAAGAATAAATGTCTATTATTATTACTATAAACATTATATTAACATTTTAAAAAGAAACTACATACTACTCGTATATTTCGATGAATGCCTTATTTTTCATTGTGTTTTGTGTAAAAGGGCTCCACCATAAATTATATATTTTATATGTTTGTTAATATACTTATTATGTTAATAAATTGTTTAACGTGATTTTGGGTTTACAGTATTTAATAATTTAAATTTAAAAATCCACGCTACTGTGTGTTGCTTTTCTCAAAGGTAGACTGACAGAATGCTTTGATGAGTAGCATAAAGTATGTGTTTTGTACTCTTGGGATCAGTTAATATTATTTAAATATAATGTTTTTTTAACTGTATAAAATATAAGTTAAATTAAAAAGAAGTGATTTTACATATTGTGATTAATTCAGGATATTGAATAGTAATTAAGGTATATTGGGAGGTGACCTAATATTGATATTAAAAAATCGTTATAGAAACAAAAACTTGGCAGTTCTCAGCTACAACTGGAAAAAAAATTATATGTAGTCACGATAACTGGACGAAGGATTTGAATATTAGTTGCTACGATTCGATTATTACATAATCATAGATACTCGCATAAATATTTTTAGTTGTATTACGATATACCTAATTATTGAAACCTACATCAAATCCTACATACAGTAGGTTCAAAAAATATTATTTTTATAAAAGTTATGTAGGTATGTACATACTAACAAAATAATTATGTATATGGGGATATCAATAGTTTACCTCACGTGTATGTGGTCCCTGCCAGTACAGAAAAAAGAGTCCAGTGTTTGACCAGATATATGCTGACTTCACAGAAGGCCCAGGCAATTAACGGTTCCCTGGAGAGTTGGTGTGCTGCTGCGAGTGAATGAGGTTATCAGTAATGCGCAAAAGATATTTAAAGAATCTCTACAGCCTGCTTCGCATCAGGCAGCCGAAAACTTATTGCGACACAACGTCATATAGATACTTGTTGTACTAGTCACAAAAAATATATTTTATTGTGACTAGCACAACATATTTCTAATTTTAATTTAACTTTAATTCTATTAAAAAAAGAGAATCTTTCTTAAATATAATATAATAATTAACGGGAAAGACTCTAGTAAAGTTGAAGTTGTATTTGTAGCATCGTGATAAGTATTTAGGTTATTCTGACGTGTGACATGTGACCTATTTAAAAAAAAATAGACGTTAATCTATTGATACAATTTGCTACGAGCGAGTCTATTAAGAAAATTCAGTGTCTATTTCCAAAACTATGAATTAGTGCGCATAGTTTTGGAATTCGACCAAATACGGTATACCGCCATGCGCGTGCGACACGCATCCCATCCAAACACGAGTTTTAGTGCCAGCCAACACACCACATGACCATTCGGGGAACTTTAAAATGTGGCGTACAATAGTGCTTAATGGTGATACGCCTTGTACATTCTATTACACTTGTGTAAATGTCATATTTGGACTAAAAGTAGTTCAATGTAAATAAAGGGAAAGTAGACCCCTGAGTAGCATTTTATTATCAATCGTGCGTTTTTCTTGGAAAATTTCTTTTATAAAATTTGAAGAATAGGTAAATAGTAAATACTATGCTATTTATGCAAAAGGAGATACATACTAGATGGTCTATATAATCTCAATGCATACCAACTCTCATCAAATCAGCGTCCCTCGGTTTAGGGATTGAAATTTTGCTAGGCCGTTCATGATGTATTTATCGAATTCTTTGTCAACCCATATTCATATTCCACTCCTAAAGTCTGAGTTTACTAAAGTTTGCTAAAGGCTCGAGGAGCTCGAGAATGCTGTCACAATGTGTCGAGATGTAGTACGTAAAGAAAGTATTTTAAAATACCTATGTTACAAGGTATTCAGGCACGAATGGATCAAATCGTGAACGTTATGTTATTAATGTTATTGCATAATATTTATCATTTACTCCTATGTTATAATATACTTGCCTGGGGAAAACATTAAATTTATTGGAATTAATTCTTTCACCAGAGCCAAACACACAATTTTAGAAAAAGACACATATTTTCGTTTTCACAAAATTACATATTGAACCCGAACACAAAGGGCGATGCTTTAGGTACTACAACAAGGATACGCCCAAACACTTCACATGAATGCATTACAATCCCAACAAATAATTAACAAAAATCACAACGCCGTGACGCATACGTCATGCAACCGACCGGCTTACGAGGAGAAACACGTACGTGTATTTTTAATATAAAGTAGGCAAGAACATTGTTTCCTGCTGCCGAGATGATTATTACGAGGTTTCATGTCACGACATACCGGGCGTCCTCAGGTGAAGAGTCAGGGTGGATCCGTGAGGTCCATTGGCCTCGGCTGACGTCACTACACGAACCATGCAGTTATCTAATAGTTTATAATCACGAACATATTTTTTACGCTGAGGAAACTCAGTTCGTAACTTATACCTAACAAGAATCTTAAAATAGATGTTTAGTAACAACATGAAGATGACTCTTAAATTATTTTAGAGAGGCTTGTCACCATCTTTGAAGCCAAAGACTGTGAGTGATACACGCCGCCGTGTCGGTAAGTGCGCTAGAAAAAAAATAAGGTATCAACGTTTAGTACTTCTATCTCACTTAATACCGCTGCCAAAAAAAAAACTGGAGACTTGAAGTGTTCCTACTACCTTTAAAGTCACTAAGTAGCTGTAATGTGATGCGTTGATAATCGGGTGGTACGAGTAATATATGAGAGACACACCAGATTTTCCAGTCGTACGAACACAAGAAATATATATCGGCTATGCTAACTGTTTTCGCTTCACAGCTAGTACATTTTATGCTTGTATCACATTCGAGGGTAAAAAAGTATAATACAATACAAATACAATACAAATTACTTTATTTCTAGTATGAAATAAATAATGAACCAATACGTTATTTCCGTATTTAAGATCGTAACAGTTTTCAGCTCAGTTGGCTGGGTTGGCTCAGTCATAGAGCTGTGCACCACATCATCACATCAACCGTTACTCATTCCACTGCAGAGATATGGGTCTCCCTTCAACCGAAGGGGTTTAGAGCATACTCCACCACGCTGCTCAAATGAGGATGGGCGGAGAGCAGTGTTATCAAGCCGCCCGCGGGCAAGCTGCCTTAGCTTAACGACTGTCATCTATCGACAACAGGCGGGGCCTATGGCGTAACGTGCCCGCCGATGCACGGGGAAACTTGAGATAGATAAACCCATCCGTTGACAGCCTGTGGTCGACGTTGCTTAACCTGCGTGTTCGGTTAAAATGACACGCGCAACGATGCTCTCATGCCAGGGCTGTGCACAGCAATTATTAATAACAGTAAACCGATAGCGTGACATGAGGTTTAGTGACGTAAACCCATACATTGACGAGCTCGGTGGCGCAGTGGTGAATCGCGCTGTTACGCTACTTTGACACCAACGCTCGTGGGTTCGATTCCCACACAGTACAAACATTTGTGTGCATGAACATGTCTGTTTGTATTGATCTGGGTATTTTATATATATAATAAGTATGTATTTACAAAAAAAATGTATTTACGTATGTTTATCAGTTGTCTAGTACCCACAACACAAGCTTCGCTTACTTTGGGGCTAGGTGGCGCTGTGTAATTTGTCCGAGAATATTTATTATTTATTTATTTATAGTAACTAAAAACGCGTTATTGATACGAGTAGTAAATACTACTCGTAGATTTACAAACCTATACCCACCATAGACATTTATTGATCATACAACATTAGCGAATTACCATTGAATGGGTAATAGTCTTGTAACTCTACATGTAAAAATTCAGTAACCAGTGCTTGAATGAACTTTATGGTGCTGCGCACACCACTCATTAGAATACATCTCTCTAGCTAACAGTATATTATCAATTTAAATATGTGGATAACGTTTCTGTCACTATATATTAATAGCCGTTAACGGTCTGCTATTTATAACTGGTTCGTTAAGTAGGCCGGTAAATTATAAACTATCACCAATCCTTTATTTTAATAGCAAACAAGCTGAGGGGAAATATGTTAAGAACTTAAAGCTTTATTATAATATAATAGCTTTATTATTTATTAATATTCTTTTTTATATTTTTGTGTTAGTTGACACATAAAACAACTAATAATAAATAATAACATGTTTATATTATTTTAAAAACTTTTATATTATGATATCTTCATAGATATGTATAGAATCTTCAATTAAAATTGTCTATCTACCTGCAGGACGAATGAAGCAAAGATATGATTGCTGATGATATTAAAGTAGATTACAAAATTAATAATTTACGTGTTTGAACATTATTGCTTGAGTGATTACCGTAATGTAATTGTAATTTATTTTTCATAACTGTAGTCCTTTAATAAACCCATGTAATGTTGGTTAAAAATTAATGAATATTAAAAATACAAAAAAAAATCGGCCAAGTGCGAGTCGGACTCGCGCACGAAGGGTTCCGTAGCATTATCTATAAAAACGGCAAAAAAAAAAATCACGTTTGTTGTATGGGAGCCCCCTTAAATATTTATTTTATTCTATTTTTTAGTATTTGTTGTTATAGCGGCAATAGAAATACATCATCTGTGAAAATTTCAACTGTCTAGCTATCACGGTTCAAGAGATACAGCCTGGTGACAGACGGACGGACGGACGGACGGACGGACGGACGGACGGACAGCGGAGCCTCAGCAATAGGGTTCCGTTTTACCCTTTGGGTACGGAACCCTAAAAATTAACAATAAACATTTTGAAATAATAAATTAATCGACCAAACAAATGTCAAATCTTATATTATTTATTCGAAAGCAACGATGTGAACAGGTATGCTCTTCAATGAAATTGGCTTCATAAAAGTTAAGCCGAATTCATTGAAGAGCATATCTGTTGTTATTTAAAGGTTTTTAAAGAATATCACGAAATTCACTTTACAGATTTATTATTTTTTTAGCACTAAATATCAAACCAACTTAGACAAGTTTATTATGTTATGTTAAAATTTATAACTACAAAGCTGTCAATGTCATATTATTAGTATTTGCATATTCCGGCTTTATCCGACCGCTTATGTAAACCCATACTTTGTAATCTACGTACGTAATTACACTTTATTGTAGAATCAAAATTTCCTGGGTTCCTATGCAGTGAAGATGAATCAATTACCGTAGCTTTAATTGAAACAACTGAAACTACTTATTGCCTGATGTATACACTTAAGGTACCTATATAGTATTTATTCGTGGAAAATCTTTCCAACATATCCTAACCAAATACTTAATTTATCTTATACTAAATACTAATAGACAGGGTGCACCAGCAAAAGGTAAGATTGGCTATATAGATGTTCGTGGGATATAAATCTCATTTTTGCGTGCCTTTACTAGATAGTTGGCCTGTACGAGTATAGTAACCTGAGCCAAATAAGCGTGTAGCAGCAGTGGACATTGCATGGCTGCATCGTCACTTCAATTATTGTTTTAAAAATAATAAAATTGAAAGCCTTCCAGAGATCAAAATGACCGGGTCAATATTACTCGTGCCGTGCCGTTACGGCTAAGAAATAATACCAATTCCAATACCGATAACTAGAAGATCATAATTGTTTTTTATCAAACTGCAAACTTTTTCTCTAAGAAGTACTTTTCATGCTCACGAATCTTGAATTGGTTATGGTTTCCAGAGTAATCTTTAGAACTAAAAAAATATAATAAAATAAGTAGATAAACAGATTAAGATGGCTTTCGTGGGGAAACTTAAATTTGAAGTGAAGGCGATTTGGGATTCAGCAATTATTAACAACATTGAAAGTAATACGATAATACATGAATGAACGACATCTCACACACCTAAATCAAATGAACTAAATAAATCTGTAAAAAATATGTTAACAACTCTGTAAAAATGTAATATTTTCACATGCATTTTCATATATTTAAAGATTTGATCTAAGCTCGCAATCAAAAATAAATAAATAAATAAATTCGAGACAAAATTTCAAGCAAATTGGTGTCTCCAGTACTATACTCAGAAAAAATAATTAAGTGGAGACTATCGTACAGAAATAATCAAATAATACGAGGAAAAGGACCTGCGGCCCCGTTTCGTGCATTTGTGATATACTGATAACAGCTTTGCCCGCGGATAAAATGAAAGTGAAAGAAAGATCGATCTTATTTTGCAAATATTTGGATGTTTCGTATATTTAATAAGGTAATAACCGTCACGAGTAAATATACATTAATATTTATATTTACTCTGTATTTTATAGTTTAATAAGCAACCTGATTATAAAAGTACATTATCTTTTCATAAGGTTGTAGTCAAATAAAGAATTCCTGGAGAGTTGTTTTGTCCCTACGAATGCGGTGACCATTAAACTCCTGAAGAGGAACGTCCAAGCGATACTACATGTATTGCAAGCGTTTATTGGCTATGATAATCGGGCCAATGTCATCGGAACATTAACCTGCGAATTAAATTTGGCTGGTCTTGAACTCCTATATATGAATCGAAGGTGACTTCGGCTCTAAAGATAATGTTAAGACAATAACACCCCATGGGTTAAGGGTTATTTCAGATAATATTTAACTTTTACATCATAACCAATTGAGTCCAGAGTTTAGTAATGCGTACTATAAAATTTAAGGTTCGATTCACACACAAGACAAAATATTTGTTTGGTCGGTCTGGTTTGGCTATTTTCCATGCATGTTAAGTATTAAATCACCTAAATTATATAGATATCAAGAAATAGAATAATAATATAATTTTGCGTAGATTAAAAACTAAATAGCAGTGTAGCGTAAAATATAGATAAAATTATATAGTAAGATGATGTTCATCTTCGCAACTACTTTTCAGTGAAAAAGTACCGTTGATGTCTTTTCAATGAATACGCCTGAAATGCTTTATGTATGCTAGGGATGAAACTGTTTTATTACAAGCTTTTGTAAGTATAATAATATTACCGGTTGCACTAGAGTACGAAATTATCGTACTCACTTACATTTAGAAAGTAATATTAAAAATTCGACTCGACCGGACTAATTAAAAGTTACTCCATATAAAACATACATAAAGGTGCTAATATTTTCAATGTTGTTACTAAGTATATATCTAATATTAAATGAAATCTTTAATTCAAGCTTTTTATCACTCAGTAATGTTGAATAAACTTAATATTTACCTTTTTATTCGACCCAAATAGACACAGCAAGGGTACCGTTGTTCAGCGGGAGCAGTTTCGATAAGAAATTGGCCAACAAACACAAATCACTGATAACTTATGTCCAGCGCAGTTCATCAAAACAATCGTTCAACAACTCATTCAGTTATAGTTCATACGAAATTCGAAAATGGAACGCGGCATCAACGCAAAACTTACGCGCAGCCGCGCACACAAACGGCCCCGTCCGGTGTGCGCCTGCGTTGCACTTGATCGTTGAACTGGCGCGGCAAACCGTCCGCATTCCGACGAACATCACACGAGGCTACGGCGCTATAAACAAGTGGCTCTTCAACTCAACCGGTTAATAAGAATACGCGTACTCGATGCCAAAGTAATTGTAGCGCAAAATCCAAATGCGGGCAATGGACAGCAAACCGCAAAGGCAGTTTGGAAAATGTGTTGTGGTTGTGGCCAGCCACCGAAGCACGAGATAGCTTAATTGATCGCTCAACGATTGCTATCGTCTATTATCTTCGCTAACGTTATCTAGTGTAGTATAACGTAACTGTATTGGAAAGATATCAGTTAATTGTTTTGACGAACCAACAATGAGTGAGCCAATGAGTTTTTGATAAATATTAAATAAGTACTTAGTCATTTAGATACAGTTACTGCGCATTTTTTGTATATTATTTACAAAAGAAAATGTATAATTCATGATGGATAAAATTATTTCAATAACAGATCTCCCGTAGATGAAAATATGGGGCTTTGTTGAACTCTTCATCAAAAAATTCCTATAGACCAGTCACTTGGGTTCACTAATGCGAAAGAATTAAAACAACTAGAATTAACGGTGTCTCGAACAGTGCCCTTGCAGTGTTGCCCTCTGAACCCGAAGGCATATAAATCAGCCAACAGCTAAGCTATTATGAACTTTGCTTAACTTGCGTGTTCGATTAGACTGATACGCATAATAACAGTATTCAGCTCTTAGTTTGACATGTCAATCTCAAATAGTCACACATTTTCATTTGCTCATCACGATTGCGCCCACGCTGAGTTTGGATTTACAAGTATAATTTAAAATTTCCGCTATTGTTTACATCACTATTGTAGGCACGGGACTTACGGAGATTTTATTTTTCCGATATTTCAATTGAACAACCCGAGTCCAGTTACCGTTCTAAATTTTAAGGTCATACTCATGAATGAATATCACCATGATAAACAAAAACCGGGAACTATAAAGTTAATTACTTCTTAAGATATTATTTTTAATAACAAAAATGTTCATAACTGCCTAATTATGAACGATGCACATAAAAATACGGTTGTATAATTTCTACAAAAAACGATACTTTACATATTGTAGGGGGAAAAAACCAGTAGCTATAGTTATTTCAGAGATGTTATTACTTCTGTGCATTGGAATGATGCAGCAATTATTATGTACTTTTTGTTAGAAAATAATAGCGAAAAATAAATAAGGCTCGAGGATAGTCGTAAAGGCAGAATAATAACGACATCCTGTGCATATCCTAGCACGGCGCGCTCGAGGCGACCGGCCGTCGAACCCGAGACGCAACGCTGCTGCGCCACTGCCGCCGCGGCCGCAGATACCGCGACACGACTTGAAGCATCTCGCACACTGAACAATAACATAACATTGTACTAGTAAACGATAAATTATTTCTATCTATTTATATTTAACTTCACGCCAGGCATCATGGTTCGGTTCTCACTGTATACTCAAACGGAGAGAACCGAAAGCTACATTCCTCGATCATCATACACTCTTGCATGCACAGTTACCGATTTAAGTGCACCTTACATACTAATATAGCCGCGGTAGCTAGGTAGTGGTTTTAGGCTGCTAAGGTTCGGCATATATTGTATATCTGTTTCTTCATTCTTTTATCACGCATTCTTACTACAATAATTTACTCTATCAGAGCAATTCTATTTCTTACGCAAGTCAACACGAACGTCATCAGCAAGATTAATGTCACTGATTTTGCTCAACGCTCTATATAACCATGCGAGCGTTGCGCAAAATCTGTAACAAGCATGAAGGTAGAATAAACGCTATTATACTTCATGCCCTCCCGTTAGCGTTGGGAACAGCACCCTGTATTGTACAATGAGCGAACCCTTCTGCCATAGATATTAGGAATTATCCCAACGCTTCGTTGTACTTCTTTTAACATCTCCGAAAATCCTTCCGTCCCCGTCAAAAACTGATCAAGCAATAGCATAGATATGTGCTATCATCATCATCAACATAATAATATTTTGTATTTAATTATGGTGTTAATTCTGCATTTCCTTTCCTTAATATATGTTTAATTATTAAATCTAAGTTTAAAATATGCATGAAAATTCACACTACTTTTTAACATCATCACACCTTTCACAACCGATTATATTTATTCTTGTAAGCATTGAACTTTCACGGGGTGTAATAATATACTTTTTAGTTTTCTTTTTGTATTGTTATTTTATTCAAATTAGTTTATTTTAACTTCAATATCTTCGCACAATCAACCTCTGCTTTATTTTTACTTATCTTCCTGAAAATTATAAACGTACTATTAGTTTTGATATACATATTATCGATACGCTACTTTAGAAAATAGTTACTCCTATTTTCTGCAAAATGTCTTCTTTGATCACTAATATGTTTTAATTTATTGATTTTTCTGTTTCATATTTTCTCTTTATTTTTGTTTAAAATATAGGGATATAGTTTAAAATATTAATGTTTACAACATTCCATTTTATGCAAAAAAGATATTTTAATCATTTGAAATTTAGATTAATAATGTAGATGCTACGTTGCTGCCTATAACTGCGACGCCACTACGTTGGGTCCACAGGTGACCTCTACTTCCTTCTGTCTACATCTCCGCCAGGATGTCCTGCCATGTCCGAGAGCATCTACGTCTCTTCCGAGGCCTCCTACAACACCTGGGCCCATCAATAACTTATGTAGAGCTCTCGTGCTGTGCCCGAGACTGCTGGACCAGTTGGTTAGGTCTATCTGTAAAATCCCTCCAGTCTGTCCAACGTATCAATTAAGATAGTCTTCTTCCTGTCCAACATAATCGCCGTTAGACCCCGTCCTTCTTTTGATATAATATAATATCATTAAATAAATGTTATTTTTATTTAGAAACCTTTCTATTTTTATCCTTTAACCTTACAGGAGGGAGAACATGTTCGAGCTATTAGAAAACAATCGTAAACATTACAAATAATTTCATTGAGTAAGGGATTAGATTAACAGAGCCTGAAATTTAAAGGTACCGTTCGAAAAGGATTGGATTTAATTAAAAGTAAAAAAAGATAGCCAATTTAATTTTACTAGATTATTATGTTAGGTTTTTTTTATCTTTATTGTAATTTCCGAATCTATAAATTGTTCGTGTTTGGTAAAAATATTTTAATTTTAGTTTCAATTTGTAGACAAGCTGAGTATGTCGGCCATATCAGCCGAGTGAGTGATGGTAGAAAAGGGACGAAAGTTTTAGAGCAAAACTGGATCAAATTTTAACGTAATCATTACATATACGAGGAAGAGAGGGATAGGCAATAGGTCTTAAGACTCTTTTAAAATAGGCGTACATTTTGATGTATAAGATAGAGGAAGTACGAGAATATTGGGAGAACTCGTAGAACCCAAAATCGTCAGTAGAGTACAGGATGTGGAGAAGATGAAAGAAAATTATTTAAGCAAAACCTTTTAGAACTGAGTTTTAATTTTCGAGTACAATATCATGTATGCGTGTGCCTTTGCTAAGGTTTCTCCATCGAGCCTTTATTTTCCAATAGCCGACAGCGCGGGCGTAGCATCGCATAAAACGCCGTAGCTTCTTAGACTCCCGTATGCTTTATGGCCCCATACAAGTTCGCCACACTATTTTGTATGACCATTTAACTTTTTGTACATGACGAAAGAAAATGAAAATACGTATTACTTTTTTATGAACAAAATTTTTATTTTTCAGAATTATTTGTTCTTTAATACAAATTGTGATGATAAAAGATGAAATTCTATGGTATAAAAATATTCTAATATATAAAATACAATCATACAAGAAAATACGATTTAAATACTTACCACTTGATATATGTCATTTTTATGAAATAAAGGGGTTTCGACCCGTATTTCCACGAGTTTGGCAGAGGATCGAGATTGTTTAAGAGATCTCTTTGAGTTTGCATATTGAAACTTAATAATTAGGTAAAACTTAAGACCTACTGATCAGGATATTTGTCATACTGAACTTTCTGAGAGTTCGTTTTTTAATTTATGATAACTTGCATGAATATGTGTTAGCGTGCAAATGCTGTAAGACAATTTTAATTAATTTTAGACTTTTGTGTAAAATGAATAGGAACTAGAATTGAGCACTAATTTTTAAAACTAGACGAAAATATATTCTTACAAATAAGTGAAAGCATGTGTTAACATGATACAATTATACGACAAGTTTTTATTTAACTAGAACTTCACAATAAATTCTAATAAACATACTTATCAATTCGATTTAGGGTAACAAGGATATCGTCTATTTTTTTTAATTAAATACGAACTAAATATTTACTCATCGTTGCCCTATATCGATTTCTATCTAACATAAAACAAAAAAGAAATGTTTTTTTTTAAGCGGTAATTTTTTACATGGTAAAATAGAAAATAATTATTTTGTGTTATTATAAAGTTATGGCAAACAACGTACATTATTTTCTGCTAAACGTTACATACATAAAATATTAATAACTAAACAAAATTAATATTTTATGCACGATATATATATGCAGAGCCCATTATAACTTTTCACCCCTACCTATAAGTATATTAACATTTTATTATACAGAAAGCAATGTTTATAGATACTTCCTTTTATAAACCGTACACAGTACGTACTTTAATGTTCCAAGATTAAAAAACGCAGATAAATAATAGGGGTTAAAGTATGAAATTACCGTTTTATAGTAATAGATACTTTGAATTGACATTAAGCCTTCATGGTGTGAGATTTTTGAGCGAAACTTTTTCACATGATACCTGTGAGGTCTTAGGGTCGGCAACGCAAGAGTGACACCCCTGGTGTTGCAAATGCCCATAGGCTACGGTAACTGCTTACCATCAGGCAGGCCGTACGCTTGTTTCCCACCTTAGTGGTATAAAAAAAAAAGAGGTTTTTCTTTTAAAAAATTTGTAACATTGATATTCGAATTTCAATTGTTTTTTATTCAGCTTAAACGGGAAATATCCGAGTAATTTTTGAATACGAGTTCCGACGCGGAACTAACGCGGCAGACACGGCTCGCAATATCAATTCTGCGTTTGGAAAGGAGATTGCTAATGAACGCACCGTGCGTTTTTTTGGTTTAAACGCTTTCATAATGGAAAATCGACTTAAAGAACGAACCACGTGGAAAACCGCCCACACAGGTTAATATCACTGAACCGAAGAAGATGGTGGAAGCCGATCCGAGTCAAACTACCCAGGAATTAGCGGTGGTTTAACGTTACCTTACCTACAATATTGACTCATTTGCATCAAATCAATAAGATTAAAAAATATGAAAAATGGGTGCCTCATGATCTGATCGAATTGTGACATGTGACGAAAAGTGGATTGTTTAAGGTCACTGTAAGCGAAAAATGCAATGGCTGACCCCAAGTCAAACTCAGCAAAAGTGCCCTAAAGCAAAGCTTACCAATAAAAAGGTAATCGTAACTGTTTGGTGGTCTCTTCATAACGTTATTCACTATAGCTTTCTCAGGTCTGTTCAAGAAATATCAGCAGACGTTTACTGTGCCGAACTTCGAACAATGATAGCGAAACTGGCAGTGATACAGCCCCGATTCGTGATCGATCTTCACCATTATTGGTCCATGATTACGCAAGATCTCATACTGCACGAGAAACTGTTGTAACTCTAAAGGAGCTGCAGTTAGAAACCATACGTACATACATCCAACTGACTATCATTTTTTCGGACAGTTTTTTGCGCGGTCTAAAATTTTCTTCCCAGGAGGCAGTACAAAATGCTTTCATTTAGTTTGTCGAAACTAGATCCCCAGAGTTTTATCGCATAAATAAACTTTCGATAAGATGGCATAAATAAACTTTCAATTAGATGGCAGAGATAAATATTTAGATTAAATAAATATGTTATATCTTAGAAAAAAAAGAGTTTAAATTTTTCAGTACAAATCGGCAATTTCTAACCTACTATGACCAAATTGGTCGTGTTTTATCAGAAGGTGACGTCAGGAGCCCCAGAAACCGGCGAGCGTCCATGAAAAGAGCTATGAATGTTAGAGAAGCGAGTGAAGTGTGTAAGGACCGCGTTTTATGGCTCTCGGTTCTCTCTGCCTACCCCGCAAAGGACCTGGCGTGAAGATATACATACATACATCGGTAATTTCATACTTTAACCCCTAACATGTTTTAAAATATTGGAATTTTAAAGTCGATAATACATCTATATTTATCTGTTATATGCACTATTAGAGCGTTTCTCCACGTTGTATGCGGCTTTAATTATAATTAAGGCTTTGTAGCATTTGAAGTATTATTTCTTATACCCATAGTGTGCATATGATAATGTAAGCACATATTTCACTAGTGTTTATTAAATGTGAATAATGTCATTACATCGATGACATTGCCTATTCTTCTTCATAATGTTTGGCTATAGCGTCTAATATAAATTGAAAGGTTCGGGTGTTTATCCAACTTAGACCCGAAGGAAGGTCTGACGAGTCTAAACTTCTAACACTCCTGCCAGCGCTGCGTTGAAGAAAGTAATCATCGTATTCCATGCTGTAGTCGGGCAATATGGGATTGAATTTCGCGTAGTAGATGGCCGAAAGTGCAGCATATAAAAGTAAACCTGCCGTGAAGAGCTGGAAAAATACAAACATATATAAATGATAATATGATGGTATGGCGCATCAAAGTAGCCCGTTTGGGGAAGCACCTCCGCCTCACAGAAAACCGTAGCCAAATAACAACCCCGTAGAGGGTTGTTGTGTTCCTGAGTGTGACTGAGGCCACCAGTAAGCTCCTAAGGAGTAGCTGTGTTAGCAGCAGAGGGGGCATCACGCGAGTGATACTTAATGTATTGCAAGCATTCATAGGCTACGGTAACCACTTTACATCACGTGAGCCGTATGTTTGCACACCTCCCGACGTTGTATAAAAAAATATATAAACTTTAGTTTATTTTCAGAATTATTTAATGTAATAGTCGGTACTAAGTTACTTTGTATATCATCCCACTAACATAGTAAAAAGGTGCCGTAAAGAGCTTAATTCAAACAATTTAGTTTTTCAAGTTTTTTCCAGCAACTCTAAATATTTCCGATACAAAAAGTCTAGTACCTAAGATATATAGGTAAACTATTATGGATTACGTAATATCTTTGCACCAGAGTGATGGTATGAAACAGAAGAGGAAACCAAAGCTTTGGTGACAGTGAAGCGTGAAAGACTACTTATGAATGAAGAAGAGAGGTTGACGAAGAACTTCGAGGCAAATACCAAACTCTTCTGAAGGGAGGTAAAGAAGTCTCTAAGTTGTTCGTCAACATACAAAATGGACAAGATAAAATTTGGTATTCTGGCTAACACTCGGGAAGTGTTAGAACGGTGGAGTAAACATTTTAGAGAAATGTATGATTATGTCCAGGACGCTGGCACTGTGAATTAGTTTGTGATTGACTAGGCAGTATCAGCGTACCATATAGACATTACCATGGATGAGATTGAATGGTCGATACAAAGTTTGAAAAAGGGAAAGTCAGCGGGAATCGATATGGTAACAGCTGAGACGATCAAACTTCTGGTTTTGAGCAAATTATGCTGGAGAACCGGAAGGGTCCCGAGCGATTGGAGACGCGCAGTCATCGTGCCCTTGTATAAAGGCGAGGGCTCACGTAATGACTGAGCTGAATGAGCCATCAGTTTGATAGCTTAGCAGCTGAAGTGTATGAAAAATCATTGAAAGGAAAATGAGGGTGAAATCCGATGGAATGCTTGGATCAAGTATTTTCACTCCGTAACATCGTAGCGAAGCATCTGGCTTTGGACCAGAAGGTTTTCTGTGGTTTTGTGGACCCTGAGAAAACATTTGATGGGGTCGTGCGAAAGAATCTCTGGAACATTTTGCCCGGATATGGGGTTGACGGTGACCTGCTCCGTGCTATGTAATCCACTTATGAGGATTGTACAGCATGTGTGCGGGTGGACGGTAGCTTGTCACCCTGGTTTGATGTCAACATTGGTGTTAGACAGGGGTACGTGCTGTCGGTTGGGCAATTCATCCCTGTATCTGGACAGTTGTCTACAGAGAATGAGAAATATGAATGTGGGAATGCGAATGGGTGATTCAGTGGTCAACTGCCTCCTTTATGCAGAGGACGCAGTATTAATAGCAGAATCACCATCCGAACTGCAAACACTAGTTACAACTATGAAAGATGAAGAAAGGCTTACAATTGAATGCGAATAAATCCAAAAAAAATGGTATTTCAAAGAGAGACAACCAGAACGAACACTAGGATTACGGTTGATGATGTAGTATTGGAGCAAGTGAATAAGATTGTATACCTTGGAAGCGCTTTTAGCAGTAATGGAAGGTACGCCGCTTATGTGGAGAGACAAGTGAGTGACAGGAAATAGGGTGAATGGAGCGTTGGGTAAACTTCTAGGCAGCCGAAATAAGCGGTCGAGGTGAGAGCATTGCGCAAAATTTGTGGTATAACGCTTGCTGACCGTGTTCGTAATGACGACGTGAGAGAAAGAGTTGGTCTGAAAGAGAGTGTCGGTGTTAAGATATGAAAAGGCATGCTCCGTTGGTTCGGACATATAGTAAGAATGCAGGACGAAAGAATTACAAAACAGATATGCAATGCAAAAGTAGAAAGATGTGGGAGCCGAGGAAGACCGAGACTAACCATGACCAAATTGGTCGTGTTTTATCTGAAGGTGATGTCAGGAGACCCAGTGCATGAAAAGAGTTATGAATGTTAGAGAAGCTAGTGAAGTATGTAAGGAAAGTGTCTTATGGCGCTCGGTAATTTAACAGACCGAATTCGAATGTAATTTCTGTTTGTGTGATGCGTGTACAACAATACGAATATTTAATAAGCCGGCCAAGTGCATGTCGGGCCACGCAAAATATCGAATGCACTAAAATTATGGATGAAATTCAAAGGAAGTATGAAATTGCCTATGTATCGCAGGGGGGGGGGGGGGGGGGAGTTCTACTACTTGGCCGTTCAAATTATGACATTTGTACGTTTTCAATATGAAACATACGTACATCCAATCTATGTATATGTATATAAAAATGAATGTTTGTCTGTGTGACCTCTATGGACTCAAAAACGGCTTGGTAGATTTTGATGAAATTTTCAGGGAATCTTCAGATCAGTCCAACGGGTGATCCTGTGAAGTTTGGTAGCGATCAGATCTCTCGTGCGAAGCCGGGGCGAGTAGCTAGTTTTATATATAAGAAAGATATAAGAACCTTTACTTTTAGATGTTGAGATGTTTTTGAGTCATTACGCATAAGCAGCTGATTCCATATGGATAAAATTGGTGTACGGTTCACTACACATTCCCACCGCTGGGCATCCTTAGTAGCTAGGATTGATAGCAATCAGGATTAGCGCCTCGATTCCCATTAACAACGTTATGTGATTGCCTGGACTCTCAATGAATAAGTCAAAAGAAATGATTCGTAGTTGAAATGTTTAATATTTGACATCGCTTTAGGAAATGTGAGATTAAAAAAACACAAAAGGCATAACAGCCTACAGAAATACACAGTATTGAAGCTCGATTGTTAATCAGAAAGCAGGCTTTCGAATGGTTCATCAATTGGTTTTCATAACGATGGTGCAGTTAATTATCACAATCCTGAATTGTTAAGCAATTAAGCTTATAAATGTATACAGTACATTCAATCTCTAATTCTATTGATATTTTTATTTATTATTTAATATCTAACTTTATTACGACGAGCTCGGTGGCGCAGTGGTGAAACGCGCTGTTACGCTACTTTGACACCAACGCTCGTGGGTTCGATTCCCACACAGTACAAACATTTGTGTGCATGAACATGTCTGTTTGTCATGGTCTGGGTATTTTCTATGTATAATAAGTATGTATTTCCCAAAAAAAAATGTATTTATGTATGTTTAATCTGCCTCCGCCAATCCGCATTTGAGCAGCGTGGTGGAGTATGCTCTAAACCCCTTCGGTTGAAGGGAGACCCGTATCACTGCAGTGGGATGAGTAAGGGTTGATGCAATGCAAGGGTGACACCCATGGTGTTGCATATGTTCATAGGCTACGGTAACTGCTTACCATTAGGCAGCCGTATGCATATTTTCCGCCTTAGTGGTATAAAAAATGATAGTATTTATTACACAAATAAAATATGGTCTGGATAACACATAAATTACGTTTTATCCCGGAAATAGGTACTTCCTGCTTATAGCTTGCAAAATCAGTGCTAATGCGGCTGAAGGCGTAGGCAATTGATAATAATTAAAACAAATCTTAGTAGTTTGGCTGTTTTAATAAATTGAAACGTGTTTGGCACTTCGGCTAAACGGACACGCATAGAGCAGTGATAGCCCAGTGAATAAAGAATCGGCTTAATGACTACCTGGTATCCGGTTCAAATTCTGGCGGGGAATTCTTAATTCGTGTTTTTGGATTTTTAAATTTATGTATATCACTTGCTCGGCAGTAAAGGAGAACGTCGTAAGGAAACCCATACGCCCAAGAAATTTTATTTCTAAAGACGTGTGACCTAACATGAGAAAGATCTGGTTTCTCTCTGGGTGTGGAGGTTTAACGGCAGTCGCTCTATGTAAAAATCTGTGTATTCCTGAAATCCTTAGTCTTAGGTAGCGGATCCCGCCAATCCTAATGGATTAGGAAACAAATAGCAAACAAATGCGAAGAAGAAGAATTAGCATGTAGAAACGAAATTTGACGTCATGAACAAACAACACTTGTGTTTAAAATGAGAAAAGAAAGTATAATTCATGGAATTGAGTGGTTGAAATGACTCTCTAAGTGCTAGTGATACTTTTCGACTTCCAAGTATCCATATCCGTATGGATATCGTATGTCTAATGTTGTTTTTTTATATATATTTGGTAGGTATTATTTAAATATTAAGATTTACTGGGTATTCGTCATACCCATTTTGTAATACCCAATTGTAATTCCACTAGGTTTGTAAATGAGTCTTGTAAATGACTAACAGGTAAATATTTTTGTATACTGCTAGTGTAGATGAAAAACCTTATTGTTCCTTTAGTCATTAACAGTTTAGCTACAACGTTTTTGTTTCCTTTGAATCGAGTAATGTATGGCAGCTGTAACGCTGTCACCAACTGAGTCACACATTTCGTCGCTTCTCGTCTTTCTTATGAATCACCAAAATATCAATATGTCTGTATGTAATTGTCTTTTATATTTCAGTCATTCTAGAGTTTAATATATTTTTAACGGAAAAAAGGGACTCGTCACTACAAACATATCAATCGGTGTTAAATAGATTCTGAAACACATGTCTGATCACCTATCTATGTATCGTAATCTTAACATGGGTAAACATATGTTAATATACTTTATACATTAACATATGAAGGGTACAGGAAAAGAAGGGGCCCATTGACATTTTTGGTAAAATCCGACCAATGATGTCATTTAATGATTTTTGAACAGGCCTTTTATATGACATATTCAAAATAAACGAAAGGGGGCACATACACTTTTAAATCTATTTACAAACAAATTTTCATTGCATAGAATACCGGCTAAGAAGATAAATATAAACCATATATTTTTATCTACATTAGACATTTTGTAGTGCAAAATAGACTGATAATTAATAACATAACTTGTCAATAATAATATAATTTTACATTTCCTAAAATTATATAAAAAAATGTCAATAAGTCCCTTCGTTCCTTTTAAACTTTATTGGCCATTTATTCTTTTTTTCCTGTACCCTTCATATGTTAAGGTATGTATCTTCACTAAATCCTCAGGCTAATCCCAATGGATTAGGTAACGGGTCAGCGCTAGGAAGAAGAAGACATTGACATACGAGTACGTATAAAACAAGGTAACTGAGTGACAATGCTTAAACTAATGACTGACATGTACTTTTCGTTGTAGCAAAGGAATTTAAAATAATATATTTAATCGATTTAGGCGTTATTTTCGAATTTCCAATTTACCTATAAATCGATCTAACCTGTTTATGTTTAGATCACCTAGATAAAATTACAAAATAAATATTCAGAATTTTTAGTTTCATTTTTTCCACATTATACTTAAAGTATCAGGTCTGCCATTGTTAGTGCGAATATAGCTGCATGCGGTGGTGGAGGCCGTCACCCACCACGCAGCGCCAATTCCGGCGGGACTGCTGCATAGGCACGTAGAATGTGAGAGGTGGATTGAATGATAAGATGAACGAACTAATGGACGTAATGAATGTGAGACGTTTAGATGCTTTGTGTATGACAGAGACTAAGCGCAAGGAGAGCGACACCTTTACACCTTCTTTAGCAATGAATGTTAAAGAAGTCCATTTCCTACTTTAAAAGAACTTGAGCCTGAGATAATTAATTATTATCTATCGGTTTTGATATTCTCTTTGAAAACTCAAAAGTTGAAGGTTTGTTTATGTTGATTTTTATATTTCTAACATGTACCTGGAGTTGGATGCAGTTTGTGACAGATGGATGGACGAGAGATACTGAGGTAAAGTCTGTGTTCCGTTTTACCAATTTTGCCACGAAACATTAATAATATCTTGTAACAAAATATATGCTTATACACAACAACAATAACATAAGGTAAATAAGTTTTTTTATTGTACTACATATTTATATAATTACAAAAACGAAGCACAAGCTATAGAAAACCCTCATAAATGGAAGTTCATTACCGCGACCCACACGTTTCGCGCGTTCTGATACATGACCGCTTTGTGCATCAGTGGCTCACCACACCTTTCATCATTCTTCAAGAACAAATAAAACACAAACATTTTTCAATGATGAATGAACTTATCTAGTACTACATTCAAAGTGTGGATTTTAATAAATCACTTTTAAAGGTAGGAACATATTACTTTAAGCCATATCAATAGTTTAATTTTAAACTAGTCTAACCGTCCCAGCATCGTCTGAGTATATTTAACAGCCACTTTCAAAGATTATAAAAATAGGTTTCAGTTGCTTATGACACATAAGCTGTAAAATTATCAGCGAAACGATCAATCAATATTATTGTGGTCTCGCATCTGTATGTAACAGGAAGCAGTCCCGCTTTCCTGCGTCTGCCTCTATATACGAGTACTTTCTATTTTGTCTAATCTACGGACTTTAAGTTCTCATTCATCATTTTTATGTTCCTAAGCCCGTGTTCATTTATTCTAAAGGCGTCCTGCGACCTATCTTAAAACTGTTTTCAATTCATTCGTCAAAATACTGTTGTCTGGAGAATCTGTTAGTCAGACAGAGAAGTTGGTCCACTTTAAAGCCGAGAAAAAACATTACTCAACTATAAATACTGTGCAAAAATATTATTCTCATCTGTCTATTTGCAATCGATACATATTAAAACATGAATTGCATCGTGAAGTACAAACGCGTGGAAAAGTACGTTATAGTACACAATTCGGGGGATACACAGCTTCAATATCAGTTTTAGCGGTGGTGCGGTTTTACATATGCATTTCATATTACACCCTTCTAGTTCACAATATATTTACTATTTTGTTCACACGACAATCTACTTTTGAAAACTTAGTAAGTGGAATTGAGTAAGTGCAAGTTTTTTCGTCCGTTGCTACATAATTTTAAAAGTATGTAATATAATTTTATTAGATAGAATTTTCAAAAACCACACGAAAGGTTTATAAAATGTTTATATATTCATATTATATACTGAAATCATTCAAAAAGCGGAAGCGTCATGAAGACGAACCACTTAGGAGCAATCAGGGCCATACCATAAATTATATGTTACAGACGACTATTCAATCAACGCGTATTTGAATAATTACTACAGTTTGACCTTAACAATGGATGAACTGTGGGAATATGCAGATAGTACAAGTATTATTATAATAAGTATTAACTTATTACACATACGTAAAATGAGAAACTGACAGAATGACTGGTGGAATTATTAACATGCAGAACAATCCGCTGAGACGAGGATATTTTATGATGGTTAACACTAGACATCACCGAAGAAAAAATATTCAAACATTTTACTAAATTATGTGATAAACGTAGACTATGCCAGATTACAGAGGGAATACACAAATTCAGTGAGAAAAGAATATCGGCCGGTTGCAGTGCTGCTTGCACATCCAGCTAAGCCTAGAACTTAATTGATATTTTTTTGTGAATATGTATCCACACTAAAATTATAAATGTGAAAGCGACTTTATGTCTGTCTTTCTGTGTGCCTACGTTATTTTTCACGGTTCAAGAGTAAGTCTGAGACGTGAAGAAGTATTTTGGTTATACTTGTTATCGCGATAACGGGATTTCTACAAAAACAAACAAAAATCGTTCTGTGTAAAATCGAGGGAGGAAATTAATTTCCAAAATTAGTCTAACTGCGTCTGTCAAAAACCGCGGTGATGCAGCGTGGTGGAATACACTCATAAGCCATCGATAGGAATACGGATTGATTATATCGATCTGTTTGATTATATAGCTAGTCTGGCCATAAATACTGTTACATCAACATCATCTTTTCTTTTCTTTTTTTCAACTCTTTAGATATTTTGAATTTGGAACGCGTTTATTATATTAAAAACTACTTTCGATTTCCAGCCGTTTTACATATTTTTTCGTGTTTATTATCAAAATAGAATATGAAATGGGGTGATAAAGAATATAAGATTGCAGTGATTGCCTTGCATAAAGTGGGTATGGAGCCGTCGCTTGTTCATATTCTAGACACTTCAAAAGCTTGGTATCAGCCGTATGATCGTATATCGTACCTACTATCGACAGATATACCAACACTTCCTCTGTTGAAGACCATGAAAGATCGGTGCGACCGCGTGCTGTTAGAACTACAAAGACTGTTTAGGTATGCTGTTAAAGCCAGAATTCGCTGAAACTCTATTAGGAAAAAAAATCTTATCCCGAGAAATGAACATTCCCGCTACGCGTCGCGTATAATAAAACAAGACATGAAACTCGGCGCTTATCATCTATATACAGGACATGCCCTAAATCAATCCCTACAGTTGAAGAAAGTGGATCGATTAAAACGCCTTCTGTCCCGCAGGTGAAAGGCACAGAAATATCCTCTTTACCGATAAAAAAAATGTCATGATTGAAGAGCACAACAACAAACAAAATGACAAAGTGTACGCACACAGAAAAGTAAAGACGCTGAAGTGGTCGGAAAGGTACAACGTGGTCATCAGCCTGCGTCTGTAATGGTTTCGTGGGGGGTGTCCTATCAAGGAATCACAAAGCTTCATTTTTGTGAAAAAGGAGTGAAGACTTCAGCCAAAATGTATACACTTTTTAAAAATGTACCGTGGACTTTCCAACAGGACTCTGCATCTGGTCACAAGGCACGAACTACTCTAACTCGAAAACAACACTACGTACTTTGTAGGAGCTAAAGACTGGCCCTCGTCAAACCCAGATCTGAACCTCATAGACTACAAATTATGATCAGGTTAAGAGGACATGGCCTGCAACGGCACACCGACATTATGTCTGTTAAGAAATCTCTGGAGCAAGCAGTGGCAAACTTTCCCATTAAAACAGTGCGTAAATCCATAGATTCGTGGCCAGACCGATTGAAGGCCTATATCAAAGCCAAATGTGATCATTTCGCATAGAACATATTTTTTAATTTTTGACTTTCATAAATATGTACATATAATCTATCTATCTATAACTTCACGCCAAATCCCTTGCGGGGTAGGCAGAGAGAACCGAGCGCCACGTGACTCGATCCTTACATATCTCACTCGCTTCTTTAACATTTATTGCTCTTCTCATGCACGCTCGCCGGTTTCTAGGGCTCCTGACATCACCTTCTGATAGAACATGACCAATTTGGTCATGGTAGGTAAGTCTTGGCCTTCCCCGGCTCCTACATCCTTCCACTTTTGCATTGTATATCTGCTTCGTCATTCTTTCATCTTGCATTCTTTCTACATGCCCGAACCATCGGAGCATGCCTCTTATTTTAACGCCGACGCTCTCTTTCAGACCAACTCTATTTCTAACATCATCATTGCGAATACGGTCTACAAGCCTTACGCCACAAATTTTGCGCAGCGCTCGCATTTCAACCGCGTTTATTCTACTTTCATGCTCTTTCTGCCATACCCAACTCTCGCTTCCATAAGTTAGCGTTGGAACCAACACTGCATTGTGTATAGCGAGTTGTGCCTTCTGGCTCAGGATTTTACTGCCAAGAAGTTTTCCCAACGCTCCATTCACACTATTCCCAGCACTCACTCGTCTTTCCACATCTGCGGTGTACCTTCCATCCCTGCTGAAAGCGCATCCAAGATATACAAACTCATCCACTTGTTCCAACACTTCATCATCAATCGTAATCCTTACATTAGTTCTAGATTCTTCTCTTTCAAATACCATTATCTTTGTTTTCTTCGCATTCAGTAGTAAGCCTTTCTCCATACAGTCGTCTTTCATCGCTGTGACCAGTGTTTGCAGTTTAGATGGTGTATCTGCTAATAGCACGGCATCGTCTGCATACAGCAGACAGTTCACCACTTGGTCACCCATGCGCAATCCCACATTCGTTGACCTTATTCTCTGCAGACAACTATCGAGATACAGGATAAACAGCCTAGCAGATAGCATGCAACCCTGTTTGACACCAATTTTGACATCAAACCAAGGTGACATGCCACCGTCTATCCGCACACATGCTGAGCAATCCTTGTAAGTGGACTGCACAGCACGGAGCAGTGAACCGTCAATCCCATATCTCGGTAATATGTCCCACAGTTCCTTTCGCACAACCCTATCAAAGGCTTTCTCAAGATCCACAAAACCGCAGAAAACCTTCCGGTCTATGGCCAGATGCTTCTCTACGATATTGCGGAGCGAGAAAACTTGATCCGTATATCCCCTTCCATTTCGGAAACCTCCTTGTGCGTTCCACAGCATTTCATCGGATTTCACCCTCATTCTCCTTTCTATCACCTTTCCATATACTTTTGCTGCTAAGCTGATCAAACTGATGGCCCTATAGTTGGCGCAGTCCATGCGTGATCCCTTGCCTTTATACAAGGGCACGATGACTGCGCGTCTCCAGTCCATTGGGACCCTTCCAGTTCTCCAGCATAGGTCGTAAGTGCCACCTAATTTGATCATCTCAGCTGTGATCAGATCAATTCCCGCTGATTTTCCATTTTTCAAGCTTCGTATCGACCATTCGATCTCATCCATAGTTATGCCTTCGTCGGACGCCGTCAACGTGGAGTAAGCATCCGACTCACTCTCATTGCCAGCGTCCGAGGCATACTCATACATTTCCTCAAAATATTCACTCCACCGTTCTAACACTTCCTGAGTGTTCGCAAGAATGACACCAGCTTTAGACTTTATCTTATCCATTCTGGATGCCGACGAACCACTCCGAGACTTCTTTACCTCTCTCCAAAAGAGTTTGGTATTTGCCTCGAAGTTTTTCGTCAGCCTCTCTTCCTCATTCATAATTTGTCTTTCACGCTTCTCTTTCACTAAAGCCTTGGTTTCATTCTTGCATAGACGGTACATTTCTTTCTTCTTTTCTCTCATATTTTCATTTAAAGGCAAAGATGATACGTAATCCAGCCACGCTTTCCTCTTTCTTGCTACGGAGGATTCAACCTCCGCATCCCACCAGGCATCTCCTTTCGCTGTTTTACGTCTCTTTGCGCATCCACAAGCTTCTTTTGCACTATCCACCATACTTTCTTTCAAAACTTTCCAACAATCATCCACATCTGAGTCGGAGAGGCTTGCATTTGCAAGTCTCTCACTTACCAGATGCACATACATTCTCCTTACACTTTTATCTTGCAATTTTTCGCTCATGTACATATAAGTTTTATTAAAATTACATTGCTTCATAAAAAAATTAATGCATATTCATTTGTAACAGAACTTATGGCTGGTCTAGGTAGATATTTAGAAATGCAAACCTAAATAATAATAATAACATCTACAAGGCACTTCAAAGGAACCTCCTAGATGTCTCGCATGGTACCTACAACCTTCAATAAACCATGTCAATGTTAAACCATCGTCGCATTTTGTACACCAAATGAAAACGGAACACTTGTTTTTTCCGACGAAACAATTAACAACAATATTTTCGCGGTACGCTGCGCTACGATGCACTTGAGGTCAAAATCATTTTGATAATTTTTTCAGTGACAAAGATTTATGTTTAAACATATATAGTAGCAAAGAGTAAATACAATTTACTGTAATTATATGAAACAACAAATATTTATAAATAAAGATACATTTCTATATGACATACAAGAACAAAGACATACATAATAACACCTTCCCGTATTGTAGTTAAATTCGTGAGAAAATAACAACGAAATATTTTATTTAATTAACTATTTGTCCATTCATCGCAAATAATAACAATTGGCATCGCAAATAATCATTCAATGTGTGTTTTTAAGCTGTTATATTTGTATTCGTATGTATACGAAAAAAAAATGTAATCCTATACCTCGTTGCTTACTGTCGCAAACTAATGCAAACATGGATATATCCTAGTCTAGTTAGTATTGGAGGCAAATATCAAAATTGTATGGTAAGATCAATTATTGTGTTTATCATTACAACAATGTCCAAAATATTTTGCTATCATTAATACACTGAAACTAGTTGACCCGGCAAACGTTGGACTACCATATAAATTATTTCAAATTTTTTTTATGAAATATACTTTACGACCCATTCTCATACCTACCAAATATACGTCAAAAATTTCATAATAATCTGTCGAGCCGTTTCAGAGGAGTGCGACCACAAACACCGTGACACGAAATTCTTATATATAAGACGTGGCAAAATCAGACATGTTAAGACTTTTGAATAAAAATATAAAAATGAAACATTTTATCAGTGTAGTGTGTCGGTACCAGAAGCGTGCACGCCGCGACCCGGCCAGTCCAACACTGTTGACTGCAATTCTGGACTCAAACCGCGCAGATGCGCGGATTAGGGCGTTTCCCGGGGGCGACGCGCACCGATCCGCCCTCGTCGGTGCGGGATTAAATGCATGCGGCGGTGCCACCTACCACGCTACGCCCAACCCAGTCCAAGACTTCTCTGGGTTTAGATAAAACTGGGGATTACGCGAGTGATTTTAATTGCAGCATATGCTCTTGTGAGCTCTTCTGATCCCCAGAAGCTCGAGAAGTTATGGGAGACTGTAAAGGTTGTTCTGGATTTGGCTGAAGCGAATGAACGGATAATTATGTGTGGTAATCTAAATGGATGGGTTGGTATCAAGCGAAGCAGTTATGAGGCTGTGCTTGGTCCATACGAAGATATGAGAGTGAACGATGCTGGTAAGTTACTTTTAGACGTACGTGTGGAACGACATCTCCTTGAGTCGAACACGTTATCCATCACAAGGATATTCACAAGTACACATGGAGACGGAATGAACAGAAAAGTGTGATTGATTTGATTTTGATATATGGACGTCTCCGAAAGTCGTTAATGGATACAAGTACCTTTAGAGGTCCCATTCTTGAAACGGACCGCTATCCATCCATATCCATAAGCCAGTTTGTGAGCCTTTTTAAGAAGTGGCGACACTGGCGAGTGCGTATTCCTTTCGAAGATCATGAAAGAATAAGAAGTGAAAAATTGGAGGATGAAAGTGTAAGGAGTACATATGCACGTCTAGTCAGTGAGAGAGTTGTGAACGCCAGTTTTTCCGACTCAGATATAGATAAATGTTGGAAAGTTCTGAAAGAAAGTATGGTGTATTTTGCTAAAGAAGCATGTGGATGCGCAAAGAGACGTAGAACACTGAGAGGAGATGCCTGGTGAGATGCGGAGGTTGAATCCTACGTAGAAAAAAAGAGGAAAGCGTGGCTGGAATACGTATCATCTTTGCCTCAGAGTGATGGTATGAAAGAAACAAAGAAAGAAATATACCATTGAAGCAAGAATAAAACCAAAGCTTTAATGAAAGAGAAGCGTGAAAGACTACTTATGAGTGATGAACAGAGGCTAGACTTATGGAAGTGAGAGCTGGGTATGGCAGAAAGAGCATGAATGAAAGTAGAATAAATGCGGTCGAGATGAGAGCATTGCGCAAAATTTGTGGCATAACGCTTGCTGACCGCGTTCGTAATGACGGACGACATAAGAGAGAGAGTTGGTCTGAAAGAGAGTGTCGGTGTTAAGATAAGAAAAGGCATGCTCCGTTGGTTCGAACATGCAGGATAAAAGACTGACGAAACAGATATACAATGCAAAAGTGGAAGGATGTAGGAGCCAAGGAAGATCGAGACTAACCTACCATGACCAAATTGGTCGTGTTTTATCAGATGGTGATATAAAGAGCCCCAGAAACCGGCGACCGTGCATGAAAAGAGTTATAAATGTTAGAGAAGCGAGTGAAGTATGTAAGGACCGCGTCTCATGGCGCTGGGTTATCTCTGCCTACCCCGCAAGAGACGTGACGATATACATACATTTTATTAGTGCCACGATAAGTGACGTATATTACTTTAGCTCAACATCTTCACGTCAAATCCCTTGCAGAGTAAGCAGAGAGTACCCAGCGCCACATGACTGTGCCCATACCTTCCCCACCTCGCTCGCTTCTTTGACATTCGTTTCTTATTTCATGCATGCTCGCTGGTTCCTAGGTCTCCTGAGTTTTCTTATCTTAACACCAATACTCTATTAATATATAGGTACACGATTCTTTATCTCTATATCTTTTATGTTAAGATATTTTTTTATTGAATGATGTATTTATGCAATCACTGATAACGTGACAATATACTCCAAATTCCTATAACTGATGTAAAAAAATGACACAAGCAGTAGGGCGGTATTTAGCTAAGAAATGTATCTTATAATCTTGTGTAATATATTAAAATAATTTAAGAATCATAAAACAACCAGTTAGCTAGACGAGGCGGTTGAGCTGTGGGTGTAATGACATGTTTAGGTCCTGAATGATAAACCTACGCATTCGAATAACACCGGAGAAAGCAGCATTTCGTGAAATATGCACCTAGTAAATGCTATCAGCGGTATAAACTGTGTGGTTAGATTGTACACTATTTAAACAGTATTTGGAGAGCCGAAGAGGAATAAGAAATTTCATTTCCTTGACGTATATCAGATAATCATATAAGTAAGCCAAAAAAGTATAGTTAATTTTGAATTTCTTATTATATTACCAAAGAGATTCATAGCATTTATGTTCAATTAATTAATGCTAATTAGACAATCACATCGATGATTCCTGTTTATTACGGGCGGAAGATGTGCATGCATATGGTAAGGGTAGAATGAAGCTGTTGGCATAGCCAATGAAGGGAGCACAATTTCTCGCTAGCTTCTTGGCTACCGACCTAATGCATAGTGATGCCTACCAGGGATTATTTATTATTTTATGAGTTTATGAGCTCCAGTGCTTACATTACTTTCACACCAACGTTCTAGGATTCAATTCCCACACATGACAAATATTTGTGTGCATGAACATGTCTGTTTGTCTTGGTCTAGCTATTTTTAAGAGAGGCGCATCAAAGCTGCCTGTCTGGGGAATTAACTCCACCTCACAGAAAACTGCCGCCAAATAACAAGTACCTAGGTTCTTGTGGCTGTGTTAGCAGCAGGGGTGGCTTCGCGCGAGTGATGTTTATTGTATTGCAAGCATTCATAGGCTACAGTAACATTAGGTTGGTTGTATACTTGTATGCCTCCCGACGTTGTATAAAAAAAAACAAGTAATTGCTTCAGACGTACAATTACCGATCAATTATGGTAAAAAACATTAGGTTACTTAATTCCCTGAGAAGTACTATTAAACTAAGCAATTCTAATACTATCAAAGTTATTCCAAATAAGTTATTAAACCTACTTGAAAAGCACTCCAGAATTTAAACGAGCCCTCATTGATAATCCAGTCGTAGTACCCGGCCCACGGGTCGGTGTATCGTCCTTGCTTCATAGGCTTTGCCGTCGTGGTTGTGGTGTCATAGTGATGCTCATCATCGTGGTAGTAGTCTTCAAACCCTCGTCCGCCTTCCTCAGATGATTCGTTTTTAGATGTTACCTTCCGTAACTGAAATTTAAAACACGAATATTTAAACCTTTATCGTTACTGCATGTCCAGCCACACCGCACCAACCTGTTATATTGTTAATGCAGCACTTCCTCAATAGTCATGAGAAATTTATTCAGGAACACGAGAATCCTTCAGGGAATTGTAATTTCAAAACGATTGCCTCTCTAGCAGAGCTAATTTATACTTCTTTCTCTAATTGAAATGTGATGAAGGTATTGTGATCGTGAACTATTCTCGACTTCAAGATTTTGATGGAAACCTTGTTCAGAAGCGTTAAAAAAAGGAACTGTAAAATACAGGATATTACTTTTGTTAAATTGGAATTGTTCCGGTCATCTTGCACGGTTTTTTTTTATATTTCTTTAACTTATATTTCCAATGAAGCTATCACATAAACACTAAAGATTTATTTCTCATTTTCGAATGAAAATTCACTAAACTTACATTAGAGTTAAATCATTACATCATTAAATGTATATGCAATATTAAGACGAAATATTTTTCTCAAAGTTTAAACAATGTTGTAGTTATGTATTTTTCGAGTTTTTTAAGTTAAAGTATATATATGCTAAAACATATTATATGTATACTATGTATTATATGTATGTTTACAAATATATAATATCTCATCCTAGAGTTAATCCCGGTCGCGACCTAAGCTTAAGCTTCAGAGCCCAGACTCCGTTCCGAATTCTAAGGATTTTACTTTAACACTTTGCACTATCAGTTTTATTCTTCAATCAAGTTTGAATATATAGTGTCCCTCCCAATTGATGGCAGCTGTATATACAACAATGTGCAAGCTGCCTTTTTTGTTAATGTAAAACAAATAAAATAATTATGTTATTTCACAGGTTAATAGCTTTTACTAATTTGTTATATACTTAAAACATTGGGAGATCTATATATATATATATATATATATATATATATATATATATATATATATATATATATATATATATATATATATATATATATATATATGTAAAAATAATGAAATATACATATGCACTTGTCCTGAAAAATAGAAAATTAAAAACTGGTTCAATAAAGTATCTAGTTATTCATAAAATCTTTACGGAAATGGTAGCCAACACGTTAATAATTCACAGTGATATGCAAACTGTAACAGATTGGTTGTCCTAACAAGGGTGCCGTCTTCAGTTAACGCCGGCACTTGGTCACCTAGTTCAGCAGATACCGTTACCGTAACGTGACCCTGATACAGAAAGTGTGACATACAAGTATTCGAGTAGAGTAAGTCCTAATTCTTTTTGCATTTGTAAGACCAAAATAGATATGATTTTGTCGGTTAATAAATATTATCCAATAACTTTTAATCAGTCCTTGTTACGTATTCGATCTATAAGTCATAGCTTGAAGGACTGAAAGGTCCTGACAGTAAAAGTTACAAAGGATTGCATAAAAAATGAATTAGGTTCCAATAGTTGAAAGCATTTTAACAATACATAATTCCCATTGACATAACAATTGTTTTTATACATTTTTGAGTTACATCATGATGGTGATGATGTAAGTCAAAGATATATGAAAAGCAACATATTTTTTCTTGTTTTGGTGAACATCGCTACTGAATGTGTTTTTTTTAATTGGAACCATATTTGATTGCATAAAATTTGTTAATTGTTTTAATATTTTATGCTACCAAGTTTATTGGACCCTTGGGGTCTACAAATCCTGCATATAAAATAATAGCAATGTTGCACACTTACCGCAATAGCAGTCGAATTGACCCTCTCCATTTTGGCACTGGCGCGTTTCTTATTAATATTTCTCACTACATCTAAAATAGTTCGTAATCCAGTGAGGATTAGTTCTGAGGGGGCTATTTGAGGTATGTATGAGTCTGTTTCTTCGGCAGTCGAGAATCCTGGATCGTCAGAATCGAAATTGTCGCCGCTGAAATAAACCGATTTAAAATAAATTTATATAAAGTTCTACTGCTTGTTTTCGCACTACAGATTATTGTCATCATGTATCTTTTAAGACACATTGTACTTTATGACATTGATAGATTTAATAGATCAATATTTTGTTTAGTTTCCTTAGCTATCATTATTACAATCCAAACAAAACTATCCTATATTCTTTATACCCACTTATCAACAAAAATTACTGACTTCATTTATCGATTATCATATAATGAATGAATAAGGTATTTCTAGATGGGACCACTCTAAGGGCGAAAACCCTCTAACTATACTGAACTGAATCACTAACAGACATTGTTATAATACTCACACTCCATTGATACACATAAAAGAAAATACTGATTATCTTTCGTGTCAATACACTGTCCAGTGGATTGGATATTGTTTTTAGGACTTAGAAATTATGCATTCTTCGGAATGGATATTCGAAGCTTCAGGTCAATCCGAATATTTTAATAATAAACCTAACACTATTTAGACGCACTGCTAATATATAATAACTATAAAAAGATAATCATTTATTAATATCACCTATCAGCCTGACGCCTAAAGTTAAGGCGTCAGGCTGATAGGTAGTTATTATAAACTTTGAGCAAAAATATATATCTTGCCGTAACGTCGGCTTGGTTGCAACAACTCTTAAGGTAAATTATACTTATCATTAAATACCCTAGTTTTATACACAAAAAAATAATGCATAATAGTACATACCTACAATATAAATTATTAAATTTAGCGCACTATCTATTTCAGTTTGCTATTGTCTCGACTGAAAAAGCATAAAATAAATAAATACAATATTTAGAGATAAAGGACACAGTTACTTACTGTAGGGGTATGTATTTATACTTGCTGTACGGCGGCGTGTATGGGGTAGCCGTGTCGTACCTTACAGCCGCCCTCGCGCCGCCCGCCCATAGCGTCAACGCGGCTGCCGCCCAAACTAACCCGTGGCATGACAAAAGCAATGTCCTCTTTGATACCATTTTTAAATATATAGAGAGATATAAACAAAATTTATAAAGACGGTGGTATAAATTTCGCTCCACTTCGAGTTCAACTTTACATATAAAAAATAAGTACCACACTGTCAGGTGTTTACAGAGCTACTGACAGATTGGAATAGTCACCTCACGGTCTGTAAAGGTACCGCCTAGAAAATGAATTCTGCAAACAGATCGTGCCTGCGCTACTCTGTATACGAACAGTGTAAATTAAATTTGTATCATTGACAGTGAAAGCTTTAAGACGGTGCCCAGTGACAGCGAGAAGTGTGTAATTTTAGTTACTTTAGTTAATAATGATACGAAATACCATAAATAGGAATATGACACCTTAGAGTATTCATTCATTCTTCGTTGACACTCTTGGTAAATTAGCTAGTTTTTATCACTTTCCAAACCGGCATTTTAGCACGAGAAACGTATTGAATCTTGACTGTAATATGTCAAGATTATACTTTCCTTAATAAGGAAAATACTTTGTTAACCCTACTAACTAATATTTTTGAGTGTAAGTAGTTCACTTTTAAAGTCAAAACTAAATTCACCTCCACGTCTTTTACCATACCATTTAGCAAACAGTAGCGCCGAATAAGAGTTAGGCCACAGCGAATTTTAATAAACAGCCCGACTCGAGTTTCGACGATGTTAATATAAGAAAAGGCACGCTCAGTTGGTTCGGTATCTTAGAACGAAAAAGCTAAGAGTGATAGGAGCCAGCGAAGGGTCGTGCTGTGCTCCACGCCCCTCAGATCTTTCTGTAGTGGTGAGACATGCAGGACCTCTTACTCTAATTGTCCGTCTGGGGAAGTACTTCCATCTTACAGAAAACCGCAACCAAATAATGATTCCTAGAGGATTGTTGTGTTCCTGTGCGTGAGTAAGGTCGCCGTTATTTGAAAAGTCGTTGTGCGAGCAGCGGGAGGACCTGTGGATGTCGAACCACCACCAGGCTGGCGCGGCAGTCAGGGAGACCAGGTGAAACGGCTGACCGCTGGCCGCCCGCAGCTCAGTAGGATTGCCGAACCCGGATTATGATATAACCTCTACCCCGGGAGACTGACCCGCCAACCTGCGCAAAGTCCTAATTTGCAGAGGTCGTGCCGGAGAAGGAGATCCGAGTGGACCCGGCTGCTGCAGCAGGGCGGTACCGGGGGCCCTTCCGCCCACAGTGCCAGCAAATCGCAATACATGTACCGTTCGCTGGATGACGATACCGCGCTTTTGTCCTCTACTCCGTCCGATCAGCGACTTCAATATTTTTAAAAATCTCCACACCAACAAAAATGGTTAGGAGAAAAGGAAAACGTATGATTACAGTGGCCACCCCTTCCATGATAAATGTGGATTATTGCAACATCAGGGGACTTTATTCCAACAACAATACGATACACCATCACCTGGAGACGACGCGGCCGACCATGCTTTCACACAAATATCCTCACCGGCCAACAGATCCTACTTTCATTATCCGGGGTACAAACTCGTGCACTTATTTGTGCGTCGTGCCGGGGTATGCATGTTCGTTCGGGGGGATATTTGTTGTCTCCGTCTTCATAGCCTTGAAGACAGGGACCTGTCATTATTATGGGTGCGCGTGGATCATGGCGGCCACACCCGGATCTATGTGTGCCTTTACAGGTCTCATCAGCGGTGATACAGACACAGCTAGTTTATTCGAGCACCTGCAAACGGCGACTGATAAAGTCATAGAGCACTATGCTTCCGCGGAATTAGTGATTTTAGGAGATTTCAATGCCCATTATACCGAGTGGCTTGGCTCTGGGCACTAATTACGCGGGGAGATCTCATGAATTTGCTCTGGCTTATGTTTCTCTCAACTGGTTCATTCTCCCACGAGAATACCAGATATCGAGGACCATGCTTGCTCTCTATTAGACCTTCTGCTGACTACACGACCGAATGAGTATAAAGTCTCAGTGGATGCGCCAATTGATTCATTAGACCACTCTCTTATCCGGACCCAATGGCTCTGCACCAGACGTGACCCACCTCGGCTTACCGGATGGCGTCGCGTATGGCACAGTAAGTTTGCAGATTGGGATGGATTGCGTGAATTCTACGCATTGTACCCGTGGAGCTTTGTTTCAAATCAGAAGACATTGAATCTTGTGCGATGGCATAGCTACGGCGATATTGGATGGCATGAAATGCTACATTCTAAACTGCTTAGTGGCTGCTGCAGGAGCTAAAAAGCGACCGTGATTTAATCGGCCTTGTATGGAAGGCAATCATCTTAAACGGGCTGCCTACGAGGCTTGGACCACGGCGCGTGCTAATGGGAATCCGGATGTTCCTGTTTCGAAACGTAAATTGAATGCTGCCTCGAGAGCCAGTAGGAGGGTGATTGCTAAGGCGAAATTTGATTTCATCAGTAAAGTTGCCGAGCGGCTCTTACAAGCCGTCCCTCTGGAAGCCATACTTTCTGGTCGCTCGCAAAAGCTGCTGTGGGAAATTTCTGTCAGTCGTCCATGCCACCATTGCAAAAACCGGATGGCAGTCTGGCCTATAGTGCTAAAGAGAAAGCCGATCAACTGGGTAATCTCTTTGCCTCTAGCTCGAATTTAAATGATGGGGGAGCTGTGCGACCTACCATCCCGTGGTGTGTAGCTCAATGCCGGAAATCTCAATTACTCAGCGAGATGTCTGGCGGGCATTACTCTCTCTCGACATTAATAAATCGAGTGGGCCAGATGGCATACCGCCAGTGGTGCTGAAGCTGTGTGCTTCTGAGTTGTGTTCTGTACTTACCTGCCGTGCTTTCGTACTCCACTGGACAAGTCCCGTCTTCATTGAAGACGGCCAATGTGCACCCAGTGCCCAAAAAGGGTGATAGATCACGTCGAATTACACGCCTATTGCCATAACCTCCCTCCTCGCCAAGGTGATGGAGCGTGTGGTAAACACACGAATCCTGGCATACCTAGAGGATCACGACTTGATCAGCGGCCGTCAATACGGCTATCGCCACGGTCGTTCGACTGGTGATTTTCTAATGTATCTTACACACCGCTCTTCATTAATCACCTGTTAAAATAGTACTTACCTCTTCGAAATCGATAAAGGTACGACTTACTCTTATAACAAATAATGCCAGTCAAAATTTAAATTAATGAAGTGTGTAACAAATTACGACTTTTTCTTGGAAATATAAAGATCTTATGCCGTCGTATTCCATATCGCGTAAAACTATTACTTTATAACTCTCTAGCTGAGTCCCACATACAATATGGTCTGAGCGGCTACGGACGGACATATAATACATACTTAAACAATATATATTGATTACAATTAAAAATACTAAAGTCGAATGTATCCACTCAAGTTAAATTACAATATCAGAATGATGATTTGAGTCTTTTTAATCACTGTAAAATTCTACCAATTCACCTAAAAACCACCACCATCGTACCGGCTGCCCGAGTGTAAATCTGCAAATAGCCAGATTCTTATCCAGCAGATGTATAAAGCCGTAGTAGACGGTAGTAACTGATAGCATGGATATTAATGCTGGTGACCCGCAGGGCCCTGTATTGCACAGGACGCTGTTTCTGCTGCATATCAATGACATGTTGTCAATTGATGGCATTAATTATTATGCGGACGACAGCACCGGGGACGGTTATTATACAGGCCGTGTTAACATCCCTCGTTCCCTTGTGGAGGAAAGCCGCGTTAAACTTATGTCTGAAGTTGAAGGTACTGTAAGTAAAGTCTCGACAGAGCACAGTTATGGGGGCGGTTGAACGTAGCACAATTCAACCCTATAAAGACACCTGTTTGCGCATCCACCGGTAAGGAAACCCCATTTGCTGTAGCTCCTTATTTCCAGAACACGCCACTTACCGTTGCTAAGAGCTTTGGGATTCTCGGTATCGATATCTTCAGCGATGTTCAGTACCGCAGTGACCTGGAAGAGACAGTCAAGCTGGCGTTCAAGAAACGTAGTGTATTCAACCGAGCCAAACAGTACTTAAGCTCGCATTAAAGACTCATGTTATATAAGTCTCAAGTTAGATCGCAAATGGAGTACTGCAGTCACCTTTGGGCGGGGGCACCTGGATACTAGTTAGTACCTTGTGACTCAGTGCAAAGACGAACTGTAGAGATCGTTGATGTTCCTAAACTCCCACATCACATTGAGCCTTTTTTTTAAGAGTTTAAGGAGAGATGTTGCATCCCTTTGCGTGTTCTACCGATTGTACAGTGGGTTGTGTTCCGGGGAGTTTTCAACATAATGCCAACAGCCTCATTTTACAATCGCACCTCTCGAAGCTGGAAGACACGGGAGTCTCAATGGTCACGTACTGTGCGGTTCCAGAGAACTTTTTTACCAAGAACTCTAAAATTGTGGAATAAGGTCCCTTTTTCCTAGGGACTTTCAATATCAACAAGCAACATTTATTTGATGTATTACTTAATTACCTGTTCAATTCACAGCGGCACTGTTACATTCTGTTGTAGGTTAACAATATCATCTTGAGATCAAAGATGCGGGTGGCAAGAGAGACACCCCTGGTGCTGCATAGTCTACGGTACGGTACATAACTGCTTACCATTAAGCAGGCCATACGCTTGTTGGCCACCTTAGTGGTATAAAAAAACGAATGTAGGATGAATGAAGGACGTGCATGATAAGCCTACACCGTAAGGGACCTTGCGTGTTGATATATATATATATATATATATACATAGAAAACTCCAGCCATACATAGGAGTTCATGGGCTACGGCAAATGCCTCACAACAGGGAGGTCATATACTTGGTTGCCACTAGTCATAGAATAAAAAATAGATCTACATTTTTTCAGCGTTTATAAAGTTCAATAATTAACCATTTCGAAATATTTAATGATAATTGTTTTACTGAAACTTAAAGTATTTCATTATTTAGTATTGACTCAATATACATCTTTATTTAGAAGATGGACGACATACATTTTTTTATACATCGTCGGGACGCATACAAGCATACGGCCCACCTGATGTAAAGCGGTTACTGTAGCCTATGCATTAGCATGATATGGTATATGTCAATATTTATATACGCACAACCAGCACTAAACACCTTTGAGACAGTATCGCATCTTTTCATAGAATTTAGCCTCTTTATTTTATACAACGTCGGGAGGCATACAAGCATACGGCCTACTTGATGTAAAGCAATTACCGTAGCCTATTAACGCTTCTAATATATTGCCACCTCTGCTGCTAACACAGCAACTCTTTAGAAGCTTACTGGTGACCTCACTCACACGCAAGAACACGATAACCCTCCAGAGGAGGTACTCTCCTAGACGGGCTGCGTCGATACGCTTTACCTCTCTTATCTCTACTAGGCCACTTTCAGCCGACCCCATAGGTGGTTAAAGAAATCGTTGTTGGCCTGGTGACAAAAAATAACAGGTGCACCATAGTAATATGAATCAAAAAAAATAACAATATTATACACTAAGTATAATATTGTTATTGTTTTTGATTACAAATTTGGTTCATAGCATGCTAATATTTCAATGTATTATAGCAATATATTTGAATACTCATATATATGTTGTAGTATATGTTATAAATTGTGACTGATGGACAATCCCTTATTTTGTAGTGGCAATGTATTATTCCAGAGAAGCGCTGCACAAAGAGTAAAAGAGTTAATTAGTGTGTGACATAGCATAATTCAAGACAGTGAACAGGGACGTTGTTTACAGCGTTGAAATCTTCTCCAAATACTTATTTTAAAGGTATCTATGTGTTGCCTAAATCGTATACTGCGGTGGATCGTGTGAAAAAATTTTTTTTCATCATTAAAACCACCATAGTAAAGTTCTGGTACATATTTACAAAGCGTTTCAATATAATATTCAAATATGTATGTTGCAGTGTTAGTATTGAAAATTAAATAATTTCAAAATAATCCCACCTCTATCCGACTATCCACAATATAGTTAAAGTATTATCCCAAATTAAATTACATTTTCATTTATCATAGAACTGAACTGTACTTTAATAACCTAAATAATAGAATGAATTAATTTGTACATGGCCTCAACAAGTCACAAATAAACAATAGAATTATTAATGCATTACGGACAAGCAATGTTTGCCAACTCTACTGATACGATAAGCCCGTTTATAACTACATAAAAAGACATGCCTCAGCGCTACGTATCCTCCAACACAAGTCATTTCACCTAATGAAATAATATAAAGAACTTGGCTTACTAAAGTTATTAGCATACTATTTCTATGAAATTAGAATTTTAGTATTTAAGGTCGAGAAACTTTTTGTGAAGTCACGATGTGGTAGTGCTAGCTAGTAGGTATTGTATTGACTCTAAAAAAGTACGCAAGAAAAAGAGTGTTATACTACTAATTTAGACGCAATCTGAAGTTGCTCTCTCAAGTCAACTGTCATATTTTAAGGTACTAGTAGTCTCGACTACAAATAACTTAAAACATGACCCTCCTCGGAGAAGCTAAATTCTATGAAAAGTCGCGAGACTGTCTCAAAGGTGTTTAGTGCTGGGTGTGCGTATACAAATATTGACATATAGCATATCATGATATTTGTTCGTTCACACAATCCCATTCACTCATTCATTCTTTCGTCAATTTACA
This sequence comes from Pyralis farinalis, assembly GCA_947507595.1. Classification (NCBI taxonomy): domain Eukaryota; kingdom Metazoa; phylum Arthropoda; class Insecta; order Lepidoptera; family Pyralidae; genus Pyralis; species Pyralis farinalis. The sequence continues at coordinate 27,018,552 of OX382259.1, forward strand.
CTTGCATACACTAATGCGCCGTCAACAATGCTGCATCATATGCCAAAATATCTATTGAACGAGTGAATGTAGCTTACCTTAGGAACCTCACCAATTTATCTTCATTTATCTTTCCTGCTCCATCATCATACCTGTAACCTATTAATTCAGATAATGACACATGACATCTCTGCTGAAAGTTGGTGTAGTGCTGGGAATTCTACACGTTCCATGTGATACCGTAGTATAATCAGCGACGTATTAAAATGGTATACACGTTATACACCAACATTATTGTATTTTCGACGAGCTCGGTGGCTCAGTCGTGAATGACGCGACTTTGACACCAATGCTCGCGGGTTCGATTCCCATACAAGGCCAACATTTGTGTGCATGATCATGGCTGTTTGTCTTGGTCTGGATGTTTTAAGAGAGGTAGGGCGCATCAAAGAAAGCACGTCAGGGGAAGCACGCTCACAGAAAACTGCAGCCAAATAACAACTCCCTAAAGGGTTGTTGTGTTCCTGCGTGTGAGTGAGGTCACCAGTAAGCTCCCAAGGTGTTGCTGTGTAAGCAACAGAGGAGGCATCGCGCGAGTGATACTTAATACATTGCAAGCGTTAACAGGCTACGGTACCCGCTTTACATCAGGTGGGCCATATGCTTGTATGCTTCCCGACGTAGTATAAAAAAAAAAATTAATGGCGCAATTAGTACTATATCTACGTACAGTTATTTATTATGACACTTTACTCTAACAAAGAGACAAATTATACCTTACGTTAGAAAGAGATGAATATATGTCTTAAGACATTTATGCTTTCTGGCAAAATACGTATAGACGCGACACGAGAGCGTGGCCAACTGAATGCGAGTTGGGCAATTACCTTACTTTCGTATTGCCATTCTAGACCGTGTACGACGTATCTATAACTATAATAACATCATGGAGTATAATATATTATTATTAGACTTTCGAAAAATAGCGCCTGAATCCATTAATTATTTACAATTATTTAATTAGTTCTTTTCTTGTAATATCATGAAGTAAATTACTATTATTCAAGCAAAGTCTCATGCGGAGTAGGCAGAGAGAACCGAGCTAAACGAAACGCGATTCTTACACACCTCACTTGCTTTTATAACATTCATAGCTTTTTTCAAGCACGTTCGCGAGCCTAGTACTCCTGATACCTTCTGACCAAATATGACTTATTTGGCAGTGGTTGGTGACCTAACAACGACACTATATTTCAGACCAACCCTGTTTCTTAAATAATCGCGCTACTACTGGGAAGACTATTGCTGTATTCCCTTAGTCTCTGTTGCGTATGAAGCATTTAGACATGTCATTCTTCATTCATCTTTTATGGAATGTGTGAGGTGGATACATTTGTATGGAAAAACAATATTAAAATCGTTTCATGCATTTAGCAGCTACAGTGCCACAAAAAGACACACGCCTTTACCTTATAAAACCCCTCTGGTTGAGTCGTGTAATCCAGCCTTAGATGCATTTGCATTTGGGGATGTGCACTTTTGGTTTAATTAATTTCAATGCATCGTCTTCATAACTTACATGACATATGCAGATATGCATTGCCATGATGAATATTTTTATGACGACAAATAGTAAACATTTGACAAATTACATAGCGCCAGCGAGTTTATGTACCAGAAGCGTGCTTGTCACGACCCCTGATTGCAATTCTAGCCTGAAAGCGCACCACAAGTATGGCCTAGTGTGTCTCACGGAGGCGGACGCACATAGACCCTTCCATCCATCCATCTGTGAAAAAAGGGATGGGTTGATAGACAATACGAATGAACTGATAGACGTACTCGTAATATATCATACACATAGATACCTGATTTGCAGACTACAGTAAAGCCATCATCTAGTATCTTTCCTTCCCAGCGGACCAGAGACGCTATCCCAAACCTAACTGTAATTCAAACGGTGCTCTAGATCCAAGCATTTCGATCTCTGAAACTGCAATCCAGTAAGACCTCTATGAGGCACCTATTTGCAACGGCACTACAGCGCGTTTCTCACCTTGAAATTTATATGAGACCAATGACTTGTAGTCCACCGGAATTTATGTAAGGGATTTAATTTTGGGTGTCTCGTCTGGTCTTGCCTTTCCTGGGATGACCACGGAAGCCGGGAGCTAGTCCGACTTCCATTCTAGACGTCAGTAAAACGTTTGCATGAATCCCAATTAAAAAAGAGACAAGATACAAAAAAAAAACAATATTAAGCAGCTCTAAACACAACATATTTTGCTGAATATTAAGCGTTTATTAATTGTCTCTTCTTTCTTCTCGTTTCTTCGCTATCTCCGTTGCCTTCGGGATCGCAAACAATACAAGTGACTCTCTCTATCTAACTCTGGAAAGCTGGCTCTTATGACCTTGTTAGGAAAAGTACGGCTTCTGAGAAGATGTTGGAGAAGCTACAAAATAATAAGAATATAAATATACTTGTATTCTTATTATTTATTGTATATTTATGGCTTTTTGTAATAAAAATTATGAAACTAAAAGTAACACGTGTTTACTTGCTCGCATTAGCAAATAATTAGCAATTAAATAAATTTTAGTAAACTAATTACATTTTTGTACCAACTCATACGAAAATAAGTACTTACTTTATAAAAAAATAATCTAGACTATCCTAATAAAATAAAATAGGGTATTATTAAATGTGAAGTTCGGTTAGATTGCTATAGGAACCAGTGAAATTGACACGAGGCGTGGGTGGTAAGTACAGTACAGTCGCACTATGGAGAAGCCCTGCACTCGCGTGACTTAGAGAGCGACATAAAGTGTTAACAACAACTATCTAAATGTTCCTAATTAATTTATATTTACACACGCTTTTCTAGTCTAGCAATTATGCCCATTTTACATAAATTTGGTTTATTTATTATATATTGTATATTTATTATGAATACAGATATGTACTAACTGGAACTAACCTGGAAGAAAATAGGTTTCAAACATTCCTGAAGCTAAGTGTTAACAAAATAAATTAAATTTAAAAGAGGATCTAATATCAAGTTTCGCCTAATATGTAAATATTTTACAATTAAATGAGTGCCTTATATACATAAGGCACTCATTTAATTTGTAAGCTATTGAATATGTTGAAATTAACTAAATTGTTGGTAACACCAAAAGTCATGCTCATACGTATAACGACTGGGTACCAACTTAATAAGCAACTGAGGTTCGATTTCTTCATGTATGGCATCTCCTATGTGAGATAATCTCACTCAGTCTTAAATATTAATAAAAAATAATTTCCTGTTGCAATTCGAGTATGTCTATGACTACGGGGAAATAATTCACGAATATTTTCTTGTAGCTGAATAACTCAAAACGATGGAACATAGCCATAGCTGAAAAAAAAGGATCTATTGCTTACTAATAGATCAAATCGGTTAACAATTACAACTGTAATACTGTATTTCATACGGTTTTTCAAAGGTTTTATTAAATATTTTGAATAGCTTTTAAATGTATAAATTGAAATAATATGGTCTCTTCTTTCCATAAAACTTAATTGAAAGTAGTTTATTAATGCCCACAATATGAATAATTTTGTCATTGCAATCTAAGGCGGGCAAATTAAGCGATCTGTGCATTTATAAAAAAAGACAAAATATCATGTTCATCTTTATTTTTTTATTATCTATTTCATCTTTATTATTTTTACCAGAGGGAGACTTTGTACAAAAGTCGTATGCGTAGGTACCTCTGTCTCACCTTTTTCTACCGCCAAGCAGCTATATTTATATAGCTATGTTCAGGTTTGAAGGGTGAGATATGGATAGAAAGAAATTACTGGGTACTGTGACGAAACAGCCTTAGGTCACAAGATCGGCAGCGCGCGAGTAACATCCCCGTGGTGTTGAGAGCATTAATAGGCCGCAGTGACCACTTACCATCTAAACCGCATGCTTGTTTGTCAAACTAGTTGTATAAAAAAAAACTCATTGAAATGGTCTCGGTTAATATATTGTAAGGTATAATGTGGTCATCATCCTGCGACTGTAATGGTTTGGTGGGGGGTGTCTTATCAATGAGTTTCATTTTTGTGAAAAAGGAGTGAAGACTTCAGGCAAAGTAAATCAAGAGTCTTGGATCGTGTTGTGAAACCTCTCAGCAATGCACTTTTTAAAAATGTACCGTGGACTGTCTAGCAGGACTCTGCACCTGGTCACAAGGCACGAACTACTGTATCAAAGCCAAAGGTGGCCGTTTTGAATAGAATCATTTTTTTTTAATTTTCTTCAATAAATATGTACATATAAGTTTTATTAAGATTACATTACTTCATAAAAAAATAAATGCATATTCATTTGTAACAGAACTTATGACCAGACTAGGTATATAAATGAAAAGGCTAGCTCGAATGGTAGTGTAGCTTTTAATAAGGTGGTTAATGTTGGTCAGTGCTTGCGATTGCCTGATTGTAAGTGGCAAGGTATTTCACAGGCAGCCACCTTGAACAGACAAAAGTTAGTGAAGAACAGTGGGTGAAATGGTGTTTTGATATATAAATAAAAAAAGCACGTTGTGTGAGACAGACAATGAAACATTCCTGTGGAAAGAAAAAACATTACTTCAAGTAAGAAGATGTAGATAACAGATCAAACTCATGTCATGATAAGATAACTCTTATGTCATCGTTATCATATATGTCATGGCTTTATTTGTAACTAAGGTACGCGAATTACATTTATGTCGTTATATATAAAATAAATACTTTATAAAAACATTCAGGTCAGGAATGTCTTTATTGCTTATTTTATCTACTAGGACTGACGTGGTAATCTAACAGATACCATGAAAAAATATGTCATCATCATCATTTCATGGAGGCTATTTAATATACCATTCAATATGTCTCAGCAGTTCCAACGGCCAGAACAACACATACAACTCAGATCAACACAACATGACGACATTCACGACTGTACAGTCAACAGTCATCGACTAAGTCTGTATGGCTAACATTGACTGAAATGTGACAACTACACTACCAGTGAAATCTCTAATATGTAAAGTTAACTCCCTATTACCCTATTATGCTCTAAAGTGCCTAACACCCAAACTTAACCATATGTAGTCAAAGTCAAAGTCAAAGTCAAAATCTTTTTATTCCGTAACAATGGCTACATTTGTTTGGAATCGTCACAATTTTTTTCCCTACCGTGCAGTTCATGACTAGGTGAGCACTGATAAAAATACTGCCAATACTGTATACTGTAGTGCTGAGTATGCAACGACATAGTGAAATGTTGTATGTGTGTAGGTTGTAATGCTATATATGTAAATAGATGTATAGCAGGATTCCTCATTCCAAGAGACCTAAGGCAACTGATGATGTTTTTTTTATACCACTAAGGTGGCAAACAAGCGTACGGTCTGCCTGATGGTAAGCAGTTACCGTAACCTATGGGCATTTGCAACACTTGTATATGCCCAAGGGGGGCAGCCCGTACGATGGTAACTTTGATAGAATACCCGATGCCCGACCCGATCGATCGCCTTTGCCATATCTAGGCTGACAGCCAATGCCTCACCTTGACTCTCAATCGCCGAAGCCCAGCGGTGTGTAAGATACACCGCGAGGTTATTAAAAATAGAGAAGTCGCTGATCGGACGGAGTAGAGGACAAAAACGCGGTATTCTCCACTACTGGATAGTGCAGGTTTGGCGATTTGCTGGCACGGCGGGCGGAAGGGCCCTCGGTGTTACCCTGCTGCAGCAGCCGGGTCCACTCCGGTCTCCATCTCCGGCACGATTACTGCAACAAGGACTGTGCGCAGATTGGCGGTTCAGCTTCTCGAGGTGGAGATTATGTGATCCCCGGGTTCGGGAACCCTACCGAGTTGCGGGTGGCGGACTAGCGGTCAGCCGTTTCACCTGGCCTCCCTGACCGACGCGCCAGCCTGCCGCGCTCACAATATTCGTGGCGGTTCGATATCCACCGGTCTTCCCGCTGTCCGCAGAATTCAATTATAAAATATTTAATGAACAATCATTGCTGCTAATTTTTTATAGGCAACCCAGAATTAATACATTTTGATACTCGTACCAATAATCATTCATCTAAATGATGATTTATTAAAAAAACAGATACCTACACAATTTTGCACCGGGATCTCGGGTTATTAATAAAATTATTTAAAATAAAACCGCTCACACTCAAATTACAACTCCCTGGATGTTTGTTGTGTTTCTGCGAGTGTTAGGTTACCAGTAAGCTTCTAAGAATTTACTGTGTTAGTGGCAACGCTTCATCGACAATTCCTTTATTGCAAGCATTCAAGAACTACGGTAACTTACATCAGTTGAGCCATTCGCATATTTGCCTACCGACATTGTTTAAAAAATGCCTGGAAAATCACGACTTGAATGGCGACTATCGCTCGTCGTCGGTCGTTTGGGCTGGAGATAAAACATATTTTTTATTTGCCATATGATATTCTAGTCCAGACATAGACACCATTAAGGCTTCAGTTATTCTAGCTTTCGCAAACACCTCAGTTGGGAGAAAACACCCTATCAAAGTTTTTCCAAAGGATTGTCACATTTATAGGGTCGGCAATGCAGGTTGCTCCTCAAACATTTATAAGTATGTTAAGATGATACGTAATCCAGCCACGCTTTCCTCTTTTTTTCCACGGATTCAACCTCCGCATCCCACCAGGCATCTCCTCTCAGAATTCTACGTCTAATTCTACGTCGTTCGCACTGTCCACCATACTTTCTTTCAGAACTTTCCAACAGTCGTCTACATCTGAGTCGGAACAACTTGCGTTCACAAGTCTATCACTGACTAGACGTACTCGTACATACGTACTGCTTACACTTTATCTTTTCTTTATCTTCTTATTCTTTTATGATCTCCGAAAGGAATACGCACACTCCAGTGCCTCCACTTCTTGAAAAGGCTCACAAACTGGCTTATCACCAGATAGTGGCCCGTTTCAAGAGTGGGACCTCTAAAGGCTCTTGTATTCATTACGACTTTCGGAGATGTCCATCTATCAAAATCGAATCAATCATACCCTTGTACTCTTATCCTACGATAAGAGCAAAAAGGAAAAGTGGAGTAAGGAGAGATGAAACTGAGTGAAGAAAAGATATCAAGATGGAGGAGAGAGAAGATTGTGGAGAAGGTAAGACGGAGATTAAATAGGCGGGCTGCGGAACTGATAACAGCTCGATGGCAGCGCTATGCCTGTTAGTCTAATCAAATACACAACTTAAGCAAAGTCGTCTGTAGCCTGTTCATGAATGATGCGTTTATGTCAATCTTCTCCAGGCTTGCAGGACAAAGTATGCTGTCCGTCCTCGCTATTGTCAATAGATAAGAGTTATTAAGATAAGTAATTGGTCTTAGAGCGGCTTCATAACACTGACCTCCATGAAATAGCAGTGGAGCACCTAAAGAATTATGCTCAAATTTGATAGTAGTGCTTCTTAGCAGTAGAGAGATGGGAAGACAGAGGAATATAATTAGTAAGTGAGTGGAGAACAGGAAATGGAGGAGAGAGCAAGTAAGGAATAGGAATATAAAATATGCAAGAGAGCATGAAACATGTCAGAATTATCAATATGACTTTTCCGGATAGTGGGAATCATCCCAATTCTTTGTTCAAGGTAAGAGTAGACGGTAAACCAAAAAGGAGAAAGATTTAAGAAGAATGATAAGAGGGCTGAACCTGATGGATGAAGAGAAGGGAGAAAGAAGTTATTCTTAACTTCCTTCTCCGTCCTCCGGGAGAGGGCGCAAAAAATATTAGTGGGGGAGACACATGAAATTGAACAGATGAAATTGGCTTACGAGCTTATACATGAACGCCATGTCGCTGGATTGGGTGAACATTTTGCACGGGAATTTATTATAACCGTATGCCATATACATACGTAGCGAACTTGCGACATCGGGATACGAGCGGTTCAAGTTTCGAGAAACAGTTGTGCGTAGATTAGTTAGCGATAGAAAAAGCCGATGATGTCTTCTTATGCGTCTGCGAAAGATTCTTCCCCACAAACGCGAGGATGTGTGATGCGTCAAGATGGCCATGTCGGACATAACGTGCTAATTGGAGCGCAAATAACCATTTCTGGAGTTATTGCATTTATTGATGTAAATTGAAAACGTGGCCCGTCAAGTCTGCGAACCTAGCAGGTATTATCAGCAGACAAAACTTAAATATAATTCCCATCTTTTACGATGTTGAGTTCTAGAGTAACTGATTGCTGAAGTTTAAAAAACCGAGTGATCTATTCTATTTCCACACACGATAAATATTTGTATATGTGAACATGCATGCGTGTTTGTCTTTATCTGGGTTTTTAAGAGAGATAGAGCGCATATAATCAACCGGACTAGGGTAAAACCCCATAGAAAACAGCAGCGAAATAACTACTCCTTGGAGGGTTGTTGTGTACGAGTGAGTGAGGTCATCAATAAGCTCCTGAGTAGTGATAGTCCTTCTAAGAAGTTGTTGTGTTAGCAGCGGGGTGGCAACGCCCGAGCAACATTACTACCGGTACTGCATTCATAGGCTACTTTTCAACTTTCCATAGTAGATCTGCCCAGCGGATCAGAATTAGGTAAATGAAAATTCGGTTCGCATACAATCGAATTTTACTCTAAAATTCGATTGTATGCGTATTCTCATTATGCAGTACAGTAAGTCGCTGGCTGATGACCAGTATGATGGTTTTGCCTTAAATTTTGTAAAAGTTGTATGAATGTTTGGTACGTTGTTCATGGTGCATCATAATACTGCCACGAATACCATGATAAGTTGCTACCACTACCACGCACCAATAAGTTATTCTCATATAAGTTTCTTGATTATTCATATAAGTCCTTCTCCGGGTTCCAAGTAGTATCTCACTTGAGGGCTTGATGAGGCACTTGATGGTCATGGAGCAGTATCCAGATTGAATGATTATTGGCGATTTTTATGCCCACCATGCCGATTGGCTTGACTCTAGGTGCATTGATTACGCTACTAGACTACTAGATTTGCTCATGGTTTTGCTCTGGCCTATGGTTTCTCTCACCTGGCACAACGGGTTACATAAAAAAAACATACGCCACGAAAATTGTATATCTTTATTTGAAATACGTTATAAATGGAGATGGTAGTTAATTATGAATATTAACGATCGTGCGTGATGAATAATTTTTAGTATCATAAAGAAAGGTGAAGAGCGGAAAATCTTGATAGTAGTAAACTCTGTATCTTCTTCTACCTTAATCAGTAGACTCTGATATGTCTTTGTGGCACATAGATGGATGTAAAAAAATGGAATGTAAATGGATGCACATGGATCAGAGTAGAGACAAAGAACCAATATGTTGAGTTAATGATCATACTTTGTACTATAAAAATGTTTACAATGTTTATTTTTAAGAGCTTTTACTGATTTATCTACGTAAAGGCAAATTGTAGGGTAAAATATAATGTATATATAGATATTAGTACAAAAATTATAATTATTAGTAAAAAAATATCATTACACTGAAATACAATTTGCACTAGATGATTTCGCATGCTCTTTCGTGAAAAATAGTGATGTATATCTAATCATCACTTCGCAATACGACATTGAACAAAAATGTGAAATAATCTCAAAATTTTCTTATCTCGACACAGACATATCTAAAAGTCTCTCACTGAAAGTCGAATAAGTTGTGTTTCATCAACCTCAGCATAATGTTGTCCGTAAAAATATTAACGATATTACCTATATTAGTACTATTTTATAATGCTTATGGATTTCCTAGGGTGGATCCCTTAGTCAACACAAATGTGGGGCTTATCCGAGGATTAAGAGCAACAGATGGCGATTACTCTATGTTTCTGGGGATACCTTATGCGAGCGTCGACGAAGACAACCCTTTTGGGGTAAGTAAAGATTTTTTTTTTGTATATCGTCATACTCAACAAATGTTTATTCTTAACAGTGAGATAAGTAAAATGACCACCTGGCATTGGCTAGGGCGTTATGATAGCTTTGGTCACTTGACGAACTATATGATAAAACTAACGCTAACTGAAATCTGCACAAGGTTTTGCACAATCCCATTAATCTTTAATAACACTTTCATAATTAAGTTGATAATTCTTCACATGCCAATATATAGAACTTTATTCTTGGTGTGACCAAAAACACAATCTTTGTAATTTGTTTTTTCTCTTAATCTATACCACTTATTTTTATCAATCTGCCGATAATATCAAAGTCCGTCGAAGGTTTCCATGGCAAAATTCTGAACTGTAAGTAATTCCTTCTCATTTTCTCTAAAATGGACTGATGAGGTATGCAAAGTTATTCTTCAAATAAAGCACACTATAAATCAGCAGACTGGGATGGATTGCGTGAATTCTACGCATCGTACCCGTGGAGGCAGCTGTGCTTCGAATCAGACGACATTGATTCCTGCGCAACCGCAGTGGCTGCGGCGATATTGGATGGCATGGAATGCTTCATTCCCAGTCGCCTTATAGCTACTGCGGGAGCTAAAAAGCGGCCGTGGTTTAATCGGCGTTGTAAGGAAGCCATTCTTGTTAAGCAGGCTGCTTACGATGCTTGGACCACGGCGCATGCTAATGGGGATCCTAGAGTCTCTGTTTTGAAGCGCAAACTGAATGCTGCCTCGAGGTCCAGTAAAAGGGTGGTCGCTAGAGCAAAATTCGATTTCGTCGGCAGAGTTGGCGAGCGACTTGCGAGCTTTCCCTCTGGGAGCCGTGCTTTCTGGTCGCTCGCTAAAGCTGCCGAGGGAAATTTCTGTCAACCGTCCATGCCACCACTGCAAAAACCGGATGGCAGTTTGGCCCATAGCGCTAAGGAGAAAGCCGATTTACTTGGTAATCTCTTTGCGTCTAACTCGAATATGAATGACGGGGGAGCTGTGCCACCTACCATCCCGTGGTGCGGTAGCTCAATGCCGGAAATCTCCATCACCCAGCGAGATGTCCGGCGGGCCTTACTCTCTCTCGGCATTCATAAATCGAGTGGGCCGGATGGTATACCGGCAGTGGTGCTGAAGCTGTGTGCTCCTGAGTTGTGTTCTGTACTAACGCGCCTTTTCGTGCTTTCCTACTCCACTGGGCAAGTCCCGTCTTCATGGAAGACCGCCAATGTGCACCCGGTGCCCAAAAAGGGCGATAGATCAGACCCATCGAATTACAGGCCTATCGCCATAACCTCCCTTCTCTCCAAGGTAATGGAGCGTGTGATAAATATACGACTCCTAGGATACCTAGAGGATCACGACTTGATTAGCGACCGTCAATACGGTTTTCGCCATTGTCGCTCAACTGGTGATCTTCTAGTGTATCTTACACACCGCTGGGCTTTGGCGATAGAGAGTCAAGGTGAGGCATTGGCTATCAGCCTAGATATGGCGAAGGCGTTCGATCGGGTCTGGCACCGGAGTCTTCTATCGAAGTTACCATCATACGGGCTGCCCGAGGGTTTGTGCAAATGGGTGGCCAGCTTTTTATCCAACAGATGCATAAAAGCCGTGGTTGACGGTGGATGCTCCGATAGTATGGATATCAATGCTGGCGTCCCTCAGGGTTCTGTACTGTCTCCGACGCTGTTTTTGCTGCATATCAATGATATGTTGTCAATTGATGGCATTCATTGTTATGCGGACGACAGCACCGGGGATACTTATTATACAGGCCGTGCAAACATCCCTCGTTCCCTTGTGGAGGAAAGCCGCGACAAACTTGTGTCTAAAATGGATGGCACTCTGTCTAAAATATCCGACTGGGGGCGGCTTAACTTGGTCGAATTCAACCCCAAGAAGACACAAGTTTGCGCGTTCACCGCTAAGAAAACTCCATTTGCTGTGGTTCCTAAATTCCAGAACACACCTCTTACCGTCACCAAAAGTATTAGGATGCTTGGCGTCGAGATCTCCAGTGATGTGCAATATCGAAATCACCTGGAGGAGAAGGTCAAGCTGGCGTCGAAAAAACTTGGTGTGCTCAACAGGGCTAAGCAGTACTTCAGTGCGGGGCAAAGACTTATATTATATAAGTCTCAAGTCAAACCGCACTTGGAGTACTGCAGTCACCTTTGGGCGGGAGCACCTGAATACCAGCTTGGACCGTGTGATTCGATTCAGAGACGAGCTGTGAGAATTGTCGACAATCCTAAGCTTACACACGGTATTGAACCCTTAAGTTTAAGGAGAGACTTTGCCTCCCTTTGTGTGTTCTACCGATTGTACAACGGGTTGTGTTCTGAAGAGTTGTTCGAAATGATGCCGACGGCTACTTTTTATAACCGCACCGCTCGCCGACGGCGGGGAGTTCACCCTCACACGCTTGAACCGCTATGGTCGCGTACGGTGCGGTTCCAGAGAAGTTTTCTTCCGAGAACACTCAAGCTGTGGAATGAGCTCCCAGCCGAGGTTTTTCCAAGGAACTACAGCATGGAGTTCTTCAAGAAATGCGTGAAGAGGTTTTTAGAGGGTCGGCAACGCATGAGTGACGCCCCTGGTGTTGCAAATGTCCATAGGCTACGGTGACTGTTTAACATCAGGCAGGCCGTAAGCTTGATTGCCACCTTAGTAGTATAAAAAAAAAAAAAAAAAAAAAAAAAAAGCAGGCGGTTTGCCCATTTGCTGCTCATGTAGACAAATGGTTACGTACGTATTACAACAAATCCTAGTCATAGCATGTGCATGAACTTCATGCGAACGAATGTTTGTCGTGCATGGGAATCGAACCTTTTTGTTAAAATACCATTGTTAACCACGTTAAATACCTAAAATAAGTAAATATTTCTTCAATCATGAATGAATACACGTACGGACATGATTACAACAATTCTTTTACTCGAGATTCTGAGATTCACACATCTGAGGTCGTACATATACTGTATACCATTCATATTGTACAAATATTGTATATTATAGACGTTAAAAGCTTATGAATGGCAAGCATATGAATGGTGACTCCAAAGGCGTCGTCACTATGTGCTAAATACTGTTTCCAAAATGGTTTTATTGATAATGCTAAAACTATCACTAATGATCAATAGTACAATAATAAACAAAAGAAAATCGGTTGATTAACACAGGAGAAAAAGAAAGGACTTTACCTTACCCTTCGGTAAGAATCATAAATAGGTAAAGCCAAAACAGGTACTTCCTGTCCCTGTCTTCTTCTATCTTCTTAGATTCATTCATTTTATTTATTAAAAATAAACCTGTTGCCATGTGTTAACACCGTGTTCTATATTCAACATATTTATTTATTTTTGTGCACATCCAGATATGTATTACGCTCTCTGGTCATATGACAAACAAAGCATGATTCATTATGACAACCTTTAGAAATCACATGATTCAACTAGCATAAATAAAGAGCGAAAATAGCAAGTTAATATAGAAAGCCTGCCCATTTTATACATTTTTTTTTTTGATTGTATATTAAAGTAAAAAAACGGTGGTAACTAGAGTCTTAGGAGCTACACTGTCATAAACCAAAATCATTGTACTTAGTCCAGTTAATAAAGCGTGGAAATAAAAAAGTTTCTTATAGGAAGATGGATCAAAAAAATTCTTTTTGCATTATCTTCTATAAGTCCTCTAGGTCATTCGTGACTAGCAAGCGAAGTGACTAGCCCCCCCCCCCCTAACACCCCCAAAACTTAAAATTAACCCCTTTCTCAGCCCCATTTAAAAAAAAATGCAAAATATATAAAAGTGAAAATTAAGGACTGAAAATGTCCCCTACTAGGTTTTCGGGGTCGCTGATCACGAATCCGCCATTAGTTTTCCGGAAAATTCACACGGGGAGCGGAAAATCGGAAAATTTGGTTAATTTTCCTACTTTTAGCTGCTTTCTTTGGTGTTGTCAAATTGGGCTCGCACCTCAAGATGAATAATGATGTTTCTGATGTCAAGACGTAAATTTCGAAAAACTGTGGAAAATCTTAGGAAAACTGGAAAATCTGGTATCAGAAAATTTTAAAATTGGGCGATATGAGCGTGTAGCAGGTCGTTATATGGGTTTTCTGGGTCGATGATCACGAATATGCTATCAGTTTCCTAAAAATCCCCTATAAAAAGTGGAAAATTGGAAAAATTTTTTTTTTCGGTGTTACTGATAATAAAATGCTCCAAATTAATGTTCAGTGTTACGAACGAAATAAACGAAATAAGATTATCAAAAAAGTCAGTTTTCCGACTCCGATGATCAGCGACTCAAAAAACCCATATGTTGACCTGCTACACGCTCATATCGCCTAAGTTTGAAATTTTCCTTTACCAGATTTTCCACAGTTTTCCGACTTTTTTGATAATCTTATATCGTTTAATTCGTTCGTAACACTAAACATTAATTTGGAACACTTTATTATCGGTAACAACGAAAAAAACAAGAAAATAAACAAGATTTTCCAATTTTACACTTTTCATGGGGGATTTTCCAGGAAACTGATAGCATATTCGTGATCAGCGACCCAGAAAACCCATATAATGACCTGCTACACGTTCATATCGCCCAAATTTAAAATTTGTTATACCAGATTTTCCACAGTTTTCCGAAGATTTTCCACAGTTTTTCGAAATATACGTCTTGACATCAGAAACATCATTATTCATCTTGAGGTGCGAACCCAATTTGACAACACCGAAGAAAGCAGCTAAAAGTAGGAAAATTAACCAATTTTTCCAATTTTCCGCTCCCCGTGTGAATTTTCCAAAAAACTAATGGCGGATTCGTGACCGAAAACCTACTAGGGGACATTTTCAGTCCTTAATTTTCACTTTTACTATATTTTTATACTATACTTTTACTGTATTTTTTTTTAATGGGGGGGGGGGGGGGTAGGGTCTAGTCACTTCGCTTGCTAGTCACGAATGACCTAGAGGACTCATAGAAGATTATGCAAAAAGAATTTTTTTGATCCATCTTCCTATAAGAAACTTTTTTATTCCCCCGCTTTATTGACTGGACTAACTATTACTATTTGAATTTCCTACCAGTAACAAAAATCCCAAAATAATATTAATATTGTGAAAAATATTGTATTAAAATCGGCTTCTCCATATATAAAATTCGCCAACATGTTATTATATTTATTTGTTACGGAACGAAATGAAAAGCAATAAGTGATTTTTTTGCGTGTTCATAAGTTTCCCTGTATTAAATTCGACATCCCGGCGATATACATAAGTGTTACGCGTTTCCTTCCACACGGTAAATTCTATAATATCATCAAAAACACAAATGTAAAAAAAGGATCCATTTCAAATTATGTCAGTGATTGACGGCGTTGCCAATAAAACCATTGCAATTTCAACGGACGCAAAGTTTCATAGCAGTTTCTTAAAATTGTTAAAACGAAAATTAGTTATATTTGTTGATTTCAGTTTCAAAATTTAATCTAATTACAGAAAACGCAAATCAATACACAATTATTTAAATCCTAGAAGTGTGAAACTTGAAATATAGTAGTAACTTTATGACTAGCTTTAAACATTTAGCTAGATATGAAACACATTTTTTAGTTTACGTTGCACCCTCTTCTTTTTATTGGTAACTATCAATTTTGCTACTTTCAACACCACGTTTACGCATATAACCGTTTGATATTTTCAATAAATTTAATGTTACAATTTATTACATAATTTTCGTAGGCGGTTAGGTTACTTAGTACTTAAAAATATTTAAATTATTAAATGCACCTAATATCGATAAATTCTTCGGTCATCGTAGCCTAGAAGTAGAATTTTGATGATTCACCCAGTAAGCAGTGTTAAAAATGACACTAATAACCTTTGTAACTTAAAAATAACAAAACATTTTTTTAAGAATTTTGAGAAAATGACCACGAGTATGAAAGTCTTATTAAATATGTTAGTATATAAGTATGTACATTTATAAGTTTCTTGGTGTTCAGGATCTAGAATTGTTCATATTAATAAACATACTGGCATTATCGTCCTCTTCTTTCCAAACTGGGCTGTCAACGCCCTTGTCTAGTTTGATTAGTCCATTCAGTATATTTTTTTTAATTTCAGCCATCTATACCTTACCCGGAATTCGAGGACACTTTCGAAGCATATGACGATTCGGCAATATGTCCTCAATTATCAGAATTCACTAACACAATCGTTGGAACTCTCGACTGTCTTCACCTAAATATATATGTACCGAGCTCTGCCAGCTCGCAAAACAAACTGCCAGTTTTGGTATGGATTTACGGAGGTGGATTTTCTAGTGGATTTTCTGGAAGATATCTTTATGGACCAAAATATTTAGTCACACATGATGTAATACTCGTAACATTAAATTACCGACTTGGTCCCTATGGTTTTATGTGTCTTGATAAACCTGAGGTACCTGGAAATCAGGGTCTTAAAGATCAGCTTACTGCCTTGAGATGGATCAATGAGAACATTGATACATTCGGAGGAGATGTGAATAAAATTACTATATTCGGTGAAAGTGCTGGCGGAGTCTCCGTTGACTTACATTTGCTATATAATCAGGAAAATTTATTCAGTAAAGTTATTATTCAAAGCGGCACCACTCTTAGTCCATTTGCTGTGCAGCTTCAAGATACTGAAGTTCCCTTAAAATTAGCTGAACAACTTGGTTTTCAAACTGATAATTTGGATGAAGCCTTACAATATTTAGGAAAGGTTGAGTCTGATTTATTAGTCGCGGCTAGCCTGGAAAAAAATATATCCTTATGGCCCTGTGTAGAAAAAGAATTTGAAAATGTAGAAAATTACATTAACGAACATCCCTTGAATTTAAATATTGTTAGAAATATTCCTATACTCTTAGGGTTCACTAACAATGAATATTTAGCTTTATATGAAAATATAGATTCTAGTTATTTTGCAAATTTAAATACATTCCAAGACGCACTTAGCGAAGCATTTACTTTTGATAACGCAGACTTGAATATAATGGAAGAGATCGTTCGACACTTTTACATTGGAGATGACAAAATTAGTGAAGATATAAAGTCAAATTTAATAGATTTCGGTTCTGATTTTGAATTCGTACATCCGACAAGTAGAGTTATAGAGAAATACTTTACCGAAGGAGTTAAATCAATATTTCAATATATGTTCTCTTATGAGGGAGACAGAAATTTTGTTAAAAGAAAAATGAACATAACTACTGGTGGTGCCGCTCATGGAGATGAACTTGGATATTTGTTTGACATATCATATATGACAGAAGAACCAACACCTAACGATCTGCTAGTTATTGAGCGCATAACGACACTATGGACAAATTTTGCAAAATTTGGGTAAGTACGGATCAGTGTCTCGTTTAGTATTTTGTGGCGAGGTACTATCAATCAACCGAAGCTCGTTTGCCTCTTGTTCAATTACTATTACGAAAATTATTGCGTCCATACATTTATTTACTTCTTATATATTCCAGGGATCCGACTCCAGAGACAAGTGACTTATTGCCAGTAAAGTGGGCACCTGTCACGCTAGAAACCCGGTACTATCTAGACATCGACAAGGAACTCAACCTTAAAACAAGGCCCTTCAATAATAGAATGGCGTTTTGGGATTTATTCTATAAACTAAATCAACAGTACGTTGTCGGATATGAGGAAAATTAAAAAGTTACGTCTCAATTTTTAATTGTTTTTAGGAGGGAGTGTTATAATGACAATATTTACTGTTTATGATATTAGTATATGAATTTTTATTTATCTTTAACACTAGAAAATGTCGTTATTTGAATGTTGTAAAATGTAAAGTTGAATAAATTGATGGGTATCTAAATTTGTAAGGTAATTATTGGGATCATCTAGATTCATCAAACGTGGTTTATGTCATTATCGAACATTTTACTCATGCCAATCGAATATCGACTTCTATTCAGGACTTTAAGTGTAATTCCACAAAATTTCATTAATTTTTAAGAGTTTAAATCCGTGGCCTCCTCTTACTCGCACTTATATTTTGATGCCATTTTTTCTTCATGTATAGTATGAAGCGCCCTAACCCCGCCTGATGTAAAATAGTTATCGTGGCCTATGAACACTTGCAATGCAGGAGGTATCTCTCGCCTGCTATCACCCTTGTTGCTAACACAGTAGTTCCTTAGGAGCTTACTTGTAACCTCACTTACTCGCAGAAACACAACAATCCTCCAGTAATTTACTATTAGGTTGTGGTTCCCTGTGAGGTAAAGGTACTTCTTTAGTCAGGCTGCTTTGATACGTCTCTTATAAATACCTAGACCAAGACAAATAGTGTTAACAACTATTATACTTCACGTTATCTAATATTTTGCATTAAATACTTGCGTAAGTTTACCTTGGGACTTGGGACTTACGTTACCACTTGAAAGAAGTATAGAGATTAGGTATGTCAACTGATAATATAACATAGGATCATGTGTGTTAAATTTTTATGTGATTATGAAACAAGGCAATTTACCTACATATACTAATACATTGGCTATTCCATTTTTGGCAAATACTGTTAAAGCTGAATCAATCGAGTTGTATACATGTGCATAAGTCACACGCAGACTTTGTTTTTAAATGTCAAAATAAGGAATATATATTTTGAAAAACTATTACTCATTTTTCACCGTAGTTTCTATCGAGTTTCATACACTTCGTCCAAACTTTTCTCGGACGTTTAAAACCTTCAGTATAATGTTTTTTTTTTTGACAACACTTCAATAGAAGCGATGGTTTTTTGCACGGTCACTGAATAAGAATTAATCGTTTTATCTAGCATTTTTTTAAGTTTGTCAACAGGAAATCGCATCGTGCTAAATTCAGGGAGTATAACGGTTGGCGCAACTCATTTAAGTGACTCATGAAATATGACCATTGCATTTTGTCTACTGTTATAAAATGACATTTCAATTTGTCTTTTTACTTTTTATAACATATACTTAATTAAACATTATGTTTGAGACCACACGCCACACTTGCCTCTGAAGTGGTCACATGCGTGTGCTTTTGATCCGCTGTGAGTAAACGCGGCACTCCACGTGTGGTGAACTTCTTCATATTTATATGTTGGTGTAAGTTATGACGCGCATGTTCATTATAGACTACTACTTTTATTCTTTGATCCTTCGATACGATGTTAGGGATTCGGAGATCATCACTTCAACAGGGCGAGCTAGACATTTAGCACCTCTTGTGATTGTCCTACTACAACAAAAATCGACAAAACTATTGTGATCGATTTTAATGGGTAGATCATTCAATACAGAACATTCACTTTTTACCGTCATTTTGTCCTTTAATGGCTGCTATAAAGAGAAAATGAGGGAACTGGCTAAAATTATTCTCAAAACCTGTCAAAAAAGCTTAGATTTAAAAGAGAAAGTATGGAATTTGCGATAACTTTACTTGGTTATTTATATTTATAGGTTATTTCTGCCAGACGTATCACTTCACACACAACGTTACATATCTCTTCATTGTACGAGTATTAAAAATGTTAATACAGTCACTGGGGCTATACTCGTATTTATATTAAATAGCTGACTAGCTCGGCCTTGTACGTTTTAATAAAGAGCTCTGTAAGAATCCTAATCATTAATATTGACCTAAGGAGATAAGTATTGATGAAAATAACCACTGTGATTTATACTACGAATTATATATATCCTTGATTTACATTTTAAATATGTGATAATGATTATTTTAGGATGTTATTATGGATGATCTGCATATAGGTGATTTTAGGATGTGAAAAAAAAAGATATTAACAAAAACATATTTATTCAATATTATACGAGTTCATATGCATACTAAAGTTAATTTCGCTAAAATCGTTGTGTCAATGAACTATATTTAACATTATATATTTAATTACATAGCTAATATTTTTAAAGAAATTAAATATGCCCAGTTCACAACAACCTAATTCTTAAATCTATTTTTATAAGATTTGGAGCTACCTTACTATTAAGTAGAAGTAATATTATTTTACTTTTTGTTTATCTGACATATATTTTTCCGCTGCTTCGCCAATAGCCTTAGTTACCCTACCTGTCACTTCATGTAAATTGTCATGAGATAAATCCCAATTTTCTATTGATCTTTTCGAGAAAAATGATGCTGTCTGATCGTTTGGTCGCCAACTATTCGGATAAACGATTTTATGTCGGAGTATTGCTTTAATGACCAATGCTCCCACGTAAACAATGAAATATACACTAAAGTACAGTGGCAAGTAGTATAGCTTCTTACCCAAGTAATAGTAACTGTACCTATTAACACGAGGCATTTCAGTCGTCGTTGTCGTTGTCGTATGGTGATGATGATGATAATGATGGAAATCATGATCATCGAAGTCGTGATATTTAAAATCTCCTGGAAAATCATGAGGGAACCCATTATCATCTGGCTGGGCTCCTAGATCCATGTCTGGTTCCTTGTCTGCTTGTGGGGGTGGGGGTGGCGGTGGCATCATACCCATATCTTTCGAATCATCTGCTTGGTCACCATGGTGCTTATCAAATATTAGTTCAGGATAATCAGAATCGTGATCGTGTGTCTCGTCATCGTGATGTCCATCATAGTCTTGACTTACTGGGTATTCAGATGGATGATCATCTGATGGTGATTCAGGCTTCGGTTTGGCATAGTGATATCCTTGAAAGTCAGGTTTATCGTTCGATGTAGGTGGTTGCGGCTTACCATAAGTGAAACCACTCGTACCTGTATTTGTCGCTGGTGCTCCATCGTCAAACGTCTTAACTGGTTTGCTGTAACTATAACCACCCGCATTCTTGGTTGGAGGTGTATCGATAGTCATCAAAGGCTTTTCATAAGAATAATCATTAAACGGCTTACTTATCGATGGAACTGTAGGTATGAAATTTGCAAATGGAGGAGGTGGAGGCTTATATAGATCTCCTAAATCTACAGGTGTATCATCATCGTTATTATCTGGAGATGAATCAGAGCTTGAATCAATAATAGTGCTAGAAGGTGGCTGATATTCTAAAACAGCAGGTATCAGGGATGGACGTGCACGTGATGGTTTAAGATCAGAAATCGAAGGTGGATATGGTGGAAACGACTCATAATTATTTGGTATAGAAAAGTCATCCCCGTTTGCTTGAGGCAATTGAGGAGGTGGCGGTGGCACTAAACTTGCAACTGCTTGATTAGTTTTGGATTCATCTGGACTTGATTGTTTAGATGTGCTACCATATCTTGAAGGTAAATATGGTTGAGCGGGGTTATAGCGATCTATAAGATTAGGTTGATGCATGTATACATCCTGTGCTTCTCCTCGAACTGGATTTTTCACTTCATTAAAATTGTCTAAACTAGTCAGCATATTATTACCTTTTTTACTATTAGAAAATAAATTGAGCAGAGGTTTTTTCATTTGAAATGGCTTTAAACTGACATAGGGAAAACGGGTAGGTTCTGTATGTATGTCTCGTGATTCATTTTCAGCGTCACTTCCAGGATGAGTGCCAAATCTGTAATAATAATAAAACATATATGTATTATATACATTATGAAGTGTGCGTTTATTCATTAAATATAATAAAATCATGTTTATGTCACTTACCCAGGTAAAGCAAAATTTTCGTCCAAATCGCCAACAATATTTGCATTTTGGACATTTGTTTCCACTGCATTATTTTGATCTTTCCCAATATTGATGGGGATTTCTTTCCAGTTACCAGAATACTGTTCTTGTCTCTCATTATCGATTACATGCCATATATTCTCGAGATCCATTGGCGCAGGAGTAGTATTCGGAAATACATCCTTAAGTCTTGTCGTTGCTTGCGTGGTAGAAGGTAGATAAACAGGTGTTGGGATATTATTATGTAAATTACTATATAAATTATAATAGTCAGTCATATCGTCGACGTCTGGCTTCTTTTCTTTTATAACTATAGACGTTTCATGAGCACCTTGATCAGAATATTCTTCGTTGGGTACATATATTGGTCTAAATGTAGACGTCGTTGTACTAGTCATATTAACATTAACCTTTTCTTTTTCTAGTAATTTTCTTATAGATTTTTTCATATTATCTCCAGAATCAGACTCAAACTCGGCAAAAATTAAATCAGGAGTCTTCGGGGCTAATGTGGTAGTAGTAATAGTGGTAGTTATGTTCTTCGGTGTGTCCATTCTTCTCATCCAGTTGTGATAATAGAATGGAGCTGATCTTCCTTCATTGGCACTAGATAATTTCGACGATGGAGTCACTACGTACACTAATGGTCCAGGAAGTTTGGAAGTATGCACCTTGTATAAACACACAAAAAGAGATAATATAATAAAACTCTTCATTTTGACTTCAGTTGTGCATTTGGATTGTGATTTAAGATCTTTACAAGTGATCCACTCGAGCACTGACTAGAAAATAAAGGGTACGAATAGAAATATCTAAGAAATGTCGCGGGTGCAAACTTGTGATAATTGTTAGCGGTACATAGGTAAGTAGCACACGCTTCGGGCACGATACATGACCAGCCACTTGAGTTACAATAAATTTACATTCATTAGCGTGATAATCAATGTCACTCGCCGTGCGACATAGGAGTATAGAAAGTGTTACATATTTGTTTAAGACATTTAGTATGAGACTTAGGTAGTGTTAAAATTACCTAAATCTATGGAGAATGTAAAGTTTACTTAGACCTTTGTAGTAAAATTCCCTTTTTAATCTAATAATAGTCATAAGCTCATTTCGTACTTACTTACACAAGGAATTAAATGTATGATTGAGGTGATTTTTTACTTTTATACTGGTCATTTGCTCTTGTTTCGATAGCCTCACTTTCACTACATTCATAATGTTTTCATGAATCTAACTTCCGGCGATTCCGTGTACTTTTAATTGCGATTACTTCAATTAGTTATTAGAAAAGTTCGATGCAATGTAATTCATTTTTTAACTTAAAATCATAATTATTCGTACATTGCTGCACTGAATTACGCGAATATTGTATATGCATGCACATATTGAGTAAATATATTTTACATCATTCATTCCATTATGTCAATTCTATTTTTTATTATGCCGCTAATGTGAAAAACAAACCCGCATTCTGCATGATACTAAACAGTTACGCCTACATAGTTGCCTATGGACCATTGCAACAGCTATGTGTTGTCTTCCACTCTGTTCCTTCTGCATATCGATGTCTTGTTGCATGCGTGTAACATTCATTGCTATGCGGATGACAGTACGGTGAACGCAATATACACTAGTCAAGCTAATATCTCTCGTTACTGCGTCAAAAGACACAAGTGTGCGCATTTACAGTGAAAAGTTCCCATTTATCGTAGCTCCTCGATTAGAAGGTATACCCTTAGTGTTACGCCTAGCATCCTGATTGACGTCATATCGGGCGATGTACAGTTTTGCGATTATCCGGAGAGCAAGGCTAAGTTGGCATCCAAGAAGATTGGAGCTAAACAAAACTTTACAACTCCACATCGCCTTCAACTTTATAAGACCCAGGTCCGGCCTCTCCGGAATACTGTTCACATCTTTCGGCCGGCGCAATACAATATTTGCTTACTCCATTTGATCGCATACGACGTAGAGCAGTTCAGACCCAGTGATCTCCGCTCGGCTGAACTCGCCTTGTACACGAAGAGACTTTACTTCTCTTTGTGTACCTACTGTACAAATTGTATCATGGGGAGTGTTCGGAGGAGCTGTTCAACTTAATACCAGCTGCTGAGTTCCACTATCGTACCGCTCGCCACAAACTTAAATTTCACCCTCACCATCTTGATGAGAGGTAATTCACTACAGCAAGCTTTTTGAGGCATTTTCTACCACGTACGTGAAATTGTGGACTAAATTACCCTCAGTGGTGTTCCCGAACAAATACGATATGGGTGCTTTATTGTGAGTGGGTGAGAAAGGATTTATATTTCCCTAAAAAGCTGGTAACGGATCAGTGCCCCTTTGGTGTTGCTGATGTCTATGGACGGTGGTGACCACTTACGATCAGGTGACACACATGCTCGTTTGCCCCCTCTAATATAAAAAAAAACACCAAAGGCGTCACTCGTACGTTATTGACTCTGTAAAATCCTTTTACATGAGGATCTTCGAAAGAAATATCTCTTTCGAAAAGCCTTCCTGCGAGTGAGTGAGGTTACCAGTAAACTGCGAAGAAGTTGTTGTGTTACCAACAGAAACGGCATCGCGAGAGCGATACTTAATGTGTTCCAAGTGTTTAAACACCACGGTAACCACTGTACATCAGGTGGCCTGTATACTTGTATGTCTTCAGACGTAGTATAAAGAAATAGTCTCTGCTTAAACTTAAGGGTTCATATCGTGTTAAGCTTAAAATCGTGGACGATTCCCAAAGCTGATTTCAGAACAGAATATCAAGAACCTACCTGGTGACCTGGTGCTTCTACAATATTGAAAAAACATACGACTACTTCAGTTAACAATATTTTAATCATGAAAATAATTTATTATATACACTTAAAATATGCCTATTTTGCAATGTTTACGCAACAATAATATCCTACATGACATTAACGTTCTACTACTATCTTAATTTTTTATCATTCACCCTTCATAGAACTTTCTGTGTCATTGTACGCTGGGTTATCAACTCCGGAGTCACTACCGCCATCTATGCTATCCGTAACAGATTTCGCCTGCTGCTGAGAGTCTAAAGACTTAAGTTTCTCAACCGTAGTGCTTACTTTGTTCGTGTCAGCTTTAGCGACATCTAGCGTCGCAGTCGCCTTATCGGTCTCTTTATCTGTCTCGCGGCATTCCACATCTACGTCAACTGGCTTCTTCTTACATGTGTCGCTATCGTCGATAATGGACCTCTTAACGAGATAAAACTTATTAAACAAAAAGTAGATGCATCCAGTTATGAACGTAGCAGTAGCGAAAATTTGATATGTAGGTCTCGTTCCGAAGAACTTCATCAGATATCCTCCAATGAGGCTGCCGGATCCTTTCCCTGCAATTAATTTTATGTTATAGTAGATATAGTTAATAGTACGTCAAGATACATCTTATTTGTTAGAACGTTACGTTAGATATCTTTACGTTTAAGTTTACGGGCTGTATATACATAGCGATTATTCAGCAATCCCTAGGTGTTTAGTCAGTAAGAGTCTGACATAACTGGACGGCTGTCCGTAAGAACGGTCCCGGAGGGTGCCCTCCTCAGAAGAATGACTAATGCACGATTTCAGTGGATTAGCCTTCTCTTGTGGGTCGTCGTTTACGTCGGGCGTAAAAACAAAAATAAAACTAGACATTGATCAAATCAATGGGAAATTTGCTTTGACAGAGCTTACAGCAATATAGTTGATTTAATAATTATATACAACTCATATTGCATGTGCCACTAAAACTTTACAAAATTGTATAAAGTATACCGTTTTTGCATAAGCCGTGAAAGAACTCAGACAGCAAAAGATATTGGTCCTCAACGACCCATTTCGACTTCAGCGAAACGTTTTCATATCAACACGGAGCGTCTTAGTTTATTTTCTCTGGTCAAAACAATTCACGTATCCACTACGGCTGCAACTCTAATATAGTACTACTCTACTTTCTTTTACGTTCCTTTTTCTATTATTTTTTGTAATAATCTTACATTGTACCTAATACAAGTTACTACCGGACTGTCACTGTTAAGCTTAATGTACTTTATATGTTAGTATATGCATCGCAAAAGTCGATAACGTAAACTTTTCCATGTATAACTAGTCCGGCCATAAGTTCTGTTACAAATGGATATGCATTTAATTTTTAAGAAGTATTGTAATCTTAATAAAACTTATATGTACATATTTATGGAAGTCTCAGCAAAAAATAAAAGAAAATGATTCTATTCGAAATTGCCACCTTTGGCTTTAATACAGGTCTTTAATCTGTCTGGCCACGAATTTATGGATTTACGCATTGTTTCGTTACGCACCAGTGTAAGTACAATTAATCTACTTACAAGTAATTGAATCATATAAAACAACCAGTATTATTTAATAGTTGGTTTGGTCAAGCCAACTTACTAGTATTTTTTTATTGGAAAACGATGCCTGCCTAGATAGATAATTGAAATTCTCACAAAGCTGAACCAACCAACCATTAGTACTAGAGAGTTTTAGAGATTAAGGTCATTATTTTTTTTTCTTCTTCATTCATGTCCTACACAGACTAGATTAGTAATCTTCTTTCTTATATATAAAAATGGTGTGTATGTTCCGTATGGACTCGAAAATGGCTGGACATATTTCGATAAAATTCTCAGGCAATCTTCAGATTAGCCTAGCGGGTAATCCTATGAAATACGATGACATGATAACAATACGATGACTCGTGCGACGCGATGGATGTTATGTATAGACAGACATGTGTATGTATGTATGTTCCGTAAGGACTTAAAATTCGATCCAGCTGTACCGAATTTGATGTAAATTTCTGGCAATTCAAGGGAGGCCCTGTTATATTTGGTAGACCGTGCTAACCGTGGTCAACAGTGCGAGATCATCCATACGAAGCTGGTCGGGTCGCTAGTTCCTATATAAAACAACTATAAGTTCTTACCAACTCCATAATAGAGTCCCCCCAGTAAACCCTGTACTGAGGTATCCGTGGTGGTGGATGAGAGACGTGCAGCGTACGTGACAGCCGCGGTGAAGGAGAGTGATGACGTGACAGACTCCAGCGCCTCGAAGATCAAACACAGCCACGGGTTGTAGATCAGGGAGTAACCTACGTGCACATAAAAAGTAATTGATGAACATTTCCATATGACTTCATCGATACATATTCGTCATGCTGTATAGGAATTCCTTTTAATCGTATGACCTGATAGGGTACTACGCTGCTATACAGCTAAAAAGAAAGAAAGAAAGCCGAAAATATTCTAATAAAAGTCTAATAAAAGCTGGCTTAATAAGAATAGGAAGAATAAGAGCATAACGAAATGCATACCTTAAAATGTATCTCATGCTTGTTTGTTTTTAGGGTTCCGTAGTAAAGGAGGAACCCTTATAGTTTTACCATGTCCGTCCGTCCGTCCGTCCGTCTGTCCGCGGCCTAGCTCAGAGACGCTTAGTAGAAAGTTGTAGTTTGGTAGTACCTCCCCTACACGTAAAGTGGTGATGAATTTTTTTTTGCGCCCACAACATGGTTCGACTTGTCGTTAGATAGGTTTTTTAAAAACATTTAGGGTGTGGGAAGATCACTTTTTTTGATATACCTAGTGATCCGATAGCGATATATTTGTATAAAAAGTGTATTTTTTTGTTAGACTCAAGTGTCATGCCAGCGAAACTGTTGTATTTGTAAATGTAAAAAAATTATGGTAGTGGTCCATATAGGGAATTTAAAAGGAAAACTATCACGACGAACTTATAAAATGTATTTTCTTTTATGAAAAGGTACAAATGTCATAGAACATTGACATTGCACCTATCTGCACTATGGCCTACGCGTTTAATGCGTTCTGGATTTGAATTGTCGTAGATTTTATTCCCCTTTGTATATACCTTTGGATATTTAGTTACATTATTTAAATAAGTATGGTTATAAGT
This sequence comes from Pyralis farinalis, assembly GCA_947507595.1. NCBI lineage: Eukaryota > Metazoa > Arthropoda > Insecta > Lepidoptera > Pyralidae > Pyralis > Pyralis farinalis. The sequence continues at coordinate 27,046,128 of OX382259.1, forward strand.
AGTAAAGTTAGGTTTTTAATATTAAAAAAAACCAATAGGCTCGATTTCCATTATTTTGGGCAACTATCAAATTTTTTCTCAAGGAAGTAAAGCGTAACAAATACGGAACCCTACACAGTCGCGTGGCCCGACATGCACTTGGCCGGATTTTAGTTTATGTATTTAATGTAAGTATGTCTATATTTTTGTTTCTTTTTCATTTTTATGTATTGCTTTGTTTATTTTATTAGTCAATTCGTTATACGTATTAGATGACTTTGATGTACGTTACTTTTAAGAAATTTATAATATTGGTGTAGTGAATTGGCGTACGTGTGTTCTTTCGCCCATGTAAATTGTTCTATCAAAGACTCTAGGTTGGCTGGAGGACATATTATTTTGGGATAAGTCCACCTTTGTAACACTAGCTTTATTTTTATTGTGATTTATTTTGTTACCGTAAAATAAATATATTACAATAACAACAACAACAATATAAACCTATCGAACGGCGGCTTTAATTCGTTCATATGATGAAGATCAACATTACTTGAATTGCCTGTTCTAAGTGACTCGGCCAAAGATACCATAGAACTTCTATTTAAACATTCCAAAAAGAAGTAGTATTTTTGTATACAACGTCGGGAAGCAAGCATACGGCCCACCTGATATAAATTGAGGTGAAAGTAGTTCCCCATTCCGGCTACTTTAATACGTCTCTCGAAACCAGACCAGCACAAACAGACATATTCATGTACACAAATGTTTGTACTGTGTAGGATTCGAATCCACAGAGATGGTGTTAAAATAGAATTTTGACTACTTCACTACCGATTTCGTCAAATGTATCATCAACATTTGTTACCCTGTTTAGAGCAGTCCACTTGGAAAGATTGATATCCATCTCACAGACTACTGCAGGCAAATATTGATCACCTGGTGTTTTACTGCTTTGTTATCAAAAGCAAATTTATAGAAACTTGGGCTCTATTTGTTGTAAGCATCTAAAGGCTTCTGAACCTCTGACCAGAGGACATGGAAGATTTTTCTTTTACAACGTCGGGAAACATACTACCATATACGGCCTAACTAACGTAAAGCGGTTACCGTAATCTATGAAGGCTTGCAATACATTAAATATCACTCGCACAATGCCACCTCTGCTGCAAACACAGTAACTCCTTAGGAGCTTACTGGTGACCTCACTCACATGCAGGAACACAACAACCCTCTAGGGAGTTGTTTTTCCCTAGACGGACTGCTTTAATACGGCCTACCCCTTATAAAACAGCCAGACCAAGATAAACAGACATCTTCATGCACACAAATATTTGTCCTGTGTGGGAATTGAACCTACTAGCGTTGGTGTCAAAACGACGTAAAAGCATGTTTCACCACTGCGCCACCATTTATGTGTACTGTGTGGTCGAAGGTGACGTGACGCCATCGCATTGGGCGTCACCAATTGCGAATATGAAGGTGATCATAATCGACTTTTTTCTGTCAAAATGTATACAGATTTCATACAATTTGACAAATTACTTTTCGAATCTGTTTCAAACATGACTTTCCGAGGCAATGTACCCCCACTGGTTTGATATCCATTCCACTGGGAACTTCCCTAAGAATCATATAGCTGTTCGTTTTTGTGTAAATGCAACGATTTTCGTTTTCCTACTGTATACAGTGTAAAGACTGTGACTGTATGCCGCTTTCTATCAGGCAGCTCGTTGATGCACCTGATTGACACCTGAGTGGTATAGAATGATTTAAAAGAAATTGTTCTAGTTAATGCAACGAGCGGAGCTAACTTGAAATCGGTTATACTAAGTGGATCTTTTGCAACTTATGGGTAGCATACGTTGGGGTGTAAGTGACTAAATACCATCTTTAAAGTTAAAGTCTCATGCACGAAGTGCACCCTCTTAATGTCGCATCAAAGAATTCCGAACAGGAAAATACCACCTGAGTCACAGAAGCCGCAACTAAATTACAACTACCTTTAGGGTTGTTTTGTTCCTGCGTGACTGAGACCAGTAAGCTCATACGGATTTGCTATAGGTACTCTATATATCTCCATAGCTTAGCAGCAAGCGGGGTGACAATAACTCCTTGTATTGCCAGCTTTCACAGTTAGGGTAGCCACTTTATCATATGCTCATTTGCCTCTTAAAGTTATCAAAATGCGCTTAAAAAGTCTGATTATCCAATGAGTAACCTGAAAGGACTATAAATTTAATCATGAAAACCCCCAGTCTGATGAGCAATACCGCGAAACATTATTTTACACGCCGAATCGTACTCTGCTCTCCGTCTGATAGACACATTGAAATACTGTTCCTCCTATGGTTGTTTCACGACAATTATATAATGTGTTTGACTCAGACACTCAACAGAGTGGCTTCTTCTTAAAAAAAAAGTAGCGCAGTACCATGAAAACAGTCAGACGTGCAAATCGGCCTACCAGGCAGGCAGGGTTTTAAATGCCCATTTCAGAAGAGGTTATTGTACTCGTAATAGCGCCCGAACTCTAAATTCAAATTTTGTTGATGTCTTCAACACGTTTAGTTTACTCTCAATTTTTTCCCGAAGCACCGAAGCAATTAAGTTGATTTTTTATAGTGGGTCAACCTTATCTTAACTTAACCTTGATTTTCAGCTTAACTGATTCAGCAGTTCAGTAGGTTTTTTTTATATACATAATTTTTCATGGGAATTCTTAGTAAATTGTCAAAATGCCACCTCGTCATGTTTTAGCCAATATTCATAAATGTCTTTTGTATTTCATCTTCCGGATTGCACAGTGACAGATGACGTGTTTTATACCACTAAGGTATAAATCAAACATATATAAGCCCGCCTGATGGTAAACAGTTACCGTAGCATAGGATGTATGAAAAACCAGAGGCATCACTCGCGTGATCAGTAAAAATCCTTTATCTAGCCTATTTGAAAAACCCCGTACAGTTTTGAGGAGCTCATGCTGTAGTTTCCAGGGAAATGTATTCAGAGAGTTTAACTTGTAGGATAACGGTTCGCTTCAAACCTTCTTAGAATTGCACCGTTAGCGACTTTTTTAGTTCCAATGTGTGATTTCGTGTCTACATCAAGCGGCGCGACTATAGGATGACGATGTAAGCATCATATCTGAAAGACTATCACGTACCTAACAATCTAATAGCGTAGAAAATAAATCCGATGAACAAGACATTGGCGTGTCCGAGCCTCCTGATGATGGGTCCAGAGAGCACCAGCAAGGGCAGGCCAGCGATGCCTCCCACGGTGATCGTGATACCCATCAACGATCTAGACGCACCCATGTCCTGCAGCAGCCAGAACAGGAAACTCTCAATGTAACCCCATGCTGTACCTGTAATTGTTAATAATTGATGGATTACATTTTTTTTTATTACATACAGTTCACCGATGCTTTGCGAGAGATTTAACCGATTTGGATAGTTTAAAGCGTAGACCGATACAAACGCAAATTGGATAATTATTTTATAGGTTAGATCAATAAAGTTTTATTAACTGCTAATTAAACCTGCAAGGTGTCGTACGCAAACATTACTAATATACTGTGAGAAGCGTTAATTGAAATTCAATTGAACAGGTGACTCCATCTATGGGTTTATGTCTAATTTTTGTTAATTTTTACCTTTTTTAGAACGATATAAAAACAATAAATAATTTAGGTTGAAATAATAATTACAGATGTCAACTGTATGATTTCTTCATTTATGGATACTAATTTTATGTCGTAAATATTAGTCTGGATAATATTTATACAATCAATGTCATCATACAATCAATAACAATCAATGTATTATACTAATAAACGACTATTCCATTGAATAGTTACGCATAAAAACTAACTATGCGTAAAACACTCTAGGTCTTTCAATGACAGTACAATAGATATTGTGCGAGACTGTCGATGGCCGATAAAAATATTTAGTTAGTTCTAATCATTCATTCCTGTTAAAACTTTTCCGTGGCTTTGATTGAATACGGCCAAGTTTTTAAATTATGATTTAACACCTTTGTTAAATCATAATTTAAAAACTTGACCGTATTCAATTTCAATTCCCTTGAACATTTTGATATTTACCATATGTGTCTATGTTAAACAATATAATTAAAATGTTTCGGTTAACAACTATTTTCTAATACATTTATTCAACATAGAATCTTTACTTAAACAATTATGTATAAATTTCCACGTCAAGCCCTCTGCGGGATAGCCAAAAGAAACCAAACGCCGTATGAGTCGTTTGTCGCTTTCGGCAGTCGCTGCTTCTTAATCCTAACACACTCGCTCTTGCTTATTTAATATTCAGACCTCTTTTTATGCACTCTTGGCAGTTTTCAGGATTCCTAGCATCACTTTTGATAAAATAATAATGCACTAAATAATAATGTGCTTCATTATTATTTCATCCCGCATGACCAAACCAACAGAGTATGCTTATTCGTACGTCTCTCCCGTCTCTTACATCATTATTACGAATGCAGTCTACAAGCGCTATACCACAGATTTTCCGAAGCGCTTGTATTTTAAATATGTTTTCTGTAAAATCCGTTCCCTTCTACAGATTAACACTGGGATCAGCACCGCGTTATATACAAAGAACTGTGTCTTCTAAATTACACTTTTGCTGCTTATTTGTTATACCATCGTTCCATTCATACTATTCCTTGCACTCAATCGGTTCTCAAATTAGCAATGCAAGGTGCATACATACATACATACTAGTATAAAGCACTCAAGATATATAACGTCGTTCACTTGTTCCAGCACTAAACTACCGACCTCAGTATTTACGTTTATTGATTACTTATAAGTACTTATACGTCAGATGACCTGACAGCATGCCACTCTGCTTAACGTCAATATTGAAATCAGACTAGGCAACAGGCTGCCGTCTAAACATACATTTAGTAGTACACTCATTGTGATTACTATTCTCCAGTCCGATTTTTCGATCGATATTTTATCGAGTTAACACTGAACCATGCTAAGAAATGACAGCGCCGGAGTTATATGCAAATGGCAATTATCGTATGGCATAGAATTGTTCAATATTCAGGTAAAATAATATAAAATAACCTAAAACAAGCCTGTTCTTGAAAATAGTTTCAAGATGCGAAATCTAATGTACCTTGTACAATGTCTTATCATGGAATATGTGTAGGTATATCTGAACCATAAAGATATCTGGAAATGATACAGTACAGACACCCACCAATCCAAATCTTACTACTTGACATCATTACTATTTTATTGATATGCTGACAGTATATTTATCGTAATATCTAATTGACGATCTGATAAAAGATCTAAGTATATTATCAAGTTTATTTCATAATTACTACTTCGCCAATGGTTACTTCACTTCAGAAACACTGGTAGATAAAAACCAAAAGTCAATGAAGCTATGAAAAATAAATTGCAATATGATTTTATTTAAAAAAATAACACTGTCTCTAATTGTCTTCGAGAGCCCATGAACATACTTAAATATTTTTTTAATAATTTAATAGCTTTTCCCAAATTCGAGTGTCCGTCAATAGCAACTTATATTTTAATGTAATGAAACTAAACGACTTCGATATGGTTATAGTACATATATACTCTGTATACCATTAGTTAAGAATAAAGTTGTAACAATTATATTCACCCATAATGAAGCAAGCGATGAACAATGCCACTATTTCAATGTTTCTAAATACGGAAATGACATCTTCTAGAAGGTTCTGAGCGGGCTGCTTAAACTGCAGGTCAATGCTCAACATCAATAAGCCAGATGCCACTTTCAATACCGCATACAAGTAAAACGCTGGCCTGAAAAATAATAAGAATAATACATATAGTATTGTATTTATATTATTACGTACTCCTACATACACAACGTAACTTCATTCAAGCACATTGAAATAAACTGTCTTCTCTATAATGCTGCCTAAAATAGGTAAACATATTGTGTATCGATTTGCAATGGGCTTGAGGTCAAACTCTTTGCACGCTGCATGTAAATTACTCCATGTAACAGTTACGAGTAATTTGGTGGCTTGGCAAAGAGACTAGTTAAAAAGTTTTTTGATTAGTAAAGTAATTACACCATGACTTAGGCTGGCATTTGCATGAAATCTACGCTTAACCTGTCTATAGTTCCACGTCGTATCGACACTTTCTATTTCTAATACCATCGAAACGAATATGCTAAGAGTTACATACAGACTCGTAATATCGAAAATCTTTCCGTGCCTAGCAATAAACTCAAGTACATTTTGTCAAGTCAGTTCATGTTAAATTGATGACAAGCTCGGTGGCTCAGTGGTGAATGACACGACTTTGACACGAACGCTCGTGGGTTTGATTCCCACACAAGACAAACATTTCTGTGCATGAACATGTCTTTTTGTCTTGGTCTGGATGATTTAAGAGGTAGGGCGCATCAAAGCAGCCCGTGGTAAAGTCCCTCCACCTCACAGAAAACCGCAGCCAAATAACAACTCTCTAGTGGGTTGTTGTGTTCCTGTGTGTAAGTCAAATCACCTGTAAGCTTCTAAGGTGTTGCCGTGTTAGCACCAGAGGAGGCATCGTGCGAGTAATAATTTAATGTATTACAAGCGTTTATAGGCGGTAACCGCTTTTCATCAGGTGGGCCGTATGCTTGTATGCCTTCCAACGTTATAAAAAAAATATTATTACCACCTGGATAAAATTTTGAAATAAATTTAAAATGTTTCTGTTACCTAGAGTTATAAAATTGTCGGATATGTTTTACAAACACGCCGATACCGATTTTTCTATGCATGTTAATAGCTTTTATTAGACATTCCACATATTCAATACACAGTAACTGGTTCAAAATTACAATGTTCTGTGGTTAAAATATTTACTTGAATATAAGTATAGCCATAACCTTAACTAACGAGCGATAGATAATGCTTAGGTATACCTTTATTCATGTCTATAGCATGTACCATTTGGCTCTGAGAGCTTGTGACGGTTGATCAGGTGGGTGGACGTACCATACGGAGTATAAGGACGGAACTCATAAGTATACCGTTTATCCAATTTTAGGCCGGAAGACTAAAAAAAATTTAATCAACGTAGATTGGTATTTTCTAATAACAATGGGCAAACGGGCAACCGGAAATGGCCACATGCGGATAGCGGAAGATCACATTTGGTTGAAAGTACCAGCAATTGGTATATATAGACTGAAGATTAATATTAATACTTCTATGCAAGATATCGGTGTTATTGGAAAACGGTAAAATTATAATATTTGTAAATGTCGTAAATGCAATAATAGAACGTAACTCGCACCAAAAAACAGAAAAAAAGCGGTGAAAGAAGAAAGATTCACCAATGGTGTAAAGATTCACTAATAAATAGTTTTTAATAAAGATGTTTATAGATACGGCAAGTACACACTGACAATCATCTCGGCTCAAGGCAAGCCAAACAACGAGAGGCCCTCACCTCGCCTTATTCACCTTCAATACAATACATCGGATGTATCCACGCATCATTTAATTATTTCCCATCCCACTCAGATTTGGTTTAAACCAGCTGATACCCGCGACTTTATCCGCGTTTTTTTTTACTTTCTAAACCTTACCAGTAATGGAGGTCATGAAGTAACGATTGGAAACTTTATTTTTCCCAATCAGCATAGACATTTTTAAGTTTTTTGATAACGCACGTAACTAATATAATAATAATAAAAATAATTATATGATTTATATATTTATATATATCGCTATATTTTATACATTTTTTTATACTATGACGGATAGCAAACAGCCATACTGTCCGCCTGATGTAAAGCAATTGTTTTACGGTAACTATCGTAGCCTACGAACGCAAGCAACAAAAAGAATGTCGCTAGCCGTATCATGTAATGCAGTATCAATCAAGAATAATAAAAAAAGTACGAGTATACATAACCAATAAAAAAAAATAAACACGATCTTACATAAAATGCAGTTACATTCAAAAACATGAAAGTTACCATCTTTAACAAAGTATACTCGACTTATAACAACGATCACAGCTTCATACGACAACAAATAAATATTCTTATTTGTGTCAAATGTGATTTTTTTTATGGAACGTCGGGAGGCATATAAGCATGCAGCCCACCCGATGAAGCGGTTACCGTGTCGAAAAACGATTGCAATACATAATACATCACTCGCGCATTGCCACCTCTGCTGATATATATAACACAGCAAATCCTCAGGAGCATACTGGTATCTACGAAGGAACGATTCACTCGTAAACCCTACAAGGAGTTGTTATTTCGATGCAGTTTTCTTTGATGTGGAGGTACTTCTCCAGCCGAACTGCTTTTATGTGCCCTACCTCTCTTAAAACATCCAGACCAAGAGAACCATACTCGTTCATGCACACAAATATTTGTCCTGTGTGGGATCGATCATGTCAAAGTAGCATAGCTAATAACTCCGCAACGAGTTCATCATACCGCCACTTATGCTCGTAAACACTCCGAGAACTTTTCGATACTTAAAGCACATGGCTTCAAATAATGAAGTATCTTCAGACAATATCGCATGCCTATTAAAAAGTAAAATAATATGCATATTAGAACTGGTGAAAGCACGTCGCAATAGGATGAATAGAATACATAATGCCGAAACAAAAGATCAGTTACACTCAACTTTTCAACAATTTTTTTCACTTTTTTTAATGACAGACACGAAATAATTAAACCGCAAAAGGTGATGAATTATAAGATTGCAAATCATCACAATAAAAAAGGTCGAAATCTGCCGTAGTAACAGCATCGGCGAGGTAGAGCGAAACAAGAACTGTTAATTTTTATTGGTAATGTTGCAACGTATGTCATCAGAGACTTTCACAAGTTTAGATAATATACCGAAATCCGTCCAAACGTTGGCACCCAAATTATTGACATCCTTATAGACAAATAATAAATAAAACCCTTTTAGCATGTGTATACCATAAACCTTTTCTTCTTATAATCAAGTATTACTCGTAACACTGAAAGTGCCAAGTGAAAGTTGGATAGGATTAATCTACTTGTATGTAGAACCAGAATTAAACTCTATTTATTATTTAGAATTAAAACCAATCTATTACCCTTTTTCTTCTCTTCATTTTACTATTTCTCATCTAAACGACGAGGCCTGTGCTCGAGTGGTTAGCAAATGGCTAGTGAGCGAGGGTCGTGATATTAATTCCCTGGACAAACATTTGTGTGCATAAACATGTCCGTTTGTTTTGATCTGGGTATTTTTATGATAGGTAAGGCAAAACGTAAGTAAGTAGCAAGTAAGGCAAGTAGGTCGGGCGCAGCAAAGCAGCCCGACTGGAGAAGTACCTCCACCTTACAGAAAATCACATGCAATTTACAACTCCCTCCAGAATTGTTCTATTCCTGAGATTAAATGACGTTACCAGGAAATTCCTAAAGAATTGCTGTTTACAGCAGCGATGATGAATCCAAAAGATCCCAGCTATATAAAGGAAAACAGTTCATTCGTTCATTTTTTTATAGTTAGATAGATATTGCTCTACGCTTTCATTGACATTTTGTCGTTGGAGCATAATAATAATGTGTTGAGTACCTGAAATCCGTGTATCCTTTCCCTCGGCTGGCGTAATCGATGAGCATTCCAGAAAGAGGTGAGGAGATCATACCACCTATACTCCCATACACCCTCTGGAGGCCATAGTCTGCCCTTTGCTCCCGCACGATGGCGATGACAGCGCCTTCGAACATCGCGAAAGCGGTACCGCCGATAATGCCGATAAATACACGCACCTGCAATATTTAATGTACGTAATAGAAAAGTAGTCACCAAAGATTAGTACTAAATTATACAATATTAACAATCTATATCATTTGATATGTGGTCACAATGATAAATTTATATTTCTTGACTTTAAATTGTGTTAGTGATTTTTATATGAAAAAAGATATCTTTTCTTTATCATATCTTTCAAAGAAATGTAGGAATAAGATTAAGGCCAATTTAGTGGCCAATAATATTCATAGCATAAACAGTAAACTACAAAGTACTCGTAATTGTATAGATTTGACTACAGATTTAAACTGTACAGAAAGACAAAAGGAAAGCTATACCTAAATTTTGCTCACAAAAATATTCAAGGCTGTGAACAAATAGTACAATTGTTTTAAAAAAATATAATAATGATATTCTATTTTAACTAAACATTGGTACAAAAGTGAAATGTTATTTGGAATTAATAATTATAAAATAGTTAGTGCTTTAATAGAGAGTCTTCGATTAGAGGCGGTCCAACGATTATTACAAAAAAATTGTCATAAAGCTAAAGAACGTAAAGCTCTCCTCTATTGAATGCACTATTGAGATGTCATGTGCTGAAGTAGATAATTATTTGTATATACTGTCCTCCTAGCGGCGATTTTACACAATTTGGTAATGAACTTTAAGAAAAGTTTTTATAGGTAAAAAAGACATTATAGTCTGAGGATATTTTTAAGTAGACATTCTAGTAAACACACAGAATAACCTTTAAATTTTTTAATTTATCTAAATCATTTAATTTACAAAATGTCTTCCTGGAGCCAACACGTATAACAACCACATCTGCAACTTGTCTAGATAATATCTTTTGTAATTGTGAGCATATCAATAAATCAATAATTGGAAAGAGAGGCGTGAAAGACTACTTATGAATGAGGAAGAGAGGCTGACGAAGAACTTCGAGGCTAATACCAAACTGTTCTCGACAGAGGTAAAGAAGTCTCGGAGTGGTTCGTCGGCATCCGGAATGGACAAGATAAAAGGTAAAGCTGGTGGCATTCTTGCTAACACTCAGGAAGTGTTTTTTTTTTTTTATATTATTTATTCAAAACAAAAATACATAATCTTGGACATACATGCATAGCCATTAGTTGAAGCCATCGCAGTGGCTTATTTACCAAGTGGCGAGTTCTCTATATAACTTTAACATAGATATTATACAACTTTAACATAGATATTAGTTAATTAAATATCAATTTCTTGATATTTAGAAGGTGGTTAGAACGGTGGAGCGAATATTTTAGAGAAATATATGATTATGTCCAGGGCGCTGGCACTGTGAATGAGTCTGTGACTGATTCGGCAGTGCCAGCGTACCATGAAGACATTAGCATGCATGAGATTGAATGGTCGATACGAAGTTTGAAAAATGGAAAGTCAGCGGGAATCGATATGGTAACAGCGGAGATGATCAAACTGGGTGGCACCTACGTTAGGGACGCCTTCTGGTTTTTGAGCAAATTATGCTGGAGAACCGGAAGAGTCCCGAGCGATTGGAGACGCGCAGTCATCGTGCCCTTGTATAAAAGCAAGGGCTCGCGTATGGACTGCGCCAACTATAGGGCCATCAGTTTGATCAGCCTAGCAGCTAAAGTGTATGGAAAAATCATTGAAAGGAGAATGATTCTCCTTTCAATGATTTTTCCATACACTGTGCTGTGCTTCCCAAAGCATACCATCGGATTTCACCCTCATGGTGAAATCCGATGGAATGCTTTGGGAAGCACACAGCTTTGATATGGTTGTGCGAAAGAATCTCTGGAACATCTTACCCAGATATGGGATTGACGGTGACCTTCTACGTGCTATGCAATCCACCTATGAGGATTGCACAGCATGTGTAAGAGTGGACGGCAGCTTATCACCCTGGTTTGATACCAATATTGGTGTCAGACAGGGATGCATGCAGTCGGCTCGGCTATTCATCCTGTATCTGGACAGTTGTCTTCAGAGAATGAGAAATATGAATGTGGGAATGCGAATGGGTGGCTCAGTGGTTAACTGCCTGTTTTATGTCATCATCCGAACTGCAAACACTAGTCACAACAATGAAAGACGATTGTATGAAGAAAGGCTTACAATTAAATGCGAAGAAAACCAAAATAATGGTATTTGAAAGAGAGACAACCAGAACGAACACTAGCATTACGGTTGATGATGTAGTGTTGGAGCAAGTGGATGAGTTTGTATATCTTGAAAGCGCTTTTAGAAGCGATGGAAGGTACACCGCTGATGTGGAGAGACGAGTGAGCCGAATAGCGTGAATGGAGCGTTGGGTAAACTGTTTGGCAGCCGAAATTTAAGCCAGAAGGCACAGCTCGCTGTACACAACGCGGTGTTAATCCCAACGCTAACTTATGGAAGTGAGAGCTGGGTATGGCAGAGAGAGCATGAAAGTAGAATAAATGCGGTCGAGATGCGAGCACTGCGAAAAATTTGTGGCATAACGCTTGCTGACCGCGTTCGAAATGATGACGTACGAAAGAGAGTTGGACTGAAAGAGAGTGTCGGTGTTAAGATAAGAAAGGGCATGCTCCGTTGGTTCGGACATGTAGAAAGAATGCAAGATGAAAGAATGACGAAACACATATACAATGCGAAAGTGGAAGGATGTAGGAGCCGAGGAAGATGAAGACTAACCTACCACGACCAAATTGGTCGTGTTTTATCAGAAGGTGATGTCAGGCGCCTTAGGAACCGGCGAGCGTGCATGAAAAGGGCTATGAATGTGAAAGAAGCGAGTGAAGTGTGTAAGGACCGCGTCTTATGGCGCTCGGTTCTCTCTGCCTACCCCGCAAGGGACCTGGCGTGAAGATATACATACATATACTATTGTGGCGAGCGGCTGATATTGAAACTATTTTTATATTGCAAAAGAGAGCTATCGTCTCTATTTATGATATAGGCTCCAGGGAATCACTTCGAGAACTATTCAAAGAAATAAATATCCTCACGGTTACCTTTCAGTATATTTATGAGAACATAATGTATGCTCGTAAAAATATAGTCATTTTCAAAATTCAGGGAAATCTTATATACAGGAATAGGTTGAGTATGGGTACATCGGCTTTCTAAAATTAGTAGATCTTTTATTGTAAATTGTATTCGATTCTATAATAAATTACCTGAAACAGTTCTCTCCTTGCCTAACAATATTTTCAAAAGATACATCAAAAATACTCTGTGTAAGAAGGATTATTACATTATCGAAGAATATCTAACTGACAGAGATGTTTGGAAATGATTCAGCATATGTATTAATATATCTTTAATTGTACCACTTGATATCACTGTACCTATCCTAATATATATTGGTGATTTTTTTTTTTATTTATATTTAAGGAGAACCAACAGCTTACAAAAAATAAAGTACAAGAAACAATAGACAATAGAAAGCCAACAAAAGGTTCCCACAGATAGATAATGACATAAAAAATATGATAAAAAAAAGACCCATATTGGCAAGTTTGTTTTGGCATTTCTTCTTTGCCAATGGTAATTTTCGAAATACTGGTAGATTAAAAAAGAGAGATTAAAACTATGAAAAATTAATAAAATACAATATAATCTAATTTAAAGAATGTAACACGTGTCTAAGTATCCGTAAGGACCTAATGGCATATAAATGATTTTTTATTTGTATCTTTAATTTTAAAACATTTTTTAAATAGTCAGTTTCGTTACTTATTTAACATATTCTCTATCATAACATTTACCGATTATGTTAACACTTTTACAAATATATTATACTCGTAAGTAAGTACTTTGCATATATTATAAAGTCTTTTTCGTAAAAAAATAATTTCGAGTATTTTACTGTTCTAATTTCGCAAGCGGTTTAAAGCGTTTCGCAACTGCGCTAACTGCTTATATCAATTATTGACAGGTCGAATGATTTTTTCCACCCAATGTAATATAAAAAATGTAAACTTCGAGATATCAAGTACCCCACATATTTTATTTCAGTATAGAAACATTATTTCGTCAAGACCGGTGGACGAATGACCAACAAAAGTCCACTTTGCACACAGGGTTGTAGACTCCATTCCTGCCCAAAACAAATATGTGTATGTCTATTTAACTTGATCTATGTGTTTTTTTATGTACTATAAGCATAAATTTAAATGTGTAGTTGCACAAACTTCACCACATTTGTGATTAGATGGTCTATAAACAATTATTTAATTATTGGCGTCAAGTGCATGAATTTTGTTTATTACTTACTCGCTCCATCTGATTTATTCTGATCCTACTAGCTACACTACGGTATTTTACATTCATGCCTTTACATTGGCTTGATTATAATCTATTGTTTTCTTTGAATATTTTACGCTTTGCTATCGCACGGGCACGTGCTGTTCAGTACATACTTACCGTAAACATTGATAATGCAATCAACCGTAGTTTAACTGACTAACGATAATTTCCAAAACCTGCCTCTATATACGGGTAAATCTCAGAAGCTTGGCTAAATGTTAAAATTTCTTGAGAATAATAAATATAATTTAGAGTTCTAAAAAGCGGTTAATTGAATGATTTGAAAGGTCAAAAATAAAACCCTTGTAAATTCACTTGTGTCCCGTGTTCATCTATCACAGAGAATTTCTCCAAATTAAGCTTTTCTTGCGAGGTCATATATCTAGTTAATAATTAGATGAAAATAATTTAGTTTAATAGGGAATCAGTTTAGTAGAATAAAATAGTTGATATTATGTATCGTGTATAAACACTTGAAATAAAATGTCTTTAGAGTTGCATGTATAATTCTATAGATTTATTTTAAAAGATCCAGTAAACTTGTATAAATCTCTCCCTACCTGCTCTCCTAGGTACAAAACTACTACTATGTACAACTTAAGTTTTGATTTTAATAAGGTTTATATGTAGAATTTATGCCATATATTACAGGACACTACTATACAAATTTGTCGATGGGGTATATTTTTTATATAAAACCTTGCGACGTCGTTTTAACCTATACATAATTTAGAGATCATCAAAAATTCATCACGCACTAACTTTTTTATGTAGACCAAGGAACGTAGCGAATTTTCGAATATGTGCGAGTGCGACACGCAGTTGTCTATATTTTTTTAACATACATTATTACGATTTAAGTAAAGAGAGAGGTAGGGTGCATCAAAGCAGCCTGTCAAATAACAACTCCCTGGAGGGTTCTTGTGAGCTAATAGGTGCCCTCACTCACTCGCAGGAAGAGTAAGTGAGGTCACGTGTAAGCTCCTAAGGAGTTGTTGTGATAGCAGCAGAGGTGGTATCGTATCGTATCGTAGTGATACTCAATATATTGCAAGCGATCATAGGCTGGGTAGCCGCATTATATCAGGTGGTCCGTATGCTTGTATGCTTTCCGACATTGTATAAAGAAAATACCAAGAAATGTAACGAAATCTCAAATATGTGTGAGTCCGAGAAACACTTGTCTATTTTTACATAAATTAATTCGATTTAGTAGATGATTGCTGCAAGAATATTGTACAGTTATGATATGACGTACTCGAAATTGAACTGATTTCAATGAATGGTAAGTGTTGTTGATGTACCAGTATCAGTGCTACATATCTCTGGCCTTGAAGACTTCTTCATTGTTATGAATGACATATATTTCATTTAATAGTTCTTCTTAAGGCCTTTTTAACACACCTTTGATATCGCCACCGGTGCGTGATGGTTATAAATATTAGCTACGTTTCGGAATTATGTTTTTTTATAAAAAATATCTGAATGTCATTGAAGTAGCCTCATCGCAAACGTATTGATCAGATGTTTAAATGATATCGAGAACCCGGTGATACTGATTACGATCTTAATTGGATGTTATCTATGTGTAACTCTTTTTCTTAGCGTTATCCAATTTCCTAATCCATTAGGATTGGCGGGGTCCGCTAACTAAGCCCAAGGATTTGGCGAAGACACTGGTTTTTATATGGAGCGACTGCCGTCTGACCTCCACAACCCAGAGGTAAAACCAGATCTTTAGGTCACACGTCTTGCGAAATATAATTTCTTAGAAGTGTGGGTTTCCTCACGATGTTTTCTTTAACCTCCGAGCAGTGATAACGATATGTACATAAACGCGAAAGCACGAACTTATTGATACATCCACCAGGATTCGAAACGGGGGCCAGTTAGACAAATGATTACCGTACCGTTTACTGTAGCCTATGAACGCTTATAAAACATTAAGTATCGCTTACTCACAGCAACTCCTTAGAAGCTTACTGGTGAGCTCACCTTACCTCCAAAGAGTTGTTATTGTAGTTGTAGTTGGTATAGTTGCGGTTTTCTGTGCTGCTTTGATGCGCCTAACTCTCTTAAGAACCCAAAACTATTTTTTAGTACAAAATCCATACCATACTTTGATAATATATTTTATGAAAACATGTAGATACATACTACACTTACATAAAAAAAAGCTATTACTTTTCATTTTAATTCGAATATATAGAATAACGCTACTATAATCGAATTAAGCTTACGACTAACCTTGTAGAGCAAGGCTACACTAGGAGGTTGCGAAATGATCTATGCATGTAAGATAATCAACCTAAGCTCGTATATCAAGTAGGCCATTCAATATTTAATTACCTACTAACAATAATAAATTTTATGTTGACGATTGCGTAATTTATTCTCCATTGCTTTTCCCATGCTAGTAGTAGGTATTGTATTTTTAACACGCTTTTATTAGCTTCACCTGTAACTGCGTAAAGAAAAATCTTCGAAGTTAAATTTGACCACTACGCTACTCGGTTTACAATTGAGCTGAATTTTTTCGTATACATTTAGTTTCAATGACAGTGCATGATTAGCTATGTGATGTCATTCTAAATCGAACTAGTTATTTTTATACATTCCCTTGATAATAGAGGTTAAAGCATGAAATTGCCGATTTGTACTGAAAAATTAAAACTCGTTTTTTTTCGAAGATGTAACGAATGTAAAAAAGATGTAATATGTATTTAATCAAAATATGTACCCTCATTATCTTTACATTGCTGCCATCTAATCGTAAGTTTATTTATGCCTTTGCGATAGAACTCTGGGGATCTAAATTCGACAAACTGTGTGAGAACATTTTGGACTGCCTCCTGAGAAGAAAAGTTTTACCACGTAGAAAATTGTCCAAATCACGAAGACTATGGTAGTCAGTTAGAGCAAGGTCTGGCTAGTACGGAGGATGACGTATGGTTTCTGACTGCAGCTCCTGTACAGTTACAACGGTTTCTCGTGCAGTATACGAAAAATAAAATGACGCATTATAAATTCAATATGGCGGACGCCCAAAAAAGCATGTATTTTTTTTTTAACTATAATATTTAAACTGACGCATTTACCCCAAATCGAAATAAAAAACCTAAAAAATGGATGCTAATAAATTCACTGAAAAATTATCATCAAAATCGCATCGAAGTTTGCCTAAACTTGTGGAATAGGCACACAAATGTAGTAAATCCGATGCTGATTGTCAAATATCATGAAAATGGAATACTATATAGTAATCCGAAATATATGTCAGACTGGTTGGACACAGAGAGACAGCCAAAATCCCAATAGGATTGCTATAAC
This sequence comes from Pyralis farinalis, assembly GCA_947507595.1. Taxonomy (NCBI): domain Eukaryota; kingdom Metazoa; phylum Arthropoda; class Insecta; order Lepidoptera; family Pyralidae; genus Pyralis; species Pyralis farinalis. Next base: position 27,063,546 of record OX382259.1, read on the forward strand.
ACATACATCAATAAACACCCATTAATTTGGCGAAAATGGTTATTATATGAAACATATTATTAGTATGAAATTGCCGATTAGTGCAGAAAAATTAAAATTGTTTTTTTTCTAATATGTAACATATTTATTTAATCAAAATAAATATGTATATTTGTTTTACCAAATAAATGAAAATGCATAACAATAAGAGCCAGTAGTTAGATCAATTACATAAATACATTTTTTTTTATATATAACTTCGGGAGACAAACGAGAATACGACCCGCCTGATGTAAAGTTGTTACGTAGCCTATAAACACGCGCAAAACTTTTCCTGCGTGTAAATGTTACTCACGCTATGCTTCCCCCCCTTCTAACTCTCCTCTGTAACCCCACTCACTCACAGGAACGTAACATTCTTCCAGGGAATTATTAAATTGTTGAGGTAATTTTCCAGTCCATCTGCTCTAATGCGCCCTATCGCTGTTTAAACACCCAAACCAAGACAAATAGATACATTCATACACACAAATGTAAGTCTTGTGTCGGATTCGAACCCATGAACGTTGGTGTTAAAGTAACGTTGCTAACCAATTAGCCCCTGAACTCCGATCCGATTATTAAAAATGTTTGATTTGATTTTTTTCTATGTAAACGGCCAAGACATAATTATGTAGATTCCTACTAAACCAGAATTTACTCTCTAGAAACATTCAACTATAGAAAGTTCTACGTGACTCTACATGCGGTGCCTTTGTATTTGAGTGATTCCAGAACGTTCGAAATGTTTCTAAAATTTACGATTGTCGAATTGTTTTGTAGATATTACTAAATATTCATGAAAGATGTTTACGAGGTACTAAGATGAATACTTGATACCAGGCGAGTAGGTACGAGAGATTCTCATGGTACTGGCTCTACAGACGGAATAAATACATACTTTAGGTATCTATGAGAATGTGTATGTATAAGCGATACGTAATATATATGAGCTTTGCTACAAAGCTATATTTCTATGCAACATTGCCATTCGTTTTTTAACTCATGAGGATTTCATTAATGCTTACGTGTACATATATGGATATATGTAATACATTACATACTCTGACTATACTACCAATAACCGCTTTACAATTAAGAATATGCGCAAATGATAGCGCATTTTTCTCCAGTAGCTGTGTATACAAAATGGCAACAAAAACTGGGAACAGCAAATCACGTAGTAGGACGGGGCAGGGCCGGCCTGTAGGTATTGGCTGGCTCTTGGCATGCATGGCGGAATGGGAGCGCGAGCACAGGGTCGGGTCGCGCGCTCTGTGTATCAAGTTCGCTATTACCCAGTTAGCTACGATTAGCCGACAATTTTTCCATCAGCGGTTCCACCGTTCAATCTGCAGGCGTTTACGTTAACATTGCACGTGCTCCCTCGAGTACGAGTGAACCATTTATTCTTTATAGTACAAATACTGAGGTTAGTCACAGAATTAGGTAACTATGTTCCGCCTTCACGTCCCTTGGCCTTAAATTACTTGATACCTATCCTACGAAAGTTTGTCATGCAACGTAAGCAATGATAAATAATAATATATTCGCATTTAGACGCCGTAAAGTAGAAATGTTATCAATTCACGCGGATCTCGACGCGTTAAGAAATTCTCAAATGGTAATTTTAAATGCGAAAGAAGTTTTTTTTAATATTTGGTTGTAAATTACTTACAGCAAGATACGCCCAGAAAGTAAATACAGGATCCAATTCAATTTGTTGTTGTTGATTGTCGCATAAATGTTTCCGTGGTACTGTAGCGACACACCCCGCAGTGCACTGCGTCAGTCGTAAAGAACTCGTTTGCACACTCACTCCTTCAGAATCGGGACCCTGATAAACAAGCTTTCTTTTTAATATCATCTTATTTCCTTTCTGTGTGACAGTATATCTAACTATAAATATGTATACACAAACCCACCTCAATAAAATTATCTACACAAGTAATTTGTTCGTACTCTTCTTCGGACTCGGAATAATTTCCTGTCGTTACTCCATTTATCCAATACTCGTTAACATTATTTGTACTTTGTACTTCGTAAGAAATTCTGATATGATAATTCATTTCTTCGTTTTCCTTTCCCGTTTCCTTAAAAATATCGTTACCTCCGAGAGAGCACGTCGTATTACTAGAGTCATGCAAGCACTTCAATTGATAGAGATGAGGAGCAGGGAAGAACACTTTATCGTCTAGAATTTTGGATACAGTTGTGTTAATGTAAGGATCGTTGGTCATAATTCGTGTGGTACTCTGATCTTTCTTGAGACCTGTTGCGTGAGTTAGCGATGAGACTGTATGGCGATATATGAGCCGCTGCGCTTCCGTACGTGATTGTAGCTGTACATCGTAGGAGTGCGTGTGTACTATATCATTAGTTTCTACCTCAGTCACGTCATCTGGTAGATTGCAAACAAATCCGCATGACAATACCCTGTAGATAAAAATCCATTCGTTAATGGCCAAATACTGTCTAATACAACCAATGATTTCTAAAATGGAATTATTTTATGGCAGCAGTGTTTTAGTTAAAAATACTTTGTTTTGTTGTGCTATAAAACAAAGTATTTTTAACTAAACATGTGAGTCACATGTTAAATTAAAAATACATTGTTTTGTTGTTATAAAGATAATGGTAAGAGACAATCGCCACAATGAAGGTCCCTATTAAACGGAGACGCCGTTAAAGATAGTTGATACCATAACCAATGTGCAAGAAAATACCGCCGAACATTGAGGTGGAATGTCATAACTTTGGTAATTAAATATATATTACTTCATCACTTATTTATTATTTCTATGTACGCACCTAGATAGCTATTTCGATATATACGTGTTGTAATAATATTTTATAGATAACTCACGTGAGATTGACGTCATATGGGTAGGGATGCACCGGCGTGCATGGGTAGTTGTTTACATGGCGGAGATGAAGTCCTCTATCACCGCAGGAGGCGACGAGCTCGACAGCGGGCGGGAAGGTGACGGTGATCCTGCCCACGGGTACTATTAGCAGCAGCAACGCTGAAGCCCCTCCCAACGATGACGATAACGCCAACAGCAACTGCCGGTTTTCAGGATGGTTTTAGGCCAGAGAGTAAATAAATTATATGGTATACACACAGAAAATCCCGTGTTGTACCGATGCATTTTTTATATGTCCAAAACGCTTCGAAATTGTCACATTATGTAAACTAGTAAGGTTATAATTGCTCTTTATTTCAAAGAAATTTAAATGTAAACTGAACATTTCCTAACCAGGACGTGTAAAATACATAAATTGTCAACAAATTTTACCAAGAAATATTAAAGATGTTACTATTTTGACATTAATTATTACTTCAATCATATTTTAAAATGATCTTGAATGATGTGACTTAATGATAACAAAATGAAAGTAGATGTTGGCTGTCAAATTTGACGTGAATTGTATCTTATAACGACATCTTTTCTTCAAACACTTCATATATCAAAGATTTCATTGTTGTTGTTCTTTCGTTACCGTTGAAGACAAATGCCGTGCGAAAATCCGGTTTACTTTTCATATGAATCCGTTAGTATTCCAACACTGTAGAAACTGTATTGTCTACATCCCATTGCATCAATATGTAACTCTCGTGTTTTAGTAGTGCTTATAGTAGGGCCATGAGAGCATAATGCAATTCTTAATCTTTTTAATTTTTGTCTTGATCAAAAAATTATGCATACCTAATTTTTAGATTAAAAGGGGATCGTCAATAAATAAAAAAATATCTTTAAATGAAAATTACGTAAGCATCACAAAAGAACACATATGGCTCATCAATATTTATATATATATATTATTGTAAGGGAGCAAAGTATTCACCAAATCGATGCGAGATACAGGTTTAAAGAAAGCAAATAAGTACTCAATCGATGTACCTCGAAAATTTAAAACAGAGAAACTATACTATACTAGAAAGTTACACGGCGCCATTTAATAAAAAAACTAACTCACATATAAGTACTCCGTGGCTACTAACTTTAAGTTAATCGCGTCGTCCCGTTCCCCTGGGGCGATCGCTTCCGATGAAGCCTTACGGCTTTCCTAGCAAAAGGCAGTCCCTAGGTGGTGTTTTAGTCAGTATGAGTCTGACATAACCCATTCAGCCTTCCGAAAGGGAACCCTATGCAGGATCTCACCACCTTGCCTCCTCCCCCCTCAGAAGAATGACTAACGCACCCTATGGTGGGTTAGTCCTTCTTTTGTGGATTGTATTTTTACACGTTGGGCGAAAAAAAAGAAACAATAACTTTAAGTTAATGCCTTCTACGCGCTCATTAAGTGAGCAAGATGACATACCTACTTCAACCTACTCGTAAACATCCAATAGCTGAAAATTGCATGGGAAGATAAAACAGGATGAGGCATTTACGAAGCATGATGAGCAGAAGTACGCGTAAACAAATTACTGTTTTTAGGTACATCTGTCGGTACAATTGTTCGCCAGTGACAACAAATGTCATCCGAATAGAGATGTTTGAGCACCGAGGCCATGCTCTCCAACACCGGAAAAATAATTACTGACAATCGACATAATAGTATGGGAATGTATCTGTAATTATGTTACAAATGTCGCGTGTTGTAACGCAATCATCTACTGATTACTCCACAACAATATTAATTCAAAGATGTTTATAGAACGTGTAAAAATAGAGATTCGTGATAAATTAACGTAGCTTGTAAAAGATTACATTCAGCAGCATTGTAAGATGTAATTAATCAACTCTACTATTAGCGGAGGTTGCCTATACTGGGCATGTATTGCGATATCCCATAGGAATCTTCTTTAGCGGATGGCTCTTGGAAAGGACAATGCCCAAATTTCAATGGGAGTCTTCAGCTACACCTAGATCACTGATAATTCAAACAAACATTCTGTAGATAAGTTTAAAAAAAATCTGGTACCTATAGAGTAACTCCATAGGAGTCATGTGCCAGAAGTGTGCTCGTTCGCGACCACTGCCAATCAATTAGATTGCAATTCTGACCCAAAAGCGCACAGATGTGCGGATTAAGGCGTCCCCCGGAGATGACTAGCACCGATCCGCCCCCGCTGATGCGAATATGCATGCAGCGGTGGGGGCCGCCACTCACCACGCAGCGCCAATTCCGGCGGGTCGAGGAGCGCCGCATAGGCACGTGGAATGTGAGAGGTGGATTAAATGATAAGATGAACGAGCTGATGGACGTAATAAATGAGAGACGTTTAAATTCTTTGTGTGTGACGGAGATTAAGGAGAGCAAGGGAAGGAAGGGGAGCCCGGTGGAATGATGGCCCTATAGGGTATACTGGGACGATGCTCATGCCAGTGCTAGAGTCGGTGTCTAATCTCCTCTGGCTTGGCCACTAATGAAAGAGATTACTATTTGGTAGGGTCTAGACTTCTCTGGGTTCGTATAAAACTGAACATCACGCGAGTATTTCTGGTTGCAGTATACGCTCCGTAAGCTCAGCGTATGCTCAAGAACTAGAGAAGTTTTGGGACACTGTGAGAGATGTTCTGGATTTAGCTGAAGGTTAGGACCAAACGAGACAGCTATAAAGCTGTTCTTGATCCCTATAGAGATAAGAGAATGAACAAAGCAGGTAAGTCAATTCTAGATTTATGTATGGAATGAAACCTCCTAGTTTCGAATACGTTATTACATCATCACACGTATAGATGACGACAGAATGACCAAAAACTGTGATTGATTTGATTTTAATAGATAGACGTCTTCGAAATACTGTAATGGATACAAGAGCCTTTAGAGGTCCCACTCTTGAAACAGACCACTACCTGGTGGTAAACCGGTTTGTGGCACTTTTCAAGATGAGGAGCCACTGGCGAGTGCGTATCCCTTCATCATCATGAAATCATGAAATTAATGCACTTCTTATTCATCTTTTAAACCCCAATCAAAATGCACTAAAAATATATGTGCAATTATATTTTAAAAAGGATTGTTGAAGTACGATTTTTAAAAAAATTGTTATGATCCAAAAGTAGCCCAAATTTAGGCATTCTCCTATCCAATTATCTGACTCATAGATATGAATAATCAGTCAGAAAGTCGTCTGTTTCTTATTAAAAAATCGGCCAAGTGCGAGTCGGACTCGCGCACGAAGGGTTCCGTACCATTATCTACAAAAACGGCAAAAAAGAACACGTTTGTTGTATGGGAGCCCCCTTAAATATTTATTTTATTCTATTTTTTTAGTATTTGTTGTTATAGCGGCAAAAGAAATACATCATCTGTGAAAATTTCAACTCTCTAACTATCACGGTTCATGAGATACAGCCTGGTGACAGACGGACGGACGGACGGACGGACGGACGGACGGACGGACGGACGGACGGACGGACGGACAGCGGAGCCTCCGTAATAGGGTTCCGTTTTACCCTTTGGGTACGGAACCCTAAAAATCGATATTAAATGTCAATGAATATGGGCGATGTTATAATTCATTAAATAAGTATCACAAAATAGAAACATTGTTAGTTGTTAGTTTACATACTTTTAAAAGCATGGACTCTAGTATTTACTTATTCGTGATTTATTTAAAATCACCGTCCATCTATATGCCCACAGAGTGTCACATGCATTTATCTCCAAAAGCAAGGGACCTTAAAATCGTGACATTTATCATAGTTTCCAAAATGCTGATCTCCACATATACCAACACTACAATCTCAAAAATAACGTGTAACAAATTAGAGGTACAACTATAATACCAGTTTGTTTTTTTTAATAGGTAGTATAATTATGGGATTGTATGAAAGAGCTTAAAGAACTTTAACATTTTATTTTTATTTTAATATTTATTTGATAAATTTTGAGCTATATTAAAAATAAAAGATTGAAAAAAATGTGTATTTTAATATATACTTTATTCATAGTCGTTAAACTTTATTTCTATTTAAATCTAAAATAATATTTCTTAATCATCCTACTATTTCCTTATTTCTTGTTTCTTCTGTAGCATGCGTCCATATCCATATGCCATATTCATATTTAATATAATAATAAATGATTAGTCCTGGGCTAATCTGAATATTCTCTGAAAATTTCATTAACATCGGCCCAGCCGTTTTCGAGTTTATACATACACAGATCCATTTTTATAAAATATTAGTTTCTTTTTTGTTTAAAAGTAGTCGATCCTATAATTTGATATCAAATACATAACATAAAACAAAGTAAAAAAAGGAACAATGGAGCATTTTTTTTTATCCTACAGTTTTGAAATAAGTAAGGAGGACTGATTTCTTGAAATAGTTTAATTAAACGAATCTTTTCACAAGAGGCGGTTAGGTTTACCCACACGAAATAAATCTAAGCCACTCCGTACTAGACTCTAAGGTCAATATTCGCATAACTTACCGGCCTACTTTCTCTACATGATGTAGGACTGAGTCTGTAGCTAGCTGTGACATCACTGAATTTCGATTTTAACTTAAACGTTTATCTGTTTAAGTAGATAAATGTTTAAAATAACTGGCGCTGTTAAAAATTACTTGGCTTTTTATAACCAAAATCTCAACCTATACATTTCCAACCGTTACAGTCTGTAAAAATGACATGAATGATCATACGATAACAAACAACTTTGGTATTTATTACAGAAGCTGGTTTTTCTTTACATCTCAATTTTTACAGTGATAAAATATTCGATATTATAAAATAAATTTAAACTGTTTTATTTAAAATAAATCAAACGGAAGTTGTGAACCACAGTATTTGAGCAAATTAATGCAAATAACATTTAGTATCTTTTTAGATAGCAAATCATAACAAAGCACGTCTGATGACAATCAAATAGGTCTTCTACTTGTTTGCTACCGCATTTTTATAGCACAGTAATACTGGAGACAAATATAAGCAATAAGATAGAAAATTCCAAGAAACGTTCGAAGTCGTCACACTGTCACCAATAAAGTTTGTAGTCAAATTAGTTGCGACTGGTGTATCGAAATGGCTGGTAACGTTCCGAATTTTGTGCAGTATGCTGTTCGCTCTACTGTAGTGATTTTTGTTTTGTTTTACTGTAGTAGTTTTTGTGATAAAGTAGTGCTTTTACACCAAAGCTCGCGGGTTCAATTCCCACACAAATCAAACATTTGTGTGCATGTCCTTCAAGGGAAGTACCTCTACCTCACAAAAAACCGCAGCCAAATAACAACCCCTGGAGGGTGTTGTGTTCCGGTGACTGAGTGAAGTTACCAATAAGCCCTTAAGTACATGTCATCGCGCGAGCTATACTTAATGTAATGCAACTGTTTATAGGCTATGGTAACCAATTTATATCAGGTAAGCCGTATGCTTGTATAAAAAAAAAACATAAAAGTCACGAGACTCACAAGCCTTGGTAATTATATAATAAAACGTCTAAATACGCTGGTTGGAATACTGCATCTGTATTGTGACAATATTATCTCCCGCGTATTTCGTACTATCCAATCTTATCCGTGTTCTCAATAACCTTGTATCCTTAACGATGAACGCCACAGTTTTTCGTGACGATATATCGTGCTCTACACGATGCGATGTCATCACGATATGTCGAATGTATGCCCTAAGACTACAAATTTGTACTTGTACTAAATGACCCCTTTTATTGTCAAAATATTTACAATCCCGATAAAACAAAAGAGCAAGTATCATTCGCTGATAAAGTTATCAGCGAATAGAATACACGTAAATTGGTATAACTTTGAAATATCCAATGATCGTCGATTTTTCTCTTTTATAGTGACAGAACAAAGAGAATATGGCACGAAACCGGAAATGGCTATTGCCTAACCGAAAATATAACAAATGTTGTTTCTACTTAGCCAAACAAGCATATGGTTCATTGAGAAGTAAATAGTTGACTCTTGCAGCACTTGAAGTGTGCTCTGTGGCTTTCTTGAACTTTACAACTCTTCATAAGCTATATACACCCCAAAAGTCAGTCAGTCAACGGTTCTTGCACCCACGAGTGCGTACGGGCCTTGAGCGAGAGCATTACCCGAGCTTCCTCCAGGAGCGAACTGCTCCCGGGATAATTTTGTATCATGAGAACGCGGGTGTGGAAGATATGGATGAATAGTCTGACTATCTGTGCAATGTGTGTGAAAGCAGACATTGGAAGAGCACGACTTTAGGCTGCATATAGGCGGATGAATCCGAGGATTAATCACGTCTGAATGGAGCCTCCTACGTATAGATCTCTGCGGACTCAGGGACGTCCGTGGACACGTACTGCGAAATACGTACAGCACCTACATCTCCACATGACATCCCAGGCTACACACAGTTTGGGGTGCATTGAAGCGGATGAATCCAAGGATTAATCACGCCTAAATGCAGCCCGAAAGAGAGAACCTGTGTCAGCTGGGGAATGACTTGGGCCTCCCGACACCAAATACGTATAGCGTCGGACCTCCCCTTTGACACCCCCGCTGCCAAACACAAGTCAGTACACAAAGGAAAGATTTACAAAGACTAAATTAGAGCCAAACTTGATTTGGCAGGTGCTGATGATGATTATTATTATTTGGTATACGAATGTTTACACCCATCGGGTACATGCATTCGAATACCATGCCACTAAAAAAAAATCGGCCAAGTGCGAGTCGGACTCGCACACGAAGGGTTCCGTACCATTATCTATAAAAACGGCAAAAAAAATCACGTTTGTTGTATGGGAGCCCCCCTTAAATATTTGTTTTATTTTAATTTAATTATTTATTCTTAAAGTGAATATACAACTAAATATTCTGTGAATATTTCAAGCGTCTACCTGTTGCCGTTATCAATATCGAGCAAAAATGAGCAAAAAAATCACGTTTGTTGTACGGGAGCCCCCTTAAATATTTATTTTATTCTATTTTTTAGTATTTGTTGTTATAGCGGCAACAGAAATACATCATCTGTGAAAATTTCAACTGTCTAACTATCACGGTTCATGAGATACAGCCTGGTGACAGACGGACGGACGGACGGACGGACGGACGGACTGCGGAGCCTCAGTAATAGGGTTCCGTTTTACCCTTTGGGTACGGAACCCTAAAAACTATAGTTAGTGGTTTCATCACCCCCTGCCCACCCTACAAGGGTTTTAGCGTGATGATAGTCAAGTTCCATTTGGGCTAGTCTATGAATACATGCGCCCGCAGATACATGCATTCACAGAGCATGGCGCCAAAAGAATCCCATCTACCACCCCTGCCCACCCCACAAGGGTGTTGGCTTGATGGTAGGATTTTTATTAAACTGATTTGATCTATGAATGCACACACCCACCATATTATATACATTTACAGACCATATCTGACCATGAATGAATTTACTTGTTCTCCATCACTGCCACCCCGCAAGGAAGCTCACCTCTCTCTCTGGCATAACGCCGTACTTTGTTTCACTTGGAGATCAAATTATTGCATTATTTTCCAAATGACTTCTTACTAAGGTGTTATATAAAGCAATCATGGCTTTAACATTACTAAAACCCTTTACCATACGTAACGTCAAACCTAAATGTCTATAAGCTATTTTACATATTTTAGTAATGTGGTCTCGAAATAATAACTCAGACGTGAATTGGGCACCTAAGTCCTTCACTTCTTTGACTCTATTTATCGTAACCCCTTCAATGCTATAATTATATTGTGTAGGACTATGCGCGCGAGAGAAAGTAACTATTGCACATTTTGAGGTGTTAAACTGCAAGAGATTGTTCCTACTTCAGATTATTACTCTATCTATAAGACCTTGAAGTTTTTCAGAGTCATCTTCTCTATTTACAGACATAGCAAGCTTTAAGTCGTCGGCAAACAATGAGCATTTCGCATCTTTTACAGTTCTTGTTAGATCATTGATCATCAATATGAATAATAAAGGATTACTACCTTGCTTGACTCACACCTGAAAATTTGAAATATGGTTCAGATGATACGTTGGGCCTGTAAAAATGGCATGAAGTATTTAATAAATAAATCGGTAATATGGTATTATTCCAAACGCTCTTCTATAGTTTTGGCGCCACTATCATATGGGTTGGAGCGTTTATAGATTGCTCATAAAAGCAATAGAGCTGGCGAGACTTCCGGCGGCTCTGACGCACGCTGCGCGCGGACATTGCATACGTGCCGTCAACACTGACGACCTGGCTATAGAAACGGTTGTACACAATTCCTCTACTACAAGGTAAAGGTTATTGTAACCAGAACTGACTGTAGCAAGAATTGGTTGTAATTTGCGACGGTCGTTGTGGTTCAACTTGATCAAATTGTACCGAAACGTTGCAAAGGTTAAAACATTTATCAATTGTCGTTTGTCATTTGGCTTTTCATTGGAAATACTGCCTACTGTGTCTAATCATCGTGTATATCTAAAACATGACATTAAAAATGCACGTGAAATATATCGACACAATTTTTATTCAATGCTTTCATTTCGGTTTTAAGTGTAGCGTAGCTTAAATTTTTACTCGGGATACTATCATCGTGTACAATTTCATCAAAATCCGTTTTGTGTATACAAGAACAGAAAAGCACCCTAACAAGATTTATAATAATGACTCCTTTTGTGTCGATAGTAAAGGTCCGTGGCATCACTATTTCGGAAAAATACTACTGCTAACATTTCATTAATTAACTCTATGTATGTCGTTAGCGATGTACCTAACTGAATTACTACAAGAAATATTAACGAGTTTTGTATTCAGTTTTTTTTTCAAACATATGACAAATATCAATATTTGACGATGTTTATAATAAAACGAATAGTCGAATAAAGAATTAGCCCTATGTGTTTCTACCAAAGTTGATACATGAATAAAATTTTTACGGAACGGATATTTTCCGACCTTCAACGGGTAAGAACGACGAAAACATCGAAAAAATAACGAAACTGTTCCTTAAAAAATTGTTAAACGAATTTTGACCAGAAGAGATCGCTCAAGATACATCTTAATCGATCTCTTCAAAATTCGTTAATATGTCTTTTATTATGTCATGGTCATTCATTATATTATGATTGTGATCATGAAAGGCGTCGCCGCATTTATAGTGTCAAAGCGAGACGTTGAAGATATGATTCTAATATCTATCGTCACCATCATACCGAACGTCTACTGAGAGAGAAAGCGAGAGAATAAAAAGCATAATACTCTTGAGTGAAGACTATTGTGCAAATATATCGATGCTAACTGAAGGTTCCAGGAAATTGAAGACCATATTTGTTGCCAACATCAAAAGTTACGGTAAGAAGAAGCAAGAGCAGATTGAACATAATCATTTACTAATATTGGCCATTAACAATGTTCTGCCTCTAGGTAGGCGCAGAATAGACTTCGAAGTCAAATCTAGGTTAAATCTAGATTACGCAGATTGTATATTCGACCGAAAAGATTGATTTTTATAAATTATATAGAATATAGTACTAGTAGATATCTTGACAGTAAACATAATATATAGGCTGATACTGTAAGAATGACAAACAGATATACAATGCGAAAGAAGAAGGATGTAGGAGTCAAGGATGACCAAACTAACCTACCATGATCAAATTGGTCATGTTTTGTCAGACGGTGTGTAAGGATTGCGTCTTATGGCGCTCGATTCTCTGTGCCTAGCCCGCAAGGAACCTGGCGTGAAAATATATATACATACATATTGATACATAGATATAATAATGTAATTTATAATGTTCGGATGCTCAAGTCGTGTGGACGTTTTGTTATGTTTATCACTTAACATGTTTAAGCAATTGTTGGATCGTATTTACTTGGGCAAGACGTTATAAATAACACATACCTACATAACTGTTTTATTGTAACTAAAATCCATAAATATACACAAATATATTTGAGCTCGCAATATATCTAATATTGCGTATTAAGCATAAATAGCTCACCGTCATCTCAGAATCCAAAGCCGAATGTACCTGCAAGTGGTCCATACTGCCATAGTGTTACCAAAAAGCTGGTGAGAAGTTTCTGCAGTTGTAGGAGTGATGATGCGCTAGCATAGTTTATTGCATTGCAAGCGGCTATATCAATGTATAAAGCTCTTAATTAATGGTCGGAATTTGTTATTCCGACCATTAATTAAGAGCGCAAAAATGGACATGGCATCTACCATGACATCAACAAATGTTTATTTTTTTTTTCACAATTTAAATCGATATCGCTTAGAAAAAGAAATACAATTTTAAAGCGTACAGGTGCGTAAATCATGAGGATCAGTGATAGTAGGATAGTATATCTAGGTATGAGCTCAGGCAAATACCAACTTCCTTCAGAGCTTTTGTATTCTTGAATGTGAACGTGATCATCACTAATCTTAGTTTTACGGTCGACTACGCACGAACTGGCAACCCTGGTGTTGCAACTGTTTGTAGACTACGGTAACTACTTACCCTCAGGTATTATTGTTTAGCATGTTAGTGGTGTAAATAAAAACTCCTGAAAAGTGTTGTATTCACGAGGATGGCAGCGCGAGAGCAATATTCATTATAAATGTATATCGTATTTTAACCATTTCACATCAGGCGGGGCGTACGCTTGTTTGCTACATAACCTACAAAAATGTGTACACAGAATACCTACCCTAAAATTACCAATCTTGTCTGCGAGCATGCCAGCGAGCGGTGGCATCACGATAGAGACGACAGGAGTCACAGCAGACATAATCGCCGTTTCTTCCACATTGATGCCGAGCTCGCGCATGTGGATCGTCAGGTATGGGTAGAGGACAAACAGTGCTGAAACATTCCAAGGGTTATTAGAAATTGGTAAGGCAGTGTCGTTTAATAGGGCACGGGTGGAAGAAAAAATGCAGTCATTTTTATCGACGTTTCTCACCGTCCTCCATTTTCTCTGTTCTAGTCTACGGATACCCATTCACAAAACTACTATTTATCTCTCCTTCAAAATAATAAATCCACGTTTCGTCTCTTGGGATCACAAACCAATGAACCGCACTCACCATAACGTAGTATTTTAGCGCCACACACGATAAATTGCACTTAAATATAGCCTCGGCAACGGCAATGTCACGCTCTACTGGGGCCGATCTATCATCACAGATAGGACTATTGCCGCTTAAAGACCTGATATCGTGCTAATAGATCGGGGGCGAGCTATGTAATTCTCGTTGATTCCCCATGACGAGAACCTCGCGAAGGCCGAGAAAGAGGAACTAACTAAGTACTTGGACTTGGCACACAAGGTTACCCCCATGTGGCGTGTGGTCTCAACGATTATTAGTCAGTGAAGTCAGTAGTATCAGTGAACGGACTTATAGCAAAGAGCCCGCTACCTTGAGAGGCTCTCGCTCGACTGTTGGGTCTAAAACCAGATTCAAAAAGGCGGTTCTTTTAGACACGGCCTGCATTGTAAGTAAGTTCCTCACTCTAGAGCCCTAACCACGGGTAGCTTGGGTATTTGCTTCGCTACCGGCGGGTGCTCATTTAATTATACTTTTTAAATATATTTTTATAACAATTTTAATTTCGGGAATCCATTCAGTGAGTGGCGAGCCACCGCCTGCCGCAAGTAACAATCAGATACAATAATTATGGCAGGTGTCCTCCGCTCTTCTGTAATAGTCCAGTATCAATAACCCTCCAAACCGCATTACAATTCCGACACATTCTCAATAGTCCCAATACCTCCCGTGACTTTTCATGAGTATCTCACTGATATAACCTGGACCAGGTCACCGAGGGTATAATACATTATATCAATCTTTTCGTAGGAGCCTCTACGCGTTGGACGCATATCCCCGTGCACGCCTATCAAATGACCGGAATTAACGTCCGCGATCGAAGAGAAATAATAATATTTATTTTTCTCACAACATTGTTGTACATTGATCATTGGTATACATAGTATGTTAAGATATACATGTGGAGAGAACTGGTACTCGAGCGAGGGAGTTAAAAACCAATCTTTGTTACGAGTCACCAGGCTCCCCTCGCTTTTTATTTTTACCAAAGCTATGATAAATTAACGAACAGCTACGATATTATAGAATAGTCATTGTCTATGTTACAATTAACTTTCACTAACAATGATGAATAAATGAATCAGCTAACACACTCTTTGTTAAGATCCGTTAAAATGAAAGACGAATTACATGTATTTAATAAGTAACTCATTTGTACAGTCTGTACCCTGTATATAAATTAAGTTATATATCAGACACAGTATAAAGTAAGTTCAGTATATTTTATTTTGAACAACGTATGAGGAAAATAGCAGATATAATCATAAAGTGTAAACTGATGTGTGTATGTGTGAGTTCACGTAACCTAACAGTGGATAAAATCCTTAAAGCATGATTCGATGTGTTAAAATAAAAAAAGAAAGACAAAAAATTTGACGATCGTGGTTAGTAGATTTTCCGTCGCATCATAGTCCAAAGTTTTCAGCCATCTTGTTGTTGTATTCTTACATTATTTCCTAGTCATAGAGTAAATAGCCAGAAACCTGTTTATTGTAAACATGGCTGCTGTGGAATAAAAAAAAATTATTAGTAAATTTAGTTCTAAATCTTTTAGTGGGACATACCTTACACTTTCTTCTCTTATTGATACAGGTGATCAAAACAGACTTCAATGTGAGATTTGCGAATAGTTGATAGTATGAAATATTGCCTAACACTGGCTGAGTGCCTCCCATTTTTTGTACGGATCAAAGGTAGGATATCGGAAGGGGAGAAAACCAGCATCTTTTAAAATGGCCCTCGGTGCCTCCAGTACCTGGGTTTTAGCACCCCCACCCCATGTTATTATACAATACCCTATGGTATGGCACAATTCTTTCAGTATTAATTCTGTCCCGTAATTTTTTTGTGAATTTTAAACAACTAATAACTACCAGACCGCTTAAGCTGAAAATCTAATCAGAATTAGATACATTACACCTACTGTAATAAAATTCGCTCAATTGCTTTAGAAATTCTGAAGAAAATTCATTGCAAAATGTCGTTTACATACTCACGGACTTGCATAGGAGACGGACACACACACGAAAATGCACGCGCAATGACTCATTCATACAAATACAACAGCACATAGTCGTATTCTGAATTGAATTGAACCTCGGCTTTTCAGGTAGGTACCTATAATAACTTCACCTAAATTAGAAATTTAAGGAAGAGCAATGTTATTTAACTTAATAATTTGAGAAGTTGTTAAATGACAAAAATAGTAAGATTTTTTCATTAAAATGCTCAATCAGAATCTGGATTTAAACTTTAATTCATTTTAGACATGAACACATGAAGTTTTCGTTTATACATTGTGAAGTCTATTAATTTAGATCTTGGTAAATCCCGGTCATATAGGAAAATTCTATGACATACTCAGAAGTAACCATGTCTACTATTTGTTGTGGCATTCATTAGCGGACGGCAAATATATCTATAAAAGTAATCTATTATATTCTGCTACTTATGACTTTCAGGGTTCCGTATTTAAAAGAGCTATATATGTTTCGCCTTTTTCGTCTGTTTGTTCATCCGTGTAAACTTCCGTATGTCGTAGACATTCTGTTAAGAAAGTATTGGAAATATATCAATGAATTTATTGTATAAATTTAAAGATAAACAAGATCATTGAAAAATAGAAGTTAAATACTCTAGACTTCTTTTTGATGTCTTGTACTTGTATTTACATCATAACCACGGCTTCCCTACCATAACCATCCCGCGAAATTGTTCGCGTGGTTAGATTGCAATAACTGAAGTGCGTGCAGGTAGCTGAGATAAAGAATGTAAACAAACATTCAGGGCGCACAACATATTTTTAATAAGTATACTTCGTCGTCCTAGCATTACCACTTATTTCTACACTTTTATTTATATATATATATAGATATACAATGCAAAAGTGGAAGGATGTAGGAGCCGAGGAAGGCCGAGACTAACCTACCATGACCAAATTGGTCGTGTTTTATCAAAAGGTGATGTCAGAAGCCCCAGGAACCGGCGAGCGTGCATGAAAAGAGCTATGAATGTCACAGAAGCGAGTGAAGTATGAAAGGACCGCGTCTTATGGCGCTCGGTTCTCTCTGCCTACCCCGCAAGGGACTTGGCGTGAAGATATACATATACATTTATTTAGTATAGGTATTTGCTTTAACAATAGGAAAATGGAAACTAAAACCCGACGAATACAAAAATTCTCTACCTACTGATACGATATAGACAATACTTCAAAGTAGGCATATTTATTATTATAAATTGTTAAACAATACAAAAATTTATATTGGGCTACTAATTTATGCAGATTGTAATTAAAATAAAGGTCTGTTTCCTCCAGCCGTAGTCACACATCAGTACTATAAATATGTAATAATGTCATGTGTCGTCGTCGTTGGATTTGTTGATTTATTATTGGTTTATATTATAATTTAATTAATTGGCGATTCAATGACGTAAATATTACTTGACATGCTAAATGTTACGAATTCATGTACAGACATGATTCCCATACTAAAATCTAAAGACATTAACACTTAGCGGTAGTTACGCGCCGCCGTTCCTATCCGTTGAACGCCTTTAGATAATATTAATCCAGCTTTACATAGACCCTGGGACATACCACGGAGCCTATGTTAACCTAAAACTGTTTGCGTGGTTCGTTGGCGACGACCAGTAGGCGTATTCATAGTGACTCAAAACTCCCATATTAGAATTGTATGTAATCTGAGTGAAAGCTTTTTGAATCGAAAAAGTACCATATAAGTCGATGTAACAGTTTTCTCATGATGCACGATTCAACAAACAGACACACAGATAGTAGTCCTAAAAATCTTCTATTCCATGCCAGGCGTCTTCTAGCACAGATATTCAAAAACAGTTTTTATTTGCAAACAATCGCTTAGACTCTTTTTTAAAGTAAATCAAGATTGTCAATCATAAAGCTTAACCAGAAATTCCCCTGCCCAATTAATTCATATAATGATGTGTCAAGTTTTTCACATAACCTTGCTCGACGGAAATTTATTGTCAATTATACAAAAAACTAAGTATTGTTTTTGCCTAAACGGCAACAAATACAAAAACAAAGATATTATACTTACTTGAAGCATGAACAAAAAATAATATCTTCAGCGGAATAAGTTTCTTCTGTTTGAGATCGTCAGTGATCCGCTTGAAGAAGGAATGTATGAACTGCATCTTGCCTTCACTTAAGACTATGTTTATACACAAAATTATAGCTGGACGTGTATTCCACACGAAGGTTACGTCTCCTAAGTGGGAAAGTTCTTTGTCACCCCACCGCCCTCGTATATATTCGCTCGTTCACTTGCTTGATGCATGGAAATAACGTATTATATGTGGTTTCTGGAACAAAAAAAACATTTTTTAAGAATACCATCTAAATTTCCAATCATAGAATTATTTAACCACTAAAGCAAACATGCAGACGACGCGTCTGATCGTAAGCAGTTACAATATAAAAATAAGTGAAACTAAACGGTGCTCACTCTCGAGTTATCTACCGTACAAAAACCTTTTAAACTCTCCATGTCTTAATCTCCTGTGAAAACCTCGATACGGAGTTCTATCCGCAACTAGCTCTTATTCGCAACTTTGTAGTTCTAGACACAAAGATAGACAGAGTGTACAATTTAAACTGTAGAAATCACTACTTAAAAAATCCCGCTCAAAACATGTAGAGTATATACAATGTGGTGCTGTATAAGCACCTATAATTATTTTTTTGCATAAAATAGCAGATGAAAGAAAGCTTCCCAACTAGATATCCGAATAGGAAATTTTAAAACTTTTGTCTGTCTGTCTGATTATTCGGGCTAATCTCCGAAACAGCTAGACTGATTTTGACGGGACTTTCACTGGCAGATAACTGATGTTGTAAGGAGTAACTAAGGCTATTTTTATGTTAAAAAAGAATTAGGATTGCATGGAAAACAATAAAACTCATGAAATTGTAAACAGATACCAATTCCACGAGGACTAAGTCCTTTTCAGTTTTACATTTTTCTATTTGAAACATTCATTGTAAAATACTTGAGAAGTTGCAAAAGGTCACAGATTTGAAATAAAGGACAATTATACATAAGTGGTCATTGCTAAAATTACGAAATTTGTATGATACGTAAGGCAGAAATCCTTTATGACCTACCTATTATTACCACACAACACACAAGCACATTGTATGAAAATAATATATAAAAGATCTAAAGAACAGAATTTAAAAACTACATGTGTTACTAGCTCAAGTATTTTAAAATATTATGTCTTAACTTATTTATTTGAAACTCATAATAAGTAGTATTAAATACAGTATAATCGACTTGTATGTATCTATCATTGAGAAACCGAATTCCGATATCCATCTGCATGCATAATGTTACGTAACTGCAGCGGAATATCAACCTTCAACTTTGAATTCGAATGTTGGTAATATTTACATTGTCTGCACAATTTTATCTTTGACAAGTTACTTTAACGCCTTCAATTTTATTTATTAGCTTTGTTTAAAAGTTTAATATTTTTCGTTTTCTTTTTAGAAGTTTACTTATTCTTTTGATACTTTTAAATACAGTAAGTGGAGCATGGTATACAGAAATTGCAAATTTGTAACTGGTTTAGTTTTTGAAATAGACCCAGAAACAAAAATGCGGCACGGTTGTGGAACTAATTACCGCTGCAAATACGGGACAGCTGTTCTGTATCTACTTTCAAGTAGAGATTAAGTGAGCACTATCTTACTCATGAAAAGTAATATTATATGTATAGTATATATGTTTTAAATATTATTTATTACTAAAGATCATGTATAAATATGAAAAATATAAATATTTCATTCTGCATAACTTTTAACTCCCAGCCAAAATAAAATTACTACACATACGCAATATGTAAATTATAAAAATATACTGTATACACATTATCCAAAATTCAGGTCGAAACCTCAATTCGTGTCACTGTGACACACTGACAGATGGACAGACTTAGATATTAGAATTTTAATACACCGAGAGTTTTGTAGAAATTAAAAAGCAACCTAAAATATACATACACGTTTAAACCATGTAAATTCAGTTCAGAGTACATTTGAATTGAATTCATTCAGTTTCTTTTGAATTTGTTTTTTTTTTTATACTACCTCGGGAAACAAACAAGAATAAGGCCCACATAATGTAAAGTGGTTACAATAGCCTAACACAGCAACGCCTTAGCAAATTATTGGGAACCTCACTCAGTGGCAGGAACATAACGACACTCCAGGCAGTTGATAATTTGGGAGCGTCTTCTGTGAGGTGGAGGTTATTATGAAATCGGGTTACTTTTTTCGATAGATCCTCGTGTATTAATTAGCAGAATGCACCGATGCACCAAGTACAGGCACAAATTCACATGTTATAAGTGCTCATCTAGGCATAGTCATTGCGCGAGGCTGGGCTGGCACTCGATCAGTCATTCAAAGTCCAAATACCTGTTTCCTAGCCTAGCCAAACACCACACTGTTTATCACTAGCCAGCCGGGAGGTTTTTTAACGAATAATTGCAGCGCTCCCACATACCTACTACAAAAGAAATAATCTTTGATATATGATGTCGAAAAGTTCAAAGTAATCATTCATCGATGAATTTTCATCTTACTCTGTAGGTTCATTTGAAGAAATAAATTTGTGTGTGTGGTGCATCCAATATAGGCATGTTACGCCTGGCTATAGGCTGATCCGTTCGGCCAACAATGGCGGCCACAATGGCTCATTCATAACAAAATAATAAGCAATGGTCACGTCGGAGACACCACTTGCACATAAACTACAGTTAAGTTGTTATTTGTGTAACTGGTACGAGTTACCCGGCAGTTTTGGATACTGTGATAGAAGATTAGACCGCAAACAGACAATAGAAAATAGAACATTTATTTCGTTGAAGCTCCAAGGTATTTATTAGGTTATAAAACATATCATATTTGGAAGCAAAGACATATAACCGTATTGTATGTAATTAAATGTATAAGTACCTATATTCGCGTTAGGGTCCTAGTATAAATTAATTAAATAAATAAACATCAATACGCGAATCGTATTAAAATGAATAAATACTTAATAAATAAATTGTCAAAACGATATAAATGGACACAAAAGGTAAATGATTTTTCATTCATTGATAAATGAAAAATTGACAATTAATCTTTTGTCTAAATTGTCAATTATGTATTGATTGTGAATTAGCAAATATCGCGTAGGTATATAGCTATAGAAAATCCTGCCTAATTGTAAGCAGTCACTGTAGCCTATGGAAACTTGAACACCAAACGCTACTCGTGCGTTGCCGATCCTATAAAAACCTCCTCGCACATTTATTGAAGAACCTAATGTAGTCTTCTGGTAGCGTAAATCCCATAAAAATTCAAGGTCTAAATGTGCCGTTCTCTTTTAATAATGTAGCATCAACATATAGTAACAATGTATCACGTGATAATCCTACTAATAGAAATAGCTTTACTTGACTTCAAATATTATTTAAACGAAAGTTGAAGCACACATCAAAATAATTTAATGAAATTTTAACATGTTTTTAAATGAATCAGCTTTACTCCGAACTCTGCTACGTAACTCATATCAAGTATTGAGGTACATGGTACCATTGCTAGTTTTAATTAATATAACTAGTATTTTGATCAGAAAGTAGTAGAAATCTACAGAATTCACTGGATAATGTACTAGTTCCTGTAAGTACTTCGAGTAAGTACATAACAATTTCGAGTATCTGGTTCCAATAGTTTAAGCTGTGTTGTCTGTCAATCAGTAAGTAAGTAGCGATACTGTCATAAATGCCAACTAGTAAACGAGTATCTGGTAAAAGAGAGAGTACAACCATGAGTACAACAGTATTTAATAAGTAGCCCAACGGAGAAGTATTCTGTCATATACCTCATATACCCAGCCAAAGAACTCCCTGGAAAACTGTGCTACTGCGAGTAAGTACTCGTAAGATTACCAATAACACCTTAAGGAGTTTCTGCGTTCGCGACGAGATGCCAACGAGCGAACAATGCTTCTTATCATCGTCAATATAACATCATCAACCTTAATACTTGTGTTCGTTCTGGTTTTGAAAAATCATCTTGTTTGTCATCGCATTCTACTACAAGCCTTTCTTCATATAATCTTTTTTCTGTAGACAATTCACCACTATGTCCACCCATTTTCAATCCCACGTCCGTTGGTTTTTTTCTCGTGAAGAAAGAGAAATATTTTAATCATCGTGAATAATTTTGCAGAGTAATGTTGTTCTAAGCCGCTCGTTGATGCAGTTTTGGTTAAGAATTACAATACTGGATAGGCAGAGGTAGTGATGGATACGCTTCTAGTTCATGTATGTATATCTTCACGCCAAGTCCATTGCGGGGTAGGTAGAGAGAACCGAGCGCCATAAGACGCGGTCCTTACATACTTCACTCGCTTCTGTGACATTCATAGCTCTTTTCATGCACGCTCGCCGGTCTCTGGTGTCCTGACATCACCGTCTGATAAAACCCGACCAATTTGGTCATGGTAGGTTAATCTCGGTCTTCCTCGGCTTCTACATCCTTCCACTTTTGCATTGTATATCTGTTTCGTCATTCTTTCGTCCCACATTCTTTCTACACGTCCGAACCAACGGAGTATGCCCTTTCTTATCTTAACACCGACACTCTCTTTCAGACCAACTCTTTCTCTCACGTCTTCATTACGAACGCGGTCGGCAAGCGTTATGCCACAAATTTTGTGCAATGCTCTCATCTTGACCGCATTTATTCTACTTAGTATTGTCTTAGGTTTTCGCGATTGTTACACATTGAATTAAACAATTTTAACGGAAGAATCGCGTGTTTTATTTATTTTGTTGAACCTGACGTTTCGAACGCTTTGCAGCGTCCGTGGTCGCAGGAAGACTAAGGTGATATTTGTCTTACATTAGTTATTCAATTATTACATCTACCGACATGGATGGATTAATTATATATGAGCTATTTTTGTGTGAATCGGAACATATATTCATTCACCCTATTCCCTGCACTCACTCGTGTCTCCACATCAGCGGTGTACCTTCCATTGCTGCTAAAAGAACTTCAAAGGTATACAATCTCATTCACTTGCACCAACACTACATCATCAACCGTAATCCTAGTGTCCGTTCTGGTCGTCTCTCTTTCAAATACCAGTATCTTGGTTTTCTTCGCATTCAATTGTAAGCCTTTCTTCATACAATCATCTTTCATTGTTGTAACTAGTGTTTGCATTTCAGATGATGATTCTGCTATTAATACCGCGTCGTTTGCATAAAGCAGGCAGTTGACCACTGCGTCACCCATTCGCATTCCCACATTCATATTTCTTATTCACTGAAGACAACTGTCCAAATACAGGATGAATAGCCGAGCCGATAGCACGCATCCCTGTCTGACACCAATGTTGACATCAAACCAGGGCGACAAGCTGCCGTCCACCCGCACACATGCTGTACAATCCTCATAAGTGGATTGCACAGCACGGAGCAGGTCACCGTCAACCCCATATCTGGGAAAAATGTTCCAGAGATTCTTTCGCACTAGATCATCATATAGTTCACGAACCTCCAGAAATGGTTATACCTAACTATAATTAGTATGCAATAGTTTTTTTATTTAAACTCGTTGAACGTATGGTTGAGAGCAGTGACAGCCCAGTGGATAGAGAACTAGCCTAACCGGCTAGTTCGTAGTTCAAATCTTGGCACAAGTATGTTCACTAATGTCATTACGTTATTCGTATTCCAAGATATTATGTACATATTTGCAATTATCACTTGCTCGGCTGTCAAGGAAAATATCGTGAGGAAATTGGCACGCTCAAGAAAATATATTTTGTAATACGTGTAACCTAATTAGGTCTGGTTTCTCTCTGGCTTGTGAAGGTCTGACGACAGCCGCTTCATGTCAAAATCAGTGTCTTCGCCAAATCAAAGCTTAGATACCGGACTCCGCCAATTTTAAACGATTAGGACACTACATATCGCTAAGAAGGAGAAATTTTTGGTTCATGTTCGTAAGTATAATCTTTTCAGGCCGTAGTTCTAATCATGAAACCGAATACAGATGCAAATTAAACTTGGGCCGTAAATGGAACAATGGTGCGTGGGCATTTGTTGTTTTGTAAGACATTTTGCTCCGATATTTTTTTTATACAAGTTCGAATGATGAATAATCAAACGTGCCACCTGATGTGAAGTGAGATACATATCATGTATACTACCAACGTCTATGGTCTCTTGTAGTTCATACGATGGTAACCAACCACCTGCTAAGGTAGCAACTTGCCAAGAATTGGTGATCTTATTCACTCTTAGGATCACACAATCCTTAAGAAATTGTTATTTAAATGGTGTGTTCTTGCTCAGTAAAGTCCTTCCTAATCAAATGTTACCTACCGTTATTTATTCCGCGCTGCACAGGTGCTAAGAGTAACAGGGATTGAAGCTAACGAGAAGGACCCGTCCGAAGTGTGTGGGAAGTTTAGGCAACTTAAATCCAAAAGTCTGCTGCGTCTACAAAATGTACAATTTAAATGCTAGCATAAACATACAAGATTTCCAGCCAAATTAAACATAAAATTAACGGAAGCATTTAGTGTGTTCATAATGGATGACTTGCTATATGTGAAACCCGAATGTAATGACTATAATTATAAATGTTACTTTAATATATACTAAAAAAACTACTACATTTTTTTTATATTAGCCTTTTCAACTGTGTATTCACCTATCAAGTATATGCCTCTAACTTACGAGAACGCTGTAGCAATGCTTAGAATATGCTGCAGTGAATAACAACTTACTCCTTCTATCCAAGGTGACCGAACGTACGTACATGACGTAGGTATTGTTCTCATCCCTAATACAATCCGAAACACTGCTAATCAAGTTAAGCCTTGTCTGTATTACTTGTCTTAGTCTCTTACGCTTTTTATTGTTATTTTACGGAATCTGTAATTTTTATTAATACATTTTTTTCACCGCAACACATAATATTGTTAAAGATACATATACTATATATCATGTTGCAGCAAAGGTAGACGAGACCTCCCCATTCATATCCTTTAGATACGTAACCACGAAAAGTAATACTGAACATTGAAAAGTGACAGCGCAAACTAATAGACCACTGATCTGTGTAGTATTCCAAATGCGGTGGATAATATACATCTACTCACCACAGGACAGGCATAGTGTGGTGTAACAATACTTATAAAATATTTCTAGTTTTAACTTGTTTTTTAGTTGTTTCATGTATGTAATTCATAAGAAAATGTCTAATATATTCGTAAATAAATTATTCTTATAATAAATCGGTGACAATCAAAAGAAGCATTTAAAATTTTTGCTTTCCTGTATAACAAAGGCTGTGCCGACTTTAATTGACTTTTATTATTGTGCTTATAGTCTGAGCTTTATACTTAATAGAGTTTGAACCTCTTAAGCGCTTTGTACTTCGGGTTTCCATATGTACGCGAACAAACTAGTGATAATGGGGTACTTTTAAAATTCCGTATTATGAAACGAATTCGCTATAAAAAATGACGTACTCTGTGGTAGTCTATGATATCCGTAAATAATTGCAGCCTATCTTAATAATTATAAGTGTGTAATAGATTCCTATATACGTATCATAGCTACTCTTTCATGTTCCTAGTTTATCTACCTACCTATTCTATTCAGTACCTACGTGTATTGTTTCGCAACACGATTGCACTAATGCAAACTGCGAATGAACAAAGACAAAGCTTCTTATTGTGGTAGAATCACGGCTTCTACGACTAATTATTAACATTGCATCATTGATAAAATAATATCCTGATAAGTTTACTTTCTGGTGTGATATTTAAATTTTGACATAGTTGATGACAATCAGGGGTTCCTTTTTACGATAGAACTTTGTATTATTATGTATCTGGTAGCGTAAGTCTGCGAGTCCATTAGAGTTGTTACTTCGAAGGGCCCGATATTACACACATACGATACTGTATATACAAGACACAGAACACACAATACGGAGGGTTCAAGTACGTTTCTGTTAATGCCCTAAATGGTTCGAATTTTAATTTTAATAACTATCAAACAGAATCTTTTAAGTATACATTACTTGATCTCTACTTAACCTTTCCCTGTGATGCGTGTTTAAACAACTGGCGAACAGTGGGTGTGACAACATACAAGCTATACTCCATTGTTGAAATTGACCTACTCAGTCGTCCTATATATATAGATACTAGATAGTCGTAAAGGTGTCGTACGTAAATGCTCACCACGATCTTTAGAATCAAAGCCACCTGTATCATTTGCAAACCTTCATAGGCTAACCACTTGTTAATCTGTAACTGTAGGTATGCTTGTTTTCTCCCGACATTTACCGATACTTGGATATTTCTTTAAATGTCCGAGCTGAACATTGCAACCAAAAGCTCTTTGACATCTTGGCTTTATAGAACGTCCCGTTTTTCATACATCTTTTATTTGTGCAATGTGTTTTAATAGGAACAATACGCCACCATAAATTAGTTAATGGAAAACGTGATTTTACGAAAAAAAAACATTAAGTAAGCCGTCCAGGTCCTTTTAGCTATACCTTAAACTAGCGATGGGCGATTGCGAGAGGTTTTTTTCGATTGTCTCGATTGTTCGAACATCTCGATTGTTTTCGATTGTTTCGTCGAACATCTCGATTGTTGTTGTGTTCGTCTTCGGCGCGATTTCAACTCGAATTTGTGGTTGCGAATTGCGAGTATGCACGATGGCGAGAGATTTCAGTCGATTGTTTTGAGTTATATTAGAACATCTCGATGGCCGGACTTGGCCTTGTCTTGTGATTGCGATTTGCGAGTTCAAACTAAGCATGTAAAGTAGCAAACTTACCCACCTTACGTACGTATTATAGGAGAAAGGAATCACGAAAATAAATAAAATAATCGAAGTTTATAACGAATCATCTATTTTTAATGACTTAAATAAACTTGTGCAATGTATGCAACATAGTTTTTTAGTTTTAATACAAAAAGCCACAGCGGCTCGACAAACAATCGCGACACATACACCTCGGCTCGATGCTTGTAAACAAATAGCAGCGAGTCGAATCCGTCCGGCTAAACTGACCGGTGACCGATGAATGACTGACTGATGCAACAATCGAAACAATCGAAAAACCTCTCGATTGTTTTGTAAAACGGCGAGTCGATTGTTGACTCGATTGTATATTTTGACGACTGCGATTCTTTCGATTGTTAAAACATCTCGGAATCGCCCATCGCTACCTTAAACTCATAATCGCCGGGTATTTGATAGACACGGGCTGAAATATGGATCCAACACGTAGTATACCCGTGGCGACTCGCTCGGTATATTGTTTCATTGATATTCAGTGGGTACAATATACCCAGGAACTGGGCTCGGTATTGGGGTTATTATGTGTCGAAATTTTTTGGGACATGATGGGTATGGGAGTTTTCGTAGAAAATGATAAACAACAATTGAAATTAATTACATTTCTTAAAGGTGGTACCTTTGACGAACACGGTGGCTCAGTCGTGAATGACGCGACTTTGACAGCAACGATCGTGGGTTCGATTCCCACACAAGGTAAACATTTGTGTGCATGAACATGGCTGTTTGTCTTGGTCTGGATATTTTAAGAGAGGTAGGGTGCATCAAAGCAAGTCTGGGGAAGTACCTCCACCATACAGAAAGCCGCAGCCAAATAACAACTCCCTAGAGGATTGTTGTGTTTCTGCGTGTGAGTGAGGTCACCAGTAAGCTCCCAAGGAGTTGCTGTGTAAGCAGCAGAGGAGGCATCGCGCGAGTGATACTTAATACATCTCAAGAGTTAATCGCCCACGGTACCCGCTTCACATCAGGTGGGCCGTATGCTTGTATGCCTCTCGACGTTGTATAAAAAAAAGCATATAGGAGTTAGATAAACACGTTTACAATTAAAACGCACTTATTTTTGGCATTATTGTGGCAAGCGTCATAAATTCCTGTATAAACATGTAAGAAAATAAATATCATCGAAAACTCTTCAAAACCGAGTTACGACTTATCTAATCTCAATCGAAACCTTTTCAAGAGTTGTTTATCGACATATTTAATATAGACGGAAAATATTATTTAATTATTGGAGATACTTTCAGTAAGTTAGTCAAGTTATAGACACTCCCAATAGATCATCTCCTGGAGATGTTCGAACTCTTATTAAATATTTTTCACACCACAGTGTGAAATAATATGTGGACCACCGTGTACCCTCAGCTCAGACCCTGATCTTAATTTAATAATTACCATACCTCCTAAGGAAATGTTATCATTTTACAAAATTGATTTACCTATTGGAACCCCGCATAATTCTAATTCCATGGGAATAGTTGAAAGATTTCTTTCTACAA
Source organism: Pyralis farinalis (assembly GCA_947507595.1). Lineage (NCBI taxonomy): Eukaryota > Metazoa > Arthropoda > Insecta > Lepidoptera > Pyralidae > Pyralis > Pyralis farinalis. The sequence goes on from OX382259.1 coordinate 27,092,008, forward strand.
TTATAGAATTATGTAGATTAGCAAAGTATGAACAAAAACTTGTTGATTCTGCATCTATAATGACACATACTTACATTATAATAGCATTTAACCATTCATAGTACTACTTGTCTTATCATTTGAATTCGGTCATATAGACGCCACAAGTCTCTTTAATATAGATTTTAGTACGTATTATACACAACAATTTGATGTACAATGGATACGTAAACGTACTAAATACATAAATAAATACTAAACAGACAAAATAATTAAAGAAAAGAAATCTATTAAAAATAAACATAGCGAAGAACAGAAAATGAATGTTGAAATAGCTGATAAAATATATTTTTTATACATCATCAGGAGAAGATCAAGCTGTTATTAGTACAGACAAATGGATAATAATCGAGCTTTACATTAACTAATAATATCCGATGAACTTGAATCCAATATATTTTCGATCGATCTATAATAGATTAAAGAATTGTTACACATACTTAACGATATAGAAAAAACAGATGAACTTGTATTTCCAGCCAACCTTAAAACTCGTTAAAATATATACTACAAGCGTACTTTAATGAAAAAAAAACATTAATTATGCATATTCCTTTGATAACGCTTTCCCTTTCATTTATTGAATATTCATAGTATTACTACCCTTATCCTAGCTAAATATGCTTTCCTATGAATGTAAGAGGTTAAAACTCAGTCGCTCGCCCTTGCCAAGTAACCGATCTAAAAATGCATCTGTGCTATAAGGATGATATAACATCTCATATTGAAGAAAGTTCTGTCGCCAATTTATTGAAATTTGAAAATAATTCTTCTACTTGTCACCCTATTCCGGTAGACATACTTCTGTTAATACCTATCCATGAAAATCATTGAAAAGTCCAAAACCTGTTGTAACGAAGGAAACCTGTAAAGGCGAAACAACGCGCGTACATCTACTAGGTACTAACATTGTAAAATTACAGCACAAGACATCCCATTAAGAAGATGTCATATCGATGGGTATGATATAAAATTTCCCAAGCGAATAAAAATTTGCTTACCTGAATTATAACAATTGACTTTAATGAATGTTAAACCTATTAATTTTGACGACGCCAACATGGAAAACCTGTAGCTGCATGTATCATATGCGTGGAAAAATAGTGAAAGTTCAGTGCAGGGTTTTGAGAATATAACAGTGAAAAACGTTAGCATCTGGACCATACTTCAATATGTTATTGTAATTCTGTTAATTTCATTCTGTATTACTTTTGTTTAAAAAATTTACTTCATGTAAAAACATAAGGGTTAAAACTGTCCAAATCAAAAATCTTCCGATAATTTCCAAATTGGGAGGGTAGTCTTATGGATACCGATTCGTCTTCATCGTGATTCATATAAATTGATAAAATATAAATAAGAATACATCCTACGAATTAATGTAATTGTTTCAGCCATCGCTATCTCATCGATTGATGTTTTTTTCGTGGTAATATAAACCAAAACAAATATTTTTAATTTAAATATTAGTTACACGATAATCACCTCCCCCCCCCCCCCCCCTCAATTCACATCTCTTTACATTTAAAACGTCGGTACGGATAGTTCATTAGTTTTAGGACGGAGCAATAATACTCTCAAATGTACTCCTTGATCTATCGTAGACCTATGAGTAGATATAGGATAGATATAGTAATAATTACACCCATGTAATCTGACTGCATTATATATTTTTGAAAAATTAAATACATTTTTAATGTATCGCGATCGCCAAAACTCGACTACAGGCAGTAGGTACAGGATTTACAAACACAAGTTATTATAGCCGGCTGCCCTCACCGTCAGGCTTTCAAATTGATTCTCTTTATAGTTCCTCTACGCTACGGTATATACTAATCAAACAAAATATATAAAAGTATCTGAAACCTATCAAGACTGGCCTTGATAGATTTCACGTGGAGTTAAAACGCCATTAAAGCGTGGAAACCGCGTTGGTACCTAAGTAATATATAAACTATTTAAGTCACAGTTAAACTGTAATCTACAAGATTTAGAAATCTTGAAATTACATCTTTGTTAAATAACATTTTAAATATGGTCTCAGTTATGGCGCTATGTCGAGTTTTATCGCATTATTTATTATTAATAGCTTTCTTATTGTTGTACACACAATGTTGTGTTAACGTATAAACAACAACTATGTTGACACGACTACCTACGTAACATTGCAGACTTCCTATTATTTATTTCCACTTTCCAGTCATCATCATCCGTAAGCATTAAGCCATCTTTAGCTAGAAATATGTAACTTAAACGTAAAAAAAAGTTACAAACGCGTATTAACATAATTATATTATATGTTAATTTATCTACTTGTGACGAATAGAAATATACATAATATAATATTGATCTTATTTATTTTCAATCATGGTACTGCAGTTAGGCATGTAGGTATATGATATAGATCGTGTTGTGTCGGGAGCGACGAGTACGTAGACGTAAGTTGAGTCCACGAGGCATCCTCAGACACGGTAGATGTTAGTCTAATTTTAAAATGATTTCAGATGACGATACTACTATGGTACAATACCGAGCAGGTTTGATGATGGAAGTTGGAGGCTTTACCTATTTAAATGTAAGGGACTACATTTCTACAATTTCAAGTTTATGTATCATCCCGAACATTAGCAATTAGCAGAGTTGTCCCGATAACAATAGAATGTAATGGAGCTGTTGTGATAATTTTGAGGTTTTACATTTGGTGGTCATAAGGACTCCTGCGTAGTTATCATTGAGGACATCTAGTTTGGACTTGTTTGACTTGTCATAGAATACACTTTATTGCACCAAAATAAATACATTTAAGTAACATATTATAGCAAGAGTACAATAGGCGGTATTATCGCTAAAGCGATCTCTTCCAGACAACCATATCAAAGGAAGAGAAACAATCATTAAAATAAAAGTAGGTATATAGTGCTGCATTTATGACTATACCTATTTCTACACATAGATACATTATATATACACTCAACATGCTAGACAACCGAAAAAAAAAATTTAAGATGAGTGCAATGAGCAGAAAAGCAACAGGGCAAAACAACAGACAACAATGTACTTACATATAGCAATGTCATTACCTATATATATATATATATATATATATATATGAGACAATACAAATTCACAAATTCATTTATTGCGAAGAGTCGAAGAGAGAGAGAGAGACGAAGAGATGGCGTTATCAGAAAGAGTACTACATGTACTGCGATCACAACGATCCCGTAGCTCACTGAGATAGATGAAAAGTTATTTCAAGTAACTGGGAAAAGTAGGATTGAAAAGAATAGAATATAGAAGAGAAAGAGTACCTGCCCGTTGCGACGTGACCTGATGGGAGCCACTTGAGCTGAGAGCGAAATTCGGAAACATGATCATATTTGCGAAGCCCAAATATAAATCGTATATAAAGGTTTTGAAGGCGCTCAAATTTGTTTAATTGGTCTTCAGTGAGGTTAAAGTAGCAAGAGTCAGCATGGTCAAGAATGGGAAGGAGCAAAGACTGTGCCAAGGAAATTTTGGTGCCAATAGGGAGAAATTACGCAAACGACGAACAGAGCCACTTGCTGCAAACAACTTCCTGCTAACGTTGGCTATGTGCACCGACCATAGATAACAGAAACAACGGGAGATGTGACGAGGGGGCGTGGTTGGTGTCGCCGCAATATGCTCAAAACGAGAACATTGCCAAGAACAGTTAGTTAGTTGCAATCAAGTTCGATTGAGATACGTTGCTCCTTGTTTTAGCAAAATGCCAAGTTGTGCTGTTGCCTTTTTGCAAAAATAGAAGTGCAGTGGTTAACTTTAAATCAAATGGAATCACTTATCACTTATAAGTACAAATAATATTACGTTTTATAAGCATAAATACAGAATTAATTTCAAAAATTCTCTGACGCCATTTCTACCAGGGCCTTACCACGATACAAATTATAAATATCAAATTTCTCATTCTTAAATTATACATTGCTTTTCTACCATTACGCAGTCGCCGCCGCTCGTTTACCAACACGCAATGTTAAGCGAGTAATATTATTCGTTCACTGTGTGTGCAGTTTCGAGATACGGCCGCTTGTTTCTGCCGCTTTATAAATGTAGTAGTGCGTGCTTACTTGGGTGTTGTTTAAATAAACATCCAATGACAGCGTCTTAACAAAAGTGTGTCGTTGTACTTGTGTGCGTAGAATGTCATTTTTTATTTATTTAAGTGTGTGAGTGTTTTATGGTAGGGGGAAACGAGGCGACAACCGTCCCGGTATAAACTCGCGTGGTATGTCACATCTCCCTTGTTTTTGTTATCTATGGCACCGACCAAGAAAAGGTTCTGTCAAAGTAAACGCCAAGGTTCTTCACACTATAATGGACATGAACACTATTAAATATTATTGGAGAAAGTGCCTCCCAATCGATACTAGAAATATAGCGCGGGATGCCTATTATAATGATTTGTGTTTTTGTAGGATTGACTACAAGGCCGTTTGATCTACTCCATTCGGATATGCGTACGAGGTCTTTATTCACTTTCGCGATCGCATTAGGCAGATTAGTTACTGAGTCCTGTGAATAAATCTGCAAATGCATAAAGATAGCAGAAGGAGCGAATATTTGACGTTATGGAATTAATGAAAAGAGTAAATAAAATAGGAGATAATACGCCACGCTGAGGTACGCCGCCTGTTGTAGGACACCGTAAGGAAAATTTATCATCGAGGCATACCATACACGCTGCGAACGTCCATGCAGGTACAAATGAATCCAGTCAATTACTGTAAGAGATATGTTAAGAGAACTCAGTCGGAAAGGTTTTAAGTTGTAAGGAAAATTCGGTAAGCTATTTTTCAACAAGGCGTACAAGTACTTTAGAAAGAAAAGGGAGAATGGAGATTAGACGATAATCTGAGTAAGAAGATGGATTCGATTTTATAGGTAAGGGAATAATGTACAGGAATTCTTCCAAGCCGAGGGGAAAAAACCAGAAGTAATGAATTTGTTGAAGAGGGTGATTACAGAAAGGATAATGTCAAGGATAAGTAATATCATATGATGACTCATGTTATCATCCCCCACCGCATTGACGTGTTAGTGACCCATTTGGCCAAAAAATATTATATTTGCAGCTTTTTCAAATAATTATTCTCTATTGCACATATAAATGAAAAGGTTACGATGTTTAATAAATATGGTTTGCAAAGCGAGCTTGTCTCTAAAAGATATCTCTTCCACCCACCTTCAGCAGTGAGGCATATCGTAAATTACGGACAGCAGTATGTGCCTGAATAAATTCTATGTAAATAGATATATACCGAAAATACACCTATAGGTATACTAGAAATACACTTATCTGAATACATTTAAAATGGATAAATAGTGATATTTCAATTATTTTTTTAAATAGTAGACAAATGGGCTTTTACGAATGGTTGGTAAATAAATTACCAACATAACTAAATCATTATTGAACATCAACGTGTTTAAACTGTATTTACTATATCAGTAAGTAATATCCTCGTACGTGACCTCGACGTAAAGTTTCTCATCATATTAAAATACTTAGTACTGCACTGAATTTTGTTACAAAGAAAACAAGGTTTTTCATTTAACATGGTATAATAATCCGGTTTAATCGCCTTTACAAGAATCGGATTACAATATATGATGGATGAGTGATAGTATCAAAGAAAAGAAGAAAGATATGCTGTCGATATACAAGTTAAACTAAAGACTTCAGTGAAAGTAAAGTGTGAAAGAATTACGCCGAATAGCGAAGAGAGGCTGACGAAAAACTCTTCTGGAAAGAGGCAAACAGGCCTCGGTGTGGTTCGTCAGCATTCAGAAAGGATAGGATAAAATAATCTAAAGCTGGTGACATTCTTGCTAACACTCAAGAAGTGTTAGAACGGTGGAGGGAATATTTTGCATTGTGAATGAGTCAGTGACTGACTTAGCAGTGCCAGTGTACCATGAATGACAATGAATGGTCAATGCGAAGAAGAAAAATTGAAAGTTTTAGAGCAATTTGCGCTGACTAAGCCAAATATGAGGTCATAATTTTGATCAGCTTATCAACTGAAGTATACGGAAAGATTATTGAAAGGAGAATGAGTGAAATCCGATGCAATACTTCGGGAAGCACAAGATCGATTTCGAAATGGCAGCTATGTACGGATCAAGATTTTTCACTCCGTAATGTCATGGAGAAACCATGGACCGGAAGATGTTCTGGGAATATCTTGCGGAAGTATATGATAGGGTCGTGTGAACTTTTTGCCAGAATATAGGGTTAATGGTACTATGCATTCCACTTCTGAAGAGTGTAAAGCATGTTTGGGACAGCTTGTCGCTCTGTTTTAGCATTAATATTGGTGTCAGACAGGGCTGCGTAGTGTCGGTATCTTCAGATAATAAGATCTATAAACGTAATACTGCGAAAGGGTGACATAGTGGTGAAATGTATTCTTTTTGAATTTTGACACTAATACATAATTAGCAGTCAGTTCATAACAAACAAAATATGGCTACTACCGCTAACATAACAATCCTTTCGTTGATATTTGAAGTAGGCAAAGAATCTTTATAAATCTACATACACAAACTATAGTACCTACTGAGTTTGTGTATGTAGATTAAAAACATTATAAAGATAGAGATGATCTATATCCTAACATCAGAATCACAACTAATCTAATATGTTATTTCTTTGTTGGTTATGTGTTCCTATTGTGTCTGTTATTTCGCTGTATTATGATATTTATCACTACGCACAACATCATGGTATAGGTATATATGAACAAACGTTGTAGTCGAAGATCTACCTACTAGTACCTAAACTATAAACTAATTATATCTCTAAACTAGAAAACCGAACCACTGCTACACCATTATGTTTAGACGAATAGCCCAATCTAACTGTACATAGTACACCTTGGTGATTAGCAACCCAAGATCTGTCGCGTCGTGACAGGTAAGGCGGAACTGTTTTTAATTGGGAGTAGGCCAGCTAGGTAAGTACCTCAACCGTCAGAAGATCACAGACAAATAACTACTCCCTGAAGAGTTATTTTAGAGGAGATCATTAGGAAGCTTTTAGAGTTGTTGCGTTAGCGTTCACATGTGATGGTAATGGTTGTACCTTAGGATGACATATGCTCAAGGCAAATTTGACTTATTGTAGGTAACGAAACAGGTCTACTTTTGGAGTGTAATTAACGATTATAGACACACCGTGATGTATCGTGTTCAATTTGAAATTAAGATTCTCTCTATAACTCAACTTCCTATGTATAACAGTAGCAAACTACTATTTATATATACCTATTTCAACTGTATGTACAACGAGTGGTATAAGTAATGGGCACCTACTTAGCTGTTAAGATAATTAAAACAAACAACAAATGTTTTAGTCAACTTTTAATTATTATTAGAAGTTACAATGCACAAGTTGCGAAAGTGTATTTTTTACTAAACTGCTGTACCGATTTTGATTATATTTGGTATGGAAAACGCTAGGATCTTGAAGGAAAGTTAAACTATATTATTGAAATGCGTACGAGCTGAACCACGAGGGATAAACACTTTTGTTATTAATGCAAAGTAATTTAATGTTTAATTATGTCAAGCAGGCTGGTAAAGTGACAATATTGATTGTTATTGATCTTTGATTAAATATAACAACAGAAACCATTATGTGTCGTGTGTGTGTGACATAAATAAACAAACAAGTCGAATACACAGTTAGTCATCCGCACACTTATAAATATATTTTTTTAATTTTGACTTTCGTATAATTCAGTACTCTTTCCTTCGATATAGTAAGGAATGAAGCCGGCATAAATATAGGTAAGGGTACGTATATGTGTACTTATGCTAAGCAAAGTTTAAGCAATTTAGAATGAAGACAAACTTTTATGAAAAATGTTTTCTGTAGCAGGTAGCTAATTTACAATCAACTATTATATAGAGAGTTACTAAAAATATTATTTCCTACCTAGGTAAAACTGTAAAATCAGCAATCAAAAATTCTTACCGCAATCGTAATTTAAAAAACCTTATCATAAAACTTCACTTCAGGAAATGTTATCGATCAATTTCACGTAAAAACACGCGTAACGTACCGAAAATATTTTCGACAAATTATATATGGTTTTCAGAGTAAAATTGCCGCATCAACGTGGTGATATTTTGAAACTTTGAACAATTGATGACGTTTTCTCGCGCGTGTACGACTGCGAGTATGAAAGTTTTGCGCGACACTGCCGCAGCGCAAGAGCAACGCACATCGCAACCCTACTGCGTCCCCGTCAGTACGAACTACAAAACGTGAACACCATTCATCGGCAAACCACACGCAGCACGCTCGATAAACATATTAATTCGAGTCTCCATCGAAACTGCAGTGAAAGGCGGCTATGGCAACTATAGTTTTCTATGTTGGATACAGCGGGTACAACGACCTACCAACCACTTTATTTTCGTCCTTAAGTTATTATATGAGACTGTCAGTAAGTGCCTCCTAATTATTAAAATATAATGTAAATAAGAAAAATAATGAATGAATTTAATAAAGACAATGCGATCAGGTACAATTTAATTCACCTACTATGTGTATTTTACTACCAGTTTTCATTACACAAAAGAAAACACACTCACAAGAAACAGAGTCTAGAATCAATTAATTATTTCGAATACAGTGATTTTTTTTTTATACTACGTCGGGAGGCATACAAGCATACGGCCCACCTGATATAAAGCGGGTACCGTAGCTTATTAACGCTTGCGATATATTAATTATCACTTGAGTGATGCCTCCTCTGCTGCTTACACAGCAACTCCTTGGGAGATGGAGGTACTTCCCCAGAAGGGTTGCTTTGATGCGCCCTACCTCTCTTAAAACCAGTAAGATCCATATCTTAATCACAGAGTATACTTTGTATTTGAGGGAGCACTCTCAGATCTATAATTAGGACTGCGGTTGGCGACACACAGCCATACGCGATCACCGTTGCGAATCACTAGGATTCCGTCCTTAGCCCGTTTCTGTTAGCGTAATATTACGCTAACAGAAACGGGCTAAGCTTAAAGTATGAAATTGCCGATTTGTACTGAAAAATTAAAACTCGTTTTTTTTCTAAGATGTAACATATTTATTTAATTAAAATATTTACCCTCAATATCTATTCGTTACTGCCATCTATAATCGGAAGTTTATTTAGTTGTAGAAAGCCATCGAGTACGTAACCTAAGGTTAGGTTATATACTCGATGGAGCAAGCTCTGGCTCTGGCGAGTACGAAGGATGACGTATGGTTTTTAACTGCAGCTTCTGTAGAGTTACAACGGTTTCTCGTGCAGTGCTCCTTTTGCGTTATCATGGAGCAATAATGGTGAAGATCGATTCAGAAATCGGGGCTGTTTGACTGCCAGTTTCGCCATCATTGTTCGAAGTTCGGCACAGTAAACATCTGCTGTTATTGCTTGACGAGACCTAAGAAAGCCGTTACTTTACCTTTTTATTGGTAAGCTTACAGTTATCGTAAAACCCTTTCCGTCACATGTTACAATTCGATCCAATATTCCTTCATTTTTGTACCGATTCAACAAGGAACACAAGTTTCAACACGCGTTACTTTCTGCAGATCAGTCAAATCCTCATGATTTTACTGATCTGCAGAAAGAAACGCGTACCCATTTTTCATATTTTTTTATCTTATCAAATCAGATGCAAATGAGTCAATATTGTAGGTAAGGTAACGTTATACCATTCCGCTAATTCCTGGGTAGTTTGACTCTGATCGGTTTCTCACAATCTCCTTCAATTCAGCGTTATTCACATGTGTGGGCGGCCTTCCACGTGGTTCATTCTTCAAATCGAAGTTTCTATTACTAACGCGTTTAAATCAAAAACGCACGGTGCGTTCATTAGCAGTCTTCTCTCCAAACGCAGCATTGATATTGCGAGCCGTTTCTGCCGCGTTAGTTCCGCGTCGAAACTCGTATTCAAAAATTAGTCAGATTTTCGAAGTATCCAACTCTTCCGTCTAACCTGAATAAAAAACAATTGAAATTCGAAAATCAAATGTTGCAATTTTTTTTTAAAGAAAACCTCACAGGTATTATGTGAAAAAAGCTTCACTCAAAAATCTCACGCATTTAATGTCAATTCAAAGTATCTGTTACAAATTAAACACATTTAATGTCAATTCAAAGTATCTATTACTATAAAATTGCAATTTTATACTTATTAGATTGAGGTTTTATTTTGCGAAATTCAAATTTACGGGTAATTTGATCTAAATTACTTGATGTGTGCTTCCGCTACCAATTAGTTCATGGGAACTAGTGCCGACCGACATTCACCTACTAACGTTAGTAGATGCTGCCCCGATCGTCTCTACCTCGCCTGCTACGGTCGCCCTGCGAATGTTCGCCATCTGAAATATGAACCGGATGCATTCGCCACCGTTGCCGCTCTGGCTGCGCCGGTCAACTCTGCGGCACATGTTTCACCTCGCCACGAGGCATTCTCAGGCGCTGTAGATGCATGCATATCACATTATTCTAACGACTAACATCTATTTAACATTGCAACCGTCAAGGTACATATTTCAGCGGCCTGGGCCTGGCCTGGGCATAAGACGGCAAGTGTTATTTGTGTCCTTAATACCGTTTATGTTATGAGTGTCACCTACGCTGTTACGGTCACGTCTTACAGAAACCGGCAGAAGGAGTAGTTCTAAGAAGTGCTGGTTTAACGTCTCAATGGCCGATATGCGTGCCACAGTGAGGGATGCCGAAGACCGTGCGACGTGGAAAAGAAATAGCAAAAAGCCGACAACGGGCTCCAAAGCGAAAGTTACGTGACCGGGATTTACACTCGGACGAAGATGATGATGATAAACCAAATGGCAGGTCCGTAACTCATTTATTTATTTAAGAGCTAAATCAAAGTTTTATAGACGCATTGCCGTAACAAACGGACTGGCAGACAAGAAACACTGGCGAGAACTTCGCTCAGGCAGACACATTGTTGAAAAATTTACGTATTTCTAGAAAAGTAATCTGGCTGAGTAACTATCATCTTTTGATAAGTCTGCTACAGCTGATAAACAGTCTTGAATTCATGTTACCCACACATTTCTATCAAGTAGAAGTTGATCCCGCGGTAGCGAGCGTTCAGCGGATTGACGCGTTTCTTCTATAGAGCGCCACAAAAAAACAAACACATAAATAGAGTGGTAAACACATTACGCTCCGCAGTCGTGTAAAAACATATAAGTGTTCAAACATTTAAGAGTAACGTGCTTACGTTCATGCAAGCTCATATATAACCTTAATAGTTCAGTGGTAGGTAAATGTATTCATCCATGGTATATAAAATAAATAACGTTAAAAATATGCCCGACATATTGATCGTCTTTGGCTATATTTGTAATAGTCAAACTATAAATAAATAGTGATTTCAACGTCGTAAAACAATTTAAAAAATTAAAAATAGTGACTGCTTATTTATTAAAAAAAAATGTACAAAAAAAACCACGGTACCTATTTATTAATTGTCTAATGTTACAGTAACTTAACTTATAAATGCTTATAACATAAAACAAAGGAGGAGTACAAGGAGTATCACCTACATGTTCCAACCTCCCTGCCAATTAGTAGGGTATACCTTGGTTGATTAGTTCAAGGGTATACCTAATGAAATTGACATATAGAGCAAATTTATTGCTAATATTAAAAATTGCCGTCAGCTGAATACTTGTGGGCATAAAGACCGTCAGTTCATCTGTCTAAATGACTATGCAACGCTCAGATGTACTAAGCGCGCGGTATGTTTATGTCCCTGACTGCCGGTTTTACTTACCGCCGTTATAAATACAGCTGACTATTTTCTAAATTATTTATAAAGTATAATATAATTCATAGCTGTATAAATTTCATTCGGTATAAAATGACTTTATACTTGAACATTTTTAAATTGTTTCATATACGTGACTGATGTATCCCTGTCTTCAATACAGCTGACGGTTATTTATTAGTTAAATCTAACCTCCGGAATCACCCAATAAATTTGGGTATGGTATAAAAATACTCGTAGCATATTTTTTTTAACAACTTTTACAAAGATTCTATCAGTTTCGGCTCCACCGCGAGTGCGATGACTGACGCATATTTTGTTGATTATTAAATCTCAAGCAACTACTTGAAATAAAAATCATTCGGTATAAAATTCCTCGTAATTTTTTACGCTACCTTCCCTGCTAAATGCAGCACCTCCAGAGCTTCTGTCACTCAGTCACTCGATATTTGACATGAGGCATATGTTTGGAATATGTGGCTGAAACGTGTACTTAAAGTATTACAGGGTTTATATAGATGTAGACAATTGTGTAATCATTATGTGTTAAGCGGTTAGGTACGACATCATGTTCATCTGAATGTATATAATACAAAAAGGCCATTTTTACGGTTCCGTACCTCACAAGGAAAAACGGAACCCTTATAGGATCACTTTATTGTCCGTCTGTCAAGAACCTTTTTCTCAGAGACGCTTGGAGCTATCAAGCGGAAATTAATATCAAATAGTCAGGTTTGCTATCCCTTCGAGCAGTGAAAAAATCAAAGTTCTAAATCAACACAATCAAAAGATACATCCGTACCGTAAACCGTAAATTTGTAGTTAAATCACAAACGAAATTATCTTGGGAAAATGATTTACGAAAAAAATATTTTACGGAACACTCTGTGCGCAAGTCACACTCACATTTGACGGGTTTTTTATCATTGGAATCTCCTTTTATACGTAAGTCTTAAACTCCTCACAAATCACTATGTTGTTAAGTCGATAACACAACCCATTGTTGTGGAAGTGGGTTTAACAGCGGCAACCGCCAAAATGTCACGAAGTCCAGACCACTGCGTCTATGAATTTAAAGTTTTGTATATCAGAGACATCCGCTAAGGATTTCAGAAAACTACCACAAGATACTGGAATGCGCGGGGACAAAGTTTCAGGCAATGTCTAGTTTAATAATATATGCAAACAAACCTCAATGAGATGATCTTCATGCTCATCATATTGTAGGTACTTTGGTGTGGACCTTTGGCTGGTATTGACATCCTTGTATAGGTACAGCAAACATAACGCTACTCCTGACGTACCACACACGCAAGTGTCCATTAACAAATGTTAATTTACGTGATTGTTTACGTGCCCATAAACGTTTTATGATCGTTCGTCTAGCTCGGCCATCCTGATTTGACATTTCAAATGATAAAAAAATGTTTTCACTTCGTAATAAGTAGATACCTACACTAAACAACACGAGCTGCTTCGGTCGCATGAGATTTGTATAGGTATTTTAGAGTGGGTTAAACACCTTATATTCGAACTACGTCATAACATATTGCAACTATATTACGAATATAATTATTGATCATTAGCGGTATTATATTTTGACAGTATTTTTACCAAGAGACTCTTGAGGAATTAATGTGTTAGTAGCAGGGGTGAGAATGCGCGACCCAATAATTCCCGTATTGTGAGCGTTCATACGCTACCATAACAACATAACCACATCAGGTGGACCATTTACTTGTATGCCTCCTGACGTTGTATAAAAATATGTTTTTCACCTCTGAGAGAAATATGAGCAAAGATCAAACAATCAACCCTATCCTGGGCTCTTTAATCAGCAAGATTTTTGCCACTTTTCACTCTATAAAACGACTTTAATACTTTCTTTCTTCGACACCTAAGCTTTTTTTTATACCACTAAGATGGCAAACAAGTATATGATGCTAAACAGTCACCGTAGTTTACGGACATTTGCAACACCAGGGGTGACACTCATGCGTTGCCGACTCTTGTAGCTTTACGTTATACTCTTATTTTCCCAATTAATGATTATAGCCTACCTAGTCCTCACCCTCAAAATATCATATCAGTCCTCAAGAGTTTCTCAAAAGGATTCAACATACTCAGAATCTCTGTAAAAGACAATGATTTTCATTTGCGTAAATCAAAATATATTTCGGAACGTAGAACCATACCTGTCACTTCTTTTTAATATCCTATTCAACCATTCTGCTCTTAATTATCTCCCAGAACGTTTAGAGGTTTGCACATTAAATGAGTTCGATACCTACAGCAATAATCCTATTTTATCCATTCCCATTCCCCTACTATATTTTTTTTTACTATGCATGCACCACGTTTCTGGAACTCTACCAATGGATATGTACTTACATGCAACCTGAAGAGGTATAAAGGGCAAAGCTACTAAGCTACAAATTATGTATACGTATATACGGTAAGGGTCAGAAGTGCAATAGCAATTTCACATCCTCAGTAAAGTATTCGAAAAGATAATGCTTGATCAATTACAACCCTATTTTAAGACCAATGAAATTTTTCATAGTGTACAATGCGGATTTACAGCAGGTAAATCCACTACAGATGCGGGGATAGCATTTCAAGCATGTTCTTAGCGCATGGGAGAGATCCTAGGACGCTCTTGGGGTCTTCTGTGATCTCTCTAAACCTTTTGATTGTATCGAAGAGCGGATATTATTGCGCAAGCTGTGCCATTATGGAGTTAAGAGGTAAAGCCCATAATTTGATCGCAACTTACTTATACAACAGAATACAAACTGCTGACAGAAATGGGGTAAAATTTAAAGCCAGTAATGTTAATATTGGGGTGCCCCGGGCTCTATATTGGCGATCAGGACGAGCTCGGTGGCGCAGTGGTGAAACGCGCTGTTACGCTACTTTGGCACTAACGCTCGTGGGTTCGATTCCCACACAGGACAAACATTTGTGCGCATGAACATGTCTTTTCGTATTGGTCTGGGTATTTTCTATGTATAATAAGTATTTACAAAAAAAAATGTATTTACGTATGTTTATCAGTTGTCTAGTACCCATAACACGAGCTTCGCTTACTTTGGGGCTAGGTGGCGCTGTGTAATTTGTTCGACAATATTTATTTATTTATATATTGCGACCCTTTTTATTTTTAGTATGTTAGATGTAAATGATCTACCCTACATGCTGCAGAAAACAGCGGATATGCTACTGTTTTCCGATGTCATTTCTGTAATTTTTAATGTTGCTCGCCTGTGCAAAAATATTGACAAGGTAAAAAGTGTTCTATCTGCTATTCTAAATTGGTTCACATGCAATAATGTTTTATTAAATTCGAATAAAACTAAATGTATACATTTTAGTCTTCCAAATGTGGCTTCTGCCAATACAGAAGTTTTCATTGAAATAATATACTAGAATTTATTAATGGTACTGTTTTTGAAATTAAACTATTTTTAACGGAAGTATCGCGTGTTTTATTTATTTTGTTGAAACCTGACGTTTCGAACGCTTTGCAGCGTCCGTGGTCGCAGGAAAGACTGACTGATACTGTTTTTATTGGAATTACGATAGAATTGCAGTGGGGCCCCACATAAATAAACTGGCCAGTAAGCACAGCTCTGCCACATATGCCGTTAGGAGAATTAGACAATAGACGGATGTGGCTACTGTTCGTTTAGTGGGCTACTATTCGCTTAAGTCTATTTCAGCTACTTTCACAGCATTATGTCATATGGTATACTGTTGTGGGGAAGAGCCGCTGATATTGAAACTATTTTTATATTACAAAAGAACGCCATCCACTCTATTTATAACATGGGCTCTAGGGAATCACTTAGAGAACTATTCAAAGAAATAAATATCCTCACGGTTACCTCTCAGTACATTTATAAGAACATAATGTATGCTCGTAAAAATATAAATTCGTTTTCAAAATGTAGTGAAAATCTTAGAAGCAGGAATCGACTGCGTATGCCTTGGCTTGCTAAGACTAATAGATCTTATGTTGTAAATTGTATTCGATTCTATAATAAATAACCTGAATCAGTTCTGTCCTTGCCTGACCACATGTTCAAAAGGTACATCAAAAATACTCTATGTAAGAAGGATTGTTATAGAATCAATGAATATTTCTAACTGACAGAGATGTTTGGAAATGGTTCAGCACATGTAATTAATATAACTTTAAGTGTATCACTTGATATCACTATATGCACACTCATATATATTTATAGTAATATGTATAGATGATTTGAAAAAAAATACCTATATTGGCAAGTTTGTTTTGGCATTTCTTCTTCGCCAATGGTCATTTGAAATGCTGGTAGATTAAAAGAAGAAAAATTAAAACTATGAAAAATTAACAAGATATAATATTGAGAATGTAAGACGTGTCTAAATGCCCGTGAGGGTCTACAGGGCAATTTTTTTTTTTATCCTTATCTTTTATATCGCCTGCTTATTTTTAGTTTTGAAGTTATAACTTACTACCATAAAGATATTTCTCATACATACACACACTATATCGTACTCATTCAACATAAACCTGTCAGAATGAGCGCAGTATACAATCAGTCGCCTCATTATGTTAGAAAGGATTTTCAAATTATATAATGTTTATAAAAACCTGACCCAGAGGTTTCCGAATCGATGCCAACGGCGTTTCATTTAGGTTTTTTATATTAGTTAATATGCAGGTTAACTATGGCTTACAACTTTAACTTCTATTAAATATTAATTTTCTATTTATTGATTTGCATGATGTCGGTAACTGCAGTCGTCTGTTAGTTGAAGGTACTTCACCAGTGGGTACTAACTTAAAAATCACTATATACCCTATTAGGGATAAAAATCACTAATACCTCGGGGATTGACATAACAGTGCCATAAGTGCATAATTATTACTAGGAAATAACTATGCTTTACTATGCCACCCAGCTGTTAATAGCATCGGCGCTCGAAAATTGTATTTACATTGCAATTTGAGATACAGGGAAGATTGTTTTATATTTGAACTTAGATTATTATAAGAAGGAACGTAGATATCGTACGAGATATCTAACCAATGAAACATCCTTCATCCGTCGTGGGCGTGCGTGATAATGAACCGACGACGTCCTGTCAATTGTGATCTATCCTATGTAATGGCACTACATCGTGGAAGTCGATTATATTCAATTCTGTGTGCCAAGCCATTCATTGAACTGAACTGTCATAAGCAAATGTGACAGAAAAAATACGTCTTGTGCTAATACAAATTTCGACACTCGCAACAATTCGACTCAAAACTTATTCAGTATTATTATTTTTAATTTTCAAACATGGCATACTGCGCGTGACACGTCATAGTTCCCCATCATAGTTAGAAGAAAGCAGCATCAATCACTAATAAGTACAAACTAGGTACACAATCAGCGCCCAAAAAAGTCCTCATCAAAAGAGCATCAAGAGAAAACTGCCAAAAACATATGCCTAGGATGTTAAAAAGGATGGAGTTTCATATTTTCAGTAAGTAATTAATACTAGTTTAATATAATATCGATTAAATTTACACAAGTTTTGTTTAAATAGCTGGTTATAAAAATCATTTAAAAAGCGGCAAATTTATACGATTTAATTAAAAAGACGCTTTGAACGTGTTAGCCAGTTATAACAAAGCATTCGTACCTGATTTGGTCGGGTTAGACAATGCCTCTGCTCTAATTTTTAGATAGGAGTACCTTAGCTGTTGTTAGTATTTTTATGTTATATTTTTTTTATTTTTAATGTCGTTTATGTTACATGTTCATTTATTTATATATACATGTTTATTCAGTATTACAATGAAGAAAGAATATATGTTAAAGAAGGGAATGGAGTATGTAAGGCGTCTTATGGCGCTCGTTTCTCTCTGCCTACCCCGCAAGTGACCTGGTGTGAAGATACACATACGACGAGCTCGGTGGCTCAGTCATGAATGACGCGACTTTGACACCAACACTCGTGGGTTCGATTCCCATACAAGGCAAACATTTGTGTGCATGAACATGTCTGTTTATGTTGGTTTGGGTATTTTCTATGTATAATAAGTATGTATTTACAAAAAAAATGTATTTACGTATGTTTATCAGTTGTCTAGTACCCATAACACAAGCTTCGCTTACTTTGGGCTAGATGGCGCTATGTAATTTGTCCGACAATATTTATAAAAAAAACATACATACAACAATGTAAGAAATTATACTGATGCGCAGTTTTTCTCGAAATCTGTAAGGTGTGCAACATGGATTTCTGTGATAGCACGTCAAAAATACGAAAAGATCTTTAGACCAACGCAAGTATCTAAGCAATTCGTACAGACGTCATTTTTCAGGAAGTGATAAGAATACTACTGCGAAGGGCATCAAAAAACTATCATGTAGCTACTATGTAATTTTGGGGAGTACTCTCATGAGTAAAAATCTTGACTGCATAATATTCGAATTGCCCCGGAACACCATATCTGAATCTGAATCGAAAAGTTTTCACTCAAAATGTATGGAATACGTGTGAAAAAATTTCAAATCCGTTTTGAATATAGTTTCCCGAGGCAATGTGAATCAGGACGCAGATATCATATTATTGCATTGTCATCCGACTTACAAATGTATACAAAGTTAAAGCTCAATCGAACATCAGTAAGTTAATCAAATATTACTAACAAAATTTAATCCATCAAGCTTATTTAACCAGGGAACTTTATTTAACTAACTTTACATTAATAAGGAAAGTTAAAAAATAATAACTCGTACTAATATGGAAAGTTTAATACTCGTAGTAGTTTGTACAATAGCCTTCCCTGTTCGAAAATGAAATAAAATTTTATGACCGATACGTCACACCATTCGTCTTCTGTTTATCTTACCTTCCAAAATATGTTTGTCCTTGTTAAATCATTTACGCTAATGAAGGTGACATAAAAGCAATACAAGTCTTTAAATCTTAATACAAATGCGTAAGGTTCAATTTACAACGCATACAATGTGAGGCACTTCCTTTCAATTGCTTTCATTGATCGAATAGCATTTTTTAAGTCATATTATTGAGATCTTACGATTTATGTTAAATTGATACGTATTAACAAGAAATATACTACAAAATATAAACACGTAGGTACATGTCTATTAAGTATGCCTATTACGGACAATAATTTGCTCAAATTTTCTTAGCGTATGTGTATCTAGCATATTAGTGATCGATGGCTGTGAACCAACAAGTGAGATAAACCCTGGCTATTCTACGGGGAAGGGAAGAGAAATTAAATTAAACCATTGAGGGTAAATACGTGTAATATTTAACTTCAATGCGCGTAGTACAAAATTTGCTATCATCGTTATGAATCGTGAACTACGTGTACAAAACGTACATACCCAAAGGTAGGCTCAGGGAAAGGCGTGTAAAATATAAAAATTAAACTACAAATTATTCAAAACAAATATCTAAGTATAATTAATATATTGATATCACCTATAAGTCACACTGCAAAATTTAAATGTAAGCTTAACCTATTAAGTAGTCAGCCTTAATTTATAAATCTAAAATCTTGAAGAAATATTCAACTTCCAGTAGACCATCTTCGGGGAGATCACTGCAGTGGATTGCGTTTTGAACTTTCGTTTTTCCCAACTTCGCTCTTAAAGTATGTGGGCGCAATAACCTCGCAATTTCCTAAAAAAAATATGTTCTTAATAATTTTCTTAACATAATATCCAATTAATGTCGCAACGCAGCCTACAATCACCGCCAATAACACATATTCAATATAATATATGTGAGCTTGATTTTGACGTGAAACCGATCAACTTACGTTGAACATATCAGTTAAGTAAAAAAAAGTAAATGATGAACATTTACATTTTATGTATATTTTTAAATTCTAAAGTCATTTGTTTACGATCGAACATCCAGGAAGGCTTTTGACCGATTGCTTGAAGACTTTGACACAACGTTAAATAAGAGAAGGCGCGTTTTCATACTAGATTGGGTCACAGCGTCGCATGAACAACAAGAACAGCTACTAAATAGATAAAGTGTGTAAAAATTACTGCTAGTATTTCATATTATAACATTTCACACCAGTTATTACTAGTAGTATGACGAGCTCGGTAGCGCAGTGGTGGAACGCGCTGTTACTTCGCCCACCACCAACCACCAACGCCCGTGGGTTCAATTTCCGCACAGGACAAACGCATATGTGCATGAACACGTCTGTTTGTCTTAGTCTGTGTGTTTTTAAGACTAAAACCGCAGTCAAATTACAACTCCTTAGAGGGTTGTTTTGGTCCAGCGTGTAAGTGACATCACCAGTAAGCTCCCAAAGAGCTGCTGTATTAACTGCAGAGGTGGCATCGCGCGAGTGATACCTAACTGTATTGCATGCGTTCATAAGCTACGGTAAACGCTTTACCGTAGCTTATCAGGTGGGTTGTATGCTTGTATGCCTCCCGACGTTGTAAAAGTACCTATTAACGGTAATTCCCAAACTAGGTCAAACTTGCATCTCACGTAGGATTTACAATAAGATTGGGCACACTTCAAATCTGTGTAATGGGATCTGCATAAATTCATATCAGTAACTAAAGTGAACTGTACACAGAAGTCGGTATATGGAAGTGACAGTAACTGTTTCTGTGTCGTATTATATAATCATTATCAGTTGGTTAACTAGCTCGAAATGGGACTGTACACACGTATTTATATTTATTTAATAGTGTCAAATGGATAAGTCCCTGGTCTTTGTTGCCATTCAGATAGCTGTGTCTAAAGTACCTTGGCATTTGAGTAGAATATACATAACAAGGTTATAGTGCGCGCCTCTCGACTGTGAACTGTGAGCACAAGTATGAGCAGTATATCGCGTCAATATCTAGGTTTTATTTTATAATGTCTTTATAGGAAATAAAATTTATTAAAATCACGTGTTTGGCTTCCGTATCATTGTTAAATCCCACAACCTTTTTTATCTAACAATATTTCATGTATAGACATGGGATCAACTCAATTTCATTACATGTATAATGTGTCCTATATTCATATACATTTCATACTTTGCCTTCTTAAATTCTGCACTAAACCACATATCGTGTTTCTTCCTATTCTTTTCTCCGAGGTTGTCTAGTGGTATTTCAAAGGCAACAATCATATTGAGAAAACAATTTACTGCATCACTATACAGTAACGTCATCAGTTAGAGCACGGGACCTTATATAGAGAAGAAGCTAGGTGAAGCACGGGTCCGGACTCAATTAATAATATATATCGCAGCTTCGGTAGAATAAGGACACTATTGCAACTTTTAAAGACGAGCTATTTTGGTTATTTTTTCCTAGAAGAATATCGTCTTGTTGTGTTAAAATTAGTTTCCTTCTTGTGATATAAGCCATACACGTTAAAAATTTAAAACATGTTCACTAAATGAATTAAAAGCATTTAGTTTTTTTATATTTTTTTTGCTGACGGAGTGGTACAATTGTGTCTTGTTCTACCAAAAGTGTGATACGTCAATTTATACGTACGTATGTAATACGCATGTAGGTATAACTTGTATGTATAATTTGATATCCGAATATAACCCTTAACTGAAAAACAGACTCAAAAACGACTTAGATGGTGCGGCCGCGTCATACGTCGAGCATCTATTATCATTACAAGACAAGTTTCCATTAGTTAGTAGTTAGTTAGCCGAGTACGGAATAAAAGAGAAACCCCGATTGACAGTGTTACCATAAATTCTAGTCTCACTAAAAGGAAGAAGAAATTTATCAGAAATTTATATACTCCCGCTGCGAACACAGTAACTCTTCAAGAATATTCTCACTCTCTAGCACTTGGAACACAAGAACACATAAGGAAGCTGCGTACTGCGTATTCTTCTGTGTTGAGGTACTTCTCCAGTCGGACTACTTTGATATATATACTCTCCTACTTACTATATATCCTATCTCTCTTACACCAGTCTAGTTTGTTAATTGACAGGATGACCACGTGCATGTGAAGTTGGTGTTGTTTCTAAAGATGATAGTAACCGAAATCTTACTTTTAAACTTCAGAAAGAGTTTTTGTACTTTAAGGTTTAAAGTAAGACAGCTTAACTTCTATGCTGTTTTAAAAATAAATGAATAAAGTAATGCTCAATTAACTAGTTTGGGGTGTGACTCAATATCGTCTTTAGACTGAAAATTAACCTCACCTGCGCGTGACGCAGCTTGCTTATAACAATCGAGGCTCTGAAAGAGGCACCCGAAGCACCCCGACTGGAGAACATACACTTTACAAAAAAGCGTGACTCCCTGGAGTGAGTGAGGAATTGCTACGTTAAAAGAGAAATTCAAACGCGCAAGCTATACTTCGCGTATTGCAAGCGTTCATAAACTACAGTACCACAAAACGTCAGGTGGGCCGTATGCTTGTTCTTCCTCTGGACATACTAGTGTTGCTGCCAGTGAGTTAGGATTACTGTGTTAGCAGCGATGGTAACACCACACAAAGTAGACTTCTTGTATTGCAAGCATTCGTAGCTAACCACGTCAGGCGGGCCGTATGCTTGTTTACCACTGATGTTGTACAAAAAAGTCTCTTTTAAAATAAGGACTATGTTCAATTTACTTTCTCAAATCGTGAAACTAGACCTAGGTATATTCAGAAGCCTTAAAACAACTCGAAATATAAATAGCAAAAATATACCGGATCAGAAGGGCCAACCAACTTTCTAAATTCCACAGCAGAGTTGAGGTTTTTGTCTTTGGAAACAATCTCCATAGCTATACATGGGCCGCTCGATAACTCGTCCACCATGCCCTGAAAATAAATAAAAGATCAATCACTCCAAGCCCTTTCAAACTCGTGAATAAACTCAGAGGACTTCATCCAACGTTCGATTCCCATAAAGCTTTATTTAATTTGTGATTTTTTATAGAATTGAAATAACATTGTATTCTATTTTCACCGCAAGGGCTTAAATTTACTTCATGGCAATTTGTGCAGTGATGTTTCAAGGTATCTATCAGAATAAATATACCAGATTCACGTTAAAATGTTACCGATATACAATACATATTTAGTAATATTTGATCCCGGAATTATTTAACCGTAGTAATACGCGAGAAATAAAACTAAGAAAGTGGTCAGTTATTCTGACATCTGGATCGCTGAACACTTGTACTTTCGTACTTGAAGTACTTCAATTGTAAATTTCTTTGCAAAGTTATTCAGTTTCTTTCTTTAAACTGACTATTATATTTTTTAATAATTAATAAGAAAGTTTGAGACCAAATTGCCGCAATCGTTCATAAAAATATCGTACACGATCATTACTAAGCTAATTCTTAAGCTAAGAGAGGTAGGGCGCGTCAAAGCAGCCCGTCTGGGGAATGTACCTCCACCTCACAGAAAACCGCAGCCAAATAACAACTCCCTAGAGGGTTGTTGTGTTCCTGCGTGTGAGTGAGGTCACCAGTAAGCTCCCAAGGAGTTGCTGTGTAAGCAGCAGAGGAGTCATCGCGCGAGTGATACTTAATATATCGCAAGCGTTAATAGGCCACGGTATCCGGTTTACATCAGGTGGGCCGTATGTTTGTATGCCTCACGACGTAGTATAAAAAAAAAGATTCGGTTGCTACATGAAAAGCAGCCGAAATATATTTTTGCCTAATCTCTTAAAATATTAGGGGTTAAAGTATGAAATTGCCGATATGTACTGAAAAATGAAAACTCGTTTTTTTTTAATGTAACATATTTATTTAATCAAAATATTTACCCCATTATCTATACATTGCTGCCATCTAATCGGAAGTTTATTTGTGCCTTTGCGATGGAACTCTGGGGATCTAGATTCGACAAACTGTGTGAAAGCATTTTGTACTGCCTCCTGGGAAGAAAATTTTTTACCACGCAAATTGTCCAAATCACGAAAAAAAATGGTAGTCAGTTGGTGCAAGGTCTGATGAGTACGGAGGATGACGTATGGTTTCTTACTGCAGCTCCTGTAGTTACAACAGTTTCTCGTACAGTGTAAGGTCTTGCGTTATCATGGAGCAATAATGGTGAAGATCGATACACGAGTCGGGGTTATTTCGCTGCCAGTTTCGCTATCATTGTTCGAAGTTCGGCACAGTAAACATATGCTGTTATTGTTTGACCAGACCTGAGAAGAATAACGCCATGAAGAGACCGCCAAACAGTTACCATTACCTTTTTATTAGTAAGCTTTGCTTACTACTGTTGCGGCGTTTGACCTGGGGTCAGCCATTGCATTTTTCGCTTGCAGTTATCGTAAAGAATTCACTTTTCGTCACATGTAACAATTAGATCCAATATTCCTTCATTTCTGTACCGATTCAACAAGGCAACATAAGTTTCAACACGCGTTTCTTTCTACGGATCAGTCAATCATGAGGCATCAATTTTTCATATTTTTTTATCTTATTGATTTGATGCAAATGAGTTAATATTGTAGGTAAAGTAACGTTAAACCATGCTGCTAATTCCTAAGTAGTTTGACTCCGATCGGCTTCCACTATCTCCTTCAATTCAGCGTTATTCACGTGTGTGAGCGGTCATCCACTTGGTTCGTCCTTCAAGTCGAAGTTTCCATTACGAAAGCGTTTTAACCAAAAACACGGTGAGTTCATTAGCAGTCTCCTCTCCAAACGCAGTATTGATATTGCGAGCCGTTTCTGCCGCGTTTTATCCGCGTCGGAACTCGTATTCAAAAATTACTCAGATTTTCGAAGTATCCATCTTTCCCATCTAAGCTGAATAAAAAGAAACGTCTAAGTGCGAGTCGGACACACGCACGAAGGGTTCCGTACCATTATCTATAAAAACCGGCCAAGTGCGAGTCGGACTCGCGCACGAAGGGTTCCGTACCATTATGTTGTTGTTGTAATACGAGTATCTTTATTGTAAAATAAATTTAAAAATATACATATTACAATGAAATTAATTTTATGTTACAAAGGCGGACTTATCCCTAAAAGGGATCTCTTCCAGCCAACCCAGAACTATTGACAGAATAACATAAATGGGCGAGAGAACAAACGTACACTAATTGTCTACAACATTATCACAAATTTCATAAAACTAACGCACAGCAACTTTACCTAATACTTATTACGAAGTTATACATAAACAATACGATAAACAAAGATGAAAAAAGAAATAGGAATATATACAAACATTAAATACAAAAGCAAAAAACAAACAAACATGACATAGGTATATTATAGGGTATGCATCCAAAAATGCTCACAATTCACCAATTAAAATGTTTTTGACTCGGAATTTAAAGGAATCTATGGAGGGAGCCAGTCTAACCTCTAGAGGAAGTGCATTCCATAGACTAACAGATTTTACAAAAAAAGACTGTGTATGAATTGGTATTCTGACTCGGAATATCGAGAACAAGGGTACCACAGGAGCGCAACCGATTGTCCACATCACGGAGATGAATTGTCTCTTTTAGGTAGGAAGGTGCAGATGGATTGAATAAAACATTAAAAAGTAAACTGAGAATGTGCATCTTCCTACGGTCTCTGATCGTTAACCAATTGAGACGTTTGCGGCGCTCCGAGACGTGATCGTATTTGCACAGTCCAAAAACGAAGCGAATACAAAGGTTCTGTAGTCTTTCCAACTTATCCAACAATTCTTCGGAAGGGTCCAGGTAAGCGACATCACCATAATCTAGCAAAGGAAGGAGAAGGGAATTAGCCAACAACTTAGTTTCCAACGGTAGAAAAAATTGCAGTCGTCGGAGTGAGTGGAGAGATGCGAAAATCCTACGGCTGACTTCATTAATATGCGGGGCCCACGACAGAGTTTGGTCAATAATAATTCCCAAATCAGAGACAGTTGAAGAAAAAGGAATTATGTCACCATTAAACTGAATGTTAGGAAGTACCCTGCAGTTTAGAAATAAAGTGTGGGCTGCCTATAATTATTGCTTGTGACTTGGCTGCATTGACTTTAAGCCCGAAGTTATGGGACCAATCAGCAATATTAGCAAGATCGTCATTGATAGCGTGCACAGCTAAAGAAATATCAGGAAATGGGGCAGCTGTATAAATCTGTAAATCGTCAGCATATAAATCTTAAGAAGAAAAGAGGGAAGAAACAATGCTATTAATGAACAGCGAAAAGAGAACAGGTGACAATACACCGCCCTGTGGGACGACCGCAATCAAATCACACCAGTCAGATCGGCGATCTCCCATTTTTACTAATTGCCGGCGACCCACAAGGTAGGAACGAAACCATGCTGATGCCGTGGACGATATATTGACAGAATGTAGGACTCCCAACAGAATATCAAGATCAATAGTATTGAAGGCACTAGTGAAATCTAGTAGCACAAGGACAGTTACTTTTTTATTATCAATATTGAGCCGGATATCGTCAGTAATTTTGACAAGGGCCGATGTCGTACTATGGCCACTACGAAAACCAGACTGTTATTGACTAAGGATATTATGTTCAGCGAGAAAGCGAGTAAGGCGTTGATGGACATGGTGTTCAAGAATTTTGGAAAGAACAGGGAGGATGGAAAACGGGCGATAATGATAGGAGTCTAGATTACGTTTCTTCGGAAGAGGAGTAACGTGGCCAAGTTTCCAGGCAGAAGGAAAAACACCTGTAGTAAGAGAACAGTTTAAAATATGAGCAAGAAGAGGAGCTAGTACAACAACTACAGGTGTAATTAAGGAAAGGCAAATTTGGTCCTCTCCCACTGCTCTGGATCTAATGCAGCGAACAATCTTCACCACTTCATCCACCGTGATTAATTCAAGCTCAAACGGTGATCTCTCGGCATCAGTAGGAGCAGAATTAACAAGTTTGTTTAAAGTGGCCTGCTTAATGTCAGGATTAAGTAAAACTGGAGAGGAACTGAAGTGATTATTAAGATCGTTTAAATCTAAATTATTGCTATTACTCTCAGATCTATTCCTACCTATACCAATACTATTGAGATACAGTGTTCAAAAAGGCCCTGATCATCCTCCTTATATTTATTTTTAATATACTTCAGAACAATTATTTTCAATAATTTGCGTTGCAACTTATCAATATCTTCGATGTAGGTTTTATATGGTTTACCATAACTGCTTAGTCCGTAACTGATAACAGACTGCAAGTGACATATAAAGTAGTCTTAGGGTTTTATATGGGAGTTTGTACTTTAATATTTTTAGTTTGCTAATGATCGATCTAAGTTTAGCGCATACATGGTCTTTATGTGGGCCCCAACAGAGTCTGTCATCAATCACGAGACCAACATACTTATGTTCCTTGACATTATCGATAGATTGACAATTGCATGACGTAGATGATGATCCATGCATACATTGGTGTTGGTGAGCCACAATACTGGGTGTGAAGGGAGCTCTGTTATGTGAAGAATGTATATGTATCAACTTAGTCTTTTGCGCATTTATAACTAGACCCATATCGTGTGCCCATTTACATAGATCATCAAAGCTACTTTGTATTTTTTGTTGAGCCAAAGATAAGTCCGCCTCAGCGGTCAATAAGTTAGTAGGTAGTAAGTGTTTATTTATAAATTTAGTGACAAATATCATTTTATCAAGCTGTGAATATGGATAGTCACTCTATTCATACGGAAGAAATAGACAAAGTTAATATAGCAGGATCGGAACAAATATCCGTGAATGATTTCATAATAAGACCGTGTATCACAAATAAAAACGATTATACTATTGTCTCACAGAATATAAGAAGTATATATAAAAATTTTGACAATCTTATTGTAACTCTTTCGCAATTTAAATTTAGAACTGATATTATTGTTTTAAGTGAATGCAGAATTCAAGCTTCCAAACCAATTCCTCAGCTTGAAAATTACAAGTCATTTAGCTCAACAAATCATATTAACCAATGCGACGGAGTTGTCATTTACGTCAGAAACAATCTCAAAATTAGCGTCAAGGAAATAAAATTAACGCATGCCTCGTGTATGCAAGTTAATCTACCTAATTTAACCTTACTTGGTATTTATCGTTCGCCATCAAATACTGATGCAGACTGTTTCATACTATCACTAGATTCACACTTAAAAACTTTGAAAAATCGTAAACAAGTTGTATTAACCGGTGACATTAATATTATACAAAAAGCAAACGAAAAAAGACACGAAACTAAGAATAAGCAATCGTATTTAAATATGCTCGCCCTACATGGTATCCTACCAGGACACTCCTTGCCTACTAGGGATAATTCTTGTTTGGATCATTTTATGTTGAAGTTGAATGATAATAGAAATGAAGCATCCATAGCTATACTTGACACGACGATTACTGATCACCGATTAACCTTCCTAAAATTAATTAATACTAATACTCCTAATGAAAATATAAAATGTAGAAAAGTTGTAGATTACGATAAAGCTCTTATTTATCTCAAAGAAAATAATTTTGCTGAACTAATTACACTAAATGATCCCACAAAATTAGCAAGCTTGGTCACTGACAAATTAAAACAATGTCTACTTGAAAATACTACAACTAAACAAATCCGATGTAAAGACCGTATTATCAAGCCTTGGATCACTCCTGGCATTTTGCGTTGCATCAGAAATAGAAATGACATGCAAAATAAGCTCCAGAACGATCCTTCGAACGAAGTATTAAAAATTACTTACAAACGTTACCGTAACTACTGTAACACTCTTTTACAAAAACTAAAAAGAAAATATGATCGTGAGCAACTCTCTAAAAATAACAACAATCCAAAATCCCTTTGGAAAACCATTAATTCGATAACAAATAGGAATAAAAATACAACTCAAAATTTAGATCTTTTGCATACTCACACAACACCTGAATCATCTGTGAATAGGGCAAATTATTATTTTGCAAACATAGGAAGGAAGTTGGCACAAGAAATATTGGATAAATCTCCTTCTTCTGAAAGCCCACATAAAAATGACCCTATAGTTTCTCAGGTATCATCATTTGTGCTGTTGGATACAAATTGTGAGGAGGTTCATGATATTTTAATGGGACTCAAATCAGGAAGTGCCCCAGGCTGGGACAATGTGCCTGCTCGGTTTTTAAAATACGCTCACGAACTAATTGTTCCGGTTCTAACTCACTTAGCCAATCTTTGTTTTAAAAATGGAGTATTTCCAACTGCTTTAAAACAAGCTATTATTACACCGGTGTACAAGAGTGGAGACAGAGACGATGTATCTAATTATAGACCAATTTCCGTCCTTACTATTATCTCTAAAATTATTGAAAAACTCATTAACAAAAGACTTCTTAAATATCTGCAAAAATACAATATAATTTCTAACTCACAATTTGGTTTTAAAAAAGGTGTATCTACGGAAGACGCCATTATTGCGCTGACTTCAGTAATTGTTGAAGCAGTAGACAGTGGTAAAAAGTGCTTAACATCATTCTTGGACCTCAAAAAAGCATTTGATACCGTCTCTGTCCCTATTCTTGTACATCGGCTTGAAAAAGTGGGGATAAGAGGTAATTCGCTTGCTCTTCTCACTGATTATCTCAAAGACCGCAAGCAACGAGTCAAAGTAGGCCAGTACATTAGTGAGCAATCGAAGATCGAGTACGGAGTCCCACAGGGGAGTGTTCTGGGTCCTACTTTGTTCCTGATTTACATCAACGGGCTCTGCAATATGAAGCTCGCAAATGGCCATATATTTTCCTACGCAGATGACACTGCCGTAGTGTTTGTGGGCGATTCTTGGGATAAAGTTCGACATTCTACGGAAGTGGGGCTCACTAGGATAGCTGAATGGTTGAGGGGCAATCTGCTAACACTAAATATGGATAAAACTAACTACATTACCTTTACTAACTATAATAATACGCAACCTGAACATGATTTAAATGTTAAGATACACACTTGTTCGAACTCTCATGACTGCGCCTGTAACGTAATAAGAAAGGTAGATAAGGCTATATATCTAGGAGTAATGGTAGATCAGCGACTTACCTGGCATCAACATCTAGAGCTTCTCACAAATAGAATACGTAAACTGATGTGGGTCTTTAAAACATTGCGATATATAGCTGATAACAATTTACTTAAATTAATATATATTTCACTTGCCCAATCAATCCTAGGATATTGTATTTCAGTTTGGGGAGGTGCAACTAAGACTGAATTTTTACATCTCGAAAGAGCACAAAGATCTCTTCTAAAACTAACCTATTTTAAACCCTATAGATACCCCACCTCTGAACTGTACTCAGATTGCAATCTACTTTCTGTTAGAAAGTTATATGTTCTTAATATTACTTTAAAAAAACATAAAGCGCTTAATTTTGATCCTAGTAAACTAAACAAAAGGCGTAAATATGCCGTAGCTGCGGTAGTTCCAGTTAAAACCTCATACGCTCAAAGGCAGTTCTGCAGACGGTCCTCACACATATACAACTATCTTAATAAAAATCTTAATATCTATGAACAAACAAATCATGCATGTAAAAAATCTGTCACCTTCTTCCTTCAAAACAAAAACTTTGATGATATAGAATTATTATGCGCGTAATATAATACTTACAGTACCAACTACATTATACCTCACATCACCAAATCCTATTTATTCATGAACTGAGCCTACTACCTGTTTTTTGTTTTTCTTTTTTTCAATTAGGTACATAAAATATTTTCAATACTATGTATTCTAGTAAACCAATTTTAAATGTTTATATTTATATATAATAAACATAGCGGTATGTAAAGTATGTATGTATCTTTGTGTTATTTTTTTCTCTTGAATTGCCAAAATGTAAACAGATATTTAAGTTTAATTGTAAGTACTAGTAAGCTATTTTTGAAGAGCGGGCTCTCCAAACACAAGTATTTATATACTTAAATGGAGACCCCAATCATAATGAGATATTGTAAAAAAGTGACAAAAATAAATAAATACTTAAAAAAAAAAAAAATTTCAGAGGCTACCAGGCGAGCACTCCTGTATAGAGTTATGGATATGTTTACGTTTCGCTTCCCTACAAGCTCTATTGCACTGATTTCTTAGTGCCACATAGACACGAAGATGCTCATCGGAGGAATCACCATTATCTATAAAAACGGCAAAAAAAAACACGTTTGTTGTATAGGAGCCACCCTTAAATATTTGTTTTATTTTAATTTAATTATTCATTTTTAAAGTGAATATATAACTAAATATTCTGTGAATGTTTCAAGCGTCTACCTGTTGCCGTTATCAATATCGAGCAAAAACGAGAAAAAAAACACGTTTGTCGTATGGGAGCCCCCTTAAATATTTATTTTATTCTGTTTTTTTAGTATTTGTAGTTATAGCGGCAACAGAAATACATCACCTGTGAAAATTTCAACTGTCTAAGTATCACGGTTCATGAGATACAGCCTGGTGACAGACGGACGGACAGAGGAGTCAGTAATAGGGTCCGTTTTACCCTTTGGGTACGGAACCCTAAAAACAATTGAAATTCAAAAATCAAATGTTGCACATTAAAAAAAAATTCAGATATTTTGACTTGAAAACCTCACATCATGAAGGTTTAATGTCAATTCAAAGTACCTATTACTATAAAAAATGGCAATTTCATACTTTAACGCCTATTATTATTATAATCGCAGTCGTGGGCGTTTACTTGTAATATCATAAATATAAATGAACAGAGTATTATATATACTATATAACTACCTTATATTCGGGCACAATTCCTTTGTAAACTTCGTAAAATTCAGCAGCATTAATATTTTCAACTATGAACATATTCAAAGCCGTAACATCAAATCCACCTTCGTCTATTATTTCCATAGCCACTCCCAGTTTACCTTCACGCACGGCGTGCGGCTTTACAATACACAGGGTGCAATTTGACAATGTGGCAGTTAGTCGAAGCCTCACGGAGCGCAGAGGTGGTGGTGGAAAAAAATACTCTAGATCCTAGAAATGGAGGAAATAGAGCTGAAAACAATATAAATAATAATGAAAAAAATGTATGAAAACTAATTTAGCTACCTCAATTGCACATTCTGGTGTATCAGCGACATGTAAACAATTCCTGACTGGATCTGTTCCGTATAAAGCCCGTATGGTCCCGGATTCAGCTTTCGATGGATCTTTATCTCCAAGAATACTAAGGATTACTTCAATTGCATTCTTTCCTACGAATTCTAAGCCGTAAACTAGCTGACCAGTAAGAAAGTCTAGGAGAAATCTGCACAGAAATGGTAATCATTACGTGATTGTATAGTACCGAAACACACAAGTCATAAATAAGTACATTAGTATCTAGTATGGTGAGATAAGCAGTTATATCATTTGGTGTACTCACGGGAATGTTGGATCAGAGAGCATTTTCCTGTAAAGTACATTGATGTCGTCGATAGTCAGACGCGTCTTCTTCATCTTAGTAACGCGAAGCCCATGATCAAAAAAATTTGTTAATATTTTCCCAGCAATGTTTGTAGCCAGTGGTTTAATCATAGCGAATGCTCTGAAAAATAATAAAATCCAACCTATTATAAAGATACTCGAGTCATGAGAGTTTTATGGCGCCGTCGCTCCTTCGCTTAAAGCTTTTCAATTATGTTTATTATTGTTCGAAATGTATTTACAACTTCCCTAAATAAACTTAGTGTTAACGGTGAAAGCATACAAAACTCTTCATGGCGTTCATTAATTAATTTAAATTAATTATTAATTACAACTTAATTTTGGCTACGTTTATAATTGGACGAAAATTAATTTTTGCGTCAAACGTTAGGTACTTAATCGAAAGACAGTAGACAATGCACCAAACCAACAAGTGCTTATATATTACAGCCGTGTGTACCCCGTGTTTTTATTTTGGAAAGTGCAGGTTTATGTAATAGCATACCCTGAAAAGAGGTAACTCGTAAAATACGTCTGTAATAGCGTCTATCATCCCTAGGTGTAGGTACATTACATTTATTAGTTTGTAGGCTGAACGCACATTAAAAAAAGAAATCGCACCGTCGTCGTCTTTAACGTGAAAGAAAATCTCTTTTGTATTGTTTTTATATTTTAATACCAAAAACGTTCCATAATTTTCAAGTTCATAGAATAAAGAATCTATCTGTCAAAAGAGTTTAATTGTCATTTTATAAATTATACAAACTGCCATATAAGTTGTAATAATATGATTTAAACTTTTACCTGTATCTTGGATTATTTTTTTGTCATTTCCCCCAAATGAGATAAAAGTACTATATAGCTATCGGCTGGAATCGGTACCAGAAACGTGCACGCCGCGACCCTTCCAATCCAAAACTGTTGACTGCAATTCTGGATTCAAACCGCACAGACATCGAACCAAGAGCGCACTGATTTGCGTATTAGGGCGTCCACCGGTGCGACGCGCACCGATCCGCCCTCATCGGTGCGGAATTAAATGCATGCGACAGTAGGGGCTGCCACCCACCACGCAACGCCCAACCCTGCCGGTCGAGGATAGCTGAGCGTTGTATAGGCACATGGAATGTGAGAGGTGTGGTGATGTAAATGGATGGGTTGGGATTTTGATTTTATTTCATAAGTGTAGTCAGTTATTTGATGATCCCATGTAATTTCAATAATTTAATAAAGATTTGTGATAAACATAATTTCATCAAAATGTGAAATAAAAACTTTTTAACAAAAAAGTAAAACAGTTATGATTGAAGTCTACACCTAATCACTTAGTTGTTATATCTTTACTGGCATCGACATACCTACAAGTCTCTTTACGAAGTTTACGATGCGAAAATTGGCACCTTAATTTAAACACACATAAGGATTAGTAGTATATTTTTTATATTAAAGGTGAATAAAAATGAATAGAGAGAAACCTTATTCACATATTATTTACATTTGTGTATCAGTCGTTTAGTAAATATACTTTGAGGCTTTGCTTTAAACATTTTCATAATAAGCGTTGCTAAATTTGAAATTAGTTGACGCTGTGTAATGTGTCAAGAAATATTTATTTCTTATTTATCGCATTTGCGAGGAAATTAATAAGAATTGTCATAGAAGGCAAAGTACGTGTGTTAAACCTTCTACAGTAATAAGTTTAAATTTATAATTTTGTCCTATTAAAGTATATTTTCAAATAAATATGTTTTCAAACTCTCTTATAATCAGTGATCGGATAATCGGGCGCTTATATACCTAAACTTCTTTCCTTGAAAGAATAATATTGATATTCCTTCCTGAATTAATAAGTAATCCGGGATACCCGGGATTGAACAATTTAGTAAAAACAACTATAAGTAACATAATAAAAATATAGCAGTGGTTACTACTAAAAAAGTTCTCATTCATATTTTTTGTGAAAGATTTTATAATTATAATTTGCTTTTGTACGAAAATAAATGGTGCTACACATAAAATTACAATTGTTTCAATTCCATAAGTAGTTTTGGTTGCTGGCCTGTTACGAAACCAGTTTTCATAAAACTTTTATTGTAAATTAAAAGTTTCATTAGAATCGGCTTTTTAAATCTAAAAAAAAATACAATAAGAGTTTAACAAGGAACAGCCGTCTTGAAAGTACGAGAGGGTATGTAAGCATTATTCAATGAAAATATATCATTTTCACAACGAGTTCTAACTATATTTTGTAGGCAGGTAACATTTTTAGCAATCTCAGGAATTTCAAACGACTCCGGGATCCGGGGTTCTAAAAGGCATGTCCGTATTATTCTTATGTGGGAATAAAAATGAAGTTTAGGTATATTAGCGCCCGATTATCCGATCACTGCTTATAATAAGTCGTAAATAAACTTACAAAAGCGCAAATGTATCATTGGCAGTTACGAAATAAAATTCTAAGAAAACAAGTAAAAAACGAATTTAAAAGCAAAAATAAATGTTTGTTATCTTCTTAATAGTGAGATTACACATATTGAATTGTAGGCAGCAAAATTATTGCAAAGATAAAGTAAATAATTTGTTTCATAAGTTAAAAACCAAAGACCACGGGAGAAACCGGTTTATGGTCAAGGTTTAACTTTTAATATTTAAATATAAAATGCTATAAAAACTGATCATGCAGTTAATAAATTTAGTAAAATATAAGATACATGCATTTAATTTCTTAATAAGCAATATTCGAAATTTTTAAATCTCTGCTGAAATGGCTAGTGTAATGCAATTAAATATTACGCCCATCGGTGTTACAGAAGATGTAACACACTTTGCAAGCATGATATGAGGTAGTTTAATATGAAAAATATTAATTGCATAATAAACATGAAAATTGGACTACAGAATAGAACTAAGCCATAATTACTGTAGCAAACTGTATTTGACGAGCTTGGTGGCGCAGTAGTGAATGACGTAACTTTGACACTAACGCTTTTGGACTCGATTCCCACGCAGGACAAACATTTGCGTGCATGAACATGTCTGTTTGTCTTGGTCTGGGTCTTTTTAAGAGAGGTAGGACGCATCAAAACAGCCTGTCTGGGGAACTACTGCCACCTCACAGAAAACCGCAGTCTAATAACAACTTCCTAGAGTTGTTGTGTTCCTGCATGTGAGTTAGGTAACCAGTAAGGAGTATCTGTGTTAGCAGCAGAGGTGGCACCACGGCGAGTTACACTTAATGTATTACAAGCGTTCATAGGCTACGGTAACCGCTTCACATCAGGTGTGCAATTTGATCTAACCTGCTTTGTGTACTTCCGCCACCAATTAGTTCATGCCGGCCGGCACCCACCCACTACTGTTAGTAAGTGCAACATGCCGACGCTGTAGCATGTTATTCTTACGATTAACGTCTACAACGCCTGATGATGCCTCGTGGAGAGGCGAAACACGTGTCGCAGCGACGACCAGGCCAGTCGTAACAGCGACGGTGGTGGCATGCGGATTTTGTTCCAGATGGCGGACGACCGCAGCAGCCGAGGCAGAGACTACCGGAGCAGCCATGGCAGCGTCGGCATGTTGCACTTACTAACAGCAGTGGGTGTGTGCCGGCCGGCGCTAGCCCCATGAACCAATTGGTGGCGGAAGCACACAAAGTAGGTTAGATCAAAGTGCATGTAAATTTGACTTTCGCAAAATAACACCTGAATCTATTAACTATCACATCAGGTGGTCCATATGCTTGTACGTATCCAGACATTGGGTCAAAAAATACTACTTTATAGGACTAGTAATCTAGATGTAGAGGAACTCGTAGTTTTTAGAAATTGTCAAAAGATTTTTGATGATTTATACAAAAGTATATAACCTCACTAACATATGCTATTCTCCAACTTTTATGAACAAAGTTAGCATTGGAAAATATATAGGATCTAAACTGAAGTTTCTAACTAGCACGGTGATATGTAAATAGTCAAAAAATGCTGACCACATAGGTATGTATTTTTTTAAATGCTACATTGTGTAAAAAATTATTTTTGGTTAATTCAATATGGATCACTTGACCCGCACATCGGACCAAAAGCGCACCGATCCGCTCCCGTCGGTGCGAATGTAGGTGCATGTGGCGGTGGGGGCCACCACCTACCACGTGGCACCGATGCCGGCGGGAGGGAATCGAGGAGAGCCGAGTGCTACACGTGGAATGTGAGAGCTGGA
Organism: Pyralis farinalis; assembly: GCA_947507595.1. Lineage (NCBI taxonomy): Eukaryota > Metazoa > Arthropoda > Insecta > Lepidoptera > Pyralidae > Pyralis > Pyralis farinalis. The sequence goes on from OX382259.1 coordinate 27,128,501, forward strand.
TTGAATGATAAGATGAATGAACTGATATGATACATAATGAATGAGAGACGTTTAGATGCTTTGTGCATGAGAGAGACTAAACGCAAGAGGAGCAAAACTAATGATCTGCCCTGTGGAATGATGGCCCTATGGTCTGGGGTAGACCGGGACGATCATGCCAGTGCTGTTGTAGGTGTCGTACTCTCCTATCACTTAGTCACTGGTGTAAGAGATTACTGTTTGGTAGGGCCTAGACTTCTCAGGGTAGGGTTCTGCCTACCCCGCAAGGGATTTGGCGTGAAGTTATAGATAGATATATAGACCACTTGGTGTAAAATACCCGTAGCCTATGAACACTTCCAATGCATGGAAGTATCACTCGCTCATTGTGACTCCTGGTGTTAACACATCAACAATTGAAAAGCTATCTGGTAACCACACTCAATCGCAGAAACAAAACAACCTTCCAGTGTGTTGTTATTAGACTGCAGTTGTCTGTAAGGAGGTATCTGTTTTGATGCACCCTACCTATCTCAGGTTTGCCTCTGAACAGTCATCCATTGAAAACAGTCAGGATACATAGCTTAACACAGTTTTTTTTACATACCATAAAAAATTTGTAACAACAAACTTGACTTACAGCCTGACACAGAAATATACAAATCTCCAAATGCACAAGTCTGACTCACATTCTGCTAGTATTATTTAAGTAAGTCAAAACAATTGGCAATGACCTTATTTTAACACTTAAGATTATATTATATTGACCAAAACCATATATCTCACTTTAATGCAATATAAGCACCATAGATAACAGAAACAACGGGAGATGTGACGAGGGGGCGTGGTTGGTGTCGCCGCAATATGCTCAAAACGAGAACATTGCCAAGAACAGTTAGTTAGTTGCAATCAAGTTCGATTGAGATACGTTGCTCCTTGTTTTGAGATAAGTTGTGCTGTTGCCTTTTTGCAAAAATAGAAGTGCAGTGGTTAACTTTAAATCAAATGGAATCACTTATCACCTATAAGTACAAATAATATTACGTTTTATAAGCATAAATACAGAATTAATTTCAAAAATTCTCTGACGCCATTTCTACCAGGGCCTTACCACGATACAAATTATAAATATCAAATTTCTCATTCTTAATCATACATTGCTTTTCTACCATTAGGCAGTCGCCACCACTCGTTTACCAACACGCAATGTAAAGTGAGTAATATTATTCGTTCACTGTGTGTACAGTTTCGAGATACGGCCGCTTGTTTCTGCCGCTTTATAAATGTAGTAGTGCGTGCTTACTTGGGTGTTGTTAAACATCCAATGACAGCGTCTTAACAAATGTGTGTCGTTGTACTTGTGTGCGTAGAATGATATTTTTTATTTATTTAAGTGTGTGAGTGTTTTATGGTGGGGGTGAAACTCGGCGACAACCGTCCCGGTGTAAACTCGCGTGATATGTCACATCTCCCATTGTTTCTGTTATCTATGATAAGCACCTTATAACTAAGCATTAAGGGACTAACTACCATATTTCTGTTTAGAATTTTTGTAATAAATTCTACAGTCACATCTAGTACAGTATTTTGGTAAAATGCTATTAAGATCACAAAAGTAATGAAAGTATTGAGTTTAGGTTCTATTGTAACTTCTTTTTATGTTCTATCTATATGTATACCCTATAGGTGGTAAACTATGTATGGCCTGCCTATAATAAGTAGTTACCATAGACTATGGATATATGGAACATCAGGTGTGTTACTTGGATAAAACTTATGTGTTGGCAAATTGATACTAATTTAAAGTATCATAGTTTGCTCTACTGATCTATTCATAGACTTTGTACGTTTCAATTTTTAAAACAAATATGGGCAGTATTTTTATGTCATTATAACAGATATGAAATGGACTTGCAATCATCATTCAAGATTTCACTTCACCTTTTCCATGTGGTGGTTTTGGTCTTCACTGGTATCAACTTCAATGAAGCAGATTCAAAAAGTTATACAATATGCTATACATACTCATAATATAAACATACATTACATACACATTACAATATAGGGATGTCATAAACCATTTAATTGTGATTGTTAAATTAATAACAATTTACAATAAATCTAAAAGTAAAATCATATTGTTATAAAAAATAACATATCTTACACTTGCATATCCTTATGAAGCTTGTTTTTAGTGTCTTCACAAGCAAAATCAACTATTTTAATTAGCCGTCCCAAAATGTACAATGTAGCACCAATGTAGAAATTGTCCAATGTAATACCATTAACCTTTACTCTTCGAACGAAGGTTTTTCTATTTTTTAAATCAAACATTTCAAGGGTGTCATCAGTGGGATAGTAAAAGACATTGAATCGTCGAATAAGGCTCGCTTGGCTGTCATGCCATTCTCCAATAAATGAGTACTTATCTCGATATGATCCTTCCTGAAAATAATAAATATTTAATAAATTAAACATTAGACCAGTATTACCAGTAAGTATTAAGCAGTTGCTGTGTTAGCAGAAAAGTAAAAATGGCATCGTGCGATTCAAACTTAATGAATTGCAAGCGTTAATAGGTTACGATATGGAACCGTTTTACATCAGGTGGGCCGTATGCTCGTACCGCTCACAACGTTAAACGACTTAAAAAAATATTGCCTGATGGTAGCAGGCAGTTACTTGTATTAGTTCCCGTATTTCCCACTCTAAAAGACTTCTTTACGCTCCCTATAGCTACTCGCAAGGATTGTCCTCAAGTATAAGCCAATCTCACCATGAATATTAATAAATTTATTTAAATACTCTAAAATAATAAAAAACGGTAAAAATCAATTTCAAATGTATGTTCATACAAAATATTTAAACTTCACAACAACAAAGTTTATCAAATATCAAACCGGTAAAAACTGTCAGTGTCATACTGTCAAACTGATTTTTTTTTTTGGTTCTTTTTTATCCCCGAGGGAAAAGGCAAAGGGATCTAGCCCATACAGCCAAGTCTTCAGTTTAGAACCATTTGAAAATCTTAATTTTATGCTCCAGCTTCAGGAACTGTGCTGAAAAAATACTTGGAAAGGGTACCTAGACCCAATCAACCCAGTTTAAATACCACCCGTAAAAAGGATAGTGATTTTTAAAAGGTTTTCTTGATGAACTTATTCACGTCTTCCAAAAAATGCATAAACGTGTTATATTTGAGTTTTTTCATTTTCATTTTTTTTTTCATTACTGTATTATTTCACTAGCACTTACGTTATAAAATACTATCGAAATTGTCACATAGAACTAAATTTATACAGAATTGTAAAAATTTCGAGTATAACAACAATGTTTCAAGATTCAGTTTGACAGGCTTCTTCCCGCGCTTTTCACTCGTCAAAAGCGATCGTCGATCGAAAGAAGCCTGTCAAACTGAATCTTTACTCCCTGCCATGCTTAGCTGCCATGCCACAGGACTAGACACAATGAAAACGGTACCTAAATGATAAAACACACAATACCTATTAGATACCAATGCGTAGACAGATGCAAAAGGATGTGGGATAGCAAGATTAGATGTCCTTTACTAAAAGTTGCCACATGAATAAAGATTTAAGATGGGTTAGATATGAATAAACATGAACCGTAGTTATTGACTAAAATGATTTTGTCAATAATTACATAAATTTCAAAAGACTTAGTAAAATATCGTTATACTTAAAAAATGCTCGGCTCGAATCAATGATGTTATTCTAATGTCGAATGTCGCATGTAAATGTCTACAGGGGTATTCAATTGCCTCGGGGCATTTAAAACGTATTCGAAAAGTTTGCACTCAGATTCCACACATGAGTTAACACTTTTCGATTCCGATTCGAATATGGTGTTTCGAGGCAATGTGAAATTATGACTTTGAACTCTATACCGAGTATTAAAGCAGAGGATGTTTTCATTCCCGGTAATTTGTTATCAGGGATCTAAAGGATCAATAGAAAGTTCTATTGCATACTAAGATTTAGTGCTGCTAATTCGCAGGCCGCAGTGCCAATTCGCAAGCTCCAATCCTATAATCGCAGACCGCAATCCGCAGTAGGTACATAGTTTCTGGTCGTCTAATTGCACGCTGTAGGCCCATGGCTTGTGTCTCTGCGCCTAGTTTTGGATGAGAGGTGCAACGCTGGTTTTCTTGTCATCACGCCCAAAGCTCCGCTTACAATCAGGCGGTTGTTCAAATGTTTAGAAATTTTCTATAGTGTTAATTATTCTAAGAGATGAACGTCTTGACCCGATAATGCACTGAAAAAGTAATTAGATCTGTACAAATGGATACCTGATTTATAAAGTGAAATGATACAATCTGCTGCTCCTTTTGTAATCATTTATTTTACACAACTTACAGGTACACGCTACCAATAAGTACTCAGTTGCTAAATCGACGTCATCAATATTCAGCGTTGAATAATAAAGTACTTAACTACTACAATTGCTTAGCACGTCTGCCTGTGTCCACTCCACGATCAGTTGACATCTGACCAGGGTCTATCGTCTATAAAGATAAGATTTGACGCGAGCACACATACTTATATTTTCTTTGTGTGCGTGTGCTAATATATACCATTTCTAAAAAAGAAATATGTCGAGCACGCCGATCATATGGCAACATTGGCATTTATTGATACTTACCTCATCGATTCCATGAAACGAATCATTATTGAATCGTATTAAATCCTGTTGGTATTAAATTCTTTCATTAATAATTTAATTTGTGTGTATCACTTTTATCGCAAATAAATCGATTCTATTGCACTCTAAAATGAGTAGAGCGAAAAATTACAATAATAAAAGACAATATAAAAAAATGAAAGTACTTAAATAAAGCATTTCTAGACATATGGTAAACATACTTCACACAAAAGAAGTTTGTACCATTACGAAAGCTACTTTATTTAAAAAATTATAGAGAGCAATGATATCCCAGTAGATAAACAACCGATTTATTGACGAACTGGTCCCCGGTTCGAATCCGGAAAAGGGATTACTTTTCATAGGTAAGCAGGTAATTTTTCTGATTAACTAATCGTTTTCACTTAAATTAATTTTTGAAAACAATAAATCGACCGGTGTTGCCATAACACACATTTCCAAATTAGCGTAAATGTGTGGGAGATCATTTTTCTTTTGTTCTCTTGTAATTCTTACTTAATTCAGATACCTAATTTTGTTTAAACAGACATATACTTACATCTTATGATTCTTTTACTGAACAACTATTATTCATACCATTAATATTTTTTAGATTTCCATCGTCAAACGATGCATGGAAGAATGATTGGGTACAAATCATAAGAGAGTCCAGAAAATAAAGCGGCTTGATTCCATCTAGATCCAGAGTAGAGTAATATGTAATAAACATTTTGAGGAGTGGCTGCCGTCTTCTGTGAGGTGGAGGTACTTCCCCAGTCAGGCTAACGTGCCCTGCCTCTCTTTCGCCAGAGCCTCGTCTGGTCATTTTTTATTTCAAACAAGTATGCATCTGTTTGTCTATCTATAACTTCACGCCAAATCCCTTACGGAGTAGGCAGAGAGAACCGGTCGCCACGCGACTCGATCCTTACATACCTCACTCGCTTCTTTCACATTCATTGCTCTTTTCATGCACGCTCGCCGGTTTCTAGTGCTCCTGACATTACCTTCTGATAGAACACGACCAATTTGATCATGATAGGTAAGTCTTGGCCTTCCTCGGCTCCCACATCCTTCCACTTTTGCATTGTATATCTGCTTCGTCATTCTTTCATCCTGCATTCTTTCTACATGTCCGAACCAACGGAGCATGCCTCTTCTTATTTTAACACCGACGCTCTCTTTCAGACCAACTCTGCTTCTAACCTCATCATTGCGTATACGGTCTGCAAGCGTTACACTAGAGATTTTGCGCAACGCTCGCATTTCAACCGCGTTTATCCTACTTTCATGATCTCTCTGCCATACCCAGCTCTCGCTTCCATAAGTAAGCGTTGGGACCAGTACTGCATTGTGTATAGCCAGCTGCGCCTTCTGGCTCAGGTTTTTACTGCCAAGAAGTTTTCCCAACGCTCCATTCACACTATTCCCAGCACTCACTCGCCTTTCCACATCTGCGGTGTACCTTCCATCCCTGTTGAAAGCGCATCCAAGATATACAAACTCATCCACTTGTTCCAACACTTCATCATCTACCGTAATTCTTACATTGGTTCTGGTTTCCTTTTCTTTCAAATACCATAATCTTTGTTTTCTTCGCATTCAATAGTAAGCCTTCCTTCATACATTCGTCTTTCATCATTGTGACTAGTGTTTGCAGCTCAGATGGTGTTTTTGCTAACAGGTCGGCATCGTCTGCATACATGACAGTTCACCACTAGGTCACCCATGCGTAATCCTACATTCGTCGATCTTATTCTCTGTAGACAACTATCGAGATACAGAATTAACAGCCTAGCAGACAACATGCAACCCTGTTTGACACCAATTGTGACATCAAACCAGGGTGACATGTTGCCATCTATTCGCACACATGCTGAGCAATCCTTGTAGGTGGACTGCACAGCACGCAGCAGTGAGCCGTCAATCCCATATCTCGGCAATATGCACCACAGTTCCTTTCGCACAACCCTATCAAATGCCTTCTCAAGATCCACAAAACCGCAGAAAACCTTCTGGTCTGTGGCCAGATGCTTCTCTACGATATTGCGGAGCGAGAAAACTTGATCCGTACATCCCCTTCCATTTCGGAATCCTCCCTGTGCCTCCCACAGCATTTCGTCAGATTTCACCCTCATTCTCCTTTCAATTATCTTTCCATATACTTTTGCTGCTAAGCTGATCAAACTGATGCCCCTATAGTTGGCGCAGTCCATGCGTGATCCCTTGCCTTTATACAAGGGTACGATGACTGCGCGTCCCCAGTCAATTGGGACCCTTCCAGCATAGGTTGCATAAGTACCAGAAGGCGTCCCGGACGTAAGTGCCACCTAGTTTGATCTTCTCAGCTGTAATCATATCAATTCCCGCAGACTTTCCATTTTTCAAACTTCGTATCGACCATTCTATCTCATCCATAGTTATACCTTCATCAGACGCCGTCAACGTGGAGTGAGCATCAGACTCACTCTCATTGTCAGCGTCCGAGGCATATTCGTACATTTCTTCAAAATATTCACTCCACCGTTCTAACACTTCCTGAGTGTTTGCAAGAATGATACCAGCTTTAAACTTAATCTTGTTCATACTGGATGCCGACGAACTACCCCGAGACTTATTTACCTCTCTCCAAAAGAGTTTGGTATTTGCCTCGAAGTTTCTCGTCAGCCTCTCTTCCTCATTCATAACTTGTATTTCACGCTTCTCTTTCACTAAAACCTTGGTTTCATTCTTGCATTGACGGTACATTTCTTTCTTCTTCTCTCTCATACTTTCATTTAAGGGCAAAGATGATACATAATCCAGCCACGTATTCCTCTTTCTTGCTACGGAGGATTCAACCTCCGCATCCTACCAGGCATTCCCTTTCAATGTTTTATGCCTCTTTGCGCATCCACATGCTTCTTTTGCACTATCCACCATACTTTCTTTCAGAACTTTCCAGCAATCACCCACATCTGTGCCGGAAAGACTTGCATTTGCAAGTCTTTCGCTTACCGCTTAGATGTACATACATTCTCCTTACACTTTCATCTTGCAATTTTTCACTCCTTATCGTTTCTTGATCTCCGAAAGGGATACGCACTCGCCAATGCCTCCACTTGATGAAAAATCCCACAAACCGGCTTACCACCAGGTAGTGGTCCGTTTCAAGAGTGGGACCTCTAAAGGCTCTTGTATCCATTATAGTATTTTGGAGACGTCTATCAATTATAATCAAATCAATCACACTTTTTTGGTCATTCCGTCTCCATGTATACGTGTGAATATCCTTGTGACGAAATAAAGTATTCGACACGAGAAGGTTTCGATCCATACATAAATCTAGAATCGACTTACCTGCTGCGTTCACTCTCTTATCTCCATAGGGACCAAGAGCAACTTCATAGCCGTCTCTTTTGGTCCCAACCCATCCATTCAAATCTCCACACATAATCACTCTTTCATTCCCTTCAGCTAAATCCAGAACATCCCTCACAGACTCCCAAAACTTCTCTAGTTCTTGGGCACACGCTGAGCTTACGGGAGCGTATGCTGCAACCAGAAATACTCGCGTGATGCCCAGTTTTATACGAACCCAAAGAATTCTAGGCCCTACCAAACAGTAATCTTTCACACCAGGGGCTAAGCGAGAGGAGAGTATGACACCTACACCAGCACTGGCATGATCGTCCCGGTCTACACCAGACCATAGGGCCATCATCCCATTGGCCAGATCATCGGTGTCGCTCCCCTTGCGCTTAGTCTCTGTCACACATAAAGCATCTAAGCGTCTCTCATTCATTAGCTCATTCATCTCTATCACTCAGTCCACCTCTCACATTCCACGTGCCTATGCAGCACTCGGCTCTCTTCGACCCGTCGGAATTGGCGCTGCGTGGTGGGTGGCGGCCCCCACCGCCGCATGCACCTATGTTCGCACCGACGGGGGCGGATCGGTGCGCGTCGCCTCCGGGGGACGCCCTAATCCGCACATCGGTGCGTTTTCGGGCCAGAATTGCAATCTAATCGATTGGCAGGGGTTGCAAACGAGCACGCTTCTGGCACATGAACCCCTTATATATAATATACTCGTAATATGATATTAGCAATGTAAAAAATCGAATAAGTCGATAGAGCCATTTCTACACACAAAGTAATAAAAGTTAATATTTACATACGTATGAAAACTACAGTATCTGAATTGATCAACAAACATATTTGCACTTTAATATTATTAGAATAGTATTTTGTACGCAAATGGAGTTACTGTATAGATCTATTATTTAATAGTAAGCCTGAGTTAGTTTCAGTAAGGTCTGTGAAATCATTGGAATAAGGATAGGAGATTGGTCAAACCTAGCAGAGTTATATAAATTAAACAATATATTTTTCTATTTTAGACATATATTTTAAAATACAAGCGATGACAAGATACTAAATATAGGCATAGATATGAGATAAAAGATAAAAAAACACTTTATAGACAATTTGTAAATAAAAATATTATTAGCCTTACAAACATACTCGTAATAATGTTTATTTTTTCATAGGTTTTTATTCTTAAAAATCAATGTTATTAGATCGATTTTTCTACATCGTGTATTTATATAAATATCGTGAGAATGAAACAGCCGTCGAATATTCATGGTCACATTTACATACACGGTTTATAGTTAAATCTTCTTTACACAATAAATGCCTAAAAATTTTCAATAATTGTCATGTAAAAAAGAATTAGTGCCAGGGATGATTTAAGTGTAAATATTAAACAAAGGTAAACAATCTTTGTTTTTAAACATTTTGTATTGCGTATCATGGTTTTCATTAGACTTAAACTAAAGCTACAATTGATCAAGGATTATCCTTTCACATATTGTACTCAAAAGGTGGTAAACTGCTACGGTCCCTTAATTCCCTAGTTCACTCTTTTCCTCTAACTTGTATAATGATATCTATCATCTTATACATACATCGATTACATTAAAATTCTGTATAATGACATGGACAATGGTTACCAGTATGTAGTATAGGAAAACACCCCGAAATTATGGGTAAACTATATGGGTACAGACACCTTTTTTTTTAACTTCTTACTTTTTGTATACTTCTTTGTTTATAATATTTCCTCAAAATGTATTTATTTATTTTTAAATTATAAATGTTAACATGTTTAATCTTAGATGTATGTTTATTTTTTAGATTTCCTAAAGTCGTCAGTGTGCGTAATGCATGGATTTTTGCTACTGGACGACAGAATTGGGAGCCGAGTACAGTCGCATATGTTCCAAACATTTTAAAGACCACTGCTTTCGGAAGAAGTTTATTTGGATAAGTCGTCAATTTCAACATCCACCATACGCGTAAGTTAACATTTGTTAACCTGGTTCGTCAACATTTGATTTGTTGACGAACCAGGTGTTCCTCTGGCAATGCAAGCTTGCGCATTCTCAACTCCTTTATATTGTTTTTATTTATTTATTTAAACGATACAGTTACATAGTACAAATTATTATGTTCGCCAAACTGTTATAACAGTTTGTTGGCGAGTATATATGATGATAGGTATTAAAAAAAACAAGGAACTAAATTAGATGATTTACATGCCTGCCTCTTCGTCTGCTAGTCTGTCTTAGAAAGTTTCACGTACAGACGTGAAATTTTACATAGTTACGTTTTAGTCGTAGAAGCGTATAATTGAAGTACAAAAACATATGAAAATATTCCAACGACTCCGACAATCCGTAATTGAGTAGTTTCGGGACATATCTTCTAAGGTCTTTTGTTTGAAATAAGAACCCGTACTCCAGTAATGAAGTGAGTATGGGTTGATATGATGTTGATGGATTGATTATATTTATACAGGTAATTGTGAAAGATACGGAGGGTAGTCGTGTAGATTATTCTATACCAATTATTTATACCACGTTAATCAAGTTAATCACGCACACACACATGCTTTTGTGTCAACAAATAAATGTTAATCAAGCATTTTATATTGTCTGAATTTGTAAACTTTTAAATATGTAAAGCTCAATTAAATTATAGTGTTGACAGTAGTTTTAATATAATGTTAGTACTAGGCTGTCGATATTACATGCTAATAATGCGTTACAAAATTATCCGACCGATTATCCAGGGCTTCCAATAGCGACGGACACTACATTAACACCATGAAAATTAAAGCTTACTTTTGAATTGAGACTGAAAATATTACTGGCTGAGTCACGCAAGAAGAAATTAGCTATATTAAGGTCAAAAACTTGCTGAACTTTCTGTCATTATACAGAATTTTAATGTAATCGAAGTATAGATGCTAGATATCATTATACAAGTTAGAGGAAAAGAGTGAACTAGGGAATTAAGTGACCGTAGCAGTTTACCACCTTTTGAGTACAATATGTGAAAGGATAATCCTTGATCAATTGTAGCTTTAGTTTAAGTCTAATGAAAGCCATGATGCGCAATACAAAATGTTTAAAAACAAAGATTGTTTACCTTTGTTTAATATTTACACTTAAATCATCCCTGGCACTAATTCTTTTTTACATGACAATTATTGAAATTTTTTATGCAATATGTTTAATTTTAAGAAGGAATAATCCGCATTTATTGTGTAAAGAAGATTTAACTAAAAACCGTGTATGTAAATGTGACCATGAATATTCGACGGCTGTTTCATTCTCACGATATTTATATAAATACGCGATGTAGAAAAATCGATCTAATAACATTGATTTCAAGAATAAAATCTATGAAAAAATAAACATTAATATGTTTGTAAGGCACGAATATTTTTATTTACGACTTGTCTATAAAGTGTTTTTTATCTTTTATCTCATATCTATGCCTATATTTAGTATCATGTCATCGCTTGTATTTTAAAATATATGTCTAAAATAGAAAAATATATTGTTTAATTTATATAACTCTGCTAGGTTTGACCAAACTCCTATCCTTATTCCAATGATTTCACTGATCTTACTGAAACAAACTCAGGCTTACTATTAATTAATAGATCTATACAGTAACTCGATTTGCGTAAAAAAATACTATTCTAATAATATTAAAGTGCAAATATGTTTATTGATCTATTCAGATACTGTAGTTTTCATACGTATGTAAATATTAACTTTTATTACTTTGTGTGTAGAAATGGCTCTATCGACTTATTCGATTTTTTACATTGCTAATATCATATTATGAGTATATTATTATAGCACACAATACACATTCTATGCAAGTTTCTGGTAAACAGTTATCTGGGTACATTGTAAATTTCAAATTGCCGAAACGCATTATGTAGTGGGGTAAATTTTCCACAGTCTGGTAACCTTGTTATTGAATGTACTTTTGTTGCCGTCCCTTACGGGTGTACGCGTTTGTCAACTCTAGGTATATACTTCCTCTGAGCATTATACAGATAAATTGAAAATACAACAGAAAATGGCTGACGCATTACCCACAGACAACCTTCAAGATTTAGGCTGTTTTTACTAGAAATACTTTTTGTAAATTAAACCGATATTTTCATTGTTTTTACGTTATTATACAAACAATTTATTTAAAAACATGTGTATCTAATTTTCGCAAAATATTTGATAACAACTATTAAAACTTTATACTTACGTATGAAAGGTTATGTTTTCGTATTTTTGCTAACTGAGGCTTTTGCAGCCTTTTACACAGCAACGTACCATTGTTAAAGTAAAAAGATAATCCCAAACAAGCAAAAGAACACAAATATGCACTAATATTTCGCTTATATTTAGTCATTTATGCGAACAATTTGTTGTACTACAAGGAACGAAATGATTGTTTGCCACGAATTTGTTTTTGTGGCAAACACAAAATAGTGAAACTATGACAGGGACAAAAAATATTTTATCTGTCTCTTTCCTTCTTATGAGGAAACATTACGTTCTATCTTGGTATTATTATTTGCTTGTCACCTCTAGGTATCCTTCCTCTGAGGTTTACAGGTGCAGTGTTGCCAATTTAGCAACTTTGTCGCTAGATCTAGCGACATTTCGTTTTCTACAGAGGCTTAAATTGTGTCTAGCGACAAAAAAAATCTAGCGACTATTCTAACGACTTCTAGTTTAAATAAAAAAATAAAGAATTGAAAAAAAAATTGAAAAATATTTATTCAGTAAACACATATTATTACATTATATTATAATTGGACCTCCTTTTAAGTATATAATACCTGTAGTAGGAGGCCCGCTCTTCCTTAGTTACAGTGTCTATATTCCAATAGAAATACGTAGACAAACATATACATAATATTAACATAAAGATTTAGTTTTTAGTGTGTAATAAACACAAGAAAACATACCACCTACATATTTTCTGGTGTTGTTCTAGTGTTGTTCAAGAAGTGCCTCGGCTTCCTCGTAGCTTTTCGATTTAAGCCAATTTGTGACTACTTTCTTGCACTTGCGGTTATTCATAGTGTAAATATTGAGATTTTTGTTAATATTATTATATAATTTGGCCGCTTGACTGTTAAATTGTCTCTGCGCGTACTTTGTTTTGACAGGGGGAACTGGCGCTACTTTATATTTCCTCCGTTTAAGTAGGATACTGGAATCATAGGGCAAGGATTTATGCATTTTTAGGATGGCGTGTAAAATATATAATTTCCGTACTGTTAATACGTCGCACTCAGCGTAGAGACTTTCAGTAGAAAAACAGAATGGCTTGAATCGCATTATTTTCAACAGAAATCTTTGCGCTCTTTCGGGTTCCAAGAATTTAATTTTAGTTGCCCCTCCCCAGACCGGAATACAATATATAAGAACTGATTGTGCTAAAGTGATGTAAACTTGGTTCATTAACATTTTCCCTGCAACATTTCTCAGTGTTTTAAATATCCAGATGAGCTTTCGAATTCTGGTAGTAATTAGTTCCAAATGAGCATGCCAGGATAATCGCTGGTCGACCATGATTCCTAGATATTTTGTTTTTTCTATTCGGCTGATTAATGTACAAGAGCAGTTTGAGTTTCCAGGCGTATTGCAACTGTGTATTTTAATTTGCAGGTTAGTATTGGGTTGTTTTCTATTGTAGTTACTAAAGCATATGTAGTTCGTTTTCGCAGTGTTTACAGTCAATCAGGCTATCTTTGGCCCAGTTTGCACATAAAAAGTTAGACCAATGTTTAAAATAATACGTTACTCAAAAAGATACACTTATTATGGTGGCTTTATGTAGCCTACTTCCAAAAAATTTACTCATTTACCAATAATCTCTAGGAAAATAGTTTCAAAATTCCATTTAACCACTGGGCCAATGTTAGATTGTGAGTTGGGCTTGGATTGGCCCAGGTCCCAATTGTAGGTTGTTTTTGCTTATTTTATTTTATTTAAAGCATTTTGCTAACATTGGCCTGCATATTTATCATAAAAACTACAGCTGAGAGCCATAGACAATAATAATGTATACATTCATTTTCATTTATTAGTACTAAAATGGGTAAATAAATTGTTGCCATAGGAAAATCAACACAGTTTTTATTCCATCTTATTTTTTTGGTCAACAATGCGTTTTTAACTTATTTACTGACTTACCATATAGCTAAGATAATGAAAAAAGTATAAAAATAATTAAAATTTTATTTAATCCTACATATCATGGGGAAATTTCCATTCCATTCCATGGCCAGGAAGTCGTCTTATATGATAAAATACCTTTCTTTCTTTGAATATTAGTGTCATTCAGCATTCGTATGATATTTGTATCATTCATTATACAAAACTGAGCCACGGCCTTTACCACATTATCGCCAATCATCTGAAGGTCCAGTCTACCGTCATGTACTTCGTATGTCTCTATAGAAAAAAAATCTTCCTGTGCTATATCCAAACCACATTCTTCTTCATGTGTCTTCATCTCCTTCCTCTGCCCTTTTTTCACACTTATCGAATATATCTCCTCCCAATATTTTGAGAATTTTGAACTTTGGCCCGGGCTCAAGTTACCCTTATTCACCGGTAATAATTTACCTGTTCAATATTTATGGCAATATCTTGGGAATTAGCTAATTACCTCTCGTAATTTTTGAAAGAAATGATAGATAGACACATATGAGACACTTTAAAATAACACTTGCCTCCTTAAGTATTCAAATGACAACACAGCAGACAACTTTTTGGCGCTTTCGTAACAAACCGCTCTATTCACACCACAGAAAAAAGCAACTGACGTCTCAACAATGGTAGATGTCAATTATTTGGCAGAATCTGAGCATTTACGAAGATATATTAGAATCGATGTTTACAAATCTAGTTTGAAATACATAAAATCATAGCAAAAAAAAATCTATAATATGCATTTGAAATTTTGGGCCAATTTTATATTGAAGGCTTAAGTTACCCTGATCGACTGTAGTGTCAGCAAACTTTCATTTAACCAGCAGGCTACCCTGGCAAGCCCTATCTCTGTTGAATTTCGAACTGAATCCCACGTTGACCCACTGAAAACAATGGCTGTGTCATCAGCGTAGGAAACAATATTACCTTGATTGAGTTGCATGTTGCAGAGATTGTTAACATAGATCAGAAACAGGGTCGGGCCAAGCACACTTCCTTGAGGGACTCCGTAAGTTACATCAGCCTGACTGCTGGTGAGATCTCCAATCCTGACTTGTTGTCTTCGATCCCGTAGGTAATCTTTTAATAATTCAAGCGGTGTTCCTCTTATCCCAATACTTTCAAGCCTGTCCACAAGGATGGGGACAGAAACGGTATCGAAAGCTTTTTTCATGTCTAAGAAGACTGTTAAGCATTTTTCACCTCTATCTATTTTGTTTATAATCAGAGTAGTAAGAGTTGTAATAGCATCTTCTGTACAGAGATCATGCCTGAACCCATACTGAGATTTGGAAAGAATGTTAAATTTATCTAAGTAATTTGTAATGCGTACGTTAATGAGTTTTTCTAAAATCTTTGAAATTGCAGGTAGCACGCATATAGGCCTATAATTAGAGACTTCATTCCTATCACCATCCTTGAAGACAGGCGTGATTAGGGCTTGTTTCAGTACTGTTGGGAAGATACCACGGTCGAAGCAGAGATTGGCCAGATGAACTACAACAGGGACAACCAAATTATGAGCCAATTTTAGAAATTGTGCTGGTATCCCATCCCAGCCTGAGGCGCTTTTGGATTTTAGGTCAAATAAAACAGCTAACACCTCCTCCGAGTCAGTGTCCGTAAGCACGAAAGATGACATTTGGGTACTTTGTTTAAGTTTATATTGTGTGGGTTGTCGTGATAAAATATCTTCAGCTAGTGTTTTTCCAACTTTCGCGAAATAATTGTTAATATAATTTACAGAATCAAGAGGAGTAGATTTTACTTCAAGCAATTCGAGATTTTTAGATTTAGCAGAATTACGTTGAGTTATATTATTTATAGATTTCCATAGCATTTTTGGATTTTTTTCATTTTTAGTTAATTGATCTCTGTTGTACCTGTTTTTTAATTTTTTAATTAGGTTATTACAGTAATTTCTGTATCTTCTGTAAGTAATTTTTAATATATGATTGTCAGGGTCATATTTTAACTTTTTTTGCATGTTGTTTCGATTATTAATACATCTAAGAATACCTAAAGTAATCCAGGGTTTTATTATTAGGTTTTTGCACGGGATTGTAGTTACCGACGTATTTTTTACTAAACATTCTCTTAATTTATTTATTAAAAGATTTGCTACAGTATTGGGGTCATCGTAAGTCAGCAATTCTAGTAAGTTATCGTTTTGTAAAGTTAATAGAGCTTTTTCAAAGTTGACTGCAGATTTAATTTTAATGCATTTGTGTCTGCTGATAACATTTGATAGTATTAGAAAGATCATAGAATGATCTGTGATACTAGTGTTTAGCACTGATATGGATGCAACACTTTTAATTCTATCAATTTTTAAAAGAAAATGATCTAGGCAATTCGCTTCTCTTGTAGGCAATAAGTGACCTGGCAGCATACCATGCATTGACGTCATATTTAAATAGTTTGATCTGTTAGTCCGCTCGCTGCTTGAAGAGTTATTCCTGTCAATGATGTTAATGTTGATGTCACCTGTAAGTATTATAGTTTTATATCTTTTAATTGTTTCTAAATGACTATCTAGTGATTTTATAAAATTATCCGCATTAGATATTGACGGCGAACGGTAAACACCAAGAATAGTTAGGTCTCTAAAATTGATTTGCAAACATGAAGCATGTGTTAGTTTAATTTCTTTAACACTAGCTCGATGATTTTCTTTAATATAGACCACGACCCCATCACATTGGTTTATATGATTGGTTGTTGCGAATGAAACGTAATTATTTAGGTGGGGCAGGGGTTTATTAGGGTGTAGTCTACACTCAGTTAAGACTATTACATCCACCGCAAAATCAAATTGGCAGATAGTAGTGTAAAAGTCGTCCATATTACTGTATATACTCCGAATATTTTGGGAAATTATTGTTATATCTGTGCTCAATGTTTTTTTCGTTTGGTTGCAAAGATCTGCAACGTCGCATAAATTCGATTTTGCGATTTCTAGGTTGTCTATTTCTTTTAGTGTTGTGAGCCTATCCATGGTTGTATAATAGAGAGACATTAAGTTCGGTATATTTAGTATGCACAATGTGTAAATAGGTATGAGTGTTTATGAGCGCAGACACAATTTCATTATGTAAGGCCTTTATGTTTTTTTTTTTATTATAACTTAATTTGATATTATAGGTGGTAGTCGAGTATGTAATATAGTGTAATAGAGCGTGTAGAGCAGAACAATCACCTGTAAGCATACTATGACACGTTGATTGTAATATAGATACCCACAAGCTAAACATTGAAATTAGTAACAGCAATTCCGCAAGTAAAATATATGATAGGTTTGTAAATGAACAAAATGTTAAAAATATACATATTAAAAAGCACGAGAGTACAAGTTGATAGAGAACTATAAAGTTTTTGAAAAGATTATCAATTACCGATACTACGCTAAAGTCTAGTCATTCTTCCTGTAGTAGCCTGTGAACCTGCGCTTCATTCTTGATCATGATGATTTGAGCATCTTCAGTCTTCCGTATATAAACTCTTCCATAGGAGGTCCAACAAAATTTGTAAGACTTTGTTTTGGCTAAGTCTCGGGCTAGGTAGTGTAGGCGTGCGCCCTTTACCGTTAGCTGTTCCGAAACATAAACTGGAGTGTCTACGTTCGTCTTGAACCCCAAATGTCTGGCGCAGAGTTTGTCTTTGTTTCTTATATTATGAGTTTTGCACAACTGGATAAGATTTGTTTTCAGGCGAGTCGAGGAGGTCTCCACTACAATTGGCGCACTTTTTGTTTCTTCCTTTCTACGACGGACTCGATAAATATCAGTGATGTCTTTTTCATTTATTTGACAGTTTACTGTTTTTGATAAGCACAACACCATATTTATTAGGGTTTCTTAGCTTTCCGTTTTCTCAATTTTAGGAACATTTTTTATCTCGAAATTAGACTTTTGATTTTCTCTTTTCATATCTTCTATTTTATCCTCTAGGACCACAATATACTCCTTATCCTTCCTACTCTGCCCCTCAAGATGTTCTATTCTTTTTCTTAATTCTTCATTCTGTTGCGCAAGGAATGACATAGTATTTTCGATACTTTCGTTAGTCTTTTTTATCTCTGTTAACACAGGAACAAAGAAGTATTTTAACTAATAGTTAGTGTTATATTTTATTTTTAGTATTCATTTCTCGACTTTACATTTGTTAAATAATTGTTTTTTATAATTTTCAATTTATCAAAGCCTTCTAGCGACTTTTGAATTTTGTCCATAGCTAGCGACATCTAGCGACTTTTCAAGCATACGTTAACGACTTTTTGACATGTAGAGTTGGCAACACTGTACAGGTGTCGGGTGAAGATTCACAGTCTTCACACTTGACCTGTTGAAACCCGGTGGTACCGTTTGTTCATATATGTGTCGTAAGCAAGTGCCATATACACACATCAAAAGTGTCTAGGGATCAAGCATTTTTATGCGGATTTCTTGAGATTGAGATGTGGCTTTGTAATAAAAAAATATATAAACGTATACGACACTGGAGAACCCCTGGACACCAACAGCGATTAAATTCCTGCCAGGAAGTCCATCCTTATAGTGGTGGAACCATCATGGTATGGGCGGATATTTGGATCGGCGGAAGAACTGAGTTGATTTGGATCAGAGGCAACCTCAACGCTCAAATTTATGCTGAGACGATTGTATCAGACGTCATCGTTCCTCTACAAGTGCAAATCGGTCCCTTATTTCAGTTAATGCATGATAATGCACGACCGCACACCGCAAGAGTTTTAAGACAGACTCTCGCCGCAGCTAACATCAATGTCATGCCCTGGCCTGCTCAGTCGCCAGACTTGAACCCGATTGAGCATGCATGGGATATGCTACAGAGAAGAGCTCTGCCGAATATGGAGGGTATCCAATCGCAAGAAGACCTTTTTTTGTTGCAACGAACATGGGCGGCCATTCCACAGCGTGATTTGGATGAACTCATTTTGAGTATGCCAAACCGATGTTCTTGTGTTGTTAGTGTTCGCGGTAGAAACACGGATTATTAATTGTTTAAGTTACCCAATAAAATTTTAAAGAAAACTGTTATTTCAGTCTTTTTTTCGAACTTTAATGTTAGTGGTTCAAATGTCAAAAATCCCTTTATTAAGAAAATGGCAAATTTCTTTATTAATGCAAAGGTGACTTGGTTTATCGTTACTGTAGACAAACGAAAACACTTTATTTGATGAATCCTTAAAGAAAATTTTAATTAATATCAATCAGGAGAAAAGTTATTGCAAAAATATATGTTGATCCCTAGACACTTTTGATGTGTGTATATGGCAGTCGGGACTCGACGAGAACGTTACTCACATTAAAAAATGCATACATTTAAACAAGCCTAATGGCCTAATTTAATTTATTCGGAATATTACAAGCACTTCGCTAAGGACCAGGAACTTTTCTGCGGTTTTGTGATCTTGGACAAAGCATTCAACAGGGTTGTGCGAAAAAAAATCTGGAACTTTTTGTCATGACGTGGGATGGGGTTGACACTGAGCTGCGCTCGTGGTGTGCTTATGAGGAATGTATAGTATGTACGAGTGTGGACGGCATTTGGCATCAATATTGATGTCCGACAGGGTTGCGTGTTGTCAGCTATTCTTATTTTTTTTGTATATAACACCAGGTTGCATGCAAACATGGCCAACCTGATGACCTGACCTATATACCTGTACTAATATATACCTATACTATGACTAAAATGAAACTTCTAATTTCTCTAAAATAATGAAACTGTTGCTTAGGGCTGGCAACGCATGAGTAACACCTCTGGTGTTGCAAATGTGCATAGGCTACAGCAGCTGCTTACCATTAGGCAGGCCGCACACTTGTTTACCACCTTAGTTGTATAAAAGAGGTCCGTTACAACACTGAATTATTTGTTAAACAGTTCCTTAATGATTGATGAGATAAAAACCGCCATATGAGTAAAGGCACTCGTTAATTCTTGTATAAATCTAAGAATTATGCCTATAATTCAAACCTGTCTCAGGTATACAGACAGGAAGTGAAATCTCGGGTATATGGAAAGAAGTGTAATAGAAACAATCTAAAATAAGCAATTTATGTTCGGACTCAAAACAGAACTTTGACACTTTCCAAAGCATTCCCATGTCACTGCGATAGGTATTCCTAAAGGTGGAGCTGTTTCCCGAAAGTTGACAAAGATATAGGCTTGCTATGTACCCTGATCCTGACATGGTATGGAAGTTATACAGCAGAGAGAGCATTAAAAAGCACAATATATATGGTAGAAATGCAAGCGTTGAGCAAATTATGCAGTGTAACACTTACAAACCGCATTCGATGTCAGTGGTCTGAGCAAAGTATCAGTGTTAAAAAAGATATGTGCCCCATTGGTTTGTATATGTAGAATGTACGTAGAAGGAAAAAATTACGAAACTGATTTACTACACAAAATCGGAGGACAGCAGGATTCTCTAATTTAGGATCCCAGGCACATTTAGACCGCGCTCTAGCCACAAAAATGTTACCTACCTAGTGCATTATTAATAAAATGGTGTGTTAAACATAAATAAAACAAAACTATGTATCTAGAAATATTTATTTAATTATTTGGTACTATTTGCAGATCTGTTTTTGTCTCAAATCTAATCTGAACTTGTTAGGATTGAGAGAATACATCGTGACTTTACATACATCTTATATTTTTGGTGGGTATAATGACGTTAAGAGCATCTAGTAAACATGTATATATGTAAAAAGTTATGTTATCAAAACGGTGCACCATGGTTGTCCTTTCTAATGTATTCGGGGTCCAGTCAACTCTATGCATTGTTATTTCAGTCAACTCTATGCATTGTTATTTCATATTATACAAATATCCAATACAATGGTTCACCGACATAAGTGCATGTAGGCTGGAGGGCCTATATGCACTTATGAGGCGATGGTTTATATGTTTGTTTTATAATGGCAATTTCATATAAGATGCTCCAGGAAATATTTTACATATAGAGGAGCAGGTCAATTCAAACTCATGTTGTACATTGATAAGATCAATAGTTAAGCTAAAATCAATAGTAACTACAATCTAGCAATATTATCACAACATGTCTATGCTAACCACATTGACAAAGTACTAACTATTTGCTAGTAATCTAGTATAAATGTGGACAGATTTTATAATATGATAATTATATGTAACGAAAGATAATTTGTCTATATTTATGATTATATTTTATTTATTTTTATAATCATTTTTTATTACAAAGTCATTACCTTCTATCTCAATTTTATCATACATCCATTTTCTGTTTACCCTAAAAAAAAAAAAAAAGTTAATAAATCAGAAGCTAAATAAAGAAATTAAGGCAACAATCTCAGACGGATCATGAAGAAGAGTAATGGTGCAGAAAGAGTATTTATGTCCCGAGCATGGGTGAATTCACAAAGCACAGCCACCTGCACCTCACAACACACCTCATGAACCTTCTGTAAGCAAAGAATACCTGCACTCATGGCCACATTTAGCAGAGCTGCATCTAATACAGGGGAAGTGGCAACCCGGACAGGTGTCATCTAAACAGTCGCACAGGTCTTTGCCTGTTGCTGCTATTTGTCCTCTTTCATTATAGATGTTTTTAGTCTTCCGGCTGAAATAATTGAAAAGGTGCATATTAAACTAACTAATAAAACTGATGTGATGTTAATGATAATAGTTCTCATAGTATTTGTAACAGCTAAGTGCTCTGTCTCCTGAAATTTGAAATTCAAATTTATAACAAATCTGGTATTTTCTACTTATTTATTCCATTTTATTTATTTATTCCTTTAGACGAGATCTCGGTATTCAAGCCTTACATGGAGCCCAAGTAAGAGCATAAAGTTCTATAAAGGTCTCTATGGTCCCATTTCCAGCAACAGTGAGATTGGCAATAATAATCCGTAAATTGAATTCTGTGTTAAAACAGAAACAAACGACAAATAATAAAAAAAAAGTAATGAGTTTATCGAGAAGAAAAATATAAACTTGTCACTCCTATTATGGCATAATAAGAACTTACTTCAAAAAGTAACTCTTACGATTTATCTTACGTCGCTCTCGAGCAGATTTTTCTGGGTCGAAATTATCGAGAAACTTCATACTATTTTTTAAATTCAAACTTTATATCAACGCTAAGATCTGAAACAACAAACGAGTTTAGAAATACTATTTTTAATAATTATTGTTAACATTATTGTAGTGATTTAAAGCGCAAAACTTACCTTCCCTAACAAGTAGATAATTAGGAGATTGAAAAAAAATATTTTACGATATTTTTTGGTATATATTGATTTTCCTATATATAATAAAGTACTCTGTGGGTATCAAAGAATATAATACTCCCTGACGGGAGGTGGGTTTTGTATTGATAGAATAGTGATGGGATTCGAGTTGCTTTTCACTCGAGTGACTCGAGTAGTTTTTATATTACTCGCACTCGAGTTAAATTTTTGACAACTCGAGTTTCGAGTGACTCGTACCACTCGAGTGGTTTATACCGAGCCGAGTGATAAATTCAAGTTGTGACAAGTTTACCCGCAGTAGGTTCTCTAATTACGTAGAAATCTGTTTGTGTGAGTTGTTACTGTTTAATGTTTTGGTTATTTATGACTGTGTGTTATTAGTAAGTGGTGAAAATGAGTAAACGTGTAAAAAAAGCAATTGCGTGGTCATTTTTTGACAAAAATTTAAATATTATAATTTAATAACGGTTTTTTGTTTACAACAAAAAACCGTTATTAAATTATAATATTTCAATTTGACTGATAGTTGATATAAGAGATTTCTTGATTATATATGACAGGTTTAGTTTGAAGGAAAATTCTATTTATTTACTATGTAAAATTAAAAAATGGTTTGAAAATTTTGGTCACTCGAGTTTTATATTCCGAGTGACTCGAGTCAATAAAAATCACTCGAGTTTTATCTTCACTCGAGTGGCATTCGAGTGAGAAAGTTACCAGTACCGAGTGACTCGAGTGAAAAAAAATCACTCGAGTCCCATCACATATAGAAGAAAAATATTATGAAAACCATGATTTTTTTTTATTTGGTACTTTTTATCCCCCAGGGGAAAGACAAAGGGATCTCGCCCATACAGCGAAGTCTACAGTTTAGAACCCTTTGAAAACCTTAATTCTATGTTCCAGCTTCAGGAACTGTGCTGAAAAAATACTTGGAAAGGGTACCTAGACTCAATCATTCCAGTTTAAATACCACCCGTAACATGATAGTGATTTTTACAAGGTTTTCTTGATGAACTTATTCTCGTCTTCCAAAAAGTGCATAAACGTGCGTTGGAGACTTCATACAGATGAATTTCGTCTATGATGTATTCGTTGCTATGGAGTTGTTATTGTCAAAACGTGAAATGATATTATTATGTAAATTTATGAACATCTAAATACATGTAATATGAATAATAAATTACCTACAGCGTCATCTAAATATGTACTAAACATATGTATTGATTATGAAACTAAAACTAAAAACCTTTAAAAATTATAATATAATAACTAAAATATATTATTAAAACGGAGTCCCTTTAGGCAAGGTTCCGAAGATGCTGGCAGCGTTCCCTATTGGATATTGATCGTGTGTCATTGCTTTAATGTAGATGGAAAACCTTGTCTATGCACGATATGTGAGTCTATGATTTAATATATCCGATCGACTCTCTCTTGTGTGCTGTCTTGTAAGAGAAACAGCTATGTAGGCTTAGGCAAACTATTAATGTAAAACTAATGCTAGTAAATAAACGTCTAATCTGCTTTACTTGGGCTATTTTCATTTATCTTTCCATTAGGTTATGGGCCCAGAGCTCATAGTAAGTCAGATTGACACAGTATAGCTTAGGAGTGCTAAAAAACGGCAACCATTGAAAAAGGTCACGCCGATGTCACTTGGGGTAGGTTTCTATTTTCAGCTTGATAGACAATAAAAACAAAATGGAAATAAACACATTAGCACCAAATATATATAAAATTCCGTCATTGGAAAAAGGTAACTTTGGAAACTGGCTGTTTAGACTTGAGATGAACCTGGATGAAAAAGGCTGTAAAGGGGTTATAAAAGAAAGACCACCGGCCGTAATGAGCGCTGAAATCAAAGCACAAGATGCAAAAGCAAGAAACTTAATCGTACAGGCGCTGACAGATAATCACCTGGAATATGTGAAAAGTGCCAAAAATGCCTACGAAATGGTCGAGAAACTTAGAACTGTATTTGAGAGAAAAAGCACTATGACAAATTTGTATCTAAAAAGACAGCTAATGAGTCTTAAATGTAGTAAACGTGAAAACATAGAGGAACATTTTATGCGATTTGACAAAATAATTCAAGAAATTGAAGCAAATGGAGCCAAAATGGAAGAGAAAGACAAGGTATGTCAACTCTTATTAAGCGTAGAAGATGCTTATCAGCGTGTGGTAACTGCACTTGAGACGGCAAACATAGAATTGACCATAGATTTTGTGAAAAGTAAGCTGTTGGATGCAGAACTTAAAGAAAAGAGTAACAACTATCCGAGTACTTCAAATAGCGAGTATGTATTCCAAAGCAGCACTTTAAAATGTTTTGCATGTGGCAAACCAAACCATTTTGCCAGAAACTGTCCTAATCGTTCATCAAATCAGCGTCATAGAGGAAATCAACGTGGAAAAGGTAATCAAAGAAATTTTAGAGGTGTGCAAAATAATCGAAGGCACAATGCGAATATTAGTGAAGACAAAGAACAAGTAAACTTTGTAGCGGCACAGGCATATACATCAATAAGCCACGAGAACGAAATAGAATTTGTTATCGACTCGGGAGCATCATACCATATGATAAATAAAAAATATGAAAAGTATATGACCGATGTCGAAGAAATTCAAGAGATCAAAATTCAAGTAGCGAACAAGAATATGATATCAAGTAATAAGAAAGGAAAGTTAGTAGCATTTTGGAAAAATAAGCAAATAACTATAGAAGACTGTCTTATTATGGATAAATTGTCACACAATCTTATTTCAGTTATGAAATTAAATGAAAAAGGTCTGACAGTAACATTTGGTAGAAATTTGGTTATTATCAGTAACAAGAAAACAAATGTAACAGGGCAAAGTAATGGTAAACTGTACATAACAAAAATGAGTATTGTAGAAAAAGCTTTAGCCACTGAAAATAAGGATACAACCTTATGGCATAGAAGGATGGGTCATTTGAACTATGGTGGAATGAAAATACTAGGTCTACCACTATCTAACGAACGGTGTACAATTTGCATGGAAGCAAAAGGAACGCGTTGTCCATTCAAACAAATTCTAACACCTAGGACAAAACATATTGGTGAATTAATATACTGCGACATTGGAGGACCTGTATCACCTACATCAAGAAATGGAGAAAAATATTATTTAACAATAATAGACGATTACTCACATTTTACTGAAGTTTATTTATTGCAATCAAAAAATGAAGCAAAAGAATATATCATGAAATATATAAAGAGAATGCAAAATAATGGAACAAATGTAAAGAGAATTAGAACTGATAGAGGAACAGAATTTCTAAATCAAACACTTAAGAAATTTTATGATGAAAATGGTATCAGACAAGAAACAACATGTAGCTATACTCCACAACAAAATTCTATTTGTGAAAGAATGAATCGTACACTGATTGACAAAGTAAGAGCATTATTATTAGAGACAAACTTACCTAAATACTTATGGGGAGAAGCAATCAGATGTGCAGCATATACAATAAATAGGTCGCCCACAAAAGCATTAAAAGGTGAAACGCCATCAATGATATGGTATGGTAAGAATGAGTTGGACAAACTGCGAGTCTTTGGATCAAAAACATGGTGTGTCATATTACCCAAAAAAAGTAAACTGGATGCTAGAGCAAAACCTTTAATTATGATTGGATATTGTGGATCAGGATACAGATTATGGGATCCAAAAACGAATGAAATTATAGAATCAAGAGATGTTCGATTTGATGAGACCAAATACAAATATCAAGATGACAAAGAATGTAATAATTATTACATATCCTATGAACAAGAATATAAACCAAGCATACAACACGAAGATAGAGCAAAGATAGAAAGTCAAGTAAGAAATGAAAAATCGAAAGAAAACCAAGACATAGAGGCCCCGCTAAACAATGATGGAATAGCGGAATATGAAACTTATATGACAGGCGATGAAGAAGTGTCAGAAGAAGAAACATGTCAAAAGAAAACTAAAAGGTCACGAAATCCCCCGAAAAGATTTCAAGAGTTTGATATGTCACATATAGCTTATGCTTTGATGTCAGAAGATCCGACTTGCTATACAGAAGCAATTGAACAAGGGGAATGGTTAGAGGCCATAGAAAGCGAATTAGAAGCGCATAGAAAACTTAAAACATGGGAAGAATGCGAGTTACCAAAAGGACACAAAGTTATTGATACTAAATGGGTATTTCGAACAAAACCAGATAATACAAAAAAGGCCAGGCTAGTTGCTAAAGGATTTCAAGAAGAAACCACCACGAATGTATATGCACCCGTTGCTAGAATGTCAACAGTGAGAATATTCCTGAATAAAGCACTTCAAGAAGATTTAGCTATAAAACAATTGGACATTCCTACTGCTTTTTTAAATGGTGAACTAAAAACGGATATCTTTATAAAATATCCTGAAGGATTAAAAAGAAAAGAAGGAAAAGTGCTTAAATTGCGAAAAGCTTTGTATGGACTAAAGGAAGCACCACGCTGTTGGAATGAAACATTAAATCACTTTTTAGTAAACCATGGATTTAAACAATCACAGAGCGATTTCTGTTTATACACAGGGAAAGATGTATATATCCTAATATTTGTTGATGATATTTTAGTAATAGGCAGAGGACAGTCGATCATAGAGAAGCTAAAAGCAGAATTTCAGGCAAAAGATTTGGGAAATATAAGTAAATTTCTTGGTATGGAAATAACTTGTTCTAAAAGGACGCTGGAAATAAAACAAACACAGATAATTGAAAAGATTTTATTAAAATTTAATATGCAAGATTGCAAGGACATAAATACACCAATGGAAGTTGGATTAAACATAGATGAAAATGAAGACATTTTGACAAACGTCCCATACAGAGAACTCGTTGGTTCACTAATGTACTTGGCGACAGTTAGCAGACCAGACATTGCATATGCTACTGGTTTCCTTAGCAGATATATGCATCGTCCAACATCCACTCTTTGGAAGGCAGGGAAAAGAATCCTCAGATACCTGAAACATACAAAAGAAAATGGATTAGTATACAAGAAAGAAGATAATAATAATTTATTAGCTTTTTCAGATTCCGACTTTGGTTCAGAGAAAATAGACCGGAAAAGTGTGAGCGGAGTCGCTATTTTTTATCAAGGCAACTTGATAAGTTGGAGTTCGAAGAAGCAGTCTACAGTGGCACTCTCAACAGCAGAAGCTGAGTATGTTGCTGCAGCCTTAACTGTAAGTGAAACAGTGTTCATCATTGGAGTTTTAAAAGACTTACAGTGTAGTAATAACTTAAAATGTTTTTTGTTAATTGATAATCAGAGTACATTAAAAATGATAGAAAGTTATGAAAATAGTAAAAGAACGAAACACATAGATATTAAAGTACATTTTATTAAAGATAGTATAAATAAAGGATTGTTAACATTACAATATATACAAAGTTCAGAAAATAGAGCAGACATACTTACCAAATCATTGTCGAAAGTGAGGCACAATTATTTGTGCAATTTAATTGGATTAGTAAGTAACTAAGTTATTACAGTAATTTCATGTTTCCTGTATGTAATTGTTATCAATGTAAACTCGTTGTTTCATAACCGTACTATAGACACAGAATATATAAATGTCACTTGTGTTTTGAGTAATAAATAAGTACTTTATTTTGTAAATTGTATGTTTCCTTGGTTAGCAAAAATAATTATGTTAAATGTTTGGAGGTTATGTTTATAAATTTATATGTCATCGACAGTGTTGCCAGGAAATTAATAATAGTACCATTTTGTAGATTTATGTTGCAAGTTCAAGTTTATTTTGATTTGTATAATTTTAAAATGGAACTTGATCTTGAGCCGGGGTATTGGATATTGATCGTGTGTCATTGCTTTAATGTAGATGGAAAACCTTGTCTATGCACGATATGTGAGTCTATGATTTAATATATCCGATCGACTCTCTCTTGTGTGCTGTCTTGTAAGAGAAACAGCTATGTAGGCTTAGGCAAACTATTAATGTAAAACTAATGCTAGTAAATAAACGTCTAATCTGCTTTACTTGGGCTATTTTCATTTATCTTTCCATTATTCCCCCTTTGAATAGCTAGACTAATTCTTTGTCCGAGGTAGCTGCCAGCTCTTCGTGAAAAAAAAATTAAAATAAAAAAAAAACGTGTAATTATATTCCCAGATAAATAAAATTTAGAATATTCCATATCTTCGTGTTTAATCGGTTTACTAGCCTGGCAAATTGGTAGGAGAGCATAGTTGACTGAAATGGTAGATATGGCTACATATCGTATTGAGCCACTAACAAAAAATAATTACGATATGTACATGGTGTGTCCAAGCTCAAGTCATACTACTCAAGAACGAACTATGGGAATACGTAAGTGGTACTCTTGCAATGCCGTCAGAAGACGCCGGTGAGGTGAAAATTAAAGCGTTCATCATACAAGACATGAAGGCACGTGCCGAGATATTACTACTCCTAGCCCCTCACAATTAAAGGACGTAAATAGCTATTACGACATCAAAACAAGTATGGGACAAGGTAAAATCTGTACATCAAAGTACCGGGCCTGCACGTAAAGCTATGTTATTAAAGCAGCTCGTTTTGAATAAAATGTGAAAGCGAGAGGATGTGCAAGATCACTTGAGCAACTTTATGGATGTATTTGACAAACTCGCAGCTATGGGCGTAGATATCCTTCCAGAATTATTAAGCATAATTATGTTGTATAGTTTGACAAATCATTTGGAAAATTTCAGAATTGCTATTGAATCCAGAGACACTACTAAGTCCAAATAATTTTAAAAATAAAATTATTGAAGAGAATGAGGCTAGAAAAAATAACAACCCTAGAGAGAATTTGGAAGGTGCATTTTTCGATAAGAATGGAAGACAAGGCCGATTTAACGAAAAATTTAAATTCTGATTTTTTTTTAATGTAGCCTATCAAAATGTCCCTATCGCGCCTGATGGAAAGCGTCAATAAGAACCAGATGCGAGAACAGCCATCTCAGTGATTAGCGCTGTGCTGGCTGTCCCCCCCTTGACGGCCCGCTAAGGTGCATCTTCACGCCACGTCTAATCGACCCGGGGTTATAGGAAGTGGGGAACACATGCGCCGGAAGCGAATTTCACATTTTGATAGTCCGACAAAGAAACGAGTCGCCGAACTTTGTGTGCTTTCAGTCCAGTGCGAGTATTCCGGAGGAGAAAAGGAGAAGGAGGGACGAGGTCAAAAAGCTCCTCAGAACATTCCCCAGGATAGATACGATAGAGAACACTCAAGCTACCTATATCCCTACGCAGTTGAAGAGGTTCAAGGGAGTTAGTGACCTCAACGCTATCTATGATGCGTATAGCGCGGCGCTGCATTCTATCGAGAGCGTCAAGTAGATATTTGGCAGACCCGTCCCAGATGTGAGAACAGTACTCCACGCATGGGCGAACTTGCGCTTTGTATAGAAGGCAGCGCTGCTCAGGCGTGAAGAACCGTCTCACCTTGTTCAGGATTCCGAGTTTTTTAGAGGCCACGGAAATAACGCTCTCGATATAGTCTTTGGGGTTGAGGTCACCTCTAATGTTGATGCCGAGGATGGTAAGACTATCTTGTATCTGCAAAGGGGTGCTCTGAAGAGAGGGAAGAGGATGGAATGGAGAAAATGTGCGGGACTGGGACTGTATATATTATTAAGAGAAAAATAAGAAGCAAGATGACAATGAATATTTTACTGAAACCGAACTCTCAATCTGACAATACTTTAAAAACATTATAAAAAGACATATCAAAGACAATTACAAAAATAGTTCCTAACAGAAACTTTGGCACTAATCGCACACGCCTGGGTTTTTTTTGGCATTAAACTCAACCAAGTTGTTGGAGCCTTATCGAGAAACGCGATCCATCACCCGGTCGAGCTCAACGACAAGTGCACGTCTTTTCTCCTCTACTTCGGCCTGGCCTGCCGCAGGTCGTCCAAGATATCGCGCATGAACTGTACTGTCATCTGCATAGCAATGCATGTTACCAAGTGATAACATATCATTGATATCCAGCAAAAACAGGGTGGGCGACATGACCGATCCCTGCGGTACTCCGGCGTTCACACGCAGAAACTGCGATGACTGGCCGTCGCAAAGGACTCGCATGCTGCGTCCTTGGAGAAAGGCAGCAATCCAAGTGCATAATCGAGGTGGTAGACCATATGCCGGAAGCTTGGAGAGAAGCGCGCGATGCCAAACCCGATCAAAAGCTTTGGTAATGTCTAGGCTGATTGCCAAAGATTCGCCATGCTTGTCCATAGCTTCACCCCACAGGTGAGTTACATACGCTAGAAGGCCACCCGTAGACTGATTTGGTCTGAACCCGTATTGGCGGTCGTTAATTAACGAGTGATCTTCCAGGTAGCGGATTAGTTGAGTATTTATAATCCGCTCAAATACCTTGCAGAGAATGGAGGTGACAGCTATGGGTCGGTAGTTGGCAGGGTCAGACAATTGTTAAGATGGAACAAATGCAAAAAGATAGGCCATAAGGCTTCACAATGTGAGTCGAAAGCTAAATTTACAAGCGTAGAAAAGCCGGGAATATCAAGTCATGAACATTTTTATATCGAGCCAGTATGTCTGAAGTCTGTAAACTATTTAAACAAAGAGAGATGGTGCCTCGATAGTGGACATACGTCGCATATGTGCAGTAACAAAAACAAATTCATGAATTTAATTGATGAAACCAGAGCGCTGAAAGTAGCTTCTGAACAACATGTCACTTGAGTTAAAGGTAAAGGATTAATTACTGTAAGAGTGGGTAATGAGCAATACAATGTGAATGATACGCTGTACGGTCCTGAAT
Source organism: Pyralis farinalis (assembly GCA_947507595.1). Classification (NCBI taxonomy): domain Eukaryota; kingdom Metazoa; phylum Arthropoda; class Insecta; order Lepidoptera; family Pyralidae; genus Pyralis; species Pyralis farinalis. The sequence goes on from OX382259.1 coordinate 27,159,838, forward strand.
TAACGACAAACTTAATGTCTGTTGGAAAGATCACTGATCATAGATACACTGTTATATTCCAGAGATGAAGATTTAATAAAAAATAAACATAGGAAGATAGTTTTCAAGGCAATAAGAGAAAATGTATTATATTATTTGAAAGTAGATCAAGTAGAAAAAGCTAACGCAGCAGTAAGAAGTAATGTTAATATAATGATATGGCACAACAAACATGGCCATTTAAATGAAGCAGACCTGAAAGCAGCATCCAAGAAAGAATTAGTAAAAGGAATGAACATTAAAGGTTCAGAAAAGTTGGCTAATTGCGAGACATGCTTGAAAGGGAAGATGACAAGATTACCATTTAATTCTTCAGATGGAATAAATACTAATGAGCCACTAGAAATTATACACACTGACGTTTGCGGGCCCATGCAGACTGAAACATTTGGAGGATCTAAGAACTTCGTAACATTCTACGACGATTATACAAGGTATTACTGTGTATATTTTATTAAAAGTAAAAGCAACGTATTTCACGTGTTCAAGGAATATAAAAACATAATAGAAAATTTATTAAAGAAACGAATCAAATGCTCACAATCAGATAACAGCACAGAGTACTTAAACAAAGAATTTAATGATTATTTAAAGCAGTATGAAATACAATGCAGGCTATCAGCACCTTACACGCCTCAGAGCAGTGGACTTGCAGAGCGCAAAAATAGAACATTAGTTGAGAACGCAAGATGTCTAATGCTTGAGTCGCATATCCCAGAAGAGTCGTGGGCAGAGGCAGCCATTACTGCAAACTATTTGATTAATAGACGTGCAACTAAAGTTTTAAATTAATGTACACCTTTCCAAAACTGGATTGGTCATGAACCATCATGTAACCATGTAAGACACCTACATGTATTTGGTACTAAAACATTTATTTTTAATAAACAGCCTAAGCGAGGTGCAAAATTTGCTCCTCGCGCCATCGAAGGCGTATTCATGAGATACTCAAAATGTACCAGAGAGTACAGGATATTCGTTCCTAGTAAGGCGGATGTCATAACAAGCAGAGACGTAAAAGTTACAGATAAAACCTTTTATGAGAAGGAAGAAAATTATTCCAATCCAAAGATTAAAGAGAAGGGAGATAATGAGTACAAAATGGTAGAAGTAATAACTGGAACTTCGGCGCAACATGATGGAGCTCAACCATCTGTTAGTCAGAATGACAGTTTCACCGATACGGTTGACAACTTCGACATACATGACGAAGATATAGCTGTTGAAAGTCATGAAGAAATACAGAATGAAGTAGAAGATATTCATGATGATACAAATAATACTGGACGTCCTCAGAAAACGAGGAAATTGCCAGTATGGGCTAAAGATTACGAAATTGAAGGCAGAGATGAAGTTAAAACGTCTATTTGCGAAATGATTAATTTCTGTGAAGAAGAAGAAGACGGGTACTGGCATGATGCCATAAAGGCAGAAATTAGAGCACACGTAAAAAATAGTACTTAGAAGATAGTCAAACGAGATAATGATATGAAACCCATAGATTTCAAAATGATATTGAAGTATAAAATAGGCCCTAATAAAAAATAAGGAAAGCGAGATTAGTTTCTAGAGGTTTTAACCAGAGCCATGGAATTGACTACGATGAAACTTATTCTCCTGTAGCAAAACTAAGTTCAGTGTGAACTGAGAAGCGTTATCGCTACATCTGTAGATGAAAATTTGAAACTTAACCAAATGGATGTGACAACAGCCTACTTGAATGGCGAATTAGATAAGAAAATAATTGAAATATGTAACAGAAATAATGGCGGAAGAAAGCAATTAGGATGATCTAACAGTATTTAACAAAGCAAAGAGAATGTTGCAAGATTTAAAAGATATTAAAAAGGAAAAGGTGTGTCTTCTTGAAAGAGCACTCCATGGGCTGAAACAGTCGGGTAGACAGTGGTACATCAAACTAGAGAATATAGGTTTCGCCCCAACTGAAGCAGACCCTTCATCTGTTAATTGAGAAACAATTAAAAGAAATAAAAAAGATGCTGAATGAAAATTTGAAATGAAAGATCTTGGGAATCCAGAATTATTACTAGGCATTCAGATAGAAAGGAAAAGAGACACAATAAAATTACATCCAGAGAATTATGCTCCAAAGATTTTAAAGAAATTCGATATGGAGAATTGAAAAGCAACTGTGACTCCAATGGAGCAGAATTTGAAGCTTGAGAAAGCTCAAATTTGCAATGAAAATTTGTCATATTAAGAACTAATTGGTACATTGATATTTCTGGCTGTGGCAACCAGACCAGATATGTTTAGCGTCAGCTACTTGTTGCAATTTAACTCCTGTTTTGATGAGGAACACTTCAAGTGTGCAAAAAGAGTCCTTCGATATCTAAAAGGCACCGAGAATATGGGTTCCTTTTATAAGAAAACAGATTTGGAACTATACGGACAAGCTGATGCAGATTTTGCATCCTGTACTGTAGATGATATAGTGGATTTTGTTTTAAGTTTGCCGGTACACCCATAAGCTGGGAAAGTAAAAAGCAGAAGTCTGTAGCTTTATCAACGGCTGAAACTGAGTATGCAAGTGTGCAAGTGTGCGGATTCCGCTTAAGAAGCTATACATTTGAAACGTTTATTAAATTGCATTTCGGATACAGATCAGCAAAGTGTTACAATTTACAATCAATCAAGCTACAATACATCTAACGAAGAATGCAGTGTTTAGTTCTAAAACAAATCACGTTGATACCAAAATGCATTTTATCAGGTAACTAAAAGACGTACAAGTGAAATTTCTGGACAGTACCAACATGGAAGCTGATCTACTGACTAAAGCATTAGCTGGACCTAAGCTTGGAATACTCAGATCCTCATTGGGATTACTTAAATGAATTACTTCTGATGAGGAGGAGATTGTTGGAGACTTCATGTAGAAGAATTTCGTCGATGGCGTATTCGTTGCTATGGAGTTGTTATTGTCTAAATGTAAAAATATATTTTCCATATAAATAAAATATAGAATATTCCATGTGTTAGTGTTTAATCGGCCTACTAGTTTGACGAGTGACATTGTTCTTATACTTGAAATTTTTACAATTCAGTATAAAATTAGTTTTATTTGACAATTTCGATAGTATTTTGTAAAATAAGGGCTAGTGATTTTTATACTAATGAAAAAACTCAAATATAACACGTTTATGCACTTTTTGGAAGACGTGAATAAGTTCATCAAGAACACCTTGTAAAAATCACTATTGTTTTACGGGTGGTATTTAAACTGGGTTGATTGGGTCGAGGTACCCTTCCCAAGTATTTTTTCAGCACAGTTCCTGAAGCTGGAACATAGAATTAAGATTTTCAAATGGTTCTAAACTGATGACTTGGCTGTATGGGCTAGATCCCTTTGTTTTTCCCATCGAGGATAAAAAGAACCAAAAAAAAAATGAACCAAAAAAAAATCTACTCATACCTCGTGTAGTGCAATGAAAACATAACAAAACCATCTGAATAAAATAAAAATTCTGAAATTTTACAGTTGTAATTCAATTAGTAGTTAAATTTTATACAATTAACAATGGCCGATACTAGCAAAGAACAATCCGTCGCAAAAATTATGATTTACGTCTGTGGGGGTAAGTTTGAAGAAAGTTTCAATACCAGGTTATTTAAATTACTTTTTTCCATTTTAGCTAAATATCTTCTACTATGTATTTAATATTCAAGACTCTTAAATTAAGATGATTAGCATGTAGAAGATTCTAGAATATTTGGAGCAAGGACTGGAAAACCCCTTTTGATTATGCCTATTGATGGCGAAAACCGATTAAGGGGTTACTCAAACGATATGGTCTACCTGTTTAAATAGCGTAGTGTTTTTGTTAAAATAGCAATCCGCCCAGCCATAGGTATACTTTTCAAAGATACGCCTGAGTTACTTTACTGCAGGGATGGGCAACCTTTGACATGTTGTGGGCCAAACTTTAGCATGCAAATACGTTCGCGGGCCGCGTTTAAAAGTAGTGCATTTTAAAGTAGTGTTAATAATTTTTTTGCGATAGATAGATATCAGACATGAAATAATACGATAATGTTATATAAGTCCAATTTATTAAAAAACAAAATGATATATATGAATCAATATATAAAGTACAACAGTACAATTAAATCGTTAAATTTTGAATTGTTACAAACTACGAAAGTTAATCACAAAGTAAAAACACCGAAATCAATGAGACACTTGAGATTGAATTTGGGAAACTAATCCATCGATATTTGGATTAATTCCACTCATAAAAAGATGTAAAGAATTTTCCAAATTATCGTCAGTCAGTCTTGTACAATGTTTTGATTTATTAACTTTCATCAGTGAAAAGAACTGTTCACATTTATAAGTACTGCCAAACACACAAATAAGTCTTCTTGCGAATTTTCTAAGTTGCGGAAAATTGTCTTCTAGGTATTTTTTGTAGAAATCGCACAACTCCCTGTCTTCAGATTTGGATTTAGGAGTGTGTTTTCTTGAATCTCGATCAACTCTATTTGTAAGTGAATTGGAGCATTTTGTACATTACTTTTTGTTGGAGTAGCAAATAAACTGAAACAGTCTTCTATGTTTTTGAAGTCGCTGAATCTGTTCGAAAATTGTTCTGACAGTAACTTGAGTTCTTCAGCATATTGAGCATAAGCAATATTTCCATAGGCAGAGAGCATGGTGAAATGGTAACTGTTACCAGACAGCATCTGTGTCTCCCACAAGCGTAGTTTGTTCTGAAACACTTTCAAATGGCTGTACAAATCATTTACTAACTGTCCTTGTTTTTAGTTTCAAATTTAAATCATTCAAATAGCCTGTAAAATCTACCAGAAATGCTAAGTCACATATCCATTTTCGGTCACTCAATTCATATAATGGTTTATCTTTTATTTTCATAAAGTCTGCTATCTCATTTCTAAGCTCGTAAAACCGTTTCAGCATTTTCCCTTTGCTCAGGCATCTGACTTCACAATAATATGTTACGTCGTTATATTCGGCTGATATTTCATCCAAAAACGCCTTGAACTGACAATGGTTAAGCCCTCGGGATCAAATAAAATTGATTGTTTTTACTACTACATTCATAACATTCTGGAGTCGAATGGACTTAGAACACAAGTTCTGTTGGTGGATAATGCAATGAAGGACTATCAAATCATCTTTTTGCACATTTAATTCTGTTGCTTTTTCATTCAAAATTCCAATGAAACCTTTACGTAAGCCGACCATAGAAGGTGCACCATCTGTGCATACTACAATTATTTTGCCAAGGCAAGCTAAACCTTTGGATTACCTTATGAACTTCATTAAAAATATCCTCTTCTGTAGTGGTCGCTTTTAGCGGCTGCAAAGCAAGCAATTCATCAGTAACAGTGAACTCTTTATCAACACTCCGAATAAATATAGCCAGTTGAGCTCTCGTCTAATGCTATGGAAAATGATTGAAAACTAGCCATACGGTCAGTTAATGTTATTTTTATATCATTAGCCATCATTTCTATACGTCGAACAACAGTTCGTCTCGACAAACTAATTTTTTCAAATTCATTTTCCTTTTCAGGACACAAAACACTGCAAACTTCTAACATACACTCCTTAATGAATTCGCCTTCGGCAAATGGTTTTAATGCCTTTGCCAATTTTGAACTAACTATGAAACTAGCTTTCACAACATTATTAAGTTGTGTTCTTTGTTTATGAAACATTTGTTGCTGTTTCTCGATATTTGCGGTAAGCTTCTGGATTTTGTCTTTTCTTATTTGTCCTATCAGTGAGTCCATCGTAGCATGCTTAGTTGAGTAATGCCTCTTTATATTGAATTCTTTCATTACTGAAATGGATTCATTACACAGCAAACAAATAGGCTTACCATTGTGCAAGATAAAAAAGAATTCTTCAGTCTATTTTTCTTGAAACTGGCGACCTTCTGTATCTACATTTCGTTTCTTTCCACCAGACATCATTTTTTTTTACTTTTCCTTCAATAAACTTAATAACAAACTATAATTAATAAGCACTCAAGATGCTTTTTTTTTACTGCTTTAGCTTATAAGTCTACTGTGGTGCCACTGCCTACTTTTGCACCACCTAGATCGGTTCGCAGCCGTGTAAATGACGCTTGTCCCTTTGTGAGCGTGTCGATTCTGGTGCTAGTATGAAGTCAAAGTACTGCTTTAGCTTATAAGTCTACTGTGCTAATGGTAATAAAGAAAGATTTTTACCTTAACCTTCTGAGATGAATGCTGACCTGTGATAGACAGACATGGATGGGATGGCACAAGGATTCTATTTGTACTAAAATTAAATGAGAAAATTCGTCAAATACATTCTATTAAGCACATTGTCAGATGACGTACAAATAATGTCAAATCGTAAAATGGCAATATGTCTTGAAAAAATCAAGGCTGCTCGGTCTACCATAGTCATGATCGTACTTAAACACAAGTTGATCCCTGGGGTAGACTAGTATTATAAATGCCCAATATTATTATTTCATTCAGTACCAGAAGCGTGCACGTCGCAACCCTGCCAGTCCAACACTGGATTGCAAAACACTAAATACAAACCGCACAGACGCACGGATATAGTCATATAGGCACATGGAATGTGAAAGGTGGATTACAAGATAAGATGAATGAGTTGATAGATATAATGTACAAGAGATGCCTAGATGTTTTGTGTGTGTCAGCCACCAAGCGAAAGGGAAGCGACGTCGAAGATCTGCCCGGTGGTATGATCCGGGGTGAACCAATACGATCATGCCAGCGCTGGCGTAGGCGTTGTGCTTTCATCTCGCTTGGCCGCTGGTGTGAAAGATTATGATTTAGTAGGGCCAAGATTTCTCTGGATTAAAATAAAACTGATGATTACGCGAGTCTTTTTGGTTACAGCATATGCTCCTGTAAGCTCTACTAATCCCCAGGAACTCGAGAAGTTTTGGGAGACCGCAAGGGGTGTTCTGGATTTGGCTGATGCGAATGAAGGGATAATTATGTGTGGAGATCTGAATGGATGGGTTGGGACCAAGCGAAGCAGTTATGAGGCTGTGCTTGGTCCATACAAGATAAAAGAGTGAACGATGCTGGCAAGTTACTTTTAAACGTATGTATGGAACGAAACCTTGTGTTACACATGGAGACGGCATGAGCAGAAAAGTGTAATAGGTCTGATTTTGATAAGAGGGTCATTTGAAAAGTTCTTAGCCTAACATGGTTAAAGTCATTGGTTTTGTTATAACTACCCTCATTTTGTAGTTACATTATTTAGCAACAAGTATGCACAGTTTAGTTTATTCACAGTAACTCATTGTTTGTTTACACGTGATACCGTAAGTCAAGTCAGAGCTATTTTTGAAAATGGATAAAATTGAACATCGTGCAGTGATAAAATACCTGAATTTGAAAGGTTTAACTAGAAAAGCTATACATGAAGACATGTCTGCTACTTTGGGTGAGTCCGCTCCTTCGTATGCGACTGTTAAAAACTGGGTGGCAGAGTTTAAACGTGGTCGTGAGACCATTCAAGATGAGCCCCGTAGTGGCCGGCCTTCGACTGCTTCCACTGATCAAAACAAAGAAAAAATCTGTGATTTAATTTTATCTGATCGAAGATTGACTGTCGAGGAGATAGCTAAGACTGTAGACATCTCATCTGAGCGAACACATCATATAATTACTACTGAACTTGGATTCTCTAAGGTGTCTGCGCGGTGGGTACCGCGACTGCTTTCAGTGGAATAAAAACGCAACCGACTCACAACTTCTCGCGACTGTTTAGAGTTATATGAAGCTCACCCAATAGAATTTGTTGAAAGATTTATAACCATGGATGAAACCTGGGTTCATCACAATACACCCGAGACAAAAGAACAGTCGAAACAATGGAAAAGAGTAGGATCGCCCACCCCAAAGAAGGCAAAGGTGGTTTTATCGGCGGGCAAAGTCATGGCATCCGTTTTTTGGGATGCAAGGGTATAATTCTCGTGGATTATTTAAAAAAGGGTGAAACAATAAACTCCGATTACTATTGCAACCTGTTGCGTCGTTTGAGAGAAGAAATCGAAGAAAAACGTCCAGGTTTATTGAGAAGAAAAGTCTTGTTTCATCAGGAAAATGCGCGCGTTCACACCTCTGTGCAATCCATGGCAGAAATCCATCAATGTGGCTTCGAATTGTTACCTCATCCCCCATATTCACCGGATTTAGCATCGTCCGACTTTTATCTGTTCCCAAAGCTGAAAAGATTTTTAGGTGGTAAACATTTTTTTACAAATGAAGAGGTCATAGCCGCCGTGGACGCCTATTATGGGGAGTTAGACTAAGATTTTTTTAAAACGGGTATCGAACTTACCTTACCGGGTCGATGGAAAAAGTGTTTTGACCTCGGAGGAGAATATGTTGAAAAATAAAAATAAACTCAAAATCGTGTGGTTTCATTAAGTATGTTAGGCTAAGAACTTTTCAAATGACCCTCGTAGATGGACATCTCCGAAAGTCGTTAATGGATACAAGAGCCTTCAGAGGTCCCACTCTTCAGAATAAGAAGTGAAAAATTGGAAGATCAAAGTGTGAGGAGTACGTATGTACGTCTAGTCAGTGAAAGACTTGCGAACGCGAGTCTTTCCGACTCAGATGTAGACGAATGTTGCAAAGTTCTGAAAGAAAGTATGGTGGACCATGCGAAAGAAGCATGTGGATGCGCAAAGAGACGTAGAACACTGAAAGGAGATGCCTGGTGGGATGCGGAGGTACAATCCTCCGTGGATAAAAAGAGGAGAGCGTGGCTGGATTACGTATCATCTTTGCACCAGAGTGATAGTATGAAACAGAAGAAAAAATAAATATACCGTCGATGCAAGAATGAAACCAAAGCATTAGTGAAAGAGAGGCGTGAAAGACTACTTATGAATGAGGAAGAGAGGTTTTGTGGACCTTGAAAAAGCATTTGATAGGGTCGTGCGAAAGAATCTCTGGAACATCTTGCCCAGATATGGGATTGACGGTGACCTTCTACGAACTATGCAATCCACCTATGAGGATTGCACAGCATGTGTGAGAGTGGACGGCAGCTTATCGCCCTGGTTTGATACCAATATTGGTGTCAGACAGGGATGCGTGCTGTCGGCTCGGCTATTCATCCTGTATCTGGACAGTTGTCTTCAGTGAACGAGAAATATGAATGTGGGAATGCGAATGGGTGGCTCAGTGGTTAACTGCCTGCTTTATGCAGATGACGCGGTATTAATAGCAGAATCATCATCCGAATTGCAAACACTAGTCTCAACAATGAAAGACGATTATATGAAGAAAGGCTTACAATTGAATGCGAAGAAAACCAAAATAATGGTATTTCAAAGAGAGACAACCAGAACGAACACTAGGATTACGGTTGATGATGTAGTGTTGGAGCAAGTGGATGATTTTGTATATTTTGGAAGTGCTTTAGCAGCGATGGAAGGTACACCGCTGATGTGGAGAGACGAGTGAGTGCAGGGAATAGGGTGAATGGAGCGTTGGGTAAACTGTTTGGCAGCTGAAATCTAAGCCAGAAGGCACAGCTCGTTATACACAACGCGGTGCTAATCCCAACGCTAAATTATGGAAGTGAGAGCTGGGTATGGCAGAGAGAGCATGAAAGTAGAATAAATGCGGTCGAAATGCGATCACTGCGAAAAATTTGTAGCATAACGCTTGTTGACCGCATTAGAATGATGACGTACGAAAGAGAGTTGGACTGAAAGAGAGTGTCGGTGTTAAGTTAAGAAAGGGCATGCTCTGTTGGTTCGGACATGTAGAAAGAATGCAAGATGAAAGAATGACGAAACAGATATACAATGCGAAAGTGGAAGGTTGCGTTGGGAACCGGCGAGCGTGCATGAAAAGAGCTATGAATGTGAAAGAAGCGGGTGAAGTGGGGACCGCGTCTTATGGCGCTCGGTTCTCTCTGCCTATTCCGCAAGGGACCTGGCGTGAAGATATACATATATACAAACAATATTATCAATTTTGGCGACCTGTAATTTAATACCGCCTGACATATCTATCATTCAGATAAAATGGCTTCTTTTAATTCCATATACTCATAGTTTTAGACCAGTGACAGCCCAGCGCATAAAGAACCAGCCTATTAACCGACAGACCCGACAGACAGACAGGGATTACCACCCCAACACAACTTTAATTGTTTTTATTGGGAGGAGAGGAAATTTAAACAAATATATAATGATTAAATATTTTAATATGTTACAACAGTTAAATGTGGGAAAAGTGTTTTTATTTACTTTCCCATACAGTCATTTGTTGCCCGAGGCGGAAAATGCATCTAGGTATAGATTAAATGATAAAATGCATACATTGACATTATATGATGACAAATTTCATATACTTGACATAAATATATTTAATAATAAACATTATAATTTGACAGAAGATAAATTTTATCTTAGCAATTTTTATAAAAGACAAATAGCAGATTCGCTATCATATTGTTTTAAGAAACCAGCCAAAAGTTTGGCTAACAACCCTGCTTCTTTTGAGCAGTTCGATAATTTGACATTATGTAATGGTACCTTGGAAGGTATTCCAAATTCTTTAAATTAGCTTACAAGACAATAGAGTTTTACTCTGGCAATGTAAATAGTAATAATAGCAGTATTCAAAATGAAACTAAAAGTAATAATAATACAATATCCCCATCAATTGTAAATTATCAAGAATATAGAAATAATAATAATTGTATCAACCTGGTGCACCAAAACATTCAGGGGATGATAGGAAAGGAGTTAGAATTGGAGTTGTTTATGAATTGTAGCAATATTGATATTTTATGTCTAACTGAGCACTGGCTAAAACACCATCAATTCATTTTCAGCTTCAATAACCACCAGGTTGCAAGCTCATTCATCAGAGAGAAATATATACATGGTGGCTCTTTAATATTATTAAATAAGTTGCTTAAATTTAAAGAAAGGTGTGACATTGTGAGCCTCTCTGTTGAGCGAGTTGTAGAGATTTCATGCATTGAATTGGAACGATTCATTGTTATGAACCTGTATAAACCTCCTAGCACGCCCTTTGAAACATTTTCAAATATCATGGAGGATGCCTTAAATAAATTATCTAATAGCCATAAAACTGTTATAATTTGTGGAGACTTTAATATAAATATCTTGGAGAAAAATACTGTTACCTACAACTTTTTAAATTTATTTAAATCAAACAATTTGCATCATATTTTTACAGAGCCAACAAGAGTAACTGCTACAAGTGCTACATGTATTGATAATATATTTAGTAATGTAAAACCTTCGTATCAATCTATAATTAATAAAGTTCAGTCAGACCATTCAGGTCAGTTGGTTTCATTTCCAAATTCTTCAAAAATACAAAGAAAGCAAATAAATTATATACCATTTAGTAAAAGCCGCTTAGAAAGATTTAAGTCTAATATAGCAGAAAAAATTGTATTGTTGCCCTATCACGGTACTCCGGACCACTTGTACTGTTCATTATTTAGCTTAATCACTAGTGAATTTAATGCAATCTTTACTCCAAAACAACTGTCTGTAAGTGACCGTATGACATTCAGTGATTGGGCAACTCCTGGTATTTATAAAAGTCGGAATAAATTGTATGAACTTTATGAAGAAAGGACCTGTAATCACAATCCGACTTTTCAAGAACTTGTAAAAAATTATGCTAAAATATTTAAACGAGCCTGTTCCAATGCTAAATCTATATATTTAAGAAATAAAATCACTGGTTCAACAAATATTATTAAATCTGTTTGGAATATGATAAATAATGAGACGGGTAGAGCGAAAGTACGTAGTCGCGACTTTCAGTTAACGATAAATGATATAGATATCAAAAATGATGTAGAAATTGCAACTGAATTTGAAAAATATTTTTCTAACATTCCTCTTATTACTACGAGAAATCTTAGGTCTTCTTCTATAGCTGCTGAACTGGTTCTCAAACAGAGCGTGGTAGAATGCGACACAATATTTGAATTTTCAGCTGTAAGCCCAAAAGATGTTTTGAACGCTTTTAAATCAATAAATATGAAAAACACTAAAGATCTGTGGGGTCTATCTGTCAAAACCATATCTTCTATTATTATTTCAATCGCTCCACATTTAGCTACAATTTTCAATTGTTGTGTGGCATCTGGTGTATTTCCTGACTTGATGAAACATAGTAAAATCATTCCATTATTTAAATCTGGTGATAGTTCGGACCCTTCGAATTTTCGACCTGTTTCCATACTGCCCATTCTCAGTAAAATTTTTGAAAAACTAATGCTTAGCCAGTTGCTCAGACATTTCAATACACATAATTTGCTTCATAGGAGACAGTTCGGATTTACGAGAGGTTGTTCAACTATAGACGCAGGGATTCATTTGCTTAAAAGTATATTCGCGGCATGGGAAGGTTCGCAAGATGCCTTGGGAATTTTCTGTGATCTGTCTAAAGCGTTTGACTGCGTGCACCATGACACTCTTGTCAGAAAATTACACCACTACGGTATCAGGAACAAGGCTCTCGAACTTCTGTCTTCTTATCTGGGCAATAGGATACAGAAGGTCGATGTTAATGGTAAGAGATCTTCGGGGTCCCCTGTAGTTATGGGAGTCCCACAGGGGTCAATTCTAGGTCCATTCTTATTTTTAGTATATATAAATGACTTACCTTATTATGTAAAGGATAAACATGAGATTGTATTGTTTGCGGATGATACCTCTTTGACATTCAAAATTAATAGACAGTTAGATAATTATGACGAAGTTAACGATGCTCTCTCTAAAGTTATGCATTGGTTTAATGTTAATAATCTGCTTTTAAATGATAAAAAGACAAAAGTAATTAAGTTCTCAACACCTAATGTAAGACAGGTGACTACCAATGTCAATGTTAATGGAACTAATTTAGCCCCTGTGGAGACAACTGTGTTCTTGGGTATAACAATTGACTCCAAACTACAATGGGGCCCACAAATTGAAAAATTATCAGGAAAACTAAGTTCTGCAGCCTATGCAGTGAAAACTATTAGACGGCTCACTGATGTTGATACGGCTAGAATAGTTTATTTCAGCTACTTTCATAGTATTATGTCATATGGAATTCTTCTTTGGGGTAACTCCGCGGACATTAACACCATCTTTTTATTGCAAAAGAGAGCCATAAGAGCTATCTACAAACTTGGTCCCCGGGAGAGCCTTAAAGAAAAATTCAAAGAAATAAATATTTTAACAGTCGCATCGCAATATATATATGAAAATCTTTTGTATGTCCATAAAAACATAGACTCATTTTGTAAAAAGAGTGATACTCATAATATAAATACTAGATATAAGCATAATCTTGTGTTACATGCAAGCCGTCTCCACAAAATAAGTAATTCTTTTATGGGGCAATGTATACGGTTCTATAACAAACTTCCCAGCAATATAAGAGAATTGTCAATAAACAAATTTAAAACTACTATTAAAGCCAAATTGTGTAGCAGGGCATATTATAAAGTATCTGACTATATTAATGATAAAAATGCCTGGAATTGAGTCGATCCAATTGTAATGTAATTAATAAATTATGTAAATTTGTTTGGATACCAAAAGAGGGATGCCTGAGTTTTTTGGCAGTATTTTTATCAGTGCTCACCTAGTCATGAACTGCACGGTAGGGAAAAAAATTGTGACGATTCCAAACAAATGTAGCCATTTTTACGGAATAAAAAGATTTTGACTTTGACTTTGACTTTGACCCTGATTTAAATCTTGCCGTGCTACTAAATTCTAGTTTTAGGCTTTATGTACATGTTGTAATTATCACTTGCTCGGCGGTAAAGGAAAACATCGTGAGGAAACCAAGAAAGTAATTATATTTCAAAAGACATATGATATCAGCTAAGAAAGGATTGATTTTTCCTCTAGGTTGTGTAGGTCTGATAGCAGTCGCTCCATATTAAAATCAGTATCTTCGCTAAATCCTTAAGCTTAGGTAGCAGATCCCGCCCGGTATAGGAAACGGGATAATGCTATTAAAAAGAAGACTCGTAGTTTTAGATTAATCAGTAGTCTAATGGACGTCACAATATTTCCCATCCATCATTCATTCATGTCCATGTTAATAACCAAACCCCAGAAACTTGATAAATATTCTACACCTTTTTTTTATACTACGTCGGGAGGTATACAAGCATACGGCCCAACTGATGTAAATCGGGTACCGTAGCCTATTAACGCTTGCGATATATTAACTATCACTCGCGCGATGCCTCCTCTGCTGCTTACACAGCAACTCCTTGGGAGGGTACTGGTGACCTCACTCACACGCAGGAACACAACAACCCTCTAGGGAGTTGTTCTTTGGTTGTGGTTTTCTGTGAGGTGGAGATACTTTCCCAGGCGGGCTGCTTTGATGCGCCCTACCTCTCTTAAAACATCCAGACCAAGATAAACAGACGTGTTCATGCACACCAATGTTTGCCTTGTGTGGGAATCGAACCCACGAGCGTTGGTGTCAAAGTCGCATCATTCACGACTGAACCACCGAGCTCGTCGAAACGTATACTGACGATAAGAATGGTAACAAAATCTAACATATTTTTCTGTGTTTTGTTTTCAGAATGCCACAAAGAAAATGAAATAAAGCCAAAAGATCCTATCAGATGCAGAGAATGTGGATATCGTATTATGTACAAGAAGAGGACTAAAAGATGTATCCTTTTAAAATTTAATGTAATTTTGTAAGTGGTATAGCACATTTCAGTGGCCAGAAACTACTGCTTTGACACCACACACATGAAATGCTCTCTCGATTTCCCTTCCTCTGGAACAGTATATTTTATATGGACTGAATGAAACTAGCAGTAGCACTGTAGTTGTCATGCTGATGTCTGCAGCTTTACTCGCGTGGTATTTAGTATACAAATTTTCCTCCCCTATTTTGCCCTTTTCAAGTTTTATTTTTGCGACAAAAATAGCCTTTTACAAGCAAAAATGGTCTTTAAAACAGTCTTAAGTCGTAAAAATTAAAACAAGGTTGTGAATAAGCATAAATTTCATTACTCTTTTACTTGTATAGATGATACACCGCGAGTTGCTGTCCTTTTTATTTTATTCTATTTGTTTTTTTTTAGTATAACCATTGCACAAGCGTGAGCAATAATTTGACAAAATTTTATCGCGACAAAATGATTATTTTTATCTTATTAATTAATACAATTTTTGAGTAATGCAAAAAATTCAAGTTTAGTACCAATTTGAGGGGGGAGAATATGTGGAACCACCACATCAAACTAACTACATTTGTCCTACTTCTGAGAATACAACTTCTAAACAAAGGTGTAACTTAATGTGCCGAGACCGAGACCAGTATTTTTTTCTATTCTTTGTAGTATAAATAAAATATTCATGCCCACACTTTGGTTCATCTGACTTACTTGTGATGACTACTTTGCTACTTGCATCGTGAGTTTGGGTTCAGCTGACACATTGCATTCAGTTGTATATTTATTTTGGTTTGGGTTTTTTATATGTGCTACAAGTATAATTTTAAAAAAGGCATTTAAGAATATTTATGAACTAACTAATAACAATAGGTATAGCACGTTTGTATAACTCTTGCACTGCAAAAACTAGTGTCTTTGCGAAGACATACTGCATATTTAACGGTGAATACTGAACTGCGCTTGACTGTACTAATTTGGTTTAGGCTTGATATGTTTCGGGATATTTAATTACCAAAGGCTTTTTAAATATGGTTTATGGATCCTTAAGATTATAACACATTCGTAAACAGTGCATGTGGATCACCTTGTTACGTTCTCCTTTACATCATTTGTGTTGGACTGCATGAGATTCATCATTAATGAAAGTAAGTTCCATTTTTGTTTTCTAACCTTTTTTTTTATTAATTGGTTATATGTTACCAAATTATCATGTCATTATTATTTCATAAATTTATGAAGTAACTTATTTTATTGATTTATTTTATTTAGCCACAACTTTTCTCACATGGTTAGTTCAAACCGACCAGACAACAAAACCTCCACTTTTAACATGTTCCCTAATACGAACGGGTCTATCGGTTCCACAGGAATTACTTCTACTGAACAGAATATGAGACAGATATATTTTATACGATATCAGACAGCAAACTTCCATATGGCCAACCTAATGCAAAATGGTTAATGTAATATAAGAAGCATTGCTCGTTGCCATTCCAGTTTATAAGGCAACATCTCCTCAGGAGCTTACTGCTAACTTCGACTGAACAGATCGAAATCAAACGTAACCTATGTAAGTCAGAATGTTAATTATACACCCAGTCGTATTCCCATGATACGCATATAGACAGATGGAAAGACAAACATGTATAAACTGACGGATATTAAAACAATTACCACCAATACTGTTTTCTATACCTAGTCTTGCCATAAATACTGAAACAAAGAAAAAAAAAATTTCTATTACAAATAACATTTATTACTTTTACAGTGTGTTAGTTTAATACGTATTTATAAAACAATTTAAAATATAAAAACTTATTCGAAGTGGTCTCCATTGGCTGCTATACAGTCCTTTAAACGTTGAGACCAGTTATCAATAGGAGCACGCACTTTTTCCATGGGAAAATTCTTCACTGCCAATCGTACGGATTGTTTTAGGGACTCCAAATTATTATGGCGTTTAGAGCAAGCCGTACTCTCTAAAACTGACCATAAATCATAATCCAGCGGGTTTAGATCGGGACTAGACGACGGCCAGTCCTCAGCTCTGATGATGTCCGAAACGTTCGTTTCCAACCAAGACTGCGTAGACCGAGCTTTATGTCTTGCTGGAAGGACCATTCTTGGTTATTGAACATGGTGTTGTCAAGGAGCTTCACTAACTTCTCAAGAATGGTATCTTGATACACTTGTACCGATGTTTTGATACCTTTTTCACAAAAGTATGGCTCAGTCACTCCTTCATAGCTAATACCCCACCAAACCATCACTGAAGTCGGATAGAGCCCACGTTGCACTCTGTCGACTAATTGGGAAGCTTCCTTAGAGCTTTGAGCATAAATACGGTATTTTGTTTGTTAAAATGTTGCTCAATTGTAAAAAAATTCTCATTCGTAAACAAAATTTTTCTGTGACCTCCCTTTGCATACCGCTTCAGTAGTTGTTTCAATTTTACCACCCTATTCTTTTTTAAATTAACAGTTATAAAATGACCAGTACGTTTCTTATAGGCTGCAAGTCCTAAGTCATCTTTTAAAATACGCGACATGGTTTCTAGGTGCTATCTTCATCTCCCGAGATAAAATCTTTTGCTTTCGGACAGGATTTCTTCGAATTCGTCTTCGTACGAACACTACGTGGACGGCCAGATCTTTTTCTGTCACAAACAGAGGAGGTCTCATTATACCTATTAATAGCCCGGTACACAAACATTTTACTAATACCAAGCGTATGGAGTTTTAAAAATTGCATTTGGCTCCATACCTACTTTGTGTAATGCAATCACAGCGATTCCGTTCTCTTTATCACCCCACTCCATTTTAATATCGCAAAATATTGTACAATGTATTGGCGCCAAAATGAGAAAACACAATGAACAATCATATTAAAATGACAGATTCCAAATTCAAATGTAATATTTTGTTTATTTTTAATTGTAACAGTATTTATGGCCAGACTAAGTATAATGCGTTCAGTGTATTAACACGACATCCTTTACCTATATTATTATGCCATAAATATAAACTTCATTTTCTTGTTTCATATTTTGTTTTAAAATAATTTGGCTCCATGTGGTTTCCCTCGTTCAGTGATGAATGTGATTGATTATTAATTACCAAATTGACGTCACCACTGACATCTGCATGCTAAACTATTTTTTTAACTATCATTTTTTTTCATTTATGGCAAAATATACATAATTGCATTGCTTAATCTTTTAAGATTGCTTTTCGTTAAGTTATACTAGCATGAATTCTGAGAGATTTGTTACTGTGAAATATTATAACAACAAAGTGACCTTAATTGAAACATCGATGTTAATTATATCTAAATATTTGTAGATGATGTGTACAAAAAAATTTCTTTAGTATCACAGTATATTTATCTTCTCTGTTTAAATTCAAAACATCAACTAATATATTAGTGAAAGTAATAGTCCCATCTATTAGGAAATTTATTTGTACCACGTCGGGAGGCATACAAGCATACAACCCACCTGAGGTATAGTGGCTACTGTAGCATATGAACGCTTGCTTTACAGGAAGTTATAACTGGACCGTTGCTACTCCTGCTGTTGTAACCTCACTCACTCTCAGGCACACAACAAATCTCCAGGGAGTAGCTATTTGGCTGCGATTTTCTTTGATATTGAGGTATCCAGTCAGGTTGAGTTGATGTTCCCTAACAAACAGACATGTCCATGCATACAATATCTGTCCTGCGTGGGATCGTACACACGAGCCTTGATGTTAATGTAGCAAAGTTAACCATTTCGCCGGGCTCTTCCCTATCTAGGTAATATTTTACAACATAAATAATTTTCCTAAGCTGATCCATCAGTGGTTGTATTCGACGCTCGGTAGATGTAGAAATGAAGACTACAAAATAATTTTAAGTTTAGTTTATAATTCTTACTATTATAAAATATCCATTCATATAATGTATAATATTATAAACAATAAATGAGTAAATATTTGACAAGTTTGTTTTCCATAAATCCAATATATACACAATAATAAACCCTTCTAAACGGAACAAAATCACTTATCTAATATACATCAATAATGATTATAATTTACAATTCACCTATTGGTATGTGTTATATATATCCACAGAGTTTATTTCATTTTTTACGCTATTTAGGCATCTCAAAGCATTTCAAGGAAACCTCAAACTATTCACATACACAATAAATGCCCAGACTTAGGACTTAACTGTCGTGTGTTGCAGACGATGTGAATGAATCATCATAAAGAGTTTATAATAAATACCTCGCCTTTAAAAAGAAAAGATAATTCTCAATGCATAACCAACATTTAAAATAATGTAGTATGATTGTGAACTGCGAATTATGCTTTATTTCAATAATAAATCCAGTTAGGTAGTGTAAAGACCTTAAATTGCAATACATAGGTAAATGACATGTATGTATTTGCAGTCTTTTGAAAAAGAAAAGTAATAAATGTTATAATAATTTTTCGTGCCCAAATATACAAACCATTATATTTATAATGATTATAGTATTCTGTATTTTTTATTCCTGGTCTTTGTAATATGAGGTTATTGGAGACCAAAGGCAATGATCTGTGGTTCGTATTATGGACGAAATTATAGCAGGGTCGCATAGTCTACAGTGAATGAGTCCAACATTTATTATTCGTAAACACGT
Organism: Pyralis farinalis; assembly: GCA_947507595.1. Classification (NCBI taxonomy): domain Eukaryota; kingdom Metazoa; phylum Arthropoda; class Insecta; order Lepidoptera; family Pyralidae; genus Pyralis; species Pyralis farinalis. The sequence goes on from OX382259.1 coordinate 27,179,277, forward strand.
AGTTTAAGAGTAATAAATAAGAAAATTCAAGTAAAACATATGCGTAAATAATATATTTTTATCTACATATTTTTATTGGCATACATGTTGCCTCTGGTATCCAATACAAAAGAATTATATACATCAACACACCTATTACTGCTTTGAGTTCTACACGCCAAACAAATCCCGTCTGGTCCCACCCGTTTAATACCTAGAAGTAGTCCTAAATTATGTTCTTTTGCGCATAATGTGAGTGGACATTAGTAAGACTAGTAAGAAATGATTATGTTACTCACCCGTGGTTTACATTAATTACATACGAGTATGTATTCATAAAATCGATCAATTCATAATTTATACAACACACTTAATTATGGTACTTGTACATATTTTAAAAATAGCAACCGTAGGCTCACGCGCAAGTTCATTAAAACGAGCTCATATTTCTAACACGTACATAGTTAAAAGATTTTAAAACTTGTAAAGTTCATAAAATTAGTTTTCCTAAGTATACATATCATTATACCAATTACGGAAACAAACAATAGAGACGAGGCTCTGCTATGTTTGTAAATACACAGTGCTGTATATTTGCAATTTAAACATGGAGTTTAATAAAATCTGAAATAACGTGCAGAAAGTTTCTTAAATAAAAAATACTTCTTACATGTTCTCCCGTGTGCTAAGTATATATTCTTTCTATATAAAGAAAGCTGTATGACAAATGGAAATGCTGCAAAAAAAAAAAAACTGTTAGACCAGGGTTTTATACTAGGACTGTCGAGTTATAATACAAAAGTTGATTATGGTCTAAACTGGAATAGCCAGATTTTATCACTATTTTTGTAAGATCCTGATCATGATATAAGCCACAACTGTTAATAACAAAATAAATATATTTCAGTTAAAACACGTTCTGATGATTTGAAGGTAAGGTAAGGTTTTGATACGAGTCTGTGCGCAGTTACCATGAGCGTTGCAAGCTAAAGGCTTCTAAAAATCCGCTCGGCCGTGCAGCCATCTTAGATCCATCCGTTGCACTCCATAAATGTTGCACAAATGGCCATTATTCTGCTCTTTAATTTTTCGTGAGAATATAAGGCGTCTCGGTCTGCTATGAAGTAACATGATTCAATTTTACGCTAACAATAACATGTTACACGTACCAAGTTGCACATGATCCCACATGAAAAAGGTTCTATCACTCTTCACGCTACGTGATATATACAAGCCCGTAATAGAATTCCAAATGTGTTTGATGTGTTATGTCACAACACAGAAGTATTGAATTTTTTTTATTAATAATTATTTCTTGAATTAATTCGTGAAGAAAATAAGGGGAACAAAACAGTCTTTTGGTGCAATTCAATTAATGTTGAATTTACATTCATTAAAATTACGAATGTGTTCACAACGATGTAATCAAATAAATCGTTAGTGTAACTTTATCACACATTTTATTATAGTTATATTTTACTGAATATTAGGTTTATAGAAAAGGAATTAATTCTTCAAATATTTTATAAGAGTACTTGTATCGTGTACGGCATAAATGCTGTACAACGCTCAATGTATGGAGATTGACGTGTATCTTAGCTGTGTATAACAAACATTCATTAAAATAATCATCGTTAAAAATAATATACAGATATAGCAAACTGTTGACGTACATGTAGCTATCACACAAGTGAAACAATAACAATATTTTCACATTTTACATGTGAAAATAAACTCACTTACAGTGTTTCCGATATGCTCAAGTAATTCATCGTTATATGTATACTTAGTTTCGACCTTCCTAGTTTGAAATGAGCTGTAGAGTGTACAAAGTTTGATTATACAATATTATCTTATGTTAATAGGTACCTAGGATTTTCGTTTTGCTTACTCTCAATTTCGTGATCGTTTTGAAAGTACATATTTCATGATTATCGAGATAGGCTCTTACTCGTCAAATATTCACCCAAATGAAGAGTAACTAGTATTAAAACAAATAACTAGCACATTTTTTACTTTTGATATGGAAGACTCTTCAAGGATTTTTATATATACATCTAAATTTCGTTTATGGAAGTTGATATGCCAATCGTTTTAAAGATAAGGGATTTGGAAGTAGATGTTACAGTGTAAATACATCGCAGTATATATTTTATAAAAATACATACAAAAAGTAGTTATGGTACTTATCAAGACATACTTGACTACGTTTAAAGAGATTGTAATATGTTTCATTGATATATAAAGAGTACTTGAAACGTGGACCACGTATGGAATTTATACAGAAGCTAAGATTGTGCTTCTCTTTATACAGACCTAGGACAATTCAATTTAACAGTTTCGTTACTTCTATATAAGTTACTAGTAACAAATGTAATGTAAGCCTTATATTGGAAGCAAATATAACATCACTAAAATTATATCTTTTTGACATATTTACAAGTCAATTCACAATTATATTGAAACGTAATACAAAATATGTGTATACTTAAAGCGCATCATTTTGTTTTCACACGACTGAGTCAAACCCCAATATGAATAATTACATCTTAAATTAATAACAAAAACAAAATTGCACATTAAAATATCCTACTTATAATAATTTTGGCACTAATTATCTGTGGCACTATAATTAACTCTTGTTTCTAAGTCCTGGCCTTCACTATTCTCAATAGTCATCATCTCACTATCTTTTTCACTGTCACATCTCTTATTTATTAAAACATTATCTTCGTCTTCTGAACATTCCTTGCCAATAGGCGCTCCAGATACTACTGTACCATTAGGCTCTCTATATTCTAATTTAGTTGGGTCTTTCTCGTGAAGTTTCTGGGCCAATGATTGTAAACTAGCAAGCGAACTAGCACAATCTGTAGTATCAATGTCCGTTAAACTAACTCCGGCGCGTTCGATTTCCGTAAATGTTCCAAAAGGCAGTTTAAATAAACACTCTAGCCTCATCACATGCATTTTACTCCTAAGATGTTTAGCTAAATGCCCATGTATTCTAAAAGCAATATTGCAGTCGGAACATCGAAACGGGCGAGGGTTAAAAGATGTTGCTGCTCCAAATGTTGACGTCATTGAAACTTTATTGTGATGAGAACCAGAACGCTCATGTTTTTGAAGATGTCCTCTAGTTCGAAAACTAACAGCACATACGCTGCATCGGAAGGGTCTTTCCATATAATGGATATTGAGGTGCAACCGGAGTTGTGAAGGTTTTGTAAAAGTTTTGTTGCAAAAGTCGCAAACCCTACGTCCATCTTCCATAAGACGACCAGGTGAAAAAGATGACGTGTTCTCAAATTCTTTTCCTTTTGTTACTTTAAATGCTACACCTCCGACTCCAATTACTACTTTTCTTGCAACAGTATCGTGTTCTAAAGACGGTAATTCGGGGTCTGCGTTTCCTTCTTCAGCCTGTATATTATCTTCATTGTTCGCTTTCAAATTGTTACTATCATCAATTTTATTATCAGTTTGTAAATTATCATCTTGCAACTTGATAAGGTTAAGATTTATTCTAGCTTGTTTTAAATATTCTGACACTACATGTTTTGCGTTTTCAGCATTGCTGTGAGCTGGCGTGCGTGCCTTTTTCATTTCGATGCTTAAGGCTCCTGATAGTGGGGAATCTCTCACTTTCATAGTATTATCCTCTGAACACACAACAACTACATTTTCATTTACATATGTAACTTGCAGACTGTTAACATTTTTTGGAGATGTGATAGGGATTGCTGTAGTACTTTTAACACATGATATGGTTTTGCTACTGTTATCGGGATTACTATTATTTTCCGTAAAGGTATTTTTTTCCAATTCTATCTTCCTCAATTTTGTGAGATTGCAAGTAAGTTGACTTTGTTTTATTTTAGAGTCATAAAGAGCGCGCTCTGTTAAATAAGTATGTAACATAGGCTCTCCGTTTGCCCATTGCGATGGATGCTGAGGAAGTTTAGCTGTATTTGAAGCCAATGAAGCAAGCACGCTCGATTCCCTAGCCGTAGCAATTTCAGGGAAAGATTTTATATCACTTTTACTAAGGTCCATTGGCTCATTTTCCACATCTACTCCAGAATCCACTGAAGCGCTACTTATTACAAACAGTCGTTCTTGACTTAGTTCTGACATGTTTTCTATGTCCACAGGTGTGTATGGATAGGTAGATGGTCTAGCACTGGTTATCAGACCGGGTGTAGCTGTTGTTGTCCGAGTACCACCCAATGACAATAAACAGTGAGCTGCCTCGTGTTCTGGTAATCTCGATTTGCACACTTCTGTATCTGGAATAAGAATGATACAAATATAAGAAAGATTTACATAAATGTCCTCGAGGGGTCTATAATTTATTGGAACACCTGCAGTCTGCAGACTTTCAAGCAACCGATTACTAAACGGCAGGTTCATAATTACGCCAATATGAAGACGAATGCAAATATGATATGATATTTTAGTTATGATATTTTAGGCTTATACAGATTAAAAAATCGACTGATTTAACAGTCGACAGAACGTTTATTTGAAGTTTAGCTGCAAAGTCTTATATAAATAACCAAAAAAACGGATTGCCGAATCTTTTTTACCCTCTCGAATACCGAGGTATTGTCATTTAGTTGCGTTGGAGATACTATCCCCGTCAGAACTTTGTTCCATAATGATCCATATTAAATAAAATAATTGTTACGCCATAGAGGTTTGTTTACAACTAGCTAGATACTATTTATAATTGTTGTAATAGCTTACAATGTAAGAAAAGAGGATTCTAAGAATTCGAAATTTCTTTTTCATAACTATTTGCAAAACCTGTGGAGGTGAAATTTTGGTAATTGTTGAACTTACCACTAGATTCTGTTTCGCCTTCATTTCCTTCATCTCCGTCAGAATCGGTGTCATCATCTGTTTCCCCCGAACACTGCGCCATCTCGCCGCCCTCCACCTCGTTGCCCTCGTTGGGATTTATACCCAATTCACAACATTTCTTATAATGCGCTTTACTTTTCATATGTTTAGTTAAATTGCCCTTTGTTTTAAAACTGAAATAAAGAAAGGGCTGTTGTTATTGGTAGAAGTTGAGACAACAAGTTATCTTATAATCAATAATTGAATTGTCATAATACTCGTATGTGTGTAATGAAAATTATTTTACTTTCGAAAGAGCATTAGAAAATAATTTGACGGCGAGAAACAACGGAAATCAATTACCTCCGTGATCTATATGGAGTAGGTAAATATAAATACATATTGAGAGATCGATGGCGTCGTTGCGCGTATCATTCTAACCGAACACTCCGTGCTTCGGAGGGCACGTTAGGCCGTTGGTCCCGGCTGTTGTCGTTAGATGACTGTCGTTAGGGTAAGTCAGTGGCCCTAGGGCGGCTTGAAAACACTGGCCTCCGCCAATCCGCATTTGATGTTTTGATTGACTTGAGCCGAGTGGTGGAGTATGCTCTAAAACCTTTCGTTTGATCGGAGACCCGTATCCCTGCAGTGTGATGAGTAAGGTTTGATTTGGTGGTGATATTTTATTTAATAGTTCTTTTTTTTCAACTCATGTTAATCCGGCATAGTTCCTATACACATAAATCGAGAACTTACATCATATCAGATAAGAGCCGTAAATTTAGAAAGGTTGCAATGAATTTTTAACTAGCTTAACTCAGAATCAGACTTATTTGAGCGTACGTAACGAACGTACTCGAAATAATGAATAGGTCAAATCAACCTTCTAAAATTACTACTTTCGTAAAACTTTCAACTGAATCTGCAAAACCTATTTAAATTACTCCAAACCATAATGAGTGGATTTGGCATCTGAAAGAATATCTTTTATAGGAAGTATGCAAGAAACTAGGTGGGATAGTACAACTTTCGAAGGACTAAGTATACCGTGGCTCTTATAAAGAAGCAACCAGGGGCGATAGCATCTGACAAGAATGACATTGATACTGCATTGAGGATGCGACATTGCGTGAACAAAAAATTAAAAATATTTCCTTTGCATTTGCGAAAAGTGCAACTGTAGTATTACTAACTGAAGGATAGCCACAATTGTTAATTGAACCAAATATCTTCACCACAATAGATATACATATTTATTTATCGATATAGTACTCCGAACCCATACATCGTAGACACTACTAAAAAACTGCTGCGCGGCGTGTGTCAAAATGCGTACATTTTAACGTTTCGTTATTCTGTTAAGCGATCTGACAGCAGTGACGTTGCAGCAACGCTGCAGTACATAACTCGCTATTCTGTTAAAAAATCTACACTGCACCTGTACGTTTCCTGCAATATAATGGTATTCTGATAAATTGTTTTGACTTTGATTTGTTTTGTTATAGGAGATGTTTATGGGAATATATAATTAAGTAAAGCTTCTTTTCAGTTAGAAATACCTCCACGCGCCGGCAACCTAGGGCAATGGGGTTTGAAACTATAGGAGTTAACATTAAGTAAAAATCCAATTTATTAGATTTAAATATGGTAACATGACAGATGTTAAGTAGTTCATTTGCAGGATATGCACAGTTGCAGCGTAGTTGCAGTGCAGAATTCTTAATAGAATACATGTATTGGCACTGCACTGTTCCTGCACGACTCAAATGACAAGCGTAAACGTGTAGCTGCAGGTTTTTAGTAGAATTGGCCTACGGGTCTGTGTAACTTGAACAATCCAAAATAGGGATGAAGGGATTCCTGTTTTGAAGAAACTGCAACATCTGTTTAATTGTCATCTAGTGTCTGGTAGTGGTCACTACAACCTGTTATTATGAACTGTCTCCCTCGAAGGCTCGAAGGGACTAGTAGCCACCGCAGCACGCTGGTTTTCATAAAACCTACACCGTGGACCACATAATATACATTATTTATAATTTAAAATTTATGAAACTTATTAGTAAACAATTTGTTGAAACTACGAAAGTCAGAAAAATACTTTCGTAAACTCAAAAATACTTTGATTCCATTGGAATTCCGTCTGCCCTGGAATTCTTACAGCGATGTAAAGTTGTAGAAAACCAGTTAACATGACTATGTAATCTGCGACGACTATTGTCCGCATTTGAGGCCAGCGATATCATTCAACGACAGGGGCGAATGTGTTAGGCGGGTGTGCTTTGATGTGCCTAAAATTATTAGTACTCATTTTATTTGGCCGATAATCATTGGTCTAAACTTGTAACGTACAATTATTCTCTAGCCTAACTGATGTTTTCACACTATTATAGTTTGGCCTAAAAATCGCAAGACCTAATTTTAGAATCTCTAATATTAAATGTACTAAAATCTATTGGCATACGTATCTTTTGAGATAATGATGACTACACCGAAGTATTGTAAACCCTACAATTGTAATTGTAGTCATTTGTTTGGATCATGGTTTTGGTGGTTTTCTAAATAATAATAAAATTCCAATCTGATAATGCGAAAAAAAAGAATAAAAACATTGCGAGGCCTCCAATCCAGAGGGCTCGGGGAGCGTAGCCCCCGCCATTAATAAAAGAAACTACCGACCCGATATTACGCAGACATGTCTGCCCAATACTAAAGTGTTTTTCTAAACCCGAAGACGCGGAGGGAGAACACCCCCCGACTGCTGTAATGAAGGGCAGGCGCGATGCGAGCTGCACCGGCGGAGACGAGCATGAGTGCCTGCCCTTCATTACGCAGAGGTGAAGGGGCTGCACTTCCCGCAACGCCGAAGACGTTGCAGACCTCGGCTTTTTTACAAATAACACACAATTATTCGATATGACCAAAAACGAGATATCACCTTTATGCGTCTTTGTAACTTTGTAGGAGCCATAATTTAGTTATTGTAAATAGTATGGATAATGAATTGTTCCGACTAATGTCGAATTTGGGAAGTTACAAAATGGCGAAAGAAATTTAAGGAATTCAAAAGGCTAAAGAAGTTTAGGACCAGTGAAAATTGTGCGAAAACAAATTAGGCTAATAGTTTGTATGCCAATGACAGTTAGAGGTACAAAAAATTAGGCGATTCAATATATACCCGTGTTAGGCAGCATTTGGAATACTTCGATTCATCCTTACACGCAAATACTTCAATGGTGAGACACTTATGTCTTTAATCAGTAGATACTGATTAAAGACATAAGTGTCCAAAACATCCCCGTTTTAGGGTTCCGTACTAAACAAGGAACCCTTATAGTTTCGACATGTCAGTCTGCCCGCGGCCTAGCTCAGAGACGCTTGACGAAAACTATAGTTTGGCATGTATGTACATATTAACTATGCCGACAAAGGGGTAGGATAAAATCTTGAAAAAAAAAAAGATTGTTTAATGATACCTTTTTTGAAATTTAAAGGAAAACTATCACGACTAAGCAGGCTTTACAGGTTAACGAGTAACAGTAGACGTTAAAATGTATTTTCTTTTATGAAAACGTACAAAAAACATAAGAATATGACATTGCACTTATCTGCACTAAACGTTTTGCTTCCTAGTTTCTAATTTGAACGGCCAAGTAGTGGAATTCCTCACCTTATTTTAGGCAACTATCTATTTTTTTCGCAAGTAAGCAAAGCGAAGCAAATACGGAACCCTACACTGTGAGTGCCGACATGCACTTGGCCGGTTTTTTTTATAATGGGGAAGAAAAGTGGAGTGGAGGGCGCGTATGGATTTAGAAGCCTTCGGGGGCGCTCCACACTACATGTACCTGCGATCTCAAAAGAGCGGCCGCAGGAGGTTGGAAGCGGAAAACGAAATTACATATGATAAGAAGCATTATGAAAGCCCTATAGTCAGCAGTGGGTAGATATGGGGTGACGAAGATGATAACAACAAAATGGCGTCTTAGACCCATGCAATTATGTAAATTCTCTCACCTGAAGGCACAATGAGTGCAGGTGTACGGTCGCACGTCGGTGTGTGTACGAATATGTTTCTTTAACATCGATGGTTTTTTACATCTAATGCCACATTCGGAACAAACATATCGTCCTCTACCGCGTCCACGTACGTACGTATATTCTTCATTACTCTCAAAGCCTCCGGCTAGTTCTTTTTTTGGTGTTGTCACGTCGGTATTTTGAGGTTTATTTTCATCGACTTTTTTAGTATCAATGGATGGTAAAGCCTGGAAAACATAAACGTTGCTACAATTTAGTTTAAATTAATAGATGGGCAAAGAAAAATACAATACTTTGTCACAAATTTGGTTAATGTAGCGTTCGGTTCTCTCAGACTACTTCGCAAGCTATTGGACGTAAAGTTATAGATATTTAATCCGGTAAATGTTATATTATTCATAAATCATTTACATTTACAAATTTTAGGCTTCCCTATTACTAAGGCTCCACTATCTATCTCTCCGTTCGTTCGTCACAAAGCTATATCCTAAAAAGTGTCTTAGTACACAGGCACTTGGAATTTCACAAAGTGTGTATTACAATGACCATTACAAAAACAAATAATAAAATAAATAAAACATTAATGGGGTTCTCCATGCAAGCGAGGAGTTTTTTTTTACACAAAGGAACGGAACCTGTCATATGCGAGTCCTACTCGCATTTGGTCAGTTTTTGTTTACCATTATTTGTAGCAAAATACCGACAGACAATAAATACACTGGCGGTCAACAACAGCGAGCTCTCACCTATTTTTTCATATTACTTGAATATGAAAAGTAGGGGAGGGCTCGATCTTAATATACAACTTTCCTAGACAATGTGCCAAATTACCTGGGATAATTCTGAATCAGTTATTTCAATACTTTGTGCTAAATTTAACCAGGATTGCAATGTCATGCAGCATATCATAAAGCCCTTTGCAAAGGATAGTTTACTCTTTCGGTTTTCGGAATCAACTCTGTCATTGCAGATGTTTAACGTTTAAAACCATTTTTTATTCGTGATAGTACTAGGCCTACTTAAATCGTATTTATTTCCTTTTTATTTTTACCTAAGTTTAAACGAATGAAACTGCTGATGTGCACAAACCGAAAGAAGTGAATTGACATTACAAATAATAAATAAATATTGTCGGACAAATTACACAGCGCCATCTAGCCCCAAAGTAAGCGAAGCTTGTGTTATGGGTACTAGACAACTGATAAACATACGTAAATACATTTTTATTTTGTAAATACATACTTATCATACATAGAAAATACCCAGACCAAGATAAACAGACATGTTCATGCACACAAATGTTTGTACTGTGTGGGAATCGAACCCACGAGCGTTGGTGTCAAAGTAGTGTAACAACGCGTTCCACCACTGCGCCACCGAGCTCGTCTCGAAATATATGGGTGAAAACTCAAAACCTAAATTTATACCCGATTTTAGCACGCGTCAAAAGCTTTTTTTTATACTACGTCGGGAGGCATATAAGCATACGGCCCACATGATGTAAAGCGGGTACCGTAGCCTATTACCGCTTGCAATATATTAAGGCGACACCTCGATCGTGAAGCTTTAAAATGGCTCCGCCCAATCACCCCGCGCCCCTCAATTGACACTCGACGCTCGATTTGTAAAATTTGAAATTAGCGCCTAATAGGTAACCTGGGGTCAACGTATAGTCAATGCAAACGAACAGAAAAGCTACAGAGTCGCGTCACACTTAAATAAAATTTATAATATCAATATTTAATAAAAATTATTGATTTAATTATTATTTAGCTTTATACATACTGAACCAAACATATTTATTTAAGCTAGACGGAAAACAATAGTAATAATAGTAATAAAAAACTACAGAAACGTATTCACTTTTAAAAGTTTATTGAAAGAGAAATCAATGACATCGTTTTATGTTTATATCTCTATAAGTTAACATGTCTTGGTATCTATGTTGTTCTTACTTAGGTCTCGTCCAGTGGCGCCCTCATTGAATAAAAAAACATATTATAGCATAGAAGATAAACATTATGAAATCTTATGTTGCATTTATTACGAAGATAGTAAAGTATTTTTACGTCATTAAACCAACACTCAAAATATTCCACTATCGTTGTTATAAGCAAAAGTGCTAAAAGAGGCCGTTTTTTGGCAATTATGCCTATAACAACGAAAGCAAAACATTTCAATTGTTGGTTTAATGACGTAAAAGTACGTTATTGTATTTGTAACACACGCAACACATGACTTTATAATGTTTATCTTCCACGCTAAGATACGATATTTTATTCCTTGAGGCGCCACTGGACGGCATGTATCCCCCTTAAGAAGAATGAAACACTAGCTAATACAACATTGTTTATCGAGAGGCTAAAGCGGGCCATTTGTTGATTCGGACACATATGTTTAGTTAGCAGATACACCATCTAAACTGCAAACACTGGTCACAGCGATGAAAGACGACTGTATGGAGAAAGGCTTACTACTGAATGCGAAGAAAACAAAGATAATGGTATTTGAAAGAGAAGAATCCAGAACTAATGTAAGGATTACGATTGATGATGAAGTGTTGGAACAAGTGGATGAGTTTGTATATCTTGGATGCGCTTTCAGCAGGGATGGAAGGTACACCGCAGATGTGGAAAGACGAGTGAGTGCTGGGAATAGTGTGAATGGAGCGTTGGGAAAACTTCTTGGCAGTAAAATCCTGAGCCAGAAGGCACAACTCGCTATACACAATGCAGTGTTGGTCCCAACGCTAACTTATGGAAGCGAGAGTTGGGTATGGCAGAAAGAGCATGAAAGTAGAATAAACGCGGTTGAAATGCGAGCGCTGCGCAAAATTTGTGGCGTAAGGCTTGTAGACCGTATTCGTAATGATGATGTTAGAAATAGAGTTGGTCTGAAAGAGAGCGTCGGTGTTAAAATAAGAAGAGGCATGCTCCGATGGTTCGGGCATGTAGAAAGAATGCAAGATGAAAGAATGACGAAGCAGATATACAATGCAAAAGTGGAAGGATGTAGGAGCCGGGGAAGGCCAAGACTTACCTACCATGACCAAATTGGTCATGTTCTATCAGAAGGTGATGTCAGGAGCCCTAGAAACCGGCGTGCGTGCATGAGAAGAGCAATGAATGTTAAAGAAGCGAGTGAGATATGTAAGGATCGAGTCACGTGGCGCTCGGCTCTCTCTGCCTACCCCGCAAGGGATTTGGCTTGAAGTTATAGATGTTCGAGTGTCATAATGGCTGATAGCGCCGAGTAAACACAGGATTTTTTTATTTCGAATAAATAAGAGAAATAAAATTATCAGATTGAATTAGATTGAAATTGAAATAGAAAATTGGAATTTTTTTGCAACTCCCTCCTGGTGAAGATTCACAAGTTATTTTACACAGTTAGGTATAGCTCTGGTAGGGATCCTAGCTTTTTCCCTAAATATAATACACTCTCGAATGACTAGGTATGCGCTTTCACTAACAGTCAATTTAACTTCGCGAATTTTATAAAAAAGTACAGGAAGAACTTGACGGTTAGACGGTAATTTTGCGCCTATTATTTGATCATTTACGTCTCCAACTAAGAAAATACTTGATTTATTGCTTCTCAATTCCACTGCCATCTTATAAAAGTTAAAACATTACGTATTAATCACGAGAATAACTGACATTCAAAATTAATAGACGGTTAGGTAATTATGACGAAGTTAACGATGCTCTCTCTAAAGTTATTCATTGGTTTAGTGTTAATAATCTGCTTTTAAATGATAAAAAGACTAAAGTAATTAAGTTCTCAACACCTAATGTAAGGCAGGTGGCTACCAACGTACATGTTAATGGAACTAATTTAGCCTCTGTGGAGACAACTGTGTTCTTGGGTATAACAATTGACTCCAGACTACAAAGGGGCCCACAAATTGAAAAATTATCAGGAAAACTAAGTTCTGCAGCTTATGCAGTGAAAACTATTAGACGGCTCACTGATATTGATACGGCTAGAATAGTTTATTTCAGCTACTTTCATAGTATTATGTCATATGGAATTCTTCTTTGGGGTAACTCCGCGGATATTAACACCATCTTTTTATTGCAAAAGAGAGCCATAAGAGCTATCTACAAACTTGGTCCCCGTGAGAGCCTTAGAGAAAAATTCAAAGAAATAAATATTTTAACAGTCGCATCGCAATATATCTATGAAAATCTTTTGTATGTCCATAAAAACATAGACTCATTTTGTAAAAAGATTCATAGCATAAATACTAGATATAAGCATAATCTTGTGTTATATGCAAGCCGTCTCCACAAAACAAGTAATTATTTTATGGGGCAATGTATACGGTTCTATAACAAACTTCCCAGCAATATAAGAGATTTGTCAATAAACAAATTTAAAACTACTATTAAAGCCAAATTGTGTAGCAGGGCATATTATAAAGTATCTGACTATATTAATGATAAAAATGCCTGGGAGTGAGTCGATCCAATTATAATGTAATTAACAAAATATGTAAATTTGTTTGGATACCAAAAGAGGGATGCCTGAGTTTTTTGGCAGTATTTTTATCAGTGCTCACCTAGTCATAAACTGCACGGTAGGGAAAAAAAATGCGACGATTCCAAACAAATGTAGCCATTTTTACGGAATAAAAAGATTTTGACTTTGAATTTGAACAAATGAATACCGCGAGTACGTGCGGCACTGCCGCGCAACTTGTATGAACATGTTTCGATGTAATTCGGCACGGATTATCGTAATCCAAATAAGTTAAAAATTAATTTCCGAGTGTTTTAAAAGCAAATGAACAAAACTAAGACATATGCGTTAGAAAATAAAAACTTTGAAAAATAAGGGACACCCTAATATACATATATACAAATAGATTTTATAATCTATTCATATTTAAAAAAAACATGTGACAAATGATTTTCTTGCTGTTTCATAACTTTAACTTCAGTATAATGACATTTATTGTATTTTACTTATGTATACTCTGTGTTTTGTATTGTTGTACGTTTCCTTGTTATTTATTAAACTCTCAAGAAGAAAGAACCAGGACCATCTCTGATGTTGCAAAATAAATCTAATCCGTACAATAGTTCAATACTAACCACAATGTATAGAATAGATGATTTTTTTGTGTTTTCAGTGTTGGTTCATAGTAAATATTATTTGTTTTCACGAGTACCATGGGTATAAGTATACTATCTATCTATATCTTCACGCTAAATCCCTCGTGAGCGCCACATGACTCGGTACTTACACACCTCGCTCGCTTCTTTAACATGAAACATACCGAGTTTTTTTAAAAACTATCAAAATATACTATTTTACTAGTAATTATTTTAATACAAAAAAAAAAAAAAAAACCTCCACTGGTTTTCTATCTTCTGATTGGATAAATTTCCAACGTAAACTAACCTTCACCTACGTACAATGTCTAAGTCGGAGTTCGGTGAGCTTATAATGGTTACTATGAGTTTGTCGTCCCGTATGACACTTACGTTAAAGTAGCATATAACTCGAGTAGTGATTCTTCTAGTGGAATATGTTTATTTAGTAAGTTTCTCCTAAAAAACAAAACAGCAAAAATATTCTATTTTATAAGTTTTTATTTTAATACAAAGAAATAAAGAGTCTCCACTGGTTGCTATGTGCTGAGAACGCGAACCTTATTGGTATAAATTTCCAACGTAACCTGACCTCCACCGACGTACAACTTCTAAGTCGGAGTTCGGTCAGATTATAATGGACATAATAGGAGTTTGACGTCCTATATAGGTACGCGGTCAGCCTGTGGATAATGTATACCAATTATCAAATGTTACTGTTTATTCCTGCAAAAAATAACTCTTATTTAATTAATGCAGTTTTATATAGAGTTATTAAGTAAGCAAAATTAAAAAAAAGTTTGAAGAGGAATTAAATAGCTTGGGCCAACCATACCTAGGAACTGTTCTAAAAACTAGAAATATGTCTACACAATGTTATTATAATATGTTTAATGAATATAATAATTAAAAAAAATAAATACCTTGTCTTGTTCGCCTCCCCCATTCTACGAACATTTTCTTTGTATTTTTATTCTATATATTTTCTTTTTAGTGTTCCCCATTATTACAACAGTATAATAAATATATATAAACCTATAATATTATTTACTACTTATATCTAATAATAATACACTTACGCTAAATACTATAATATTGAATATTTACAACTATTAATTATAAAAACTTCGGTGTCGCGATGTAAATGGAGCGAGCTCGAGCAGACAGTCGACATAGGTCTTACCTCGAAGCGGGCTGCAGCCGGACTGGCTGGATGTAGTTAGTCAACGCGTTTATAATCCTCATTACCGCACAATAAGGTCGAAAACACGTAGCACCCAAGACGAATGTGATCGCTTAGAAATTGTCAGAAACTTAAAATATCTTTAAAAAATTTCATGTTTCACTTATCAAAATATGCAGCAAGCATATTATAAACATAGATATTACTAATAGATTTAAGTAATTTTGAAGCGTATAAACAGAACAACTTCGTTGTAATTTCAAGAATAATGAATTTCAGGAGGTGTTTTCGAAAGTAATTATTATCGAATCAATTTTACACAATCGCGTATTTGAGCAAGCAAATTCAAGATAAAGAAATGAAGTTATTTATATTAAAATCTTAGATCCGTCAGTTTAGTCATTAGCCTATACTATTCGATGAAAGTTGGTCTAATTTTTCGATGTGTCGCCTTAAGTATCACTCGCGCGATGCCTCCTCTGCTGCTTACACAGCAACTCCTTGGCAGCTTACTGTTAACCTCACTCACACGCAGGAACACAACAACCCTCTAGGGAGTTGTTATTTGGCTGCGGTTCTCCGTGAGGTGGAGGTACTTCCCCAGACGGGCTGCTTTGATGCGTCCTACGTCTCTTAAAACATCCAGATCAAGACAAACAGACATGTTGCACACAAATGTTTGCTTTGTGCGGGAATCGAACCCACCAGCGTTGGTATCAAAGTCACGTCATTTACGACTGAGCCACCGAGCTCGTAATATATTTTTATAATTCACATAAGGAGCATTTTTTTATAACTTCCCGCCAAATCTTTTGCGGGGTAGGCAGAGAGAACGGAGCGCCACGTAACTCGATCCTTACATACTTCACTCGCTTCTTTCTACATGTCCGAACCAACGGAACATGCCTCTTCTTATTGATATTATAACAGAGTTGGTTTGAAAGATACCGTCGGTGTTAACGACGCTCTCTTTCAGACAAACTCTGTTTCTGACATTATCATTGCGAATACGGTCTACAAAGCGTTACGCTACAAATTTTGCGCAACGCTCGCATTTCGACCGCGTTTATCCTACTTTTATGGTCTCTCTTCCATAAGTTAGCGTTGGAACCAGCACTGCATTGTGTATTGCGAGCTGTGCCTTCTGGCTCAAATTTTTACTGCCAAGAAAAAGTTTTCCCAACGGTCCATTCACACTATTACCAGCACTCCTTCCATCCCTGATAAAAGCGCATTCCAAGATATACAATCTCATCCACTGGCTCCAACACAACACTTCATCATCGACCGTAATCTTTACATTGGTTCTGGTTTCTTCTCTTTCAAATACTGTTATAGTGGTTTTCTTCGCATTCAATAGTAAGCCTTACTCCATACATTCGGCTTTCATCATTGTGACCAGTGTTTGCAGTTCAGATGGTCATTCTGCTAATAACACGGCATCGTCTGTTCACCACTAGGTTATCCATGTGCAATCCCACGTTCGTTGACGTTATTCTCAGCAGACAACTATCAAAATACATCATGCCACCATCCATCCGCACACATGCATGCATGAGCAATCCTTGTAAGTGACTGCACAGCACGGAGCAGTCAAGTCAAAAGTCAAAATCTTTTTATTCCGTAAAAATGGCTACATTTGTTTGGAATCGTCACAATTTTTTTCCCTACCGTGCAGTTCATGACTAGGTGAGCACTGATAAAAATACTGCCAAAAAACTCAGGCATCCCTCTTTTGGTACAACCAAACAAATTTACATAATTTATTAATTACATTGTAATTGGATCGACTCAATCCCAGGCATTTTTATCATTAATATAGTCAGATACTTTATAATATGCCCTGCTACACAATTTGGCTTTAATAGTAGTTTTAAACTTGTTTATTGACAATTCTCTTATATTGCTGGGAAGTTTGTTATAGAACCGTATACATTGCCCCATAAAAGAATTACTTATTTTGTGGAGACGGCTTGCATGTAACACAAGATTATGCTTATATCTAGTATTTATGTTATGAGTATCGCTCTTTTTACAAAATGAGTCTATGTTTTTATGGACATACAAAAGATTTTCATAGATATATTGCGATGCGACTGTTAGAATATTTAAAGCAGTGAACCGTCAATCCCATATCTCGGCAATATGTCGCACAACCCTATCAAATTATTTCTCAAGATCCACAAAACCGCAGAAAACCTCCTGGTCTATGGCCAGATACTTCTCCGCGATATTGCGGAGAGAGAAAACTTAATCCGTACATCTCCTTCCATTTCGGAATCCTCCCTGTGCCTCCCACAGCAATTACCTTTCCATATACTTTTGTTGCTAAGCTGATTAAACCCTTTAGCTGGCGCAGTTCATGCGTGGCTCCTTGCCTTTATACACGGACACGATGACTGCGCGTCTCCAATCCATTGAGACCCTTACAGTTCTCCAGCATAGATTGCTTGAGTACCAGAAACCATCCCGGACGTAAGTGCCAACTAGTTTGATCATCTCAGCTGTGATCAGGTCAATTCCCGCTGATTTTTCAGGCTTCGTATCGACCATTCGACTTCAACCATAGCTATGCCTTCGTCAGACGACGTCAACGTGGAGTAAGCATCAAACTCACTCTCATACATTTCTTCTCAAAATATTCACTCCACCGTTCTAACACTTCCTGAGTGTTCGTAAGAATGACACCAGACTTTATCTTGTCCATTCTGGATGCCGACGAACCACTCCGAAACTTCTTTACCTGTCTCCAAAAGAGTTTGGTATGTTCCCCGAAATTTTTCATCAGCCACTTCCTCATTCATAATTTTGTCTTTCACGCTTCTCTTTCACTAAAGCCTTGTTTTCATTCTTGCATAGACGGTACATTTCTTTCTTCTTTTCTTTTATATTTCGTTTAAGGGCAAAGATGATACATAATCTCGATACAAAATACGAGCTCGGTGGAGCAGTGGTGAAACGCGCTGTTACGCTACTTTGACACCAACGCTCGTGGGTTCGATTCCCACACAGTACAAACATTTGTGTGCATGAACATGTCTGTTTGTCTTGGTCTGGGTATTTTCTGTGTATAATAAGTATGTATTTACAAAAAAAAATGTATTTACGTATGTTTATCAGTTGTCTAGTACCCATAACACAAGCTTCGCTTACTTTGGGGCTAGGTGGCGCTGTGTAATTTGTCCGACAATATTTATATTTATTTATAATCTAGCCACACTTTCCTCTTTCTTGCTACGGAGGATTCAACCTCCGCATCCCACCAGGCACCACAAAGGAGATCTTTCACTGTTTTATGCCTCTGCGCATCCACATGCTTCTTTTACACTATCCACCATACTTTCTTTCAAAACTTTCCAAACAGCCTTTCCGACTCAGATATGGACTGAGTCGGAAAGGCTTGTATTTGCAAGTCTTTCGCTTACCAGATGCACATACGTTCTCTTAACACTTTCATCTTGCAATTTTTCGTTCCTTATCCTTTCATGATCTCCGAAAGACATAATGAGCACTGTCATATAATGTCCTGTCATATATCATTTTTGTATAATTGGTCTACCCACCTATAACAGCAGTTGTCAAATCCAAAAATATCTCAATAATTAAAATCTTTCTACCTGTTTGTAATAAAATAATTGGTTGTCTGTAAAGTCGGTTAACGGACGATAATTTTAAGTGATACTGATAACGTCAAATAAAACATTCAACAGTTGACAAAACAGTTCACGTGTATGTTGTTTGCTGGGCCGCTGTCTCTCTTCTACTCGGACGCATCGGTCGATGGAGTCGAAGAGAGATAGATGCGTCACAAGCCGAACGCTTAGGCCGATCGTGCCTCTCTATCGCTTGTTCCGCGCTCTCGCTTTCACGCTCAGCTCAGGCGGAACGTGACACTTTTTCATTCGTGCTGCCGGCGTTCATCGATTTATAAGAAGTTATCACGCCAAAAATAGTTACACAGATTCGCGCGAAAACCATATAGCGTCCTTAAAAATAAATAAAAAGAAACAAACACTAGTATTAATTACACTTAGAACATGGTACTAACCTGTTTAACATCCTTTGAATTTTTATTCCATTTTGATGAATGAGTCAATATGAGATCCTGTTTAACAACTGAGATAGTCATGTTTTGCGGTCGATGACGTGAATCGTAGAGAGACATGGAAGTTGATGCCGATAATCCCAAGGGGTCAGGCGTTAGCTCAGATAGTAACTGTAAATACATAATAAAGGATAAAAAAAAACATAAAAAGCTTTAATTATTTCATGGAATAAAATAGTTTAATAAGTTTGTAAAATTTACCTGCCAATTGCTGTACATTGATAAGAAATTATGTTGATTGGGTACATATGTTGGCTGTGGTCGATTTATAGTACAGTAGAAAACTTTCGTAGAACATTTTAATCCCAGGTATGTGTAAGCGTTCCCATTTAAATAAAGCTGTCCATAGGCTTTTGCAGGTCGAGGGGTTTCAGGAGATACCAATGGCATAGTATTTGCATTTGGCGTAATACCATGATGTCTCTTTGGTGTGAAAGTCCCAGGTTTTAATGGCAATGTCGATGGACGTAAAAATTTTGGTTTCCTTTCTTCTGCGCTGTTTTTCGTTGATACATTTTTTTGAAAATACGATGTTTCTGATCTTTCATTTGAAGTTGAAACTACGATTGTGTCTTGAGCATTTGTATTCTTCTGTACCTCTGATGAACTTGGCATTTGATTATTTAGTATTTCAACCTTTGTTATTAAGTTTTCAAAATTAAAATTTCTAATTTCGTTTTCTGATTTCATTTCACTATTTTTGGTCGATGCGATTGAATTTATTTTCTCTCTTACTTTAAATTTACTTTGCGAATGATTTATATTTTCTTTCGATGGCGTTCTAGATAACAAATCTGATGTTCTCTTGAGTAGTCCATCTTGTCTAGAAATTATTGTTTTGCTTGAGTTTACTGCGCATGTCTTTGAAGAAGAGGTATAGGGCTCATCGACATGTTTAACTTTTATTATAGGTATTGCGGGAACATAATGTGATATATCATTAATAAAACCATCTTGCCCATTTTTTTCTGATTCTGAAGGAGCTGGTCTCTTGTTAGGACTTCTAGCACTACGCAATGTGTCATATTTAGTATAACTAGCTTTAGATGATGGGGTACTCATCGGTAAACCATTGTAAACATCATCACAAACAGATTTATTGGTATTTTTTGTACCATCATTGTGTAAATTTGTTTGTTTAACGACATTTTCTACAAAGACGCCTGGGGTGTTTGGACCCGGAATTCCTGGTACATGAGGTATCAACTTTCCACAGTGCAGAATTGTAGTCGCACCACTTGGTGACGACGATGGACTAAGTGGAGGTAGCGTTAATGGATTAAATGCTGTAATGGCACTTAGAGGCGGAAATTGAAAATGATTTATATCATGAATATTCGGTAAATTTCCAGAAGAAGTCGACAATGTTATTCTTGGTGTTTGTGGTGCACTAATTGTTTCTTTAGGGGTCGGAGGATTGTGTACCATTGTCCCACCGGAATGTAGTCCTGATCTTACTACTACGCTACTTGCTTCGGCATCGTTCGTTAATTTAGAAGGAGAAAGACTTTGCTGTATTAATATAGGTGACAGTTGATTTTTACTTGGTTCAATGCGCAATGTAGTAGTACCTCCTGAATGGTCCACTATCTTTACTTCGCCTCCAAACATCTGAAGTGATGTTGAATTAGTTCTCATGTGATGTGACATGTCGTCCATAGATCTTAATGACACCGAATTTCCATCCAAACAACGAATTTTCGATTGAGAATACAAGTCAGTTCGAGGTGAAATGTTTTCAGCTAACCTAGGACTGTAGGTTTCTGAACGACTATCAATTCGTCGTTTTGGACTATTTTCTGATTTTCTTGCAAAGTCAGGGGTTCTGGTATCCACCAGTCTCGTGTTTCCCAATAATGGTCCTGGTGACGGTAACGGTGCTACAATGTCATTGGACTCTGGCTTAGTTATGATAAGATTGTCTGGTTTGTTCCTTAAGTGTAATGCCTTAGAAAATGAATTTGAATGTGATTCAGGGAACCGAACATTAATAGAATTGCTTCTGAGAAGAACATTTTCAGGTTTGATAGCTTTATTGTCCTTCTGGGGCTGATTAATTGATGCGGTATTAGTCGCAGGGTTTCCTTTACAGTAATATAATCTATGTATTTCCAAATTATCTGCACTCCTATAAATTATTTGACAAAGAGGGCAAATAAACAACTGTCCTAGCCCATCTAAGAATTCGCCTGTCATTGATGTCAAACAATTTGATTTTGTTTTAAGGAGTAGATCTTTTATTATAGATCCTTCAGGATTTAATGGATGCTTTTGGTGATCAATTTGTGAAAAACTTTCTGAGTGGGACCTCTTCCGAAATGAATTCTCGATCGCACTGTTACTTTTTGTCAAATTCAGTGGCGACTGCTCTATTTTAATATCTATAGCCTCATTTAAAAGCTGTTTGTTTTCTGCAATTTGTTTAATTTTACCATACTTTTTCTGTAAAGGTGTATCTATGACATCGACAATCGCTTCATTGTCTGATATAATTTTAGAGATATGTTCCGTAAGATATTCAGCATTTGGTGATATCGTTTTCTTTGCTTTATCTTTTTCGTCCATCTCTTGATAAGAAACGACTCTAAACTTAGGTTTGTAAAGTGATTTGGATTTATTATTATCATTTGCAGATAAGTTCGCGCTTGATGATGCGAACTCGGTTAATTCTAATGATGATAATTCACTACACTTAAAAGGTTCTTGACGAATAATAGACGACTCTGAGCCGGTATCAGATATTGATGTAGGTGCTAAAGAAGTATCGCTTTCTGAATCTCCGGATAAATCGTCTTCATTTATTGTTGTTGATACATCTGAACCTTGCAATCTCAATGCATGAGTTCGGGATCTCCGGTGTTTGTATAAATTGGACTTTGTTTTAAAAGCAAAACCGCAAGGTCCACAAGGGTAAGGTCTTTCGTTCGTATGAGCTCTGATATGTTTTTGAAGAACTGAAGGCTTGGCACAAGATAATTTACAGTAGGGGCATATATAACGACCGCCTACACCTCCATTATAGGCATCCCTGATAAAGTCATTTTCAAAGTTCTCAGTCTTATTTGAAAATTCATCAGTAACACTGGTCTGACCAGATACTTGAACATTATTATTTACATTACTTAATCTAGTATTTTCGTCATTAATATTAATTTGTACATTTCTCTCTACTTCTTCAACGTCTAAATCATATTTCTCAGGTCTCACTTTTATCTTTTCGATTTCCGGGTGAGCTGCGGCAATACTTCCATTGGATATAGAAGTATTACTATCGGATTGCACCACTTGCGCCTCTTTTTGTCTCATTTCTCCTTTCGCTGGATTTGTAGGAAACACTGAAATGGTAGATGCCATTTTCTTAAACTTCTTGTGTAGATAACTCTGATCATTGTTATTAGAGAAATTTCCATCTAGACGTTTTTCTTGTGTGAGCGGCATCGTACCCGCCTTTTATGTGCCTGAAAAATCACACATAAATGTTATATAGTTGTAAGTATCTGGTATTTAGAATTGACTTTGATGGTTTATTCTAATAACATGGAAAAAATGTTTATTTATATCTACAGTGAGATCATGCACAGCACTGCATGGTTAATTTTGAAGTCATTTTGCGTTACACGATGCTATTTCTTGTTAGCATCTTTTCAAATTATATATTGAATCACAAATTGCTGAAAACCCCTTAAAAATGTAATTTTGTTTTTATTGTAATTTGCATTTTTAAATTGAAAATCTGATTTGTAATAAATCTTACGAGATTGCCACAGTCACTAAATATATCAACTCATGACGAAAACAAATTTATCTTAACTTGTAAGTGGTTACAACGTAGACAAAATATATAATATATAATAAGAATATATTTCAAAAATTGCTATGAAAGTGTATGGTATCCGCTTCTTGTAAATTAAATTTATGGTTGTCAAATTTTATTCATTAGGACGACATATGTCTTGTATATTTGCACATCGCAATATGTATAATATGTAAATGAGCAACAAGCTTTATATCTATATTTTTGTAACTGAGAAACTAAGACACTGATTTGGAAGATTTTAACAGTAGAGTAGGCACCTATGTTAATATTTGGAATAGTCAACACACCCGTCCACATTCACAACACAGCGTTGCGGCGAGGGAGGTGACGCAATGCGCATGTGCCCTGCTATTTCTATTGGTGTGTAGTGTGACATCATCGTTACGTAGACACAAACTTGTGCGAGCGGACGAGGATATCCCCATTCGCTGTTACCTATCTATAAACACTTATATTGCATATGCTTATCGGATTTTAATCTTAGTTATTTTACAGTATATTTTAAAAGCAATTTTTAAGTTGTTTTCAGAACTTTTATCATTATTTCTAAAATATAACGAAGACTCGAAATAAGTATTATTTAGTACTAGTTAAGTATTAAACTTATATTGCTTGCCATTCCATTCTGTATCAATTTCATTATTAAGTACGGTACAGATTTATTGATTTTAAGTGATTTCTTATTAAGTATTCTAACACGTCTACCCACTGAAAATGTGGGCGTTTATCTAGACACGATCTAAATACACGTGTAGTAGTGCAATGTCGACCTCGCTTTGCGCTCACTCGTCGATTGTGGACGACTGCGTTGGTGCGTTCCGAGAAGGCGTTACAATTTCTGAGAAGCGGAGACAGATTTAACCGCTCTACTCGTTCGAATGTCCCAGCATGAAAATGACTAAAGCACTACGAAATGACTACAGCGCTATGATGCTTTAAAAATATTCTACATATAAATCAGAAATGATTTGTAATAGAAGTATTTCGGGTAAAATCAAATTACTTCCCTGTGAATATACATACAAAAAAAATATGGCAACATTATGATAATGATTATAATGTGAGATAATGAAACGACAGGATAGCTATCGAGACGAAATACATGGCAGTGTTGTAATGAGACAAAGGAATCCCGGCGCTCGGCCGCCGCCCGCCGGCCTGGCGCCAAGCCAGGCGGCCCTGGCGACGCCTGTGTCGGCCGCCAGCACGCCGCCAGCCTACATTGCATTACATGTATGTACTTCACACAAGTTGAAGGAACGCCAAACTAACATAAACAATATTTGAAAGTCCTTTACCTCTGTTCATAATTATGTTGTACTTGATAATTTAAATTTAAGTTTTCCATATAATCTATGCACATATACGTCTTTTGATATGCTCATAATAATTACTAGCTATCTAAATCCTCCATAATTGATTTCTTAGCTGGTGTCTATCCCTTAAAATTGCGGTAATACATAATGTGGCCATACACCTCGCTTTTATGTTCTGTCCCGCTGTCCCCAATATACATACATGTCTCGCTTTGTAAAAACACGGCTATTCATGGGAACTACTTAAAAATAAGTCGCAAATTCAACAGCCACACTCATACAAGCAATTTCATTCGTATTTGCTAACTAAACCTAATCCTTTAAAACAAAGTTCTTCTAACTACATAAATTGAGTTAGGAATTCTGTAAATTTTTAATATTTTATAACCACTGAAATGATGTTTGTGTTTATTGAGAATATTAATAATAATAATATTACAGACATCCCACCTTCAGGGAAATAGTAAATTTTTCAGTACTGTACGTAACTACATGCAAGTGTATCAAGGATAAAATATAAACACTAAATATTTAAATAATAGTCCTTATTTTAATATCACAGTCCCAAGTAATCATACTCTTAATATGTATTGGAAAATATCCTGTAGGTAACTTTTTAGGTAGAGATGTTTCATTGTATGCATGTGGTAATAGTACTTAAATGGAGGCAGGGCATCAAAGTAGCCCGACTGGTGAAGAACCTCCACCTCACAAAAAACCGCAGCCAAATAACGACTCCCTGGAGACTTGCTGTGTTCCTGCGAGTTACTGAAGGTACCACAGGAGCCGCTGTGCTAGCGCTGGTGGCAAAGCAATTGTATTGTAAGCGTTCGTTGGCTTCGGTAACCACTACGCATCAGGTGACTTGTATGCTTATTTGTCTTCCGACTTTGTTATAAACAACTGTAGGAAAACATGACAAATTCCTTTTCATTAGTGTCATAATATTAACTGTACTATACAAACTGTTAGTAACAAAATATTGGTATCTGGTTCGAAATTTGATGTGTCAAAGATATTGGGAAGTAACCTTACCGCGGTGTAGTAAATCAGTCCACCATGATATTATTCACGATATCATTTGTTTACGCTTTCAGAATAAATGTCAACAAGTCCAATAGGCTGCATTTCACCCGCGCACAAGTGAATCATCGTTAATAATTGCGCGACGATCCACGCCGCACACACACACTCACACAAATATGCACACTTATACACTTGAATTAACGTCACACACTGCACTGATACACCGTGTCGTTGCTTTCTATTTTGCCAATGATGTTATGTACGTATAGTAGTCCTGTCGTATTTTGTCTTTATGGCGATAATAATAATGATCTCGAAAGATTGTGTATATCCGAGCAACGTACGATGCAAGTTGCCTCACCGGGGATGACTGTACAACTGTTTGTAGCAATCGTTGGTTCGTTTCGTTCCGTTCGGCTATTCTCTGCACGCCCCGCGCCCCCGCGCTCTACCCGCTCGCCGTCCTGACTCTGCGTTCGCTGCGCTGCGAGTAGTGATTCATGTCGCGTTTTATCTATCTCTCTCCTTCACCGCAACCGGATCGGTCGTTCGTTGTAATCTATTTATACGTATCTATGTACGGACTTTAACACCGCGATTATAATAGGTACTGCCTCTTGGTTCACAAATGCAATTTATTTGCCAATTTATCACATATACGAGTTATAAAAGTAATTAACAAATATTAAAAGGCGACTTGCTTACCGCAGTGATTTTAAAATGTTTCATGTGGAGGCCCGATCAATTCTAGGACATGGGTAAATAACTCATTATCGCTAGCAGATATCTATACTACAGTCAGAAGTACGTGCACATATCAATTGGTAGCGCGAGCGACGCAGTGTAATTTTCATGCAGCACTGATTTCGTAACGGTTGCGTTCGAGTAGAACGGTTATTGGCTTTGTACGCCACCTTCTATTTAACATTCTCTAATTCATCATAACTATGAGGCCTCAGATATTCACAACCATGACACTACGATCGCTCACGCCCCTAAGATTATTATATAATGAACTGAAAGTAAACGTAATTTATTTGCAGCTCAGACTTAAGGCGACATAATGATGTGTAATTTATACAGTAGTTGTTACTTTCCTATATTTAACTTATCTCGTGAACTCGCTATCAGCGAGACCTCTTTATCAGAATTCTTCATATTTTACCTACAGCCCACAGACAAATAAGATTGGTGTCATTATATTTTACATTAATCTAAATAGTCGTTAAGCTTTGTGATAATGTTTTTTAACGGAAACTCCGCGATACTCGCGCTATATAAACTCATTATATTTGCAATGATAATTGGTAGGCGCTTATCAGTGGTGCGGAGTTGATGACGCACGCGCTTCGCAGATAACACGCAGTCACTCGCGCGGTGCGAACTGCGAACACCGAGCGACTTGCAGGAAGCCACCGATACTCGCTGACCTGGGCGGTGGCGGCAGCATAGCTCCGAATCCATCGCATCGAATTTGGGTTACACGGCATATATTATGCTATTTATTTACTACATTACACATATATTTTATAAAATACGTTATTTATGATGTCTATAGCGTAACATAAATTATCATTAAGTGCATTTACCTATCACGTCATTGTTCCTACTTGTTATATTGCATTTCTAAGCTTTTTTTGTGATAAATATATAGATTAGATTTGCATATTTCTTTTGACCCGGCCCAAATATGGCTGCGAATTCTAGCTAGACAGGCTCGCTTCGCAAAAACGATAATATTGTGTTGTCCATTATTAAAGGCTATATTATATACATAACTTTTGTAAGTCATTAGATTTTTTTTGAGAGACACTCGGTCTACGACACATTAAAGAATATAATATAGCCATTATGCGATGCTTGCCATGACAGCTGTTTTGCGAATGGCATGTGAAGCGTGGGTGCGGGGGCGCGGGGCACTTGTTGCGTTGTTTGGTTGGCGTTCTCGCCTGTTGCCGAGCGCCGACGTCACGTCACGACCTTGAGCCGCGCGGCACGGGCAACGTCTGTTTCTCCGTATCTTCTGCATCATCGGCCACTCTAGCTACAACAATAAAATATATATTATGCCTAACGCGTACAGGTACCTAATTATTGATTACGAAGGCAATCGAGTATTTAGCTAGTGTCAAAAATTTTAACCCGTCCTTTCATTTCTCAACACGTCAACACCTACGTAAGAATCAAATTTCAGATTAGATTTTTTTTACATCCACATACTATTCGTCGGCATGTTTGGCAATATAGCTATTGAGTAAATGTTATGTTGGCCATCCGGACGGGCGCCACGAAGTCGCGTGGGCGGGAAACCCGTCTTAGTAGCGAGTAGGTATTAACTACCGAAAGGAACAAAACAAGTATTCAAATTGATACGTAAAATGTTATATGTTACGAATATGAGAATACTACGTATAGAGAAAGTTTGCTACTATTTAATTAAATATTCGAAACAGTGACACGAGATGCACCGTCGTCGTTTGTTACTCGACTGAATTGACGCTGAGACCGGTGCAACACCGTAGTCGCCCCGCCTCGCTTGGGCTTCCCTCGGAACCAGGTCATCGGCTGGCTGGCCGCTGGCCTGACCGCTACCACTAAATAAGTAATATTATGGTACCCCACTACCGGTGTAATGCTACTTCGATCGGCTTTGATTCCGCAGAGAAGGGCTGCACCCGCTCCAACCTGATCTCCATGTTAAGCTTTGTATAGACTAACGCCTACTTAATACTCGGTTAATTGACAGCAAACCAAATGACGTGCATACATACGCAAAGTTTATATTTAGAAACGAAAAACAAAACGGAACTCTTATTTTACATAATGAGTATATAATATGGACCGTGCACAATTATGACGGGCAGGTGGTCATGTCAAAATACCGAACACCTAGTAATCCCTGCTGCATCAAACAACCTAACAACTATGCTACCGAATTCGTTTCGTACCTGGCTACTCAAAATATTAATGTTAAAATACAGTTCATTGGCCATTCGGGTCATGATAAACTGTCACCGAAAATAAGGAAAACTCGTTCGCGGAGAGATTCCGACCTTCATGTATTCACGAAGGTGCCTATGTGTGTTTTTTGATTCAGAGATATATTTGCACAAGCGAAAGGTACGCGTGCCAACTCACATTATTCGTGACGTGAAGAACCCAAGAAAGCATGATTAGATAATGCCAAAATACTAAGTCTATTTAACGCGATATAACACCTATTTATACTATTATCCAGTAGGTTATAGTTACATCTTTAATCGTTAGAATTGTGATAATATAAATTTAGGTGGGTAATATGAATTAATAAAAACTACGTATGCTAAAATTTCGACAACAATATCAAACCAATGTTATTATATCTACGAATACCTACACGAGAACACTTGTATCAAGAGAATGGCGTCATTCTCTGCGAATTCAGGCGTTCGCGTATCAACGACCAAAATACGCTTTATGTATGAATGTGAATGTGACAATAATACGCGTGAGTCAGCCGAAGCCGGCACCACTTGACCAAATAAATAACTATTCATTGTCGCGATTCTTTCCTCGACAAAACTCATTGTGATTTTGTATTCAGGTGGATAATTTGATACTTCTTATGTTTTTAGATTGAACAGTAAGAGAGAAAAATATGCTTAATTGCAGACCTAAAATATATTTTTTTCTGTTATGTCAAAAATATCCTAGCCCAAGTTTCCCTACATTGTTCTAAAAGCAGATTTGTATAATTACGTTCATTGATTATTGAATATTTAAAATTTAACTGTACAACCTCAAAGCCGTTGTTGGATTGTAAATGGTTATGTTTATTATGTACGTAATAAACATTTTTTGTCTCTACAAGAAACTCACGTGGTTAGTTCCAAGCCCTCACGAATTGAAGGTTTCAATGAGATGATTAATTACTGTTCGATGAGATATAAAAATAATCATGTAATAAATTTGTCGCTATTGTTATGCTACTAGTTGTGCTTGTTTGACAAACCGAATGATATAACCGGGTAGACAGACAATAGACTTGCGCACATCTATGATAACGTCAGAACTTAGAACATCGGTGCACATTGTTTATTTATTCTTCAAAATAATTAATGAGTGTACTTCTTCAACTTCATCTTGCGATGTGCTTATGATAAAGAACAGTGCCTAGCATGATAAAAGTGGATTTTGGATTACGTCCAAAGTGCATTCTGCATACCGACGTATGTAACATAGGTACGTAGTACTTACAATTGAGGAATCTTAACTCTTAAAGATGTGGGGAACAAGTTCTTCGATTATTTTCATCGTGACATTTAAAATCGCACATTATCACCTTATATCGCCCGTCTCTAGATAATCCTGTTTCATTTTATTTTACTACGTTGGGTGTAAACAAGCATAAATCCCGTCTGATGGGAAGTGGTTACTAAAGTATATGAACGAATATGAATACTATAAGTATTGTTCTTGTGGCAAGAACAACCACCATCTTCACTACTAACGCAGTAACTGGTAATCTACTTGGAAAAATAGAGTATTTATCCAGTAAGTTGTTATTAAGCTGCGACCTCCTATTTCCTCAATCGGTTTATAATCAGTTTTATTATTGACCCTTGTCAGATTGTCCATGCCTCTCATTTTCGTGGACGACTCAAGTGGCTTCTCATCACATGTCCTGTCTCCCTCTTGTACTCTATTTTTGTTAATCCCTGCTAAAAAGATAAAGATAAAAATTCTTTATTTGCCGTTAGACCCTCACGGGCACTTATACTACATTCTCAATCTTCTTCTTCGCGTTATACCGTTTTCCTATTTCATTAGGATTGGCGGGATCCGCTACCTTAGCCACCAAAGGATTTGGCGAAGATACTGATTTTTTACATAGAGCGACTGGCGTCAGACCTCCACAACCCAAAGGGAAAACCAGATCTTTCTTAGGTTAAGTCATACGTCTTTCGAAATATAATTTCTTGGACGTGTGGAATTTCTCACGATGTTTTACTTCACCGCTGAGAAAGTGATAAATATGTACATAAATCCGAAAATACGAATTTTAGTGGTACATGCCCCCACTAGGATTCGAACCAGGGACTAGGTGGTCAATAGGCAGGTTCCTTATTCACTGGGCTATCACTGCTCTTTCGACGTCTTCTGCATCTTACATTGTCAATATTGTATCTTATTAATTTTTCATAATTTTGATTTCTCTTTTTCATCTACCAGCATTTCAAATGACCATTGACTAAGAGATGCCAAAAGAAACTTGCAAATATAGGTATATTACAATAAATTTATGTATAATTTATGACATTGTATAACGATGACAAGTTGTATAGTTAAAGATATATTAATATATGTACTGAATCATATCCAGACATCTCTGTCAGCCAGATTTCATCGATCCTGTTATAACCCTTCTTACACACAGTATTTTTGATCTGCCTTTTTAACATATTGTCACGCAAGGACAGAACTGTTTCAGGTAATTTATTATAGAATATAACGAGTAGATCTTTTATTGTAAATACAATTTTGCAACAAAAGATTTACTCGTCTTAGCGATGTACGGGTGCAATCTATTCCTGCTTCTAAGACTTTTACTATATTTTGAAAACGACTTTGTATTTTTACGAGCATATTTATGTTCTCAAAAATGACACTTGACAAAAAACAAACATGTTAGTTGTTTGTTTTAACTAAAATTTTCATTTTTAATCAAATTTTTCGCAAACGGATCACTATATCGAAAAGTGATCTTCCTACACCCTAAATGTTTTTAAAAACCTATCATAAGACACCCCACACAATCGGGTGGACGCGAATAAAAAAAAATCATCAGAACTTTACGTGTAAGGGAGATATAACCAAAAAAATTTGTTTTTCACGATTTTATTCTACCGCTTTGTCATCATAGTTAATATGTATATACATACATGGAAAACTACAGTTTTCTAGTGTCAAGCGTCTCTGAGCTAGGCCGCGGACAGAGGGACGGACGTACGGACAGACAGACGGACTTGGCGAAACTATAATGGTTCCTTGTTTACTACCGAACCCTAAAAAGGGTCCCATGGGCACTCCAATATTAACATTACTGCCTTTAGATTTGATCCCATTTATGTCAACAGTTTGTATTCTATTGTTTAAGTATAATTTACTTTAATTTTGTTTCGTACTGTGCGGTTCCAGAGAAGGTTTCTTCCGAGAACTCTCAAGCTGTGGAATGAGCTCCCAGCCGAGGTTTTTCCAAGGGACTACAGCATGGAGTTCTTCAAGAATGCGTGAAGGGGTTTTAGAGGGTATGCAACACATGAGTGACACCCTGGTGTTGCAAATGTCCATAGGCTACGGTGACTGTTCAAGATCAGGCAGGCCGTATGTTTGATTGCCATCTTAGTGGTATAAAAAAAAGTAAGTTGCGATTAAATTATGGGCTTTACCTCTAACTCCATAATGGCACAGCTTGTGCAATAATGTCCGATGGTCGACACAATCTAAAGCTTCGGAGATCTCTGAAGACTCCAATAGCATCCTGGAATCTCTCCCATGCGCTAAGCACATGCTTGACCAATGCTACCCCCGCATCTGTGTTGTGGTTTTACCTGCAGTAAATCCGTATTGTGCATATGAAAAATTTCATTGGTTCTTAAAATAGAGTTTGTAATTGATCAAGCATTATCTTTTCGAACACTTTACTCACTACTGGCAAAATAGATATGGGTCTGTAATTTCCCAGTTCACTTTTTTCACCTGGCTTGAATAATGGAATTAATTTACTAAAATTGATTAAGTTTGGGAACACATCCCTAACTATACGTTGATTAAAAATAAATACCAAGTGTGGAGCTATTTTTTGACTCTATAATACAATAAAATACTTTTATGGACATCCCCAATGATCTTCTGAGTTTTTAATGTTTAGTTGATTAAGGTTTTAATTATTTCGCTTGACTAAATATGTGTAAATTTTAAAGCTCCATTCTTGGTTGTATATTCTCCTTTAATAACTCATCAGCAACATGTGGAGATGAATTGAGGGAGTAAGTGGTAATGTAAGGGTTATCCCGTGGTTTATCTTTATCTGTTTCCTTTTTAACAATATCCCATACAGCCTTTATTTTATTTGACGACTGCTTAATATTGTTTTTAATATACCTACATCGATTTTGCAACTTTGCATACATTTGTATATATTTTGGAATAATGTCAACATATTTAAGTCCGAGTTAAATCAAAAAATATATGTCTTTTCACCATATAATTCAAACATTTTGTTTCTACTTATTACATATATTTTTTTTTATTATTTATTATTCTTACAACGTACTTACGTGTAGTTGCCCAATCGTTAGACTTAAATTTATTTGTGGTATTAATCTTTATATTTTTGAATATTTGTTGGTACTCACTGGAGAAACAGACATGAAACAAATTTTTATGGAGCAAATTAGGATTATCTATAGTGTAATCTAATAATGGCAACCTTTCCCCCAGTACATAGTTGTATTAGGGGTTAAGTTCTCAAATTGCCGATTTGTACTGAAAAATTAAAACTCATTTTTTTCTAAGATGTAACATATTTATTTAATCAAAATATTTACCCTCATTATCTAAACATTGCTATACATTGCCATCTAATCGAAAGTTTATTTATGCCTTTGCGATAGAGCTCTGGGGATTTAGATTCGACAAACTGTGTGAAGGCATTTTGTACTGCCTCTTGGGAAGAAAATGTTTTACCACGTAGAAAATTGTCTAAATCACGAAAAAAAAAATCGGCCAAGTGCGAGTCGGACTCGCGCACGAAGGGTTCCGTACCATTATCTGTAAAAACGGCAAAAGAAAACACGTTTGTTGTATGGGAGCCCCCCTTAAATATTTGTTTTATTTTAATTTAATTATTTATTCTCAAAGTGAATATATAACTAAATATTCTGTGAATATTTCAAGTGTCTACCTGTTGCAGTTATCAATATCGAGCAAAAATGAGCAAAAAAATCACGTTTGTTGTAATAGCGGCAACAGAAATACATCATCTGTGAAAATTTCAACTATCTAACTATCACGGTTCATGAGATACAGCCTGGTGACAGACGGACGGACGGACAGCGGAGCCTCAGTAATAGGGTTCCGTTTTACCCTTTGGGTACGGAACCCTAAAAATTGTAGTCGGAGCAAGATCTGGCGAGTACGGAGGATGACGTATGGTTTCTAACTGCAGCTCCTGTACAGTTACAACGTTTTCTCGTACAGTGTGAGGCCTTGCGTTATCATGTAGCAATAATGATGATGATCGAATCACGAGACGGGGCTGTTTCACTGCCAGTTTCGCCATCATTGTTGGAAGTTCGGCACAGTAAACATTTGCTGTTATTGCTTGACCAGACCTGAGAGAGCTATAGTGAAAAACGCTATGAAGAGACCACCAAACAATTACCATTACCTTTTTATTGGTAAGCTTATATCGTAAAGAATCCACTTTTCATCACATGTCACAATTCTATCCAATATTCCTTCATTTCTGTGACGATTCACTAAGGCAACACAAGTTTCAACACGCGTTTTTTTCTGCAAATCAGTCAAATCATGAGGCACGCATTTTTCATATTTTTTTATCAAATCAGATGCAAATGAATCAATATTGTAGGTAATGTTACGTTAAACCATGTCGCTAATTGCTGGGTAGTTTGACTCGGATCAGCTTCCACTATCTCGCTCAATTCAGCGTTATTCACCTGTGTGGGTAGTCTTCCACGTGGTTCGTTCTTCAAGTCGAAGTTTCCATTACGAAAGCGTTTAAACCAAAAACGCACAGTGCGTTCATTAACAGTCTCCTCTCCAAACGCAGCATTGATATTGCGAGCCGTTTCTGCCGCGTTAGTTCCGCGTCGGACCTCGTCAAAATTTACTCAGATTTTCGAAGTATCCATCATTCCCGTCTAAACTGAATAAAAAAGCTATTGAAATACGAAAATCAAATATTGCACATTTTTTGAAAGAATAACCTCATAGGTATCAATCATGTGAAAAAAGTTTCACTCGAATATCTCACACTATGAAAGTTTAATGTAAATTCAAAGTATCTATTACTATAAAACGGCAATTTAATACTTTAATCCCTATTATTTAATAAATTTATTAGTGGTCAGTGATCTATACAATAGATAATTTTTAAATCTACATTATTTTGAAAATTCGGTATACTACCAACTAACCGCAATGATCTGAGAGTAGTCGCCAATTACTGATTTATTGATACGCTTACAATTACAAGTCACAGATGTGGCTGTTATACGTGTAGGCTAAGTGAAAACATTAGGTAAATTAATTACATAATTTAAATAATTTTGAAGATCTAAGAGTTGTTTGTGTGTTTACTAATTAGTCTACTTTGAATTCACCACAGAATATTATGCTTTTTTTGTATGTATAAACTTTTCTTAAAGTATCCTCCATTACCTGCTCAAATTGTGTAAAATCACCGCTAGGAGGTCTGTATACACAAATAATTATGTAATTATCTAATTCAACACATGAAATCTAAATAGTGTATTACAGAGAGCTTAACAATGTCCTTAAGTTATTTGGCTTTGTTTCATTCTTTATAATAATCATTGAACCCGCCTAATCGAAGACTCTCTAGCAATCAACTATTTTATAATTATTAATTCCAAATAATATTTCACTTTTGTTAGCCAATGTTTTTTGAAAGGTTAAATAGTAAAGGTGATCAGATATGCGTTGTGCTGAAAACAGTCAAATTAAATGCGATGTGCTGGAAAGTCAAATTTAAATTATCCGGTACCATGCATAATAGCTATGATGTGATAATATTTCACTTTTATTTAGCCAATGTTCAGTTAAACATAGTGTAAAATAATTGTACTATTTCTTCACAGCCAGGAAAGCCTTGAATATTTTGATGTACAAAATTTGGGTATTGCTTTCCTTTTGTCTTTTTGAGCAGTTTAAATCTGCAGTCAAATCTACACAATTACTTTGTAGTTTACATTGTAAACTGTTTGTGCTATTAATAATTAATATTAGGTATTATATTAGCCACTAAAGTGCTATCTTTTTCCTAGATTTATTTGAAAGATAGCGCATCTTACAACGCTATTCCTTCCATCGATTTAACCTCAATGAAGACAAAACAATTCAATACCTTTTCTTCTCTGTCAAGCGATTTTATTTTTATTATTATCTGATAAGTAAAGGGAAACAGCAAAAAAAAAGTATGAAACTTTTCCTCAAATTTTGAATATGATCGAATTTCGACAATTCAATGAACACGTCTATCTACGAGTATAACAAGACTCGTTATTTTGACGCATTAAGACTTTTCCCCTAGACACCCTAATTCGTAATCTAAGTATTTTTCCGACCAAGCTTTTGCTCTAATCGCGAGCCGGTCTTGGCAAGAGCTCAAACTCTCGTAAAGTTTGGAAATTTGGTCAGAAATCACTATTATTAACTGATGATCTACATTTTCTCTATGTTCTATTGTTGCATGTCCTCAGCCTTCTATTTTTTATTTTATTCTGTATAATCACCATATTATTTTTTATTTTATTATTCAAAATTGTTGTGTTTTGTTGTTCACCATGCACCACCTGCCTCGCAATATCAGGCAATATGCAGTTACTTTTTTACCAATTACTTGTATTTTGACATACCTACATAAGTTTATATATCATTTAAAGATGGCAGTAAATGATGTATGTAATACCTATGTTGGTACAAATAACTAATAAATAACATAAAATCACACATCAAATTTAAATAAAATTGCGAGTGTGGGAGTTTATATCTGTAAGCGATATATAGGTACCCACTAACTATATTCTTGAAATGGAAATAGTGAACTAGTGAAGTATAAAGGAGATGCAACGTATATAAAGTTATTAACATAATGAATAACTAGTTTCAACTGTTATAGTAATAATTGATTGATAAAAAAGCGTTCGATTCGGTGCCCCATTCATGGTTGAGACAAATTGCAGCTGAATAATATTAATACAGCTCTATATAGATACTTCTCTTAGCTCATGTATGAGGCAATGGACCTTTGTCTTCTGGGATAGTTCTTTGTCGTCCAACATGAATCTAACATTTAATAGTGACATTAAAATTAAATTCGGTGTAGATAAATACGCGGTCCTACATGTACATCGTGATAGAGTTCTAAATAGAGTAAGTGAAAGAATCAGTGCAGGAACGCTTTCTTGGCCGTCATTCAAAAGTACTGACAAGTCTTGTCAGGTCATACCGCTGCTTATATACACTTTCAGCATACTAAGCTGAACTCAAACGGAACTCGACACCCTGGATTGAAAGTTCTCAAATTGCTAACTGCGTATCGTTTGCATCATGCATGCTCATCTGCGACATCCCACGGAAGTGTGGTGGTCGCGGCTTTCTTAATGTCAAGAACCTGCACAACCGCGAGGTGCAATCTTGGGGAATAATTTCCATACGTTGACAGTGGAATGCATCGAGACGTTGTGGCAGTTGATGAAGGACTGACGCCGCTCTGCTTTATACGTTTAAATACGTATATCTATCAAAGATTCCACATACTAAGTTTCAATAAAGCTGACAGCTTTTTCGTAATCAATGAAAGCTATACCTACATAAAGGCAGATTGTTCATTGTACTCAATAATAGTTTCCTGCAAAATCTGACGCATTGTTATGTCTGGTCACTGTCACTTTCATTATCCCGTTTCCTAATCCATTGGGATTGGCGGGCTCAGCTACCTAAGCCTAAGAATTTTGCGAAGAATTGGACTATAATTCAAGCTTTTGTATACACCTTCGTTGAAAAACAAGATGAACACACTGTACCACGCGTTTCTTTTAGAACCTGAGTCGGCCCGCGTATGTGACGACGAAGCTTTAAATGAAGTGGCAACCTCAAACCAGCAACCGGAAATGGTTGGATGGGGAATATCGCATACGGTGGCTGCCCTGTTCGTCTATGCAAGGTTGAGACGACCGCAGCAACCGAGGTAGAGATGACTGGAGCAGTCGTGGCAGCGATGTCATGCATACTACGAGGGTCATTTGAAAAGTTCTTAGCCTAACATGGTTAAAGTCATTGGTTTTTTTATAACTACCCTCATTTTGTAGTTACATTATTTAGCAACATGTATGCACAGTTTAGTTTAGATACCGTAAGTCAAGTCAGAGCTATTTTTGAAAATGGATAAAATTGAACATCGTGCAGTGATAAAGTACCTGAATTTTAAAGGTTTAACCCCAAAAGCTATACATGAAGACATGTCTGCTACTTTGGGTGAGTCCGCTCCTTCGTATGCGACTGTTAAAAACTGGGTGGCAGAGTTTAAACGTGGTCGTGAGACCATTCAAGATGAGCCCCGTAGTGGCCGGCCTTTGACTGCTTCCACAGATCAAAACAAAGAAAAAATCTGTGATTTAATTTTATCTGATCGAAGATTGACTGTCGAGGAGATAGCTAAGACTGTAGGCATCTCATCTGAGCGAACACATCATATAATTACTACTGAACTTGGATTCTCTAAGGTGTCGGCGCGGTGGGTACCGCGACTGCTTTCAGTGGAACAAAAACGCAACCGACTCACAACTTCTCGCGACTGTTTAGAGTTATATGAAGCTGACTCAATAGAATTTGTTGAAAGATTTATAACCATGGATGAAACCTGGGTTCACCACAATACACCCGAGACAAAAGAACAGTCGAAACAATGGAAAAGAGCAGGATCGCCCACCCCAAAGAAGGCAAAGGTGGTTTTATCGGCGGGCAAAGTCATGGCATCCGTTTTTTGGGATGCAAAGGGTATATAATTCTCGTGGATTATTTAAAAAAGGGTGAAACAATAAACTCCGATTACTATTGCAACCTGTTGCGTCGTTTGAGAGAAGAAATCAAAGAAAAACGTCCAGGTTTATTGAGAAGAAAAGTCTTGTTTCATCAGGACAATGCGCGCGTTCACACCTCTGTGCAATCCATGGCAGAATCCATCAATGTGGCTTCGAATTGTTACCTCATCCCCCATATTCACCGGATTTAGCACCGTCCGACTTTTATCTGTTCCCAAAGCTGAAAAAATTTTTAGGAGGTAAACATTTTTTTACAAATGAAGAGGTCATAGCCGCCGTGGACGCTTATTTTGAGGAGTTAGACGAAGATTTTTTTAAAACGGGTATCGAAGCCTTACCGGGTCGATGGAAAAAGTGTTTTGAGCTCGGAGAAGAGTATGTTGAAAAATAAAAATAAACTCAAAATCGTGTGGTTTCATTAAGTATGTTAGGCTAAGAACGTTTCTAATGACCCTCGTATCTACTAACGGTAGAGGGTGGTAGCCGGCCGACACTAGTTCGCACGAACTAATTGATGGTGGAAGTACTCAAAGCAGATTATATAAACATGTAAATTTGACTTTCACACAATAACGCCTGAATGTATTAACTATTTAGAAGACATATTCAGCAGTGGATAGATGTAGGTATGATAATGACACCAAATGTTCGATCAGCTGATCACTATTGCATGGGGAATACCATTTTTTTAACAATTCTTATAACAAAAATATTCTATAAGTAGGTATGTAGCTAACGAAATAATATGCTGTCATGTCAATGCAAATATCAGGAAATCCTTATAATTATAGCATTCATATGCGAAAAGACCGGTTTCATGTATTATTACATTCGCTAGATATTAAAATTAGTGAGATAAACGATATCAACCGCAATTTTAAGATATGCTTGGTACAAATACCTAAAAGTAAAATATACGTATAGTGTATGTACCAAATATAGATACGAGAATACTGTTAACTCGCGATATGAATGGCGGGAATCGGAATATATCTATGTCGTAACTTTACATTAGTAATAGCAACAATTACAGAATGAGTTACAATATAAATTGATAGTCCATAAAATTAATAGGCATAAGTCCGCCATTAGGTAATTGTAACATATTATAATGACGGTGCAACTTTGAAAAGTGAAATCGTAAAGGTCATCAGATATGCGATGTGCTGAAAAAAGTCAAACTACAATTATCCGATACCATGCATAATGTTCTGATGAGGTTGATAATTGTGAAAGAAGCGAAAGAGGTATATTTGAATCAATCAACGTTCCATAGTCTCCGATGGGTGTTTTTGTTTTTTTTTTTTTTTTTTTTTTGTTTTTTTTTTTTTTTTTTTTTCGCCCAAAAAATTATACAAAAGAAGGATCAACCCACACCCGGGTGTGCATTGGTCATTCTTCCGTGAGGGGCATCCTCCGGAAAAAGGGAGGGAGGAGGTGAAATCTTTTAAAGATACCATTTCGTGCGAACGAACTGATTATGTCGGATTTCCACCGACTAAAACACCCCCTGGGACTGCCTTTAGCCGGGGAGGCTACAAAGGCTTCATCTGAAGCGATCACCCCAGGGGAACGGGGTGACGCAAACCGATGGGTGACAATTGTGGTGGTATATATTCTCCTTATTATTATTCATTTGATAGAGTCGTGCGAAAGAATCTCTGGAACATTTTGCCCGGATATGGGGTTGACGGTGACCTACTCCGTGCTGTGCAATCCACTTATGAGGATTGTACAGCATGTGTGCGGGTGGACGGCAGCTTGTCGCCCTGGTTTGATGTCAACATTGGTGTCAGACAGGGATGCGTGCTGTCGGCTCGGCTGTTCATCCTGTATCTGGACAGTTGTCTTCAGAGAATAAGAAATATGAATGTGGGAATGCGAATGGGTGACTCAGTGGTCAACTGCCTGCTTTATGCAGACGATGCGGCATTAATAGCAGAATCACCATCCGAACTGCAAACACTAGTTACAACAATGAAAGATGATTGTATGAAGAAAGGCTTACAATTGAATGCGAAGAAAACCAAGATAATGGTATTTGAAAGAGAGACAACCAGAACGAACACTAGGATTATGGTTGATGATGTAGTGTTGGAGCAAGTGAATGAGATTGTATATCTTGGAAGTGCTTTTAGCAGCAATGGAAGGTACACCGCTGATGTGGAGAGACGAGTGAGTGCCGGGAATAGGATGAATGGAGCGTTGGGTAAACTTCTAGGCTGCCGAAATCTAAGCCAGAAGGCACAGCTCGCTGTACACAACGCGGTGCTAATACCAACGCTAACTTATGGAAGTGAGAGCTGGGTATGGCAGAGAGAGCATGAAAGTAGAATAAATGCGGTCGAGATGCGAGCATTGCGCAAAATTTGTGACATAACGCTTGCTGACCGCGTTCGTAACGAAGACGTGAGAGAAAGAGTTGGTCTAAAAGAGAGTGTCGGTGTTAAGATAAGAAAGGGCATGCTCCGTTGGTTCGGACATGTAGAAAGAATGCGGGACGAAAGAATGACGAAACAGATATACAATGCAAAAGTGGAAGGATGTAGGAGCCGAGGAAGGCCGAGACTAACCTACCATGACCAAATTGGTCGTGTTTTATCAGAAGGTGATGTCAGAAGCCCCAGGAACCGGCGAGCGTGCATGAAAAGAGCTATGAATGTCACAGAAGCGAGTGAAGTATGCAAGGACCGCGTCTTATGGCGCTCGGTTCTCTCTGCCTACCCCGCAAGGGACTTGGCGTGAAGATATACATACATACATACATATATTCTCCCTTACCTCTACCAAATCACAGGTTGGCAACGACACTGATTTTGACATGAGACGACGGATTATTCCACTATGTTCGCCTAGGTGACATCATCTGGGTGAAGAAACTCTAAGATGTTTTTATAGTCATAGATACGTTGTACACGCTCTAGAATGGCAATACGAAAGTAAGGTAATTGCCCACCTCGCATTCAGTTGGGCACGCTCTCGCGTCACGTCTATACGTACTTCGCCACAAAGCGTAAATAAGTTATTTCTGGCAAAAATGCCTTCCTGTGTTTTTAGATGGTCCACAAATTACACGGCAACTGTTAAAGACAAGGAAAACGTGTCATTTCATTTGTAAGTACAGTTTTTTTTATTAAAAACATAGTATATGTATTTAGTTTTTTGCAATATTAAAGCGGGCCTAGTGGCAGCCGTTGCTAGGGGAAGTTGAGGAAAATTTAACTATCACGTTATGAACACAGAATTGTGAATTAAATTTATTCCTAACTTTGTTTTATATTAAGTAATACGCCTACTTACCTTATTTTCAATTATTAGATACTAGTAATACTTGACGTTCTAGAAAAGAATGAAGCGAATAGAATATTACTTATCATTTATTTCTTTCCATTTTAGATTATTATATTAATAGAATTTAGAATATTATATTATACAGGTTTGATGAAAAAAAATGGTTAATTTTTTTTTTATTCTACGTCGGGAGGCATATAAGCATACGGCCCACCTGCTGTGGAGCGGGTACCGTAGCCTATTAACGCTTGCGATATATTAATTATCACTCGCGCGATGCCTCCTCTGCTGCTTACACAACAACTCCTTGGGAGCTTACTGGTGACCAAACTCACACGTAGGAACACAACAACCCTCTAGGGAGTTGTTATTTGGCTGCGGTTTTCTGTGAGGTGGAGGTACTTCCCCAGATGGGCTGCTTTGATGCGCCCTACCTTTCTTAAAACATCCAGACCAAGACAAACAGACATGTTTATGCACATAAATGTTTGCCTTGTGTGGGAATCGAACCCACGAGCGTTGGTATCAAAGTCGCGTCATTCACGACTGAGCCACCGTGCTCGTCAAATTTCGAGTCGTCATTTAAAATGTTTCCTATATCGCAATGATGTAATTTCCTCTTTAAATTGTTATTTCCTAGAGCAATATCCGACTTATAATCACAGGCTTCACCTAATACGCGCTATTATAGTGAAGTTAAAATATATTTCGCGCATTAAAATAGTCCAGATTAGAAAACTGATTAAAAAAGACAAAAAAGGAATAAGTTAAGTTTATTTGAGAGAATAATATTTTATCAAATACGTATTTTTTTTATTCACTCACAAACTAACTCGATATTATTTTATAATTTCATTGTTCACAATTCATATTACGAAAATAGATGTTTTGTACATAATTGGTTTTATTATTTTAAACACTAATTAAATCCAGAGCTTTTTCCCCAGTCTCCTCCATGTCGGTAAATCAGTGCTCGCGCCAATGAGCGCTCAGCAGCAATCAATACGTAACTAAAGATGTATATTCATCTCTTTCTAACGACAGGTATTCCCTATCATTTGTCTCTTTTTAGAGCAAAGTGTGATAATAAATAACTGTACGTAGATATAGTAGTACTTGCGCCATTTTAAAATACAAAAATGTTCGTGTATAACGTGTCTACCTTTGATACGTCGCTGAAGAAACTGTAATCTTTCGTGTCTTCATTTTAACTTGGAACCATAATCACCTGCAGTCAGATCTCCTCAACTTTACAAAACTTCTTAGGTTTAGGTTATACATAGATATATATCATCGCGCCTATCTCCCATGTGTAGGCCACACCTCTTT
Organism: Pyralis farinalis; assembly: GCA_947507595.1. NCBI lineage: Eukaryota > Metazoa > Arthropoda > Insecta > Lepidoptera > Pyralidae > Pyralis > Pyralis farinalis. The sequence goes on from OX382259.1 coordinate 27,222,156, forward strand.
TGAACTTTATTTTCTTGAACGCGCGGTTGTCCTTCACCGCCGAGCAAGTGATAATTCTAAATATGCACATAAATCCGAAAACACGAATTTGGTGATACCACTAACATGTAATGCCTACACCAGGATTCAAACCAGGCACCATTCGGTTGATAGGCTGTTGTAGTTGTGACGGTATGTAAGTATCAAAATTTACCATTTCATTTCAAAGGTTTACTGCACAATGTAATGACAGAACATAGTACGCCAATCCAGTAATTATTTGTGAAAGATTAAATACCTACATCTAATTTAACATGGCGATAGGCCAAAAATAATTGTAAGTAACATTTGTCAACCGTAGGGTAGCACGACTGCGCTGCCGTGCTATTAATAAAATGTAATCTACGTTTTACTTACCTACGCTTTTTGGCAAAGATATAATTTCTGGAAGTAAATGCCTTGAAAAATTGTTAACCAACAGCATAAGAACTTAAGTGCTGGCCTGTGAAAATGCTGTTTTTATAAGTATTGGTTATTATCGTTGATACATTTTGCAATTTAGCGGAAGTTCATTACGTCTCTGCTATCGAAATCTTGGGAGCGGAAATCGACGAAAGCTTTAAAGGCGGTTTCACCGCCTCATCGGATTTGATTGGTTTTGCCTATGAAAAGTTGTCTAAATCACAAATACTATCTATCTATAACTTCACGCCAAATTCCTTACGGGGTAGACAGAGAGGACCGAGCGCCACGTGACTCGATCATTACATACCTCACTCGCTTCTTTAACATTCATTGCTCTTTTCATGCACGCTCGCCGGTTTCTAGGGCTCCTGACATCACCTTCTGATAGAACACGGCCAATTTGATAATGGTAGGTACTCGTAGCAATGTTTTTTTACATACAACAACGTCAGGAAGCATACAAATATACGGCCCAACTGATGTCGAGTTGTTATCGTAGTCTATGAGCGTTTGAGCTTCTGTAAGTATGGCGCGCACCCTATCGTAGCTAACGCAGCAACTCCTTGGGAGCTTACTGGTAACGTCACTTACTCGCAGGAACTCAACAACCAGGGAGTTGTTATTATACTTTTCTGTGAGGTGTAGGTGTATTGTCGCAGTCGGTCTGTTTTGATGCGCCTTACCTGTCGTAGGAACAAGCAAACTGTTTAAGTATAGGTCTTAATACCTAAACTATTTACCTAAGTAGGTACATATCTACCTTTCCCATTAATATATGTAAGTATTCTCCGATTTCTGAGAAAAGTTAACAAGTTACATAATTAAAATGAAAAAACATGTTAAGTTTGTAACAGCCACACTAAGATCACAAAAAATATCATAACAGTTAGGGGCTACCTGTCGAATGGTTTTTTTCAATGGCAAAACACGAGTTACATTTTGTTTCAACGTTTTAATCATTGTTCAGCAATATTCTTTTGGACCTTGTAACATAAAGTTCAAATTGTTACAACCGGCGTGTAGTTGAATAGACTCCTTATTAGCTGTGGCCGTCGGGTGTACGCGGTTCCTGGAATACGCCGAAGCACGCGCCGTTGCCGGTCAAGCTTTTTCACATTTACCATTCCAATATTTCCTGGAAGCTACCTCCGTCTGCCATTATTTGAGTTATTTTTATATTTGCAGGGGAGTTGTTTTGTTGAGATGGCGGTTATAACAGCATACATTAAAGTAACAAAATGTCATTTCAGTTGCATGCACTGCAAGTACTTTATTTTTTTTTTATTTAGAGTGATATGTAAATGTACGTCTACATATCACTCTAAATAAAAAAAAATTGATATTGTAGGTACCATGTAGTACGTAAGTAGAATAACCATGTTATCATTTATGAACTATTTATATTACATACTAGAGACTTGTCTAGTTGGTGCTTTTAGTCAACATAATTTATTATAGTGACGTTTACTCAATGTATATAAAAGTAAAAAAGTATGGTGAAGTGCTGTGGAGTACGTAATAGGTATATTGCAACTATATAGATAATTTACAGGCAACGCCGGCCGTCTGTTGTTTGTATACATACATCTGCGAGCGCATATGCGACTCGCGGAATTATATCAGTCGTGTTAGGTATATTATTTTGAGTTGACATAATATTAGATAATTCAGGTACTACCATGTGTATATAATAAAAAATAAAAGAAACTGTGTCTAGTTGTAAGGTTATGAAAAGTAGAAAACAAGCTAGTGATTAATTTAATAGGTTACTATCACTGTTTTGTTATGCCGCATGCAGTGTCCAGATGCGAGACATAGATATGTTTTACTATTGAACCCCTAGAAGAAATTACAATTCAATAACAGAATTAGCTTGTTTCCTAGTTTTCCGTAGTCGGTTTTATTTATTTTCCTTTTATGTGTTCCGGTTGCAAGTTTTGTAGTCTGGTCAACATACGATATATGTAATCCTAATTTAGACCATGCTCGTGTTAAGACTCACTCGTTAGAATGCACACCTCTTTCACCCTCACACGCTGGAACCGCAATCGTCGCGTACAGCGCGGTTGTTTCGTACATTATTTTGTACGAGCTCATTTTTATATGATTAATTTTATGTCAGTATGACGTTCCACACTTTTTTTTACCAAGTAGGTACATATCTAAAACGGTATAACCAAATGACATCTCATTCGAATTTATGTTCCATCTGATATGATGTAATTAAGTATGTCATGAGTTACTGGGCATATATTGCTTACACTTACCTATCTGAAACAGCTAATTTTGCTTATCTATTAATAGATGATGATGATTTGCCGGGTGGCCTCGGCGTGAGAATTGGCCACCCCATCTCACCCCGTGGGTGTCGTAAAAGGCGACTAAGGGAATTATCCAGGAGATGGGTAGCAGCGTCCCCTGATTTTAATATATTTAAAGAACGTACTGCGGTTGCGAACCCGCCTGTCAAGCGTGGCAACTATGACAAAAAACCCCTCAGAATGAGTACGACAAGAAGATGGCCCCCAATCACTGGCAGCCCCGCTTGTCCTGGCTACGGGGCAGGAGGTGCTAAGAATCCCCGGCTCCAACGCCGCGGCTACCAACACAACGGACTGGCCCTGGCAACATACAATATGCGTACAATGAGATCCGTCGAGAAGATAGTGGAGCTGGAAGAGGAACTAAACAAGTTGCGTTGGGATATAATAGGACTGTCCGAAGTCCGAAGACAGGGGAGGACACGGTGATCCTTAAATCTTGCAACTTGCTTTCTCTCTGTCCCAAGGTGGTGTCGGGTTTATCGTCCGTAGGCCCCTCCTTCGTCACGCCCCGATGATGACGTGGAGGCTATGTATGAGGATATTTCCAAAGCCATACATATCTCTAAAACTCACTACTCATACCTGATGGGGGACTTCAATGCAAAGCTTGGCACGAAACAGAACGATGAGAGTGGGGCAATTTGGAATCGGGCAACGAAACCAAAGGGGCCAACTGTCGACTTCATGGAGAAGGAGGAACTCTTTATGATGAACTCCTTCTTCATGAAGCAGCCGCAGTGCAAATGGACTTGGAGTAGCCCGGATGGTTCGACAAAAAACGAGATAGACTTCATCTTGACGACCAACCGGCATTTGTTTAATGATATCTCTGTGATCAATAGGCTGAAAATCGGAAGCGATCACCGGATAGTAAGAGGCATCTTGAACCTTAACATAAAGCAGGAAAGGTCTCACCTGCCATGTAATTCTCTAAGCGACTCGTAATGGCTGTGTGCGTCGCTGTGATCACAGATGTCACAGCTTTGACATCGTCTACTGCGATCACGGCTAAATTATTTGGTATTCTATTCTATAAGGCTGTGAGCGTACGCGAGGCTGTTTGCTTTGTAGAATTCCAATTCCAAACGCAGCCTTGCGGCGCTAGTGTCGCACAACCATGAAAAGCGACACCAAAGAATTGCAATTTTGTGTTCAAGGCTGTAACAGCCGATGTTTCCGAGGATGTAAGAATGTTTGCTCTTACAGAATTGCATGGCTGGTGAAGTCTACGCTCCGTCCATTTCGTGCCATGATCCAAAACCCCGAAAACTTTCAACTCGAACTTCGCAATCATTTTCAGTGCCCTGATGATTGTATAACACTGGCCGATATCAACAGCAAACTCGTGGAAACTGTCCATGCAGCGGGAGCTCAATTTCTAAATCCTCGCCAAACAGAACCCAAAGGCTCTCGACTCACACGCAGAATCTCATGCAGGTCAGACGTGAAATGTGGTTGCAATCTTCAGCTCACACGTTAGAGTGCAGGCTGTGCTAGTAATGACCCAAGAGCTAAACTGACCCGACACTATACTGAAGATATCTCGGACATCAGTCTGTACAAGATTCGTATGGCTCTCAAACAGCTTAAAAGTGGGAAAGCACCGGGCGAGGACCAAACTGCGGCGGAGCTGAAAGCGGGCGGAAAGCCGAAACTAGTAGTCCTTCAGAAGCTATTCAATTCCGTCATACACTCTGGTGAAACACCGGAAGCGTGGAGCAGAAGCTTCGTTATATTGTTCTTCAAAAAGGGTGACAAGACCCTTTTGATGAACTATAGGCCCATATCGATTCTGAGCCGCGTTAAAGTACTGTTTTCGAGAGTCATCACAAACCGTCTCGTACGCAGACTTGATGAATTCCAGCCTCCCGAACAAGCCGGATTCCGAAAAGGCTTTAGCTCCGTGAATTACATACATACCCTCCGCCAGATTATACAGAAGACAGAGGAGTATAATCTGCCCTTATTGGCGTATGTGGACTACGAAAAGGTCTTTGATTCCGTTGAGACATGGACGGTGCTACAGTCTCTCCAGCGATGCCTTTGGGTATCGGTACATCGAAGCGTTGAAGTGCTTGTACAGTAAGGCTACGCTGTGTATCCGAATACAGGACCAGAGTACGAAACTGATTCAAGTGTAAAAAGGTGTAACATAGGGCGATGCCATATCCCCGAAACTCTTCACCGCAGCATTGGACGATGTCTTCTAGCTCTTGGAGTCGGGAGGATACGATATAAACATCAATGGTGAATACATCACTCACCTTCGATTTGCCGACGATATAGTTCTCATGGCGAAACCGCTGGGGGAACTTAGCGCTATGCTCAATGACCTCAATAGTTTCCAACCAGGTAGGTGGACATGGACAAGACTAAGATCATGTCGAATGTCCATGTTACACCTATGCCGGTCACGGTTAGAAGCACTAAGCTCGAAGTTGTTGAAGAATATATAATAACCGAGAGGTCAACAGAGGGAACTCCAACTCTACAGAGGTTTGTAGGGAGTCGATGGATGCAGGTGGCACAGGATCGAGACGAGTGGCACTCTTGAGGGGAGGCCTATGTTCAGCAGTGGACGAATACAGGCTGAAATGAAGATGATCATTAATAGATGAGCAAAATTACAATGAAAAAGTTCCTTAAAACTTACAAAAACATTCTAATGACAATTCTCAAGAAAGATTGCTTATTCTTTTTATATATATAACGTCAGGAGGAATACATGCTACGGCCCACCTGTTGTAAAGCGGTTACCTTAGCCTATGAACGCTTGTAATACATAAAACATCACTCGAGCGATGCCGCCTCTGCTGGTAAAGACAAACAGATAATGTTCATGCACACAAATGTTTTGTCCTGTGTGGTAATCTAACCCATGAGCGATGGATTCAAAGTCGCGTTTTTATTCTTTCTACATAATGTAAAAAATTGTATCTTTAATTCTTTTTATTTTTTAGTTCGCGGTCTTTTTTTGTTTACTTAGAATTACAAATAATATTATTTTTTTAATATACTCGTAGCTATGACACTTCTTTTCGATCAGTTGAGCTGTTAATTTGTTTTCCTGCCGTTCGTTTTCCTTTGATATTAGTGTTTGTGTGGCCATGGAAATCAATAATTACGCGTTACTTAATATATACGTTAATAATAATACAAATTCCGTCGTGGTACCTACGCACCACAGACGGTATGCAATGTCAACGACATATATAGACATGTACCACAAGTGAAAATACGATGCATTTTAAGTTTTTCGCTTCCGCTCTGGAAATTTTGATCTGAACAATGAGCTGACCGAACACAAATGTCTCCTGGATTTTTCAAAATAAAAAGGCAACATCACAAATAACAACCTGTAGAAGGTTTATAACACTAAAGATATATAATCATGTAAGAGTAATATCCAAATATTGCAAATTCTTTATAGCGATTATTGCGATTAGATAAGCAAACATCATTTGAAAATCATGTCGAAATATATGGATTTGGTCATGGTCGATCGATACGTATTACTGAAGTGTTATTTCTACGAAACATTTCTTAAAAGTAGGTAAGTATATCAACTGGATGATAAAAAGTCTTCCTGGTATTTAATATCAAGAACACAACAACAGTAAACCGAAATATCGATTTCGCGGGAAGCTCGTTTAATTATAGCCGTATGCATATATAATAGATTAAACGTGGCCACCGTGTTAAAATAAAATTCAATGAGGGTCATTTCGTATTGTATTACGACGACCTCTACGACACTTACATAATTAATTGAACAGTATACTTTCATTGTATAGTTGCCGGTTCTTACATCGTACAAGTACTTACTTACCTACCTACTCCTTAAAATTTCAATTATTATTGATATAATATTGTTTTATTCCTCAAATAATACCTATTAATTGATTACTTTGTGTATATATATATATATATTATTCTTAGTAGAGTTAAATATTATATCTATGATATCAACATTAAATCCGAAAATAAAATTAATAATATTTCTAAATTTAGTTTTAACTATCTATTTCGAGTTAAGAAAAAGTCATCTGTCGTAATGACACGTCAAAACTTCAATGATAAGTCTTTAAGTAGGTATATCAATAGTTTATTCTATGTTCTACTTACGTTAGGTTAAAAAAATTCAACCCAAGTTTTATTGGCTCATCCAAAACTAAATTATTTAAAAAACCGGCTGCTAATTTTAAGATAAATAAATTAAAATCGTCGATAAAACCAAAAGTCTACACGAACATGTTATTTGAGGTATTTATATTGGGCAATGACTTTGCAATATACCCGTTCAATATTGTCAGATTTTAATAGACAAATAACAAAGTTAATAATATCCCAAAAGTAGACTAAAAGAAGAGAGAATAAAGTTCGCGTCTTTTATAACAATTGTAAATATATAAATGACACAGAAGTTAAATATAAGTATATAGTTTTGGTACCAAGTGCCAAGGAGCCACTTTTGTGGCTTGCAGAAGTTACTAAACCAGTAAGTTGAGCCGGACGGTGCGGGCGGGCGCGGCGCACACATGCACCTGTCGAGTGCGGCCTGCACGCTGCACAAACGTCCGGTGTACAGACGTAACTTTTATTGTTATTTGTACCCAGTGAGCCAGTTTACCAGTCCGGTTGATCTGGCTCAAATAAGTAATAGCAATTAAAAAAAAATGGTTGATAACATTAAATGTACACACACGCAGTCTCGTATATACTTAGGTACTTTATACGTGATATATTCACTGCTGGTTTTTTATCTGTCCATAATATCAAGTCTCTGATAATGGGAAAACATAGGCTAGTCAGTACAGATAATTGGTTATAACAGTTATGCGCTTACAGAGACCTTTCTGAAAACCGAAGGGAATGAAAATGAATGATGGTACCTATCCGAAGCCAGAAACAAACGAATTATCAAAAACGCTTAAAATTGGAACCTGTTTCCCCTTATCCCACCCTCTCCTTTACGTCATAGAACCACACACATATAAGTACTACCTACCTCATTGAGCAAACAAGTCAACGTGCAGACGGGCTCGTCGAACTCTGTACTAAGGCAATTGTGAACCCACGTGTTGAATTTACCCCCCTGGATGGTAAAAAACAACAAAACTGCAAATAGATTTACCAATAAATAGATCATGAACATTTTTGATAAGCTCGGCGGCGCAGTGGCGAAACGCGCTGTTACGTTTACGTTACTTTGACACCAACGCTCGTGGGTTCAATTCCTACACGGGACAAACATGTGTGTGCATTAACATGTCTGTTTGTCTTGGTCTGGGTATTTTTAAGAAAGGGACGGCGCAGCAAATCAGCCCGTCTGGGGAAGTAGGTACCTTCACCTCGCCTCTCGTGTGAGTGAGGTCACCAGTAAGCTTCTATGCACTTGCTGTGTTAGCAACAGAGGTGGCATCGCGCGAGTGATGCTTAATGTATTGCAAGCGTTTATAGGCTACGGTAACCGCTTTACATCAGGTGGCTCTTATGCTTGTATGCCTCCCGACGTTGTATAAAAAAAAGAACAGTATAATTAAGCAGAGCAGTGATAGCCCATTGGATAAAGAATCAGCTGTTAATCTACTGGTCCAGGTTCGAATCCTGGAATGTAGGCAGGTAGGTAGGAATGTGTCTTCGGATTTATGTACATATTTGTAATTATCGCTTGCTCGGCGGTGAAGGAAAACATCGTGACGAAAATCACACATAGTAGAAATTATATACGATGTAATTTCGTGTCGTGTGACTCAACCTAAGGAAGTCAAAATCAGTATCTTCGCCAGAAACTCACACTTCGGTAGTGGATCCAGACAATCCCAATGGATTGGGAAACAAGATAACGCTAGGAGGCAGAAGATTACGAACAGAATAGTACTTGAATTGTTAGAGTTCGCAACACTGGAAACCTAATTAAATCAGCATTATTATATATAGTAAGTATTTATTTTATTAAACTTACTTCGCGTTAAAATTAGGCGGTGCCATTATTTTTTAATACACTTTAGATAACTCATTCTGTCTCTTTCGGGTTCACGGGAAACGCCAATCTTTTTTTGCCTATCCCTTTCTAATTCATTAGAAGCAGAACCTGTCGAATTTTGATTAATAAAATGGTCAGTGTATGTAAGCTAAGATGTTTGTAAGTGGGTAATTTCTCAACAAACATAATTTTAATATTTTATTGAGATTTTTTTATATGTACAACGTCGGGAGGCATTCGAGCACACGGCCCACCTGATGTAAAGCAGTTACCGTAGTATATTAACACTTGTAATATATTAAGTATCACTCGCGCGATGCCTCCTCTGCTGCTTACACAGCAACTCCTTAGGAGCTTACTGGTAACCTCACTCACACACAGGAACACAACAACCCTCTAGGGAGTTGTTATTTGGCTGCGGTTTTCTGTGAGGTGGAGGTACTTACTTCCCCAGACGGGCTGCTTTAATGCGCCCTACCTCTCTTTAAACATCCAGACCAAGGTAAACAGACATGTTCATGCACACAAATGTTTGCCTTGTGTGGCAATCGAACCCACGAGCGTTAGTGTCATAGTCGCGTCTGGGGAAGTACCTCCACCTCACAGAAAACCGCAGCAAAATAACAACTACCTAGAGGGTTATTGTGTTCCTGCGTGTGAGGTCACCAGTAAGCTCCCAAGGAGTTGCTGTGTAAGCAGCAGAGCAGGCATTGCGCAATTGATACTTAATATATCGCAAGCGTTAATAGGCTACGGTACCCGCTTTACATCAGGTGGGCCGTATGCTTGTATACCTCCCGACGTAGTATAAAAAAAAGTTAAATATTGATAGTAAATAAGGATATGAAAAAAAAACGTGTTTTCACAAACAATTTATATGCCAGATAACATGATTTAGATGAATGGGAAGAGGATCGCAAAAGGCAGGAGGGTGCCGGGAACTCGTACGACCGGTCGCGAGACGCTTTTTGTTCTCGAGCCTGTCGCCTGCCGCTAATGAGAGCCCGCAGCACTGAATGGGAATTGATGATTATAATGAACACCACTACACACACAATCATGTTGACTATATTACTTTCGAGGAATCGAAGATCGTGATGAAGAATTGTAATCGTAATTTTTAGATTTCGAGATTTTGATAAATATGTGTTCAGAAGTTTAAATAGAGTTAAATAATATTTTAAGTAATCTGTGTCTGTCCGTTGTTAACAATACCATTTGTAATATTAAAATGCAGACAATTTCATCTAAACTATTTTGTATACTTCCGCTACCGATAAAACTAAGTAGTTTCGACCAAATTGCCTGTAAATTTAACATAAAAAAAAACAACAGAATCTATTAATTATTGAATGATAAAATCTCCATAAAATTTGGCATATTTTGTAAATATGTATCTTATGGCTTTTAGAGTTATCTCGAACTTGAATAATTAGGGTGCTTCTATATTACAAGCATCATTGAAAAATATTTTTTATCTCATAGTCATAACCCATAGATAACTTATGAAAATTACAGAATAAATATTGTGATAAATGAATAATGTATGTAGGTAATATAAAATTGTCGTGTGTCGTATAAAAATTTTTACCTATATAAAATTACCTACGTGCGATACTTATGACAGGTAGAGCGTATCAAAGCAGTCCGAGTAGAGAATATATCCACCTCATAGAATCATACAAAAAGCCGTGAGTGCCAGTCATAGATAAACAGAAACAACGGAAAAAACCGTTGTTTCTGTTATCTATGGTGCCAGTGAAACCAGTAAGTTCCTAAAGAATTACTGCGTTAGCAGCAAGGGTGGTCGCGCCAGGATGCTTCGTGTATTGCTAGAGTTCATAGGCTACGGTAGCCACTTTACATCAGGTGGATCGTACATATGTATGTCTCCCGACTTTTTATAAAAATTTACGTAAGAAAAATTAAAATCATTATTAAACAACTATTTTAAAATTTCTGATATATATAGAGATATGATCCGTACCATCAGACCTACTGGTTGGCACTACAAAAGGCAGATGTTAAAAAATTAACAATCTTGAAATAAACGTGACTCAACCACCATCTTTAGAGCTCAAGCCTACCTTATGCACGTGGTGAACCCTGTAAATTATCAAACGAATTCTAGTAAAAGAGAGATGGGGCACAGCAATATTTAATAAGCACCCTGACTAGCCATTTGGCAACAGTCTCTGTAAAGGTGGTACACCTTTCCCTTATAGGGACTGCTGCCAAATAACAACTCCTAGATGGGTTGTTCTGTTCCTGCAAATAAGTGAAGAGATCAGTATGTTCCTGGATAGTCCCTGCGTTAGTAATGAAGGCGGCAATGCATGTGCGGTACTCATTAAATTATAAATGGGCATAGGCCACATTAACCCCTTCACATCAAGCGTATCCTTGTTTACTAAGGCGTCTCATGGTATAATTAAATTGTTTGAGATTGCGATCTAGTAGAAACTTGATTAGAATAATTTATTAAAAGTTTTTCTTACATAAACAAGTGCTTTACATGCAAATAAAACTGAAACATATTTTTTCTCAAAACATTCATAAAGAAAATTCTGAAAATTACAGACTTAATATTTGTTTCTAATATTATTGTCCTGCATATTATGTCATTACCTAAATTTGTATATTTGTCCAGTCTGTGTCTGTGGTTCTTCCGTGATGTCACTAGACAGGTCCCCTCTGAAAACCAGCGCCAGCTCTCATAAAGCTGGCAATATGCTGAGATGGTACCTTTTTGTTACATCACACGACACCACTTTGTTTGTTTTATTTTTAATGTTTTATTGTACTGTTTTCTGTTTCGATTTTTGTATTTATATGTTCGTCGCTGTTTAATTAGTATTCTGTATGGTGTTGTGTTATGTCCAAATAAACGTTTTTCTTTCTTTCTTCTAAAAATTCTCCGTGTTTTTTGTAAAACACAAAGAGGAGAGACTCATTTCGTGTAGATGGCATTATAAAATACATTTAAAATAAGGAAATTTTCAAAATACATACATAGAACACAAGTTACATAGACAACAGAGCTGGTCTGAAAAAGAGTGTGTGTGTTAAAATAATAAGAGGCAATCTCCGTTGGTTCGGATATGTAGAAAGAATTACGAAACAGATGTACAACGCGAAAGTAGAAGGATGTAGGAGCCGAAGAAGGCCAAGACTTACCTACTATAAACAAATTGATCGTGTTTTATCAGAAGGTGATGTCAGGAGCCTTAGAAACTGGCGAGCGTGCATAAGAAGAGCAATGAATGTTAGAAAAGCGAGTGATGTTTGTAAGGATCGAGTCATGTGGCGCTCGGTTCGCTGACTACCCCGCAAGAAATTTTGCGTGAATTTATAGATAGATAGATAAAAATTATAAAATAAAATCGACGCTGATTGTGTCAATAAGAAAGTCGCGTAATTTGTTTGCCAACATTTAATTGGTTAGGGCTCGCCTGCTAAGAAGCGGTCATCGTATCCATACGCTTGCAATAAGTACCTCTTTTTTTGCTAATTGGCAACGCGTATGAAATGCAGGTGAGATTGACTTTAGAGTTAAAGATGGTTAATCACTTGCAAACCTCTAGGTAACCGATGCCATCTGCATATAGGTATGCAAGTACACGACATTGTTGGAAATTTTCCTGCAATTCCCTACCACAATTCACTGCGCTACTAATAAGCGTGTAACACTTTACATTACAGAGGGACACATATATAAATGCTAACTTATTATAACAATTGTTATATCTAAGACATAAGTAATAATGTTCGTTGTTATACTATATACCTCTAATGAAAGGATAAAATTAGATTCGAGCAAATACAAATCAACCTAATTTATCTGTATTTATCCGTCAAACTACGCTAAAAGAGAAAGCGTTTACCTTCATCGGACTGCGGAGTTCTGAATTTTCGCAAACATATCAGTAAAAGAACAATCAGCTGGCTGTGGTTTTCTTGACGTAGGCATCAACATTAATGCACCATGATTCATGGATGACAAATCGAACATTGAGCTGTAATTTCTACCACGTCATAGGATGGAATTTTAACATCGGTTCAAGCCCCCAGCAGTGCCTATCAATATTTTTAAGCTTTGTTATTCCATACGTAGGTACCTAATCGTTGTGGAAAATAGTTTTTGAAATTCAATAATAAAATGGTTATTGTTGAGATCTCCAGCCCTAATGGAGGCACCTACCATGTTTGTCATTTGGAATATTAAAGCAAAGCGCACGGCTCGCTGCGTTCACATCATCGTCGAATGTGACGGGCGGGCTCAAAGGTGTGGTGTGATGGGCCGGAGATCGGCATGCGGCGGCGGGGGCGGGCGGACGTGCCAAGGCAGGCAGGCAAGCAACATATTTACTCATACGCCCGAGGCGTAAATCACCGTGCATCTATTTCGAGTTGGCCGGTGCGAGCGCGGGTGGAGGGCAGCGGGGCGCGGGCAGACGCCGATGCCGGTCTGGCGCCAGAAGGATTCCCCAGCGCCCCGCACTCCCCGCTCCGCCACTCGAGGTCACCGCGCACCCGTGCCTTTCCTCGCGCGCGACACCAAATCTGCCTATCTAGTGAAGTGACCAGCAACCGAGAACCGAATAAGTACCTATAACGGCTTTGTGTCGCTCTGTTCTGTAAGTTCTTAGGGCGTTATTATTTTTGTATTTATCGACTTTCATGATTGTAATAGTCAAGTATTTAGTTGTAGTCATAAGTAGTGATTAATTTTCACCCACGAGCGTACTACCTGAATAATTTGATACACATTCATACTTATCTTCTTAGGTACGTCTTATCATTGGTAATCTTGGCGCATGCAATCACCTCTTTCATTCTCTAAGAAGGATAACGCTACGAGTACAATTCACCAATGTAATTAAATTTCATGCAATGTTATAAGTATACTTAAGTATGCATCTACTTAATGTAAACGTCACCAATCGACTATTAGATCTTATGTATGTACTTACTTATGAAATGAAGATAATATATCTGAGGGGGTCGATGGCTCTGGATGTGTATATATTTATCTTCTCAAGGTTCATCGGCGCAGAGTACATTATATATTGTAAAAACAATAAGAATTGTTGGTAAAAGTAAATATATGTATGTAAAATACCACGTGCAACTAAGGCTAATAACTCGTATAAAAATCTTCCAAATAACTCTCTACCTACATCTCGTTGAAATACTGACGCGAAGAATTTGTCGGGTGTAGAAAAACAGGCAACAGAATATATATGATTTAATAATAAAATTATAACTAACTATATAACTTTATACCTAACATAGGTTTACGGTATGGAAGGTTTCCAGTCAATTTAACAAAATAAAATCGGTTTAGAGGGGCAAGCTACATACGTGTATACGCAGAGATCATCTGACGGAGGCTTAAACCTTTCAAAAAGGTCTTAGGACGGAGGAGCATTTATTTCATTTTTCAAAAGAAAAATAAATAAAAACCTATTTTCAATCATTTGAAATTAGAATTATTTGATAGAGCAAGGTCTTTTCGTCCCAAAACATGTAACATAATATTGCAAGTTTATTATTAACAAATTGCCTGCAATGTAACTAGGGTAGTGGCACCAAAAGATGAACGGCCTCCAATAGATGAACGATCGATCGAAAATCAAAAAATACAAAAACATCCCATACGTACTGTGCTGTGTGCGATATTTTTTCGCGCATATTCTTTCTTCCCGATTCTGTAACAACGTAGACAGTGGTTTCGATAAGTCGATGGGTTTCGCGAATGATTCCGGACAAAAATCTGTTTTATATGGAAACCTACTTAAGGTACTTAAGTGCCCTCCAAATTTAAGAACTTTGTCGTCTGGTAGAGAGAATTTACGACAAAATTGAATGTATTTGATTGGAATCAAGTCTTAGTATATTCGGCATTGATTACCTATATATATGTATTGTAATTTTTTTTCAATATTATTAGAGAAATTCAGTGCTCAAGTAATGGATTAATATTTTTTTGCTTGAACCAAAATACATGAACGGTGTCCAACTAATGGAGAAAGAGCATATTTTTTGTATCAATCATAATCTATATTACTCGCTTAGGGATCAAAACAAACGACTCCGATGAATTTGAGTGAATTTATAAATTTAGTTATCTAATGTTGAACATGTAGTTTTAATGTTTTCGATTATTTTATAGACTTTATTTTATAGTATGTGATTTTGTACTGTTCAGCTTTAGAATTCATGTCCAAAACTTGAACTAAGGAATATGTGTACATTTTATAGTTCTGACTTAAAAAAGAAATAACGAATGGAATACAAAATTCAGATTTTAGGTCTTACCTATTTTAACATTTGAACGAATAAGTATTGTGTATTTATTTCTTCATTTTACAGATGACAACACAGCGACAAAAATGTATATAGGTTGCTATGAGTACGTATAGCGTACCTAAGATACGTTGTTTAGTTATTTGATTTTCACGAACACCGTTCCTATATGACCTCTATATGTTTGTCTGTGTGCGTTTTTTTTCGAATTTTGACACAGATTCGGATTCAGCATAAAAAGTAGAATAGGAATGTTCAGGAACACCGTTCCTATCTCTTAAGGAACATGGTCAAAATGGCCGACAAATTTAAAAAAAATTGAATTGTTATATAATGAGGATCCGTACGGTTTTTAGTTGAGAATACAGATTTATAGAGCTAAGAAATTCTTAGCATACAGTACAAAAATTTTTGTTCTACGACAAAAATTGACGAAGTTATGACTGAATTACTAGCGAAGTTCACAGAGTGGCCGTCGAAGTAGCTGTGACGTCACTGTGACGGTCGCCGCCATTTAGCCGTTGGCAACGATAAGGCGCGCAGTGTTTTGTTTCTTTAATTGTGATTTTAAAACAAATTAAGTGTCCGATTTGTGTCTAATTCACTTTTTTAACTATGTATAGATATTGTATAGTGCCGAAATGCACAAACACTTCTATTAAAACGCCAGAAAAACTATTTTTTAACGTGCCGAAAGACCCAAAACTTCGTAAAAAATGGTATTCCGTTGTAAAAAGAGATGATAAAACTACACCCTCTGCCCAGGCTACCGGCTATTTTCCTTGTTTTGGCTACTTCTGCTCTGACATCGGATTCCAATCCTTTGCCTCTATTCATCGCCAGAGTCTCTGGTACAGAGGCACCAAATATTTGTTCAACTAAAGCACCATTAGGAGTCTTGCAATGTGCAGCTTCGAGAACTTTAGATGCGGTTATTCTACAATACCTTAACTCATGCCATAACGGTGAACTAGCTTGACGAACTGTTGCTTCTTCTGCTTGGTGACATTCTTCTATGGTGATTTTAGTAGAGCAATAATCAATAAAATCATCTGCGCTATTTATATTATTGCCTTCCTTTTTGTATTGTTGAACGAGATTATGCAAAGAAAATTTTTTCAACTCATTCTTTGTAACGTATGCTGATAACTGATTTTGAATAGAATTTGCCTTCCCGTCATTTTCATCACATGTAAATGTGCAGCAATACGCTTTACTTTTTATTCTATGTTCAGGCGTTATTTTTGCTTTTACCGTACAAACATGTCCCGACCTCTGGGCTTGGACAAAGCCTACAGCATCATCTCCATAGCTTTCACGTGCCGATCTGTAATAAATAAATAAAACGGCATTAAAATATATGTATAAAAAAAAATATTACATATTTTTTGCTTTATATTCAAGTCATCCTACTTAAGTACACATTGAACTAATGATTTGTAACAAAAAGCGACATAGCAAAAAAAAAAACAGCTATTGGCAACCAATATTAAGGTTTCTGACATACATAGGTCAGCAAGTATAGAGGACCATGCACTAAATAAAGCGCAACAAGGTAGGTTAAACAGCCATACGCGAAATGATCTTCATATGAATGAATAAAACAACATTCGGTATATCAAGATATTATAAACTCTATTCATAAGTTATGAATACGTCCCTGTACTTACACTTTACATTCATTCTTTCTTACACCTTCCTACCACTAACAGATTAAATATTACTAATAAGTACCTACATACGTAGATAAATAAGCAGTACCCTTACCTTTGTAGTTTCCAACCACGGATTTCAGCGCTGGTGAACTTGAAATGATCACCTAGGTAATCAAAGGCGGCGGCGGCCGGCCGGCCGCGCTCGGTTCCGTCACAGTGACGTCACACGCACCCGCGTACATTGACTTTTAGCGACAGGAATGGCATATGTTTATTACTTAATATCTTCGTAAGTAATGGTCCGATTAGGATAATTCAAAAAGATATATCATTCTTAGTTCATAAAGAATATCGTGAACACTAGTTCTATTGAATTTGCTATAACTTTACTGATCCTCATTGACGAGCCAGGTGTTTCTCTGGCAATGCAAGCTTCCGCATTCTCATCTGGTTGATATTATAATAGGGAAAGCCTATGTTTTTGTCATAACTGTAATTTTGATAGTTAATAAAATAAAAGTTTATTAACAGTACAGTTTTTTTATTTCTAACTATCACATACAACAATTAAAATTAACTTGGATACTAGATATAAGTATCATACCTACCTATAAGTATCATTCCTACATATTAAGTGTTAGTTCAACAATTGGGTACAAAACGTTCATATTTAGGACTCATTGTTCAAGTATAGGGGAAAATCACGATTTTTTTTTTTATAAAGAACAACTTTAAAAAAATGTATCTCATCTAAATAGTTCTCTTTTAATCAAAAAAATCTTAAGGATGTCTGGAATCCTAACAAAATCTAGCAATTGTCCATGTCATATGATAACTGAGAAAAAGCTATTTAAACTTGTCAAAAACGTTTAATTGTTCGTATATTGGCGCCGCTACCTACCCTGAGGCGAACGTGTTTTGTAATATTTTTTATGCTCTATACACACTCCCTGTATAACTATGTATAGTTACATCTGCTTTATGTCCATAGCTATATTTTCTCTACAACACTTTATTACTACTTGCGTTGCAGGTTTCAAAACGACAACTGACGTCACGGCTACCCGGCGAAGATGACGCATTCTTTTACAGATATGTAGCTACATAGGTAATGATCTGTAGTTTTAAGTAAATAGATATCGGAGGGTTATCGATTTTTAGTCCAATCTATAAAATAACTTATCTGTTGTCATTAATTGTTGGTAAAGACGAAAGTACATACACAGCTCATCACTCACCCCCTATTGTTTAGCTAGACGCTAGGAATAGTCCTACGGGAAATGAAATAATTTTAGTTAGGTAACTACAGTAAAGTAACGGGGTCTCTAAGACAATATGAACGAGGCCAAACTAGATTGACTTACTCGTACTGATAACTCAGAATACAGAATAAATGAGTTTATTCTGTATTCTGAGACTGATAACCATTGAGGAGTTCCTATGGTTACCTTTGACTTACATCCTTATACCTACCAGATTTATCTATATATGACGCTAAATTTATTTAGACACGTACTGCTTTCCGCAACTGACGAAATATCCCACTGCTGAGGGTTGGCTGGAAGAGATCTCTTTTAGAGATAAGCTCGCCTCTGTACTATGTTTACTATACATTGTAACTTTTATGTATTTATATGTGCAATAAAGAAATATATATAAATCCGCTGTGGGGGTAGGTAGACTGAATTGTAGAGTAATTCTACTAAAAAACCGCAATTGCGTACATTTTGACAACAGCGACGTTGCAGCAACGCTGCAGTAAATGACTCGTTATTCTATTCAAAGACCTTGACTGCAGCTGCTCGTTTCCTGCAATATAATCGTATTCTGATAAATTATTTTGACATTTGTATAGCGGTGACGGAAGTTTGAAAGAAGTTTATTTGCATTTTACTAACGTTAGTCATAGGCAACTTTTGCGAAGTGAAATTAATATTCTGAAGAGGCGATTTATATTACAAAATATTTGTTTTGATTTATGAGATGTTTGTGGAAATATAAGATTTAGAAGCTTCAAGTTTCAATTGATTGAGCTTGAAATGTACATTTGATTTCGGAATCTACGTTCAATAAAGTCCAATTTAGGTACTACAACGAAATACGGTAACGTAACAGGTGTTAAGTAGTTTATTTGCAGGATACGCACAGATGGGGAGCCATGACGTTGCGCGACCACTGTAGTGCACGAAATTTTAATAGAATAGGTGTACATGTATTGGCACTGCACTACTCCTGCGCGACTCAAATAATAAACGTAAACGTGTAGCTATACATTTTATTTAGAATTGTCTTAGCGAGTGCGGCATGATTCGGTCCTTAAACACCTTACTCGCTTCCTTAACATTCATAGCCCTTTTATGCCCGCTCGCCGGTCGCCAGTAGTCCTGACACCACCTTCCTGATAAAGCACAATCAATTTGATGGTCGTCATTTCGGCTTTATTCTACTTTCATGCTCTCTCTGTCATCTTCGTGACACCTTATTAGGTACCTTCCATAACATTATCACCAGAACTGCACTCAGAGTACAAAGTTTCCTGATCTGACGATACAACAATTGGGCAGAGACTATGAAATGTCAGATAGTGCACCTATACAGACATACTTACCTCTTTTGCTTTTGCATTCATCAATCTCTTCATTCATGCTCTCGTCGGTTACGGCAATTTTTGCAGATCAGTCACAAAGGCATATTGCTGTGTGTGTCTAGGGCATGTCGGCATGCATACCGACATCATAACTCACTCTTACTCGATACACTTTCGTAAGTTTTTTCATAACAAATTAAATGAAATATGACATTATATGAGAAATGTAAAACTATTTAGCAATTGAAAATTTATCTTTACTCGTGTATTGCCAATTTATTAATTGAATTTAATTGAAACACCATCCACAATATTCATAAAGTAATGCCATTATCGGAAATTGTACGAATATTGACAATGAAAAATGAAGTTGCTTTGCGAATTTCGGCAGGCTGGAACACCGTGTAGGTACATGAAATATCGCCGGTCAATTGTGAGTCATACATGCGCATCAATTTTCTATAAAAGATAAAAAAAATCGCTCGCAAATCGCACTTAGACACGTCTTACAATTTTTCAAATATAATTTCATTGTATCCTAATCAATTGTGATACCTTTCTTTTTTAATCTAGCAGATTAAAAAAAATTCAATATTTTGCGGAAATGGCCATTGGCGAAGAAGAAATGCCCAAAGAAACTTGCCAATATATCATAAATATTACAATAAATCCACATCAGCATATTGGTACAATAATTATGTCAAATGGTAGAGTTAAAGATTGTTAAGAAAAGAGCTTTGTGCAGAATTATTTACAGACATCTTTGTCAGTTACATTTTCATCAATTCTACATTAAGCCTTTTTACAGAGAGTATTTTTGTGCTTTTTGAACACATTGTCAGGAAAGGACAGAACTGTTACAGGTAATTTATTGTAGAATCGAATATACTAGACAAAAATTACCAGTCCTAGCAAGTTTATCGCTCAAATTTTAAAACGACTAATTTTTTACGGGCATACCAGATATTTTCATAAATATATTCAGAAGTAACAGTGAGGATATTTATTTCTTTGAACAGTTCCCTGAGGATTCTCTTTGAGCCCATGTTATAAATATAACGAATGGCTCTTTTTTACATGATAAAAATTGTCTCAATGTCCGCCGCCGTTCCCCATAACAGTATACCATACGACATAATGCTGTGAAAGTAGCTTAAATAGACTTAACGCGCAGTAGCTACATCCGTATGTTTTTTCCCTGATTTTTCTAACTGCATACGTAGCAAAGCTGAACTTACCGGCAGGTTTATTTATTTACTCTTGCTATAAATACTGAAACAACGAAAAAAAAAATCTATTGCAAATAACATTTATTACTTTTACAATGTGTTAGTTTAATACATAAATATAAAACAATTTAAAATATAAAAAACTTATTCGAAGTAGTCTCCATTGGCTGCCATACAGTCCTTTAAACGTTGAGGCCAGTTATCGATAGAAGCACGCACTCTTTCCATGGGAAAATTCTTCACTGCCAATCGTACGGATTGTTTTAGGGACTCCAAATTATCATGGCGTTTAGAGCAAGCCGTACTCTCTAAAACTGACCATAAATCATAATCCAGCGGATTAAGATCGGGACTAGACGACGGCCAGCCTTCAGCTCTGATGAAGTCCGAAACGTTCGTTTCCAACCAAGACTGCCGTAGACCGAGCTTTATGAGCCGGCGTCGAGTCTTGCTGGAAGGACCATTCTTGGTTATTGAACATGGTGTTGTTAAGGGGCTTCACTACCTTCTCAAGAATGGTATCTTAATACACTTGTGCCGATGTTTTGATACCTTTTTCACAAACGTATGGCTCAGTCACTCCTTCACAGCTAATAACCCCACCAAACCATCACTGAAGTCGGATAGAGCCCACGTTGCACTCTGTCGACTAATTGGGAAGCTTCCTTAGAGCTTTGAGCATAAATACGGTTATTTTGTTTGTTAAAACGTTGCTCAATTGTAAAAATTTTCTCATCCGTAAAAAAAATTTCTGTGATCTCCCTTTGCGTACCGCTTCAGTAGTTGTTTCGATTTTACCACGCTATTCTTTTTTAAATTATCAGTTAAGAAATGACCAGTACGTCTCTTATAGGCTGTAAGTCCTAAGTCATCTTTTAAAATACGCGACATGGTTCTAGGTGCTATCTTCATCTATCGAGGATTTCTTCGAATTCTTTCCCTTACTGCTTTGACCACCTTTTTCGTACGAACACTACGTGGACGGCCAGATCTTTTTCTGTCACAAACAGAGGTCTCATTGTACCTATTAATAGCCCGGTACACAAACATTTTACTAATACCAAGCGTATGGAGAGTTTTAAAAATTGCATTTGGCTCCATACCTACTCTGTAATGCAATCACAGCGATTCGGTTCTCTTTATCACCCCACTCCATTTTAACATCGCAAAATATTGTACAATGTATTGGCGCCAAAATGAGAAAACTCAATGAACAATCATATAAAAATGACAGATTCCAAATTCAAATGTAATATTTTGTTTATTTTTAATTGTAACAGAATTTATGGCCAGACTAAGTATATGGGAGCCCCATTATAATTTGAAGTCTACTGTAATTCCAAGAAACACAGTACATATTATTAACAAATTCTATTTATTTTTCCAATGAGAATTTCTGTATTGGCAGGCATTTGGAAGACTACATTTGATTTTAGCCGAATTTAGCAAAAGATTATTACGTGTGAACCAGTTTGTGTATTGTGAATTGCATACGCTATGTACATCATTTACCTTGACAATATTTTCAAACCGACGGGACACATTAAAAATTTGAGAGGAATAATAATAATATCATCAATAATAGAGGATAGTAACTAAATGTGGGCTAGTAACAATTCTCGAAAACCAACAATCGAAAGACGTTACAAACGACGATCGTCTATCGCAATCATACGCTCTAACATCGCACTCACTCTGTCTCGTCTGTCGTGCGCGAGCTGTCGCCAGTGTTCGCCATACTTGTGTAGCCGCTATCGAAAAATTTTCTGAGGTAGGTACGTATCAATGTGTTATTTACTGATTGAAATCTAGGTCTAAATACTGTAACTATATGTTTTATTGCAGAATATAAGTTTTATTTTATGATTTTCGGTCGATTTTTTGCTTGCTATATATGATTTGTAAGGTATACGATCAAGTTGATTTTGGTGGAGAATTTCGAATATGGGCTATGAATATTGTCCTATATTGAGGTATTAGTATTTAGGTATTCGGTTATGTGGTTCTAAAGATACCTACTTATATGTTTTCCAGAATGGCGCCAAGACAATCAAAAGAACCAAGGAAAACTTAACTTAATAAGATAAACATTTATAATTGTTATTTTCGTACAAGATATTGTAAGTTTCTATCTAGCCCATATTTGAGTACCTGTTCCATATTTAGCGTCTATTTTGCAATTTTGTTTAATGCTCAATTTAATAATATATTAAAATATTAAGACCATAAGATTGTTACTTAGCTCTTTAAAAATATATGTGTGATTATTTTTACGTCAATAAATGGTTAATTTTTGAATAGTTTTTATTTTTGAGATAAAAACAAAATGGTAGCCCATATTTGGTTACTTTCCTCTAGTACTATATCCACCATTTTCTGCACCGTATAGGGCAGATCATTCGCATATAGTAAAAATAAAAAGGGACCCAAAATACTCGTAGAACCCTGGGGCATCCCGATACTCGAGTTAACCCAATTTATATCACTATCTGCTTCCTGTTATTTAAATAAGATTCAATCAAGTTCTAGGCTTCATTTCTAACTCCATAATAGTTCAGGTTGAGTAACAATGTCTGATAATCGACACAATCAAAAGCGTTAGGGAAATCACAGAAAACTTCAATAGCGGATGCTATTGAAGTTTTCTGTGATCTCCCTCCCTCAGTGATCACTCCCATAAGTTAAAGACATGCTTAATCAATGCCACCCCTGCATCAGTAGTAGATTTACCAGCTGTAAAACCGTGTTGCGCATGATGAAAACATGGTCTTAAAAGAGTTGTTATTGATCAAGCATTATCCTTTGGAATATTTCACTCAAAACAGTCAGCATAGATATGAGTCTATAATTCTCCAGTTCGCACTTTTCTTCGGACTAGAACAAGTTTAATTTCATTAAATCTGGGAATACTCATATCTATGCCTACATATTTATTAAAAATAGTGACAAGTGTGGAGCTATTGCCTTCATAATACTATAGAATATATTAATAGACATTCGCCAGTTGTCCTCTGAGTTATATGTTCCTTCGACCGCATAACTAAGTTAAATTGGGTAGAAATTTGACGATTCCTAAAAACCCGTGGTGAAAAATCATTGTATGTAAGAAAAATCTTCACCTATACCCAAACGACCTTAAGGTCAAGTGCAAGTTGGCTCGCACTAACGACTAACAACGCCTGAGGATGACTCGTGGAGAGGCGAAACACATGTCGCAGCGACGACCAGGACAGTGCATGCGGTTTCTGTTCCAGATCGCTGACGACCGCAACAGCCGAGGCGGAGACTACTGGAGCAGCCATGGCAACGACGTCATGTTGCAGCTACTAACGGTAGCGCATGGATGCCGGCCGGCACTAGCCGGCATGAACTAATTGGTGGCGGAAGCACATAAAGCCGGTTAGATTAAATTGCATGTAAATTGGACTTTTGCAAAATAACGCCTAAATCTACTTTTAACAAAAAAATAATAAAAAATGTAAAAAACCAGACTGACTAAAAAAAATTAAAAAGGTTACCTACACAGACTAACAAAAAAGTGCATAGTCTCCGACTGCCAATTGGTTGTACTTTGTCAGTTTATAACAAATATTGACCAGTTAAGATACCTGAGTAGGTACATCAGTACTTATGTTAGCATTATAATATACATTTAGGTGCACTCACTATCAGCATACAAGTAGAACGACACAAGTTTTAATAGAAGGTACTGAGTTATACATTGAATTATTATTATTCCTTGATACAAACAAAAAAACCCGACTGACTCTAAACAAAAAATAACAGTAAACAAGACACATTTATTGTTCCTTCCATGAATAGTTATGTTCCTTCACTGAAGTGTTGTGAGTCCTACTCTGTAGCGTCGCTGTGTTATTTCTTGAAGGGTTGTTGAATTACTTGACTGTACTTCGGTAAAGGGCAATGGTATGTAAGGTACACTAGAAAATCACCAATTGAATGACTGTGGTGAAAGCCGTATTAACAGTGTCCAGGTATGCCAGAAGTGCGTGTTTATCACTCGTCCCATGAACTTGAAGAAAGGGAGGGGTTAAGGTGATAGGTCTGATCTATCATTAATATCAGAATCTCTGACCTCATGATCTTTTGCCTTAGCCTCCTATCTCATGATTTTATTATGACGGAAAATACTAATCATTGAATTTATTATGTATTAGTTTAAAAATTATAAACAAAAATGTTAGGCTAGAAGCTGTCTGATATCAAAACTTCTAGGCCAGCTGGATCTCCGTAACCAATCGCAGAAAAACCATTCAAAGAGAAACATTTTGTCATGAATTTGCCATGGTATTCTGTAGATTATCTCTATCTATCTATAACTTCACGCCAAATCCCTTGCGGGGTAGGCAGAGAGAACCGAGCGCCACGTGACTCGATCGTTACATATCTCACTCGCTTCTTTAACATTCATTGCTCTTCTCATGCACGCTCGCCGGTTTCTAGGGCTCCTGACATCACCTTCTGATAGAACACGACCAATTTGGTCATGGTAGGTAAGTCTTGGCCTTTCCCGGCTTCTACATCGTTCCACTTTTGCATTGTATATCTGCTTCGTCATTATTTCATCTTTTCAACATGTCCGAACCAACGGAGCATGCCTCTTCTTATTTTAACACCGCCGCTCTCTTTCAGACCAACTCTGTTTCTAATATCATCATTACGAATACGGTTTACAAGCCTTACGCCACAAATTTTGCGCAGCGCTCGCATTTCGACCGCGTTTATTCTACTTTCATGCTCTTTCTGCCATACCCAGCTCTCGCTTCCATAAGTTAGCGTTGGGACCAACACTGCATTGTGTATAGCAAGTTGTGCCTTCTGGCTCAGGTTTTTACTGCCAAGAAGTTTTCCCAACGCTCCATTCACACTATTCCCAGCACTCACTCGTCTTTCCACATCTGCGGTGTACCTTCCATCCCTGCTGAAAGCGCATCCAAGATATACAAACTCATCCACTTGTTCCAACACTTCATCATCAACCGTAATCCTTACATTAGTTCTGGATTCTTCTCTTTCAAATACCGTTATCCATGTTTTCTTCGCATTCAGTAGTAAGCCTTTCTCCATACATTCGTCTTTCATCATTGTGACCAGTGATTGCAGTTCAAATAGTGTATCTGCTAATAGCACGGCATCGTCTGCATACAGCAGACAGTTCACCACTAGGTCACCCATGCGCAATCCCACATTCGTTGACCTTATTCTCTGCAGACAACTATCGAGATACAGGATAAACAGCCTAGCAGATAGCATGCAACCCTGTTTGACATCAAACCAGGGTGACATACCACCATCTGTCCGCACACATGCTGAGCAATCCTTGTAAGTGGACTGCACAGCACGGAGCAGTGAACCGTCAATCCCATATCTCGGCAATAGATCTGTGTAGATTATGTTTCAATTATATATAATTCAAACTCAAAGTGAAAACATTTCAGCACGTCTAGCCCGGAGAGATCTCCATAACAGAAGGTCGCAGAGAAATGATTGAAATAAAAACATTTTGTTATGAATTCCTACAACGTCACTTGTTTTCGTTATGGCTTTAATTAAACATAAGTTGAAGATAACCTCGATGAACTTCAGGACGACTTCTCCACTTATACATTTCCACAACGACGAAACCTAAAAGAACCACATAAGGCTTAATAGATTGCTGTTGTCAAGAACGACTGCACTACGAATTTTCACGGTAATCGGATAAATACTTTTATATTCCAGTGCAGAAGATCAAGTAGGATAAGTACTTACCTACGCAGTTAAAAAATGTAAGTATCTATTATATATTATTGTAATATCTATACCTAGTCCGACTATAAGTTCCGTTACTAATAAATATGCATATATTCTTTATGAAGTAATGTAATTTTAATAAAACGTATAATGTACATATTTATGGAAGTCTCAGCAAAAAATGATTCTATTCGAAATAGCCACCTTAGGCTTTGATACAGGCCTTTAATCTGTCTGGCCACGAATCTATGGATTTTTGCACTGTTTTCATAGGAAATTTAGCCACTGCTTGCTCTAGATATTTCTTAAGAGATACAATGTCGGCGTGTTGTTTCGAGCAGGCATGTCCTCTTAAACTGATCATAATTTGTAGTCTAAGGGGTTCAGATCTGGGCTAGACGAGGGCCAGTCTTCAGCTCTTATAAAGTCCGAAACGTTAGTTTCGAGCCAGGCTTGGGTTGTTCCTGCGTTGTGACCAGGTATAGTCCTGCTGAAAAGTCCACGGTACATTTTTAAAAAGTATATTGCTGAGAGGTTTCACAACACGATCCAAGACAGTATCTTGATACACTTTGGCTGAAGTCCTCAATCCTTTTTCACAAATATGAAGCTTTGCGACTCCTTGATAACGCACCCCCTACTAAACTATTACGACGTTGTACCTTTCCGACTACTTGGGCAGTTTCGTCGTGGATTATTTTTATCAGTAAAGAGAATATTTCTGCGGCTTTCACATGCGTATCGGGACAGAAGGCGTTTTGATCAGTCCACTCTCCTCAACTGTAGAGATGTATTTAGGGCATGTCATGTATATCGACGATAGACGCCAAGCTTCAGATCTTGTTATATATACGCGACAGAGTCCTAACAAGAATCTTCATTTCTCGCTATAAGATTTTTGTTTCCTAATGGTATTTTCAAGAGAGGAAGGGCGTATCAAAGCAGCCCGTTTGGAGAAGCACATCTAGCTCACAGAAAACCGCATCCAAATAACAACTCTCTGGAGGGTTGTTGTGTTCCTGCGTGTGAGGTTATCAGTAAGACTCCTAAGGAGTTGCTGTGCTAGCAGTAGGGGTGGAATCGCACGAGTGATACTAATTGCGAGCGTTCATCAGGCTACGGTAACCGCTTTCCATCAGGTGGACCGTATGCCTCCCGACGATGTATATAAAAAAAAACGGAGTTTCGGCGAATTCTGGCTTTAACAGCATTTGTAGGTCTAACAGCGCGCGGTCGCCCCGATCTTTTATGGTCTTCAACAGGGGAAATGTTGGTATGTATATCTATTCATTAGTATACATAGTATACGAGCATACGGCTGATACCAAGCTTTTGAAGTGTCTTTGAAGTCTTTGTGTCTTTTGAAGTGACGGCTCTATACCCACTTTGTACAAGGCAATCACTGCAATCCTATTTTCTTTAACATCCCATTCCATATTGTAATTTGATAATACACACGAAAAAAAAATTGTAAAACGGCGGGTAATCGA
The DNA here is from genome assembly GCA_947507595.1 of Pyralis farinalis. Classification (NCBI taxonomy): domain Eukaryota; kingdom Metazoa; phylum Arthropoda; class Insecta; order Lepidoptera; family Pyralidae; genus Pyralis; species Pyralis farinalis. The sequence continues at coordinate 27,249,934 of OX382259.1, forward strand.
AATAAGTTTTTAACATAATAAACGCATTCCAAATTCAAAATAATTAAAGAGTTGAAACAAAGAAAAGTTCCTATGTAACAAACTTAAATTTTTAGCATTATTTTCATATTGATCTACACGACATAATAGGGGTTAAAGTATGAAATTGCCGTTTTATAGTAAAAGATATTTTCGAATTGACATTTAAAGTGAGGTTTGAGGAAATGTGAGGTTTTTCTTTTAAAAAATGTGCAACATTTGATTTTCGAATTTAATTTCTTTTTTATTCAGCTTGGACGGGAAAGATGGATGCTTCGAAAATCCGAGTCATTTTTGAATATGAGTTCCGACGCGGAACTAACGCGGCAGAAACGGCTGTAATATCAATGCTGCGTTTGGAGAGGAGACTGCTAATTAACGCACTGTGCTTTTTTGGTTTAAACGCTTTCGTAATGGAAACTTCGACTTGAAGAACGAACCACGTGGAAGACCAATCAAACTACCCATGAATTAGCGGCATGGTTTAACGCTACCTTACCTACAATATTAATTGATTTGCATCAAATCAATAAGATAAAAAAATATGAAAAATGGATGCCTCATGATTTGACTGATCTGCAGAAAAAAACGCGTGTTGAAACAGCCACTCTTAATGAGCGGCTGCAATGCAAGGATTGCAGCCGCTCATAGGTTATGGTAGCCAGTTCTCACCACTCGTAAATTCAGCACCGGGATTCATTTAAAATAGTTGTAAGTGTATTTTTAAACTCTAGAAAGATAGTTTATTAGTTAACATAATTGTCATTATGCTCAGATGGTTGTCACGCTATTTGGTAAATATGCGGATGGCTAAAAATATTACGTATATAGCTCAGAATATGCATGATGTATTAAGATATTTAATAATACGGCCCCAGTATTTTTAACCTCTTTAGGTATCACACATATTATGAGCAAATAAATGACTTAATTTGATTTAGAATGCAATGCTGAAAAGCTCGGCACAGGGATTGATCCATAGTTAAAATAAATCTTAGCGTTGCGACTGCCATCAGGCCTCTGGACAAGCCAGAGGGAGAACGATACCTTTCTGTGACACGTCTTTCGAAATACAATTTCTTGGACATGCGGGTTTCCTCGCGATGTCTTTCTTCAGCGTCGAGCAAGGGCCAATTACAAATAAATAGGAAAGGGATAAATCCGAAAACACGAATTTAGTGGTACATGCCAGGATTTGATCCAGAGGACCAGTTGGTCAATAGGGCGGCTCTTTATCCACTGGGCTACTGCTCTTCATATCCTACTAATATTATAAATGCGAAAGTTTGTATGTACGGATGGATGTTTGTTGCTCTTTCACTCTTAAACGGCTGAATGGATTTGAATGAAATTTGGCACGTAGATAGATTATGATCTGGATTAACACATAGGCTACGTTATTTGACTCCACGCGGGCGGAGCCGCGGGCACCAGCTAGTTAAAATATATATACTTAATTTTTTCCCAACACACTAATTTATTAATCATTAGAAATTATGCTCAAATTACAATCAGAGGTAAATTTATGAATAAATGATATTACCAGACATGCAAATTTTTTTTAAGCTTCAAAATTATAATAGTATACATAGACAGCGGTAATCACGTAGAAATAAACTACAAGAATAATTAATCCAACGACATGCTCTCATCGCCATCCGTTTTATCTGTTTTGTCTTCTTTTGGTTTGTCCTCCTTTTTCTTGTCATCTGGACCTGCACTCGATGGATTATCTGAAGGACTTGTTGTATTCTCTAACGCTTTGAAGAACGCGTTCATATCGCCCGTGTTAGCTGCAGACACCACTTCGGGAGTGAGCCCAAACTGCGACATCACCGGACCCATTTGCCCAGAAGTCAGGGCTGAAGAAAATTGGTTTGCTGCCTGAAAAACAGCATATTAATGTGTTGTTAATCTAATACACGCTACTATACTCAGAGCAGAAATTGAAATCCCGAACGTGGTTTAGACTACGAAGGATTTATAATGATTTGGTACTCAATCTGCATTATTGTATATGATGCAATGGCGTGTGTATTATTGTTATTAAATGATTGGACCAATACTAAAATTAGCAGTCACAAAATGTTGGGCAAGTGAAACTTCATGCTACATGCAATCTGTTGTGTCGACACAACTTCATCATGGAAAAAGTTACATGCACCTGCATTAAATTAATTACACAAATTATATGAATTTTTCAATCACGCAAGTTGTAAGGGTTCTAGCAACTTCCCATTTTGTAAGCTTATGGGAACACAAACTTCAATCTCAGTAAGTATAAATTTATGAAATCCGTTATTACATTTGTACTTTCAGAAAATCATGTTAATTACATCATTATGATTTTGGTTCGATATTTGAATTGGGGTGACTATATGAAGCCTAAGACAAATTGTTGTCCTGATCTGAGGAACTTTGGAATAAGACACAAACTTAAAAACTGCTATCTGAAAAACAATGACTATATATATTATTTGGGACTGCTACTATAGTTGGTATAGTTTAGTTTTTTTCGAAAATAATAAGATTAGATAAGCAATTAAGTTTTCAAGATAATAATATAGGAGCCATTAGACACCGTTTATTAAGTGTGTCCAGTGATCCTTCTAATTTCATCACGAAATGGGAACATAACTATCTATTCTAGTCAACCTTATTGTCTGACAGATAGGACTAGATAGATAATAATAATATGTATCAGAATTTAATAGATCTCATCGTCGTGACCACTCTTCTCACTGATACATGGGGTCACACGGAAAGTTTTTAAAATTGGTAAGTAAAAGTAAAAAGCTGTTGATGAAAACTTTATTTAAATTTCGAATAAAGAACTCTTTGTGAAGCTGCAGATGTACATATCATTTGTTTTTACAAATTGGCAGTAATATAAAAAGCACTGTCGTGTACCGAAATTAATTTGACTAGAGAAAATTTTCTCATTATTATGATGGATTTCGAATGGCATTTTATGATGAAATTCCATCCCGTGCCACTGTTTAAAAATGGTATAATGAGTTCAAACGTGGTCGGAGCTCGCTGATGATACGCGCGACAGACGTCCTTCTACGGCAACACTGAAGATACCGTGAGTGCTGTGCGAACAAGTTTAGGTATTACTATGAGCCAAATACAAAAAGTATTACACGAATATTTAGGCGTCAAAAAGCATTGCATTAATGGAAACCTCACAATTTGACCGAAGATTTAAAACGCCGCGAAATGCTTGAATAGTATAACGAAGGTGACTCGAGTACTGTATATGACAGCTACAGGTGATGACTATATTGTATAGCTATGTTGGGCAGAAAAGGGTAGAATTTAAGGAAAAAAGATGATTCTCTTGTACTGAAAGATAAAATCACTATTACGACAGATTAGTATATTAGTCTTTATTTTAGCAGTCGTATTGGTAAATTTTCTGCAACAACATTCAAGAATTAGGATTCTTCTCCAACACGATATCGCTACAGCTGACTCTGCCAGGCAAATAATGTTTGTCTATGGAAGTTGTGGAATTAGTGAGTCATCCTCCTTACCATCCCGATCTGACAACTAGCTAGGAATTCGCTTTATGAACCATGAAGATGGCGTGACTGCATTCGAAAAAGGCGGGGAGGAGATTCCTAGAGAAGAGTAGGTTGTCATTGTTTCAGTCAATGGTTCCATCGCATGTGACGATGCTTAGTGAGTAATAACGGCTTCTTTGGAAAGCAATAAAAATATTAAGTTTCTTAGACTATTCTATTTTTATTTTCTAAAAACTCGGTTTTATAGGAGCATTGACCGATCGATTTCAGTTCTTAGACTTCAGTGTTGATAATGACACCCTGTGACTTGCACTTCATTATGAAGATTGCTTATGGATTACTTGGTGTATGAATAAATTTACAGGTAAAGATTTTTTGAAAGAAAGGATTGTGTTTTTAGGATTCAATATCAATTTCTATTTTTTTTTTTAATATTGTTATGTTTAATGTTCTTACTTTTTCCTCGTGGATGGTGTAGAAAAAGAAATTATAATCTAAGGTATAATTATTTTTTACATAATTAAAAAAGAAATTGAAAGGTGTGAAATAAATTGACCCTTTCTAATATTATTCAGATCAATTTTTAAAATTAACTTGAAGTGCTCATAAACTACCACACTTCTACGAATATGGCACGACCTCTCCTGCTTTCAGGATTAACAGCAGCGACCACCAAGATGACAATGAACAGTTCGTTGCAATACTAATGCTAAAACTAAGATTGCCTTGAAAGCCATAACAAATGTAATTGTACCGGGCTTGAACGAGTGAAACATCTGCCAGCACAAACGATGCCTCAGTACTTACAATTCCATAATACATACATAAAATAATAATATGTTGCAAGCAAGATGCTGGGTTTGAAACAATTCAGTAGCAAATATATTGTTATATATAGCATACGACCCACCTGATGCGGGTGCCGTATCCTATTAACGCATGTAAAATATTAAGTATCACTCGCGCGACGCCTCCTCTGCTGCTTACACATCAACTCCTTGGGAGCTTACTTTTGACCTCACTCACACGCAGGAACACAACAAATCTCTAGGGAGTTGTTATTTGGCTGCGGTTTTCTGTGAGGTGGAGGTACTTTCCCACACGGGCTGCTTTGATGTGTTTTATTATAATTTTGGTATTCGTTAAAATCAATTTAGGTATATTTAATATATAATTTTGCTTTTATCATTTATGTGCCCCCTCTAATCTTCAAGTAAAATACAAAATAAAATTTACAATATAGTTAATATACCTAATTTTATGAAGATTGTGTCATTGGTTTACCCTATAATCATTAATAATAATAACGGACAGACAGAGAAAGACATTTTTCTTATGTATTTTTTTTTACTATTAACTCGTGCATATTTCCATCAAAACTCTAATATCAGGACCGCGTCATCTTTTCCATGATCATCGATCACTAGGAAGTACAAACAACATGGTAGCACAATTCTTAGCTATTCACAATGATAATGCTACATCTAAGGATGTTTGGTGTTAAAGAATCTACCATCGACAAATAACGACCTCATAAAAAATACGTATCGACACTATGGTATTCTTCGTTTGAAGCTCATTTGTATCATGTTTCGCAAAATCAATTTTCCAAAATGACAAAAGCTCTACAGTCAAGGTACCCACCCAAGTCCGGAAACCAACGAAAGGGTGTCTAAAAAGTTTTGTATTAACGGCCGCGCAAGAACCTTCTAAAAACATCCCGGAAGCCTGTATTTAGAGAATACTAAGGCTGCTCGAGAAAAAAAGCACCGTTATCATTGATATCGATATCAGTAAGTAGAATAAAACATATCAATCTTAACACTAGACAGTATTAAAAATCGGCATGGAGCTAATATCTAGGTAGTAATTGTAATAAGCAGTAATCTAAAGTATCATGACGATCTCGGTGGCACAGTCGTGAATGACGCGACTTTGACACCAACGGTCGTCGGTTCGTGTTTGCCCTGTGTGGGAACACATTGTCTTGGTTTGGATATTTTAAGAGACGTAGGGCGCATCAAAGCAGTCCGTGTGGGAAAGTACCTCCACCTCGCAGAAAACCGCAGCCCGCGGTTGTTGTGTTCCTGTGTGTGAGTGAGGACACCAGTAAGCTCCTAAGGAATTGCTGTGTTAGCAGCAGAAAGGTCATGGCGCGAGTGATACTTAATGTATTACAAGCGTTCATAGGCTATGGTAACCGCTTTACATCAGGTGGGCCGGATGCTTGTATGCCTTCACAAATAGCATAAAAAAATCTGCACTCTACAGGAATTATAAAAAACCGAATAGATTTTAGACACGGAATTGTCTTCTGAAATAGTAATTGCAGCAGGTGAACATTACAAACACAGAATTAGTTTTTTTTTTAATTCTTGCCTGTCTGGCTGTCCGTGGTGCGCGCAACACGTAAAACCAGGATTTTGATGAAATAATGATGGGCACTTTTGTATGAAGCCTGGTCTGCTAACCAATACCCCGCAACACAAATGGAATATGTGATTTAATATTCACTTTAATGATCAATTACCTGAATAATAGTTTTTATTTTCCAAATCAATTGGATTTATCTAAAATGGTAATTTGAAAAAAAAAAAACGAATATATCAAGATTAGCTTAAAAAGGTGAACGTTTTTATTTTAACTTCCTTTGTTTTGAAATGAGTAAGGATAGATGATTTATTAAAGTTCAAATCGCTTTGTTTCGAAACTGGATAACAAGATAAAATGCAAAGTCTATGTAATTACTGTCAATAAACATATCCAGACCTTAAATACCGATAATGGGCGATGTTCGCGTAATAAAAATTGACGCCAAAAATATGAATTTTCATTTGGTATATCCGTGGTCAGTATTGATTGATTGTACTTCAAAAACAGATCAAAAGCGCCCATTTTCTTTTACACTACAGATAGTTAACATAAGTACCCATGATATTTTTATACCGGAATTGTTCATACATCTTGTAAAGATCAAATTTACGCGGGCGGAACCGCAGGCAGCTGCTGGTCCGCAAGAAAAATTAAATAATAATCGAGTTCTTATATGATCTTATGGAGAACCACACATGCGCTTTCACATAGATCAAATTGACGAGCTCAGCGGCGCAGTGATTAGTAACGCTAGTTTGACACCAACTCTTGTGGGTTCGACAAATACTTGTGTGCATGAACATGTCTGTTTGTCTTGTTCTGAGTGTTTTAAGAGGTAGGCAAAGCAGTAGGTCAGCAGCAGCGGCAGCCCAACCAGGAAAGTACCTTTACCTCACAGAAAACCGCAGTCAAATAACAACTACCTGGTGGATTATTGCATTCCTGTGAGTGAGTGACGTCACCAGTAAGCTCCCAAGTAGTTGCTGTGTTACCAGCAGACATGGCATCGAGCTTATCATTCGAGCTTAGAATTATACTTAATATGTTGCAAGCGTTTATAGGCTACGATAACCGCTTTACATCAGGTAGGTCATATAAATAAATGTATAATATATATATATATATATCACAAATGTAAAAAAAATAATATGCATGTTTATTTCACTGCTTCAGTTGATCACAATAATTGAAAATAGTGTCTAAGATCAATAACTGATGTTAAAATTTAATTATGACAAAGCCTGATCTAAAACATGGAAATTCTAGGACAGACAACATTTCAGAACTACCTAGCACCTAACCCTGAGACATTGTATTTGCATGTGTAAAAAGTTTTAGTTAAAAATCCCTTATTACAAATGATGAAAATAAAATGAACCATCCACAAATAATTAGTAAATCATTCAAGATGATAAGTTATAAAAGAACATAAGATAAGTTACTGACAAATAGAAACTGTTAGTAAAACACAGAGCCAAGTGTCAACATGCTAACAAAGCTTTTATAAATTAAATGTTCAAAACGTAAACACCAACACTATTGTGATATTTAAAATCCAATTCAGACAGAACACAAAAGCGACACAAAAACAAAAGTCGCGTGCTGCTACTAACAAGCACGGTCAGCATTCGTCACTGCACACCCGCAACCGTAACAAGCTCATGCATGGCGGCGATCCCCCACGAGCGGACGACAGGGAGCGGTGCGACCATAGAAGCGGGTGCGCAATACGTAATGGTTCACCTGAGCGAACTGCGGTGAGAGCAGGGTGGTCCTTACATCGTCCTGGGTGGCTTCAGGCGGCGCGGGCGGTAGGTGCGGTGCGAGGCGCTGTGAATTCGCAGGCGTGGTGGCCGAAGCTACGGCGTCGGGTGAAGCCAGCGCAGCACCCAACTCGATGCGAGCTGCGCTTGCTGCGCCAGCCGCCGCCGTCGCTGGCCCTGCTGTACTGGCCGCGCCCTCACCCTCCGGAGGTGCGGTGCCCAGTCCCGAAAAGTAGCGTTGCAAGTCAGATAAAAATATTTGACTACCTAAAATGGAGTAAAATGAAATATGTTTATCTATTTTTGTCATTTCGAATGTTTGGAGTGCCCTACAGGAGCACCACAGACGTAGTTTATTAGTTTTTCTCATATTACCGCTTAAACCACTTGTGGTGTGAACTGGCTCTCCACTATCTTTGCAGCCAAATTAAACCTTATCTGAACGTGATTAACCCCACAAAATAATGAGACACTTGCACACCGCAATCACAACGGCGGGAGAGTAATGTACTCGTAGTTGAGTTGGTCTGAATGTCTGTTGTCTCGGTGTTAAGAGTGCTCCGTTGGTTCGGACATATTGAAAGAATATGAAAGAATGCGGGATAAGAGAATGAAAATAATACAATGCAAAAATGTAAGCCAAGGAAGACCAACAATACTTATAATCTTATCATGACCAAATTGATCATGTTTTATCTAGAAGCTTTTCAGTAAACAAATAGTTTCTAGATAATTTCTTGGGCTGCGGATTTCCTTCATAGTAAGTGGTAATTATAAATATGCACATTAAGCAGAAAACACGAATTTTGTGATACAGGCACACACCAGGATTCAAACTAGGGACCGTCGGATAATTCTTTATCCACTGGTTCTGGTTTTTCTTCCGGGTCTGAATGGCAAACTCTCTATGTAAAAATCTGTATTTTTGCCAAATCCCATCGCAATGCATTAGGAAACGGGATAATGCTAAGAAAATGAAGAATAGCTTCAATTTTAGGTATAATTAATAATAATTATGATTTTAGCTGCATACAAACCTTAACCTTAAATATTCAAAAACCTTCAACCCTGTTTTTTTCTTTTAATGCCTACATACTCGTACTAATTTTCATGTTCCTAATAGTTAAGTCGGGACAACAAGAAAAAAATACCCCATCTCCAAAAAATTTTGGTGTTGAATATTAAAAAAGGGGGTCATGTGCCAGAAGCTTGCTCGTTTGCGACCCCTGTCAATCTACAGATTGCAATGAGTAAGGGTTAGGGCATCGTTTCGAGTTTATTTTTAAAGGGGGTCGCAGTCTGTTGAAAAATAATAAATACAAACTACATATAGGTACAAAAGACTCGTTTATTAAATAAATTAATTTTAGTGTAGTGTTATAAAACTAAATATTAAGATGTAATAAATTACATGAAAAAATAAAGTTATAATTTACTTTATTTCAATAAAATAATTAATCAAATCATGAACATCAATGAATTAATGCGGTATTTGGCTTTGTTTCTCACTTAAAAATATTTCTATACGTGGACCATCTTTGCAAACACTCATAAGTAAATTATTTTCGAGTAATGTGATAACAGACGATTTCTGTATTTAGTTTTCAAAGCCACCATAGACGAGAAACCTTTTTCGCATAAGTAAGAAGTAGCAAAGGATATCAATGTTTTCAAAGCTTCCATTACTAGGTTTCCGTACTTCACGTCGTCGTGCAAGCCAATATAAATCTTGAGATAAAAATTCCAGTTGTAAAGTTTTATCAGCCAATAGTTCAATGAGTTGATTGTGAGTTTCATTTCGTAACTCAGGCAGCTGCAACAATATTGTCATCAAACGGATTGAAAACCCATCTTTTCGATAAATCATTATCGTCATTTGGAAAATATTCTAGTAACTGAATCTTCAATTCACCGCATGCGTTTTCATGCTCTCCAACAAGCGGTCAATAACTGAATTTTCTATATTCGAATTTTTGTTAATATAATCCAGAAGTTGCAGTAAATGCATCAAAATTTCCATTTTTCAAGGCATATAATCCAAATACTAAGCTTTTTGATAAAGGCATTGACTTTAAGTCATTCCAATGTGAAAATATGTAACTCAAGTAAGCCAATAGCAATAAAGATTCTTCGTCTTGTAAAAATTCTAAAAATGAACTATTTTTACCTGTAATAGTCTTGTAAGAACTTTTTCACGCGACAGCCATCTCACTTCAGTATGGAAAAGCAGTGAATGGTTCTTGACGTCCATTTCTTCGCAGAGTGTGGAAAGCAATCTAGTTTGTAACAGTCGGCTTTTAATAAAATTAACAATTTTAGCAGCTTGTGATAAAACATTTTGTAAATTGTTCGGCATCTTTTTTGTGGCAAGCGCATGTCTGTGAAGAAAGCAGTGCGTCCATTCCACATGCGGCATAATATCTTTTAATTTTATTATCACGCCACTGTTCTTCCACGTTATCGCTTTCGCGCCATTTCGGTACATACCGCAATGCATTTATTCTAGTCCAAGCTTTCGTTTTGTGTTGCTTCTTTGTTGCTCTACCAGGAATTGATTTGTAAAAAAGCATATTTTCTTTAATAGACTCATTCATATCGAACAAAACATAAAAATTACGCCAAGTTCGATATGTCTGATTCGTCAAACTGAATAGCAAAAAATTCACTTAATTTTTTCTTAACTTTTTCAATTATTTGGTTGTGAATATCGACAGCCATTTCATTAATACGCCTCGATATTGTATCAGTTGAAAGGGGTTGTTTTAAATTTTTTAGCTTCTTCCGGACTTATCATAATATTGACCATATCAATGGCAGCAGGTAAAATGAGTCTTTCCGCAATAGTATGGGGCTGAGTTTCCCTCGCGACTCGCAGTGCTACTAAGTAGGACGCATGTAGTGCTACAGTCTCATTACGGCTGGATTTTTTTTTATAGCAATTTGTTGATTTTTCAATGCATGTGACTTACGCTCGAAGAATTCTAACGGTTTGCCTTGTAAAGACGGGTGTCTGGTTTCCAGATGCCGGAGTAATTATGAAGGCTTCATGCTTTCCGCAGATAGGACTTGAAAACAAACAACACATTGTGGCTTGTCATCCAATGCAATAAATCCATATTTCAAATATGTGTCGTTGTATAACCTGTTCTTTTTCTTCACCTTTCACCAGACGTAAAAGGATCATTTCGTTTTGTCACATATTTGACCAATATAATTTAACTTTTTAACACACTTTTTGCTGTTGTCTATTTATAAAATTAAACACTTGAATGAGATAAGATAATTGTAGTATGTACTTGCTTCCCTGTACTACTTCCCTAAAAATGTAAATAACAATAAAGCTCCGCCTCGTGCCCTTTTGTTTTTATAACTAAGGCAATTAACATGCATGAACCTATCTTAGCGTACGTGCCACGGGATGCGCAAGCGGTTTATTTGACAAGTTCGTGCAAGTACACCGCAAGTTAAAAACCAGTGAAGGCTAATATAACGTATAGCTGATAAAAACGGGGGTCGCAAGACTTTTTACTTAACTTTTTGGCTTTTTCGTGGGTCGCGACATAAAAATGGTTGAGAAACGATAGGTTAGGGCATTCCCAGAGGAGATGCCCACTTGTCCACCGGTGCGACAAATAGTTCATGCGGCGAAGGGGCGCCGCCTCTTTTCGCCTTTCTTTTCTTTTTATCTTTACGCAGTGGCACTTACGGCGGGTCGAGGAGAGCTGAGTGCCGCATGTGACTGAGGTGGATTGAATGATAAGTTGAACGAGCCGATGAAAAAGAAACACATAGATGCTTTGCGTAAGACAAAGACTAAGCGCAAGGAAAGCGACACTGATGATCTTCCCAGTGGAATGATGATGGCCCTATAGTCTGGGATAGACCGGGACGATCATGCTAGTGCCAGCATAGGTGTTGAGTACTCAGAGACTACAGTTGCCAAACTGTAGTAGGGCCCTAGCCTTGACTTCTCTGGGTTCATATAAAACTGGGAATCATGCGAGAATTTCTAATTGCAGCATACGCTCCCGTAAGTTCAGCGTGTGCTCGGTTTTGGAAGTCTGTGAAAGATATTCCGGATTTAGGTGAAGGAAATGAAAGTGTGATTATGTGTGGAGATATGAATTTGAGAGTTGGCATTTACAAGAAGTGTATATATACACTGGCGAGTGTGTATCCCTTTTGGAGATGTAGGAATGTATATGAAGGCGATGTACGGATCAAAATGTACGGACATAGACAAGCTCACTTCACAATATCGTGGAGAAGCACCTGGCCATAGAGCAGAAAGTTTTCTATCATTTTGTGGATCTTGAGAAAGCATTTGACGTTATTGTGCGAAAGAAACTATGGGCCATTTTGCTGAGATATGGGATTGATGGTCCACAGCTCCGTGCTGTGCAATCCACATACAGGAATTGCTCATCATGTGTAAGGATAGATGGCAGCATGTTATGGTTTGGTATCGAGCAAGTTTGCATGTTATCTGCTCGGCTGTTCATTCTGTATCTCGATAATTGTCTGCAGATAATAAGATATACGAATGTAGGATTGTGCATGGGTGACTTAGTGGTGAACTGTTTGGTTTATGCAGTCGACGCTGCGTTCTTAGCAGAAACAACACGAGAAAGACGAGTATTAAGAAGTGCTTAATATGGTATTTGAAAGAGAGAGAAACCAGAACAACCGCAAGAATAACGGTCGACAATGTAGTATCGGAACAAGTGGATAAGACTGTATGCCTTGGATGCACGTTCAGCAGGGACGGAAGGTACACCGCTGATGTCGAAAGACGCGTTAGTGCTGGTAATAATGTAAATGGTGCAGTGGGAAAACTTCATGGTAGTAAAAGCTTGAGCCAGAAGGCACAGCTTGCTATACACAATGCGGTGCTGGTCCCAACGCTTACTTATGGAAGCGAGAGCTGGATATAGCAGAGAGATCATGAAAGTAGGATAAACACGGTGGAAATGAGGGCATTACGATACATACATAGACCTAGTTCAAAATGATGAAGTAAGAAACAGAGTTGGTTTGAAAGAGAATATTGGTGTTAAAATAAGAAGAATGCTGAAAGAAAAAATTATGAAACAGATAAACACAAACATAGAAGGATGTATGAGCAAGGAAGGCCAATATTTACCTACCATGACCGGTAAGCATGTATGAAAAGAGCTATGAATGTTAAATAATGGATTTTTGAAGTTATATAGGTACAGATAAAATATTGTGACGAGTATTTTCTCGTCTCATGGAATGTTCGAGAATGGTTCTGAAATGAAGACTTGGCTGTATGAGCTAAAACCCTTTGCCTTTCTCCTCGGGAAAAAAAAAGGAACTTTAGTTTAAAAAAAGAAAAATTTGCATTCTGACACTTTCTGGTCTAGCTTCGCCATGACATGGCGATAAAAAATATGTTAATTACGCTTAATTTGTGATTTTAAAGATCTGAAACGACCTAATTTATTTTGATAATTTTGTAATTGCGATGTAAATTGCATAATTTCCAAGAAAATGGTAAGTTCACGGACTAAACACGTGCACAACTTTCGATGTGTAATTAGAGCCAGATTTTAATAAAGTGTCGTTCCTTACAGCTGAAGACAGCATTTTCTTCAGACTTAAGTTATGTGTGGCGTGTTGTAGCGACGCGTAGCAACTCGTGGTTATTTTCCTGACATTTTCAGTATCATACATTTTCTTATTTTTATAATATTAGACACAGCAGTCCACGGTAGTTTTGGTTAAACTTTTATTGGAGTCCAACTTGACCGTAGAACTTGAAACTTTAGTAATTTGACCTCATAGTAACTTGCAACCTTAGTGACTTGATTAAACCTTAGATTTTCTCTTAGAAATGATTATTATCTAAATTGATTACCTTACCTAAGAAATAATTTGCTTATAGATGAATATATGGGTGCAGTAGGTTTTAGTATAGACCATTGTACTTAACTAACCTCACTAACTTAGTTTCATAATCTTGTTTTTAGTTGAATTTCAGTTAACTGTAATTTGCTACACCTGACCCCTAAAAGTATTAAAACATTAATCGGATTTCAAATGGTTTTCTTACTACTCTCCTTGACATTAAATATCCAGGCATCGCTGGACGGCACAATATTATGGAAAGAGTATGGCTGGCGCCTGATATAAACTTTGCTTTTTAATTAGTGTCAGTTCCCTTCCTTTAATTAGTGTCATGCCTTTCCATTTGCCGAGCTGACCGCAACCATTATAATAATTGGAAAGAAAAAATAAAGATTACAATATTCAAAATGGTAATATAAAGTTGGTAAGCTTGTGTTGATGTCACCCATACCACTGGTATTACTTTTATCATTCTCAGTGGAATGGCACTGGCCGTACAAAAGATGATGGCGAGGGTGCGAGAAATATTGCGCGCGTGATGCGGTCGTATGTTGCGACCACCTCTGTGGTATATTAGGGGACCTCCCCTCGACGCGAATAGTAACAGTTTGAGCATATTCACATACTGTTGTTGCTTCATTGATTGCTAGCAAGCACTCACCTCTTGGTTGAGCGGCACTAGCCGTATTAGGGGGTGTTGCAGTAGGCGCTGGAACATCACGCGCGCGCTGCGGAGTGCGTGTTGTGGCTGCCTCTGTGGTGCGAGGTGCGCTCCCGCCACGCGAGCTGTTGCCGCTGCCTGCAGAGGGGCGCGTGCTGGTGTTGCCGCTGCCGCTGCTGTTATTCCTAACAACACAAGTTTATTACTTGTCATTGCCACACTTGGTGCTCACTATTTTAATTTACAAAATAACCATTCTTTTATCACAACCATTCATTGACTATGGTAAGCACTTTACATCAGTGGATCATACGCTTTCATGCCTCTAACATGAATCCATAAAACACATTTTCCCTATCATAAAAGAGTCGGTCTTACAAGATAATCAGATATTGTGACTGAATAGGAGCACATTTCATGAGGCTCAACACTCACAACAAGTGTCATTTTATAAAAGGAAGGGGAAAATGTATTTTTATAGCCTATTTTACCAAAACCATTACGGCAACACTTGTTGGCTTTGTCCAAAATTAATACTTATTTATTTATAGACTAGATGAAGTTATTGTTTGTTTCGTACACATAGTACAATTATTATCAACAGGACTTCAACTAACATGTGTATGTATATTTTATTACAAGAGGCACTAAATTCTGATACTATTGTTTATCACTACAAAATTTTGTTCACATGAAGCACTTTTTAACCTTTTATTCAGAAACGCAAATATATGCACACTGGTGTATGGTTGTAAGTTTGTATGCTGACAAAGGAGAGTTACACAAGGTTAATAATTGTCCCAATTTTCCTGTTAACACTCAATTTGTTGATTTAGTAGATGTAACTTGAACACAAAAAGTTCCTCAATACTGGTTCATTTTTTTAGATATTTAATTATGCCAAAAATATTATTATAAACACATAGATAATGTATATATTGATCAAATACTACACCTACACAATCCATAATTTCCGATTAATCTATATTCTCTAGTTAAACAATTAATGGCAACAAGCTTACCCCATTGTTCCCAAAAGAGATGATAAACCTCCAATTTGTCCAACCCCTCCAAATAACTGCATTAATTGCTGTTGAGACATGTTATTGAGTAAATTTTGAAGCTCCCCATCTTGAGTTCCACTCCCACCACCACCACGGCCACCAGATGTTGGAGGATTATTTAATGCTTCATTAATTCGACGACAGTAATCATCATCTTTATCAGTTTTAGGTTCCTTATACATGAAATAAAATAGAACAACATTATACACACATTCAATTTGATTTAAACAATTCTCATTCTAGACCCATACCTACCTGTAACCAGAAGAAATATTTTTTTGAGAAAGACTTGAACTTGAGGACATATACTCTGCCTGTAGTACACTCGTTTACGCGAACAAACTCACAGTCATCTGGGAAAATTAGCAAGTCATCCTCTACTTCTCCGGTGGTACGATCTTTCCAACAGAAGTGCATCAGTGAGTCTTCACCTTGATAGACGTATAGTAAGCCCTTCCTTTTATCAGGATGAACCATTCTACCTTTAAGAGTCATTCTACCAGCACGGAACTCTACCAAATGCTTGTTCCCTCCCGAGCTACCTCCTAAGCCCGAAGTATTCCCGAACAATGCTGTCGCCGACATGATACTGTAAATAAAACGTCTTTAATATTTTATTGCTTAGCTTCAAGTTAATACGATAAAATTTAAATAGGAAGTAAGGGAGACTTACAAGAAATTTTTTCTTTTTTCTACCAAGCCAGGCAAGCAAACATTAAATTGCAAAGAGAGGAAATATAAGGTTGTATGGAAGATTAGATTGGTTATGAAATGAAAAGCAAAAGTCACGTTAATTTTTTTTTTTTTTGTTCTTTTTTATCCCCGAGGGGAAAGGCAAAGGGATCTAGCCCATACAGCCAAGTCATCAGTATAGAACCATGTGAAAATCTTAATTCTATGTTCTAGCTTCAGGAACTGCGCCGAAAAAATACTTGAGAAGGGTACCTAGACCCAATCAACCCAATTTAAATACCACCCGTAAAACGATAATGATTTTTACAAGGTTTTCTTGATGAACTTATTCACGTATCCCAAAAACTGCATAAACGTGTTATATTTGAGGTTTTTCATCACTTTATAATTTCACTAGTACTTATGATACAAAATACTACCAAAATTGTCACACAAAACTAATTTTATACTGAATTGTAAAAAATTTAAGTAAAACAACAATGTCACTCGCCAAAAGCGCGGGAAGAAGTCATGTCTAGGAGTAAGGCGTATTTATCGTAACACATAAAACTAACAGGTATTTCAAACATACAGATAGCAACTGTTAAATAAATTACAAAGTAACTGTGAACATAAATAACAAGCACAAACAACGGCACGCAACATAGATTGACCACAATATTGACAAGTAACAGAATCTCTACCATAACAGGTACCTACCTAAGTCATAAAAGGATGAAAGGAAAGAGAGGCAGAGAACTATGTATCATTTATCGTTGTGTCTCATTTGTATGACTGGAAATATAACTAGCAGAAACGAGATGCACCTATTATTTATTACGCTAACATATAAGATTACTTCAAGACATTCAATAAAAAGGAAAACGCCGTTTGTAATTAGTCAGATAATATGTTCAATAGACACTACTTATTGTTGTCTCATTTTGTATGCCGAGAATTACACTCGCTAAAACGAGACGCACCTATTATATATTACCTAAACAAATAGGAAGACATTTAATAAAAAGGAAAACGCCGTTTGCAATAAGTCAGATAATATGTTCAATAGACACTACATATTGCTGTCTCATTTGTATACCGGGAATTTCACTCGCTAAAACGAGACGCATCTATTATTTGTTAACCTAACAAATAAGATGGTGGGTCACGTCAATACATTTAACAAAAAACAAAATGTTGTTTGCAATTAGTCCGATAATATGTTCAATAGATACTACTTATTGTTGTTTCATTTGTATGCTAGGAATTACACTCGCTAAAACGAGACGCACCTATTATTTATTATCTAAACAAATAGGAAAGTAGGTTACGTCAAGACATTTAATAAAAATCGGCCAAGTGCGAGTCAAAAAGGGTTCCGTACCATTATCTATAAAAACGGCAAAAAAATCACGTTTGTTGTATGGGAGCCCCCTTAAATATTTGTTTTATTTTAATTTAATTATTTATTCCTAAAGTGTATATAGAACTAAATATTCTGTGAATATTTCAAGCGTCTACCAGTTGCCGTTATCAATATCGAGCAAAAACGAGCTAAAAAATCACGTTTGTTGTATGGGAACCCCCTTAAATATTTATTTTATTCTATTTTTGGTATTTGTTGTTATAGCGGCAACAGAAATACATCATCTGTGAAAATTTCAACTCTCTAACTATCACGGTTCATGAGATACAGCCTGGTGGAAGACGGACGGACGGACAGCGGAGTCTCAGTAATAGGGTTCCGTTTTACCCTTTGGGTACGGAACCCTAAAAAGCAAAACGTCATCTTAAATTAGTCAGATAATTTGCACAAATGTACTATTTATTGCCATCTCATTTGTATACCGGGAATTATACTCGCTAAAACGAGATGCATCTATTATTTGTTAACCTAACAAATAAGATAGTAGATTACGTCAATACATTTAATGCAAAGGAAAACGCCGTTTGCAATTAGTCAAATAATATATTCAATAGACAGTACTTTTTTCTGTCTCATTTGTATGCCAAGAATTACACTCGCAAAAACGAGACGCACCTATTATTTTGTTACCTAAACAAATAGGAACGTAGGTTACGTCAAGACATTTAATAAAAAGCAAAACGTCGTCTGTAATTAGTCGGATAATTTGTGTCGGTGTTACTTGATCGGATTCATACTACCACCTAATCAATATAAACGGTTTTTATCAGTTTTGAATTATTAATTGATTAACTGCCACAAAACAAGTAAATGAAATTAAAATAAGTAATTTTAAATATCACGTGCATTAATATATTAACGTTTGTTTAACTTCCTTAAAGATGAAGTTAGTACATTTTTAAAACATACAAAGATCTTACGCCAATTTTCAAAATTTTACATAAGCGTATCCAAATGAGTTTTTCTTGAAGACGTCACGGATAGTTGGGATTGGTTGATACGTTTCTCAACATCATAAGACTTTATGACTATGACAATAAGGATGATAAAGAATTTATTGACAAATATTGGTTACAAAAAAGTTGGTTTGTACAAATCAGTAGTTCATGCAGGCATTTAAGAAAATTTAAGTTAGGTATTTCGAAACAGTTCCTGTTTAATAAAATTAATTGTGTTGTAACGATTAAGCGAGAATATAATTTGTAACATCGAGAACAATAATATCCCAGTGGATAAAGAACCGCTTTATTGACCAACGGGTCCGCAGTACGAATCCGCAAACAAGAAACTGAAAAACGTTCCCTATAGGGTTTGTGTTCCTGCGCGTGAGTGAGGTCACCAGTAAATGCCAGTATAAGCTCTCAAGGAGTTGCTGTATTATCAGCAGAGGTGGCATCGCGCGAGTGATACTTGACGTATTGCAAGCGTTCATAGGCTACGCAAACGGTTTTGTATCAGGTGAGACGTATGCCTCCCGACGTTGTATAAAAAAAACCTGGCATGTACCAGTAAATTCGTCTTTTCGGATTTAAATACCTTTATATGTAATTATCATTAGCTCGGCGGTGAAGAAAAACATCGTAACGAAACTCGTACGACCAAGAAATTATATTTCGAAAGATCTGTGAGCTTACCTAGGCAAGGTTTCGCTTTTCCCCTGGGTTATGGAGAACTGACAGCAGCTACTCCATGTAAAAATCAGTATATTCGCCAAATCCTTGGGCTTAGGTAGCGAACCCCGCCAATGCAAGTGGTTTAGGAAGCGGAATAACGCTAAGAAGATAATTTATGACATTAGAAATTTTAGCAATAGGACATATGTAAAGTATGTAATTGTGGTCTGAGCGCGCTGTTATTTATTAACAAGTAATTAGTGTTGTTATTTTCATATAACAGTAACAGATATAACAGGTATCACATTTAACCTGTTACGACTAGAGATGGGTTAAGGACTGAGTATTTATCCAAGGATGAGTAAATACTCATAAATACCCGTTTCTACTGAGTTTTTATCCAAAATCGGCAGTAAATATTTTTTCTTTAGTTAAGTCTTATAAATCGATTCGGAATTATGGATTTACTAAAATATTAAGGGATTAGAGGTTATTTGTGTGTTTTATTAATAGTAAGTACCTAATAAAAAAGTACCGTGCCAATATTCAAGATAAGGTATTTATTATTAACCCACAAACACTGGTATCATTAAAGGCCTCCGAGTTAGCTATACGCCTGAGGCACACCTGAGGTGGGGTAGGCGGGGGCAAGGGTCCTTTATTTCTCTGTCACTGTCGTCAGCGTGCTCGTAGCATTTTTTTTACATACGACAGTAAAGTCTCACCCGTCGGAGGAAGTGCACGCGCTCGTCGTATTTGGACTTAAAATTAATGCTGTAGCATTTTTACTTGTCCTATTTGTGTATTTTAATGTGAAATCACCTGCACGTAGCGCATACCGATCAGCAAACGAGGTTCTGACGAAAGAGAGGTAGGTCAATAAGGAGCTATTCCGTTGGCAACGGGGATGGTAATGCGCGAGCGACACTCCTTGTGTTGCAGGCATCCATTGGCGACGGTAACTGCTTACAATCACGTCGGCCGTATACTTATTTATCACCCGATGTGGTATATAAAAAATATACTTTAGTTATCTAAAGAGAGGTAGGACTATAGTTGTAAAGCAACGGTTAACAACGGATATTTATCCAAAGTAGACGTTAATAACGTATAAAAAACGGTTGAAAACCGGTTGTTTATCCGACTGAGAGCTAAAAAAGAGATTACGTTATTAAAGTTAAAGTCAAAATCTTTTTATTCCGTAAAAATGGCTACATTTGTTTGGAATCGTCACAATTTTTCCCCTACCGTGCAGTTCATGACTAGGTGAGCACTGATAAAAATACTGCCAAAAAACTCAGGCATCCCTCTTTTGATAGGTATCCAAACAAATTTACATAATTTATTAATTACATTATAATTGGATCAACTCAATCCCAGGCATTTTTATCATTAATATAGTCAGATACTTTATAATATGCCCTGCTATACAATTTGGCTTTAATAGTAGTTTTAAATTTGTTTATTGTATTACAGTTTTGTTCCATAATTTATATCATAATTCAATTCCGTTGTACTGTATTTTGATATATCTCGTAAGTTTAGCCAGCGTTTGCAATGTACGCGTACAAAAAAATATTTTTTACAACATCACATTAAAATCTTTGAAATTCTCGTCTTATCTCTACTATAATATGAATCTATCTCTATAACTTCACGCCAAATCCCTTGCGGGGTAGGCAGAGAGAACCGAGCGCCACGTGACTCGATCCTTACATATCTCACTCGCTTCTTTAACATTCATTGCTCTTCTCATGCACGCACGCCGGTTTCTAGGGCTTCTGACATCACCTTCTGATAGAACATGACCAATTTGGTCATGGTAGGTAAGTCTTGGCCTTCCCCGGCTCCTACATCCTTCCACTTTTGCATTGTATATCTGCTTCTTCATTCTTTCATCTTGCATTCTTTCTACATGCCCGAACCATCGGAGCATGCCTCTTCTTATTTTAACACCGACGCTCTCTACTATAATATGAATGTACCTGTTATACGTTTCAAACCATTTACAACCGTTGACAACGGTTAAAAACAATCGTTTTCACCCGCTCGGTTGAAATCGTTAACAACCAGCTTTGCATCTATAGGTAGGACCCAGCAAGGGGTCGTGCCGTGCTCCGTCCAGTCAGACATTCTGTAGCGGCGGTGCATGGCAAGACCTCGTGCTCTAAGTATCCGTCTGGGGAAGCACCTCCACCTTACAGAAGACCGCAGCTAAATAGCAATTCCGGGAGGATTGTTGTGTTCCTGTGTGTGAGTAAGGTTGCCAGTTAGTTGAGAAGTCGTTGTGTGGGTAGCGGGAGGACCGGCGGATATCAAACCGCCAATGACGGTGTGGGCGCGTAAGGCTGGCTCGGCGGTCAGGGAGATCCGGTCAGTAGGGTTCCTGAACCCGGGGATTTCTTAAACTCCGGCCCGGGAGGCTGAACCGCGAACCCCTGAAAAATCCCTGTTGTAGTTGGCGTGCCGGAGAAGGAGACCGATGTGGACCCGGCTGCTGCAGCAGGGGGGACGGGGGCCCTTCCGCCCGCCGTGCCAGTGCCAAATCGCATAATCTGCATTGTCCAGTGAAGATACCGGGCTTTTGTCCACTACTCTGTCGGCTCAGCGACTTCTCTTTTGAACCTCAACACAACATAAATGGCACCGAAAAGGAATAGGAAAAGAAATATTACAGCGGCTGCTCCTTCCACAATAAATGTGTATTTTTGAAACATCAGGGGACTACACTCCAATATTAATGCGGTTCACTATCATTTCGAGACCGCTTGGCCGACCCTTCTTTTCCTCACGGAGACACAAATATCCTCACCGGCCGACACATCTTACTTACGTTACCCCGGGTACAAACTTGAACACCTATTAGTACGTCGTGCCGGGGTATGTATGTACGTTCGGGAGGATATTTGTTGTCGCCGTCTTCATAGCCAGGAAGACAGGGACCTGTTATTATTATGAGTACGCGTGGATCATGGCGGCCACACCCGAATCTACACGTGCCTTTACAGGTCCTATAGCGGTGATACAGACACAGCCCGTTTATTTGAGCACCTGCAAATGGCAACTGACAAAGTTATCAAGCAGTATCCCTCCGCGGAGTTAGTGATTTTGAGAGATTTTAATGCCCACCACACCGAATGGCTTGGCTCTCGGTGCACTGATTCCGCGGGGAGATCTGCTCATGACTTTGCTTTAGTCTATGGTTTCTCCCAACTGGTACATTCTGCGACGAGAGTACCAGACAGATAGAGGACCATACAAGCTTCTTACTGGACCTTCTGCTGGACCACACGTCCGGATGAGTATAACATCTCAGTGGATGCGCCGTTTGGCTCATCGGAGCACTGTCTCATCCGGACCCAAGTGCCCTGTGCCAGGCGTGATCCACCTCGGCCTACCGGATGGCACTATAAATCGGCAGACTAGGACGGATTGCGTGAATTCTACGCGTCGTACCCGTGGAGGCAGCTTTGTTTCAAAACAGATGATGTCGAATCCTATGCGACTACGGTAGCTGCGGCGATATTAGATGGCATGGAATGCTACATTCCCAATCGCTTTGTGGCTACAGCGGTAGCTAAAAATCGACCGTGGTTTAATCGGCCTTGCAAAGAAGCTAAACTTCTCAAATAGGCTGCTTTCGAGGCTTGGACCACGGCGCGTGCTAATGGAAATCCAGATGTCTCAGTATTGAAACGTAAACTGGACGCTGCCTCGAGGTCCAGTAAGAGGGTAATCGCCAGAGCTAAGTTTGATTTCGTCGGTAGAGTTGGTGAGCGGCTTGCAAGCCTTCCGTTTGGGATCCGTGCTTTCTGGTCGCTGGCTAAAGCTGCCGAGGGAAACTTTTGTCAGTTGTCTAGTCCACCATTGCAAAAACCGGATAGCAGTCTGGCATATAGTGCTAAAGAGAAAGCCGATTTACTGGGTAATCTCTTTGCCTCTAACTCGACTTTGAATGACGGGGGAGCTGTGCCACCTACCATCCCGAGGTGCAGTAGCTCAATGCCGGAAATCTCAATTACCCAACGAGATATCCGGCGGGCGTTGCTCTCCCTCGACATTCATAAGTCGAGTGGGCCAGATGGCATTCCAGCAGTGGTGCTAAAGCAGTGTGCTCCTGAGCTGTGTTCTGTGCTAACGCGCCTTTTCGTGCTTTCCTACTCCTTTGGGCAAGCTCCGTCTTCGTCGAAGACCGCCAATGTGCACCCGTTGCCCAAAAAGGGCGGTAGATCAGACCCTTCGAATTACAGGCCTATTGCCATAACCTCCCTTCTCTCCAAGGTGATGGAGCGTGTGATAAACATACGACTCCTAGCATACCTAGAGGATCACGATTTAATCAGCGACCGTCAATACGGCTTTCGCCACGGTCGTTCGACTGGTGATCTTTTAGTGTATCTTACACACCGCTGGGCTTCGGCGATCGAGAGTCAAGGTGAGGTATTGGCTGTCAGCCTAGATATGGCAAAGGCGTTCGATCGGGTCTGGCTGTGGTTGACGATGGTTGCTCCAATAGCATGGATATCAATGTTGGTGTCCCACAGGGCTCTGTATTGTCCCCAACGCTGTTTCTGCTGCATATCAATGACATGTTGTCAATTGACGGCATTCATTGTTATGCGGATGATAGTACTGGGGTCACTTATTACACAGGCCGTGCTAGTACCCCTCGTTCACTTGTGGAGGAAAGCCGCGTTAGACTTGTGTCTGAAATAGAGTGTGCTTTGGGTAGGGTCTCCGACTGGGGACGGTTGAACTTGGTTCAATTCAACCCTACCAAGACACAAGTCAGCGCGTTCACCGCTAAAAAAACCTATTTGATGTAGTCCCCCAATTACAGAACACGCCACTAACCATTGCCAAGAGTATTGAGATTCTCGGCATCGAGATCTCCAGCGAAGTTCAGTGCCGAAGCCACTTGGAAGAAAAGGTCAAGCTGTCGTCAAAGAAACTTGGTGTGCTCAACAGAGCGAAACTGTACTTCAGCGCGGGGCAAAGACTTATATTTTAGATAAGTCCCAAGTCAGACCGCATATGAAGTACTGTAGTCATCTCTGGGCGGGGGCACCTGGTTACCAGCTAGGACCTTGTGACTCGGTGCAAAGGCGTGCTGTGAGAATCGTGGATGATCCTAAACTCACACACGGTATTGAGCCCTTGAGTCTAAGGAGAGATTTCGCCTCCCTTTGCGTGTTCTACCGATTGTACAATGGGTTGTGTTCTGAGAAATTGTTCGTTATCATGCCAATAGCCTCGTTTTACCATCGCACTGCTCGCCGACGGCTGAGAGTTTACCCTCATACACTGGAACCGCAATGGTCGCGTAGTGTGCGGTTCCTGAGAAGCTTTCTACCGAGAACTATTAAGTTGTGGAATGAGCTCCCTGCTGAGGTTTTCCAAGGGACTACAGTATGGGGTTCTTCAAGAAAGGCGTGTAGAGGTTCTTAAAGGGTCGGCAACGCAAGAGTGACACCCCTGGTGGTTGCAAATGTCCATAGACTACGGTGACTGCTTATCATCAGGCAGGCCGTAAGCTTGTTTGCCACCTTAGCGGTATAAAAATCTTTAAAAAAAAAGAGTTAGATGGGGTCGTTGCGCATGTCATTCTAACCGAACACGTAGGTCTACCGCAGTCTGTCTATGGATGGGTTTATCTATCTTGAGTTTTCCGTGCTCCGAGGGCACGTTAAGCCGTCGGTCCCGGCTATTGTCGATAGATGACAGTCGTTAAGCTAAGTCAGTGGCCCTCGGGCGGCTGAAAACACTGGCCTCCGCTAATCCGCAATCGAGCAGCGTAGCGGAGTATGCTCTAAACCCCTCCCGTTGAAGGGAGACTAAAATTTCAAGTCTTTTTGTGTTTATTTTTTTTTACTCATGCATTTGGATAAATACTCAGTATAAATGAGTAAAAATGGATAAATACTAATATTTATCTTTCCATCTCAGTAAATACTATTTAGTATTTACTGACCGCCCATCTCTAGTTACGACTCATCTCTAGTCATGTTCATGTCACGTTAACAAATATTTGCGAGAAGAGGGAGGACAGTCGCATCTACTATAGCAACCTACCGAAAAAAAAAATCCGCCCCACAAATTGTGCTAGTACTAATTGCCGACAGATATCTTGACACAAAAATATGTGATAAATATTGCCAGACAAATTACACAGCGCCACCTAGCCCCAAAGTAAGCGAAGCTTGGGTTATGGCCCATAACACAAGCATCGCTTACTTTGGGGCTAGGTATTTATCAGTTGATAAACACACGTAAATACATTTTTTTGTAAATAGAAAATACCCAGCCCAATACAAACAGACATGTTCATGCACACAAATGTTTGTACTGTGTGGGAATTGAACCCACGAGCGTTGGTCTCAAAGTAGCGTAACAGTGCCTTCCACCACTGCACCACCGAGCTCGTCAACAAGATGCTCAATAATATAAATTTTGGAATAGATAATGTTGAGATGAAATGCGATGTAATTTATAAATCTTAATCTTCTTCTTATATTAATTTTTTGAAATGTAAAATAAAAAGTGTTAAGTTGAATTAGTAGCAGTTACAAATTATGAATGGGTCGCCACATCAAAATGGTTTGCACAAAACAGGTTCAAAGGTCATTTTGACTTCAAGGGTCAATTATATAGCGTTTTCGATCGATTGACACTGATACTATTTTAACCTATTATATGTTTTTGTTATTTGGAAACGAAGTTCTATTTAAATAGTTAATAAATCAGGCGTTATTTTGCGAAGGTCAAATTTACATGCAATTTGATCTAACCTGCTTTGTCTGCTTCCGCCACCAATTAGTTCATGCGGCCTAGCGACGGCCGGCACCCACCCACTACTGTTAGTATGTGCAACATGCTGACGCTGTCATGGCTGCTTCGGTAGTCTCTGCCTCGGCTGCTGCGATCGTCCGCCATCTGGAACAGAATCCGCATGCCCCCACCACTACCGTCGCTGCCACGACTGGCCTGGTCGTCGCTGCGCCACGTGTTTCGCCTCTCCACGAGGCATCATCAGGCGTTGTAGACGTTAATCGTAAGAATAACATGCTACAAGTTACAAATCCATCGCAGTCCCGTCCCTTATATTCAAGTGAGGGTAGGGGTGGATGGTGTGAGCGAAAAGATTTTTAATAGTGGGGAATTGATTACGTCAGTCTGTTTGTTCATGAGAGTACCTAATTTTAGAATTTTTATGTTTATTAATTTCTAATTGTTCCCTAATATTTTGTTTTAAACCTTTGCATGCAATTTGATCTAACATGCCTTGTGTGCTTCCGCCACCAATTAGTTCATGCGGCCTAGCGCCGGCCGGCACCCACCCACTACTGTTAGTAAGTGCAACATGCTGACGCTGCCATGGCTGCTCCTGTAGTCTCTGCCTCGGCTGCTGCAGTCGTCCGCCATCTGGAACAGAATCCGCATGCCCCCACCACCACCGTCGCTGCCACGACTGGCCTGGTCGTCGCTGCGCCACGTGTTTCGCCTCTCCACGAGGCATCATCAGGCGTTGTAGACGTTAATCGTAAGAATAACATGCTACAAGTTACAAATCCATCGCAGTCCCGTCCCTTATATTCAAGTGAGGGTAGGGGTGGATGGTGTGAGCGAAAAGATTTTTAATAGTGGGGAATTGATTACGTCAGTCTGTTTGTTCATGAGAGTACCTAATTTTAGAATTTTTATGTTTATTAATTTCTAATTGTTCCCTAATATTTAGTTTTAAACCTTTGCATGCAATTTGATCTAACATGCCTTGTGTGCTTCCGCCACCAATTAGTTCATGCGGCCTAGCGCCGGCCGGCACCCACCCACTACTGTTAGTAAGTGCAACATGCTGACGCTGCCATGGCTGCTTCGGTAGTCTCTGCCTCGGCTGCTGCAGTCGTCCGCCATCTGGAACAGAATCCGCATGCCCCCACCACCACCGTCGCTGCCACGACTGGCCTGGTTGTCGCTGCGCCACGTGTTTCGCCTCTCCACGAGGCATCATCAGGCGTTGTAGACGTTAATCGTAAGAATTACATGCTACAAGTTATAAATCCATCGCAGTCCCGTCCCTTATATTCAAGTGAGGGTAGGGGTGGATGGTGTGAGCGAAAAGATTTTTAATAGTGGGGAATTGATTACGTTAGTCTGTTTGTTCATGAGAGTACCTAATTTTAGTATTTATATGTTTATTAATTTCTAATTGTTCCCTAATATTTAGTTTTAAACCTTTGCATGCAATTTGATCTAACATGCCTTGTGTGCTTCCGCCACCAATTAGTTCATGCGGCCTAGCGCCGGCCGGCACCCACCTACTACTGTTAGTAAGTGCAACATGCTGACGCTGCCATGGCTGCTCCTGTAGTCTCTGCCTCGGCTGCTGCAGTCGTCCGCCATCTGGAACAGAATCCGCATGCCCCCACCACCACCGTCGCTGCCACGACTGGCCTGGTCGTCGCTGCGACACGTGTTTCGCCTCTCCACGAGGCATCATCAGGCGTTGTAGACGTTAATCGCAAGAATGATATGCTACAAGTGACAAATCCATCGCAGTGCCGTCTTATGGCACTCGGTCCTCTCTGCCTACCTCGCAAGGGACCTGGCGGGAAGATATACATACATACATAAAATAGAGTTTTAATTTAGCTTTTACAGATAGTATAGTTTGTCTTCCTGGCTTAAACTCAAGTCCTATTAGATAAGTTACAAAATGAAAAGCCTGGTGATTGACTTTGTAATTGGCAGAGCTGCGATAGCCAGCGGAGCCACATTACCCTCAAAATTGTCGTTTGGGGTAGACTGATGTCATCCAGCTAGCGTTTAGACGGTAATAGTGAGAAACTCCAATATCGACACACTAATAGCTAACATATTGTAGTTTTGTATCCTTTAATTTGAAATTTAAATGTTCGTTGGTGAGGAAGAACGGTTCAAAATCATTCCAATTAGAAAAAAAAACATATGGGAAAACGTATGGCCGGCCACTCTGCAGTGCAGAGTCTGCACTGCACTCCCATCAACAAAAAAGTAACAGCACTCGTCGCTAGATGTCGTACAGGGTTCCATATATTTTTAAAAAATTAAAAATTAAAAATAAATTATTTTTTAAATTTTAAAAATATCAGCTCTGCCTACACAGCTTGCTGTTATTTACTAGTTCAAATGAGTTTATTTTCCCGTCATACCTACGCGAAAATATGCCAGAGGCATGCAACAGAGGGCACCTCCATTGGTTGTCATTGTCAACTTTTAGTCAAATGTACTCTGTGCTTTTAGTCGTCTTCTGTACATCATAGTACATAAAATAGTTTTTTCTTTCTTTCCGCCTGGTTAAAAGTGTTCTGTGGCACTAATCTTTAACTTAATTGCTATCAAGTAAAGAAGTAAAGTTACGAGATAATTTACTGTTTTATAGTTCTTATACGATATATTTTTGCATTAAAACTGCTAAGACTGAGATTGCGTGATCTTGAATTGTAGCGTATTCGCAAGATGAGTGGCGTACAAACAGGTGAGTTAACTTTACGTGAGATATCACTGCGTTGTTCTTATTGCTTATTGAGTCTCGAACTATTTGTTTAAA
Source organism: Pyralis farinalis (assembly GCA_947507595.1). Taxonomy (NCBI): domain Eukaryota; kingdom Metazoa; phylum Arthropoda; class Insecta; order Lepidoptera; family Pyralidae; genus Pyralis; species Pyralis farinalis. The sequence continues at coordinate 27,278,511 of OX382259.1, forward strand.
TTCTGTAGGCCTTATTATGAAGTACCCAAATGTAATTAGTCGCTATGCTAATGCTCAATAAAAAATATCTACCCTTCCACCTTCCATTCCACTGAGTTCCTTGATGATTAGTGTCGTATTAGATGGCCTGCATCTTTTCCTCTACTTGCGACTTACAATTGTTTATAACTGACCTCTAACGTCTTCAACAATTTTTCTTTCTATCCAGCTGATTTCTTCCATTCTTCTCTATGTTTCTTGCATTATCCTCCTGTATCCTTTTTGGCTACAGTACATATTATATTAAATTGGCAATATGTTTGTCCACCTCTTGACGTTATTTATAAAATTATATGTCAAGGATTTGAGGTTATTTACTTTATCATATTGGTGACTTACTGTCAATTTTTGATGGTCTTGCTCTCTTTAGATCATCTGGCTATCTATTCCATGTGAATACCACATTCAAATAGCAATCATATTTCTATTTGATTATTTTGTATTCCAATTGATCACATTTCTAATCATTAAGTATATTAAATAATATTAATTATCTAGTACAAACTAAAATGTGAATGTTTGTTCTACTTTCAAGTCGTAAGATAATGCTGTCTTCAGCTGTAGAGAAATACACTTTATTAGAACTCTGGTTCCAATTACACGTCGAAAGATGTGCATGTGTTTGGTCCATGACACTTACCATTTTCTTGGAAATTATACAATATATATCGCAATTACAAAATCCATTGGGATTTTGTAATAGTTACTAGGTAGCCGTTTTAAATATAAATTAGGTCGTTTCAAACCTTCAAAACCACAATTCAAACGAAATTAATTTTAATTGCCATGTCGTGATGAAGCTAGACGAGAAAGTGGCCATTGTCAAATCGGGTTGTTTCTATCTCCGAGGGGAAAGGCAAAGGGTTTATGCTCATACAGCCCAGTCTTCAATTTAGAACCATTATCAGAAATTCCATGTGGCAAGAAAAATACTCGTCACAACTCATTGAACTACACACTCGCAAGTTAGAATTGCCTACTCATTTGCTTATAGTAGAATACAAATTGCAAGTAAGCTATGAACAGAAAAAAAATGAAACATATGGTTATGGACTAGCTACTATTCGATCAAAATCCAGCAGATTTTTATTATCAATTAAAAAAGCTATTAACACAGTATGAACCTACTTCGACAGACCTACACCTTCAGGTCATCACTACTGATAACAAGGGTCATGTGTTGAAAGGTGTAGTGATATGAGGGTCATGTTTGGTTCATTCAATGAACTTGAAAATATAACTGATAAACAATCTTGATATTCCATAAATCAGGAGAATATACAGCTTGTTATAGATTTTCTCTATTTTTTAGGTTTCCGTACCCAAAGAGTAAAACGGAACCCTATTACTGAGGCTCCGCTGTCCGTCCGTCCATCTGTCACCAGGCTGTATCTCATGAACCGTGATAGTTAGACAGTTGAAATTTTCACAGATGATGTATTTCTGTTGCCGCTATAACAACAAATACTAAAAAATAGAATAAAATAAATATTTAAGAGGGCTCCCATACAACAAATGTTATTTTTTTGCCTTTTTTATAGATAATGGTACGGAACCCTTCGTGCGCGAGTCCCACTCGCACTTGGCCGATTTTTTGTCCATAGTGTTGTTCCTAGTGGTGGCCTCCGAGAGATTCCTTCTAGGCCAATATATATAAATGTACAGTGGTTATAAGTAAATCACTGTATTTTCATATATATACTGACTCAAAATATATTCATTATTGAAAATTGTGTTTTGTGCTTTAGCATATAACCATGTATATGAAGATCATACATACATGTATATGAAGTTGAAATGGAGATTGATGCATTTGAAAGGCAAATTTAGATAACCATAAATAATAATTAGAAAGTGCGATACAATATTAATAAAAAAATTATTTGTTTTTTTTTTAAAAGTTAGATTTCCTAAGAAAGTACTTAACATGTAATTGCTTTTGTTGATGAAAACTAAGGCTTCTTTTTTAAGTTATTGTAAAGTTGTTTTTCTTCTATAAATTATTACAATGGGTGAGGTCCTTTTCTAGGTGACCTCAGCCAATGGAAAGGCATAACACTAATTAAAGAAAGGGTGTAAAAAACAAAGTTTATATTGGGGGCCAGCCACACTCCTTCCATAATATTGCCCCGAACAGTCCAGCGATGCCTGGACATTTAAACTCAAGAGAGGTGGCAAGAAAACCATTTGAAATCCAATTACTACTTTTAGGGGTCAGGTGTAGCAAATTACAGTTAACTAAAATTCAACTAAAAACAAGATTATAAAACTAAGTTAGTGTGGTTAGTTGAGTACATTGGCTTATATTAAAATTTACTGCACCCCTGTATTCATCTATAAGCAAATTATTTCTTGGGTAAGGTGATGAATTCAGATAATAATTACCTCTAAGAGAAAATCTAAGGTTCAGTCGACGGGTCAAATTACTAAAGAGTCAAGTTTAATCAAGTTACTATGGTTTGAGTTGGACTCCAATAAAAGTTTAACAAAATCTACAGTGGATCACGGTGTCGATGGTAAAAAATAAGGAACAATATACGATACTGAAAGGGTCGTTGCGTGACGCTCCATGTCAGGGAAGCCTCCACGAATTGCCACGCCTCGCCACAGCACGCCACACAGGACTTCAACTCAAAGACGGGCCCTCGGCGTGCAATTTCAAATTCCAAGGCAAAACTTCAAATCCCAAGAAAAATGTTGTTTTTAGCTGTAAAGGAATACACTTTATTAGAAATTTGAACAATTACACATCGAAAGATGTACAATTGTTTGGTCCAAGGCCACTCTTACCATTTTCCTGGAAATTATGCAATTTATTTTGCATTGCAAAATCCATTGGCTAGGCAGCCGTTTCCAAAATAGATTAGGTTGTTTCAGACCTTTGAATCCACAAATTTTAATCGCCATGTCGAGGCCAATATAAACCGGAAAGTGACAACTATTAGAGTGCAAATTTTTCTTTTTTAGAATCACGTTCTTTATCACCGAGGGCAAAGGGTTTTAGCTCATACAGCTAAGTCATTCTCGGAAATTCCATGTGACGAAAAAAAATACTCGTCACACTATATAGTGCATACTTTACATGACATACAATAGTATTCCAGATCAATTGGAATTAATGTTGACAGCTATATAAGATTTTGTAATAGAGGTGACAAATGTACACAACTATCTTCTAATAGCCTACTGGATGTTAAGTTACGGTAAAAGCTGGTATGAAATGTCTTCATTAATTCATTCTTTTCTTTTTATTTAATTCTTGACCTAATATTTTTATACGCACATTATCAAAACTTTTATCTTTGTACAAACAAGAATTCAAAAAAATATGTTTTGTGTTTGCCTGCCTCCATAAAAGTAGAACCAATTTTAATGTGCTTTCATTGGGTACAAAGAGTATTCAATTAAATGTCTTAGCTCCTTTTTGTCCCAAATAAGTATAGTTACAAATATAAAACTGCTAAAATTTTGTAAGAATTTGAAAAAGTAACATTCTTATTTTTTATAGTATTGGTCAGTACTAGTATGAGTTGGATCTCTCTTACATATATTAAATTTGTAATTTAGGAAATAAATTTGAATTCATTAGGATATCAGTTTATAAATATGATTTTGCGTTTGAGACAAATATTTCATTAATTCAATACAAGTGTACCATACATTGTATACAAGTATTGAGACTACGTAGTGTTCCTTTTTTCGAAAAATACGTAAATTAGTAATGTAGTAATATGTGTATTTTTCTATCATATTGTAAACATTATATACTCGGTAGATAGGAAAACGATGAAGAGAAGAAAAATATATACATATATATATTTAAAAGAAAAATGTTAAGCTGTGTATTTTTTATGTTTGTGTTATGTGTGTTTAGTCTACATCTTATAAGTGAAGACTTGTTCTTGGCTCACTGTTATTTATAAGTCAATATACCCTAATTATTTATATCCTTGAACTTCTAATAAGCAAAAAGAAAAATACTTTTTTTCGGGTTACATTATTTTGTAAGCTTCTGTATCAAACCTGAAGACCTAAAAACTTTTAATTATGTATTTATTTTTAATTAGCTATAGTAGCAATCTTTAGTGCACTACATACTAAATTATTATCGGACAAATTATCGCCAAAATAGCGCCATCTAGCCCCAAAGCAAGCGAAGCTTGTGTTATGGATACTAGATAAACGTACGTAAATACGTTTTTTTTTGTAAATACAAACTTATTATACATAGAAAATACCCAGACCAAGACAAACAGACATGTTCACGCACACAAATGTTTGTACTGTGTGGGAATCGAACCCACGAGCGTTGGTGTCAAAGTAGCGTAACAGCGCGTTCGACCACTGCGCCACCGAGCTCGTCGTACTACTAAATGTAGTATGTTGTATCTAAACTATAAGAATAATTAGTCCCTTTCTTTCTTGTAGTTATTGAGTTCTTTTTATACCGCATCTTATATTTTACATAACTTCACACAATAAATGAAAGTGGGCAAAATTTTAGTTTATTTGTAAGTAAACTAAAATTTTGTCTACATTGTGGATTCAGTCTTGTGATATGGCTTAAGTTTTTGGTATAGCTTAGGTCAATTATAAAAAAAAAATATTTGATATTTTAATTCTGTAACACTACAATGGCCTACAGCAAACAGAGTGAGTGACTCATAATGATTTTTAAATATATTTGTAGGCGTCTTTAATGAATAAACGCAATTACAAAAAAAATACACCAAATGAAGCTCGGTCAGCCAGGTACTCATTATCCTTTGTGTATCCTATAGCAAAATAAGAAGAAGAAAAGAAATAAAGTTTAAAATTGGATGGATTGATTAACCAAAGAGTTCATTTTTATTTTATTGATAATTTTTATTATCTATTCACCCTATACCGTAGAGTCACAGCAGGCAACCTTTTTTTTTTGTGACGCGGGGAAAAATGAGTTACGCACACCACCGGTGCCTGGGTGGCCTCCGGTGGTAGTGTGGGACTCCCCGTTAGCTGCCCAACGGTATAATCACTAAACAACCCCGCGAATTGCCATCGGCCGCTTTGATGGGGTGCCACGGATCTGTTAGCGACAGGGCACCACTGCGACTATCCAGCCCCTCAGAAGGGGCCGGACTTCTTCAATCTAGGGGCCGTCCCGGCAAATTGGGACAGCCCCTCCGGCGGCGGGACCACTATGGGACCAGGTTCCACATATTAGGGAGGCGGCAAAAGGTGCGCGTAGCGCCTACGCCGCACTCCCGTCCTCCGTCTCCGGAGCGGGGCAGCTTCGAGATCATCCTCCCTGGCACTGTCGCTCCCGAGCACGGAGTGGACCACGCTCGGGAGCGAGAGGTCCGCGTCTCCTAACACGGCCATCAGACCGTGGCGCTGCCGAGACCACGTGGGACACTGCTCCAAAGTGTGTTGGGCTGTGTCCTCGGCCGCGCCACAATCGTGGCAGCCCGGCTCCTAGTCCCGCCTCGCAACCCGGTACATATACTGCCCGAAGCACCCATGCCCGGTGAGTACCTGCACCATGCGGAATGTGAGGGGTTTGCGTTTCCTACGCATCGACCCTTCTAGGACCGAGCGCAGCGCCTCCGCAACGCTGGTTCCATACCGCGGCTGCGCCAGGTCTCCCCCCACCTCTGCACGCCCTCGCTGGAGATACCGCCCTATTTCCTCCAACTTGGGGCGCTCGCCGAGTGCCCTCCTACTAGCAACAAAGCCGTACACTTCAGCGAGCACCTCCGCCACCAGCTCCCAGGGCGGGTCGCCAGCGAGGGCGGTCGCGGCCGTCCAGGCCACCGAGCGGTACCCTCTTATCGCCCTCTGCGCTCTTCGCAGCTGGGTCTTGTTGTAGCTGCAGAGAGCGTCCGCCCATATATGATGCCGGCAGATGCCGGAGTACAGCCGCCACAGCAGGCAACCCTGCTTAGCCCAATGTCAACATCAAACCAGGGACACTGGCTGCCGTCTAGTCCCCCACGTGCTGTACAATGCTCTACTGCGTGAAAAGGGCTACACACCAAAGGAATATCCATAGTTCAATCAAGATACTAAGTTTCTATGAGGTCAAGTTACTACGGCTCAAATTACTAAAGTTTCAAGTTGCTACGGGTCAAGTTAGACTCCAACAAAAGCAGTTCACGGTAAACTGCTGTATCCAATGTTATAAAAATGAGAAAATGTACGATACTGAAAAGGTCGCTGCGCTCCAACCATGGAGCATATAACCTGAATTCGCCGGCGGGCCTTCGCCGTGCTAGTTTGAAATCCAAAGTAAAATTTTAAGTCTAAAGAAAATGCTGTCTTCAGCTATAAAGAACGATACTTTATTAAAATTTTGATCTAATTACACGTCGAAAGATAGCCACATGGGTTTCGTCTAAGTTACCCACCATTTACGACTAGGTAGCCGTTTTCAACATAAATTAGGTCGTTTCAGACCTTTAAAACCACGAATTAAACGAAAATAATTTTAATCGCCATCTTGACACGACAAAGGTCGGCCGGTAAGTCTCGATGTCAACATCCGGTTGTTTTTATTTCCAAGAGGAAAGGCAAAGGGATCTAGCCCACACAGCCAAGTCTTCAGTTCAGAACGATTTTCGGAAATTCCATGTGGCGAGAAAAATACTCGTCACAATCTATAATAGCAAGTTGCATCTCTATCTACACACATCAAAAGTGTCTAGGGATCAACATATATTTTTGCAATAACTTTTCTCCTGATTGATATTAATTAAAATTTTCTTTAAGGATTCATCAAATAAAGTGTTTTCGTTTGTCTACAGTAACGATAAACCAAGTCACCTTTGCATTAATAAAGAAATTTGCCATTTTCATAATAAAGGGATTTTGGACATTTGAACCACTAACATTAAAGTTCGAAAAAAAGACCGAAATAACAGTTTTCTTTAAAATTTTATTGGGTAACTTAAACAATTAATAATCCGTGTTTCTACCGCGAACACTAACAACACAAGAACATCGGTTTGGCATACTCAAAATGAGTTCATCCAAATCACGCTGTGGAATGGTCGCCCATCTTCGTTGCAACAACAAAAAAAGGTCTTCTTGCGACTGGATACCCTCCATATTCGGCAGAGCTCTTCTCTGTAGCATATCCCATGCATGCTCAATCGGGTTCAAGTCTGGCGGCTGAGCAGGCCAGGGCATGACATTGATGTTAGCTGCGGCGAGAGTCTGTCTTACAACTCTTGCGGTGTGCGGTCGTGCATTATCATGCATTAACTGAAATAAGGGACCGATTTGCACTTGTAGAGGAACGATGACGTCTGATACAATCGTCTCAGCATAAATTTGAGCGTTGAGGTTGCCTCTGATCCAAATCAACTCAGTTCTTCCGCCGATCCAAATACCCGCCCATACCATGATGGTTCCACCACTATAAGGATGGACTTCCTGGCAGGATTTTAATCGCTGTTGGCGCCCAGGCGTTCTCCAGTGTCGTATACGTCTTGTATCCGGTCTCATACCAAAACGAGACTCATCAGAAAAGCACACGAAAAGCCATTGTTCATCTCAAGAAATCCGCATAAAAATGCTTGATCCCTAGACACTTTTGATGTGTGTATAATAATCAAATCAATTACACTTCTCTGGTCATTCTGTCTCCATGTGTGTATATCTCCTTCTTTTGAACGCCCACTCCAGGGTACGAACCAGGGACTAGTCTGTTAATAGGCTGTTTCTTTATCCACTGGTCTATCCATGTTCTGTATATCTTCTTATAATAGAATAAACTCCGGTACGGTATCAAAGGTTACGGTAATATACTACTATTGCCACCAGGCACTGTATTACTACATAGTGGTCGGAAAGAGACATAACGCCCGTATGATGTGAAGCGACACACTTCTTTTACCATTACGTAGTACACTGCGCTGGATGGCAAACAGGCATACCACCCCTTGTTGTGAAGCGGTCACCGTAGCCTATAGACTGTTGCAATACGAGGTAAGCTCCCAAGGAGTTGCTTTGTAAGCAGCAGAGGAGGCATCGCGCCCGTGATACTGAATATATCACAAGCATTAATAGGCTACGGTATCCGCTTTTCATCAGGTGGGCCGTATGCTTGTGTACCTCCCGACGTATAAAATAAACGAGCACCGTCACTTCTGCGTTACCATCGTCCAACATTTTTCCAGTGTTATATTATTTGGTAGCGGTTTTCACTGTGGTGCAGTTATTTGCTCAGTCGGGATATTGTTATGTCCTGCCGCTATTTCTGCGCATTAATTTATTTGTTATAACTCACGATATAAACTGCCTCCCGGAACAGTTACCTATTAGTTAATCTATGATTTATATTGAGAACCAATTGCGAAAGATAACTGGTATTAATTGGGAAAATGTCTTGCTGCTGCGTTATTTTGGCGCGAGCGCTTAACAACATTGCTAATGTAAATGATTACAATTAAATCGTGACTAACGAGTTCAATGAGGCGATGAGCTGGGGGCTCCTAATAAATTCTAATTTTCCATTTTCAATTTACTGTTTACGAAGATGTTGGAACATAAAAAAGTGTCATAAAAATACATTTGACTAGGGGTGATTGAACTTGGCCCAATTCAACCTTACTTACTTACATTTGCTGTCGTCCCCCAATTCCAGAACACACCACTTACCATTGCTAAGAGCATTGGAATTCTCAGTGTCTCCATGTTCAGTACCGAAATCAGCTGGAAGAGAAGGTCAAGCTGGCGTCCAAGAAATTTAGTGTGCTCAAGACTGCAGCATATGGAGTACTGTAGTCACCTCTGGGCGGGGCCCTGGATACCAGCTAGGACCTTTTACAGGGTCGGCAATGCAAGAGTGACACCCCTGGTGTTGCAAATGTCCATAGGCTGCGGCACTGCTTATCATTAGCCTGGCCGTTTGTTGTTGTATGTCACCTTAGTGGTACTTTAAAAATTAAAATGTTTCGGATTGAAAAAATTTTGGATGTCCGTTAAAAATGACATGACATGTATGGTTAAAAGTACAATACGTTAATAGTATGGATATTATTGGGCTTTATATCTTACACATAAAACTTGAAGAACTAGATCAGAGTGATAAGAATGGTCAATGATGAAATTATGATATCAGTTTTGTCTGATAGTACCGTGAAAAATATGACTGAGTCGTGTGTGACTCATGTGCATCATGCCGCCATGTTCTTTAGACGGCAACTGTGAGTCATAATAACTATATCTGTTTAATATAAGTACTTACACACTTTATGTTATTGATAATGTAATAGACATATCCTATTACTTTAATCGAGCAATCATATACATAAATATATTTCGTGTAGCTCCGAAACTGTTGTAACGATTTGGATAAAATTTTGTGTTTAGGTAAGGTTTTGCTTTTTAAGTTTATCAACATGGGTCTTTCCTACAAAATAGGATTTTTTGCAAATAAAATATACGAAGGTCGGTCGCCCAGGCGCAAATAAACTTTCTAAAATGTTCACCATTAATACCTTAATCATATTATTAATCATCATCATCGTCCGAGTGTTAGTCATAGTAAGAAATCGATTCGTGTAGCGTGCCTCCCGCTGCTATAGGTAATTAAATGTTCGGATTTATTTTTGAAGTACACGTCCGGAGGATATCCTCCCCCTCCGCGAATACGCTCAAACTCCTCCCACGCCTCACCCATGTTAAGATCACCACCCAAAACGATGCCCTGTGACAACGGGATAACACGAAGCACTGTATAAGTAGATTGCAGAACGCCATCCTGTTAGTTTCGCTACAACCGGCCTGCGGCGCGTAGGCACTTATCAAGTATAATCATATTATTAATACCCGATCGTAAAATCATTTTTAGGTTGTTTTGAGACCATTAAATAGATGACATTTTAAAAACAGAACAATATTTGTGACGTCTATGGACTTAAATCAGTGTCAGTAAGAGTAACACAAAATAGCTTCAAGGGTTTTTAGTTCGTATATTTTGTGTCAAAAATGAAGCTCATTCTGGTCAACTTACTACGGATAAAGTCGATGCCATTAATTTCAGCTTGATAGCTCCACTCGTCCCTGAGAGAAAGAGTATTGACAGACGGACAACAAAGTGATCTTATAAGAGTTCCGTTTTTCCTTTTGTGATACGGAACCCTAATAAAGCCGATCAAGTGTATCCGATTTGCGCACCGAGTGTTCCATAGTACCGCCTTCCAAAATAATTATATTTCACCATTGTAAGAACCTGTTTAAAGAGAACTAATAAATAAAATAGTTATTATATTGTGTAAGTTTAAAAATGCTTAGCTCTTAATTTTAAGGCTGGTTCTTTATTTTACCTATCTAGACTATCAGGAAAGTTTGCAATAGTTAGGATTTTTTCAATTTCTGTTTATTACTAACCTAAACGCTTGTAATATATTAAGTATCGCACTCGCAATGCCTCCTCTGCTGCTTACACAGCAACTCCTTGGGAGCATACTGGTGATCTCACTTATACGCAGGAACACAACAACCCTCTAAGGAGTTGTTACTTGGCTGTGGTTTTCTGTGAGGTGGAGGTACTTCCCTAGACGGACTGCTTAATGCGCTCTACCTCTCTTAAAACATCCAGACCAAGACAAACAGACATGTTCATGCACACAAATGTTTGCCTTGTGTGGGAATCTAACCCACGAGCGTTTGTGTTAACGTCGCGTCATTCACGACTGAGCCACCGAGCACGTCGTAGAACTAGTGAGTGCGTTTCTAACTTCGGAGACCATGAAAGGATAAAGTGTGAAAAATTGGAAGATGAAAGCGTAAGAAATATACACGTCTAGTCAGTGAAAGACTTGAGAACGCTAGTTTTGCGACTTAGATGTTGATGAATGCCGGAAGGTCCTGAAACAGAGTATATGGGTGATAGCGCAAAAGAAGCACGTGATTGCCAAGAGGTATAACTTTGGAAGGTGGCACGGAGGTTGGATGCGGAGATTGAATCCTCTATTTTGTCTGCAATAAAAGAGAAAAGTGGATCTTTGCATCTAAGTGATAGTATGAGAGAAAAGAAAAAAGAAATATACCTTGAATTAAACAATTTTTAATGGAAGTATCTCAATTATTACATCTACATCATGGATGGATTAATTATATACGTTCCGATTAACACAAAAATCGCTCACGGTGTCCGAATGTTTTTGAGTAGATCTTTGGGTTTGTGACTTGATTATTTTAGAACTGAATCCCAAGCAGGTGGTACTTGCCAACCATCTTCTCTATTGAAATTGGGGTGTTTTCTTATTTCAATAGCCTCGCGTAGCATTCCAGGCATGTAGCGGTTCTCCTTGGCGATTTATTGATTTGTGGTTTATCAAACCGCATGTAATGGTTTGGCTGGTCCAGTGTATGTTCACATACTGCAGAGTTTTATTATATACCGTATATTATACACCGTCGATGCAATAATGAAACCAAAGTTTAATTAAATAGAGGTTGACAAAAATTTGGATGCAAATTCCTAAGTCTTGGACAGAGGTAATGAAGGCTCGTCAGCATCTCAAATTGATAGAGTCTAAATCTTTGGCATTCTAGCTAACACTCGAGTGTTAGAACAGTAAAGTGTTAGAACGATGAAAGTAATATTTTGGGGAAATATATGATAATGTTTGGGACACTGATATACCGCAGTTAGTCAAAATGCCCTCCTAACTGTAGTATTTGCGTCCGATGATGACATTACTATGGATGAGATTGAACAGTCCATACGAAGCCTGAAAAATGGGAAGTCAACAGGAATAGATAAAGTTGCAGCTCAGGTGATCAAGCTAGGTGGTACTGGAGTTCGTGACGCTTTCTGATTCCTGTGCAATTTATGCCGAAGAATCGAAAAACTCCCTACGGACGGAGACTCGCAGTTTTCGTACTCTAGTACAAAGGTAAGAAATCATTTATGGCTAGCTAGAGGGCCATCAGTTTGATCAGCTTACCGGCAAAAGTGTATCGAAAAATGATTGAGAGGAAACTGTGAGTGTAATACGGAATGTAGCTATAAGGGACAAGTAGAAGGGGGATTCCGGAATAGAAGAGGATGTACGGAGCAAGTTTTCTCACTCCGCAATATCGTAGAGAAGCATCTGGCGCTAGACCAGAAGGTTTTTTGTGGTTTTGTGGATCTTGAGAAAGCATTTGACAAGGTTGTGCGAATGGATCTGTGGCACATAATGCCAAGATATGGAATTGACTGTACTTTATTGCATGATGTACACTCCATTTATAAGGGTTATACAGCATGTGTGTACCCACAGATGGCTGTTTGTCGCCCTTGTTTGACATCAACATAGGTGTCAAACAGGGTTGCGTGGTGTCGGCTTGGATGTTTATTCTGTATCTCGATAATTGTCTACAACAAATCGCCTTCAGAACCCGTTATATACCTTTTCCCATACATTTCGCGGTCATATATGACCACACGGGTTTCGAAGGGTTATAACACCTACAAACGTCATTGCATATGGGTGACCTAGTGAGAAATTGTCTGCTTTATAAAGACGATGTCGTGCTTATAGCATATGCTCCATCTGGACCGCAAACATTAGTCAAAATGATGGAAATGCTCTAAATGAGAAGAAGAAGAAAACAAATGTAATTACAATTTGAAGAGGAAACAAGAACGAACGCAAAAATAATGGTTGATGATGTAGTGTTGAAACAAGAAAAGATATCTTGGATGAACTTTTAGCAGGGAAGGTACTGATATAGAGAGGCGAGTAACGGCAGAGAATAATGTCAATGGAGCGTTGGGAAAACTTCTTGGCAGTAAGAATCTAAGCCAGACGACAACGCTCGCTATACACAACGCGGTGCTGTTGATATAGGTGCCAAGAAATATTTTCAGAAGGCGATGTCAGGAGCCATAGGAACTGCCGAGCATGCATGTGAAGAACTATGAATGTTGAAGAAACGAGTGAGGTGTGTAAGGACCTGTCATGTGGCGCTCGGTTCTCTCTGCCTACAATTCAAGGGACTTGGCGTGAGGTCGATAGATACTAATTACAGTTATGTACCATTATGTGGTTATGGTATCTATGCTATTAAATTTAGCTACTTTTTAAAAATCCATAAAAACTTTTAATAATAAATTATTTAATAGATGATTTTGGCCAATTTACCAATAGTTTTCTAAATATTCATGTGAAAATACCGTCACGAACACATCCCTTTTAAGTTACTTAGAAGAGCACTCTGTCAGCGAGGGATCGATTTCCAAGACACATCCAGGTGGCGGTGATGTTTTTTTGCGTTTATTATTTGTAAAAAATAAAATTAAGTTACGTTTTATTAAGTTGTAAGTTGATTTCTTTTTCAGTCTTTTTACTCATATACCTACGGCTATTTTATCTAACTGGCCACTAAATTAACTTAGTCTGATTAACAGGGACAAATTCATAAATACTTCCATTGTGAATGCAAAAACATCGTGATGATGCAATCAGTTTTCTAAAATGAACAAAATATCTGGCACCAGTATCCTCCGATCGAATATTTGCCTAACAATTGTGGCAGTTGCTTCATGAAGCAAGGAAATGTGGCAAATAGAAAAGTCAAAAGATGCAAAAACTGAATTGCCACACAATTCAGTAAGACGATGTAACGAAATGACTTTGCCAACTAATGATGACTAGCGGTTTGCTGGCGCGTTGTGATGCAATAGCACTAATGTACAATTTAAGTGTCATTATTTTCTTCATTTTAGTGGTTAAAAGTTGGCCATGTTTGGTAAATGCGTAAAGTTATAACCCGTGGTGGTATAGCAAATTACTGTTAGGCAAAAATTAATAACAATTTGGATGTTTTGAAACGTGTGCACAAACTAGGAATTATTGATTTGATAAACACGAAAACGACATCATAGCAAAAAAATAATGTTGATTGATTTTAGGGGGATAAAATACGAAACAGATATACAACGCAAAAGTTGAAGGATGTAGGAGGCGCGGAAGGCCAATACTTACATACCATGACCAAATTTATGGTGTTGTATCAGAAGGTGATGTTCCGGACATCGCCTTCGAAACAGGCGAGCGTGCATGAGGAGAGCAATGAATGTTAAAGAAGCGATTGAGGTGTGCAAGGATCGAGTCATGTGGCGCTCGATGGTCTCTGCCTACCCTGCAAGGGATTTAGCGTGAAGTTATAAATATATATTTTAGGGGAGTTATATTGTTCTAAAGTCCCTTTTGCAATTTGTATTTTGTTATAGAATTCGCCATATCTATAAATAATCGGATATATTATTAATACGTTTTTTTTATCATAAAAGAAAATTAATTTCGAACGTGCATCACAGCATTTAAAGCAACATGGCGTGCAATCTACCTACTGTTTTTTGTTAAAAGTTTGGACAATTGCAAATGACGTAAGCTATCTGTCGGTTGGTCCAGCTTTACGCCACCACTCTGCCGCTTCTCGCCGCGGGCACTGTCAATAAACTTTGGGCGCACCAAGGTGAGATCACTCCCTCGGTGTTGTTTTGTTCGTTGTTGTTGCTCGGTCAGAAACCTGTACAGGCTTCGCTTATAGGCACGTATTAAAAATGACAAATGTTGTGTCATTGAAATCATTAATAAATATGCTTTGCGAAATATGATGCAGTGGTGTAATAAATATCATGTTGATTTTGGAGGTCAAGATCATATTTTAAAATTGTAAAGATCGGAACTCGCATGGCTGCTGGTGAAAGTGGCGAACACGAGTACTCGGGCAGCGGCGCGAGACGGGCGCGGGCGGGTGTGCTGCGGGGCCCGACGTGGCGGAAGAAACGGAGTTGGTGGTGCGCGCGCTGCGCATGTATAGCTGTGTTTGGCTCAGCGTGTGCAAAAATCACGTTGTTCAGAGTGACATTAGTATCCTAATCATGTAATCATGCTATAGTTGCGGCATCTCAGTTAGTGATCTCAATATTGCCACAAATGTGCATGGACAATATATTCGCGTGGTACAAAGGAGAATCTACACGGATTATTCAACCGAATATACTTAAAATATGTTAGAGTGGCGCGGTAGAGCGAACAGATAAAGGGTAGAGGAATGGCGAGCGATGGGGCGTCGGGCGGCGGCGTGGAGCCGACAAGCCTGGAGTACATGGAGGACCCGTACTTCATGCCACCGGACGACGACTCAACGCCCAGCTTCGACGTGGCCGTGGATGAGCTGGATGAAGTGGAGGAGCCGACCGACCGCTGGCCGCACGATGAGACCGACTGGCGCGCGTTGCCTGACCTCACAGAGTCTGCTCTCTGCATCGAGACTGAGTTCTACATGGACAATCGCCGTCGTCGACTACGTATATTTAGGAAAAAAATGCGTGAAGTACGAGTCACTTTTCAAGACTTATCGAAGCCTTATCTTGCCAAAGTTTCCAGTCACACGAATTATAAAAAGTTTCTAGGTATTACAGTTGGAGGTGAGTCTTATAATAGTGTAGTATTACGAATATTACGCTGCAAGATAAACTTTAAACCGACTACACTAAAGTTGACACCTATTTCCATCGCTGTTTTATCTTCACAGGCACAGGCGTCGACATCAGTGAAGTCGGTTTCGCTTTTTGTTTGAAGTATTTTTTTATCACGTTGTAATTTAATATAAAATCACCAAATTAGCATAGGACCACCTCCGGAGCTATCTTAATATAAAGCGTTTCAAATTACCCAAATCTAAAACACGACGGGCCAAATGGCGGGAATCTCTATATCAACGGCCTCTACGGTCGTCAGTAATGGATATATACAATGAAAAAGGACACCTAGGTCCGTTAATCCAATTCCGTTAACTAATAAAAATATTAATGGTTTAGGTTAGGTTAGGTTATTTAACTCCCCGATTCGTAGTTTAGTAGAATTAAAAGTATCGTAACATTACAATATCATCATGTTAAACTTTAACAATGTTTTAGTAAACTTCCATCCACACTGTACAAATACTGAACAATATGTACAATTAGTTTTAATGCAAACACCTTAGCACATTTACTTGCAGTCCATTAAATTATTGTCACTGTTTGTTTAATTGAGAATTTTGACTAGGTAGGCGTTTATTGGAATGGACTTTATACGGACGATTTAATTAGATTAATTGCATAACAACTAAATCGTTGTTAAGCAATTTATCTCTTTTTTTCTCCATTATGAAAGTTAATGTGAATTATCAAATGACAACACCCTGAAGTGTGGGAATAAGTGTGTCCTACTAAGCTTTTGAACAGTTCCTGTGTCTTCTGCGGGTGGGGGAGCACGCGACCCATACGTCTTGTATAGCAAGCATAGGCAGGATAAGGTAGTTGTTTCACAGTAGTATGATTACCAACCTGCGAAGTATATAAACAGAGTCTGCAGGCGTCCAGTCATAAGCGTTGGTAGACGTATCTGTAACAAGTAATCCATGAAACTGCGGTCGCTAACACTGGTGTAATCGAGTCCACCTTCTGTAACAATAAATGCATGCGTGCGCCACCGCCGCAAGCATCTTCTGTTATTGGTGCATGTTACAAAGGACACTGCCATTTATAGTTCCAAAACTATTTTTCACATTATTATTACACATAGTTATTTAGTGGATTGGGACTTTAAAAGATGAGCGATATATCTATTTGTATTTCTGGTTGCTATTACAATACTGGAACGCGGAGTAACCACAGGAAAATGCTATTTCAATGACATTTAATGAAAATAAGCCACGGAGATAGCACGGGGCTGTATTTGTATCTCGTTGTAATAAGAGAGCTTGCTCTCTGAAAAGATCGGAGCTCCCATATAAAAATTCTCTGTCTGAGGCACACTGAAATGAGTAGTGTTCGCTCCAAAGGTCGAAATTCGACCATAACCGTAGGTAGTTAATATTTGCGCAAAACAAATTTGCATATTACTTTAAAAAAAAAAAGACAATCGGTAGTCAAGATATTTGTATAGTTATTATTTGTTGGTTGCGTTGGTTTCGGTAGTTGGGTATTCACGACTTCTCAAGTGTTCGAATAAATTTGGGGAGTCCGTAGGGGATATTCTGGATTTGGCTGGAGTGAAGGCATTATATACATACTATAATGATATAATAAACATATAATAATATGCACAAACCCTCTAGACAACGCTCTACCACCTGGTGATACCACTACCAGTTTGTTGGCATTTTGAATAGAGGGACTGGGTAGCAGCTATGCATTCAGAAAGGATAAGGAGTGAAAAGTTAAGAATGCCAGTGCAAGGAGTACGTCTAGTCAGAGAAATACTTGCGAACAAGCCTTTCTGACTATGATGTATGCTGGAAAGTTTGAAGAGAAAGTAAAATGGATAACACTATAGAATCATGTGGATGCGTAAAGAGACGTTAGAAGACCACGCCTGGTGGCACGCAGAGGTTGCAACCTCCGTAGCAAGAACAAGGAAAGCGTGGTTGTATTATCATATTATGTGACTATCACTTAGATGTGTTTAAAAATGTCTCTGAATGAGGAAGCTCTCTTCTTCATTCAGAGATATTTGACTGCTGACGAAAAACTTTGCGACGAACACTATACTCTTTTAGAGGTAGATAAGATAAAATCTGGCATTCTTGTGACACACGGGTGTTAGAACAATCGAGTTTAGTTTTTAGGGAAATGTATGATTATATCCATGAGGCTGAAATTGAACTTATTTGAGCTAAGTCTGCGGTCCAAGCTTCCGATAAAGACCTCACTATGTAAGAGACTAAGTCGGCGAGACTTGATATAATGCCTGCTATAAATAGTTGCGCGAGTCAGTAATTAAATACGCAATTTAAGCAGCATGAGAAGACAAATGAATGTTAAAGAAGCGAGTGAGATATGTAAGGATCGAGTCACGTGGCGCTCGGTTCTCTCTGCCTACCCCGCAAGGGATTTGGCGTGAAGTTATAGATAGATAGATAGATTTAAGCAGCGTGAACCGCTATCTGTTTATTTTACTCAACTCATTCATGCTTTTGAGGGCACTTTAAGCTGTCGGTCTCGCCTGTTTTCGATAGCTGACAGTCGTTCGCAAAGCAAAGGCCCGACTGAGAAAATACCGCCAAATAACAAAAACTTGGAAGGTTGTAGTGCTCCAGCGATTTAGTTTGGTTACCAGTAAGCCCCAGAAGAGTCCTCCTATGCTAGCAGAAAAGTGCCAACAAACAGGGGAAGCACAGTCATCGTACCCTTTTGGGGTTGGGCGGGGCCATTAGTTCGTTCAGCTTACCAGCACCTATATGGAGAAAATGTCGAGAATTAGTTATTTGAAAGAGATGAAACTAGAGCGTGTTCTAGTTAAACCAAGAACTTACGGTACATCTAGAAATAAAAAAAATAGTATAAAACATATTTATGTTTCAGCTGAGGAAGCAATGGCTGGCACAGGTGGTGCAGGCGACGCCCACGTTGTCGACGAGCTCGCAGGCCTAACCCCTGAGCAAGCGGAGCAGTTGCGCGCGGAGTGGAGCCGCGAGCTGGCCCGCGTCGAGGAAGAAATAGCGACGCTACGCACCGTGCTTCAGAGCAAGGTACACAGTTGTTCCTAAAACATTCTCATCATCAACAAGCATATCGCAGACTGACTCTTAAGCAGGCAGAGCAATCTGCGCGGGTATGTGGCTGTTTCGGTTGTGTATGCCATTAGGATAATGTTTGTATTATATTTTTCTCAACGTTCTCTAAAATTCCTGATTTAAATTTATTTGTAGTATTTCCTCACAAATATTTTTTTTTTTAAATCCTTATTTATATGTATACAGCAATATATGGTATACTATTTGGGCAACAGTTTCAAATTCTTCAATGACGTACCCATTTCGTTTTTACTTGTATTATGAAATTTCTTTCAATGTAATAGATAAAATTAATATTTTAGTAATTTCATTTAAAATGTCAATATAGATTACATGATTACTTACTAAGCTGTTAAATCGACTGTCACAATTTTTTTATCCATGATAAGTTTCTATAGTTTCGTATAAAAAAATGACTTGTTTCCAGAACTCAGCGGATAGAAAATATTATTAAAGCCTACAGAAACGCTAAGTATTGAATAGAAACGATCCCATATAAATAAAATTTATGAGTTAAATTTAAAGTTAAATTTCTAAATTAACTCGAGTGAACGATTTGCTATTGAGTCTCCTCTATCTTAGAAGCATTGTTCATCTCGGGGGCACTAGACTATGGGCTCATCCCTGCCCCAGGCCATTAAACCTCGGCCTTGTTTGTGATAGAGTGTACAAAATAACTAACACAGGATCACATGTGACCCCCATTTATTATGAATTAGCAATTACCCGCGGCTTTGTCCGTGTGGTAAAAGGAAAACAAAACGTGTTTTTTCATGCGAGTGAGCTATTTTACAACGATAGAAAAGTAGTTTATGTCACTCTCGGACCCTTCCCATTATCTCTCTACAAAGAATCACATCACTCCGTTGCTTCGTTTTGATAGTAAGAAGTACAAGCAAACACTTTCACATTTATAATATTAGTATGGTTATAACTATTTTGTAATATTAATGTCTGTTCTCTCTTTTTGGAAGGTATAAGTATGTACAATTTATTTATTGCAGTGTCCAAGTTCCTAGTGAAAATGTTTCGCGTTTACAGATATTGCCCAATATTGGACTTGTATTTCCATTATTTACACTAACGCAAACTAAAACATTTTCAATTTTTTCATTTTCAATTTACAGATTCGTCAGAGCTCAGAACTAAAACGTAAATTGGGGATTACCGTATGGAAAGAAATTACTGAGGATGTCAATCAGGGTCTGAAAAATGTGAAAGAAAGCCAAGTGTAAGTTTTCTCGTATCCTCTTTGTTTGTACACTTCAGTACTTTTTCTTGTGGATTGGAACCTAAATAAAGAGAATTCAAATTTTAAAACGCACAATCGCTGTTCTCGGAATCAGAGCCAGTATATTTAAGGTTGAAGTTATTTTTTCAACGGCTTTTTATACATAAACATTTGCCGTAACGTGAATAAAATTTGAGAACTCTTATAGTACATATAGTAATATGTGGTAGTGGTATGTGATAGCTTGCTAGTTATTGGTTTGAGCTTGTCCAACATATAGCACCGGTGGCGTTTTATTTAGTATTTTATCATTTCACTTTTTATTTCTTGTACGACAGCTTCCAAAAAATAGAAACACGCGTGGCTGAGCTTAAAAAGGCTGTGACTGAAGCACCAATGTAAGTATAGCTAGCTTTGCTATATGCGATACATTTATAATCTGAGAAAGGTTCGTGAAAGGATAACGCTGTATTGTAAGCGAGGTAGGACAAAACCTAGAAATATACGTAAGTAATCTATAGAGCGCGCGTATATTCGGTCAGTTGTGCTGATCTTAAGCAAATTTTAATAGATACTTATCTATGGTATAGTTATTATATTAAGTATTTACCATTATGAGTTTATCTAAATTCTATGCTAGTTGAGAGCTTTTCATAGATTACTTTAATCTGCAGATTGGTTATTGTTGAATCCACCGTAAGACTTGATTGCTAAAAACAACAATTCCATCTAATCATGAATGATCTTGTTCATATGATAGAAATGTTTTTCGAAATATACGAAACAACATTGCGTACCACTATGTCATTGCAAAGAAAATATGGCCGATGAGACGACCTGTCTCTTGTCTCCCGCGTCCCCTTTTGAGACCCAATACTACAGCCTATACTTCAGTTAAATATATGTTTGCTTTTCATAAAACAAATATTTTTTTTCTATATAAAATAGAAATTTCATAGATGATGTAGAATTTAAAAATGAGGGCTTTATGTATTATGTATAGTTTACATATTTAAGTAAAGTATTTAATACTTAAGTTATCCATTGAATTTTTTCATTCTGGACTTATGCTCAGTTTCTGGGCATATAAAGCAGGTCATAGGGGAAGGATACAGTAGTTATTTTAATTATCAAGCATTATATGGTGAGGATTTGCAGAAATTTCCTAAATGACATAATACACCGGCGGAATTGTCACTGTTGAAGTTAGATAGTTGGCGTTACTTTTTTCGACCTATCCGAAGTAGGAAAAATCTGCTACTACAATATGCATTTAGTTTTATAATGAAAAAAAAAAACCTTTTTTTATTACGTAGTATTGACGTTCATAGAACATTACTGCCCAGATATATCAGTTAAGTAAGTACTCCTTCGTTTTTCGAGAAGATGGTACTTTTCTAGTATAAATTACCGAATTTTGCTAAAATACCTAAATTATGTTACTTTTTTTTTATTAGTATTTATTTTGTTTCTGGGAATAATTTTTGCAAACCTTCACTGCACGTTTCACCATTATTACCACAACATCAATAAAATGTAGTTCGTTGTCAAAGTTTACCGCATGGTGTTATACTACTAATTGACAGCAACGATTACACGATGTGTTGTTCGTAATTGTGCTTACGGTTCATTAGTAAACAGCTCAACAGCTTGCTAGTTTATTTATACTCTAAAACTAAACTAATTTGCGACAGTGCAACGAAAGAGAGTGCAAAAGCCGCAGCAGTGGAAAGCAGTTTACTGCGAAACGCCCACATTACTCAATTCTTAATATCTCTGTTATTCCGTGTGTGAGCTCTGATTACTTACAGCAAGCGATAGCGCGTGAAGACAACGAAACGAGAGCACCTTCACTCGCGTTCAGCACACGAAACGATAAGTGCCGATAACTGTATAGTGGCTTCAATTACACAATGTTATTTATAGTCGCATCACATGAATGTGCCAAATGCGAAACCTATCTAATTTAAATGTCACTCGTATCGTCTCGTAGTGTATATTTAAAATAACCGCATCGAAGAGTAAAGAAAATTATTATATGAGTCTATATTCACAATGATGTGGGCACAGGTGAATTCTATGTAAACTTCCCTGTCCCGCCGTGATATTATCTTGAATGCGTTTTATGTACACGGAGTTACCTATTATATAAACATATTTTATAAGCGGCGGTAATTTTAAATTTTTGGATTGAAAATAATTTAATTGTTCAAAAAATATATATACAGTTTTTGGGCTATCGCATAGCTACATTCATTTATTCATATTACTTCATTTTCTGAAAATATTCTGTTAATATTAATATCCTATTAGCTCGGGTTTAATTATCATCAAGGTATAGTCGTACCAATTTTCTTTAAAAATCACCAGTCGCCCATTTCCATGTGATGCATGCACAAACTCCGTTCCAATTTTATAATAACGTATACATTGTTTCACAATGTATACGTATACATTGTTTCACAATGTAGGTACTGTTCTGTTATTATTGTATTCAGTGTTTATTTAACTGGGACAGTATGTGAAAATCCGAAACCATACACAAACTATTAGAAACCATTTCATATTTTTTTGTAGAAAGCATTTTGGCATATTAAGTGCTTTTCGTCAAAAAATTGTCTAACGTTCATTACAATGTAATCCAATCAATTCAACTACCTATACGATATATATCTTAATACCAATTTCCAATTTGTAATGTATGATAAACAAAAATTTGAGCACCAGAAGTTGGGCAAATATAATATTATAGAATAGATATATATTAGTAAAATATTTAGAATTTGTAATGGTACCATAAAGACCAATAATTCAATAAATACTCAACATGGTCATCATCTTGCAGTAAGCAGGTATCGAAACTTTCAGCCTGTAGAATGCGGATGGATCCATCCATCCTTAAGATCGAGTTTATAGATCCCCATTCAACACAGTACCTGTAAGAGTTAAAAACGGCATTCCTTATTATTTAAAATATTAAGCACACGTCTTTGTCTAAAGTATAAGAAGTGTACAAAAATATGCATGCACCTCCATATAGTTAGATGGAATCCACATTTAACACCTATCGAAGTGTTAGTTTTAATAAAGTATATTATAGTATGCGGCAAACAACTTGAGGAAAGCTGGTGTCTTTCTGCGCTGGTTCTATATAAAATTTGTATAGGACAACTAAAAATCTCTACTGCGCATGTTTAAGTCATTTGCCGGGCACTATACTTGCAATATACTATATATACCTTTATGTAAACACCATTAAATTTGATAAAATTCTACTGAACGGACTTTATCTTTCAATATTATGAAATAATCAATCGATGAAATGATGAGTCAATCTGCATATAAGTTGAATGTTATTAATTATTATGCAAAAGTCAGGTATGATCAAAAATTGGTACGCCAAAATTCTTATTAGCAGAAAAGATGAAATGGCTCCTAGAATAGCTTTCTTAAATCGCCTATGGTTTCGGATTATCCCATACTGTCCCAGTAAAAAATCCCCTTTCCTCGTTGTCATACCAGTTTATCATATCGGTATATGGATGTCCTCGTATACGTACTATCATTTTTACACCTATTTTAACCATCGACCACCCTGATCGTCCCTATTTTGAGTAAGTACTTATTTGATTTATTATTTTATACAAATATATAGCGCAGTCATAGTAATAGGTTGGTTTTCATTACGCAATTGTATTTTTGTCTTCATCAATATTAAAGACTTGTCATAATAATATTAAACCTTGGTTGTTAAATAAGAGTGCAGTACCTATACGAAGGAGAATAGCATTAATTATTGGAAGTATTTAATTTATATTGAGTGAAATATTTGAAAATGTAAATGTCGGAATGGACAAAATACATTATGTGAAAAAATAATATAGTTTTGTTGTCCAAACAAGTTCGTTTTGAAATTGTAACTGACGCTTTATTTCATATTTAGTTATTATGCGCATGATGTGTTGAATTTGTTAAAGTTCTTTTTAGTTTATTGCGCTGGAATAGTGTGGCATGTATAAGTAGAGTATTTTCTTGTAGAATCTGTTCATCTCAGGGAAGATCTCCGTATTTAAAGACACGATATGGTTATTCTGTCACTTAAGCTGCGATAGGCATGACTTTTAAATGGCAGAGAAAACACAGCCCATTTGTTGCATTCCATCGTTATCTTCAGCGCGTTTAGTATTGAAGGTGCAATAGTGACGTACCCGCCTTCAGATTTGCTTGTTGGAAACCGCATAGTCTGTCAAAATCGCTGTTGTCGTGTCTCACCGCTTCGACATAAGAGCCAGGGGTGCTAGCAAGTTTGGCTTCCCATAGATTACGCTGCCGCCCAAAGTACGTACTGACTACATCGCACAGTATCCCTGCTATCTTTACTCATACTTGTTCATGTTTGCAATAGTTACTAGCGCTAAATAGCGGTTAAAAATTTATCGTAGCATCCAACTCCACGCGTACTCGCGACATCATCATGATGTCGCGAGTACGCGTGGAGTTGGATGTAGATTCTATACCCTGTAAGGATCTGGCGTGAAGATCTTCACGCTGGATCCTTACTGGGTACTGATGCGGTCCTTGTATACATCGCTCGCTTCTTTAACATTCATAGCACGTTTCATGCACACTCGCCGGTTCCTGGCTCCTGCAACCATCTTCTGATGGAGATTCGACCTCATCATGCCCGTTCTCATGAGTTTATAGATAGTATTTAGGGCTCAGCACTTGCGGAATAAACCTGTCGATCACTGAAACATCGCGGAATATCGTGACAAAATAAAAATTCGCACGTTCCCACCTTTGCTGGTATCGCATTAACTTTCCGTTACCTTTCTGGTGAAATTATTCACTCGCAAGAACACAAATCTTCTTTCTACCATTATTTCGTTTCCTAATCTATTAGGTTTGTCGTGGTCCGCTACCCAAGCCTGAAGATTTGACGAAGATACTGATTTTCACATAGAGCTATTGTCGTCAGACGTCCACTACCAAGAGGGAAAATCAGTCCTTTTTCTGAGTGAGTTAATAAGCGCATGCTCCTGGTGCTCCCGCCCAAAGTGGACAAAAAACGTACTTTTCTGCGCAGTGGGATTTGAAACATACATATGATGTTTATAACAATGTTCTCTATATTCTTCGCGATAATAAGGGACGTGTTTTGTAATTATGCCCCATAATTACAATCTTACGTTTGCTGTGAATGATGTAGCTGATGAGAAAACTCTCATTGACTGTAACAGGTCCAAAAAGTAATTAATTCCGAGCATTATGCTGTACTTAAAAAAAGATCGACAGTAAAGTAAATGTAGTAACGGAATCTCATTTGTACAATGCACCAGTTGACATGAAGGACATTGCAAATCTAATCCTGCAAGTAACTGGCATAGAAGAAGCCAACCATCCAACCGAACTGTAAACCTATTTGTTGGATTACTCCAGATATCAATTCAGATCTATTGGAATTAGAGTTAAATCCTAAGTTACTAGTTTGCTCTTAAGCCACGACACTATCACCAGCTTTAAATTAATATGGCGATAACGTCGGGGTTTATCTTGGTAGCCGATTGTTAAACTAAATACTATTGATAAGATTTAATATAATTTTGGCGAAATTGTAGTCGATATTACGAAATTTAACTCAATACTTCGACATGGCAAACTGAATCGTCTTTAGATTTATTCGAAAATGGAGTTGCGGAGAATGAATATTCGTGAAACGATAAGGCTGCGAAAATTTTCGGCAATAGTTGTAGATAACTACATTTATTGCCGAAACTTTTCGCAGCAAAGAAGAATTTGTTATTTCAGTTTGTGAAAAGTGCATTGGAGGAAAGTGGCGCTGTACTGAAAAACATAAATTAATAATTTAAAAAACCCACGAGGGAAACAAGTATAAAATTACTTTCTCCAAAAACAGATACATATAATTCTTATTAAATAAAAAATATAAATAACGACACCACCACAATAACTACGAGTATTATATAGAATATCATTAATAGCCGTCGTGCGTAACCTATGTTGTAGAATGCACATTGATTAACAACAAAGCTAATGGCACATTACTTAATATAAACACCTCTTACCCACCCACACTGTACACACACCACTCGTTGACAGCAGGGACTTCATCATCATACACTGGAATCACAGTGGTTCCGTACTGTGGGGTTTTCTTTAAATTGTGAATAACCTCCCTGTAGAGGTTTTTACACAGTCGACAACGCACGTGTCTCACACTTAGTGTTGTAAGTGTGCATGGGCTACGGTAACCATCCAACTGCTTACCATCCTGCAGGCTGTACGCTTGTTTGACACATTAGTGGTAAAAAAAAATGTAGATAGGTATTGGTATAATTGTTATAGAAATATACATACACATATTCAATTTGTTAAAAATTCACTATGCAGATACCAAAAAACTGAATCTGTGATAAAAACAACGGCGGAGAAGACGACCTCGATCCTCGGCGGGATCACAGCGGGCGTATCCAGTAAGCTGGGTCAGATGCGCAACTCTGACTCCTTCCGCTCAATCGAAGAACGCGTCGGCTCGGCTTATGAAAATGTTAAGGTAATAACCAATTATTCATCATCAACAACACTATTTCAGCCAAAGATGTCCACTATTAAACATAGGCCTCTCCATTAGACTTCCGCAGCGACAGGTTCTGTACTGCTTGCAATCATCGAGTCCCTGCGATTACGTTATTACGTACTGGGGTATCGGTTTAATCGAACTCTGAAATCAAGCAACGTAGAACCGTACTCAATCCATAAGCTTTATTTACCTCGTACATCCGAGTGCATGTCGGATTCGGTTGTGGCTGTTGCCTGTCAGGCAACAGCCTTCACCATGTTAGTAGTCGTCAGGCGACTTCAAAACACTGGCCTCTTTCAATGCACAATGGACTAGCGTGGTGGAGTACGCTTCCGAGACAATTGGGTGAATTTAAGATGAATATCCCATCCCGAATCTAGGCTCTGGAAAACTAAACTCACTGCCGCCCACACGAAGTAACTTACTGAATAGAAGTAACTGACCTTGTTACTTTTCTTCCTCTCATCTCGACGAACTATTCGTAAACATTATAGCACATAATTCACCTCTCACTACTAAGTCTCATAGGTGAAAGTGGTGGCTAATTGAGAATTTGTAAAAGTAATGTAAACCTCACTTTCTCCTTCTAAATACACACGTAAGATAAGACACAAATAAAGTAATATCCTGCTTTGTTTGTCTCATGTGTATTTAGAACGAGATAGCTAGAAATACGTACAAAGATGCAGGCCTAACCTAGTATGGGATTATAGTAATATTATGTAATAGTAATTTGATCTAGTTGTGTGCTTCCGTCACCAAATAGGTTACAAAGCAGGTTAGATCAAATTGATGTAAATTTGACTTTCGCAAAGTAACGCCTGAATCTATTGACTATATTTTATGTGAATAAATATTTTTCTTACTTTCTTCACGTCCTTCTTAGTTTTCAAACTATCAACTGATTTGTTTATACACGCAATTGAAGGTAAAGGTTACGTGTTTTGCTTGCGTAAAACATTGCTCATAGAGTCACAGGGAGAGCTGGCCACGTTATAACAATGTCACTGAATGAACCTCATTCACATGATAGAGGATTCAACCCCCATACATCGCAACTGAAATTGTAGCATACTATGCGGTTACATGAAGGATTTTTCCGAAAACCTAAAAATTGACTACAACATGCTATTTTAAAACTGACATGAAAGAGTTTATGGGGTTGGTGAGCGATGGCTTAGGTTTCACAATATACATACACAAGTTTGTATGATTTCTTCAACGCAAACCGTACGCTTGTTTTCTACCTTACAAATATACATATAGAGTCGCGAGACACTAATCGTAACGTTGAAAAGATATTTTTATACATACTAATTTAAATTTCAGGGTAAAGTCTCATCTAGATCCAATTCGACGCAAAGCTTTGACGAGGCACTGCGTGATGCGTCGCGCACAGCCAGCGGAGCCACGTCGCCTACAATCCCCGAGAACAAGCCTTTGCCTTAATGCATCTCTAAGCCGCCCCTACCCGCCCGAGCGTACCCACGCCGCCACAATAACCTCCAAGGAAACACTTCCAATAGGGTTTTGATCATGCGATTTGGCGATCTCTTCACATTTGTTTTTTTTTTTGCTTAATGAACTGAGTTAGGTTAAACCATAAACTTATGAGTAAGGGAGGATACGTTTATAGATGATTATCTTTTAAGGATATCCGTAACATTTGATAATTTACACGCAGAGTATATTATTGAGGTAATTTCAACACTTTGTTGTTCGGTGTTTTTTGTCAGGCGATTTGGTCGGGTTTATAACGGTGCCAGACAATTTTTTTATATATGTATATTCATAAAATGTATTTTAGCCACGCCGGAATCTGTACACAAGTATTATAGTGTTGTAAAATATAAAAAATGCTATATATAAAACGATAGCGCAACGTAGGTTACGTTGCGCTAGATGGAGTGTGCAAAAAATGACTACAAATAGTTTTGTGTAGTATTTAAAAATCTACTTGACTAGAAATCCAGTGCATGGCACTATGTCATGTCCTCTTTTACTCATATCTTATATGGGCTTAATATTACATTTTGTATAATGTCTTTCTTACGTTGTATTTGCTTTAGCACGGCTATAACGGAAGTAAATGATTAAAGAAAAAAGAACTTTAATCTTTTACAATAAGTTCACGTGAGATTTTGTATTGTAGTACTTAATTTTAATCTAGTGACTCTTGATTCGTTAAAAATGTTACATTTTACTTTTACGGGTTTCCTATACGTAGTAATTGAACATTGTTATCAAATTGTTCGTTGGATATTTGCTAACAATCGCGGCGTGGTGGATAGTCCATGACAAGGATGACAATTTGAGACTGTCGGGCAAAGCGTTCGGCTATGAATGTATTCACGTTTTAAAGTGTCTAATATTGCATTCCAAACACGATGTGTCACACGAGTCTTGTCATTTAAACATTATATCACTTATTATCTCTAAGATAGGAGGTATGTCGTGAGAATATAATTTTCTTAAAATGGATATATATGTACAAGGTCCACGTAATTATCACTTTTATATGTACCTACTGTATAACACATGTTGAAAACACTAAATTGTAAATCTATGTTGTTAGCAAAATTGTGTATGATGAAAAAAACACAATTACTTGCCGATGCCTCTTAGGTCCATAAAAATATAAATATGATATTTTTTATAAAATGCTTAGCTTTCTGTTACTTATAAATATTTCCACTATTTACATTAAATGCCTTTGAGAATGGTAAATAAAGTTTATGTAATAAATCGTTGGTATTATTTATGTATTTTATCAACTTAACTGATGATTATGCCAGCACTCGGTAAGCAAAAAGCTACTAAGTTAAGTTTGTGAAGGAAGTCATCCGTTGAAGTATGACATCAGACAACATTTAAAAAAAAATATGATAATGGAGAGCGATTGGAGACGCGCAGTCATCGTGCCCTTGCATAAAGGCAAGGGCTCACGTATGGACTGCGCCAACTATAGGGCCATCAGTTTGATCAGCCTAGCAGCTAAAGTGTATGGAAAAATCATTGAAAGGAGAATGAGGGTGAAATCCGATGGAATGCTTTGGGAAGCACAGGGGGGGATTTCGAAGCGTCAGAGGATGTACGGATCAAGTTTTTTCGCTCCGCAATATCGTGGAAAAGCATCTGGCTACGGACCAGAAGGTTTTCTGCGGTTTTGTGGACCTTGAAAAAGCATTTGATAGGGTCGTGCGAAAGAATCTCTGGAACATCTTGCCCAGATATGGGATTGACGGTGACCTTCTACGTGCTGTGCAATTCACCTATGAGGATGCACAGCATGTGTGAGAGTGGACGGCAGCTTATCACCCTGGTTTGATACCAATATTGGTGTCAGACAGGGATGCGTGCTGTCGGCTCGGCTATTCATCCTGTATCTGGACAGTTGTCTTCAGAGAATGAGAAATATTAATGTGGGAATGCGAATGGGTGGCTCAGTGGTTAACTGCCTGCTTTATGCAGATGACGCAGTATTAATAGCAGAATCATCATCCGAACTGCAAACACTAGTCACAACAATGAAAGACGATTGTATGAAGAAAGGCTTACAATTGAATGCGAAGAAAACCAAAATAATGGTATTTGAAAGAGAGACAACCAGAACGAACACTAGGATTACGGTTGATGATGTAGTGTTGGAGCAAGTGGATGAGTTTGTATATCTTGGAAGCGCTTTTAGAAGCGATGGAAGGTACACCGCTGATGTGGAGAGACGAGTGAGTGCAGGGAATAGCGTGAATGGAGCGTTGGGTAAACTGTTTGACAGCCGAAATCTAAGCCAGAAGGCACAGCTCGCTGTACACAGCGCGGTGTTAATCCCAACGCTAACTTATGGAAGTGAGAGCTGGGTTTGGCAGAGAGAGCATGAAAGTAGAATAAATGCGGTCGAGATGCGAGCACTGCGAAAAATTTGTGGCATAACGCTTGCTGACCGCGTTCGAAATGATGACGTACGAAAGAGAGTTGGACTGAAAGAGAGTGTCGGTGTTAAGATAAGAAAGGGCATGCTCCGTTGGTTCGGACATGTAGAAAGAATGCAAGATGAAAGAATGACGAAACAGATATACAATGCGAAAGTGGAAGGATGTAGGAGCCGAGGAAGACCAAGACTAACCTACCATGACCAAATTGGTCGTGTTTTATCAGAAGGTGATGTCAGGAGCCTTAGGAACCGGCGAGCGTGCATGAAAAGAGCTATGAATATGAAAGAAGCGAGTGAAGTGTGTAAGGACCGCGTCTTATGGCGCTCGGTTCTCTCTGCCTACCCCGCAAGGGACCTGACGTGAAGATATACATACATACATATGATAATGGATATTTATCACCATAAATATCCTTTTTTAAACCTTAACTATGTTTAAAGAGTATTTATTTATTATGATGACCGCGTGATGTCGTTTGTGTGTAAACAAACTACCAGCCGTGAAAGCTATTGTAATTTATTGACTTCAAACAAACTAATTAGGTCTATCTATCTATAATTTAGAAAGAAGAAAAGAAGAAAGAAAAATTTGTTTATTTGGTTACATTTCACATGCTTGTTAAATTACAACTAATTATACATCAATGCACCAAAACGGCCTCCGCTCAACATATGTCGTGGCCCGTGGTATGGACCACAACGCTGGTCTTCCGCGGATACCATTAAATTATTTAGAAAATAATTTCATAAATATCTATATAATACAAAAGAATAAAATTATAACAAATTGGATAAATTAGATGACTTACATTTTAGAATATATTATATTATTATTGTTATATTTAGCTGCGGGCACTAACACGTACATAACATAAAATTGAATTAAAATTGAGTGGAATATTATTGTAATTAACATTAGATTATGTAATATAAAAACAAAAAGGAACAGTAAGCACACTTATTCATACAATAAATGCCTATAATGCTGCAATCACTGTGTTTTTGAATGCTCAAAATACGCTCCTTGATTCTTAAAGGATTTAATGGAACTCGAATTTCTAATGGGCGGAGGAATGTTATTCCAACATTTAGATGCAGCATATCTGAAACTACCACGGAAAGCGGCAGACTTATGACTAGGACACATAAGACGATCCGGTATTCTTGCACGAGTGGTAAAGTTTAATTTATCGTACAAATAACATGGGCCTTTGCTTTTAATTATGCCGAACAGAAGTACCGCAAAGTGAAGTGAACGCCGAGAATCCATGTTCAAGAGATCGCTCCTGTTTAAATAAGGAGTTATATGTGCTCTACGAGGAATGGGGAAACAATATCTAGCACATGAATTCTGTCGTTATATCAGTTTTTTAGCTAATAGACAGTTTCCGATCACTACATCGGCATAATTAAGTTTCGACAATATAAGTGTTTCACATAAGTAAATTCGTGATTCCACATTTAAGTAATCTCGTATTTGGTGCAGGACTTTTAACCTATAATACCAATTCTTGACATTCTGTCCGTCCATAATGACGCCTAAATTTTTTGTTTTCTTTACCTGTTCAATATGAGTGTCTTTTAATTTTAAAATTAGGGTATGGGTATTGGCGTCAGATATTTGAGCCCTTGTGCCCAAAACGAGAAACTTTGTTTTACTTGGATTGAATTTCACGCTAAATCCATTTCATTTCACTCAGGCAGAGATAACCGAGCGCCATAAGGCGCGGTCCTTACACACTTCACTCGCTTCTTTAAGATGACTCTTTGAAATGATAACTCTTTTCATGCCCGCTCGCCGGTTTTAGGACTCTTGACATCACCTTCTGATAAAACACCACCAATTTGGTCATGGTAGGTTAGTCTTGGTCTTCCTCGGCTCCTACATCCTTCCACTTTTGCATTGTATAACTGTTTCGTCACTTTTTCTTCCTGCATTCTTCCTACATGTCCGAACCAACGGAGCATGCCTTTCTTTAAAAAATAGCGTTGGGATTAGCACCGCGTTGTGTACAGCGAGCTGTGCCTTCTGGCTTAGATTTCGACGGCTTAGAAGTTTACCCAACGCTCCATTTAGGCTGTTCCCTGCACTCACTCGTATCTCATATCAGCGGTGTACCTTCCATCGCTGCTAAAAGCGCTTCCAAGATATACAATTTCAGTGAATGCTCCAACACTACGTCATCAACCGTAATCCTAGTGTTCATTCTGGTTGTCTCTCTTTGAAATACCATTTACATAACCTTAGTTTTCTTCGCATTCAATTGTTAGCCTTTCTTCATACAGTCATCTTTTATTGCTGTAACTAGTCATTGTAGTTCGGATGGTGATTCTGCTATTAATACCGCATCGCTTGCATAAAGCAGACAGTTGACCACCGAGTCACACACCCACACATTCATATTTCTTATTTTCTAGTTTGCTTTACATAAACTTAAAATTATGAAAATGTATAATTTTGCGGCTGGTAGCTTTTTACACACAAATGACGTCACGCGTTTATTACACGGCATTTTGAAATATATAATCTTTAGATATAGTTTTGAGTCATTTAAGGATAGTTTTATTTAAAATGGTATTTTTTATGTACATAATTATCCATTATGATAAATTTGTATCACTTGGAATGCCCGATCCTCTGTTGTAAACGGTGATAGCCCCCGAGTCAATATTTAGAGAATACTATTTTCGCCAGAAATTCTTAAAGTTCCAGCGTAAAACTTGAAAAACCAAACACCACACGCAGAGCCGCCCCACCAATTAGGTTAACCGTGTTCAAGAAGGACGTTTTCAATTCGAGTTTGTTGTGTTGTGGGTATACATTACGCCTTGTATTTGCCAATTGTGAACCGATATATGACATACATTCATCATTACGAGCGTCTTTATAGTGTCTGATTCGTCCTATATAAATTTATGGCGAGTCCAGTGGTGGAATGGTAAACCTGTGTGGGAATCGAACCCACGAGCCTTGGTATTAAAGCATTTAATACCAAGGCTCGTGGGTTCGATTCCCACATTTGTGTGCATAAACATGTCTGATTGTCTTGGTCTGGATGTTTTTAAGACATCGCATCAAAGCAACCCTGTTGTAGAAATACTTCCACATCACAGAAAACCATTGCCAAATAAGTCCCTGGAGCGTTGTTGTGTTCCTGCAAGTAAGAGAGATTACAAGTAAGTTCCTAAGGAGTTGCTGTGTTAGCAGAAGGGGAGGGGAACAACGAGCGTATATACTTACGTATAATATTTCGTGTGTTATAAACGTTCATAGGCTACGATAACGATGTTACATCACGTGGGCGGTATGCTTCACGAGATGCATGAAAAAAAATTCGTGAAATTCTAACTTCATTGAAAACTATGTTCAACCTTTGTAATTTTACCCAAGTCTTATACAATGTGAAACTTTAAAAAACCCGTTATTTTGTACATCACCTAGCTAATAATGCATGGAGTTTGGACATCATGTACCACTATCTGCAAAACTTTAAAACACATACGAGTATAAACCTGTTGAAAAAATGTATGTCGAGCCTCGATTACAGTTGGCCTAATAACTAGTGATGAAAAGACTCTAGGCTTTTAAACCTTTATAGTTAAGGCTAGCCTCGATTTTGAAGGCTCGACTCCAAAAATACGACTTGAGGCTTGTTACTAATGTGAAAGACCTCGAGTCGTTTAACGAGACCATAATAAGGTAAACTTCAGTGTATGATTATAACATATTTATTGCAGATCAGTAGGTACTTAATAATTTAACAATTGCACTACGAAAACCGTTCTATTTCGAGAAAGGGAAAGGGCACTCTCAATGTACACTTGCAAGGACTACTCACATGAATGATTGCTGGAAAGTCCTGAAAAAAAAAGTATTGTGGATTGTGCAAGACGAGCATGTGGATGCCTCGTGCGACGCGGAATTTGAATCCTCTGTAGCAAGATAGAGAGAAGTGTGACTGGATTATGTGTTATCTTTGCCGTTAACTGAAAGACGGTTGAAAGAAGAATGAGGGTGAAATCCGTTGGAACGCTGTGACAGGCACAGGGAGAATTCCAAATTATAAGGGGATATACGAATCAAGTTTTCTCATTCCACATTATTGTGGAGAAACACCTGGTCAAAACCAAGAAGGTGTTTTGCAATTTTGTGGATTTTGAAACAGCATTTGACAGGGTTGCGCGAATGAGACTATGGCGCATGTTATAGAGATATGGAATTGACGGTGAACAGTGGTCCGTGCTGTGCAAGATGATGAGAGCATGTCACTCTGGTATGATGTCAAAATTGGTGTCAAGCAGGGTTGCATGTTGTCTGTCATAGTCAACGAATGAAGGATTGTGCATGGGTGATCTAGAGGTGAACTGCTTTATGCAGACGATGCCATATTATTAGCAGAAACACCATGAACTGCAAACAGTGGTCACAATAGCGAAAGTCGATTGCATGCAGTAGGGCTTACTATTGAATGCGAAGAAAACAAAAATAATGGTATTTGAAACAGAAGAAACCAAAACGAATGTAAGGATTAGGTACCGTTGATGATGAAGTGCTAGAACAAATGGAAGACATTGGTAATTTTAAATACGTTTTCAGCAGGGATAGATGGTACACCGCTGATATGTAAAGGCGAGCGAGTGCTGGGAATAATATGAATTAAGTTTTGGAAAAGCTTTGTGGCAATTGAGCCAGAACACACAGCTATACACTACGCAGTGCTTGTCCCAACGTTAACTTATGAAGCGAACGCTGGGTGTAGCAGAGAGAGCATGAAAGTAGAATAAACACCGTCAAAATACGATTGTTGTGCAAAATTTGTCGTGCAATGTTTGTAGGCCGCTATTGCCATGACGATGTTAGAAACTGAGTTGGTCTGAAAGAGAGTGTCGGTGCTAAAATAAGAAGAGTCATGCTCCATTGGTTCGGACATATAGAAAACATTACATAACAGATATACAATGCGAAAGAAAAAGGATGTAGGAGCCGAGGAAGGCCAATACTTACCTACCACGATCAAATTGATCGTATTTTGTGAAGGTGATGTCAGGAACCCTAACCGGCGGACATGAGATGCATGAGAAGAGCTATGTTAAAAATGCGGGTGAGGTGTGTAAGGACAGTCATGTGGCACTCGGTTCTATATGCCTACCCCGGAAGGGATTTAATGTGAAGGTATAGATAGATCTAACATCATCATATCTCTTTCGGATTTGTAAAAACGCAATATTTGACAGCACGCATTAAGCACTAGTCAAAAGTTGAATTATACAATTTATACAATAGACAAATTAGAATAGATAGATACTATAAAAATGCGTGTACTATATGGTAGGTCGTACTAAATATGTGTATATACGAGTATTTATAACTTTCCTCAATACGTAAATATTCTTTAGAAAGATGTGTGACCTAAGTACCTATGGGTTGTGGAATTTCCACGGCTGTTACACCATGTCAAAATCAGTGTCTTTATCAAATCGTTAGTTTTCGGCAGCACATTATCATTACTCTAATCCTAATGGATTAGAAAACGGTTTAATTCCAAGAATAAGAAGACTAACTTAAAAGGAAATAAATTCTTTTAATGTGTGTTGCATTCCACAGTGGTATAGAAAAGGTTACTATTAAAGTCACATTAGATCCTTGTCGGGCACAGCAATAGACAAGTGGAAGAAACGAAATATGCTATTGTTAATTTAATTCTATCTATCTAACTTCATGTTACCTATCGAACCCACTAGCCTTGGAGTTGAAGTAGCATTGCTAACCACTCCGCCACCGAGCACAGCAAGTCTCTTTCGCCAGAGTTGGCAAGTTTGCCCAATGTCATGGTGGTGGTACATATCACAAAATTATAAGCAGTAAGATAAAGATAAAAATTAATTATTTGCCATTGGGCCCTCGCGGGCACTTAGATACGTCTTACAGTTTTTGAAATATAATCTTATTTAATTCTCTTTTTACTTTTATCCTTTTTTTATCTACTAGCATTTCGGAAATTACCATTGGCTAAGAAGAAATGCCGAAAGAAACTTGCCAATATAGGTCTCTTTTAAAATTGTCAATTAGATATTACAAAAACAAAATACATAAGCGTATTGGTATAATAATGATATCAAATTAAAGATTATTAAGAACAGGTAGTCTGTGCTGAATTATTTCCAGACATCCTTGTCAGTTATATATTCATCAATTCTATAATAAGCCCTTCTACAGAGAGTGTTTTTAATGTGCTTTTTGAATACATTGTCTGTATTGTACTTCTAAGTTTTTCACTGAAGTTTGAAAACGACTTTAAATTTTTACGGGCATACATTATGTTTTCATAAATATATTGAGAAGTAACAGTAAGGATATTTATTTCTTTTAACAGTTCCCTGAGGGATTCTCTGGAGCCCATGTTATAAATAGAGCGAATGGCTCTTTTTTGTAAGATAAAAATTGACTTAATGTCAGCTGCCGTTCCCCACAACAGTATACCATACGACATAATGCTGTGAAAGTAGCTGAAATAGACTAAGCGCGCAGTAGCCACATCCGTCAATTGCCTGATTCTCCTAACTGCATATGCAGCAGAGCTGAGCTTACCGGCTAGTTTATTTATGTGGGGGCCCCATTGTAATTTGGAGTCTACTGTAATTCCAAGAAACACAGTGTTATTAACAAATTCTAATTTATTATTCCCAATGAGAACTTCTGTATTGGCAGAACTCACATTTGGAAGACTAAATTTGATGCATTTGGTTTTAGCTGAGTTTAGCAACAGATTATTACATGTGAACCAGTTTAAAATCTACAATTAAAGCTAGACATTTAATTAATATGGGTTTTCCAATAAACACATATTAAATTTGTGGTTCGATAAAAAGCCTCTACCGGGATAAGTGTTAATTTGCTTGACTAACATAAACATTAATTATAATAATATGATTGCTTACGTTACCTCCACCTCCAATTTCTAAATTTTACATTCCGAAAAATCGCTATAAAATATTCATCATCATTTCAGCCTGTATTCGTCCACTGCTGAACATAGGCCTCCCCTCTAGAGAATGATCACCAAATCAAATACGAATGATCCACCGTCACTGACAATTGACTTAACATGTGATGAGTCTGTAGTATCGAACACACAGGATAAACATGCTAGTGTATGTAGTGTATGTACAATAAAATTTAATAGTAATAATAGGGAATATACAAACATCATTCAAGACCTACAATCTGAGATCCAAACACTTAATAATTCTTTAGATTTAATGACTAAAAAATATGAGGATGCTCAAAGAGATATTGAAGAATACAGTGTAGGCATGGATAGATTAGTAGCTGACTTGAGAGAAAATGAACAAAAATTATTGTCTCTTAGTAACTTCTATAATAGGAATGAGTTAACCCGAACTCCGATGAAATGTTCACAGGTAACTCAATCCTCGAAACTATCTCAAGTACATAGCCACAGTGTGAATGAGACCATTAATAGTAGTGCTTTTAATCAGATGTCATCATCATTAAATAATAATAGCAAAAATAATAACGCCAAAATAATAATGTATAGTGATGAAATAGGTAAAAACATGGGCCAATTATTATTACAAAAATCAGGAAAACTGGTTACCAATTATTGTTTGCCTGGAGCCAGTTTCACTCAAATAGTTGATAAAATAGTTAAGAGGGATTACCACCCCAACACAACTTTAATTGTTTTTATTGGGAGGAGAGGAAATTTAAACAAACATATAATGATTAAATATTTTAATATGTTACAACAGTTAAATGTGGGAAAAGTGTTTTTATTTACTTTACCATACAGTCATTTGTTGCCCGAGGCGGAAAATGCATCTAGGTATAGATTAAATGATAAAATGCATACATTGACATTATATGATGACAGATTTCATATACTTGACATAAATATATTTAATAGTAAACATTATAATTTGACAGAAGATAAATTTTATCTTAGCAATTTTTATAAAAGACAAATAGCAGATTCGCTATCATATTGTTTTATGAAACCAGCCAAAAGTTTGACTAACAACCCTGCTTCTTTTGAGCAGTTAGATAATTTGACATTATGTAATGGTACCTTGGAAGGTATTCCAAATTCTTTAAATTAGGTTACATGACAATAGAGTTTTACTCTGGCAATGTAAATAGTTATAATAACAATATTCAAAATGAAACTAAAAGTAATAATAATACAATATCCCCATCAATTGTAAGTTGTCAAGAATATAGAAATAATAATAATTGTATCAACCTGGTGCACCTAAACATTCAGGGGATGATAGGAAAGGAGTTAGAATTGGAGTTGTTTATGAATTGTAGCAATATTGATATTTTATGTCTAACTGAGCACTGGCTAAAACCCCATCAATTCATTTTCAGCTTCAATAACCACCAGGTTGCAAGCTCATTCATCAGAGAGAAGTATATACATGGTGGCTCTTTAATATTATTAAATAAGTTGCTTAAATTTAAAGAAAGGTGTGACATTGTGAGCCTCTCTGTTGACCGAGTTGTAGAGATTTCATGCATTGAATTGGAACGATTCATTGTTATGAACCTGTATAAACCTCCTAGCACGCCCTTGAAATATTTTCAAACATCATGGAGGATGCCTTAAATAAATTATCTAATAGCCATAAAACTGTTATAATTTGTGGAGACTTTAATATAAATATCTTGGAGAAAAATACTGTTACCTACAACTTTTTAAAATTATTTAAATCAAACAATTTGCATCATATTTTTACAGAGCCAACAAGAGTAACTGCTACAAGTGCTACATGTATTGATAATATATTTAGCAATTTAAAACCTTCATATCTATCTATAATTAATAAAGTTCAGTCAGACCATTCAGGTCAGTTGGTTTCATTTCCAAATTCTTCAAAAATACAAAGAAAGCAAATAAATTATATACCATTCAGTAAAAGCCGCTTAGAAAGATTTAAGTCTAATATAACAGAAAAAATTGTATTGTTGCCCTATCACGGTACTCCGGACCACTTGTACAGTTCGTTATTTAACTTAATCACTAGTGAATTTAATGCAATCTTTACTCCAAAACAACTGTCTGTAAGTGACCGTATGACATTCAGTGATTGGGCAACTCCTGGTATTTACAAAAGTCGGAATAAATTGTATGAACATTATGAAGAAAGGACCTGTAATCACAATCCGACTTTTCAAGAACTTGTAAAAAATTATGCTAAAATATTTAAACGAGCCTGTTCCAATGCTAAGTCTATATATTTAAGAAATAAAATTAAAGGTTCAACAAATATTATTAAATCTGTTTGGAATATGATAAAAAATGAGACGGGTAGAGCGAAAGTACATAGTCGAGACTTTCAGTTAAAGATAAATGATATAGATATCAAAAATGATGTAGAAATTGCGACTGAGTTTGAAAAATATTTTTCTAACATTCCTCTTATTTCTACGAGAAATCTTAGGTCTTCTTCTATAGCTGCTGAACTGGTTCTCAAACAGAGCGTGGTAGAATGCGACACAATATTTGAATTTTCAGCTGTAAGCCCAAAAGATGTTTTGAACGCTTTTAAATCAATAAATATGAAAAACACTAAAGATTTGTGGGGTCTATCTGTCAAAACCATATCTTCTATTATTATTTCAATCGCTCCACATTTAGCTACAATTTTCAATTGTTGTGTGGCATCTGGTGTATTTCCTGACTTGATGAAACATAGTAAAATCATTCCATTATTTAAATCTGGTGATAGTTCGGACCCTTCGAATTTTCGACCTGTTTCCATATTGCCCATTCTTAGTAAAATTTTTGAAAAACTAATGCTTAGCCAGTTGCTCAGACATTTCAATACACATAATTTGCTTCATAGGAGACAGTTCGGATTTACGAGAGGTTGTTCAACTATAGACGCAGGGATTCATTTGCTTAAAAGTATATTCGCGGCATGGGAAGGTTCGCAAGATGCCTTGGGAATTTTCTGTGATCTGTCTAAAGCGTTTGACTGTGTGCACCATGACACTCTTGTCAGAAAATTACACCACTACGGTATCAGGAACAAGGCTCTCGAACTTCTGTCTTCTTATCTGGGCAATAGGATACAGAAGGTCGATATTAATGGTAAAAGATCTTCGGGTTCCCCTGTAGTTATGGGAGTCCCACAGGGGTCAATTCTAGGTCCATTCTTATTTTTAGTATATATAAATGACTTACCTTATTATGTAAAGGATAAACATGAGATTGTATTGTTTGCGGATGATACCTCTTTGACATTCAAAATTAATAGACAGTTAGATAATTATGACGAAGTTAACGATGCTCTCTCTAAAGTTATGCATTGGTTTAATGTTAATAATCTGCTTTTAAATGATAAAAAGACTAAAGTAATTAAGTTCTCAACACCTAATGTAAGACAGGTGACTACCAATGTACATGTTAATGGAACTAATTTAGCCTCTGTGGAGACAACTGTGTTCTTGGGTATAACAATCGACTCCAAAATACAATGGGGCCCACAAATTGAAAAATTATCAGGAAAACTAAGTTCTGCAGCCTATGCAGTGAAAACTATTAGACGGCTCACTGATGTTGATACGGCTAGAATAGTTTATTTCAGCTACTTTCACAGTATTATGTCATACGGAATTCTTCTTTGGGGTAACTCCGCGGACATTAACACCATCTTTTTATTGCAAAAAAGAGCCATAAGAGCTATCTACAAACTTGGTCCCCGGGAGAGCCTTAGAGAAAAATTCAAAGAAATAAATATTCTAACAGTCGCATCGCAATATATCTATGATAATCTTTTGTATGTCCATAAAAACATAGACTCATTTTGTAAAAAGAGTGATGTGCATAACATAAATACTAGATATAAGCATAATCTTGTGTTACATCAAAGCCGTCGCCACAAAAT
Source organism: Pyralis farinalis (assembly GCA_947507595.1). NCBI lineage: Eukaryota > Metazoa > Arthropoda > Insecta > Lepidoptera > Pyralidae > Pyralis > Pyralis farinalis. Next base: position 27,319,779 of record OX382259.1, read on the forward strand.
AAGTAATTCTTTTATGGGGCAATGTATACGGTTCTATAACAAACTTCCCAGTAATATAAGAGAATTGTCAATAAACAAATTTAAAAGTACCATTAAAGCCAAATTGTGTAGCAGGGCATATTATAAAGTATCTGACTATATTAATGATAAAAATGCCTGGGATGGAGTCGATCCAATTATAATGTAATTAATAAATTATGTAAATTTGTTTGGATACCAAAAGAGGGATGCCTGAGTTTTTTGGCAGTATTTTTATCAGTGCTCACCTAGTCATGAACTGCACGGTAGGGAAAAAAATTGTGACGATTCCAAACAAATGTAGCCATTTTTACGGAATAAAAAGATTTTGACTTTGACTTTAGAGTGCCACTCGTCTCGATACTGTGCCACCTGCATCCATCGACTCCCTACAAACCTTTTGAGGTCGTCGCTCCATCCAGTGGATGTCGTCCTACACTGCGTGTACCAGTACGGGAACGCCATTCGAGAGACTTTCTTCCCCAGCAGTTGTCGATTGTACAAACAATGTGGTCGACCCACTGCCACTTCAGCTTGCTTGGCATGTCCGCTATGTCGGTTACCTTAGTTCTACTGCGGATATCCTCATTTCTGATTCTATCCCGCAGAAAAACCCCGAGCTATCTCTTTTCATAGCACACTGAGCGACCTTGAGCTTCCCCATTTCCCCACGGCCAGCAATGAAGGGCCGCGTGTCAGTTCCATATGCCATCACTGGTAACACACACTGTTCGAAGACCTCGTTCTTCAGGTGTTGAGGTATTTTGGACTAGAAGATGTGTCGAAGTTTCCCGAACGTTGCCCAGCCGAGTTGGATCCGTCTATTAACCTCTCGGTCGAAGTTGGACTTACCTAACTGAATAACCTGCCCTAGATAGACGTTCGTCAACAACTTCGAGCTTAGAACTTCCAACCGTGACCGGCATAGCTGTAACATGGACATTCGACATGATCTTAATCTTGTCTTCATCTAGAGACCTACCTGGTTAAAAACACTATTGAAGTAATTGAGCATAGCGCTAAGTTCCTTCAGCGACTTCACCATGAGAACTGTATCGTCAGCAAATCGAAGGTAAGTGGTGTATTCGCCATTAATGTTTATACCTTATCCTTTCCAATTCCAGAGCTTGAAGACATCTTCCAATGCTGCAAACCTTTTTGCACTTGGATCGGTTTCGTACTCTGGTCCTGCACTTGGATACACATTCATGTCCTTACTGTATAAACACTTCAACGCTTCGATGTACCGATAGTCAATCCGACATTGCTGGAGAGACTGCAGCGCACCCCCATGTCACGTAAAGACGATGTGTACAGCTGTCCATAGAACTTCTCCATCTCACTAAGAATCTCAGTCTTCATAGAAATAATGGCCCCAGTGTTGGTCTTCAGCTTCGTAAGTTGACTTTGCACAACAGCCTTCACTTTGGAGTCTTGGTTCTGCTCTATCGCCTCTTTTGTACGATTTGTATTAAATTAGCGGATGTCTCGCCGTATGCATTTTGAAATCTGCCTGTTCAGCAGTCTGTCCTCTAGCGTGTAGGAAGAAGACTCCAAGCACATTTCACATTTAACCTGCATGAGATTCTACGTGTGAGTCGAGAGCTTTTGTCATCATAAAGAATTCCTCCTTCTCCATGAAGTCGACCAACAGTTGTCCTCTTTGGTTTCGTTGCTCGAATCCAAATTACCCCACTCTCAGCTCATCGTTCTGTTTCGTACCTACCTCTGCATTGTCCTCCATCAGCACCGTGTAGTAGAGTTAAAAAAAGTGGGAGTGGGAAAGTCCCGTTTTTTAAGTCTTATTTGAAATTTGAAGAAATATAAACATAAAATATTTCATGTTTTTATTAAAAATACGGAAAAATATGACAGAAACTGAAAATTATCGATGTTTTTTTCGATTTCGATATTTTTGTTAAGTTTTAGGAGGTTAGAATGTTTTTTTTTAAATTTCAAGACACAACAAAGCAATAGTGAATTTGTATCCGACCGAGCAACATCTGAGCTAGATAGAATTTCGGAATTTTCAACGCTACTGTATAGTGAGTTTTAAAGCTCCACCTCATCATCAGAGTGTGACGAAGTTGGTGCATAGACCTTTATGACCTTCAGCGAATACCGTTTGATAATTCTGAGTATACTACGGCAAACTTCTCTCCCCATACTTCGTCAGTCCAGCCACGGGCGACAGCGAGCTCCACCTAGCCACCGCGACCCCATCGGCTATACACAGTATAGCCGAGGTGTACTACATTGGTCCTAGGTGGAGCTGCTTATTGCGATCTGTGACAGCCATGGCTAGACTGACGCAGTATTTTAAAAATTTTGACCTGTCTTTCCACTTCGGAGACTGTGTTTTCGGCCCAGGCCGAATGCCGATCTTCAAGGCCATCCGTTCGATCTCCCTATACCCGAGCAGCGCATGGAGTAGCCCCGTCTTGGCCTCGTATAAAGAGGCGACCTCGCGCGCTCTGAGGTTAAGAGGCAGCACCCCAGCCAGCAGCAGTGCGGAGTTCTGGGAGACCGTGCTGTTGGCCCTGCAGATCTTCTCCGCGAAGCCCCACTGTACGCTGTTTCTGGCTTATTGACCTCTGGAGCCCATGCGGTGGCAGCGTACAATATCGTAGGCTCCACTACGACTGAATATATGATCTTCACTACTTCAGGGTTGAGTCCCCAACTGACGCGGGCCGTACGCGCAATGCGCCTATATATGGCTATTACCCTTTTACAGACAATAGCCACATGCGCGTTGAACGTCAGACCCGCGTGTATCGTCAACCCCAGCAGTTTGATCTGCCGAGACATGCCAATGTCTATCCCGCCCATGCTCAGCCGCGGCGTGTCATATCGAAGTTTGCGCGTGAACAGCATAGCGCTGGTCTTTTGCGGCGCAAACTTCATCGGGTTTTTGACACCTCACATGCTCGAGAGCAAAGAATATACTCGAGAGCGGCATTGGCCTATCTCTCTATATCCAGCGCTGTTCATATCCAGAGCAGTGTTGCCGTCGAACATCAGCACGACGTCGTCGGCGAAGGCCTAACCCGCAAGGTGGAGTTGCTTCAGGAGAGGGTCCAATAGGAGGTCCCACAAAATCGGTCCTCCTATGGACCCTTGGACGCACCCTTTGGTGGTCGACCGCAAGGTTTCCCCCCCGGCGTACCTCACTCTGGCCGTCCTATCGCTGAAATAGCTGTCGATCACTCTCCTCAAGCCCAGAGGACAATTTTCTCAGCCAGTCGTAGTTTGATGGCCGGCCACCAGACGTTGTCGAAGGCTCCCTCTATATCCAGCGAAACGAGAGTGAGTATTCTCTTCTCGTCAAGCTTGGTGCAGATGTACTGCACCAGGTTATAGAGGGAGTCTTCGGTGCCTCTTTGTGCCATAAACCCGTACTGACGAGTACTAATTCTGACCTAGAAGTCTGGGAGTGAACAAACAACCGAACTACGGGAAATAGAGGGACAATCACGGGTTGAGATGGGGTGGCCTATTCTTACTCCGAGACCAAAAAATATTAACGTTTATCTTTTATACCGACTATATTCTCATAATGGTATTTTAAGCGCTATGGTTTTCGATTTTTCCCGTGAGGAATCAACGAACGTACGATGCCCTTGAAAGGTGAATCCGACTAAAACTTGGAACGGTTGTTTGAAGTGAAAACTTCTTCAGGCACCTTTGGGGTGGGGAAATAGCACTCAACCGTGACCGCCACGCTCTTTCTTAACAACCCAAAAATAATGTTTGCAAGTTTGTGAAGCTAAAAAGTTTTCACTTCTCTGGTGCAGTTATACGACTAACAGTTTTTTTTTCTATTTGCCTCGCCAGTGTGAAGGATAAAGGCTCTTGGAAGGGTACAAAATAAAAAGAAACATTGAATGCAGTGCACAAAATATGTAATAGGTAATAAACGATTCTAATTTTAAGCACTTACAATTTGGTACCTTGATTTAAAAGATTTTATTGCATTATAAGTAGCTATATCAATATTTAAAAGACAATAATTTTCGGTTATTCAAGGCGGTTACAATGGCCTGGACTACCCAAGGCTCCTAAGTACACAATCATCAATCGTACTGTAAAATGTGTCTTGCTCATCTGCATACACTATCAATCGTACAATATAGCAGCAATTATGATATGCATATTGTTTATCTGAATCTGTGAATAGATATAATTTGTTTAAAGACCATGTAGCTAAATATAAAACTCTGTTTTGGTTAGACATCCCATCTTACCATAGATAAGAAAAAAAGAAAGACAATTTAAATATGTACCATCGGTGACATATTTATAAAACTACTGTGAACCTTAGAATGCATGCTAACCGCAGTAAATAAATATTTAGCGTTTATCCAGAAAATTTTACACAATATATCGCGAGCCAGACGACGGATGGCAAATACAGAACGAGCAAGCATATTTGATCTATTACAACAGCCATTGTAATAATTATAGCATTAAAATAATACATGTCGTTGAGAAAATAAAATGTCTAGACTAGCACTTATTACATTAATATTTAAATTACAATACAGTGCAACACAAAGAGGGACATCAAGACGAAAGTGGGTGAAAGTATTCATCAATAACGACTATTTTTACAAGGTACACGGGGTACAGTAATATAATTGAAGTTTAAAACAGCGCAACTATTACTACATCTACATACAATTCTGTAACATAAAACGCGAAGGGAGAAAATACTATACAGTATACCGGTCGTTGATATATAGTTATACAAATTTAGATGTACAGTCGCGACAGAGATCTGTGACCTTTAGTTGTATGAATGTCGGGCTAATCGTATTGGATGTAGAAACGTAAAAGAATATCAACATACCTTACTGAACCTGATCACGTTTTGTGTATATTGAAATATTATTGCGATTGTTATGTAAAAATGCCCCGTATTAATGGATACTTCCGCACTCTTTACATTCAATGACCCCTTTTAATCCTGTAAATTACTCTGCAAACTCGCTGACAAATTATAATTTTATGTTACGGTTCAGATAATATTGCTATTGATAGGTGTACCTATTCATTGAGCTACTAAAATAATGGCCATAGCCTCACAACAGGACACATACGTTACTTTATTATTAGCTATAATAATGTGCGCAAACCGTTTCGTTCATAAAAATATACATCTGAATATTTCATTGAAATACCTATATAGCTTATAATTCTTGTATTTATGTAATGATCAGTGATCGGAAAAGTAGAGTAAATTAGTACAAACAGCCTTTATTTAAACGTATTTCATTTAAATTTAAGGGGTTCAAGAAAATAAACTTAAATATTGAAACAAAATAATATTTTTTTGCCTCCAGGATTACGTAAATCTTAGGTTAATTAGGTTCTTTTTACGTCGTTTAAATATATAGGTTGTTAACCATACATTACAATATTTTATCCGATCTCTGACAATATTATCCATTTATTTTGATATCTATAGACGACATTAAGTATATTATAATATAATCATACGGAGATTTTATAAAGCATTGTTAAGCATCTTAAACGAATTTGTGGCACAGAGAATCATTAATAGGCTGAAAACGAGACATTATTTATCACGTATTAGTACTTACTTATTAGATATTACAATCCTTCGTAACATCACGCTCTTTTTTGAAACCCTGCACAAAAATTTTGAATTCTATTTATTTATAATTTTATAATTCATGAAGTGTAAAGCTTTATTCGCGCAGTCTAGATAATAATTATTCATAATTAAAGCAAGATGACGCACGTGTAGAACATTATTATAACTTATTTCATGTATTAATTATACAATACCCACAAATATGATGACATACATTCTAATTATACAAACAAGGATTAAAGATAAGTCATACCTACTTGCTCAATTAAGTGCGTCTGTAGAACTACGACTACTATATGTAGCAGTAATTTTAGGACGTGCAAACACATTGACATACATTATTGTTAATTACGTTGAAAATAAAAGCCTACTTTCGCGTCAAAGTTATGTCCGCGACTTCGTGTCAGTCACGGCGCCACTGTTGCAATTGGCTCTATTACAGCTTTTATTATCATTAAAGATCGATTAGTTAATCAATACGTAAAAAATATATCGTAAGTAAAAAGGCATTTACCGTAATTTGGTAATTGCGAACAATTGGAAATAATAGCTGTTTTAGTCGGTGGTCATAAGTTATTAGTTCACTCGACTGCAGGCGTCAGCGAGCGACATTGTTATGGCGACTCTCATCGAAGGTGGCGCAAACAAAGCGTTGTTTACACAAGGTTAACCGCCGCTTTTGGTCGTCTGAACGGCAAGCAATTTCGGCTTGCTGAAGGTGCAACTGTCGAAGTGTTGATCACACAAGTTTCTAAACATAGGCCTTTTATGGGATATCTATTGCTATTTTTTACAATTCCTTTGCAGGGTCCTCAGTGCTTCCTACTTCAACAAATTTATTCAAGTTGAATTTGTTGTAAGTTCAAGGAGTCATAATTTTACCCTTGAGACTGCAATGAACTTCACAGGAGCAGCAAAGTAGTGGACATATGTGCCGGCATAAAAAATATCAAAACGCAACTTGCCGATGACGACACCGTCGAAGCGATGTTTATGTGTATTGTCCTCTAGAGCTCGTTTTCGGTTTACCTTAGCGCATATGACTACAGCTCGCTTACACTCGTTGTTATATGTTTACACCAATTGAATTATTGAGTTACAACTCCGCTTCGTTGAGCTCGCCCACCGAAGGACGAACGACTAAAGTGTTTGTGTAACGCCATAATATCAACTGTCGTCCTTAAACGTCTTTTCGTTGATGGTAACTAAAAACGAACGACTACGGCATGCCGGCCGGAGACAGACTGTATTAGAAGCGCTATTGAAATTTACGCCAGGCTCCAAGTCGAAACCACGCCAATATTCCAAAACAAACATGTATTGCCAACACGGCAATACATGTTTATTTGTTGCAAAATAAGCGTAAAGAAAAATATGATTATGGAACCCTAATACAACAAAGCCCGAGTCGCACTTAATCGGTTTTATATCAACTAATTGGCAAAAATGCAGGTCGCATGGATAGGAAAAACTTGTTAATAGACTATACTCCAGAATTAGGTATCATCAAAATGTCAAATTATGAAACCAAGCTTTACAAAAAAAATAGAATATTTCTGACTAAACCCTTAATAAATCTAACATTATTTGTGTCATTGCAAAATAGTAATCACCCATAGATTGTCGAGATTTAATGACTTAAAAAGTAATGTTGACGTCTACAATGATGTTCAATTAATCAAACTCCGCTGTCATCATCTTTAACCAATACTCATTCTTCTAATGGAAACAAACCTCCCTTCAATTTGAACAGATTTAGAAGTATTGCTCTACTACTCTACATGGTTGATGGAGCCGTTATATCAACCAACCAAAATGCGTATTAAGATTGCATTGCGGACACTTGAACACTGGTTGGGGAATAATTTGCTATTTTAGTACGTATTTGCCTTGCAATTGTCATATAGATGGAGGTTCTTGAGAAATATCTTGTGGTATTGAAAAGGGTTTGTTTAATGCGTAACAACATGTCAAATGAGTCTTATGTTTAAGATCATTTTATAATTAGGTATATTAATGTGTCTTATAAATAATACCTTGTTTTAAATGAAAAGTTTTTAACAGATTTCCGTAACCGAAACGAAAAACGTGAGCTCTCTGTTCTGTTGAGCCGTTTACATATTGCGGATATCTTAGCTCATAAACAAAATGTGTATGAAGACAAATATTTTTTTATCCCTGGCCTGTGGTGCGTATGCAATTAAGTTGTTAAGCCAAGAATATATACTATTTTTATATACAAAACCAAAATAGGAGGCCGACAAAATTGCCTATTAATTGCAACTTTTTTGGCGATTGGTTGATTCTTCGACGTTTCTTACTCTCTCATTGCAAGGGCGAGATCGAGCAGAGGAATGAAAAAAAAGTTGATTTTACAGGGTTCACAAAGATCGTTAATAGACAAGCAATGGTCGACGGCGTTGGTGAATTTAGAGAATATAACTTACGAGTGCAACGACGTATTCATGTGGATGTCAAAATTTATTATCTTAACAACAACGAAAAAAATTACGTGATCTGTACTGCGATGTTAACAAAATTCAGTCTCTAGCTTACCGGTTGACGCTGCAACAATGTTAAGCGTTAGCGTGTGCGCGTACGATCACAGTAAAACCACAGATCTAGGTTATATGAAATGCTAATTCTATTACTATTAAAAAATGATAGCATTGTCCACACAAATTAATATGTTCTTACAAAATTATATTTAGATTTCGATATAGATATGGGTAAATGTAAGTTGAGGCAAATTGTTAAATTTCGTACCATTTTTGTTGTCATTGTAATGGCAAACTTTCGTAGATATTAAGTTAATCTGTTAACGTAATGTATGTATACATAAAATAATTAAGGATAAAATAACCATGAAAATGTTTAATACAGTTGCCTACAAATTAATGACAATGTAACGTAATATATGGTAATATACAAATGAATGGCAGTTTAACGCAGTATATTGTCATGTTATATGTTAAGGTTCAGTAAATTTGTTTGAGAAATAAACACGCATAGTCAAGATTTTTGTAAAGTCATTTACAAAAATGTATAAGTAAGTCACCCAAAAAAAGTATTCCCATTTTTATTTTACTACCCCTTTACCAATCGTTTATAACGTATAATATAAAAACATTGTGTAAATTTATCAAACTTACAAATATTTTATGATATTGTCCTATCATGCCTAATAAACTTAATCAACGCTGACATTTAAATAATAAAGCAATAGATAAATATGTAAAACTTGTTAAAACACTAGTGTGGCTTAGATGTTCTAAGCGAATGCAATTTCTCAAGAGCATGCTGACACGGGATGTTTCAATAATTCATAATAATGAGCAGAATAGCGCGAGTGGCCCTTATGTTTTGATCGTTACTTCTAGGTATTTATATATGTATGCCCTAATGTTCCTTGCCAAAACATTACCAACGATATCCTGCTACTAAGGCTTCGCTGTTTATCCGGCCATTTGTCACAGAGATGTATCTTTTAAACTATAGTAGGCAGAGATTTGAAATCTGCTGAGTGTTGTAGCAACACACAATAACAATGAAAAATGGAGGAGCGTCCTCACACAAGTAACGGCATTTTTTCGGCGTATTTTCTACACTACGGTATGTAATCATTCATGTGAGTTCGTTACGTACTTGATTGTTTTTTACACTGGTGATGTAAGTCATTTTAATATATACAGAAAGGGAAGGGGAAAAGAAATTCACATGCATCATCATTACCAGTATTTATATCTGCCCTCGAACAAAATATTTGTATAAACACCCGCGCGTGAAAGCATATTTTGTTAATGTTATCATGTTCATAACGATCATATACAACTGACGGAAATAGATATAATTCAAAATATAGTCCAAAGCACTTGTACGGTTTAAAATGAAATTTAGTGACTTATAGCGGGCACATATAAAAGAAACGTCGTCATAATGTAGATTACATATGTATGTTTTTGTACGCGTGGTAGAAGATATACGGTAGGTATGGGTCTCTAAACAACAGTGTAAATCTACCAGTGTTGATTTTTTTATAATCTCTCTATGTTATTATAAGTATTGTATTATTATCACCGCCATACAAGTGGTAATAAAAAGCGTATTAACTTATCTGTAACATTTTTTTACGCCAAAAACTAAGGAAATTAATATCTTTTATTATGTTTTAATAAAACGTTAAATTAAGTGTGCTTAATTTATTCTTCAAAATATTACGTGACAAATTTATCTATATACTTTTAAACGCAACATCATCAAAAATTAAGAAACATAATAAAATATTTTACATATAAATACAGACAAAAATTTATTAAATGGAAGAAATATAGTGTACCTCTTCGATCGCGGAAAAAAATGAATACAGCAAATTAGTTCGTTTCGCGTTCCACCAAAACTCCACATAATTTAAAAAACTGCGATGATCGCCATCCGAAGTCAGACCGCTATCAGTGTGTGTCTTGAGTGCACAAGCAATACGGAGTTTCCGAGCGTTGAAAATGGATGGCACTACATTTCTCTACTCTCGACCATGAACGGTCGTGTACCGCACGATGTGTACACTACCCTAAACGTGACATCGCTTTTAACCATTTATTATGTATGGGACATGGGATATTCACGTTTTCTGTGATCGAAGGTGTACCTGCGTTATCATAAATACATATTTATTTATATTTACCTAATAATCGAAAAAATTATCGAGGGGTAAAACTTTCTTAAACCTAGTGATTTAAACAGATTGCATACTATATAATAATATCTAGTAATAATTAAATTCTAATCCACTTACTTATTTACTTACTTTACTTATTTCTATTAAAAAAATACAAGAATATTCAAGGATCTTACGCCTATGTGACACAATATAATAAATTAGTTGTTACACTGTAACAACTAAGAGAAATTAAATCACCAAACGATATAAAGCAATCCGATTTGATTTTAGAACATTTTAGAGCGACGATATTTTACTATTAAATAAAAATGTAACAGCTAACAAGACGTACTTATTTAGAAACATCTAACAGTTATCTTTATAGCCTTATATTATGAACAAGCATGACGCAACATGGATTCTCCATCTATATTTAGCACTATTACACGACAACAATAATGTAAGCTAGCTTAATCCACAATTCCGAATGTTGTGAAGACATCATGACACTTGAGAAAATTGATTTTCGGAAAACATTGAATTAACAATTTATACGCCCAGGATCAAGGGGGCGATCACTACTGAGTAAATTTAATCTCATGCCGGCGTCATAAACTTCGCCGAAGCCCATACTACTAATGTCGATTGAAATTTGAGATCCGCATTAGATTATTTATATTCGCAAAGGCTTCATTTCAATCAACATTCAGTAGCAAACGGAAACATAGATATATTTGATAGCTATATATATTAAAACTATTAAATTACATACAATAAATAATTTGTTTCGTAATATGTATCCTAAAACTATATTATCCTGGTGAGTGCTGACGGGAGTTGAGCACTGATTCATTTTGGCATCGTGATCAGGAGGCTCGGCTCCACTCGCCGCCTGACATTCCTACAATGTGCGTACGGTATAGTAATAATTAACAGCCTAGATTTTCATACTCAATTTTCGAATATATAAAAATAAACTTAAATCAACCGGCACTCTCCTTTACATCATGAGGCACAGACATTATCTCAGAATACGAAACTACGCAAGTCTAATCTATTTAAATCGTTTCAGGTCTTACCAAGCGGCTATTTAGTAAAAAATATTACAAACTTGAAATTTTATATTAATAATCAATTATTTAAAGATTGTTCACGATGTCAACATTATCTTATCAAGGTACTTATATATACAATACACTTAACATGCGGGACCAAAACCATTATTCTAAGAGTTATATTAAATCTATACCGGGGGCTCAATACTTAATATTTGTTCTAGTACATCATTTTAATTAGGTACTTGTAATTCTAACTATTATTAAAAATGCGAAAGTGTAATTCAATGATTACTTGTTTGTTGTACGGGTAAATGGAGCCGATGTTGATGAAACTTACAAAACCTTGTCTGACACATTAAATAGAAAGCTATTTAAAGAATAAATGTAAAAAATATTTTGAAACGTTTTACTTATGGAGATTGTCATTTTTCAAATTTCAATGGCGAGGCGGGGTTGTTTTTTAAATTGTTCAATGACAATGACGATATAACAGGAGGGTTCATGATAATGGGAGAGATAAACTTACTGCATATATTGTGACAGCTTATCATCCAGCTACAGTTTAAAAATTGAATCATGATTCATATATCACTATCATACGCATACCAGACAAGATTTTTACAGGTTCAGTAATACACCTGGTGTTGCAAGTGCTTACCAGTTAACTTACCATCAGATAAGACGTACGCCTATTTGTCTTCTTAGTGGTATGAAAAATCAAAACCAGATATATATTTGTGAACATGAAATTGATATTTTTTCTTGTCAGTGTAAATGTGTGTAGACTCAGAAGCGAATTGTAATGAAAATTTTGAAAACCCAAAACATATAAGCAAAATTAAATCTGGTTGTAATAAAATATCAAATGATATTCATGGTCCAAAACAGTAGTGTTGCGATGCTGTGAAATATAGTACACGGGGTTTCTCATCTTATAACATAAGGGTAAGTAAATCAGGGCGGTCAAAAATCTATTTAAAAAACATAAGAAAAGTATAAAAAAACCTACGTCGTTGCAATCGATTACTTTTACGGTTAGAGGCGGCATCGCGGGAGTATTACATGCATTGCAAGCGTTCATAGGCTACGGTAAACACTTTACATCAAAAGGCCTATATGCTTGTATGTCTCCCGATGTTGTGTAAAAAACAACGCTCAAAAAATATTTTACCTATATAAAATATAATTACATAAAGTACTTTATATAAAATAGCAAAACTGCCTACCGATGATGTATAAAAAAAGCGACGCCCTTTTTTGAGAACACTTCTATATTCTATTAACTCCTCAGACAAGCAGAAAAGATTATAAATCACGAACTCAAAATTTAGTTTAACAATAATAAAAGTTGCCAGAACAAATGTCTCTCTACCAGCCTCCTAAAATTTGTCTTGAAGTGATGTGGACATCTCGATCGGAGGAGCCACAGTGACTGGAAAGTACACGCGCAGAATAATTTTATACTCGGAGCCAAGGCCCTGGTAGACTTGTTGCGAACACGGTTAGGTATTTCCGAAACTCCCTGTGTTATATTGTAATCAGGGGCCGTAATAAATTAGGTTATAATATTACTATTGCACGCGACGTACCACAATTTGTTTCTATATTTTCCCGATTATTCGGGCAGTTGCAGACGCCGATCACGGGATGACACGATGCTGAAATATCTATACAATAGTAATATAAACGACCACGAAAGTTGAAAATTATATATAAGTTATAATAGTTCGGTATTTGCACTTAAATAATGTTGTCAATATGGATACAACAGGTATTTGAGATTAAACAACCTAGGAACAGTAATTTGATCTGTCCTGATGTTCATTGTAACATTAGGAAAGTTAAGTTAAATAGTGAAAATAAGATAAAACATTCAATAGTACTGTTGTACATTAATGTACATAGGTTACATACAGTTTATTGCTATTGCCGATCTATTAGAATATAAATATCTTCTTATTGTATTGCAAATCACGAGATATTTACTATGCTTAATTTAAAATTGCGATATTGAGGCATTTCTACATTGCTGTTTTGCTGTGTCAAATCATTACATATATATAAATCGTACTTCCTAATTTCGATCCTTAATCATTATGAACTAAGCTGTCTATAATACTTTACTTTGCATAAAGAACTAAGATTTTTTCTACAATACGATGTAAAAATATTAGTGAAGTTGGTAAATTATTCGCCTATTCTTAAATGGTTTCGCCTGATATTACACTTGATTGTCTTAAATGCTATGTAAAAATATTATATATGTATATACCTTACATATCTAGTACATATAGTGTAATGCTTTGTTAGGTACCTGTCATACTTTTTAGGCTTAGGTTGGTTATTAAGCGTATAAAATTAATGAACAATATAAATGTTAGAAACACCTATGTTAGAAATAGATACTTAAATGAGGAAGTAAATCATTGTGCCCAATTATATTATTCGCGTTCATAAACTGCGATAACCACTTCGTATTAGGCGTGCCGTCCGCTTGTTTGCCTTCCGATGTATATAAACATATTTGAGTAATTCTTTATGGATTATTCGATCCAAATGACAAATTAATAAAGTTTTCGTTGGTTTTTTGTTATACATATAATGTAATTAAATAATGAAATTTAAAAATGATGAAAAGTTGATTCCGTAGATTCTAGGAGGGCCGACTCTGTCATTTAGAAAACATAGCATTAACTAATTCACTTATCACACATCTAATCACACTTACCGAATTTTTCAGTACACATAGAGCACACAAACATACGGACAGCTACACTATCAAGTGACCCGCGGCAGGAATAAATGTTTTACTTACATAATGACAAATTTCAACAATTTCAATGAAGTGCCGTTTGTTGTTTTAAATGTTTTGTGTAAATTTATTTGAAATCTTGTAGCAGATAGCATACCTAACTTTTTATAAATATTTCTATAAAAACTGCAGTTTGCTTCTTCCATAGCATGCCAACGTCATCACGTATGATTATCACATATACCGCACTGCCTAGCTTTGACAAACAAGGAAAGTTGCAACGGTCATAATAAAGGATCGTAATTGGTTAACTGTCAAGTGTAAAATGTTTTTATAAAAATAAAGAAGCGCCATCACCACTGCAGACTGCATCACAACACACACATGAGATTATGTTCATCACATGAGGGCAGGACAGCCGAACTGGTTAATAATTGGCGTGTGCGGCAGTTAAGCTACCGGTTATTTCGTGACATTTTAGTATTGAAATAATAATAAAAAAGCATAGGGCGGAAAATTATAACTTACTGGCACTGGCATTTTTGACAACCTCATTCAAGCTGGTATTATTTCTCCTACCTTCTTTCTCGTTGATTCGACAATTACGATATACGTCCGCATTAAAAGTATTTTATTAAGGACAGGTTAGTTACACGGGGTGCGGTAACAATATAGCTCGCTGAAGGAATATCCTTCGATTGAGAGGTATTCCTATTATAGCCGCGTTTAGTTCGACTTGTACCTGAACGAATTTGTTCATAATTTTGAATGCAGAGTTCATATCTTTATTTTATACCACTAATGTGGCAATCAAGCATACGGCCTGCCTGGACATTTGTAACACAAGGGGTGCCACTCATGCGTAGCCGATCATCTAAAAACCTCTTCACGCATTTCTTGAAGAATCCCATGCTCTTCCATCCCATACTTCCTTGGAAAAATCTCGGCTGGGGAGCTCATTCCACAGGTTGTTTGTAATTTGAATTATTTTGTTGTCCATGGCAGCACGAGAATGGAGGTATTACAATTTATTTAAGCGTCAATTTTTTTATAACTTATTTGACCAAAGTTTCTATTGAGTGAGTAACAATGTCCGGGAAGTCCATTGGCGTCGATAATTAGATGCCACCAGATATCCTCGAAGCCGCAAGGCGGTAATGACAAAAACGTTCACACGATATGTTATTGAAAAAGATGTAGGTAATAAAGATACATAATGACCCATTAAAACTTGTACCGACAAATTTTAATGCCAGACGAGATGGATATTTTATAATGATATACTTAATACTTTTGCATCTCTAGTACCACGAGGGAAACGTAAGACATTCACGAATTCACGTCAAAGCACTGTTTACAATGGCGCATATTCTCTATCATGTCGAATTTTCAGTACCAGATTTTCATCTATATTGTATCCCTCCACCACCCTTCTACCGTGATAGTTATCAACGTCCTGAACGTAAAATGCATCAAGTTCGCCTTTTGTATATACAATGTTAAGATTATTGACTCGCCGTACAACAGAACCTTAACATTTATTTTATAAAATAAAAATAATTTCCCTTCTACTCCATAATAAAACCATTGCAAAATTAAACGTGCTGCTGCATTTATATATTGTTAATCGAGAGGTTAACTACAATAATCTACTTTAAGGAGTAATAATAATTGAAAATAGGTAAGTAGACTGTAACGATAGATTTAAATTAAGTATTTGGTCACATTTTGCATGCACAATATTTTAACTTAATACTATGATAATGACAATGGCATACGAAAGTGACGCTACTACACTCTTATATTACTAATATAGTCCTCATAATATATATAAGGCCTAATATTGTACAAAGATTCAACACAGAATGTGTTTTTACAACAAACATTTAGATAAGACTATTTTTATTGCCGTATCAATGTGTGAGTAGTGGTTACTTTTAATATATATGGGTAAATAAATAAATACCTATTGCGTAAAACAGCGCAATACCTTGCATGAATATTGTATCTTTATTATCTGGAGCCCTCTCTAAAAATATTTTAATAAGAAACAATTGCTAACGCAATCTAAACTTTTTCTACCATACCTAATCAATTACGACCTAATATTCCATTCTCTTCTACAATAGTTGAGGCAGATCAATTAACGTCAATCGGTAAAAATCTTATTTCTCCCACGTAGAAAAACAGTAGAAAAGACGTTTCGAAGTTTGATTTATAAATAAAACGTTTAGCCTAGGTCTAGGATGGACAGAAATTTCACTTACATTTAAGAAATGTTCTAAAGTTCATAAGGTATGAAACATGATTTGGAGATAGTATTAGGCGGAGAATAATTACCATACGAAAAAAATAGATGAGCTTTACCAAAGATTCGTTTGTCAAACGAGAGGCGAAATTATTAGAAGGTGAAAACCGATACTCCCCTAAAGTAGCAGGGGAGGCATGTCATCATATACATATGAAATACATCGTTTTCAGAACACATGACACCACATATGAGTAACGCAGATCAAAGGGTTTTCCTTCTTTTGGGTGTCCCAATGAATGGGTTATCGCTTAATGAGTTAACAACAGTGACACTAGTGAAAACGGGTTATACTAGCATTAAACGGAGTAAACAACCCAGTCTGAAGGGAAGACTGTTCCAAACCAAAATATTGATTTATCACATCTTTAACCACGACGAGGTGTTGCTGCGCTAAATATGTTGTTTTGCGTGAAACTGACACGAAACTAACCGTTGAGAAGAAAATTTGAGATGTTTAAAGAAATAAAGTTTAACGAAGGATTTTTCAACAACTCGTTAAAATCCTACACCAAACTCATTAAACAGCTATAAAATACAACCTTCGCTGTACAAGTCACGTATTCGTGAAATATATGGAAACACATCTTCATTTCACTGCTATCCGTTTTGATAGATGTCACCCCTTACCTCGGGGCATATTCTTTAAAATACTTACTTAAACTAGTTAACTAGACAAAATATTTCCATTTCATACAGTTGAGTAGCAACGACAATTTTGCACATTTTTATATTAGATTTCTATTTCAGTGACAAACAGGTGTCAAAATCCGATAAAAAAAATATCTAAAACTCGTCAAATTTTTAAGAACAAGCTCCCGCTTCGTGGCTAAGTGGCGGTCCTGAAGTCACGAGATACATCGATGTGGAAGAAAAGACTCGGTGAAATCAGTGGGGGGCCTCGCCTCTCGTAGCGGGGCGAGGCCCCCCTTGTAATTTTTGAAGATTAAGCGGGAGCAGTGCTTGGCGAGTAAGATCACCTCTGTAGAGTAGTGCGAAGTGTGTAGGCGGAAGCGGAACGCGTTCAGGCGAAGTACATAACTTTCTTGGTAACGGCATGCACGGTGATGGCACGCGCCATGGCGCCCGGCGTGCGGTCCTCGCTGCAAGCTGACTGGTGGCTGCCCTCGCCAGAATCGTGCTCCTAACAATGCAACATTTTTATTACATTACGCGTCGAACAAGATAAAATGCAGGCAGAAAAACTTTTGACTAATTCTTGGTTGAAATGTTTTCTATTTCAGTAGCGCTGTGCCCCGATGAGCCGAGTTTCTGTTGGTGGACAGGATAATCACGTGCGTAGGCATCCACGTCTTTTTTTCAAGAATTAATTTTTCACGAAGGAAGTGACTACTTATGTTATTATGTTTAATATAAAGCAATGTAAATGAACTTCTTATTATAAAGCCTACTTTTATTGAAATAAACTACCTGAGATAATATAATATGTATATATATATCTGAATCTGTAAGTAAAATAAAAATTAAAAGTAATGCAGTTCCTTCGCTAGGACATAACACACACATACACACAAACACCATAGGTAGTAGACATATCGTAGAATATAATGCTATGAAAGTAGCTAAAATAAACTAAGCGCACAGCAGGTATGTCGATCGTCTAATTTATATGCACGCTTAATCGCAATCTTGTAAACACTGAAATCAGATACACGATGAGGGGCCGGCTTCTGGACATCATCACTGTAAATTTTAGTAGACCTCCCGATATATAACTTACAACGAGACACTTGGATAATATATATATTTTCATACAAATACTTAGTATGAAATAATAACCTTTGTTTTAGAGTAATTATTACCCTAAAACAGCACTTACGCCTTATAATTTCACTAATGAGCAAACGAAAGCGAAATAGGTTATAACGTTATTTAAGAAACGAAGATGAATAAGATGTACAACATGACTGATGAGAGTTTATTATGGAAGATAACGTAACTTAAAAGAATCAATGTAAGTAATATTTAAAATATTTCAATAAAACCGGGTTTACGCAAATTTCACTTTCACTTTACGTTGCCGATACAGTTGGAATGATAACAAAAAAATGATGATTGAATAACCTCGAACATAGCTGTGCCAACCTCGTCGCCGAAGATCTAAACATACAGTATAACAATAATAATTACCTTTTCGACCAGGTGGTATCTAGCGCGAAACGCCACGAGATGCGCGTAGTACGCCGGCGCCGGGATGGAGACGGAGCGCGTGCAGCGCACGTACGTGTGGCACAGCTGGTACGTCAGGCATTGCAGCTCGTCCGACCCGAAGTGGTTGTCGTCCCACAGCACGTGGTAGTGCGACGGCCGGGACGTGCCCTGTGTGTACACGACATACAAACGACTGTAACAAGTGTGAGACAACGTGGCTGACGTCTCTCAACAGGCGGTACGAGTTTTTTTCTTTTTATACAACGTCGGGAAGCATGCAAGCATACGACCCACCTGATGCAAAGTGGTTACTGTAGCCTATAAACGTTTGCAATACATTGGCTATCACTCGCGCGGTGCCTCCTCTGCTGCTTACACAGCAACTCCTTGGCAGCTTACTGGTGACCTCACTCACACGCAGGAACATAACAACCCTCTAGGAGTTGTTATTTGGCTGTGGAAATAGGTGGTTTCAATTGCCACATGGGAAAAAAATGTGTGTGTATGAATATGTATGTCTGTTTGTTATGGTCTGGTTGCTTTTAAGAGGGGTACCACTTACCTTATTTAGTATCTGTTGTGGGTAGGTTATGTATTATTGTAACTGTCGGTGGAGGTATAATAAACCAGTTGTTGTCGAGCAGCCGAGGTGTTTAATTCATACAACATAACATGGTGACAGCGGTGAAAAAATATATGTAATTAAGTGTGAAAAATAAAAATAATTGATTTTTGTTAGTAAGAAAATAGATTAACACAAAAACTTCAAGTGGACTAGCAATTTTAGTGGTATATTTCGATTATACGACAATGGAGCACGCTCGCCCACCGGCGGAATTAAACATGGACGGCGGCCCCGTTAGCCGGGCTAACGCGTGGAAAAAATGGAGGCAACAATTCATACTTTTTCTGAAGGCATCAGGAGCGCAAACAGAGGGCTCCGGTGTTCAAGCTAGTCTTCTTATTAATCTCATAGGACCAGAGGGATTTGATATTTATCAGACGTTCGCATTTGTGTCGGAGAAAGAATAAGACGATATTCAAATTATTTTGACAAAATTTGATGCTTATTTTGGCACGAAAGTGAATGTAACACTCGTGCGGTATAAGTTTTTTACAAGAAATCAAGAGGAGGGAGAATCAATTCAACAATATGTTACAGCCTTGCGATTACTTAGCAAAGATTGTGGATTTTCTAATCTCGAAGAAGATTTGATTAAGGACCGAATAGTATGCGGTATAAAGAGTTCGACCGTGAGAGATCGATTGCTGCGCTGCGAGAACCTTAATCTGGATAAGGCAATGAAAGTGTGTCAAGCAGATGAAGTATCTCAGGAGAGTGAATTGCAGTTAAGCGAAAGTGGTGCAGTGCATGTGAACATAGTGGAGAGACGCGGTGTAAGCAGAAAACGCGGTCAGCAAGCTCGTCGGATTCCATGGCGCGGGCGCGGGCGCGGACAAAGCAGCCGCGGCCGCGGAGTCGCCGGCGGGCCGGGCGCTGTCAGCCGCGGCGGCGGTGGCGCGCTGTGGCCGCTACATATCGGCGCCGATTGCGAACGCTCGCCATGTCGCGGTTGCGGCGGCGGCGAGCGCTGCAGCGAGGGCGAGTGCCCTGCAGGTACGCCAATTGTTTTGTGTGCGGTAATCGAGGACATTTCGCACGATTGTGTAAGTCAAAATTTTATTCTAATACTAGGGAAGTGAAACGGGTATATGACATTGAAGGCGACTTGAGTGACGAGTCGGGCGAATCTGTTTATATTTCAGTGATTAAAGGGGATAACAGTAACTCAGCAGATTGGACGGAAACGTTAAAATGCGGCAGTGGCGTAGAAAAGTTTAAGTTGGACACGGGGGCTGATATAAATGTAATGTCATATGAAAAGTTTTTATTATTAGGATTTAAGGATGAGATGTTAATAAATTGCCAATTTAAGTTGGAATCTTATAGTGGCAATTCAATTCCGTTAAAAGGAGTTTGTTATTTAACTTGTGCGTATAAAAATAAAGCGTATAAACTTAAATTCGCTATTGCAAAAATGCGTTGCCAAAGTGTGTTGGGGCGAAAATGTTGTGAAGATCTGGGGCTCGTCCAGCGCATACACTCACTGAGACTTTCAGACTATAATTACTTATTCAGAGGATTGGGCTGTCTTCCGGGTAAATATTCTATAGTGATAGATAAATCTGTGCGCCCTGTAATTTGTGCATCTAGGAAAGTTCCTTTAGGCCTTCGCGATCGATTAGCCGATGAACTTAAAAAAATGGAAGAATTAGGAGTAATACGGAAAGTTACACATCCGACATCATGGGTACATCCGTTAGTGATAGCCGCAAAAAAGAACAACGGTATTCGTATATGTCTAGATCCTCGCGAACTGAACCGTGCAGTTCAGCGTGCTCACTTTCAATTGCCTACTGTGTCGGAGGTGGCCGCAAAACTAAATGGTGCTAGTTTTTTTTCCGTATTAGATGCAAATTCTGGTGTATAATGTTAGATGAACAGAGTGCCGATCTATGTACTTTTGCTACGCCTTTTGGACGGTATCAATTTT
Source organism: Pyralis farinalis (assembly GCA_947507595.1). Lineage (NCBI taxonomy): Eukaryota > Metazoa > Arthropoda > Insecta > Lepidoptera > Pyralidae > Pyralis > Pyralis farinalis. The sequence continues at coordinate 27,340,919 of OX382259.1, forward strand.
TACGTCTTCCTTTTGGTATTTCGTGTGCACCAGAAGTATTTCATTGTAAAATGCGTCAATTACTAGAGGATTTACAAGGTGTAGATAGTTTCGTCGATGACATTATAGTATGGGGTAGGACCAGACAGGAGCACGATGAAAGACTAAAAAGCTTACTAAATCGTGCTAAAGAAATTAATTTAAAATTCAATAAATAGAAATGTAAAATCGGGGTTAGAGAGGTTACATACTTAGGACACATATTCGATTCGGAGGGCATGCGTCCGGATTATAACAAAATAAAAGCTATTAAAGAAATTGTCACTCCGAAGGACAGGAAAAGTTTAGAACGATTTTTGGGAGCAGTGAATTATTTGTCAAAATTTATACCGCATTATTCAGAGCATGCTGTTCCGTTGACAAATCTGTTAAGAAAAGACACCGTTTGGTTATGGGATATACAGGAGCAAAATGCATTTGATAAATTAAAAGAGTTGGTATGTAGTGCGCCAGTCCTGGCTTTGTACGATGTCGCAAAGCCAGTGGTGCTCTCTGTTGATTCATCTCGAGACGCGCTAGGGGCAGTCCTGCTGCAGGATGGCCGCCCGGTGGAGTACGCGTCGCGAACACTTACTGATGCACAGAGACGGTATGCACAGATAGAAAAGGAGCTGTTGGCCATAGTCTTTGCTTGTGAAAGATTTCACCAGTATATTTTTGGGAAAGAAAGAATTTTGGTGGAATCTGACCACAAACCTCTTGAAAGTATTTTTAAAAAGCCTCTTATGTCAACCCCAGCACGCTTACAACGTATGATGCTACGAATACAAGGATACGACTTAGTGGTAAGCTATAAACCTGGTAAATATATGTATATACCGGATACCTTGTCTCGTGCGCCCCTTCCAGAATTATATAGTGATGAGGTTCATCAGAATTTGTTATATCAGGTTCAGATGATAGTAAATAATATACCTATGTCCAAAGATAAATTAACATTAATAAAAAATACAATGGATCGTGATTCAGATATGAAAGAGTTATTATATTACGTGAAATTGGGATGGCCTGATCATAAATATAAGGTGAATAATAATAATATAAAATGTTATCGGTCAATGAAGGATGAATTATATGAAATCGATAACGTTATATTTAGGGACAATTTAGTGCTTATACCGAAAGATTTACGAGCCGATATGTTGAAGATTATACATGAGGGACATTTGGGTATAGATCGGTGCAAGCGACGTGCGAGACAAGTAATGTTCTGGCCTAACATGTCTAAAGATATTGATAATTATGTAAAGCGATGTTCTGTCTGTCAGGAGTGCTCAAACGCACCAGCTAGAGAACCGATGATGCCTGCCCAAATTCCTATGCTGCCTTGGAATAAAGTTGGATCTGATATTTTTGAGTTTCAGAAAAAATATTTTCTTATCGTAGTAGATTATTACTCCAATTTTGTAAAGGTCAAAAAATTAAATAATATTACTTCTTCTTCTGTAATTCAAAGTATGAAAGAAATATTTTCATGTCACGGAATCCCAGACACGCTCATAAGTGATAATGGTACACAATACAGTAGTAGGGAATTTAGACGATTTTCAGAGGAATGGGGATTCAACCATGTTACGTCGTCGCCAAATTATCCACAGGCGAACGGGAAAAGTGAACGCGCGGTACAAACGGTTAAAAAACTGTTGATTAAGGCTTTAAAAAGCGATGGTAATTTTCATTTAGCTTTACTTAATTATAGAAACACTCCCAGGCATGGTTTAAGTTCTCCTGCACAACTTTTAATGGGTCGTATGTTACGTTGTAAATTGCCGGCAAGTCCCGATTTGTTAGTACCTAAGCCTGTACACCCATCAGAACATGTAACGCTAATGAAAAAACAAATGCTTTCAAAACAAAACTATGATAAACATTGCAAAGCGTTACCTGCACTTGAAATAGGCGACGAGGTAATTTGTGTCGACGGAAAGCATAGAAGTAGGGGGAAAGTGGTCGGGGAAGCAAATACACCCCGTTCATACTTTGTGGAAAGCAAACTAGGCTCTCGATATAGACGTAATCGCAGGCATCTGATAAAATGTGAACCAGGTGAGGTTAATCAAAGTATTGCAGAAGAGGTAAAGAAGGATGATTTATATAGTGATGCATTTGAGTACACAGATCCAGCTTTCGAAGATAAATCCACTGAGGAGGATTTATATTCGAAGAGATCGGTATCACCGCCGCTAACACGTAGGCGTGCTAAAGAGTTATTATAGTCTGTATGAAATGTTAGTGTATCTATACAAATTGTGTAAACAGGTCGGTCATACTTGCCTAATTCTACTTTCCCTGCACAAATAATAATAAGATGTGTACTGTTGTATCTAGAAAACTTACATTTCTACTGCATAATTTTTTATTTTCTCTTTGTGGTAGGCGGAATGGGTGATAATGTGAACAGGATGATACTTACTATTTATAGGTGGCAATAAATAATAGGTATTGTAAAAACATAAACCCGAGTAACCGGTATTGTGTATTGCCTACTGATAATTATTATTGTAACTAGTAAGTACTAACCATAAGGTAAACTTTATTAAATTGTATGTTTGTTATTGTTAGTTTATAAGGGGAGATGTTGTGGGTAGGTTATGTATTATTGTAACTGTCGGTGGAGGTATAATAAACCAGTTGTTGTCGAGCAGCCGAGGTGTTTAATTCATACAACATAACAGTATCCACTTACTTATGTGAAGGTATTTTGGTCTAAAGATGATGACGAGTCATCTAATCACTCCTGGTACACACATTTCTTCTCTGTCTAGCAATTGATATAGTGACAAACTTGACAAAAAGGCTGAAGACGTACTAAAACGGTGTACCTGGATGCCTTGGTGACTGCAGAGGTAGAAATCAAACTCAGTTGGATGCGTGATGCCAAGGTCGACGGTGGTGCCGGCGGGGATGTTGCCCGACTTGCCCGACTGTTCCTTCTTGTCCGCACAAAAAAGTCTCGTGTGGTGCCGTTTCTGAACCACTATGAAAGTGATGCCCGGCTTGTACTCCGCTTCCAACTGCACAAACAAGAAAAAAGATACAACAATTATCACCAGCACCAATTCAGCATAAAAACCAGTTGAGAATGCGCAAGCTTGCATTACCAGAGGAACACCTGACTCGTCAATTATATGACAATACATTTTTTTTTTATTTGTCGGCCATGTTCCTTAAGAGATAGGAACGGTGTTCCTGAACATTCCTATACTACTTTTTTATGCTGAATCCGAACCTGAAGTCAAAATTCGAATATTCGGAAAAAAGCGACAGACAAACACAGAGACAAACATATAGATTTCATATAGGAACGGTGTTCCTGATAAGTAGAAGGCAACGTCAAACACTTTAAAACTTTGCTGAGCTCTGAGGGACTTGGAAAGTTTTTATTTAAAAAAAAAATAAGCTAACATTGTAAGCGAGAGCTGGGTTTGGCAAAAAGAACATGGATGTAGAATAAACTCCGTCGAGATGCGAGCGTTACGCTACCGCTAAAATCTATAGCGTAAGGCTACTGTAAGAAAGTTAGATGGTCTGAAAGGGAGTACCGGTGTAAAGATAAGAAAAAGCATGCTCCGTTGGTTCGGACATGTAGAAATATTGTAAGAGAAAATATTGACAAAACAAATATACAACGCGAAAGTAGAAGGATGTAGGAGCCAATGGAGGTTCAGATTCATCTCCCACGTCCAAATTGGTCGTGTGTTATCTGAAGGTAGTGTCAGACGCCCTAAAAGCAGCGAGTGTGCATGAATAGAGCTATGTTAAAGAATTAAGTGACGCATGTAAGGACCGAGTCATGTGGTGCACGGTTCTCTCTGCCAACATTGACCTGACATGGCGTGAAGATATTTAATATATATAATATAATAAATATATAATTTTAGTAAACCCATGCTGCGTTGTCAATGGGCTCACAAAGCCAAGTCAAACAAGCCCTGAGTAGTGAGTACCAGTTCGATGACGCCACGTTATTGTCAGTCCAACTAGTCTGGCCATGATACTGTTCTTCCTTCCTTTGTTAAGAATACCATAAAAGATCGGGGCGACCTCGTGCTGTTAGAACTTCAAAGGCTGTTAAAGCCAGAATTCGCCGAAAGCCCATTCGGAAACAAAAAATCTTATCGCGTAAAACGTAAGATCCCCGCTAGGATTCTGTCGCGTATAGTAAAACAAGACCTGAAGCTCGGCGCTTATCGTTGTATATATACTCGTATATTGATTTATTTATCAACATAATTGGATAGAATCTATTACATACATTTTAGCCGACCACAAAAACTTGAAGGTTTATGCGTGGCTCAATACAATACGAGGGGTGGTCTGAAAAGTTTCCGACCTAACAAAGATACAATACATTTTTTCTAAAAAAATATTTTTATTTAGTCTCCTTGTAACTCTACACACTTCTCCCAGCGATGCTCCCATCTCTTTAACCCGTCCAAATAGTACTCGGCATTCTTCTCTGCAAAATAATTGTTCACGAAGGTGATTGCCTCATCGTTCGACAGAGAGAGATTTCTCTGTCCTCCGAGCGCAATTTTTAGCTGAGGGAACAGAAAGAAGTCGCTTGGGGCTAGATCAGGTGAGTAAGTGGAGTGGTCAAGCAGTTCAAACCGTAATTCGTGGATTTTCACCATGGTAACCGCTGATATGTGAGACGGCGTGTTGTGTTGGTGAAACAGGATTTTAATTTCTGCAAATGTGGCCGTTTTTCCGCAATTTCTACATTCAGTTTGTCGAGTAATGATGCGTAGTATGGCTCCTGTAATGGTTTTACGTTTTTGAAGATAATCGATTAAGATAACTCCATGACTATCCCAAAAAACAGTCGCCATCACTTTTCCAGCCGAAAATACAGTTTTTGCTTTTTTTGGAGCCGGTTCCACCTTTGCAGTCCACTGTTTTGACTGTATTTTTGTTTCAGGCGTATAATGGTGTATCCAAGTTTCATCTACAGTAATTAATCTGCACCAAAACTCGAATTTATTGCGCCTAAACTGTGCCAACAGAGCGTTGGAAATTTTCATTCGAACACGTTTTTGATCTAACGTCAGCAAACGCGGCACCCAACGCGCGGACAGGTTTCTCATGTCTAAATCTTGATTTAATATGTGACAAACACGTTCTTTGGATATTTCCATAGCCTCTGCTATTTCTCTTGACTTTAATTCGGAGATCGTCTAGCACTATTTGGTGAACTTTAGCGATGTTATCGTCAGTAGTTGCAGTTTTCGGACGTCCCGAACGTTCGTCGTCTCCCAAGCTCTTACGGCCACGTTTAAATTCAGCTGCCCAAAATTTCACTGTGGTAAATGATGGTGCAGAGTCCCAGAGTCCAACTCATCTTTGATTTGCGTAGGCGTCTTACCTTTTAAAAACAAATATTTTATGACAGCTCGATACTCGATTTTTTCCATTTTCACAAAAATACTCACATCGAATCACTCAAACGACTGTCAAATAACTGCGAGTCCAAAATGAAATGACTGAAACTTTGGTGAGTACCTGTCAGAAGATGCACAACTACATTCCCTGACTTTTATTGACGAGTGCTGCCATCTTCACGTTGAGATCGGAAACTTTTCAGATCACCCTCGTACAATAACATATTTAAGTATATTTATAGAATTAAATGCATAAACTAAATCATCATACATTTAGACTTCTTATATATATAGTATATGTATATAGTTGAAGAGAGTGGATCGATCAAAACGCCTTCTGTCCTGATTCGCAGGTGAAAGGCACAGAAATATCCTCTTTACTGATGAAATCATTCTACAACATTCACAACAAGCAAAATGCCAAAGTCCACACTTCCAAAGTGGTCCGAAAGGTACAACGTGGTCATCATCTTGCGTTTGTAATGGTTTGGTGGTGAGTGTCTTATTAAGGAGTCACAAAGTTTCACTTTTGTGAAAAAGGAGTGAAGACTTCAGCCAAAGTGTATCAAGAGACTGTCTTGGATCGTGTTGTGCAACCTCTCAGCCATACACTTTTTAAAAATGTACCGTGGACTTTCCAGCAGGCGTCTGCACCTAGTCACAAGGCACGAACTACTCAAGCCTGGCTCAAAACTGTACGTACCAGACTTTATGAGAGCTGAAAACTGGCCCTCGTCTAGACCAGATCTGAACCCCTTAGACTACAAATTATGTACAGTTTTAGAGGACATGGCCAGCTCGAAACGACACGCCCGACATGTGTGTGTCTCTTAAGAAATCTCTGGTCAAAAATCATGGAAAACCTTTTTAAGTTTTCCCTTTTGTATAATGATTAACTTAATTTGTGTATGTATTTCTCTCATCTCATTACAAAAATAAACTAAAAGCATGTAAGCATTTCAATTTATATGTACCTTTATACAGGCTTCCCTGACCGCCGTGAGTTCATGCTGCAGTACGTGTATGAACTGACCCTCGGAGATCCCGTCGCGGTACATAATGATTCGGTGAGGCTTGAACCCGCCTGTGCTCTTGTAGAACATCAACAACAATTCTTGCACCATACTGCTCATCTCGTGAACTATCTCTTGCCTGTAACAATGATTTGCATTCAGTCAAACATTTTAGAGTAAACATGAAATTGAGAATGGATTAAATTCAGGGACAATGTTTGATGTGATTAGTTCTTAGTATTGTACGTCGATATGGAGCTTAGCTAAGTAAAACAGACTACTAATTACCGATGTAGTAAAAACGGGGAGCGGCGCGCGGCATTGTACCTATTGGCATGTTGCAAAGATTTCCCACGGTGTGAATATGTTTCATGTTATAAGAAAACATGTAAAAGTACTAAAAAATATTGATTTAAGTGCACCTGCTAAAAAATCTGCAGGCGTTAGCAGATTATATTTTGTTTTGGTACTGAATTTTGACATGAAGCGGCTACCCTCGGATCTCCACAGCCCAGAAATATTTAGACGTGTCTTAGGTTATGTCTTTCGAAATATAGTTTCTTGGAAGTTCTGACGCAGGAAAACATCCTGACACACCCACACGATGTTTACCTTCACCGCAAGTGATAATTAGAAATATGTACATACATCTGGATCCTGTGGGCATGCCCCATGAAAATTTAGTGGTATCTACATGCCCGTTGTTCCGCGAGATAAAAGTACTATATTTATATTTTAGTCAATGGGGATCTTCCTCTATGCGAAGATGGATAAGGCGTGAAAAGGTTTACATACCTGTGTTGTTGCACCCGAACAGTAGCGGCGTAGCGCGAAGGATGCGCGTCCATGGACCCAACTACAGCAGCGATAGACGGTTTCTTGTTGTCACCGGCCGGCGGGTGTGTCACGTCCACACCCAAAAATATTACCGGCTCATTAAACACCTGTGTGTGTGTGAGAGAGAGAAATATATACAAATAATACACCCACACTTTAAATATATGTAACTACGAGGAATTAAATATAAAACACTGCGTTGCCAAAAAACAAGCTAAGACAAGTCTACCAAACAAGGTCAAAATATTGGATTTTGATGGACCTACTTTTAACCATTAAGTAGTCCCATATGGCGACTTCCAATCATCCGCCATTCAATCAATTCAAATATTGTTACGCGATAACGATTCAATTGTGAACTGATTTTGAAATTTTTGTTTTATTTTGTAAAGCATCAATTAAGATGTTTTACAGAATAAAATAAGAATGGAACAGTAAAACTGATGTCTCATATAAATTTGGTGAAACAGAAAATCCCTACGATCTGCATTTACGTCATTCTTAATTGAAGACTGTTCGTATGGTTTTTAATATATGTATTTTCAAATAGTTTTAATTCAACGTCAGGTTTCAACAAAATAAATAAAACACGCGATACTTCCGTTAAAAATAGTTTAATTTCAAAGTTTTAATTCAAGTTTCAAATAGTTTTAATGTCAGTAATAAAATAATTTTACGGGTTGTAGTTTGATTGAATTAAACAATTTTTAACGGAAGTATCGCGTGTTTTATTTATTTTGTTGTTTGATTACTTACAAATTACGTCACGTGTATTTTACGCGGCATTTTTTAATGTATAATCTTTAGACGTAGTATTAGGTCATATAATGGTCACGCATGAGATTTGGGCTTTTAGTAGCCTTTATTTCCCTGTAGACCTAAAAATCTTAAAAAAAAAATTCAGGGTCGTAGATGCAACCATAGCGCGATTAAATTTTTATACAGCGCCATCTATTGACCTTTACGGGAGGCAACGTATATTTTATTTTTATTACATAAAAAATGCGTAGTTATTTTATGTCACAAAAAATACGTATTCTGTGAATATAATAAAAATAAAATTACAAAGTCCCCCGAAGGGGAAGATCCTCCTAATTTTAACAGTTTTTCATTTTTTACGCAGGAACCCTAAATATTTACGGGATAAAAAGTACCCTATATTCTGCTCTGAACAGTCCTCTACCTACCAGTGAAAGTCCCGTCAAAAATCGGTTCAGCCATTTCGAAGATTAGCCCGGACAAACAAACAGACAGACAGACAGACAAAAAGTTAAAAATGCGTATTTAGGCTTTGATAACGTGAAAATAACAATACGAGCTTAAGATAAAGGCTTTATTTTGAAATCACAGACAGACACTTCAATTTTATTTATATGTATAGATGTATATGGGTGGATCAACTATTCTTTGCAAAAAACATATCCCTCTATCAATTAAAAATATTTAACTATAAAAACAATAGTTCCACTACCACACACACAAAATGGCGGAATGTCATTGCATCATCCTCAGGCATTATTAGTTGCCACAATTGAGACTGTTAGAGCCATCTATGTTTTTATCTATAACTTTTAAGAACAGTAACTTAGCGGACATCTGTTTGAGTATTAGTTTTAGGACACAATTAGTTTATTTATTTCTAAGTAGCAAAATCATACTTAAAAATCTGGGAAGCATTTAAGGGCGTTTAGAAACCGTTGTAGAAAATAACATGAGTAGAAATGAATACACTTTTATATAAAATTTTAAAATTATTGCGTCAGGGAACTATTGAAGTAGACGTGGGGACAGGAATAATTTGTATGGCGAGTGAATCTTGCCACCTAAGATACCATAAAAGCAATAAATAATAATTAAAAATATATAATTGAACGCTCTTTAATATCAATTCTAAGTATTCTAAATTACAGTTTGGATATAAAATTACAGCGAACTATTGTTTTTAGATAGTTAAATATTTTTAATTGATGGAGGGACATGTTTTTTGCAAAGAATAGTTGATCCACCCATAGATGTATAGATAAAACACTTTTTGAAATGTTGTCCCTCCCCCCCCGAATCCCCGAAAGATCCCCGAAATATGTCCTATTACTATTGAGTGAAAATTTCACAAATTGGCATATTAATAGTAAAAAAAACTATACAAGAGGTCATTGGATAGTTACAAAATGTGCCTATTATGCGTTAGTTCTGTAATTTAAAATGACAAAATTATACTCATAATTATCACGATAGTATATGGATTTGATACTATATTTGGGCGTATTGTAATAAATTTTACCTTAGGACGTAAAGATGGCACTAAAATAGAGTTAATCCCTCCAAGTTTCACATTAATTTTGAGACACAAGTTGCTCAATGTCTGTGGAGAGGTTTTGTTAACATTCTTCGCTTGAACACATTGGGTTGCCATCCCGAGTACGGTATCACCTACTCTCTTTACTTCCGCTGAAAACAGAGAAATTATAAACCGTTAACATGGAACTCCATACACTGTAACCTTTTAAGAACAGATATAATACTCTACTAGATTTTGTAGCAGTTTATATATAGGTTTATCAATAAAATAAAATACAATAATAAGGATACAAAATAATTTAACTAGTCGGGCCATAAATAAATAAATAAATATTGTCGGACAAATTTCACAGCGCCATCTAGCCCCAAAGTAAGAGAAGCTTGTGTTATGGGTACTAGACAACTGATAAACATACGTAAATACATTTTTTTTTTGTAAATACATACTTATCATACATAGAAAATACCCAGACCAAGACAAACAGACATGTCCATGCACACAAATGTTTGTACTGTGTGGGAATCGAACCCACGAGCGTTGGTTTCAAAGTAGTGTAACAACGCGTTTCACCACTGCGCCACCGAGCTCGTCAAATAATGTTACATAGAAAATTTTCTTTTTCAACTCTTTAATTATTTCAAATTTGGAACGCGTTTATTATGTTAAAAACTTCTTTCGATTTCCCGCCGTTTTACATATATTTTTCGTGTTTATTATCAATTTACAATGTGGAATAGGGTGTTAAAAAAAATAGGATTGCAGTGGTTATGTTGTACAAAGTGGGTAAGGAGCCGTCGGTCATATTCAACGTTTCCTGCAATATAATCGTATTCTGATAAATTGTTTTGACATATGTATAGCGGCGACAGAAGTTTTGAAGGAGTTTATTTGCAGTTTTGCTTACTTAGTCTTAAGCAACTTTTGCGAAGTGAAATTAATGTGAAGTGATGATTTACATTATAAAACATTTGTTTTGTTTTGGGGGATGTTTGTGGGAATATATGATTAAGTAAAGCTTCTTTTCAATTACCTCCACGCCGGTAACCAAGGACAATGAGGCTTGAAATTATGGGAGTCAACATTAAGCAATAATCCAATTTATTACATTGAAAGATGGTAACATGACAGGTGTTAAGTAGTTCATTTGCAGGATACGCACAGTTGCAGCGTAGTTGCAGTGTCGTTGTAGTGCAGGAAAATTTAATAGAATACATGTATTGGCACTGCACTGTTCCTGCACGACTCAAATGACAAGCGTAAACGCGCAGGTGCAAGTTTTTAGTAGAATTGGCCTAAAGGACTGCAAACACTAGTCAGTCTCAGAATAATTACGCTCAGAAATCGCAAACATACACGAAAAATATGGCATTAAAACTAAACTTCAATGGTTGTGTTGAGATGCTCGGCCTCAGTGATTAAGGTCAAGCCATAACACTAACTTTCCTCGGTATTTAATACAAAATGAAGGTGTGTACACACTATCAATTTCACCCGTGACTATGCGCATTGATTAAACGCTATGCGGTATAATAATATCACTTTCATAAGCTGTGCGGCTTATGAAAGCGATATTATTAACTATACGCATTAGAGTTCATATGAAGATTAACTGTAAATTAATCTACGATATGTTTACTTAGTTCGTAAGCGTGTTAGCTTTACACATGCTATTCGGCGTCATAGAAAATCCAATATGTTTGTCAAAGAGTACAGCATAAATGTCTCAAACAAAATACTAATAAAATTAGGAGCAAAGCTTTGTTCTATTGTCTGAATAATTTACCATAAACAGGAGTTTTCCCAGGTAGTACAACTACAACGAGCTGCAGTTGAACAAACGTGGTTTTGAGGTATTTGAACATGGGTTCCACCTGGTCCGGCCCCGTCGCATACTTGCAGAAGCACGGCTGCCCGATGATCGGCATGCCCGCATCGTTTGAGATCTTTTGAAGTTGTTGAGTGAAGTTCCTGCAAAATTAAGTTATATTTAATTATTTTTTTTAAGTAAACCTAATAAATAATCACAAATAGACGCTTCGTCACATTAACGAAATGACAAATTTCTTTTTCTTATCCTATAATGCAGGATATATCAAATGTACGGATGTACAGGACTGTTCAAAATTTCATCTTTTTCCACATTAATATTTACAAGTTACAAATCGCTTCCAGATAGTGTGAAATTATAAAACTATTTAATCGGGATTTCTTTACTTCACCTTATTTTATTAGGGCAATATTGGATATCTCTCTTTGGTGAAATTATCTATGTATTCATTCGCTAATGCAGGCTCTATATAAACCTTCAGACTGTTTGATATTTTCGCATCGCGTGCTGGTTATGTTCGTTCACGAAAGCCATATGTGAAGATAAAAAAATAGCACAGGTTTTGTTTCATCGATGAAGATATGCAAATACGTTATTCCCCGATAGGTAATATAGGCAACCCGGGAAGTACGTCGCATGCGCACACATATTTGCCATCTCACGCGTCTCTCATTTCGCCCATTGCCACACTTTACGAGATCGTCAAAAACGTCCTTTACGCAAGTTTATCGACGGAACAAAGGACTTGCCCAAGTGCCGCCAGACGACCATCGAGTCAGAGATAGTCGTAAGTTTTACGTACATATGAAGTGCATAGGAATGAAACCCCTGGACTGTATTGCTTTACCTACGTTATATAGTTTATTAATGCAATTTTCTCCAAAACATTGTATTTGTGTTTCACACCAATAACGCTTTTTTCATGTAACTTGTGTGTTACTTTAAATAAATAATTTTGACGAGCTCGGTGGCTCAGTCGTGTGGTGAATGACGCGACTTTGACACCAACGCTCGTAGGTTCGATTCCCACACGATGCAAACATTTGTGTGCATGAACATGTCTGTTTGTCTTGGTCTTGATGTTTTCCTGTCATTTTTGTTTACATGTTTATTTTCATGTCTGTTTATCTTGATCTGGAAGAGAGGTAGGGCGCCTCATCACCTCACAGAAAACCGCAGCGGAATAACAACTCCCTAGAGGGTTGTTGTGTTCCTGCGTGTGAGTCAGATCACCAATACGCTCCCAAGGAGTTGCTGTGTAAGCAGCAGAGGAGGCATCGCGCGAGTGATACTTAATATATCGCAAGCGTCAATAGGCTATGGTAACCGGTTTACCTCAGGTGGGCCGTATGCTTGTATGCCCCCTGACGTAATATAAAAAAAAAATAAGTACTTATTAAATAAACGCTTGTCTTTAAAATTTCAGAAATTACCTTACAGTTGCGCCGATGAGTCTATATGCTAAATGAAATATGTATAAATTTTAAGCAGTTCATAAGAAAAATAAAGATATATAATAAAAAAAAATAAGATTAACTGCCGACGTAGATAATACGCGGAAAACTTACGTGGCTAGTTCAAGCCGTATTGGTACAGATATAGACTAAATTGCAAGCGCGGAGTTTATTACACTTAAAAGCTGTGCTAAAATACTCACTTTAGTGCATCTTCCCTTACAGTCCTTTGCGGCGCAAAACACGCGATGGCCCAAACTCGTATCTCGACACCCATGAAAAATTGTTTTCCTCGCATATCCCAAACGCCCTGGTTGGGCAGGGCCTGCTGCGGAATAGCACAATTTAATACACAAAGCTTGGTCAAATATGATGCAACACAATATACAATAGCGACAAAACGTGGTTAACGTATTTTGTTGTCACGCCTTTCCGAATTTAGAATAATCTCAAATTAGTAGCATACCTACTCTTTTTGCACAGTACTAGTCTAGCGGAAAGACAGGAGGGACGCTTGCATAAGGTTTTTGACGCTGACGAAATCATCAACACACGAAAAGAATACGAATCACAATTCCTGGATGCACACATGAGTCTCCAAACCAACTACCATAAATATTGTTAATCTATTAGATACGTGTCACACCAAATTCTCAATAAACTTTTAAATGCATAGAATATTTTCATGATACCATTTCATCAAAATATTCTACTCATTTTAAATGCATTTATTATGAGTGATCAATGATCATACCCTAATAACAAATTGAACGCTAGGTTCTTTTAAGGCACAGTCAGGTCCAAACTATATGCATTGTTCGTTAGCTTCCTAGGATGTAATATAATAATCAACAATTAAACCATTGGTTTTATAAATCTATGGTGTTCATTTGATTGACATAACCAAATGAACCAAATGCTATGTTTAGGAAAAACGATTTAATCATACTTAACTCACACTATTCAGTGGATATTTAAGTTGAATAAACATTTGTTTGAATGAGTAAATGGCTGTGCATTTGTAATTTCCCCAACAAACGTATTCGCCCACTCCTAATTTACCATGAAAGCCAAAATCGAAGACAAAAGTTATTTGAAAGAATAATCGAAACTGGAAATGAATTGAGAGAAGACAGGGAGAAAAAGCGACGCTCTAGGCAACATGTTTCAATAAGAGCAACAGCATGTCTCCAATGCTACGGATATCAAATGAATAATTGTCGTAACCATTGTTTTTACCTATTTGTTAAATTAAACACCAATTGCACTTATATTATCTATTTGCTCACTGCTGCAATAAACGCGTAATGACTCTTAAACTACTACTACAATTCAAATGTGTTTTAGTAAATTTCCTCTACTATCTACAAAATATAATAAACAAATGTAGGTTAACCAGCATTACGTTATGTAATATTTTTGAAAAAGTTTCACTAAACACTATAAATTTGTTCTCTGTCAATTATATTCGGTTTTAAAAGGTTTAAAATACGTGACATTAAATTGACGTATTTTGCTGAAATTTTGATATCAGATATTTCAGTGAAATTTTTTATATTTTTATGTTTCTGTTTGTAGAACCTCTGTACATAGTAATCAACAAAAACAATGAAATCATCACTCATGCTCACACACTCTCTTAACGTTCAGTTCCCCAATATTTTATACAAATATAGAAACCTTCACACAACCAAGTCTAAAAGACCTCATACAATTACTTTTGTATGGAAACGTATTAGCGTCATCACAGTAGGAGGCAATGTAGAAATAATGTATTTTTTTTACTATTAATATACGGTCTGCTCGCCTGATGTATGTAACTGCTATCTTTAGTTATGAGCAGGTGCTCAGATAGGCTATTTCTAATGAGGCAGCCTAAACCACTGTGCTCAATAACTCGTTAAAATTTCAATATATCTAGGCATACATTACCTGACCACCAAGTGAGGACACCCGTCCGCCATACTGAAGTTTGGGCGGCGGCAGCACACGCCCCCGCACTTCCATCATGTTGTTTGATATTGTCAGACCAAACTCTTTCACATACAAATCTGTGTTGAAGTTAGCTCGTCGGACCAGGTTATTAATTTCTCTTTCTCTGTTGAATTAAATTGCGATTATTATAATTTCGAAGGTGATCTATATAACATGCATCAGTTACTTTGAATCTATGTGCATATTCAACAAAGCCAGTGAGAAGTTGAGATGATCTTTAAAAACAATTCAGACAGATTTTAATAATATTTTTTTGAATTATTACCATTATCTATTACTATTGGAGTAATATTATTTCCCCTTTTTATATTCATACTGTTTAGTAAAATGCTTACCTGTCAGGAGCTGATCTTGCTGTCGCTTTTATCATTGTAGAAGTCTGCATATCTGTTAACTTCTTTATACATCTTTGTCCTGGGACTATATTACATACTTCCAAAGGCAAGTATGTATGTTTATGTTCTTGTCCGACTTGTAAACATGGTAAATGTGGGTACCTCAATTTCATTTTATATTTGTCCATAAAATATTTGGACACTGTACATTCAACAGTTTGTCCATTTTCAAGTTGAAGGGGAAACCTGTAAATATATTCGCAACAGCTTGAAATAAATAGTTGCGCTCGATGCCATATGCAATATGCCGATACACATGTCGGTCTAATCTGATACACAAGTTAGGCACATTCGACCGCTAACTGTTTTTAGATAGGTTTACTTGCGGCACGTTGGCGCGTCGATTCTGGCTATTGTCCATAGACGACAGTTGTTAAGCTGAGTAAGGAAGTAACCCTCAGTTAACTTAGAAACACTGGCACCCGCCAAGGTTACGTATTAACCCGCGTGGTTCTAAATATGTCTGATGTTAAAAAAGGAACTATATGCCAGCAGTAGAATGTATGGGTTAATATAGTTAAGAAAAATAATCAGAAAGATAAAAAAGAAATCTACTTACGACTGCATTTGTGCAGGTCTGCGTGTAACATTACATACTCTATATTTTCTCTTCATAGTACCACAATGGGTAATTTCTATCTTGAGACCTTTTATTTCTTTTGTAAATTTTACTCGCTGGGAGTCAGTCAATGGTTTTCTTTGGTCATTTATATCTCTTATGTCTAGAACTTCACACATAAATTCTATAACAGGCTGTGCTTTGTAAAACGCAGTTGCAGAAACTATAACAAATAAATATTTTATTAATTGATTGGAGTTGCTCATAAAATATTCAACAAGACAATATATTTGAATGGAATTCCATACTGGTCGGCTAAAATTTTTATTCTGCTCAGTCGTTGTTTTAAAGTAACTTTTTTTAAATCATTGACATTATTAAAATTGTTTTGACATTTAACCTTTATCGTTCATTGGAAATGTGGATTTTTGTATGAAAACCTCAATAAAAATATGACGATAAGTTAGACAGTACATATTTCCCTTAGTAGATTAATTCATAATTCCCTAACAAAAATAATTCCGCATTGATTGTTAATATTTTGCGAAAAATAATTGAATTGGTGGTGCGTTCTAAAACGTAAACTACATCAATAGTAAACATTCAATTGATTTCAGTTCTTAGTTTATTTCTTTAGAAAACATGCCATCAATGAGTAGTCGAAATATCGAAATTCAATTTTAATGAAACTTTTTGGTTGTAGGAAACCCTTCATGATTGAGATTTGTAACAATGATCACTGCAGAGATACACTATGAACAGTTACATATGATGGCATACAAGCAAGCTTGTTTATTGTTATGAGTTGGGCATCATTATTTCAAGCTCACTGTCTGGAGTATATACTACTGTATTTACATTGAGATTTACTTTTAAATATAAAACAATGGGGCCTTAACATAGCCAGTTTTACACCTTTTTCTTACAAGGTCGTAGCAGCCGTAATCTAAGCCAGAAGGCATAGCTCGCTGTACACAACGCGGTGCTAATCCCAATGCTAACTTATGGAAGTGAGAGCTGGGTATGGCAGAGAGAGCATGAAAGTAGAATAAATGTGGTCGAGATGAGAGCATTGCGCAAAATTTGTGGCATAACACTTGCTGAGCGCGTTCGTAATGAAGACGTGATAGAAAGAGTTGGTCTGAAAGAGAGTGTCGGTATTAAGATAAGAAAGGGCATGCTCCGTTGGTTCGGACATGTAGAAAGAATGCGGGACGAAAGAATGACGGAACAGATATACAATGCAAAAGTGGAAGGATGTAGGAGCCGAGGAAGACTGAGACTAACTTATGGAAGTGAGAGCTGAGTATGGTGGAGGGATATAGGAGCCGAGGAAGACCGAGCCTAAGCTATCATGACCAAATTGGTCGTGTTTTATCAGAGGGTGATATCAGGAGCCCCAGGAACCGGCGAGAGTGCATGAAAAGAGCTATGAATGTCACAGAAGTGAGTGAAGTATGTAAGGACCGCATCTTATGACGCTCGGTACTCTCTGCCTACCCCGCAAGGGACTTGGCGTGAAGACATAGTAGTATACATACATACATACAAAACGTCTATTTATACTGTTGGTTGTACGCCGTAGCTAATCAGACAAACTTTTGCCTTTCTATCATGATGTGTTGCAATGTAAGATTAAATAGAGAATATTTGAAATTTTCGAATTGAATATCTCATATACACACAGACACTATAGAGAAGGAATGTAGTATCTAAATAGCATTTCTGTATTTTTCACCATTTATAGGTTGTTTTCAGACCCACTGAGTATTTAACATGTAGTGTTTGTCTTGTAAGTTAGCTACAGTAATGGCTACTACTATTTTCTTACATTTACATTACTGAACATTCACCTTCTAAAGTGTTGCAGGTGGTCAAATCGTGAAATACATATTAAAACCTACAAATCTTATGTTCAATTTATACAAATGTAAGTCTAAGATACATATAAATATTTTTCTAAAGTGCACTATAGAGGATTATTTTTAATTTGGACGTAAATTCCCAGCAATAAATGTTAAAACTTATTAAGTACCAGTCAGATCTCGCTCTACAGGGTTCCAATCCTCTATTATCTTCATAGCAATAAACTGATAGAAAGGCCAATGGTTGTCTGATTGGCTACAGCCTACAAACTACAGTATAAATAGACTTTAATATGTTTTGTGAAAACACAGTATATAGAACATAATATGTATATAGAAATTCATATTCCTATTTTAGTTTTTGATAGACCTTATAATGACAAGGTTTAAAACTGATAATGTGAAGATCTCATCTTTTTATTTTTAAAAGTAAAACTGAATACAATTATTGGGTTTTAGTTTTAAAAATAAAAAGACCTATTTGTAACAAGACCATCATCAAAAACTAAAATACATAGGAAATTCATAAACTCCAAACAATGAGCTTGAAATAACGACGTCTAACTCCAGACGATATATAAATAAATAGACAGTCTGAAGTATGTTACATGTATTTTTAAATTGAAACGAGAGTAAAGGAAAACTTTTTCATTTCTCTTAATGATGTATCAGAGCCTCTACGAAAACTATAATTGAATATCTAATTTAATTATTTTTTCGAAATACAGATATACCCCATTTACGAGCTAGAGACCCCGTGACATGTGGATGGAGGTAATGCAGTGACTTTAAAAATGGTTTCCATTTTGCCCTTTGGATATATAACACTTATTAATCCGTCAAAGCCCGTTATATACTATTTTCCATACATTTCGAGCCTCCTTTGAGGCCCATGGGGCCTGACGGACTATACACATAATGAAAGAAGGATAGATAGAGTCATTCAATCTTGTAACTTAATCACTAACATTGTTTTAACATACACAACTAAAAATTATAAAAGACATACCATCTATATTTAGCATCATTTTCCATTGGCTTGGTCTTACAGACTGATGAAAACCGAACCAAACTTCACGGCCTCCCCCTAGAGGATGATAGTAACCATCAGGGGACGAGAAGAAAGATCGTCCTACTGGAGTGTACATCATGGATGGGAGATGTCTCATGACCACATCAAGTGCCAAAATAGCATCATTAGGTATTTGTCTTGTACGGCCTTCTAATGCTTCTTCCAATGCAAATAATGATACCTGAAATTATTATAAGTGTACAATTACAAAAAAAGGAATAAGTTGTTGAAAAATATGCTGCAATGTAACTAGAATAACTATGAAGGGAACTGATAGGGTTTGTTGTCAAGGGTTACAGTTAAGGGCACTAATTTTCAAGTCTGTAACTTCCTAAATATCTGACCTGTTAAACCCACTGGTGAGATGGCAGACTTTTACAAAGGGGCAGCATATGTACCTGTCCTTTTCATAGGTGAGAGATACATTGATTAAAGTCTGATTTCAATCCGGTTCCCTACTTTGTAGGTATGTAAATAGTTTGCTTGAAGATTTATCCGATCTTTTCCGATTATGTAATAACTTTCCCCCAAAATCTGTTACCACTACTTATAATTACAATTTTCAATTTCACCTTTAAAAACACTAATGTCTTTAAAGGTGAAATTGAAAATTGGAAACCAAAGTTATTTTATAGTTTATTACCATTATTACTTATATATTACTGTACCATATTTGTAATTGACGACTGAAAAAGGTATGAATAGTAATAGTGAATGTACCGAATTGCACATTGAAGTTGGAAATATGTTGTCCATAATTGTGTTTGATAAACTGGATTGACGGAGAAACTTAATTTTCTCCTTGGAAAACTGATGTCCTCATACAATACACAGTTAGTTTACCAAATTCAACTTCATTTATTGCTTTTAAATGGTACTCTAACTATAAGTTTGTAATCGCAAAATTTCCTTTTTTTTGTGATATACTAATTTAAGTTTTCAGATTTGTACCTTTACTTGTGCTACATGTCATTGCTTCTTCCCAAATTTCATGATTTTAGGCCAATAGGAGTGTCAAAATATGTGGTGTAATAGCCATCTTACAAACTTTGAATTTTTGCTGTTTTAAGGTATTGCAGACTTCAATCTTCTTCTTAGCGTTATGCCGTTTCCTAATTCATTAGGATTGACGGGATCCGCTACCTAAGCCTAAGGATTTGGCAAAGATACTGATTTTTAAAAGGAGTGATAGCCGTCAGTACTTCACAACCCAGGAGGGAAAGGAGAAATCACATGTTCAACGAAATATATATTCTTGGACGTGCGGGTTTCCTCGCAATGTTTTCCATCACCGCCGAAAACACGAATTTAGTGATACATGCCAGGATTCGAACCGGGGACCAGTTGGATTGCAGACCTGATTATTTGATATTAATTTCAACTTGATACCTCCACACATTCTTAAGAAAAAGAATCTTGACACACAGACAGACGGCATAAAGTGATCCTGTAAAGGTGTGGATCATTTCATCCCACAATTTTTATATCATGCATGGAAGCTTAGGATCTTTCACTTAAATTTGTGTCTAGTACCATCTCTATCCATGTATGAGTTATCAATGGCAAATCATGAATTTCAATGACAACACATCTGTTCTCTGGGTATAATGCTTTGAGATCTGAAGCATGGTGAAATGATATGCACTATTATCAGAACCAATTGCAATTGGTTAAAAGTACTAGGTGGTTAGGCGATTCTGCAATCTACCTTACGAAAATCAGTGTGTTTAGGTATAATCTTCGTTTCGAAGGTTCAAATAGTATTAAGATATAATATTCCAAGCTTTACTTGACTAGGACCTGATAAGACTGCAAACTTAAAGCTGCTGGACACCAAAATAGCGCTTGCACAAACCTTACTTCTTCCCATTCTGGATTCCTGCTATTTTGTCGTCTCTGTAGACTAACTAAACAAACTTGACCATTTTCAGTTCTGTCGCATGTCGTATGAATTTCGCACTCATTTGTGGGACTCATGATTACACTTCTTCAATCCCACTTGTCCTTTTTTTCTAAGAGACTAAGCACGTCGTGAGTTATGTCAAACACTAATTTGTCTTAAAATTGTTTTGTTTCTGGAATGCTCTGCTATTTAATATCCTATGTGCCCAAAGTTTATTATCCTTTAAATCTGTGGTAAAGCACTACCTTACATAATTGCTCTCCTCCTCACACCCTGTTATCATCCTGATCATTACTGCCATACTTGTTACCACTATTGTAAGTTTTCGATAGCTGTGGTTACACACTTGTAACCATTAATAAATTTATGGTTACAAGTGTGCATTAATAAATTTTCTCTCAGCATAAAGTTGTCTGGAATAGATCCCACTTAGTGACAAGACCGCCTACCCTATATTTGTTTATAAATTTTATATTTTCATTTGGTGCAATAAAGAATATTTGTATTGTATTCCAAAACCAAATCAGTCATGGTTTTACCTTGAGAAGTGCAATGAATAATGTTATTTTACTAGTTGCTGTTATTACTCCTGGTTACACAGCAGTGTGCATATAAATTATGGGTTCGTTGCTATAACTTTTTAAGGTGACTAACCTATATAGAAATATATGGAAGGCCTATGCTAAAAATCACAAATTATTTACTTATATACCTATAAGAAGTGAGCAAATAAGCATGTGTTATCTGATGATAAGTAATCACCACCACCCATAGCCATTTGCAACACAAAAGCATTACAAATTCGTTGCCAGCCTTTTAACAATAATATACATGGTTTTCTTCACAGACCCCATATCATATTTATTATGGAACACTACTGAAGGAAATTGATTACACAATTTGACTGCATGTGAAAGAAAATATAAAAAGAACTGAGATGAGAACGGAACATCCAAGTTGTGGGAATAGAATTTTGATATATGGCTTGTGGTATAACTGTCTAACAAATACTAATATAATACAGTACCTAGGGACTCAATGGTGTCTTTATGCTTTTCTATCTATCTATCAATAACTTCACACCAAATCCCTTGCGGAGTAGGCAGAGAGAACCAAGCGCCACATGACTCGATCCTTACATATCTTACTCGCTTCTTTAACATTCATTGCTCTTCTCATGCACGCTCGCCGGTTTCTAGGGCTCCTGACATCACCTTTTGATAGAACACAACCAACTTGGTCATGGTACATAAGTTTTGGCCTTCCTCAGCTCCTACATCTTTCCACTTTTGCATTGTATATCTGCTTCGTCATTCTTTTATTATTCTTTTATTCTATTATTTTATGCTTTTCAATCGAATCAAAGACGCTAATTTAGTAGTGTCGAGCACAATCTACATCTGGACAGTTTTAATCATCTCAGTTTCTTTGAAAATTCATTAGACATGTGAAGCCATCAGTCCTGGCTGTTGTTGATAGATGGTAGTCATTAAACTTCAGGCAGTTTAAAATCACATCTCTACCAATATACCGTGTGGGACCAGAGTGCGGAGCTGGGCATGAAATACCATTTTCTTTGAAGCCAACATGGCTTTGCAATTCAAGTGACCATGAAACTAAACACCATGTGATAGGTTAACTCCCAGACACTGATGTATGGGAATATGCTGAAGAAGTGCTTTTCAAAAAAGGGGAACTAAAACAAATGGGGCCTTTTCAGAGATGTAGTGGGACCAAATTGAGTCTATCCTAATCTAGTCAAGACATAAGCATATATATATATTTATATTTCTATATATGTATGTGGTTGTATGTACGTATATTTTTTATTGTATCTGTTTTTATTTTGCTAGGTGGCGCATATATTTGTTATAGCCCTTGTACAATTTCGTTCCACATTCATTAGGGTTGGCTGGAAGAAATCTCTTGAAGAGATAAGCTTACCTTTGTGCACTGTATTTGTCACTGATTATTATGTACTATTTGTGTGTGCACTAAATATTATAAGTTTAGATTTCATAATGAACAAAGAAACAATCAATAATTCTCAAAAATGAATCTGATAGGGGTCATAAATAAATTGAAACTTCTCACAATTTTTCAAATGCTAAGTTAGAATAGAAAACTATCTATCCTTACATATGTATGAAAGGTCATCGTCATCTTTGCAGCTAAAGTCAATGTCATCAGAATGTGTTAGCCAGCTGCCAGTTAGTAAATGAGGCTTTTAAATAAAAATGTCATTACAACAACTTCTTTACAGACTAAGCATATACATTGGCTTTACAGATATCTGCAGATAATAACCCACAGGTTATTGCTGTATGATCATCAGAAAGCTACTGGTCAAATGCTGTATTAGTACCGATATGGCAATACTCACTGTGTTAACACCTATATTTTTTTATACACTTTATTATTAAAGAAAATAAACTATATCACATTTTAAACATTAATTATATTTACCATTACACTGAACCTAACTTATATTAATTTGTAATTTACTCAAATTATTAGTGTGTGTTTATTATTATTATTTCATTTCCATCATTCTAAGGGTATCACAATGTGGTTATTATTTATTTTTAAAACTATTATGTAAAGCCAACTAAATATGAGGTAGGTTTACAAAACATAACCTCAAAAAACCACAAGGTTTTTATATGTCAGTAACATAAATAATGAATATAGCTTACCTGAGCAACCCACTTTATTGTAACACGAAATACTCTGTCTTTTCCTTCCCCTGGCAATATCACCTCTAACTCCACTCTGTCATTACCTATAGGTAAGGGATCCCTTGTGTATAAATTATTTCTTCCATCAAATACTGGCTTGAGTGCTCCAAATATTTTATTATAACAATGTACCATAGTCTCAACAATTTCTCTATTAACCTGAAATATTATAAAAATAAAACTTAGAGAAATAAGCATAAGAGGATTATTAGCGTTGTAAGTACATTTAAATTAACTCATTCCCACATCTGGAGTTCAGTATAGGAAAGTCTGTATAGCCAGCCTGTAACCTATGGGTTTGATGCTATTGCCATAATATCCTTTATTGAAATGTGTGCAGTAGTTTAACTATGACAATCGAATACAATTTGATATGCTATGTTATGACAATATTCATTATGGTTTAGGGTCAACCAATTAGTACAGCTCATACCTTTCTGGGACACTTGTCAGGTTGTATATTAACATCATAATGATGTACAAATCCTCTAGGCATTGTGATTTGAAAATGATTAGCCCGGAGCATAATCGGTCTTCCTTCATGTCCAAGGTTGGGTCGTCTAGGGCATGTCAGTACAGGTAGATCTGGTGGTGGTGCAACGGCAGGCGAGACTAGCGCCATGGCGCCTGCAGCACCTGCTGCACCTGGGGCAGCCGCCCCGGTGGTGGGCGCGGTGCTAGGCGCCCCAGTAGCGGAACCAGTTGTGCTAGCGGCGCCGGTAACAGCCGCCACACTCACTGTCCCGCTACTCGCCTCCCCCGGTGGTGCTAATAACAACAGACAAAGGATTCATATATATAAGACGTACGAGTAGCACCTGTGCTGCAGATACTAATAAGATTATAATTGAAAAAGGAAACGGTCTCATTTAGTGTAGCTGGCTTAACGTTGAAATTGATCAATAATAATTATAATGTGTTCGTTACAATGAACTCTCTAAGGCCGAACTAGCATTCGTTAACTAAAGTCTAATCTATATCAACTTAACGTCACAAATATAGGACACCAAAAAAGAGCGCTTCAATCGGTCGCCAATAAATAAAATCATGTTTTAAATATGAGACAATACTTACGTTGGCCAACGGGGTACATTTTTATACAAAATAGAAATCAATTATAATGTAAAAAATAGGAAATACCACAATACATTTACTGACATGCACGATACGACTTTAATGTATACGTTCCGAAACACGCATTTTTCGTTCATTGAATTCGTAATTAGGTACAGTTCAAAGAAAAAAAGACAAATGTTTATGGTAAACAAATATTTCTTTATTTTTTTTTACATCTATTTAACAACATTCAACAAAACCTTGATTCTTCGCTTTATTATATTTAACGTAAAATTGCATGTATTTGCAGTTTGTTCTTCCGCTCTACTCTAAAGTTGTAACAAAAATAGAACAAAGAATTTTACCGTGTAATGGAGTACAGTTACAACTTAATAAAAAAAAAATGCATTCGTAACGTAATTCATATAAGAATTATTATTATATTTCCCTGTTATAACCCCATTTACAAATTAAAAATCTTAGATCTAAACTGCGTGAATATAAGTAACTACGAAGATAACATGACCGCTTTTACTACCTAGAAGTTTTCTCAACTCACCATTTTTCTACATCAGCGACGCACGTTCCATACCAGCAGAAAGTGGGTGGGAAACGGGTGGATGAAATTGTTTCACTTGGATCCGCCAAGTGAAACAATTTCATCCACCCGTTCCAACCAACACATCGTAAACTGTAATCCTTTCGTGCGTCTGGTCTCTTTCAAATACAATTATCTTTGTTTTCCTTGCATTCAATTGTAAGCCATTCACCATACAATGTCAATTATCATGTGTCGCTAGTGTTTACAACTCAATCTACAATTAAGACGGCATTTTTTTAACATAGCAAATTATTCACAACCAGATCACTCAAGCCCAATTCTATATCGTAGACCTTATTCTCTGTAGTCAATCGAGATCGAGATACAAAATGAACAGCAAAGCGGACAACGTGCAATCCCGCCTGATACTAATTTGAACGTCAAATCTGCGACAAGCTTAGCTTATGAGGATTGTATATGTGTGTCTGTGAGCACACATATACAATCCTCATAAGTCACAGCGTGGACTACACAGCACGGAGCAGAGTACCGTCAATCCCCTATTCGGGCAATGTGTACCGAGCAGCATCTCACACAACCATGTCAAATGCTTTCTCAAGATCCACATCATTTGGTCTAGAGCCAAATGCTGCTCTACGATAGTACGAAGTAAGAACACTAACCACACAACCACTTCCAATTCGGAATCTTCCCTGAGACTCCCATACGATTTATCGGATTTTACCTTCATTCTCTTCGCAATTATTTTTCCATACACTTTTGCTGCTAAGCTAATCAGACTGATAGCCCTATAACTGGCACAGTCCATCTGCCTTGCGACCTTGCCTTTATACAAAGAAGGAATATCGTCGCATAAATTTGCAAAATTATCTACATTCATCTACATTTTATTGAATACATTTAACATTTTATTGAATAACTACAACCTACAAGCTCAGCTCTGGCGCGTTTATGTTCATGTTAAGTTTTATTTTTTCATTTGAATTTGATTTGTACTATTCGTTATATTAGATATACTTTTCGTTACAATTTAGCTACTGCATGTTATTGAAGAGTGGTCATCTTCTGCCACGGGACCTGATATAGATTTTATTTCTACATAGCATTATAGCATTATTTCTACATGTCCGAGCCAACGGAGCATGCCTCTTCTTACTTTAACACCGACGTTCTCTTTCAGACCAACTCTCTTTCTAACATCAACATTGCGAATACGGTCCACAAGCCTTACGCCACAAATTTTGCGCAGCGCTCGCATTTCGACCGCGTTTATTCTACTTTCATGCTCTTTCTGCCATACCCAGCTCTCGCTTCCATAAGTTAGCGTAGTGACCAGCACTGCATTGTGTATAGCCAGCTGCGCCTTCTGGCTCAAGTTTTTACTGCCAAGAAGTTTTCCCAACGCTCCATTCACACTACTATTCCCAGCACTCAATCGCCTTTCCACATCTGCGGTGTACCTTCCATCCCTGCTGAAAGCGCATCCAAGATATAGAAACTCATCCACTTGTTTCAACACTTCATCATCTGCCGTAATCCTTACATTGGTTCTGGTTTCTTCTCTTTCAAATACCATTATCTTTGTTTTCTTCGCATTCAATAGTAAGCCTTCCTTCATACATTCGTCTTTCATCATTGTGACTAGTGTTTGCAGCTCAGATGGTGTTTCTGCTAATAGGACTGCATCATATGCATACAGCAGACAGTTCACCACTAGGTCACGCATGTGTAATCCTACATTTGTCGATCGTATTCTCTGTAGACAACTGAGATGTGATAAAATTATATATAACCAGCTGCTGCCCGCGGCTCCGCCCGCGTGGAGTAAAATGACGTAGCCTATGTGTTAATCCAGATCATAATCTATCTACGTGCCAAATTTCATTCAAATCCGTTCAGCCGTTTAAGCGTGAAAGAGCAACAAACACTATACATACAAACTTTCGCATTTATAATATTAGTAGGATAATATAAAAGTCAAGCATATAAATCCAATGCTATTCTTCTTTTCCCTTTTCGCAACATTATGAATATAGACAGTAAAACGGTACTTAGACTCCATCGATCTTTGGAAAGTAGGTAATATATTTTTAGTATATAATCTTTCTTACAATTAATATACATATGTCCGTATACATTAATAATTCGTAGGGAAGTAAATATTATGGCTAAAGTTAGTAAAGTTGGTTGATTTTCTAAATATTAAGACTCAAATTTAATTTAACAAAATATTACAAATGTTAACTTACGTGTATGGTCGATGTTGAAACTGACGACTTATCCAAAACTTCTTCCGAAAGCAGTGGGCTTTAAAATGTTTGGAACATATGCGACTATATTTACTCAGCTTCCAATTCTGTCGTTCAGTACCAATCCATGCATTATAGACACTAACGACTTTAGGAAATCTAATAAATTAACATACATCTAAGATTAAACATGTTAACATTTTTAATTTAAAAATAAATAAATATAATACTTTTTAACGGAAAATTATAAACAAAAAAGTCTACGAAAAGTAAGAAGTTAAAAAAAGGAGTCCGTACCCGTATCATTTACCCATAATTTCGGGGTATTTGCCATACTGCATCTGGTACCCCGAAAACTCATTATACCGATAAATTGAAAATACGACAGAAAATGGCTGACGCGTTAACCACAGACAACCTACAAGATTTAGACAGTTTGTACTAGAAACACTTTTTGTAAATTATTCCGATACTTTCATTGCTTTTACGTTATTATACAAACAATTTATTTAAAAACTACATGTGTATCTAATTTTCGTATTACCACCATACCATATTACCATAACAGTACCATTGTTAAAGTAAAAAGACAGTCGCAAACGAGAAAAGGAACACAAACAGACACTAATATTTCGCTGGAGGCGGAGTCTTTGTTGGCCACATATTTTAAAAAAATATATAATCTGTCTCTTTTTTTATTATGAGGAACGGTATACATCTGTCACGTTCTATCTTGGTATTATTATTTGCTTGTCTCCTGTAGGTATACTTCCTCTGAGTTCATAACGTTCAAACTTAAAGATTGAAGCATTGTACACACGATCACTCTTTCATTTTCTTTAACTAAATTAATAATATATACAATATAAAAACGAAATTAACAATATTTATATACAAGCTTACGGCCTACCTGATGTAAAGCGGCTACCGTAGCCTATGAACGCTTGTGATACATTAAGTATCACTCGCGCGATGCCTCCTCTGCTGCTAATAGAGCAACTCCTTAGGAGCTTACTTGTGACCCTCACAGACTCCCGAAACTGTTAAGTTTTAGGATACACGCGAAGCTCATGGGAGCGTACGCTGTAACCAACAACACTAGTATTTAACAGGTTTATGTAATTGGCTTTAAATGAATGCCTGCAAATACAATTGTATTTAAATATATGTACAGTCGATCAGGGTAACTTAAGCCTTCAATATAAAATTGGCCCAAAATTTCAAATGCATATTATAGATTTTTTTTGCTATGATTTTATGTATTTCAAACTGGATTTGTAAACATAGATTCTAATATATCTTCGTAAATGCTCAGATTCTGCCAAATAATTGACATCTACCATTGTTGAGACGTCAGTTGCTTTTTTCTGTGGTGTGAATAGAGCGGTTTGTTACGAAAGCGCCAAAAAGTTGTCTGCTGTGTTGTCATTTGAATACTTAAGGAGGCAAGTGTTATTTTAAAGTGTCTCATATGTGTCTGTCTATCATTTCTTTCAAAAATTATGAGAGTTAATTAGCTAATTCCCATGATATTGCCATAAATATTGAACAGGTAAATTATTACCGGTGAATAAGGGTAACTTGAGCCCGGGCCAAAGTTCAAAATTCTCAAAATATTGGGAGGAGATATATTCGATAAGTGTGAAGAAAGGGGCAGAGGAAGGAGATGAAGACACATGAAGAAGAATGTGGTTTGGATATAGCACAGGAAGATTTTTTTTCTATAGACATACAAAGTACATGACGGTAGACTGGACCTTCAAATGATTGGCTATAATGTGGTAAAGGCCGTGGCTCAGTTTTGTATAATGAATGATACAAATATCATACGAATGCTGAATGACACTAATATTCAAAGAAAGAAAGGTATTTTATCATATAAGACGACTTCCTGGCCATGGAATGGAATGGAAATTTTTCAAAGTTTAACCCCATGATATGTAGGATTAAATAAAATTTTAATTATTTTGATACTTTTTTCATTATCTTAGCTATATGGTAAGTCAGTAAATAAGTTAAAAACGCATTGTTCACCAAAAAAATAAGATTGAATAAAAACTGTGTTGATTTTCCTATGGCAACAATTTATTTACCCATTTTAATACTAATAAATGAAAACGAATGTATACATTATTATTGGCTATGGCTCTCAACTGTAGTTTTTATGGTAAATATGCAGGCCAATGTTAGCAAAATGTTTTAAATAAAATAAAATAAGCAAAAACAACCTACAATTGGGACCTGGGCCAATCCAAGCCCAACTCACAATCTAACATTGGCCCAGTGGTTAAATGGAATTTTGAAACTATTTTCCTAGAGATTATTGGTAAATGAGTAAATTTTTAGGAAGTAGGCTACATAAAGCCACCATAATAAGTGTATCTTTTTGAGTAACGTATTATTTTAAACATTGGTCTAACTTTTTATGTGCAAACTGGGCCAAAGATAGCCTGATTGACTGTATTTAATTTCAATTAATTTTCGAGTGGAGTGGTAGAGGTACAGAACTTTTGCTTCACTTTATTTGCCAACGAACAAAAAATGTCATTGTCACTGTCAATTCTTAGCTAACGTGAATTTTATTCCAAATAGCGCAAGTGCAAACCCAGATATCAATAACCCTCTTCAGACAGAAATAGAAAAATAATGTCTATTCCATACAGTGGCACTCTACGAAGATCCGGAGGGGTTGTGTCTGCAATTGCAAAACAATTGAGAGGAGTTAACTTGAAGGCTGCCAAGAGGATTACTGTAACATTTGATCCGTTTAGCGAAAATGTCACTCACACACGGTAATTCTTGACAAATAGATTCAGTAGTTGCTTGAATTCAGTGTATATTTTTGAGTAGACTCATCGCTACAATTACATTTGCCTTATAATATAACTTATTTGTTCCCAGTTCTGCAATCTTGCGCTGTTAAAAGATTCCTTGTTATCTGCCACCAAAACGCAACAATTTGTAATAGTATATATAAACTCAATTCTTTTTCAGGAACTTCTTGCATTATATAAGTTCTCCAAAAATTGGTCTTACAAATCCAAATTGTTCACTAAAAACTGAAATTGTATGTGACCGCACTGAACCAACTGTTGACATTACAATTGCGCCTAATATTGCAGGTAAGAATAACAATGACCAACCCATCCTTAAATTAAAGGCAGTCTAGACAAGTGGCTAGGGTTACAGTATTTTAAGTACTAGTTATAAGTATGGGGGGAGATTGAAGTGTTACAAGACACATGTGGACAAGTGTGTCATGTCTGGTTTGCACTTTAGTAGCATAGCAACTATGCTAGTGATTAAAACAATCACTACTGCCCAAAAACCATTTGCATTACAAATATAGTACATAAGTGTGGTGTGCTTTGCAAAGTGAACAGGCTACAATGCAATGAAGGGAATAAGCTGATAATGCTTATTAAATTTGTATAGTAAAGAAAAAATGTATAGATATGAAAATGGATTTATAGAAGAGATGAACTAGTAGCTAAGAATTGTCTTCTGAAGGACTTAACACATTCGATTCTAAAGAATACTTTGATAGTTTCAGAATGTCTCAAAATTGTGTGAATTTTCTGTTATTAAATATGAAGAAAAGACATTTGAGAATTAAAATTGTTTCTTTTCTTCAGCAAAATGATATTTTTGTGGTAATTAATGAACGCAACTAATTTAGTCATACTTAGCCGACGAAACAGTGAGAAGTGATGGGGTACTCTACTACTACTACTCACCCGAGAAATAGAACAAAATAGATTGAGAAACAGTTTATGAAACATAACTATACACACAGAACGAGTTGCTATGAAATAGTATTACTATGTGTATAGGAGATTCAACATTTCAAAAAGTGACTCGAGTTTTAAAATGTAGTCCTTTCCCCTATTGACTTTTACAGTGTAATTTTCTAAACAGGATAACTAGAATGTGTCACTTCTGTTAATGTTATAAACAAACTTTGTGTAATGCATACTCAGCTTTATTATGTATCATTATGTATAGGTATTTGATGTATTAACTACTAATTGTATTGTAATTTATTTACAGAAACAGTAAACGTAAAGAAAGTGACATTCAAGAGTGGTAACCTTACATGTTTAGAGCTGTTACAACTATTAAACAAATACGTGTCATCGCTAGCACCTGCAGAACAACCTGTATCAGTTATTCAAACTAAGTCCGAGAAAAAGAAAAACAAAAAGAGATAATCAGTGACTATGACAAAAACAACAAAAAAGGGAAACCTTCACGTGGTAGAGGAACTTTATAATCAGATACCTGAATTTACTGATGTGTTCTCAGAGGACACCTTCTATATATTTGTTGTATTTTTTGTTCTGTCCACGATTTTGGTTGCCTTTATTTTGTCTAGATTTATTACTATTAAACCTGTAGAATAATAAAATGAACTGATAAATTATAACAAAATAGCCTTTTATTACATCCACAATAAATGTTAGTAGGTAGTTGTATCAGTGGATTTGCTATGATAGTAGCAGGGGTAGCAAAGCTCTAGCCATTTCTAGTATTACAAGCATGCATAGGCTACAGTAACCAAGCTCAGTGGCTCAGTCGTGAATGACGCGACTTTGACACCAATGCTTGTGGGTTCGATTCTCACACAAGGCAAACATTTGTGTGCATGAATATGTCTGTTTGTCTTGGTCTGGATTTTTTAAGAGAGGTAGGGCGCATCAAAGCAGCCCGTCTGGGGAAGTACCTCCACCTCACAGAAAACCGCAGCCAAATAACAACTCCCTAGACTTAATATATCACAAGCGTTAATATGCTACGGTACCCACTTTACATCAGGTGGGCCGTATGCTTGTATACCTCCCAATGTAGTATAAAAAAAACCAATGGACATCACGTGGGCCATAGGATTGTAGGCCTCGCGACGTATAAAATAAAAAGGTCAAATGTATGAAATTAGTAAAATAACTGCAGTTTTTAAAATGCAACCTAAATTAATTGCATTTGTCAATTTATTACAATAGCTATAATAGTTGAAATTAATTTTAACTTTGTATAACAAGTTAAAATTAATTTCAACTTGCTATTGTTGGTGTTAATGAATTATTAATGGAACATATCTCCCTTTATAGAAAAGTCCAAAATCAAATTCAGCTCGGCCAAGTAGTCGAGCAAGATTTTTGAATGATTCGTTTTCCAAAGTTATGAGGCAATCCTAAATATTTCCAAGAAGTAGTCTAAATATTGAGCTGGAATATAAGCTATCACCATAATTATACATTTTCACTTTTTCGTGTGATAAGTACACAACAGTAGTGACGAAATGTTAAATATGCCTCTTTTGGCTCCTGCATAGGTAGAGGTAGAGACCTGTGGGGCCTGCCTAATAGTAAGTGGTGACCGTATTAACTTGTGTAATGATTATGACGTATGAACATTTTCTTTACAGAACTAGTTGCTGCCCTTGGTTCGGCTCGTACACTATTCAGTTTATCATGGCTAAAGAAGAAAATTAAATATTTGCGCGAAAAAAAAGTAGTATTAACAGGTTGAATTCAATCGCCGTGTAAAATTTCTTTATAATTCGATTAAGACCTTTTGCGATAGAAAAGACAAAACAGCTGTTTTGATTAAAGTAGCTGTATCACAATAAACAAGGCGTTAAGTCCGACTTGCGCACCGAAGGTTCTTTTTGTGATGGAACCAAAAATTTAGTTTTCGGATTTTTTCCTTTACTTGTGCTACATGACATTGCTTCTTACCAAATTTCATGATTCTTTATAATTACATACAACGTGTCAACGGGAAGTACCCTAGTATGGTTTTGATTCCCTTCCCTTGCGTGTGTCAAAATAGGTGCGTGAACAGCCGTGTATGTTTTGATTGCGTTGACTTAAGACGTTTGTTTTTTCCACTGGTCGAAGAGACTGTAGACCTGAGTATATGATATTAATTTCAGCTTGATAGCTCCACCCGACCGTGAGAAAAAGGGTCTTGACAGACAGACCGACTACAAAGTGATCCTATAAGGGTTCCGTTTTTCCTTTTGAGGTATGAACACTAAAAAAGGCATGTACAAGCTCCTACTATTTCATTACAAATGTCCTTTACGGAAATTAAACAATCTTTTGTTGCATTATATTTCAGCACTGTAGCAGCACATTAATGATCAAGTTAATACTATCGATTGTCACTATAGAAAGATTTAGTGCAGCTCGAGAGAAGATGTCAGTTCCTGGGGGCCCAAGTGTACTTGAACATACTAATAATAGTGCTATTCTTTGTACTGCGGTAGAGTCCAGTTGCACCATGGATCATTGATAAAGATATATTTATTTGCACAAAACATGAGTAATAGTACTTACGATCGCATGCAAATATGGTGTTTTTGCCTTGTCGGCGTACAATATTTGAGAGATAGAACAATATGGGCATGTTAAGATAAATTGAATAAGTAATTGAATAAATGACGATTAGAACCATATACAGCAAATTACAAGCATTCATCAGTAATGAACTCGTTAATGCATTAGTTTATTTACATGAACATTACATCTACTCCTAGTCTCATCATCCGATAGCTTTCGGAATCGTTGTGGATTATTGTTGACAAATAATGCTCTATAATAACAAATAATCTCCATGATGTATAATGACGGAAGTGTTCGAATTCTATGATTAATAAAATAAGGCATAAAACTATCGGTGGACTGGAGACCAAACATGACTCTAATGCAACGCTTTTGTATTTTAAAAATTGTCTACGTGTCGGTTGAGTTCCCCTAGAAAATAACTCCATATCTGAGAGTAGAATCGACCAATCTATAATATGCCGTGAGTAGTGAAACAGTACGTAAGGTATGAGCGAGTTTTTTGAGCAAATATGTTAGGCTACTGATTTTTGTACAAGTTACTTCTATGTTTCTTCCAGTTTAATTTTTGGTCAATAACTAAACCGAGATATTTCGTAGCATCAAGTTCATGCATATTAATATTCTGATAAGTAAATTTAATGTCAAATGGATTATTTATTCTTTGTCCAAAATGTAGAATGTTAGTTAGTTAGTTTTATTTAAATTTATTTTTAAATTATTATTATTGAGCCCTGTAATTATTGATGTCAAGGATTTTTCTATGGCAGATTCATATAAGTCTTTATTTTTGCATGTTATTGTCACTGTACTATCATGCGCAAAGAGATTGGTTGAGTGGTAGCACTGGGTAGGTCTTTAATATATATGATGAACAAGAGGACCGAGAACATTGCCCTGTAAACTACATTACGTTCTGAAGAGGAATATGTTACATGCTATTTTGTATTAAAGTTGACTCTACTTATTTCAGTCACCTGTTTCCTACCAGATTACAAGCAAAACATAGTGTTCAAAAGTAGACATTCAAAATATAGTGTTATGTTATTAGTATTTAGTAAATTTTAATTGAAATCTCCGGCTATAATTAAATGGTCGTATTTTTAGTAGAAATCATCGCAAGTCATTTTTCTAACTTATTGAAGAATATATCTAAACTACCATTTAGAACTCTATAAACACATACAACAATAGTTTTATGTCTAGTTAATTCAATTGCACAGCATTCAAATATGCTAATAAATGTAAGTATTGACTTTCATAAAATTTTGTTTTATGTAGGTATTTATAGATAGGTGACTCTAGCGTAAATACCATGGTAAAAGTAAAAACACCCATTAAAAACCTTGAATATTTTAATTACCAAAGTATTATTATAAATTGATACAAAATACTCCATAAACAAATGTAGCATTTTCTGCAGAATGAAAGTGTGTTTGCGACTGAAGTTTGCAGCAAAAATATTATATGGTTTAGAATTCTTGTGTACCCCAACGTATCTGAAAAGACATACATATGTTAAAAATAACAATAATGTAACATATCCACGTTAATATACTATTCATGTGGATATATTGAATGCATATGAATATAAGTACAATAAAGTTGACAGATTTATGTGTGCGTCGGATTATATGCGAATTACTTGTGTCTTTTCGCCACCAATTAGATTATACAGCTTAGCGACGACCTGCAATCAGTTGAATTATTAGATGTGTGCAAGCGGTTGTCTCTACATATCGCTTGTTACAGATGCAAACGTGCAAAGACGACAGTGGTCTAGGTACCCATAGCTTCAGTGGCGATGGTATTTATGCACTAGCGGTACAATGTAGATTGTGTATAAAAAAAGTAATAGAATATTCAGATTGTTAAACCCCTTTTTGCCGAAGAACTTGAAAACTCCTATCAGAATTGTCGGAAAGTTGTAAGACAAATATAACATAGCTAATTTTCCATTCTTAACCCTTTAACCGCTGTGCCCGTAATATTACGGGATATGAAAAATGTGCTCCACGCGCCACAGACGTAATTTCACGTTAAGTTTTATAAATTGTTTATTGGTGCATTTATATTAAAGATTAAGTTGCAATAAACGTTGTACATTACAATCCAGGATGTATTCTTAATAATTAACAAATTTTGCTGCGTTTCATTATGATATTTATAGAAAAAATCGTTGTAAGGTGTTACTTAGTACCAACACGAATCGCCAATAACGTGATATTACATGTACTAGGGATGGGCAAATCAATGTAATCTAAATGAAATTTTATTGAATAATCATGGTGCGAAAGCAAAAATATTGTATTGAAATCCAAATTATTTCGTAAAATTCGAAGCACGAATAGTCGTTCTAATTAAAAGCATGTTAAAACAATAAAAATGTTTATTTTATGTGTTAAATATTAGATATAATTTATTGTTTCGATAAAAAAGCGACAACTGAGAACTTCACTAGTTCAGACTGTCCCCGATCGCCGTCACCGTGGTTTTACGTGCGGTTCAAGGTCAAACGACGCCATATTTGCTGTTCCTCAGGCGCCGTCACCGTAATAACACGTTCCTTGTACAAATTAGTGTTGTTCCCTTGCCATGTTAGAAGACTACGAATTAACTGACGACTGAGGTACGATCAGAATTATATATGAAAATTATTAACTTGATAAATCAGGCTCGAAGAGATGCATCAGAAAACGAAGATGTTATACTAGATTCATTGCTAGAATATTGATTGAAACGTGGTAAATAATGTTATTTTTTTATACCCCTAAGGTAGCAAACAAGCTTACGGCCTGCCTGATGGTAAGCAGTTACCGTAGCCTATGGACATTTGCAACACTAGGGGTGTCACTCTTGCGTTGCCGACCCTGTAAGAACCTCTTCACGCCTTTCTTGAATAAGCCCCGTACTGTAGTCCCTTGATACTTGATTAATAAAGACTGTTTTAATA
The DNA here is from genome assembly GCA_947507595.1 of Pyralis farinalis. Classification (NCBI taxonomy): domain Eukaryota; kingdom Metazoa; phylum Arthropoda; class Insecta; order Lepidoptera; family Pyralidae; genus Pyralis; species Pyralis farinalis. The sequence continues at coordinate 27,377,464 of OX382259.1, forward strand.
TTAATTAAATTTTAATTTTATATTCATTTAAACTAATCGATAACACTATTTCCCAACCCTATTTGAAATTACGCCGACAGGCCGCTGGCGTTAGGGTGTATGATGATGTAACAAAATATGGCGGTCAAAGGGTTAAAAATAACGGTTGTAACTTTCATTCTTAAAAATTTCGGTTGTAGGTAATGTGTAATCGTCATTTTAAATAATGAAAAATGTATTAATAATATAAACCAACAACGTACATCTTGATTACGGGCTTTGTGTTTCCGTTCTACTAATGACGTCAAAGCTTCAGAGCGTACTGCGAGTGAGTCGATTCTTTCGACGAGCTGTTGGTACGGAGACAGAGGTTGAGCACCCATTACTACATGACCGAGCTTCGAGTCAATCTTGGCGTCCAGACGAGCATTACGAATCAGGTTCACTATCCAGCATTCGGCCTCATCTGGCTGCATGTTAAGATTCTCAGCTAACATGCTGCAAAATAAAATAAAACCGTTACAAATTTAAAAGTAATGCCTCTAAACACTCATTTAAATATTGCCAAATTATGATTAATAATAGAGAAAATGCTTAATAAATAAGTCTTCCTGCGACCACGGATGCTGCAAAGCATTCCAAACGTCAGGTTCAGCAAAATAAATAAAACACGCGATACTTCCGTTAAAAATAGTTTAACTCAATGTATAACAATCGCGAAAACCTAAGACAATAAATACAACCTATAATATACAACAAGCATGTTGCTAAAATAATGCAAAGATTTATTACTCTAGTATCTTTAAATGTATAAAAATGTCCATAAAGTTCAACGAAATAAAACAACTAACAAAGGTTCAATGCAAAATAGTGCCAAAACTTTAAAATGAGCAAAAAAAGGCTTATGGCGTGGATGATGGCTTATGGATGGCATCGTTCTGCGCAGGTTCCGTATTCGAATTTGTTGAATTTGGACAGCTAAAAATCACTACTGCGCATGTTTAAATTATTTTCCAGGCAATATACAATGACGATATTCCGCTTTCTTTCTGAGTAATGTTAGACATTTCTCTTTAATTTCTTCACGTAGTGGGCGTATGGCAATATGGCGAGTTTATGGTTTAATGCTTCAGAAGTTCACTACATTTTTTATTTATCAACGTTGGCAGACATGTATGCCCACCTGATGTATATTGGTTACCATAGTATATGAACGCATACAATACATGCTAGCAATTCGCGTGTTGTGCCACCCATGTCGAGAACACAGCAACTTCTTGAGAACTCACTTACTCGCAGGAATATAATAACCCTCCAGGGAGTTGATATTTGGCTGTGATTCTGTGAGGTGGATGTACTTTGCCGGTAGGGCTGCTTTGATGAGCCTTATCTCTCTTGAAAACAACCATACCAAGGCAAACAGACATTTATGCAAAATAATGCTTGTCCGGCGTGGGAATCGAAGCCACGAGCGGTGCTGTTAAAGTAGCATTAAAAATGATGCTTTAGTGTCATAAAAAACTGACGCCATCACTGTTGCCAGCTGACAAGAAGATAACAACAACTCCCTTCTACAATTGCACCGCTCACAGACGGCGTGAAATTCATGATCCCATACTGGAACCACAATGGTTGTATACAGTTCCAGAGAAGTTTTCTTACTCTTATAGTGTGGAACAAACTTCCAGCCGAGGTGTGCCTAAGAGATTACAGCATGGGATTCTCCAAAAAATAAACGAAGAGATTTTCACAGGGTCGGCAGAGCATGAGTGACCCTGGTGTCACAAATGTCCAGAAGCTGTACCAGGTAGGCTGTTTACTAACGGGCAATCGGTCCGCTTGTGTCACATGAGTGGTAAAAAAATATAGACGAGCTGCAATCTTCTATTACAATATCACAAGCTTTGCTATTGTTTAAATTCTGCAACCATTTTTTACATTGTCATACCCAAAATATTGTTTTCATGTCATATTGGATCTTATACGGTGTTAATCTTTTTTTTTGGTACTTATTGACTGCACGTAGTTGATCAATATTCTTCATTTTCTGAACCCTCACAAGGATAGATTAGATTTTTGACGAGCTCGGTGACTCAGTCGTGAATGACGCGACTTTGACACCATCTCGTAGGTTCGATTCCCTCACAAGGCAAACAATTGTGTGCATGAACTCAAATGTCTGTTTGTTTTGGTCTGGATGTTTTAAGAGAGGTAGGGCGCATCAAAGCAGCCTGTCTGGGGAAGTACCTCCACCTCACAGAAAAACCGCAGCCAAATAACAACTCTCTAGAGGGTTGTTGTGTTCCTGCGTGTGAGTGAGGTCATCAATAAGCTCCCGAGGAGTTCCTGTGTAAGGAGAGGAGGCATCGCGCGAGTGATACTTAATATATCGCAAGCATTAATAGGCTACGGTACCCGCTTTACATCAGGTGGGCCGTATGCTTGTATGCCTCCCGGCGTAGTATAAAAAAAAATATATTTCCGAAAGGTAACAGTTTGTTTAACAATGCATGTATGTAGTACACACTCAATAACACGTGTATCAAGTGTCTAAAATTAAATGGATATTCAAAGCCCTTGATAACATTATAAATATCTACAACGAGGCGGAAATGTGAAAGTGACGAATCACAATTTATTGGAGGTACGGACTCGTTAACTCGATATGTGTGGCATAGGCAAGGTGCAGCGTGTTGTACGAAATGCAACGAAGTTCATACTGAGAGTACGGAATATCTAATAATGAAAAAGGCACATGTCATATGCGTTATAAGTCGCCCCGCCTACTACGGTCAATTATTGCTGGGGTCTTTTTTAACTGCAATTACACTTCTGTCCATTTACAGTTGTAGTGGTAGTAGATTGGAATAAATATTACGCTATACTTAGGGATACTAACCCAATGCTAATGACTTGGTGTATCCTGCAGAAAGTTTCAAAGATCATAAGACGTGCGTTTTCTACAAACTCCTCTAGGCAAGCAATAAGGAAGAAATCAGTTAACAGCACAGCTTGACATTGGTTCAATTTCCTTCGGGCTGCCTCAAAATCAAAGTTAACATACAGATGCTCGATGAATTCTGTTATTGGATCCCTAAAACAATATAAAAATTATTTACAAATAACAGTGACTGCATTTAAAATGTGAACACATACTGTTACAAACAACAATATTGCAATGTTTACGGTACAATACATCTATCATATCAATCATTAAATTAATACATGGTACAAAGTGCCTACGACTTTGTTGCTAAATCAATATCTTCAAACACCCTTGAGGTAGAGTAAAAATAGTAAAGGTTTTTACCGTACTAAATAATGTATTAATGGGAAATCTTATGGTATGACTACCTCCAGCAGTAAACTCCCCATCCCGCTCCATATTTAACCAAATTTTGTGAAATAAATACAGTTGTTAAAAATTTATATATTTAAATTTATAAGAAGTACAGAAAAATGGTTATAATGAGCACAATCCCCTTAATTTGTACACATTAGCGAATACTATGGATACTAGTCTACCAAATGTGCCTTCTGCCAATGCAGAAGTTCTCATTGACAATAATGTCTAGTACATAAATATTACAATAATGTCTAGTACATTATTGTCAATGTATTATATATAATAATTTATCGATGATAGTGTATTTCTTGGAATTACAATAGACTCTCAATTGCAGTGAGCTTACGAGACAGATTTTTAATGTGGGGGACATTAAAAATCTGTCCCGTAAGCTCAGCTCCGCCGCATATGCAGTTAGGAGAATTAGACAATTGACGGATGTGGCTACTGCGCGCTTAGTCTATTTTAGCTACTTTCATAGCATTGTGTCGTATGGTATACTGTTGTGGGGAAAGGCGGCTAACATTGAAACTATTTTTATATTACAAAAGAGAACCATTCGCTCTATTTATAACATGGGTTTACTCAGTAGACACGGTTAGCTCAGTACATTTATGAAAACATAATTCATGCTCGTAAAAATATAGATTCATTTTCAAAATTTAGTGAAAATCTTAGAAGTAGGAACAGATTCCGTATGCCGGTACATCAATTGTATTCGATTCTATAATAAATTACCTGAAACAATTCTGTCCTTGCCTGACAATATATTCAAAAGGCACATCAAAAATACTGTGTGTAAGAAGGGTTATTAAAGAATCGATGGATATTAACTGACAGAGATGTTTGAAAATGATTCAGCACATGTATTAATAAATATTTTATTGTACCACTTGATATCACTATATGTACACTCACATATATTTATTGTAATATATATTGATGATGAAAAAAAAAGTCCCATATTGGCAAGTTTCTTTTGGCATTTGGAATTTCTTCTTCGCCAATGATCATTTTACAAATGCTGGTAGATTAAATAGAGATTAAAAAAAAACTATAGAAAATTATTACGATGCAATATGATCTAATTTAAAGAATGTAAGACGTGTCTAAGTGTCCGTAAGGGCCTAATGGCAAATAAGTGATTTTTATCTAACTAGCAGCACAAGAGAGGTAGAGCGCATCAAAGCAGCCCGTCTGGGGAAGTACCTACATCTCACAGAAAACCGCAGCCAAATAACAACTCCCTAGAGAGTTATTGTGTTCCTGCGTGAGTGAGAGAGGTCACCAGAAAAACTCCTATGGAGTAGCTATATTAGCAGCAGAGGTGGCATCGCGCGAGTGATACTTAATGTGTTGCAAGCGTTTATAGGATACGGTAACCGCTTAACATTAGGTGGACCATAAGCTTGTATGCCTCCCGACGTTGTATAAAAAAAACCGAAAAGCATAGCTCTCGCCGAGCCAACCCCAGTACAAATACTCCTCAAGAATCTTGAGAGATCATCAAGTGAAACATTGGGGGAGTATACTAGTCTATAGCGTTTCATTCTATAGTAGAATTGTGTCAATAGTACCTATCACGAATATTTTTTTATTAAAATTCTTACCTGTAGGTATAAGCCTCCTGTTGTATCACTTTGACAAGGTCCTTCAGAGCATTTCGTCGTGAACGGTTTATAATTACGGCTGTTGCAAGATAACGAAGAATATGTGGGCACATGGTCTGAATGGCGTTCAGATACCTATAACATAAATGTAACATTGGTGTATTAAATCAAAAAGATATATATTATAAATGTGTGTATGTGTGTTGCCCATCGCGGTACAAATAGCATCCGAAACAGAACAACTCCCTAGAGGGGTGTTGTGTTCCTGCGTGTGAGTGAGGACACCAGTAAGCTCCTAAGGAGTAGCTGTGTTAGTAGATGAGGTGGCATTGCGTGAGTGATACTTAGAGTATTGCAAGCGTTCATAGATTACGGTAACCGCTTTACATCAGGTGGGCCAAATGCTTGTATGCCTCGCCTTGTGTGGGAATCGAACCCACCAGTCATTGTGTCAAAGTAGTCATTGCTAAGCACTCTACCACCAGGCTCGTCTTGTTTATGCTTTATTAGTCACCAGGGGGTACCTACTGTAATGGATATCACGATTTGCAAAAGTACTCGTACTCCAACTAATAGCAGGTTTATATGCAAGTATCAATCAGAGACGATACTATCAAAGTTGTAATACATCCATATGTATGAGGATCGTTCAAGGGGTTAATAATGATGTTGATGGACTCTACAATTGATCTACAGAAATTAAAACTATTTGTTCTGATTCACAAAAAAAATATTGATTGGATTTTGATGAAATTACGAAAAAAAAATACTTTACATACCAGGTCAACCTATCTAGCTAGCTATCTGATAATATAAATAAAACTTACAGTGGCTTATATAGGAACATTTCAATGATAAGATCACGGCCCTTGATGTGATTGAAGAATACGAACAGCGACCAGTGGATCAGCCACGTGCGCTGCTGCAGTGCCTGCATGTTGTTCACGGTGGCGCCCGCCGCCCCGTTGTCGATAAACTCCCGCAACTTGGTCAGGTCGTCGAGCGCACCGTCCCAGTTCTGTACTAAGATCTCACTGGCCAGCTTGCCCCACAGAACAGAGAGGTAGTTCTGAAAATAAACATTAAACTTATTAATTACGTCATGCCAATGATAAATACTACCACTAGTTCGCCACAACGACCAAAAACCGACCAGTCAAATTGAAAATTTTAGGAAATCATATACGAATTTGCATGTTTCCAATTTGTATTTGTTTAACTGGTAACACTGAATCTCGTAAATAGCTATACTTATATATAAAAATCACATATCGCGGTGTTTGTGGTCGCACTCCTCCGAAACGGCTTGACCGAATTTTATGATTTTTTTAAGTATATTTAGTAGGTTGTAAAGTATATTTCATAAAATCTTAAAAAAAGAATTAGAAAAAAATATTTATATAGCTGAACAACGTTTGCCGGGTCAGTTAGTTATAAATATTAATGACAAGACTGGTAGTCAAATTGTTACTTTGACACTAACGACTATTCGGCTTGTAACATCAAGAGCATCATTAACGCGTTGACGATCCTTTAGGAATCTTAGTACGTCATTTTTTAACTCATGCTCTATTCTCCTGGGAAAATTCCACTTGATAGTTTACGGAAGAAAGCTTCTCTGGAATTTATTGAATTAGTATAGTAGATAAACAATTTCTTTAATCAGTTATTCATTATAGGATATATAAACTTTTTAGGCAATTCCTCCTTTTAAAATACTTGTCACTATGTCTCAGCTATGTGTCGTATTTGGAAAAAATAAAATACTTTTGCATCTCGTTTACAAAATGTCATCAAAATTAGTAATTCAAAAATTTGAAATTGGTGTAAACTTTAAATCCTTACAAATCACAATTGAAGATGCCGATAATGGATCATGTGAAACTACGTTCAGCGATTGGTTGGAGGGCACAAGTCACCAAAAATTTAAACAGAACAATAAGTTATCAGGATTAGTTGTAAAAATTGTACCAGGTGATGAGTTGGATAATTTTAATTTAGAATTGTGTGCCAAGGAGGTAACAGGCGATCAGCTTATGAATACAAATATTTATCTAGCTAAAAATTACGGACAACATGTTTCATACAATAAAATCGATGTTTCCGTTAACAAGTCGACAAGACAGTTAATCAGCATACCAGAAAATAATTTTTATTATGTGCCTAACGAAAGGGAACAAGACGAAGCAAATCGTTCTTTTATATTTGAGAATAAAATAGAAAACTGTGGAGCAATAACGTCTCTAGAAACAGGCAACGATTGCGATAAGACCCCTTTAGAGTATAGTCTTGAGAAAGTGCAAGAGAATAATGCGAGGATTATGGAAAATATCCACATATTAAATAGAACACTAAATTATACAAAAAACAAGGAAATTCTAGATGTTGTTTGTCCTCGGTCATTGCAATCTTATCCATGCAATGTGTGTGGCAAATGTTTTGTTTATGAAACTGGCTTGAAGAGGCATTATTCCATAAGGCATGCAATGACAGAAATACAACCACGATGGCAAATTGTGTGGACATGTATTGAATGTTTTCAAGTATGGCCTCGACAAGACTTGGCACTAAAACACTCTAGTCAGTGCTGTAAATCAGACAATGTAGATTGTGTGAGAGAAATAAAAACTTCATCCCTGTTACAATGCGAGTTCTGTGAGAAAGTGTTCACAAGTATACCCCGACTACTCCGTCATTCCAAAACGCATACCACTGAGAACAACTATGAATGTAATCCTTGCGACACTGCATTTGTGTCATATAAAGCAGCTGAAAAGCATTGGTTGCTGTGCCCATGGCTGAAAATGTGGTACAGCTTTTCGTTGACCAAACTACTACTGTGTGATGCTTGTGATAGAAAATTTAGAAATTATGAACAACTATATAACCACAGGTAAATATATTCACAGATACTTTCTGTAGCAATTATTCTATATACTTTAGTACGCCTCTTTTTCAGGTATAAAATCGGTCATTTCACTTCTAAGTACCATGGTAGTAAGAATGATTTTAACCCCCCCGGGATACTGGTCTACCAGTGTGAGCTGTGCGGTCGCTGGTTTCCGTCGATACCTCCTCTTCAAGTGCATAGAGCGCAATGTCGACCACAGTGTGATACTGGGATACAGTGTAGAAATGTATGTACATATAACCATTTTGATAATTATATTTCTTTTTATTAGCGCTTTTTCTAATTTGTTGTTTTTCTGACAGGTAAAAAGTTACAGGGAATATCAAAACAACTATTACAGGCTAAGTGAGAATAATAACCAAGATATCTTTAAATAGATGTATTGTTGATTCTTGTTTCTAGTACACAACATTATTGTTTGAAAGGTAATTAAAACATTAGATAAAAAAAAATCTTTTATTTCAATTGTGCACTATGCCCGTCGTATTTACTTCTTCTTCTTCGCGTTATCCCGTTTATTAGTCCATTAGGATCCTAAGCCTAAGGATTTGGCGATCGTATTTACTTATACATAAATAGACAGATCTCACTGAGAATTTGTGGGGGACTTCGGGAGTCTATAGTTTAACTAAAGAAGCAGATGTAAAATTATTTTGGCTATGAAAACTAAACGAGGATATTTCTTACCTTATCAGTTGGTGACATGACTAACTGGCAGAAGTAAAGATACGATGCAGACTCAACATAGTTACCACACTCATATCGGTATTTGGCCAGACGATACATGCTGTCGATCATCTCGATTTTAAACTGGAAAAATAAATAAACCATTAAATTGTTAGCATATCCAAGTGCACATGCAACTTAAATATCTTAAGAGTCAATGTAGTGCACCAACCTACAAACGAGGTTCTCACGAAAGAGTTTGACCACATTGACATTTAATAAGCAGCCTCACATTTAAGATACTCTCGCCTTATAGAAGACCGCAGCCAAATAATAACCTCTGAGAGTTATTATGTTTCTCTGAACGAGTGAAGGTAATCGATAGTATACTTACTTTATCAATGATAGATTTCATTGATAAAGTAAAAAAATATTTTTATTTTGCGTTCTCGCGGGCATTTACGACACTTCTTTCACATACTATTATAAAATAAAATCTCCTTGTTATTTATTTATCATGATATTTAAACGTTAACAATATAGAATATACAGAATTTTCTAAATCACAATAATTCAAAAATTAAATATATTTTCATTCAACTTTTCCACGCCCTCTTTCACAAATAAATAAACCACTTGACTGCGCGTAAAGTTTACCAGAGGGGACTTTGTACAAAAGTTTGCATGGGTACCTCTGTCTCACCTATTTCTACCGCTACGAAGCTATATTTATATAGCTGTGTTCCGGTTTGAAGAGTGAAATATGGCAGAGATATTACTGGGTACTTTGACGAAATATCCTTAGGTCACGAGATTAGCAGCGCGTGAGTAACATCCCCATGGTGTTGCGAATCAATAGGCTGCGGTGATCGCTTACCATTTGATGCGGGCCGCATGCTTGTTTGCCAATCTTGTTGCATAAAAAAAGGCAACCCGCACTCACAAACGTTTTAGCGCCTAAATATCTCGGCGATTCAAGCCAGCAAGGCTTGTATTATTTAGGTTGGTTATGGTAGGCATGGTTTAGGTTTGGTTATTTCCCGTTCTGTCGTATGGTAGCTGGTTTATTTAAACAATTTAATGAGAGACCGCTAATTAGAGTAGTTATGTAGCTGGCATGACTAGTCCAATGGTTATTAATGGTAGAATAGATTTTTAGATATTCAAATCGCATGTACGTGCGTCATTCGCGTGTGCAGTTCGATGACCGTGATCCATATGATCAAAGCAGCCCATCTGAGGAAGTACCTCCACCTCAACGAACACGAAAACCATAGCCAAATAACAACTGTTGTATGTGAGTGAAGTCACCAGTAAGTTTCTAAAGAGTCAGAGTAAAGAGCAGACTTTCATAGACTACAGTAAGCATTTACATCAGGTGGATAATAGCGGAGCTAATTTCCGAGTGCAATCTAGATGATTAATAAAATATTATACGAAATAAATATAGGTGTATTTATTTAACATTAGATCAAAACACCTTCTTCAACAGTTTCTCTCACAAAGAAACGTCGAACTTGAATGTGTTTAGGCCTCTTATGAAATTCGGGGTTGTGTGCTAGGCGAATGGCAGCTTGATTGTCTACATACAGCGTCGGAACTTCAAGTAACTTAGTGAGGCTCCTAAAAGTCCTTTGTAGCCACGAGTTCTTTAGCAGCTTCGCTGGCCACAACTTCTCTGCTTCTGTCGTTGATAATGCTACAGATGTCTGTCGTTGGCTTAACGAGGATATGGCACCTCCAGCATATAAGCAGGTAACTCCGGTAGTTGAGCACCCTGTCATAGGATCGTCTGCGTAATCTGCATCACTGTATCCTTGAATAATTTTACTATGGCAATATCCTTTTAACCATTTGCCAATCAGCCACTGATGGTTCACACAACTTTCTGGAAACTATGCCAACAGCATATGCTATGTCGGGTGGGGCACAACCATAAGGTACGCCAAAGCCCCTACGGCTTCTCTATACGGAAACACTTTCCCTTTATCTGTTTCCTTTATTGCCGTTTCATTAGTTATTATTTTCTCAATAGGAGTTGAAACTGGATTATAATCCAACATTCTAAATCGTTCCAGTACCCTTTTTGCATAAACTTCTTGTTTTATTGTAATAGAACCATGTGAATTTTGACTTATTTCAACGCCTAGATAGTGTTAAGCTGGCTTAACAGTTATCTTAAATTTTGTACATAAATCTCTTACGAAACTGTTCATCAAGTCTTCATCACTAGCTGCGACAAGACCATCGTCAACATATAAAGTTATAAGAATCTTTTTATCCTTTATATTTTTAACAAAGAGACAACAATCGGCTTCACATTGCTGAAATTCCATACCCAAATGTATCTCTGCGAAGCATGAGTTCCAGCACCGTCGTGTTTGTTTTAGTCCATAGAGACTCCGTTGCAAACATCCATCACCATCACTAAACCCTTTGACTTGTCTCATGTATATTTCCTCCTTTAAATGGCCATTTGGAAATGCTGTTTCAACATCGAATTGCAGTAGGATTAGGGCCTGTCCGCACAGCGATATTTTACCGCGAGGTTTTTATTATCACGTAATTATATTTCGCGATCGGAATTACTCCTAGTAGGCACAGCGAATAAAATTTCGCACGATTTTTGTCAGTTTAATGCTGATCCCGACTGTCACACACGTCTAAAATGGACAACAGAACTAAAATTTTAATTTATCTAATACTACGGCAGCGTAACCGACGTATTAAAAGATGCCATGAACATTGGATTCACCCATTTACAGCATTGAGACCAATGAAAGGATTTTTCTACATAAAACATCAAGCTGCGGAAATACAGTAAAAACTTTTTCGAATATTACGGAATGACAAAAAAATCATTCGATAATTTACTACAACTCTCGAGACTCCCGATAACTTTTTAAGGCGACACATCGAAAAATTAGACCAACTTTCATCGAATAGTATAGGCTAATGACTAAACTGACGGATCTAAGATTTTAATATAAATAACTTCATTTCTTTATCTTGAATTTGCTTGCTCAAATACGCGATTGTGTAAAATTTATTCGATAATAATTACTTTCGAAAACACCTCCTGAAATTCATTATTTTTGAAATTACAACGAAGTTGTTCTGTTTATACGCTTCAAAATTACTTAAATCTATTAGTAATATCTATGTTTATAATATGGTTGCTGCATATTTTGATAAGTGAAACATGAAATTTTTTAAAAATATTTTAAGTTTCTGACAATTTCTAAGCGATCACATTCGTCTTGGGTGCTACGTGTTTTCGACCTTATTGTGCGGTAATGAGGATTATAAACGCGTTGACTAACTACATCCAGCCAGTCCGGCTGCAGCCCGCTTCGAGGTAAGACCTATGTCGACTGTCTGCTCGAGCTCGCTCCATTTACATCGCGTCACCGAAGTTTTTATAATTAGTAGTTGTAAAAATTCAATATTATAGTATTTAGCGTAAGTGTATTATTATTAGATATAAGTAGTAAATAATATTATAGGTTTATATATATTTATTATACTGTTGTAATAATGGGGAACACTAAAAAGAAAATATATAGAATAAAAATACAAAGAAAATGTTCGTAGAATGGCGGAGGCGAACAAGACAAGGTATTTATTTTTTTTAATTATTATATTCATTAAACATATTATAATAACATTGTGTAGACATATTTCTAGTTTTTAGAACAGTTCCTAGGTATGGTTGGCCCAAGCTATTTAATTCCTCTTCAAACTTTTTTTTAATTTTGCTTACTTAATAACTCTATATAAAACTGCATTAATTAAATAAGAGTTATTTTTTGCAGGAATAAACAGTAACATTTGATAATTGGTATACATTATCCACAGGCTGACCGCGTACCTATATAGGACGTCAAACTCCTATTATATCCATTATAATCTGACCGAACTCCGACTTAGAAGTTGTACGTCGGTGGAGATCAGGTTACGTTGGAAATTTATACCAATAAGGTTCGCGCTCTCAGCACATAGCAACCAGTGGAGACTCTTTATTTCTTTGTATTAAAATAAAAACTTATAAAATAGAATATTTTTGCTGTTTTGTTTATTAGGAGAAACTTACTAAATAAACATATTCCACTAGAAGAATCACTACTCGATTTATATGCTACTTTAACGTAAGTGTCATACGGGACGACAAACTCATAGTAACCATTATAAGCTCACCGAACTCCGACTTAGACATTGTACGTAGGTGAAGGTTAGTTTACGTTGGAAATTTATCCAATCAGAAGATAGAAAACCAGTGGAGGTTTATTTTTTTTTTTTGTATTAAAATAATTACTAGTAAAATAGTATATTTTGATAGTTTTTAAAAAAACTCGGTATGTTTCATGTTAAAGAAGCGAGCGAGGTGTGTAAGTACCGAGTCATGTGGCGCTCACGAGGGATTTAGCGTGAAGATATAGATAGATAGTATACTTATACCCATGGTACTCGTGAAAACAAATAATATTTACTATGAACCAACACTGAAAACACAAAAAAATCATCTATTCTATATATTGTGGTTAGTATTGAACTATTGTACGGATTAGATTTATTTTGCAACATCAGAGATGGTCCTGGTTCTTTCTTCTTGAGAGTTTAATAAATAACAAGGAAACGTATAACAATACAAAACACAGAGTATACATAAGTAAAATACAATAAATGTCATTATACTGAAGTTAAAGTTATGAAACAGCAAGAAAATCATTTGTCACATGTTTTTTTTTAAATATGAATAGATTATAAAATCTATTTGTATATATGTATATTAGGGTGTCCCTTATTTTTCAAAGTTTTTATTTTCTAACGCATATGTCTTAGTTTTGTTCATTTGCTTTTAAAACACTCGGAAATTAATTTTTAACTTATTTGGATTACGATAATCCGTGCCGAATTACATCGAAACATGTTCATACAAGTTGCGCGGCAGTGCCGCACGTACTCGCGGCATTCATTTGTTCAAATTCAAAGTCAAAATCTTTTTATTCCGTAAAAATGGCTACATTTGTTTGGAATCGTCACATTTTTTTCCCTACCGTGCAGTTTATGACTAGGTGAGCACTGATAAAAATACTGCCAAAAAACTCAGGCATCCCTCTTTTGGTATCCAAACAAATTTACATATTTTGTTAATTACATTATAATTGGATCGACTCACTCCCAGGAATTTTTATCATTAATATAGTCAGATACTTTATAATATGCCCTGCTACACAATTTGGCTTTAATAGTAGTTTTAAATTTGTTTATTGACAAATCTCTTATATTGCTGGGAAGTTTGTTATAGAACCGTATACATTGCCCCATAAAATAATTACTTGTTTTGTGGAGACGGCTTGCATATAACACAAGATTATGCTTATATCTAGTATTTATGCTATGAGTATCACTCTTTTTACAAAATGAGTCTATGTTTTTATGGACATACAAAAGATTTTCATAGATATATTGCGATGCGACTGTTAAAATATTTATTTCTTTGAATTTTTCTCTAAGGCTCTCCCGGGGACCAAGTTTGTAGATAGCTCTTATGGCTCTCTTTTGCAATAAAAAGATGGTGTTAATATCCGCGGAGTTACCCCAAAGAAGAATTCCATATGACATAATACTATGAAAGTAGCTGAAATAAACTATTCTAGCCGTATCAATATCAGTGAGCCGTCTAATAGTTTTCACTGCATAAGCTGCAGAACTTAGTTTTCCTGATAATTTTTCAATTTGTGGGCCCCTTTGTAGTCTGGAGTCAATTGTTATACCCAAGAACACAGTTGTCTCCACAGAGGCTAAATTAGTTCCATTAACATGTACATTGGTAGCCACCTGCCTTACATTAGGTGTTGAGAACTTAATTACTTTAGTCTTTTTATCATTTAAAAGCAGATTATTAACACTAAACCAATGAATAACTTTAGAGAGAGCATCGTTAACTTCGTCATAATTACCTAACCGTCTATTAATTTTGAATGTCAGTTATTCTCGTGATTAATACGTAATGTTTTAACTTTTATAAGATGGCACTGGAATTGAGAAGCAATAAATCAAGTATTTTCTTAGTTGGAGACGTAAATTATCAAATAATAGGCGCAAAATTACCATCTAACCGTCAAGTTCTTCCTGTACTTTTTTATAAAATTCGCGAAGTTAAATTGACTGTTAGTGAAAGCGCATACCTAGTCATTCGAGAGTGTATTATATTTAGGGAAAAAGTTAGGATCCCTACCAGAGCTATACCTAACTGTGTAAAATAACTTGTGAATCTTCACCAGGAGGGAGTTGCAAAAAAATTCCAATTTTCTATTTCAATTTCAATATAATTCAATCTGATAATTTTATTTCTCTTATTTATTCGAAATAAAAAAATCCTGTGTTTACTCGGTGCTATCAGCCATTATGACACTCGAACATCTATAACTTCAAGCCAAATCCCTTGCGGGGTAGGCAGAGAGAGCCGAGCGCCACGTGACTCGATCCTTACATATCTCACTCGCTTCTTTAACATTCATTGCTCTTCTCATGCACGCACGCCGGTTTCTGGGGCTCCTGACATCACCTTCTGATAGAACATGACCAATTTGGTCATGGTAGGTAAGTCTTGGCCTTCCCCGGCTCCTACATCCTTCCACTTTTGCATTGTATATCTGCTTCGTCATTCTTTCATCTTGCATTCTTTCTACATGCCCGAACCATCGGAGCATGCCACTTCTTATTTTAACACCGACGCTCTCTTTCAGACCAACTCTATTTCTAACATCATCATTACGAATACGGTCTACAAGCCTTACGCCACAAATTTTGCGCAGCGCTCGCATTTCAACCGCGTTTATTCTACTTTCATGCTCTTTCTGCCATACCCAACTCTCGCTTCCATAAGTTAGCGTTGGGACCAACACTGCATTGAGTATAGCGAGTTGTGCCTTCTGGCTCAGGATTTTACTACCAAGAAGTTTTCCCAACGCTCCATTCACACTATTCCCAGCACTCACTCGTCTTTCCACATCTGCGGTGTACCTTCCATCCCTGCTGAAAGCGCATCCAAGATATACAAACTCATCCACTTGTTCCAACACTTCATCATCAATCGTAATCCTTACATTAGTTCTGGATTCTTCTCTTTCAAATACCATTATCTTTGTTTTCTTCGCATTCAGTAGTAAGCCTTTCTCCATACAGTCGTCTTTCATCGCTGTGACCAGTGTTTGCAGTTTAGATGGTGTATCTGCTAACTAAACATATGTGTCCGAATCAACAAATGGCCCGCTTTAGCCTCTTGATAAACAATGTTGTATTATGTAGCTGGTGTTTCATTCTTCTTAAGGGGGATACATGCCGTCCAGTGGCGCCTCAAGGAATAAAATATCGTATCTTAGCGTGGAAGATAAACATTATAAAGTCATGTGTTGCGTGTGTTACAAATACAATAACGTACTTTTACGTCATTAAACCAACAATTGAAATGTTTTGCTTTCGTTGTTATAGGCATAATTGCCAAAAAATGGCCTCTTTTAGCACTTTTGCTTATAACAACGATAGTGGAATATTTTGAGTGTTGGTTTAATGACGTAAAAATACTTTACTATCTTCGTAATAAATGCAACATAAGATTTCATAATGTTTATCTTCTATGCTATAATATGTTTTTCTATTCAATGAGGGCGCCACTGGACGAGACCTAAGTAAGAACAACATAGATACCAAGACATGTTAACTTGTAGAGATATAAACATAAAACGATGCCATTGATTTCTCTTTCAATAAACTTTTAAAAGTGAATACGTTTCTGTAGTTTTTTATTACTATTACTATTGTTTTCCGTCTAGCTTAAATAAATATGTTTGGTTCAGTATGTATAAAGCTAAATAATAATTAAATCAATAATTTTTATTAAATATTGATATTATAAATTTTATTTAAGTGTGACGCGACTCTGTAGCTTTTCTGTTCGTTTGCATTGACTATACGTTGACCCCAGGTTACCTATTAGGCGCTAATTTCAAATTTTACAAATCGAGCGTCGAGTGTCAATTGAGGGGCGCGGGGTGATTGGGCGGAGCCATTTTAAAGCTTCACGATCGAGGTGTCGCCTTAAGGTTAATTCTGTCAATAGCGCCATTGCACAACTGAGCGAAACGCGCGAATTTTATTTCACGAATTTTATTTCACAGTTGCCATAGCCCTAACTACTTTACACTGCACAAAATATTCGCGCGTAAATAAATCTCCACCGCATCGCGTCTAATCTGTATAAAACCACAGATTTTTTTATCGCGCGAATTTTTTACCGCCAGTGCGGCTTCTACTTCCATAAGGTTCAATGTGTTACAGAATTGCGAAAAGAAAATCTCGCGGTGAAATATCGCTGTGCGGACAGGCCCTTAGTCGTTCCTGAGCACTTACGCTTAGAAGCGCGCGAATTGTTGCCATTCTGGCGACTGGGCTAAAGGTTTGCTCATAATCAAGACCATTTTCCTGTCTAAAGCTTTTTACGACGAGACGAGCCTTGTATTTGTCTATGGTACCATCAGCATGTCGCTTTATCTTATAAATCCATTTGCATGGTAGTGCCTTTCAACTTAGAGGTAGTTCACATAAAGTCTACACCTCATTTCCTTTCACTGATTTTATTTCAGAGTGCATGCCTTAATCCACTCATCTCTGTCATCTCTTTTCATAGCTTGTTTAAAAGTTACTGGATCTGATTCTCCAATATCCATCATACACACAAAGTCTTTCAATTTCTCTGGAGGTTGAAGAGTGTTCCTTGGTCTCAAGTTGTATCTGGGTTTAATTATTTCTACATTATCGTCTGTTTCAATTTTTATCTGGTCACCTACTGTCTCTTGCATCACAGAACTCTTCGGCTTCTGCCTCTTCTCCCTCTAATTGAATAGACTCTGCATTGATCTCAATAGAATTTGTTTGATTTGATTCTGGATTACTTTCAATGACTTCTTCTCGTTCGTCGCTGAGTTCTTCTGCATCTATATTTCCTAGACTATCTCCCTCTAACTGAATTTCCTCTATAAGTAGTCTTAATTCAATAGCTGTATCAAAAGTAACATATCTCTGGACTTTATAATTCTCTTACCGTTCCAGATGCGATAGCCGTCGTCATTTTGATATCCGATTTATTTTCCTTTTGCTGCTTTTTTTCTCAGTTTCCCTCTGTTTTGACGTGGAATATGAGCGTAGCAATCGCTGCCAATAATTCTTATATTCTAGGCTTTTTTGCGAACCATAGTTCAAAAGGTTTTTCCAAGGAACTACAGCATGGAGTTCTTCAAGAAATACGTGAAGAGGTTTTTAGAGGGTCGGCAACGCATGAGTGACGTCCCTAGTGTTGCAAATGTCCATAGGCTACGGTGACTGTTTAACATCAGGCAGGCCGTATGCTTGATTGCCACCTTAGTAGTATAAAAAAAAAAAAGGTGATTTATCTTTCACACGTGTTGGACCAGTGCGATTGATAACATAAGTGGCTGTATTAATTATTTCAGCCCACAATGCTTTAGGCATTTCTTCTCTGGTGTGCATTAGTGCTCGTGCAGTGCAGCTTCAACAATTGTACTATTTTCTCGCTCATTACAGCCATTTTGTTCTGGCATATAAGGCATTATCAAACGGTGAAATATTCATCTTTTATTCAAAATTTCTCTGACCTCTTTATTATCAAATTCGCCACCATTATCGGTTAATATTGTTTTTACTGTATGACACAATGTCTTCACCTCATTAAGCATTTCTACTAACTTATGTTTATGGCAAATAAAGTACACCATTCTGTAACTGTGAATAATCGTCTTTAAATAGTACAAAGTACCGAAATTTTGAATAACTGTAAGGTAATGGGCCACATACATCTGTATTTATAACTACTCCAGGTAACGACGCTCTTTCTCTTTTACCAAATTTCAAGCAATGTGCTTTACCATAAATGCAACCTTTGCACTTAATATCCCCATCATAGTTCAGGTTAATACCAAGTTCTCTAATCTAATTGTACTATTTTCTCTAATTGGACATTGTGTTAGACATTGCAAGAAGTGGATTGATGATGGAAGACCACCAAAGCCTTTTACTTCAGGAGTAAAGAGTATGTCGAATATGACAAAGCAGGTACAAAATGTCACTTTAATGATTTATGTGTGTTGTGTCACAAATGTCACATTTGAGGTTACAATTCGTCACCTTCTGTTTTATTTTTCGTGTAGATACAAGAGCTTCTTGACTTGTATCATCTTTGTCTTTTAATGATCTTTCAAATGCGCAAAGCTGGCTTGTCAGACTTTCAATTGTCCTCTCTTTCTTACTTAAAAGTAACCAACTCTATTGGAAAGGTAAAAATCTTTCGCCTAATATGTTTAAAATTTTATAGATGAGAAACAGTTCTGGCAGTGTACTATTAGTAGCATCTTCATTGATTCTCAATTCTGTATTTAGATCACACCAAATGTTCTTCAATTTTGACATGTGTGTCGCTACATCATCAGTCGGATCCTGCTTGTAACTGAAAAACTGCATGCAAAGATTATAAGTTCGATCTTCTCTTTGACCGTCAAACAATCTATGCATCTCAAGCCATACTTCTCTAGCTGTGTTAAACCTCATTACCTTCTTAATTGTGTCTTCCATCATATTGGTCGTTAATATAAGTAAAGCTGTGCACTCGGCTTTCTTATATTCAGCTAGTTTCGTAGTATATGTTATAATATCGGCGTCACTAGCTCCCTCAACCATTACAGGTTTTGGAAGAGTACCTTCTACAATTTCTACAGCACCGTCAGTACTTTTCAACAAAATACATACTTTGTATTTCCATGTCGTCCAGTGATTTGCCTAGATCAATTTGTAACTTGGTCGTAAATCCTTACATATTTTTCCACAAATATTATCTAATCTATTACCTGGAGCCCATAACCTAATAGCGGAGCTAATTTCTGAGTGGAATCTAGATGATTATTAAAATATTATAGGAAATAAACATAGGTGTACTTATTAAAAAAAAACCGGACTCGCGCACGAAGGGTTCCATACCATTATCTATAAAAACGGCAAAAAAAACACGTTTGTTGTATGAGAGCCCCCTCAAAAAATTTGCTTTACTATAATTTAGTTTTTATTTTTAAAGTGAATATATAACTAAATATTCCAAGCGTCTACCTGTTGCCGTTATCAAAAAAATGTATGGGAGACACGTTTGTTGTATGGGAGCCCCCGTAAATATTATATTTTATTCTGTTTTTTAGTATTTGTTGTTATAGCGGCAACAGAAATACATCATCTGTGAAAATTTCAACTGTCTATCACGGTTCATGAGATACAGCCTGGTGACAGATGGACAGCAGGGTCTCAGTAATAGGGTCCCGTTTTACCCTTTCGGTGCAGAACCCTAATAAGCTTCCAAAAATTCAAACAGTTTGTATTCATAGTTCATTTATTCATTGCAGAAACATGGTGTAAGATAGTTGTTACAATACTTGTATCATATGTGATCAAACATGCTTCGTCAAACATGACATGCAATGTATCTTTACTCTAACACAATGAACTTATTTACATACAAAATTGATATTAATTGAATATATCATCTGTAATTTAGAAACTCGGTAACATTATAAAATACTTTATTATTTAGCCATTGGAATAATTTTAACTTAAAAGATTTCATATTTAATATTTTTATGTCATATGGGATTTTATTAAATATTTTAACATGCATAGCTAAACAATTACTTTGAAACTGGGTCGTCCGCGGTACACAGTCCAACACCAATCTATCTGGATTCCTAGTATTTCGAGGGTATGTCTGAGAAGCTTTAAGGTATAGTTCAGGATGCTCTTTGACAAAGACGCATATCTCAAATATGTACAGACATGGAACTGTCAACAAGCCAAGTTTCTGAAAGAGTGTTTTACATGAAGTCCACGGCGAAACCCCACACAATGCCCGTATGCACTTTTTTTGTGATATGAATACTTTGTTCATAAGAACACCATTACCCCACAAGGGCAGTCCATATCTTAAAATCGAGGCTACATGAGCATGGTAAACTGTTAACGCAGTACTCTGATTTGTTACATTTCGCAATCGCCTAAGTACATATACAAATCAATTTATTTTATTACAAATTTTATTAGTTTGACATTTCCAATTAAGATTACTATCAATTGCAATACTTAAGAAATTCCCATTATCTATTTCATTTATTATTGTATTGTTGTGATGTATTTTTAATTTTAGTTTTGCATTACCTCTGTTTAAGAATTGTATATAATTAGTTTTCGATAAATTTATATGTAAATTATTTATTTCCAACCAACTTATAAGAGATTTGATTGTTTGGTTTACATCGGCCTCATACTCATTTATACTTGTATTTTTGTTACACGTGACGACAATTGAAATATCATCAGCAAACAAGGTGCATTTGTGTGAGGTAATTGAAGGGATATCGTTAACGTAGAGCAGAAATACCACTGGACCAATAACGGTTCCCTGTGGAACACCAAATTTGTTAAATTTAAATTCGGAAGAAAATGATGATACCGTATTATTTTCGTTTCCGCCCAGTTGGTTAACTGTAACAGTGGACAGTACATAAACATGTGACACATGAAAGGCACACTTGCCACATTTATAAAACTCCTGTACCTTGTGTCAAGTTAAAATAACCTCCTTGGGGAATATTTCTACATACATTCTGTGACAAAACAATTACTGACATTGCTCCTTTTTATTATTATCAATAAAATGTGGTCTACTTTCACACAATTTCGTTTGTGCCCCTTTCAACAGGACATATTATATACATGTAAAGGTATAGGCTGTTCCGCTTTCATGTAAAAAATAAAACATACCTCAAATTCCTTATTGGTAGTCAAGTAGTTAATCAGAGTTTTAGGATCTCTCATTGTCTCTACAGTTTTCATTACATCATCTCTCTGCATCAACCGCAGTACAGGCTCTACGGCATCCTGTAGCACTTGGAGTTGAGAGAGAACTACTCCTCTCCGGGATTTGATTTCCTGTTAAACAATAAAAATAACAGAACTACATAAACAATCACAGAAGACGTGATAAATGGCTTGGCACAGCACCTGGTGGAAGAAGGTACTGTTAAAGCCTTATACATGTTTACATAAATTTCTAGGAAGGACTCTTATACCTTGACAGTGACGGAGGGGGTTAAAGGCGGGGGAGGAGGAGGGAGGAGGGGGAACCCCACCTGAGGGAAAACCAAAGGAGATGTATATATATTTTTTTTTAATTTTTAAAAATTAATTTTTTTTCAAAAATTTTTTGAAATTGGCAACGATTCGCTTCTGGCTTCGCGTTGTTTGTTATACTCTAACCTAACCAACTGAGATTTCTGTTGCTATACCTACTTATTACAACTTTTTATTTGTTTGAAAGATTTTATAAATTACAATTTTTTTATTTGATTGAAAGATTTCATTTCATAAATGATAAACGCCCAAACGTACAATACAAACAAATTACAATTTTACAACAAACTATATTTTTATTGAAGAAAATTCGTTCCATTTCACGTGCACTAAAATAATAATTTTAAAAAAAAGTAGATATTTCCTGGAGCTCCAAGTAGTGTCGTTTGAAAGGGGAGACTAACCCCTACATAATGCAACCCTGACCAACCCCGTAATCGTGCGCCCCATTAGTAAAGCCCACCCCATGTCATAATTTCACTAATATTTTCGTAAATTTCAACAATTTTTTACTTGAAAACTATTAATTTCCGTCGGTTAAGATTTTGGTATTTTAGTGTTAATAATGAGTACTATCAGTGATAAAAAATCAACTCTCTAGTTAACCGTCAAGGTATAAGAGACTAGCCAATTTCTATATTTATAAGTATCTTTATGCAAAGTCGCCTGCAAGGTAGACAGAGAAAACCAAGTACCATAATGTGGTCCTTACACATTTCACTTTAACATCAATAGCTCTTTGCATGCACGCTCGCGGTTTTGAGTGCTCCTGACATCACCATCTGATACAAAATTACTAATTTGGTCATGGCATGGTAGGTGATGAGTCTTGGTCTTCGTCGCCTCTTACATACTTTCACACTGTATATCTGTTTCGTCATTCTTCCATAGTTAATGTACAATAATATTAAGAGGAACGATGCTTGGCAATAAATAAAATTTACCTCAGGTGTATCTTCATCAGGATATAGCATTCCCCGTATGTCAATCACGTAGTCAATCATGTTAGTTTTGCTCAAAATTTCCAGCTTCGCTTGTAACAGCTCTGATTGATCATAAGTCTGAAATATTTGTAAAAAGTGAAATTTTACTGTATTGCTTTCATATGTAATGATTGCATATCAGTTTTGATGACGAATACAAGTACAATTTAACTTACCTCCTTGGCTGCCAAAAATTCTAGCAATGGAAACACAAGATGACGGTCTAAATATTGACCTATTTTAAAAGTCAAATCAAATTTGGAGTAACTCATGATGTTTTATTATATTCACACCATACAAAAGACAAAAATTAAAATCCCGCAAGGAAAGGAAATATAACCTCTATATATATTTTTTCTTATAAGCCTTCTGCTTCTTAGTTTAGTTTATTGGCACAGACGCTCCTCATTCGAGCAAGACCATTTATACTAATGCCAAGAACAAAATATCATTTTCCATGTATAAACGAATTCCGAAGAAACCGCATTCAAAATATTCCGGTGATTTCAAAGTAACCTCGCGGTATATCACACAATTGTTGAGATATACGAAACGCTGTAGTTATGTTCTTGAAACCTTGCGACGACTGTTTGAGGGCAATTCTTTTCGAGCGAGTGATACTTAACATATTACAGGCGTTAAAATGTTATGGTACTGATTTACATCAGGTGGGATGTGAGCTGGTTACCCCGACGTCGTAAAAAAAAAAACAAGTAAGTAATTTACTTTCGTGAATGAATAGCCGTATTTTTTTTTAATGCGATAACTTAGATACTTATACTTGAGAGACAGGTCTCCTTAGACAAATTTCAAAACATCTTGAGGAGATAAGTTTCTAAAACTTAGAAATATTCAAAAGAACAAATCATCAGAAAGTTCAAATGCTTTATATCGATTGAGTTCTCGTGCAGAGCTGGACCGTGAGTTTAGGGGGCCCTAGGCTGATACTACTTAGGGGCCCACGTAATTCCTCAAAGTATAGGAAAAAAATAAGACAATAAAATACTTGATTTATATTATAATATATTATGCCTTAGTGTTTGTTAAATACAACGGTAAATAAATTGACAAATTATAAAGCAACCTTTCTGCACTTTCCTTTGGCAAATTCTTTTATTTGCTCCCTTAGACCTTTCAACTAAGTCGTGAGTTTGACATCGTCGTTCTGTATTTATAATATTAAATGTGTAAGAAAAATCGCTATTAAAATATTAAATCTTAACGTGTAAAATTTTTTAAGCAGTTATCTACAACTAGAAAATTAAGAAATCCCCGTTCCGTTTGATAGAGATGCATACCGGGAGTTCAGGGTTGCCAACCCGTAGGCGGCCATTACACATTCAATCTGGATCACGATCCGATTCATTCATCCAAAACTCTGTTTCTTTCTATTCTACTAGTTATAAATAATTAAAAATACTAAATAACAATCATAAATAATGGTACTTATAAATAATTCTAGCAAGATAGCGGAGCACGATCGAGATCGAATGAATGTGTAATGGTAGCCGAACATTTTAACTGTCAACTCGAAGTACCAACACCTTTTTTTTTTTTTTGTGACGCGGGGAAAAATGCGTTGCGCACACCACCGGTGCCTGGGTGGCCTCCGGTGGTAGTGTGGGACTCCCCGTCGGCTGTCCGACGGTATACCCACTAAACAACCCCGCGAAATGCCATCGGCCGCGTTGGTGTGGTGCCCCGGATCTGTCAGCAACAGGGCACTCTCCAAACGGACCCGAAGCCCAAGCCTCTCTATACGGCTGACCACCAGTCCTACTACGACTTCGGCCAGCCGCGCCGCCTCCACAAAGGTCTTACCCCGGGATGTGACAAGGGTGTCATCTGCATAGCAGATGACACTCATCCCGGGGAGGAGACGGCCCCGCAGGACCCAGTCGTATGCGAGGTCCCACAGGATGGGGCCCAGAACGGACCCCTGTGGGACCCCGCACCCGACAGACCTCCTGACCATATGGCCCCTCGCGTCCTCGAAGCACACCTCCCTGTCCTCCAAGTATGCCTTCAACAGTCCCCCCAAGTACGGAGGCACCTCAAAGTATCTGAGGGCCTCCAGTATAGTACTGTGGGGGAGGCTCTTGAAGGCATTGGCGATGTCTAAAGACACCGCCACCACCACATCTCCCTCGCGCTCCGCATCCTCCGTCACCGACCTTAGGCGCCTTATGGCGTCGACGGTCGACCGTCTGGCCCGGAACCCGAACTGGGCATCCGATAGGCCCGGTCCCGGGCCATCCTCCAAGTGCTGAGCGAGGCGGGAAGCGACAACCCTTTCAAGGGCTTTCCCCGCCTCGTTCAGCAGAACGACCGGTCGAACCGCCGACCCCGAGTCCGGGGGCCGGTCTTCCTTCAACAGAAGGCAGAGCCGGCCCACCCTGAAGGGTCCCGGGCAGCACCCCGACCGCAAGCAGCAGTCTAGGAGTTCCCGGAACTTGTCTCCGAGGTGCACGAGGGCTAGTGCTAGCACCCTACCGTGCACCCCGTCCGGACCCGGCGCCCTCTTCTTGCTTCGGAGGCGGTCAATGACCGCCTCCATCTCCTGGTCGGTGACGGGCGGCGGAGCGCCCTCCACCTCTCCCTCTCCTCTGGAGTCCGACGATCGGGCGAAGTACCAACACCTGAACGTAGACTTGAATTAAATGAGTTTGATTAATCGCAGGATTCGCAGGCCTTACGATCTGTTTAATTTAATAATATTATGGATTTTTTCGCATTATCGTCTATTTTTGACATTGACTTGACTTAGCTGGGGGCCCTTCGAATCCACGGGGCCCTGGGCTGAAGCCCAAAAAGCCATATGGTAGATCCGGCCCTGTTCTCGTGGGTTAAAACAGCCTCGTGGTTCTTACTATATTCTAACAATTCATCTTTTGGGAGTTCTCTTATGGCATATATGTTATACATAAAACAGAAATGCTATGCTCAGAAATCTGGGAAAATCTTAATTCTAAGGAGTTTATAGCTGTGTCTATAATGTGAAAAATAATTAAATTTTATATTTTTGGCGGGGCTCTATGATTGGTTCGTCAATACACTCATAACCAAATTGCTTTTTCTTGGATCATGCACGAGGTTTACGCATTTTCTAACACCTGGCAATCAATTTCAGAAGCTAAGGTTTTGGCGTTTTCAGGTACTTGAGTAAAATACAGATCTTGACGTGAGTTTTCAAAGAAATCTTTGGTATTTTTACGTCATTTGATGACAGAAACTAAGTCAAACTCTTTGTTGTGCATTAATTTACTAACAGTTTATCCGATTCAAAGTGTCATACCAAATTATTATGGACCATAAAAATTTAAACTTTTTAATTTGGTTTAACAAACCCGAAGCTTCGTCTCGTGTAGGGGTATCCATATCTGTGTTTTGGTAAACACTTAACAATGCATCATAAACTTGCTCTATTTGATGTCTTAGCATGAAACCAGCCTCGATTCGACGTTCCGATCTCGTGCCACTAAGTGGTTTTAGAGTAATTCCTTTAATACTCTTCAAAATAATTAATCATCTTAATGTTGAAGTGGAAAAAAAACATCTATTTTTTTGCACAGTATTAAAAAAATGTAGCTTCCAGTGAGAACTTTGCCATGTCGTTTACCACTAAGTTTAAATAATTACAACTGAAAGGAATGTAAAATGCCCGTCGATTGATGTTTTTAATTCTGGCTTGGACGCCACTTTGAACACCTTTCATATTAGATCCATTTTCGTACCCTAGCCTAGCTCTTTTATGTTTTCTAAAAACAATCCAAGTGCTGATAATTGTTCCACGATAATTTCTATTAGCGTCAGACCTGTAGATTTTTCGATTGGTATAAATAAGTCCTTTCATTTATTACAATTTCTGACGTTCTTGGATGGACTTTGGATTGAATAATAGAAATATACCTAATTATCATGCTCATCTGCTTAGTTTTGCTAGCGTCTGGGGTACAATCTTTAGAACAATATTTCGATTTAATGACAACTTCCAATATATGATTTTTATGCATATTATATCAATGAATGCATTTTGAATTGTTTTACTTAAATATATTGTTTGTTTCTCCTCTTTTTCAAAACTCTGCGTATATGTTCCTGCATAACAGGATCAAATTCGGCTAACATCTCAACATATTTTAAAAAATTGCCGTTGTTATGTTCATACAGATTATCAGAAGTACCTTGAAAATCCAAGCTATTATAGACAACATTTTGATGATTGAGGCAATTCGAACCAATACTCTATTCTATTTCTGATTTAATTATTCTCTGTGACTTGGCATCTATCGTATGAGACGATTTGAGCCTTCGTTAAAGTTCTACTCAAGATTTTACAGTTTCTAGATGGTTTCATGATGTCTCATGAGATTTAAGTATATCACCTTAATGCTTCCAATTTTTGTAGCCACCTTCAGATAGACCGGAAGTCTCTAGTTTCTAAGTTCTATTCTAGTTGGTTCCTTATCTCCTATTTAGGTATTTATTTCGAACAAAAATAATTAAAACAATGTACACATAAAATTCGCAACATCCAACCTGCCAACCTGAGTGGATGGCAAAAATCAAGGTTGTAAGATAGTTATTAGTCAAGCCAAACAAATAAAATTGCAAATCCAATTATACACTTTATTTTCTCCGTAATTTCAGTAGCTAGATTTCCTTTTCACAAAAATATTCGTGTTCCATGTCCAACTCACTCGATTGCCCGCTAATAATGTGTAAATGTAAAAATAAATATAATGAAACCCATATTTTATTTTTGAGTAATGTGATTATAATTTAAGTATTATTAAAATTTAATTTTCGATTTATGATATAATTTTTATTTTGTCTCTTTTATTGGTTGGCGCCATTGAAACGGACCGGAAACCGCTTCAGTGGCGCCACCAAAATAAGTCTGAAATCTAAAATGTAAAACTAAGCACATTATTAGCGGTTAGCGGGCAATAAGTAATAAGTAAATTAGATAAATTACTAAAATAAAAATGACAGCAAAAAACCTGAAGTCTACTAAAAGTAGTATAACGAGATTCCTTCGTCCAGAGCGATTCGAAGAAGAACCCAATACAACTGGATCCGATTTAAAATGGGCATTTATCGGTGGCATAAACTCTCAGAAAATAAGGGAGAGATTTTTAGAGAGATTAAATTTGAGTTTGGATGAAGCTGTCAACTCAGCTATTTCTCTCGAAGATGCTGAGAAAAACACGCAAGTATTTGCTAGTATCAGCACGTCTTTGAATCTCAATGCACTCCCAGAATTTGATCATAGTGCATCTACTACAACTTCAACTTTTCGTCCAAATTTAAAACGACGATGCTTCTTTTGTAGCGGAAATGTTCACCAACGAATTAAATGCCCTGCTTTCAAAGAAAATTGCCAGCTCTGCTCTAAAAAGGCACTTTGCGAATGTATGTAGATTTGCACAGCATCAAATAGTTAACGCTGTAACAAAAGACAATGTCGAAGAGTCTATGTCTGCTATATCTGCTGCGTCCCCAAACAGCCTCAGGAAAGCTACGGTAAAGGCTTCGCTAAGCCATATTTCCTTTGTTCAAGGCATATGTCATGCCAATATTAAACTTGAAAATTATCACTACAAACACCAATCACTTCTAATTGTAAAACCTATGTGCTGATGTTATCATAGACCACGATATTCTTAAAAATCATTCCTCATTAGAATTTAGTTTTGGAGGAACACAAACTCCATTAAAAATATGTAGTGTTATGGAAGCGACTCTACCACCCTCATCCTTATTTACAAATTTGACGCCAAATACGAAACCTATAGCAGTTCGATCAAGACGTTATAGCAGTGAAGACGAATTGTTCATAAATACAGAGATTAACAAACTGATAGTGTTATAGAACCCAGTATCTCACCTTGGCGAGCACAAGTTTTAATCACAGGTGGAGGGCAATACAGGAAAAGGTTGATGATAGATTACTCACAAACTATAAATAAATTTACAGAACTTGACGCATTTCCTCTACCAAATATCGGTGTACTCGTAGCAAAAGTCGCTAAATACAACTATTTCAGTCAAATTGACTTAAAAAGTGCTTACCATCAAGTTCCGATTCTTCAGAAAGAGAAAATATACTGCCTTTGAAGCAAATGGTAAGCTTTACCAATTTACTAGAATTCCTTTTCGAGTAACTAATGGTGTCGCTGCATTCCAACGCGCCTTGTATTTTTATCATTGAGAAAGAAATTTTAAAAGATATTTTTGTGTATCTCGATGACGTCACCGTATGTGGAAAAACAAAACAAGAACACGGTGTGAATTTGACAAAATTTCTGGAAGCAGCAGCAAAATATAACCTACGCTTAATAAAGAAAGACAAATGTACATTCAACAAGGAAACAATTAATTTGCTTGGTTACACAATTGAAAATAATGAGATTAAACCAGATAAAAGCCGTTGCTTGACCTGCCAATCCCTGATAATGCACCAGCCTTGAAACGAACGCTAGGATTCTTTTCTCATTATTCAAAATGGATTCAAAACTTTACAGGAAAAATAAAACCCCTGCTTTCCATTACTACGTTTCCGTTAAATAACGTCCATATTTCTGCGTTCAATGGTCTAAAAACAGATATTGCTAATGCTTCTTTATTTGCAATTGATAAAAAAGTTTTATTTACTGTAGAAACTGATGCTTCTGAAAGTGCACTTGCAGCTACACTTACTCAAAACGGCCTACCCATAGCATTTTTTTCTCGTTCTTTGACTGATTCTGAGAAACGGCAATCTTCAATAGAAAAATAAGCAGCCGCCATAGCATGAAGCATTACGTAAGTGGCGCCACTACCTACTTGGAAGACATTTCTTGTTAATTACTGACCTGCAATCAGTCGCTTTTATGTTCAATCAGATACATTCCAGTAAAATAAAAAATGAAAAAATTGAGAGATGGCGCCTAGAAGTGTCCTGTTTCAGATATGACATTATTTATCGTCCGGGCAAAGACAACAAAGCAGCCGATGCTTTAACAAGAGTATGTGTACATATGAATGTTAACAATCTTAAAACTGTACACGGAAATCTCTGCCATCCAGGAATCGTTCTTAATGAACCACTGGGTTAGATCTAAAAATCTACCATATTCCTTAAATGACATACGCCAAATGACCGTAAATTGTCGAATATGTTCTGAAATTAAGCCCAAATATGCTTAACTACATAGACGACTTATCAAAGTTACGGCCTGCTTAGAGCGACTTAATATAGATTTTAAAGGGCCTTTACCATCAAAGTCACAAAAATATATTTTAACTGTAACTGATGAATATAATCGTTTCCCTTTCGCATTTGCATGTAAAGACATGACGTCAAGCACAGCGATCAACTGTTTAAATAAAATATTCCACATTTTTGGTACACCAATGTACATTCACTCAGACAGAGGAACCTCCTTTATGTCGCAAGAACTAAATCAGCATCTCGTATCACTTGGAATCGCCTGTAGTAGGACTACACCATATAACCCACAAGGCAACGGTCAAGTCGAACGTTTAAATGGTACTTTGTTGAGGGCAATACAGCTGAGCCTTAAATCAAAAAATTTGGAGATAACGGAATGGGAGAAAGTGTTACCTCTTGCGTTACACTCTATCAGATCGCTACTATGCACATCTACTAATGCTACTCCTCATGAAAGAATGTTTAGTCATCCTCGCAGAAGTACAAATGGCGTATCCTTACCAGCATGGCTTATGAGTCCAGGACCTATTCTAATAAGGAAAAATGTAAAACATTCCAAATTTGATTCGGAAGTCGAAGAAGGAGAACTTCTACAAAGCAACCCAAGCTATTCGTATGTAAGATACTCTGATGGAAGAGAAGGCACAATATCCAATAGGCAATTAGCTCCACTTCCTCCTGCTGATGACATGTGCTTAGAAGAAAGTGATGATGATGAATCCAGAGTAGTCATAAGTGACCAGGATACATCTTCATCTAATAATAACATAGAGCCTCTGACTGAACTAATTCAACCGGATGTCAGACAGCCCCCCAGCTCATCTGGAAAATTATCGAAGATTTTAAAGAAAAGGGAAGGGGTGAATGATGTGTAGCTATGGCCATTGCCATGGGGATAGATTATTTATATTAGCTGTCAAGTATTTATATCTAAAACATGTTACGGTTTTACGTTGAATAAAGTCAATATTCCTTGTGGTGTGTGTATTATGTATCACTTCTCTTTCAAATACTATTATCTTTGTTTTTTTCGTATTCAATAGTAAGCCTTCCTTACATTCGTCTTTCATCATTGTGACTAGTGTTTGCAGTTCAAATGGTATTTCTGCTAATAGGACGGCATCGTCTGCATACAGCAGAAAGTTCACCACTAGGTCACCCATGCGTAATCCTACATTCGTCGATCTTATTCTCTGTAGACAATTATCGAGATACAGAATGTGGTGTGTCTATGACTGTAGTCTTTGATACTTGTCATTATCACGTCTGTTTGAATGTTCACAAAATGTATATTGTGTTTTAGCAGAATAAAGCCAAGTTTTCCGTTGGCATTTCTTGTTTAATTCATAACAATTTATTCTGCTAATAATGTCTATAAATGAAGTCAAATCGAAATCATCTAAATTTCCGAATATTTATTTATTTATTTATATTTAAGGAAAACCAACAGCTTACAAAAAATAAAATAAAGACACAATAGACAATAGAAAGCCAATAAAAGGTTCCCACAGATAGAAATAGTGTACAAAACAAACACAGGAGCACTTAGATATACTAAACACTGAACAAACACAGGTTGTCCCAGCATGCACACAAGGCGCAGTCGCCATTACTATTAAGAATACATATTATTTGTACCGTGTTAATCAAAATTTATATAAATCTATCAACTTTTAAAAAACCGTCTGCTTAATTGTCGCCTCATCGATGTAACGCTACAGTTAAAGAGGTCTAGGTTGGATTCCTTTATTTCTTTGTTGACGCTGTTACTCGCACGCAGGAGGTATGCATTTTTACGATAGTTCGTGGAAGCATATGGGATACTAATGAGTGAACATGATCTAAAGCTTTTCGCAGGGACTTTAAACGAGATATGGGATAGGAGATCAGGACAGTCAATAGAACTTGTAAAAATTTTCTGGAAATAGAGCAGATCTGCAATATAACGTCTATTTTCTAGAGTTAATAAATGGTGCTTAATACAGAGATTGGCATAGTTATTACTGTCATATCTATCACCCGTACGATAACATAAAAAACGAACAAATTTCCTTTGGACATTTTCAACACGCGCGATATAAGTTGAATACTGTGGATTCCAAATTTGTGAGGCGTATTCCAGATTACTTCGTACAAACGCGCAGTAAAGAATTTTAAGAGTTTTAACTAAGGAAAAGTCTCTCGATATACGCCTAACAAATCCCAGCGCGCGAAATGCCTTCGCTATAATAGTGTTCACGTGGAAGTCGAACAAAAGCCCAGAATCATGATAGACACCCAAATCACGAACCATGGAGTTTCTTTGAAGTCTCTCGCCTTGCAGTGAGTAATCATATAGTATTGGTTTGCGCTTACGACTGAAAGTGACCACACTGCATTTGGAGGGGTTAAGATCCAAGTAATTAGACGAACAGTAATCTTGGAGCCTGACAAGATCCGACTGAAGGAACTCTGCATCTGCAGTAGATGTAATTGTCGTAAATATTTTCATATCATCTGCAAAGCAGAGAATCTTGGAATATTTAAGGTGCCGATCGATGTCGTTTACAAAGACTACAAATAGCAATGGACCAAGAATGGATCCCTGTGGGACACCACTAGGAGTACAAACCCAACTAGATATGTAGTTGTTAATGACTACAGCTTGTGACCGGTTATCTATATAAGAAGCAAACCATCTGAGTAAGTTACCACTAATACCGATGTTAGATAGTTTTTGTAATAACAATTTGTGTTGAATCCGGTCAAATGCCTTACTGTAATCAGTATAAACGACATCGACCTGGTGACCTTTATCCATAGCCTCTGTAAGATATGTGTTTAGTAGTACCAGATTAGAGACTGTGGATCGTCCACTCAAAAAACCATGTTGAACAGAGCTAAAAGAATGTTTCAGAGCCGGATAAACCTGATCTCGAATAAGCTCTTCAAATACTTTTGAAACAATACACAATTTAGAAATTGGTCGATAGTTAACTATGTCAGTTCTTGTACCCTTCTTATGCACCGGGGTAATAAATACACATTTCCATAGGTGGGGAACCACACCTTCTAATATGGATTTTTTTAAAAGAATAGTCAACGGAACTGATATAGTCTTAGCACATTTGATTAAAAATATTGCTGGCAGATCGTCAGGTCCCGCCGATTTACTAGGATCAAGCTTTAATATGCGACAATATCTGCGGCCGGACCGTTTCGATACTGAACCTGGTACATCCATCCATAGTTATGCCTTCGTCGGACGCCGTCAACGTGGAGTAAGCATCCGACTCACACTTATTGTCAGCGTCTGAGGCATACTCATACATTTCCTCAAAATATTCACTCCACCGTTCTAACACTTCCTGAGTGTTCGCAAGAATGACACCAGTTTTAGACTTTATCTTATCCATTCTGGATGCCGACGAACCACTCCGAGACTTCTTTACCTCTATCCAAAAGAGTTTGGTATTTGCCTCGAAGTTTTCGTCAGCCTCTCTTCCTATCCATATCCATAATTGTCTTTCATGCTTCTCTTACACTAAAGCCTTGGTTTCATTCTTGCATAGACGGTACATTTATTTCTTCTTTTCTCTCATATTTTCATTTAAGGGCAAAGTTGATACGTAATCCAGCCACGCTTTCCTCTTTCTTGCTACGGAGGATTCAACCTCCGCATCAAAGTCAAAATCTTTTTATTCCGTAAAAATGGCTACATTTGTTTGGAATCGTCACAATTTTTTTCCCTACCGTGCAGTTCATGACTAGGTGAGCACTGATAAAAATACTGCCAAAAAACTCAGGCATCCCTCTTTTGGTATCCAAACAAATTTACATAATTTATTAATTACATTATAATTGGATCGACTCACTCCCAGGCATTTTTATCATTAATATAGTCAGATACTTTATAATATGCTTTATATACTTTATAACATCCCACCAGGCATCTTCTTTCGCTGTTTTACGTCTCTTTGCGCACCCGCAAGCTTCTTTTGCACTATCCACCATACTTTCTTTCAAAACTTTCCAACAATCATCTGAGTCGGAGAGGCTTGCATTTGCAAGTCTCTCACTTACCAGATGCACATACGTTCTCCTCACACTTTCATCTTGCAATTGTTCGCTTCGTATCCTTTCATGATCTCCAAAAGGGATACGCACTCGCCAGTGCCTCCACTTCCTAAAAAGGCGCACAAACCGGCTTACCACCAGGTAGTTTATCCGTTTCAAAAGTGGGGCCTCTTAAAAGGCTCTTGTATCCATTATAACATTTCGGAGACGTCTATCTATTAAAATAATCTATTAAAAAAATCAATCACACTTTTTTGGTCAATCCTTCTCCATGTATACGTGTGAATATCCTTATGCGCTTATATAATTATTGGACACGACTTACTAAGGACGCATAAATCTCTAGAGTTACAATTCGATGGTCAAAGAGAGCCTCTGCAGATTTGCAGCGTTCTCCAAGCATCCGTACCTCCAGTCTCAGACTTCTCTAATCTGTCTCCTGAAATTAAATCAATTGCTATAAAATCAAAAAGCTTTTCAGAGGAAGATGAACAGCTCATTAAAGATGAAATAACTAAATTATTAGAAGATGCGTAATATAACCAAGTATGTCTCCTTGGAGAGCTCAAATTTTAATAACCAGAGGTACTACACACCGTAAGCGTATGGCAGTTGATTATTCTCGCACCATTAATCGCTACACAGAGTTGGACGCTTTTCCTTTACCTAAAATCGAAACGATTATATCTAAAGTATCTAAATATAACTTCTTCAGTCAATTGATTTAAAATCAGCTTATCACCAAGTACCAATTTTGCCAAAAGAAAAGCCCATGACGGCATTTGAAGTTAATCGTAAGAATAACATGCTACAAGTCAACATGCTTGTAGCATGTTATTCTTACGATTAACGTCTACAACGCCTGATGATGCCTCGTGGAGAGGCGAAACACGTATCACAGCGACGACCAGGCCAGTGGTGGCAGCGACGGTGGTGGTGGGGGCATGCGGATTCTGTTCCAGATGGCGGACTACCGCAGCAACCGAGGCAGAGACCACCGGAGCAGCCATGGCAGCGTCGGCATGTAGCACGTACTAACAGTAGTGGGTGGGTGCCGGCCGGCGCTAGGCCGCATGAACTAATTGGTGGCGGAAGCACACAAAGCAGGTTAGATCAAATTGCAATCAATTAAATGTTTTCAGGCACTGAAATGAGAAATTTTTAAATGTACATTAATAGCTATAAACGATTCCGACATTCTCTGCGTAGAAACCGAAGCTTCAGAATATGCAATTGCTGGAGTTCTGTCTCAAAGTGGACGACCAATTGCATTCTTTTCCCATACACTTAATGACTCTGAAAAGAAGCACTCGTCTATAGAAAAGGAAGCGAATCATTACGGAAATGGCGGCATTCTTCATTGGGAGGCATTTTTTACTTATTACAGACCAACAATCAGTTTCCTTCACGCTAAATCAAAAACACAGTAGTAAAATTAAAAATGAGAAGATAGAGCGTTAGCGCCTGGAACACTTTAGTTTTAAATATGACGTGATTTATCGTCCGAGGAAATAAAACACTTCCGCTGACGCATTATCAAGAGTGTGTGCCTCTATGAACTCGAACAACATTTACAAACTGCAAAACTATCTCTGTCATCCGGGCATCGTTAAAATGGCCCACTGGGTTCGAACCAAAAATCTTCCCTACTCAATTAATGACATCAGATCAATGACTGCTTCATGTCGTGTTTGTGCGGAGTTGAAGCCCCGTTTTAATAAATCCAAGGGCCAATTGGTTAAAGCTATGGAACCCTCTCAACGTCTTAATATTGACTTTAAAGGATCCTTGCCGTCTAACACTGAAAATAAATGCATCCTGACAATAATTGACGAATATTCAAGATTCCCTTTTGCCTATCCTTGTAACGACCTGTCAGCACGAACTGTGATCAAGTGCTTGAATGATTTGTTTGTTACCTTCGGTGCACCGGCTTATATCCATTCTGACAGGGGAACTGCCTTTATGTCTCAATAGCTAAAACAGTTCTGAAACATTAACAATGTTGCCTGCAGCAGGACTACCCCTTATAACCCAGAGGGCAATGGCCAGGTTGAACGCCTGAATGGGACTCTCTGGAGGACAATTCAGCTTTATTTGAAATCGAGACAGATGGACACAGCAGATTGGGAAGAAGCTCTCCCTACTGCATTACATTCTACTTGTTCCTTACTTTGCACAGCACTAATGAGACTCCACACGAGCGCCTTTTCTATCATATTAGACGATCGCCTACAGGAGAATCTACTCCTTCATGGTTATTATCACCTGGGCAAGTACTCATGAAGAAATACGGCAGGAATTCAAAATATGATCCTCTCGTTGAAGAAGTTGAGCTGTTGCACAGCAACCCAACTTACTCTACGTACAACAACTCCTACGTACGCTTGGCTGATGGACGAGAATCCACTATTTCTAATAGATATCTAGCACCGCTTCCTATAGAAGATCTGGATTCCGATGAATCCTGTCCGGAAAATGAGACCCAAGATGATTCAGTGTATAGCACTCCAGATTCGGACGACGATCATAACGCCAAGTGTCACTAAATCCTGAGGATTCTGTCAATCTTGAAACACCGCCTATAAGTCGGCCTACTCGTATAAGGCGGACACCAGCTCACTTTCAAGATTGCGTCACTAACTAAATCCGAAGAAAATAAGCTTAGAGGGGGTGAATGTGGTGTGTCTATTACTGTAGTCTTTGATGCTTGTCATTGGTACGTCTGTTTGAATGTTACATAAAACCAGGGTGACGTTGCCATCTATTCGCACACATGCTGAGCAATCCTTGTAGGTGGACTGCACAGCACGGAGCAGTGGACCGTTAATCCCATATCTCGGCAGTATGCACACCATGTATGAAATAAATTATTATTATAATTTTTCCTTATTCACGGGTGTTAAGCCCGGTCTTTTGATAGGCGTGTGCTGTGTGATACATTATTATTATAATGTGCGGATTAGCGCGACCCCTGGAGACGACGCACACCGATCCGCGTCCGTCGGTGCGAATATAGCTGCATGCGGCGGTGGGGGGCGCCGCTCACCACGCAGCGCCAATTAGGGCGGGTCGAGGAGAGCCGAGTGCTGCATAGACACGTGCAATGTGAGAGGTGGATTGAGTAATAAGATAAACGAGCTGATGGACGTAATGAATAATATACGTTTAGATGCGTTGTGTGTGACAGAGACTAAGCGCAAGGGGAGCAACACCGATGTAGGTAGTAGGGTAGACCGGGACGATCATATCATGCTGGTGTAAGTGTCGTACTCTTTTCTCGCTTAGCCACTGGTGTAAGAGATTTCTGTTTGGTAGGGTCTAGACTTCTCTGGGTTCGAATAAAACTGGTCATCACGCTAGTATTTCTGGTTGCAGCATACGCTCCCGTGCAGCACAAACTCAGCGTGTGCTCAAGAACTAGAGTTTTGGGAGTATGAGAGGGGTATTCTGGATTTAGCTGAATGGAGTAAAAGAGTGATTAAGTGTGGAGATTTGAATCGATGGGTTGGGACCTAACGAGATACTTCTCTTCTTTGTACTTATGGATTTAAGACAGTGAACAAAAAAGGTACGTCAATTCTATATTTATGTTTGGAACAAACGAAACCTCGTGTCGAATACTTTATTTCATCACAAGGATATTCACAGGTACACATGGACGGAATGAAAAATTAGATTGATTTGTTTTTAATAGATAGACGTCTCCGAAATACTATAACGGATACAAGAGCTTTTAGAGGTCCCACTCTTGAAACGGACCACTACCTGGTGGTAAGCCGGTTTGTGGGGCTTTTCAGGAAGTGAATGCACTGGCGAGTAGTCTCCCTTTCGGAGATCATAAAACGATAAGGAGCGAAAAATTGCAAGATGAAAGTGTAAGGAGAACGTATGTACATGTGGTAAGCTAAAGACTTGCAAATGCAAGCCTTTCCGACTCAGATGTGGATGATTACTGAAAAGTTCTAAAGAAAGTATGGTGGACAGTGAAAAAGAAGCATGTGGCTGCGCAAAAAGGCCTAAAACATTGAAAGGAGCTGCCTGGAGGGATGCGGAAGTTAAATCCTCCGTACCAAGAAATAGTAAACCGTGACTGGATTATGTATCATCTTTGCCCCTAAATGAAAATAGGTGAGAGAAGAAGAAAGATATGTAACGTCTATGCAAGAATGAAACTAAGGCTTTAGTGAAAGAGAAGCGTGAAAGATAAATTATAAATGGGAAGATAGGCTGACGAAAAACTTCCGAGGCAAATACCAAACTTTTTTGGAGAGAGGTAAAGAAGTCTACGAGTGGTTCGTCGGCATCCAAAATGGACAAGATAAAGCCTGAAGCTGGTGTCATTCTAATTTACGAAGTGTTAGAACAGTGGAGTGAATATTTTGAAGAAATGTAATAATATGCCTCGGGCGCTGGCACTGAGAGTGAGTCTGATGTTTACTCCACGGCGACGGCGTCCGATGAAGGTGTAACTTTAGATGAGATCGAATGGTTGATATGAAACGTAAAAAATGTGAAGTCGACGGGAATTGATATGATCACAACTGAGATGATCAAACTAAGTAACACTTATGTCCGGGACGCATCTTGTTACTTAAGCAATCTGTGCTGGAGAACTGTAAGGGTCCCAATGTACTGGAGACGCGCAGTCATTGTACCCTTGTATAAAGGCAAGGGGTCACGCCTTGAACTACGCCAGCTATAGGGCCATTAGTTTGATCAGCTTAGCAGAAAAAGTATATGGAAAGGCAATTGAAAGGAGAATGATGGTGAAATGGAATGTTGCGGGAGGCATAAGGAGGATTCCGAAATGGAAGGCTATGTACAGATCAAGTTTTCTCGCATCTGGCCATAGACCAGAAGGTTTTCTGCGGTTTTGTGGATGTTAATGAAGCATTTGATAGGATTGTGCGAAAGAAACTGTGGGACATATTGTCGAGATATAGGATTGACGGTTCACTACTCCGTGCTGTATACTTACAAGGATTGCTCATCATGTGTGCGGATAGGTGGTATGTTAAACAGGGTTGCATGCTATCTGCTAGGCTGTTTATTCTGTATCTCGATAGTTGTCTGCAGAGTATAAGGTCAACGAATGTATGATTGCACATAGGTGACCTGTCTGTATGTAATGGTGAACTGTCTGCCGATGATGCCGAGATATTAGCAGAAACACCATCTGAACTGCAAACACCGGTCACAAGAATGAAAGACGATTATATGAAGAAAGGCTCATAATAGTAAACTTGGTGATGCGAAGAAAACAAAGATAATGGTATTTGAAAGAGAAGAAACCGGAACCAATGTAAGGATTACGGTTGATGAAGTGTTGGAACAAGTGGACGAGATTGTATATCTTGGATACGCTTTCAGCAGGGATGGAAGGTAACTAATGTAAAAAGAAGAGTGAATGCTGGAAATAGTGTGAATGGAGCGTTGGGAAAACTTCTTGGCAGTAAATACTTAAGCCAGAAGGCACAGCTCGCTAAACACAATGCAGTGCTGGTCCCAATGCTTGTTTATGAAAGCGAGATCTGAGTATGGCAGACAGAGTATGATAGTAGAATAAACGCGGTCGAAACGTTGCGTTGGGCAAAATTTGTGGCGTAACGCTGGTAGACCGTATTCGCAATGATGACGTTAGAAACAGAGTTGGTCTGAAAAAGCGCGTCGGTGTTAAAATAAGAAGAAACATGCCAGAAAGAATGCAGGATGAAAGAACGATGAAGCAGATATATAAGTGGAAGGAGCCGAGGAAGACCAAGGCTAACCCACCAGGATAAAATGGTTGTGTTCTATCATAAGGTGATGTCAGGAGTCCTAGAAACCGGCGAGCGTGCATGAGAAGAGCAATGAATGTTAAAGAAGCGAGAAAGGTGTGTAAGGATCAAGTAACGTGGCGCTCGGCTTTCTCTGCCTACCCCGCAGGGATTTGGCGTGAAGTCATAATAGTAGTAATTTTTATTCATCTTTAATATCAGTTGTTTCCATGTACTTTTGATCTTTCATCTTAACCAGCTTTTAAAAAAATACACTTTATATAGTTAATAGATTCAGGCGTTACTTTGCGAAAGTCAAATCCACATGCAATTTGATCCAACCTGCCTTGCGTGCTTCCGCCACCAATTAGTTCATGCGGCCTAGCGCCGGCCGGCACCCACCCACTACTGTTAGTACTTGGTACATGCCGACGCTTGGACGATTGGATTTTACCCAGGTATGACAAACTCGCAGTGTATTTCGACAAATAAATACACTGCGAGTTTGTCATACCTGGGTAAAATCACTGACAAAATAGTTCACATATTTAGAAAAAATAACATACATGTTGCTCTCAAATCCCATAATTCACTCAGGTCACTTTGTAACACTAAAGATAAAATCCCGCCCAATAAAAAATCCGGCGTCTATAAGCTGTTCTGCGATGAATGTGAACACGTTTATATCGGGCAAACTGGTCGTAACTTTATAACACGATTTCACGAACACGTATCGGCGTATAAAAACAATCGCCCAGAAAGGTCACACTTCGCCGAGCATCTTATAGACAAAGGACATAACTTATCCCCCACTAATACATATCAAATTTTACACACCATAGACAAAGGTTTAAAACTAAATATTAGGGAACAATTAGAAATTAATAAACATAAAAATTCTAAAATTAGTCTCATGAACAAACAGACTGACGTAAACCATTCCCCACTATTAAATATCTTTTCGCTCACACCATCCACCTCCACCCTCAATTCAATATAAGGGACGGCACTGCGATGGATTTGTCACTTGTAGCATGTTATTCTTACGATTAACGTCTACAACGCCTGATGATGCCTCGTGGAGAGGCGAAACACGTGTCGCAGCGACGACCAGGCCAGTCGTGGCAGCGACGGTGGTGGTGGGGGCATGCGGATTCTGTTCCAGATGACGGACGACCGCAGCAGCCGAAGCAGAGACTACCGGAGCAGCCATGGCAGCGTCGGCATGTACCAAGTACTAACAGTAGTGGGTGGGTGCCGGCCGGCGCTAGGCCGCATGAACTAATTGGTGGCGGAAGCACGCAAGGCAGGTTGGATCAAATTGCATGCAAATACACTTTATGCATGAATGGAAGTCGAAATACTTTTTAAGTCATTAATTTCCTAAAACTGTAATGAACTGCTAAGATGGCTGCATTTGTTGTCCCGTCAAATGACAATCTATTGGATTATTATTATTTCATTTTTGTTCCAGGCAAATAACGAACCATTGTCTCTGGCCAAAGCCAAACGAGATCGGATCAGAATGGCCAAGTTACCTCTGGATAGGTATTTGGAATGGACTCCAGGTTCTAATACATGTTTAAACATTAATCATATGATCCCTATACTGTTGGATTTAAAACTTACTGGGGACTGAGAATTTTCGCTACGACATATTCAGAGGTGGAAATTGATGGAAACTAAAATATTAGCAATGCAAAAGAGAATCAATAATCCTTTGTTAAGGAATACAGTGTTTGAAAATTATAAAAAATATTTAAATCTCGGTAAAACAGTAAGGAGTTCGTTTCAAGAGAGGAGGTCGAAAACTAGGAGATCTTGATATGATGATCATAATATATAAAAACATAAATTGAACTCGTCTTTATTTCATCTTAATACACGTTTTTCCATTCTTCACCAATTTCATTTATTATAATTTATGCATGAGAAAAGACAATGTATATTTAAGTAATACTAAGTAAGTAATTCATATTTTAATCTTTTGTACACTGTATTAAAATTTTAAAGATAATATGTATCTATTTACAACAATATTAATATGGAAATTGAAACCATTTCATGTTCACTACAATAAAACTATTAGACAAAGACATATTGCTCAATCTATTGCACGCTAATTTAGTAATTTGCTTACTTAATCATGCCTTGCATAGAGTTCTTTTGACATATTAAACATTCGTATTTTTTGAATTCACTGATCAAATCATAGCCTACACTCATTAAATACAAAGTAAAAAATATTATGTATATATACTACGTCTCCTATTGAGACAACTACAACACGCAAGCAAATAAAATGCTTTCGTGGTGGTATTATTATAACAATTCTCTGCCAAGTGTACTTGTGCATTCATGGCGGCATAGGTAAACGCATGTCGACATCTGCCGAGACAGTCTCTGAACGCTGCTTGATGGTGGCAAGTATCTCCTGCAGGTTTGACGGCAGAGATATGTCAGCGAGGGGGACCACTGGCGGGGGAGTCATTGGCCGCGACGGAGAATAGGCCTCGTCCTGCAAAATATTCAACACATATAAAAATTATAACCCTAACCGCTCACGTGCACCTCGGGATCTTAGTTCCAAAAATTTCTCGCTGTAAAGTGGGAATGTAATCCAAAAGTAGTGTCGCCAACTGATTGCCGAGAAAAATGGTCTGATTCTTTCAACTTAATTATCAACCAGAAAGCTCCTAAGGAGTTGCTGTGTAAGCAGCACAGGAGGCATGGCGGTAACTGCTTTACATCAGATGGACGTATGCTTGTATGCCTCCCGACGTTGTATAAAAAATAGAATTAAGGTACATGTTCCTGAGCGTTCTAGAGTTATGTATCGATTTTTCTAGGGTGGGCAGCATTTAAAAGATTATTCTCGTTGGCGAAAAAAAATTCATTATAACACGTCAGAGACATGTTACTAAAGGACCAGCCTCGTAGGATCATTCCCCTCTGTCATGGTACAAGATATTGTGATCCATTGCGCACATAAATACTTCATGCGTAATCGATTCTCTAACAGTCGTAATCGTTATCGCTCAGGTAACATCATAAAGTGTTACACTAAAAATGCCAAACTGTGCAGTTATGTCATGCAAAAAAAGGTCGAACACTTCTAGTTTGCAAAAATATTGAGTTAACTTTTACATGCAAGTATTATTTTATATCTTTCATATAAAAGAAATTAAAATGGTGTGATAACGATTAATACATGAGAAATCGATTCAGTAATCGAGTACTGATGCAATCGAATCATATTTCGCGACTTTGGTCGCATAACTCCTATCCCAAATTAGCGTAAATTATACAAACTGCAAAACAAAACAGTCCTTCATGCTGTATAATAGAGTTCATTTAGCTAAAGAAAAAAAAAATATATAAGACGTTTCGTAATTTTGAATATACCAGCTTCGATTTACGAAGAAGTTCAGCTATTCCATAACAGATGGCAGGCAGCGGTAAGAAAATAACTTTGAACTGTAGTTGCCTCGAAATAAGGTTGACATTTCCTTAAAACATTATTTTCGTTTCTATGTAGTAGTTACCTCGTCCCCAGTCAAAAATGGCAAATTATTTACTAACAGAATCACGCGTATAGCGAGTCCTTTAGTAACATGTCTCTGTAACACGTCGAAAGTTTTACTTTTGCTGTGTTGATTTCATTACTAGAACACATCTATCTTAAGCTGATATTAAATGTTAATAGAAAAATATTGGCGATTTGTGTGATTATTTTTCGGATTTGGGCTATTATTTCGCTCTGTAATTAAATGTTACATCGTGTCTTTTATCTCACATTTTTCTCTAGTGGCTATTGTTATTGCCATAGTTTAACAAATAAGTTAAAAAAAAGGTAAGCTTTTTGAAAATAATATTATTTCTAGTGCATGTGCAAGAAAACTTGTAATACATTTTTTAGATAGAGCGTAAAATTTCGGCGCGCCGATTTTGACGTAACAATAGACATGTTTTATCTGTATAAATATCGATATTTTTTCATATGAAGATTGAAAAAAAAAATTGTATGTTATCGATTTACTTTTTAAAATAGTTGT
Organism: Pyralis farinalis; assembly: GCA_947507595.1. Lineage (NCBI taxonomy): Eukaryota > Metazoa > Arthropoda > Insecta > Lepidoptera > Pyralidae > Pyralis > Pyralis farinalis. Next base: position 27,421,290 of record OX382259.1, read on the forward strand.
AATCCAAAGAGGCTAAAAAGCTCAACGTAAAATTATACATTGAAGTATTTTAAAATAGGGGCATTAAATACAGAAATTTATTGCACCATTCAAAGCATTTGTTCAAATCAATCACCATCCACTTCTCAAAACAGTCATATTTTCTTTTTTTTTGCCGCGCGCTCGAATGCCATATCTGACCAAAAAATCGAGTGCACTTTAGGCCTACTCGGCGCCGGTCGCGGTGCTCATGAGCGGATAACTGACAAACAACGTATAGCCTAAACTACTACTTATGTGCTAGATCTACAAACTTGAAATTTGGAGGGAATATGCTATATGTACCATAGAGCAGAGTATCGCAAAGTGTAATAGCGTTGTCATTAGCTGGTGCCGCAGAAAAATGACCAGTTCTGTCAGAAAGTTAAATTATAGAAAAATGTATAAAAAAAAAACAATTCCCTGGAGGGTTGTTGTGTTCATTCAAGTGAGTGACGTTACTACCTCACGGAAAACTGCAGCCGAGCTCTCAAGCTGTGCCATTATGGAGTTACAGGTAAAGCATATGATTTGATTGCAAATTACTTAAGTAACAGAATACAGACTGTTGATATAAATGGGGTCAAATCTAAAGGCAACAATGTTAATATTGGGGTGCCCCAGGGCTCTATATTGGGCCCCTTTTTATTTTACTAGATGTGAATGATCTGCCCTACTTGGTGCAGATAATGGCGGATATACTACTGTTTGCTGATGATACTTCCTTAATTTTTAATGTTCCTCGCCGGTGCGAAATTATTGACAATGTAAATAGTGTTCTATCTGCCATTCTAAATTGGTTCACATGTAATAATCTTTTATTAAATTCAACTAAAACCAAATGTATAAAATTTAGTCTGCCAAATGTGCCTTCTGCCAATACAGAAGTTCTCATTGACAATAATGTACTAGAATTTATTAATGATACTGTATTTCTTGGAATAACAATAAGACTCCAAATAGCAGTAGCCCCAAATAAAAAAATTGACCAGTAAGCTCAGCTCCGCCGCATATGCAGTTAGGAAAATTAGACAATTGACGGATATGACTACTGCGCGCTTAATCTATTTCAGCTACTTTCATAGCATTATGTCGTACGGTATACAGTTGTGGGGAAGGGCGGCTGACATTGAAACTATTTTTATATTATACGTGAGAGCCATCCGCTATTTAAAGAAATAAACATCCTTACGGTTACCTTTCAGTATATTTATGAGAACATAATGTATACTCGTAAAAATATAGTTATTTTCAAAATTTAGTGCAAATCTTAGAAGCAGGAATAGATATCGTAAGCCGGTACATCGGCTTGCTAAGACTAGTAATAATAATCCTTTATTTACCATCACAATGACAAAAGCAATTTTAAGATAATGTTAAGCTAAAGTCATTGCGAGAGGCGGAACCCGTACTAGGATACCCCGTGTTACAGTATTCCGGCCCTCCGCACTCGGCACCCCAAGAAGTGCGAACGTTAATAGTTAAGCAAACATTAACACAATTAAAAAGAAAATATAAAAACTATAGCGTATATGTGTGTATTCGTGTAAGATAAGTGTGATGCGTGTAAGATAAATTGTTATGTGTTCAAGAATGAGTGAAAGTATATGTATCAGGGCGTATCATGTGATTCAATGAAAGACTTCTGTAAATGTACTTAATTATTGCAATCTTCCTTTTTTATGCTCCAACTTATCATTCTAATATTCATTATCGTATTACTATCAATAAGCTTTCTGTTTCTTCGTATGACTTACCTAATAGAAAATTAGTCACTTTAAGTTTACATCTATACCGTGTTTCCGAATAGATATTCGACTAAGCGGTTTATTTTATTATATAGGTAGGGACCTAATACTGTTTTATGTCTCTTAGCGAATGGGGATGATGGTGGCACTAGTTTTATGAGCACGGCTGTACTTCTCTGGTTGGAGATTATGGCAGGGTCGTATGGAGTGTTGGCGTGGCAATGTAATATTGTTCGCAATACGAACAGTTGGCGGACAGTGAGTATCTTTACATCATCGAAAATTTGTAAGGTTGGGTATATGCGCGGTTTGGATAACATTACTTTTAATACAGCCCTTTGAGCTCTTTCAGTTTGTAGAATATAATTTTTGTGAGTACCACCCCACGGTATTATGCAGTAGGTAATAATGGATTGGCATAAGGCAAGATAGGTAGTCTTTAGTACTTTATAATTATTGTGAATTTTTATTTGAAACTCCAATGGTTGTAAGCGGTCCAGTTTCGCGAATGTTATATATTTTGTTTTGTCCGTATTCAGTGAAAGCACATTTTGTTGGAGCCATTTCATAACCCTATCTAGACCAGCTTCAGTTACAGAAACCAATTTCTCCCATGAAGCACTATGGAACACGAGTGCAGTATCATCAGCAAATGCAAATATTCTCCCGTTATGTAACTCTAGTTTACACAAATTATTAACATATATTATTAGGGAGAGATTAGGCCCTAAAATACTACCTTATGGAACGTCGTATTTAACAGTTTGACTTTCACTGGTCACATTACCTATTTTTACTCTCTGCTTACGATTTTTTAGGTAACTTTCAAATAAGTTCAGAGCAGTTCCTCTTATACCGATTTTTTCCAACCCACTCAACAACCTGGGGACACCGTCCGGTTTGAGCAGCGCTCGGAGACGGTCACGGTTCGCTCCCGCCTACCGATTCGGACCCGTGCGCTACTTGTGCCATTTCCCTACAGGCTTCCGCCTAATACACACGCTTCGTTGCACGGTCTTTCTCAAGACCCTCTGCAGCTCGTGTCCCGAGGTACTGTACGGTCTATATAGACCCACTGCAGGCCCGTCTCCAGCGGATATTAGCCCGGCTAATTTTTCGCTGACTTCGAGTGAGGTTGAAGTTCTTTTCAGAACTTGCCTCAGTAGAAAAAGTTTCTAAGGAGCGGTCTGCAAATCCACACGATTTTAGTGCGGTCGGCTTGTGGAAAACGTGTCGGCAATTCACGGTGAGTTTGTCGTACGAAAGTGCGGCATCTCACTAGGTCAGCAGTCAAACGTGAGGTACTCGCCTTGTGAGCTAGCTCCAAGGCAGAGGAAAGCGTAGCTGACCACCTCGCTGCTTCGGCAGTGGTGAATTTGCGAACGTGCCAACAGAGCGAGTCGTAGCGTTGACCCGTACGCTAGCCTTTCCCCCTCTGGGAACGGCAAGTCATTCGGCTGGGACTGGGACCACTGGCCTTGGGGGCTACCCTCGTCAACCCCAGTTATCGGTTAGGTAGTTAAGTTTCTTAGTTTTAAGACTAGGTACTCAAACCGGTGCACAATAAGACTGGCACCGGACTACACACACTAGGGACTAGGACCCTCCTGGCCTATACCCGGCCGGGAGGTTAGGTTTTCCACGCAGGGTACACACCGCCCGAGTGTACCCCTCGGGCGGCCCTTCACCCCCCCTCAGGTAGGCAATGTCTGCCATGGATCCCCGGCTGGATCCAACTACGCAGCTTCATATGCTGCGTAGATACGTGGCCTCGATGGCCCCCGACCTATTAACGGGGTTCGGCACCTGGTGCCGAACAAACCCCGCACCCCCCGCCCCTCAGGCAAAAACCCCAGCGACCACTAAGGTCGCCCCCCCACCCCCGCCCCCGGCCCTTCAGGCCAAACAAACCAAGGCCCCTCAGGCAAAATCCCCCAAGGCCCCTCAGGCCTCGTCGCCCGCTAAAGCCACTCAGGCTAAAGCCGTTAAGACCCCTCAGGTCAAACCGAAGGAAGTCGCACCTGCGACTACCAAGGCCCCTCAGGCCACCCCCGCTAAGGCCCCTCAGGCCGCCACCGCTGTTGCCTCTTGCAGCAGCGCCTCTCCCGTCCCTCCTGCAGCCCCTTCAGGACCACAGGAGATGGACATAGATCAGGGTGCAGCTGCAGCTGCAATCATAACGGGGCCCACCAGCTCCTTGTCCGACGACGAGTCAGACATAGAGTCCATTATTGACCCCCTTACGGAGGCCAAATGGACCACTGTCCCGGAGAACCGGAAGCGGAAGCCCCGCTCCAGTGACTCCCGTCCCGCAAAGGCCGCAAAGGGTAACACCGGAGCGGCCCGTCCCTCTTCGCCAACGGTGCTCTCGCAAGAGACACCGAAGGCCAAGCTCCCGCCGCCGATCACCATCCGTGACGGAAAGGTCTGGGAGCGACTCTACGCGGTCGATCTCCCCGCGAAAGAGATTCGCCTCACAAGGGCAAAGTCGACCCACCTTGGCATCAGCGTCACGGTGGCAACACCCAACGACCACCGAAAACTCACGGGCCTCCTCCGAGAGCGGCGCGTGGAGTACTTCACGTACGCTCTCGAGGAGGAACGTGAACTTCGCGTGGTGGTTAAACGCGTCCCCACGTCGCTGTCACTAGATGGCATAACCGAGTCCATTAAAGGACAAGGAGTCCCCGTCCGGTCGGTACACCGGATGACCCGCAACCACCGCAAGGATGGCGAGCCATATAATATGGTTATCTGCCACCTTCCCCTTACCCCCGAGGGTAAGAAGATCTTTCAGATCACAAATATTTGTGGTCTCTTCGACATCGAAGTCGAACTCCCCCACAAACGTGGACTCCCAGGGCAGTGTCACAACTGCCAAAATTACGGGCACTCTGCCCGTAATTGCTTCTCGCGGTTCCGTTGCGTGAAATGCTTAGGCGATCACGAACGGGGCCAGTGTCCGCGCGACCCAGCGGTGGAGCCGCCAGCGTGCGTTCTCTGCGGCGCCGTGGGGCATACCGCCAACTATGGCGGCTGCCCTAAGGCGCCGAAGAGGCGCACGAGGCCGGCACAAGCCAAAGGGCGCTCGCACACGCGCCTCCCTCCGCCCTCCCAGAGCCAAACGGCTTACCCCCAGCTTCGGCCCACTCGGGTCCCCCAGCCATTTATTCCGGCACCCATCCCCGCAGTGTCTGCATGGGCTTCACCCAGGCAGCCTCTTGCGCCCCTACCCACACCGGTCGAACCCGTAGAGACTGCCCCAGCAGCTGCACCCCAGCAGACTCCCCCTCTGGGAGGACGCAAACCCCATTTGACGGACATAGTGTTTGACATGGCGAGTAAAATCGACATGTCAGAGCTATTCGTCCTAGCCCGCGAGCTACATGACTTTCAAGACACTGGAGTGGGAAACCAATTCCAGATCGTCTGCAAACACATCGCTGTGTTTGAGTCCATCATGGACTATCGCGCGCCTGCCCACCTTCGGCGCACAAACCTCTCCCAACAATAATGGGTTCACGGAATCAAAGAGTGAAACCACGCTCCCTTTCCCTTGCGTTCTATAACGCAAACGGCCTTGCGTGGCAACGGGATGAAGTACGCCAGTACCTAACCGACCACCAAGTTGATATCCTCCTAGTGCAGGAGACCCTTTTGAAACCATGCAATCGCGACCCGCGCATTGCAAATTACAACGTCATCCGTAATGATAGAGAGGGCCGCGGGGGCGGAACCCTAGTCTATTACAAAAGGTCCCTGCACTGCATCCCACTAGAACCCCCATCTCTCGAAAACCTCGAGGTCACCATCTGCAGGCTAGGGATGACCGGCCATCAGCCGATCAATATCGCGTCCGCGTACCTCCCCCCGAGCAAGCGTATCCTTCAGAGCGACTTGCAAGCCCTCTTTGCCCTAGGAAACTCCACCATTCTGGCTGGAGATTTCAATAGTAAGCACATCCAGTGGAATAGCCACTCGTCTTCACCAAACGGCGTAATCCTAGAGAGCCTACAGGACTCCCTAGGATTCGACGTCATAGCTCCCATGTCTCCCACCCACTATTCCGCAACAGTGGGACACCGCCCGACCGTTCTGGATTTTGCACTTCTAAAGAACGTAGCCTTACGGATGCGTTCAATCCAAGTGCACACAGAACTTAGCTCTGACCACCGGCCAGTTCTGATCGAGTTCGGGCTACCAACTGACTCACCGACAGACGAGGACACCAGACGGGTAACGGACTGGCGAAAACTCAAAAGAGTGCTCGCACAGACTTCCACACCCGAGCTGGAGCAAGTACCCGAACAGATTCTCACAAACGACGAGACCGACCTTGCGATCGACGCCCTCACTAGCCACTTGCAAACGGCAGCTAACAACTGCTCCAGAGAGGTTTCAACGGCCGACTTAGCTCGGCGTTGGGAACTCCCTGCTTATTTGCGAGAACTAGTGTCGGAAAAGAACGCAGCGACACGCGCCCATGACTCTTGTCCCACCGAACAGAACCGTTCTCGGATGCGCTATTTACAACGCCAAGTAAAGAAGCGCATCAAAGAGTTCAGGGATGAACGGTGGGCCAACTTTGTTGGAGAAATTAAGCCCTCGCACACGGCGTACTGGCGAGTTGCTAAATCTCTCCGTTCCGACCAAATAACCCAATGCCCTCCCCTGACCCGACCAGACGGTACGATAGCGTTCGATGATGACGAAAAGGCTGAATGCTTTGCAGACAGCCTGGAGAGCCAATGCTCTCCTAGTCTAGAACCAACCGACGACGAACACGTTCAGATGGTTGACTCCGAGGTGGAACGAATCCTCGCGACACCTCCCACGATCCCCCTCGAGCCTACAACGGTTGAGGAGGTCCAAACGATCATCAGGGACCTTCGGAGCCGGAAAGCTCCCGGAGCTGACGGCATCACGAACTCGGTCCTCAAACTCCTCCCAGGCCCCCTGTTAGTCCTTCTCGTGGCGATATTCAACGCCGCTCTCGCGAACTGCAGATTTCCAGACTCCTGGAAAGATGCAGACGTAGTTGGCATCCCCAAACCAGGCAAATGCCTGAAGAACCCCGCCTCTTACAGGCCCATTAGTCTCCTCAAATGCCTGGGGAAAGTCTATGAGCGCATCATAGCCATTCGCCTCAAAAAGTTCGTCGAACTTAGAGGCCTTCTCATAGACGAGCAGTTTGGGTTCCGTCCCAAACACTCGGCAGTCCACCAAGTGCACCGCATCACGGAGCACGTCCTCTCCAACTTTCAAACAGGGCGCCATACCGGTGCCCTGTTTTTCGACGTCGCGAAAGCGTTCGACAAAGTCTGGCACAATGGCTTAATATATAAGCTACACCAAATGGAAGTGCCAGACAGTCTCGTGCACATCTTACGAGACTACTTGTCGAATCGCTCCCTCCGCGTCAGAGTCCACGGCACTCTCTCGAGGCCGCACCCTATCCGAGCCGGGGTCCCTCAGGGCTCCGTGCTCGGTCCTATCCTATACACGTTGTACACCAACGATGTTCCCAAGACTCCCTTCGTGGAGTTAGCCCTCTTTGCCGATGATACGGCACTTTACACTTCCGAACGAGCCAAATCCAACATATCGGATAGGCTCCAGAGAGCGGCTAACGCTCTAGGCGAATGGTTCCGACGTTGGCGAATCGAAGTGAATCCGGAGAAAAGTGCCGCTGTGTTCTTTTCTCGGGATCCACGAGGTCTTACGAGACCAGATTCCCAACATAGGACCGTGAGCCCCATCTCACTGTTCGGCCGACCCATCCCATGGGTCGAGAAGGCCAAATACCTAGGTGTCATCCTAGACTCCAGAATGACGTTTGGACCTCACATCACCGCTGTTAGGAACAAAGCCGCGTTCTATCTAGGCCGGCTCGGTCCGATATTCAGGAATCGTAGAATGTCACTTAGAAATAAGTGTACACTCTACAAAGCCTGCATCCGCCCCGTTCTCACATACGCCAGCGTAGTGTTCGCACACGCTGCGCGCTCCCATCTGGCTAAGCTCCAGATTATCCAAAACCGGTTTGCCCGTAATGCAACCGCTGCCCCTCACTATCTCAGGGTCGCAGATCTCCATCTCGACCTTGAACTCCCTTCCATCATTAGTTTCATGAAGAAAGCGTCTAGACGCTACTTCGAAACTGCCTCTCAACATCCCAACCCATTGATAGCCCGGGCTGTCAATTACACCCCGCGGACCGACGCCCGGGGGTTCCGGCGCAGACCGCGGAATTCACTCTTTGATCCCGATGATCGCATTACTGTTGCGAACGCCCCCTACCTCTCCCCCTCCAACCCCAACACTCCAGACACACACCGCGCTCGGCGGCTCCGGGCGCGAAGAGTAAGGACTTCTGCGCGATACACCAGGTACCGGTAGCCCACGGTACCTGGGCGCCTCTCTCTCCGACAGGCCCTTAAGGCACGAACCCGCGTGTTCGATTTGTTTCTCCAGCGACGTCCTGAGCCGAGGTCCGACCCCTCTCGGGGGCCCTTAGGCTGTCGCTTAACTTTGTTTTTCAGGCTGTGGCGCCTCACGCCCGCCCTCTAGTCCGGTGACGTAGTGACAGCCCAACCGGGGCTAACTACATAGTCAGGTCAAAAAAAAAAAAAAAAAAAAAAAAAAAAAAAAAAAAAAAAAAAAAAAAAAAAAAAAAGGGACCTAATACTGTTTTATGTCTCTTAGCGAATGGGGATGATGGTGGCACTAGTTTTATGAGCACGGCTGTACTTCTCTGGTTGGAGATTATGGCAGGGTCGTATGGAGTGTTGGCGTGGCAATGTAATATTGTTCGCAATACGAACAGTTGGCGGACAGTGAGTATCTTTACATCATCGAAAATTTGTAAGGTTGGGTATATGCGCGGTTTGGATAACATTACTTTTAATACAGCCCTTTGAGCTCTTTCAGTTTGTAGAATATAATTTTTGTGAGTACCACCCCACGGTATTATGCAGTAGGTAATAATGGATTGGCATAAGGCAAGATAGGTAGTCTTTAGTACTTTATAATTATTGTGAATTTTTATTTGAAACTCCAATGGTTGTAAGCGGTCCAGTTTCGCGAATGTTATATATTTTGTTTTGTCCGTATTCAGTGAAAGCACATTTTGTTGGAGCCATTTCATAACCCTATCTAGACCAGCTTCAGTTACAGAAACCAATTTCTCCCATGAAGCACTATGGAACACGAGTGCAGTATCATCAGCAAATGCAAATATTCTCCCGTTATGTAACTCTAGTTTACACAAATTATTAACATATATTATTAGGGAGAGATTAGGCCCTAAAATACTACCTTATGGAACGTCGTATTTAACAGTTTGACTTTCACTGGTCACATTACCTATTTTTACTCTCTGCTTACGATTTTTTAGGTAACTTTCAAATAAGTTCAGAGCAGTTCCTCTTATACCGATTTTTTCCAACCCACTCAACAACCTGGGGACAGAGACAGTGTCAAAGGCTTTAGCTAAGTCTAAAAATACAGCAACACATTTACGTTTCAGTTCTAAGTGCGTTACCACATCTGACACAAGGTCATTGACAGTGTGTTCTGTTGATTTTCCACGTCTGAAGCCATACTGGTTGTTGGAGATAATATTAAATTTATTTAGGTAGTGAGTTAATCTTTTATTAATAACACGTTCTATTATTTTTGATAAAGTTGGTAAAATCGATATAGGTCGATAGTTACCGACACTGTCCCTGTCGCCAGACTTGTGGATTGGTTTGATAAGTGATATTTTAAGGCAGTCCGGGAATATTCCTTGTTTAAAACTGGTATTAATTATATGAACAATAGGAGGTGTCAGTACATGTGCAGCAATTTTTAAAATTTTAGTAGGTATATCGTCAATACCAGTAGCAGGGCTGTTGTCGAGTTGCATTACTAAGTTAAACGTAAACTTCTGTCAATTCTGTGTCAGTAAGAACGAATGAGTATGGAGCAATATGATCATTATCGATGTTGATATTCTCACTACCTTTTGGAATGTTTTCCGCGAGCTTTTTCCCAACATTTGCAAAGTACTCATTAACTATATTAACGGAATTCTTCCCATTGTTTGACAAATTTAATAGTTCGTTTTCATCACTATTAGCTTTAGTGCCTATATTAGCTATGTTTTTAATTGCTTCCCACATTTTTTTTTATGTTATTCCCTGCTTGTTTTAGCTTTTCTTTATTGTAATTACTCGTATTTTCAACTTTTTTTAAAAGATTATTACAAAAGTTCCTCTATCGTTTATAGCTAGTATTTATTGTTTCATTTGTAGGATACTTTTTGACTTTGCATGTAGTTTATCCCTATTTCTTATACATCGCAAGAGGCCAGGCGTGATCCAAGGCTGTATTATTCTTTTGCGATTGGATGTATCTTTTAACGTAGTGTTTTTCTTAATTGCATTATAGATGGTAGATATTAGCAAGTTTGTGGCTGTATTAGCGTCTTGATTTTCCAAAACAGGAGTAAAGTCTGTATTTTGTAAGTGCTTCAATATATTAGTGTAATTAATTACCTTTTGAGTATTGTAATGTTCTTCCTTGAATTGTCCTATCAATACTGAATATTGTGGCGTATTGGTCAGTCACGGTACTCTGTATAACAGCCGTAGTGATTTTAATTTCTGATTTTGTCATTATATGGTCTAGACAATTTTGATTTCTAGTAGGTATTATATGACCAGGCAGTAGTCCATGAGATGTATGTATGTATGTATATCTTCACGCCAAGTCCCTTGCGGGGTAGGCAGAGAGAACCGAGCGCCATAAGACACGGTCCTTGCATACTTCACTCGCTTCTGTGACATTCATAGCTCTTTTCATGCACGCTCGCCGGTTCCTGGGGCTTCTGACATCACCTTCTGATAAAACACGACCAATTTGGTCATGGTAGGTTAGTCTCGGCCTTCCTCGGCTCCTACATCCTTCCACTTTTGCATTGTATATCTGTTTCGTCATTCTTTCGTCCCGCATTCTTTCTACATGTCCGAACCAACGGAGCATGCCCTTTCTTATCTTAACACCGACACTCTCTTTTAGACCAACTCTTTCTCTCACGTCTTCATTACGAACGCGGTCAGCAAGCGTTATGCCACAAATTTTGCGCAATGCTCGCATCTCGACCGCATTTATTCTACTTTCATGCTCTCTCTGCCATACCCAGCTCTCACTTCCATAAGTTAGCGTTGGAATTAGCACCGCGTTGTGTACAGCGAGCTGTGCCTTCTGGCTTAGATTTCGGCTGCCTAGAAGTTTACCCAACGCTCCATTCACCCTATTCCCGGCACTCACTCGTCTCTCCACATCAGCGGTGTACCTTCCATTGCTGCTAAAAGCACTTCCAAGATATACAATCTCATTCACTTGCTCCAACACTACATCATCAACCATAATCCTAGCGTTTGTTCTGGTTGTCTCTCTTTCAAATACCATTATCTTGGTTTTCTTCGCATTCAATTGTAAGCCTTTCTTCATACAATCATCTTTCATTGTTGTAACTAGTGTTTGCAGTTCGGATGGTGATTCTGCTATTAATGCCGCATCGTCTGCATAAAGCAGGCAGTTGACCACTGAGTCACCCATTCGCATTCCCACATTCATATTTCTTATTCTCTGAAGACAACTGTCCAGATACAGGATGAACAGCCGAGCCGACAGCACGCATCCCTGTCTGACACCAATATTGACATCAAACCAGGGCGACAAGCTGCCGTCCACCCGCACACATGCTGTACAATCCTCATAAGTGGATTGCACAGCACGGAGTATGTCACCGTCAACCCCATATCCGGGCAAAATGTTCCAGAGATTCTTTCGCACGACTCTATCAAATGCTTTCTCAAAGTCCACAAAACCGCAGAAAACCTTCTGATCCAAAGCCAGATGCTTCTCTACGATGTTGCGGAGTGAAAAAACTTGATCCGTACATCCTCTGCCGCTTCGAAATCCACCCTGTCCATGAGATGTTAATAAGTTTTGGTAATCATTTGATTTGTGATCACTATCTAAAATATTTATATTTATATCTCCCGTCAAGTATATATTTTTGTACCCTTTAAGAGTATCTAATGTAGTGTTAAGCGAATTCAAAAAGTTGTCTATGTTTCTATGAGCAGGTGGACGATATATCGCTATAATGCAAGTTTCATTTGGTAATTTGATGCACAGACAATTTGCATCTAGAAAAGGCGGTTCTGTGACATTAGCAGCCAATTGTTCTTTAATATAAACAACTACTCCCTCATTTAGTGTTTTACAATTTAAAGTAAAGTAACGCTTGTAGCGTTGAAGCGCTGGTGGAGTTGTGTTTCCTTTGAGCCAACATTCACTGAGTACAATTATGTCAATATTTAGTTTTAATCCAGTTAGTAAAACTTCCAGTTGATTAATATTACAATGAATGCTTATAATATTTTGGGACAGTACTAACAGGTGGCTGCTATGAGGTATCAAATTCGCAGCACTTTCAACACTGCACATGAGGGAATTCGCTGGAGTATATGAGTCAATGTCATCTGTAATTATTTCATCATTCGGCGTGAATTTTATTTATGATAATTAAGGGGCTATTCAATGATGTAGAGCTTTTGTTTTTCAATATTGAGCAATTTGTTTTACATATGAGACGTCTATGTAGTTTTGCAGTTATTACATAATAATAACTAGTATGATAGATAATTAATTTGGTTGTTAAATAATAATAATAATAGGTTACGTTATTGAGTACAGTGTTTGAGTAAAGTGTGATATTTGTGTATTTTTCGACAGTGTATGGTATATAAGAATTTTTGCAAGAATAGCAAATGCGATCCTCTCTCGCTAGTATGAAAGAAGAATATATCGTAGGTAGAGAGGTAGTAGATCTTTTATTGTAAATTGTATTTAATTCTATAATAAATTACCTGAAACAGTTCTGTCCTTGCCTGACAATATGTTCAAAAGGTACATGAAAAATACTCTGTGCAGGAAGGGTTATTATAGAATCGATGAATATCTAACTGATAGGGATGTTTGGAAATGATTCAGCACATGTATTAATATATCTTTAATTGTAGCACTTGATTTCACTATTGGCAAGACCTATATTGGCATTTCTTCTTCGCCAATGGTCATTTAATAAGATACAATATGATTTAATAAAGAATGTAAGACGTGTCTAAGTGTCCGTGGCAAATCAGCGATTTTTATCTTTTTTTTTATCTTTATCATGGTGGGAGAAGTACAAGAAAGTGATGAATCGGTAATCGGAGGGTTTGGGGTCGAGGAATCACAGGGGGTAAATGCTGGTCAATTTTCTATGAAGAGAGGGTCTCTTTTTAATGAATTCCTACAAAAAGAAGCCTTATAGGAGATGGACCTGGCAAAGCCCCGATAGAGACTAGGAACGAGATCGACTTTATCATAACGGATAAGGGGCGGATATTTAGGGATGTCTCAGTGGTTAACAGGTTCAGTACCAGTAGTGACCACCGACTTATACGAGGCACCCTATATATCAGTTTTAAACTCGAAAGAGTCCATATGATGACGTCGAATTTACCTCCGAAGAGTCGGAGGTAAATTCGACCTCATCATATCACACCCTATATATCAGTTTTAAACTCGAAAGAGTCCATATGATGAGGTCGAATTTACCTCCGACTCTTCCCTAAATCACTCAAACTTCGGAAAAGATACAATTGGAAATTCAAACCCGATTCAGCTCGTTGGAAACCATTGTGGATGTGGACGAGGCATCAGATAAAATAACATTAAGGCTATACACGAGGTTGGCAGAAAATACTTCTGAGACGGCGTCATTTGCAAGGGTTTCAACAGAGTATGCGGCTTTGAATAAGCAAATCAGAAGGCTGATACGGCGTGACTATAGCACTTTCAATACTAAATGCATTGAGACTGCGATAGCGCACAACAAAGGGCTAAAAGTCTTTTCTCGACCTTCTGGATAGGCGCAACTGTCGAGCCTCAAGCTAGAGGATGGCTGTGTCGTTTCTTCGAGACCAGAAATCTTGGCGGAGGTGGAGAGATTTTATAGTAAGCTTTATGCTGCTCATGCACCTGTCCCGACATTGGCCGCTCGTGAAAGTGATCGCCGAGCCCTGCTAACTCGACGCTATACCGATGACATTCCGGACATAAGCATGAGTGAGATTAGGATAGCTTTTAAAGAGCTAAAAACTGGTAAGGCTCCTGTTGAGGACGGAATTACAAGGAAAACAAAAAACTACAAAAACCGGGACCACACTGGTCTCGTGTACCAGGAGTATTGTTCTTCAAAAAAGGCGACAAAACCTTATTGAAGAACTATAGACCGATCTCGCTCCTGCCACACGTATACAAGCTGTTTTCAAGGGTTATCACGAATCGTCTCGCTCGAAGGCTCGATGAGTACCAGCCACTGGAGCAGGCTGGGGTTGTGGTACACCAGACGGTATTTTTTGCCATGCAGAAGAGAAACCATTGACTACCACAGCTTGAGCGCGATTTTCAATGTAAGATATGAAGCAACGAAACAGATTACCATGGATTCCAGCAAGAAAAAGTTTTTGTAACAATATGATATGACATATACGATCGAATGCCTTACTATAGTCCGTAAAAACAGCATCAACTTGGCCCCCAGCATCCATATGAAATGAAACATAGTCTGTGAAAGCTAAAAGATTAGATGTAGTCGACCGATTTTTTAAAAACCCATGCTGTTCATCGATAAATGCAGAGGAAACTACTTGATATACTTCAGCATGTATAATTTTTTCAAAAAATTTCATGAAAATAGACAATTTTGATATCGGCCTATAATTTCTAATATTATTTTTGACACCGTTTTTGTGAACAGGGGTGACAAAAGCTCGTTTCCATATTAAGGGTACAACGCCTTCTTTAATGGAACTTTTAAAAAGAATGGATAATGGACGAGATAAGCTACTGGCACAACCTATAATAAATTTAGCATCAATATTATCAGGCCCAGCACCTTTGGATGCGTCAAGTAATTTTAATGCTTTATATAGTGAGTCAGAATCAATTTCAATGTCACAAATCGTATTGGAATTAGGGCTATCTGCAATAAGAAGAGTAGGCATAGATAATGTATTACTTGAAGAGTCATTAAGGAAGTTTGATTGGAAGTAACTAGAAAATAGGTTAGAAATATCCTTATCCTTATTAGCTGTTTGGTCCTCATAATATAGATGCGAAATTACTTGATTTAATAAATGTCCAGAACTGTTTAGGTTGCTTAATTATGGCCTCTTCAGAGCTGGACATATATTTATCATACTCGTAGCACTGTTGTTCAAGTCGTTTAGCTCTTTCTCTTATAACGTTAAAGGTATCACGGTCTGAAGTATTACCATAAGTCTTATATTTTTTTTAATATTTGTACTTTTCCTTTAGAAGTTTTTTAGGGGTGAGGAGTACCATGGTGGAAATTGATCTGACGTAAGCTTTTTTTGGGGTACATATTTATCTCTGAGTCTATATAAATGATTGTAAAATATATGTATCAGTGGCCTCGTCTAATGTATTATTACGTTAACAGATTTCCCAGTTGATTTCCTTTAACGATGAATTAATGGCGTCAAAGTCTGCTTTATAATATAGGTATTTATATCGAGGGTTACATAGGAGTTCCTCATCCAGTGAGAAATTTATATTAATTTCTAAAGATTTATGATGCGAGTCTTCAGGCACTAAAGGATCATTACAATGCGCGACAGACAGTTTTACATTTAAAAGATTTGATTATGTATCAAGAATGTGATTATGAGAAGTATTTTTATGATAATTAAATTGATTTAAGTTGCATTCCGCCAAAGTATTAAAAAACAGTATTTGGGGTCACCTGTATGCCACTTGCTTGGAGAAAATTGATATCACCATTCTCCACTCCACTCAATGTTTTTTAGGTTGAAATCGCCCATTATTAGAAATGAATCATTTGGACATGTACTAAAAATGTAAGAAAGCTTCTCGGTAAAGTTAGCCAATTGTGTATTAAAAGAATTACCTAAATTTTCCTTACAGAGATACAGTGTACATATACGAAGTTTGTTGTTTTCGCTGTAATTTTTCTTTTTACGACCTAACGTGATGCTTACCCAATTATACGCGGCGGCGAACGCCACTCAGGTCGTTCAACAGCAGACAGGTCACGGCGTACGGGTAGTAAAGTACCTCCACCATACTTATTCTTCGTCAATCCATAGTTTCTATCCCGCCTAAATACTATATACCTTTCATCAAATAGCTCACTGTCACTAACTAAACTAAATATGTCGTAATCTTTACCAGGGGGAGACTTTCTACAAAAGTCGTCTGCATGGGTACCTCTGTCTCCCCTATTTCTATCGTCAAGCAGCTATATTTATATAGCTGTGTTCCGGTTTGAAGGGTGAAATATGGCAGAGAAATTATTGGGTACTGTGACGAAACATCCTTAGGTCACAAGATTGGCAGCGCGTGAGTAACATCCCGTGGTGCTGCGAGTGTCAATCGGCTGCGGTGATCGCTTACCATCTAATGCGGGGCCGCATACTTGTTTGCCAATCTACTTGTATAAAAAAAATCTGGCCGGCTTTCTTTTAGGCAAACCTTCATAAATACTTACTTCACCAACCGAGGAGTCAGCTTGTGCCATTTTAAGTATTTGCTGCTTCTGTTCCTCTATTTGTCTGTTCAGTTCCTCCATCTTACATCGCAATTTATTAGAATTCGGTTGGGATTGTTGGGGAGCCACCGTAGGAGCGCTGCCGGTGCTGCTAGAGGATGATCCAGGACTATACGCTTCTTCGTCATCTGCAGATGCTACAAAAGACATAAACGAAAAACAATTATTATCACACATATGTTTTATTTTTACTATTGAATTAATAATAGTAAACGATTTGCTCTCAAGGAATTAGCACTGGGCAAGTCCTTCCTCCAGGTCGGAGGGTTTGTACAGGACCACCCTAAAAACTTTCATAAACACTTGTACGTAAACAGACTTGTAACATGTACGCAAAACATGCCGAGTGACCTACATAACGTCCACGGGCGTAACAGCTTTTCGAAATAAAGACACAAATTTAAAAAGCTATAGATTACACTTGAATAATGTACATAAGATCATTGAAAATGTCAATTAAAGTATTTTGTTGGATTATTGAGACAATAGCTCCACATTTCACACTTATCTTTTATAGATGCGGTTGTGTTAGCAGGTACAAAGAAATAGGTATCATTCAAGTCGGAGGAAAAGAGTGAACTGGGGATTTACAGACACATCTATTTTGCACTTTAGCATAATAATCTCAATTGCAACTCTATTTCATGATGAATTACATTTTCGTGATGTTTCATGTTACAGCAAGCAGATCGTCAGCAGGTGCAGAGAGTAGCATTGGTTAATCACGCTAACCTGGCATTGCCCCATTGACCCCAGGGTCTATTGAATCATACTATGAATCAAAATTTTATAAAAAAGGAAAACTGATTTAAGGAGTCTTTTACTGAATTTGTCTTAAGTAAAATCAAAAGTGTACGGTATACACATCTCGCAAGTTAAGATTTATAATCTTAGGTTTTACCAATAAACATTATTAATGTTTCATAAATTAGTTTACGTTATATATCTATAACCATATAAAATATTGGCTCTGTTAGCCTGCCAGTAAAATGTTTTTGACATTATATACATAGACGGGCAAGATCATGATGTGACTATAAGGGATCCTTGTCTGCTACGAAAGCCTAAAAAATATCTATTCTATAACTTCACGCCAAATCCCTTACGGGGTAGGCAGAGAGAACCGAGCGCCACGTGACTAGATCCTTACATTCCTCACTCGCTTCTTTAACATTCATTCTTCTTTTCATGCACGCTCGCCGGTTTCTAGGGCTCCTGACATCACCTTCTGATAGAAGACGACCAATTTGATCATGGTAGGTAAGTCTTGGCCTTAATCGGCTCCTACATCCTTCCACTTTTGCATTGTCTATTTGCTTCGATATTCTTTCATACAGCATTCTTTCTACATGTCCGAACCAATGAAGCATGCCTCTTCTGCAGAAGCAGATAGCTTCGTCATTCATTCATCCTGCATTCTTTCTACATGTCCGAACCAATAAATAAGTAAAAAAATATACAATATAAAAAAAGATACATTGCAATACAAGTGACTGAATACGTCACTTCTATATGACAGTCTAAATAGCCACCCAGTCTATCTGCATTATCATATATGTTTCAATGGAATAGTTTCAGTTTGGTTGCTCCATGTAATATAGAAAACATGTAAATAGACCCTTAAAACTAAATCGTGAAAACTTACATGTGTAGTGGTCTCAACGTACCTAATGAGGCGGCAATTTTATCCTTAACTGATGAGGAGAGAGCTGGCGACGTGTACGTGGGTAGTGGTAAAACTCTTCTTCGTGGCGATGTCGGCGGCGTGTATGAGCTTATTTTACCCACCACCGGCGGCGTATACGACCGCTTGCGAGGCTCTCTGGCAACCTGTCATTATATATACGTTTATTTATTACCTACATACCAGTGTAACCTAAAATCTTAATTGTTATATTATGTGAATGTGTAAATGAATATAAACAAAGCTAGGCTTTAAATTTAATTTGTTTACGAATTTCAATATATACGTTGATATTTTTTTTTAATTTAAATTCGTAAACACATTGGTTTTAAAACTGAGCGATATACTTGTAATGTAAACATGTTACATATTTCCTTTCTTTTATATCTTCTATAAAAGAAAGGAAAAAATGAAACATGGTATAAGAATTTGAATAGCGCATACGGCTGCCACCTTACCCCGTTGAGGCCCAGACGGTTGAATTCAGCCATGCGCGTTACGGCAACAAGTATATAATGGGCCTCAATGAATTAATTGAAGTAAATTCATAGGGTCTGTATTTTTTCCGAAAATTAGTGAGATTATGTAAAAATTATTGACAGATTCTATTCGAGGGAATGAAATTAATATCATTTCCATTTGTAATATGCGTACATACATATACATTTGGTACCTTATGTAGCTCATCTACGACTATAGATGCGTTTCCATTTATCATAGAGGGGCATTATAAGTCTCTAGCATGTGTATACTCATAGCTTCTGTTAAAGCTAGTTCTATCATGACAGTGATGTAAATTGGTTCAGAAGGTTAGATCGTTAGGCAGCAAGTTAGGGTTTCTTTTTATACATTTTCAATTTACTTCATGGATCTTTTACAGAAGGTACACAGATTCTTTCCGCTGTACTTAGAAAATATGTGAAATGAAACTCAATTGATTGTATTGCTATTATAAACAGATCACAGCTTTTATTTACAAAACAATATCGTCTTTATACACAGTTTAAAGTAAATATACACGTCTAATTTTTTAATCTTTTTATCAACTGACCTTAGCCGGAATTATATCTTTAGGAATGTGAGAGCCCAGACGTTTCTTTCTCTGGCGGATAACTATAGCAATGAGTAGGTGAGTTTTAATGTCTCCCAGCCCCGGTCCATCGAGGGGGAGAAGAACCGCCGGGACACTAGTGTTGGCCGATAGAGGGACTATGTAGAAGTCTTTCACTGACGTTGTATTGGATACTTTCACCACGCCCAACCTAAAATATGGTGCAATGTTCAGTTTATACGTATTTCAACAAACATTATTCGTTCAATAATGTGTGAAAAAGGAACGAATGCAGATAACACAAATATAAAAGAGATGGAATCACAATAATGCAAAAATAATAAATGCTTTATATTTTTTTATTAGAGAAACACTTGAAAAAAAAAAGACTTATAAGTAACATAACAGTGCCAGTCTCGAGATCTAATAGATAGATAAAATATAATATTAAATGTGATTATGCAAACCTTGAAAATTGATTTACAATCTTTACTTAAACAAGTAGCTGTAAAATTATCTGATTCTTTATCGGCTCCATCGCAAAATGTCTTCCTCGCACTGCATCCCTTTCACCTCAATTCGCTTTTAAAGTACTCGTAAATAATAATGAATAAAACAATGTTTATTCAAATCAGTATTTATTTGCGTGTACGTATGTTGTAATCAATATTATTCACACACATTCAGAACAATATAATAATATAAATAGGCTAACTGTAGCATTTGTAATATTTTATCGTCAGTTAAAAAAAGAAAAACAAAATGCATGTATACTTATTATAATCTATTTATGATATCAAAATGTACTTTTAATAAATGGTGGCAATGACGATTAATTTCTATCGACAATTTCTAACAATGCTTAAGGCATGCTGAACTGCTCCAATAGTAAAGGGCATAAGCTTGTATAGGCTATAGTCGCCCCTTAACATTAAGCAGATAGCAACAAAAAAAAACTTAAGACGATGCAAGTTATAAAGTCCTTATGCAAAAAAAACATTATGCGACAGAGACATATATTGGCAACTGTAGGCATTTTTGGCCATTCTGAGCAAAGATTCTATCTGCAATTTTGTCCGCGAAACAGGTACTGTCATGAAATTCTAAGTAGAGTCGTACCAACCTATTCCGACTACTAAGGTAACTATACAATGCGATATATTGCATTTTCTCCTCATCATTTGCCGCTTGTAACTTTAAAATTAGAATGTCCTTATTGCTAGCCCTCTTCATTTTGCCGATGTATTCCCAAACCGTGTCTGGATTTATTCTTCCCACAATATCCAACTCAGCGGTTATATCGTCTTCCAAGTCCGTACCACTTCCTGATACCTGATGTAACACAAGGTTCAAATATTATTACATTTTTACGTGGAGGATTTATTTGCTGTTTACTTTTCATGTAGTTGAAAAACATACATCTAAGCGGTCCACCTTGAGACTGTTCCTTCGAGTAAATCAGGAATTAGGTTACATATAAGCAGCTGAGAAGTTGGTGAATTAGTAGCGAAGGTACACGAGCTCGGTGGCGCAGTGGCTAGTAACGCTACATTGACACCAATGCTTGTGAGTTCAATTCTAACACAGGACAAATATTTGTATGCATGAAAATGTCTGTCTTGATCTGGGTTTTGAAAGAGGTAAGACGCATCAAAACAGTCCGTCTGGGAAAGTAGCTCCACCACACAGGAAACCGCTGCCAAATAACAATTTGTGTTCCTGCGTGGGAGTGAGGTACCCAGTGAGCTCCTAAGGAGTCGATGTATTAACGGCAGAGGTAGCATCGCTACTAGTGCTACTTAATGTATTGCAAGCATTCATAGGGTAAGGTAACAGATTCACATCAGGTGGGGCGTATGTTTGTTTCCTATCGAGGCTATACATAAAAATATAACCTATAACTATCAAGGTGTGGTTGTTTATTATATAGTAACGAATTAATCCGCAAAACAATGTATTGTTTAAAAGGGAGTATTCCTATTCTGAACCTAAATGCAACAACAACAAACCTCATGAGCCGCCACATAGAAACGAGCTACGTCTACCATGTTGATACAGCCATTCCAGACTATTGGAGACGAATTATCCACGGTACTCGTGGGCTCTTGATCACTTTCAGCTTCTGTAAAAACAATATATAGAAAAATGTTTTATTTCTAAGAAACAAATATATAAACTAGGGATAGTTTGTAACATCTAGCTGCGCGTATCTTGTGGGAATAATTAAAGATTCTTTAACAGATACAGAACATCCATGTATTAATTCCTGGAGCCTAAGGTTGGTTGATTTGTATGTCAGTCAGCTGCTTTTATATCAATGTGTAAATTAATAAACCTAATTCCCTCCAAGAACTAGTTTTTGTTTCTGCTTTTGTTTTGGTGCTAAATACACCCGAAGTAGCAGTAAAAAGAAACAGCACACAATATGAGTAGTGGACAAATTTGTGAAAATTTTATACAAGCAGCTAATTATTTTTTAAGAATTGCAATGGCTGCCCCATTACTACTGTTTGGTTTGAGGTCTGAGGTTGCTCCTAAAAGATTGTGTTAATAAACACACTATGGTAACGATACCAACATCCCCATCATCACAGCAACTCATCCTCATCCAACTGCTGAGATTTAGATAGTCACATAGTGACAACAACTACATTCTGTTCATGCCTCCCAATAGACGGAGGAGCAAGATATATAAATTTGTGGACAGCCTATGGTCATTGACTTCCGTGTTCGGTTAGTAACACGAGCAGCCTATAGACTCTTGCAATACCTACTTTTTTTAGAAGTAACTTCACTATTCGAAACCATACACATATTAGTATAGAGAGCAATGTCAAATCGATTTCAAGACGATTTTAAATCTAGTCAGTAGACATATATTTTACATAGAATAGCTATTTTGTATGTGTATAGTAGAACTTAGTAAAATTACTTTCTATTACTATGAAAATAATCATACTATGTTTTAATTGTACTCCATATTGATCCAATTGCCTACCTGAGATCCGATCCTGCCTTTTCACAGACTTTGGCGTGTCTAAAACGACTTCAGTATTCATAGCAAACGACTTAGCAGGATCATAATCGGTATTGCTATAATCGTCGATATCATTTTTATATGTATCCTCATATACGTCCTCTCTAGATTTCCTTAAGTCTTCTTCAGAAAAAGCAGATGTAATCATTGGTTCATGAGGATCATACTCAGGGTGTGCTTCTTTTAACATTGCAGATTTTGGCCGTTCTATTGAGTCTGAATCTGTGGAACTACGGGAAAAATAATTGCACAAATATAAATAAGGAGGCAGAACTTTATTATACATTTAATTTACATTATCCCTATTAACTTACTCGTTTTTGTTCTTACTGGATACATTTTCTTGTGACTTAGAACGATGTTTGTGTTTTTCCTCTGTACTATTAGAATGTTTAGAACGAGATCTCCGCCTGCGTTTAGAGCTCTCCCGAGACGTGGATCGTTTACGAGACCGAGCCCGGGAACTCGACCGCTCCCGACCTTGTGACTTAGATCTGGAATGTTCGCGAGATCTCGATCTCTTCTTGGATTTTTCTCTGGAACGAGATACGCGTCGGGAACGGTCTCTAAAGTCCGACTTCTCTTTGGATTCAACTCGTGAACTTTCTTTTGGAGCTGATGATATTCTTCTGCTGGATCTTCTTCCAGAACTACGAGTGGATTTTTCATTATCTGTTGTTTCTTTGTTATCTGATCCTTTGCGGGATGAACGTGATTTCCTTCTCTCAGACTCTCGTTTAGATTCTTTATTTCGTCTTTTTTTACTATGGCTAACACCACTTTCCTCTCGCCCTCGTTTTCGTCTACTGCTGTGTTTTTTATCAGTAGTCTCCTTTTTAGATGAGGTCCTAAAGCAAAATTAAAATACATTAATATAATTATAACCTATTAAATGAGTCAAATATTAAGGGACACCTGTCCAATAGCGGAACCCCCAATTAGAAAAATAACGAAAACACTGTTGTACTAATTATATGTTAGGTGAAATAAAGCACTTGAGAACGTATGAAAGTATTCTAGTGACTAAATTTACAGATCATAAATAGCAGATACTGCCAAAGACAGATTTTTTTTTTCTAATAAACGAATTAAAGTACGTATCGTTTTTGGCTTACGTCTCTTGGGTACCCTCGACTGGAGGCACTTCGCCAACAGTTTGGTCATTAAGCGCGGTCACTATATCCTCCACAGGCACATTGGGGTCCAATTCTGTAGACACTGACTCTGTATTTTCCATCACCTTAAAGAACAGGAAAAGGACATTTGACATACATATAATAATCTAACCTACACTCATACCACTGTTGATATCGATATATATATTAGTATGTGATAATATACAATAATGAATCGGTATTATTGTATACTATCACATACTAATATTATAAATGCGAGAGTTACTGTAATTAATGGTAATGAATTTGGTACACAGGTCGGTGTCGTAAAGCCACGTGAGCCTAATCTAAACCTAATCTAGTAGGGAAATATTTACAACCGTTCAGCCTCGGCGCGTTATATTTGTATATTAGCTGCAGTAATAGGTTTGATCATAAACCTGTATATTTTTTACAAGAGTCCTGTAACAAACCAATTACCTTTTCCCCTTTATGTGTTTTCAAAACGTAGGTTTTATTCGCAGCTAGAATATCTATTTCAGATTTCTTAATAAGTTCTAGTTGGTGTTTCACTTCATCTTCTCTCCACTGAGCCAATTCTTGACTAGCCAACTCTTCAGGCGAAAGGCGTACCTATAACATTAATTAGTCATGAATTTTAATATCAAATATATTTAATACATTGATTAAGATCTAATTAAATAGGTGAAATACAAAAAAAAGTGACTAACCAACTGTTTGGGTGTAATTGTTCGGTCACATATTTTTTGCCACAGTGAATGATTCTTGCGGTCCTTGATATTGAACATTAATGACCTATATTTAGCTTTGTATTTCATTCCGACGTCTTTGTTGAACAATTCGTTCAGTTCATCTTCAGTGTCAAACGCGAACTGTAGTATTTCGTCTTCCGTAAACTTCGGTCCGTCATGTTCTGCCATTCTTATCGTCATCTGTTCCTGCAATGCCTTCCTAACATTCTCTCTGATTTCCTCAACCGAATCCATTTTAGCTTTGTTACTGGTGTCTTTCCTGCGCGAAATTGACGGCGATACTGTGGGAGTCTGTAACGTAATAATTAACATAAATATGCCGGGCTTCGTGTCATGACTAATCAAAATGTAAACACATCCGAGGTTATGGTGATTATATAAGGATTGTCTTTGAAATAAAGTTTCCATTCAAGTTTACACCTCTGACTTCACCTAAAGGACAAAATGTACATGTCCAGAATTAAAATATGCAATAAAGTTTACGACGACGAATGGGATTAAATCGGCTTTTAACGTCCTTGGTCAACACAACTTACGTCATAATACCATAAAATGTTATCAGTGTTAATGACCGAGTCATCGACACCATTTATAGAGCAAGTTATTTATTCGGTATTAACAGGTTACCTCATAGTATTAAGGGCGCATTTACGAGACATTAGCACAGCTATTTAGTCAATTAGAGCTTGAGGACGAAGATAAAAACGTCGATTAACAACTTTTGTACGATATTAAATCTCCATTATACAAATTGGATACCTTTTTAAAACCCCTTCTTTCATCTGCGCTATAGCACCATCCACAGTGCCTTCACCAGTGCAAAAAACAGTGTAACAAGGGCTTCGCCAAGGCGGGGGAGTAAAAAAAGAAAGAGGCTAGTTAGCAGTAACATACAGTACGGCACGTTAAGGCAGCTGTATGTAACATTGCTCTACAGAGGCAAAGGAAGTTGCAAAATTCATTCAGACGAAGGCTAAGTTCATCTAACAGTTGAATGGTCGCAATAGAGAAAATTTTACTTCATGTGATGATAGGACTATATACCTGTAGTTTCATTTTAAAGGTCTTAATTTAGAAAAAAATTAAATCGGCCAAGTGCGAGTCGGACTCGCGCACGAAGGGTTCCGTACCATTATCTATAAAAACGGCAAAAAAAATCACGTTTGTTGTATGGGAGCCCCCTTAAATATTTGTTTTATTCTATTTTTTAGTATTTGTTGTTATAGCGGCAATAGAAATACATCTGTGAAAATTTCAACTGTCTAACTATCACCGTTCATGAGATACAGCCTGGTGACAGACGGACGGACGGACGGACAGCGGAGCCTCAGTAATAGGGTTCCGTTTTACCCTTTGGGTACGGAACCCTAAAAAACAACGTGGATACACGTTGCCGATATAACATGTAACAATTAGTTTATTCTAATATTTTATCCTTGTTCATTATGGTATTTAAATACATGCCTGTTGTTTATGTTTTGCCAATCATGTATTGTCTGACAATAGTTTATTTATTATTATTATACTAGGGCATCCACTACAAAATGATTTGCTTCAACTTTATTTTATATACAACGAATAAAATATAAATAACATATTAAAAAAAATATAGGCTGGTATATGATTGATTTAAAGTGGTTAACATAGCCTATGAACTCTTGCAATACCCGAAGCATCGCTTGTGCATTGTCATCCCTACTGCTTATTTCTCGACGTGGAACTTGTTACGTGAGATAAATAAAGGAGCTTACTTTTTCATACGTTGACTGAGATCTACTCGATGTTGCACGGACTAGTTTTCTTGATTCACTTGCAGTTTTGGCATAAGATGTGCTAGCTTTTGGAGTGTCCATGAATTGAGGAGGCTGAGATTTAGGTGTAACTGGTGTTTTAGGCTGCACCGGTAGTTTGACATCACCTTTCGGAGATTGTAGAACCTTAACCGTCTTATCTTCTTTTGGAGATTGTAGGACCTTAGCCATCTTCTCCTCTTTTGGAGATTGTAGAACTTTGGGAGTTCTTTCTTCTTTTGGACATTGTAGAACCTTAGGCATCCGGTCCTCTCTCGGTGACTGTAGCATCTTGGGCACTCTTTCTTCTTTTGGAGATGGAAGAATTTTAGTTATTTTATCCTTAATTTCCGATTGATGAATCCTAGCAGATGATGACTGCTCTACCTTTTTGGGAATTCTTTCAAAATTAAGTGTGGTTTGAATTTTGTGCGGCTCATTGAAAACCTTCTTCTTTGATATATTTGGTTTGATAGTACTAAGAGTTCCCGGACGAACTACTTCAAACGTTGGATTTTTCTGTAGCCATGCTTTCAAATTCTCAGCAGTGGGAGCATTTGGACCAGCTAATAATCTACCACTTTTACGTTCATAAACAATAACCTGTAATACAAAGTTTAATTTCACTGTAAAAATTATGTCTTCATGCAAAGTCCTGACAAAGATAGAAAACATGACATAGAGAGTGGTTATGGATAAATAAATTAGCGTTGAAAGTTAAAACATATGATGATGATCATTATTATTTTATTAATCTGTAGTTATGTATATAAATCGTACTTACCCTAGATTCAGATTTCTGCTTTTCTTGAGATTTCCCTGAATCACCTTCAGATTTATTTGATGTTGGTTGATTGACTAATGAATCCTGAGCATGCTTCAATATGCAAGCGTCACTGCAGTAAATACTGCTAGCGCGAGCCGGCTTCTTACATACAATACAACTGGTTCTTGATGCTGCTTCTTTACTGACAGGAGAAGGCGTTGTAATCGCCCCCTCAACCTCAGTTTTCTTTTGTACAATTACCTGAACATATACATCTAAGTTCTACTAAATCCGACACAATATTTATATATTTAACTATACTCAATATACATAAGAATGGAGAGACATACTAAAAATATCACTACTTTAATTGTATAATAATAATAACTTATAATACGCGTTTTAACATCACTTATACACTATGCAGATGTCTGTACTCGTAACATCAGTTAATCTATCTATAACTTCACGCCAAATCCCTTGCGGGGTAGGCAGAGAAAGCCGAGCGCCGCGTGACTCGATCCTTACACACCTCGCTCTCTTCTCTAACATTCATTGCAAACATCAAGTAACATCTTTAACATCAGTTAAATACCACATATTTTATTAAGTAAGTTATAGTAAGTTATAACTGCCAAAAACATCTAAGTATTATTCATCATCTAAGTATTAATTTCTTTAGTAATGGAAACATAACTGTAACTAATAGTACAAACAATTTAAACTCAAAGCCAAGATGTGTTCAAGATCATGCCAATAGTACAAGGATTGTGTCGTTTTAACTAACAAATCACGAGACTAGAAACAAACAGAAATTTATAGCTTTCACAGACTCAAAAAACGATTTTAACTAACATGACGAGAGAACCCCATCTCTGTAATAATGAACGTCATTAAGAAAGAAAAGCAGTAGGCATACACTTAGTACTCAATAACTATATCCAAGTAATTTTGTTTCGATAAAACTGATATTTCAGTTTCATAATTTTAACAATTTACATTAAATTTAAATTAAATAATGCCCCTAAGAGCAAAGTTTTGTGCAAATTTTAAGCAAAGTAATTTTATACTTTATTATTGTTTTATAAATAAATAAATATTATAATTCTATACTCATATCAATAGATAATTATATTGTGAATATTGCAAATTTTCTTAAGAAAATGTAAAACTTTCAAGTAAAATTTAAATAAATATTCACTTCCAGACTGACAGAGCCACCTTGTATTGTCGAAATAAAAATTGTTACAAGGCAACTTTAAAAGTTTCATAGACCGTAATTGCTTCACACACATTTTGCATTGAAAATCATTTGCTTATTGCGTGGCGTGGTACAGCTTATTTAAAACTTTTTACGTATGTTACTTTAAGTTATAAGAGTTCCTACTTTCAGGAAGTGACTCATCCACACTTTTAGAAGATCTAGTCAACGATAAAAAATAGAATTGCACAGGACGCCATTACGTGTGATTACCTGACAATTCAATTAACGATGGAAAGGGGAAAGTGTAGTAAAAATAGGACGCTCACTTTGTGAAATGCTGTATTGAAAAAATAAGATATAGAGAACGAACATGGAGAGCCTGGAGAAAATATTTTATAGAAGACGAAATGAGTCCAGTAACAAAGCAATACAACTAACAGACGACTATTACTTATTCAGAGCAATAGAGCGTGCCACAATATTTCCTTACTCCATTTGATCGCATACAGCATAGAGCAGTTTGTATCGGCGGCGACCTAGTTGATCTCCGTTCGGCTGGACTCGCTTTTTTATACTAGGTTGGGAGGCATACAAGCATACGGCCCACCTGATGTAAAGCGGGTACCGTAGCCTATTTACGCTTGCGATATATTAAGTATCACTAGCGCGATGCATCCTTTGCTGCTTACATAGCAAGTCCTTGGGAGCTTACTGGTGACCTCACTCACACGCACGAACACAATAACCCTCTAGGGAGTTGTTATTTGGCTGCGGTTTACTCTTAGGTGGAGGTACTTCCCCAGACGGGTTGCTTTGATGCGCCCTATCTCTCTTAAAACATCCAGACCAAGACAAACAGACATGTTCATGCACACAAATGTTTGCCTTGTGTGGGAATCGCACCCACGAGCGTTGGTGTCAAAGTCGCGTCATTCACGACTGAGCCACCAAGCTCGTCAAAAACTTTCTACAAGAAGAGACATTGCTTCTATTTGTACTGTAAAAATTGTATCATGGGGAGTGTTCGGAGGAGCTGTAATACCCGCCGCTGAGTTCCACTATCGTACCAATCGCCATAAACTAAAATTTCACTCTCACAATCTGAATGGCAATCCACTACAGTAAGATTTTTGAGGCATATTCTACCACATACGGTGAAATTGTGGAATCCACTACCCTCAGCGGTGTTCCCAAACAAATGTTATGGGTGCTTTCAAGAAAAAGCCTATGTTTTCGTAAAAAGGCTGGTAATGGATCAGTGACCCTCTGTGTCGCTGATGTCTATGGGCGGTGGTGACCAGTTAC
Source organism: Pyralis farinalis (assembly GCA_947507595.1). Classification (NCBI taxonomy): domain Eukaryota; kingdom Metazoa; phylum Arthropoda; class Insecta; order Lepidoptera; family Pyralidae; genus Pyralis; species Pyralis farinalis. The sequence goes on from OX382259.1 coordinate 27,450,476, forward strand.
CATCATGTGACCCACATGCTCGTTTGCCCTCTAATATAAAAAAAAATATTTAAAAACTAAGTAGGTAAACCCTACCAAACATTTTAATCAGATTGTTAGATTAAAATGTTCGGTAGGGTTGTAGGTTGTAAAAAGTAAGTAGGGTTTACCTACTTACTTTTTACAATAACTATGTACAAGTAATTTTTATTTCGATAAAACTGATATTTCATTTTCATAATTTTAACAATTTACATTAAATTTAAATTAAATGATGCCCAAAGATGAGCTCCAAACCGGGAGTCTTTAGTGTACTTACAATATGCAGAGAATGGGGTCAACCACTGAGCCTCAGAAACTATGCTTGATGGGATGCAGCCTGTCGTGGACTTTGACACAAAGAGAGCGATTTGACAAGTTGTTTCGTAAGACGTGTTTGAAACTGTCTGACACTTTCATATAGGTTATAAATAAAACATTTGTGGCAGATTTTGTCGTGTCCTTAAGGAACTTCCTAGGGGGAATTGTATTTCTGACCATCTTAATAAATGGGATCCTAAGAATATCCTACTTCCCACAGCTTTGGAAAGTGGCACAAATTATCATGGTTTACAAGCCTGGAAAACCAGCAAACCATGTATCTTCTTATAGACCTATCAGCCTCCTGTCCATCTTGTCCAAGATCTTCAAGAGGATTCTTCTCCGGTGCATGTCACTTGAACTGATTCAAAAGAATGTGATTCCTGACCACCAATTTGGTTTTCGTTTAGGGCATGGCACTGTAGAGCAAGTTCACAGAGTCTGTGACAGTATAAGGATGTCTCTTGAAAACAAGGAATACTGTTCTACTGCCTTTCTGGATGTCCAGCAGGCTTTTGACAGGGTTTGGCACAGAGGTCTCCAGACCAAAATCAAGTTATCGCTCCCTCACACTTACTATGCTATCCTAAATTCATATCTTCACACACAGTGTCACAGGGTTCAGTGCTGGGCCCCACCTTGTACTCCATCTACACCTCTGATCTACCAGTAACAGATCATGTTATAGTTGCTACATATGCAGATGACACTGCCTTACTTGCCAACCACTCTGACCAAAGCATAGCTTCTCCACACCTGCAATTGGCATTAGACAATGTCAGCAACTGGATGAACAAGTGGCGCATAATTGCCAGCGCATCAAAATCCACCCTAGTGACATTTACTCTTAGACAAGGCAACTGCCCACCAGTAAAACTGTCAGGAGTGATTCTACCTCATGCAAACTCGGTCAAATACTTGGGCATGCACTTGGATCGCAGGCTGATATGGAAATCTCATATCAAAGCAAAAAGAAACAAACTCAACATTAGATTCAGAGATATGAAATGGCTTCTGGGTAGAAACTCCAAATTGAGTTTGGAAAATAAGCTTTTGGTTTACAAGACCATTCTTAAACCGATCTGGACCTACGGGATTCAACTGTGGGGCAATGCTTGTACCTCCAATATAGACATTTTACAGAGGGTCGAAAATCCATCACAAATCCTCCTTGGTTTATAACTAATAACGAGGTTCATCAACTACTCTGTATTCCTACAGTCAAAGAAGAAACTTCTAAATCCTGCACCAGATATAAAGAAACGCCTTGACAATCATCCAAACCAATTGGCTCAGCAACTCCTGCAAAGAAGTCACAAACAAAGGCTGAACCGGCATTGTATTCTTAGATTGGACAACAGATTTGCCAAGTAACTAATGAAGAGATCTTGTCAATGGACAGGTGACTCTGCCCGCCAAATTCTTGAATCAATTATAAAATACTGCTTATAGTCCAATGATTGATTGCATATTTGTAAAAATAAAAAAAATATAGATTTTGTTGTTGCCTTGAAGAACATATTTTCGTTGGTACAGTGCTCTATATAGAAATGGGAGATGATGTGGAAGGGCATGTAAGGGACGGAACCTAAGATACTCGTCGATGTGAGTGTGGTGAATTTCGACGACGACGGATTGAGTTTTGATTGATTTTTTTTAATTGATTGATTGATGAGCTTGCAATGGTCATTGGTGTTCGTGACCATGACGCTAAATATAACGCAAATATACCCAGCTCTTTCCGTCACGAACAGTGACTGGAGCAAACTTAGCCTTTGATGACTTGCGAGAACATCGCAGGCAAATAGGGCTGCATCGGAATTGGCCTTAATGGCCTTCACTGGGTGAGTATTATACTCATGCCATTTGTCGTCAGGTTGGAAGTATCAAATGCTTCATATATTTTGTTACAGGTTACAAACATAAAATTAACATTTTATTTATTTAAACTTCACGCGCGAGAGAACCGAGCGCCACGTGACTAGATCCTTACATACGCCACTCGCTTCGTTAACATTCATTGCGCTTCTCATGCACGCTCGCCGGTTTCTAGAGCTCCTGACATCACCTCCTGATAGAACACAATCAATTTGATCATGGTAGTCAACTCTTGGCCTTCCTCGGCTCCTACATCCTTCCACTTTTGCATTGTATATCTGTTTCATTCTTCTATCCTGCATTCTTTCTACATGTCCAAACCAACGGAGAATGCCTCTACGTATTTTACCACCGACGCTCACTTTCACACCAACTCTGTTTCTAACATCATCATTGCGATAGCGATCTACAAGCGTAAAGCCACAAATTTTGCGAAACGCTCGCATTTTGACCGCCTTATCCTACTTGACCTACAATAATTACAAACACTTGAGTAATAAATACTCAAAGGCTAGATTAAAGTGCCATTTTAGTCATTTTTAACAAGGAATTCTAAGAATTAGTGTGGGCACCAAGCTTTGTCAGTGGTGCAGAGCAATTGGATATTAACAGTTTAAAAACTTCAATAAATAACAAACAAAACAGTACACGAAATATTTTCCTTCATAAATAATTTGTAACAAACCTAAAAATTCATAGTGGCTAGATATAATTATCAAGAAGTGTATTATAAAACTAAAGCACTTACCTTATTTGAAGTCTTAGGCGATGGTTTCGTTTTTTTTATACAATTTGGACATCGCCATTCTATTCCCTGCTCCTCCATTTGCTGACCCATTGCTTTCGTGATGTTAACACATTTTCCATGGAACCAGTCTTCACAGCCATCACAGCATATCATAAAACGATTGTTATGTGGTTGTTTACAAATGCACCATAACCTGAATATATAGAAATGCATATTATATGCCCGCTTTTGTGAATATGAGACTATATTACTAAGCAATAAAAATGAGAAATATTATTATTAGCTGTCCCTTAATTTGCCTGGTGTGTTATAAATTGACATATCTTTTTTGTAACCTGTCTTAAAAAGGTAATACTAATTACAGCAAACTCAATACATTACTATTAATAACTTAGAGTGCATAAGCATAAAAGCATGGGCAGGTAAATGAACTGTACGAATAAAAAGTATTAAACTATAGATAAATGCATTGTGTTTCTCAAGTGGAAATAAGTAATGATAATATAAATAAATACAGACCTGTAAGGATCATCTTCAGAATTCCAGCTTTCTTGGGATTCTGCAGATATTTTATCAACAACAGTTGCTTGAGTTACTTGTTCTTTTTTGTTTACAAGTTTCTTGTTCACATAATGTTTTGATACAGTTTGCAAATGCGGCTCAGGAGTTGTGGACACAGGCTGCACTGTTACGGGTGTTGGTGTTGATAATACATCTGCATTACTGGTTGTATCCATCTGACTCTTCCGCTTGGAAGCCCTCGTCGCCGGTGCTTCAATAGGTGGTAATGTAATGACACGTCCATCCCGTCGGACTATCTCAATAGGATCTTTTCGTAAAACAATAGTCTTCACAGATTTGGGTGATTGTGCATAAACATTACTAGCAGCATGCACTTGTGCTTGTTGGAATGATGACTGAACTGTTGCTTTAGCTGGTGCATTGTCAACTTTACCCAAAACTTGCTTATCTATAACTTCTTGTAAATTCTCTGAACTTTCCACTAATTGTGCAACATGCATAAGCAAATCTTCAGTCAACCCTTCTTCTTCAGGCTGCAGTCCCCCAAGCAAATCCAAGGTTGGTGACAGTGGTCCAGCTAGACCAGGACTGTTCATAGTGTTGTTGGCTGATATAGAAGATTGGACTTTCACGGGATTACTTGCAGCAGTTGTAGAATCTTGAAGTATTTGAGCTAAACTTGCATCATCAAGTTGTGGTATTAGCTCATATGGCTTTGTAATTTTCTCAGCAGGATTAATAATTTTATCTTTTTGCTTTAAATAAGTTTTATGTAGTCCAGGTGGCCTAAGTTTCTCAACATTATCAACAGCTTTATTTTCTACTACTTTTCCATCACTCGCTTCCACTGTTTTGGGAGTTGTGGCTACAGGTAGTTTTTTCTCACTAGATACCGATTCTTTTTCTGGTTTACTTGGACCTTTGTTATCAGTGGAAACCCTCCTAATAACATCAGGCGTAGAAAACAAAGATGTCATATCAGACAATAAAGCAGTTACATGAGCTGGTGTTTTCTTATCTTTCTTAACAGATTTTGGTGTGGTTTTAGGTACACTTTTATTAAGCTCGCTGTGAACAGCAGGAGTCACAGATATTTCTGATGTAGGTATTAGACTTTCAATATCAACATCAGCTGTTTTTTTCTCTGTTACAGCTTTTGCTATTGACTTATCCTTAAGATCTTTCTTTAACAAATTTTTATTAGCTTTAAGCCTCGATGGCACTTTAGAGTCTAGCTTAGTAATTTTGGTGGGGTGCAAAGATTTTAAAATTCGAGGTTTCAACTTACCCCGTTTAAGTTTTATAGGACCAGTTCTATCTCTAGTATCTTTATAATCAGAATCAGAGTCTCTATCAGGGATGCTATCCCCAGATGAACTAATTGATGATGATTCTACACTTTCCTCAGTTTTTTTCTCAGTGTTTTTCTCTAATTCGGCTGAATTCTTCACTTTCGATACCTGAGCCAATGGTTTATTCAGAATATCATTGCCTTTCAAAATTACTGCTTCTGAAGGATTTATTAAAATCTTTTTTCCCTTAGTAATTATCTGCTGATCCAATATTGTGATCTTTTTTGAGAAAGGGACAGGTTTTGGAGGTGGCGTATGCGAGATTTCAATTTTAGGCTCATCATAAGGAGTATAATTATCATTCTTTTGGGGCAGTGTTTGACTTGGTGATGTGAGGGAAGTGTAACAGTGGTCATTTTGAAATCCCAGCAAACTGTTTTCTCTCGTCTCTATTCTTAAAGACTGAAGCATTTCTGCTCCGCTATCTGGAATCATACACAATATTTTGAATATAAAGAAAAGTACAAGTAGTAAAATATTCTAAATACAGCCAAGCATGTAAAGATAAATGCATAATTTATTACAGTATGGTTAAAGATATTTCTGTCCAGAAATATCTTTTCAACAAAAAACCAATAGGAAAGTAAAGTAAATGTAAAGCAGTGATAGTCTATTTATGCTTATAATTTATTAAGTATCACTCACACAATGCCTCTGTTGCTTAAATTAATATTAATACATATAAATAATTTGATTTTGGATTTTGAAGTGACTATTAATAATTTCAATTTAGATATTCAGAAATAATAAATAAAGTAAATAATTGAATACATAGTCATTAATATTAAACAAGATAATGTAACTGTCACATTTTTTATATATTATAGTAACAGAAGTGGAAGAAAACACTTCTTTCAGAAAAAATAGGGAATCAGAGTAAATTGTAAAAAGTTTTTCAAAATAATCATAATGTATTTACATCACCTTTTAAATTACCTAAAACTGGGACAAAAATAATTTATTTACAAAAGTCCAGCAAAAACATGCAACTTAATTTGTATGTAATGAAACTGTGTTGTGTTCCTGCGTGTGTGTGTGGTCACCAGTAAGCTCCCAAGGAGTTTCTGTGTAAGCAACAGAGGCATTGTGTGAGTGATACTTAATAAATTATAAGCATAAATAGACTATCACTGCTTTACATCAGGTGGGCCATATGCTTGCATGCCTCCCGACATTGCATAAAAAATATACAAGCTGAAAAAACTATTATTTTATTATTGATATAACCGACCAAACGCCATGAAGTGTCCCATAGCCCTGCTCCGTTATATAATCTTGTTTTCTGCTTCTTAGCATTACCCGTATTCCTGATCCATTAGGATTGTCGGGGTCCGCTACCTACGCCTAAGGATTTGATGAAGATACTTATATGGAGCGACAGCCGTCTGACCTCTGGAGCCCAGAGGGAAAACCAGATCATTCTTAGGTAAGGTTAGTCATTCAACATACAATTTCTTGGACGTGCGGGTTTCCTCACAATGTTTTCCTTCACCGCCGAGCAAGTGATAATTACAAATATGTACGTAAATCCAAAAACATAAATTTTGTGGTACATGTCAGGATTCTAATGGGGGACATGTTGGTCACAAGGTCATTTCTTATCCACTAGGCTATCATGCTTGAGGTATATTCTTGTATTTAGAAAAGTGCAGTTTGTTGTTTTCATCTGTACATACAAACTACAGATCTGTACAAAAAGTAAACACAAAGCAGGACACTTTATTGAAGATTCAAAAAAACATGAGTTGGCAAGGATACAGTTTGAATGTAAAAAATTGAATGCCAGGTAGTGTCGCTTCGGCCAGCAGCAAAAATTTTCATGCGCTTTCAAAGGGATTAAAGCTATTTGAAAGTTTGTAGCACTTAACTAACTTGTTTTGTTTGTTATTAGTTAGTTAATCAATTGCAATAACAGCTAGTAGTTTGTTTGCTTACAGATAATGTCATACATTCCCAGACCAATATGCACTATTTATGGTGTATTTTTAAATAAATAATATTTGAACATAGTTTTGGGTCATTGAAATAAATTATTTATTAAAAATATATTTGTATATTTGCCATTTGACACTTTTCATGGTGTCACATATTCATTATGGTCAATTCAAATTACTTTTGGCATTTTGTCTGATACCCTCTTAGATATCGGTGATATACAGTGAGATACAATCAGAGTTATGAATTTACTAACCATATTTTATAATGCTGTTAGGCTCATCATAGTAGCTATCAACAGAAAGTGTGACATGGGGCACTTTATCATCCTCAGTTTCTGAATCAGTAGCATCGTCCGGTCTGCCCTCGTGACCAACACGTACCACACTGATTCCTGCAGCTTGAGACCCATCACTACCTGGAATTAAAAATCATCACAATGAGTTTAAAATTTTTGCCATAGTTATATCTATATTATTACTATACTAGTTAGCGTGAGTAGTAGTATATGACGCCAAACAAATATCTGTTTTGGCGCCAAAACTTTTATTGAAAACATGACCAAAATCACAGTATATACTTGCTACCGCATATTATATTTGAGGGCAACGTTATCTTTAAACAGACATTGTAACAGATTAAATAAATAAAAAGTTAAAATACACGTAAAAAATACAAGGTGACACTTTACATAGTACCTGGCAATAAAATTCAGGGGCATCCAAAGCATCCAAAAGGGCTGTGAAGGATAACGCAATTTCTCGAGATGGTTTATTGAATTGCCAAGGCATACAAAGGTATAACTAGTTCTACTAACACTCACCCATCAGTGTACCCAGTAAATTCTGATCCACCGATAGCGATCCATCCTTGTTTACAATAACAACAACAGAACTATCCGCTTTCGTCGAAGGTCCATTGAGATCCGTGTAATTTGTTATCACTGTGTTTGACATTTTTAGCAATATAATGCAACTATCTCAATGCAAGTCCTCTATTTTTAGCCATTTTAACACACATGTACCAAAACTATTTGTGACGCATTCTAGCGCAGCACGCCTGACGCCATTTTGAAATCAATTTCGACCGACCGCGCTGCACCGCTATCAAAATTACAAAAATTCTTGAGTTTGCTGTTACATATGTTGATATAGAAATAGCATTGTAGGTATTTAGAAAACAGTTTATCGTATTAACCAATTGAAAACCATTTCATAAGATTCAAAATATTTATTGTAAGCGTAGCAAGAATAAACAAAAGTTATGACATTGGGATTTGATTGACTTGATGTTGTCGATGTAGATTTCATTCGCTCATTCTATAGTCTCGAGGATTCGAGGCCGGTGTTGCCAACCCCAAAAAACTAAAAACGACACATCGCAATAAAAAAAAAACAGGATAAAACAGTAGGTAAAGTAAAAAAAGGCAGATTTCATACTTTCTTAACATAATTAAAACATTAACCAATTTTCTTACTTACCAGGACTCACATCCATTGTTATATAATCAAAACATAATAAAAAAATAAAAAAAATCCAAGTCAAATTATTTTCTACTTTCATTCTCAATTGTCTCGTCTTCAATAGTTTCATACTCATTTTCCTTTTTAAAATCATACTTATTTTTGTTAAATTTCGTCATGTGCCTTTCGGTGGCTTCAAATGAGTAGCAATCGGTTATTTCGGATTTAGTGTGTAATACTCCTTTAATTACACGTTGTAAATCTTGTTTTTTAATATAAACGGCAGGGTCACATATATTTCACCAATTTAAAACTTGAAAGCACAATACGCAATATAATAGCGCTTTAGCCTGTATCTGTCACTCATACACTGGGATTTCCCCGTGCATAAAAATTTGACTGTCAATCACATACTCTGTGGTCGGGGAATTCCGTCAAATCCCGACAAGAGAGAGATACTGCCATCTAGTGTCATTGCGTTTTATTACATAGTGGTTATCAAAAAATATTTGCATAGTGTAATAGGTGGCGCTGAACGCTAATTGAAAAACAGTAAAAAATAGGAATGAAACAGAAAACAAGGACATCAATGTGAAAACAGCAAATGTACTCTTAAAACAGTACGGTACACATGATATTAGCATTGTAAAAAAAAACGAATAAATGGAAACAGCCATTTTTACACAAAAAATAATAAAAGTTAATCTATACATACGTATGAAAAACTAGTCTTTCAATAGATCAACAAACACATTTGCACTTTAACATTATTAGAATAGTATTTTTTTTTTTGCAAATCGGGTTACTGTATAGATCTATTAATTAATAGTAACGCTGAGTTAGTTTCAGTAAGATCTATAAATTCATTGGAATAAAGATAGGATGATTGGTCAAACCTAGCAGAGTTATATAAATGTAAACAATATATTTTTCTATCTTAAACATATACTTATAACTAAAATACTCTTATAATTAAATTAAAAAACACTTTATAGACCATTTGTAAATAAAAATATTCGTGCTTTACAAACATATTAAATGTTTATTTGTTCATAGATTTTTTTTTCTTGAAATCAATGTTTTTGTCGAATTCAGTGGCTCAGTCGTGAATGACGCGACTTTGATACCAAAGCTCGTGGGTTCGATTCCCACACAAGGCAAATATTTGTGTGCATGAACATGGCTGTTTGTCTTGGTCTGGATGTCTTAAGAGAAGTAGAGCGAGCAACCCGTATTGGGAAGTACCCTCCACCTCACAGAAAACCGCAGCCAAAAAACAACTCCCTGGAGGGTTGTGGTGTTCCTGCGTGTGAGTCAGGTCACTAGTAAGCTCCCCAGTAGTTGCTGTGCAAGCAGCAGAGGAGGCATCGCGCGAGTAATACTTAATATATCGCAAGCGTTAATAGGCTACGGTACCCTTTACATCAGGTAGGTCGTATGCTTGTATGCCTCCCGACGTAGAATAAAAAAATTTGTTACTGAATCGAAATTCTCCATCGTGTATTTATATTTAGTCTGGCCATAAATACTGTTACATATAAAAATAAACAATATATTACATTTGAATTTGGAATCTGTCATTTCTATATGATTGTTCATTGAGTTTTCTCATTTTGGCGTCAATGCATTGTACAATATTTTGCAATATTAAAATGGAGTGGGGTGATAAAGATAACCGAATCGCTGTGATTGCATTACACAAAGTAGGTATGGAGCCCAATGCAATTTTTAAAACTCTCCATACGCTTGGTATTAGTAAAATGTTTGTGTACCGGGCTATTAACCTCTGTTTGTGACAGAAAAAGATCTGGCCGTACACGTAGTGTTCGTACGAAAAAGGCGGTCAAAGCAGTAAGGGAAAGAATTAGAAGAAATCCTGTCCGAAAGCAAAAGATTTTATCCCGGGAGATGGAGATAGCACCTAGAACCATGTCGCGTATTTTAAAAGATGACTTAGGACTTGCAGCCTATAAGAGACGTACTGGTTATTTCTTAACTGATAATTTAAAAAAGAATAGGGTGGTAAAATCGAAACAACTACTGAAGCGGTACGCAAAGGGAGGTCACAGAAAAATTTTGTTTACGGATGAGAAATTTTTTATAATTGAGCAACATTTTAACAAACAAAATGACCGTATTTATGCTCAAAGCTCTAAGGAAGCTTCCCAATTAGTCGACAGAGTGCAACGTGGGCACTATCCGACTTCCGTGATGGTTAGGTGGGATATTAGCTATAAAGGAGTGTCTGAGCCATACTTTTGTGAAAAAGGTATCAAAACAAAGGCACAAGTGTATCAAGATACCATTCTTGAAAAGGTAGTGAAGCCCCTTAACAACACCATGTTCAATAACCAAGAATGGTCCTTCCAGCAAGACTCGGCGCCGGGTCATAAAGTTCGGTCTACATAGTCTAGGTTGGAAACGAACGTTTCGGACTTCATCAGAGCTGAAGACTGGCCGTCGTATAGTCCCGATCTTAATCCGCTGGATTATGATTTATGGTCAGTTTTAGAGAGTACGGCTTGCTCTAAACGCCATGATAATTTGGAGTCCCTAAAACAATCCGTACGATTGGCAGTGAAGAATTTTCCCACGGAAAGAGTGCGTGCTTCTATTGATAACTGACCTCAACGTTTAAAGGACTGTATGGTAGCCACTTCGAATTAGCTTTTTATATTTTAAATTGTTTTATATTTATGTATTAAACTAACACAATGTAAATGTAATAAATGTTATTTGCAATTGAAATTTTTGTTTTTTCTTTGTTTCAGTATTTATGGCAAGACTAGGTATAAATGTCGTGAGAATGAAACAGCCGTCGAATATTCATGGTCGTATTTACATACACGGTTTTTAGTTAAATCTGCTTTGCCTAATAAATTCGGATTATTCCTTCTTAAAATTAAACATATTGCGTATTTTTTTTTAATAATCAAGGTGTCATGTCAAAATAATTATGCTATGTGTGGAATGGATATGATTTAGGTGTAAATATTAGACGAAGGTAAACATTCTTTGGTTTTCATTAGACTTAAATTAAAGTTACAGTTCAAGATCAAGGATTATCCTTTCACACATTACTCAAAAGGTGGTAAACTGCTACTTACGTATTTAATATTGGCGACGATGGAGGAAGAACTATTTTTAAAACTGAAAAGATTACGAACTTCAATTATAGGTCAGCTTACAAAAATAGATAATCAACTTAATACACTACAAATTTTGTCAATACAGGAATACGACTCGAGATTTCATACATTTCATAGTTGCGAAAATAAATTTGAAAAGATACAAGATGAAATCGAAAAATTAATCGACGAAAATAATTTAGAATTCGAAGTAGAACAAAGGTTTATTACAACAGAGTTGATTACACAATTAAAATTAAAAGTACATAATTTAAAGCATCCGACATCCGTCCGACAATATTTATTTATTCTATTGTCGCTATAACAACAAATACTAAAATACAGAATAAAATAAATATTTAATGGTGCTCCCATACAACAAACGTGATTTTTTTGCTCGTTTTTGCTCGATATTGATAACTGCAACAGGTAGACGCTTGAAATATTCACAGAATATTTAGTTATATATTCATTTTAAAAATAAATGATGAAATTAAATTAAACAAATATTTAAGGGGTCCCATACAACAAACGTGTTTATTTTGCCGTTTTATAGATAATGGTACGGAACCCTTAGTGCGCGAGTCATGGCGTCTTTTGTTAACTTTTCAACTTGATTTTTTACTAACAGGGTTCGAAATATTTAACCACAAAGTAACCGAGCATTTATCAAGACTAAAGAACGCATCCACACATACTGCTTTAACTCAAAAGGTTTTTTTTTTCAAAGCCACCATTATCATACTTGAAAGACACTGTTACTCGTATATAAACAGCTTCCATGTATGATAAAGGTGGAGCCTATATTTTTGCATCATGGAGCGGACTTTTTATACTCCGGCTTCCCTTTTGAAAATATCCACCCTTCGCCACTGATAGCTAGTCCATTAAATAAATTATTACGTAAATAAAAAGAGTTTAATTGGACAAAAGAATGTGAAAATAGTTTTTTACGTATTAAGCAAGAGATTATAAGTAAAAAAAGTACTCGTACATTTTGACCTAATAAGCCAGTAGTTTTAGAAACAGATGCTTCACTTCATGCTCTCGGGGCGGTCCTATCTCATAGAATTATCCTATCTCATTTGCATCAAGAACTTTATCTAAGAGTGAAAAAAATTACAGCCAAATCGATAAAGAAGCCACTGCAATATTTTGGGCATTAAAAAAATTGTTTCATTACTGTTATGGACGAAAATTTGTTCTAATTACTGACCATAAACCATTGACAATAATCTTTCATCCAAACAAAACATTACCAACAATTAGTACAATGCGATTATTTCATTACGTTCATTTCTTATCTGGGGTTGATTACACAATTAAATATAGAACATCAATTGCTAATAGTAATGCTGACTACCTATATCGTTTCCCAATAGAAGTGACACCTGTTAAAATTGATCAATGTTCAGTATTTCAAAACAATCAGATAAATGCCATAAATATTTTACGAGACATTATTCTTAAAGAAATATCAAAGGATTCAGATTACCAAAACTTATTACAAGCTTTAATATCTATTAAAAAATTACAACGGTATGGAAACAGCGAAAATTAACTTACAGTTCATGATGGCTGCATTTTATTTGGAAGCAGATTATTGATACCTTATTTATTACAAACTAAGATGTTAAACGAACTTCATGAGGGTCATTTAGGAATTCTAAAGATGAAATTACTTGCAAGAAGTTACATTTATTGGAAAAATATAGCTAAACAAATAGAAAACTTATTTAAAAATTATAGAGAATGTAGATTACAGCAGAACGAACCACCAAAAGTAAAACTGCATCATTGGGAAGAACCTATTATACCGTGGCAAAGAATACATACAATATATATATAGATTTTGCTGGTCCTATACAAGGGTATTGGTTATTCATAATTGTTGATTCACTGAGTAAGTGGGTTGAGATAATTCCCACAAAGACTACAACATCAACTTTGTGTATATACAAACTGAAAGAAGTATTCGCTACCTTTGGTGCACCTTATGTACTGGTATCAGACAATGGAAGACAATTCATCTCTGAAGAATTTGAATCTTTTATGAAAGAAAACAACATTTGTCACCGAACTATTGCACCATATTATCCGTCTACCAATAGCTTAGCTGAACGATATGTTCAAACTATCAAGAAGATTCTTTACTTTAATTATAAAACCGCTCCATAAAAAGGGCGATAAAGAGGCAATGACAAATTGCTCTGAGTTCAGTATGCAGCAAAATATTTGAACGGTTTATTTATGATGCAATTTATGTATACCTAAGTAGATTTAATATTTAATGTGACGAACAAAAAGGTTTTAGGATAAATAAAACAATTGACATGGCTATTTTTGACTTACTTTGCAATATATTGAAGAATATAGATAAAAAAATTCCTGTATGAACAATTTTTACAGATATGACTAAAGCTTTCAATTATGTAGACCACAAAAAGCTTTTACAGAAACTTAATACATATGGTTTAAGGGGAAATGTACAAAAACTTTTAGAATCATATCTCAGTGGACGTACTCAACATGTGGAAATACCTAGAGTATGTTCAAGAACTAAATTTGAGCAAACATACTTATCGAAGGCTAAAGAAGTAACATATGGGGTACCCCAAGGTAGCGTTCTTGGGCCTTTATTGTTCCTTATATACATTAATGACTTTCCAAGGAGCATACAGCAACAAATGATACTATTTGCTGATGATAGCACCGCGATAGTAAAATGCAATAACATTAATGACTATGAAAATGACACAAATACAACATTGACTAATATTTTACACTGGCTTGAAATTAACAACTTGAAAATTAATTTGCAAAAAACTCATATCATTCAATTTCAACAAAGAATACGCCCCTGACATTAAAGTACAACATAACGGACAATTTATAGAAAATGTACAAGTAACACAATTTTTAGGATTGATGATTTTTTAATAATAAATATATATAATAAATATTGTCGCACAAATTACACAGCGCCACCTAGCCCCAAAGTAAGCGAAGCTTGTGTTATGGGTACTAGACTACTGATAAACATACGTAAATACATTTTTTTTTTGTAAATACATACTTATTATACATAGGAAACACCCAGACCCAGACAAACAGACATGTTCATGCACACAAATGTTTGTACTGTGTGGGAATCGAACCCACGAGCGTTGGTGTCAAAGTAGCGTACCAACGCGTTTCGCCACTGCGCCACCGAGCTCGTCAATGATGATTGATAGTCAGCTTACTTGGAAATTCCAAGCAGAACATATTTGCAAACGCCTACACTCAGCCGCCTATGTCTTGTACAATATATCACAAAAAGTAAAACCTGAGGCACTATTAGTTGCTTACCATGGTATTGTGTCACCGGTGTTGAAGTATGGTGTAATTTTTTGGAGTAACTCGAGTGAAAGAGAAAGCATTTTCAAATCTCAAAAAAGATGTGTGAGATCAATGTGTGGACTAAAAACCACAGAAAGCTGCGAGCCAATGTTCAAGTCCCTAAACATATTAACCATACCTTCACTGTATATACTGAAAATGTGTAGTTTAGTCAAAATAAATCAACACTTGTTTCTAAAAAGGTCACTGTTAAGAAACAGAGAAACTCAGTTACGATCACAATATTTACACAAACTTCGAAATGTTGATCATAATACAGCACTGTTACGTAAGAGCGTAATTGGAATTGTTATGTTGAGTAATAGTATTTGTTGAAATTTAATAATGTGTTGACTAATTGTATTGATTTAGTTTAAGAAACTCGTATGACAGGATTTGAATGACATTACTAATATTCTTTTACTTTCATCACTATATTTTAGATTTTTGCATGTCTTATCGAAGGCGAAATGTACTAGGGCCTATCTATACATGTGTCATCCGTTATTTGTACCTACATTTCTCGCAAATAAATATTTATGATTATGATGATTATGATACGAGGGTCATTTGAAAAGTTCTTAGCCTAACATACTTAATGAAACCACACGATTTTGAGTATATTTTTATTTTTCAACATACTCTCCTCCGAGCTCAAAACACTTTTTCCATCGACCCGGTAAGGCTTCGATACCCGTTTTAAAAAAATCTTCGTCTAACTCCTCAAAATAAGCGTCCACGGCGGCTAAGACCTCTTCATTTGTAAAAAAATGTTTACCACCTAAAAATTTTTTCAGCTTTGGGAACAGATAAAAGTCGGACGGTGCTAAATCCGGTGAATATGGGGGATGAGGTAACAATTCGAAGCCACATTAATGGATTTCTGCCATGGTCGACTTCATAATTAGTTTACCTATACGTTTGACTACATGTCCAAACTGCCACTCGATTAATTTTTCGACTTCATCTTGTATCTTTTCAATTTTACTTTCGTAACTATCTAATGTATGAAATCTCGTGTCGTATTCCTGTAGTGATAAAACTTGTAGTGTATTAAGTTGATTGTCTATTTTTGTAAACTGACCTTTAATTGAACTTCGTAATCTTTTCAGTTTTAATAATAGTTCTTCCTCCATCGTCGCCAATATTAAATACTTTGTAATAAAATTAAAATATACATAGAATTATTTCATTCACATAACACACATTCTGCTAATATGACATACATGACATTTCCATAGAAAACATTATAAAAAGAATATTAATAAAAGCAAAGAGTATATGTAACATATATAATTACTTTTATTTTCCTTAAGTTTTGCTTTGCGCCGCCCTACGCTGTTTCCTTATTTCTCCTCTACCCAAAGGTTGCCTGGAAGAGATCGTATCGCGATAAGACTGCCGTTGTACTGCTACTTTATTGTTTTTGTTTTTATGTATTTTTCTTTTGGTACAATAAAGTGAAATATATAGATTCCTATCACCTGTATGCAGATGACCTACAAATACAACGCCATTTTGTACCATCAGATATGTGTTTAGCAGTCTAATCTTTGAATTCGTATCTTGATGCTGTTAAGGACTGGGCTGCATCGTTTGGTCTACTGGTTAACCCTCTAAAATGACAGTCAATGCTTATCGGCAGCAGCAGGATAATGCCTAAACTGGGTTTATTGGCAAATATAGTTTACAGTGGCACCGAGATACCGTTCACTCCTAAATCGAAAAACTTGGGCCTTATCCTGGGCTGTAATTTATCTTGGTCTGCTCAAGTCAATGAGGTTAGCAAACGAATACACTTTTCATTTTACTCCCGTAGGCGTCTCCAAAACTTTCTCCCCTTTTTAACTAAAGTCATGCTTAGCAATGCCCTTTTTGTACCTCTTCTCGACTACGCCGATGTATGCTATTTGGACGCAAGTGAGACACTTGTAAATAAACTGGAACGTTTGCAAATTCTTACAATTAGACTTCGGACTTAAGAAATGTGACCACATTACTGAGTACCGTAACCGGTGAAAATGGCTTCCTATTTGTTTCCGCCGCAACGTCCATATCCTTACTTTTCTTTATAAGATCCTCCATAACCCTGCTGCTCCCACGTACCTCCGCCGCAGATTCAACCTCCTCCCCCTACCTCCCGTTTTAGTCGTCCCTGCCATACCAATACTGCTCCCAGCAGCGCAAACTGTTTTATTTATAACTCCTTTACTTACCGTCCTGCCTAGTTGTGGAATAAATTACCCACTCGTATTCGTGAAAGCACATCTGTATTCTCATTTAAAAAGAAATTGAAATATTATTATTTATCCATTCAGAAATAAGTGTGTGTATATATATATATATATATGTTGTTTGTGTATGTATGTGTGTTAAGTATCTGTGTACACAACATTTATCAGGCACTTACAGCTATTCCGTACCCAACAATATATCCCACTGTTGGTAGTTGGCTGGAAGAGATCTCTTTTAGAGATAAGCTCGCCTTTGCGAACGAAATACTTTAAATCTTGTAGATAATGTTTTTGTGCAATAAAGGATATATAATAATCGAATTAATAGTTAGACAAAAAATTGCCGGCCCGAGGTGATCATTATACTGACAACCAACTTCAGAAGATAATTTGTTGGTTCGGTACATTACTTTCGTGGGCTCAGAGTAACAGTGTAAAAGATCATTATAAATTTCCGGAATATTGTGCCCAATTTCTGTCAGAAAGGTGCAGAGACATGTTACTAAAGGACTCGCCATACGCGTGATTCTGTTAGTAAATAATTCTGCCATTTTTGACGGGGGACGAGGTAACTACTACATAGAAACGAAAATAATGTTATAAGGAAATGTCAACCTTATTTCGAGGCAACTACAGTTCAAAGTTATTTTCTTACCGCTGCCTGCCATCTGTTGTGGAATAGCTGAACTTCTTTGTAAGTCGAAGCTGGTAGATTCAAAATTACGAAACGTCTTATATACTTTTTTTTGTCTTTAGCTAAATGAACTCTATAGTACAGCATGAAGGACTGTTTTGTTTTGCAATTTGTATAATTTACGCTAATTTGGGATAGGAGATACGCGACCAAAGTCGCGGAATATGATTCGATTGCATCAGTACTCGATTACTGAATCGATTTCTCATGTATTAATCGTTATCACACCATTTTAATTTCTTTTATATGAAAGCAAATAAAATAATATTTGCATGTGAAAGGTAACTCAATATTTTTCCAAACTAGAAGTGTTCGACCTTTTTTTGCATGACATAACTGCACAGTTTGGCATTTTTAGTGTACCACTTTATGATGCTACCTGAGCGATAACGATTACAAGACTGTTAGAGAATCGATTTTTTTTTTTTTTTTGACCTGACTATGTAGTTAGCCCCGGTTGGGCTGTCACTACGTCACCGGACTAGAGGGCGGGCGTGAGGCGCCACAGCCTAAAAAACAAAGTTAAGCGACAGCCTAAGGGCCCCCGAGAGGGGTCGGACCTCGGCTCAGGACGTCGCTGGCGAAACAAGTCGAACACGCGGGTTCGTGCCTTAAGGGCCTGTCGGAGAGAGAGGCGCCCAGGTACCGTGGGCTACCGGTACCTGGTGTATCGCGCAGAAGTCCTTACTCTTCGCGCCCGGAGCCGCCGAGCGCGGTGTGTGTCTGGAGTGTTGGGGTTGGAGGGGGAGAGATAGGGGGCGTTCGCAACAGTAATGCGATCATCGGGATCAAAGAGTGAATTCCGCGGTCTGCGCCGGAACCCCCGGGCGTCGATCCGCGGGGTGTAATTGACAGCCCGGGCTATCAATGGGTTGGGATGTTGAGAGGCAGTTTCGAAGTAGCGTCTAGACGCTTTCTTCATGAAACTAATGATGGAAGGGAGTTCAAGATCGAGATGGAGATCTGCGACCCTGAGATAGTGAGGGGCAGCGGTTGCATTACGGGCAAACCGGTTTTGGATAATCTGGAGCTTAGCCAGATGGGAGCGCGCAGCGTGTGCGAACACTACGCTGGCGTATGTGAGAACGGGGCGGATGCAGGCTTTGTAGAGTGTACACTTATTTCTAAGTGACATTCTACGATTCCTGAATATCGGACCGAGCCGGCCTAGATAGAACGCGGCTTTGTTCCTAACAGCGGTGATGTGAGGTCCAAACGTCATTCTGGAGTCTAGGATGACACCTAGGTATTTGGCCTTCTCGACCCATGGGATGTGTACTGTATGCGAAAACGGGAGTCGACTTTAAACAGAGAGCAATAACACAAGCAGTTGCAACAAGGTTTTATTCTCGACTGATACATCGGTTACCACGCCCCAAGTACCCACATGATATTTATATAAACAATGAGGGTTAGTTCTCTTAACAAATACTACACTTCCCCAACCCAAATTTTAGGCTTCTCTCTCCCTATCTCGAAGTCTTGCAGCTCTGACAGGCTGTCGTCTCACAGGAACGCTTCTTGCATCAAACCCTGGCGGAGGCTCCCACACGCTCCTCTCATCCTCCGAGTTGTGATCTGGGCTGGTGGCGCAGTCCCGCCAATCTTCTGACTCTCCAATAACAGACTGTTCTGTCGGCTGATCTGGTGAGGCCGTCTCGCGGGCATGCTCTTCACTGCTTTGCAACTCCGGCAAGCTATTGAGTGCTGTTTCGTCAAGTGTGATAAAATCGTAATCTATGGGGCTATCGCTATTTGACGAGATAGGAGTTAATAGAGAAAACTGGCCTCCGCAGTACCGATGTAATTGATCCACATGTTTCTTCACTACATAATCGTCTTTACCATTCGATATTTGAACTAAAAACATTCTCGAACCTAAGTCTTTCTTTATCGTACCCGTAACCCATGTGTGTTTGGCACCGTTGCATAAATATTTTTTCACAAGTACCGTATCTCCGATTTTAAATTTTAATCTTCTAATTCCATGAAAGTTTTTACTCTGCAAAGTCTGTTTTTTATTAATGTTACGGTTTGCCGTTTCGTGCGCTGCGTTATCAGAAGGTAACAAATCGTCTCGAGGATGCAAGAAATCTAGCCGCGAACGTAAAGATCGGCCGAACATCAACTGCGCGGGTGAGACGCCCGTACTGCAGTGAGGAGTGTTCCTATAATCCAGCAGGTATTTATTTATTTTTAATGAAAGTAAAAACTGCGATGTACTTTCAGAACCTAGAATTTTTATGGCTTTTTTAATTGTTTTTACCGAATTTTCGGCCTGACCATTCGATGCTGGATGATATGGAGCGCTTGTTAAATGAGTGATCGCGTTATCTCTACAAAATTGTTTAAATAAATCTGAGGTAAATACTGTCCCATTGTCAGAAACCAAAGTCTTTATAATACCAAACCGACCCATGAGCTCCCCTAGTTTGTCAATAATTATATCTGCCTTTGATGATTGTAATAAAACAAAACACTCCGGCCATTTCGAATAAGCATCGATAATAACTAAATAATTTTTCCCTAAGACTGTCATTAGATCTAAATGCACTCGTTCAAAAACAAAGTGCGGGCGCGGCCACGGCGCCAGCGGAGCGCGCGGAGGGTTTCTCTTAGTCTCGAAGCATAACTCGCAACTTCCAACTTTGTGTTCGATTTCTTTGTCTATACCGGGCCACCAAAATTTTGCACGAGCTAACGACTTGGTCTTAGTGACACCGAAATGCGCCGAATGTAATTCATCTAAAATCCTTTCTCTGAGTGACAATGGTATTACAACTTTGTGGCCTCGCATGATGCAACCAGATTCACAAGTTAATTCTAACCTACAATTAAAATACGGTGTTAACACAGAATTCGTAATTTTCTTTGGCCAGCCCTTATTTATTAGATTAATAACCTTATTTAAAATTTGATCCTTATTAGTTTCGTTGCGAATGTCGTTAATAGAAAGCGGTAATTCCTTATGTACTGACAAGAAATTTATATAAGTGTCTAATTCCGCATTTCGGTAGCGTTCCTCAACACCGTCGCCGCCGGTGTCGCATGCATCGTGCGGCGATGACGCACACGATCGAGACAAATAATCGGCCGTATTCTCAGCGCTTTTCACATATTGAATGTCATAATTATAGGCTGACAAGAATAACGCGTATCTTTGTAATCTATTGGCCGTCATCTCTGGAATACCTTTCTTATTTCCAAAAATCGATAGTAATGGCTTGTGATCAGTACATAATAAAAACGGTTCAGATCGGCCATACAAATATTGATGGAACTTTTTTATCCCAAAAATAATAGCAGTTGCCTCTTTATGAATTTGGGAGTAAACTCGCTCGCTCTTATTCAACGAACGGGAGGCATAACACAATACTTTCTCTGTACCGTCCGACTGCACCTGCGATAAAATCGATCCCAGTCCTGAGGGTCTCGCATCTACTGTTACAATGGTTTTATAATTCGGGTTATAATGGGCTAAAACTCTATCCGACTCTAATTCCGCTTTTACTTTTTCGAACGAATGCTGATGTTCATCCAACCACTTCCATCTAACACCATCTTTTAACAGTGAATGTAGCGGACTCAACACGCTGGACATATTTGGTACAAATGTTCTGTAATAATTTACTAAACCCAGAAAGGACTTTAATTCTGTTACGTTACTGGGCGCTTTAGCGTTTCTAATAGCGACTACTTTATTTGGTGACGTACGCAACCCATTTTTATCTATAATATAGCCTAGGTATTCCACGGACTTCTCAAAGAATTTGCATTTATCTTTTTGAAGTGTTAATCCGGCCTCCTGAAGTCTACCTAGAACTAAATTCAATCGACTTAAATGCAAAGCTTTATTGGGAGCTGTTATTAATATGTCATCTAAATAAATACAGACTCCCTCTATATCGTTTAGTACCTTTTCCATAGTCTTTTGAAAAATGGCCGGGGCGGACGCCAAACCTAACACAAGACGAGTAAATTTAAATAAGCCTTTATGAGTGTTGATGCATGTGAGATTCTGTGATACTGGACTCAATGGTAATTGCCAGTATGCCATAGACAAATCAAGTTTAGTAAATTCTTCCCCTCCATGCAGCTTTGCAAAGAGTTCCTGAATTTTCGGAAAGGGATATCGCTCTACCACTAACACCTTATTTAATGTGACAGAAAAATCACCACAAATTCGCACGGAACCATCCGGTTTTAGTACCGGTAAAATAGGAGTAGCAAATTCAGAATGACTTACTGGTTCCAGTACGCCTAAATTTACCAACTTCTCTAAAGCCTCGTCTACTTTTGGTTTCAACGCAAAAGGCAACGGTCTCGGTTTGAAATAAATCGGTTTAGTATCAGGCTTTAAAAACAATTCTACCTCAAATTTATTAAACTTGCCAAGCGCGTCTGTAAAAACATCTTTATATTTATTTTTTAAAATGAACACGTCTCGACTGACCGCTTTATCTAAATGGTGTAAATTACACAATGTCAAACGAAATTTCTTCATAAAATCTCTGCCTAGAATAGGCATAGGAGACGAACGACCCGTATACTTTATAACGTTGAAATCAATATTATGAGTCATATTATTATGTGTGACGGGTAAAGTCACCACTCCCGACGGCACGATAATTGTACCATCATATGACCGTAAATTATTTTTTTTAGGCAATAACATTTTGTCCTTGAAATGTGTACTATAAAAATATTCCGACATAGCCGATACCGAACTACCGCTATCAACCTCACAGCTGATCAAAGCACGATCCACACGCACCGCCTCCGTTAAACGATCGTCACCTCTATTGTGCATATTAAATAAAAACAAATTACCTTCTAACTCGCAGGACGATGACTCGGACGTCAAAAAATTATTTCGCTTAGTAAAAACCTTCTTAGGACACATTTTAGCCAAATGACCCGTCTCCTTACACTTTTTGCATTTATAATTAACGAATCTACATTTAACTTTCGTGTGATTAGAATAGCCGCACACTTCACATCGTTGTTTGCTACCGCCGCTGCCGGCGGATGCCTCGCGCGATACCGCGAACAACGCCTCCTCGGGAGCGTTACCGCTGCCTTGCTTAGCGGCCATCCGTGCACATCTTACTGATTGAGCCAACTCCAACGCCTTATTGATAGTCAACTTCGATTCGTCCTCTGCAAATAATCGCTCCCGCTCCTTTTCATTTTCGAGTCCCAGAACAAATCGATCTCGGATTAATTTATCCAATTCGCCTTTAAAGTTGCAATGTTGCGCCAAATTACGCACCCTAGCAGCCCATTCTGCTAGCTTCTCACCCGGTTTCTGCTCTGCCTTATAGAAAACTAACCGTTCAGCAAATATACATCGCTTAACTGCAAAATGTTCCTCAAATCGTTCCACAATCTTGGAGTACTCCGCATCATCTAAATTCGTAGGATACAGTAAATTTCCCGCTAGAGTGAAGGTCTCCTCGGCCAACGAAGTTAATAAAATAGCACGCCGCTTTATCTTCTTCTTGTCGGTTTCATCAGTGATGTCATTTGCAATGCAGTACTGTGTCAGTCGAATTTTAAACGATGCCCAATCATGGCACCGGTGGTCAAATAGTAGTACTCCACCAAACAATCCTGTGGCCATCTTCTACGTGAATTCTAATATATATTTGTATATATTTCTCGTCGCCAATTGTACTGTATGCGAAAACGGGAGTCGACTTTAAACAGAGAGCAATAACACAAGCAGTTGCAACAAGGTTTTATTCTCGACTGATACATCGGTTACCACGCCCCAAGTACCCACATGATATTTATATAAACAATGAGGGTTAGTTCTCTTAACAAATACTACAGGATGGGTCGGCCGAACAATGAGATGGGGCGCACGGTCCTATGTTGGGAATCTGGTCTCGTAAGACCTCGTGGATCCCGAGAAAAGAACACAGCGGCACTTTTCTCCGGATTCACTTCGATTCGCCAACGTCGGAACCATTCGCCTAGAGCGTTAGCCGCTCTCTGGAGCCTATCCGATATGTTGGATTTGGCTCGTTCGGAAGTGTAAAGTGCCGTATCATCGGCAAAGAGGGCTAACTCCACGAAGGGAGTCTTGGGAACATCGTTGGTGTACAACGTGTATAGGATAGGACCGAGCACGGAGCCCTGAGGGACCCCGGCTCGGATAGGGTGCGGCCTCGAGAGAGTGCCGTGGACTCTGACGCGGAGGGAGCGATTTGACAAGTAGTCTCGTAAGATGTGCACGAGACTGTCTGGCACTTCCATTTGGTGTAGCTTATATATTAAGCCATTGTGCCAGACTTTGTCGAACGCTTTCGCGACGTCGAAAAACAGGGCACCGGTATGGCGCCCTGTTTGAAAGTTGGAGAGGACGTGCTCCGTGATGCGGTGCACTTGGTGGACTGCCGAGTGTTTGGGACGGAACCCAAACTGCTCGTCTATGAGAAGGCCTCTAAGTTCAACGAACTTTTTGAGGCGAATGGCTATGATGCGTTCATAGACTTTCCCCAGGCATTTGAGGAGACTAATGGGCCTGTAAGAGGCGGGGTTCTTCAGGCATTTGCCTGGTTTGGGGATGCCAACTACGTCTGCATCTTTCCAGGAGTCTGGAAATCTGCAGTTCGCGAGAGCGGCGTTGAATATCGCCACGAGAAGGACTAACAGGGGGCCTGGGAGGAGTTTGAGGACCGAGTTCGTGATGCCGTCAGCTCCGGGAGCTTTCCGGCTCCGAAGGTCCCTGATGATCGTTTGGGCCTCCTCAACCGTTGTAGGCTCGAGGGGGATCGTGGGAGGTGTCGCGAGGATTCGTTCCACCTCGGAGTCAACCATCTGAACGTGTTCGTCGTCGGTTGGTTCTAGACTAGGAGAGCATTGGCTCTCCAGGCTGTCTGCAAAGCATTCAGCCTTTTCGTCATCATCGAACGCTATCGTACCGTCTGGTCGGGTCAGGGGAGGGCATTGGGTTATTTGGTCGGAACGGAGAGATTTAGCAACTCGCCAGTACGCCGTGTGCGAGGGCTTAATTTCTCCAACAAAGTTGGCCCACCGTTCATCCCTGAACTCTTTGATGCGCTTCTTTACTTGGCGTTGTAAATAGCGCATCCGAGAACGGTTCTGTTCGGTGGGACAAGAGTCATGGGCGCGTGTCGCTGCGTTCTTTTCCGACACTAGTTCTCGCAAATAAGCAGGGAGTTCCCAACGCCGAGCTAAGTCGGCCGTTGAAACCTCTCTGGAGCAGTTGTTAGCTGCCGTTTGCAAGTGGCTAGTGAGGGCGTCGATCGCAAGGTCGGTCTCGTCATTTGTGAGTATCTGTTCAGGTACTTGTTCCAGCTCGGGTGTGGAAGTCTGTGCGAGCACTCTTTTGAGTTTTCGCCAGTCCGTTACCCGTCTGGTGTCCTCGTCTGTCGGTAAGTCAGTTGGTAGCCCGAACTCGATCAGAACTGGCCGGTGGTCAGAGCTAAGTTCTGTGTGCACTTGGATTGAACGCATCCGTAAGGCTACGTTCTTTAGAAGTGCAAAATCCAGAACGGTCGGGCGGTGTCCCACTGTTGCGGAATAGTGGGTGGGAGACATGGGAGCTATGACGTCGAATCCTAGGGAGTCCTGTAGGCTCTCTAGGATTACGCCGTTTGGTGAAGACGAGTGGCTATTCCACTGGATGTGCTTACTATTGAAATCTCCAGCCAGAATGGTGGAGTTTCCTAGGGCAAAGAGGGCTTGCAAGTCGCTCTGAAGGATACGCTTGCTCGGGGGGAGGTACGCGGACGCGATATTGATCTGCTGATGGCCGGTCATCCCTAGCCTGCAGATGGTGACCTCGAGGTTTTCGAGAGATGGGGGTTCTAGTGAGATGCAGTGCAGGGACCTTTTGTAATAGACTAGGGTTCCGCCCCCGCGGCCCTCTCTATCATTACGGATGACGTTGTAATTTGCAATGCGCGGGTCGCGATTGCATGGTTTCAAAAGGGTCTCCTGCACTAGGAGGATATCAACTTGGTGGTCGGTTAGGTACTGGCGTACTTCATCCCGTTGCCACGCAAGGCCGTTTGCGTTATAGAACGCAAGGGAAAGGGAGCGTGGTTTCACTCTTTGATTCCGTGAACCCATTATTGTTGGGAGAGGTTTGTGCGCCGAAGGTGGGCAGGCGCGCGATAGTCCATGATGGACTCAAACACAGCGATGTGTTTGCAGACGATCTGGAATTGGTTTCCCACTCCAGTGTCTTGGAAGTCATGTAGCTCGCGGGCTAGGACGAATAGCTCTGACATGTCGATTTTACTCGCCATGTCAAACACTATGTCCGTCAAATGAGGTTTGCGTCCTCCCAGAGGGGGAGTCTGCTGGGGTGCAGCTGCTGGGGCAGTCTCTACGGGTTTGACCGGTGTGGGTAGGGGCGCAAGAGGCTGCCTGGGTGAAGCCCATGCAGACACTGCGGGGATGGGTGCCGGAATAAATGGCTGGGGGACCCGAGTGGGCCGAAGCTGGGGGTAAGCCGTTTGGCTCTGGGAGGGCGGAGGAAGGCGCGTGTGCGAGCGCCCTTTGGCTTGTGCCGGCCTCGTGCGCCTCTTCGGCGCCTTAGGGCAGCCGCCATAGTTGGCGGTATGCCCCACGGCGCCGCAGAGAACGCACGCTGGCGGCTCCACCGCTGGGTCGCGCGGACACTGGCCCCGTTCGTGATCGCCTAAGCATTTCACGCAACGGAACCGCGAGAAGCAATTACGGGCAGAGTGCCCGTAATTTTGGCAGTTGTGACACTGCCCTGGGAGTCCACGTTTGTGGGGGAGTTCGACTTCGATGTCGAAGAGACCACAAATATTTGTGATCTGAAAGATCTTCTTACCCTCGGGGGTAAGGGGAAGGTGGCAGATAACCATATTATATGGCTCGCCATCCTTGCGGTGGTTGCGGGTCATCCGGTGTACCGACCGGACGGGGACTCCTTGTCCTTTAATGGACTCGGTTATGCCATCTAGTGACAGCGACGTGGGGACGCGTTTAACCACCACGCGAAGCTCACGCTCCTCCTCGAGAGCGTACGTGAAGTACTCCACGCGCCGCTCTCGGAGGAGGCCCGTGAGTTTTCGGTGGTCGTTGGGTGTTGCCACCGTGACGCTGATGCCAAGGTGGGTCGACTTAGCCCTTGTGAGGCGAATCTCTTTCGCGGGGAAATCGACCGCGTAGAGCCGCTCCCAGACCTTTCCGTCACGGATGGTGATCGGCGGCGGGAGCTTGGCCTTCGGTGTCTCTTGCGAGAGCACCGTTGGCGAAGAGGGACGGGCCGCTCCGGTGTTACCCTTTGCGGCTTTTGCGGGACGGGAGTCACTGGAGCGGGGCTTCCGCTTCTCCGGGACAACGGTCCAGTTAGCCTCCGTAAGGGGGTCAACAATGGACTCTAGGTCTGACTCGTCGTCGGACAAGGAGCTGGTGGGCCCCGTTATGATTGCAGCTGCAGCTGCACCCTGGTCTATGTCCATCTCCTGTAGTCCTGAAGGGGCTGCAGGAGGGACGGGAGAGGCGCTGCTGCAAGAGGCAACAGCGGTAGCGGCCTGAGGGGCCTTAGCGGGGTTGGCCTGAGGGGCCTTGGTAGTCGCAGGTGCGGCTTCCTTGGGTTTGGCCTGAGGGGCCTTAACGGCTTTAGTCTGAGTGGCTTTAGCGGGCGAGGCCTGAGGGGCCTTGGGGGATTTTGCCTGAGGGGCCTTGGTTTGTTTGGCCTGAGGGGCCGGGGGCGGGGGTGGGGGGGCGGCCTTAGTGGTCGCTGGGGTTTTTGCCTGAGGGGCGGGGGGTGCGGGGTTTGTTCGGCACCAGGTGCCGAACCCCGTTAATAGGTCGGGGGCCATCGAGGCCACGTACCTACGCAGCATGTGAAGCTGCGTAGTTGGATCCAGCCGGGGATCCATGGCAGACATTTGCCAACTGAGGGGGTGAAGGGCCGCCCGAGGGGTACACTCGGGCGGTGTGTACCCTGCGTGAAAAGCCTAACCTCCCGGCCGGGTATAGGCCAGGAGGGTCCTAGTCCCTAGTGTGTGTGGACCGGTGCCAGTCTTATTGTGCACCGGTTTGAGTACCTAGTCTTAAAACTAAGAAACTTAACTGCCTAACCGATAACTGGGGTTGACGAGGGTAGCCCCCAAGGCCAGTGGTCCCAGTCCCAGCCGAATGACTTGCCGTTCCCAGAGGGGGAAAGGCTAGCGTACGGGTCAACGCTACGACTCGCTCTGTTGGCGCGTTCGCAAATTCACCACTGCCGAAGCAGCGAGGTGGTCAGCTACGCTTTCCTCTGCCTTGGAGCTAGCTCACAAGGCGAGTACCTCACGTTTGACTGCTAACCTAGTGAGATGCCGCACTTTCGTACGACAAACTCACCGTGAATTGCCGACACGTTTTCCACAAGCCGACCGCACTAAAATCGTGTGGATTTGCAGACCGCTCCTTAGAAACTTTTTCTACTGAGGCAAGTTCTGAAAAGAACTTCAACCTCACTCGAAGTCAGCGAAAAATTAGCCGGGCTAATATCCGCTGGAGACGGGCCTGCAGTGGGTCTATACTAGACCGTACAGTACCTCGGGACACGAGCTGCAGAGGGTCTTGAGAAAGACCGTGCAACGAAGCGTGTGTATTAGGCGGAAGCCTGTAGGGGAATGGCACAAGTAGCGCACGGATCCGAATCGGTAAGCGGGAGCGAACCGTGACCGTCTCCGAGCGCTGCTCAAACCGGACTGTTTAGAGAATCGATTACGCACGAAGTATTTATGCGCGCAATGGATCACAATATCTTATCCTCCACCATGTGAGCACCCTTCCGGTCGCTCGGTTTAGTCGCTTATAGGGTCCAGGGTCGGCGTCCTCAGGAGGAAGTCGACCCTTCTCTAAGCGTATGCTCTTATCAGAGTGACGCTTGCGTCACCCCGTTCCCCTGGGGTGACCGCTTCAGATGAAGCCTTTGTAGCCTTCCTAGAGGCAGTCCCAGGGGGTGTTTTAGTCGGTGGAAATCCGACATAATCAGTGCGTTCGCACGAAATGGTATCTTTAAAAGATTTCACCTCCTCCCTCCCGTTTTCCGGAGGGTGCCCCTCACGGGGGAATGACCAATGCACACCCGGGTGTGGGTTGGTCCTTCCTTTGTGGGTCTTCAATTTCTTGGGCGAAAAAAAAAAAAAAAAAAAAACACAATATCTTGTACCATAACAGAGGGGAATGATCCTACGAGGCTGGTCCTTTAGTAACATGTCTCTGGCAATGTGTCTCTATTTACCGAATTAAATGCATTTTTATTTTATATATATAATGCAATTTCGACATCAATTTTGAGTAACACATCACACTGGTCACTTTTTAAATGAGTACGCAAGGCATGGACTGCGGCTTGGCAACCAGCCGTTGTCCGAAACCAAGTTGTTTATGTTCAAAATTTGGTTTTAATTTTGCCAAAATACGTTTCACTGCAATTTTAGAAGCCAAACGACGAAAAATAGAACCCACAACAATTGGTCCCACCCCACCGTCTTTTTTGGACAGGGCAATAAGCTTTGCGCCATACAAAATAGGTTCTATGGCAGTAATAACGATTCCTGCTAGCATTTGGTTAATTAGTTTCGTAGCCAAAAGTATTTCTTTACCTGCGTCACCAACATTTAGCGCTGTTAAGTCCTTGAGATGTTGTGGTAAGATACCGTCCAATAGTGAGGCTGAGCCGGCTTTAAATGGCTTACTACCAGCGAATACCTATCTATCGGTTATTTATAGACAAGCCTCGAAATTTGTGGTGGGGATAAAGTTTATTATTTTTAACGGGGTTTGTGGGAATTTCCAATTGAGTATAATTGTTTTTAATTTTTTGGGTAAGGGATATTTGTTTATTGTCATTAGAAGCATACAGGGTGCAATATGCAAATGATAACAATTTTTCACAGTCGTCTATAGCGTTATTTTCGGTGCAGTTTGATAAAAGATGACACAAAGCTATGTATAAAAAAAACATTATTCAAATTAAACTATCACATTATTTTGTTTGAATACAAATTTTTTCATTGTTATAAGTAGTAAGAATATGTATGTATTGATTTGCTTTCTAGTAATATGTATGTCTATTTTTTCACGCAGACAGCTTTCGGAAGGCGTATTATATCGCTTCTTAGCGCAGGCAGGCGTTCTTGATAATAAGGAGACGGCTAATCGGCATCGCGTCTCTCTGGAAACGCGTACGTCAAAAACCGTGTCCCATTCGACATTGCAATTTTATAGAGCTTGCTTTTGACTTTTGACAGTTATCACATTTTATTTTTCCTGATTATTACATTTGTAAACGGGACAACTCGTCGACCTTGCTGTGTTTGTCTGTCGCGTTGTGCAATAAAAGTATTTTTTTAGAAATTCAGTTTTAATTACAAAACAATTAGTTTTAATAAATACAATTTAAAAATTCGGGTGCCCATGTACTGGATCAACAATGTAAACCGTTATCGATAAACATCGTACATCGATATGGATTCCTCAATGCAACTAGAGCGCCGCGCCCGCCGCCGCCCGCAAACGTTCACCCCTCGTTCACTCACTTTTGGCCTCCCTCGACCCGACTCGGTCGTCGGTGGTAGGTTCCTCCCTAATTCCCGCGCTTTTGACGAGTGACATTGTTCTTATATTTGAAATTTTTACAATTCAGTGTAAAATTAGTTTTATGTGACAATTTTGATAGTGTTTTGTAACATAAGTGCTAGTGCAATTATACAATAATGAAAAAACTCAAATATAACACGTTTATGCACTTTTTGGAAGACGTGAATAAGTTCATCAAGAAAACCTTGTAAAATTCCTATCATTTTACGGGTGGTATTTAAACTGGGTTGATTGGGTCGAAGTACCCTTCCCAAGTATTTTTTGAGCACAGTTCCTGAAGCTGGAACATAGAATTAAGATTTTCAAATGGTTCTAAACTGATGACGTGGCTGTATGGGCTAGATCCCTTTGCCTTTCCCCTCGCTCGGGGATAAAAAGAACCTAATTGCTGTCAATGCTGTCCTTAGAACTTCTACAGTTTAATGTCTGGTAGAGCTGGCGTATAGGTTATATATTACGTATTAGGTTAGATTTTATGCAACAAAGTAGCTCAGAATATTTTCGTCGTATAATTCATTAGTTCCACCCTTTAATAATTACAATGACGTTATCCAGTTTGTTTCGCCGTACAGTAATAAATAGCACGCTCTATTCAGCAGCCGTTCTACGTTTTGCTTCTACTCAATCGGAGAAAAAAGTATACTTTGATGTGACCGCAGACGGCGAGCCGGTGGGACGCGTAGTTATGAAGCTTCACGTTGATGTAGTCCCAAAAACAGCTGAAAATTTTAGGGCGTTATGCACTGGCGAAAAAGGATTTGGGTATAAAGGTTCGTCTTTTCACCGAATTATCCCTAGTTTCATGTGCCAAGGCGGTGATTTTACTAATCATAATGGTACCGGCGGTAAATCAATATATGGACGCACTTTCCAAGATGAAAATTTCAAGTTAAAGCACACTGGACCAGGTATTTTGTCAATGGCTAATGCAGGGCCTAACACGAATGGGTCTCAATTTTTCATAACTACGGCAGCAACTCCGTGGTTAGACAAGAAACATGTGGTTTTTGGCGAAGTGGTTGATGGAATGGATGTCGTACAGAAAATGGAAAATTTGGGTTCTAAAAGTGGTAAAACTTCTAAAAAAGTGGTTATTTCTGAGTGTGGTGAGTTAGACTAAATACATGTGGTTATAATTTTGTTTTCTAATCATGTTCTTAAGTAGTTGTTGCTATTCATTTCTATTTAGTTTTAATAATGTTAAGTATATTAAATATTTCAAATATCCCTTGTGTATTTATTTAGTTCCACATTATAGAGAGTAGTTATATTAGAGAACATCACCTTAATTTTCTTATTGTTTAATGTATAAAATAATACAAATTGCTTAGCTATATCACTGAAGATATTCAAAATTGACATTCAGTATACAGTTTTAACTGTTTTCCACAAACTGTCTTATTCAACATTACATATCACGCAATGTCACCAAAGTGGTAATTTCTATCTGATGAGCTTGGTGACTCAGTTGTGAATGACGCGACATTGACACCAATGCTCATGGGTTCAATTCCCATGCAAGACAAACACTTGTGTGCATGAACATGTTTGTTTGTCTTGGCCTGGATGTTTTAAGAGAGGTAGGGCGCATCAAAGCAGCCCATCTGGGGAAGTACCTCCACCTCACAGAAAACCACAGACAAATAAAAACTCCCTAAAGAGTTGTTCCTGCATGTGAGTGAGGTTATCAGTAAGGTCGTAAGGAGTTGTTGTGTAAGCAGCAGAGGAGACATCGCGCAACTGATACTTAATATATTACAAGCGTAAATAGGTTACAGTGACTGCTTTACATCAGGTGGTATGCTTGTATGGCCACTGACATTGTATAAAAAAAATAATTAGCTTTGTATAGCATTGATGATATTATATTAGCATATTAAAAAAATACACATGTCAGTTTCATGCTCAGTCAGGATAATCACAGTTCACAAATTAAGTCACTCACAAGTGTGAGATACAACAGATGCAGAATTCATATGATTTTGCACTGAAATTTTTGTATAGCTCTTAAAGAAAATATGAGTAAAGTTATATACAGTTAACAATATTTTTCATATAGGCCAATACCCTCACTTTTGCTCGACGTCATTTATCAATAGCATTTCACTGTGATACCACAAAATCTTTTGTTTATGTTTTTTGCCATGTATAATTTACAGTTAGCCAAGCCAATTTATAAAAGGACCTATATAAAATGTTACACTGAATAAATATGAATGCAATATCTGGCATCTGACATTAAATGATAATTTAAGAACAAAGAAATATGGAAATATAGGACAATGTTCTATCAAATGTAGTGTTATTGTTAGCTATCATTGTTGATTGATCGTTATTAGTGACAGTTCATGTTTAACCTGTTAAATGCCGTTATATACTTGTTGCCGTAATGCGCAAGGTTCGATCAAACCACTCTGCACGCAACTGGTTAATGACTATCCTATTGTTTAAAAAAATAAGGGAATGGACATGGTAAACACATACAAAGGAGATTTTTTGGTAGATGGTGTAAAGTTGTTTTTCTTCAAATTATTATAATGGTGGAGTTCCTGCCTGCCTGATGCCTGAAGAGGCGTAGCAAGAAAACCGTTTGAAATCCGATTAATGTTTTTATACTTTAAGGGGTCGGGCGTGGCAAATTACAGTTGAAATAAATTCTGCCAAAAACAAGATTATAAAACTAAGTTAGTGAGGTTAGTTGAGTACAATGGCTTATACTAAAACTTACTGCACCCTTATATTCATCTATCAGCAAATTATTTCTTAGGTAAGGTGAATTTACATAATCATTTCTAAGAGAAAATCTAAAGTTCAATCAAGTTACTAAGGTTGCAAGTTACTGTGAGGTCAAGTTACTAAGGTTCCAAGTAGTATCGCCGTGCGAATCTTCAAGTACACCAGTAAAAATTTGCTAGGCAAAAAAATGCTGTCAAAATAATAATGTGTGAAAATAATTTAAAGAAATTATCTTTTTTAAAATCAGGTTCTTTTTTATCCCCGAGGCGAAAGGCAAAGGGTTCTAGCCCATGCAGCCACGTCTTCAGTTCAGAACCATTCTCGGAAATTCCATGTGGAGAGAAAAACACTTGTCCAATGATCAATGGATGTTGTCCACTATAGGGTCTTATTTTTAATATAATAATATGTATTTAACAATAACTGTGACATATTAGTAGTTTTTTGGCTAATAAGACTTCTTACCTATTAGTTTGTATGATTGAATATAGATATTGTCACATTATACTTAGCTATAGAGTTTGGTAAGCACTATCTTTCCACCTTTGCAAATGTTTTATTTGTAACTAAAAATACAGTATTGATGAGAGGGTACTCCAAATTAAAGACTTCGCAATTAACATCTCTTGCGTTTTACCTATTTCACCTAAAAGTAATAGACTTATGGTTTACCTTTTGTTCTTTTTATTTATATATGTATGTAACTTATGATGCTCAGTTGATTGATGATGGTATAAAAAAAATTGTAACTAATTCATAAGAAGTCACATACAAAAAATAGTGCGCTTAACTGTTTCAGAATTTCACACAAATAGAAAAGTATTAGCAGCATTATCTTAAAAATCACATATATAAAAGACATAATTTCTAGCTAGGATAATGTTACAGCTAGCCAGTTCAGTTTTTGTGAAATAACTAAAAAATTTTCAACACCACAAATTTAAGAATTTACTCAAACGTAAGAAGAGCGGAAAAAGTAATTATCTCTTACACTCAAATCACTATAAACATTTGATAATTGTTAGTGGGGTAATGCACACCACCATAACGGTTTTAATGGATTAGGAAATGTGATAATGCTAGGAAAAAGTTATTCAAAAGGAGGAATTAGCTAACATAAGGGCATAATGAATATAAAAACCATGAGTCTACTCTATTTTAGCTAAACTCATTTGAAAATCTTGTTAACTAAACAATTTCTCGCACAGCAGAAAGTGTATCCAAAATCACCTCTTTCATCAGCGCCACTGTAACAGTCTACCACCCGTAAAACGATAGGAATTTTACAAGGTTTTCTTGATTAATTTATTCACGTCTTCCAAAAAGTGCATAAACGTGTTATATTTGAGTTTTTTCATTATTGTATAATTGCACTAGCACTTATGCTACAAAACACTATCAAAATTGCTAAAGATCCTTTTTTGTATGTTAAACATTTTTCTTGTTGGTTTCTCAATGTTATTTAGACTGCATATACTATATCCGGCCTTGTACCAACCATTAAGTATGTTAGAGCTCCCATGGATTATTTAAAGAAAATTTATCTATCACTCACTCGTCTCTTTCATAGTAGCCATCATAAAGTCATTGAATCTCTTTGGCGGTACAAGTGTTTAATGATCACATAAATTACATCTGCCTTTATTGACAACTGCATTCTCTGATAGACCTTCACTTTCTATTTCAACTTTATTTCTATAATTACAAATAGGTGTTCGAGTTTGTACCCAGGCTAATGTATCGGTCGGTGAGGATATTTGTTCTTCCGTGAGTTAAAGAAGGCTTTATATGCCTATTGATGAGGTTCTTTGAAAATGAGAAGTCGCTGAGCCGACAGAGTAGAGTACAAAAGCGCGATATCTTCCACCTCTGGACAATGCAGGTTATGCGATTTCCTGGCACGGCGGGCGGAAGGACCGGTCCCCCCGTCCTGCAGCAGCCGGGTCCACTACGGTCTCCTTCTCCGGCACGACCACTACAACAGGGATTTTTCGCAGGTTAGCGGTTCAGTAGGCCTATTCTGTTAAATAACTGCAACTGCACGTTTACGCCTGTCACTTGAGTCGTGCAGTGCCAATAGGAGTATTCTATTAAAAGTTCCTGCACTGCAACTACGCTAGAACTGTGCGTATGCTGCACTGCAACGGCACTGAAACTACGCTGCAACTGTGCGTATCCTGCAAATGAACTACTTAACACCTGTCGTGTTCCCATATTTCAATATAATAAATTGGATTTTTACTTAATATTGACTCCTGTAGTTTCAAGCCCCATTACCCTTGATTGCCGGCGTGGAGGTATTTCTCAAAAGAAGCTTTACTTAATCATATATTTTACACAAACACCTCCCAAAACAAAACAAATGTTTTGTACAATAAATCACTGCTTCTGGATATTAATATTACTTCGCAAAAGTTGCTCAAGAGTAACGTTAACAAAACTACAAGTAAACTCCTTCAAAATTTCTGTCACCGCTATACAAACGTCAAAACAATTTATCTGAATACGATTATATTGCAGGAAACGTGCAGGTGCAGTGCAGCTTTTTTAACAGAATAGCGAGTCATTTACTGCACCATTCCTGCAACGTCGCTGCTGCCAGATCGCTTAACAGAATACCGAAACGTTAAAATGTACGCATTTTGACACACACCGCGCTGCAGTGCAGTTGCAGTTATTTAGCAGAATTGACCTACAGCCTCCTGGGGCGAAGATTATGTAATCCCCGGGTTCGGGAACCCTACAGACCCGCGGGTGGCCAACGGTCAGCAGTTCCACCGGGTCTCCCTGACCGCCGTGCCAGCCTGCCGCGCCCACACTGCTAGTGGCGGTTCGATATCCGGCGGTCCACCCGCTGCCCGCACAACGACTTCTCAACTAACTGGCGACCTTAGTCACACACAGGAACACAACAATCCTCCCGGAATTGCTGGCGAGCTCGGTGACTCACTCGTGAAAGACGCGACTTTGACACCAACGCTCGTGGGTTCGATTCCCACACTAGACAAACATTTGTGTGCATGAACATATCTGTTCGTCTTGATATGGATGTTTAAAGAGAGGTAGGGCGCAGCAAAGCAGCCCGTCTGGGGAAGTACCTCCACCTCACAGAAAGCCGCAGCCAAATCACAACTCCCTAAAGGGTTGTGGTGTTCCTGCGTGTGAGTGAGGTCACCAGTAAGCTCCTAAGGAGTTGCTGTGTAAGCAGCAGAGGAGGCATTGGGCGAGTGGCACTTAATATATCTCAAGTGTTAATAGGCTACGGTAACTGCTTTACATTAGGTGGGCCGTATGCTTGAAAGCCTCCTGACGTTGTATAAAAAAAAATTGCTATTTAGCTGCATTCTTCTGTAAGATGGAGGTGCTTCCCAAGACGGATACCTGATGACAAGAGGTCTTGCCATGCCCCGCCACTACAGAATGTCTAACTGGACGGAGCACAGCACGACCCCTTGCTGGGTCCTACCTCTCTCAATTCATGCATTTAAATCAGATCTTAGTTCAAGGTATTCCTGATACGGGTATGGTCATGGTTCAACCTAATGAATATTTTTTTTAAAAACTAAGACGTTATTTTGCTCTTGTTTTATTTACGAGTTATGCAAAATGTTCAGTGCGCACTACGCATTTGCACTTCAGAAGTCTTATTTTTTCCCACTCAACCTTAAGTATAAGCTGCTAGTCGTGTATTTCTGAGTTTAAATTATTCGTCGTTGACGAGATCAAAATAAAGTAACCTTTCTTAAATTACAACAACTAATACATGCACTTTCTTTCTCTCAGGTCTTCTAGCTGATGTTATTCCAATGCACAGTGTCCGCTGAAAACTCACAATTGCACTATAGACCTACTGCCAAATAATAGTTGAACTATATGTATTTCTTTAGGTTCTTATTACTTAGTGGAAAATAAACAAATTTTAAAATAAGTATGCAATTTTTATTAATCACTAAATGCAACAAATTAGTTTAGGGAGTTGCTATCATTCAAACATTGTCACCTGCGATCGACATAACAACTTATTGAATACAGCTAGGTCAGTATCAAGTCTTAAAACTATTGTAATAAGGCATTTTTAGATAAACACTCTTTCATATCAAACTATTTCTCTCTTAACAAATATATGACAAATTTACATTCATGACATTTGTCTTTTTTAGTTTTAATGTATATATATAGCTTTAAAATGTTGTTCACTCTCACATTTATAAGGGCTTCTTTCACAAATTGTCGCCAACTAGAATTTTATATTCGATACTACACTAAAAAGATAATTAGTATCCATGCTCATCCAACTTAGCTAAACACAGCCAATGTTGTGAAAGATGTCCATAGTAATTGATTTCTTAGTTGAAATAGCAGCCCAAGAATTGACAAATTTGATGATAAATATAATGTAATCCATACATACAAGTATATTATAATAAAACAGTAAAATTGAGTGGTTTTATAGCTTTGTACGTTAAAATATATGTGTCAGGACAGGGGTCATCAAACAGATTGAGCAAAACAATATCCAACCTTT
Organism: Pyralis farinalis; assembly: GCA_947507595.1. NCBI lineage: Eukaryota > Metazoa > Arthropoda > Insecta > Lepidoptera > Pyralidae > Pyralis > Pyralis farinalis. The sequence goes on from OX382259.1 coordinate 27,488,020, forward strand.
CTTTGATCACGCATCACGTGTAAACGGCTGGCCGAGCTCCATCAAACTTTTTTTATTGTATAACTAGACTTTAATCATTACCAACAATTTATTTCAATCCAGCACGGATCTAATTAGATCTAGCTAGTAATGTACTAAATCATGAGCACTTAGTATTTGTAGTCCCATATAAATCTGGGATCAAGATTGTTTGGTCATTACAAACTAGCCACATGAATCAAGTCGTTGGGTATTCACTACTTTATCAGAAAGTGAGACATTGAAAGCTTTATTTGCTTAACATCAAATTGGCATAGAATGTTTATCATAAGGATTATAAGTATTTTGTTTAGAAAAAAAAATCTGTGATGTCTGGTAAATTAGTATGTTTCTGTGTCTTTGATTCGTAAAAGATTTGTGATGTAAATTAACAGTGCAGATGACGATAATCAGAGCTGGACAGAAGACTCATTGTCGCCGCCCAGCGCCACTTACACTATGCACAGCGCCGGGATATTTTGTCGATCTACCTAGACTATCTAGATTCGTAGAGATAAACAGTAAGGTTGAACTTGTTCGCCGAGAAGAATGCCATTTTGGAATGAATCTATTTGGCTGGCTATTAGCAAAAGCTACGTGCAACGCTGTTATACGGTGTTATACCACATGCAAGTGATATTTGATTTTGCTGTAAAAACAGTAAAATCAAATATCATTTGCACATGGTGTAACACCGCAGCACGTGCATCATTTGCGAAAGACGGGCGACAAAGAAATAACATACAGCGATTTAAGGGTCAGGCTAGAAAACAGGAGCCCTGCCACTGTCTGTCGCATTTAAGACGAATGAAAATGACAAAGAACAGTTCAGTTTATTGCAGTCCTAGGGTGAAACGTATGTATAGAAAAATTCAAGATGGCTTGACTAGGAGAATCTGAAACTCCCGAGGAGTTGCTGCGTTAACAGTGGAAATGGAGTAACACGCGAGCGTTCCACCTACTGCTGTAAGGATCTATAGGTTGTAGGAATAACGGGCGAGCTGAATACTTGATTGCCACCTGACGTGCAATAAAATAAAAGTTCAATCTTACAGCATCACATATTTTATCTGCGATAGTCTACCGTCTGTCGCGCGCCTATAGAGGGCAGCAATATAAAAGAAAGAGAATTAACATGGTTTAGATAGGATTAAAATGTTTTAGTTAAAAAGTGTTATGAACTGGCAGTAATATATTATCATTTAAAGAAACAACAAATATTTTTTTCATCAATACGAATATTGATCAAAGTATGAACAAAAAAAAGGAAACAGGTGATACGAGGTAAAAATCATAATAAAAAAAAAATATCAAGAAGTGTAAAAAGTAAAATTTTAACTAAACATTGCTTTCGTAACACACATTTCAGTCAAAAACAGAAACTCACCATATTGAGATCATGAATACAGGATAAGATAAAACGCACCATACAATACTATGTTTTTGGTGGTTTTGTGCTCGTGTCATCGAAAGAATGGCCATTAGTGCTAAGAAGGAATGTTAACATTACTTTACAATCACTAACTTCTTTTAGTTTCTACAAAGAGTACCTACTAAACGAGGGCATATACTTAAATACAGGGTGCGTCTTCGACTTCTTGTGCAGGCTGTGTATGTATGTACTACTTAAGTATTTCTATATTACAAAAATAGTATCTGCAGTGCCATAGGGGATTTTCTACAGAATGCCTTTGTCTATTTAGTAATTTGTGTACATTTATTCATCACGAAGAATTTTATATTAACTACAAGTTTAGACGCTATAAGCGTTATGCCTGTCGCATGTCGGACCAGTACAGTTCAGTGCGTCGGCTCAAAAACCTTCAGACGTGTCTTCGAATATAGTCTAATACAGTTACTCCATAAATTAAATACAATGGGAATCGAATGGCAATGCTGATGTATTAAGAAATATACCTAAACGTGGCCAACATGAAATTATGTCCTATAAGATTGGCGTTTAGATCAACACTCTGTCACCGTGAAATGTAGTAGTACTGCCGTAGTTTAGAGAATTCAAATCCGATTCAGATTGATCGCAAAAATTAACTAAGCTTAGTCTCTAAACTAAATACGAATACAACTCTTGAATAAAATTTCGTATTCTCGAAGTATAATTTTCCCACCGTATTATTGATCTCATCAGTAGGACTTAGTTCGAAAATCATAACACGATCGAACCAATCTGGTACTACTTCAGTAGCTAGGAGAATTCCGAGAGATTGCAGTTGATTTCAAGAGTAACCAAGGACAGTAATTGAGCAGACTCACATAACTATTTCGAGGACTGGTAACGTGCCAGTCGTCACTTTTAATGCCTCTTAATACCTAATTTAAGATTTATTTCGTGTACGTTCTCTTGTCTTTTTAAATGCCGTCTTCAGAGAGGGAAGGCGAACGTCACGCGATTCGTCTTAAGTTATGTATTGAGTACGGTGTCCTCTTACATACAACCTTCTAGTAACTGTACACATTTTTGCTAGTTAAAGTCGTGCATAAGCAGATATGTGAACGTTTTCCATCGTTTCAAAACTCCACAGTAGTGCAATAGATTTAATTTTGTGTTAATATATTTTGTATTACGAGTTTTTCTGAGAATCAATAAAACAAGAACATAATTTTGATATGTTTAGGCCTTCCTTACACTAGTGTCTAGCGTGCGCGTTCGTTGAACGAGTTATGAGATGGTTATGATATATTGTATATATAATTACATAAGTTAGCAATTGTACATTTTTGTAAACAATAATATAAATGGCTAATAAAGGCTCACCATGTTTTCGAAAGCGCCAGTCACATTTTCAGTGGCTAATCAATTATTTCCTACTTTCATTGTCTATTATGAAATAATAAATCACAGTATGCGCTTAACTTCTTTGTAAAGATATGTTCATAAATTATGTGAGATGTGTTCTGGACGCGCACGCTCCGTTAACGCTGTTGCGTGGTCTTACACTTCTAGGTCTTTATAAATTATATGAACGATTTTAATAACAATATCATTTCATCAAAGAGCATAATGCTGACACCCACTTTAACAGATATTGAATTATGATTTCAGTCACTACGATCACACGTCAACAAAGCAATAAAAAAATTTTGCTAATTAAATGCACTTTGACGAAAAACATTGAAATCGTTTAAGCAATGTTGTTGAATAAGAGTGAGTCCGTGTTAAGTACGTACAAACTATCGACTCTATAGGATACTGTTTTGGTAGTGTAGAGATATGCGCTATGCTTTTAGAATGGCTATGTAAAGAGTACATTAAAGTAATGATATCTAGTGATCACCAATTTATTACATCTATTGTGGTGTTGTGAATTTTAATTCTACTAGCTATATTGCATTACACTTTTAATCATTATATTATTAAGTACATGTACATACAAACAACAAAATCTTTAAAGAGTTATAAACACCACAGTTCTGTTTTAAAAATGTCGACGTCACTGTTTCTACCATTAAAATAAGAAGCGACTTCATTTGACGCACCGCAGTAGGTTATTAGCAGTGATGCAGCTATTCGAGTATTGTTTTTTAACTAGTCACGTTATTATCACGTTTTCCCATTGACGTTCACTCGCAGACGACGAAGCGTCCGATGTATCAAAGATTTACGAAGAAAACACCACTGGAGGGTTGCAAAAGCGAAAACGTTTCAGTACAAGCTTCGAGACTAAGATATGATTTCAAATTGTAGAATTACGTAGCCACGGCTACATTTATGTTTATAACGAGTCTTATTTAATATACAATTGCACTAAATTATCTCACTCATAGGTGCGAGGTCCGCACAGGTTCATATGCGCGGGTCGAGCGGTGCGGTCGCCAGTTGGTCGACACTTCGCCCTTTGTGCATCTGCAAGCTGAGCTCGCTCGGCTCCAGCGTGATGTGGTGAGACGACGTTCGCTTGTGTTTCGTTTCTGGCGGTTTCATGTCTTTTGAGCTGGTCCGTCTGTGGCGGAGTACACCGCCGCTCTCGATGAGCCGCTTGCTCTCCTCGTCGACGCATTTGGTCAGGGGGAGTACGGTGAGGTCGAGCGATTCCATGCTCTTGAGCGCGAGGTGTTTGAGTTGATCGAGGCTCAGGTCTCGCGAGTCAGAGCGCGAATGGACTTTGAAGTCTCGCGAGCCGCTACGAGAGTGCGAGGGTAAATCGCGTGAAGTGGAACGTGGCGGACAGACACGCGGCTCGTCTATAGAATGCTGTCGCGCGCGCGGCTCCAATTGAATGGTCTTGGAGTCTGAGCGCAAGTGTCGCGATGCGACTAGTACGCGCGATTGTGGCACGCGCGTCTGTGAGTCTTGCGATTGCTGCGAGTCAGTTCGTTGTAGCGAGATGGGTGGCCCGCTGCCATCGCCGGGCGTCGTAGTCGCCGAGCTCGGCCCCGACGGCGCGCCCGAACGGAACCCGCTCGTATTTTCTGCTGTTGGGAGCTCCTCGAATACTGTCAAGAAAATATAATGTAATTACTATTAGATTTCATAACATAGTTAGTAATTTTTTAACAGTTTTAATATAAGCTTTATTTGGAGGTCATATTGTTATTAGAATTTATTTCATTACAATCCTTAAGTCCGCGAAATTAAATCTATTACAGGCAAAATATGTAGGATAAAGGACCTACATATTTTTCCCGATTTTTTAATCCATACATATCAGTAACTAAAATAAAAACTCGTCGAACAAATGTTCATTTATAATTTTTTTGTAGATGGACTGCAAGTTTGAAGTCTTAATTGTGTGAGTCCTACTCCCTCCGGCCACTATTTTTTTATCCAAATTGAGTACTTACATTTGTCTAAACTAATTATAGAGCCAGCGATGTCCTTGTGCGGGTCGAGCGGCGGCGCGGCCTCCAGGTGTCTCTGGCGACGGACGAGCCACCAGTCCGCAAGAAATATGCCTAGCGCCACAATCTTGATGCCTCCGCACAGGCCCACGTACCTGTCGTTAAACATGATCGTACAATTACGAATGGACACGGTGGAAAGTATTCGAAATAATGTGACTTATGGAAGTCACATAATTTCGATTATTACTATTTACAACCGAAATATTGTTGAATGAAATGAAAGGCCCAAATTCCTATGCGTACTAAATTATCGATGAAACAAATAAAATATATACATACTATATACGTATGACCCTAATACCATACTTATTTAATTCAAGCAATAATAATAATTCAAATAAATAAAATATTAAATTTATTCTCGAAAAAAATGTAATCAAATCTATAAGTTTTGCTGCAAGTAGTACCCCGATTAAAAAGGTTTAATAAAATATAAATGTTTACTTAATATATTTGAACGAACTGAATATTGGAATGAAAATGAATATACAGCTTGGCAAAAAAGAGTTTGCCAAAAATGAGGGCGCTACTGTCATACATATGGTCACCCTTTAGACGACGACCAAAACGATAGTGATACTTTTATTTCTTTTACAATTTTTGATAAAGATCATAATATTTATGACATTAGGTAGGTGTGTATAATAATAAAGAATAAAAACAACAAGGATAATGAAACGATCATAAATCCGACAAGTAAGTAGTGTGGCCATAAAAAAAAATATTAGTTCCAACTGTCACCACGGCAAAATCTTTTTTGCCAAGCTGTACACACTTTATATGCACACAATAAACAATACAAAAAGAGACCAAAACAAAGGTGCCACAAAAGGCCATATTTAATCAGATTCGTCCATACTGCTATTTTCACTGTCGTCACTGCTATCATCACCTACATTAATTATAAGTTCGTTTTCTAAAATATTATCTATTTTCACATCTCTTTCCTAATCTTCCCTTATTAATATTACAGTTCCATTCACAACCTTTTCCCAGTCTCCTTTAGTCAACGACAACAAGCTTCTTCTAACATTTTTAGCATTTTTGTTGTGGTAAATGGGGGTTCTGTATTGTGTCTTATAGCATATCCCTTAATTTGAGCCCACACCAACTCAATTGCATTATATTCACAATGGCAAGGCGGTAACCGTATAACTCTGTCCCCATGTTCTAACGCTATTTCGTCAATGACGTATCGGATCTTGGTTGGTTTGTTTTCTTTTAAAAGACGTACTAATTCTGCTTTTAACATATTTATGTTTGCATCTATACCATTTTTTTGAATCCATGCGACGATGTCAGCTTTCTTTTGGGATTGGGCAGGTGGCTTGTCAATTTGCATCGAGTGGTATGGGGCGTTGTCCATAATTATAATAGATGGTTCAGGGAGGCTACACAACATTGAGATAAACCATTCAGTAAACTTTTTCCATTGATTTCTTCATGATAGTTTCCAGTGGTTTTTGACGTAAAAGCCATGAGAGAACCTTCGACAAACCCGTTGATGGTTCCGGCGTGACAAATTATAAGTCGCGATCCATTTCCAACAGGAACTTTGGACGTAGATGCTGCAGTGTCATCGGTCCAAGAACGGCTTACAGTATGGTTAGCATTAAGCCATGTTTCATCTAAAAACACAACATTTTGTCAATTTTCAATTTATCACTTGCCGTCAAAAGGTATATCTTGCCATCACGATATCAAATCTTTCCATCAATATTTTGCGTTTGTTACATTGTTTGTATCGAAATCAAACGGTCTTCAAAATCTTCGTTAAAGAACTTTCCCCACCGAAGAATAATTCAGCTTCCTTCAGTGATTGCACTAACTTTTTTCTTGTTGGATACTCCTTCTGTAAATAGTAGCCGTACACATGTCTTCGGATGGCATCGGCATCAAAGCTATCGATGCCTACGACTGGTTTTGCTCGTTTTCTCTTTTTTGGTGTGTGAAGTTTATTTTCTTCTGTGCCAGTCTCGCCATATTTTTTTTTAGTTATTCGTTCAACCACTGACGTTATAGGTAAAATTGGCCCTCCATTTTGAGATTCACGATCGAAATAGTTACTAAGGCGTATAACGAACTCACGTGTCTGACTGTTTAGAACAGTTTCTGCGTACGTTCGGCCATATCGACTAAATCCACAACAAAAGGCGTAAACAGAGTCCAAATTAACGAGCAAGGGTCAATAGTGATGCAGTATTAATATCCGAAATTCAAAGCCAGGTCGAAACTATATCACAATCGCAGTGCACTCACAGTTTGTACTTTTCGAAGCATCGTCAAGTCGAAACTGCTTTGTTTTGCATTGAGCATTGACGCGAGTTTGCCGGAGGTAGTAGTTGTGCTGGCCAGCGATCCTATGTGACGATCGTATTAGATTTCATTTTTAAAAATTTTGTGAATTTCGAAAAACAAATGCCGAGTTGTGTGGTAAATAAGTACACCAATAATTATAATCTTATAAAAATAAAACATAAATGTTCGCGGGACCCTTATATATATAGTCTAGAAATCAATGTAATAAATGAATTTTGTGTCCTAAAATTATACATTCGATACATTTTATGACTAACTGCACATCACTATTGACAATAAAGAACAGCAATTTGCTCTTTCAAATGTAATTATTTATTAATACGAAACTTCATGAGTGGACAAACGTCAAAACGGCCATCATAGCGTGCCGTTACTTTAGTTATAATGTCACAATGAGTTTTGTTCGTTCATGACACAATTAGTGTAAAATTCAATTCTTTTTTTGCGGATTATTAATGGTATTTTCACAAAAGTCTTACGTCGTATAGAATTATTGGTTAATGCCTAAAATATAGGTAATGTAATAGTCGTACCTATATCTAAATTGTTCGATGTCGTAAAGCAAGCACCGGCCGCCCTTCTCCCCACTGCAGGACTGTTTCCAGAGCAGGCAGGTCGAGTCGATCAAGTTGCCGAACACGATCGGCGCTGGGATGTAGCCGAACAAGCGGAATATCACGAACTGCATGCCTAGAGCGAACGAACGCTCTTCCTCGCTCACCGATCTGAAACAAACATTAAAACATAACAAACCTGTAAAGAGCGAGTTCGAACTCGCATAGGGTTACTTGAAACGCTTACTTGTGGAAGCAATTTATTATTTCTAAAAAAACTGGTTCGGAACATTATGGTTTTTCCCATAACATTTACTTTAAGCAGGGATTTTTTACAACGACGGACGCAAACAAGCTGGGCTGTATCCTGTATGGCTGGATAAAGCGATTAACACGGAAACTACTTTTTTATTTATTTTACTGGTAAACTCACTCGCAGGGACACAGCAACCCTTCCGGGAGTGTGAGATGGAAATACTTGCACGGTCGTTGGTTCCTTTTTCACTTTAATGGCACGAAATCCTAAATATTCGTAGTATACGGTCAATACTCGTACAGTGAGATTAAAAGTCAAGAAATGGAACTAAATGCTTACTATTAGCATTGATGTTTTATTAAAAAATACTCATATGGATACATGATTTGCGCGTAAAAATTGTCGTAGCATTTTTTTGTGGTCGCACTGTGTATGTTTGAATCAGAGTGAGGATACGGCTAGTTAGTGTGGTAACCAGCAGCCTTGCAAGCAAGGTGACCTTGGTGATATGTTGGTGACTTACCTGAGAACGATCATAAGGAGCGGCATCTGCGTGACGGCGACCACGAAGGTCATGAAGAAAAGCAGCACGAGGAAGGGGAAGATGGTGGTGCAGGGCGGGTTGCAGGCACCGGCAGTGGCCACCGGTACCACGGTCACCTCGCTGCTGTACTCGTGGGCCGCGCCCGCCGTCAACGCTGACGCCGACGCGCCGTTCACCATCACGCCGTTGGCAATCGGTATCTCGCGGCTGTTCTCGTGGACGCCTGCACAAACGTTTATCTTATAATGAAATTCGTTCACAAATAACAAGATACGCATATGGCTTTTGAAATTATGTTACATATCACTAAAAAAATTGAAAGGCTCCGAGTAGAAAATCGCAAAAACTGTCAATTTTTCCTCAACTTATTGTTTATTCTATTTATAAAATAAACAGAACAATTATGTCGACCGCATAGCATTCATTGCTATGCGGACGTAAACAGTCACTTTAGCCTATGGTCATTTGCAACACAAGGGGTGTCACTAGTGCGTTGCCGACCCCATAAAAAGCTCTTTACGCATTTATTGAAGAACCCCATGGTATCGTTGATATAAAGCAGAGACAGCGTCGAGGACGGCACAGAGCTCTTCGATGTGATGTCAGTACTGATATTCATGTTATCGGTGCAGCTATCATCTACCACGGTTGTTACGTAACTGCTGGACAATAAGTTGACAACCCATTTGCACAAACTCTCTGACAGTGGGTACGTTAGCAAGTTTGACAGAAGAAACCGATACCAGACCCGATCGAACGCTACCAATCGATCGAAGCCAATGCTTTACACAATACACTCACTTCTTTAACTGATACAAATGACCAATTTGGTCGTGAAAGGAGAGTCTCTGTGTATGGTATGGTTACGTTCGTATAGTACGGCTAATGTTGTTATAATGACAACAAATCATATGCAGCGGCTCGTGTAGGGTTTTTTTTGTGGGGTTAATTTAGGCTATACGCCAAACTTAACAAATTGAATGCTCCGTCGGTCTCGGAGAACCTTTTTAACCCTTCGAAACCCGGATGGTCGAATACGACCGCGAAATGTATGGGAAAACGTATATAACGGGTTCTGACTGCTCAAAGATCAGTACACTGCCAATAAAGTGATGATAATGATTAATCATTGCAACCCTCATCACTTATTTGTAATAACACTATCATGCTGTAATAAGACGCTGATTCAATATTTTTTTTATACTACGTCGGGAGGCATAAAAGCATACGGCCCACCTGATGTAAAGTGGTTACTGTAGCTATAAATGCTTGCAACACATTAAGTATCATGCGATGCCATCTCGGCTGCTAACACAGCAACTTCTTATGAGCTTACTGGTGACCTCGCTCACACGCAGGAACACGACAGCTCCAGGGAGTTGTTATTTGGCTGCGGTTTTCTGAGATGGATGTGTCCCAAACTGATTTAATGTGTTCAACCCCTCTCAAACTTACGTAATTGTCCAAAGGAGTATTCAACCAGTATCATTTCTACAGGGTCGACAACGCATGAATGACAACCTTGGTGTAGCAAATGTTCATAGGCTACGGTAACTGCTTACCATCAGGCAGACCGTGCGCTTGATTGCCACCTTAGTTATATAAAAAAAAAATCATCTGTGTAATTAGTAACAATAACGCCAAATGGAACGGCGGATGTGCGACTCACATGCACAGTTGGTGAAGTTAGATCTCGAGGAGAACGCGGCACAGCCGGCGTGACATGGTGAAAAGTAAGTGAGGCCATTGTTGCCACAGACCGGCTCCATGTCAGTTTCTGTGCACAGGCAGTTGAAGTTGCACGCAGCAGTCAGATTCACCTTGAACGGCTCCAGGTTGCTGCACGTAAAACACATAAGAATAGTTTTCAAAGGTCCCAGTTTCGATTCCCACACGGTGTGTCCACGTTGTTAGTCGTATCTGGGTGATATAAGAAAATTTTCACACCGAACCTGATGCCGCAAAAGAACTTAAGCACTGCACATTTTCTACCAATATGTATAAAATAAAAAAGATTGAAAAAAACTTTGTTCCAGAATTAACTTCAAGTATATGTCATCTATTAATAATTTACTATTAATATACTTAATATCGCACACTTTTGGTTTGTTTGTAATAAATGATTAAAACTACCCAAAATGGTACCAACGATGATGACAGCTTTTCCTCGCTGCGAATACTGTTGAGAAAATGCCTTGGTCACCTGTGACATCGATTAGACCTATCGCTTTCTTTGAAAACCCATTGGACGCCCTATTTATTCGACTTCGTGTTTGGTCGCTTCTGCCGTCGCACCCGCCTTTCCAGAGCTTGTGCGAAGGCTTTAATTATAGAAGTTTTTTTTTGTGAGTAGTATATACGTAGAAGTACCTGTTATTGGTGTATGGGATAGTGGTGCCAGCCATCTTGATGTTGTCGCACCCCAGGAAGAAGAGCAAGGCGTAACACGAGAGGCAGATCGTGTTCGAAATCAGTACGAACTGAACGGCGCCCTTTGGTCGCAACTCCAGCCGCTTCAGCAAACACCCGCCCATGAATATACCGATACATGCGCCGGGTATTGCAATTGATCCTGTTCGAAACGAAAAATATTGTTAGCAATCCATCTATTTATATATATCATTAATATTTAAAAACTACTAAACTTTATTAGTTCATCAATGAGTTTGGGGTGTATATGCTAACTAGCTATAAAGCGAGAACCAAACGCGCCAGGGTTGTTGCGATTGCACAGACTCTATTAGCAATCAAGTTCATGTTGATTAAATTTGATCAATTTAATCATGGTAAATGATATACCTCTACCTGGCTAGTTAGGTATTTGAGGTAAAGATTGACATTCTTAAAATACTTCTAATATAACTGCTAATTAAATAGTCCATTTTGAGTCAAAATATTCAATTTCAGACATCAGAGTGACTATAATATCGTTTCTATTTTGGCCAGGAACAATTTTGGATACCTGCTTACATATTATCGCCGCAAACACTAGTAACCTCGATTGAAGTAGTCTCTGTACTAAATTTAAACTAGCGGACTGAATCCGGAAAAATATGCTGTCTAAGAAAGTAATTTGTACCGTAACTTATACATATTATTAAAATATAATAATTTTTTTCATTAAAAAAATGTATGCATTTTTCGATAGCTTTTAAGAGAGTTAGGGCGCATAAAAGTAGCCCGTCTGGAGAAGCACCTCTACCTCATAGAAAACTGCAGCCAAAAAACAACTACCTGAAAGGTTGTTGTGTTTCTGCGTGTGAGTGATATCACCAGTAAGCTCCTAAAGTGTTGCTGTGTTAACAGTAGAGGTAGCATCGCGTGACCGATACGTAATGTGTTGCAAGCGATCATAGGCCTACGGTAGCCGCTTTACCTCAGGTGGGCTATATATATATAAACTTTCTCTTAAGTTGATGACATCTGTAAACCAAGTAGACTCACTCACCAGTAAAAACACTAGCTTGACTCTTTCCAAGGCTGAATTGTGTCTCGAGGTACTTGGGCAGAAAAACCACGAAACCGGACACTATCATCAGCTCCATGCAGGCGCCGAGGCAAGTAACTACGTACACTGGGTTCTTGAGCAAACGCCACATCGATACTGGGATATCTGGGATAATTATGTACATGTTAAAAATGAAACGGATTAACTAGTTTGTATCACAATACAAATCAACAGACACTGGCAATTTTTCATGTAAGGTAAGAGATCTACTGGTTTACCCATTTCTAACACAAACAGGGCCCAGAAATATGGAATGTTCCAATAAGATTAAAATTGTATTGACTTGCTTATTTCATTCCACAATCCAAAACCTCCTAAACTAAGAAAACTTTGCATGGAGTTTTCTTAGTTTAGGAAAATGCCGAACTAGAAATAGGTGCGTACTGTTGTGCCAAATGCGCATTAAGATATAAGTAAAATAAACTATGTAGATATCGATAATTGTCTATAGCAACACGTAGCTGAATATTAAAAATACGTCGCTGTAGAGCTTCTGACGTACCTAATCGTTAAAGGATTGGTCTATGAAACGATGATATATAAGTTCGAACTTGCTAGCGTATTTAATTTAAAATTATATATTTTTTTTTATGTTTCTGATTATCCATTAGATTTAGTTTTAGGAATATACAATACAAATAATAAATTCATTATTAATCATAATAATAACTGTATGTTATAAACATTAATATCAATTTAAACGTTTTTTTTTGTAATAGATTAATTTCTTGATTATTATATGCACCTTGATATGATTAAATTTGTAGATCTATTTAATTTAAATATATTTTCTATTTTACAAAACATTTTATAAAGCTAAGCTAAGCAAAAAATAAAGCGTAGTACGTGTAAAGGGAAATAAACATGTAAAAGACAATTGTCGATTGCCACACTATAATTAATATTTTTAAAAATGTTTTTCAATAATGAATTTATTTTTATACTGTACTTAAGATAAGTCCTTTCGAGCCAGTAAGCCTAAGTATTAAAGTAACATTTACTAACTGCGTTCAGATGTTACTGGCATCAACCAAGTTACGAACTCAGGTTTGTTATTAAATTCAACAAATCGATTGAAAATTAATGCTAATAGATGCCAGTGGTGCCTGTCTATATACATTTGACGGTATATACAGAATAATGAACCGAAGCGCATCCTCGTTATTTCAGGGCAAATTTAGGCTTATATTTATTCAATAGGTTTATAACATAAAATTACATTAGTTGATAGAGATCAGGATCTCAAGTTTATCATCAGGAATATGCGTAGCAAAGTTAAACACACATAATATCCTTACTTTAATTTACTATCCGCTAAAAATAGTTCTTATTTATTACATAAACATTTGTTATTTAAAATAGATGAACAATGGTTGTATATTGATCCTTCCTTGCCCTTTCGCCTCGCACTATAACACCAAAATTTTAGCTAACCTACATTACCTACGCATTTAGTTGTTGCTTAAAAAACTTTTTGCTAGCGTCGGTCGGTCGTCTGGTCCCAAGTTCGCGACTTTGAGTTTGGGTAACTTTGATTGAATGAAGAATATTGTATTTTTTTACACATAAATTATCATCATTTCTAGTTAACACTTAAGTATTAGTATTGACATGACTTAGAAGACATTTCAGAGAACTTGCTCGTGGTGGCTACTTTTTTCTTTAGTCACTGTTCACTAGATGATGAAGAATGATAGTTGTCATATACACATCAAAAGTGGGTACGGCACACTTTTATCTCTTTGAAGCCCTTTTATAATGCTAAGACAACTGTAAGTACCGTATAGGACAGACAGGTGTAGCACCAAAATGGAGATTCTCTGCTTGATTAATTGTCCCTTGGACCGGTTCCAGGAGACCTTGTTCCTCAACCAATTTCATTCCTATAATATATTCCTAATTTATTAATTTTAAGTACCCTATAGTTTATGAGCTGTGGTTTCTTGAAATAGACAGATATAACTACAAAATGACTGTTATTTGAGTGTTCCTTGTACCGGTGATGCTTTCTTCCTCAACAAATTTCACGATCTTAGATCAAATTGAAATACCATAGGTATAGGTTTTGTGTGACACACGTATGCTACACCAGTCGTCGCCTGGTGTTGAATGCGGTCATACTTGAATGCGGCTACGGAAACCGGTTAATATCTGGCAGGCAGTAACGCTTGTTTCTCACTTACTCCTACTACTAGTGCTAGTGGTATAAAAAAAGGCACGACATCATAACGACAAATGCCAATGGCATCACTTTCGCGCCGTACGGTACTGCTATGAGAAAACGTAAGAGGAAAATTACCTTTGATATCTTTTCCGTAACCAGTGTCCTTGATATTAGACTGTGGTTTAGGAGGCTTTGTTGTGCCAGAGCCACTAGCAGCCGCCGCCTTTTCTACCAGTCTGATCTTCTCCTTTTCACGAACAAGGACTTTCGGAAACGAGAAAAATGGTACAGCGACCAGGATAAGAAGCAAACCGCAGAGTAGGAAACCACCCCACCACATGCCGACCCACCGATGGTCACCAGGGTCTGAAAAAAAGAAGGCATAATTTGCTGAGTAACAAGTATCTTTTTCTACAATGTCGAGAGGCAACGAAATTTACTGTAAACTGGCTACCGTAGCCTATGACCGCTTGCAATATAAAAGAGAAGCGTCGGGCCGATGCCGCCCTTGCACACCCAGCGAATCTCCTCAGGAGCTTAGTGAACAGAATTGGACAACCTTCCAGGGAGTAGTAATTTGGCTACCGCCTTTTGTGACGTGGAGGTACCTACTTACCCAGTTGATGAATCACCAGGTACTAATTTGTTAATTAGTAAGAGAAATAGTAAATTATTTATCGTTAGTATCAGTTGCTAACTATCATCTTTGCAGTCAAAGCCGACCTGCCTACCGCACCTTGCTTACAAACCAGGGTTCAATAAAAACGAAGTAGGACGTATCACAAAAGACAACGGTACTGAATCTACGTCACAGTCACGAAGAAAATAACCGATGACAAGATTTTGCGTAGTAAATAAACTTACCGATAAGGGTCCGGATGCAAAGTAGACCACGCAGCCCTTTTTGGCTAGTTTACGGATCAACAACGTGTCATTTGTCAGCTTATTGTTTAAAATAGCCTCCTATTGGTCTGTAAGCTTGAACTGTCGAGTTATTTAGGCGCTAAAACACTACGTTTTAGAGGGTGGGGGACGGCTTGTGCGCCATTGAAGTAGTTTATTGGTCTGTGGTCACACTACACACAGGGCAGACCTGTGCCACAGCAAAGATAAAGAGACGTCCGAAATCGTTGCATTCACATAGACATAAAACTCACTAAGCGCAGTTTGCAATCAAATCAGTTGCGACTGGTGGGTCAAGTTAAGTTCACACGATTTTTGGATATTTTATGTGATAACGCAAGCTTACTTGTATCATTGATACTTAAGTCAAAAAAGTTCTAAAGGCATTCCTTTGCTTACCGCTCGTGCCTGTGACCCCCATGGACTAATCAGGCGAGTATATATAGACATAGACATTTAAAAGACTAGTAAAACTATGATGCTATACTGGACTTTATCGTCGCCGTAGTAGAACCTGAAAATGGTTATGTTGTTAATTTTTTACACTTCTACGGTGACAAACATGCATACGGTTTTTCTGATGCTAAGCAGTTACCGTCGCCTATGGACAATTGTAATACCAGTGGCGTCATTCGTGCGATTTCTCGACCCTGGAAAATATCTGTAAACTTCACGCCTTTTTTTGAAGAATCTCATCCTGTAGCTCCTTGGGAAAATTGTGGCAGTGAGTTCATTCTACAACTTAAAACTTTTTACAAGAAAACCTCCCTGGAAACTCACAGTACACGACTATGGCGATACCAGTGTGTGAGTATTATTTCGTTGCTGACGGCGAGCGGTGCTGTTGTAGCAGAAAGTTGCGGCCATCTATCTAACACTCGGAACATAACCCCGTCATTAAACACTTCCTTAAACACAATTTTACGGTCGTCAATTCTCTCAGCACCTCTCTGAAATGAATCACAAGGTATCCATCCAGGTGCTCCCGCCCAAAGGTTCATAGTATTTCCTACAGAATAAGACGGTATTGTGAACATGTATACAAATTTTACCCATTTGCCTGAGCAACGTGTCTCCGAACTTACAAGTCTGCCTATTTTATTATATATTACATACCTATAGATATAATAGCACCAGAGAATGAATCCATGTGGAATGACAGCAGGTAGGCACCGAGCAAAAACCCGAGTACAGGACCGAAGGCAGCCATGCTGTACATACACCCTGGAACAATAAATTATACTACAATATATTACACTGAAAGACAAACACTCATACCACCGACCTCATTTATAGCGTCGACTATGAACGCTTGCAACACAAGGAGTATCGCCTATGTGTTGCCACACCCGTTACTAAAGCAGCACCTACGTGCGCTCACTCACGTAGGTGCTGCGGATATAGCTCCACGGAATTAATATTTAGGTGTGGTTTTTTGTTAGTAGAGACATTTCTGCAGTCGGGCTGTTTATATGCTCTTACTAGTTTATTCATTATCAGGGTGAGGTAGAGCTTGACTCGAAAGGTGAAAGTGGGCGACTTACACACCCAAATTATTAATTAAACATGGTGCATGCGCGGTTCCATGCTGTCAGCTGATTACATAGTTGAAATCACCTCTCCGGGGACTTTGTATGTCTTTAAAATGCATAATTGTGCAGGTAATAATGTCGGTGTAAAAGTTTATTAACCCCCGCCTTTGTCATACCATGGTGGTGGAGCCTTAGGACCAATTCAAAGTCAAGTATTATGTAGTGTCTACATAGTATCAAGTACTATATAGGAATCTAAAAATATAATCAAGACGTATATGTATTTATTAATATACTAAATACATATATTATGATTATTGTTTTGATTGCAATCCTACATAACATAGAATTAAATTTTAGTATTGTCACGTACAACCTACTTATGTAAAATGTAGGCCATTATGTACATAAATTTGTATACACTTATATATATGTATGTATGTCAGTATATCTTCACGCCAGGTTCCTTGCGGGGCAGTCAAAGTGGATATATTATTATATTGTATTGTATTGTTATTGCCGTTATCATCCGATGTTATATATATATATAAAACATCGTACAAGGAGTATCGTTAATCCGTTACCATCCTCGATGCTAACACAACGATTCCTCAGAAGCTCACTGATAATCTCACTCACTCGCAGGGAAACAACATCCATTATTTCGTAGAGCTTTTATGCGAGGTGGTCCAGAGCGTCGTTTGTTAATGTTAAACTGAAATGATCCATGGTTATGGTTGGTGAAAATCGGATCAGAGGTTCATAACTGAAAGTCAGTGGTGCCTTTTAATGCTTATTTTACGATTACGTTTTCATTTAATCATTTCCCATTCGAGGAGACGTTACTGTAATTGGTATAAATACAAAATTAAAATTCTGTTGATATGTTTACTTTGGAGGATTATACTGCATTCATTTTATCCCCTACATACATACATATCATCACGCCTGTCTCCCATTGGGGTAGGCAGAGACTATAGAACGCCAGGTGCACCGATTCAAATATACCGCTCTCGTTTTTTCCACACTCATCAACCTCTTCATGCATGCTCTTCGGTTTTGGCTACTTTTGATTTGGCTCTTTTTCAACACATCACCAATTTAATCTACTCGTATATGTGTGCGTCTAGAGCGACCCCTCCCGACATCACCATTCACTCTTGCTTGATACACTTCTTTCGTAACTCTTTTGCCATTCATTCTTTCAAAATGACCAAACCATCTCAGCATACCCTTTTCAATTTTTGTCACTACATCAACTTTCATTCCACTAAGTTCTCGTATCGTGCTATTTTTTATTCTATCAACCATTCTCACTCACATACTTCTCAGCGCTCTCATGTCTACGGCGTTCACCCTGCTTTAATGCTTCTTCTGCCATACCCATGTTTCATTACCATACATCAATGTTGGCGTTAATACACCCTGAATAATAGCAAGGCGAGCTTTGCTTTTGTTTTAGCTAAAGCAGTCAGAACCCGTTATATACGTTTTCCCATACATTTCGCGGTCGTATACGACCACCCGGGTTTCGAAGGGTAAATTATTAATTTTATCCCCTATTTCAGATTTGTGAGATATTTTACCTGTCTAGTTGAAGGTGAAGGAAAACATTATGAGGAAACACGCACGTCTAAGAAAATATAACTCGATAGACGTGTAACCTAACCTAAGAAAAGTCTGGATTTTCCTCTGGGCGTGGAGGTCTAAAGAGGCAGTCGCTCTCCGTCCAGAATCAGTATCTTCGCTAAATCTATACGTTTAGGTAGCGAACTCCGCCAATCCTAATGGATACAATAGCAATTATACGTATATTTAAACATTTGCTTAATAAAACTCGTGCTTGAGATGTTAGGCTTACATTTGTGTACATTAGTAATATTACGTGGCCGATAGCACTTTGTTTGGCGTTTTATATGTTTATTTATTGTGTAAACATGTTTTTTACAATAAAAACAACTACATAGATAAAAGTAAAAAGCCAAACCTTATCTAAATACAAAATTTGATCCAAATCTTCAGAGCCATTTTCGAGACAATAAATATATCTATCTTTAACTTCACACGCCAAATCCCTTGCGGGGTAGGCAGAATGAACCACATGAATATATCTATATATATAAAAATGAATGTTTGTCTGTATGTCATCTATGGACTCAAAAACGGCTGGGCAGATTTTGATGAAATTTTCAGTGAATCTTCAGGTTAGCCCAGCAGGTAATCCTGTGAAGTTTGGTAACGATCATATCACCCGTGCGAAGCCGGGGCGGATAGCTAGTTTAAATATAAAAATGCTCGTTTAAAGCAATCAAAAGTTATTAAAGACCCAAACTATTTTGTCAATGCCTTCGTTTGTTTATATTTCACTAACAATACTTCCAAAGTTATTTATTGTTTAATATATTTCATGTAAATTTTTATTATATGAATGTGTGCTTTCTTTTTTATACGTTTTAAAATGTGCAGAGGATACGTGCATGAGGCCAGGGTTAGGTATGGCTTTTCATGTTGAATATGTATTGTCAAATTTTCGTATATACCGATTTCACTTCAATGTCGTAACAATATAGTATTGCATTAGGTATGTGCTGACTCTGTGCAAAAGCAACGTAGCGTTGTCAAAATAAAGACAGAGATATATTTTTTAAGTTTTTTTTATATCTATGTATATAAACACGCCATCCCTTGCGGGGTAGGCAGAGAGAACCGGGCGCCACATATTGCCACGGTCCTTCATAACTCAATCGCTTCTTTAATATTCATAGCTCTTATCATATACGCTCGCCGGTTTCTAGGGCTCCTTGTATAAATGACTTTGTTAATGATTACTAAATCTTCAACATTTTTTTTTATATTACGTCGGGAGGCGTACAGCTAAGACCAGATCACGCTTAACACTTGAAGTACGATTGTAACGGTACAAAGGTCAAAGTGTAAAGCTTGAGCTGCACTTAGCTGTACAATCGTACGGCCCATCTAAAGTAAAGCGGTTATTGTAGCCAATCAACGCTTACAATACATTAAGTATATCACTCGCGCAATGACACCTCTGCTGTTAACACAGCAACTCGTTAGGAGCTTTCCTCACTTACACGCAGGAACACAACAACCCTCCGGGTTAGTGCGGTTTTCTGTGAGGTGGAGGTATATTCACGACAGGCTGCTTTGATGCGCCTTACCTCTCTCAAAATATCCAGATCAAGACACAGATATGTTCATTCAAACAAATGTTTGTCCAGTGTGAGAATCGACCCACGACAGTTGGTGTCAAAGTATCGTTATTAACCACTGCGCCACCGTGCTCGTCAAAAAGTTAGTATAGTAGCACAAAGTTAGACATCTGAAACTCCGCATCAGTTACTAGGGGAGCAAGGCTGCATGCAGCGACAGTAACTCGCTTGCAGACTGATATTGCGGACGAAAACTGGGTCACTCTTGTTTTGTGTACTCGCAAAATGCGCGGAATTCACTGCAAAATGTCACAGACTATAAAATTACAATGACTTTCTACCTTGCTCGGAATTTTTCTTAGTCTCTTCAAATCGGTAATAGGATAGGATTCAACGCGTAGAGGCCCCTTAGGGAAGAATGGTTAGGAAAAACCTAATGTTGGATTGATTCTTAGTCATTATTATTTATTTCTTATAGTCATATAAATATAATAATAGAAAGGCGAAAACTACCTATAGCTTGCGATTTTGATTTAATTGTTGCATTATTGTTTATCAATTTAATTATACTATGTCCGAAGAAGTAAAAAAAAATCTTCCAAAATTGGAGACTAAAAACTTTCATTCTATACAACGTCGGGAGGCATACAACGTAGGGTCTACTTGATGGAAAGCGGTTACCATAGCCTATGCACGATTGCAATACATTATGTACCACTCGTGCGATGCCACCTCTGCTGCTGACACTGCAAATTTTAGGAACTTACTGGTGACCTCACTCTCTTGCAACACTCGGAACACGACAATCCTCTAGGAAGTTGTTATTTTGGCTACGGTTTTTTTGCGACTAAAATAAAACAATTTTTAAATTGTTTTATTTTAGTCGCAAAAAAACCGTGCGACTTTAGTCGCAGTATAATCCGATTGAGTATATTTTTCAAAGAGGTACAATAACCAGAGCCCTAGGGACCGGTGAGTGTGGATAAAAAGTGCTATAAATGTTGAAGAAGCGAGTGAGGTTTGTAAGGACCCAGTCATGTGGGCTTCCGTCCTCTCTGCCTACGCCGCAAGGATCTTGAAGATGTAGTATAATAACTAAACACATTCGATTTGTCGCCGCACACATATTTTGTTAGATGCCTTATCATCCACTCCCAACAGCTATCATATCGAGGGTCTACCCTTGACATTAAAAATAGGCGTAAAATATAGAAGGAAGCATGATTTGAGTGGGCTTGTTTAGAGATGCTACAAGAGGCTTGAAGTGGTGCACCTGCTCTTCGCACAAGTAAGCCTTATTAAAATCCCCCCTATCCTAGGCAATGATACTTAAGTTCTATGCACTATACATGTGAACCTTTGTTAATAATGACGTATGTAAATCAATAATATAAGTTAAGTTTTAGTATTGTTACGTACAGGTAGTGGGAAATTTACAACAAGATTTAGGTATACAACGTAGGTACAAAGTGTTTACCGTAGATTATGAACGCTTCCAATATAGGAAAGTTCACTCGCGCGTTGTCACCTGTGCTGGTAACAAATCTAATCCTATGGAGCTTACTATTCGCAGGAATAAAATAACCCTCCAGGGAGTTGTTATTTGAGTGCTGTTCACTGTCATCTGTCATCTTTTGAAAACAGTAGGGACCGACTGTTTAACGTACTCTCAGCACTGAGGAACTTGAGACGACTAAACCAATCCATGGATAGGCTATGGTCGACGCTGCTTAACTTGCTTGTTCGATTAGACAAAGACGTGCATCGACGCCATTGCGCTCCTCAGATATAGTGAAATGGTTGTAATGTTTCGGAATTATAACCTCGGAGATCTTCCTAACGTTATCCCGTTTTTTGATCCATTAGTAATGACGGGTTTCGCTACCTAAGCTTAAGGATTTAGCGAAGATACAAGTTTTGACATGGAGCGACTGCCATTCGACCTTTACAACCCACAGGAAAAATCAGATCATACTTAGGTTAGATTCTACGTCTTTTGAATATAATATAATATAATATAATATAATATAATATAATATAATATAATATAATATAATATAATATAATATAATATAATATAATATAATATAATATAATATAATATAATATAATATAATATAATATAATATAATATAATATAATATAATATAATATAATATAATATAATATAATATAATATAATATAATATAATAATGTTAAAATAAGAAGAGATGAAAGAATGACGAAGCAGATATACAATGCAAAAGTGGAAGGATGTAGGAGCCGGGGAAGGCCAAGACTTACTTACCATGACCAAATTGGTCATGTTCTATCAGAAGGTGATGTCAGGAGCCCTAGAAACCGGCGTGCGTGCATGAGAAGAGCAATGAATGTTAAAGAAGCGAGTGAGATATGTAAGGATCGAGTCACGTGGCGCTCGGTTCTCTCTGCCTACCCCGCAAGGGATTTGGCGTGAAGTTATAGATAGATAGATAGATATAATATAATATAATATAATATCTTGGACGTGCGGGTTTCCTCACGATGTTTTCCCTCACACCGTCGACAAGTGATAATTACAAAACATAAATACGAAATGACGAATTTTGTGGTATACGTCCATGCCAGCATTCAAACTAGGGATCGTAGGTTTATAGGCTGGTTCGTTATCCACTGAGTTAATACTGCTCACAGATAAATACTTAGTCTGGCCATAAATACTGTACAATTAAAAATAAACAAAATATTACATTTGAATTTGGAATCTGTCATTTTTAGGGTTCCGTACCCAAAGGGTAAAACGGAACCCTATTACTGGACTTCGCTGTCCGTCCGTCCGTCCGTCTGTCACCAGGCTGTATCTCACGAACCGTGATAGTTAGACAGTTGAAATTTTCACAGATGATGTATTTCTGTTGCCGCTATAAAAACAAATACTAAAAAATAGAATAACATAAATATTTAAGGGGGGTCCCATACAACAAACGTGATTTTTTTGCTCGTTTTTGCTCGATATTGATAACGGCAACAGTCTACCTGTTGCCGTTATCAATATCGATATATATCGCTTGAAATATTTATAAAATATTTAGTTATATATTCACTTTAAGAATAAATAATTAAATTAAAATAAAACAAATATATAAGGGGGGCTCCCATACAACAAACGTGATTTTTTTGCCGTTTTTATAGATAGTGGTACGGAACCCTACTCGGCCAAGTGCGAGTCCGACTCGCACTTGGCCGATTTTTATATTATTGTTCATTGGGTTTTTTCATTTTGGTGCCAATACATTGTACAATATTTTGCGATATTAAAATAGAGTGGGGTAATAAAGAGAACCGAATCGCTGTGATTGCATTACACAAAGTAGGTATGGAGCCAAATGGAATTTTTTAAACTCTCCATACGCTTGGTATTAGTAAAATGTTTGTGTACCGGGCTATTAATAGGTAGGTACAATGAGACCTGCTTTGTTTGTGACAGAAAACGATCTGGCCGTCCACGTAGTGTTCATACGAAAAAGGTGGTCAAAGCAGTAAGGGAAAGAATTCGAAGAAATCCTATCCGAAAGCAAAAGATTTTATTTCGGGAGATGAAGATAGCACCTAGAACCGTGTCGCGTATTTTAAAAGATGACTAAGGACTTGCAGCCTATAAGAGACGTAGTGGTCATTTCTTAACTGATAATTTAAAAAAGAATAGGGTGGTAAAATCGAAACGACTACTGAAGCGGTACCCAAAGGGAGGTCACAGAAAAATTTTGTTTACGGATGAGAAAATTTTTACCATCAAAGAAAGTTACAACAAACAAAATGATAAGGTTTATGCCCACAGTTGTGAAGAAGCGAGCGCGCGTATTCCGAGGGTCCAGCGAGGGCATTATCCTTCATCAATCATGATTTGGCTTGGAGTCTCATATTCAGACTTAACTGAGGTGTTTTTCTGTGAAAAAGGTGTGAAAACCAGTGCCGTGGTTTACCAAAATACCGTCCTAACAAACATAGTAGAACCACTTTCTCAAACAATGTTCAAAAACAGACACTGGATATTCCAACAAGACTCTGCACCAGCTCATAAGGCACGAAGCACTCAAAACTGGTTGACCGCCCGTGGAATTGACTTCATCAGGCATGAAAACTGGCCCTCTTCTAGTCCAGATTTAAACCCACTGGACTACAAGATATGGCAACATTTGGAAGAGAAAGTCTGCACTAAACCTCATCAGAATTTGGAGTCTCTCCGAGCATCTCTGGTTAAAGCAGCGGCAGAAATAGATATAAATGTGGTGCGTGCTGCGATCCATGACTGGCCGCGTCGATTAAGGGCATGTATTCAAAATGGAGGAGGGCATTTCGAATAATGTAAATAAAAATTTATTGTACATTTAATTACCTTTCATTTCATATATAACTTTTACAGAATTATCAAAAAGTGTATTATTAATTACATCAAAAGTTTTTCACAGAACTTTTGACCTGACTAGGTATACCTAATAACATGTCTACGAAAATAGCCAATTAATCAGTTATTTAATTACATGCCATAAAATTTAGATATATATGTATGTCTATGTATAATTGACTTCTGTATCTCTAAGTTTTTGTTGTCGTGCCGAAATTCAATTTCCGTGATAAACAAATATAAATAATTAATTCGCAATGGTATCTATGCAAGGTTACAAAGTTGAGCAGCCATAGGTACACCACCAATAAAGATTTCGTAACGCGATTGCGAGATGCGGCGCACCACTGCGTTTATCTGGAGAAAGTATCGTGTTGATTAAAGTACCTACCTATTTCACAGATTTTATGACGAATTGCATGCTACAGTAATTACAATGATTAGGTTTAAATGAAAAAGGCAATCAACAACAAAAATTAAATCGACCAACTGTGAGTACAATAACGCCTCCAGGGTTCCGTTTATATTTTTAATAAGTCCGCGACTTCGTCCGCGTCTATGTCCCATGGGAACCGTTTTTCAACTTACTTTTTCTTAGTTTCTAAGAATAGTATAGTGACGTTGAATAGCCTATTACATTCCCCAAGAATTGGGTTATCAAATGCAAAAATAATTTTGCGCCGAAACATTAAACAGTTTTTTTTCCGATTATGTCGTAAATTTCCTTCCATAATCAGTCCTCATAAAGTATAATTACAATATTATTTTATTAATTTGAATTGGATTGAGGGACAAACTTAACTTTGCCGTTGGAAAACTGTTGTCCCTATAAATCGACATAGGTCACGGTTAGTTTACCAACTGCAAATAACTTTGTAATGCAAAAATTATATATTTTTTTGTGGCGTAAGTACAAATTGACAGTTTTAGAAATATTCTCTTTATTCGTGCTATATGATATTGCTTCTTGCCAAATTTCGTGATTCTAGGTCCACGTGGAGTAGCCTGTATGTTTTAATTTCCTTGCGGTATCAAAATATGTAGCATAGTATAATCCGTTTAGGATTTTTGATCGCGTTGATTTTTAAACGGAACGCAAGTTCAAGCCAAGGATCGATAAATGGTCGCCGATGGGAAGCGAGACGTCAAGGAAAGTTGGGGCCGGAGAAAACGGGTCCTTCTTAGTGGAAAACGCACAGGCCTGAGATTCTTTCGCGTTAAAATTTACAATATTTTGGTCACCCCAATGAGCCACTCCATTCAGGACATCATTCATCCTAGAGATCACCGTCTCCCGCAGTTCATGGACGTCATTACCCCTGATCCCGGCGTGAGCCTCATATCCTCGTATAGATACGTTATACACCAACATATCATAACATATTGTATTTTAAAATGGCGCAAGTAGTACTATATCTACGTACAGTTATTTATTATGACACTTTGCTCTAACAAAGATACAAGTGATAGAGCATACCTGTCGTTAGAAAGAGATGAATATATATATATCTTAAGACATTTATGCTTCGTGGCGAAGTAAGTATAGACGCGACGCGAGAGCGTGGTCAACTGAATGCGAGTTGGGCAATTACCTTACTTTCGTATTGCCATTCTAGAGCGTGTACGACGAATCTGTAACTATAAAAACATCTTAGTACTTAATAGGCCAAAACTACAAGGACTTCTGCATAATCTCTCTATTGTATGCTCATGGTCATGATCATGAAACTGAATATATACAGATTTTTGTACTATATATTATTATTTAGATCTCCCTGCACAAAAAATAATAATGACAATTAATAATTTTGAATTTGAATTTATTATGGCCACAACAGAATCTCAACGCAACCGAAGTCGCGATAGATATTATTACAATCCAAGTGAAGTCTAATTTGTTATTGATTACTAAAGCATGAAGATATAATGGTTTACGGCGGAATGGAAAAGAAATTATAAAGCGAAACTAAGCGGGTAGGTATTATTTGCCGGCACAGAGCACCTGCTTCCTGTAGCAAGTGGCGGTGTTACTACGGTGGAAAATCGATATCGATGACAAATGGATATAATTAGGCTGGAGGCCAAAAGAATTTTCTCGGTAGGTACTTTCAAAGGCCTTAGACTAAATATGAACACACTTATTGGACGGATATCAGTGTGGGACACAACTTCGTGAAGAATATGAGTAATGGGATAAAGTTTTAGTAGCGAAAATGGCGGAACGAGCATTCTAGGAGTTAATTGCCTAGCGGGATACTAGTAGTTTTATGTCAGCTGGTTGAAGGATGTAGGTATGCGTCACAAAAAATAACTCGCTTTTATATATGGTAACTGCTTTACATGAGGCATCTATATGCTAGTATGCCTCCCGACGTTGTACAAAAATAATATGTTAATAATAACAATTTTATATATTACATTTATTTATTTATTACACCAGTTTACATAAACATTTTATAAAAACAATATTAATGCATTTTATAAACCACTGAGGTTTGACGCAAATGCAATGATATCACTACATCAAGACACAGTCATGTAATAATTACCTACAATGTAAAATAAGAATAGTATAGAATAGTGCGTAATTAATATAATACATATTTTATTACAGGCATTACCTTTAGAGCTAAAGTCAACTACACCTGTCGGTAAAATGAAGGTAAAGTGTTTAAAATAAAAAAAGACATATCCGAGCCACAAGTAACAAAAGGTTTATTGAAAGCTATTGTTTAAAATATATAATAATCTTCCGTTGCCAATTCAGAGTCAGAAAGTGACGGTGTCAAGATAAAAAAATGCTCCGTTGGTTCGGACATGTAGAGAAAGAATGCGGGATGAAAGAATGACTAAACAGATATACAATGCGAAAGTGGAAGGAAGAGGACTCGATGAAGACTAAGACTAACCTACCATGACCAAATTGTTTGTGTTTTATTAGAAGGTGACGTCAGGAGCCCCAGGAACCGGTGAGCGTGCATGAATGAGAAGTATGAATGTCCTAGGAACCGGCGATCGGTAGATGTGTATGAAAATACCTATAATTGATACAGGAGCAAGCGAGGTGTGCAAGGACCGCGTCTTATGGTGCTCTCTATGCTTACCTCGCAAGGGACCTACCTAATGAACTGAAGGACTCTAAGAAACATTTCAAAGGAAATTGACGAAATAGCTTTTAGATAAATGTTTTTAATTTAATATGAAGTACATAGATTATAACTTTTAAGATTCAATGACGTGTAAGTGAAGAATAGTAATATGTATGTCATATTAATTAAACCATTTTTAATTTGAATTTATACGTCTGCAAATTTTAACATTTTTATTCAAGGCAATTGCATATTTTGACTTTGACATTGGATTAACCAACAAGGCTATAGCGCCAGAGCAGCAACGGTCGGATTCCATATTGAATATGAAACATCTACCTTCACTTTGATAAACGCAAGCTACTAAATATTCTACGACAACTGCTTCACGTTGGGTGAGCAACAAACTAGCTTGACAGTCGACGCGGTACAAACAGAAAATTTCAGATACATTAGGTACACGTCTCTTTCTAGACCCAAATTAAGCAATGCTTGTACTAAGTATGTGTACAAGTGCTGAGCATACGTAGATACCTTTACTTAAATCACCAAGACCATGGTCATGTACAGAAAAACCAGATTTATATTGCTTCGGGTTGTTAATTTATTCATTATATGACTATTCAATCTTCCCGGGGTTATAGAAGCTATAAGCTTAAGAACCTGAACTAGAGTTTTTTTATTTTATTGTAAACATAAACCGGAGTTATTTTATTTTTGTTACAAGACAAAATGGTAAGAGTAAGATTGTAGTATATATTTTTAGAATCAGCTAATGAATTCCGATAAACTCCAGACTATAAAAAAATGCTAAACTGATGACGTTGCCAAAACCAATGAATAAGACCACAACTCAATCTAAGGGAAACATTTTAAATAATTGCAGGTTGAAATTTTTGTTCTGACCTCAATCACATATAGGAGAGAGACTTGAATGGTTTTGCATAGCTTAAGCTGTCGTCATGTTGTAAATATCTGCATTGACGATTTTTCAGTAGAGCTGCAATTAGCTAAATAAATTCGTTATTCAAATTCGTAACAAGCGTATGTTTACCTGTTATATTATACACAACAAGCACGCCCCATTTGTTATCGTAAATGTGTATCGTGTATAATACACCTCGCATCGTGACTGTCTGATTCACGTACACGGCGCGGAGTCTCGTCTTGGTGCCATAAAACGGCTGGATCCTTTTAACAAATGGATCCATCAAATGGGTTGTTGAACTCACAAGTACACGCAGTCTAAGTGGGCTTTCTGTTTTTTCTACAAATATTCGCAATTTATTAAAAGTTCTCATTTGAAGAGAAGTTTTCCCGATTGTTCCGCGAAAGCGAAATTCAAATGTGAGTGTGAGAGTTCATAATGTACACTAAGTTGTTCTGTACAATTTTTGAGTGAATGACTGTGTGTGTGCTGTGTGTATCTTTGTCAGTATATACGTAAATAAAATTTTACTATTACAAACGCAAAACTTTTGTCTGTCTGCATGTTGCTTTTATGATAATATCACTGAACTGATTACTGTCAACATGAAACATGGTAAATTAACATAAATTATTTATTATCGACATAACAGAATCTTCAGGGCGAGAAATTAATATTTTGCTGCGGTATTCTGTAAGGTTGTCTCCAGTCAGGTTGTTTCTCATTTAATATTGTTCGCTCTTTCTTGCGTCAGTGCCACGTTCGCTAATCAGGAGCCTGAATCACGTGCAGGCTTTGGCTCTTGAGATGGCGGATGATATGATGATGATAGATATTTTAACATACCCAGTATTTACTAGGGACATCTATGATAATATCCACCTTTTCAGGAACACCGTTCCTATCTGAAATCTGTATGTTTGTCTGTGTATGCGTTTTTTCGAATATTCGAATTTTGCCTTCAGATTCGGATTCAGCATAAAAAAGTAGAATAGTAATGTTCAGGAACACCGTTCCTATCTCTTAAGGAACATGGTCAAAATGGCCGACAAATTAAAAAAAAAATGAATTGCTATATAAATGACCAGCCAGGTGTTCCTCTGGCAATGTAAGCTTGCGCATTCTCACCTGGTTTACACATGAAACATGAAAATCAGTAGTGCAGTCATAGAGCATCGCGTGGTTTATTAAAATGCATTTTATTGGAGATAGTACGTTCCAGGCGGTGCCGCTAGCAGTAATACAGACTGTGAAAGATGCCCTTGACCGAGCGCCCGCTGAGCCTACATAGCAGCTGATCAAATTTTTCGGAATGAACGTTTTTATGGTTATTTCAATAAGTAGTAATTTCTAACTCTGCTCTGTAGTAAAAATAAATTGTCGATAATGTAATAACAAATTAGGTGAGGTTGCATTCAGACCATGGCTTCTCGTACTCGCTTAAACTTTTAAGGTAAAAAAAAATCATATTTTTTTATATTGTTCACGCCACATCCCTTGTGGCAGGTAGGCAGAGAGAACCGAGCACCACGTGCCTCGGTCCTTACATACCTCACTCGCTTCTTTAACTATATATAAATGCTATAAATCTAACGGACCGATTTAGCTGAAAATGTATTCAGGGTTAAATTACATCAAGATAGCATTATGAAAATCAGCTTAATTTCTTCAGAGGTTCAGGAATTTGCACTTAAACGTACACATGCACGCACACACATAATCATCGTCTTAAAATAGTATAGAACGATTCAGGAGACTTGTGGGGGTATTCACAATGTCTCGGAAAGCCATAACCGAAACGGAATCAAAAAGTTTTGACTTTGATTCCATACATTTTGATAGATAACTTATAGATTCCGATGTGAATATAATGTATTTTTGATTCTTGGGGCGTTCACAAGTGGAAAACACAATGCGCATATACAACATATTATATCTCGTGTGGTTAGTTAATTTTGGAAAAAGGCACGTCACATGTGACCCTAAAAACCCTATTAAAAGTTCGCTCATTGAAATAACTATTCTATGGCAGTTATTACTCTAATAGCTCGATGCACTCTAAATCTATATGGATTGTACTCTATTTTAATGTCCAAATAAATAAATCTGAAAGCCCCTTATCCTCGTGCATTAAAACTCAGAACTATATCAACACAAATTATTACTAACGAAAATAAACTGGAGAGTTAATGTAGTTGATATGTGACCTGAATTGAATCATGCGTTTAAAATAACCAATAAAAAGTACCTACGTCTGGTCTGATTAAGTTCATTGGCTTTCGGAGTTGGTACTGGTACGTAGTTTATGATCCAGTCGTCACAGTAGAGATAAAAGCAGTAGACTAACTTCAAAGAAACGTTCGATATAGCCGCTTTTACACAGTTAAGCACCGCTCCACACGCTGATCCTTAGGAAAATTCACAGCCAAATCAGTTCTGGCTGATCCATAGAAACGACGTACTGTGTAGAGGGCTGCTTCAAGGCAAGCGTCGATAATTTTATTACAATTGGTGTAGTAGCACCAATGTCATGATGAATTGACCTATATTGGCCAGTTTCTTTCGGTATTTCTTCTTCAATTTCGATATTAATAGAATATGTGAAAGATATCATACATTTTTTAGCAGTGGAAGTAGCAACGTACAATTGACCTTCCTTGGATTTCAAGCGATCACATGTTACGAACGGAAAATTAATAATCGGATCATAAACAAAAAATATATAGATAAAATCGGTTAATTACAATTTTTAAAAATAATCCTCTAATCTTTATAAATACTTTCCTTGTATAGGGACTCTTTTTAATATGTAATCTCTTTCAAATGCATCTTGTTCTTATTATTAGTGGTTATAGCGTCCATAAACAATACACATTCTTTGAAAATTTCACGTCAAGTATGTATACTTGACATTTTCAAACGCTATTACGATTCAAATGACATGGCGCTGTGACAGTCGTAAGGAGAACCGGAGTCGTAAGGGATAGACAGCGCAAACTTAATAATAGAGTTTCGTTGATACTCTTTAAGTAACTATGAAAAATACGTGCTGAAGAAATTCTTCTCCTTTTTTTAAAGTTTGATGAAATATCTTCGGTGTGATAGTTAAGTTACTGTTCCTATAGATTTCTAGTGTGCAGGCGTCGTGCGGTTACGATCGACGCACCAGACGACATGACAATAAAGACATGCAATATAAGTTCCACGTTGAAAAGGTCGTCTGAATAAACGCTGCGAATACTAAACTTGTTACTGTTAAAGTAAAGCACAGGCCAATATGCCTATAAAAGATACCATGTTATTACAGTTTTATGAGATTACGTGGTGGTTAGATGCGGGTTGTTGATAACAGCAGTGGCGTTACTAACATTATGTATACCCCCTCCTCCTCTTGTACAGATCCTACAGACTCGTACCTGACACTGCTTTTTGAGTGCGAATGGGCGCGTGAAAATTGCATAAATATATTTTCGTAAATACGTTGTTGAATATATGTTATATTTATTTAAATGCTTTGAAAACTTTATAACAAATATTTTGACATTAAACGCTTTTCTACTATGATTTTTTTACTTTTACAATTTATGGCGAGAATAAGAACGGGTTCCGCAGTCAGTATATGTAATATAATATTTATTTAAATAATAAGATATTTTTGTTTTTACAGTTACAAACAATTACTGTGAAACTTGTTAGTGGAGGGTTCTGTGACTAAGGGTACACTACCAGTGGTTAGTACAAAATAGATAATTATAATGTGTACTACATTACAAAGTCTTTGTTGCAGCATCGATTGCATACAATTTATATGAAACTCGATAGTAAAGCTTACTGCTACTTGATCATTTTCTCGTGTAATAAGTAACGTGATAGTTTTGTCTGGCATTTAAATAGTGCGATTTAGTAGTTATAAGGGGAGATACTATCTAATTCTAATAAAACACTGCTAGAAAACTCAAGGGAGAAAATTAATTATATTATTAAAAATAATCCAAGACAACCCTCAATTAAAAAAATTATTACAATCATAACCCACAAGAAGATATGCTCTAATAAAAATATATAATAAAACTTTTTACTTACCCTGCGAGCAAAACGGCTGTGACAGATAGATAAATATGATGTAACTGTAAGGGTAGCTTGTTTACTACGGAATCCTAAAAATGTGATTTCAGGGGTTATACTGAAAGATTGTCTGAACATTCCAAATGTTATGTAAAGGCAGGCCGTCGCGTCGTGACGTAACATATACGTGAATATTATACATACCTTATATTATTGTATACATAATGTATACATGAAATATTGGCGTATATGTTACGTCGTTGCGGTCTGGCCGCATGACGGATCGCTTTAATTCGCCTCTTCTCCCCGCAACGCAGGTTTTAAGCCTTAAGTCTAAGGTCGTAAGATGCAATCAAGTGTATTGTGTATGTTTATAAACATGCAACTCACCGATATACATGCTGGATGACTCTGGGCGTACGTGGTCGTCGACGTAGGTGGTGCCAAGCGTCAGTAGCGGGGACCCGCCGCACCCGAGCAACAGCTGTGCCACCACGAACACCATCACCGGCACGAACGTGCTTGGAGAACTCTGTCAACAAAAGAATAATTAAATATTTCCAGTCTAATTACACAGCGACATCTCGTACTAAATTAAGCTATGTGTACCTAATACAAATGATAAACATATATACTTTTAACTTGTAAGTACACATTTATAATTCATATAAAATAACCATCTACATAAACCGTTACTCATCTCATCAATGATATGAGCCTCCCTACAACCTTAGGGGTTTAGCCTGGCGGATGCCAGTATTTGAATCAGTTTGAAGGCCACTGACCAAGCTTAATGACAACGTTCAACGTGCCCTCTGAGCTCAGAAAGATCGAAATAGAAATATTCCCTATATATATGCCCATGATGCCGCCGCGGTCGATACTGCTTAAACCTACTCATTTGATTAGAGTGATACGCGCAACGACGCCATCGGCCAACAATTTTCGAAAACAGTCATACCAACACAAATAAAAATTGGTGTAGTCGAATGGGCATCCTTACTGTTACAGTAGCCAATGGTGGGCTGGTTGGCTATAAACTGTAATGTCATCAGTATCTTCGTCAAATCCTTAGGTTTAGGTACCGGACTCCGTCAATTTAAATGGATTAGAAAACGGGAATAACACTAAGAATATCTTAACAAGCACTTTCTCACCGATTTAGTTTTATTTGTATTTGGACGTCGATTGAATTTTTTACGCGACTCCATGATACGATTGTATAACATTACAAATTTTATAACACATAAAATATTATGTTATCTTTATGTAACAATGTGGCTAAATTTACGACCTTACCTATATTACGGCGTGTTCCTGAATTAAATACAAAGTCGATAAAGGGGGTGACACAATTCGTATGTTAAATCATAAACTATCTAAAAATCAATGAGGTTAAACATGATATTTGGATGTAAGATAGGAGAGAAGTATTGGAACGGTTAAAGAAGAAGGGAAAACAGATTAAGTTGAAGAAGAGGGCGAGAAATAAAACGGAAACCCGGAAAAACGGCATTAGGCCAGTGTTATAGCAGGATAGAAGAAGGGGGGGAATTAAAGGTATACAAAAACCATTCCGCATACGAAGTCGTGATGACAGGTGCCTACTAATTTATAGGTTGATGCGGAGAAATCTCATGCAATAGGAAAGGAGGTGAATATACTCAGAAAAATAACAATTATCACAATGGGATTCATTCTAAAATCACGAAATGAGAAACAGCTATTTCCATACATTTTGGCCGAGAGGGCAAAGGCATTGAACTGATGGTTTTTCCCAACTTCACAGTTATTTTATTTACATTCTTTCGTAATGCAGGTGACTAAATCGACCACATGTATATTGCTACCGCGTAGTAATTCCCCTCGAACTTATAAATGAATCTCGTTACCACGACAATATAGTATGTATGTAATATTATATAGTATGTATATTTCTCGCGTCAGCGACTGCAAGGCAAGCAAGCCTTGCAGTTATAATTTGTTAAAAATATTTGTGGTCTGGTGTGGACTAACGCGTATATTAAAAAAAAATCGCTAATGAACGAAGGTAAAATGAAAATTGTACTCTGTCTAATAGTTCCAAGTGATATAATACACTTTTTAATATAATAGCTAGCCGCACCGCTAGCCGCTACCGCTAGCCTGCCAACGTCTTGCTACAGTGTCCTAGCCGCCGACACATGTTGTCATGTAACTTAAGGTTGACCACTACCTAAATGTTTTTTTTTTTACTACGTCGGGAGACATACAAGCATACAGCCCACCTGATGCAAAGTGGATACCGTAGCCAATTAACGTTTGCGATATCTTAAGTATTACTCGCGTGATGCCTCCTCTGCTGCTTACACAGCAACTCCTTGGGAGCTTACTGGTGACCTTACTCACACGCAGGAACACACAGCCCTCTAGGGAGTTGTTATTTGGCTGCGGTTTTCAGTGAGGAGGAGGTACTTCCTCAGACGGGCTGCTTTGATGCGCCCAACCTCTCTTAAAAGCTCAGTTTATTTCTGCTATAAAAATAAATGTTGATATAATACGTACATTAATAAAATTGTTCTCACATTACTTGCCGTGAGTCGCGCCAATATGCTAATGTTCCAATCTAGGGTCCTAGGCAGCCGGCACATGTGGTTATCTATATTAATGTACTTTTTCACTGGTCACTGTCGCTTTCAAATGAATGAATATATTACGTACTCTAATAGAGATGACATATCCCATAATGCTCGGTGTGAGTTGCGCCAGTTCTCCATATTCTACACCATGTCCCTGAGCAGTCGGCAGATAGTGTCATCTAGTGTATTGTTGGCTGCTACTCACTGTTCACTTCCGCAATGTAATGAATAAATGTCGGTATAATACGTACTTTCATAGAGTTGTCAAGACTCGACTCGACGAATTCAGCCCATGCCGTGCGTCATATTCCTGGGCAGCCTGCAGGCGTGCCGTTTATTCCTGTTATGAATTTGACGAATGCTAATATAATACGTACTTTAATACAGTTATCCGGTCTCAAATTGCCCGGCGTGAGTCGCGCCAGTCCACCCATATCGGGATCCAGGGGCCTGGGCAGTCGGCAGATGTTGTCTTCTGACTTGTTGGCTACTGTCGCACTGTTCACTTCCGCTATGAAATGCGGAACGACGAACACTAATGAACCGATGCCCATTATTACAGCACCTAAAACATACAATTATATGTATATTATACATATTATAGTTCGCATGCGGCCAATATCGTAAACTACGAGGACACTTAGTGATTACTGTGTTGTATTATCATGAAGCATATTATAAAAGTACTTAATAATAAGTATAGAAAGTCATATTAGTTGTTATAACAGTTAGTTATTGCATTACATGTAGATACCAATTGGGTATATTGTCAATATTTTGTGCACCAAAAACAAGATTCCTTTAATTAATGTTACAGTTCGACTATAATTAAGTTTTGCATCTCTACTTTTGTGAAAACAAGCATTCCGTTATCTATGTCGCGGATGGAAAATCATTTTTCCCTACAGAGGACGAAACTAATCTTTTTAAATTACTACGTTCTGCATCATACATCCCATAAATACAGTTTGTGATTACTAGTACATTAATTAAATCTAGCAGGTCCAAAATAGGAAATCTTCACCACAAATAATAAAACTAATGTCATTAGATGAAACTACTTTGTTAACAGTTCAATTTTTTTATACAACTTGATTGGCAAACACAAGCATGCGGTCCGCATCAGATGGTAAGCGGTCACCGCAGCCTATTGACGCTCACAACACCACGGGGAAGTGACTCGCGCGCTGCCAATCTTATGAACTAAGGATGTTTCGTTACAGTACACAGTAACTTCTCTGCCATATCACACCCTTTAAAGCGGAACACAGCTATATCAGTATAGCTGCTTGGCGGTAGAAATAGGTGAGACAGAGGTACCCATGCAGACGACTTTGCACAAAGTCTCCCTCTAGTAAAATACTGATTACAATATTGATTACAAGCCCAATATATTAGTTTCATTGAACGCTACGTCCAGAGAGCCTTTTGTCAGCATTGCATTTTAGTCCCAAGTCTTTTCAAACTAAGGTATATAGGGTGCTATGGAAATTAGTTCCTAATTAAAGTGAGTGATTACTCATTATTATAAATATCGTCCTACAGTGCGTCTATATAAATTGCTCCAACATTTTCATATGAATATGAACATCCTTTCGATTTGATCTAACTTCTGTAATCGTAAATTTGACAAAAATATAGTCTGAAAGTAAAATAAAACGTAATAATAACAGTACTTAGTATCCTGATAACTCGATTCGTATTGCGATAACGGGATCCACGCGGCCTACATGAAACATATTTAAGAGCTTACCGACTGCGATCCAAACTGGGATATGTCTTCTGCTGCCAAGATATGAGACGAAAATTACGGTGATGACGTTCCCAATCTCGTAGCTGCTCGCGATTAGCCCCGAAAGACTCGACGGGATTTCGAAGCGTTTTTCTATGGTCGTGATCACAGAATTAATGTATCCGGAGCTCAACGCCTGTTGTAGCGTCACCAAAAATGATAGGAAAAATACAAATACCTGAAACAAGGTTATAGAATAAATAACACATTTAGTAAGGCCGCGTTCTCACCATAACATATAGTAAGCAAGTCGCAGATCTAATACAAATATAATGTTCGTTTATATCGAATTAGCAATACGCTATGCGTAGCCGTGGACTCTCGCATATCGATTATTGACGAGTATTTGCTTGACTCAGCCACTCTGAATTGGAATCTAAGATGCGCCGCACTAATGCAAAGTACACTCTGGGATGCAACGGAAGGTGACCCTGCTCGCCAAATAACTCCCTTCCGCCTTAATATTTTACGAATCAAAAATATTTATGTATCTTTGAATTGCAGTATATTCACATGATATATTAAAAACATTGCATTAGTATTTACAGCAATGAAATATGTGATGAATCATCCAAGAATGCATTAGGGTTATATCGACACAGTTTTTTGATCTATTAAGTAGGTATACTGTTCTATAATTGGCAACCCAGGCCAGTTTGCCCAGGTTAGGAATTCGGGTATTGAACTGTCGAGTCGCGAGACGGTTTCGAATTGCAAGATCTTGCTCGGGTTCGGACGGAAACTCGAATTCGGGTGTTTGCCGATCATATAGGCCATAAATATAATAAAATTGTTCTCTCCACAGAAAATATACAGAAATGACTGATTACGGTTATTTGATGATTACACATGCACCTACATAATACTTTATCTATTGATGGTCAATAACGGCACATACAAACTGTTTGATATTCAAAAATAACAGAAAACATACCTAATGGGATTTTATTCATATTATTTTGACTCAATGATTCAATAGACAAATGTTCGAATTTCATTCGACAGCTCGCTGCCCGGGCACGGTATAGAACTATAGATGACTTCATTTGAATTTGGAATTGATTTGAATTAAATAAAAACATCGGCTAAGCAACGATCGCACAAACATACAGAACATCAATGTATTATGCACTAAAACTTACTTTAATACTAGAAAATCTCTGAATAAACAGCGGTCTCCACGATAATATACCGCAGTCTCGCGTGTCATGAGGAATGTCTAAAATTTCTGGATACAATTGACGGGGTTTCTCCTTTTCCCGTTCGCGTTCTCTGTAAAAGAATTATGAATATTAAAACCGAATGCTCTAGATGAGCCGATGACGTCAAAGCGCTCGGAACACAGACCACATAGCGCAGTGTAGTGGGTCTATTCTCGAAATAACTATTTTTATTGGTCCCTTCTTTCCTACAACGTTGGGGGCAATTGAGTAGCGGAGTATGATCAAACATTTAATTGCACGTACGAAATTTATCCGTAACGTAAGCTACAGAATATGATGTGCGGTGGAGGAGAATTAAGGTGCATTACAGGCAGAATAAAATAAGGCATGCTCCGTTGGTTCGGACATGTAGAAAGAGTGCAGGATGAAAGAATGACAGAGCAGATATACAATGCAAAAGTGACCATGACCATGACCAAATTGGTCGTGTTCTATCAGATAGGGATGTCAGGAACCTTAGAAATTGGCGAGCGTGCATGAGAAGAGCAATTAATGTTAAAGAAGCGAGTGAGGAGTGTAAGGATCGAGTCACGTGGCGTTCGGTTCTCCCTGCCTACCCCGCAAGTGATTTGGCATGAAGTTATAGATATATAGACAAGCAGAACAACGTCGTCGTCAATATCTCGAGAGGAATGAATAGAAGAGGTCAAAATCATGTTTACAGTGAAAGCCAGTCTCAAATGTTCGCAAAAAGCCGATTACCAATCGAGGTACTGGTGAACCAAAAGTAGAACACAACGATATTTCTCCCTTGAATCAGAAAACCACACCCATAATAAAACCCTGGTTTGGTAAAGTTACAAGAAAATTCCTTGAAGCTCCTGCATTGCACAAGTGTGCCAACGCGCTAAGAATACTTCTTGTGTTTTATATTATATACTTAGTCTGGCCATAAATACTGTTAGAATTAAAAATAAACTAAATATTACGTTTGAATTTGGAATCTGTCATTTTTATATGATTGTTCATTGTGTTTCTCATTTTGGCGCCAATATATTGTACAATATTTTGCGATATTAAAATGGAGTGGGGTGATAAAGAGAACCGAATCGCAATGATTGCATTACACAAAGTAGGTATGGAGCCAAATGCAATTTTTAAAACTCTCCATACGCTTGGTATTAGTAAAATGTGTGTGTACCGGGCTATTAATAGGTACAATGAGACCTCCTCTGTTTGTGACAGAAAAAGATCTGGCCGTCCACGTAGTGTTCGTACGAAAAAGGTGGTCAAAGCAGTAAGGGAAAGAATTCGAAGAAATCCTATCCGAAAGCAAAAGATTTTATCTCGGGAGATGAAGATAGCACCTAGAACCATGTCGCGTATTTTAAAAGATGACTTAGGACTTGCAGCCTATAAGAGACGTACTGATCATTTCTTAACTGATAATTTAAAAAAGAATAGGGTGGCAAAATCGAAACAACTACTGAAGCGGCACGCAAAGGGAGGTCACAGAAAAATTTTGTTTACGGATGAGAAAATTTTTACAATTGAGCAACATTTAACCAAACAAAATGACCGTATTTACGCTCAAAGCTCTAAGGAAGCCTCCCAATAAGTCGACACTAGTCGACAGAGTGCAACGTGGGCACTATCCGACTTCAGTGATGGTTTGGTGGGGTATTAGCCATGAAGGAGTGACTGAGATTTGTGAAAAAGGTATCAAAACATCGGTACAAGTGTATCAAGATACCATTCATGAGAAGGTAGTGAAGCCCCTTAACAACACCATGTTCAATAACCAAGAATGGTCCTTCCAACAAGACGGCGCCCCGGATCATAAAGCTCGGTCTACGCAGTCTTGGTTGGAAACGAACGTTTCGGACTTCATCGGAGCTGAAGACTGGCCGTCGTCTTTACGGTCAGTTTTAGAGAGTACGGCTTGCTCTAAACGCCATGATAATTCGGAGTCCCTAAAACAATTCGTACGATTGGCAGTGAAGAATTTTACCATGGAAAGAGTGCGTGCTTCTAGTGATAACTGGCCTCAACGTTTAAAGGACTGTATAGCAAGCCAATGGAGACCACTTCGAATAAGCTTTTTATATTTTAAATTGTTTTATATTTATGTGTTAAACTAACACACTGTAAAAGTAATAAATGTTATTTGCAATAGAAACTGTTTTTTTTCTTTGTTTCAGTATTTATGGCAAGACTAGATATAAGTAAGTAGAGATTTGGTCAATTAAGAGATTCTCGAATGTTTGAGTAATTTTCCAAAATCGCTAATATTACCAAACTTACCTATC
The DNA here is from genome assembly GCA_947507595.1 of Pyralis farinalis. Taxonomy (NCBI): domain Eukaryota; kingdom Metazoa; phylum Arthropoda; class Insecta; order Lepidoptera; family Pyralidae; genus Pyralis; species Pyralis farinalis. Next base: position 27,528,197 of record OX382259.1, read on the forward strand.
ATACAGAATTCCCAATATAACCTGAAAATTTGGGAATGTTCCCAGAATGGCATATTTCTGGGTGCAACAGTCTACATAAATACCTGAGTGAAACAAAAAAAAATTACAGCAATATTCAAGAAGAAATACTTCGCAGTACCTCCTCCACCTTATTATACTACTGTAACCAAATAACAGTTCTTGGAACCTTTGTGGAATAATGCCCTGTAACCATGCTGGTAATCAGAGGTAGCAATATTCTGCTTTTATTGCAAGTGTTCATGAGTTAAGGTAATCGCTTCCCATCAGGCGTGACTAATGCTACTTTTTACCATCCGATATAATAAAGTGTATATTAGTTTACCTGTCGCATATACCAGCTGACGGGTTTCGGCTGTGGCATTTGCCGGACTCCCGCGGCGGATGGGAGGGGTGCGGTGGCGTGCTGGGCCCCGCTGCGTCCTCCCCCGCGCCCTCCGCGCACCCAGACTCTGCGTACAGTCCCGTCATCGCGTACATTGACTCTTGCCTCCTGCGAAATAGTTTTACGTAACTCAAATGTTTCTTCACCAACCGCTGCAGTTTTAGACCGCGACGAAACAACCTGTCTAGAAATCACCTCTAGACGCGTTGTTTCGTACAAGATCACAAGTATCACAATCAAAAATAATTTATCTTATTTCGTTATGTTTTAGGGAGTGATTCTTCATCACACACATAGGCTGCTAATCTACCCAAATTGCATTTCGTTTTTATTCAAATAAATTTATACGCTAAAAATAATCTTTTTTTTACAACGTCGGGAGGCATACAAGCATACGGCCCACCTGACAAATACTTGCAATATATTAAGTATAACTCACGCGATGCCACCTACTTAGCGTTTAACAGCTAGAAACACCTAGGTTTTATACTCATTCACAAAATTCGAATTTTCATTGTTTGGAAATGTGACAAATAAGTTTTTTTTAAGTTTTTTTATGCAACATAGTTTACGGATATGCATGAATAGGCTTCTTAGGCGGCGCATTAAGATGACGCATAACCAAAATTAAATATGAAAAACGGGTCCATTTCATGCAGTAGTTTTTACATGATGAGCTACAAATATATGCATAGACACAATAAAAATACTAGAATGATTGTTTTGGCTTCTATGGCTCTTATATATCTGTCTATAACATCACACCAAATTCCTTTACGCAGGGTAAACAGAGAGAACCGAGCGCCACATGACTCGATTCTTACACACCTCACCTCCTACGTACAGACATCGGTCAGTTACAATTTTCAGGAACACCGTTCCTATATGAAATCTATATGTTTGTCTCTGTGTGTTTTTAGAAAGAATTAGAATATTCCAATTTTGTGTTTAGATTCGGATTCAGCTTAAAAAAGTTGAATAGGAATGTTCAGGAACACCATTCCTATCGCTTAAGGAACATAGTCAAAATGGCCGACAAATTAAAAAAAAAAATGATCTGTTATATAATTGAAGAACCAGGTGTTCCTCTGGCAATGCAAGCTTGCGCATTCTTAATTGATATTATATGTTTTTACAGGCCAAGACTCATCCACCTCAATTTTTGTTTTTCGTCCACGAAAAAGAAGGACTAAACCGCACCCGGATGTGCGTCAGTCATTCTTCCGTGAGGGGCACCCTCCGGGACTCGACGGGAGGGAGGTGTGAACTCTCATGAGTACCCATCCAGACGGCCGAACGAGTTATGTCAGACTCCTACTGACTAAACACCGCCTAGGGACTGCCTTTAGCCGGTAAGGCTTTAAAGGCTTCATCGGAGATGAAACCCGCGAGAGAGCATGAAGAGAGAGCTATGAATGAGTAAAAAAGGGAGCTAGGTGTAAAAGAACCGTGCACTATGGTGTTCGGACTTCTCTGCCTACCCTGCAAGGGACCTGGCGCGCATATAAGATGTTTTGTAAGTAAAAAATGCACGACGAAATAACCTGTACAGTAGGCATATTCACATTATCACAAAACACCATATCCGAATCGTACTCGAAAGGTTCAATCAGATTCCAGATCATATATATATATATATATATATATGGCAATAGTGTTGCTACTTTATGCCAGTGTCAAAGTCTTCAGTTTAGAACCATTTGAAAATCTTAATTCTATGTTCCAGCTTCAGGAACGGTGCTGAAAAAATACTTGGAAAGGGTACCTCGACCCAATCAACCCAGTTAAAATACCACCCGTAAAACGATAGTGACTTTTACAAGGTTTTCTTGATGAACTTATTCATGTCTTGCAAAAAGTGCATAAACGTGTTATATTTGAGTTTTTTCATTACTGTATAATTTCACTAGCACTAATGTTACAAAATACTATCGAAATTGTCACATACTAACTTTATACTGAACTAGCGGACCTGACAGACGTTGTCCTGTTCGAAAATTAAAACAATACGTCCTGTAACCGATGGCAGCGCCACCTACTGGATCCAATTGTGAATCTAAACCATTCTTGAATCCCCTTGAACACACACAACAAAATTCATCAAAATCGGTCCAGTCGTTTAGGAGGAGTTGAGTCACATACACACGTACAGTAGAATTATATATATAAAGATGTAAAAATTTCAAGTATAACAATAATGTCACTCGTTAAAAGCGCGGGAAGAAGTCCTCCAGATCATTTTGAATGAAAACTTTTAGGATTCCGATTCGAATATGGTGTTCAGAATTAATGTGAACACATCTACAGATGTGACTCGCATACTCGTTGACATTTACTTGAATATTCTAATGAACGTGTTATCTAATAGTATAGGTATGTGAATATGTAGATCATAGAACGGCTATAAAAGCTATAAGATTGATTTAGCAATTCGCCCGTCCGCCGCAGGTCGTAAAGGAGGGTTCCGATTCTATAATATTCAGTAGGTAAGCCGTCGCCGCAGGTAACCCTTAAGGTGCCAGTCACTGACGATATAAGTATTACCTTTTTTCTTCAAAAAAAATAAGGAAGCTTCCAATTCTACTTGTATTTTTTATACGTCGAGAGGCATACGAGCAATTAATATAGTCTTTTTAGGGTTCCGTACCCAAAGGGTAAAACGGAACCCTATTACTGAGGCTCCGCTGTCCGTCCGTCCGTCTGTCACCAGGCTGTATCTCATGAACCGTGATAGTTAGACAGTTGAAATTTTCACAGATGATGTATTTCTGTTGCCGCTATAACAAAAAATACTAAAAAATAGAATATAATAAATATTTAAGGGGGCTCCCATACAACAAACGTGATTTTTTTGCTCATTTTTGCTCAATATTGATAATGGCAACAGGTAGACGCTTGAAATATTCACAGAATATTTAGTTATATATTCACTTTAAGAATAAATAATTAAATTAAAATAAAACTAATATTTTAGGGGGGCTCCCATACAACAAAAGAGTTTTTGTTTTTTTTGCGCTTTTATAGATAATGGTACGGAACCCTTCGTGCGCGAGTCCGACTCGCACTTGGCCGATTTTTTTTTATACAACGTCGGGAGGCATATAAGCATACGGCACACTTAATGTAAAGAGGTTACCGTAGCCTATTATGAAGCCTCGCGCAATGCTACCTCTGTTGCTAATACGGCAAATCCTTAGGAGCTTACTGGTGACCTCACTCATGAACACGACAATCCGCCAGGAAGTTATTATTTGACTGCGGTTTCTGTGAGGTGGAAGTAGTTACCGGGCGAATGGTTCCAAATAAATATCGTGAACTTGCGACTTCACTGAAGTCGGTTTTCATGGCTTTTAGACCTTAGTATTTTTAAAAATCGGTCAAGTGCGAGTGGGACTCGCGCACGAAGGGTTCCGTACCATTATCTATAAAAAAGGCAATAAAATCACGTTTGTTGTATGGGAGCCCCCTTAAATATTTAATTTATTCTATTTTTTAGTATTTGTTGTTATAGCGGCAACAGAAATACATCATCTGTGAAAATTTCAACTGTCTAACTATCACGGTTCATGAGATACAGCCTGGTGACAGACGGACGGACGGACGGACGGACGGACAGCGGAGCCTCAGTAATAGGGTTCCGTTTTACCCTTTGGGTACGGAACCCTAAAAACGATAAAGTCATTTATATCACATATATCTCATAGTTACATTTCAAATATTATACCACTTAAATGGTATGCAGGCGTTGGGCTTGGCTTATAGTAATCTATAATATAAAAATGAATCGCTAAATGTGTTGCTAAGCGCAAATCTCGAGAGCAGCTGAACCGATTTCGCTAATTCTTTTTTTAGAATATTCCTTGAAGTACGAGGATGGTTCTTACGAAGAGAAAAATTTAAAAAGTTGCCTAAAAGTATGGCAAAACAACGTTTGCCGAGTCAGCTAGTTACTTATAATACTATGAACACTTGCTACAATGTCATCATAATCCCACGAGTTTTGTCAATACTGTAAGAATCTCTTCAGGATTTTGAGCTGAGTACCAAAAAGTTAATAAAAATATCTTTATGGCACAACTGTGTCCATCTATTTGTCACTTGATACTATCGGGTGGAAATGGTATCATGTGATAGACGTACCTTATCTGTTTAGTTTCTAAAGCGAAAAACCCGTAATAATTACGGTTAATAAGGGTTTATCTATTACAGGGGAAAATAATATTGTTTTCATCTAGTGGAATTATTAGAATTATTTGCCCATTGTTTGGCAACTAAATTTTAAAAACCTCGCCTGTGTGCCACTTAATATTAATATCAGTACTTATCAATAAACTGAAACACATATAGTGTATAACGCGCTTAACTAAGGTACTTCATAGTGTTAAGTAGATACTTGTAAATAGCAAAAGGTGAATGTTTGTAAACAAACGTGTCGAGTTGTGTCATTTCTCACGATTTTCTGTCTACTTTCTCAATAATAGATGCGTATGCACTATAGCTAACTATTCTTGTTTCATTGTAGACGTGAAAAATATTAGACTTTTTCAATATATCTGCATAGCGGGCATGGACTTCAACTCGGGGTAAAGACTGCTATAGAAATCTCAGTTCATGCCCGCATGTAGTACTGTACCTTTCGACGGAAGCACCCACCAGCTTATGATACGGTTCAGAGCTTCAGAGACGTACTGTCAGTATTGTCAATGACGCAGTATTGAGCCTTTGAACTTAAGAAGTGGCTTTGTATCGCAATTGTCGCGTACTGTGCGGATTCAAATAAATTTTCGTCCAAAAACTCAATTGCTGAAATGAACATCCTGACCAGGTTTTCTGAACAAAAGTGACATTCGTGGTGTAGCAAGTGTTTACAGCCTAAGGAAACAGCTTGCCATCGGGCAAGCAACACGCATGTTTGTCACCTTATTGGTATGAAAAAGAAATTAATATATTTGACCATCACTATTTATTGTTACATTTTCTATACAACCCATAATTATATTGTTGTATGGCGTATACGTTGGGTTTTGTGTATGAACATTATTGTTAACAACTTTTGTATAATGGTATTGCTTCTTAATAGTGATAGTATATTGTAATGCAACTGATTCTATAATACCTATATAATATATATCTATTTGAACAAAAATATCAAAATTTTGTTTCCTGTCTTGCTTTAGGAACAAAGATGTAAAAAATCTCTATAAGAGATTTCTCTTCCAGCCAACTCCACAAGTGGTAAAAAGACTCGCCATTAGTCGGGTGACAAAAAAAAAGGTGCGTAATATTACTATGAATCCGCTAAGATTGATTCATAGACTGATAAGTATTACAATTTACATGAATAGATAAATATACATACAGTGATAGCGTAGTAGATACGGAGCATTGATAGTCTAGTAGATAAAGAACAAGCTTATTTACAGACTGGGCCCTATTTCGTATCTTGAAGCAGGCGTGTACCATAATAAATTTTGACGAGCTCGGTGGCGCAGTGGCGAAACGCTACGCTACTTTGACACCAACGCTCGTGGGTTGGATTCTGGATGGATGGACACAAATGTTTGTCATGTATGGACAAACATTTGTGTGCATGAGCATGTCTGTTTATCTTGGTCTGGATGTTTTAAGAAAGGTAGGGCGCATCAAAGCAGCCCCCGTCTGGGGAAGTACCTCCACCTCACAGAAAACCGCAGGCAAATAACAACTCCCTAGAGGGTTGTTGTGTTCCTGCGTGTGAGTGAGGTCACTAGTAACCTCCTAAGGAGTTGCTGTGTTAGCAGCAGAGGTAGGCATCGCGCGAGTGATACTTAATGTGTTGCAACGTTTTTAGGCTTCGGTAACCGCTTTACAGGTGAGCCGTATGCATTTATGCTTCCTGACGTTGTATAAAAAAACTTGTTTTCGAATTTGTGTACGTATTTGTAATAGAGGATCGCACAATATTTCAAAAAGTGATTCAAATTAATCTGAATAAAAAATATAATTTTAAATAAATTAACCCATGAGCCAAAACTATGTTTAAAAATTATTCATTTATAAATGTCGCGTAAAAAACACGTGACTTGATTTGTGAGTGATTAAATTAAAAGCCGTAAACACTATTACTTTATTTCTGATATTAAATCTATTTAAAAGGTCGTAGCACTTAACTAACTTGTCTAACTCTTTAACTAGCCAATCAAACTTAATAACCTTCTTTTTATGTTTTTGTATCAACCAATCAACCTATGATTCGCTTTTGAAATGTCGAAGGAAAGAAATTATGTTTCGAAAGATGGTGCGCCCTAACATAAGAAATATCTGTTTTTCCACCACCCGGGTTGTGGAGGTCTGAATCGGCATATTAGCCAAATTTTTAGACTTAGGTAATAAACCCCGCCAGTCCTTATGGATTAGGAAACGGGATAGATATAGGCACACGCGTTTTATTTAATTTATTACACTGTTTGCAAACAATATTTTAACAATGTTTATTGATGGACAGTCCCTTATTTGCGGTGATAATTTATTACAGGGTAGCGCTGTAAGGACAGTGAAAGCTAAGTAATTTTTGTGTGACATGGGATAGACAGCAAGGTTTGGATGCGACAGAATGGTGTAGGGTGTGGTAATAAACAAGAACTAAAGTATTAGGCAGAGCATGGGTTTTCAAAAGTATATAAAGAAAAGTTAAAGGAGAATAGGGAGTCACTTCATTAAGCTAAAGTGACTGCAATAAGATTGTGAACGAATAATAATATCCATGAATTGAAAAATAACACGAAGTATCTCGACTAGGAACAGCAAAATAACAATTCTTTGGTTGCGTTTCTGTTTTTATGTGTTACAACGCGCGAGCGATGCGCCTTGTGATGCAAATTTTGCAAGCCTTCGTTGGCTGTGGTCAATGCTTTCTGCTAGGCGGGTCGTACATACATACGTACATACGGAAAAAATACCTGTCTAATAAATTTTGACACTGCTCGGCTGCTTTATCCGGCATGTTTACGGACGCTCGAAAGTCGATAAGAGATATTTAAATTATTATGAATTTAAAATTAAAAACAATTGTTCTGTTTGTTAAATAGTGGCACTTAATTGAACAAGTGGCACGCAACTTGAAAATCGATACAAGGATATTTCATTAGTATTTTAAAAAGACAAAATTAGCAGCGCACTGACTGTTGTCTTTTAAACACGCAATAGATTTATTGAGCACTACGACAGGCACGTGGTCACGGGCACTTCAAAGTCGATATAAGTATACGTATGTATTGGTATTTAATGTTACAAATAGCGCTTTGGCTGTTCTGACTTTTAAACATGCACTAAATATATTGAACACTGCGACACACATGTGGTCACGGGCACTTCAAAGTCGATAAAAAGATATACGTATGTATTACTATTTTATATCACAAAATTCACTAGCACTTTGTCAGTTATGTTTTTTAAACAGGCACTATAATAGAAAAATGTGACACGCGCAGTGTCACGGGCACTTCAATGTCGATATAAGCATTGTATTAGCATTTAAATTTTCTGTAAATTAAATAAGCGCTTTGATTGTTCTGTTTTTTAAACACACATTTTAGCATTTTTACTATATTTTCTTTTAAAAATTAGCACCATAATTGAACAATGTGGCACGTGCTCTAGTGCCATACTAAACCAGCTACCAGGATGAGTAACCTAAAAGCTTTTGTTTAAAGAGTGATATCAGATTAACTCAAGATTCAACACTGTTATGAGTAGATGTCGCAAACGTGGTTATCTCTGATACAGTAACAAGCGTTATCGGATAAAAACTAGAGATGAGATGAAGATTGCAGTTTATTTTGTGGCTTAGTCTAGGGCTGTCAGGGGATGTGAACGGTACATAGGCCTTTTTAAGTGATTGTTGTAGCTAACTGATAACTATGAATCGATAAAAAACATGCGGCGAATATTGAACCTTATTCTTTTCGAAGTCGCTTAAAAATAGAGCAGTGACTAACATATAGGTATATTGATGCTACAGAGATAGAACACAGTTGTATGCTCATTCTGACGGTAAGCAGTCACCGTAGCCATAGGTGCTTACAAAGCTAAGGATATATACCATAAAATAAATTTGAACCGGTTAGATCTTTATACGACTTAAACTACAGCGAGCATTGAAAAACAAACATAGAAATAATACTGAACGGATCTGCGATTACATTACGTATCTGTATCATCATAGTGCGTCATGCATTCAAATAACAAAAACAATCTTATAAATAGATCAATAAAATTTAAAAAACGAATGTAGACTGGATGTTAATAAATAATGAGATTTGGGCTTTCTAATAAAACATTTGTAAACATTACACGTGGCCTGACATACTATCGTAGCTCTAAATATACAGTTTGTTATTCGATTCGGCGATTGAAATTAATAGCGTGGGTAATAAAAAATTAAGGGAACAAATTTCTGGGATTCTGTATCAAACAGAGAACTAGGAGCGGCGGCATATCGTCTTTTGGAAAGTGCCGAAGTCTTTCCACTCTATGGGAAATAAAAACTTCTTTATTTCCCATAGAGTGAAAAGATCATCTGAAACCATTTAAAACGTCTATCCATCTCAGCTTTCGGCTGATGTCGATTCGTGCATGAAATAGTCCGTTACTAAAGACAATGGTATCGTTAAGATCATATGGATTTCATGGTCTAGTATTCAGAGTGGTGTGTCGACATTCTGATTAAATTGCCAACCGTTAAATCATTATTGCAATACAAGAGTTACGTCAGAAGGCGTAATTGGAGATTTATTAAAAATTCAGTAAAAGTTTTTAAATTTATCTTAAGTATAAGTCGTAAGTTTTTCTAACTTATACATTACAGGAATTCACATAACTCGCGTGTTTGTTGAAAAAGTAAACAACAAAACTATAATTAAAAATAATATTCGCGTATGTATCTACAAATGCGAATATCATTTTAATTATAAATGAAATTTGTGATAATATTAAACACAGTTAAAATGAGTACGAAGTGAAATTGTTTATATTTAAAAAAAATGTAGGAAGAAATTGGGTAGACTAAAAAACATAATTAAAATAATTGGCGGGCTGTAAGTACTTTTAGATCAAAATATATCCAAAGATTTTCGAGTCAGGGTTTGACATTTTTTCAATTCCTATGAACTTTTAAAGCAGGGCAATTTAGTAAGAAACTTTAAATTCCATTAATAACGAATTCTACGAGAATTCGTCAATAATGAAATTTATAATTTATAATAGGTACCTCAGGTTGATAGTTCAAACGAGAACATTTCATGTAATATGAGTGAAGAATAAAGCAAAGTTTACGAACATGAAACGATCACATGTAAATATTATCGAAGCCAGATGCCGATCGGCGGGACACGTCCAAACATCCTGGACGTTACGACCAAATAAAACCAAATCATTAAATTATCTATAACAATGAGCAGATCTACATAATAAAATATTGACCAAGTAATTGTTTGTTATGTCGTTTTGATGGTAGATATATTTCGTTGTCATCTGTTAGATAAATCGGGATAACACCAATAGATGCAACCAATTGATGCGATTAACTAGGCCATAGCTATAGCCATTTCACGGATGGTGAACATGATGTAGCAACAAAGCAATACGATGGTCATCCATATTGTAGACAAATGTACATGATTCTCACACGACTTTATTTGTAATAACTACAAAAAAAAGTATATTGAAATTATCCACATCCATCCATTATATAAATTTACAACAGGAATCAAATCAGTTTTCAGGAACACCGTTCCTATATGAATTCTATATGTTTGTCTTTGCGTTTGTCTGTCGCTTTTTTCGAATATTCGAATTTTAACTTCAGATTCAGATTCAGCATAAAAAAGTAGAATAGGAATGTTCAGGAACACCGTTCCTATCTCTTAAGGAACATGGTCTAAATGGCCGACAAATTAAAAAAAATAATTGTATCGTTATATAATTGACGAGCCAGGTGTTCCTCTGGCAATACAAGCTTGCGCATTCTCAACTGGTTATTATTAGTACATGTAAGAGGACGTTTGTGTTAGAAGTTTGTCCTGATCTATAAAGGTAAACTAACTATACCGTGAGGGTATAGTTAGTTTGCCTTTATAGATCATTATAGGTTGTTGCCAGTTTTGCTAGGTGTAAGTGGCTCAATGCCAACTTTAGAGCCAAAGCCAACCTCACCTGTACGTGGTGTACCCTTATCAACAGACGAGGCTCTGGCTAAAGAGAGGAAGGGCACAACGTTCGCCCGACTGGGGAAATACCTCCACCTCCCAGAAGACGGCAGCCAAATAATCACTCTCTGGAGGTGAGGTCAGAAGAAGATGAGGAGTTGCTGTGTTAAGAGTGGGGGTGGCAATGCGCTAGCGTTCATAGGCTACGGTAACTGCTTTACATCAGGCGGACCGTATGCTATCTGTCGTCGTAGAATAAAAAAAGAGTTAAGTTGCCAATTAGGTTCTGGTGAAACAGTAGTTAATGAACAAACACTCCGAAGTTTGGAAAACGAAAAATCAGAAATACTTACAATGATAAAGGATAGTAACCAGCAAAACTTTTTTTTAATCTATAGCTTCACGCCAAATCATTATGTAGGTAGAGAGAGCCGAGCGCCACGTGACTCGATCCTTACACATCTCACTCGCTTCTTTAACATTCATTGCTCTTCTCGTGCACGCTCGCCGATTTCTAAGGCTCCTGACATCACCTTCTGTTAGAACAAGACCAATTTGGTCATAATAGGTAAGTCTTGGAATTCCTCGGCTCCTATATTCCTTTCACTTTTGCGTTGTATGTCTACTTCGTCGTTTTTTACATGTACATGTTCGAACCAACGGAGCACGCCTCGTCTATCTGTTTCTAACATCATCATTGCGAATACGGTATACAGGCGTACAAATTCTGCGCAACGCTCGCATTTCGACAGCGTTTATTCTACTTTCATGCTCTCTGTGCCATACCCAACTCTCGCTTCCATAAGTAAGCGTTAGGACCAGCACTGCATTGTGTATAGCGAGCTGTGTCTTCTGGTTCAAGTTTTTACTGTCAAGAAGTTTTCCCAACGCTTCATTGAAAAGTTTTTAATCATAAAAACTGATTATTTTCATTCCACCTTATCTCCAAAGTTTGGTACAGAAAAAATCGGTTAAGTGTGAGTCGGATTCGCACACGAAGCCTTCTGGGTAAAAAAGGCCAAAAAATTGAGTTTCTTGTATATGCCCGCTTTTAACTTGTTATAGCGGCAATAAAAATACACTGTGAAACTTTCGTAGGGCCCGACGACAGACAGACAGTCGAACAGCGGCAGCTTGATAAGAGTTCCGTTTGCACCCTTTGGGCACGGAACCCTAAAAACATGTCAAAAAATATAACCTCGTAACTATGATTGTAAAATTCTTGACGCGACTCACATTTGATATTTAAGGTGAGTTAGGTTTGAGTCAGTTTGGGATCAGGTTTTGGTCAGGTTTGCGTCAGATCTGGTTTGAGTCAAATTTGAGTAGCGATGAAGAAAAATACAATAATATTCCTATTTAGAACCGCCTTATCAACCCTTACTCATCCCACTGCATGGATACTGGCCTCCCTTCAACCGAAGGAGTTTAGAGCATACTTCATCACGCTGCTCAAATGCGGATTGGCGGAGGCCTGCGTTTTCAAGCCGCCCGAGGGCCACTGACTTAGCTTAACGACTGTCATCTTTCGACAACAGCCGGGACCGACGGCTTAACGTGCCATCTAGCACGGAGAAACTCGATATAGATAAACTCATCCGCAGACAGGCTGCGGTCGACGTTGCTTAACCTGCGTGTTTGGTTGGAATAACACACGCAACGACGCCATCGAGCTCTCCATCTATCGTATAGCATCGAGCGCTATCTAAAACATTTTCACCGAAATCATAAATAAACTTGTTTATGGAACCCTCGAAGTGTGACTCCGACTCACACTTGACCGGCCTTGTGGATGCATTAGTGATACATACTTAAATCGACTTCATTCACAACACCACAGATAAATAACAATTCCCTGGGCGGTTGTTATGTTCCTGCAAGACTAGTGAGGAAGCTAACACGGACAGTGCCGAGGTGAAAATACGCGAGCGCTACCCCTTGTGTTACAAACGTCCATAAGCTACGTTTTACATTTTGCATACGACAGAATACTTGGTTTGCACCCCGACCTTACACAGAAAAATATTAAGCATGACACTCGCAGTCCGATTTTAGCTTAAGGTTAAAGTGTCAAACTTGACGTGCTTTTAGCTGTACATTCCACAAATATTCTCACTAGGAAATATGCAAACGAAAATAGATATTTGCCGCGGTTTTGACGTATGTATTTTTGGCATTGAATACATGTTACATGAAAAAAGATCGTCTTGGTTCGCGTTTTAAAATATACTTCTAGATGTCGCGGTGCATCTCTTGCGCCTAGATATCAAGAGATGTTTACGTATAACCTTGACTAATTCTAGACTAAATAAAAATATACGGAATTGTTCGAGGCAGAGATTTGACGTCCGAGAAAAGTTACACAACAGTCACGTTTCGTAACTGGCCTACACGCGCAATCTAGGTTATGCCCGGTTAGTGATTAATTTGAAACTTAATGATATTATTTGTAAGTATTATATTTGTAAGTATTATATCACCATCATCATCATCTCGGCCTGTTTTCGTCCACTGCTGAACATAGGCCTCCCCTCTAAAGTACTACTGTTCTCGATCCTGTGCCACCTGCATTCATCGACTCCCTACAAACCTCTTGAGGTCGTAGCTCCACCTAGTGGGGAGGTCGTCCCACACAGCGTGTTCTAGTACGGGGACGCCATTCGAGAACCTTTCATCCCCAGCGGTTGTCGGTTCTAGGAACTACGTGGCCGGCCACTGCCTCCTCAGCTTGCTTATCCAATGGGCTATGTCGATTACCTTAGTTCTACTGCGGATATCCTCATTTCTGATTCTATCACGTAGAGAAACCCCGAGCATAGCTCTTTCCATAGCATACTGAACTGAGCTTCTCCATACGGCCCGCAGTGAAGTATTATATACAGGCCAACAAAAAACTATTGTATGAAGATTTTAAAATCAATTCACCTAAATCTTATGTATTGGATTGAAATCAAAATTGGTATAAGTATTTTCATCACCCACAAGTCTCGCACAATGACATCGTATTAAAAATATATATATTTTTATTTTAATGCCATATTTAAAATAAAAATATATTTTTTTAATTATGTTAGGATACATACCGAACGAACGCATAATGTAATAAAAAGTGTTAGGAGAGTTTTTATAAATATGATTAGCTATACATGAATTAAAAGCACATTATGTTAAACAATTCAATACGATAGATAGTATATTAAAGTAATTAGTAGAAAACAAAAAGCTGTACCATTTATTAGAACTACTCACCAAAAAAAATAGCTATTGTAATTAATATTATAGTTCAAAAAATCTAAAAAACATGCTTTCTTGGTGCTTTCGTAATATTGAATTTAGAGTGACGTCATTTTATTTTTCGAATTTTTCTCAACAAGTCCTTTCATTTGATACTTATGTCAAGGGAGTGTATACAATAACTAGTGCGCCATCTTTAATAGTACCTATGCCATATTGGATTTCGAATGACGTCACTTAGCTAATCATGTAAAAAAGTAAAAGTGTATGCAAAATTTCAGCCCAATCAGAAACCGGGAAGTGGGTACAAATTAACTTTCAAGTTTTTTTACATAGTAACAGGTAAAGCTAATAAAAGCGTGTTAAAAATAATAACATTTTAATGATAAACTGACACCACCTACTGATAACACACTTTTATAATAATGTGTTTATATATGTATTAATCGTTGGTGCAATAAACAGCATTTTATTACAAATACTAGGTCCTTACATATGAAATTGGTATTTTGTCAAACTGTCTACTTTGATCTCAAATATCTTGGGTTTGGTTAGGAATTCCAAATTCTTTGTTTCAAATTAAGGCTTGTGTATTTGTGTTTCGAATTTAGTGATTCATTTGTTTTTACGTCGGTTGATTTTTCTTTGACATCTGTTCACCATATTATTATAGAAAACTTAAATTATCTCGTTACTTACAAATACGAGATCCACCGTGGCATCAACGCTGCAGAAATAGCTCGAAGTATTAATGGTGTGTATGGGGAAGCTACTGTAAAAAAAATACGGTACGTTTTTGGTTCCAACATTTTCGTTCTGGAAAGTTTGATCTACAGAACAAACCCCGTGGACGGCCGGATACCCTAACTGACAACGAAGAATTAAAGGTGATCGTGGAAGCAAATCCATCGCAAACCACGTCAGAGTTAGCGGCAGGCTTCGGTGTGAGTGACAAAACAGTTTTAATTCACTTGAAACAAATTGGAAAAGTGAAAAATCACGAGTAATGGGTACCGCATGAATTGAGTGAAGCACACTAACAAACATATATTGATTGAGATTACTCAACCGTCACAATAACGAGGGAATTTTGAATCATATTGTTCTTCTTGTCATGAAAAATGGATCCTGTACGACAATCGGAAACGCTCATCACAGTGGTTCAACCCACGAAAACCGGCTAAATCTTGTCCCAAGCGAAAGTTGACACAGAAAAAGTACTGGTGAGTGTTTGGTGGACCAGTGCTGGTGTCATACACTACAGCTCCTTAAGATCTGGCCTAACGATTACGGCAGATCTGTATTCTCAACAATTGCAAACCATGATGGAAAAATCTCGCTATTCAACAGAGACTGGTCAATTGCTCTAGCCCACTGCTGCTTCAGGACAACGCTAGACATCATACTTAACGACAGACGGTCGCTAAATTAGAGGAGCTGCGATTAGAATGTCTCCTACACCCACCGTACTCCCCACACCTTGCTCCAACTGATTACTACTTTTTTCGCAATTTGGACAACTACTTCCAAGGAAAAATACAATCTCGATGGGGCAGTCCAAATCGCCTTTAAAGATTTTATGGATTCTCGCTCCCACAATTTTTTCAGCAATGAAATCAATGAACTACCTATAAAATGGCGAAAGTGGATAGATAATAATGGTACATACTTCGATAGATTAAATATATCAACTTCATAAATATTTTTTCGTTTTACATTTTCCATATAAAACGCCAATTTCATACGTAACGACCTAATAATAACTACAGCAATTGGTTAAGGTAATAATCACTTTCAGCGGCTTTAAACAATAATAAGTAAACATGTTTGGTAAAGCTAACAAACCTTATTAATTTTAATTATACCTCAAGCATTTTGAACGTATGGCATGCTTATGTAAACTAAAATCTATATAAGAATAATTAAGTGTTATTTAATAATAGGTAATATTTTTAATATTAGATTAAACTATTATAAATTTGTAAAACTTACTTATTACTCGTAGTCACTAAGCTTAGGTGATTAAAAATCGATGTCGACGGAGTCATAGGAACACCATAACTTAATTAAAAACAACCGTAGTCTAATCAACCCTAACAAATTTATATCCATGAACACATGGGAATTATTAATTCTAACCGATCAATGTGTTAAATACATCTTATTAACAAGCTACTTTGGTTAGAATTACAATAACCGGTAATGTTTAATAATTCCTAATTTATCATATTGACCGTGAGAGTTACAAGAGGGTCGAGGCCTGTAGACTCGTACATACTTCTTGCAAGTAAGTAGTTTATCATAGACAAGGATATGATAACACACATATTGGAACTCATACATAATGCACACAGCTTGAGCTCGACCTTGTTTGTTATAAGTATACTTTCCCCCATATATTACATTTAATGAAAATTATGAAACTGCGTCACAGGAAGAGCTCGTAAATACAACTTTCATTTCATTTCTGACGTATCTATCTATCTATCCTATAACTTCACGCTAAATCCTTTGCGGGGTAGGCAGAGAGAACCGAGCCCCACGTGATTCGATCCTTACATATCTCACTCGCTTCTTTAACATTCATTGCTCTTCTCATACACGCTCGCACGCCGGTTTCTAGGGCTCCTGACATCATCTTCTGATAGAACACGACTAATTTGGTCATGGTAGGTAAGTCTTTCTCGGCTCCTACATCCTTCCACTTTTGCATTGTATATCTGCTTCGTCATTATTTCATCCTGCATTCTTTCTATATGTCCAAACCAACGGAGCATACTTCTTCCTATTTTAACACCAAGGTTCTCTTTCAGACCAACTCTGTTTCTAACATCATCATTGCGAATACGGTCTACAAGCCTTACGCCACAAAATTTACGCAGCGCTCGCATTTCGACCGCGTTTATCCTACTTTCATGCTCTCTCTACCATACCGAGCTCTCGATTCCATGAGTTAGCGTTGGGACCAGCACTGCATTGTGTATAGCAAGCTGTGCCTTCTGGCTCAGGTTTTTACTGCCAAGAAGTTTTCCCAACGCTCCATTCACACTATTCCCAGCACTCACTCGTCTTTCCACCGTACCTCCATTCCTGCTGAAAGCGCATCCAAGATATACAATCTCATCCACTTGTTTCAACACTTCATCGTCATCAACCTTACATTAGTTTTGGATTCTTCTCTTTCAAATACATTATATTTGTTTTCTTCGTATTCAGTAGGAAGCCTTTCTCCATACATTCGTCTTTCATCGTTGTGACCAGACTTTGCAGTTCAGATGGTGTATCTGCTAATAGCACGGCATCGTCTGCATACAGCAGACAGTTCACCACTAGTTCACCCATGCGCCATCCCACATTCGTTGACCTTATTCTCTGCAGACAACTATCGAGATACAGAATAAACAGCCTAGCAGATAGCATGCAAGCCTGTTTGACACCAATTTTGACATCAAACCAGGGTGACATGCCACCATCTATCCGCACATATGCTGAGCAATCCTTGTAAGTGTACTGCACAGCACGGAGCAGTGAACCGTCAATCCAATAATCGGCAATATGTACCGCAGTTCCTTTCCCACAACCCTATCAAATGCTTTCTCAAGATCCACAAAACCGCAGGTAACCTTCTGGTCTATGGCCAGATGCTTCTCCACGATATTGCGGAGCGAGAAAACTTGATCCGTCCTTCCCCTTCCATTTCGGAATCCTCCTAGTGAGTAAATCTTTAAAATTGCTTCCATAGTGGGAGGCAATTCAGAAAACTGATGATAACAAAATCGGGGGATACAGTTTGGTGTTGTCGATACATATACATCTTTTACAATCAAAATTTAATAACACCACTTGATAGCTAAATAATCAAAGAATACTTTACGTTGACTAAGGACTGCGACACATGGCGCGCAGGAAAAGTGTCGCCCTCTTGAGATCATTTCGCGGCGTTATATAATTTACTTTTAGTATAACTTACTTTCGTTTACCGTTTACGAAGATGTATACACCTAAAACTCAGGGCAGTGTCTACGACGCAGACACACCCCGTTTTTTATACTTCGTCGGGTCGAACTCAAGTATATGGCCTGCCGGGTATAAAATGAACATCTTGCAAGTATGCTATGAGTATCTGAGTCTAGGGCTTTGGCTCCCAACTCTGCTTGCTCGAATAGCCACATTTAGTCGCAGTAACACAACTCAGCATAGAGTTGTTATTTGGCCGCGGTCTTGAAGGTGAGGTACTTGGATTACTGTGCTTGGTCTAGCTAGAGCAGGATTCCTCAAAGTAGGGTACGTGAACCCCTAGGAGTTCGTCATTCGTCGGTAGGGGGTTCGCGGCAAGATTTACGTAATGGGGGTCTGGATAAGTGGCAGACACGTGAGGTAGCAAGGAATATATGTCAGTGCGCGCTCGCACCTTGCAGGTAGGTTTTCAAGATAAAAACGATATACACAAATTGACTTGATGCTGAGACAGAATTAAGGTTAAGATTGTCCAAAATTACTCCTACAATTGATTAAATTTGCGACAAAAAACAAGCCCACCCATTAACTTTCCTTTAGTTTGATTTCTTTTTTCCAAAGTGTTTTGTTACATATATTGAAATAAAAAACCTTATTTTCTTCAACAGTCAATTTTATTATTTTCCCTTTCATCTGGAAACTTTAACATGGGTGCGTGGAGCCCGGAGTGGAGTGAAACCCTGTGCTAGAGTAAGTGCCTCGTTTGCTTATCGACAAGGTACACCACGTGTACGCAAGGTTGGCTTTAATATAATGAAAAAATATCCGTTCAGTCATTCTTTCTTCTTGCATTCTTTTTATATATCATCATCAGCGAATCAGCGAAGCATACCTTCTGTTATCTTAACACCGATACTTTCTTGTAGAGTAACTCTTTTATAACAGCGAACTGGATCTACCAGTGTTACGCCGCAGGCTTTGCACAACGCTCGCATGTCGACTGTGTTTATTCTACTTTCATGTACTCTATTTAATAAATGATAATTAACTATACTGCAATCTTAACTTTTTGTTCAAATGGTTTACGCCAGGGAAAAAAAATATGGGTTGTTTTGAACGAGTATATATTTTTTTCCTGGAATAACGGGTCGAAACCACAGGTTTTATTTGTAAGTATTAAATCGTCTTGTTCCAAGTGTTGTGTTGGTGGAAATAACACAAAATGAGGACACTTCTTATCTCGTCAGTGGCCAAGTACACTGAACTTATGAAATAAACAATGTAAACGGGTGTTTACAACACGTACTTACACTATTTATACATAACGGTGACAGAAAGCGGTCACGACTTAGTTTGTTCACGTTTTATGATGTTTAATATGGATGGATGGACTTCTATCTATCTATAACTGCACGCCAAACCCCTTGCGGGGTAGGTAAAGCGAACCGAGCGCCACATGACTTGATCCTTACACACGATACTCGCTTCTTAAACATTCATACCTCCTCTCGTGCACACTTGCCGGTTTTTAGATCTCCTGACATCACCTTCTGATAAAGCACGATCAATTTGGTCATGGTAGGTAAGACTTGGCCTTCCTCGGCTTCTACATCCTTCTACTTTCGCGTGGATTGACTTCGTTATGTATATATATATATATATATATGCATCTATCTAATGATATACCTATATCATTAGATGCATGCAGGCAAACGCAACGTTTTTGTTAACACGGGGTGTTATAGACGAGCACGGTAGCGCAGCGGTTAATAACGCGACTTTGACATTCACACGTGGGATCGATTCCCACGCAGGATAAACATTTGTGTGCATGAACATATCTGTTTGCCTTAGTCTGGGTGTTTTTAAGAGAGGTAGGATGCATCAAAGCAGCCCGACGGGGGAAGTACCTCCATCTCACAGAAAACCGCACCCAAAGAACAACTCTCTGGATATTTGTTTTGTTCTGCGTGTGAGTAAGGTACCCAGTAAGCTGCTAAGCAGTTGCTGTGTTAGCAGAAAAGGTGGCATCGCACGAGTGATACTCAATGTATTACAAACGAGTCTTTATATGCTATATAACAGCTTTACATCAGGTGGGCGGTATGCTTGTATAAAAAAAATCAGGTGGTTTATTGGTTTGTTTGTTTTTTGGTTTACACCAGATATCAGAGTCCTCTGGTTACGTTACCTGTGTCCTTTTCTGTGCTGTGGCGCGGCGTTGGTGCCGCCCGCGCTCTGCTGTCGTTCGCCGTCCGTCATCTTGTCGAAGCAGTTCGCCTCTCACCGCACGCCCATACCACTCGCTGCTACCGTGCTCCACCTGAGGAAACAGTCACATAGTCAGAATTCTGCGTTAAACATTAGCAGGCTCTGCTCATATTCACCTAACTGTACTCCAATTTAATAACGAAGCCCCATGAGTTTCTACAAGAATGTACTCAGCGCGTTACGTAAACAAACTGTTTATGGTATCCATATCCTTCGCCAGGTCTCAGACTGTCTTTTGACCAAATACGATTCGTTCAGCGGTTTAGCTGTACCTCTATTGCCAGAGCATTGTTTACATATCGCCGGGTGAAACACCTATATACGTAAAGTTTAGCTCTAAAGATGATGGTGATCTAATTACAGTATGCACTCCAGTACCAAAAAACAGTATGCGTTAGAAACGTATGTATTTATGTACGGAATATGTTTATGTGTAAAATAATAAGCTCTATACAGATGAAATAATAAAAAAACGTCTTATTTTACTTAGCAGATTTTTTTACCACTTGAAGTTTGATTGCAATTCTTATTACGTACGACATAGAATGAAAAAGTTAAAAAAAATCAAAGTGTAAATCTCCAGGTGCACTCAGCTGTACAAAAGCGGACTGTGTTTTTGGATATCTTCCAGTAAAGTTGTTACGTATATGAGAAAAACGCAACGGGTTCAATTAGGTGCTGAGCAATTCAAGGATTACAACCATTTATATCATACAGATAAATATTGAAATCCGACTTCAGTGAAGTAGTAATTTCACTACAAATACGAGTATATGGGAATAACAATATTATCTCGAGAACAATGCTCAAAACCCTTCAACTGACTATAGTGAAGCGACCGATTAGTCACGTATCAATTTGCCCAAGTTACCCATCCATACCCATTTATGTGAGTAATCGGGTGCTAGGAATTTCCTATTCAAAAATAACTTTGACGGGAGAATATAGCGCCATGCGTGAAGACAAAAAGCCCGTCGAATTGAAAACTTTGTATTTGATGTCTGTAAAAACTGATGTGCTAATTGTTTACAGCTTTAAAAAGAACCTGTTAAGCACTGATTTAGACGATCTTTCGTAAGAGTACTTACATATTTACATTTCACACGGCCCACCTCATGTGATGAGGTTACCGTAGCCTATGAACGCTTACAATACAGGAAGTAACTATCAGTACAGCGCTGTTAATTCTGTTAACAGCGGAGCGGACACACCAACTTCTTAGGAGCTTACTGGTACCTTCCAGGGAGTTGTTATTTGACTGCGATTTTCAGTGAGGGGGAGGAATTACCCAGTCAGGGTACTTTGGTGCGCTCTACATTTTTTAATATAACCTCGGGAGGCATACAAGCATAT
Organism: Pyralis farinalis; assembly: GCA_947507595.1. Lineage (NCBI taxonomy): Eukaryota > Metazoa > Arthropoda > Insecta > Lepidoptera > Pyralidae > Pyralis > Pyralis farinalis. Next base: position 27,549,599 of record OX382259.1, read on the forward strand.
GGCACACGTATGTAAAGTGGTCATAGCCTATGAGCGCTTACACTTGCAATGCATAAAGTAACACTCGCGCGTTGCCACCTCTGCTGTTAACACATCAATTTCTTAGGAGCTTACTGGTGAACACACTCACTCGCAGGAACACAACAATGAGATGTTATTTGGCTGTGGTTTTCTGTTAGGTTGAGGTACTTCTCCAGACGGGCTTTTTAATGCGCCCTACCTCTATTAAAAAATATCCTACTACCTATTTTACTAAATAAAACTCTGGACCAAACAGACACACATGTTCATGCACAAAAGTTATATTGTGTGAGAATCGAACCAACGAGCCTTGGTATTAAAGTAGCATTGCTAACTACTCTACCACGGAGCTCGTCATTACATCTAATAGTGGGGAGATTAAAGTTTCGCAACGACAACAATTTAGCGTATGTATCATTTGATATGGGTTTATTGTACTTTATTTATATCCTCATTTCAGTTTATGAACGTTCATGGTAAATGAATACAGGCCCTATTATTTTACATCATGGTGTAATTGACATGTACCTTTGTCTATATAGCTATGCGTATTTAAAGAGTCGTAAGTCGGCATAATCATGGATAAACAAGCGTTATTCTCGTGTATTGTTAATAAGACTGACATCTTCGACGTAAAAAAGTCCCTACTTATTATGTTATATACAGGCGGTAGGATTTCTGTCTTTTGCTAGGTAATTTTAGTGAACAGTGCAATAGTCTCGAGGAAATGCTTAACCCAGGGGTAATAAGCGCGGGGGACAGTTCTCACGTCCATTTCACAACAGATGGACTGTGTACTGTTCTCCGTTCTGCCTTATTAGTTTCAATAAAATATAAAAAGAACATTTGATTTTTCCAAGAAAGTACAAGGCGTCTTATGTTCTACTAGTTATCTATACAGTTGGTAATGTCAAAAAATGGGCAAGTGCGAGTAGAATGCGCGCAGAGAGGTCTCTGTATTCCGTACGATGAACATGTTAACAAACATGGTTATTTTTAATTCAAACTAAAGAAGTATACCAACTTTCAAGTTAATTGGACCAGTTTGGAGAAAATTAGCTATGACGGACAGACGAGTGATCCTTTAAGGGATGCCTGTTTCTTTAATGTTTGAAAACTTATAAAAATATAAGGATTAACGTAAACAACTATGACACTACTATTACAGAATATGCAGTATCAAATTGCCCGTCGAACCCTCATCTACTTTATCGTATCGTTCGAAATGTAAGAGAAATCTGACATCCTTTATATATCGCGTAACACGATTTACATAATGCTCGATCGAACTGTGAAAATGTGACGCATGTAGACGAAGTTATAAGGAGTTATGTATATATATATCCCACCAAAAACATTCTGTAAAAAACTAGCCAAGTCTCGATGGAGCTGCTTGTTTATCTCTAAAAAGTAATGAAATCTAAACAAAGTCGTGCCAAGTCTAAGGTTCCTTACTGCGATTTCTTTATTATTATAGTTAATGTTGTGTGACTTGGCCGTTGAAGGGTACACAAGGGTACAAAACCCGGTGCTCCACGACACCATTGCACCAATCTGTCGCCAGAACCTCTACCCATTGACGATGGAAAATTGCCACTTGGAAAACGTTGATTCAATAACCAGTCAATTGTAGGCTTGATAAAGCTGCGGATTTCAATAATACTTATGTATAGGCGAGCTTGAAACAAACAGTATAAAAAATTATTTCCAGTACAGACGGACTTCTAATCATTGATAGAAGTCCGTCTGTACGTCTATTTTATGTTAGATCGGTGGTCGATTTGACGCTCCAAAAAGAAGAGGACAGAAGTCAGCATTGTCAATGCTGAATGCATGTGTTGCACAATCAACAACAGCCTAAAATGAGACACTAGCGTCCAATTGCCAATACCAGTATTATCTCCCTTAACAAACATAGGTAATTACAACAGATATAACATTACGTGTAAACAAAATTGACTTGTACTCACTAACGTATAAAGAATGTTCAACGGCCAAGTCACACAACATTAACTATAATAATAAAGAAATCGCAGTAAGGAACCTTAGACTTGGCACGACTTTGTTTAGATTTCATTACTTTTTAGAGATAAACAAGCAGCTCCATCGAGACTTGGCTAGTTTTTTACAGAATGTTTTTGGTGGGATTTCACTTCTTTTTGTAGAAACGTATATATTGATTTATTTTATCAGATTTTCTTATTTGACACAGTTTTTTCTCATAGTAGAAGGGGGCATTACCATATCTCTAATACAGCTGAGACCAGCTGAGGGTTCTTCATCAGATACTTCAGACCTTCGATTTTTGACATCAAATGAAGCGGCCCACCAAGTTGAATATTTTTTGTAAAGGCGGTATGTCGATCTCTAATAGTTTGGTTGGGCTCTTGTGTTTTCTAATTAGGGTCACCAGGTACTCCAGATCTTCGATTATCCTAGTTTTTATAGTTTTCCCTTTATGTGGCCATTAAACCCTAACTCTGTACCAAATTTCAGCTCTCTGAGTTTATGGGAAGTACTAGTTCTATTTTGATGATCATGAGTGAGTGTCATAATTGTCATAAATGCCAAACTTTGCTTTCGCTTAACTTCGGAACTAAATGACCTACAGACTTGAAATTTTGGATTTTAAGTATGTGATTATAGCTTACTGGATGACGAAAATTTCTGCGTTCTAGTCTTATCCAGAGGTTCTCAAATAGGGTCCTGAAAATGCGGCGAAATGGTTCCAGTAAAGGATGGTACGGCAGTGTTTGCTTCGCGCTCGACTTGGCGGGGGCACTGCCGTGCCCCCTGATACAGATGAAGTCGACTAGCAACTCTGACCAGACAGGAGATGCGTGGGCTATATAACTACAGAGGTAGGTAACACACCCCCGGATTTCATTCTTTGTTGTACAAATAACCTTAACAATATCGCAAACATAAATCAATTTCGATGTGTTTATTTAGAGCTATGAGTTGTTCAAACTAGTTTACAGAATGTGGCAATACGGAAGGAACCGCTAGATCTCATCTCGTTTTGACTGTATGTAGACATCCGATGATATTATCCGACGGTCACAGGTGTGGGCAGGTACCACTAAATACGTGTTTTCGGATATACATATTTGTAATTGTCCCTTGCTTGGCGGTGAAGTAAAACATCGTGAGGAAACCAGCACGTCTAAACTTTTCGAAAGGTAGATAGTGACCTGACCTAAGAAAGATCTGCTTTTCCCCCTCTTTTGCGAGGTCCGACGGTGGGCGCTCTATGTAAAAAAATAGTATATCCCCCAAATTCTTAGGCTTAGGTAGCGGACCCCGTCTATCCTAATGGTTTAGGAAACGGGATAGCGCTAGGAAGAAGTAGATGTCCGTTAATAAATGTACAAAGCCTACAAAAACTTTTAATGGTGCATTGATATGGGAGTAATAAAGCAGAAATTTGATATCACATTTCCTCTTAACCTATTTAGATTTAGGTGATGAAATTGGGTCAACATTACCAAATTTATTATGTACTATTTTACTGAGTTTTGTGAAACGTATCGTGTTCCGTCACTAACCTCGAAGTCACAGCGTTTAGTTTAGCGATGGTGGCAGCGCGTCAGTTATACTCCTCAAGTTGCAATCTACAGATAGATTATGGTAAACCTTTCAAGGCAGAAGTGTTTGTTTGTTTGAGTACGCTTCGCTAATCTCAGGAACTACCAGTCGAATTTGTGAAATTCTTTTTGCATTTGATAGCTCAATTCTTGAGAATACGTTAAAGTACGTTCTTAAAATACGTTCCTTAAAACAAAATAAGAAAAATCGGTTCTCACGGGATACGCACGAACGAAGTCGCGGGGAGCTAGTATTGTATATTTGTCTACTGTGACATGAAGATGGCGTTGCTATATCAGCTACTTTTTTATCTTTTTTTAAGTATGCAGGGTAAAACTTGATAATGCCGCCTGACCAACAAGTGAAGCCGCGGACGGCAGCTGCTGGTCCACAACAATATGTATAATTAATTACTGGTATTAAAACAGTACAATAATTTATTCAACGTCAATGTTATCAAGACAAAATGAAGAACGAAAATAAAGTACATGTATAAATTCTACACAAGCTGTTAAATCGTACGATAGACGCAGAGGAAGGTAAATCAAGGTGACATGACAAGGTCGTGTTGACGGTATGGGCTGTACCTACCTAGTTAATGGGAAATTAGGGGAGGGCAGGTCAACCGAGCGATTTTGTTACGTATTCTACGAACTAAGCTGGTAAACATCTAAGTTAATCATATTTGTTGATATCCAGCTAGGCTCCTTTCAGCACTCGACTGCTTTCATGCTTTCGTTTGTTTTACTGGTGATATCTAATAGATAAAAATGTGTCTGCATTGCGTATACATCAATCATTAATCATTAGATATTTTAATGGAGAAACGTTGGAGTTGAAAAAAGATGCTTAGTTTAAATAAAACAAGAGAAGGAAGATAGTAGAGCACCCGATACGACACCTCTTTAAGTATAGGTAGACGCGGCTATTTCGATCAAGGTAACGAAAACGTTGACGCCATATCCTATTCAAACGTCTGGGGAAGACAGATGTCAATCAATGGCAGGTTTCTGTATCGCACTTGAATTATGAGACGAGACAGTTTATCAACGATTGTTTTAAGAGAAAATGAAATGCTAATACTAAACTTACCTATATACAGGACATAGGTAAAACTTTGTACTGGTAAAAACTTGTTTCCAGTAACAACTAGAAATAAAATTTTATCTGTATCCTGTATATAAGTATTTCTGTATTTACATTTTTTTATTAGATTACATAATTTTTAAAATTACATTATTTGCGTTACACTCAAGAACCGGCTGTCATAAACTCTGAGCATAATGCTCTAAGTACTATTGACAATGAGCTTTTATGTATTAGACGACAAAAACACACAACTGCGAAGCTAATATAATTCCAAAAGAGGATCAAAGTTAAAATTGGTAACTAGCTCCCCAGGTTCTCTCCAGATTGACGTACGAAAATAGACGCGAAATGCGTTTCAAAGAACACTTGACCCCCTGCGTTGTTTGTATAAAGAGCTGCACGTGCTGAGTTTGTTGTGTGATTGAAGACGTCTACTCGTTTGTATGTATACTTCAGTTGACTGTCACTTACTGAGTGCAGTTACTGAGGGAATAATGAGAGAATCTGATTTTTTCACCACTAAGGTAGTCAGTAAGTAAAAATCTCTTCACGCATTTTGTGAAGAACTTCATGCTATAGGCACCAACTTTCTCTCTCGAAAGGAATTTTTAATTAAATTCCCGTGGGGAAAAATTGTATCAGAAAACTCGAGAATTTCAGGATTAAACACCTATACACCGACATGGGATAAGTAAAAGTTATGAGTTTAGAGTATACCCTAACAAGCTACAGAGTGCACATAGCTCCGACCATAAGCAAACACGAGTATGTTGTGGCTCGATTACACTAGGTCATTTACCCGCTTATGGGTAAGCCGGATTCGGGGACCGAGCGATTTATTTACACAGGCAAACTTGAAATGACGAACATGGTAGAATTTGTAATACAGCATACGTACTCGACTTGGCTCATTTACACTAGTGGCTAGTTGGAATTCCCGACATTTCAGATGCCTAGAATTCGAACTAGCGAACGGGCAAACGACCTAGTGTAATTGCACCATAAGAGATGTCATCTATTGTTTAGAGCTACCAAGGTGACTATCACGTCATTAACAAAACAAGCAGTCAGTTGATGCAAATAAATATAGTACACTATACTATATCTTCACGCCAAGTTCGTTGCGAGGTAGGCAGAGAGAACCGAGCGCAACATGAACCGGTTCTTCCTTACACACAAATATAGATAGTATAGATTGTTTTTATAATTAGACATTCTTAGTAGCAGTTATAGGCCAGAGGATAAAGAAACGGTCTTTTGGCCAATTGGTCCCCGGTTCGAATCCTGGCACGTATAGTTAAATTCTTGTTTTCGGATTTATAAACATATTTGTAATTATCACTTACCCGGCGATTAAGGAAAACATCGTGAGGAAACCTGCAGGTCCAAGAAATTATATTTCGAAAGACGTGTGACCGTCTCTAAGGAAGGTCTGGTTTTCCCACTGGGCTATGGACATCTGACCGCAGTTGCTCCTTGTAAAAATCAGTATCTTCGCCAAATCCTTAGGTATAGGTAGCGGATCCCGCCAATCCAAATGGAATGGATTAGGACCTGAGATAATGCTAAGAAGAAGAAGAAGCGATATTCAATTAGAAAGACGTTGGATGCTATTCATCTGGCTCACAGTTGTTAAGATAGGCGTACTACATAAAAGACAAGTATAACCTCCTGCTAGAGAATTGGGGCCGTCATATTTCGAGACTGAGAATGGTGAGCGGTGCGCTACATATTTTTTTTTCTAAGTACCAACCCATACATCATTTGGGCTTGATTTTTTGATTACGAACTTCAATTAGATAGCATCGATGAACGGCGCGCATCTACATCAGCACCATGTTTTGGAATGCTTGTTTGAAGTTACTTTACTGCTTATTCTCTCTCCTATGCTCTATAGTTTGCTTTTGTACACTCTAAGTTTATTTATTTATAGTTAGTTCATTATGCACAGATCAAGTTTATTGATCACAACAAATTGGAACAATAGGCGGAGTCAATGCTAATTGCATTCTCTACCAGGGAACCGTTTGTTTGGAGTGCAGAGAATAATGAATGTGGTTGTGAAAGTAAACAATTAACCACGATAAAATATTACGAAACAGCAAATGAAGGTGGCATTTTGCTTATTATATAAAGTTACAATTTGAAGGTTTAAAAAGAATAACGTTCTTTAAATGGTATAACATCTATATACAACGGAGAGTTCATCCTCACACAGTGGAACCGCAGTGGTTGCGCGCTGTGCAGTTCCAAAGAAGTTTTCTTCCGAGAAATCTCAAGTTGTGGAATGAACTCCTAGCCGAGGTTTTCCCAAGAGACTATAGCATGGGATTATCCAAGGAAGGCGTGAGAAGCTTTTATAGTGTTAGTGACAACACTGGTGTTGCAAATGTCCGTAGGGTTCGGTGATTGCGTACCATCAGGCAGGCCGTACGGTTGTTAGCTACCTTAGTGGCATTAAAAAATATTGTCCGATAAAGCTGAAAATCTAATTAGGCTAAAGACAGTCCTATTATAAAAGCTCAACCATTTCAGCGGTTCGAGAAAAATTAAGATATTTTGGTCATGTATCCACGGATATACATACATACATACAGTGATCCTATGAAACATGGTATAGAAACTGTCAGGGGGCTTTGAAACGTAAACATTTCGACTATTGTGGCAATTACAATAATATCTTTTAGAATGCGACTCAATAATAATATGCACACTTAAACCTAAAATAAAAAATCGGTCAAGTGCGAGTCGGACTCGCACACGAAGTGTTCCGTACCATTATCTATAAAAATGGCTAAAAAAATCACGTTTGTTGTATGGGAGCCCCCTTAAATATTTGTTTTATTTTAATTTAATTATTCATTCTTAAAGTGAATATACAACGTGTCCCTAAATTCAACGATAAGCTGGCACCAACGGATGGACCTACCCATGGCTACTCAAGAATAAAATAATTTTTTTTTGTATCTCTTTTTCTTAATGAAAAAAATAATAAAATTGAAATTTTCTGAAAATGTACATCCCTTATGATAGTTTTAACTACCATAACCACAGTTTTCCAAATATTTTTGATTTTTTTTTAGTGTCGGCAACCTAAGTAGCACTGCTATATACTATAATCCCTAAAAACCCCAGGATGCTTGTAGTTTTTGAACAGAATAAACTCAAAGTCATTTTTCTTCCTAAAATTGTATAAGAATTTTACTTACAGACTACTTTGACTCATCGTGGTGAAAAAAAAATGTATTGACACAGGTATGGCAAGTCATTTTAAAAGTTGGCGCAACTAACCAAAATTCTAAAATGGTAAAATACTCTAAGAACACTAGTCACAAAATAAATTCGTAGGTACTATTTCTAAACAAGAGCCAAATTTGATAAATTGTTTTTGTTGATAGTAATCATTTTTATTTCGTACAAGTTGTTTTGTTATTAAAATTAAATTAATCAAAATAAATAAAACAAACAATATTACATTTTATTCATTTATTAAAACACCATTATAATAAATGTCCAAATTGCTTGCCACCGGCATGGCATTAATTCAGGCACGACATCGCCTTAAAAAGGCTCTTTTTATTAGTCGTGCATGTCTTCTCATATTGATTTGATCCGCTGCCTGAGATATTTTTTGGCGAAGCTCAACTAATGTTATATTAGATGATAGCATTGATAGCGAACATTAGATGAGCTTTGACGAAGCTCATCTAATGTTATATTAGATGATAGCATTGATAGCAACATTAGATGAGCTTTGGCGAAGCTCATCTAATGTTATATTAGATGATAGCATTGATAGCAACATTAGATGAAAAAATATCTCGGATCAAATCAATATGAGAAGACATGCACGACTAATAAAAAGAGCCTTTTTAAGGCGATGTCGTGCCTGCATTAATGCCATGCCGGTGGCAAGCAATTTGAACATTTATTATAATGGTGTTTTAATAAATGAATAAAATGTAATATTGTTTGTTTTATTTATTTTGATTAATTTAATTTTAATAACAAAACAACTTGTACGAAATAAAAATGATTACTATCAACAAAAACAATTTATCAAATTTGGCTCTTGTTTAGAAGTAGTACCTACGATTTTTTTTTTGTGACTAGTGTTCTTAGAGTATTTTACTATTTTAGAATTTTGGTTAGTTGCGCCAACTTTTAAAATGACTTGCCATACCTGTGTCAATACATTTTTTTTTCACCACGATGAGGCAAAGTAGTCTGTAAGTAAAATTCTTATACAATTTTAGGAAGAAAAATGACTTTGAGTTTATTCTGTTCAAAAACTACAAGCATCCTGAGGTTTTTAGGGATATTGTTTGTTTTATTTATTTTGATTAATTTAATTTTAATAACAAAACAACTTGTACGAAATAAAAATGATTACTATCAACAAAAACAAATTATCAAATTTGGCTCTTGTTTAGAAATAGTACCTACGAATTTTTTTTGTGACTAGTGTTCTTAGAGTATTTTACCATTTTAGAATTTTGGTTAGTTGCGCCAACTTTTAAAATGACTTGCCATACCTGTATCAATACATTTTTTTTTCACCACGATGAGTCAAAGTAGTCTGTAAGTAAAATTCTTATACAATTTTAGGAAGAAAAATGACTTTGAGTTTATTCTGTTCAAAAACTACAAGCATTCTGAGGTTTTTAGGGATTGTAGTGTATAGCAGTGCTACTTAGGTTGCCGACACTAAAAAAAAATCAAAAATATTTGGAAAACTGTGGTTATGGTAGTTAAAACTATCATAAGGGATGTACATTTTCAGAAAATTTCAATTTTATTATTTATTTCATTAAAAAAAAGAGATACAAAAAAAAAAAAATATTCTTGAGTAGTCATGGGTAGGTCTATCCGTTGGTGCCAGCTTATCGTTGAATTTAGGGACACGTTGTATAACTAAATATTCTGTGAATATTTCAAGCATCTACCTGTTGCCGTTATCAATATCGAGCAAAAATTAGCAAAAAATCACGTTTGTTGTATGGGAGCCCCCTTAAATATTTATTTTATTCTACTTTTTAGTATTTTTTGTTATAGCGGCAACAGAAATACATTACCTGTGAAAATTTCTACTGTCTAACTATCACGGTTCATGAGATACAGCCTGGTGACAGACGGACGGACAGCGGAGCCTCAGTAATAGGGTTCCGTTTTACCCTTTGGGTACGGAACCCTAAGAACCACGCAAATACTTACTACCTATACATATACACATATAGGTACACGGGCATGTATACACCCGACGACAACTACAATGGAAAACCATGCTTGCATAGATTGCTAATACTCTGTAAAAGATTTCTTGTTAAAAGACCTTATGGTTTAAGTACATACATTACTATCGATGCTAAAAACAGATTTTTCAGCATCAAGTCCACATTTTCCAGTGCTGTACCAGTTAAAAGTTTTCATGCAAGTTCGAATTACATTAAAGACTATTAATTATTCTGTGATTAAAGTTCAATAATAAGTACTTTGTTGGCATATTTCACTTTTCTTGACAACCCTATTGTCAGAATGGTTTTAGAAATTTCTAAAAAATTGTATATACAAAAGCGCTCTAGCACGCATAGAAGTAAAGTATAATTTACAATGAACGCCGTGTATAGAATGGCGGAATTCAATTGAGATCGAAGTATTGCAACTTCTGTAATATTAATTATCTATTCTGTGATATAAGTTGCAGCTAAGTAGATTAGTAGCAAGATTTCGATTACGGTGGTCTGTGTCCCACTAACTGGTATAATCTAACGGGCAGAATGAACGGTCAATTTGCGTCGTTATATTCGCAAAAAATTCCGCGTATATGTTTACAGTTCACCGCCGCATGGTCATTATGCAGTTTAGTGGAACATAGTTTTTTTTTTACATTAAGCAGAGAGGCGATACTGTTGCTTGATGGGAAAGCTATTACCGTAACACATAGCACAAGTGATGTTTGTTCATAATTTGTCTGATACCCTCGCTGTTAACACAGTAATCTTCAGAAATTTCTGTCCCAGGGCAAGGAATTCTTATTTGGTCTATATTTAGATATAACTAGGTACTTTTAAAAAAAATGTGTGGCTGATCCCCTGTTGTATACCATTATATTGCCTCATAGTAAGTAGTTAGTGTAGGTTACGGACGCTTGGAATACCAGGGCATCTATCTATCTACATAGCTCATCTGCAGACGTTATTATCCATACTAACCACATATTCTTAACTAATATTATAAACGCGAAAGTGTCTTTCTTCGATATTATGCTGTGTTGTATGTTAAGAGATAATATCGCGAACCTAAGACTAAATAAAGGAACTATAGTAATAGCATTCTTAAATAGTAGTTAGTACCTATCTACTATTTAATAATGCTACTTAACTACTATGTACACTATAAAAAAAATCAAGATAAAGCGAGTCGGAACTTGCGCAGTTAGGGTTTGCAATGATGTCTTAGCTATTACGTTGCAATAATCCGTGAAAAAACATTTGCTTTTAAAATAATAATAAACATACCCCTTGCTCCAAATCAAGCGAAGCTTGTGCTTATAAAGATATAGTATACAAATACATAAATGCTTTTAAACAATATCTCCTTTCAGTCTCCTTGTCATGTACAAAACCGCCATGAAAAAACTGTAAAACCTTACTAATTATATACCCGGTTTTGGGGCACACATATCATTTAAATTCAAGTATTTACAGATTTTCAGGACCACCTATATGAATTCTATATGTTTGTCTGTGTGTTTGTCTGTGCGTCTGTCGCTTTTTTTCGAATGTTCGAATTTTGACTTCAGATTCGGTTTCAGCATAAAAAAGTAGAATAGGAATGTTCAGGAACACCGTTCCTATCTCTTAAGGAACATGGTCAAAATGACCGACAAATAAAAAAAATGAATTCTTATATAATTAACGAGCCAAGTGTTCCTCTGCAATGAAAGCTTGCGCATTCTCAACTGGTTTCTATTTGCTTATCTCAGGTGACATACAGCAGCAGAGACAGTAGGTAAGGTTCTCGCTTTGCCCTTCGAGTACCATAATTATCACATAAAGTACGAGTATTGTTCAAAGAAATAAACATCCTCACGGTTACCTCTCAGTATATTTATGAAAATGTGAATAATGTATGCTTTTAAAAATAAAAAGTCGTTTTCATAATTTTGTAAAAATCTCAGAAATAGGAATAGACTGCGGCTTTATTAGTTTTTTTCTTATACAACGTCGGAAGGTATTCAAGCATACGGCCCGCCCGACGTAAAGCGGTTACACACGCGTGATGCCTCCTATGCTGCTAACACAGCAACTCCTTAGGAGCTTACTGGTGACCTCACTCACATACAGGAACACAACAACCCTCTTAGGGAGTTGTTATTTTGCTGAGGTTTTCCGTGAGGTGGAGGTGCTTCCAAAGGCTTTGATGCGCCCTACCTCTCTTAAAACATCCATACCAAGACAAACAGATATGTTCATTCACACAAATATTTGTCGTGTGTGGGAACCGAACCCACGAGCGTTGGTGTCAAAGTCGCGTCATTCACGACTGCGCCACTCAGCTCGTCAGACCAGATCGTTTCACCACGCGATGTAATATAAAATATCTGCTTGCGTTTTCTATATTACGACGGGTGGTAAACATAAATATACGATCCGCCTGATGGGAACTTCTCCTTTAACCGACTTTAAACATCAGGTTTTTCGTGTGTTACTTATGGTTTTCAGTAAACAAGCCTCATTGTGTGGTTTAGTTATGTTAGGTTAGTAATGCACTAAAACCTGATACAAATTTGATCCCAACTTACGAGTAACACGTTCACAGTTCCCTATACTAATGGTTTAAATCACCCGTACGTTCAAGAAGGTTTTCGATGAATTTCGACAGAATTTTGTCTAGACATGTAAAATACAATATAAATTATCTATCTATTAGTATATCAAGATCCATACCGCGACTTTGTCCGTGTGCACAATGCAGTACACGGACGTGTCGTTCGTAAATTTATGTTTATTGGATCGTCCCTTACATTATTTTTTTATTACCTACACAAACTAAGTATAAGAAAAATCTTTTTGTTAATAAGAATTCATTAGAGGAATACCTATGTTTATTTTGTTGAATATTAATATGTTTGTATGGCATGTTCACTCGTTTTATTGTAGTTCTATATCTCAATGACTAGTTTCGTTGTTTTTTGGAAATAATATCCGTAAATTACATATACAAATTTACTTGGCATAAAAGTAAATCCGTGTACAATATACGAGTAGAGTTGCCGGACTTGCCGGAACCCATCCGCGTGTACAGGATAGCGTACACTGGACTGTGAAGGTGTTAAGTCTAACCTGACCCGAGTTGGGTTAGGTTAGAGTTAAATTTGGGTCAAGTATTGTATGTGATTTAGGTCTGACTCTTCTTGACCGCTATTTAAACACTATAAAGTAGAAAATAAGTAAGCCCTGCCTCCTACCTACATGCACAATTATTAAGCTAATAAATGATATAAATTTTTAAATGCTAAAATCAGGATCCAAGGTAAGACAGGAGAGTTTAAATTTAAAAATAAAAATATACGTATGCCACCTATCTTTAAAAGTAAAAAACAGGATAAACAAATAAAAGATATTAAACATACCGAATATATATTTATTTATTATTACATAAAATTTGTAGATTATATTATTATTTATTTAAATGTAACTTTAAACATATAAGTCGTATATATTTTGGAGATCACCTTAAAAACACTTTATTTGATACCCCGTTTGATAGGTTTGGAAAATTGATTTCTCTTCACGATACGGAGTACTCATAATGCTTAGGTATATTATTTTTATTACGACGTCACATTGTCAACGTTACTTGGGATAACATTTGAATCGGATAATACGTTTAGAAGTTATGATGGAAAACATACATGAAGGTAACCTAAGGAGAGCCGATGATGTACGATATTACGTAGTAACTCTATTCACCGCAAGGGGTCAGGGGGAAAAGTTGAAGGCGCAGCTCTTATTGACTAGTTCGCAGAACAACATCGCAACCTTTATCGGCTTATTCGTAGAAAATTCTCCCATTGATCAACTCGAATATAGGCTCGAATCGCTAAGATATTTAGGCGCTAAAACACAATATTTTGTGAGCGCGAAATGCCGTTATGCGCAGTCAAGTAGGGTCAAGTCAGCCGCAGCACGGGAGTTGCTCACGGTACATGTTGCTCCGACGGCTCTTTTCCGTGCCGTGGGTAAAACGATTGGCACCCTCGCAAGTTATTCATTCTGTGTCTAGATCCAGTGTCTTTACAGCAGTATCTGCATAGCCATTCTCCCTCTTATGTGACAGTCGTGTAAATAAGGTCTTAAAATATCTTGCGTGGCGAATATTTCGCAATGTCACGGATATGAAGCCCGGAAATCAAACCACAAGGCGGAATGGCGCGACCGTACCCACGAAACGTGTTATTTAATTTACCTCACGATAAAAACCCGAAACGAGTTTTATATTTAAATTTAAATACTAGCACAATCCGGCAGACATTGTTTCGTCCACGTCCTGCCTGAGCGGCACCGATATTGATGCGCTTCAGCGCCATCCAGTACCTACAGGCACAACAATGTGGACACATAAACACATTCACCATGAAAAACATTAAGATATGCCCGAGTTTCATGGGATCGGTCAAACATGGTGTTCAAAGTAGTCACTTAGAACATTATTACGCAAAAATATGTAAACCGCTGACAATGCATATCACTGCAATTACATTTTGTTGTATTAGCATATAACTTCAGTCGTATAATAAACGTGGTCAAACACACATCTTGTTTTGTTCCGCCTGACATTTTACATAAGTTTTTTGACATTTTCTAGTTCGGAACCTTGCAGGGGCCCGAACATTTTGGTCCTTCGAGATTTTGACCTTGCGTGCGGTGTGGTCAAAAACAGGATCACTCGGTACTCAAGTGAATCAGTGACATTGGTGAAAAGTGCAAATTGACAATTTTATACGGCGGTGACACAGTACGCGTGGAACAACGGGGTTACACGTGGAACATTTTTGGTGACATTATAACACGTGGAACATTTTCGTGACATTAATAAAATATATTGACAATAATTGTGACAAATAAGTGAACATTGACAATCTATTTTTTTTATTATAAAATAGTACAGTGCATATTTTTTTTCTTTTGACATTTTAATTTTGACATTCTATGCTATGCTATAACTTCACGCCAAATCCCTTGCGAGGTAGGCAGAGAGAACAGTGATTTTGACATTCAGTGCATAAAAAGGATATTTTTGACATCTTGCGTTGCGGCTGAACTATACTATCCAGGGTAGTTCACCACCTCATCAACAGCGTAAATATTGACAGCTAACAAGTAAGATCTTTCCATTATTTTCTTACTTATTGCATTTCTATACAACTTTCAATCATGGAAGCGACGATTCAACGTCAGCAGGAACTTATTCAAAGTCTTGAACAAGTTAACACCAATTTTAAAAAAGATTCGCCCGACAGGAAAACTGCTGAATACATTGCAAAACGGTTAGAACTACTTGATAACTATTGGAAGGATTTCGAGTATAATCATGAACAACTTTTGACATTTCCGGAAAAATCTCATGAGTATTTTACTAAAAATATGCATCAACAAGTGTGGGAGTATTATCAAGGGACTCGCAAAAAAATCGCTACTTATTTACAGCCATCAACATCAGGACTGACACAGAGGGTACAGGATAAACCTACTCCTGAACCTAGTGTTAAGATTCAGGGTCCGAGTACACATTTAGAACCAAGCGGTAAAGTTCGCGATCTCATTAACCAACAACAAACGAATTTTAAAGCTTTACGTAGGCAGATTCAGGCTATTTCTGTTGAAGATATTGACGAGAAGTGGGAGTTAGAAGATGAACTACGATGCCTAAAATCAAGATGGGAACAAATTGACAAAATGCATTGGCAGATTGACAATCTCATGGAGGACATGGACGTACTTTATGAGGCAGACTACGTAGAACACGAAAGTCAATACATCGATATTAAGAAGCAGCTGAGCCGAAAGCTGTCTTCGACTGCACATCTAAAGGAAGCAACCCCTAAGTTGGAGATTCCAACATTTATCGGGAATTACACACAATGGCCAACATTCCTGGACCTTTTTAGTGAAACTATCCATAATAATCCTACTTTAACAAAAACGCAAAAGATGCAGCATTTAAAGGGAAAGGTTAAGGGTGAACCCGAACGTCTTATTCAACATCTGTACATTTCTGCAAGCAATTATGACACTGCCTGGGACATCTTATATCAGCGCTACAACAATCAACAACTGCTGTTCACCAAGCAAATAGAGGTTTTTCTCAATCAGCCAGCTGTCCAACATCAAACATCATTCGAGCTAAAAAGAATACATGACACCAGCATCGAATGTCTGCACGCGATACAAAATCTTGGCATTGACACGAAGTCATGGGATCCAATTATAGTTCATCTCATCTCAAAGAAATTAGATACTGACACATACCGTGACTACAAGGAGTCAAGAAAGTCGCCACGGGAACTAGCTACACTTTCAGAATTTTTGTCATTTTTAGAAGCTAAATTTATGGCATTAGAGCCGATAAGGAAGAGAGAGGATACGTCAGTTCAAAAGCCGAAAAGCTATCCTGCAAACACTGCAAAATTTCCCCGAAACCCTTATTCTAACTCTTATTATAAACAAGAAAAACCGCAGAATTATAATAGAGCATTTCACTTATCATACAAAACCAACACATGCCCATTGTGCAATACGGAACATGCATTATACCAGTGTAAGAAATTTGAAACGATGACACCGGACGCTAAGCTTGCAACTCTTACGAAATATTCAATTTGCAAGAATTGCTTATACATGCACGAGAAAAATATTTGTAATTCCACCAAAAAATGCAAAATGTGCGGTTCTGCACATAACACACTTCTACATGACATTTTGGGTAGCAACCAGATTGCGAAACCCAGCACTTCAAATACATCTCCAAAACTACAAAATCAGCAGAACCGACATGTGAACCACGTTGACAATCAAAATGATGAATTACTATTAACTACAGTACAGATAAACGTGCAAGCAGTAGATGGAACATATTTGACATTACGAGCACTTTTAGACCAAGGGTCTCAAGTCTCTCTTATAACGGAAAATGCAGCGCAGCGACTGAACTTGCCTCGTCAACACATTAATGCATCTGTATGCGGTGTAGGGATCGCACCGAAAAAGGGAAGAGGCAAGGTCGTATTGACATGTCAATCCATTCATGACAATTTCACTTTTACAACTGATGCTCTTGTTATGCCACAAGTCATCAATAATCTTCCCAACAACACATTCACTAAAAAACAGTATGCTCATTTAAATAACATACTGTTAGCAGACCCAAACTATCATATTTCCAAACCGATTGACATATTACTCGACGTGAAAGTCTATTCTGACATAATTATGGGGGGATTGTTGAAGGGCAAGTCTCATGAACCCATCGCACAACAAACAACGTTGGGCTGGGTACTGTCGGGAAGCCATACGACTACATTCAATTGCCATGTTCTTACCAATAACAAGGATGACATGTCTCGCTTTTGGGAGATGGAAGAGGTGACAGAAAAATGTAACACTTTGACACAGAGAGAGCAGTACTGTGAAGACTACTATGCTTCAACAACCCGAAGATTGGAGGACGGAAAATATGAAGTTCGTTATCCAATGGTTGAAAATTTTGAGGAACGCCTAGGTTCGTCCAAAGCTAAGGCGGTAGCACAATTTATACAATTAGAGAGCAGATTAAATAAAAACAGCGACGTAAGCGAAAAATACCATCAGTTTATGAATGATTACCTAACAAGAGGCCACATGAAGAAGTGCATAACTCATAAAGAACCGAGTTGTTATCTTCCACATCATGACGTGCATAAAGCAGATTCAACGACGACCCGTCTACGCGTCGTCGTCAACGGTTCGTCCAAGACAAAGTCGGGGTACAGTCTTAACGACTTAATGGAATGTGGACCTAAACTTCATACTGACATCAAAAGTTTATTGATTAGTTGGCGAGCATTTAAATACGTCTATATTGCAGATTGTGAAAAAATGTACAGGATGATTTTGGTTCACGAACAGGATCAACATTTACAGAAAATAATTTGGCGGGAAAATAAAAATGACAACCTTCAGGAGTATCAATTATGTACTGTAACATTTGGGATGAAAGCAGCCCCGTTCTTAGCTATGAGAACTATGCAACAATTAGCTATTGATGACTCATACAAATATCCCTTAGCTTCTCATACATTGCTACACAATGTTTATGTCGACGATCTACTGGCGGGGAGTAATGACATACAAACAGCAAAAGAAATCCAAACTCAATTAATTGATATGTTGCGCGGAGCGGGAATGAACATGAGAAAGTGGTCCAGCAATACACCCGAACTGCTGCATCATCTTACTGAGGATCAATTGAATAATACACCAGTTGACTTCAAGGACACAGACTCAACAAAAACATTGGGACTTCGATGGGATACCGTATCCGACACCTTCAAGTTCCAGGATAAAATACACTCTGGTACCAAATCTGACACTGACAAATATGTATGCACGAAACGTAAAATGCTATCTGACATGTCCAAAATATTTGACCCTTTAGGATGGTTATCACCCGTTACAATAAAGGCAAAAATGTTATTCCAACGTGTATGGTCTGTATCAAATATCGGATGGGATGACGTAATCCCTGACGACATTTTACAAGAATGGCATAAATTACGAGAAGATCTACAAAATATTAACACAATTGACATACCACGATGGCTTGGCAATACAAGTTCTACCATCCAAATTCATGGGTTTTCGGATGCAAGTGAGAAAGCCATGGCATGCTCCGTATACATCGTAACAACAGATGAAAATAATAAAATCATCAGTCGGTTAATTGCAGCAAAAACGAAGTTAGCACCGTTGAAGAAACCCGAAACCTTGCCGCGGTTAGAATTATGCGCCGCTCTGTTACTAACCAAATTATTGAAGAAAATTTTAGCCTCTTTACCTACAAAGGTGAATATTGATATTCAAGCTTGGACCGACTCAATGGGGGTCCTTGGATGGCTACATGGAGACATCTCACGGTGGAAAACCTTTGTGGCCAACCGTGTTAAAGAAATTCTTGACATTGTACCAGCATCTCGTTGGCGTCATACGAAGTCGGAAGACAATGCAGCAGATTGCGCCACTCGAGGACTGACAACTACACAACTAAAGCACCATCACTTATGGTGGCAGGGCCCTGAATGGCAAAAAACTTACACCTCAGAAGATTCTCCTACTACTGTTGACATGCCCAACTTAGAAGTAAAAACTTCCAGAGTGTGTGCAGTACAGACATTTACGTCACCAATCATATATGACCTACTTAAATCACATAGTTCAATGTCACGACTAGTTCGTGTCATATGTTGGGTACAGCGTTTTATTGCAAATACACGTCAGAAAGGCACCGTATGTAAACAAACTCACCTTACGGCGAACGAAATGCATTCGGCGCGACGTGTAATTATAAAGACAGTGCAATCTCAGCACTTTCAAAATGACATCGCTGCATTGACAAAGGGCAAAAATCTTAGTTCAAAGAGTGAGATATTGACATTGAACCCGATACTTGATGAAGACGGAATTCTCCGCGTTGGTGGGAGATTACAACATTCACATCTGACATACAACCAAAAACACCCCATGTTGCTACCCCGAGATTCACAACTGACAACGTTACTTATTAAAGAAGCTCATATGACAACATTGCACGGAGGCGCGACACTTACATTAGCCCTCCTTCGTGAGCGCTACTGGGTGATTGGAGGAATGAGAACGGTTAAAAAACAGATACGACAATGCATTAAATGTAACCGGTTCTCAACACCTTCTAGAACACAGCAGATGGCGGATCTTCCCGAGCCCAGGGTAACACCATCGCGACCCTTTACTCACACGGCCTGTGATTTCACAGGTTACTTTGACATAAAGGCCAATAAGGGTAGAGGGATAAAAACGACCAAAGCATACATTGCCGTTTTTGTATGTCTCGCTACCAAGGCCGTCCATCTGGAATTAGTATCAGATTTGACATCGGATTCCTTTCTCGCGGCGTTCAAAAGAATGTGCGCACGAAGAGGACTGCCTAAGCATGTTTACACTGACAACGCGACGAATTTCGTTGGAGCAAACAGAATTTTATGCAAGGACTACAAAGAAGCTCTGCAGCGAATTGACACAGAGTTTCTCGATGAAATAAGCAGCATGGGCATAACCTGGCATTTCAATGCTCCAGTCTGGCCCAGCGGGGGCGGTCTATGGGAAGCTGCCGTAAAAAGTACCAAATATCATCTAAAGCGGGTCATCGGTGAGCAAAAATTGACATTTGAAGAGCTTTACACGCTATTGACACAAGTAGAGGCATGCTTGAATTCTCGACCTTCATATGCATTATCCGAAAACGTAGAAGATGGATATCTGTCACCCGGCCATTTTCTCGTGGGAGGTTCCTTAATATCCTCTCCCTTATCAGACAACATTGGACCGAGCGACTTACGTACACGATGGCAGTTAGTAGAACATCTGATAAAATCATTTTGGAAGAAATGGTCGACCGAATACCTACATCATTTGCAGAAGAGATACAAGTGGAAGAATATACAAGATGACATGAAGATTAATGACATTGTGCTCATACATGAAGATAACATGCCTCCATCAAAATGGGCACTAGGAAAGGTCGAAGAGTTACACCCGGGGAAGGACGGCCATGTTCGGGTCGTGACACTAAGGACGAAGACAGGATTGATAAAACGACCTATCGTTAAAATTTCCCGGCTACCTGTGAATCATGAATCAGAAGCTTCGATAAAAAATGTCAATGACATCAAGGATGATGATACCCCTGACAACGGTCCTTGCCAACCCTCTAGTCCTGTACGAACTCGTCGTATGCATAAAGTCAAAAGTTACTTGGTCTCCACACTTCTATTACTGTTTTCAGTAATCACTCCATCCCTTCAACAAATGTGCACAGTCACACCTTTCAAAAATAATAACACTCTATATTTTGATAAAATTACTGACATGAGAGTAGTTCAGGACCAGTGGAATATGGTCGTCTATTACAATATGACAACATATTGGCAAAGTATGGCAGATATACAACAATATGTCAACCACATTCAAAGCATTACCTACGACGAGATGACCTTCAAACCAATTTTGACACAGTTCCAGCATGAACTCAATGAAATGGATCACTACAATAACATCATGATAAACAAACCCTGGAATCGAGTAAAGAGAGGCCTAATAGACGGGATTGGATACATTGCAAACTCGCTGTTTGGTGTGTTAGACGAAAGATTCGCAACACAGTATGAAAAGGACATAGAAACTGTCAAACACAATGAAAATTACTTATTGACAATGTTTAAAAACCAAACTTCAATCTTAGAGGCTGAAAACAACATTCTGAAGAGGAACGAAGAAATTATGCATAAACATTTTCAATACATCAACGATCATCTCAAAAATATATCTCAAGAAGTAGCACACGCCGAACAGGTATCACAAAACGCCCTCAAATATATTTATATAATGGCGACAGCATTATCAGCTGATGTAATTATATCCAACATCAGAAAGGTACAAGAGACGCTACTTGACACCATAACTAATATATATCACGGAAAAGTTGACATGCATTTAATATCTCCAAATCAATTACAGTCTCAAATAAATATCATTTCTGGTCAAATGCAAGGCGAGCTAATGTTACCTACAGACAATGTGCGAGATATGTACAAATTACTCCAAGCTCAAGCAAGAATGACACCTAAATACTTAATAATTGAAATAAAAATTCCTCTACTGAGTCATGACAAATTCGAATTGCAAAACGTTATTTCCCTTCCACTGAAAAGCAAAGGAAAAACTATGTACACTATTCCTGCAACAAATTACATGGCGTTTAACATCAAGAAAGACATGGTCATGCCGATGACGGACAAAGATATACAAACATGCATTAAATATGACAAGAGTAGATTATTATGCAATGAGAATTATCCAATTTATAATGTTCAAATCAAGCAATCCTTATGTGCGGTCAGATTGTTTACAAACACTGATAATAAAACATATGGTCGGACTGTATTCGGAGAGTGCGCCGACAAATGGATCAAATTACAGACGAGAGGAGTATGGTTGTACTCGTGTTGCAAACAATGTTCAGTCAGCATTTTATGCCCATCTGGATTAATGACAAAGCAATTATATGGAAATGGACTAATTAGTATAGGTCAAGGTTGCACACTTAAAGGTGACACATTTACTATCCACGTACCATACGATTTTAAGAATCGCGTTGTACTACAGCCTGACATCGAGATCCCCACAAATGGTCTTCAATATCCATCCTCACTTAATGACCTCATCAAAACATATGTACCTGATGACAATCTTGACAACATAGAGGATCATAAGTCAGCATTTCAAGAAATCCACCAGCGATTAGATCAGTTGAAGACACAGAATCTCCAAAAGATACATGACACCAATACGACTCATTGGACTATCATATACTCACTCTTATCTATCATGGCAGTCATCTGTATCTTCTATATCATCGTCAAAAGGCGGCCTACCTGCAACCTGCTTCCAAGAAGAAGGCCCTAAAGACGAGAATCACCCATTGAATTAGCAGACTTATCAACCAGACCTGGAGGAATTGACAAATACCATCAAGAATCAGAGTCTCCAATTCGCCGTGCACACAGTGAATCAGTGTTGAGTGTGGACAAATCTACGTCCCCTACTATGACTAGAACAATTACTTTTGAGAATTTACCTAAACCATAATTTTTATATTCATTCTTGCATTTTCATACACTTTCGTAATTATTTGCATATGAGTTGTAAACTTTATTTTTCTTATTTTTCTTTTTTTCTCTGAGTGGCAGTATGTTCAAAGTAGTCACTTAGAACATTATTACGCAAAAATATGTAAACCGCTGACAATGCATATCACTGCAATTACATTTTGTTGTATTAGCATATAACTTCAGTCGTATAATAAACGTGGTCAAACACACATCTTGTTTTGTTCCGCCTGACATTTTACATAAGTTTTTTGACATTTTCTAGTTCGGAACCTTGCAGGGGCCCGAACACATGGTGTAATATGGTTACCGTAGCCTTGAATACAGTGACATTACGAGGCAACGCGCAAGCATACAGGAATTTCTCAAGAACTTACTCTTAACCCTATTCCCCCGCAGGAACACAACTTTTTAATTACTAAACGCCTTAACCGATTCAGATGTATTTATATTGTTGTAATTTCGTTATTGCGGGTAACATAGGCTATGTGACGTCATAATGAATTAATACGGTGGACGGTACTTGGACTATTGAAATAGGATTTCTTGGACGTGCGAGTTTCCTCGCGATGTTTTGCTTTACCGACGAGCAAGCTATTCGATTCGGATTCGAACCGGGGACGAGATCAATAGGCTGGTTCTATATCCACTGCGTTACCACTTCTCATACATTCCTGAATTAACATCTTGATTTCAATGCAAACATAATATTAAATAAACATTGGTTTTCTCTATAGTGTACATATAAAATTTCTTAATTTCGTAGGTGTACTTTGAATACAAAAAGTTTGCGAAACACTGGCGTATTCCAGTGCTCTATACGGCAGTCTCTCGTACAGGTAAATTAATTTGGTTGTCGAACTTTTACCCCGGGTTATATTGAAAAATAGTCCGCTCCGCGCTGCTTGTTAATATGAAGTCCAAAACTTTAAAACGTTGCCTTATTTTTTATTCAACATCAGGAGACATACAAACATACGGCACCTCTATTGTAAAGTGGTTATAGTATCCTATGAACGTTTGCAGTACAGGATATATTAACTCTTCGCAGGTGCTCACTGGTAACATCATTCAGTTGTAGCAATGCAAAATTCCGTGGAGTATTGTATTCCAGGGAGTTGTTATTTAGTTACTAGGTGTCGCACCAATTGAGTTGCTTCCATGCCCTCCCCTCTTGTTTTGCTTTTAAATATTTTTTATTTATTTATTTTAATTAATTTGCTTTCAAAGACCGTTTTGATACAGAAGATTGAGAGTTACTCAATCGAGTCACGCTTGAAATTATTGAAATAAATATATGATAGAGGTGTGACTTTCTTAGATAATTAAGATATATTTTTAAGAATAAAAAGATGAACAAGATTTCGAATAAAAAGATGCTTGCCAAGTGTGATGAAAATGTTACTTACCTAGTTCTAAATATTAGCACATATAAGTAAGTTGCAAAATTTTGGGTAGTGAAGTGAATGGATGCAGGTGTCGAGGCGAGTGGCTCTGTAGAGGAGAGATCTATGGTTTTTTTATATAATAACCTCGGCATACAAGCATACGTCCCACCTGATGTAAAGTGTTACCGTAGCCAATGAATGCTTGTAAATACATTAAGTATCACTCGTGTTAGAGTTGTTATTTAGCTGCGGTTGTCTGTGAGGTGGAGGTACTTCCCCCGACGGGCTGCTTTGAAGCGCCCTGCCTGTCTTATGTCCAGCAGTGGACGAATACGGGCTGATGAAGTCGCAAGATTGGGCGGACACTAGATATACCTTTGTCAAAGGACAATACCATGAACAATACTGTCATAAAGTATGAGAGTAAGTGCCACGTCACTCGGTCCTTACACACCTCGCTCACTTCTTCCACTTTTCTAAGCTCTAATAAAGTTGATTTTGGTACAGAGGCTGAGGAAAAAGCGTTTCGTTTCCCCCATTTCACTACGGATCACTAAAAATGGACTAATCACAGGTCAAATGTACGAGTATGAATTACACGGATTATTCTAGAACCTACTCGTATCGTATTAATTAGGGCTGCATGGTGATCTGCGTGGGAAATGGACGTAGCTAATTATGAAGTATACATACAAAAAGTTCGGTAGATGTTTTTTAAATGCACAATCCGTACAAAATAAAATTTTAGCCAGGTTCGCGTTGAGGTCAAAACCCACGAATTTCGTATTAACTTACAAAACAATTTACGCCCTTATATACTTTTGCAAATAAAGTGTTAATATATCTCTAAAATAAATCCCTATAATATTATAATAAATCCCTGGTGTTGCAAATGGACATAGGCTATGGTAAATGCTTACCATAGCCTATGTCCAGATCAGACCGGCCGTTCACTTAAACGATGTTAGTAATATACCTAAAAAGAAATAACTAGTGTTGATCTAGTGATGCTTTTAGTACGCCTATCGCAGTAAGCAGATAGTAAATGTGGCAAATTTCGAACTTGACATTAAAAAAACCTAGGGACTTCTATATATTATAGCTATTTCATGCACGTTCCCCGGTTCATTCGTTCCTAGAGCCCTTTCAAAAACTTGCGAAACCATCCATTACAATAAAAAAGGCTTCATGATCACAAAATTTGATATGATTTGTAATTGCAAATCCAAAATTAGAATTAAAACGACAGCCGCCATATTACTACATTACAACAAATAAGAGATGGAAAATGTAAAATCAACGCGTGATTAATTAGCACTCACGCACACACGAATAAAGTTGGTCAAATACGACCGCCTGATAAGATAACGTAGCCAGTAGCGAGCTCGTTACACAACCGTTCCTAACTACCAATTATGTAGTTAAATGATTCAGGCGTTGTTTTGATTGAGTCAAATGTATATGGAAGGATGTAATCGATGATGTAGTTAGTACCCGAGGAAGGC
Source organism: Pyralis farinalis (assembly GCA_947507595.1). NCBI lineage: Eukaryota > Metazoa > Arthropoda > Insecta > Lepidoptera > Pyralidae > Pyralis > Pyralis farinalis. The sequence goes on from OX382259.1 coordinate 27,575,152, forward strand.
CAAAATTCACCTAACATGTCGAAATTGGTCATGATTATAAGATTTTTTTATAAAACTACGAGAGGTATACAAGCACACGGCCCAGCTCATGATAAGTGGTTATCGAATCGCGCGATGCCACCTCTGCTGCTAACACAGCAACTCCTCAGGAGCTTACTGGTGATCTCATTTACTGGCAGGAACACTGCAACGCTCCAGGAAGTTGTTATTAGGCTGTTGTTTTCTGTGACGTGGAGGTAATTCCTCAGACGGGCTACTTTGATGTTTACCTCTTTCAATAAGTGTCAGGAGCCCTAGAAACCGGGGAGCATGTACAAAAAGAGCTATGATGGAGAACCAATGAAATTGCTAAACAAATTTTAAGTCTAACTTCGGTATCCTTGTAACAAACTTATATTTCCAACAGATGTTCTCTAGACAACAACACAGTATGCCGTTCCAGATCCGAATGTCACGATTTTTTATTTTTCACCCCATACTGAGGACGGTGTTGCCATTCGCATAAATCGAAAAGGTACCGATTTTTAACCGGAGAGATTAAAAATCGGTAAAGATTATTATCGAATAATTATGCGCCTTACAAAATATTCTATTCTATTTCTATTCATCGGTATGGGTCAAGGGGTAAAGCAGTACGTTTAGCTTTTATTGGGTAGTTCACAGATCAACATCGCGTCACTTATTGGCTTATTGGTCAAAAAATCCTTTCATGGTTCAGTAGGCTCGAATCGCTGTGATATTTAGGCGCTAAAACACTGCGTTTTTTTGAGTGAAGGGTGCTTTCATCGCGGTCAAGTGATTTATTGGTTTGTGGTAAGGACCGACTCATGTGGCACTCGGTTCTCTTTATAGTATAGTACTTTGTGTACTTCCGCCACTGATTAGTAATGGTAGATGCACGAACTAATCATGAGTGGATGGGTGCCGGCCAGCGCTGGTTCGCGTCATCTAATTGGTGGCGGAGACACACAATGTAGTTAAATATGTGTTCTTTGTTTAAGATTTTGACAGACGAGCTCGATGGCATAGTGGTTAGTAATGCAACACTTGATTCCCACACAGGCCAACCATTTGTGTGCAGCAGGCTGTTCGTCTATTAATTTGGGTGATTTTAAAAAGTACTTCCACCTCACAGAAAACAATAGCCAAATAACAACTCCCTGGAGGGTCGTTATCAGTGAGGTTACCAGTAATCTCCTACGGTGTAGCTGTGTTAGAAGCAGAATTGGTACCACGTGATTAATTATTATTTTATTTTATATTAATTTAGCCTATGAACGCTTGCAACGCGTTTGCAAACGTTCATAGGCTACGGTAACCGCTTTACATCAGATGGGCCGTATGCATGTATACCCCTCCCACATTCATAAAAAAACTGACAATGGGACGGGTATTGTATGTTTAATAATATAGTCCCGTAACCGTTTAAAAGTGAAGTAAGGAACCCCAAAAGTATGTTATTCTCACGTAAAACTGGCAATGAGGACAAGTGTATAGTGTACCGCCATAAATTAACGTAAAGCATGCTCCCACGGTTAAATTGTGACGCGTTCATAACTGTCCTGTCGGTAGCGTTAACCGCACAATGGGCGCACGGTTTGCGATTACATGACATACCTACTCGTGTGTTCCGCAAAGGTAATTAATTTGAAAAAAAAAAAAAAAAAGTGACGATAGCTATGTTTATGGTGTCCACTTTTAGGGTTCCGTACCCAAAGGGTAAAACGGAACCCTATTACTGAGGCTCCGCTGTCCGTCCGTCCGTCCGTCTGTCACCAGGCTGTATCTCATGAACCGTGATAGTTACATAGTTGAAATTTTCACAGATGATGTATTTCTGTTGCCGCTATAACAACAAATACTAAAAAGTAGAATATAATAAATATTTAAAGGGGCTCCCATACAACAAACATGATTTTTTTGCTCACTTTTGCTCGATATTGATAACGGCAACAGGTAGACGCTTGAAATATTCACAGAATATTTAGTTATATATTCACTTTAAGGGTAAATAATTAAATTAAAATAAAACAAATATTTAAGGGGGGCTCCCATACAACAAACGTGTTTTTTTTTGCCGCTTTTACGGTTACGGTACGGAACCCTTCGTTCGCGAGTCCGACTCGCACTTGGCCGATTTTTAACGTAGCCAAACTAATTCCTGATTCATATACCACTAGTCCCCTAACACATTTATATAACAGAACACTAGTTACCATTGTCACGTACCTGCCTATGTAGTTTTTCCGAAACGATAATTGAGGTGAAATTTCTCCATTAGCTGGTAAATTTATAATAAGTTCCCCGCAGTGGTCCAATTTCGATCGTAACTATTTTATAGAAAAATTGAGGAAAACGTAATATTCAATGGAACACACATGTTTCCAAGGTTTTTTTTCTACTTTACGATTCTTTTTATTGACAACTAGCTGACCCGTCAGACGTTGTTCTGGAACCTCAAAGTGGAATAATTATTTAAAATAATATATTTAAATAAATAATGTCGCTGGTTTTCCGACATGGGAACATGCGACATACAATTGGCTGTTAAAAGCGCGAAATTAAAATAGTCGTTAAGTTTTCTAATATACTTCAATTTTCTGCGCAATTTTCTTAATTTTTCATTCATAATACTTTATAGGTTCTTAACCTATAAAGTATTAGAAAAAAAAAAAGATGAATGAAATCGGTTAAGTCGTTCTCAAGATATAGGTAAGTTATGGTCTTGGTAACGTGACCAAGAGAAATAGGTATTCATTTATATATATATATAAACTTAATTTCTTATATAGTAAATTTGACAGACCCGCTTGCGGAATGGTTAGCTATGCTACTTAAACACCAAGGCTCGTGGGTTCGATTCCCACACAGCGCAAATATTGGTGTGCATGAACAAGTAAAATATAATATTCAACGGAATTTACATGTTTCCTAATTCTTTTTGTAAATTCGACGAGTCCGCTTGCTTAGCAATGCTGCTTTAACACTAAGGCTGGAGGGTTCGATTCCCACATGCATATATTTGTGTGCATGTTTGTTTATTTTGGTGTGAGGTTATAAGTAAGCTCCTAAGGAGTTGCTGTGTTAGCAGCAGAGGTGTCATCGCGCGTGCGTTATTAATTTTCGATTTCTATTTAAATAATTTTAAATTAAATTTATTTAAAGTATTGCAAGCGTTAAAATATGTCAAAATGTAAAATTCCACAAGCAGTACCTCGTGCCTCTGTACACAGTCGCCTTGCGGCTTCGAGAATATATGGCGGTATCAAATTTTTAAGTATCTGCAGTGTTCTCAGACGTTGTCCTTCTTTCTCTGAGACTTTACTAGTCTATTATCAAATTAAATCTTTCACTAAACATGTGATCGACTTGTCTCCGTATCCGTGTCGCAACAGTCAATATAATATACCTAACTCAAAGTAAAAAACAATAAGAACAAGTTCCTGCTATAATGACTGATAAGATGTTTAGAATACGCCATATTAGAAATACTTCTCAATGGTAGGATGTCTTTCCAGCAAGACACATTCGTATCGTGTACGTGTTGTAAATAACCTTTAAAAGTCGTTTTTACTTTTTTTAGCGATAAATCTGCATAAAGTGCTTCACTGATTATTTATTTTTGAATTCGTAATTTGACCTTTACGGTTTAGGCGTGGATAAAATATTTTATTTGTTTTTCTATCACTGCCCTCTAACCCTTTAAGTGCCTTAAGAAATCATCGATAAACAGATATAAAATAAATTGATTAATAATCTATTCATCTTTAACGTACTAATTAAATTCAGTCTTCACTAACACGACAAAACGAAAAAGCAAAGTATTCAATTCGGTCTGAAACATCTATGTTGATAAAAAAGAAACTAAAATATTATTCCGTTCCATGCAGAGTCGTGTGGACGCATTGCGCCAGCTGATCCGCAAACATGGTTCAAGAGCTTTGAATGAAGAAAATCTCTGATGACATTCTCAGAGAACGCTAGATATTTTATGAAACAAAAAGCCGCTGGCATTCAAGATAACAGTACCAACATGTATGTAGCTTTTGTTACAAGCGGATTCATACCCTATGTTACTGCACTTGCATTTCAACCAAGCACGCACATTTTATTTGTGACGAGCTGGTGACGAGTGAATTTTAAATGTCACCGGAGGTTTCAAACGCACATTGGGAACTTCAATAGAATGCATAAAATAATGGTTTAAACATGGAAGAGATAGTTCAAACGGGCATAGGTATTAATCAGTCTTAGAAACAGTGGAAATCGACAAAACATCCTGTGTTATAGCGTGGGTTGCAAACCTGCATTGTTACGTAACGTCTTTGCAGAGTGGAACGGATGCCAAAATTTCACTCCCGCACACGAGCTGCCGGTCGAAGGTAGAGCGTTGTAGGGACGGGATATTCCACCGTTAGTTAGCCGCAGAGTTTTACTGCTAGTAATATCTCAGTCTAATAAACAAGCGGTTAATGCTCATTTCGACCTTCTGTCGAGTTTTTACAATTCCATGTTATGTTCCAATTTCAATGTTACGTCCGTGAGAAGATGTAACTCAGCATACCCGCTAATTATTATCTAACATCAGAAACTACCGTTTCGCGAAATCGTAATAGATTTGGGAGTAACACAAACATCCTTTTCCATTCTATCATGTTTGTAGCCTCGTCGCGGTAGCTACAGTAACAAATGCATATATATATATATATATATATAAAATTAAAATTAGGTTATGATAAGGCTGCATGTTTATAAAACATAAGCCTTAAAACAAGAAAAAAGGGATATAGCTAGTTTTGCTTGAATATTATACACGCTACGCAATGACGGGATTTCGATCTATTTCCAACATGTCATATCTATCTGTCTATATCACTCACACCAGGTCCCTTATGGATGGAGTAGGCAGAGAAATCACAGAGACGCGACGAGCACCTCAAGACCCTTACACACCTCGCTCTTTTCTGTAACATTCGTAGCTCTTTTCATGCTCAACAATTCATATGGGTTCACATCACTTGATAAAACTCGACCAACATTTCATAACTCGTATATAAACTAAAGAAAAGTTAAAAGACTTGAAGACTCGATTTTGACACTTTCGTTTTCGTTTCGATATTAAAATACAAAGCTGTGTTGCGTAATAATGCTAATCATAACAAAATGTTTCCGCTTTCCGCCTATCTACATAGATCTGATATACAAAATTAAAATGTGCTTGGTTAATAGCAACTGTTTTAGGAAGTATGTTACATAACTTTATCTTATAGACATGTGTAACTTTGCATATTTAAGTGGAGACAAATTTCGATAAAATATGTCAACAATATGACCTATCCTCTACGGTGCTCCAAACATCTCAATTATTTGTATCATTCTATAAAAAGCGGTCTGTTTATTTCTTCGCGACTTTAGCGTACAAGTTAAATTGTAAAAACATTACATCGTTGCTGTGTAGTCCGAGAAACAGTAACCGATGTACCTGTTTAAGCTATTTCCATAGAAATCTTCCCAAGGTTTTATTTTGACCACGAGCACGTTAGTGTAGAAGTTATTCATAGCAAGAACCGTTAATTTCGTTTTCGCAGTCGATTTAAAAGTTGATAATATTGTTTTCGAAGCTTCTGTGAATCCCGATACTTAATTTCATCAAAATTGGTTCAGCCATTCAAAAGGCAAAAATCATTACCTCGTTTTAACACAGTTAGGCAAAAGTAAAGTAAATTCTCGTCTCGTTGTCACCATACCAAATTACTCAATATTAATTCAAGAAATTATGCGCCTCGTAGCGTGGGAAGCGTTTATTGCAAAAACCATTAATTTCTTTATCACTCGTAAAGGTAGCGTATATTATTCGATAACGTTTAAGGTACCTTCATAAATGCCACCAAAATACACACGTGATAAATTTCATTACAATCGGTTTCTTCATTGTCTAACCCAGATATGATTTGATTTTTTAAAGGATTCATTATAAAGTCTACACACAAAAATAGTATCTGCCTCCGTAGACTGCTCCAAATTACTCTCCCTTGTCACGATCCGTGTTCCTTTCAGATCCCGCAGGCTACTTGCAATTACAATCCCATACTGTTCAACAAACTACAGACAATACACATTTCTGCTGTGAACAAGTACAAACTATAACAAAATTTCAAATAAATATATGGTACAGCGAGGCACAATAGTACTGAATTATTCGTCCAAAATGTAAGTTAACGCAAATATTCCAACGCGTGGGAACACTCTTTGAGTGTTTCTTTACATTTGTTATTTTATATTTGTGCGGACCTGTAATCGGGTATCTTTTGTTATATATGTTGGACAATATATTAACACAGCTGTTGGTCTTCCAATAAATAAATAAAGAACACATTAATTATAACTATGAAGTAGCTTTAGCATAAATAGTATATACAGTCGCGGATTTTTTTTAAATGTATACCTTTCAAAAGTGAAAGAACATTTAAATCGGCTCAATGTCTTAGGAGATTAGTCCCTACAAACAAACAAGAACATTATTATAATTTTATCTTCTAATAGACTAGCTGCTACTTCGGCCCGCGCACGTGGAGTTCGATTCCGAAACCTAAATAAAAATATATGAAGGGGATAATGATAAATGCTAAATAAATCTACATTATCCCCGAATGTACAAGTTATTTTTTATATTTTGTAACGTATTAGTTAAATAGTTTTTAGAACCAGATCTTAATTAAATCTGTTCAGAAATTACCTCTACATCAAACAAACTACCTCTTTCTAATGTTCGTGTAGATATTTACATATCGGGATATTTTTCGTTTACGAGATTTTGTTGGAAATGTGTTCAGAATCGTTAATAGAGTTTAAAAAACTCGATTAAAGAATATCGGCTGCCTCTGTCAGTCACACATGTCGGTTCTTTGTCACCGATTCCCGCTAAACTGACGATCGAAGCTTGATAAATTTAGTTTTAATTATTACTTTACAAGATTATTACCGCAATATGATTTTGGCTATATCAGCGACGACGTTGCAGGCGATAAGGTCAAGGCACGACAATCTCAGTAAGTTCCATGGTTAGAATATGCATAAATGTACCTTTTTGCAATATTCTGTAAGTTTTAAATTTTTTATCTTATTTGCGAATATTATCAATGTTTTCCATACAAAACCTTCGGCCCAGACATGCACGCATCTTATTTTGTCTACCATTCGATGATACGAAAAGAAAATATATTTTATTCTTTATTATTTTGTTCCAGACGCCAATGCAGTCCAATTTTCAGGAACACCGTTCCTATATGAAATCTACATGTTTGTCGGTGTGTGCGTTTTTTTTTATTTTTGACTTCAGATTCGAATTCAGCATAACAAAGTAGAATAGAAATGTTCAGAAACACCGTTCCTACCTCTTGGAACATGGTCAAAATGACCGACAAATTAAAAAAAAAATGAATTGTTATATAATTGACGAGCCAGGTGTTCCTCTGGCAATACAAGCTTGCGCATTCTCGACTGGATTTAAATATACATTCACCGATATCTCACGAACGATTCACAGAATTGGATATTTCAAACTGTGTTCTTCTGGGTTGATCAGTATTTGATCCTGTAGGCACCCATGTGTCATTAATGTCACATCACATCAACTCTTACTCATCCCACTGCAGGGATGGAAGGGAGACCCCCTTCAACCGAAGGGGTTTAGAGCATACTCGACCACGCTGCTCAAATGCGGATTGGCCGAGGCCAGTGTGCCCGAGGGCTACTGACTGAGTTTAACGACTGTCATCTATTGACAACAGCCGGGACTGACGTTTTAACGTGCCCTCTGAAGCAGGGGAAACTCGAGATAGATAAACCCATCCATAGACAGGCTGCGGTCGACCTTACTTAACCTGCGTGTTCAGTTACAATGGCACGCGCAACGACGCCATCGAGCTCTCAGTTTACATCATGTCATTGCTTTCCTTATAATCCAATATTGATGTTTCTTTCATGATTTCACGTAATATCGGCAAAAGTGAACGAGGATTTGAAATAAAAATCATGAAGAAGATAAGAAACCTTATATAAAAAAATAAAATTCGTTTGGCGTTCGTCCTTTATACCGTTTCCCTACCGTTCATCCGATTGCGATAAAACTGTCAACTTGTTACTCACATTTGCGCGAATATAATATAATATAATCAGGAAAAAAATTACAAATAATAAAAAATACAGTATAGGCGTAGTCTTCAATTATGTCGTTATCACTCTTTTATACATACGTTTTAATATAAAAAGATATGATGTGAGAGAGACGCTCAGAGAAACGCTTCATCAAAACGTTATATATACTTAACAACGTAAATGTTAACGCTACGAGTATATAAGTTCCTGTATCTGATTGTTCACGTAATTCTCCTAAACTACGCAATCGATTTCAATGCGGTATCTTTAAGAGGATTCTTCCGGAAGGTGGGTCAGTTTCACACAATCTATGTTTCTTCGACGTGAAAACGCCGAAAAAGCAAATTTGAATAACTTTGTTCATTATGTATCGTTTAATAAGGTGTGTCGTTCAGTGACTGTAGGGATGTTTTATGTGAATTGGGGCGTGGGTCCCAAGGTTAATGTCGTACGTAGCTGATGGCGATGGGTCGATACGCTGGTTCTACCACCAAAACGAATTTCATTTATTGTTTCGACCCGAAACATGGCCTTTACACCGTTTTAGCTATCTTTTGTTCTGGCCGTTTAATTGGATTACATGTGCCCATCGCGCGACGGTGCTGAACTAAAATTACTTAATTGAATTTTCTTTAATTCCATTTAGGTTTTAACAGTATGCTGCTGAATCTACGCCGAAATATACAGACTTGTTTTTAGGCTAATTAAAACTAAGACTGTCTACCCGACACTGCGACATTTACGACGACGAGCTCGGGGGCGCAGTGGTGAAACGCGTTGTTACGCTACTTTGACACCAACGCTCGTGGGTTCGATTCCCGCACAGTACAAACATTTGTGTGCATGAACATGTCTGCTTGTCTTGGTCTGGGTATTCTCTATGTATTATAAGTACTGTACTATGTATGTATTTACAAAAAAAAAATGTATTTAGGTATGTTTATCAGTTGTCTAGTACCCATAACACAAGCTTCGCTTACTTTGGGACTAGGTGGCGCAGTGTAATTTGTGCGACAATATTTATTTTATTATTTATTTATTTATTTAACACGTGGCAATATCACCAAGATCAAGTAGTCTACAGTGCGACGAGGCTCTTTAGGCCGAAACCTGAATAATGCGTCCACCTCGTGAAGATTACCTAAACGTGCAAGAGAGGGGTATACTTCTGTCAATGTCACTCAAATGCCAAAATATCTTGTCGATTGTTTATATTAAGTTTGACAAGCTCGCTGGCGCAGTGGTTAGTAACACTACTCTGACACTAACACTCGTAGGTTCGATTCCCGCACAGTGCAAAAATTTTTGTGCATGAACATAGCTGTTTGTCTTGGTCTGGATATTTTCGATGTATCATAAGTATGTAATTAAAAAAAATGTATTTACGTATATTCATCAGTTGTCTAGTTCACATAAGCTTCGCTTACTTAGGGGCTAGGTGGCCCTGTGTAATTTGTCCGACAATATTTAATTATTTATTTAAGTGATCTAAAGTAGTCTATAGAAGACCATAGACACATCGTCACGCCAAATCCCTTGCGGGGTAGGTAAAATGAAATGTGCGTCACATGACTCGGTTCTTACACAGCTCACTCGCTTCGTTAACGTTCGTAACTCGTGCACGTTCACCGGTTCCCAGAGCTCCTGATTGGCACACTGATCTGATAACATACGATTAATTTGATTGTAATACATAAAATATCACCCGCCCGTTGTCATCCCTCCTGACAACATAGCAACTCCTTAGGAGCTTTCTGATAAACTCATTCACTCGCAAGAACACAACAATCCACCAGGGAGTGGTTATTTGGCTGCGGTTTTTGTGAGATGGATGTATTTCCCCAGCGGGAGTGCTTTGATGCGCCGTACCTCTCTTATTATGTTGAAGCCGGTGGTATGTGGCATAAGACAATTACCGCTAAGAACACACCAGCTAATTTGAGAAGGCATGTAGCCTATGTCCACCGTATGCTTGTTTTTCATCTGACAAAGAATGATGTAAAGCGATTACCGTAGCCTATGAATGCTTGCAATATTAGGAGCATCACTAACGCGTTTCAACCCTCGCCGCTTAAAGAACACTTCCTCAGGAGCTTAGGTCGGGCTGTTTTGCTCCTCATGTGTCATTCGCCAGAGTCTCGTATATTTATTCACCACGAGCACGTGAGATTAGCTTTGACTTTAAAGGTAATAGAGAGTCACTTATTGTTTTTTTATTTCCGGACAAATTACACACCCCATCTAGTCCCAAACTAAGCGTAACAACTAAAGCTTAAGTCATGGGTTTTAGACAACTGATAAGCATACGTCAATAGATTTCATGTAAGTACATACTTATAATACATAGAAAACCACTCAGATCAAGACAAACATACGTGTTCGTAAGAAATGCGTGCCTTGTGTGAGCATGGAACTCACAAGCCTATGTGCTAAAGCAGCCATTCCACCACCGGGTTCGTCAAACACTTGTAACCTTTCACACTCATGCACATGTCGGTTCTTAAGTACATAGTAAGTGCCTACTTGGTTAAAAGGTACACAGACACGGAACACGTCACAGAAATTGTACATTATTGTACACTTGTGTCAATAAGGAATATCTAAGAAGTTAATTTCGTGTATGTCAAAATTTATGCGCTGTAGCAAAAAGGACATATCGTCGCTTAAGTTCTAACACCGCGTAAATCAATGGTTGTTTTGAGTTACGTATTTCAGTCGATAGAGGATAAGATGCACCGTTTGACCAATCTAAAACAAGAATTTTATCCAATGTCGACGCGTTATCTATAAATTTTTAGTTAAAACAAATGTATTGAATAGTTAAATAATGCAAAAAGAAACAGTTTCTTTGCTCTCCTGAAAAGTCGACCGTTATGAGTTACGCGGTGTTAGAACTTAAGCGACGATATGCACCTTTTATTTATTGGCTTGAATCGGAATTTGTAAACGAATGAAGTTTAATCGCCAGCTGCCATTCTAGACTTTGGTATGTTTGGTATGAAAAATAAAAATTACAATCGGTGTTTTATAGTAGCACTTAGTATGGTTAATGACAATCATCTAGTAAATAGTAAAGAACTCACTAAAGAAGCTTCCCCAGGAATTATAGTTATACTAAATTTCATCAAAATTGGTTAAACTGTCTAGCCCAGTCACAGACGAACACTCTGGATAGTTTACAGACACAATTTACAGTGTTACTAAACAATGAAAGTTACAAGTTACAAAATTTTAACATCTTAATATATAAAATTCAAAGTCCTGACTGACTCATCAACGCCCAGCCCAAACCCTTGGACCTAGGAAGCTGAAATTTTGCACAGATATTGTCTTTATGACGTAGGCAAGGAATAAGACGGGATTTTTCGAAATTCCCACGGGAACGGGAATAATAAGGATTTATATTTTCGCTATAAAAGTTGCCCTATCACCGTTATTATATTTATTAGAGACTTGAAATTTGGCATATAAATATGTGATTGCAATCACTAAAAACCGTTTTTAGGATTTTTCGAAATTCCCTCGGGAACAGGAATAAAAAGGATTTATTTATATTTTGTCGCTTTAAATTTACCCTATCTCCGTAACCATATGTATTAGAAACTTAAAATTTGGTATATAAGTAGGTGATTATGAAAACAAAAAACAATTTTCAGGATATTTCGAAATTCCCACAGGAACGGGAATAAAAAAGATTTATTGGTATAAGCTCAAAAAATAGCCTTACCCCTTTACAATGGTTTTAGAATTTTGGTGTCTTTCAATCTGTATGTTATGGCATAACACAAAAACCACTGAATGGATTTCGATACAATTTTCACAATTTTGGTAGTTTGGGGGTCCATCTTAAAATCTAAGCCACGTATCATTTAATTTCGTTAAAAAAACAGAAGATATGGTGCATAGGGTGATTTATTCTGTAGTCTACGCGGACGAAGTCGCGGGCAAAAGCTAGTTAACATATATGCAGTAATACATATGGTGTAAGTAGAACGCCATAAAGATGGTATGATGTAGTACTCCAACCATAATTGAGAAATTGCATGTAAGGCTTGCATTTACATACTTACATTGGTTCGTCGCAGCGAACCGTAGCAAACAATTACAACCGTATGATGGCTTTCCGATGAAGTGAATCTGCTGGAATATATTCAAAAATGCATATATCCCGCAACTTGTAGCTAAATTTCGAGAATCATCGAATCGGTTTTAACATATTAAACAAAGGTGACGAGCTCGGTGGCGGAGTGGTTAGTAATGCTGCTTTGACACCAAGGTTCGTGGGTTTGATCCCCACACAGGACAATCATTTGTGTGCACGAACATATTTGTTTGTCTTGGTCTGGGTGTTTTTAAGAGAGGTAGGGTGCATCAACGCAGCTCGTCTAGTGAAATACTTCGAAGCTCACAGAAAACTGCAGCCAAATAAAAATTCGCTGGTGGGTTGATGCGTTCCTATAAGTGAGGGAGGTTACCAGTAAGCTTCTAAGGAGTTGCTGTATTAGCAGCTGAGGTGGCATCGCGCGAGTCATATAATCACCACGATTGTAGCTGGTGTACCTAAGTGGGTCTTTGGAGTCAAGCCCAACATCATCAGTGTTGTTGTGCATTCTGTCAATTGGCAAAGAAAACGTGGTAACGGACAGATAGCTCGACAGGTGAAGATCCCCTTACCTTATAAGGACTGCTGCTCAATAACAACTTCCGGGATGTTTGCTGTAGTCCTGCGAATGAGGTAGGTAAGCTGACCCGTAAGCTTTCAGGTTAGTAGGCTTAGCCCTAGGTTTTCATACGTATCACTCTTATCGCTACTGGGTAAAATATTTTTTTCTTAGGAACGAAAAGAAAACGTAGTGTATGTTTGTATATATCTACATGCACGCCCCTTGCGGGGTATGCAGAGAGAACTGAGTGCCATAACCTGACTCGCTTCTTTAACATTCATAGCTCGTTGCATAAAGATGAGTATAATCTAATTAAATGAAAAATATTTAAGTTACTCATGTACATGGGTGAACATTAGTAGTCTTCCAAAATTGCGAAACTTGCCCTATGAAGTAAAAAATCATGAAAAGGCCTGTACAGAACAGAGCTTTGGCTATTAAGATGACGGTTATTTGTATCCATATTTTTTATTTTATTAAACCTGTATTTTATAGAGCCACACACGGCACACACTATGTACAGCTAAGAGCGGATATATCTTATCACGAACGGCATAAGAACGGTACAAATGTCAAAGTGTAAAGCTTGAGCTGCACTTAGCTGTAGGTACATATTGCTATACTCTATTATCGAAATGTCTACAGCATGACGTTGAAAGAAATGAAAGGAAGGATATTCAATGGTAAAATTGTAAATCCTACGATGTGGTGAAAAACGACTTTTCTTTAAACGCGGATCATCGATTCCAGACCCTATGATTTCTAAAGCAGCGGCACCAGTGAACTTCTATTAAAATGGCAAAAGGTATTGACTGTAATGGCGACTACTTCCATTACTTATCCAAACGATATAGGCACTTCACATATACAAAAAAAAAATACCTTATCTATACTACGACGATTTCATTTCATTTCATGCAGACAGAATTATGAAACAAATGTATAACGCAAAAGTAGAAGGATGTAGGATCCGAGGAAGGCCTTACCTACCATCATCAAATGGATAGTGTTTAAACAGAAGGTGATGTGGTGATGATGGTGAGTTCTAGAAACCGAGCGTGCATGAAAGCTATGAATGTTAAAGAAGCGAGTGAGGTATGCATTGACAGAGTTACGTGGCACTCGTTTCTCTCTGCAGGGTTGCAGAGGATTTGGCGTGAATTTATAGATAGATAGACAGCGATTTCATAGGTAAGGATTTTATATATTTGAATTTTTCTAATTACTTAAGAGAGAAGAAACCCGCTTTAAGCACCGCTGTTGATGAGAGTTACTCAAGCAAGTCCCATAACAAAATGAACGTTTTTACATGTTTATAAAAGTTAGGATTCAAAATAACATTGAATATATTGTCCAACGATTTTTTATACCGCTAAGGCGGCAAACAAGCGTACGGCCTGCCTGATGGTAAGCAGATACCGTAGCCTATGGACATTTGTAACACCAGGGGTGTCACTTTTGCGTTGCCGACCCTGCATTAAATGCATTGATGTAATCTCAAATTAAACAGTGTGTATGTATGTGTAATTAAAGACTTCCATTTCATTTGCCTCAACTTTATACACGGAACATTGAATTTTATGTTTCGCTTTAAAAAAATACTCTTATGATACGCATTGATGTTTGATATGCCATTATATGTTGTCGAGAATGTTGGTACTGCTATTCAACCGCGCTTAGCGCTAATACAAGTTTATCGATGCAATCTACTAGAATGGTTTATCATAATGGACTTATTCAACGCTAGGCTTTACTGCTAGGTAAAGTCACCAATCGGGTAGAGTTAAACGAATTTTGTGCATTGTGATTGTCGGAAAAAAATCAGCGGTTCTCAATTATTTAACTAGTTGTTATTGGTTAACTAGTGGATAGTATTATTTAATAGTACAGGCTGTACTTGCATCTCCCGTTACTGTTGAGACTAAAAAAATATAAATATAACGTAGACACCTTAAAAAATAAAACAAAATGTAGGGTTGTACGAACACAGTGGCAGGGTGGTTAGTTACTCTTAGCTCGAAGGCTCGTGGGTTTGATTCCCACACAGGAAAAACATGTTGTTTCATGAAAATGCTTGTTTGTCTTGGTCTGGGTTTAAGACAGGTAAGCCGCTTCAAAGCAACACGACTGGGAAATGACCTCCACATCACAATAGCAAGCGTTCATAGGCTATTGTAACCACTTTACACCAGGTGGGCCGCATGCATGTATTTGTTGTATAAAAAAAAGATAAAAGAGCTTAATAATTAATTAATAATGGTTTAATCAAATGAGCCTAAACTAGATAAAGTTACTATTAACTAATGTATGGCGACCTCCATCATCAGACGAGTTTGATGGGACCCTATTAATGTACTGTTAAAGAACGCTCCAATTGCTAAGTTTCGTGACAAGTACTAGAACTAGAAGCTATTGTAAATTGGATTTGGAAGTTTTTATTACATTCGTTTTTATCATCGATCATTCTGACATTAAGCTTTCGGTTACCGTTCTCAGCATCACCGGTAAATTTTTTAAATCCTACAGCAAATGCAGTTAGAGTTACCTAAAACCAAATACTTATTTTCGGAAACAAAAATTCGGTCTGAATCATCTTCAGTTCAGGCGAAAGTGCTTCTGGTCACCAGTGACGTAACTCACTTGAGTATTTGCCACGACCTACGAATTTGGATTGCGATTTGCGACTCGAGAACATTGAGAACCACTGCACTATTTATTTCTTGTTTATTACTGCGGTCATAACTGTCACGAAACAGCAGCCGGAATTAGCCCAGTTTACGTTCACGTAACATTAAATTATTATAGAATAGGCACAGATCTAATGTTATATTTTGTCATGGTTAGACAATCTATATAGTGTGTGGCCGGACCGTGCGTGCTGGCCTCTGGGCTGCGTCACCGGCCGAGGGAAAGGCTGCGAGGCCGCGGTGTGGGCGACTAACCGCTTGCGATCGATTTAAATGTCACACCACACACTGTTTTCATTGCGGTGAGCTACTTAGCACTGGAGATTTTTGACTTTTAATATTTGCTTGATTGAATCTATTCAAATAATTATTTTTATATTTTACCGGGTTATCGGAAGGTGGAGTCCTAAATGTTCCTAATTTTTTTGTTTTGCAAGAGAGCCTTAACATTCATGTTCGAGAAAATATTGGACAAATGATTCTAGTAGATATTCACAAAATGTTGATGTGTAACAAATTTATAGCAGAATGAATCATTAGTTATGTAGAAATGGTTAAGAATGGATAGATGTAATACATACTACATACTACGGTCAGACACACATTTCTTTATAGAATTTGCATCAGCATTAACGCATTGGAACTATTTGAAACATATTTCCATCTAAGCTTTGAAGCTAAAAGATCACAATACCTTCCTTATGACATTTAGTCTCTATTACTCGAAAGTAAAAAGGAAGAGTTTTCGGCGCCTTTTCTACACAGTTTGAGAATGAGACCAATTTTGAAAAATATTTTCATTATTTTTTTAATAAACATTAACAAAACATTATGCTCAAAATATCCAAATTTCGCATCTGGAGCCCATTTCGTTAACGGGATAAGAGATCTGTGACATACGGACAAAGACAGATAAGACAAATAGGGCTTCCTTTTTGCATATTGGATTCGGAATCTCAAAAAGATCATGTATAATGCTTTGAGATCTATAGCTCATTATGATTAAGATTAATAAATATCTTTGGACAAACTATGTACCAGTTAGCTCCAAATTAAGCTTATTTAATGGGTACTGAGACTTACTTTATAGCTAATACAATACTTTGTAATAGATTTTTTCTGTAAATATATGCTTATGCATTATGCATGAACATATCTGTTTATCTTGATTTAGTTGTTTTCCATATATCGAAAATGTTTGCCTTATGTTAAAATAGAACCCTTAACTTGATGTATATAGCCATTTCTATCCACTCAACCACCGGGTTCATTATGTGAAATAACATACTGATTTATATTTTACGAGTACTTTGAGGAAATAGATCTTTGTTTGAAAAAAAAACTACCACGCGATTTAGCCATCATCGTGAGATCGCGACATGTTTGTAACATTTCTCATTTTGTTGGAAAATAAACCGACATTTTTGGTAAATGTTGCCATCTGTGGGGATTTGCCGCGTGCTTGCCATATTAAAGCTTTTTATCTGCATTGACGCAATTTCAATCTAAGCTTGAATACGTAGTGTGAATAAGGTGAAGGTTGTTACTTATGAAATATCTATTGTAGTTACTTTATTAAAATTATAATTAGCCAATTCATATGTTTTAACACACTTTCGTGAAGTCGACCGTATGCAACTATGTAATGCAATCTAGGGAACCGAATTGCGACCACTTTTATTCGTTGTAACGTGCAATGAAACGTGACAATTGAGTGTAGTTCCGATGCCAAAACAATGTTATGGTATCATCGATCTGGTGATCAGTGATGATAGACCAGTGTCACACAAGGTTCCCACTCTGGTATACAACTACTTTCGTATTTTGGGATTTCTGTACATATTCGAAATTATCACTTGCACGGCCAATAAAAAATATTTCAAAAGACGCGTGGCCTGACCTAAGAAAGGTTTGGTTTTGCCTCTGGGTTGTGCAATACTGACGGCAGTGGGTCCATGTCAAAACCATGACCCGCCAATAACGGTATAACGCTAAGAAAAAGAAGATACCATCGAGTAGATCTGAATAGGGAGACTGGGGGTCGCCGTAGGTATTATCAATAGTTAACAGTCAGTCCATCCAATGTAGTTTGGTCTAATTTGATTTGTTATAGCCCTGTGTGAAATCTCTGTGTATTTTCGTCTTTAACTATAACTACATATTAAATTCAATGTTCAGCAACAATAACAAGATTTAACGGGACAGTGTAAATTGGATTCACATATCGCTTTTGTTACGGATTGTTATAATGTATGGAACATACTTCAGTATACAACTTAGCAGGACATTGCTAAATAAAAATGTGATAACAGGCACCGTACGTGCAGAATGAGCTTATTTAATAGCCGCGTTTTTAGTCATCGACTTTAAAGACACTGTGCTAAGTGAAGTACTTCATATACAAGAATATACTCGAATGTATATAAAAAGAAGTCATTACTAACTGACATATCGACCACAAGAAGCAAATTATAAGTATGTCTGACCAAAACATTCTTCTGTTTAAGTAGAGGTCCAACGTTCTTTCTAATTATTTCCTATTTTTCATTCAACGGGTGCAAATTGGGGTTCAAAGTTCGTATAGCAGGCCCAAAATTGCTGATGGAAAGCATTGTAACAAATTTTGCATTCTGATGTTGGTTGGTAGCATAGAGCACTTTATCATAGTATTTGTATAAGATCATGCAAGTGGTTATTTCCAAATAAATGATTTATTAAGGAAATATTTCTTGGACCGTTTGAATCAAAACTCGTATTTAACAATTTACTACACAGCCACTGTTGTGTTAGGGATTACATATAGACAAATGCTAAAGGAGTGACACAGGAATAAAAAGTTAACTAACGCATCAATAAAGTTCACACAGTGATATACGGCGGGACGGGAATTAGGGAGAGAAGTGGACGGGAATTCGAGGCGTATAGCAGAAGAGGGTCAGCAATAAGTAAATTCATCTTAAAGCGATGTCATGTTTTTAGCTTATGAAACATGAAATTTGCGCTGTGAGATGAAACGCCTACTCTTAAATTTTACTCCTCAAGTTTCTTGTGGCAGTAAGCGTACAGAGATAGTGGGAGAAAATACCATAACATGGAACTTCTAGAGTATCCTTTTTTCCATTAGATTTTTCTCGTTCTAGTTTCAAGATATCTCGGTACGAAAGGAAACATTTTTGGAATAAATTAATGAAAAATATTTTATGTCAGGGTTGCCTACTTATAGATATTTATCAGTAGATTCGTTATTCGAGCGTATTAAACGAAGAAATATATACGAGGGTCATTTGAAAAGTTCTTAGCCTAACATGGTTAAAGTTTTTTTTCATTGGTTTTTTTTATAACTACCCTCATTTTGTAGTTACATTATTTAGCAACAAGTATGCACAGTTTAGTTTATTCACAGTAACTCATTGTTCGTTTACACGTGATACCGTAAGTCAAGTCAGAGCTATTTTTGAAAATGGATAAAATTGAACATCGTGCAGTGATAAAATACCTGAATTTGAAAGGTTTAACTCCAAAAGCTATACATGAAGACATGTCTGCTACTTTGGGTGAGTCCGCTCCTTCGTATGCGACTGTTAAAAACTGGGTGGCAGAGTTTAAACGTGGTCGTGAGACCATTCAAGATAAGCCCCGTAGTGGCCGGCCTTCGACTGCTTCCACTGATCAAAACAAAGAAAAATCTGTGATTTAATTTTATCTGATCGAAGATTGACTGTCGAGGAGATAGCTAAGACTGTAGGCATCTCATCTGAGCGAACACATCATATAATTATTACTGAACTTGGATTCTCTAAGGTGTCTGCGCGGTGGGTACCGCGACTGCTTTCAGTGGAACAAAAACGCAACCGACTCATAACTTCTCGCGACTGTTTAGTTATATGAAGCTGACCCAATAGAATTTGTTGAAAGATTTATAACCATGGATGAAACCTGGGTTCACCACAATATACCCGAGACAAAAGAACAGTCGAAACAATGGAAAAGAGCAGGATCACCCACCCCAAAGAAGGCAAAGGTGGTTTTATCGGCGGGCAAAGTCATGGCATCCGTTTTTTGGGATGCAAAGAGTATAATTCTCGTGAATTATTAAAAAAAAATCGGCCAAGTGCGAGTCGGACTCGCGCACGAAGGGTTCCGTACCATTATCTATAAAAACGGCAATATCCAGTAAAAATAAGCAAAAAAATCACGTTTGTTGTATGGCAGCCCCCTTAAATATTTATTTTATTCTATTTTTTAGTATTTGTTGTTATAGCGGCAACAGAAATACATCATCTGTGAAAATTTCAACTGTCTAACTATCACGGTTTATGAGATACAGCCTGGTGACAGACGGACGGACGGACGGACGGACAGACGGACAGACGGACGGACGGACGGACGGACGGACGGACAGCGGAGCCTCAGTAATAGGGTGAAACAATAAACTCCGATTACTATTGCAACCTGTTGCGTCGTTTGAGAGAAGAAATCAAAGAAAAACGTCCAGGTTTATTGAGAAGAAAAGTCTTGTTTCATCAGGACAATGCGCGCGTTCACACCTCTGTGCAATCCATGGCAGAAATCCACCAATGTGGCTTCGAATTGTTACCTCATCCCCCATATTCACCGGATTTAGCACCGTCCGACTTTTATCTGTTCACAAAGCTGAAAAAAATTTTAGGTGGTAAACATTTTTTTACAAATGAAGAGGTTATAGCCGCTGTGGACGCTTATTTTGAGGAGTTAGACGAAGATTTTTTTAAAACGGGTATCGAAGCCTTACCGGGTCGATGGAAAAAGTGTTTTGAGCTCGGAGGAGAGTATGTTGAAAAATAAAAATAAACTCAAAATCGTGTGGGGCTAAGAACTTTTCAAATGACCCTCGTATATATTCGTAGTAAAATCAAAAAGGGCAATTTGCCAAAAATAAAAAGTACTTATGCCCAAAATCACGGAAACAATGACGCTTCCTATAAGATCTGTTTTACGGTTCTTTAGGGGTAGGTGCCTGAAAAGTATTTTTTTTGTTTATTGTTGCATTATCTTCCAACTAAGTATAATACTTTCTGATAACTATCAATTACTTATTGGCTATAATCACAATCGTGTTTTGTTTTAAATCAATTTCACATGTAAACACATCGAGGCAGAAGCAAACGTCATGCAGACAGATCGGTTACCTCTCCTAGGGCGTGACGCAGAGCCGCAGCCGCTGGCTTCACAACAACATGACTCATGGATCGACGGACTTCGGTCATTATGCTGTTTGCTGTGTTTCACCCGCTGTATAGCGATTATCCTTCGCTTAAACCGGTTTTCTCACCGAGCCAACTTTCGTAGGATCAGAACAATGTATCGCGAGCAGGTGATTAACGGTAAAGGCGGAAATATATAACTTGATAATTGCATTGCAATATTAAAGTCTGATTTGTAAAGTTCACCATATCTGATCACAAACGTTGAGTAACTTTAGTTATACAAGGAAGAATTCACTTACATGGTCTTGTACCATGCTATACAAGAATGGTATTAACAGATCAACATAATGTATTGGTTCGTAAGTCCATTCGGATTTGGAATGTATTGAGTATAAAGATTGCGAAATTACATTGCGTGAGAATTATTGTACATACATGTATTTGACTTTGACTAGAGCAAGAAACAAAAACTAGCATCTGGAAATTATATAATGGAGTAAAATTTTGATCGAATACCAATATCGAATGCCAAAATAAATCTGCCTGTCTTTTTTGTTACCTAATTACAATAAAACCTGGGTTTGCCTGGGACGTAGCTTACATCGACTTTTTAATATCGTGATAGAGATCCATGTCGGCGCAGCCGCGTGCATAAGATAGTGTATAAATATACAGTGTACGTTTTGCCTCTCCTTGCAACGAACTGAGAGGTGAAGGGCCTCCTGCCTTGATGGAAATGACACGTCTGGAAGTTTATGCAAAGGGCGATGATTACTAAAGAGTCCCCGGGCTTCGTTTCAATAACCGCCTGCATGCGTTCGTTTTCCTCTCATGTACGATTATCTATAGGCATATAGTGCCCGAAATTAAAAGAAGTAATCGCGTAAATTATAAAACAATGTAATAATATAAATACGATACAGAAATACAACACACATTTTAAGGTAAGGTTAAGGTATTTTAGCAACTAGTTTCAACCGTTAAATATATGAATCTGATAATGTAAATATAATGCAATGTTAATAGTTTCTTATTTTTAAGACCACACTAGTATCGTTTGAGAGCCAACAACGAGTATTATGATAGTATGAACTCAGCTTTGAGTTCTTTACATAAAACAGAATGAGAAGAAACTGCAGCGTCGAATTCGTCTTTACTCTCAATCTGTCAAGTCTCTGTCATTTCATTTTAAGTGAAGATCGTCGATGTTGCCAAGTCAAGTTATGACAAGCTCGGTGGCGCAGTGGTGATACGCGCTGTACGCGACTTTGACACCAACGCTCGTGGGTTCGATTCCCACACAGTACAAACATTTATGTGCATGAACATGTCTGTTTGTCTTAGTCTGAGTATTTACTTAGTATAATAAGTATGTATTCACAAATATATATATATATATAATTACGTACGTTTATCAGTTGTCTAGTATCCATAACACAAGATTCGCTTACTTAGGAGCTAGATGGCGTTGTGTGATTTGTCCGGCAATATTATTTTAAGTATGTTTTGATTGTGTAGAATTTTCCGTGATTTCCCTAAATAGTTACCAGTTGTTATGTTGATAGTACACAGTACGATACAGAAATAAGGACCACGAAAGAGATGATTGTACTCATTATGAACAATTTTTAATAAAGGACCAACTTTATAATGCACATTAGACTGTCTATATATACCTCTAATTACCGCCTTAACCATTTGCCTACAATTTAATTTTGTGTTTCAGTTTTGATACGGGTCTCCTTTCAACCGAATGGGTTTAAAGCATATTGGACCACACTGCTCAAGTGCGGGTTGGCGGAGATCAGTGTTTTCAAGCCGCACGAAGGTCACTGACTAAGCTAAACGACCGTTATCTATCGACAACAGCTGTGATCTACGGCTTAACGTGCGCCCTGAACTCGGACGAGTTTGAGATAGATAAACCCATCCATAGACAGGCTGCGGACGACATTAACCTACGTGTTCGGTTAGAATAATACGCGCAAAAACGCCATCGAGCTCTATTAACAAGCATTATTAATTTCAATTTCTGCGTCGGAATAGACTAAAATTTGATACAGTAAATTATTTACCTTTACCACGACGATAGTTGCCTCAGGGTTTGCGATATTAACATTACTGAATCTGTAACAATAACATGTGACGTAAATAACAGAAAACAGATATACATATATTAATTTCATAGGTATATATGTGTTATTAACACACTTTATCGACACGGAACAATTGTAACTATTAACCGTATTTGCCCGTTGTGACATCTTGTCTGGTGAGTCATAAATCGAACAATAAGCAATAAATCTGGGTACTTGCATCCGAATATGGGACACGCAATAGCGATAGATAAGTCGCCGGCATGTCGCAGCTGTTCTACGTGACCTATACATTGTTACTAAGACTTCGTAGGTATTTCTTTTTAAATACAACGTGGCACGGCATACAAGCATAAGGCCCACCTGATGTAAAGTGGTTACCGTAATCTATGAATGCTTGTAATATATTAAGTATCGTTGGCGCGATGCTACCTCTGCTGCTAACACAGCAATCCCTTAGAAGTATAATAGTGACTTCACTAACATGCAGGAACGCAACAACCCTCCAAGGAGTTGTTATTTTGCTGCAGTTTTCTGTGCAGTGTAGGTATATCCCCATACAGGCTGCGTTGATGTGTCCTACATCTCTTAAAGATGTGAGTAGGTATTATAAACGTTCCCAAACTACGATAACCGCTTTACATCAGGTGGGCCGTATGCTTGTATGACTCCCGACATTGTATAAAAAAAAAGAATTGTATCTCAAGTAAAAACAATTGAAAGTCGTTGTACAGTTAAGTGCACGACAACCTTTACACTTTGACCATAGTACCGTTTTTATGCCGGACGTAAAATGAGTTACAATCGAACTTTCAGAGTTAAGCGTGACTTGGTGTTGGAGTAAAACGGTATGTACACATATTTCATAAATAAATAAATAAATATTGGCGGACAAATTACACAGCGCCATTTAGCCCCAAAGTAAGCGAAGCTTGTGTTATGGGTACTAGACAACTGATAAACATACGTAAATATTTTTTTTTTGTAAATACATACTTATTATACATAGAAAATACCCAGACCAAGACAAACAGACATGTTCATGCACACAAATGTTTGTACTGTGTGGGAATCGAACCCACGAGCGTTGGTGTCAAAGTAGCGTAACAACGCGTTACACCACTGCGCCACCGAGCTCGTCAATATAGTCGTCGTTCATAGTCTACTGCAGCTAGTCTCTATAACTGGCATGAAGTATGTGTATAAACTATTATATCAATTACTGTTTCACTATTGCGGCAACTTATATATATTTATAGTTTTAAGTTATGGTTATTAGAACGCTGCGTGAGAACTTGTTTACATTTATGAAGTCTCATAGATTAGTAAGTAATTTCTTATAGGAACAGTAAAAATTATGTCGATAAAACATAATTTTAAAGACCTCACACAAAACCGGATTCAAATAACAACTCCCTAGAGGATTATTTTGTTCCTGTGAGTAAATCATTTTTCTCTTAATTTGATTAATAACAGGAGACCGCCATATTGTTTTTTTGTAAAGTATTGAAAAACTAATCCTGCCTGATTTTTTTGTATGCAAAGACTCTGCTCTGTATTCCGATTTCTTGTATTGCAAGCATGTTTAAAGGGGTTTTTTACAATGACTAGGCCAGCTCTATGCTTATATACCTACCTATAGCCTATTTACTTTCCTCAACAATTGAGCTATCAAAAGCGAAAATATTTTTAAATCCGACAGAGATTAGCGTGTTCAAATAAACAAACAATCAAACGAACTCTTTCGCTTTATATTAGTATAGTATATTATATATTATTATAAATAATATTTAGTGTTTCGAGTGTACCGGCAGCAGCAACAATGAACAATCTAACAACACCCGCGGTGGCCTCAAAATCTTATCGTAGTGCAAACAAACAGCAATGAACAATAGTAAACATTCAGGCTGACGTAACTACCGTATCGAGAGATTATGCGTGGCCCGCGTTCACTCCGCTCTACGAGTACGTACTGTCGTTTAATGAACACACGTGCCACGTGTGACATTACTTCATGTGACTGAGGCACATACCAACAAACCATTTGACTGCGCATGAGGGCACATCGCGCTCACAAAAACGTTGCGTATGAGTCTAAATATCTAAATAAAATAATGGGAGAATATTTTAACCAATAAGCCGATATATGCCATGTTGGTGATTCTTTCTACGTTACCCCCCGACACTTAGCCGTGAATTGAGTGAGTACGCAATTTCGGTCTCATATTACCAATCCAATCTACGTATAGTAGTAATAAAACCAAGGTTGTACCTATTTACTATCGACATAGAAGTCAAAACAGTCATTATTTAGGAACCTGCGAGCGTGCGTGAAATGTTATAGAGCGTGCGTAGAATGTTCAAGAAGCGAGCGAAGTATGTAAGTACTGCGTGTTGTGTCCTTTTTTCTCGCTGCCTACCCTGCAAGGGACCTGGCGTGAAGATAGATAGACGTTATTAAATGAAAGAGGAAAATAGATAAACATTTTTCATTTAACTTCTTACTTTTTCTTAAAGGTGTACAAATTAAAGAACGTATAAAACTAATTAGAAATCCTCGAAGCGCAAGTCCGTCTCGCACTTAACCCGGTTTTTCATATGTCGCAATAATATTTTGAAGCATGGACTGGAATCATATTATTTATTAAGTACAGTTACAAACATCTAGCTTTGTATGTCAAAGAAAATTACATTTCCATGACAATATGTACTTAGTCTAATTTTTGTATGATTTTAAACTTTCACGGTTGTTTACACTATTAATGTGACTGTGACCATGGCGTCTACAACGTTGCCGAAATATAGACAAATATAAAACAAATCGCGGTAAGTCCTGTACCTACATTAATAGTAATTTTTATTATTAATTATCATATACAATGCAAAAGTGGAAGGATGTAGGAGCCGAGGAAGACCGAGACTAACCTACCATGACTTAATTGGTCGTGTTTTATCAGAAGGATGTCAGGAACCCCAGGAACCAGCGTGCATGAAAAGAACTATGAATGTTACAGAAGCGAGTGAAGTATGTAAGGACCGCGTCTTATGGCGCTCGGCTTTCTCTGCCTACCCTGCGAGGGACCTGGCATGAAGATATACATACATTTATCATAATGTAAAGTACATCTACATTGACTTGTTTGTATCTGTTAGCAGTATTATCGTCGTAGACGGATCTAGTTTATAACTTCATTCTTTATTAAAATATACATTACAGTTTCCATAGTAAACTATTCGGTCCGCTAAGCACGCCAGTTTTTTATTTACATACTATTTTAGGTACTTATACAGGTTATTAGTTACTGTGGGTGGACAAACCATGACCCCACATCATCATTTGTCACACAACAATAAGTAATGACTTCAACACAGATTTAATAATAATAGTGTTCACCACAATGATTGAAATTCGACAAACAGAGGAGGAAAAGGTAGGCACTGAATTGTTCAGCCATAGACTTATATTTGTCACACGACTGGAGTCTACGACATGACCCTACTTCGCCTGCACTGGGTTTAACTTGGATTAGACTTTATATAGCGATCGATTGGGACTCCTCATAGGTACTTTGATAACCTTGTTGAAATTGAAAAAAATATAAAGTTGTCTATAGAATTAATCGTCCTGCCTGCCTGCACGGAATATACCTTCTTACTTCCCTCAAAAACGAAGCAGAATGTACATACGTCACATTACTTTCATAAGAATAATCGCACGGAAAATTTTATATGAAACTCCATTACTCTACCTTGTTACTATTTAAGTATTATAAAATAACAAGAGTATTAAATTCGCATTATGGACCAGGTTTGTCTCTATTATAATATTCAGACGAAATAAATATTATTGGTACGGTGAGTGAGTACCTACAAGAATTAGGACTGTCCAGGGGTTAGATGGGAATAAAGTCGCCACACTACTGACGACTCCCATCACATCTCATTCATCTCTCATTTTTATGTACATGTAATAAAAATTACTAAGGTCTTGTATCGCGCGGAAGACAGTAAGTTTAGTTGGTAATTAATTTCATTCTTCCCTGTATAAATAATGTACTATTATTATTCTTCTTACCGTTATCTCGTTTCCTCACCCATTAGGATATGCGGGGTCCGCTACCTAAGCGACTGCCGTTAGACTTCCCTCTGGGGGAACTATGTACTATTATTGTGCAAATAATAATTCTAATATCTACATTGTCATCGTATTATCACACAAACACTGTTAGTTCCCTAAATGTTTTACTATAATTCTTATCAGAAAGAGTAAATGCTTTGCACACACACGTGTGTGCGATAAAATATCGTACCTGACAGTCACATACGACTAAGATAGTGTTTTAATATTTCAAATAAATACTCAGTAAATAAATCACACAAAATTACCGCTACAACCGATAATAACATTTTTATCTAAAATTGAACACTACGTCGATTAAAACTATTATAATCTGATTACGATTGTGATATAATTAATTAGTAATAAATATGACTAATTGTTGTTCATTTAGATTTCCTTGTACTTTATAGGAAACAATAATTAGGTCATACTGAAGGTTCCTGGATTCGGATATGTAAAAGCGGATATTAGAGTTATGATATATGTATTTATTGTTTTTTTTTTAAGTAAATGGCCTCACAATTTATACATTTTTACATTCTCTAGAACCATAAAATCTCTTGGACCAGTCTTCCTAAAGGACTTCTTCGCTGGCTTTGTGGAACGCTTCCGCTGCCGACTTTGGGCTCGTAATACGTAAGTTAAAGTTTTCTTTAAACTTTAGGTTCAACTTTAAGTTCAACCCAAACAGCTCTACATTTATGTTATACATTTAAAGCCTTCAAATATACTTCCGTTGCCTTAGCGGAATGTGCGGACGCGTTACAGTGGTGAAGGATAACTTTGTTTCGAGGACGCTATTCGCGAACGTTTTAAGTCTCTGAGCAAGCAAGTGATCGACGTGCCAATCTGTAGTCATTGTCGTTTGTTTTTCAAGCGACACTATTGTGGAATGTACCGATTTGCCAAAAAAAGGAAGCAACTATGTTCTTAACAATGATTTGACTTTTCGTAACTTCTGTTGGAAATCTTCTAAATGAACGGCTCATTTATTTTGGTTCCAATTCCTTGAGATGCACATATAAAATCTTTTGCATTTGACTTATTCCAATGCCTAATACATGACGAATTTGCTCAATGTTATCAATGTCAGATTCGGTAAACGCAGTCGCTAGTCGACTTCCTCGTGCATCATCGTTTCGCTAATGTCCATGTCCATAAACTCTCTGAACCACGCGTACACTGAGCTAGGAAGAGTTCTAACTGACTTGAACCGCAGTAAATATTGGAAAAATAACAAACTTAGACCACAATGCAAATATCGCAAGATGAAAAATAAATGTACTCAAAGAGTTCCATTTTCAAATTTCGCAATTGGCTTTCTATTTACTTTATTACAAATGGCCAATTTCAGAAACTTTTAGAATGCCCCACGTATCACAATAAAATATCTTCAATAGCCAGCTATAATAAAATTAGAGAAATAAGCAGCAAAAAATAATTTAAGTTTCTATTTTAGTTAATCATATAGGTTAGGTTGATCCATAGGACTGACTAAACTTTAGCATACTCAAAATCCTTTTCGTGAATGGTTACTAGATGTAATTTCATTTCGAGAAAGGGAAAAAACCATTTTTAATAGCTTAACATCAGTATGATATGAACAGTCCCCGACATAAAATTGACTCCTCCGAAATAACGCGGACCAATTGGAGAGATTCATTTAATTATGCCCTTAGTATAATTGACTGTAATATACCATGTAGATGAAGGTCAAAATTGGGATGAAATAGTGACAACACTAAACGATCCGCCTACTGGTTTTGTGCAAAAGAATCCACGTTTGACCGACATTATGCACCGTTATTCATAATGCAAACGAAAGTTTCCGGATCCACGGCTTGGGGTAATTTACTGTTTTCAATATCGACTGTGTCCTAGTTTTTCTGACTGTGACAGTCACTTTTATGTTGCTCATGGCTCACATACAATAATAATCCGTTTTGGGGATAACGTCGACGTGCGTTCACTATCAAATACCGATATCTCCGATAGATACAGTTCTGGTTTATTGCCAATACCGACATATTTGGTTGGTCAAGGACTTCTAAACGATTGTTTTCTGAAAGCAATCGTTCAGGAGACTTTAATGGACTGTGAATTCGAACAATATCGCAGTGATACAACTTTAGAAACTAGCGTAGTAACTAAAGAGTTTTGTATTTAATTACAGTGTAGATTTTACATGTTTGTTTTCTAGTGATATAAACACCATCTTGTTTTTTTAACACCTTATTCATGGACAATTTCAGTAATATGTTTACCTAGCACATAAATGAAACTATTTAAAGGACGTTTGTTCGTTAAAAAATAGCCTGTTAGGATTGGGTTCAAAATTTAATTGGATTAAGCTTAATTAGGTGAGGTTATATTGAAACATAACCTAAACTAACTTTATTCAAGACTATACTAAGTAGTGTTAAGACCAAATCGATAATACGTGCTTTCGGCAAACCATGCTTGGTTGTCGTGTATTCGCCAAAATATATATATATATATATATATATTATTCTGTAATTTTTATCATAGAATATGTCAAAAAAATGTTAAAATAAATAAAAAGATTACATACTAATAGTTACATATACCTATAGTTTTTATTTACGTGTATCCTCGTCGATATGACCACACATGTTTGAGATGCAGTGTTCTTGAGAATTCAAAAGGCTCGGGCTCATGTCTGGAATACGTTATATTGCCGATGTCTACCACTCAATACACATCTACAAATAAATAAATTAAGCATTCGTTATCACAGTCCATTTGAAATTTTCACATTCACATCACATTTAAAACAAAAATGTGTAAGAGTACGCACAACAAATCTCAAATGTTTATCACTCATAAATTAGCTATTAGCTTTTGCGATTTTTAGTTTTAAAGTACATAACTTGTGGTGGTTTTAGTTAGTCTAGCTTAGGATCATTATGTACATGTTTCGATATTTATGGGTGTTATGGAGTAAGAACAAACGTCACGTAGCCGACGAGACAAGCTGGGAGTTAACACGGTGACGGAGAGGTGAGCGACCGCGCGCGGTCATCGCCGCGCATTCTCTTGTATATAAGTACCACTGCACTGATTCATCTCCAGTTGCGCAATACTAAATTGTCCTCATACCTAAATTAGAACTCCTTACTGTTACGTGGAAATTTATATTTTGTTAGTTACCGCAGCTTCATTCGTGTGGTTAGTTTCGAAGATAGAATGATATCCGCATTATAATCGCAACAACATGTTGGGTCAATATGTTCATACAAATTTAATGATAGGATTACAATGAATTTTTAAATTTAAGCAAAGTATTTAATTCACATATTTAACTATAACAATAATAAATACTCTCTGTAGCCAACGTCGCCTGCTCGTGATCAATTAGCAAATAAAGTTCTCGAAAAAGAGATGTATGGGATAGTTGAGATGAGATATCTAATAGGAAGCATTTCAATCGTACAGAAGGCCCCAGACTGCATCCAATTACATTTGTCTGATGGATTGTATGCTCATAAAAGTGATACAATTAATGAAATACTCACCTCGTTGGAGATTTTCCATATCAAATAATTTTACTCATCGTACTTGGAAACAATAATAGTTCAATCAACGGATTCATTACAAAGCGACCTCACAGTGACCGTGTTACGTGCTTAAAAGATTGTTTGGTCTTCGCGGTGTGTGTGTGGAAGTAATATTTTCATTTTAATTACATATTAGCAGGATATTGTTAGGGCTGGTTGTTACTGGAGGGCTAGTGATATATGACACAACAAGACACGAAATAGACTAGTGCAATGATAACTTGACGATTACTGTTGTTGAGTACATAGTAAAAGATACTACGAGTATAACAGTAGGATAGCAAGATAAAAAACATATACTTATATAGTATTGTCTTAGGTTTTCGCGATTGTTACACATTGAATTAAACAATTTTTAACGGAAGTATCGCGTATTTTATTTATTTTGTTGAACCTGACGTTTCGGACGCTTTGCAGCGTCCGTGGTCGCAGGAAGACTTCGTCACGAACGTCAGGATCAACAAAATAAATAAAATACGCGATACTTCCGTTAAAAATTGTTTAATTCAATATACACACATCAAAAGTGTCTAGGGATCAACATATATTTTTGCAATAACTTTTCTCCTGATTGATATTAATTAAAATTTTCTTTAAGGATTCATCAAATAAAGTGTTTTCGTTTGTCTACAGTAACGATAAACCAAGTCACCTTTGCATTAATAAAGAAATTTGCCATTTTCATAATAAAGGGATTTTTGACATTTGAACCACTATCATTAAAGTTCGAAAAAAAGACTGAAATAACAGTTTTCTTTAAAATTTTATTGGGTAACTTAAACAATTAATAATCCGTGTTTCTACCGCGAACACTAACAACACAAGAACATCGGTTTGGCATACTCAAAATGAGTTCATCCAAATCACGCTGTGGAATGGCCGCCCATGTTCGTTGCAACAACAAAAAAAGGTCTTCTTGCGACTGGATACCCTCCATATTCGGCAGAGCTCTTCTCTGTAGCATATCCCATGCATGCTCAATCGGGTTCAAGTCTGGCGACTGAGCAGGCCAGGGCATGACATTGATGTTAGCTGCGGCGAGAGTCTGTCTTACAACTCTTGCGGTGTGCGGTCGTGCATTATCATGCATTAACTGAAATAAGGGACCGATTTGCACTTGTAGAGGAACGATGACGTCTGATACAATCGTCTCAGCATAAATTTGAGCGTTGAGGTTGCCTCTGATCCAAATCAACTCAGTTCTTCCGCCGATCCAAATACCCGCCCATACCATGATGGTTCCACCACTATAAGGATGGACTTCCTGGCAGGATTTTAATCGCTGTTGGCGTCCAGGGGTTCTCCAGTGTCGTATACGTTTATATATTTTATATTTTTTTTTATTACAAAGCCACATCTCAATCTCAAGAAATCCGCATAAAAATGCTTGATCCCTAGACACTTTTGATGTGTTTACTTATATGTTTGTCGTGTCTGGGATTCGGATACTATACGCATATGTTTTCTGTCTAGGTATAACTGTTATATATGTATACATAATTAAATGTACATTTATATTTATCATTTAACCAGTATATAACATATATAAAACTATAGTACATAACACAGCTTAATTTATAGGGCCATTTAATGGCCCCGTGTTATTTTTGCAAGACTTTGGTGTACACAACAGATATGAATTATAGAGGGAGAAAATAATTGTGTTCCCTTATGTGCTGGCTAACCTGGTCCAGCCCCAGGTGCGATTATTGTACCATGGCAGTAATGTTGGATTTTTAGTATAAATAGCTCAGAAGTTGGTGATGCGCGCAGAGCGTCATAATTTGGTCCTACAAGTTTTAATAAAACTTTTTTTTCACTTTTTGTTGGAAGGGCGGAGATCATGCTCACGGCTAAACAATTAACGTACCAATTCTTCTGTGTACGGGTAGGTGGGTTTCCTGAGACTGGACTTCAATAAGTCTAACACTGAATTAAACAATTTTTAAAGGAAGTATCGCGTGTTATATTTGTTTTGTTGAACCTGACGTTTCGAATGCTTTGCAGCGTCTGTGGTCGCATGAAGACTGAGGTGACACTACCGATTTTATCCGGACGGATAGCAGCGCCGAGAATTGGCGCTGCTATCCGTCCGGATAAAATCGATAATGGTTCACTTTTATGTCCAACCCTATGGAACACATTCTCTTTAAATTTTTTACGCGTCGCGATCAGCACTATTTCGATTAGGCGAGATCTCAGCCTTAAAATTTAACACTCCTACGGATCGAATTAACATTAGGTACACTGCAATATTGAGCGCTGCAGTAATGTAGTAACCTACTCAACGTTACCACATCATTGCAGCGGATGGGAAGTATTTGTTTTTAATGTGTCGGGTTTGGCTATACGTTTTCTATCAATCAGATAATTCAGATAATAAGTCATTTATTAAGGCGAGTCAACGGAGGTTACAAAAGGTAATAATGCAATGTACCGTTTAATATATTATGATGATGGTTTTCGACATAATAATTGATTAGTAACAGTAAATTAAACACGAATTTAAAAGAAAATAAATTCAATAAACTCTTAGACACGTCTTACAATTAATTAATATCATCATATTTTATAACTACATCATCATCATCATTTTAATTTCATTTATATGGCATTTCTCATGTATTTGATATGTATGAATTCACTAGGTTTTTGAAAAATCATCGCATAGACTTGACGCAAATGATGCAATAATCTTCTAAGCGGTCACCTGCATAATAAAGCATACGAGCGTCTGTTTATACAACTGCAACTCATCTATTAGCGACTTCGTTAGCAAGCTTAACTACGGAAATATATACAATGAATAAGAAATCTATAATGGCTGTATCTAGATGTTATTCTAGTGACAGCCGCTATAGATCCTTATTTTAACCGACTTCAAAATAAAGTGGGGGAGGTTCTCAATTCGACTGTTTTTTGTACCATGAAAAACCAAATTCACCCGTGTGTATTAACAGTGTTTTTAGCTGATATATTTGCCAATTGTGAACCAAGTTCATTGAAGTCGAATTCTTCTTACATAGTAGCTATATACGTGCAGGCGTCGATTTTAAGAATAACGAAATAATGTTTAATTTACCTCCGAGCGAGTGAAAGGAGAGAGCAAGTATTGTAGTAAAATAGTAATTTTATTTAAGATATTGTACAAAATAAAATCAGAAGTATTAATGTGGTCCAAAAACTCAATAATGATGCGCGTCCGAGGACAAATAAAGTGTTTGACTACATATAGGCAAGGCGTTTATATGTAAAGTGTTTTTTTAGATATATTTATAGGCTGTTTCTGGACTCTTATCTAACTTACATATTATGGGCAGCACAAAGTATGCAACTTTTTCCTACCCATAGAACAATGACACAAAGAAAGACGAGGTTTCTATTTTCGTCGCATAAGTTTCTTTGTAAACCTTTCCCGCGATGGTAGAAACGAAGTTGGTCCTTCATAAATTTGGTGAAGATTGGATGATAATGGATAAAGTTATCGCATTCACTTTCTTTAAGTGTCATACGATATTAATTAGTTAGGAGAACATCGTAAGGAAACTCACACATATAAGAAATTATACTACTACTAGAACTTCACGCCAAATCCCTTACGGGCTATGCAGAGAGAACCGAGTGCCACGCGACTCGATCCTTACATACCTCACTCGCTTCTTTAACATTCATTGCTCTTTTCATGCACGCTCCCGGTTCCTAGGGCTGCCAATTGATATAAGAAATTATATTTCTTAAAACGTGGGACCTAACCTAGGAAAAGTGTGGTTTTACCTTCGGGTTATGGAAGTCTGACCGCAGTTGTTTTATCCATATATATAAAAATGAATGTTTGTCTCTATGGACTCAAAAACGGCTGGGCAGATTTTGATGACATTTTCATTGAATTTTCAGGTTAGCCCAGCATGTAATCCTGTGAAGTTTGGTAACGATTGGATCACCCGTGCGAAGCTGGGTCGAGTAGCTAGTTTTATATAAAAATCAGAATTTACCAATCCTTATGTATTAAAACGGTACAAAGCTAGGAAGAAGAAGAAAAATGTTGGTTACGAATTAATATTACTTACAAATATTGTTGACCGAAAATACTTTTGTGTTGTAATAACTCTGCGACACGTTTGTAGTCCCAGTTTAAAGCATATCTCGTTAAAGAGACGTGGTATGTCGAATGCATGAAAAAAGGCACAAGATTGTTGAACAAAAAAAGTTTAATTTAGCGTACACCAGCGCAAGTATACAAACTTTGGAAAAAATATGTCACAGTTGCGAGTAGTCCTTTTGTAGAATGAGCGCAATTAGAATGCCAGCCGTGATCA
This sequence comes from Pyralis farinalis, assembly GCA_947507595.1. Lineage (NCBI taxonomy): Eukaryota > Metazoa > Arthropoda > Insecta > Lepidoptera > Pyralidae > Pyralis > Pyralis farinalis. The sequence goes on from OX382259.1 coordinate 27,609,956, forward strand.
GAGTCCGTGCAGCACTTTCTACGACGAACAATGGACACGGCGCACTTTGAAATATCATCCTTATAGTTACTTGGCAGGGTTTTGTTCGGTTCGTATTGTATTGACTGTAATATTAGACAAGTGGTAGAAGTGTCACGACAACAAAGGATTTATTTTCAGGAACACCGTTCCTATATGAATTCTATGTGTTTGTCTGTGCGTTTGTCTGTCGCTTTTTTCGAATTTTAACTTTTCGGATTCGGATTCAGCATAAAAATGTAGAATAGGAATGTTCAGGAACACCTTCCTATCTCTTAAGGAATATCATCGAAATGGCTGAAAAATTAAAAAAAAACAATTGAATTGTTATATAATTGACGAGCCAGGTGTTCCTCTGGCAATGCAAGTGGGTCACCTGATGCTAAGTGATCACCACCGCCCATAGATATAAGCAACACCAAAGTATCACTGATCCGTTGCCAGCCTTTTTAGGGAAACATAAGCTCCTTTCTTGAAGGCACCCATATCGTATTTGTTCGGAAACACCGCTGACGAATAAATTACTTCCACAATTTCACCGTACGTGGTAGAAAATGCTTCAAAAAGCGTACTGTAATTTTAAGTCGTACTTTAAAAGGTACTTCTAAAGAATTTGGGACAGGTTATTGGGGGTAACAATAAAATCAGGGGAGGAAGTTCACAGTTAGACATGAATGAAGCAAAACCATCAAGATGAATAAAAACATCTACTCAGACAATTGATAAATTTATATGCTGTCAAGTATAAACATTTACGAAAGGCATCAATGAAGTTTACACGCGGAAAAGAAGTTAAATTATTAAATTTAGTAAAATATATAATACTTGTAAATATTGTTTCTAATCAAGAAATTATAATAGTAAGGCACATTTTAAAATGTCACTTCCTCAGCACACATCCTTAATTTGTTCACAGCGTCCCGTACTAACTTCTTCTAGTCTAGAGCCTTTAGTAGGTAGGGATTTGACATTTATTACAGAACTAGTTACAGCCTAATGTAAAATGTCTTGAATTTAATATCCAGCTATGCTTTTCTGCATATTAAAAGTTCTATTACACTCATGTAGTTGGGAAAATACAGAGAGCAGGGGTCTTATTTGGAACACCAGGATATAACAGGTACATATTTTTCGTCGTGATATATAATGGAGGTCAATTGAGAGGCCGTTATCAGTTGCCGAGCCGAGGACCCCGTCATATCGGCGCATTGCGCAGCTGCGGCGCGTGTGGCTCTATGTACGCAAACGAGATATCTTCTACTACTGTATTGGTAGAGAATATTGTTTGAACTGAAGAGCAGTTCTAACAATATTCTCATGAAAAATGTCATTCACCTGTCCGCCGCTACCTCGAGTTTTTTGTATCACGTGCTTTCGGAAGGTAACTGCGATAAACAAGAAGATTGTATAGGATTTTAATATTATTATAACGAGCACCACATCGCATTAAAATAAGAAAAAAGGATTTCAATCACTAATATGTACCGAGTAAAATGCTCTCGGATGGCGAAAGAGATAGAAGGTTAGATTGTAGAGCAGGTTCTATCAAAATATACAGTTGGAAGCTTAGAAGACATTGCAATGTGCTAGCAATATCATTTGCATCGCAAGCTGTGTATAAAATATTATTTACCTTTAGCCTTTATGAAGGTAAAGAGAACTTATGTTTAAAATATTACAAGTCATGAGTCTAGTCTGGGTTTTTACTGCGGAAATCGATAAATTAATTAGGACCGCCGAGGTTAGCCTCGTTCATTTCGCCGCACCCGAATAAAATGACGAAAGTTTCGTTCTAACACATAATAGAGGGTTACACAATTGATAAAACTCATTATGAAGTTTTACAATACCTTAAATTTAACATAACAAAGCAGTTTTTCAAAATCGGTTACAATTTTACCCAAAAAATATCACCTACTTTTTGAAAAGAATATAAGTACATTCAATATAATTAATAGATAAGTAACCTTACATTATGTATGCACACAGTAACACATAATTTGGATTTATTTCGCAATATGTGTATCGGAGAAAAAAGAAAAGACAAGTTTAGTCCCAGAACAATTGTAAAGTTATTTAAAATAAATGTAAAAACTCCAAAGAACGAATGCATCAACATAATCTCAGATTTTGATGAAATCTTATCAGGAATGCCTCATATTTTCCAACTTACCAGCAATGCCTCCTTTTAACGTTTTTTTCTTTGTAGAAAATAACCCTACGCTATCGTAATACCCTTAGTAAATGAGTCCGGCTTAGGTAGAGTAAGTTTTCACAAGTAGAACACAGATATAATTTTTTCGCGTGGTATAAAACTCAATAGACTAAACAATACAGGTCCAACCAAAAATATATTCGATGCCATGAGGTCACAGATCTCGAAGAGAAGAGCAGGAATAATCTATACATCTATACATAAATTGAAGTGTCTGTCTGTGATTTGAAAATAAAGCCTTTATCTTGAGCTCATATTATTATTTTTACGTTACCAAACCCTAAATAAGCATTTTTAACGTTTTTGTCTGTATGTCTGTTTGTTGTCCGGGCTAATCTTCAAAATGGCTGAACCGATTTTAACGGGACTTTCACTGGTAGGTAGAGGACTGTTCAGAGCAGAATACAGGTTACTTTTTATCCCGTAAATATTTAGGGTTCCTGCGTAAAATATGAAAAACTGTTAAAATTAGGGGAAATATCTTCCCCTTCGGGGGACTTTGCAATTTTGTTTTTATTATTTTCATAGAATATATAGTAGTTTAGTTAATAGTATTTTTTGTAACATAAAATAACTACGCATTTTTATGTAATAAAAATAAAATAAATATACGTTGCCTCCCGTAAAGGTCAATAGATGGCGGTGTATGAAAATTGAATCTCTCTATGGTTGCATCTACGACCCTGAACTTTGTTTTTTTTAAACAGAAACAATTTCAGATCTGCAGAGAAATAAAGGCTACTAAAAGATCAAATCTTATGCGTGCGAAGCCGCGAGCTTCTGCTAGTAATAAATACAAAGGTAATAATAACATTAACTAGACCAGACGAGAACTCTCTAACATGTTCTAACTTTAAGCCTCGCAATATCGTAGAAAACTCAGTTTAGTGCATTTCAACCCCGAGCAAACAGATTTGGTTCGCCAAATCTCACTTGGTGACTATGTCAAGGCTTGTGTCATAAGGTTTTGCTGTTTAAGCTTTGTTTCTATTAGCGACTCGAGAGACTATGTATATTTTTTATACCACTAAGGTTGCAATCAAGCATACGGCTTTCTTGATGTTAAGCAGTTACTGTAGCCTGTATAGACACTTGCAATACCAGGGGCATCACTGACGCATTGCCGACCCTGAAAAATCTTTTCACACCTTTTTTTAAGACCCTCATTGTGGAATAAACTTTGAAAACCTTGGAACTTACTCAGGTACGCAACAATTTTAGATGTAGTTGTGGAAGGAAAAATTCCATGACGTTGTTGAGATTGTAGAAGGCATCATATTAACTCTCTGACAACTATTAACTTAACTACTCTGAAAACAAACGTATGTACAATATAAATAAAATCCCCGCAGCAATTCCCACTGCTCGTCTTTAAATTGAATCATATCGTCCAAGCTAGTATCCAGGTGTTCCCACCCTTAGTTGAGTCATAGTAAAATCAAATAAGTAGGACGACTCGAGCCCCGAGCGAACGATAATAGCCTAAACACGTAGGGATGTCGCTTATAGTTTATACAATCGTCAAAAATGCATAGTCTATCTATATACAAAACAATTTTCCCCTGTAGGGGAATCATCAGGGATCTATAATATATCTATAATAATAAAAATAATTATCGTATATATATATATATAATTATAAATATCATATATTATAGCTGACTTTCTCTGGCATTTCGGGGGTCCATCCAGTGAGTGGCGAGCCACCGCCTGCCAGGAGTAACATCAAATATGATAGTTATGGCAGGCGTCCATCCCTCTTCTGCAATAGCCCAGTACTAATAATCCCTCCAGATCTCATTTTAATAGCCCACTTTTTTCCAACATATTTCCAATAGTCCCAATACCTGCCGTGAGGTGTTCATTGGTATATTGTTCCATTGATATACCCTGGAGCGGGTCACGGCGGGAGTACAACATTACATACAGCATAGATAACAGAAACAACGGGAGATGTGACGAGGGGGCGTGGTTGGTGTCGCCGCAATATGCTCAAAACGAGAACATTGCCAAGAACAGTTAGTTAGTTGCAATCAAGTTCGATTGAGATACGTTGCTCCTTGTTTTAGCAAAATGCCAAGTTGTGCTGTTGCCTTTTTGCAAAAATAGAAGCGCAGTGGTTAACTTTAAATCAAATGGAATCACTTATCACCTATAAGTACAAATAATATAACGTTTTATAAGCATACATACAGAATTAATTTCAAAAATTCTCTGACGCCATTTCTACCAGGGCCTTACCACGATACAAATTATAAATATCAAATTTCTCATTCTTAAATTATACATTGCTTTTCTACCATTACGCAGTCGCCGCCGCTCGTTTACCAACACGCAATGTAAAGCGAGTAATATTATTCGTTCACTGTGTGCGCAGTTTCGAGATACGGCCGCTTGTTTCTGCCGCTTTATAAATGTAGTAGTGCGTGCTTACTTGGGTGTTGTTTAAATAAACATCCAATGACAGTGTCTTAACAAATGTGTGTCGTTGTACTTGTGTGCGTAGAATGACATTTTTTATTTATTTAAGTGTGTGAGTGTTTTATGGTAGGGTGAAACTCGGCGACAACCGTCCCGGTGTAAACTCGCGTGGTATGTCACATCTCCCGTTGTTCTGTTATCTATGACATACAGAATTTCCTAAGGGGCCTCTACGCGTTGGATCCTTATCCCCGCGCACGCCTATCAAATGACGGGGATTAATACCCGTGACTATAAAGATATAAAGTTAATTATCAAAATCGGTTAACAATTGTGATCTGTAGCATTCAACCACACGCGACGTAGTTATGTACAGACCAAACTGATGAAGACAGGTTTCGTTTTCAAAGGTTAGTTTAGGTCTCTTTAAATATCTATATATAAATAGGCAACGACAAAACAGTTCAGTACTTTTAAGAGAGGTAAGACGTATTAAAGCAGCCCGTCTGGGGAAGTACCTCCACCTCACAGAAAATATCAGCCAAATAACAACTCCCAAGAGGATTGTTGTGTTCCTGTGTGTGAGTGAGGTCACTCAGCTGTGTGTCAGTAAGCTCCCAAGGAGTTGCTGTGTAAGCAGCAGAGGAGGCATCGCGCGATTGATAATTAATATATCGCAAGTGTTAATAGGCTACGGTACCCGTTTTACATCAGGTGGGCCGTATGCTTGTATTTCTCCCGACGTAGTATAAAAAAAATACTATTCTTCCTCTGTTTGTAAAACGATTTTCTTTTTTTTTGTTTAGTAAAAAATTAGAAACGGTAGACATATTCATATACATAAATTGTTGGAAACGTGCAAATACATACACGAATTTCTCAAATTTTCAATTACTTTAATCGAGTTTCAGTCATTAGGGTGAATATTGGTTTTAATTCGAAAATGTTAATAGTTGATAAGAGTTTACTATTAAAAAGTTAGCACGCCGCGTTGGTGTGGGTGTGTGCAATATAGTGTTCGTAGCTATCGCCGCCTTAAAATTTGGCCGCATCGAACACTTGCGTCATTATGCGGGTGTGCGGGGTCGTTCACGGTGCGTAGCATACCCACCCCTGACATGGCGGTAACAAACAATAACGACCTTGCAAGGTCGCTCCATATACACGCAGTATTTAGTGATTCAAATAGGTATTAACTAAAGAAAATCTATGAAATTTAGAGCTCGCCGTAGTTTCAAACTGGCATATTTTAAATATTCGAAATCTTTAACCACATGCAGTTTTGACACTTTTTAATAGGCAATCTGATCAATTGAGAGTCTCGTTTGTAAACAGCCGGGTGCAACACGTGCAGATAAAGTTATCCTTGAGATGAAATAGGTGCTTACAGCACATTATTGTTCGTTAACTAATTATTTAAATGTAATCAAATGTACGTACTGAGAGCGCTTGCGAGATAATTTTAATGAAACACCGTTTATGGAGTCGTTACAAATTAATATTGTAGCCATATTTTGCGTTCTCTTACGTCTTATTATGACATGTAAATTGGATTCAAATCGTAAATAAATGAGAATTGTATCAGTATCATTTGCACTAACTTCGCCCTAATACAAAACTATATTTAGACATCAATCATGAACTTGTCAAGGCACGTATCGATGTACGCTGTTTGAAGCTATATTTAGTACCTTTTGTATTGTGCACACAAGCCCCCTACCCGACACAAATCCCATGCTATGTATAATAGTAAAGCGTACATTTCAATTTCAGACTTAGTTATCATAAGGAAATATAGTGATATTATTAGCTGGTTCCTTCATATTTGAGACATTCTTTATTCATACTATATTGTGTTCGGTGTTCGCGTGCAGTTTGGTTTTAAGTTTTATACAGCAATCGCAAATATTTTCTTAATGTGCCGAGATATATCAGCTTAAATTTATTCAAAATCAGCAATTTCTGCGTTATGCGTACTCAAGAGATAGGAAAAATAGACTGATATATATCAAAAAAAAAAACGGCTGCATTGGCTACTGTATCTTATAGTCTCTAAAACAATATAGGATAAGAAATAAGCGAGGTGAAGCTGTTATCGTAGCCTGCGAACGCATACAAGAAACCCATAGCCATAACCATACAGAAAATAAAATAAAGTTAAAAATAAAACATGCATTGCCAAAGGGCCTCATTTTGGAGCTCAAACGAGATAGATTTACTATTAACCACGTAAGACTTTCTGTGACAACCTGCGACTTCAATCATATTAACATGATGATTTCATTACTATACTTGTATTAGAACTACCCACACTTACAAAGTTTCATGATGATTGATGACAAATCAAATACACACAAAGAGAGAGACACATACACACAAATGCACGCACACACTGGGTGAGTCAGGCAACGCATGCACACACACAAGATAAAAATGAAATTGTATTTTCAATATCTAAAGATATTTTGTGGTCTATCACAAAATATTCTACTTCAATGCAAAATAGATAATCTCTATTTTATTACCAATATAGATATGTTCGCTTTCTAACGATATGTATTTCTAAAGATATGTTTGTTTCTCTTTGTCTGAAGTAATGTTTGGTATCTATAAAATGTAAATTCGTAATTGGCTGTATGTTTAGTAAATAAGAATTGTTATTTCGTATCTAAGGGCTATGGATTTTGTAATAAAATAAATTAACGTTGTTGAAATTAGTTTTTTTCGATTCCAGTACAAGCCTCCATGATAAGACCAGCTCAATGGTACTATGTTATCATCGATTTAAATACTACTTTAATCTAAAGGGCGGGGGCTCCAGGGAATTGTACAAAGAAATAAATATAACTGTTACCTCTCACTATATTTATGTAGACATAATGTAATAAAAAAATCTTAGATGCAGAAATAAGTTGCGTATACAGGTAAATTTTTATTGAAATTTGCATCAGATTCTTCATCAAATTACTAAAACAGTTCTGTATGTATGTATATCTTCACGCCATGTCCCTTGCGGGGTAGGCAGAGAGAACCGACCGCCATAAGACGCGGTCCTTACACACTTCACTCGCTTCTTTCACATTCATAGCTCTTTTCATGCACGCTCGCCGGTTCCTAAGGCTCCTGACATCACCTTCTGATAAAACACGACCAATTTGGTCATGCGCAATATAGTGTTCGTTATTAGTCTACAGTTCTGTCCCTAAAATATATTAAAAAAAAACTCATATGGAAAGGCATATTACAGAGTTGGTGAATAGTAGACAAAGATGTCTGTAAACCTCAAACATATCTTTCATTTTGACACTTGACATGATTGTTATTATACCGCTATGCTTACATAAATTCATTGTAAAATAAATTGACAAATTGAAAAAATATCTACATTGGCAAGTCTCTTCAGGCATTTCTTTTTCGCCAATGATCATTTCCGAAACACGGTAGATTAAAATATAATGGGTCGAGTAGACATAATATTTTAAGTAGTTTATTAATAAAGAAATACCCTGAAATTATGTACAATAATAAATAAGAACACAGTAATATCACACCTCTTTCCATTACCAACAGCATTAGGATGCTTGGTGTCGAGATCTCCAGTGACGTTCCATATCGGAGTCACCTGGATGAAAAGGTCAAGCTGGCGTCCAAATAACTTGGTGTGCTCAACAGAGCAAAACAGTACTTCGGCGCGGGGCAAAGACTTATATTATATAAGTCTCAATCTTGCTGCACATGGAGTACTGCAGTCACCTTTGGGCAGGATGCACCTGGTTACCAGCTTGGACAGTGTGATTCCGTTCCCAGACAAGCTGTGAGAATTGTCGACGATCCTAAGCTTACACACGATATTGGACCCTTAAGATTGAGAGAGAATTTGCTTCTCTTTGTGTGTTGTACCGTTTGTACAACGCGTTGTATTCTGAGGAATCGTTCGATATGATGCCGACAGCATTATTTTATAACCGTACCGCTCGCCAACGGTGGGGAGTTCATCCTCACGCATGGTTGCGTAATGTGCGGTTCTTGAGAAGTTTACTTCCGAGAACAAATTGTGGAATGAACCCCCAGCCGAGGATTTCCCAAGGGACTACAGCATAGAGGTCTTCAAAAAAGGCGTGAAGAGATTTTTAGAGGGTCGGTAACGCATGAGTGACACCCCTGGTGTTGCAAATGACAGTAGGCTAAGACGACTGTTTACCATCAGGCAGGCCGTATGCTTGTTTACCACCTTAGTGATATAAAAAAATCACATACATATCATCACGCCTGTCTCCCATTGGGGTAGGCAGAGACTATGGAACGCCAAGTGCACCGATCCAAACATACCCCTCTCGTTTCTTCCATACTCATCAATTTCTTCATGCACGCTCTTCGGTTTTGGGTGCTTTTGATTTGGCCCTTTTTCGACACATCACCAATTTGATCTATATGTGTGTGTATAGGGCGGCCCGCCTAAAATCACCATTCACTCTTGATACAAATTAATCACACTCTGTGAAAAAAATTGTGATAGCACACAGTAACAAGGTCCCGTGAGGGTCCCTAAAAATAAATAAAAATCGGCCAAGTGCGAGTCGGACTCGCGCACGAAGGGTTCCGTACCATTATCTATAAAAACGGCAAAAAATCACGTTTGTTGTATGGGAGCCCTCTTAAATATTTATTTTATTCTATTTTTTAGTATTTGTTGTTATAGCGGCAACAGAAATACATTCTGTGTACTAAGTATCGGGAATTTGTCAATAAAACAAAAAATACAAATTATTCATCTAAATTTATTTTATCGCCTTCAAAGTAGGCCCCATCGCTTGCAATACAACATCTCCACCGCTTCACCCAGTCTTCCATACATTTTTCATAGGCTATTTGCGGTATGGCCTTTAGCTCATTCAGCGAATTTTCTTTTATGGCTTCTATCGACTCAAAACGTTTTCCTCGAAGTGGTAATTTTAACTTGGGAAATAAAAAAAAGTCAGACGGAGCCATATCAGGTGAATACGGTGCTTGGTCGAGAACTTTTGTTGAATTTTTCGCTAAAAACTCTTTCACTATAATGGCTGTGTGTGATGGTGCATTATCATGGTGCAGCATCCATGAGTTGTGTTGCCACAAATCTGGACGTTTTCGGCGGATACTCTCACGCAAACGCTTCATGACGCCTAAATAATATTCTTTATTCACTGTTTCTCCCTCTGGAAGGAATTCGGAGTGAACCACACCACGGTAGTCAAAAAAAACTGTCAGCATCACCTTGATTTTGGAGCGACTTTGCCGCGGTTTTTTGGGTTTCGGCTCGTTTTCGAGACGCCATTCTGAAGACTGTTGGCTTGTTTGCATGTCGTACTCATAAACCCATGTCTCGTCGCCAGTTATTATACGTTTCATAAAGGTCGGATCCGTAGAAGCTCGGGAAACCATGTCTTCAGCGACATGCTTTCGCTGCGCTTTTTTAACAAAATTGAGCTCTTTTGGAACTAGTCGAGCGGCGACGCGTTTCATGCCTAAAATGTCAATGAGAATGTTGTGGACGGACTTAAAAGATATGTTCACCTCACTAGCCAACTCTCTCAGACTCATACGTCGATTTTCGAGCACTAGCTTCTTGATTCTGTCGATGTTTTCTCTGGTCGTAGCGGTTGAAGGTCTACCAGAACGAGGCAAGTCTACTACTACTTCTCGGCCTTCTTTAAAAGCCTTATACCATTCATAAGCCCTTGTTTTCGATATACACGATTCGCCGTAGGTATTTCGCAACATTTTTAGTGATTCACCACATGAAATATCATTTGAAACACAAAATTTAAGGCACACTCTTTGTTCAACAATATTTTCCATTGTAAAAATCGCCGAGGACTCAAAACTATGACCAACAAAAAGTGTAGTTTAAAACAAATTAAATGACAGATCCCGCTCAAATTTTGCGCGCTAAATCAGTACAGTGCTACCAACATGCAGTAAAAAAATTAGAACGACCTCTTTTACGCGGGTCTTTTTATTGACATATTCCCGATACTTTTTACACAGAGTAGTACATCATCTGTGAAAATTTCAACTGTCTAACTATCACCGTTCATGAGATACAGCCTGGTGACAGACGGACGGACGGACGGATGGATGGACGGACGGACGGACAGCGGAGCCTCAGTAATAGGGTTCCGTTTTACCCTTTGGGTACGGAACCCTAAAAACTATGAGAATAAACTAAGATACAAGATATTTAAAAGAAATGTAGGACAAGTCTAAATGGGCACTACCGGCGGAGGCATCTCATTTTTCAAAGTCCTTTGAAAAATGAGATGCACCAGTAGTTTAGGTCTTAATAAACATATACATACATATACTTTAATATTCAACGCGAAAGTAGGACGTAGGAGCAGAGGAAAGCCAACAGTTAGCTACCATGGTCCATGACCAAATTGATCGTGTTTTATCAGAAGGTGATGTCAGGAGCCTTAGAAACTGGCGAGCGTGCATAAGAAGAGCAATGAATGCAATTAATAGTGCTAAAGAAGCGAGTAAAGTTTGTGAGGGTCGAGTCACGTGGCGCTCGGTTCTCTCTGCCAACCCCGCAAGGGATTTGGCGTGAAGTTATAGATATATAGATATAAATGCCCAAGTGATTGTTTTGTGTCTCTCTCACTTTCTGTGACTCTTTATTTTTTTTTTCTTTTATTTTCTCACAAACCGTATCTACGGCTCTTAATACAATTTGGGACAAATGAGTTCATGGAACCTGAACAAGGACATAGAATACTTTTATCGCTATAATGGATCACACACGCGTAGCTACGGCAGAAGTTAGTGATATTGGCAGAAGATAATTCTAATCTACCACTTATCTATTTTCAGTAGTAGTTGGTAATTAGATCATAAAGGCTGAAGAAAGATATCTTTCGCACGGGGAACTAAAATGTTAATGTAATACGTGTACATTATCTGGTATACAAGACAACCTAGTTAAAAGTTTGAAATTTTTGAGTGAGATAACAGTGCGGTTAAACATTTAATGACGTTTTACTGCATCATATTTTTTTAATTTGGTTTTTATTTGTAATAAGTCATGTAGCGAGTGACAAGCACTAATAATAACAATATACCTTCTATCTATCCATATCTTATTGGTATAAAAGAAAGTGTCGGTGTTAAGATAAAAAATGCATGCTCCGTTGGTTGGAGAAAGAATGCAGGATGAAAGAATAACGAAACAGATATACAATGCGAAAGTAGAAGGATATAGGACCCGAGCAAGACTGAGACGTGTTTTATCAGAAGGTGATGTAAGGAGCCCTAGGAACGGGCGAGCGTGTATGAAAAGAGCTATGAATGTTAGAGAAGCGAGTGAAGTGTGTAAGGCAAGGTATTGGCGTGAAGTTATACATACACACTATCCATATCTTCACTACAGATCCCATGCGGGGTAAGCAGGAAGAATAGATGCGCAACAAGACGTGATTCTTACAACTTACCAATATACTTAAAAAAAAAAAAAATCACTTTTAATAGATAGGAATAAGTTAATTTAAAAAACTAAACTGTATGCAAAATTAGCTGCGAGGTACACATCGCGGTTTCACTCGCCATTTAATTCAAAAGAAGTCATCGTCCTTTCACTTTGTTTACGCTTTGCATTATTTCTGACCGATTTTCCGAATTCCTAAGGGTAGTAGGTTGATTTTAAATAGCCTATCCTTCCACAAGTATTGAGATATCAACTGCAAAAATATTTTTTAAATCAAACCAGTAGATCCAGAGATTAGCGCGTTCAAACAACCAAACAAATCCTTCCGCTTATATCTTATAAAGCGGAAGGATTTGGTTGTTATTAGCTTTATATATATTTACTATACTATAGTACATATTATGTCATTGATAAACTTATATAAAATATAAAAAATGCCCACATTGACGGATAAACTTTTTTAGAGGGTCGGCAACGCATGAGTGACATCCCTGGTGTTGCAAATGTCCATAGGCTACGGTGACTGTTTACCATCAGGCAGGCGCTATGCTTGTTTACCACCTGTGTTATAAAAAAAACTAGGAAAACAGGAATCATAAGATATAACATGAAATAACATGTACACAATATTTTTTGAGCATTTTAGAGTGCTCCTCGGTTTTGTTCAATCTCAACACTTACCAAGTTCCACCATAATACACGCGTGTCGCGTTCTATCAATAAGCAAATCTATGTCGATAAAATGGGTCTCTCGCATTTTCATGTAACTAGGTTACCTACTGGTTACTCAGTATGGTCGAGATTGACAACTCGACATGATTTCACAGCCTAGCAAGTTATTGTGTTTCTCCATTTGTTATGAATACCTACAGAGAAAGCTCTCGAAGCAATTTTTAATTATGTATTTAAGAAAAAAGAAAAATGGTGACGTAACGAATGCCAGTGTTTAGGATGCGGATATGATATTATGTGAATGCGTCTGTGAATAATAATAGGGTTTAAATCTGGTAGCGCCAAGCTTGTTTACATAAATAATGGCTTCATACTTATACTTTTTTTACACCTATTTAGGTACATCTTGATATCTTGTTAATTTTTGGACATGTAAACAAACACATCTGGAATTTAATTCCGATATGATTTGTAACCGTTGGGTCTTTGCAAGTGAGGAGCCGCTCTTGTCTGCATCATCAGACCCATAGGTCACATTGGGTACATTCCAATCACAAGTTTATATTTTTCTTTATTTAATACATTTATATATATAAATTTGTTGTCCGTCTGTCAAGACCTTTTTTCTTAGGAACGGGTGGAGCTATCAAGCTGAAATTAATATCAAATAGTCAGGTCTGTAATCCCTTCGAGCAGAGAAAAAATCAAACTTCTAACTTAACACAATCAAAAGATACGGCTGTTTATGCGGATATTTCGACACTCACAAGGGAATCAAAACACATAGGGAAGTACCCGTTGACCTAGAATCATGAAATTTAGTATTGTCTTAGGTTTTCGCGATTGTTTCACATTGAATTAAACAATTTTTAACGAAAGTATCGCGTGTTTTATTTATAAAATCGCTCACGGTGTGCGATTTTTGTGTGAATTGGAACATATATAAATAATTAATTCATCCATGTCGGTAGATGTAATAATTGAAAAATTAAGACAAATGTCACCTTAGTCTTCCTGCGACCACGGATGCTGCAAAGCATTCGAAACGTCAGGTTCAACAAAATAAATAAAACACGCGATACTTCCGTTAAAAATTGTTTAATTCAATCATGAAATTTGGTAAGAAGCAATCTCATGTAGCACAAGTAAAGGAAAAATCTAAAAACCGTAAATTTGTAGTTTCGTCACAAAAAAAACTGTTGTGACAATAATTTGCAAAAATACTTTTTGCAGAACGAGTTGGACTCGCGCTCTGATGGCTTTTTTGGTTTGTCTGGATACTTTCGAGTGTATAATCAAATCATAATATAAATATATATAATAGTGAAAGTTACAACGCAATTACAATGTTTACGTATCACACACTACCTAGAATAATCTTATTTAGCGACACACATCATACCATCCAGCTTCTTGCCGCAGTGTATCCAAACACTATTCAATCACTTTTATGACGGATATCGAAATAAGGTTTCTACGCATTGTTGGACGGAACGAGGGAAAGAAACCGGCTGGATGCGAATAGCGTTACGTATACAAATATTTTAACCCAACGCAGGCTTTGTAGTAGGTTGTTAAAGTATGTTTTATAACTACTTACGTATATAAATTGGGTCGTACATATTATTTTATGCAGTATTTCATTCATAAGTGTAGGTACTATGACTGTATCGGTTTGCTCGCTTTCCGTAGTAATTGTTGACCCTTATTACAACCAGGTCTTCATGGGTAATTTGTTTAGCAATAACACTGGGATTATTCGTTATTTGTAAATGCTTGTTACGAAACTGCTGGGTGTGTGTTGTCATTTAATATTTTTGGGCAGCAGCCAGCACATTACAAACTTCATTTGTTTATATTATTTTTAAGTAAAATGAATTTAAGGATTTTCAACTGCAGATTGTAACTTTAACTCATGTATGTTTTAAAGGTTCTTCCGTAAACAGAAATATTGTAAGTAGTTATCGATTCTGCAAGGGCGTTGTATAAATTTAAAACTATTAGCAACGGCACTATATTTCAAAATCATAAATTCAGTTAATTTCTTTCTTTATTTGTCGCGGATATAATCAATGTCGTGATTCCAATTGAACCCGTTCTCAACCATGACACCCAGATATTAATATTCTGTGTGAATCTGAGAAAGCGGTAGTCTTACCATTGGAATATCAGAAATATGCGAATATTGTAAATTTTGTGAATGCGAATATTCGTTCCATTAATAATACTTAGTGGAAACAAAACAAATATTGTTAGTATTCATGGAGTCGAGTAAAATGAGCTCAAACCTAAAGGAGTTCGTTTATATCTCAAGTAAGATTCAATGACCACTTTCTGGCTTCATCGTGGTGTTATTACAGTATTGCCATCATACTTATAAGAACGTACCTAACTTAAGCAACTTCAATGTTAAGACAGGATGTTCTAGATTGCCCGAGGACAGCGTTGTAGATATCGTATAGTCCAAACAGACGGTACTATTTGATAGATGTGTTTCTCAACTGTCCTTGTTCAGCCTATTGTGTTTCAAACGTGAATAGACTTTGGCTCAGTATTCCGTCTCGGCCGTCATTACAAACCCTATCTTATATGTTTAATTTAATATGCAAATGGCAACATAAAGTCAACTTGACGACACGAAAGATATCACCGGAACGATAACAAATCAGAGACACTAGAGTCAGCTGATCAAACATTTAGTAATGTACTTATTTGAATTATTAAAAGAAATATTAACTTTTTGTACATCGGCCGGGACGAATATGGAATTTGATTACTGGCCCGAAATGGAAAACAATCTTATTGCACCCATTGCATGTACTAGGCTAATTTTTCAGATCTAGTTTAAAAAATGTACTAGATAATGTCGTTCAACTTTACATAAGAATTGAATTGTGGTGCTATTTAAGAGTTTTGGTTTTTATAACCTGCGCAGTGATCTGTGTGGGTGTATAGAACGAAATAACATATTACTAAAATAAAACAAGTATATTAGACAGAAGAGACAAAATTAACTCATCGGTATTTGTTGCCGTCTAAGTGCATATACACCGAGAACATTTTTTGTTAAATTATTAGGTTATTAAAAGTAGATATTAACCTGAATTAGTCAATATTTATATTTTTTGATGACTAAAGATAAGTTATTATTAAAAGGCATGTAACATGTAAGGAAATAATGTTAGGATCATAAATTAAGAGAAAAATATCCTAGCAATAATTCGGTTGACAGAAAAAATTCATATACAATTTATTGAAAACTAAATAATTTTGTTTATAACCATTTCTTTGTTTAGATTTTAATACACGTTTATTGTTTATTTTGAAGTAAGTAATCTGTTCACCGAAAAACACCACCCATTTAATATAATTGGAAAGTTAAATTTTCTCAATAAGTGAATTTACAAAAAATGTTGGATTTTTTTTCATCATTGACAATAGCTTTACCATGAATTAGACTTATTGGTTATATGTGTTTGTTTGTGTATAAAAGCGTAATGTACAAATATTTGCAAAATACACGTAAAGAATACAATTTATAATGGCGGATAAGTCTAGTCAACTAAAGAAAACTATTACGCACGTGGGCGTTATGGCCGCCTATTTGTTGGCTAACTATTCTAGTAGCTATTGTTGGCGTATCGATTTTATAATGAAAATTCAATACTGAACGATTATATATAAAATAATGATATAGAAGATTCCATACATAATATATTTGAGCCTCAGATACCTATATAGTAATATTATATATTTTTTTATACTACGTCGGGAGGTATACAAGCATACGGCCCACCTGATGTTAAGCGGGTACCGTAGCCTATTAACGCTTGCAATATATTAAGTGTCACTCGCTCGATGCCTCCTCCGCTGCTTACACAGCAACTCCTTGGGAGCTTACTGGTGACCTTACTCACACGCACGAAAACAACACGCCTCTAGGGAGTTGTTATTTGGCTGCGGTTTTCTATGAGGTGGAGGTACTTCCCCAGCCGGGCTGCGTTGATGCGCTCTACATCTCTTAAAACATCCAGACCAAGACAAACGTGAAAGTGTCAAAGTCGCGTCATTCACGACTGAGCCACCGAGCTCGTCAAATATTATATGTATATATTTATGTATATATCTCTATATGATATCCATTTGTTTGACAGAAATCAATGCAGACATTCATTTACGTTCTTTCTTTGTTATCAATATTGGCCACGTCATTGTGATGTTGCTTGGAAACGTGTGAAGTTGCCGTAGACTGTTCTGGGCAAGATACAATCTAAATCAATATTCATTGGCGATGGAAATTACTGAGCTGTGGAAAGGTTATATTGTATTGTACTCTACATGACAAAAGTTCTTGTTGTCTCCCTTCACTTTAGTAGTGTGATACGTAAATGTTTTTTATAAGCACGAATATTAACAACGCAATCACATGGATTTGGTTCGCATTAACTGTGACAACGTCTACCACAGTAGAGAAATAATGTAAATTAACAGTAGGGTAACTTTAAAAAAACGTTCGAAATCGTCAAAAACACCAGTGCGACGCTAGTGCATATATACTATGACGCTTCTAAGAGAAGTTGGTCGCATTCAAGCCAATTAAATAGTGTTATGGAATGATCTTTTAAGGACTGCATTTGGTTTTTATAATTTACAGCAGTACTGTAGCTACTGGTTACGTTTTACTTCCGCGCTGTAGCGCTTGCGGTATTGAAGAGTTACGGCCCTTACAACGCGAGAGTTGGTAATTATGTCAAGAAACGTAATTGCGCTAGCTACGAGTAGCGTACTGCTTACGTCTAACCCTTACGTGTATGTACATCTACAATTATTGAGAGCACAATTTAGATATCCTATATCAGCGACATTTGTTTATTCGAAATTGTACAACATCTCTTTATTGAAAATGTTCTTGTTATACTCACTAGTTTTTCGTATTAACCCTTCGAAACCCGGGTGGTCGTATATGACCGCGAAATGTATGGGAAAACGTATATAACAGGTTCTGACTGCTCAATTATTTTAAAAAATAAAATAAACGAAGATGGTATCCGATTGATGTGCTCGTTGACTTCCACAGAAATAACATTAAGAGACTTCTTTCGCAACAGTTCCCGCGGGTATTCCCTAAAATCCTTTTTTTATACTATCCCATATATATATATATATATATACTATCCTATATATATATACTTTCTTAGTACAGACCTGGGGAACATAAAAACTATTTTCACTTCGATTCAAAGCGGGTTAGGCTATTCCATAGATTTTTTTTTTTTTTTTTTTTTTTTTGATTTTCGCCCAAGAAAATTTAAGACCCACAAAGGAAGGACCAACCCACATCCGGATGTGCATTGGTCATTCCTCCGTGAGGGGCACCCTCCGGAAAACGGGAGGGAGGAGGTGAAATCTTACATAAGATACTGTTTCGTGCGAACGAACCTAGTTATGTCAGATTCCTACTGACTAAAACACCCCCTGGGACCGCCTCTGGCCGGGAAGACCTCAAAGGCTCCATCTGATGCGATCGCCCCAAGGGAACGGGACGACGCAAGCGTCACTCTAATAAGAGCATACGCTTAGAAAAGTGCCAACTCTCCTCCTGAGGAGGTCGACACTAGTACCTAACTATGCGACTTAAGCGACCAGAAGGGTGCTTATAATATTAAAAGGGTTCAGTAGACACAAACAGGAGGGAAGGAACTGGGAAGTGGATTGAGTGTAGGTAGGACTAGGTAGGTACCTACGAGCGGACTGCGCTCTACTCGGCGCGAGCCGTTAACGACTCGCTACCGGGGCTAGTGATAAGCTACAAAGAGCTTAGAAGTTGTTCATGCTCACAGAGCGCTAAAAGTCGCTAAGCTTGCCCGCAAGGAGTGAAACCTCCTTCAGATTGACTCCCTGAATGGCGGTGATTACCGTCTTCAGGTCGTCTCCTAAGGATGGAGGTTTAGCGCCCTGCTGGGGCGGAAGTGGGGCCGCCTTAGGCGGGTTTGCATTTCGCGGGCCCCATGCTGGGGCCCGCCCGGTCGGAGCCGGGCCCGATTTTGAAAAATCGGGGAAATGTTTTGAAGATGATATGGGCGGCGGAGCCGCGCGCCTCGGCTTGGGACCCTCTGTATGTCCCTTAGAGGGCTTGCCAGAGGGCTGGGGTGCACGAGGGCACCCTCTGTAGTTGGCTGTGTGGCCGACTTGGCCGCACAGCACACAGCCGAGAGGAGTGCTAGGGTCGCGAGTGCAATCCCTAGTATGGTGGTCAAGTAGACACTTGACGCACCTGGGCTTGGCCGAACAGTTGGCAGCTGCATGACCATACAGCTGGCAACGATGGCACTGCCCTGGAATTCCACGTGAACGTGGAGACTCGGCCTTGACATTAGAGAGGCCGCACACCGTGAGCTCTCTCTTAAAAATGTCTCGGCTCGTCGAAACGTTCGCTAGTACGACCAGTGCTAGCGGGTAAATTGCGACCGTGCATCCTGTGCACAGCCTCAACAGGGAAGCCCTGAGCCAGCAGGTCGTCCCTAACAGAGTCGCAGGAGACCTCAGACGGCACTCCGCGTAAGACCGCACGTACTTTGCGCTCACTGGGGAGTGCATAAGTATGGAACGGAATATTGTTATGGGATAAAAGTCTTGTAAGACTTTTGAAATCATTAATAGACGGTACGTCTATTTTTATTGCAACACCCGTGTTAGTAGCACGGGTGTATTGCACCTTTTGATCGGCGCAAAGTTTAGAGACTTCGACCCACCTGCCTTTTTCGCGAAGGAAAACAGGCGGCGGGCCGATGGCTCGGGTCGGAGCGGGGGTGATATTCCATAGATAATTTCCGACATCTATGTACTACGTACTGAATGAGCCAATAAGTATGGATTGGTACTAGTGATTCACAATCATGTATGGAGAGAACCTCATATCACCTAAAGAGTTTAGCTTAGGCCGTCTGGGGAAGTACCTCCGCTGCAGCCATATAACAATTCCCTGGAGGGTTGATCTGTTTCTCCTATGAGGCAAAACGTCACTGCGGTTTAGTAGATATTGCGTTACAAGTTGGCGTGACAACACTTGTGCAAACTCTTTGAGTTGCCACTATTCCTTACAATAATTATCTACTACTATATAGATACAGTAATATCAGGACTGCATTTTTGTATCCCACTCGACATAGTTTAAAAAAGCAAATTTACGGTACTTACTTGAACAGCTATAAAGAATATACGAAGAAATCTAACACGAAGTTAATTAACTAAACGCACGTGCCGATAACATGATTGATAATGTACTCCAACGGACATACTTGAAACGAGTGAGCCATTGTAACATTTCTAAGCAAGATATTCACCATGACAGTGCGATGAAAGCACTGCTTCACATTCAAGGATACTATACTATTACTATACTATTCTATTTAACAAAAAGTGTGCTGGCTATTCTGATACACTTTACAATGTTATCTCCATTCATATCTTCATGTGGCTCACGAAACAAACGGCCTTGTTAACCTCGAGACTTTCATCCGCGACTGACTGAGCCATGTGTAAAATGTCAGGCCCCAAACATTGTTATGACCAAATTACATGGTAGAATACTGTCGCTATCCGTATATCCGATGACATTATTCCGCTTTTTTAAACAATGTCGGGAGGGTAAACAAGAACACGGCGGACCGATATAAAGAGGTTACCATAGCCCATGAGCGCTTGCAATACATAAAATATCGCCTGCACGTTGCCACACCCCCTCGGCAACAAGTCACGCATTCGCAGGAACAACAATCTTCCAGGGATTTGGCTGAGAAGTTACTCTGTGAGTAGTTACTCTCCTAGTCGGGTGGTGCAGGAAATTAGAGATCTATTGTATAAATAAAAATACACAATCTTATAGAATAGGTACTATGCCCATCGATGTATCCGTTGACATTTTTGTGCTTCTAGCATGTGTAGGAAATTAAGGGGCTATTTTACAATTATAAAAAATACTCGTTTAACAGTATAATATACTGTCGCTTTCCGATTATTGTGTTATTCTGGAGGATGTATAAAACTATTTAAGAAGCTCTACAGCGTCGTTGTGTGCGTCAGGGTAATCGAAAACGTTCTTTAAAAAAAGATATTAAAAGGTTTTTAGACTGTCGGTAATATATGATGGTGCCCCAGATGTTACAAGCGTCGGCAGGTTACGGTAATTGTTATATAAGTCCATGTGGTGCGGAGTGTTGTGGATAGATGACAGGTCGTATAGCTATATAGTCAACAACTTTGACCTCCTGAAGGTGGAACATTTTTTTTAAAATAGAGGTACTGTATAGTACAGCGTAAGTAAATTTATTGATTCAATTCGTTTGGTATACCCGCCATTTTGACTCTTTTTTTATATAACGTCAGGAGGCATAACGAACATACGCTCACCTGATGTAAAGCGGTTACCGTAGCCTATAAACGCTTGCAATCGCGCAATGCCACCTCTGCTAACACAGCAATACCATAAGAGCTTACTGGTGACTTCACTTACACGCAGGAACACAACAACCATCTAGGGAGTTGTTATTTGACTGCGGTTTTTCTGAGAGGTGGAGGGTACTTCTCCAGACAGGGTGCTTTGATGCGACATGTTCATGCACACAAATGTTTGTCCTGCGTGGGAAACGAATCCACGAGCGTTGTTGTCAAAGTAACATAACAGCGCGTTTCGCCACAGCGCTACCCAGCTCGTCAAACTCTCATACTAATCCACAATGGAACAGTGCAGTGGAAGATGCTCTAAAGTCCGGAAGTCGAATGGAGATTCGTATTCCACGCTAAATACGAATTGATGTAAAAATATTGATTTAAAATACTCGGAGTACTGTGTAGCGGGTGTGATGTCGCCGAGTGACGGCGCAGCGCGGCCCCGCGGTTGTGTTGTGCAACAAGTTTGCGTCAGTGAATGGCCGAGTACGCTGCCGTATTTGAGCAAATGTACCAATACCTCTCAGATAATGAGGGCCAGCGATGTATGATATAGCGTAGGGTTTCTCAGTGACCGATGTCACTTGTTGTTGGGCATAGACACAAATACATGTTTTTTTCTGATTATACTTGTTCGAAACACAACAAATTCGTAAGGCAAATATCATATTTCTGTAGTAAGAGCTCGGTGGCACGGTAGTTATTAACGCTTGACACCAGCATTCGTGGGTTCACTTCCCACATAGGACAAACATTGTGTGCAAGAACATGTCTGATTGTTCTGCCATGCAATTCTGTAAGAGCAAACATCCTTACATCCTCGGAAACATCGGCTGTTACAGCCTTGAACACAAAATTGCAATTCTTTGGTGTCGCTTTTCATGGTTGTGCGATACTAGCGCCGCAAGGCTGCGTTTGGAATTGGAATTCTACAAGGCAAACAGCCTCGCGTACGCTTACAGCCTTATAGAATATCAAATAATTTAGCCGTGATCGCAGTAGACAATGTCAAAGCTGTGACATCTGTGATCACAGCGACGCACACAGCCATTACGAGTCGCTTAGAGAATTGCATGGCTGGTCTGGGTGTACAAATCGCGGACAAATAACATCTCTCCGGTGGGTTGGCGAGTTCCTGCGTTTTAATGAGGTCACCAGTAAGCTCCTAAGGAGTTGCTATGTTAGTAGCAGAGGTGGCATTGCGCGAGTGATTGGTACTTAATAAACAAGCGTTAATAGGTTACGGTACCGCTTTACCACCAGGTGAGCTGGTATGGCTCCCAAAGTTGTATAGAAAACAACAATTTGGAAATGTAATTATTGTAATTCCTGTACGAATTCTATATACAATGAGTATGTTTTTCATACAACGTCGGGAGGTTTGCAAGCATTTGGTCCATTTCATGAGCTGACTCATATACGAGAACGAATTTTTACGTCACATAACCATTTAAAACGTCGTACTTAACTGTAGTGGTCAACGCCAAATTGCAAAATAAACATCCGTTTTTAGCACTTATGTGATAAATAACTACGCAACAACATTGTAAATGTTGTTTATGTGACGTAGAAATAGTTTATCGTTAGAAACGTCAGCATGCTCATTATAGAACTTAGCTCGGAAACTCTGTACTCAATTTTGTTAAAAATTTATATGGTCGCGTCAAAGACTTCTGTGTATATATATATACATAAAGTCTTTGGGTGCCATTAACTATTTAAATGTATAAGGGAATTATGGTTATATTCTAGTATAATCAAGGCATTGATGTTACGTTCTATTATTCTTTACGTTGTAAAGTACTAATTTATCTTTCTATCTACTAGTGCAAAACCGGGGTGGTTCGCTAGTTAATGAATAAATCTGACCAATATACTCTTATAGAAATTATGATAATAATTTTTATATGACTAGCGACTTGCCCTGTCTTCGCACGGGTGCAATTTACTGATAATGAAAATGAGGAATAATCTTAACAAAAACTATAACTAGGTATGTTTATTTTATAAGGTATCTATCTTCCGGCTATACGTTGTTTTTCTGTCAGTTCGAGAAGGGATTGTTTCAACTGGCACTTCCCTTGAAATTCACAGATGCCATTTTTTCCAAAGAAATAAATTACGAATTGAAATTAATTGAATTTTTGCAGCAAAGCATATTACCACGAATTGACATCAATTCAATCCTTGCAGCACACACATTTTGATAAATTTATCTGTTTTGATTCCATCAAGGATGTGATCACGAAGGAAACAAATACACACATACGCAAATATCGCTTTCAATGAATTTCTTTATCGTCAAATATCAAACATATTTTGTTATGAAACATGAACCGAAGTAGTTCAGTCTGACACCATGTCACAAATTTAAATTTTCGTAAATATTATCCAAATTTCAGATTTTCAAGGCGGATTTTACAAAAATATTTTCATACAAAATCAAGCTGTTTCAAGTGATGATCTTATTCATACGGCAATTGATTTTATTTATAATGATTTCATCACTAATGTCATCTTTTTTAAAATCGTATTTTATAGTGAATTTGTTATATTGAAAAGTTATCATAGAGCTCTAGATATCTCTACCAACTAACATGAATTGATTTTCATCTATGTGCTGAGCTGAGGTTTTGCAATAGAGATATGATTAAACGAAGGAAATAAAAACGTCGTGCAAAGATTTTGACTGTGTCAGCAATGTTAACAAAGATGGTTTTGCAAGTGTGCTTTGGGATGCGGGAACTGTTTCTCCGAATACGTATTGACCACCATACTGGTATAAAGAAAATTGTAGAACTGTTGGTCTAATACTGATGACATTGTCAAGGTAACTTCAGCAATAATGATACAATCATGGTAGCGTAAGGTAGGTGTTTTAAATGCGTCGCGCTTGCTTGGTTTTAACATCTCGCATATCATGTATCATCATATCACACGTTACATAAAACATAGTTTCTCTGCGGAGCTGAGTCGAGATCATCTGAGTATCGCGTCGGCTACAACATGATATTATACGTAGTGCCATCTACCGGTAGGTCGTTGACACTTTTAGGTTTCCTTATCAAACGATCCTTCGATTATGGATACGACTTTCCCCGTACACGTCGAAACGAAAATGGCATTATATAAATTGATTTTTTTGAAAAATATAAAAACAGTTAATGACTAAACGTCGGCTCGATTCGTCGCTGTGCGATTCAATTTAATTTAACACGCAAGTTAAGGAGCCTGTCCATGAAGTTCCTCTGTACCCCCGACTGAATTCGATAGATGACAGCCGTTAAGCCTAGGTTAAAAGATATGAATATTAGTATCTCATAGAAATCGCAGCCAAATAACAATTGCCTGAAGGGTTGTTGTATTCCTAAAAGTGAATGACGTTATCATCGAATGGTCGTTATCGGTAAGCTGACGTGCTAGTAGCGGGGGTGGAAACAAGCGAGCAATACTTCTTCCATTAAGTTTATAGTCTAACTGTAACCAATTCACATCAAGACGTCGTATAAAATAAATTGTATAGTATTACGGAAATGACAAAATATAACTATGTCTGTAACTAGTACAAGCATTTATTTTTTACTATGCCCTTTGATTCGTCGATTACAGCAAAGTACTCGTAAATACAGCGGGTGCGCGGAACTTGTATGTAGATTGTTTTTCCTATTAGCGCCAATTCTACAACATTTGACGTGATTTACCTGTACCGGCTTGTCAACTACGCAAATTCAAACCTGTAAACAATACAGATATGCTAGTTTCTTAAATGACGCAGTGGCCAGCAGTGATCACGGTACCTACATCGCTCATAATAACAAGGTGATGTGTGGGGCTAAAGTGAATAAATGAATTAACACGAATTAGGCGACCATGTAGGTCAAGATTACCACGCTGCGTGCAATAATAAACAAAGATCATCTGCAAACAAGCACGTGCGCACAAATTGGTTCGTCTGTTCACACCTACGTCAAAATCAGACAACTCAGGTTCTATATGTAGCCTTGCACTGTGCACAGGGTTGATTTCTATTATTTATTATAAGTTTGGCAATACCTTTATAAATGTAAATTGAGGCGACCGCCGTCAGAGATCCATAAGCCCACAGGGAAAACTAGACATTGTTAGGTTAGGTAAATAGGTTAGGTTTCTCACAATATTTTCCTTCACCGGCGAGCAAGTGATACTTACAAATATGTACTTAAATCTCATAACACCAATTTAATAGTACATGCCACCGCCAGGATTCGAACCAGCGAGCGTCGGTGAATTGCCTGGTTCTTTATCCACTATCCTGGTTCGCTATCACTTCTCTTAAATCTTTATAAGCATTTTCGTTTATTCATATACTCAAGACGTTGCTTTATGGTTTACTCTAAGAATAGGAATAGAAGACATAAATATTAAAACCATCTCATGATCATTAAAGTAATGCAACTTTAACGATCAAAATATTGTTTTAATTTTTTCATTGAGTCGAGTTTATTGCACAATTGAGACATTACAATCGTATCAGTATTTATACTTGTAAATGGGGAACGATAATTATCAACTATTTTGTTAATTAACATTTAATGAACATTGCAGTGACCGCAATACGAATAGTCCGCGCTTTGCTACCATCGGGTGTCATTTTTTTATGATTTTATTTATGTACATTTTATATTGTAAAAATTGGAAAAAGGAATATTTAATATATATACAAAATGAATATCAATCAACAAAATAATGCTAATCACAACGCTAACATATGAAAGTGAGCTGGGTATGACAGAGAGAAGATGAAAGTAGAATAAATACGGTCGAGATGAGAGCATAGCGCAAAATTTGTGGCATAACACTAGCAGACCGCGTTCATAATGACGACGTAAGAGAGAGATAGTTGATCTGAAAGAGAGTGTCAGTGTTAAGATAAGAAAAGGCATGCTCCGTTGGTTCAGACATGTAGAAAGAATGCAGGATGAAAGAATGACGAAACAGATATACAATGCGAAAGTGAAAGGATGTAGGAATGGATGGAGGATGTAGGCCGAGGAAGACTGTGCCTAACCTACCATGACCAAATTGTCGTGTTTTATTAGAAGGTGATGTCAGGAGCCCTAGGAACCGGCGAGCGTGCGTGAAAAGAGCTATGAATGTTAGAGAAACGAGTGAAGTGTGTAAGGACCGCGTCTTATGGCGCTCGGTTCTCTCTGCCTACCTCGCAAGGGACCTGGCGTGAAAATATACATCAACAAAATAGTTCATTATTATTGATATAGACAAAATTTACGCTGGTGACAAGTAAATAGCTATATCATTATTAATTTGTTTTATTATTCACATACGTACATTACAACAAATAATTAATAAATCTTATGGTATATGCAGAGTAGAAATAAATGGATGCATCTCAGCATAGCATTTTTAACCATTAAAGGACCGCATACACGAACAACTTACGTCCTCTCGACAATTTTGCTGTCTCATATATTTGAATGTGGGAGACCGCAAACGTTGAAAAGTAAAAAAAAAAATGCTTGTGGGCACGGAAAGCCTTTAGGATATAAGTGACAAATATATGGACCGTTTAATAATAATATCAGTTACCATAGCCTCCGGGAACTTGCAACACCAGGAACATAGACAACATATTTGTCGATCCTGTACAAACTTCATAACGCTATTATGTGATTTTCATTGTCATTAGTCTTGACAAATCATTCAATTAAACATAGTTGGCAAGACATGTGATTTTCTGTGCTGGCAACAGTGAGGAGGAAGCGCATACTGACCCACTACGCTCCTTTGCTGCGTGTCGTGGGCGGTGCAAGCAAATGTCTAGAACCACAGTAATGTATCCGCGTCTCGTATTAAAATTCACATACGTGCTAGTTTCATAGCGTGTGAATCATGTGAAGGTGAATGTTGCGCTAGTGTGGGTTACTTCTTAATTTACATTTTAGTTTATCTACTCAACATATTTCTGTGGTTTACTCGCGGAATAATAAAGAAATTATGACTGGAAAAAAAAAGGTTTTGTTCGTGAAAGTATGAGATGTGAAGAGCAGGACTGAAGCAAATATCTGAGGGTATACTTAGTTCTATGGACATCCTATGGTCCCTCATCAAACCAGTTTCATCAGATCAGTACCTAGATATTATTATAATGTATTGCCATAAAACCTGCATGAGTTTGACAAATTTCTGCTCATTTCGATAATCATAAGTAACTAATTAATAATATAACATCTTGAATTCCATTATGCGCTAACTATGTATGTCCGGGTCTGGACTTCCTGATACAAATTGAGTATGAAAGGTCCGGACATAACGGATGATCTCTGTGGTCTGGATGCCCTCTGACACGGAAGTTCACGAACCGCGAACTGTGAAAAAGTTCATACAAAATGTATGTGGCATTGTGAGCATGTAGACGATGGTTTACGAATTATGCCAAGTGAGAGCACAGTCGAATTATTGGAACAGTAGAAGGAAGTAAAAAGCCGAGACGATATTTCAGAAAATGATACAGTTTCAATGATCGAATGCTAACACAGAGAGGTGTGCAAGAAAATTTCAAAAATGTAATATTATATTACGTATACAATACGTATTCATAAAATTACTAATGAACATGCTTATGTAAGAACATGTTTACATAAAATTACATGTTTAATGTATATAACCAAAACCAATTTCTTTCAGACTTCAAGGCATAGACTAAAACTTGATCTATTATATTCGTAGGATCTAATCAGATACATCTATTAAAGTATTCACCCCCACCTTAACACCGTCATGACCATGAGAGCAAGCATGAAGAGGTTGACGAGTGTGGAAGAAGCGAAAGAGGCATGTTTGAATCGCACCGATTCCGACCTGGCGTTCCATAGTCTCTGCCTACTCCAATGGGAGACATGCGTGATGTAATGTATGTCTTAACAACTTCTGCTACGAATATTTTCCATTGAAATATTGTCTAGAAAAGTTTCTAATAGAATTCCGAGTTCGGTGCCTTAAAAGTTATGAACTTATGACTCAGCTATCAACAAATAGGGAAGTATCCTTCAAATCTCCTTAAAAGTATAGATAGAAGGCATCAACCATCCATCAAATTGATAACCTACTTTCTTGCTTCTATTATCCTTGATTCTAAACAAACTGTTTATCATTGGCAATGAAAAAACGTGCACGCCACAAAGGCAGGCAGTGTGCAAACAATGCAGAAATTAAAACGTGCAGAAAGTCGCAACGTAAGCGGAAGTAACATTTCCGTTAGGCGTTTAGCTAGTTGTTATTGTTTTTTTCAATTCAAGTTTGTAGTGATCAGTTGCAGATCGTTGTGCAATAAGAATATATTATGAGTTACAAATTTTTGATTTCTATTTAATCTATTGAATTTTGAATTTTACTTGAAATAAATAAATCATTAACCTTTTAGGCGAATTCTAACTAGGCGTAATGGTGGATTTACTGGCCATGTAAAGAAGAAAATCTAATAGTTTAAGAATGTGACATTTTGGAGTCATTGGTCATTCTGAACTTCCCTTTTTTATACCATTAAGGTGGCGATCAAGCATACGGCCTGCCCGATGGTAAAGAGTCACCGTAGCCTATGGACATTTGCAACACCAGGGGTGTCATTCATGCGTTGCCGACCCTCTAAAACCTCTTCACGCATTTCTTGAAGAATTTCATGCTGTTCTTTTTTGTTTTGTCATAATGCGTGATGAGGTAAAGAAAATGAGAAGTCGATGAACGGACAGAGTGAAGGACAAATGCGTGGTGTCTTTCGCCACAGCCCGGTCTCCCTGACCGTGACGACAGCCTGCCGCGCCCACATTGCTTGTGGTGATTCACGACATCCACCGGTCCTCTCGCTGTCCGCACACCGACCTCTCAGTTAACTGACGACCTTACTCACGCACAGGAACACAACAATCCTTCTGTAAGATGGAGGTGCTTCCCCAGACGGATATTTAGAGCAAGAAGTCATGCTATGCTATGCGAAGATCGGAGGAGGTGGAGTATAGCACTACCTCTCGCTGGATCCTCTCTTTCAGTGAAAGAAAAAACCGCATCAAAGTCTGTGGTATAGTAGATAATGTGGGAGTCAATGGATGCAGGTGGCACAGGATCGAGACGAGTGGCACGCTCTAGAGGGGAGGCCTATGTTCAGCAGTCGACGAATACAGGCTTAAATGATGATGAGGTTCAAATAAGGTTTGCTTTCCCGAGGAGATCAGTAGAGAGAATTGATTGGTTAGTGAAAGCAACTCCAAACATTACCCTATTATAGTGACCTTGAACTGCTATTGATTCTGGCGTAAGTTCTTTTATATATTCTTAGTTAAGTTTAGTTAGTTTAATTTATTCTTAGTTAAGTTTAGTTAGCTTAGTTTAATTCCTATGACATTAGGTATGTGCATATTGAGAAGCAGATAATTTAAATATAATAGTCTGAAATGATTATTATAAGACAATATATTAAGTGACACTATTGCAGAATTTTAAACCACAATGTGTGCATAGCTAATATTTGGGCCGTCGTCGTCGCATTATCGAGTCACAGTTACCCATTATCATGAAATCACATAGTCAGGAGCACCATTACACTGCAGTATGACAGTTTCATTAACCTAAGTATCAGCAGCGTCATTAATCTGTAAGTAGATCCACTGCATCATAATATTGCAGCATCTGCACCATTATTTACTTGGTCCACAATATCACTAAGCTATAACAATGGGAGTAATGCAGTATACACAGTATCATATACATAGAGTATACATAACATCATTAAAGCCCTATTGTAGTAGCTATAATGTATCATATGGTAACATGCTGCCTTACTCTGTATGTATGGAACACGCTGAAACAGGAGAAATACGGATTCACCTTTTTCATATATTTAGAGCGAGACAGCATGTTATCTTACGATATATTATAGCTTTGTATGTGACGGGCTTAATTCAGTATTTACATTATTAGGTATTGACAGTGCCATCAAGTTGCATTATACACAATATTATTTATTTACTGCATCTGATGCAGTAGTCACAACTCTACAAAGTTTCAGTATCATCATCTAGTTTTACTCAAAATCATCAAACCTTAGTATCCACAGAATCATCCAGTAAAATTATCAATAGCATTCTGTTGCATTAATTTAATTTCTCTATATGCTCCATCGACATATAAAGATATACTAACTGCTAGTTGGTTGCAAACATGCAGCCAGTTACAATGATCACAACAATATACATGTATATCTTCACACAAGGTCCCAAACAATAACGTAATGTCCATATTTGTCAATTTACTTGAAAGGATGGCTATTCAACCATCTCACATCCGTGAAAAGTGGGTCATATAAAGTTTAGAGAACTGATATTATACACCTAAACTATACCCTGGTATTTACTGTGTTATGACTGATATTGGCAATGCATCTGCTCAGTTGTCACAGAAGAAGAATTCAGAAATCAAGAATATTAAAAATAATCTGTCTTAACAGCCTTTTTTAGAGTCCATAATGTTATATTAGTCTTATATGGTTTGTGTAGGATTCCACAATAGTTTTGAGTCAAAAATAAGTACCATTTTGCGAATAATTAAAAAAAAAATCTATAAAGATTGACAAACAGATAAATGATGTTATGGTGTTGTTGATGCTGATGGTGGTGATGATCACATATCATCAGGTGACCTGTATGCTTCTTTGCTCCCTTATAATATATATGACTTATCAGATTTTAATTAGTAATGAGATATAGAAATATAATTCCAACAAATAAACAGTATGCCTGAGATTTCTCTAACCTTAAAAATCTTCAAGTAATTTTGCCCATATAAATACAAATAATGTGAATTAAATACTATTTTCAAATACAAAGTATGGTAGCAGGTTCGGCAAGCGCACAGCTTTATATCAGCTGTTCTCTATATGGCTCTAATATTTTATAAATTGATTTACCATAACAAGACCTACAGCAACATTTAGTTCCAAAGTCATTCAGGACTTTATGTTATACAAGTCTCAAGTCAGAATGCAGATGGAGTACTGTCACATTTGGGCAGGAGCACCTGGATACCAGATAGCAGATTTTTAATCTATTTAGAAACAAAGTGTGAGAATGGTCAAGTATCCCATGCTTACACATGGTTATGTTTAAGGAGACTTAGTGTACGTTAAGCTTATCACTTTGACCTAGCAGCATTCTTATTGCATGATCTGCTTGTAGCACTACAAGTTGTGCCTGAGGATTTATTTATTATGATGTTAGATCTTCCTTTTACAACCACACTAGTTGTGTTGGCACTGGTTGGTAATGCGCCAGTGACACCCCTGGTATTGATGTCAATGTCTATAGGCTATGATAACGGTTTGCAATTAGTAAGATGCTTATATGTCACTTTTTTGATATATAAAAACAACTTACTGTAGTCTGGAGTTTGATAATTTGAAATGAAAACAATCAGCATTATTTTTTCTAATTTTTCTTCTTGTTGCAAGTTTCATCAAAACTCTTATAGTAGATTGATTATGAAGAAATAACAAGCAGTTACAGACACTTTCACAATGATACCATGGACTCAACATAGAAACACATAATCCTTATTTAGAATTGGCATACAACAGGAAACAAGTATCATTCTGCAGTATTTTTTTTGGTCGGTCAGTGTATTTTATGGAGGTTCTCATACTCCATTTCAATTACAAAGTCTCACTGTGCATATTTCAGATAAATAAATAAACAGTATGTATTGTTTATAGTAATAAATCACCATTTGAATTTATTCAGAAATTGTAATTGAGAATTTATTTGAGTTTATTGATGTAACTGAATATATTTTTCATTAGTACTTAAACTTCCTTACTAGAATGGATTTTAGGGCCTAGTTACGACCTCAGAGTACAGTCTACAAGTCTGGCATAAATACATTTGAATAATGTTCGTAGTAAAGTAAGGTACAAATAATAACAAGAAGCATTATTGTTTGCTTTATTTTAAATATATTGATATATTCACATTGTTTTCATCTTGGTACTCAATTAATTAAATCACTGAACATACAGATAACTGCAATGACCTATTATAATGTACTGAAGATTTTTTTGAATATGGATATAATCATATAAAATATAAAAAAAAACAAAGTACAAATGAAGCTGTTCTTATATTTACGATAGACAGACATACTTTTTGTTCCGTCTTCCATGACTTTAAGTGTGAAAATTAGCGCATTATATTGAATATTTACTTCGAACAGCTGCAAATACACCCAACATTTCTATAGACCCACAAAATAAGGTATAAGTAAATCGATAAGTGAAAGAATAAATTTCATTGCGATTTTATGGCACATTATACTAAAATTAAATAATTATTCGTGTACTTACGTTCAGTGAAGAATGTACGTGGTTTGTTGTTTTCGAATCGAAGGGAAAGAAAACAAACTATTCTCCCGTTTATCCTTTGTTGTGAAAGGAGTCGAACGAGTCGCACAAGCTTTAACACTTTAAAGATTTTCAGCAGTGAAACACTAGTTAGGATAGTTATTTAGCAAATTGTATAGGTTCACTCGTTAGAAAAAAATAACAATAGATTAAAACTGTATTTCAAAATCGACACAAAACTGAGTAAACGAAATTCTCAGCGACTGAGATTGACTGCAAGTATAGCTGTCTGATTTTTGACTGAATGAAAATCAAATGAATTGAATGAAGTTGTCAACGAATGAAAAGCAAAACATCACATAGAACAGCTGTTTCGTAGATCGTAACGACATCTAGGTATTATTACAAAGGAAAGAATACGCGATTTATTAATATACATTGATGTGAATAGATGTCGCCACTGCAATATTTCTTCATATGCTACACTGTTTGCATTTAGTTTCATAAACAAGTAATAGATGGCACACAATATATATATTTAGTTAATTTTAATATAAACATGCACTTAAACTTTAGTTTACTATTACATTTGTAAAGATCCGTACATGTTATACAAATAAATAGTTTTCTTATGACATTCATCTTGCGCCATCAATAAGTACTCAATGTATAGCTGCATTGTGACGCGAAATTAGAGCCGCCATCATGAAAAAATAAAAATAAAATGAAGTTACGTACCAAAAAGAGACGTAAAGGTAATTATACAAATATATTGTATGATAAGCTTCTTGTTTTTTTTTTTGTTCACAATATGTGTTTTTCTTGAAAAAGTTGCACTAAGTTCGTATATAGACTAGAAACCTTTTTAATAATCCGTCAGACTAGAAACTTTTTTAATAATCCGTCAATATCAATGTAAATAATCATTGCAGTGATATTAACGGTTTATTTACATAGTTCAGAAAGTAAGCTTAGAAAGTAATACAAATTTTCAAAGTAATTAATAAGCGGCCTCTTGGTCTAGGGGTATGATTCCTGCTTTGGGTGCAGGAGGTCCCGGGTTCAAATCCCGGAGGGGCCCTGTTTTTTGTTTAATGGATAGTATAGTTGCTTCGACTGCGGAAAACGACATGTAGGATTAGTATTATTATTACATGCAACGCAAAATCGATTTGAATGGACGACCATTATAGTAGCGATTTTGCGTTGCGTTCCTACATAGTTTAGAGAATAGTGGCAAATTTCATACATTCCGAAACAAAAAAGTACTTAGTGAGTATATAAGAAACAAGCTATTTTTTAAAGAGACAGTCAAAAGTTGCCGCAAGGTTAGGGGATAAAATATTCTTTGGTAAAGATTCTTATTGAGGGTACGAGTAGTTATGTCAATGCGTTCAGGTGATGGAAAATCTATATACATCTATATCTTAGGGTCAAGTCCCTTGCGAGGCAGGCGAAGAGAACCGTGTGCCACAGATTGTCCTCACACACGTCACTCGCTTTAACATTCATAGCTATTCTTACTCACGCTCCCGGTTTCTTGGGTTTCTGACGCCAAGGTCTGATAAAATACGATCAATTTGATCAAGATAGGTGAGCCT
The DNA here is from genome assembly GCA_947507595.1 of Pyralis farinalis. Lineage (NCBI taxonomy): Eukaryota > Metazoa > Arthropoda > Insecta > Lepidoptera > Pyralidae > Pyralis > Pyralis farinalis. The sequence continues at coordinate 27,644,173 of OX382259.1, forward strand.
TCCTTTCGCGTTGTATACCTGATTCGTGATTCTTTCCTCTTTGATCTGAATTTTAACGCCGATACTCTCTTTCAAATCAATTCTATTTCTTACATGAACATTAGGAACGCGATTTGAAAACGTTATAGGTTCGCAATGTTAGCTTTTTGAAGGAAAATAATTTTAATAATATCCAATTTAAATTAACTTTTCATTATCAATTCCTACAAATACATGGACGAAAAGGCCGTAACATGTTGATTTTAAACCAGCTTCTGGCCCGGCTTTTTTCGCTTAGGGGTTACGTTATCGCGTCAATTAATACATCCTTGATCCTTTAGGTGCCTTTAATTATTAGTTTAACGATTAGTTTAGCAGTTTTCCACTGAAAAGGTAACAAACATCTTACACAGGTACAGTTTACTACGATTTTATTATTTAGTTTATTTCTTATTACATATTTAGACGCAATTACATTTTTACTTCATGTGTTCGTTGTGTGTGTCATTCTAATGGAACACGCAGGTTTATAATTAACGTCGACCACAGACTATCTATATCGGATGTATTTTTCAATTACGAAGTCGTCGGTCCTAACTAGTTATTGTCGATAGACGGGAGCATGAAGGAAATAGCTAATGGAGAACCAATGAAGCGAAATTGCTTAGCACATGTTACGAGGAGGGGGGTAGAGTAGAACGCGTAGCTCTTATTGGTTAGTTAACGAATCAACGTCGTGTCACTTATTACCTTATCTCCCATTAGTCAGTTAGGCTCGAATCGTTGTGATGTTTAGTCGTTAATATACTAGGTAAGGGGTGTCGTAAGTGGTGGTGTGGTGTAGTTTATTGGTCTGTGAACGGGAGTCGTTAAGCTTAGTCATTGGCCTACAGACGGCTTGAAAACACTGGTAACGACAATCACCTCGTATTCCTGCAGTGGGACGAGTAAGCGTTAGCGTGGATGATATGGATGTGGTTGGAACTTGATTTAGTAACTCTCATAAAATATTCTAGGCCATTAGATAAAATATTTGTCATTGGGCCCTGGCCTACACTTACATTTTTTTAAATATAATCTTAGTGTATCTTATCCAATAATTTGTTTTTTAATCTGCTAGCATTTCGGAAATTGCCACTGGCGAAGAAGAAATGCTAAAAGAAACTTACAAAAAAGTTTTTTTTTTCAAATCGACAATTTTTTTTTGCCAGACAAATTACACAGCAGAAGCTTGTGTTATGGGTACAGGCAACTGATAAACATACGTAAATACATTTTTTTTTTGTAAATACATACTTATTATACATAGAAAATACCCATACCAATACAAACAGACATGTTCATGAACACAAATGTTTGTACTGTGTGTGGTAAAATCAAAGATATATTAATATATGTACTGAATAATTTCCAGACATCTCTGTCAGTCAGATATTCATCGACATCAAAAATACTCTATGTAAGGCGAATTACCCTTGTATTGTCAGGCAAGTTCAAGTATTTTATTATCGAATCCAATACATTTTACAAGAAAGATCTACCAGTCTTAGCAAGCCGATGTACCGGCATACGTAACGTATTACTATTTTTGAATTTTTTTACTGAAGTGGTGATTGCATTCTTTAGGAGATAAAAACTGCAGCTACACATTTACAGTCATCAATACATAGTAGTGGAAGAGAGTAAAAATTTCTGTATTGCAGGGTTCGAATAGCATCTGTCACTACGCTGCAATAATTTGGATTTCATATCCAAAGTTTACAAAAGGAAAAATTGAAGTAATTACGGTTGAGAAAAGTTTATGTAAATATTAAAGGTAAAACAATATATTTTTCTAACTAGTACGAGTAGGAACACTTTTTGGAAATCATTATAAAAATCCCACTGTACAGTGAAAAATCGAAACATTTTACATAAAGAAAATATTACAAAAAAAAATTTTAAGGATGTATCGAACTAACATAGTTTCCAGAAATCCTCCAAAATGCGAAACAAGGAGTATCGCGCATACAATCATTCCAGCTGCTAACAGAAGCTTTATTAATATTACCTCACTCAATCGCAGGAACAGAACAACTCTTAAGAAAGTGGTTATTTGGTTCCTAACTTATGTGAGGTGGGAGCACTTCCCTAGTTTCGCATCGCTGATATGAAGCGCCCTACCTCACTTGCGTCAGAGCCTATTTGTTAATGGGCAGGGAGCAATGTGCGGTGAAAGTACTTCATAGTTCGATTGGTATTAAACGTCCTAACTTGTTTTTGCTAGAGCTTAGTAGTACGTGCAGGAGAGATTGCCTTTGCCGCTGAAGATGATAACGTACTCCTTAACTCTTGACGGTATAAAAGTCACGAGGAAAAACGTCGTAAGTCGACTCGCATTTGATCTTAAGGTATATCCGTCAGTTCTGAGTTAGATTAGTTTTGTGTAAGATTTAGATAATCAGGTTTGCTTGGGTCAGATTTGGGTAAAGAAGATAGTTTTGGGGATAAAATGATATTTTTAAGGTTCAGTTGGATGGGTACCATAACTGGGTAGGTAAACACCCGTAAAGGTGACAGTCGTTAAGTTAGTGACCTTCGGGCGGCTTCTGAACACTGGTCTCCGCAATGCGCAGTTGAGCAACGTGGAGTATACCCTTCTTCGCTTGAAAGGAAGCCAGTATTGAGGTACCCCTGGGATCAGTACAGGGTTGGTGTGGAGTGTATGTACTGGGTGAATTTGTAAATACGTCACGTAACTACAGAAACTAAAATATGTTACGAAATTTAACTTTTTGATGAATAATATACCAGTACATTAATATACAGCAGTGATATATGAGTTCAGATATTGCGGGTCGACCTCCTTCCTCCTTCCGGCACGTACCGCTGCAGGAGGGGCATTACGCATGTTGGCGGTTCAACCTTCCGGGACGAAAATTAATTGTTTCTCAGGTTCGGGAACCCACTGACCTACGGGAGGCTTGTGGTCAGACGTTTCACAGGGTCACCCTGACGCCGCGCCAGCCTGCCGCGCCCGCACTTCTAATAGCGGTCATTCACCGATGCTCCTGCTGTCAGTGCTACGATTTCGGTATAAGCTCTGGTACCTTACGCTGTGATCTTCATACAAGGGGGAGATACTTCCTTAGACGGAGATTTAGAACAAAGGATTTCGTTTTGCTCAGCCCCTGCGAAAGAACTGTGAGGTTGTGGGGTGCAATATGACCTCTTACTGGGTCGTACTGTTATATGTATACTTACCTATCGCCAAATCCTGATATGAAATATTGAATGTTTATCAATTATAAGGTATGTCCCGAATAAATTGACTTTAAAATAAAAATTTCGTTTGAAATAAACAAATCACTTCGGGGCTATGCTGTCACATTAGCAATGTACACACATGGACGAGTTTTTTTTTTATCCTGGGACTTAATGATTATAAAACCCAATCAAGAGCGAAAGAGCGAGGTTTTGCACTATGCAGGACTCCCAAGAGCAATACCAAATTTTAAAATTTCCACGTTTACCTAATTTAAGTGAATCATTTAACATTTTCTTAAAGTGCTAAGTATTAGATAAGGAGACATCTACAACGCATGTAACACTCGCGTTAGTGAAACTTCACGCTATTTTTAATCACTCGGGTGGTCTCAGAAAGTCCACGGCAAAGATCCCAAGGAACAATCATATACATACATTGTAAATTATATTTTTAATTCTCTTTGTACTGTCTAAAACAGGTGTTAACTAATAAATGTACGTAATTTCATTTGCGATAAAAATATAAAAAAACATAACAAGCAAAGCGTGCGCTATGGGTACTAACCAACTGATAAACACAATTACGTAAATATACAATGATTTAGGTACACAGATTTTTATTTACTATCATTTACAAACCGAAAAATAAAAAAATACATGTTTTGTATTGATTTATTTGGGTGATTTGGAATTCATCAGCTCATCTTCTTTTGAACTACATATCATAACATAGGTATATATTTATATCTGTATTTGTCATTTGAAATGTTCCACTTTCATAACATAGGATTTTTTTTTCTGGAAACTAATACATCTAGCAATAATAGCTGCGGTTAAATGTTGACTTAGAATTCAAAACATATTGGAAAAAAATAACAATCGTAAATCGGAATTTCATCAATCTATATTTATATCTATATTTGTCATTTGAAATGTTCCACTTTCATAACATAGGATTTTTTTTTCTGGAAACTAATACATCTAGCAATAATAGCTGCGGTTAAATGTTGACTTAGAATTCAAAACATATTGGAAAAAAATAACAATCGTAAATCGGAATTTCATTAATGTGTCAATTTCGGATTGTTGGTCAAATGAACATACGGGAAATAAAAAAAGGGCTGAACGTTTTCGGTATATTAAAATTCGTACAAGAACGTTTCGCCTTTTTGATTGGTAACCCAAATAGATATGTCATGCACACAAATGTTTGACTTTTTTGGATATCAAACCCACAACCTCGGGTATTAGCAGGCATTGCTAAACACTTGTAATATAATAACAATAACGCTGTTTATTTCTAGGCAATCGAATCGTGGTACATCCATCCACATTAAAAGGGTGAAAAGAAAAAAAAAGTTTGTAACAACTTACACACGGGCAAGCTGCTAATTTGGTATAACTTACACATACGATCTGGGATGGAATTTTTAGTAACATTAATTTGTATGCATCCTATCAAAAAATCTCAACCCCAATCGTTGCCGCTTTCCCGTTTTTCCCGCCCATGTGGGTTTTGGGTTTTAACGTGAGAAATCTTATTATATTTCCGCATCCCATATGAATACTATAACAAATCCCGCGGAAGTAAACAAATCTCTATGACACAGAAATAGCCTGGAAATGTAGATTTTTATGTGCAACACAAACGCACAACACAACACAACACGCGTTTGTGTTGCAAGCGCCAGTGGAACATGTTACAGTAGCCGTTTTTAGGGTTCCGTAGTAAACTAGCAACCCTTATAGTTTCGCTATGTCCGCGGCCTAGGTCAGAGACGCTTGATACTATACGATATATATTTTTTTTTCTTAGACTCAAGTGCGCCCCCCCCCCCCATGCCAGCGAAACTGTTGTATTTGAAAATGTAAAAAAAATCATGGTAGTATAGTGAATTTAAAAGGAAAACTATCACGGCTAAGCAGGTTAACGAGAAACAGTCGACGAACTTATAAAATGTATTTTCTTTTATGAAAACGTACAAATATCATACTCGTAGAATATGATATTGCACTTATCTGCACTAAGCGTTTTGCTTCCTAGTTACTACGGAACGGCCGAGTAGTGCAATGGAATTCCCCCCCCTGCGATACATAGGCAATTTCATAGTTAATTTGAATTTCATACATAATTTCAGTTCCGATACGTTACACTAGATGGCGCTGTTCACAAATTACGAAGCAAATACGGAACCCTACACTGTGCGCGGCCCGACATGCACTTGGCCGGTTTTTTGAAGTTTTCAACATTTCGTTTCTGTAAGGTAGTGTTAATTTTGTTACATCGAATTCTGAGCGATGATTTATTTGCTACAATAACTTATAAATCCTTACTACTAATTATCTCTTCTTTGCAGATGTGTAAATAGGTATGTAGGCCTACTATGGGCATATATACCGATTTATGCCACCGAAATTGGGTTCAGCAATGTCGTCGGCGGGTAATACATGGGTGGAGCCCCTGTACATATCTGGGGGCCACCAGTCATGTATATCCCAAGCGGCGACAGAGCTATTTTTTAGGGGCTAGGAATGAGGACGCAATTATAAGCAAATCGCGACCTCATATCTGGTCACCTTCTGTTCTGCGTTGTCCGGCGTGGTACTCCCATCCCAGGCATACCCAACCCATCCCTTCCTTCATCACTGCCCAACAGTCAGCCCCGAGAAGGCATTTCATTCTTTCTAGTCAGTCAGTCCAAATAACTATCACTCTTCCCACACCCGCGAAAGCGGGACTCAAAATACATAAGAGCGGCTCGCTCTTATAGCCCTGCCCGAGCAATGAGCACTTAGCTCGAGGCTCGTACGCGCATTGCGCATGAATCTACTGACTGATTTATTTGCAATCCTTGTGGTTGTGCGTTGCATTTGTTGGACGTGAACTGTAATAGGCTTATGTCACTTTGGCCACGCATTTTGACGTAATTAAGAATTACGTGTGCGTGCTCAACGCAACGCACACGAACGCGGCCAGGTCAGGAAGTATTACTTGAATGCTGTTTACTTAATGGTATTCAGTGAGCCGCATCTATTGTGTAATTATAATTAATGGCACAGAATAAATAATAGGATCAGGTATTGATAGTAGTTTTGAGATTCTTTATAAACAATCTTACGGTGATTCTTGCAATGTGAAGCAGTTACTTTAGCATTAAGGAGCAAGAACCGTGGTCACATTTAATAAGCGAGTGCGATGAGATGGGGGTTTAGCTAATTTCAATACTTAAGTACGTGATAACTGATAATGAACAAAGTTAAATATGGAGGAAATTTAAAATGATTCCTTATGTATAGAAAACGCAATTAGCTGATCAAACAGTTTGTATGGGATTCCATTATTATTTTGCGAATGATGTTAGTCGTAGTTATGAGTATAGTCATTATAATAAATAACTATTGCTATCCATTTATGTATCAATCACTAATAAAATAACCATATGTGAAAGAAGAAACTGGCTGAATGTGATTGTAATGCCCAGCCCAAACTACTGCATGTAGAGGCTTGAACATGTTGCAAAGTTGCGGGCATTATTTGAGTATAGGTGTAACGTAGAGAAACACATATGGGCTTGTTTATCGTGAATGTTCATGTGATATTATTTACTTAATGGTGCTATCCTACTATGTAATTCCATATCAGAGCCATAGAGCACAGATTTAACCTCGCTGCTGGTGGCAAAAAAGCACGTAACCCGTTTGATGTGTCATATGAGGTCGTTACTTCCATGTTAACCACATGAGTCAAATAGGATCCCTATGAGGCGATCTTACATCTGGTTTCAGTGGTTAATAATAATATTTGGTATTACCATTATTTTGTTACCTATTATTTCATTATTACTAACTAGTATTACTGAAACCACTACAACTATGAATACAGCTTACTTACTACTAACAGTAGGTTTATTGCTGACGCCACTGGTAGAAGTAGCCCCGGGAGTAATGCGCCGCCGACTTCATGTTTTGTGATTGAATAGGACATCCCTTTTGCGGTACAAATAGTAATCTGTGATATAAGCAGTTTTTTATCATAGTTTTCATAGTATTTCTATTTTGCTGGTTGTGGAGGTTCAACGGCAATTGCTGTATATAAAAATCCTGTAGATATCTCCGCCAAACCCTTCAGCTTAGGTAGCGGATCCCGCTAATCATAATGGATTAGAAAACTAGATAACGTTATAAATAAATAAATATAAATAAATAAATATTGTCGGACAAATTACACAGCGCCACCTAGCCCCAAAGTAAGCGAAGCTTGTGTTATGGGTACTAGACAACTGATAAACATACGTAAATACATTTTTTTTTTGTAAATACATACTTATTATACATAGAAAATACCCAGACCAATACAAACAGACATGTTCATGCACACAAATTTTTGTACTGTGTGGGAATCGAACCCACGAGCGTTGGTGTCAAAGTAGCGTAACAGCACGTTTCACCACTGCGCCACCGAGCTCGTCCATTCGTTATGAAGTAGAGTATTTTTATTTTGTATTAAAACAGGCTACCTCACATTCCTACTATTGTCTCCTATTAGCCTGGGTTAAATTTACTATACTGAAGAGATAAGATGAATAACAAAAACAATATTTTACACAGATTTTTCACTATCCACCAGTGTGAGTTTTACTAATATTAATATTATGTGATTCAGGAACCATAACTGGTTCACAACCTCTTTCGACATTTCTAATGAAAACATTTACAGCGCTATTTCAATAACTGAGATATAAATATTTCTGGAAAGTAATAACAAACATGAATAGGTTCTTAATTTATCCTTGGATTGAATAAATAGGCAAGCATGTACGTAGTACATTATATCTCGATAATTATAAGATAAAATGGTAATGCTTGCCGCATTGACTTTTTTCTAAGCGTTGTCTTTAGAGTCAACCTCATCTGTACGTGGTGTACCTGGCTGCTAAAAAGTAGGCTCTGGCTAAAGAGTGGTAATTAAAGCATTCAAGAGGAGTACTTCCACCTCACAGAAGACCGCAGCATATAAATCCCTGGAGGCTGTTAGCAGCGATGATGGCGACACGGTTCATTACGTGGATTATGGCTAAAACGGTAAAGAAGCATATGGCTATGGTATAATGATTGTATGGAATTGTTATTCTATTGCTAATGTGTAATTCACTGAACGCTAGTTGTTTAGATCTGAGTTTTAAATAATTAGTGACGGTGATAAGTGTTCCCCTCCTTGCAAGATATATACGTAAGCGAAGCACATACTCGTACATGTAAAGTACATATGGAACATTCGTGATTCTCTATAAAAGGCATGCATGTTTATAACAGGCTTTTACAGGTTACTTACCTAACACACAAATTCAAATTTTGCTGTAGATCAGGCTATTATATAGGGTAAAGTTGCCACTATTGAACCCCTTAACGGGGTTTTATGAATGTTTTCAATAATAATGAAGTTAGAGAAATGAAACCACTTACAATAAATAAATATTATATGTTTTCGATATATATTAAATAAATAAGTATCTTAAGACCATTTGCAACTGAATCAAAAATTATTTAAATAAAAAGCGGCCGTCGGTCGAAATTAAGAAACCAGTTGCCAATATCGTATCATAGGGTTTCCTAAATCATATTTTGATAATAATAAAACAAAGCAAATTGATCGAAAATTATTCATATTGGTCAAAGTAATTGTTCACTATAAAAAAGTTAGTAATTAAAATAAATTTAATTAAATCTGTAATCTTTGTCTATGATGTGATACTCAGGAGATCAGACAATTGAATTTTTTGATTACAGCCTTTATACCTCTGTTCATAGACAGTAGCTGAATCAGAATTTCGTAGTAGAGCTAGTTGACACACGGGATGACGCCTAAAAAAAGAATAAAACATTTTTTTATCTTCAGCAAATTCCTGTGGGATGTTGCTTTATTTGCGATGTCGTATGCCAGATTGCTAGTTTTAAATTGCTCTTCATTGACCCTTCATTCGCATCATTTTAGATTCTCATAATATCAGATTTTAAAATATTAGATTATCAAAATAGCAGATTCTCAATATAAGCGAAATTGGACATTTAACGTGAGATTTTTTTTCCTAAATAAAATATTTCAAAAGTTCTTTTTTATATAATAAGGTCGTTAAAAACTGCTGCACTGTCATTCTAATAATAATTTTATTGTCATATTAATTAAACTAAATCAAATGTATTCTAAATGTAGCTTTAGTTGTCTTAAAAGTTAATGAAACCTATTATTATATTCGTTAAAGATTTTATTGCATTTTAAAAGATTTATTTTGTCCAGTCGTAATAGGATTTTTAACGTAAACATCTATCTATATATCTATAACTTTACACCAAATCCCTGCGGTGTAGGCAGAGAGAACAAGCGCCACGTGACTCGATCCTTACATACCTCACTCGTTTTTTAACATTAATTGCTCTTCTCATGCACGTAATGTAAACATCTGTAAAGTAATAAAAACTTTAAATGAAATAAAGACCAGTCCATCTTACCATACCAAAGTCCATCAGTCCAATTTAGGCTACAATGCAGTGGTTCAATTTTGGGAACTTGGTACATATTCTATGAAACCTCACTTACCTCAAACGTAATTATATTACTTTATATATATTTTTTACTTATATTTATATCTAACTTATAATAACATGAAATATTCTAAATTACTTATTAGCTTTTCTGGATTACTAATATCCCTACAGCTCTAAAAACGCAATATTTTTTTTTATTATTTTACACAATACAGTACAGCATTGAGTCTAAAATGATCGCGCTTCTTGATGTTGGTAGGCCTCTGAATTAGTGTTACCTACCATTTTTACTTGAAAAATCATAATTTTGTGGATACTGATAGGGTACGAACTAGGCTCCGGTTAAATTTACGTAATTCCGCCCTATATCGATTCGTATTTTCGACAAAATATTTCAATATTAAATCTCGTTAATTTTTTTAATCATTATCATAGGTATAAGGTTTGTGTTAATGTTTGTGAGTTATATTCCTAAGTTTCGATATCACTTATTGCCCTGCCTAGTGTAAATAATAGGGTTTAAAGTATGAAATTGCCGTTTTACAGTAATAGATACTTTGAATTGACATTAAACCTTCATGGTGTGGTTTACTTATGAGGTTTTCATTTTAAAAATGTGCAACACAATTGATTTTTTTATTCAGATTAGACGGGAAAGATGGATACTTAGAAAATCCGAGTAGTTTTTGAATACGCGTTTCGACGCGGAACTAACGCGGCAGAAACTGGTTGCAATATCAATGCTACGTTTGGAAAGGAGACTATTAATGAACGCACCGTGCTTTTTGGTTTAAACGCTCTCGTAATGGAAACTTCGACTTGAAGAACGAACCACGTGAAAGACCGCCCACGAAGGTGGATAACGCTGAATTGAAGGAGATGGTGGAAGCCGATCCGAGTCAAACTACCTAGGAAATAGTCTATCCATCAATAACTTCGCGCCAAATCCCTTGCGGGGTAGGCTAAGTTTTTCGTCAGCCTCTCTTCCTCATTCATAATTTGTCTTTCACGCTTCTCTTTCACTAAAGCATTGGTTTCATTCTTGCATAGACGGTACATTTCTTTCTTCTTTTCTGTCATATTTTCATTTAAGGGCAAAGATGATACGTAACGTATACGTAATCCAGCCACGCTTTCCTCTTTCTTGCTACGGAGGATTCAACCTCTGCATCTCCTTTCGCTGTTTTACGTCTCTTTGCACATCCACAAGCTTCTTTTGCACTATCTACCATAGTTTCTTTCAAAACTTTCCAATAATCATCCACATCTGAGTCGGATTTGAAGTCTCTCACTTACTAGATGCACATACGAGTACGTTCTCCTTACACTTTCATCTTGCAATTTTTCGCTTCTTATCCTTTCATGATCTCCGAAAGGGATACGCACTCGCCTCCACTTCCTAAAAAGGCCCACAAACTGGCTTACTATCAGGTAGTGGTCCGCCTCAAGAGTGGGGCCTCTAAAGGCTCTTGTATCCATTATAACATTTCGGAGACACCTATCTATTAAAATCAAATCAATCACACTTTTTTGGTCATTCCTTCTCCATGTATACGTGTGAATATCCTTATGATGAAATAAAGTATTCGACACGAGGAGGTTTCGTTCCATACCTAAATCTTACCTACCTAAATCTTCTTATGCAGGAAAGTACATAGGTACAATTAAAAAAATTGCATTTTAGATAGGATCGCTGAGATTAAGGTTCTAGGTGTCATAGGGGGGTTCTATTTGATAACAAAGTATGCTTGTTAAATTAAATAATAGACAGCGTTGTTGAATAATCCTCTGGATCTCTTGGCTTCTTTACGAGAATCTTTGTTGTTCATAATTCTATTGTACAACTAAGCATAGATTTAGTATTTATAAGGTCCACGTCCTTTATATAAATATAACTAAATCTAGTATTGACTTACCTGCTTCGTTAACCCTCTTATCTCCATACGGACCAAGAACAGCTTCATAGCTGTATCGCGTGGTCCCAACCCATCCATTCAAATCTCCACACATACTTTTTCATTCCCTTCAGCTAAGTCCAGAACATCCCTCACAGACTCCCAAAACTTCTCCAGTTCTTGAGCACACGCTGAGCTTACGGGGGCGTATGCTGCAACCAGAAATATTCGCGTGATGCCAAGTTTAATACGAACCCAGAGAAGTGTAGGCCCTACCAAACAGTAGGAAATAGTGGCATGGTTTAACGTTACCTTACCTACAATATTTACTCATTTGCATCAAATCAATAAGATACAAATTATATTAAATGGGTGCTTCATGATTTGACTGATCTGCAGAAAGAAACGCGTGTTGAAACTTGTTGAATCGGTACAGAAATGAGGGAATATTTATTGGATCGAACTGTGACATGTGATGAAAAGTGGATTCTTTACGATAACCGTAAGCGAAAAATGCAATGGCTGACCCCAGTTCAAACGCCGCAAGGGCACTGTTGCGAAGCAAAAGCTGTAAAGCGAAGCTCATCAATAAAAAGGTAATAGTAATTGTAAATTCTTATTCGATGTTCACCATTATTGGTCCATGATAACGCAAGACACGCTCACACTGCACGAGAATCCGTTGTACTTGCAGTTAGTCAGTCGTCAGCCGCCGTACTCGCCAGACCTTGCTCCAACTAACTACCATTTTTTCGTGATTTGGACAATTTTCTACGTGGTAAAAAATTTTCTTCCCAGGAAGCAGTACAAAATGCTTTCATACAGTTTGTCGAATCTAGATCTCCAGAGTTCTATCCCAAAGGCATAAATAAGTTTCCGATTAGATAGCATCAATGTATAGATAATGAGGGTAAATATTTTGATTAAATAAATATGATACATCTTATAAAAAAATGAGTTTTAATTGTCAGTACAAATACGCAATTTCATGCTTTAACCCCTAACATATGTTTGCTATTCAGAATTTAAAGCATTATATTATTACTACTCACTGCTAGCATATTATTATTACTCATACCATTTCTTTTTTATATACAGCGTCGGGGGTCAAATAAGCATATGAGCCCTATGATGTAATGTGATTACCGTAGCTTATAATTGTTCGGATTACAAGCAGCATCGCTCGCGCTTTGCCACTCCCACTGCTATCACCCCTTTTCTCGGTAACTAGTAATCCCACTTCCTCGCAGGAATACGATAGCTCTCAAGGGAGTTGTTTTCCAGCTGTGGCCTTCTGTGAGGTGAAGGTAGGTACTTCTCCAATCGGGCTGCTTTGATACGCCTTACCTCTCGTTCGCCAGAGCCTCGTTTGTTCATTTGCAGGGTGCACCAAGTGCAGATAAGGTTGACTTTGATTCTAAAGATGATAGTGAGTCACTTATACGCTATTAAATTATATATAGACTATGACATATTATTATATAGACGACTAGCTGCAGCACTTCTCTTCGTCCGCGTGTATTCTATATCCGCGGTATCCCGCGAACCCTTTTTTCATCCTTTATTTCTTTTTATTCGGCTTCTAAGGGTTGTATCGTGATGTTGGATAACCTTCCTCAAGAATTAGGCTATGAAATATATATATAATTATATATAGAATGCAAAAATATTTTTTCTTATGTACAACACAATAAACATAAAAATGTTGTATGCAATCCTACAATGGTATGCAATATTTCCATCGTTATATATTTATTGATGTCAAGGGGAAAAAATATATTATAGTTAATAAATAAAGCTATCAACATTATGTAAAAACATCTAAACATAATCCTGATCAAAACATGTATTATGCACCTTTCTAATACTGCATAACTAGGTTTATTTGTGAAAAGTATTGACAATTTACAAAAGAAATGTTCTATATTATTATATTATAAAGTTTGAAGTGGGTATACCTGCTGGATGTAAGTAAATTTTATTAAAAATAATGTTCATTCAGCTTATAACGTTGATGCCGCAGTGATAGATGATCTATGGTCGTTGTAAGAGTTTATGCCTAACATTTGTGGTACGGGTTTATGAAACTGAGGACAATGCTTATCTCAACTGTCAATTTTTTTAATCTACAAGAAATAAAGTAACAAAAATAACACAAAAGAAAAAATGTATCATGACGCGACTGAAGAACGAATCATTCTTTTTTTTCGATCAGATCAGATTAAAGCTACCTAACTTATCTGCAAAAGACATATCTGCCACCTGACGTACGAGTAGCATAAATGACGTAAAAATTTGTGGTTAATTTAAGCACACATAAACGCATCTTCTCAGTTAAATTGCGCAACTGACTACCACGGTCGGATGGTTAGCTAGAACGCTGGTCAAACAACGGAAGGTCGCGGGTTTTACCTATGAATATTGTATTAACTTACGAGACAAACATCTACTCGGGTCTTTGTTAGGAGTAATTATAACGAACCTTTCTACCCGCATACGTGGAAACAAAGACAGTATTAACCGACTTCAACAAGAATGAGGATGTTCGTTGCGTATGTTTTATGATAGCGTATACAAAGGATGCCGACCCTATTACTAGGGCTCCATATCTGTACGTACGTCCGTCACAGGGTATATGTATCATTTGAATCGCAATACTAGCTATTACGATTCAAGAGATACAGCTTACATGCTGCATACTACTCTGGGAAAATTTCAAGAGATACACTTGAAATTTTCCCACAGCTTGTAATTCCTATGACTGCTGTAACAACATTACATGACTCATAATAAACATGAAATAAAGATATAAATTAATGTGTAGGTTTCTGCACAAGAAGAGTGTTTCGGTATGTTTTTACTAAACTACGAGTATTAAAAAAATGTACGCAGTGTTAAATATTGTAGACGGTCCGGACCCTTTGCGTGCGAGTTCTATTCACACTTGGTCGGTTTTTTGTATATTAATAAATATCTCGAAGACTTCTAAACAGATTTCGATACATAATTTAAATATATACATTTACTTTTTTGTAATTTCCTAGGCGATCCTAGGTATTATTTAATAAACATTTGAAGAGTAGTTAAAAAAATATATCGAAAAACATGAGAAAAAAGCGAAGTCAACAAAGAAGTGAAGAAAATCTAATAATGAGGCTTTCTTCACTTTTTGCTTTTGATTTCTTTCATGAGTTTATTTGATAATCTTGTGGAATTTTTGTGAAGATGTAATCTAAATACTTATGAAATAAAAGCTTTTAAATATAAAGCTGAATTTGTTGTGTACAATATTAAAGGTTAAAGCAGCGATGTAAATGTGTGCTGACTCCATAGTCGGTCTTATTCAATATCTAAAAGTCGGTTTTATCTAATTCTCATATCTTCGTAGTACAACATACCTAAACTTGAAATTATATGACACTTACAGAGGTTACGCTTTACTTGAACATGATTGAGACGAACTTTTGGATTCCGAAAATCTAACGTCTGTTAACGCTAGTGATAAAACCCTTGATAAAAGATAAAAATCTATATTTGCCTTTAGACCCTCACGGGCACTTTGACACGTCTTACATTCTCAATATTGTATTTTATTAATTTTTCATAGTTTTGATTTCTATTTTATAATCTACCAGCATTTCAAATGATCATTAGCGAAGAAGAAATGCTATCTTGCCAATATAGGTGTCTCTTCAAATCGTCAATTTATATTACAATAAATTTATGACAGTGTATAATGGTGACAAGGTGTACAGTTAAAGATATATTAACACATGTGCTGAATCATATCCAGACATCTCTGTCAGCCAGATATTCATCGATTCTGTAATAACCCTTCTTACATAAAGTGTTTTTGATGCCTTTTGAACATATCATCAGGCAAGGACAGAACTGTTTCAGATAATTCATTATAGAATCGAATACCATTTACAATAAAAGATCTACTCGTCTTAGCAAGCCGATGTACTGGCATACGTAATCTATTCCTGCTTCTAAGATTTTCACAAAATTTTGAAAACGACTTTATATTTTTACGAGCATACATTATGTTCTCATAAATGTACTGAGAGGTAACCGTGAGGATATTTATTTCTTTGAATAGTTCTCTAAGTAATTCCTTGGAGCCCACGTTATAAATAGAGCGGATGGATAATGCTGTGAAAGTAGCTAGCGACCAGTAGCCACATCCGTCAATTGTCTAATTCTCAGCGGCAGAGCTGAGCTTACTGACCAGTTTATTTATGTGGTGGCCCCACTGCAATTTTGAGTCTATCGAATTCAAATAAATACAGTATCATTAAAAAAAATCTAGTATATTATTGTCAATGAAAACTTCTGTATTGGAGATTGGAAGACTAAAATTTAATACACTTAGGTTTAGTTGAATTTAATAAATGATTATTGCATGTGAACCAATGTAGAATAGCAGATATAACATTTTTGCCCGGCGAGCAAGATTAAAAATTACAGAAGTGTCATCGGCAAACAGTAGTATATCCGCTATTTTCTGCACTATGTAGGGAATCATTTATATATACTAACTAGCTGTGCCCGCGACTTCGTCCGCGTGGAATTTAACAATAAAGTTATTGTTCAGTTCGCAGAGTTTAAGATAACTTATTAATTCTGTATTTCGCGTATAAAAATACCTATGCTAATTTTAATGAAATTCTACTATTTTGTGAATCGATATTTTGTTTTTGTACATATTTCCCCATTTAGTCCATATTTTCGTTTTTGCATTTTTACTTTAATTCTTATTTATTCCCAGTTTTTCGTATTAGCTTTATTGAATTTATTTGGTTTGATAATAAGTATCTAAATAAGCATAGTAAAATAGCGAACAGCAAAATAATAATAGATATGTATTACGTACTTCGTCCGCGCGGAATAGTTATTTTTTTTATTATTTATTTATATTGATACAAATAAATAAAATTTCTATAATAAAAATAGCCTAAGTTACTCGTTATTACATCAGCTATCTGCCAGTGAAAGTCCCGTCAAAATCAGTCCAGCCGTTTCAGAGATTAGCCGAACAAACAGACAGACAAAAATTGAAAAAATATTCGTTTTGATATATGTACCGTGTATACATCCATATGCATTTAGTAAAAAGCGGTTATTTTAATATTACAAACAGACACCCTAATTTTATTTATCTATATAGATGTATCGAAAATAAAAAGGGTCACAATATTGACCCCTGGGGTACCCTAATATTAACATTATTGCCTTTACATTTGACCCCATTTATTTCAACAGTTTGTATTCTTTTCTTTAAGTAAGTTGCGATCAAATTATGGGTTTTACCTCTAACTCCATATGAACCCCAATAGCATCCTGGGATCTCTCCCAAACGGTCAGAACATGCTTGATCAAAGCTACCCCCTGCATCTGTAGTGGATTTACCTGATGTAAATCCGTATTGTGCACTATGAAAAATTTAATTGGTCTTAAAATAGAGTTGTAATTGATCATGCATTATCTATTCGAATACTTTACTTTATACTGGCAAAATAGATATTGGTCTGTGATTCCCCAGTTCATTTTTTCAACAGAGTTGAATAATGGAATAAATTTACTTAATTTCTTTAAGTCTGGGAATACATGGGTATTGGCTCAATAATATAATAAAATACTTTTATGAACATTCCGCAATGATGTTGTGAGTTTCTAATAAGGTTTTAATTATATCGCTTGATTGAATATGTGTAAATTGGAAAAGCTTCACTCTTGGTTGTGCATTCTCCTTTAATAACTCAGCAGCAACATGTGGAGATGAATTGAGGGAGTCTTTTGTAATATAAGGGATATTAGCGAAGTAGTCATTAAGTAGATTTGCTACTTGTTTAACAGCTGTTATAGTTTAATTATTATGTTTAAAAGAATACTCATTATCCCGGAGCTTATCTGTACCTGTTTCTTTTTAACAATATCCTATACAACCTTTATTTTATTTGGCGACTTAATTTTGTTTTTAATATACTCTTACATTGATTTTGCAACTATGCAAACATTTTTAAATATTTTGGAATAATTTTTAACATATTTAACTGTGTGTCTGTGTCAAGTCTATGTCTTTTCTCCATATAATTCTAACATTTTGTTTCTACTTATCAATATACCTGTAGTTGTCCAATTATTAAACTTAAATTTATTTGTGGTAACAATCTTTTTATTTTTGAATTTGAAAAAAATTGGTATAAAGCAAATTGATATGCTGGGAGCATATCAATTAGCTTTATACCAATTTTTTATACCAAATACAAAAGATATTATGTAGAATAGTCGCAGATGTGGCTGTTATACGTGTAGGCTTTTTTATACCACTAAGGTGACAAACAAGCGTACGGCCTGCCTGTTAGTAAGCAGTTACCGTAGCCTATGCACATTTGCAACACCAAGGGTGTCACTTTTGCGTTGCCGCCACGGTAAGAACCTCTATACACCTCTCTTGAAGAACCCCATACTGTAGTCCTTTGGGAAAACCTCGGCAGGGAGCTCATTCCACAATTTAACAGTTCTCGGTAGAAAACTTCTCTGTAACCGCACAGCACGCGACCATTGAGGTTCCAGTATACGAGGATGAACTCCCAGCTGTCGGCGAGCTGTTGTAAAACGAGTTAAAACGGTAAAACGACGATTGTAAAAGGAGGCTGTTTGCATCATATACTACAACTCCTCAGAACACAACCTATTGTACAATCGGTAGAACACGCAAAGGGAGGCGAAATCTCTTTTTTTATACTACGTCGGGAGGTATACGGCCCACCTGATGTAAAGCGGGTACCGTATCCTATTAACGCTTGCGATATATTAATTATCACTTGCGCGATGACTCCTCTGCTGCTTACACAGCAACTCCTTGGGAGCTTACTGGTGACCTCACTCACACGCAGGAACACAACAACCCACTAGGGATTTGTTATTTGGCTGCGGTTTTATTTCGGAGAGGTTTTTTGCCTGTAAAAGATTTTCTTAAAGCATCCTCCATTACCTGCTCAAATTGTGTAAAATCACCGTTAGGAGGTCTGTATACACAACTATTTGGGCGTATTCCTGGATCTGGCGAAGGCATTCGACACGGTTTCAATTCCTATTCTCCTTAAGAGACTGGAACTGATCGGAATTAGAGGGATATGCCTTGATTGGTTCCGTAGTTACCTCTCCGGTAGGAGTCAGCGTACAAGGGTCGGTGCCTTCGTCAGTTCCCGGTCTGACGTGTCGTTTGGTGTTCCTCAGGGTAGCATCCTTGGTCCTACCCTGTTCCTAGTTTACATAAATGATCTCTCGATGCTTGGTTTGGAGAAGGCAGACATCATAAATTATGCTGACGATACCATTGTCTTATTTCATGAACGATCATGGGATACTTTGTTTGGCGTTGCTCAGGATGGTCTTAATCGGGTAACGGTATGGCTGAACGATAATCTGCTCACTCTAAGCTCGGCCAAGACGAATTTCATCTGCTTCCACAAGACAGCCTCATCACCACCGCCATCCGATCCCATCATTAGAATACATGTATGCACAAATAGTGATAGCACAGCACCAAGATTGATGTGTTCCTGTGAAAAAATACGGAGAGTGGCCAGTGCGAGGTATCTGGGTGTTACCGTTGATGAAAGACTCTCGTTTAGAGATCACATAATAGCAACAGCAAATAGAACCAGAAAGTTAATTTACGTTATGAGACTGTTGAGCGATGCTGCTTCCTTGAGACTTCTGAAAACCATTTACGTCACTTTATGTCAATCAGTTCTCTCGTATTGCATATCGGCATGGGGTGGTGCTGCTTCAACTCATTTAATCACGTTGGAGAGAGCTCAAAGAGCAGTGCTTAAAACGTACCTAAGAAAGCCTATACGTTTTCCGACCACTCTCCTATACAGGGAAACTCAAGTCCTGAGCGTAAGAAGGCTATACCTCCTAAAGATAATCTGCCAAACTCACAAGGAAGTGCTCTCATCCACTGCCTATCCCAGTTTGTTAAAAAAACGTACATTTCGACTTCCTCTTCCGCAGGTAAAATCCACCTTTGCCAAGCGTTTTAGCAATTTTCGGAAACCCTTCATATATAATGAAATTAATGCTATGTGTAAGATACACAATTTAAATACCCGTGATGCAAAATTTAAAATCGAAAGGGAATTGCAAAACTGGACCTACCGGGACTCAGAGGACATTTTGATTAGCGTAGAATAATTTAATGCCTTGAGCGGTTAAAATTTCATTATTTTAAATTACATATAATGTCAATCAAATTATTTTAAATAACTATTACAATGTCAACTCAACTATCCCAATTTAATTTATAATGTTGTTAAACTAATAATTTCAAACTACAAATAAAATGTAAATAAGATTCATAGCACATTCATGACTGATATTATACAGGATTCTTAAACATTATGTATTTTGTAACCTAATTTTGTATTTGGTAATCAACAATTATAGTCTTATAATACTGTTTATAGTACCGCAATACAATCGATTCGAGAATGTAAAGATTCCCACAGGACAGGCCTAGCCTAGTGTGGGTGTCTTAGCCACTCTGTAAACCTTGTAATTTTTGTGGTAAATAAAGAATTATTATAAAATAAAGAATTATATTTATGTAATTATCTAATTCAACACGTGAAATCTCAATAGTGCATTCAACAGAGAGCTAAACAATATCCTTACGTTCTTTGGCTTTGTGGCATTTTTTTTATAATAATCATTGAACCACCTCTAATTGAAGACTATTAAAGCAACTATTTTATATTTTTATAATTATTAATTCCAATAATATTTCACTTTTGTGTAGCCAATTTTTAGTTAAATATAGTATATCAATATTATATTTTCCTAAAAATTATTGGACTAATTGTTCACAGCCAAGAAAGCCTTCAATATTTTGATGTACAAAAATAGGTTTTGCTTTCATTTTGTCTTTTTGAGCAGTTTAAATCTGCAGTCAAATCTACACAATTACTTTGTAGTTTACATTGTAAACTGTATAGGCTACTAATATCATAGGCCACCAAAGTGGCTATCTTATTTCTAGATTTCTTTGAAAGATATGATATATCCTACATCAAATAAAAGTCACTAACAAAATTATTTGTGTCTATAAATAACCAGTTGAGAATGCGCAAGCTTGCATTGCCGGAGGAACACATGGTTATATAACATCTCAATTTTTTTTTTTAATTTGTCGGCCATTTTGACCATGTTCCTTAAGAGATAGGAACACCGTTCCTATCTCTTAAGGAACATGGTCATTCCTATTCTACTTTTTTATGCTGAATCCGTAATAATAATAAATAAATAATAATCATACCGTTTTGAGTGTAAATCCCTACAAATGGGATACATATCTTCGAACGCATCCCATAGCACTTACACCCCTTCTTGCTAGTCCAGCTCAGGCTACCTATACATGTAGTTACAAAAAATGCCCCCGTCACCCCGGGGGTGGCAGCCCTTCCCGGCCGCTGCATTCATTAATTGCTAATTTACTGATCATGTCGCAAGGCAGGCCGTGTGAGAGCTAATTGTTTCAGGTTAATCATGGTATTCTGTGGTAATACGTGGACTTAAAAGAATGTTAAGGATAATTGTTGATGCTACAGATATTCACCTAATAAAAGTAGGCACAGGAGAAAAATTTCCTGTTAATTTGTTAAGAAAATTTATAGTATCTTATATATTTTATGGACTCGTGTTGTAAAATCTGTTGACTGAAAATAAAATTATTTGAATTTGAACATAATCGTCTTTCATCATTGTGACTCATTTTGGCAGTCTAAGTGATGTGTAAGCTATTAGCACGCCATCATTTGCATAAAGCAGAGGGTTCATCACTAGGTCAACTATTAGCAATCATATAATTATAGGACTTATTCTCAGAAGACAGTTATCAACACAGAATAAACAGCCAAGACAACAGCACTCAACGATATCAATATGAATAAAAAATGAATGTGCTTTAATAGCACACAATAGGGCATCGTCAATTCCTTATCCTGGAGATCCTTTCGCACAAATCTTTCTAAGCTTTTTCAGGATAGACAAAACCGCAGAAATGCTTCTGGTCTAGTACTAGATTAGATATTAACTAATATACGATAAACGGAATCTTGTAAACCTCATTTTAAAGAACTTTGCGTACTGACTTTCACATGCTTATATATCTTCGAAACCTGTAAATTCATTAAAAAGCATCCTGACTTATATTCCCCACTCAAATTAATTAGACGTCATATCTGGAGTCAAAATTCGAATATTCGAAAAAAAGTAACAGACAAACGCAAACATTTTTTAGGACTGAATTTAAAAGAGGAGATTGAGACAGGAAGATATCTCAAAGTAGTTTTTCTCTACGATAATTAGTTTCCGAGATAATGCTGTTTGAAAGTGGCATTTCATCACGTGACTTGAAAACGCTTCATAATAAGAGACCGCAGTAGATGACTTCACAACTATAAAAATTATGATAAATTATCGAGTTTTTTTTTGTTATAAAAACTGTTTGTTCTTTACGATTTTTTACACCAAAACTAATCAAAAAAAAAACTACAGAAAACTAAACTACAAAAAAATGTTTTTATTTTACTCTAATAATTGTGAGATTTAAAACGAAAAATAAATTTCATGCATATTCCCTATTCATATAGGAACGGTGTTCCTGAAAGTTTGTCATTGTGATAATATGTCTGATGAAATAGATTGTTAATATATACAATATTAACAATCTTGTTATGTTAGTATTTATTTTTGGTGACTGGCAACTAACATATGGAAGTGCGCATAATATCTTATTAACCTTTAATTTGTATAATTTATCTAACAAGTGAATTATATTCTTTTTTGGATTTCTAAACTATTTCCTATTAATAGAAATTGCCATCAACCTGTGAATTCATAATTTTTCCTATTATTTGTCTGTAGGTTGCATTTCTGTATTAATTATTGTATGCAAATAATTACTAAGTGGCTTTTACATGGTTACACATTAGTGAGCCTAGGTTACAACTTATTTTTTACAAAAAAAAAAAAAATTTACAAAAAAAATTTGGTTTTACTCTTAGAAAATGATTTGCTGCCACAAGTACCTGAATTCAGAGTTTCAAAATTTTTAGTTGAATACAGTGGATATACACACATCAAAAGTGTCTAGGGATCATATATTTTTGCAATAACTTTTCTCCTGATTGATATTAATTAAAATTTTCTTTAAGGATTCATCAAATAAAGTGTTTTCGTTTGTCTACAGTAACGATAAACCAAGTCACCTTTGCATTAATAAAGAAATTTGCCATTTTCATAATAAAGGGATTTTTGACATTTGAACCACTAACATTAAAGTTCGAAAAAAAGACTGAAATAACAGTTTTCTTTAAAATTTTATTGGGTAACTTAAACAATTAATAATCCGTGTTTCTACCGCGAACACGAACAACACAAGAACATCGGTTTGGCATACTCAAAATGAGTTCATCCAAATCACGCTGTGGAATGGCCGCCCATGTTCGTTGCAACAACAAAAAAAGGTCTTCTTGCGACTGGATACCCTCCATATTCGGCAGAGCTCTTCTCTGTAGTATATCCCATGCATGCTCAATCGAGTTCAAGTCTGGCGACTGAGCAGGCCAGGGCATGACATTGATGTTAGCTGCGGCTAGAGTCTGTCTTACAACTCTTGTGGTGTGCGGTCGTGCATTATCATGCATTAACTGAAATAAGGGACCGATTTGCACTTGTAGAGGAACGATGACGTCTGATACAATCGTCTCAGCATAAATTTGAGCGTTGAGGTTGCCTCTGATCCAAATCAACTCAGTTCTTCCGCCGATCCAAATACCCGCCCATACCATGATGGTTCCACCACTATAAGGATGGACTTCCTGGCAGGATTTTAATCGCTGTTGGCGTCCAGGGGTTCTCCAGTGTCGTATACGTCTTGTATCCGGTCTCATACCAAAACGATACTCATCAGAAAAGCACACGAAACGCCATTGTTCTTCTGCCCAATTTCTGTGTTCAAGAGCCCATTGATATCGAATCCTACGATTGTGCATTGCTATAGGTGGTACCCTTAGCGGTCTTCGGGAATGAAGGTTCACTTCATGCAAGCGGTTTCTGACTGTTTGGTCGCTAATTAAGTTCCCTGAAGAGTGATGAAGCGTCACGGCTAACATCATGGCGGTTATTGTTGGAGCTCTTCGAGTTGTGATTTGAATGTATCGGTCTTGTCTCCGTGTGGTGCAGCGATACCGTCCTCCATGGCGCTCAGCCACGGTACCAGTGCTTCGGTAACGTGTCCAAAGTCGACTGATAACACTCTGACTTGTATTCAGAGCTAAAGCCACAGTACGTTGCCGGGAACCAGCTTCTATCATTCCCACGGCTCTGAGCATTTCTATAATTGTTTAAGTTACCCAATAAAATTTTAAAGAAAACTGTTATTTCAGTCTTTTTTTCGAACTTTAATGTTAGTGGTTCAATTTATTATGAAAATGGCAAATTTCTTTATTAATGCAAAGGTGACTTGGTTTATCGTTACTGTAGACAAACGAAAACACTTTATTTGATGAATCCTTAAAGAAAATTTTAATTAATATCAATCAGGAGAAAAGTTATTGCAAAAATATATGTTGATCCCTAGACACTTTTGATGTGTGTATTTGTGTTACTACAAGTGTAGTGATTACTCAGCAATTCAAATTGATCTGCATTGTACTTACTGATATCAATCAGTTCATCCAGTGCCAAAATATGTTCCTTTGGCGTTGTGATAAATTGTATTTATCTGCTAAGTTGTGAACCGACTTAGCAAAGTTTTCATTTTTGCATTGCAGGTAGTTTGTGTCAGCATCGTACATGTGTTGTCTTTCCATGAGTTAGTCATTTTTGACAAAGTTAAGCTTTGAATGAAGTTTTACATTAATCATGGACGTTTAGAAATGTTGCAATATTTACTTTTTATCATTTTCTCTAATTTATCACAGATTCCTTAACTTTTAAATATTTCTTTATTTTATTGCGAGAGCTAGTCAGATATCTTGTTTCATACTGATTACCTGTTGAGGCCTGTAGAAGCCTTGTGAACTAGTTCTTCATATAAATTGATTACAGTTACTGTTTTATGATACTTCCAGTTTTCCATTAAAAATAAAATAAAATAAATACTCTGCATGTCGTTGGTATTGATTAATCAGTAGTATACACCTCTCTCAACTCTGCTTCTAAGGTAGTGATACGCTTGAGAGCTTCCTCATGAGTTTCATTACATTGGTGAAAAGTTAATCACGATGATTGAGGACATCATGGTAAGTAAGACCTTTATGATTTCCTATTTACTTTCTCGCATGCAACAATTGTTCATTGAGGTTTTTCTTTTCCTTAAATTAAGTTATTTCTTGTAAGGCCTTAGTTAATTTAATTTCTATTTGACGGCTAGTAACAGCTCGGGTAGCGTTTATTGCCATTATAGGTACTGTGCCAAGGTAAATAAAAGAGAACAACTACTGTATGGATGAAGAGAACACAATAATTGCGAACAGAAAATAATAGTAAGAGCAACAACAAAATAACAGAACTATAACTCTTCGTTTTTAATTGTTTTAATAAGTAGACGACTGTCCATGTCCTGTGGATGACTTCGACAGTTGAACAATACCCAAATAACAGCAATGATTCCGAAGCAATATTCGACTAGCCCTAGTACCCAGTTGTACAAGATCTTTATTTCTAATCCTATAAAACAGATTGAAGTTTCATAAAACAGCGATTTGTGATAGCTGTACGTAGGTACGAGTTTATCAATAATTATGTTACGTACTCTAGTTTCTACTATAATTTTATATTGGAAATAGACAAAAAGCTTTTAAAGGATAGAAAAGTAAAAAAAAATGTCGTAAATAGTACCTTAGTGCAATAATTTCAAACCTGCTGATAGCCGTTAACCTAATTTCGAAGTGACAATAACAATACTTATTATACTTCAAATCTTAACAAATATGCGAGTATGTCATCATAAACACTGGCACACGAGGTTTACATACTAATACATATTGTTAAAATGTACTTCAAATACGAATTTA
Organism: Pyralis farinalis; assembly: GCA_947507595.1. Lineage (NCBI taxonomy): Eukaryota > Metazoa > Arthropoda > Insecta > Lepidoptera > Pyralidae > Pyralis > Pyralis farinalis. The sequence goes on from OX382259.1 coordinate 27,669,929, forward strand.
CACTTCCTAAACAAATAGTTTTGGGAGTATTATATTCTTTGGTTTTAATAATAAATACAGAGTAACAATTTTGACAAATACTATCCAGTGTTGCCAGCGACCAAAAACAACGCCATAGCATGCTAACAGAATGCGGAGGAGCTCGCAATATACCTAGTCTTGCCAATACTGAAACAAAGACAATAAAAAAAAATCTATTGCAAATAACATTTATTACTTTTACAGTGTGTTAGTTTAAAACATAAATATAAAACAATTTAAAATATAAAAAGCTTATTCGAAGTGGTCTCCATTGACTGCCATACAGTCCTTTACACGTTGAGGCCAGTTATCAATAGAAGCACGCACTCTTTCCATTGGAAAATTCTTCACTGCCAATCGTACGGATTGTTTTAGGGACTCTCTAAAACTGACCATAAATCATAATCCAGCGGATTAAGAACGGGACTAGACGACACGGCCAGTCTTCAGCTTGTTTGTTAAAATGTTGCTCAATTGTAAAAATTTTCTCATCCGTAAACAAAATTTTTCTGTGACCTCCCTTTGGGTACCGCTTCAGTAGTCGTTTCGATTTTACCACCCTATTCTTTTTTAAATTATCAGTTAAGAAATGACCAGTACGTCTCTTATAGGCTGCAAGCCCTAAGCCATCTTTTAAAATACGCGACATGGTTTTAGGTGCTATCTTCATCTCCGGAGATAAAATCTTTTGCTTTCGGACAGGATTTCTTCGAATTCTTTCCCTTACTGCTTTGACCACCTTTTTCGTACGAACCCTACGTGGACGGCCAGATCTTTTTCTGTCACAAACAGAGGAGGTCTCATTGTACCTATTAACCCTTCGAAACCCGGGTGGTCGTATATGACCGCGAAATGTATGGGAAAACGTATATAACGGGTTCTGACTAGCCCATTACACAAATATTTTACTAATACCAAGCGTATGGAGAGTTTTAAAAATTGCTTTTAGCTCCATACCTACTTTGTGTAATGCAATTACAGCGATTCGGTTCTCTTTATCACCCCTCTCCATTTTAATATCGCATAATATTGTACAGTGTATTGGCGCCAAAATGAGAAAACTCATTGAACAATCATATAAAAATGACAGATTCCAAATTCAAATGTAATATTTTGTTTATTTTTAATTGTAACAGTATTTATGGCCAGACTAAGTAAGACCTATTTATAGGCAAGTAGCGGTCAACGTTACCATACGTTACTTAATTGGAGTATTTGATTAGACTGACATAGATAAAAACGACATCGTGCTCCATGTCGTATATCCAACAATAAGTTTTTGAAGTGATAACTTATTATGGGAGGGTAAACCGCTTCGTTACGTAACGCGTTACGGCGCCAATCTGTCTGGCTTCCCTTTCTCTCAGGCATACGGCAGCGGATTAAATTAAGTTATCACTTTTGTCGAGCGTCCCGAAACGCACAAGTTTTTTTTTTAATTTTAGATTAAAAGAAAATCAATCGTCTGTAGACATATAAGCATACGGCCCACCTGATATAAATTGTTACCGTAGTCTACGAACGCTTGCAACACAGGAAGTATTGTTCGCATATTGTCATCTTTGCTGTTAACACAGCAACTTCTTAGGAGCTTACTGGCAACCTCCTTCACTCGCAAGAATACAATAACCCTTCACGGAGTCGTTATTTAGCTGCTGATTTCTGTGAGGTGGAGGTATTTTCCCAGTTGCTTCGATGCGCCCTACGACTCTTACAACTACCCAGACCAAGACAAACAGACAATTTGTTAGTTGTGTGGGCATCGAATCTTAGAGCATTAGTGTTAAAGTAGCACTGCTAAGCACACCGCCACTAGGCTCGTTTTACGTGCTAGCGTATCTGTTTTGAGATAAAAGTAACAGGGACACAGTAGATACTTTTTCGTCTCTTTATGTCCTCGTGAAGATTAGGTTATACAATCTTCGTAAATCCATGTTTTATAAATTTCAATTTAATTTCTCAAGACAAGAACATAAAAGTTGTCACTGAAAGCACGCTTTTAATAATTAGGTAACTTTCATGTTGCTATGTAGTAACTTTATTTTGTGGGGGTGCAAGTAGTCGTCAGGCTTTCTCAATACTATTATAGTATTATCATTATATTGTATTTTATTTTGTAGTATTTTATATTGTTATCAGTTTAGAAAATTCGAATTATTTTTTGCTCAATCGACAACAATTATGCAAAATTGAATGTATCTAATCATTCAATTTTGCATAATTGTTGTCGATTGAGCAAAAAATTATTCGAATTTTCTATTTAATTTTCACACGTAAAATAGCCTTAACACTGAATGATTTGCTCAAATGGTTTAGTACCCGTTGACATTTTATATGAAAGCTTTATATCTATACTAACATATATAGCGGAAGAGTTTGTTTGTCGGAAAGCGCTAATCTAAGCTAATGTATACGCGCGGACGATGTCGCGGGGTATATAGTATGCATATAAACAACCTGGGTTGCCTGATTTTAGCTGTCAGTAAAATAATATATTATTATTAATATATTTTAAATTTTTCATTGATAAACATTTTAACATCAAACAAACCTACCCAATATAAGGAATATCTAAATTTCATTTGTGTGCGTATTAAATAAATTACTAGATTTAAGATTTACATTCAGGATTTTAAACATTTTATGTGAATTATGAATATTTATTGTGTTTAGGCATACATGGAAACGTGTGTGTTATTAATAGGTGTGTAATATTAATGCGTGCAAATAATTGGCGAAGCCGTAACAGGAGTATACTCGTACTTATGAGTATTATTGGTGTGTAAAGGGGGATGTGTTTATGAATACTACACTGAAGACTGGTATGTATGCCCACTATTAATATATATTAACACTATTAATCTGGTGGTACCACCAGAACGTCCTCTGTACTTTACTTATAATTATTATTCTGAAAAAATACGTATACGTTTAATATAGTACAATACACAGTTTCGATTAATTAATACATATAATTGAATTTGTGTACACAGCAATTCAAAAACACACACAAATACACACTCACAATACTCAATAAGTGAAGCATAACTTAAATTAAAATTTATCAAATGGAACCTAAACAATTAGGTACTCTTAGAATTTCCACCAAAGCATATTAAGATACTAATATGAAGTGTAATATCGGAAGCAACAAACTTACGATTTAATTTTGTAGAGGTCTTGATCAGGGGGCACGGCATTGCCCCCGCCAAGTCGAGCGCGAAGCAAACACTGCCGTACCATCCTTTACTGGAACCATTTCGCCGCATTTTCAGGCCCCTATTTGAGAACCTCTGGATAAGACCAGAACGCAGAAATTTTCGTCATCCAGTAAGCTATAATCACATACTTAAAATCCAAAATTTCAAGTCTGTAGGTCATTTAGTTCCGAAGTTAAGCGAAAGCAAAGTTTCGCATTTATGACACTCACTCATGATCATCAAAATAGAACTAGTACTTCCCATAAACTCCGAGAGCTGAAATTTGGTACAGAGTTAGGGTTTAATGGCCACATAAAGGGAAAACTATAAAAACTAGGATAATCGAAGATCTGGAGTACCTGGCGACCCTGATTAGAAAACACAAGAGCCCAACCAAACTATTAGAGATCGACATACCGCCTTTACAAAAAATGTTCAACTTGGTGGGCCGCTTCATTTGATGTCAAAAATCGAAGGGCTGAAGTATCTGATGAAGAACCCTCAGCTGGTCTCAGCTGTAGTAGAGATATGGTAATGCCCCCTTCTACTATGAGAAAAAAACTGTGTCAAATAAGAAAATCTAATAAAATAAATCAATATGTCCACGTTTCTACAAAAAGAAGTGAAATCCCACCAAAAACATTCTGTAAAAAACTAGCCAAGTCTCGACGGAGCTGCTTGTTTATCTTTAAAAAGTAATGAAATCTAGACAAAGTCGTGCCAAGTCTAAGGTTCCTTACTGCGATTTCTTTATTATTATAGTTAATGTTGTGTGACTTGGCCGTTGAAGGGTACACAAGGGTACAAAACCAGGTGCTCCATGACACCATTGCACCAATCTGTCGCCAGAACCGCTACCCATTGACGATGGAAAATTGCCACTTGGAAAACGTTGATTAGTTACAACAGATATAACATTACGTGTAAACAAAATTGACTTGTACCCACTAACGTATAAAGAATTTTCAACGGCCAAGTCACACAACATTAACTATAATAATAAAGAAATCGCAGTAAGGAACCTTAGACTTGGCACGACTTTGTCTAGATTTCATTACTTTTTAGAGATAAACAAGCAGCTCCGTCGAGACTTGGCTAGTTTTTTACAGAATGTTTTTGGTGGGATTATTATTACGCATTGCGAATATTCGCTGATGAACCAGTTTGACGAACCAGTACATTACCGTGTTTAATTCACACATGCTAATAACCATACTTGTAGACCTTTCACAACGCAACCGAAATTATTGTTTATTTTTAATTGTGAGACGTTCATTAATGTAGACGTTATGTACAGTCCCCGACATTGACAGCTGATCAGTTTTGAGCATTGAATTATTATGTACTAGTGTACCTTCATAATAACTCAATGGTTTTGAGTCCCTTTGTCGATTTTGTTGCAGCGATAAAATTGTTACATAGATTTTTTTGTAGAAAATCGCACAATCATGTTTTTGGACGTGAATCTTTATGGTCAAAGTGTGGTTTATATTGTCTCTATGAGCCAAAACTACGTCGAAAGTATTTATCGAATGCTTGATGAGATCTATTTTTTAGATTATCGTAATTAGATTTTCATCACGTCTTTCAGGTAAATTAGCGATCTCGACATTGTATAGCCGTGCTTGCTGCTCTACATTGTTTTTTTTTTGATAAATCATTCAGTAAGTTTTACCCTATAAAAACGCATGCACAAGAAATATTGACTTTTTGAAGTTCCAAAAGTATTAGGAGTTAATATGGACTGTCGGTGTCAAACAATTAACTTACATTGATTGTCTCTCAATGAACATATTTCGAATCTTCAAGAACTTTAAAAATAATGACGTCGATGTAGTTTGTACGAAAATTACCGTAATTAATGTAGATATTTCAGAGGCCTTATTGGTCGAAAGCCTTACGTGGACCAAGGTTAGCCAGCGGAAACAATGGATGGTTGTAAATGCAATGATGGATTTGTGGTTGCTACGGCTATAAATCGAGCTTTTGGGAAACGACGGCGGAAGGTATTTCATATGTACTTCCGCATTGTGTCAACCCATGGAAAGTACTTAAAAATATGTAAAGACAGGAGTAGGTAAGGTTAAGAGCAGATTATTGACATTCGAAGTGCGAATGCAACTCTTATTATGTACTTTAAGAATAGTACAAAGGTCAAATGTAAATATTGAGTTTAAGTATATGTATTTAGCTGTGCCTAAAACAGTGAATATTAGAAGTGATCATGATTTCATTTTTATGTCAACGTATTTAGAATTATCAGGAACACCGTTCCTATATGAAATCTATATGTTTGTCTGTGTGTTGTCTGTCGCTTTTTTCGAATATTCGAATTTTGAACCCTTATGTAAACATAGAATTTGGCAAAGATACTGATTTAGTCATGGAAGGACCTCCACAACTCAGAGGGAAAACCAAACCTTTCTAAGGTAAAGTCAAATGTTTTTCGAAATATAATTCGTTGGGCGTAGGGGTTTCCTCACGATGATTGCCTTCACCGCCGAGCAAGTGGTAATTACAATATTTTTTTATTTATTCATAATCACAGCATATATAAAATACCTCCAACGGTTTATAAATACTTAATAACTGTAACAAAAATATATATAAAATCGGATTTTCGAATTTATATACATTTTGTTACATCGATACATGCCTACTTAGCCTTCTGTCATCATATCAATATAAAAAATCATTATATTCTAATGATTAAAAAATAAACATTGTTGTCAACATTACATTCTAATGATTAAAAAATAAACATTGTTGTCAACAAACAAATACCACATATGATTTTTGTAAAGTAATCACAAAATGCTACACATTAACATATATTGGCATTTGAAAATATACACTATGATTAATCTTTATCTTCGCGTTATCCTGTTTCCTAATCCATCAGGGTAGGAGGAGTCCGCTACCGCCGTCAGACCTCCGCAACCCAGAGGGAAACCAGACCTTTCTTAGGTTAGACGTGTGGGTTTCCTAACGATGTTTTCCTTCATCGCGCAGCAAAAATACAAATTTCGTGGTACATGCTCCCGCCAGGAATCGAAACGGGGACTAGGTGATCAGTAGGCCGGTTCTTTATTTACTGGGCTATCACTGCTTAAATACATTATGATTAATATAGCATAGCAATTATAAAGTCTAGCCCGTATAGAATCTTGATAGCCCAGCGGATAAAGAACCAACCTACGTTCCCTGGTTTGAATCTCGGCGTTGCCATGTACCACTAAATTCGTATTTTCAGATTTATGAACATATTTGTAATTATTGTGAATGTTCAGCGGTGAAGGAAAACATTGTAAGCAAATCCGTACGTCCAAGAAATCATATTGCAAATAGACGTGACCTAACCTAAGAAAGGTCTGGGTTGTAGAGCTCTGATAGCAGTCGCTTCAAATAAAAATCAGTATCCTAAAGCTTAGGTAGCGGACCCCGCCAGTCCGTGTATTTGGAACGGGATTAGGATGAAGAAGTCATTATCAGTTGTTTATTTTCTCGAATTTCATGGTTGTATGATTTGGTTAAAGTTCGATTCTACTTTTATGTAACTATCATTTATATATTGTTAATTTAGTACAGTGATTGAAGAATTTATATTACTCTAACGTATCATTAACAATGACATATCGTATGAACTATCACAAACGGCAAACATGCTATATATTCAGGAACACCGTCCCTATATGAAATCTATATGTTTATCTGTGTGTGCGTTTGATTGTGCGTTTTTTTTGAATATTCGAATTTTGACTTCAGATTCGGATTCAGCATAAAAAAGTAGAATAGGAATGTTCAGGAACACTGTTCCTATCTCTTAAGGAACATGGTCAAAATGGCCGACAAATTAAAAAAAAAATTTGTATAGTTATATAATTGACGAGGCAGGTGTTCCTCTGGCAATGCAAGCTTGCGCATTCTCAACTGGTTTTATATTACAATATCTCAAGATATCCAGGGATATGGAAATTTTATGTTAAGATGCAGAGCGATGCAAAGATGATAGAATGATTCGAGGAACGACTTGAGAGGACATGAGTATTATCGTAACTTAACCGTTTGTTATATCTTGTGATAAAATAATGTTTTTAATCCAAATATTTTTACATAAAATGTCATAGTATTTTCGCCGTTTGTGACGTGCTTTATGTTGATATCAATGTTACTGATACACTAGAGAAATATATATTTTTCAGTCATGTCATTCCTTCGATTATTGTCACACTCGGTGTTCGGCTCCATCCGCATTGAGTTCAGAAAATGAAGTATAAAAACCAAATGTTATTCATTTTGTTTGTTATACTACGTCGGGCGATATTCATATGGCTCGTCTGATGTTAAGTGGTTATCATAGTTTATGGACATTACAATTGCAACACAAGGACAGCAGTGACGCTCTCGCGTTGCAATGGTTGCTGAGACCTGACGACCTTTATTCTCTCGCTGGTACAGGACTGCGATCTTGTGGAAGGTAAAAAACGTATTTCCTCAGCCGGGTTACTACTTATAATTTTTACAGCACTTGGCTTACCCACCCTTAAAATAAATTGGCTTACTTATGTACATATGTGTCATACATTAATAGTATAAAACACAGCATTCGTTATAACTTTATGCCATATGATAAGAGTATAATTGTTATATCCCAAATAATGTCAAATCCCAGTTTATTGACTGTTGATGATTATAAATTCGCCATCCATAGTCAATATATAAAATTGTGTATCTATGTTCTTCAATTCTAGCTACATAGAATTGATTTTGATGAAATTTTCAGGGAATCTTCAGATTAGCCTAGCGAGGAATTCTGTGATGTTTTATAGCAATCGGATAGATAACCTGTGCGAGAGTACTCGTGCGAAGTCGGGGCGAATGGGTGTTATAAGTCAGTAAACTGGAATGGGAGTTCGCTATTGATGTACAATTATATGTGGATTGAGTACGCTAAGTGACTTTTTTAAATATTCCTTCCCTCGGGGCAGCGAGACGCAGCCTTGCTAATATTCTTTAGGATGAAATGGAGTAAATTCCCACATGTCTTGTTTAATACAGTATCAGACGATGAGGCAGTAAATTATGGATCCCCAGAGCATATGAATCATGCCGGTTAAACAAAATGTCACGAGCAATAAATTTATTTTTAAATATGTAAATGACACGTTCAGGACATCAGACTTTTGGAATGCCGTTTACGCAAGTAGTTGATTATTTATTTATACATTATTTGGTACAGATCGTAGCTATCAGAATTGCATAGATTATTGATAATGTTAATGAGTGGGCAATAAAAAAATTAAAATATTCCAATTGATAAAAAATGCCGACTACAAAACTTTTCAATTCTTCACATATATATGTAACAAATATTTGAACATGCCTTATCAAGTCTTCCCTTATCATTAAATGCTCATGGAATTGAACAGTTATTTTTTTTTATCCCCGTCTACCTCTGTGTTAAAGTTAATTTCATTGTGAAGTAATAAAGTGGAGATGTCATATAGCATATTATGTTACCCGCATGATAAAGGCAAACCGATTGATGCATAATTTGTTACAATCCGATAATTATTTTAGTAGTGTTTGGGGGACATACATAATTGTACAAACCAACCAAAAACATTACCCTCCTTTATTAACCGGCAATAGGGAATGAAATATTTTCCTTTTATGTATTTATTTTGTTGTGAGTAGATATTTTTAAATGGGCATGCCGGGAGAAATTATTGTAATTGTTTCATAAGCCGAAAATTCAAATTTAGTTGATATGTTTAAATTTGAAGCCCACTGAGTCCTTGTGTTTATTTATAATGCTATTTTTGATAGTTGTATGTTCTGTGTGTAAACAAATTTGATGTTTGATTTCCCCTGAACGACTGATTCGATTGAACTGATCTTTATAGTGGTTTATCACAAGATACTTTTTGAGGTAACTTGGCTCTAATTTAACTAGCTTATCAGGTCAACTGTTTTAGGTAATTTAAAATATATGATTTTATCATCGTTTAAAATGAACCTTTTCTAATTTGCCAATAATCAAAAATACACTCGTCTAGTTCACTCATTTAATTATCAATAAATGTATACATACGTATTTATTTATATCTGACAATAATTATTTATTTAGTTCTCTATCTCAGTCTCTAATTTCACGCCAAATTTCTTGCGGGGTTGGCAGAAACAACCTTATATTATTTAGGTATTATATATTACTACCTATAATATTAATATTACTAATAATATTACTAATAAGGGGCTTGATTTCCACCTTAGTGGTATAACAAAAAACTAACCTAACATTAACCAGTGCAACATCTTGTTATATTCTGACAATTTATTGTTTTCATATAATGTTTAGCAGGGGAGATGTTTAAGGACCGAGTCTTGTGGCGTTCGGTTCTCTCTGCCTATCCCACAAAAGAATTAGCGTGAAGAAATAGCTAGACAGATATTGTTTGCATCTATTCAATAATGAACGCACACTTTAACTGGCGAAGCCTGTCCTCTTCAAACACAAATTCGTTACCATAAGGGAGCCTTGAAATGCTGGCTTTCATCCATAAGGCATTTTGTTGGATATACAACATATAAATAAATAAAATAAATATTGCCGGACAAATTACACAGCGCCACCTAGCCCCAAAGTAAGCGAAGCTTGTGTTATGGGTACTAGACAACTGATAAACATACGTAAATATATATTTTTTTGAAAATACATACTTATTATACATAGAAAATACCCAGACCAATACAAACAGACATGTTCATGCACACAAATGTTTGTACTGTGTGGGAATCGAACCCACGAGCGTTGGTGTAAATATACGTTTATAATTCATCAATGTGGTCATTGTGTTCGTTGGTATGTTTTGGTTGGTAAATAAACATTAATGATTTGGTTGGTAGATAAACATTATCTATTTGTATAATTAATTAAGTGTCACGGATATTCTCGTCCATGTTAATATGAATTCTGTGACTTCCCATGAACCATGAAAGATGCGGTTCGTGTTCGAAATAGGTCCTGGCGTGCATTGTCGACGCGCCCTCCTCCGTGTCTTCGTATTTGCAGTCTATAAAAGAATTCGGCACCAGACCGTTGTGATCTGTGCCTCAGTGACTGCACCGTGCTGTGTTGTGTTAACGCGCTGACCTGATCAAGGTACGAATGTTGAATAGTACGGTTGTTTGTGTTACTTCTACGCACGTCGGCTTTTAAGTGAGGTTATATTAGATTTTTTATTGCGGGTATAGTTTATATGTTACATAAAGTGTTTTTAATAATATTAATAAAAGGTCTGAATTTGATCTATTGAAGTGATACTGTAGATTCAATGTATTTCAACGGGGTCAAATGAGTGTCAAATTACTTAAAAATTTTAAATTTTAAGAGGCTGTTACGAAACATATGAAAATTAACATTTTGATTGTTAAACTATCATCATCACATTAGTAAAGAATAAAAACAAAATTTTTTAGGATTAATTATTATGAAAGTGTGTTTACTGTTACCACGTTAATCCAAAGAGAGACGTTTTGTGTATGAACTGGTTTTCATTACCATAATTATTATTCCGTCGGTGTATTTGGTGTACCTAGTGTTCTATACGGGTACTATATTGCTAGTTACACTTTTATACGGGTAGATAGGAAGAGAATGTTTTCCCGCGCCAGCCGCAACCGGATCGCCGGGAAGATAGCTAGGAAATGTTGAACGAAAACCAAATAGAAATGTCTCAATTTCCGTAGCAACGCTTCCTTGGAAGAATCTTTTTCCTGACATTTATTTCAAAAATATTTTCTTTTACGTTTATTGCTTTTCGAGCAAGGCACCCTAGCTTAGTTTTTTATAGATTTTAAACTACCTATAGTTAATTGGTATAATTACGGCTATGAACAATGTTGTAGCCAACTGCTTCCAATCGCTGATCGAAATTATGTGTTTATTTAAACGAAGGCTTCAAAAAAGGAGTGTAATATTTTCAGTACAGCTACGTACGTACGAAGGTATATTTTTCTTTATTCCACCATAACTGTTAACAGATTCAGATGTTTAAAGTACCGTTAGAATCTTTACGTTACCCCGGGTACCATAAGTTATGTGACGTCATAATAAAAATAATATGGCGGAATATGGAACCAATATAGTGGGGACTGAAAAAAAGTGTGGTATCAAAATAAAGAATTTTGAAAGGCGATCTATAATTTATATGTTTAAATCTTATTTGAATTGATTAAATACAATTAATTAACTCTATACTTAATATTTTATTCATTAATCTTGAATACCTATTAGTTTCAACGAGTCATTATTAGATTTAAATAAGGCAGGCAGGCGTGTTTTAATTTAATAATAAACTCACTTGTCACCTACGTTGGTAAGTAAATAAATATTATATGTCTCGTTTTATGTGAGGCGACAACCTATAGATCTAGAGCAAACTACATACGCTTACAATACAAGAAGTTGAAGAATGCTTATTCTTTTGGAAGCGTTTGTAGTCTATGGCAAATATTTAAAGCATTTCATAATAGAAAATTTAAATTACTTGATATCGTATTAGGGATATAAAACTTATTAAATTTAATTATACCCTCCAATGCTCAGTGGTCGACCAAATTGCTACAAAACCTTGACCCTTTTATAATGAAACTAGCAGCTGACTGCAGTTTCGCCTGCGTGGAGTAGGTACGGGTTTATCTAGAAACCCTACATACAAATAGCACTCCGGGATTATGTGGCTATAATCTCTTAATAAAATATTTTTTCAGGATCGATTCTGCAATTCTCGAGGCTACCTTGAGGTCTCTTCTATTTTTTATACGACTATGTTATGTCTATTGTCTTTATAATACAAGTATGGATTGCAATTAATACACAAGCTATTAATTAAAAGTTAGTTAATAGATGTTATCATCGACCAATAGTTTTGTCCTGCCAATAATCAGTCCGGCTATTGTCCACGTCTAAGCTTACGGAAATTTCAATTTTATGTAGTATCTAATAGATATTATATTTTGCACAATAATAAGAGCTTATACAAAGAAACCACAAGTACAAACGTAGGCTTATCTTATTAAGAGATCTTCCAGGTCAACCTTTAAGTACCTATATAAGAAATTTTAAGTACCCAAGATTTACATACATATTTTCAGTGATGATTAAAAATATGTATATAAATCCGAAAACGCGAATTTAGTGGTACATACCCATGCCAGGATTCAAACCAGGGACCATCGGTTGATAGCTTGGTTCTTTATCCACTGTGCTACCCTTTAAACGTAAAAGTAAACATATTCAATCTAATTACAGTATGATAATAACTGATCTGAAATACGTTTCTACCATGACCATGTCTAAAATGCAAGGTTAAGGCGTCTAGGATGTACATGTAAGCACATTATATTTTATTACATGTGTGGTGACTATCGTTAAATAATGATTAGCAAAAAACTGCAGTCACGCAACTGTAGTCAGTTGTATTTGAACATACTTTTAGATAGTTCGTTGATTTATTCTCTGAATTCAATATTTGTATTATGTACTTAAACATATGAAATTTATTGTGTTTTAGTATAACAATTATGTGACTATACTAAACATATTGATTATGAACCTAAAACTAAAAACCTTAAATATAATATAATAACTAAAATATATTATTAAAAAGGAGTCCCTTTAGGCAAGGTTCCGAAGATGCTGGCAGCGTTCCTTTGAATAGCTAGACTAATTCTTTGTCCGAGGTAGCTGCCAGCTCTTCGGTCTCCTGTGATGTCGACTAACCTTTTTGCTATTTCCTTAAAAAAAATATTATTAAAAAATATTATTGAAATTTATTATTTGTAAAACTATTAAATGTATATGTACTCAATTCAGTATCTTACTAATGTTATAATATTTGGCCAGTTGAACTCCATAAGTATATTATAAATTCAAAATATTTAGCGGGTTATGGACATATTTGCACAAACAAACCTCTGTACTCTTATAAAATTTGGCATAGATATTATGAATCATGGGAAGCACCTGTTCACTTCTTTGCTCTTTGTCTACTTGAATCTACAGTTTACAGCCAGTACAGTTCATTTTTGTAACGATTGTAATATATTATTCAATTATAAATAAAATACTTACATACTAAAAAATACTTTTAAATAAAAAAGAAAATACATATATACATACATATCATCACGTCTCCCATTGGAGTCGGCAGAGACTATGGAACGCTGGGCCCGGCTGCGCTGGCTGGCACCGATCCAAACATACCTCTCTCGCTTCTTCCACGCTCATCAACTTCTTCATGCATGCTCTTCGGTTTTGGGTGCTTTTGATTTGGCCCTTTTTCAACAGATTGCCAATTTGATCTATATGTGTGCGTCTAGGGCGGCTCCCACGGATATCTCCATTCACTCTTACCTGAGATACTTCTTTTATAACTTTTTTGTCATTTATTCTTTCTAAATAAGCAAACCATCTTAGCATACCAAAAAAAAAACTAATATATCACAACAATAAAGAGCTATCTATCAACGTGGCCTCTTTAGGCCAGTGAAGCGTATAAAGACTGAACATGTGATGCTCGGTACCCTCTGTCTATTCCGCAAGGGATTTGGTCTGAAGGAAGATAAGTAGAAAACAGACTTCATTGAAGTCGGTACCCATCACAGCGTTCTTTTATTCTTTATTAGTACAAACTTCAATAAACCGACTATTTTTCTTTCTTTAAGAAATCTCGGGAGCATACAAGCATACGATGTAAAGTAGTCTCCGTTACCTATGAATGCTTGCAATGCAGAAGGTATCATGCGTTGCCACTCCTGCTGCGAGTGCACCTCCATTCACTCGGTGGAACACAAATACTCTTCAGGCAATTATCTGACTACGGCTTACTGTGAGGTGGAGGTACTTCACCAGTACTTGTTACCTAGCTTAAAACATTCAGACCAAAAAAAGAAAATGCACAAATATTTGTTCTGTGTGGGAATCAAACCTATTCAACAAGCTAATTACTTGAACACCAGGCTGGTCAACTTGTTTTTGTTATTACTAATGAAACATCATTAGTGTGCGAGAGGCCTTGACGAACATACAATCACTAACATGATGCCGGAAATCACTGCCGTAAATGCATCTGTTATTTGTTGATCCAGTTTCTTCACAATCGAGTGCCCTTTACATTTTACATATTCATATCTTGTCCATAATAATTACGAAGGACATTGCTTTTAAACAATCTCTTCTAAAAATAAAACTACCAATAATAATACATCTACATAATAATAATAAGGATAATCTACAGTAATATTATAAAGAGGGAAGATTTGAGTTTTTGTATATTTGTATGTAATGGATAAACTCAGTAAATACATAACCGATTTTTAAAAAATTCTATTTAATTTTATATTTCGTAATCATGTCATATTTTATTATCAAAAAATTAGAGTTCCGTACGAAAATTACAATAATGTAACCCAATGTATCAAAAATGAGGCTAGAATAGTCATTATTTGCGCTACGCAAACTAAACTATTGATGTTATAGAAAATAATGTGCTACATCTTTATAGTACATATTATTACCCACAAAACTCGAACCTACTTGACGAGCTCGGTGGCGCAGCGGTTAATAACTCGTCTTTGTCACCGACGCTCGTGGGTTCGATTTTCACACAGGTCAAACATTACTGCGTATGAACATGTCTGTTTGTCTTGCCCTGAGTGTTCTTAAGAGAGGTAGGGCCCATCAAAGCTTTCCCGTTTGGGGAAATACCTCCATCTTACAGAAAACCGCAGCCAAATAACAACTCCCTGGAGAGTTGTAGTGTTCCTGCGTGTGAGTGAGGTTACCAGTAAACTCTTAAAGAATTGCTGTGTTAGCAGCAGGGGTAGGTAGATACTTAATGTTTTCCAAGCGTTCATAGGCTACGATAACAGTTATACATCAGGTGGGCCGTATGTTTCCTTACGCCGTGTAAAAAAAAATATTATTATGTTACCTAGTATCTTCTCGCTCACGGGTATTAATCGCGGTCATTTGATAGGCGTGCGCGGGGATAAGGATCCAACGCGTAGAGGCCCCTTCGGAAAGACTATGTAATGTTGTACACCCGCCGTGACCCACTCCAGGGGATATCAATGGGACAATATACGAACGAACATTATGTTACCTATATTATTAAACTCTGCTTGTACAGTTAAGTGCACTCCACGCACTTTGACCTCTGTACTATGCTAAATAATTTGGTCTGAGGTACTATGTAATAAGAGTTATAATCGCACTTTGAGATATCTGCTATTAGCTGTTCTATTCATAGAAATTCACATAAGTTACATCGCGTGCATTTCAGAGTAAAGTGTTACTGGCCCCGTTTTCGTCGCCGACTCCGTGGTGATCATCGATGTATAGATAGTGAAACTGAATTCTATTTGTGTTTGTGGAACTGTTGATTTTTATACAACATCTACAGACAAACAAATACGACCCACCTAATATAAAGTGAGTCGATTCATCCAGTTGGCACGGGATCAAGATCAATGGCGCTCTAGAGGGGAGGCCTATGTTCAGCTGTGGATGATGACAATAAAGTGGTTACTCTCGCTGCTAATATATAAGCGCCTCCGCAGCTTATACTCATAACCCTACTCAGTCGAAGGAACACAACTACTGGGAGTTGTTATTTGGCTGGCAGTTTCTGTGGAGTGTGAGATTTTATTGCTCTACCTCTCATAGAAACATCCAGGCCAGTACAGACAAATTTGCTTATCAATTGACCGACCGTTATCTGTGACATACAGAAGGTTGGATGAACAGATATGATGAAACTACATCTTGACGATCTCGGTGGCGCGGTAGTTAGTAACGCTGCTTCGACATCTGAGTTCGTAAGTTCAATTCCCATACAGGACAAATTTGTGTGTATGAACATGTCTGTTTGTCTTAGTATGGGGTTTTTTTTGAGAGGGCGCATCAAAGCAGCTTGTCTGGGAAAGTAACAACTCTCTGGTAGGTTGTCGTATTTTTGCGGGTGAGTGTAGTTACCAGTAAGCTCGACCGACATCTAAGTATTACAAGAGTTTACAGGCGACGGTTCACTTAACATCAAGCGGGTCGTATGCTTGAATGCCACTTGTCGTTGTATATATAAAAATAATTTGTTTACTTTGCAATCACAAATACAGGTTATGATCATACACTTCCTCTCCTTTTGGAGTCAGTTGCATTGATATGGATTTATATATTACTAGGTCTTGGTTGGCTAATGATATTTCAAATATGACACTTAGTATCTTTGCCTTTTGAGCAGTCAGAACCCGTTATATACGTTTTCCCATACATTTCGCGGTCATATACGACCACCCGGGTTTCGAAGGGTTAATCGCCAATACACAGTACAATGGATAACAATGACTAAATTTTAATTTCAGAAACTAGAAAAATGCAGTTGACGACCGTGTTAGTTCTCGCGTGCCTGGTGGCGGTAGTTGCGTCTGCGCACTACGAACACTACCCCGCCGTGGACTCCATCTCAAATGATGCAGCCGTATACGAATCCCTCTACGACACACCAGCACACGACAGAACTCTCAGGTCGAAAAGAAGTTTGCTACTTCTGAAGAAGAAATTGCTCCTTGGTAAGTATAAGATTCTTCATCGAAGTTTGTATGTTTCTATGTATGAAAAAAAGTCGTCAAATGCGACTCCGACTCACTCACCGAGGGTTAACAAATTGTTATTGTTTTGTTATGTACCATCAAATTTACGGTTTTCGGATTTTTCGTTATACTTGTGCTACCTACATGACTTACCACTTTTCATGATTCTAGGTCAATGGGAAGTACAGTGCAGGTTTTGATTACCTTACGAGAATCAAAATATGCAGCATGAACGGCCGTATCTTTTGATTACGTTGACTTAGAAGTTTGATTATTTCACTGCTCGAAGGGATTGCAAACCTGAGTATTTGAATATAATTTCAGCTTAATAGCTCCACTTGTCCCCGAGAAAAAGGACTTGAAAGACAGACAGACAGACAACAAAGTGATCCTATAAGAGTTCCATTTATCCTTTTGATTAAAATACGGATACGGAAACAAAAAAAAGAACTATATTGCCAAGTTTCTCTTATCAATTTTCTTCTTCTTCGCTAATGGTCATGTTCTAAATGTTGGTAGATATAAAAAAATATAATTCTATCGATATCGATTATAACACAAAATAAGATTATTTAAAAAAATGTAAAACGTGTTTTAGTGCCCGAGAGGGTACAATGGCAAATGGTTTTCCATCTAGGTTGTGAAAGTCTGACGGCAGTCGCTCAACGTAAAAATCAGTGTCTTCGCTAAATCCTTAGGGTAGGGTAGGGGACCCCGCCAATCGTAATGGATTAGGAAACGGGATACCGCGAAGAAGGAGAAGATATAAGCTATTGAAATACTTTGTACTAAATCTGCTTCGATGAATACATAAAATTAGCCAACATTAACCAGCTAAATTAGATAGCTTAACATCAGCCGAACTCAATAGCCTTAATCATAAATGTTATAACAAATACAGACTGCAAGTGATACTAGTGATGCGAGAGGTATGAAGAATGGCTCAGAAAGGCCTGGAAAAAAAAACTAGACGTTTATGGTCTAAGTCTCCTTCGCTTCGTACGTACGTACCTACAGATTGAACGTATCGTACAATCTGTAGGTATTTAGGAACTTAAATTTTGCATCCAGATCCCTTAGGAGTGTAAACATCCGCTGATAAAGTATTTTAAATGCAACGAGTGCATGCATTTAGACTTTTACAGATACAAGATTTTTTACAGTTGCTAGTGAAGTCCTAGTACTTGTCCTTTGAAAAACGAAGTAAAACATGTAGGTATAACCATTTTCTATTGTATGTACCGTTAATATTTTTTACTAATAAATTCAGACATCAAATTTTTTTGTCCCTGCCTGTCAAAAGCAATAGTTGTAATTGCTATTTAAGTGAATAAATGCACGTAAACTCAATTATTACAGCAGAGCGTTCTATCAACATTAGATTAAGATTATTTGTATAATCGGGTCATTGCCGATTAGCGGCCACTTGTTTAGAATTCACTGTTTGCATGGATATGCATGCATGATGCCACCGAATGTCCTTCTTTGCTAATTGCTAGGACCTCGCTTTTAAAATTGTGAAACAAATGGAAAGTTTAAAGACTGACACTGATAATGATGCTGATGAAGATGTCAGGAGCCCTAGAAATCGGCTAGCGTGCACGGAAGTAGCGTGAATGTTAACGAAGCATGTGTTTTGTGTAAGGACCTCGGTCATTATCACGTGGCGCTCGGTTCTCTCTGTCTCTGTCTAAAGGGATTCGGCGTGAAGTTATAGATAGATAGAAATGTAAAGTCGTACAACAGTTGTTCGATATGATGTTAACAACTTCCTTCTTCATTAGTCGCTAATCAGGGAATACAATCTCACATATTGAAACTACGATGTTTGCTCTGGGTGTGGTTCTAAAGAAGTTTTATAAAAACTGTTAGGTGTGCAATGAACTTACTGTCGACTTTTTCCAACACAATGGATGTCCTTGGTGTTGCATGTGTCGATATGACTAATTAATTACCTTTAGTATAAAACATAAAAAATATATGATTGCATAGCGGCTCTAAGCCTATAGCACCTTATTATACGTAACTGGTAACTAAATAGTATAAGATAAATGAGTTTGATATAAGCCAATAGTGAAACACCGAGTGAAGTAATTTTTTGTATGCAGATTTCTTTCAATATTCCAACACATTGTTGGAATATTGAAGACTTCACTGTTTTGCAAAACATACAAATGCGCGGCGCATGCAGTGAGAATGCATTGTATCGTAACCTCTTGAAGGCAGGAGAGTCACAAGACCCTTTGTGTGCATTTGATAGCACATTTTAAAACATATTTCATAACTATTATTGTTATGTTATTATTAATATTCTTGGTCGATCACCGTGTTTATTGGTTGGTAGAAATTGGAAAAGCAGTTCGCTACCTTTGACCACCGTTCAATATTAATATTCACTAGATTACATTAAAATCGGTTCAGTGACATATCTAGAAAAATCGGCCAAGTGCGAGTCGGACTCGCGCACGAAGGGTTCCGTATCTATAAATCTATAAAAAAATATTAAACAAAAAAATCACGTTTGTTGTATGGGAGTCCCCTTAAATATTTGTTTTATTTTAATTTTTTATTCTTAAAGTGAATATATAACTAAATATTCTGTGAATATTTCAAGCGTCTACCTGTTGCCGTTATCAATATCGTGCAAAAACGAGCAAAAAAATCACGTTTGTTGTATGGGAGCCCGCTTAAATATTTATTTTATTCTATTTTTTAGTATTTGTTGTTATAGCGGCAACAGAAATACATCATCTGTGAAAATTTCAACTGTCTAACTATCACGGTTCATGAGATACAGCCTGGTGACAGACGGTCGGACGGACGGACAGCGGAGTCTCAGTAATAGGGTTCTGTTTTACCCTTTGGGTACGGAACCCTAAAAACGTGTTTTTTACTTAATTACAAAATTACTTTTGTACTTTTAATATGTATGCATAAATAAAAAAGACTTGTCAGTCAGATATATCTATTATTATTAAAGCGTGGCTCACGACGCTGAGTCTATGAACATAAATTTTTCCTTTCTTAGGGAAAGAGTAAACTGGCCATCGTCAATCCCCTATTACGCAGCTTGGCGGATTATCCTCTAAACGCATTCGATTAAGGAGAGAGGGTGTAGGTATCCTAAAAGAAAGTATTTTTAGAAACGGACGATGTTAATAACGCTGCTTTGAGACCAGGGCTCGTGGGTTTGATTCCCACACAAGACAAATATTTGTGTGCATGTCTATCTTGGTCTGGGTGTTTTTAAGAAAGGCAGGGCGCATTACAGAAAAGCACAGACAAATAACAATTCCTTGGAAGGTCGTGGTGGCTGCGAGCGAGTGAGGCATTAAGGTTTTCAGTAAACTTCTCAGGAGATACTGTGTTAGCAGCAACGGTGCATTCACGCGATACTTAATACGTCTCAAGCGTTCATAAACTACAGAAACCACTTTAGCCAAGCGTTCATTATTGATCATATTGTTACTTGAGTATGATAAGAGAGAGAACTAAAACGACGAAAAAAAAGACCTAATAAGAGAGAGAAAAGTGAAATTAAGTGGACTTTATTCTTTAAATTTTAAAGAATAAAGTCCACTTAATTTCACTTTTCTCTCTCTTATTAGGTACTATCAAATATTATGACTCAGACATCGAGTACGTATGGACAGATAACAGGAGGCCTATAGAAGAATAACGTTTCCCTAAAATACTATTAATACCATGAATATTTCTTTGATTTTAACTTTGCATATTTGACGTACTTAAATCATTCAATCTGAGTTTTAATTGAGTGATCATGTACAACGAACTCCAGTGGCGTTAATTTAAAGTCGGCAAATATTGTCGAAGCCGTAAATCGGTATCAAACCAATAGTTCTGGAACCATAGATAACAGAAACAATGGGAGATGTGACATACCACGCGAGTTTATACCGGGACGGTTGTCGCCGAGTTTCACCCCACCATAAAACACTCACACACTTAAATAAATAAAAAATATCATTCTACGCACACAAGTACAACGACACACGTTTGTTAAGACGCTGTCATTGGATGTTTATTTAAACAACACCCAAGTAAGCACGCACTACTACATTTATAAAGCGGCAGAAACAAGCGGCCGTATCTCGAAACTGTACACACAGTGAACGAATAATATTACTCGCTTTACATTGCGTGTTGGTAAACGAGCGGTGGCGACTGTGTATGGTAGAAAAGCAATGTATGATTAAGAATGAGAAAATTTGATATTTATAATTTGTATCGTGGTAAGGCCCTGATAGAAATGGCGTCAGAGAATTTTTGAAATTAATTCTGTATTTATGTTTATAAAACGTAATATTATTTGTACTTATAGGTGATAAGTGATTCCATTTGATTTAAAGTTAACCACTGCACTTCTATTTTTGCAAAAAGGCAACAGCACAACTTGGCATTTTGCTAAAACAAGGAGCAACGTATCTCAATCGAACTCGATTGCAACTAACGAACTGTTCTTGGCAATGTTTTCGTTTTGAGCATATTGCGGCGACACCAACCACGCCCCCTCGTCACATCTCCCGTTGTTTCTGTTATCTATGTCTGGAACGAAAACACTATAGGTATAGTATTTATTTCATGAAATTACTTGTATGTGTGATACTACACATGACTAGGTATTATTACACTCGTGAGACATATTGCAAACCTTGAAGTAAAGCGGTTTTTAAACGCGCTATGTGATCATAATAACATCTTTTATGCGACAAAATTATAAACTTATGGTATAATAATTGCTGATTATTCAAAAGTGTGTATAGAATATAGGTGAGGTCTGTCGGCAAGGCCCAAATGATCTTATTTTAGGAGCTATAAAAAATTAAAAATACTACTTACTAAATAATTAATGAGCCGATTAAGTTTATACTATCCAGGGCTAAGCTACTCAAAATAGGACAACTGCAAACAAATGTCCGGCGTTTCAGTAAAGTATGTACGAATTTAAAGCTTCTTGCTTGTATTATCACGCTTCCTAATCAATTACGATTTGCGGGATCCCTTACTTAAGCTAAGTATTCGACGACGATATTGATTTTTACATGGTGCCACTACCGTTAGACCTCCACAACCCACAGGAAAAATTAGAAACTTTCTTAGGTTAGATCAAACGTCTTTCCAAATATATTTTCTTGGATGTGCGGGTTTTATGATGTTTCCATCACCACCGAGCAAGTGATAATTACAAATATGTACATAAATTCGAAAACACTCTAATCTAGTTGTACGTCCCCACCAAGATTCGAACCGGGGACCTATATATATAGATTTATAGCATTTTATGTTATATGTTAACTTTTAGGTGACTTTAGTTTGCATAATTATGTATTTTATACTGCTACTGGTACCGACAATGAGAACGTTGGCTGTTTCCTCACTCAAAGGATAAGTATCGCAATCTATCGAGCAAATGTTGCCAACATTTTTGGCTCCATGCCACTTAGATTAAGTTGTTTATGCCAGAAACTACTACCTATTACATACAAAAAATTTAATAGCAAACTACATTTACACCACTGAACAAAAAGGTGCATCATGTTCCTGTACTTGTATATTAACCCATTCCATTAATAATACTGCAATTTGTAAACTATTGAGAGGATTGTAACTGGGTCTCTGTTTTAGTCTGAGGTGGCAAACTAGTATACGTCCTGTCTGATCTTAAGTAGGTACCGTATATGGATAGTTGCAACACTAAAATGTTGTTGTTGTCACTCGTGTGTTACCGACCCTAATGATCCTTTAGTCAGAATGGATCACGTTGAATGCACTGCGGATATTTCGGTCGTAAACAAGATCGATACTCCTTGTATTGCAAGCGTTCATAGGCTACGGTACCACTTTACATCACGTGAGCTGTATGCCCGTTCGTCTATCGAGGTTGTACGAGTATAATAAAATCTGTTTAAATAATATGACGTAAAATTTATTGATAAAAAAATGATATATCTACTAAAAAGATAAATTGAGACATCTGTCTTTTATAGTACAAGGTTTTCAAAGTAAAAAAACCAACTAAGTTTATTTCTTAATTTTTACTAAATTCTTTGTTTACAGGGGCTTTAGGACTAAAGGCGGCAAAGATTGGAGCAGTGGGCGTGGGAGTGGGTGCCCTCGCACTCAAATCTAAACCAAAGTCAGTAAAACACGACGTCCACGTTCAATATGGGTAAAGGTTATTTTTACTAACAAGAAAACTCATAAACTGCTAACACTTTATCATTTAACTAATTTTTCAACTCACCTACATACCGTGAAGGAAACACACATTTGTCAATTCATCTAATTGAGTTGTAGAAACTATTACGTGAAACTATTCACGTGCCCTTTCATTGATAATATTCTGGAAAAAAATGCAAGCTATCAATTGCGTCTTACTTACTTACCTACTCCTGGTGCAGCGACGCAAGTAAGCAGGCCTTGGCCACCGATACTGCAACGCTCCATTTATCTCTACCATATGTATAATTTTACTAGTCGTTGGCTTGAAGCTCACGCAGTCAGCTCTCTCCAACGTAATTTAGGTACATTTGGCAAATATGCTTGATTCATCTTCGTTGTTATTATCAATATTGTGATAAACATACAATAACTCGAGTACACAATTACCATTTTGGCAGAGCTGCGATAGCCAGCGGAGCCACATTACCCTCAAAATTGCCGTTTGGGGTAGACTGATGTCATCCAGCTAGCGTTTAGACGGTAATAGTGAGAAACTCCAAAATCGACACACTAATAGCTAACATATTGTAGTTATGTATCCTTTAATTTGAAATTTAAATGTTCGTTGGTGAGGAAGAACGGTCCAAAATCGTTCCAATTAGAAAAAAAAACATATGGGATGGTATGGGACGTATGGCCGGCCACTCTGCAGTGCAGAGTTTGCACTGCACTCCCATCAACAGAAAAAGTAACAGCACTCGTCGCTAGATGTCGTACAGGGTTCCATATATTTTTAAAAAATTAAAAATTAAAAATAAAATATTTAAATATTTTTTAAATTTAAAAAATATCAGCTCTGCCTACACATTGTATTAACATAACTTGCGGATTTAAGGTTATGTAAATTTTTGCAGCTATCATGCGCCTTCGTACGTTCAAGTCCACCGGTAAGTTTATTTGTAGGTAATTTACCTACATGCCCATGAGTAAATGTAGTTTCGCACATTTTGGGTTAACTATGTATATGAAGTTTCCTTTAGTTTGTTGGTTCATTAATCATGCACAATACCTTAGGTGTAGCTAAATAACATAGCGTGTAGAATGCAATTGTATTATGTAGTATGCAATAATATTCCAGTTCCGAGTCAAAGAGGGCTCCGTTACGTCATTTAAAGTACACAAGCTGCCAGTTTTTCTTGTATTCTTCTTCAGGTATTTCTTGTTTCAGCAATTATATAATGCATGCACAATTAGAAGCAGCAAATAACAAAGACGTAACTCTAATAACGCTGTGTCCACTACAAACGTGTATTTTGTTGTTAGCTATAAAGTTGAAATAGATATAAAAATTCCAACCAGCGGTTTTGCTGTTTCTTCAACCTCTTGCCTTTAAGAAGCTTCAAGGTCAGGCAAATAATAATAATAATGTATTCTATTGTTGCCCTATTATGGTATGTTGTGAAATTTAAGCGACATTTATTTTTATCGGGTTTTACCCGGTCAGTCGCTATTGAACTTTTGTTTGTTTTTCATAATAGGACCAGAAAAATCATGCAACTTATAACCGTACGTGTTCCCGTAGGTATTTCTTAACGATCTTAACAATCTTTAGTGCATCCAGAGATGCACTAGAGATTGTTAAGAAATACCCAAGATCGTTGCTTGTTGGAACGCTTGTTTAAGAATTCTTAATGAATTTTAAATTATTAGACCAAGTTTTAAAAAATTAAATCGCAGTCCAGGTAAGTAGGCTGTTATTAATGACTGAGATGTGAAATCAAATGTAGATCAGAAAAATTCGAAAATAATCCCTGTGAATGTGTCATAATTTGAATATTCAGATGACTTTTAAGGAACTTATAACTAACCTAATTTAAAATATTCCTTTATATAAATCGTAATTTTACTTATATAGGAAAACTGTTAAACATATAAGAAAAAATATTAAACCAATTGTATGTGCGATATCGAATATCATTCGCGAGACCCGACTCACACTACATTTGTTTTGATATGTTCTCGATTTGTCTCAGATTGCTGCTGTCTAGACCTAACTTTATATTTACTATCTTTGGTGCTGGGCTATGTTTCATTGTTGCTTTGCAATGTATTCATTGGGTGTTACGTTGAAACCGCAACTTATATTTTACTGGATCATTTGAATTTTATGACCTGAACCATTCCAATATTATACGCCAATACAACGATACGTGAAAGATGTTCTTGATTATAGTAATGATTGTAATGTAGTATCTATTTGTCGCACTCATAAATGAAACATGAAGGAGAAAAAAACTTGATATAGCGCTGCTCTGTGGTCATTTTCCAAATATCCACGAAATCTACAACGCTCATTAAATTACAGGCACATGTGTAAATTTCATGAGTTTTGATCAGTCATTGACCAAGTGATAAATAGATGAAGAATAAATAGTCGTGATAAAGAAAAGTCACTATGCACCTGGTTATAAAGCATGAAAAAACATGAAACGAATTCCTTTCGTGGTGTTTTGAAGTTTGGCAATACTACGTTTTGACATGTTTTCGATCTTTGAGAGTAATCTGTGTAGTATCTATTATAAAATTACAAATAACATTTAACAAAAGTGAAATTTACATTGCATAAATTACTGTTGTTGTTTATCATCATATGCAGTTTCACATAGTATCCAATGTTTGTCAATAAGTAGTTACCGCAATTCCTTTCAGGTGCAAGTACTATGTAAGAAAGCAAATAACGTATTGATCATTGACAAATCGTCATAAAAACAAAGATTATTCTTTACATGTTACTTCGTAAGTGGATGCGAACATCTGGCATTCTTTTACGATTTAAATCGTAAGTTGTTTGTTTTCTTATACTAAACGTGTTCCTAAAAGGAATTCCATTGATTATGCTATACGTTGTATATCTATGCTTAAATTATGCCCATCAGTATTGAGAAGGTATTTCAAATTGATTTTAAATTTTAAGATATCAAATTCCTGAGAGGTAAAACATTTCTATACTAAGTGTGTATATACTAAACAGGTTTTTGGAAGATCGTGACGTATTTAGAATATTATATGGGTAAAACCGAAGAATAAATAAATATAACTATATATTTATTTGTTGGGCAAATCCGCATATAACTTATAACTGATGAAATAATTTGAACTTGAGATCGATAAAATATGTATTAATTTAAATAATGTGGACTGGTTTTTGTACAAGGTGGATCGGGGCACGGTATGAATTAGTGACGTAATCACAGTAAAACACGCATTTTGAAACGATGAACTTTGTACTTTTTTTGCAGGTGGTAAAAATATCCCTACTCCGAGTTTAGAATATTCGAGCGCTGCCTTTGGAAGATAGTGGAATATTTCGGAAGTGTTACAATAAGTTTGAATGATTTTAGTTTATCAATTTTGGAAGGTTTAGTTTGACTATTGACCCCATCGCTATCATATGTGAGAGTAATTGAAAGTTAAAATATTGTTACTTATCTGGTGACTTTTTAAATTTATCGAGTATGACAGTGAAATACATAGGCATCCTGAAGTTGGTTAAATCATGTTGCAAATTAAACTATTGATTTTCAGTTAGTACCTAACAGTCAAGGTATGAAGTCGCGTTTATTTGCTTAGTAACTTAGCTGACAAACATACCAGTAAATGCGTTAAAACTAAGCATTGATTTGTATGTTAATAACTATAATACATATACTTTGGTCACCTACGAAATTCCTCTGGTACTTGTTTCTTGTGATTTGGTATTTAATTCGTCACCTGATAACGAAAATGGTTTCAATTTTGAAATAAGAGAAAGAGGTGTTGGCAAAAGTCATATTCTTTCGTAATATTGTATCAGTGTTTTCAACGTGTCATATATCAAGCCAAAATATCTTCGAAGATAGAAACCCCAGAATATTCGGTGGCTACTTTCAATTTTATTTGAAATAAAATCTATACGACGATAAAGAAAATTGGCAATATTTTTATTCTGTTGGTGCCATGATAATGTACTATTTCAATTGGGTAGCTCTTCGTTTAGTACTTTTAACAATTTCATGGTCTTGTTTAGTATACCTAGTGGATTTTTTGTAAATACTACTTGTTATTCATGCTAAACCATAGGTACAGTCTTCGAGTACCTATATTTATGCCAATCGTGTGCAATTCATGTTCGTAATACGTTTCCACAACGAAGTAATTTCATAGTAAGGATGCTTGTAATCGGATAAATCGCATATTGTATATGCAGCTGTACATATTATATAGTTTCGTCATTATATAGTATTGTCACAAAAAGATAGGTCAGTTTTATGTACATATTTAAATTAAGTACACTTCTTTTGTGGTGTCAATATTATGTTAAGATATTTATAAGAATGGGTTTCTATAAATTTGTACAGTTAATTTTGTAATTAAAGTACTTAAGTGTAAAAAACAATGTTGTATTATTACAAAACAAATTGGTTTTCGACGATTTGTCTGAGTGTAAAAATACATTGTGATAGGCGTGAGAATGAGTAGGGTATGCATAATTGAATGCTTGTTTACGCCAAATAGTCTGCTGCCTTCGGTAACTTCATCGTGCCGTAGATGACTCTGTCGAAATGTTGTTTACATTTAGTCAACTGCCGTCTTCGGTGAGCGGTCTTACCAGCCACCTTCAGCCAATCCACCAAATCAAAGTATCAATTTAATACATTTTACATAGTGTATTAGTTAGTTCCTGTGTATTCTGTTCGATATACTGCGATATGCAGTGAGGAAGTTACCAACACGTTGAAACTAATACAGTCGACGATCGCTTACCGAAGGCGCCTGACAGTGGTTCGGTATAGCCGACTTAGTCGCCTTCGGCAGACATCTCGGTGTTTACAATGGGCAAAGAAGCCAAAAGGGATTTTATTGAAAATGTTGTCCCCGAGTAAATTTGCCATGTTATAATAAAAATTATGGGAACTACTTTTGTATAGATAAAGTAGTAAAAGAAGTTCCGAAGCGTCTTGTATAGCATATGGTATTGTATAGAGCTTATGAATGTTTAGTATCTATCGGGTGTTTGCCAATGGGATGTAATAAACCTGTGTTCGTCTGTCATTAATCTTAATAGGTAACCAAACAAAATTATAATACAAAACATCCTGCTGTTTTCTCTATTATAGCAAAGTGCCTGAGCGAACGAGTTCTTTTTTGTTTTTTTGGGAGAGACAACAATAACGATACACTTAGAAAGCGAAACCTTATCTAAATACAATTTTTTTTCATATCGTTATAGCCATTTCCTAAATACACGAAATCTATACTTATTCATTAAGCGGAAGATTTTTTTTGTTTGAACTACTTGTCGGTATTGAAAAAGGAGGATCTTGTGGAAGTTAAAGGAAGGTCATTCGACATCACGATCAGAAGCCAAGAAAAAGAAAAAATATAAACGTACAATTCCAATATGTATATAGGTATATATATATGCAACTGCTCGTTTGTAGCAGTGATAGTTCAGCGCGTATGAACCGACCTATTATCCGACAGTCCCGGTTCGATTCCTAGCGTGGGCATGTACAGCTAAGAGCAGATCACGCTTAACACTCGAAGTGCGATTGTGACTCTTATCACGAACGACATAAGAACGGTACAAAGGTCAAAGTGTAAAGCTTGAGCTGCATTTAGCTGTACATATAAATTCGTATTCAGATTTATGTTTTGTATTATCACTTATATTCTTATAATTCTTAACTCTAGTAGACCGTATTCGCAATGATGATGTTAGAAACAGTGTTGGTCTGTAAGAGAGCTCGGTGTTAAAACAGGAAGAGACATGCTCCGTTGGTTCGGACATGTGGACAGAATACAGGATGAAAGAATGACGAAGCAGATATATAACGTAAAAGTGGAAGGATGTAGAAGCCGAGGAAGGCCAAGACTTACCTACTATGACCAAATTGGTCGTGTCCTATCAGAAGGTGATGTCAGGAGCCTTAGAAACCGCCGAGCCTGCATGAGAAGAGCTATGAATGTTAAAGAAGCGAGTGACGTGTGTAAAGACCGAGTCATATGGCGCTCGGTTCCCTCTGCCAACCACGCAACGTGTCTGGTGTGAAGTTATTGATAGAAGTTTTTTTTACTCGTATTTTAAATAGCACAACCAGAAGGTAATCGGTATCCTTATTTTTATTCCAATACTGATAATAAAAGTACGAACACTGTCTTTTGCACTTTCGGACAATTTAGTTTTTTTTTAATCTTTTCTTATATATCGTTATTTTTCTGAACGGGTGCCAGGAGACTTATCGTGGTACCCAGTGTCGTCGATTTGCAGCCAGCTACTAGTAATAAGAAAGTACGTTTGTACTTTCTTATTGCTTATGTAAGTTTATGTAAGGTCAAAGTTTTTTCACACACTAGTGTCAAAACCATGATGTTAAAAACTGAGCAATGTCAGAGCGTGTTTATTCAGTATGTTTTGTTTGTGTTACAATGGCATTGCCACTGAAAGTTATTTTCGGGGACACCGTTAAGGTTACATACAGTTCAGGTAAAAATCAGTATTTCTGCCAAATCCACCAAACTCCGCCAATTCTATTGGAATAGGGATAACGCTAGGAAGAAAAAAGTGATAATGACGACAAATGATGACAATGCGATCACGACTTTACTCTCTTCCGAGACCTTGAGTGGGGAAACGTATCAAAAACACATTACTATGTTCATACCTTACGTATGCTCTCATGTCGTAGGTAATTGGAGTTACAATCGAATTACGAGTGTCAAGCGCGACGTGCATTTAGCTTGACTGTGCATTATTACATTTGCTCTGCCGAGCTACGGACCATGTACGTAAAGATGGCCACATCCTAAATTGTGAACAGCTTACTGTGCATTACAAGCCGCGAGGGTATTTTTTTTACGCCTTTATACGCCTCCCAATGTTGTGTTGCGAGGCGTATAAGCTTACGGCCCACCTGATGTAAAATGATTACCGTAACCTATGAACTCTTGCAATATATTGAGTATTGCTCGCGCGATACTCTTCACGTGCCTCTGCTGCTACCACAGCAACTCCTTAGGATCTTACTAGTAAACTCACCCACTGTAATAATACATGAATCTTTTGCAAGCATTCATAGTTTATGATAACCACTTTATATTAGGCATGTCATATTTATATATATAGTATAAAAATAATTATTACATAAGCGATAGTTTTTGTGTTGCAAATGATGTATGGACAATGGTGACTGTTTAACACGGCCGTGCTTTCATTGGCTGCCGTTTGTAATATAAAATAATTAACTTAATCATTACTTGTTCAAATAACAACCATAGCCTAACATCCATATCATTATTTAATCCTAGTGAATGTGCTCTTTCTGTCCTTCATAACTACATAGTATAAACTCGATCATGTTGTGTGACATGACGTTAACGTCACTATTACTCAGACACATTTTTACATATTTTGACAAGTTTTCCTTATTTTTGACGTAAATATGTCTTTAAATTAGCTTCCATAGTGGAAGACAACACGTTCGAAAACTTACTGTTGCGTCCACTACACAGGCACACCACGGTTATTTCTATTGTAACTCTAGCGTGTTAATAGCGTTTATCTTTATATTAAATAATATAATTTATATTTGTGAGGACATGTAATTAGCTTAGTGTGATATTTGTAGCTGTTGATCTTCCTAATAATAAATAAACAATAATTATTCCAATAGTTGAGTAGGTACGTATCATGATTTTAAGACGCAATAGCAACAAAGGTCATGGAAGTCTGGTCCTATTGTTATTGTAACAAATGGATAATGAACAAGCGCATTGACTATTTGATTACCAAATAGCAGTTCTACATTATGAGCCTTGGTAGAAAAATGCCAAGATGACCAGCAAACGTTGTTGTCTCGATTATATGATGAAATCGTAGGAGTCAAGGAAGTCATGTAAACACAAACTTAAGCATGCATCAAACAAATTTATGTCAAGTACAGGCCAATGTGAAGAAGCATAAGACACATTGACTAATATGTACATATGAATACTTCGAATTTATCATGCCATGTTTTGCCGACTATAGAGTAGATATGTATTCCTGCATACCCTATAGTATACTCATTCCTATAGTCAGGTAAAGTATAGACATTCATTAAGATGTTAAAGTGTCCTAAAGAACAATAATAGCTAAATATATAGATTACTCGTCAATTTTTTAATTAAAAAATACATGTAATAAAGGTGTTGTACTGAATAAAAATCTTCATTTTTCGTACTATAAGTGCCCGGATCTGGCGTACGGTTGAGTGATCGGGGATCCTCACGAAATGTTTTTAAAGACGTGTACATAGCACAGTCGATCATAACTTACTGCATTCACATCTGGGGTGGTGCAAATAAAACAAAAATGCTGGAAGCTGAACGTGCACAGCGGGCGTTACTTAAGGTAATGCACTTTAAACAAAGAAGATTTCCTACAGATGCATTGTTTGCTATTGGTAAGGTCCTGTCAGTAAGAAAGCTGTATATACTTCTAACAATACAAAAAAAAAAAACATGAATCCGTAACAAATGACACTTGTAATAAACTAAAGAGAAGAAATCATATTCCTGCCCATTCTCAAGCTAAGACCGCATTTGCTGAAAAACAATATAATAGTCGTTCGACCTATTTATACAATAAAATATACAAAAAATTAGAAATTTATAGTAAAACACTATATGAATGTAAATATTATAAATCTACAAACACCACTTAATTATGAGGAAACAGAGACTTTATTTCCTACAACATACAAAATAACACGCCTACACAAAGACACAGATACACACTCTCCGATACATTAATACAAATCCACATGCGCTAAAGAGTTCGTCTTTATAACTACATACACAACACGCACATGGTATAAAGCATCAAATTGTAACCTTATTACGTATTATTTTAAAGAAGCTATGGAAGAGCGAAGTCACCTGGCACATGCATTTTTTGCTTACAAGGTGACCTCGGTCATTATATTATAAATGTAAAAACATCTTAAAGAAATAAAATATTAATTACGACATTGGTGTCGACATTATGCACCATAGATGACTAGTGTGCTAAGTTTTACTCCCGGGTTTGTATAATTTGCTAGATGATTTTAACCTTTAAAATAAATGTTTGATGATTTCAGAAAATTATGGTATTAGAAACACGTTTTTTTAATAATTATGTAAGATATATTTTCTTATATAAACCTTTATGAACTGTTTTCGCTTTGTAAACTTCGGATAAAACGGAGATGCGAGGATTTGTCGCTTATATACAAATATATACCTAGTCCGGCCATAATTTCAGTTACAATGAATATGCATTTATTTTTTATGAAGTAATATAATCCTCATAACATATAAGACTGATATATACACTTTGTCATTTTGCTGGTAGTAGCGCTCTTTGTGTGCTTCCGCCACCAATTGGCGGAAGCACACAAAGCAAGTTAGATCAAATTGCATATAAATTTGACTTTCGCAAAATAACGCCTGAATCTATTATCTAATAAAATATGTTGACAAATATGTCTACTTAGAGCACTAGGAACTGAGACGTGGCTGTTCACTGCATGTCGTATGATGAAAATCAAGGTCGTTTATACGCTGCTTCATCAGCATGCAGCCCACCTGATGTAAAGCGGTTACCGTAGCCTATAAATACTTACAATAAATAAAGTATTAAGCGCGTGATGCTACCTCGGCTGGTAACACGGCAACTCCTAGGAGCTTCCTGGAGACCTCACTCACACGCAAGAACACAACAGCACCTACTTTTCCAATCAAAGTCAATTGGATTAGCCGTTCGAAGCTTATTCTTAGGTGGAGAGCATGCCGATGTGGTGTTCTCTTTTTAAATAAACATCCTTTATTGACAAATTCGCCAATATTTAAATACTGAGACAGTACGACCGCTCTTTCTGCAGAACGAGCTTTAGGCGTAGACATTCCTTTAGTTACTTTTATAATTTCTCCTAGTTAGGAGGTTAATTGAGAACTAGATTCGATTTCGTCACAAATAATCATTACTTTAATTATCATCGCTATTCGATGGTTCCCTCATTTTGATACGAGACCGTAAGAACAAATAGTAGTAGTATTAATTAGTAACGTTTATATCATGATTAATAATTAATGTTAACGAATTTTACTGTAACATTCTAACTTTTTGCGTTTATTTATTATGAAATATACGATTGAGCATTTACGATTGTAAAATACAGTCAGTTTTTAACATTTATCGCACTAACTGCACAATAATAAATATACATAAATTGCAAATAAACAAAAATTAGAAATATATTTTTCGAAATGCACATAAATACTTAGGTACCTGTTTAGCCTAGCTAGTTGTAATGCAATGTGTACCAACCCATCCGCGCAACAACGCCCAGCAGATGCTGTTGTCCCTTCTAAAATTTTCCCTCACTCCTCACCTTTGTACCTGCAGTCCCTCGAGGCCCAAGGACAAGTTTGTAATAGTTCTGCTTTTCAAAATATAATAAATAAATAATAAATAATAAATAAATATTGTCGGACAAATTACACAGCGTTATCTAGCCCCAAAGTAAGCGAAGCTTGTGTTATGGGTACTAGACAACTGATAAACATACGTAAATACATTTTTTTTTGTAAATACATACTAATCATACATAGAAAATACCCAGACCAAGACAAACAGACATGTTCATGCACACAAATGTTTGTACTGTGTGGGAATCGAACCCACGAGCGTTGGTGTCAAAGTAGTGTAACAACGCGTTTCACCACTGCGCCACCGAGCTCGTCAGCTTTATATAATAATATAGCTTTAAACTAATAAAAATTAAAGAAAACTCCGAAAAATGAGTAATTATTTATTTTTATAGTTATAAAATTGAAATCGGACAAAACATTTTTTATCATTTTTCTATACGCTGTTAAGAACACATTTCAAAAGTTTATATAATGTTTCATTGACTGATGTCCAGGATATCGAGGTATACATCTTACGGCGCTCCACCATAGCTAAGTTAGAGGGTACTTTTTCTTTCATTCATTCATTTAATTTTCATCATTTTTATAAGTTAAAAATTACAAGGCATGTAAAAACAAAACTTATTCATCAACGTGCAAATGTAGCCCTACCATATGATAGCCTAGATAAACTAGCAGCTGCCATTTAATTTCAATCCCCCCTCCCCCATTTCAAATACATTTACAAGAAAAATCTTTTACTACAAGGTTAGATAGCAATATATAAAACTATTCCTCAAATCAGACAGGCAATCTCGTATAAGGTTTCTTTTGTAACCATTTTGGCACTGAACGCTAATACAAAGTGAAAAATTATAAACAATACAGTATGCGCCTGTTGGTGCTTAATTGGAAATTCTGTTTCAAAACACGGAAAGTTCTCGCGAATACTAATTTGCTTGCAGTATAGTCCTCTTAATTCTTTTCGCTTTCGCATTTAAATTGGTTTGTAAAAAAAGTGTTGCAATTTACGAACTTACCGTGCTTGTACAGTCACGTGCACACGTGTATGATTGTTATTAAGTTCACGAAACTCTAAATGAGTAATTAGGAGTATCAAGTATTAAGAGTAGTTGCAAACATTTGTGTGCATGAACATGTCTGTTAGTCTTGGTCTGGGTATTTTTAAGATAGGTTGGGCGCATCAAATCAGCCCGTCTGGTAAAGTACCTTCAGCTCACAGAAAACCGCCAATAAGTCAAATAAACAATTCCCTAGAGGGTTGTTTTATTCCTGCGTGTGAGTGAGGTCACCAGTAAGCTCCTATGGAGTTGCTGTGTTCGCAGTAGAGGTGGCATCTCGCGAGTAATACTTAATGTATTGCAGCGTTTATAGGCTACGGTAATCGTAATCGCTTTACATCAGGTGGGCCGTATGCTTGTACGCCTCCCGAAATTGTATAAAAAAAAACAAGAATTTTGTACAAAAGGGAACTTACATCAAATGAAACGATAACCCATCACATAAAAAATTTCTAAAATGTACGTTTGATCATGCATAAATTTGTATTGACAAAATTGAATCTATTTACGACAATAGTAGTAGATATGTTCTTAATCGACGTGTTCTGCATAATCTGTGTGTCGATTATACAAGATAAACTTGATGTTTTTATATTACGTCGAGTGGCAAATACGGCTGCCTCATATAGAGAAACATCT
Source organism: Pyralis farinalis (assembly GCA_947507595.1). NCBI lineage: Eukaryota > Metazoa > Arthropoda > Insecta > Lepidoptera > Pyralidae > Pyralis > Pyralis farinalis. The sequence goes on from OX382259.1 coordinate 27,705,183, forward strand.
GGTCAGCTGCCAATGGTAATAACAGACATTGCGACGCTGTTCGGTGGAGGTTCTTCCCCTGGTAAAACTTTTTCTCGGCTCGGTAACGTACGAGTGAGTATTAGCAATATAAAAAAAGGTAGGCTGGATATGAAATACTACTGCCCTTTATTTCTTCTGGACAACTCTTACGCAATCATATGCACTAGGTACGAATACATGCATGCACGAATGCATAGAATGAGATAAAACTCAACAACATAGCTACTTTATTAATTTAATTTAAAGCGAAATATAGTACATGTACATCATTGGGTTAGCTCTTTATCGCAGGGATTTTCCTACATTTACGTTTAATATATATAACTCACAGAAGTTACTAGATACTCGTAACTGGTCCTATGACGGCATAGTGAAATACGTAATATTTACACAAAAATCTATCAAATTATTACAGTGCTTCTATATTCTCAATGCTAATGTCCTCGCCAAAATTTCGTATTTCGGCTGTCGTAGGGTGATGTGGTGCGTTACAACAAAGTACGTAATTAACATATTACAAAATGGAAGGAAATCTGCTAAAGTTCGATCGGTACAACATGTAATATACAGCGCGTATACATACATTAAAGAAAACCAACAATAGTTATGTTCAAAAGGATATAAATAGTTTTTTTAAACAATTTAATAATAAATACCTGTGCGAGTAATATAGAAAGTGGTTATTTCATCGACGGCGAATATAGTAACATATAAATTTAATAAATGCGTTCAAATTCGGATTAAATTCAAATAGTTAATAACCGGAAAAATACACATTTATGGTTATATAATGGAAGCACACTTTATTTGTTTACATATTTATCTTGTTTATAAATAAGTAGATAATGTTATAAACAAGGAAATTAATTTTACAGTTCTATATATTTACTTGACGAGCTCGGTGGCGCAGTGGTGAAACGCGCTGTTACGCTACTTTGACACCAAAGCTCGTGGGTTCGATTCCCACACAGTACAAACATTTGTGTGCATGAACATGTCTGTTTGTATTGGTCTGGGTATTTTCTATGTATAATAAGTATGTATTTACAAAAAAAAAATGTATTTACGTATGTTTATCAGTTGTCTAGTACCCATAACACAAGCTTCGCTTACTTTGGGGCTAGGTGACGCTGTGTAATTTGTCCGGGAATATTATATTATTATGTCCGGGAATATTATATTTAACATGGAAATCAAAACAAAACAACAATAAAATACGTACCAGTTCTCAATTGAAATGATTATAAATGATAAATCGAATAATCAATAGGTATAGAAATTAATATTCGTTGTGCATTCGTATATCTGATGTTTGGCGAGGGACGTTAAGGAAATAGAAATTGAGAAATAGTTGCATTGACGCGTCGATAGTGACGGAGGTATGCCTAAGCAAACTTCATGTCTATGATTGCTGTCTAATCGGTGGTGGATGTTTTGGAAACGGCAGTTGCTGCTATTCTAGCTACAAGCACCGTCGCTGCAGATCAGGCACCTACCGTTGAAGCTCTGAGTTCTAGGTATTGCTGTGGTTGCTAAAACCATGAATTTTCCTACATTTTAAATTATGTATTTATGAGATGTGCCGTGCTCATTATAAATAATTGTATAACGTGATATAATAATTAATTAGTATCTTCTTCTTAGCGTTATCCCATTTCCCAATCCATTAGGATGAGCTGGGTCCGCCACCTAAGCCTAAAGATTTGACTAAGATACTGTTTTCCTCACGATGTTTTCTTTTACTACCGAGCAAGTGATGATTACAAATATGTACATAAATTCAAAAATACGAATTTAGTGGTACATGCTCACGCCAAGTTTCGACCAGTTGGTGAATAAACTGTAGTTCTTTATCCACTAGGTAATCCTGCTAGATTATACTGCTCTTAAACTGACTCAACATTATTCCAAAGATATTCCGCATATCAGTCTGTACGCGATTAGCATGAGCCTCAAATAGTTTAAAAACGGGAAAGTGGGTGAGGACGGAGTTACAGCGGAGGTTCTGAAATCGGATGGACAGCCGGTACTTGCATACCTTCAGATGCTATTTAATCCGTCATACACTCCGGTGAAATATCGGAAGCGTGGAGCAGAAGCCTGGTCATGTTGTTCTTCAAAAAGGGTGATTAGACCCTATTGAAGAATTATAAGATGCCGATATCTGAGCTGCGGCTATATATGTACTGTTTTGTGCGTTATCGCAAATCGCCTCGCACGCATCATTGATGAATTCTAGCGACCTGAACAACCCGGATTCTGAAAGTTCCACCGTAGATCACATATATAGCCTCAGCCAAATTATACAGAAGACTGAGGAGTATAATCTGCCCGTATGTCAGGCGTATGTGGATTACGAAAAAGCCTTAGATTTGGTTGATATGGGTGTTCTTACAGTCGCTCCAGCCATATTGAATTGACTTCCGGTACATCGAAGCGCTGAAGTGTTTATACAATAAGGCAATGATGTGTAACCGAGTTTAGGATCAAAGTATGAAACCAAGAACAAAAAGGCATAAGTCAGGGCGACGTTTATCCGTTAAACTCTTTACAACAACATTGAAAGACATCTTCAAGGTCTTGAACCGGAAAGGATATAAATATTAATGGCTAATACGTTTTCTTAAATTTGATGATATGGTCAATAACCTCAACAGTATTTCCAACCATGTAGGTTCCAGGTATCAAGATGAACATGGACAAGACTAAGAACATGTCGAATGCTCACATCATCGATCGATCACGGTTGGGAACACTAAGCTCAAGTATGTTGACGAATATGTCTACTTCGGGCTCTAGGAACTGAGACGTGGCCGTTCACTGCAGGTCGTATGACGAAGATCAAGGTCGCTCAGCATCCTATGGAAAGGGCTATGCTCGGAGTTTCGTTGCATGATAGAAGCAGCTGCATGATATAAGCAAAAAACATACATCCTATCCACATACTAGGCTATTTTCTTCACGGTCCCATCTGATATAACATAGCCTATGAAAGCTTAAAATACAAGTAGGTATAATCGCTCGCGCATTGTTACCCTTGTTGCTAACATACAATTTTATTACGCTTATGGGTACTTCACTCAATCGCAAGAAAGCAATTACCATCCAGAGTATTGATTCTTGGCTATGGTCTTCTGTAAAGTAAATGTATTTCCCCCATCGGATGCTTTAATATGCTCTCTCTTTTTCGCTAGAGCCTAGCTTATTGATTAGCTGGGTGCACCACATGCACGTGGGTCAGCTCGATCCAGAAAATGATAGCGAATCACTTTCATCCCAAAATGATTAATTTACCTGTAGATATACAAAGTCATAGGACGTTTATTGTCAATTGAAATCTAAATGTGTAGTTCATGAAATGGGATTTAGAGGATAGTGATTTGTGGTGAGAACGGTAACTGTAGCATGTGGTCATGGAGCTTTATTTATCGCCGCAAACACCGTCGCATAATTGACTAATGTCCTCTCTCCATGCACGACACCTAACAAATGCCCAAATTATTTATAATTAATGTTAGGCCGAGGTACAGGCGTGTAGTTAGATTACTTTCTGACTGCGTTATCGTTGAAGACTAATTTGTAACCCACATATGTATACATCGCATGAATATGAATGTCACGTATCACAGGAAGCACTTTCTATAAAGTTAACAAAATCAATGGTATTACATTATAAGGAACTATAAATAGCGCATATATATTGTGTCGCACTTGTACATGTATTAATAGAAGATCAGAAGCCCCATACTTTTCATCTCAAAATATTTTTTAGACGGGAACTCGACAGCAAACGTGCTTTTCGCCCGCCTGAGGTGCTACTTAACGACTACATACTAATTAAGAACCATCTTGATAAGCTCAATTATGGGACGTTTCGGAATAGAAAATTTCTAAATAAAGAAATCCGACTTCAAGGAAGTTCTTTGGCATCTTTTAACTTTAAAAAAATATGCATGCGATAGGTGATTTTTCCCTGACACTGAAGAGTTAGGCAATAATAAAATATTAATGCTGTTAGCAAATTGCCGTGTAGTGCCAGCATAGAATTGCGCCACCCCCTCTCTTCCCGTGGGTGCCGCAGAAGCCGGCGGACGGAAACATATTACCGGATGACGGGCAGCAGCGTCATCTCGTGCACTGCCTTATACTGCGATAACTAACCCACCTGCCAAGTAATTAAGCTAAAACCCCCCTAAATACGACGGACACAAGCGCGTTAACGATGGAGCAAGGGGTACGAAGAATCCCCGGCAGAGATTCGGCTACCAAAATCGACGATTACTGGACCTGGCAACTTACAATATGCGCACATTGAGGACTGATGAGAAAATTACCGAATTGGAAGTCCGAAGAGAGGGTGTGGATACGATAATCTTGGAGTCCGGTAACTTTCTCTATTTTCGGGAAGGCGACCAACAGTCCCAAGGTCTCTCAAGGGTCTCTAAGCGATACTTGCTAAAGGTGATACAGTCTACACGCAGGTCTCAATGTATTAGGTTATCTTTAAGCCATATTTATACATATCTTCAGAACCCACTTTACGGTTGTCATGGGTGATATCAATGCAAGGTTATGTCAGGAGTGGGACAGAGCAGAGAGTGGGGCAATTTGGAATAAGGCAGCGTAATCAAACGAAACAGATGTTAGTCGACTTCATGGAGAAAGAGAAACTATATATGATAAACTCCTTTTTCAGGAAGCCATCACTCAGAACGTGAATCTGGATGAGCCTTGGCGATTCCACAAGGAATTAATTTTATCTTGCCCACCAGAAGACAGATATTCAATGACGTCTCTGTGATCGCTAGAGTGTGAACCGGTAGCGATCACCGTACGGTGAGAGGCGTCTTGAATACCAGATGTCAGAATGGAAAGATCCCGCATGATGAAGTTTACTCTAAGAATTGAAGTCCAAAATCGCTTCGAAGGCTTAAAGAACTTTGTCTCTTCTGAGCTATGCTTATAAACTGTGTTCAAGGGTTATTATGAGTCGTCTTGCACGCAGGTTTAATGACTTCTAGCCTGCCGGACAAGCCGGTTTCCAGAAAGGCCTCTCAACCATAGAACACATACGCTGCGGCAAATTTATGCAAAAGACCGAGGAGTATAACCAGTCACAATGCTTGGTGTTTGTGAACTATGAGAAGGCCTTCGATTCGATCAATTTGGGGTGTGCTCCAGTTTCTCCAGCGGTGCCGCATTTATTATAGGTATATCGAAGTGTTGAGGAGTATATATGAAAACGCGATATAGATCCGACTACAGAACCACAGTACAAAACCTTTCGAATTGCAGAGAGGAGTAACATATGGAGACGTTGTTTCTTCAATACTGTTCACTGCTGCGTTGAAATATGTTTTCAAACTACTGGAAAAGGATACGGCATCAATATCAACGGCGAGTATATCTCTCACCTTCGATTTGCCGATGACATAGTAATTATGGAGAAATCGCTGGAGAACTTGAACACAATGCTTAAAAATCGTATCGTATCGTAGTACCTACTCCAGTTTCAGTTTGAAGCTTGGTTCTCGAAGTTGTTGATGAGTATGTCTATCTGGGACAAACAGTCCAGCTAGGTAGATCCAACAGAAGAGAGATCAAAAAGAAATCCCTCGTTGAATCCAACGCAGCGTTTGAGAAATTGCGAAAGATTTTCTCGTTCAAAATACCTCAATGTCTAAAGACGAAAGTCTTAGACCAGTGTGTGTTGCCGGTGATAACTTACGGCAAAGAAGCGTGGTCCTTTACTATGGACCACATACGGAAGCGCAAAGTTGCACAGTGTGCCATGCTCGGACTTTCTCTGGATTCAGTTTGGCCGTTGGGGCAGAAAGGTTCTCGAATGGCGACCACGAACCGGAAAAGGTAGCGTAGGACGCCCCACTTAAAAATGGACTGATGATCTTGTGAAGATCGCAGGGAGCCGATGGATGCAAGCTGCACAGGATCGATTGCTGTGGAAGTCTAAGGGGAAGGTCTATGATCAGCAGTGGATGTCTTTCGGCTGCTATGATAATGATGATGAGTGGCAAATACCGTTTAAACGAAACATGAGTACAATTGCCAACCCTATTTTCACTGTGTTGCTAGGCCTAGGCCTTGTTGCTATGTATGACAGGGCATTCACCTCGTACAAGATATGTGCTAATTAATTTATGAAGATATACACAGACGTCCGCATTTCAGTATATTATGTGTTATGGAGCGCGGCATTTGGGACATGTTACAAGTATATTCAATTATGCATGTAGTTGCGATTGGAATAATCCAACTGTAAATACGACAAATCTCTGAAGTGGGCATTCATATCTTATTTATTTTACACGAGAAATTCTTGTACATATATATGTTTAAAATAAATGGAAAATTGCGTGTATCTATGTATATAAACATATAAGCATATAATAATAGAAATAATTGAAAATAAATATATTTTGATTATTTAAACTTTTCTTATTTCAACTCTTTAATTATAATAAACTAGCTGCTACACGCGGTTCCGCCCGCGTGGAGTCAAATAACGTAGCCTGTGTGTTAATCCAGATCATAATCTATCTACGTACCAAATTTAATTCAAATCCGTTCAGCCGTTTAAGCGTGAAAGAGCATCAAACATCCATCCATACATACAAACTTTCGCATTTATAATATTAGTAGGATTTGGAACGCGTTTATTATGTTAAAAACTTCTTTCGATTTCCCGCCTTTTACATATTTTTTCGTGTTTATGATCAAATTACAATGTGGAATGGGGTGTTAAATAAAATAGGAATGCAGTGATTGCCTTGCACAAAGTGTGTATGTAGCAGTCGGTCATATTCGAGACACTTCAAAAGCTTGTGGTAGCAGTCATACGGAAGTATATAGTACTATCGACAGATATACCAATAATAGTTACTCTGTTGAAGACCACAAAAGATCGGGGCGGCCGCGTGCTGTTAAAAATATAAAGGCTGTTAATGTTGTTAAAGGCAGAATTTATCGAAACCTCATTAGGAAACAAAAAATGTTATCAACATAACAAAACATGTTATCGCGAGAAATGAAGATACCTGCTAGAACTCTGTCACGTATAGTAAAACAAGAAGGTCGGCGCTTATCTATATCCATAGAAACAGTGCGTGAATCCATAGATTCGTGGTCAGACAGATTAAAGGCTTGTATCAAAGTCAAAGGTGGTCATTTCGATTAGATTTTTTTTTTTGCTGACACTTTCACAAATATGTACATATAAGTTTTATTAAGATTACATTACTTTATAAACAGTAAAAGTATATTAATTTGTAACAGAACTTATGGCCGGACTAGGTATATATAAATACTACCGTGTTCCTTATTTTCATAGTTTATATTTTCTAACGCAAAGGTCTTAGTTTTGTTCATTTGCCCCTAAAATATTCGGAAATATTTTTTAACTTATTTGAGGTACGATAACCTGTACCAACTTGAATCAGGTTCGTAAATACAGAGAAGGACATCTACATTTATTACCTACATTTATCCCATGAAAATATCTCATTCCAACAGGAAAGCATAAAAAAAGCATAATTTATCTACTGTAGATGGCGCAGCTTAGCACTGCAATCGCCAAATTCTAACTATTCATGTGAAAGTATTTTTAAATTATTTCTTGAATCGTCAATTGATGCGTTAAAAGCATCTGAGACGCCCCTTCAAACGCAGCTTAGGATGAAAGAGCAAGCGCCAGGATGCGTTAAGAGAATCTGAGACATCCCTTCAAACGCAGCTATAGCTGGAGGGGCTAGCCGAGCGGCAAGCAGCAGTTAGAGCACCAGAGATTACAAAATTCACTCTCTAATTTTACTAGTTACTATTATACTACTACTTATCTATACTTACTTGTAGTTATTGGACGCATCCACATTATATAGAGCCTTCGAAAACAGAGGGTTTTTTATACCACTAAGGTGACAATTAAGCATACGGCCTACCTGATGTTAAACAGTCACCGTAGCCGTACATTTGCAACACCAGGGGTGTCACTCATGCGTTACCGACCCTAAATGACCCTAAATGATGATGAGGTGATCCATATGCTTGCTCGTCAAGCTTTGTTGTATGTACAAAGTTATTTTTTTGTGTGCAAGTTAAGCGGATAGTGATACTTTTTTTAGAAGGTCATAGCGTCTTGTTAGTCACAAATAAATTTGATTATTTGATTAATTGTCCAGACTTATTCGAAGCCGGAAAGATTTTTAAATAAATTTCCAGATGCGCGTTTGTTCCAAAGTAGTTCTCGGTAAGTCACTCTCCTAAAACAACTTGGTTTTGAACTTTAGCTAAGTAGTGGGGGTACTGGATATCTACGGCATCCTCACATATTATATGAGACGCTCGACTCTAAAGTTCAAGACTCGAAGACCTCCAAAGTTATACCAACGAGGAAATTGATATCTGCAGTTATTAACCGATTTAGAGGCCTGCTTGACGGAAAGATTGAATACCTAGAGGTTAAACAACGAAGGTTAATAAATATAAAATTAACAAGTTGCGTAGTCGGTGAAATGCGGACGAATTTCCGGATTTTTTGTAATGATTTTTATATGTATGTAGCATATCTGCAATGGTTATTTTAGGTGTTAGTTTTTTAATGCCACTAAACAAGCTAATTCGACCTGCCCAATGATACGCTGTTACCGTAGCATAGATGGCTCATCAACGTCCTTACAGCCAAAGCCAAACTTCCAACTAGCTATATACCTATATAATAAAGATATAACAAACAAATAAACTCCCTCGAGGAGTGACGTGGTCATGTGAGTGAGTGATGGGAACCTTGTATTGCAAATCTTCATAGGCTGTGTTTACCGTTCCAAATCAGCGAGTCGTATTCTTACTAGCTACTCGATGTACAATAAAAAATATATAGGGAATGCTGAGGTGCGATGTTTGAATATAAAGGTATGCTTCATGCTAAGAACCGGAAGTCCATTTGCATTTCATTATCCATGTAAACCATGAAATGTACTTGTTAAAATCATCAACATTACGACAACTTACGGATAATCGAAAGGTTTAAGTGTTTCGCTTGTCTGTACCATAATAATATTACTCTCCCCAAATGACAATATTTTTTTCTTTTCATGATACTTTCATACGTCAACCCCAGAGGTTAGATCCTAATCTGTCAGTGAGTTTATGACTTACCTACTGATTTTATAATCCTAATTTCAATCATCAGAAGAATGAGTTATTTACCTATATCATGGCATCGTAATCTAAAAAATGCTTAATCGTATACATTCGGTGATGTAGAATGTAGGTTCACACTATTGAGGTATAAAAGACTCACTATCAACTTTAGAGGGAAAGCCAAGCTTATCTGCACGTGATGCATGCCGTTGCTATACAAATTAACCTCTAAGGTATGACACATCAAAGCACTTCGACTGGAGGAGTATCAATAACAACAACTCCCTGATAGGTTGTTATGTTCCTACGGGCGAGCAAGGTTGTCAGTAAGCTTCTAAGGAGTTGCTGTGTTAGCAGCGGAAGTGGCTAGTGATATTTTTTATAATGGTAGCGTTCACAAGCTACGATAGGAACTTCGCATCAGGTGAGCCGTATACTTGTTTGCGTTGTTGTATAAAAAGACATATTACTTTATTTATGAACCCTGGTTGTCGGAAGAGTTTGAAACCTGAATCTAGAAAAATAATTACCCTCAGGACAGCTTGTTGCGAGCTGTGGCGTGTGTTTCATGGAATCAGTCAGTCATCTCAGGTACGAGTGCTCCAGACAGTCAGTCAGAGCCTTTATTTCTGGCTTGTCTTCGCCGGCCGTGGAAAGCTAGGAAGGCCCGCAGGATCTCAGTTCTGATTTGGCTTCTTTGTGTGTCAAGACAGGAGTCATTAGACCGTTATGTTCTAAGAGTGGAAGGAATAGAGTTTAATGTTTTTGTTACTCTACTCACACAAATAAACTACCTCGAGGAGTGATGTGGTCATGTGAGTGAGTGATGGGAACAACTTAATCACTTTTCCTGGCATCGGTGCCCATCCATGTAATAAAAATATAGTCTAACGGCTGGCCATGTGTAATGCATGTCCTGTAGCCGAAATTCCCTTTTCTCAGATATAGGGTTGCCCAACCATAAATGAGCTATAACCGCCTCCTTGATTTAACACCAGGTGCATCATTCGTGCGTTGTGGACCTATAAAAATCTTTATACCTACGAAAAACCTCCTCTGGGAGTTCATTCCAAAAGGTACTGATTCTCGAAAGAATACCGCTCTGAAACCATATAGTATGTCATCATTGTGGTTCCAGTGTGCGAATAATTATCTACCGGTCGCGAGATGTGGGGTTGTAAAAGAAAGTAGAAGAAAGCTGTAGTCATCATATCGAACTAGCTCGAAACATAATCCAAAGTACAATGGGTACACCCGAGTAAGATAAAGTCGTTCCTTAGACTTAAGGGCTCAATACCACATGCAAGTATAGGATCGTTAACAATTCTGGTTATGGTTTAATTCGTATGTTCCCGCACAAAGTTGACTACAGTACTCCATATGCAATCTGACTGGAAATATGTATACCGTAAGTTTTTCTCTGAGCTAAAGTACTGCTTCGCTCCACATTTTTATATAAAGTATATAAGTATTTTACCTTTTAACGCTCGGTTACTTAAATATTCTCAAAGCAATATAATTTATAGCACCCCTTTTAGGTAACACTATGGAATTCCTCATCTAAGTTCCGACTTCGCTAACTATGCTCATCAACAATATCATGTTTGTAATAACGCCTAATGAATATTGAACATCTGAAACTAGTCGGCCTATTATCATGCGTAATAATATTGCTACCATCAGGTGGGGCGGCATACCTTCCTCTGGTCATATTTATAAGATAATTTATACAGGTGTTTATATGTGATATATGTCGAGTTAGTGTGTGTTCTGTTGCCGACCTATAAAAGACATTGGAAGGACTTCGCTGGACAGTATTTTTGTGACGGTTCAATCGTTGTGTGTGAGTTGCTTATTGGTAGAATACAGGTTTGTAAATTATATTGTGCTATATTTGAAATGTGTGATCATATCTAAAAACAGAACAGATAATTATTTATACTTGTATATAATTCCTTTAATGATTTAATACTTTAATTGTATGTGAATTATAAAACCCTTTTTGACTGTTAATGATAATGATTTTGCGGATGTAAGTGGCTCTACATCCTTAGAAACAGTGCCACCCTCAGATATGGTGCAGGACTGGTAATGGGCGCTGGGACAAAAGGAATTATGGGGTTTCGATTTTTAAACAAGAAGAGCCTGATTGGGGAAATTCCTTCACATTCACATTCACAAGCCCTCAGCTAAATAACAATTTCATAGAGCAACCGTCGATAAACAACTTAACGAACAACTTTTTTAATTCTAGAATTGATATGATATTATGATATTATCGTAACAAAATCGAAAGTAGAATTAAAAAATAGCATAGAAATTAATAATCAAATTTCTTTAAAAATATAGTGAACGTATCCATATATATATATATATATATATATATATATATATATATATAATTTAACCACATTAATCAATAATGAAATTGGAGTTTGGGGGGGTGTACTTCAATCTAAAATTGATTACACTTCGGAGCTATGCAATTTAAGAATACCTACATTGTTATAGGCTTCAAAACCTGAATATGTAGCATAAGAGTTTATAAAATACTATAATCAAGACTTACATAATGAACAGGTTTTCACGTTTATTCAACACCAAAGTTATAAGCAATCAAATCATCCACATCGATTGATCTTTATTTTTAAGGTGCTAAGATCCGTGGAATGTGGCGGGTAAGGTGAGATAGACACTTTTTGAATGAAAATATTCGAGCAGATGTGTAAGGAGTATTCGGGTTTCTTTTGCATCCCTTCTTGTTACACCAAGCTGATAATACTTGTGGATCACAAAGTATCTGGTATATGCTATTCGGAGTCAATTGTCCTTAGATTCTGTAGGATAACAGTGGCAATGTGTTCAGTCTTGCGGATAAATGAGGCGACCATTCGTTTCGGTGTGCTTCGTGTACAAGTTAACTCCAAACCACCATGTCCTGGCCTGTTTCTTCCTTAAGAATCATAATTAAATAACTATGCTTCGTGGGTTTTTTTGTATACCATGAACGGGTATTTTCAGATGCATCGAATTTATGTATCGACGAGCTCGGTGGCGCAGTGGTGAAACGCGCTGTTACGCTACTTTGACACCAACGCTCGTGGGTTCCATTCCCACACAGGACAAACATTTGTGTGCATGAACATGTCTGTTTGTATTGGTCTGGGTATTTTCTATGTATAATAAGTATGTATTTACAAAAAAAAAATGTATTTACGTATGTTTATCAGTTGTCTAGTACCCATAACACAAGCTTCGCTTACTTTGGGGCTAGATGGCGCTGTGTAATTTGTCCGACAATATTTATTTATTTATTATTTATTTATTTATTTATGTATCATAATAAATTTGCACCAAATAACGTGACTTTCGTAGTGTTCATTGCTAAGTTTATCGAACATCGAACAGTGCTTATGGAGTGAATTGTCAATAATAATAATCTGTAATGCCACTGATCCGATGCCCAATTTTTTGTTCAAGGTCTGCATATCTAATACATACATTTTCACAAATTATTTTCCGTGAGATTATCTACGGCAGAAAAATAAAAAATACATGTATTAAGACGTTCCATCTCATAATGATGAGTGACTTTACCAGTAAGCTCGTGAGAAGTCGCTGAGTTAGCTGTGGGGCTGGCAACGCGCCAGCGGTACTGTTGGTAGCGTTCATAGACTACCATAGCCTTTTTATATGAAATGGCCTGCGTATGTTATTATATCTAATGACATTGTAAATAAAAAAAGCAATAAACAAACAAAACGTTCGTAAATACAAATTATGGATTTTGAATGTGATTTTATTTTTAGGGTCCCGTTATATGCATATTTTTAGAAAAATATAATATTATATTTTATGTTAAAGGCTCCAAAGTGACACGTTGTTTGATTATATCATAATAAAACTGCCACTTGCTTTAATAGAGGGTATGCAATTAGGTTCAATAATCTTAATTGGAAATTACTTGCATCAAAGGATAGCGCGTATGGACATTGTTAAGCTAGGCATCTGATTTGCGGTATTAGGTAATTACATCACTATTTGTATATAGTAGTAGTAGTTGTACTACCTAGTATGTGGATTTGAGTGGGTCCCACGATGTTTTGGAATCACAATTATACCCGGTAGGTAACGCTGCAATCGGTTTACAGGAAATATTTTTTTTATTTCTAGGCAGGACTGTTTGTCGGGCCGGCTAGTTTAAGAATATATACATAAACAACTCTACATATTTGTAATTATCGCTTGCTCAGTGGTGAAGGAAAATATCGTGAGGGAAACACGTACGTCCAAGAAATTATATTTTGAAACACGTGTGATCAAACCAGGATGAAATATCTAATTTTCCCTCTGGATCGAGGAGGTGAAATGGCGGGCGCTGCATAGCAAAATCAGTATCTTCGCCAAATCCTTAGGCTTAGGTAGTGAACTTCGACAATTCTAATGAATGAGGAAACGGAATAATGCTAAAAAGAAGACAGAAATAACTCTACAATTTTAAAATTAATTTAAATTATTTGATTTAAAGGTTTAAGATGAGGTTGATTTTGTGTCTTAATATTATGAATTATTCTAGTTTAACATCCAAAGCGCGTCCAAAGCTTACAGCCCGTTGTAACTGCAGTTATGAGTAAATAGTTACTTTCTCCCTCAACTGCAGCAATGAAAGTGTGCGCTGTTATCGTTGGTGTGCTGGTGGCGTGCGCGGTGTCCCTGGCGGTTGAGCATGGTCCCCTGCTGACAGCGCTCCAGCCGGAGCCCGAGGTCAGGGAGGTGGTCCTACTGCAGCCTGTTGATGGACAAGTTAGAGAAAAGCGTCACTTATTACTCGGTTAGTATAATATATATGTATAGTTAATTTTTTTGAGGGCATATTAGAATTTAGGGATTTGAATTTTAAGAGAGGTTGGGCGGATCAGATTACCATTAACGATGCAATGTAAACTGTATCTAATGTATATGTAGACTGTATGTAATGCATCGATTTTGTTTTAATTATTAAATAAATCTTTTATTGTTTCGTAAACATGTGTCATTTGGTAGAGATAAGTCTATCATCTACCTGCTAGATTTGTACAGAAGTCTAACCGTTTTGATAAAACCAGTCACATACCAACGCATGTCATTACATGCCGTGTGTCGCTTCTAAGATCATATTTTGGGAATCAATATCAAACTGCAAACTAACAGCAAAGACTTTTACATTTTGTATGTACCTAGTATTTTATTTTTCTTTTTCGAAATAAACCGCACTTAAGAATGTACCCGTCAAAAGATAACAATTTAAAATTAGAATATATTGTGATCCTAAATTTAAGGTATAATCAGAATCAGTAGGATAGTAGTAAACACATTGCATTTTGGCTGGAACTGCGTTGTTGTACCTATACTGCGTCCATTTTATTAAGCAACTATTGAGAGATCATTTTATCTCTTTCAGATTCATGAGATACACAACACTTGATAGGTACCAGTCACTTTCTGACTCGTTAAAATTATTACCTGTCAATAGTTTAATTATACAGGTATAGTTGATATTTTTATTATTTGTGATCAATTCTTTTTTTGCTAAGCTATTTGTTTTGTTCGATTGTTTAATTATCTGTAAAAAATGGTGATTCGCCATAAATAACAAAGATATTAGACTAGTTGATATTAGTCTATATCTTTGTTTACCGTACGAACGAAAACAAAAACTGCGTGTTGAAAATTGAGCATTATTTTGATCTATTTGCATAGTTCCACAAATTTAGTAAAAGTGAAATTGTTTCTTTGATTAGAACGTGTAAGTGTAATGACGTAAGAACGGCTTATTATTATAAAATATCTATTCATTAAATATACTTTCGCATATGTATGTAAAATAGTATGTCCTTATTTTATTCAACGATATGCACATAGTATTCGAGGTGCTAAGTAAAAACCATCCATACGTAATCAGTCCCAGAAGTCTGACTTTCCATCCCCAGGGACACGTAAAAGATTACACGCTATGTAATGAATGCAAGAGAATAATAAAATCTTACCTGTTGGGCATGTAAAAATTTATAATTTGTTCGTGGCCATAATAGACTAGCGGTGCTTATAAGAATATATCCTTCCTCAGTATTCTAGATACTTATGTATAAACATTAGACATACATGAATTGGATACAAACAGCTATACTTACACAGTTAGACCTATTTATAGTTTGTATTTGAGAATTGAGCTATCGATGTCGTTGTCACATAAAAAAAACGTCGGTAAGTTAAATATGTAAGAGAATTTCCATAAAAAATTTATTTTGTTATTATATGAATATGATTGCGAGCAGACTGGACTGCATGTATGTCAATCACTGCTGCGCAATTTCGAATGGGATTGCGCGGCAGTGATTGTCTCTAAGAAAAATAATATAAATATATATATATATTATTGTGTCACTCAACCAACTTACTAACATTAATTAGTTATAAGGATAAATTGTTTCTAACAAAATGGACAAATAGTCTGAAATAAAGATTTATTATTATTATTATCGATCCTATATCACGGGTATATCCCGGTCATTTGATAGGCGTGCGCGGGGATTTGGATCCAACGCGTAGAGGCCCCTTTGAGAAGTTTGATGTAATGTTGTATAGCTGTCGTGACCTTCTCCAGGGGATATCAATGTGACAATATATCCATGAACCAGGTCACGGCAGATATTGGGACTATTGCAAATGTGTTGGAAAATATTGGGCTATTAAAATGATATCTGGAGGGATTATTAGTACTGGGCTATTACAGAAGAGGGACGGACGCCTGCCACAACTATCATATCTGATGTTACTTCCGGCAGGCGGTGGCACTCACTGGATGGACCCCCGAAATGCCAGAGAAATTCGGCCGGGGGCAACACCGGTGTGAGTGACTCAGGGGTGTCGAGAGGTGTGCTGCGCTTTCTCCGAAGTTACTCGCGGCGTTATGCCCTTTAACACTTCCACCCCTGGAGCATATCACCTGATAAAGCAATATGCTCTATCGACTCCTCTCTGGACGGCCAATGAAGGCAAGCCAGAGCTGAGAGTCCTGCGGGCCTTCTTGACTTTCCACTCCGACCGACGAAGACACGCCGGAGACGAAGGCCCTGATCGACTCTCTGGAGCACTCGGGTACCCGTGGTGTCGTTACGCACCAACAGCTCGCCACAAGCTGCCCTGCGGGCTTATTATTATTATTATTATTATTATATTTTATTTATACACTTTAGATACATTTTTAAATATAAAGATTTTATATAAAAATACATACATTTAAAAATATAAAAAAAGGGGGTACCCGCCGGTAGCGAAGCGAAGACCCAAGCTACCGGTGGTCAGGGCTCCAGAGTGAGGAACCTTCTCACAATACGGGCCGTGTCCAAAAGAACCGCCTTCTGAATCTGGTTCTTGACCCAACTGCCAAGCGAGAGTCTCTCAAGATATCGGTCGAGGCTCTTCGCTATAAGCCCGTTTACTGTCACGACTATTGGAACAATTATCGTCGAGTCCACACGCCACATGGCGGTAACCTCATGAGCCAAGTCATTATTATTATTATTATTATATTTCATATTTCTGTAGGAGCGGGACTATTAGGTGCTGGCCTATTAGGTGCTGGTGCATTGGGCGCTGGTGCTCTGGGCGCTGGTCTTATTGGCGCTAAGGCTGTTGGCGCTGGAGTGGTTGGCGGTGCTTTAGCGGCTTCAGCGCTCCACGGCAGGAGTTACGGTTACAGTGGTGGCTATTATGGCGGTGGATACTCCTCCGGATACAGGTAATTGTAATACACAGATTAAGTAACAAGTGTACAATTAAACAGTTCGACTTTATTGTTTGAACAGTGTTGACGGTATATAAATATAAACTGATACACAATAATTAATAATTCAAATAAAATTTTCGTTATTTGATTTATCGTAATTATACACGAATTTATATTTTCTTCTATGTATGTAATAGAAGAAAATATAAATTTGAATTCCTACTCAACAAAATCAAAATCGCAACAACACTATTCCAAAAATATATTAGAAGCTTGTACTTGTTTATTATCTCCTAGTATACTAGTACTTGTTATGTCACAAAGGTCTGTAAAGTGATTAGTGACTCGGTTTGATATCGTCTCATCTCTTGACTATAATTGATTCGACGAATTTCATAACTTTGTTTATTTCTTATTTATATACGTACTTCTAATATTATTTTACTGTTTTTGTATTCTGTTTTTTATTTCTTACTAAATCAAAATGTACATTTTGGACTTTGCATTTGGACTTTGCATTTAATTAAAGGCTAAATATATATTATAGTTTTAATAGGGATAACATAATATTTTATTTCAAACAGCTAAACATTACCTTGTTTGTAAATAATGTAATTAATTTTTAGTAATAACAATTTTTGTTTCTTTCTTTTAGGAGTTACGGATACGGCGGCTACCCTAGCTATTATAGCGACTGGTAAACAACATGATAATAACACATAATATAAGTTAACCTGTTAATAATTTATGACAAATTGTTGATGTAAAGTGATGATTACTACCTATGTTTTGTATGCGGATGACATGGATTCAATAAAATGTTTAAGTATTTTTATGGCTTATATTTATTTACGATATTTGCATACAAAATGATGCTTATCATACTAATTTACTTAATACTTTATCAACAACTGACAGGTGAAGAATAATCGCCCTTTCCTTTAAATAGAAATATGAAATTTAGTACTCACTGAAATCTATCTATCTATCTATAACTTAAAGCCAAATCCCTTGCGGGGTATGCAGAGAGAATCGAGCGCCATATGACGCACTTACTGCAATCATTATTGAAAATTTATTGCTTGGTTTGGCATATTAATAAAAGATGAAGTTTTGTATAAAAGATGTGAATTCTCATAGGCAAGATTTTTTTTTACACATCGATTGTAGTCCTGCTAAACAATTTCTTCAGATGTATTTTAAAAAAGCTTTTCAAGAGAGCATCCTCAGTTTCATGAAAATAAGGTTTTATAGGCGGACTTGTATAGACCAAAGCAATCACGACAGCGCGGGCGTAGACGTCGTACCTTGCTCTTGCTTAACCTGTGAGGTGAGAGATTACGATTTGAAAGATTCATGGCTTCATTGGGAATCGCGTGTGTTTCTTAACCACTGCCCACTATCCAACGATCTTAGCCGATACCCAAGAGCTTGGGAAGTTTCGTGAGTTCGTAGGGGAATTTTATTTTTTTTGTATTTCGGGAATAAATTAGTAATCATGTGTTGAGATTTAATTGGATGAGTCGGGTCACTGACACTGCGAATGAGAGTCACATCACTGGGATTTTGAACAGTCAATACGAAGCATTATTTAGTTACATGCGATTACAAATTTAAAAAAATTACAAAATATATTAGGATAGACAAAAGGGGTATTCACACTACACGCCCCTTATAGCGAAAAAAATAATAATATTCATTATTATTATTATTTTTAGATACATTAATATACAGTTCTTACAACTATAATACAAACATTTTAATTATATCATATATATATATATATATTTTAATACAATAGCATAATAATAAAATGAAACATTATTTTATTAATAAAAGTTACATAGAAGTGTTATTTAGCTAATGTGCGTTTTCGTGCGATTTTTATGTACAATTTCAATTTTACCGTCTTTTAAAATTGATACATTAGGATTTAAATCCTCCAGGACTTCAAAAGGATCTGAATAAACATTACAAAATTTGTTACCAGATTCACTTTTTACAAGTAATCTATCGCCTCTTCTATATGTAACAGGATTTAGATATTTATCAAACACATTTTTTCTCTTAGTTTTACTTATGACTAAGTTATTACGAGCATCAGAATGAGCTTTGTGTAAACGGAACTTTAGTTCTAAAGGATAATTTTCTATATTGTATAAAGGTTTAACATCATCACTTATTACATTGCTCGGTACGTTACATGGCTTTCCGAATACCAGTTCGAAAGGCGTATATTTTGTTTCGGTGTGAACTGTGGTATTAAAAGAAAAACACCAAAAGGGTACCCAAGTACTCCACAGTCTCGAATTATTGTCGGTTTGCATTCTAAGATATGCGTTTAGAGATTTATGGGAGTTTTCTAAGGAACCTATACTTTCGTGATGGTAAGCTGTTGATGAAATTTTGATAATACCCAACAACTTACAGACCTCCGTCATGGTACTAGATATGAATTCTGTTCCCCTGTTTGTTGCTATTTCACGCGGTATACCATACCTGAGTATAAAATTATTAACAATTGTTTTTGCCACCGTGACACTATCTTTCGTCTCTAAAGGATAAGCTTCTACGCATTTTGTGAGTTCACACTGTAAAGTGAGAATGTAAGAATAATTATAATAATCTTTTTCTAATGGACCTACAATGTCTAAATATACCTTATCAAAAGAGGAATTTGCTGTCGTTGTAACTTGCATAGGTTGTCTAGTGGGTAAAGAGTGTTTTTGTTTTTGACATTTTTGACACCTCTTTACAAACTGTTTAACATCATTTTCCATATTTGTCCAAAAGTAACGTCTCTTAATATTATTCAACATGCGCCTCACACCAGCATGACCACTAGTGGGCAACAAGTGATAGTCATTAATTATAACTCTTTTGTCGTCATCTTTGTCTACTCTTATTACATCTTTTATTATACAAATACGCGGCCCGGACCACGTTTTATCATTGGTTATCTCTTTATTTAACCATTTAATAACATTAGCGCTTTCTTTATTTTTTAATATATATATTTCGTCGACGTTAATTTTATTGCAGAGCAAAGCTAATTCTCTCACGAACGCGTCTCGCGCAGAACATGATAGAGATTTAGGGTCTGCGTATATTTTCATATTCGTAGGTAAATAAGTAAATGTACCTATTACCGTAGGACATCCTTCGTCAGTCTTACTATATGTATATTTTTTAAGTATTAATTCCGTGCAATGATTCGGTTTCTTTAACATTTCTACAACTTTTGGCTGGCCATTCCAATCGTTACTAGCGATGTTATCCACCGGTTCATTGTATTGTTTTGTCCTCTCCTGTTCTTTCATCTTCTTTCTTGCCATCACACTCATCACATTTCTATTAATCTCTTTTAAATCATTAGACGTGATAATTATGCGAGATAATGCGTCTGCCGCCACATTATTAGCTCCTTTCACATACCATCATACATTTCAATGTTTGCAATAACCTGTTTAGTGACCTCTTCGTCACCCGTCATAACCGGCAATAATGAAATTGCTGTTTTTAACTCGAACTTCTCCATACTTCTAGTTTGATCTATGTCCGTGGGTTCATTAATAGTGCTATTAGTATTATCTGCGTCCGATACTGAACAAAATATACTTATTCGATCATATAAATCCTGAACCGCTACACATAACTCACTGATATACTCAATGTCCTCAACTTTAATTTCCTTATTTTCTACCTTTTGCTCTACCGTTTTAAAAATACACTGAAATTCATTATAATATGTCGTGGCTTCCAAACCTTTATCAGTTATAACTTTAAGAGTACGGCGACTAGGGCCTAACTTTGTTAAATATTCCTTTATATGTTTAAGTTTATCATGCAATATTTTCAAGTTCTGAAGCCATTCCATAATCTTGTTTAAGTAAAAGTTATTTATATTATCATGTTTTACACAATGATTTAACTTTTTTTTTATATGTATATTTAATTATGAGTAAATTACGCTAATGAAAAAAAAAATGTAAACAAAAAAACATGTTAGTGTAAATAAAATATTCATACTAATTATGCATAATGTTCATACGATATTATTATTAAGCATGTGTGTAATGAATAATGATTGACCTTGTAGATGTCCAACTTACGTACTGTACCGCACTTTTATACACTGCCGCAACACTTCTACGCACATAATACGCACTTTTTCAGCCGCACTACATTACACCATTTCGCCTGCCACCCTGTAGCCTTCCTTTCCATTATCGCTTCGCCTGCGCCAAGACCGACGGTGGATCGCCTGGTGTGCTATCTCTCTCCTTATTGTCTTTGTGAAACACCGCTTGTAGGCGCGGTATACGCCATACAGCATTGCCAGGGCCCCGAGGAGCAATATTACCAGCAATATGACATTTGTTGAGCTAAGGTGGTAGCTCAGCTCCTGCTGCAACGTGGTAGCCTCGTTAGTGCCACCTCCTGCCGCACTTTGCGCAATAATTACTTCCTCCTGCTTTGAAGAAGTACTGCCCATTTTGGAATTTGAACTTTGCACGCACGATTGAAAACACTGTCTTTTGAATCAAAGTCACTGAGTAATTTAATTAAGTTCGTCATTTCTATTGTACCGTTCGCTACATATGGAATATGGAATGTGTAACGCGATGCGCGAGTGGCCGACCGGGCAGGGTCGCCATGTAAGGTTGGGACGTGAAGTAAACACGGTGTCTCGAGTATGAGTGTTTATTATAAGTAAAATATGTTTAATATATAATAGGATAGACAAAAGGGGTATTCACACTACACAAGTATTGCGCTATCAACCAAACTGGTGCCAGTTACTGTACTACCCCTTCTACTATGACAATTGTATGGCACGTATAAGCGTGGACTGCAACTTGTCGTCCTGGTTCGGTCCTGTAGACCAATTCTACGTTTATGCTCGTCATTTGAGTCGCGCAGGGGTAGTGCAGTAAATAAATAAATATTGTCGGACAAATTACACAGCGCCACCTAGCCCCAAAGTAAGCGAAGCTTGTGTTATTGGTACTAGACAACTGATAAACATACGTAAAGACATTTTTTTTTGTAAATACATACTTATTATACATAGAAAATACCCAGACCAATACAGACATGTTCATGCACACAAATGTTTGTACTGTGTGGAAATCGAACCCACGAGCGTTGGTGTCAAAGTTGCGTAACAGCGCGTTCCACCACTGAGCCACCGAGCTCGTCGTCGTAGTGTTTATTCTATTAAAAAAATCTTTCACTACAGCGGTCGTGCAATGGCAATGCATTTGTACGTATCCCGCAAATGAGGTATCTACTAACCACATGTCATGTTATATTTCTATCTATCTATAACTTCACGTCAAATCCTTTGCGAGGTAGGCAGAGAGAACCGAGCGCCACTTGACTCGATCCTTGCACCCCTTACTCGCTTCTTTAGCATTCAATGCTCTTCTCATGCACGCTCGTCGGTTTCTAAGGCTCCTGACTTCACCTGATAAAACACGTTAATTTAGTCATGATAAGTAAGTCTTGCCCTTCCTGGGCTCCTACACTCTTCTACTTTCGCGTTGTATATTTGTTTCGTAATTCATTCCTCGTGCATTCTTTCTACATGTCCGAACCAACGGAACAGCCCTCTTCTTATTTCAACGCCGACATTATTTTTCGGATCAATTCTGTTTCTAAGATCATCTTGCGAATATGGTCTACAAGCGTTATGTCACATATTTAGCGCAACGCTCGCATTTCGACCGTGTTTATCGAATTATCAACCTCTCTCTGACATACCTAGCTCTCGCTTTCATAAGTTAGCGTTGGGAGCAGCACTGCATTACGTATAGCGAGTTGTGCCTTCTGGCTCAAGCTTTTACTGCCAAGAAGTTTTCCCAGTACTCCATTCACACTATGTCCACCACTCACTCGTCTTTCCACATCAGCAGTGTATCTTCCATCCCTGCTGAAAGTGTATCCAACATATACAATCTCATCCACTTGTTTCAATATTATGTTATATTCCAGTCTAGTAAGTAAATTGTACTTTTACTAAATGTTGACAAAGTCACGTTGTAGATACATTTTAACACTTATTGATAGGTACTATGATTGATTTCTACTCAGTAGCAGTATTTCAAGACTCCTTGCAACTTAACTTGCATAATGACAATCGGGCGTAAATGTCACTTCATGAAATACTAATATGCACTTTTTTTTAAATCCTAGATCCTCGGATAGCTCAAAGTTATCCAGATTGCTAAAAATGTTATGTATACATACGCGTATATATATTTTTATTGAGCCAACTGTAACAATGATATTCTCATTTTATTTTCTGGTTACTTACTCGTTATTTAAGATGGTTCTTTCTAAAGAAGATTCCCTTTTCAACAGTCGTTGCCGTTTTTTAGCTTTATTAAAAAAGCCGATCCTAATGAAACATTTCATTCAAAAAGAAAGTTTGTATGAGAACTCGTTTAGCAGCCTTGACTAGACATGGAAATAAAAGAATGTAATTTTATGAATTTTCATTGTTTTTTTATACAAACGCAAATTATTATTACGTTTTTTACAAAACTTCTTTATAAATAGGAATCTAAAAAAACAAAACAAGTTAAATTATAATTTTTGCGACGTCAATGCTTTTGTGTCAGGCTATGAACATGACGAAGAAATGTTAATGCACACGACTTCACATTTTACTTGTTTCGAAGTACTCTTAGAGAAATATTTCTATTTTTTGGGCGTGAATCCTTACGTTGGAAAAACATTAGGATTTCTAGTTACGAGTATGATCTCCATGTTAATAGCTATACGAGTAAAATGGTTGTCACGACATTCATATCTACAATTCAATCCATTTGTAAATTAAGCATTTAAATTTCTCTAACTTACATACGGCATAACTCACACGTTTTTAAGTCACATACTGACGCACATAGACTATGCTTGCCCAGACATCATACTTTTACAGATATATACATTAGGAGAATTAAACGAATGCGTCATTATCTACAAATAAATCAACACATTCGGAGTAATTATTTTATACTATTGTCGTGTAGAACATTTTAAAGTGGAAATTATTGTCTCAGAAGATAAGTTTTAGTGTGCTAGAAATTGATATGATATAACATATTTCTAGAATAGCCTAGCTGCACCGGCGTGTATCCGAGATCAACTGGGGGCGTTTACACACGGCTGCGATGCAGCGCTGGCGTCGAAACGGCATTAACGGAGATGGATGGCAGCGGACCACGCCATCGCCTCTTTAATCTCGCGTACAAAAGAGATATACGACTATGCTGCACACTCGATATCCGTGTTGATATCCGCGCTCCATGCAGTAGCGAGGTGTCCCGGATTTTACGGGAAGCTCTTTGATATAATCAATATGATTATAGGAAAGAGCTTCCGGTAAAAATGTTTATTGGATATTGTACGTAGAGCAAAGATTGTTTATGTATTTATAGTGTTGTTTGTGATTTTGATCAAAAGAAACCATTTGAGTTTATTGCAATCGGCACGTCTCAACTATCGTGAAAATTTTGTAGTTCTAGCGGCTTTTGTTCTTTCTTCACATGAATCCTGCATGTTATTATATTAAATGACATCAATTATAAGGTAAATTTGATTAAGGGATGTAAGTAACTCACTTTTTTTTTTAATTAGCAAACGAGACTATATCAAACGAGAGGTAATGCACAGCGTTATTTAATAAGCATCCCGACTGAGGAAGTGTCATCTTACAGAATATCGCAGCTACATAACAACTTTCAAGAACGTTGTTGTGTTCCTACACGAATAAATAGGTTAGGTTACTAGTACACTCCTAAGGATATGCATAGTCAGCGGGGTTAACAATGCAAAACCGATATTGCTTGTATGGCATATGTTCATAGACTACGATAACTGTTTTATATCAGGCGGGCCGAGTGCTTATTTTCTATCTGACCGCGACGTATCAATAGGTACGTACATAGAAATGCATTATCTACGCTATGGAATTATCAAGATATATTTGTGCGAAGATTTTATGTTATGAGATATTTATATTAAAATGTACACAGATGACGATTTACATATCGTGCAGAAGACGCATTTCAAATTCAAGCGAACAGTAAAACGACAAATTGATTCTACGAGCAAGAAACGGGCGGATAAAGATTTCATTCGCGTAGTAAATTTCAATCTGCATTGTTCTGAAGTTTATTGAATGTTTTATGAAGATATCTCTATCGGATAAGATCATAAAGTAAAGTATTAGGGGTTCACAAAGACAGTTGTCTACATCGCTAGAGAATGCCTCTAGACAAAGTTACGTGCTAGCGTGCAAATCGAATTACCATGGTGTCAATATTGTTAATCATAATTTGTTGCTAACGACTCCGTGAAGATTAAAAAAACATTTTTTCAATAAAGACTAACCTATACATTTTGTAACTTGTTAATGTTTTTTCTACATTTATACGTTTATTGTTAGTGAAGTTTTATGTAGCTGTATTCGGTCTTGTAGTTATACATTCATCAGGCATGTTAATGACAAGATTATGTATCGCAGTTCTTAAAAATTTGACAGCGATTTACTATCAAAATCGACACGCTTTCCTTATCAAGGAACTGCCAGTTGTTGGAAATCTTTACTACAAGCAGTGAAAAGTTGAAGTTCAAGAAAGCAGGTAGATTTCTCAATATTGATTGTAGATTCTGATTTTTTAATTCTAACGGAAGTTATGCTATTGGTGTATACATTCTACAGAAGTTAGACGGGTTTATGCTTTATTTGTTAAGTGTTGAACTTACCACCAATCTTTTAGGCTAGTCTTGCCCTGCAATATATTGCTTTATGATTTCGTTCAATGTATGGAGATGATCGGTGAGTGAAACCCGATTTGTTGTAATGGCATCATGAATAGGTTTATGGTTTAAAGTATATTTAATTTGAATTAATACGAAAATGTTATTAGAGGAGAAGAACTTAAGACAACGAAACAAATTTTATTTGGATACTGATGTTAAATGACGGCCAGATCCAGCGTTTTTACAATTTATTGGCGAAGAAACTATTTCGGTTTACTATTATTTACATATCGGTTTCTTAAATCAT
Source organism: Pyralis farinalis (assembly GCA_947507595.1). NCBI lineage: Eukaryota > Metazoa > Arthropoda > Insecta > Lepidoptera > Pyralidae > Pyralis > Pyralis farinalis. The sequence goes on from OX382259.1 coordinate 27,731,207, forward strand.
AAGCATAAGTACTTGATCATTATCCAGTGCAAAACTCGTACCAATTTTTGCTTTGACTGTACTTTTAATGCGCCTTGGTGTTTATCATAAAATTTATTCAATAATAGTAATAGTCTACGAATTCTAAATAAGGAAGACTTGATGTAGGGAAGTAACTTGGAGTAAATTAATTCCTGGTTTCGAAATTTGATATTTAAGAACTGTCACTCAGTCAAAGTATCTCTGTCACAAATAACTTCGCCTATATTGTACTTTCATCCTTTGATAACAATGAAACACACAACTGTCCTTCAGAAGTTTCGTAATAATAACACGAATTTAATTATACATTTTCTTCAGGAGCTTTTCAAAATGGATGTGAAAAGGTTAATACAGGGTATGTAACGCACGAGGGATTTGATGTTGCAAGCGTTCAAGTATCCATAGGCTAGGATAACTGCCAACCATCAGGCAGATCGTGCACTTGTTTGTCACTTCAGTTGTAAAAAACAATCTTAGGTGGCTGAAATCTTATTATTAAACACGAATTATTAATAATACTGTGCACGCTCCACCTGCCTATCTATCGCCAGAATGTTACTATGTCAGTCTCAGAGCCTGCAAATGGAGGCAACAATGACAAAGATTAATTACTCAGCAATAATGGCGGGAGAATCTTATCGAAGTCTATTGATCAGCTATATTAAGAGAGCCATTTTCATCTGAACGCACTGTCATCAAAGTGTACGTATCTGACGGGAAATCAATATCTTGTATAACTAGTATAACGTAGCAGACTGTAATAATATCGCCATCCATTTTTTAGCAATGAAAGAAATTTAAGGACCTCTATGGTATCGATACTCTTGTCAGTCTAAACGAACACGCAAGTTAAGCAGAGTGGACCGCAGCCTGTTCATAAATGGGTCTTGTTGTCTCGAGTTCCTGTGTACTTTGCGTTAAGCCCTTATTCGAGGCTGTTTTTGATATTTTTATATACGACGTCGAAGGTGCTATCTGAAAACTGGTCACCGTAGCACTTGAACCCTTGCTTGCCAAAATAGCAAGTCCTTAGAAGCTTCACTAGTAACCTCACTAACTTTCACTAATAGGTAAATAAGCAATCAGTAAGAATAGACTAGACTTTGATTGCAAAACTGTATACAAATTTGATGATTAATGCAAGTAAGTAGGTCAAAACAGTTTTGCCCATAAAGAAGAAAATGGAAAAACATTGTTAAAACTTACAAGAAATAATTATTTGGAATGGAGTAAGTACTTTAAAATGAAAAGTAATTAATTAGTATATAGGTATTATTCAAAAATCATTTTTTGAGATTGCATTGCAAGAGCCCGAAGCACTTCATGGTCACAGGTAAGTGATTAAATATTTTGATCCCCGCAATATATGCACTTTTGAATATCTATATATTATTCTAAACTGCAGGTAATTTATTAATGTGAAAAAAGTTTCACTCGAAAATCTCACATCATGAAGGTTTAATGTCAATTCAAAGTATCTATTACTATAAAACGGCAATTTCATACTTTAAACCCTAACACTTGTTCGTCACAAATGTTACCGTTTAGTAAATATGAGTTACATATGTACGGCACAGGATCATGGTTAACTTCTTACACTTACATATTTATGCTTACACCTATGGCAATCCATCCCGATAGAAGAACAATATCTAACTCTTTATTGAGTAACATTTTGCGAACACAATTACTATCAAGTTCGTGTATTGAAGCGTGAAGCATGCGGGGAACACGGCTACTCTGGATGCTACTCTTATTGGTTTAAACCCAATGAAGACTTCTTCTCTGAAGTAGGTAGTAAACCGCGATCATCCAAACTTTTCAAATAAAACCAATGAGACCCCTTGTTTACGCACTTTGTTGCCCATCCGCCCTTAGTTCAAATCCAACTTTGTATCTTACAGTAATTTGTGGTCATTTGTTCCAACTATTTTCTTTATTGGCTTTCGGAAACTATTACAATAAGTCTGCAAGTTGAACATTATTTACGTTATAAATCCCATTTTTCTCTACAGCCCTTTTATAAATATCATTTTAATAAAAATTCTTGTTATAGAACGACCAAAGAAATTGCTTTGAAGTATCGTAGACGAAGGAATTAGAAAACGATTTAAACACTTTTTTAACTTTGTGATAATAAATACGCAGGAGTAACTTTTCAATTTGATACTTTTCTTTTTGTGTTATGATTTTAATTTTGTAATTCGCTGCGATTTCTCTTTTAGGATGCCTAAAACCTAGTAGTTTATGAAACCATGTATAAAGATATATTAGTGTACATGACGAACCAAAATTTTACAACATTTAAAGTAATTAGTTCGCAAAGGCAAATTTATGCTACGAAATCTTCTCCATCCAACCTTCAGCAGTGGAACACACAAGATATTATGAATGTAAAATTCAATTAAGTTGCAGTACTAATAATCTATTCTAATATATAAACTGGAAGAGTATGTTTGTTTGCGCTAATCTTAGGAACTATTAGTCGGATTTAATTTTTTTGCTTATATAGTTTAATTCTTAAAGAAGGACTGCAAGGAATATTCTGGATTTGAATGCAGGGAATGAACGGATAATTATGTGTGGAGATCTGAGTGGACGGGTTGGGTACCAGCGAAATAATTACGAGGTTGTGCTTGATCCATACGGATATAAGAGAGTGACTGATGCAGATAAGCAAATTTAAGATGCTAAGGAATTAAACCTCCATGTGCAGTACACGTTATTCCATCACAAGGACATATTTAAGAGAGGAATGGCGTATCTTGTTGTGATCTCACAGAAATATAAGAAATCTCCATGGAAATCTTGTATTGATATAGTTTTTATACGGCAGTAGAACTACTCCTCATAAATATATAGCTGCTGCTGCTTATTAAATATAGTTATACATATTTTTCCTCGAATAACGAAACCTCGTGTCGAATACTTTATTTCATCATAAGGATATTCACATATATACATGGAGACGGAAAGATCAAAAAAGTGTGAATGATTTGATTTTAATAGATAAACGTTTCCGAAAATAATTCTATAATGGAGATAAAAGCCTTTGAGGTCCCACTCTTGAAACGGACCACTAACTGGTGGTAAGCTGGTGTGGGACTTTTCAAGATGTGTAGGCCTTTTGGAGATCGTGAAAGGATAAGGAGCGAAAAATTGCAAGATGAAAGTGTAAGGAGAACGTATGTACATCTGGTAAGCGAAAAACTTGCAAATGCAAGCCTTTCCGACTAAGGTGTGGATGATTGCTGGACAGTTTTGAAAGAAAGTAGGATGGACAGTGAAAAATAATCATATGGATGCGCAAAGAGGCATAAAACATTGAAAGGAAACTCATATGCAGACGAATACTTGCAAGTTCTAAAAGAAAGTATGGTGGATAGTGCAAAAGATACATGTGGATGCGTAAAGAGACATAGTTCAATAGATGGCAGGTCAGATGCGGAGGTTGAATCCTCCGAAGTAAGAAAGAGGAAAGCGTAACTGTATTAAGTATCAGCTTTGCCCTTAAATGAAAATATGAGAGAGAAGAAGAAAGAAGTCTTTCCGACACAGATGTGGAAATTTCTGAAAGAAAGTATGGTGGATAGTGCAAAAGAAGCATGTGGACGCGCAAAGAGGCGTAAAACATTGAAAAGAGATGCCTGGTGGGATGCGGAGGTTGAATCCTCCGTAGCAAGAAAGAGGAAAGCGTGGCTGGACTATGTATCATCTTTGCCCTTAAATGAAAGTATGAGAGAGAAGAAGAAAGAAATGTACTGTCTATGCAAGAATGAAACCAAGGCTTTAGGGAAAGAGAAGCGTGAAAGACAAATTATGACTGAGGAAGAGTTGTGGAAGAAAAACTTCGAGGCAAATACCAAACTATTTTGGAGAGAGGGAAAGAAGTCTCGGAGTGTTCGTCGGCATTCAGAATGGACAAGATAAAGTCTAAAGTTGGTATCATTCTTGATAACACTCAGGAAGTGTTAGAATGGTAGAGTGAATATTTTGAAGAAATGTAGGTCTATGCCTCAGACGCTGGCAACGAGAGTGAGTTTGATGATTATTCCACATTGACGGCGTCTAACGAAGGTATGACTATGGATGAGATCGAATGGTCGTTACGAAGCCTGAAAAATAGATAGTCAGCGAGAATTATTAATTGAAAGGAAAATGAGGGTGAAATCCGATGGAATGCTGTTGGATGCACAGGGAGGATTCCGAAATGGAAGGGGATGTATGGATAAAGTTTTCTCGCTCTACAATGTCGTGGAAAAGCATCTGACCATAGACCAGAAGGTTTTGTGGATCTTGAGACATTTGATAGGTTGGTGCGGAAGGAATTATGGGGCATATTGCCGAGATATGGAATTGAGGGTGCACTGATCCGTGCTGTGCAGTCCACCTACAAGAATTGCTCAGCATATGTGCGGATAGATGGCAACATGATTTGATGTCAAAATTGGTGTCAGACAGGGTTGTATGTTGTCTGCTAGGCTGTTTATTCTATATCTCAATAGTTGTCTACAGAGAATGAGATCGACGAATGTAGGATTACGCATGGCTGACCTAGTGGTGAACTGTTTGCTTTATGCAGACGATGCCGTACAGCACCACCATCTAAACTACAAACTCTGGTCACAATAATGAAAGACGCTTGTATGGAGAAAGGCTTACTATTGAATGCGAAGAAGATAAAGATAAAAAAAGAAGAAGAGAAGAAACCAGAACCAATGAAAGGATTACGGTTGATGACGAACTGTTGGAACAGTGAATGAGATTGTATGTCTTGGATGCGTTTTCAAACCGTCAATTCCATATCTCGGCAATATATCCCACAGTTCGTTTCGCACAACCCTATCAAATGCTTTCTCAAGATCCACAAAACCGCAGAAAACCTTCTGGTCTATGGTCAGATGCTTCTCCACGATATTGCAGAGCGAGAAAACTTGATCCGTAAATCCCCTTCCATTTCGGAAACCTCCTTGTGCGTTCCACTGTATTTCATCGGATTTCACCCTCATTCACCTTTCAATCACCTTTCCATATACTTTTGCTGCTACGTTGATCAAACTGATGGCCCTATAGCTGGCGTAGTCCATGCGTGACCTCTTGCCTTTATACAAGGGCACGATGACTGCGCGTCGCTAGTCCATTGGGACCCTTCCAGTTCTCCAGCACAGATTGCTTAAGTACCAGAAGGCGTCCCGGACGTAAGTGCCACCTAGTTTGATCATCTCAGCTGTGGTCATATCAATTCCCGCTGATTTTCCATTTTTCAAGCTTCGTATCAACCATTCGATCTCATCCATAGTTATGCCTTCGTCGGACGCCGTCAACGTGGAGTTAGCATCCGACTCCCTCTCATTGTCAGCGTCCGAGGCATACTCATACATTTCCTCAAAATATGCACTCCACCGTTCTAACACTTCCTGAGTGTTCGCAAGAATGACACCCCAGCTTTAGACTTGTCTTATCCATTCTGGATGCCGACGAGCCACTCCGAGACTTCTTTACCTCTCTCCAAAAGAGTTTGGTATTTGTCTCGAAGTTTTTCGTCGGCCTCTCTTCCTCATTCATAATTTGTTTTTCACGCTTCTCTTTCACTAAAGCCTTGGTTTCATTCTTGCATAGACGGTACATTTCTTTCTTCTTTTCTCTCATATTTTCATTTAAAGGCAAAGATACGTAATCCAGCCACGCTTTCCTCTTTCTTGCTACGGAGGATTCAACCTCCGCACCCCACCAGGCATCTCCCTCTTTGCGCATCTATAAGCTTCTTTTGCACTATCCACCGTAGTTCCTTTTAAAATTTTTCAACAATCATCCACATCTGAGTCGGAGAGACTTGCATTTGCAAGTCTCTCACTTACCAGATGCACATACATTCTCCTTACACTTTCATCTTGCAATTTTTCGCTCCTTATCCTTTAATGATCTCCGAAAGGGATACGCACTCGCCAGTGCCTCCACTTCCTAAAAAGGCCCACAAACCGGCTTACCACCAGGTAGTAGTCCGTCTCAAGAGTGGGGCCACTAAAGGCTCTTGTATCAATTATAACATTTCGGAGACGTCTATATTTTAAAATCAAATCCATCACACTTTTTTGGTCATTCCATCTCCATGTATACGTGTGAATATCCTTATGATGAAATAAAGTATTCGACACGAGGAGGTTTCGTTCCATACATAAATCTAGAATTGACTTACCTGCTTCGTTCATTCTCTTATCTCCATACGGACCAAGAACAGCTTTATAGCTGTATCGCTTGGTTCCAACCCATCCATTCAAATTTCCACACATAATCACTCTTTCATTCCCTTCAGCTAACTCCAGAACATCCCTCACAGACTCCCAAAACTTCTCCAGTTCTTGAGCACACGCTGAGCTTACGGGAACGTATGCTGCAACTAGAAATACTCGCGTGATGCCCAGTTTAATACGAACCCAGAGAAGTCCTACGTCTAGAAGTCTAGGTCCTACCAAACAGTAATCTCTTACACCAGTGGCTAAGCGAGAGGAGAGTACGACACCTACACCAGCACTGGCATGATCGTCCCGGTCTACCCCAGACCATAGGGCCATCATCCCACCGGGCAGATCATCGGTGTCGCTCCCCTTGCGCTTAGTCTCTGTCACACACTAAGCATCCAAACATCTATCATTCATTACGTCTATCAGTTCGTTCGTCTTATCATTCAATCCACCTCTCACATTCCACGTGCCTATGCGGCACTCGGCTCCCTTCGTCCCGCCGGAATTGGCGCTGCGTAGTGCGTGGCGCCCCCCACCGCCGCATGCAGCAATATTCGCACCGACGGGGGCGGATCGGTGCGCGTCGCCTACGGGGGACGCCCTAATCCGCACGTCGGTGCACTCTTGGTCCAGAATTGCAATCGATTGATTGGCAGGGGTCGCGAACAAGCACTTCTGACACATGACCCCCCTGTTATTTGACTGCGTTCTTCTGTGCGGTAGAAATATACCACTTGGGCTGCTTTGATGCGCCCTATTTCTCTATCGAAATGGATAGATCTGTCTATAACATTAAGAGTGATGGAATTCTTGTACAACGGGAGGCATACAAGCAAATGGCCCACGTGATGTTAAGTGGTTACTGTAGGCTATGAACGCATGCAATATATTAAGTATCGCTCGCGCGATGATACCTATGCTACTAGCACAGTAACTGCTTAATTACTCACAGTAACTAAGGATTAACATTACTTAGACAGGAACACAACAACCCTACAGGTCATTTGGCAGGGGTTTTCTGTGAGGTGGAGATTCTTCCACAGATGGGCGGCTGCTTTGATGCGCCCTACCTTTCTTCAAAACACGCACACCAAGACAAACAGATTCATGCACACAAATGATTGTCCTGAGTGGGAATCGAACCAACAAGTTCTAGTATAAGAGCAGCGTTACTAACCACTGCGCCTCCGAGCTCGAAATATATTCACATGCCTTAGCGATAAGACCGCCAATTTTACCTCTCATAATTACGTGTTTCCTGTATGTACTTATTATTGGTGAAACACAGAATATTCTCTTCTATTCTACATGTTGAGGACTGTACAATATTCCAATTTTCATAGCAAATACCAAGCGTATGTAAATCCTCCACACCCGGACATTAAAGTGCATAGTACCTGACTAATTGTCTCTTTGTCTGTAATTTCTATGTATACATGCGAAATTTATTAATAACTGTATGCTTCTGGAAATTAAGGCATTTATCGCTCAGATAAACCCTTTGAAGCTTCATCTAGTACTGTAATCCTCGCTGAATATTCATACTATATGGGAGAGTCATTAAGGCTCTCCTGCTATATTAATGAAAGCAAATTTGCAATACGGAGTATCATAATTTGTAGAACATGCTCAAGTTTAGTTACAAGTTAGTTAATAATTAATCTTCGGTGTATTTGGATTAAAGCGACAGTTTTATATAATTACAATAACAATCGAGCTTTAATTGGTTTATTGCTTATATGAGAAAGCGCAAATGTGCATGAAAATAGTCATGAATGTTAAAGCGAGGTGTGCAAGGACCGCGTCTCGTGGCGCTCGATTCTCTCTGCCTATTTCATCAGGGAACTGGACCGCCTGGCTGGCACCTGGATAGGTGACAAATGCAAATTGTGGAAGAACTCCCTGCCGAGTTATTCCCAAATAATTAAGATTGTTCTTAAATCTAGGGCCAGAGTAGGATAAAAATAGGATCAATACTTAATACTTAAGATGATCCTTATTTTGGAAGCGTCACTGCTTGCAATCAGGTAAGTCGTTAGCTTAATTACCACCTTAGTGGTATAAAAAAATAAGGAAAATTTTCCTCGTATGCATATTTTATAGGCAGAAATTTATAATAATAACTATTAAAATATGATTAAATATTATAATAATAACCAATTGGAACTATGTTGAATAAACATACATTTCTTAGTCAAATTTCTATCTATAAAATATGACGAGCCCGGTGGCTCAGTCATGAATGACGCTTCTTGGACACCGACGCTCATGGGTTCGATTCCCACTCAAGACAAACATTTGTGTGCATGAACATGTGTTTGTCTTAGTCTGGATGTTTTTAAGAGAGGTAGGGCGCACCCAATCAGCCCGTCTAGGGAAGTGCCTCCACCTCACAGAAAACCGCAGCCAAATAACAACTCCCTAGAGGGTTGTTGTGTTCCTGTGTGTGAGTGAGGTCACCAGTAAGCTCCTAAGGAGTTGCTGTGTTAGCAGCAGAGGAGGCATCTCGCGAGTGATACTTAATATATTACAAGCGTTATAAGGCTCCGGTAATCACTTTATATCAGGTGGGCCGTATGCTTGTATGCCTCCCGATATAGTATAAAAAAAATGCATATATGCATACGAGAAAAATATCGCTTATTTTTTTTACACCACTAAGGTGTTAATTAAGCATACGACTTACCTGATCGTAACCAGACTTAGCAGATCGTGTCCGGAAGTTTAGTAAATTAGTAACCGTAAGGTGGTATTTTGCTTACGGACAACCGTGACCCTGATTGAAACTATGGTATAAAAAAAACATGTTTTAATTAAAAATAAAAGCCACTGGTCATATGAAGCTAAATTTAAAGTGAACACAATGAAAATTATCTGATATCTCAGAAAGTTTCTGAAGAAATTGTTTTTTATTTAATTCGCTTGCAGAAACGAAATAACCCTCCTGAGAGTTGTTATTGCTGCGAACTTTTGTGAAGTGGATGTATTTCCTAGTCGCGCAGTTTGGGTGCGCCGTGCCTCTCTTTCAAGGGCTTTATTTGTTGAACAGCAGGGTGTACTATGTGCAGGTGAGGTTGAGGTAACTTATAAACCACTTCCACCCCAAAACGTACATATTGTTTACTTACGCATAGACATATGTACATATATGACGAAACAGATAAACAATGCGAAAGGGGAAGGACGCAGGAGCCGAGCAAGACCAAGAATAACCTGCCATGACCAAATTGGTCGTGTTTTATCAAAAGGTCAGGAGCCCTAGGAACCGGCGAGCGTGTATGAAAAGAGCTATGAATGTTATAGAAGCGAGTGAAGTGTATAAAGATCGCGTCTTATGGCGCTCGGTTCTCTCTGACTACTTCGCAAGGGACCTGGCGTGAAGCTATAGATAGAGAGATAGATAATAAGTTGCACTAGAACGGAATGCTATTAAAAATTACTTGTCTGTACGTGGTGCACTCTGTAACCTCGGAAACGAAGCTCTGGCAAAAGAAAGATAGGTTATCGCGGTATTCATTAAGCTAGCTGGCTGGGCTTACATTACATAACACTGCAGCCAAATAATACCTCCCGGAACCTTTATTAAATCACTGATGGTGAATGAAGTTACTAGTAAATGTCTGAGGAATTGCTGCGATGGCAGCGGTGGTAACACGAGAGCGTTACTCCTTGTACGCAAACGATTATATGCTTCGGTAACTGCTATAGCTTAGACGGTATGTATGCTTTGTTATGTTGACCATTGTCGTTGCTATATAAAAAAATATACCAACACTTATATAATAAAATTGAGAAAATGTATAACCGGTTAGCGATGGGCGATTGCGAGAGGTTTTTTTCGATTGTCTCGATTGTTCGAACATCTCGATTGTTTTCGATTGTTTCGTCGAACATCTCGATTGTTGCTGTGTTCGTTTTCAGCGCGATTTCAACTCGAATTTGTGGTTGCGAATTGCGAGTATGCACGATGGCGAGAGGTTTCAGTCGATTGTTTTGAGTTATATTAGAACATCTCAATGGTCGGACTTGGCCTTGTCTTGTGATTGCGATTTGCGAGTTCAAACTAAGCATGCAAAGTAGCAAACTTACGTACGTATTATAGGAGAAAGGAATCACGAAAATAAATAAAATAATAAAAGTTTATAACGAATCATCTATTTTTAATGACTTAAATAAACTTGTGCAATGTATGCAACATAGTTTTTTAGTTTTAATACAAAAAATCACAGCGGCTCGACAAACAATCGCGACACATACACCTCGGCTCGATGCTTGTAAACAACCAGCAGCGAGTCGAGTCCGTCCGGCTAAACTTACCGGTGACCGATGAATGACTGACTGATGCAACAATCGAAACAATCGAAAAACCTCTCGATTGTTTTGTAAAACGGCGAGTCGATTGTTGACTCGATTGTATATTTTGACGACTGCGATTCTTTCGATTGTTAAAACATCTCGGAATCGCCCATCGCTATAACCGGTACCCGGTGATCTATATGTTTGATGTACCCGTGCGATGAGAACACATTTAGAAATAGCTCTAATTGCTCATAACCTCTTTTAATAATGCTAATCGACAAAGAGGAAATGATTAGTATTTAGGGCCTTCTCTGCTCTCTAAATTGATTCAGTTGTAACAACTTTATGCCTAACTCGATCGAAATTAAGTATGTGAAATATAGTCCATTATTGTGATAACATTAATTAGCTCCATCAATACAGAAGTCGTTCTGAATTATACTGAACTCGAATTTGTAAATGGCATAGTAGTAATAAACATACACACCACATAAATAAACTAAGTTCCAATTTATCACATTTATGCAATTCGATAGTTCACGAATAACTGCTTGTTTATTCTATTTCGGTCGCTTTTTATATCATATGGTGTATTATCACAGAATAACTAATAGACTAGCGTAGTACTCGTACTATTCGAAATTCATCGGCTGACATAGTCTCAATTTTTAGTTTATAAAAGAGAGCTATTCGTTCCATAGAAGCCAGTTATTATATATTATGGACAAATATAAAAGAAAACTTTCCAAAGAATTTAATATCTTCACTGTAACTTCTCAGTATATCTATGAAAACACTATGTGTGGTGGTAAAAATATAAAGTCGCTCTTAAAAGTTAGCGATCGTACTGTAAATCTGAGATGTAGGTGTAAGTTCCGTATATCAGGACTGGAAATCCTGTGTTGTAAATTGCATACGACTTTATAATAAACTAGTGGCCGCGATAGACTTTACCCTGCCCAAATATAAAAACAAAAAGTCCTAGAATAAACTCATTTACCTTATCTTTCAATTCAAATTCAATCTCTCAGATTCCTAGTACCTATGCGGCACTCCTACTCGCTGGAATTAGGCCCCCTTAGCCACATGCACCATGATTCGTACAGAAGGGACGAACCTGTCCGCGTCATGTACGGCGGCACGCTCGTAACACATAATCCCCATTTCTACCTGTCTGGATATTATAATATATAAAAAATTATGAATGTGGTGTTCCCTATGAATTCCAAAACGGTTGGATCGATTTTGATGAAATTTTCAGGTAATATTTAGGATTAGCTCAGCGATCGGATCACCTGTGCGAAGCCAGTGCAGGTCGCAGCTTTCCTCGTAAACAAAAATGGATGTTATATATATATACATGTCTTTTCCATGTGGACTCGAAAACGGCTGGATCAATTATAATAAAATTATCTGCCAATCTTCAGACTAGGCCAGGGGGCCATCCTGTGAAGTTTGGTAGTGATCGGATCACCCGCACGAAATCGGGAGGCTCACTAGTAAATATTATTTTCAATACCATCTATATTCGTTTTAGGTCTAACCTTTTCATGCTCGGTTGATTGATTTGCTTATGAACGCGGAGGTGCCATATCAATATTCATGGTTCGCTTCGATTTTCATGGAAATACGTGTTGGCTAGAAATAGAACTAGTTACATTTTGTATGCCTGGGAAGCCTTACGTATACCTAAAGAAAATCTTACATTTCCTACTGGAAAAATATAAAATCATTTAAATGTTATTTTTATGCCAAATCGTATCACTACACTACACTATATTACATTCTTAATTCGGATAATATGAATATCGAGCTCAAATAAATTATATTAAAGGGCCCTTAGCTACCAATTTCGTGTTCAATCGTATACTCATAGAATTCTCTGTAACTATAACGTATAGGTATTCAATAATTCGATTATTTGGAATATTTTACGTAACGTAGACGACAAGATTATGAGGCGTATAATTAGAGCGGAATGCACCTCAGTTTTTCTTTCAAACTTTGCACGCAGGTAATTAATTATATGCATGTATAGTATGATATTTATTTGACTTTGACTTTGATATAAGCATGTAGGTGTATGTATGTATATCTTCACGCCTGGTCCCTTGCGGGGTAGGCAGAGAGAACCGAGCGCCATAAGACGCGGTCCTTGCACACTTCACTCGCTTCTTTCACATTCATAGCTCTTTTCATGCACGCTCGCCGGTTCCTAAGGCTCCTGACATCACCTTCTGATAAAACACGACCAATTTGGTCATGGTAGGTTAGTCTTGGTCTTCCTCGGCTCCTACATCCTTCCACTTTCGCATTGTATATCTGTTTCGTCATTCTTTCATCTTGCATTCTTTCTACATGTCCGAACCAACGGAGCATGCCCTTTCTTATCTTAACACTCTCTTTCAGTCCAACTCTCTTTCGTACGTCATCATTTCGAACGCGGTCAGCAAGCGTTATGCCACAAATTTTTCGAGCATGTAGGTATGTAATTTAAGGAAATGGCGCTAGATGGCACGCGAATACTAGGAACCCGTTCGAATTGAAAAAATCTGTTTGCGTTAAACAACCTGTAGGAATAGAAATATTTATCATTCTCACGTTAGCCCGTTTCATAATCCATTAGCAAATGCAGGGTTGGGAACCTACGCCTTAGCATTGTGGCGAAGATACTGATTTCTACATAGAGATACTGCCGTCAGACCTCAATAACGTAAAGGGAAAACTAGACCTTTCTTAGATTTTCACACGGGTACACGTCTTTCGAAATGAGCAGTAATAGCCCAGTGGATAAAGAACCGGCCTAGTGAACAACAGGCCCCCGGTTCGAATACCGGCATGTACCTACCACTAAATTTCTCTTTTCGGACTTACGTATATTTTGGAATTATCACTCGCTCGGCGGTGAAGGAAAAACATCGAATATTTCGAAAGACGTGTGATCTTACCTAAGAATGATTTGGTTTTCCTTCTGGGTTGCGGAGGTCTGATGGCAGTGGCTCCATGTAAAAATCAGTATCTTCGTCAAATCCTTAGGTTCAGTTAGCGGACCCCGCCAATCCTAATGGATTAGGAAATGGGATAACGTTAAGAAGAAGAAGACACGTCTTTCGAAATATAACTCTAGATCTCAGAGGAAAGATACCCAGAGATGACAAGCAAATAATAATACCAAGATAGAACGTGATAGATGTATACAGTTCCTCATAAGAAGGAAAGAGACAGATAAAATATTTTTTGTCCCTGTCATAGTTTCACTATTTTGTGTTTGCCACAAAAGCAAATTCGTGGCAAACAATCATTTCGTTCCTTGTAGTACAACAAATTTTTTGCATAAATTACTAAATATAAGGGAAATATTAGTGCAAATTTGTGTTCTTTTGCTTGTTTGGGATTGTCTTTTTACTTTAACAATGGTACGTTGCTGTGTAAAAGGCTGTAAAAGCCTCAGTTAGTAAAAATACGAAAACATAACCTTTCATACGTAAGTATAAAGTTTTAATAGTTGTTATCAAATATTTTGCGAAAATTAGATACACATGTAGTTTTTAAATAAATTGTTTGTATAATAACGTAAAAACAATGAAAATATCAGTTTAATTTACAAAAAGTATTTCTAGTAAAATCCGCCTAAATCTTGAAGGTTGTCTGTGGGTAATGCGTCAGCCATTTTCTGTTGTATTTTCAATTTATCGGTATAATGAGCGTTTTAGGGTTACCAGTATGTAGTATGGGAAAACACCCCGAAATTATGGGTAAATTATATGGGTACAGACACCTTTTTTTTTAACTTCTTACTTTTTGTATACTTCTTTGTTCATAATTTTTCGTCAAAATGTAATTATTTATTTTTAAATTAAAAATGTTAACTTGTTTAATCTTAGATGTATGTTTATTTTTTAGATTTCCTAAAGTCGTCTGTGTGCGTAATGCATGGATTTTTGCTACTGGACGACAGAATTGGGAGCCGAGTACAGTCGCATATGTTCCAAACATTTTAAAGACCACTGCTTTCGGAAGAAATTTATTTGGATAAGTCGTCAGTTTCAACATCCACCATACACGTAAGTTAACATTTGTTGACCTGGATCGTCAACATTTGATTTGTTGACGAACCAGGTGTTCCTCTGGCAATTTATATTGTTTTTATTTATTTATTTACACGATACAATTACATAGTACAAATTATTATGTTCGCCAAACTGTTATAACAGTTTGTTGGCGAGTATATATGATGATAGGTATTAAAAAAATAAGGAACTAAATTAGATGATTTACATGCCTGCCTGTTCGTCTGCTAGTCTGTCTTAGAAAGTTTCACGTACAGACTTGAAATTTTACATAGTTACATTTTAGTCGTAGAAGCGTATAATTGAAGTACAAAAACATATGAAAATATTCCAACGACTCCGACAATCCGTAATTGAGTAGTTTCGGGACATATCTTCTAAGGTCTTTTGCTTGAAATAAGAACCCGTACTCCAGTAATGAAGTGAGTATGGGTTGATATGATGTTGATGGGTTGATTATATTTATACAGGTAATTGTGAAAGATATGGAGGGTAGTCGTGTAGATTATTCTATACCAATTATTTATACCACGTTAATCAAGTTAATCATGCACACACACATGCTTTTGTGTCAACACAAATGTTAGTCAAGCATTTTATATTGTCTGAATTTGTAAAATTTTAAATATGTAAAGCTCAACTAAATTATAGTATTGACAGTAGTTTTAATATAATGTTAGTACCAGGCCGTCGATATTACATGCTAATAATGCGTTACAAAATTAAAATTGTCCTATTTCCAGACCGATTATCCAGGGTTTCCAATAGCGACGGACACTACATTAACACCATGAAAATTAAAGCTTACTTTTGAATTGAGACTGAAAACATTACTGGCTGAGTCACGCAAGAAGAAATTAGCTATATTAAGGTCAAAAACTAATCGACTTGAAATAAAAATGCTGAACTATCTGTCATTATACAGAATTTTAATGTAATCGATGTATAGATGATAGATATCATTATACAAGTTAGAGGAAAAGAGTGAACTAGGGAATTAAGGGACCGTAGCAGTTTACCACCTTTTGAGTACAATATGTGAAAGGATAATCCTTGATCAATTGTAGCTTTAGTTTAAGTCTAATGAAAACCATGATGCGCAATACAAAATGTTTAAAAACAACGATTGTTTACCTTTGTTTAATATTTACACTTAAATCATCCCTGGCACTAATTCTTTGTTACATGACAATTATTGAAAATTTTTATGCAATATGTTTAATTTCAAGAAGGAATAATCCGCATTTATTGTGTAAAGAAGATTTAACTAAAAACCGTGTATGTATTTACATACACGGTTTTTAGTTAAATCTTCTTTTTCACATTTGTGACCATGAATATTCGACGACTGTTTCATTCTCACGATATTTATATAACTCTGCTAGGTTTGACCAATCTCCTATCCTTATTCCAATGATTTCACAGATCTTACTGAAACTAACTCAGGCTTACTATTAATTAATAGATCTATACAGTAACTCGATTTGCGTAAAAATATACTATTCTAATAATATTAAAGTGCAAATATGTTTGTTGATCTATTCAGATACTGTAGTTTTCATACGTATGTAAATATTAACTTTTATTACTTTGTGTGTAGAAATGGCTGTATCGACTTATTCGAATTTTTTACTTTGCTAATATCATATTATGAATATATTATTATAGCACACAATACACATTCTATGCAAGTTTCTTATGGTAGGTAAACAGTTATCTTGGTACATTGTAAATTTCAAATTGCCGAAACGCATTATGTAGTGGGGTAAATTTTCCACAGTCTGGTAACCTTGTTATTGTATGTACTTTTGTTGCCGTCCCTTACGGGTGTACGCGTTTGTCAACTCTAGGTATATACTTTCTCTGAGCTCTAGATAGTCTCTAGAGAGTTTTTTTGTGGCTGCAGTTTTCTGAGATGTTAAAGGACTTACCCAGACTTTTGATTTGATGCACCCTACCTCTTTTAAAACACAAATATTTGCCTTGTGTGGAAATCGAACCCACGAGGGTTTATGTCAAAGTTGCGTCATTCACGATTGCTTGCAAGCTCGGTGGCTTGTCGAAAGTGATTTGGGCAATCTCTATGGTCTTTCTTATAGTTAGTTTTGTTGAATACTATTATTAGAATTTGGTACTAATCCTTTACACCTTTATCTAAAATAAATGATTTATATTGTAAATTACTTCAAGCATTTATTTTATCCATCTACGGATAATGGGCAACTGTACACACGGGACACGTCGTATTTATGGCCTGTCTATAACAATTGTTACGCCGGACCCCGCGCGTCGGAGGCGACGAAAATGCGAATTTTATTCAGCACTCACTACCTAATTGAATGGCCTGACGTGTTAAATTTTATCTCATAACCTTTGGGATTCTACCAGAGGGAATATGAGGTTTAAGCTGCAAAGGCGACAGTTTACCAGGCGAAGAAGCAATTAGTCAGTTGGGTAACCTTTTTTTGTAAAGAATAATGAAGTTGCCGTAGAAACTTTCTATTGATCTAACTATAATTTAGCGCTTATTATATTATTATTGGATTTCATTTAATTTTATTATTAAAAATAGATCAAATAGATCGTACAATGGAAAATCTGAAGATAATAGGAAAAAATACGATACATTTTAAGTTTGTAATTTAATTATAATTCCGGTATGAAGTATGTATGTATATCTTCACTCCAAGTGGGCTTATGGGTATGAAGTGTGATATTGTTAATTACCTTTCATTCAGCATAAATACTTACATCATTATAAATTTATGTCTAAATAAATATTATAAAGCGATAATATTCATTTAATAGCTTAAGTGCTTTAACAAGATTATTTCAATCGAAATTTGCTTTATATATATTTTGATTTTTTATTTATGGTGTGTATTTTGTGAATTATTTAAATAGTTTATTGCAGAAAAAGCTTAAAATTAATAAATTTATTCAGGAGCTCCAGATGAATTGAAAGTTTAATTTGAGGAGCTCTCTACAGGTCACTCGGCCAAAAAAATAAAATAATTTGCAAAAAAAAACGCAAATAAAATAATGAATTACAGGCACAAAATAATTATTTAATAGACCCTGTAGTTGTTTTTAGACCTAATAAACATTTAGAACTAATACACAAAGTGAACATGAAACGTAGTACTCTGAGGCTTTTGAATGAAAAGTACCAGAAAGAGCTGATTAACACTTTACAACAAATTTTTAATCAATCGTGTCTTTAGTGAATTATTATTGTTTTAGTTGAGTGACGCTAGTCGACTTATAGGGTGCTCCTGAAGCACCTTATGTTTAGACTCAACTTATACACGTATGGTATTAAATATTTAGTAGCCGTGAAGTTAATCAATTACTTTAATCGGTTATCAAACACCCATAGTACAGTACCTTTGTTTAGTTGCGGGGTACATGGCGTTGTATATTTTTCTGAAAATAAGAACGTGTGTTAAGTGAGGCAACCGAATGCTTTGCCATAATGTTGCGTAAACAGACCATTACGGAAAAGTGATCAATCAATCTCATAATCCCATGCATTAGTAAGAAGATATTTTATCGTATAACAATAGACCAACACTATCCAGACAAAAGAAGGTCACTTATTGGCAAGATAAGTAGATCGGAAAGTATGATCTCAAAGCTTTGAATAACATATAGGTTCGGTAATATTATTTGAACTTGCCCTTATAAAGGTTATTTATATTGAGAAGGAAAAGAAAAGTGTACAAAATGAAGTGGTTTCATCACAAATAATTTATATGAAAAAGCCAAAGTTAGCACTCACATAGAGGCCGCCTATAAGAAAAGGGGTAGGCCTCTAGGGCGTGATAACGCAGGCCCCACAAACGAGTTGAGCACACGGAAGTTTCCACTTTTCGCTCTTCGGTAACGAGAAATATAACAAACTTTGAGCAGCGGACCGGTGAACCGAAGGTAATTTCTGAGGAAAGTCTTGTTAGCGAAAGGTAATACCTCACCGCAAAGAATAATTGTTATGATTTAATATTAATATTTCGTATTTAAAATTACTTTACGACGTTTTCGTTACGTTTACGATTAAGATATAAGATCTTTTCGTGCAGGGAGTGAATAATTAAGTAGGTAAGTAACAAGTAACTATTTTTTTTTAATTCATGGAAGCTAAATGTTGGAAGCTATTATTACTTTCTTTTACTAGGTATTGATTTTTTAAATAGCATTGTTGAGGTTTACCACGCAACGATAATACAATGTAATAACACAGTACCTATGAGTGGTTTTTTAAGTCCAATCTTTTGATATTATAATTGCTGGCAGGCGTCAGCGAGGCTTTTAAAAAAGTTGAAACGTTTCTTTGTTCTTGGCTGGATTTTCATCTCCTCGATGAAGTTGAAAGGAAAGAGCGATTTCATTCGTCGTTTATTTATAAGGTATGTAAATTAACTTTACTGTAAACGTTTCTTTACCAACCCGAAAAATTAAATTATGCGAGTTGATTGTTGAAATATTACAAACCATTGAAGTCGGCGCTGCTTTTGTTGTGCTCTAATCTTATTTAATAAACGTGGCAGATTTTAAATTAAAATATAATATCGTATCTAATCTTCAAATTTTAATAGTTTTAGAAAAGTGCTATATTATTTATTATTATAGGTATAAAATGGTAACATACTGTGTTTTGTGTTTCGGCTAGTCTCGCTACAGTTGTCCCCTAACGGGGTTGTCGGAGGTCTCTTCCCTGAAATTAAAGGTCCTGGATCTTAATTTCCAAAAGTAAGAGTATCAAAGTGAGATATATATACACACTGCATATAATTGATATATTAGAATTCTATGTTTCTGAAAATATATAAACAAACCAGCATCGAAAATATAAAATGAGGAAGATATTACCTACTGATATATTTAATTTTCGATGCTAGATTGTGTCATGAATTTAATCGAGAGGAGAAAACATCCGTTCCTCTATGATCATAATAATATCCCATGTAACACACAGTAATAGTAAGTAAGTACATATATGGCTCTAACCATTTGGATCAAACATTGTATTTAGATAAGGGTTTGCTTTTAAGTTTTACTATATCTAAATTTACACAAAATTTATATTTTAATCACTAATATGAGCTATTCGGCATTATGGTTATTGAGAATTTGTTCAAACGAGCGATACTATATATATACAATAGTTAATTTATTTGAATAGTAAATTCAGTTTCCCGATTCTCAAGATGCAGGTCCGACCTAGTTTGAGAATCGGGGCCCATAAAACTACAAATGTAAATTAGGTGAAATTAACTAACTGATTGGATGTAACATGTATTGGTGAATAAATCATTATTATCAGTGGCATCTAAACACTGAGTAACTCTCATTACTCTTGTTTAGTACAGGTATTTGACTCTTGGGCATTTATTTGATTCCTTAAGATAATTTAAGAGAACACGGAAAATGAGTTGGTTTTACTGTTGTTTAAATCCCCAAATCCTTAGGCTTGGGTAGCGAACCCCGCAAATACTATTGCACTAGGAGATCAAATAACGCTAATAAGAAGAAAACAAAAGAAAGAAAGAAAAATGCCTAGAAAATTCCCTAGGCATTGACTCGGTATAAAAACATAATAAATTTACTATGCATTTAGCAGGGGAATGACAACGGATTGATTGTTAGGATACAGGAGGAAAGCCTTAAAGTAATACAAATACATTAAAACCAAAGATTTGTATGTAAATATTTTAAAATAAAAATGTGAAACCAAATTCATTGATGTGGACTTCAGTAAATAAAAAAAAACCGGCCAAGTGAGAGTCGGACTCGCGCACGAAGGGTTCCGTACCATTATCTATAAAAACGGCAAAAAAATCACGTTTGTTGTATGGGAATATCAAATATTTGTTTTATTTTAATTTAATTATTTATTTTTAAAGTGAAATTTAACTAAATATTTTGTGAATATTTCAAGCGTCTACCTATAAAATCACGTTTGTTTTATGGGAGCCCTCTTAAATATTTATTTTGTTCTGCTTTTTAGTATTTGTTGTTATAGCGGCAGCAGAAATACATCATCTGTGAAAAATTCAACTGTCTGTGTGTCTCAGTAATAGCGTCCGTTTTACCCTTTGGGTACGAAACCCTAAAAACGACGACGTGAATAAGCGGCGTAAGGTACAATATTTTTTACTTATTTTTTTTATAATGTACAGGTATCACTTCTTTAGTTCCTATAATGCTAGTAAATCCATAATATTATTTTAACATCCGACAGGCCCACCACTCATTCCCACCACTGTGTCTCCTGTGTAGCCAGAATTAACAGCGGCGACCACCAAAAAGGCAATGAACGGTGAAGTCCATTGCTGTCCCGGGCGTTAAACTACAGCTGCCTTGGAACTCACAACGAATTTTATCAGAAGAAATTTGTAAGAGCAGGAAGTTTTGAATTGACTTCCCCTCTTAGAGAGTTAAAGTGAGAGACAGCAATATGACAAATAAGGCATTAAAAAACCTCAAAGAGATGGCTAGTCAAGTGAAGCTCAACTACCGTGCACCACGGTTTATCAAATATCTAACACTATTGGGACCTAAATTCTGAGTTGTTACCTAACACATCGATTCCAATAATATAGATTGCAGTACAGCCTAAACGCCCGGTAATTCTCCCTAGTTGCCACCAAATCAGAATAGTATACTACCTCGGATGTGGAATTAAACGAATTTAACATATCGTCCCGCTCCCGACGCCAGAGATCGCACTCCCAGAGAACAAGATGTGCTGTTTGCTCGAATTCATTATTTGTCGTAGAACACTCGCATAAAGGCGATGACACAGGTCTAAACGAAAAGAGCTAAGCTCTAAAGTTTCCATGTCCAGTTAAAAATTGCGCAACGGGACGATCGACTTCTAACCACTCTTTACTTAATCTGTCTCGCACTGATTGAAAGAACAGATACAAGTGGCGTCCTTTAGTAGAATTTCCCATCTTTCTTGCCATTCAGACAGTAAATTTTCAAATACCTCGTCAATTGGTTTCAACAATCTAAGTAGTCCATATCGCGGTGTTTTAGAAAGTCAGGGTGTATGTTTTTAGAGGTGTAATACATTGAAGCCCGGCGTTGAATTTCTAAGTCAACTGGTAATATACCTGCCAGCACTGGTAGTGCCTCGGTGCTCACAGTTCTATACGATTTACATAGAAATATTAAAGCGAGACGCTGACTTTGCAGTAACTTACGACCCGCAGCACCTATGGTAGCCCTATCAGCCCATGCAGGTGAACCGTACGTAATACATCCTAAATATCTGGCTGTGTAAATAATTTTTAACGTTTTAAAAGTTAAGCCCCACGTCGAGGTGGAAATTCGAGTTAATGCCTAAAAGTTCTTTTTGGCTTTTTCTCCAACCTGCTTTATGAGTTCAATGTAAATAAAGCCTTTGTCTAACAGTAATCCCAAGTAACTAACCGAGTTTTTATTTGCAGCTGATACTCCATTGAAGTGGAATCGCGGCGGAATCTGCAAATTTCCCTTAAGCAAGAGCTGGTATGTTTTGTGGGGTGCGAAATCGAGCCGGTTACGATAACCCCAGTCTGAAATGAGGCCAAGGCAAGTAATGGTTAGTTTTTCTATACTTGATCTGGAATTAGCTTTTATTAATAAGAGGCCGTCATCGGCGTAGCCAGTTAACGAGTACCCTACCTGCATAAAGATTTCTGGACTTCATTACACAGCGCCATGTAATCGTATTTTTTTTATCGCATAACAGCAGTGTTAGTCCAGTGGATAAGGAACCGTCCTACTGATCAACAGGTTCCCGGTTCAAATCCTGGCATGTATCACTACTTTCATGTTTTCGGATTTACCTACATATTTGTTATTATCACTTGCTCGTCGGTGATGGAAACATCGTGAGGAAACCCGCACTTCCAAGAAATCATATTTTGAAGGATGTGTGACCTAAACTAAGAAAGGCTTGGTTCTCCCCCAGGGTTATGGAGGTCTGACGGGAGTCACTTCGTTGCAAAATCCTGTGGCTTAGGTAGCGGATCCCGCCAATGAATTTGGAAACGGGATAACACTAAGATGCTTTATGTCAGTCTGTATTCATCTATCGCATCACGTCCTACAATCACTTTATACTATCACCAAGCATCATACATTTACGGAATTAAACACTACAGGAGACCATATCCGTCGCAATTATCTATTTACATTTTCGTTTTGTTTGTAGTTTCTGCTGCTGCCTGGGTCCATCATTGTGCAATAAATTATATGAGAAACTTCACTCTAGATGTCATGTTTTTTTGTATATATATTTATTTATGACACAGTGTTTATTTAATGGAGCAATAAAATGTTTTATTGAGAAACAAGTTGGTGGGTGCTCCTCTATTTCCTTGTACTATGTTCAATCAATATTCCATACGCATATTGTGAGGAAGGTGCTTGTGCACCGAAATACAGACCACGGCTTAGATCAGGCACCAGTTTATTGTTATCCCATATTGTCACACTAAATCAGTTTACATTATACTGTTATAGGTACCTACACTGTTACTGTTATCATAGCCTGTAGAGAGAAATAAACGATTAGAATTTAATGTTTCTAAATAGCAGCGTTTTTTTAAAGCGTTAAAAATCCTTTGCAGCCGAATTTAGTAAGTGACAGGGGCTAATGAACGTACGGATTCCTCGATGTTCTAGTAGTCGTGTTTTCTATTTTTCTTTAAAAGTTTCATACCACGTTATTTTTACTGCCATCAAATCCTATAAAAATTATATTATATTATAATAATTTATAATATTATAATTATATTATTATCCTATAAATACTATAAAAATTACGATACTGATGTTTTCGAAAAAAATCGATCAACTTAGATGTCATCTTAGAGAAAATTAAAAAATAAATAAGTATTACGAGCGAGCTCGTTTGCTCAGGTTACTTATTTAGAAAATGTCCATTCGCTCCGTGACAGCCCCTTTAGCGAGAAAATGAGAAATGTTTGTGAGTGGACACGTTATTATGAGCACTCCATTAAACTTGTCATAACTTTTGTATCACGGATGTGTAGCGGGACCTGGGAACGGGCAAAATATTCAATTGGCGTATCCTAGGGTTGGCCGCGAGCCAGCCGCCCCTGCATATTGATGTGCCAACTTTTCCGCCGACGCAGCTCATCGAGGCAAACTTGAACGACCGACCTGCCAAACTGAACCCGCGCTGATCGCACGAGTTTAATGAGGTGTCTTAAAATGAACAAATGCCTAATGTGGCATGCGATGCTCACTCGTACACAAAATGGTGTTGGATACCAAACGTTGCAATATTTAATCTTTTTTTCATCAAAACATCAAAGTCGACTAATAGGCTAATTAGGATGATTGCTATTAAGCAAATAATAAACTATCATCAAACTTTTAAGATTGTTTCATAGTAACCAATTACTGTAGCCAGATAGACTGTGGATGTTTGCAATACCAGGGGAAGGACTGGCACGTTGATGACCCTATATCTCTTACCTCAGCGGGAAATGCATCTCACGATCGATTAGTTTACAGATGAAAACCTCCCAAACCGCAATATATGTTATCATTTCGCCTATAACGTGTGAAAATAAATTATTAGCTCACTATATCTTCCATCAAAAAACATTCTGGGCATAACTTAATTTACTTTCCTATATTTACAAAGATAGATATGTGAGAGTCACTTGCGACGTAATATTCCAACATTTACACTACCAATCAATTGTGTAGTCTCGTATAGTTTTCGCCCGCTATAGTAACTGACCGCCGGTAATGCGTATACGATAGCGGTCGGTACGATAGAAGATGGCGTCACGTTACAACCGAACTACTGTTTTTAATTAAATGTATATAAACTACTAATACCTAATACTACACTAACCCTAATTTATTTTACTTGAGGGGTACAGATCTTCCTTCAATCGAAGAGGTTTAGAGCATAATCCACCATGTTCCTCAACTGCGGATTGGCAGAGGATCAAACCTGATTTAACCCTAAAACAGTACATATAAGTTAAGTCAGGTTATACTATAAGATAGTGAAGACTAGATAGGTATAGAAAATAGTGAGAGACTAGTCGCTGAACTATACCGAGACTTGTATCTCATAATTTAGACTATGTGACGTTTTAATAAAAATAATATGTCAGATAACGTACTCCATATTGTGTAGACTGACAAATAAAATAATATGACAATATAAGATAGTGAGAGACTTGCCCCTTATCTAAGTCGAGGCCTGTATCTCGTAACATAGACTATTTCACGTTTTAATAAAAACAATATGTCAGATAACGTACTCCATATTGTGCAGACTGACAAATAAAATAATATGACAATATAAGATAGTGAGAGACTTGCCCCTTATCTAAGTCGAGGCCTGTATCTCGTAACATAGACTATTTCACGTTTTAATAAAAACAATATGTCAGATAACGTACTCCATATTGTGTAGACTGACAAATAAAATAATATGACAATATAAGATAGTGAGAGACTTGCCCCTTATCTAAGTCGAGGCCTGTATCTCGTAACATAGACTATTTCACGTTTTAATAAAAACAATATGTCAGATAACGTACTCCATATTGTGCAGACTGATAAAAAAAAATATCTTCCAAATAATAGCTGCTTTTTCTGTTTTTAATATATTGATCTATTATTTTTAACTAATTGATTCACTCTACGTAAATTATATTCAATATGTCAAAGATTTCATGGCGCTATATAAAGTCAACTATCCGCTTTCATAAATCGAACAAAGATCAACTTGATTTGATGGATGGGACTGGAGCAGCGTTCCCCGCTAACTTAGACATACACAAAAGACCAAGTAAACTTGGAGAAATAATAATGTCAAAACGACATCACCGCAATAATAGCCTCTGCAATATCTGTCATGCGAATTTAATCTCTATGATACCTTGAATAGCTGAAATTGTATTAGTAACTTCAACTAAGGAGGAGCCCGGTGACGGTGGTCGAGGGTTTAACAATGGTTTCCTACCTAACGGGCTCGGTCCCCGCACAGTACAAAAATGTATGGGCATGAACATATCTGTTTCATTGGACTGAGTATATAGTTATATAAATAATTAGATAAGAATTCGTGTTTTCGAATTTATCTAGGTATATCAGAGAAGGTATATATTTGAAATTATCACTTGCTCGGCGGTAAAGGAAAACATCGTGAGGAAACGAGCACTTCCAAGATATTATATATAGAAAGACGTGTGTCCTAACCTACGCACGAACCGTACCATTATCTATAAAAACGGCAAAAAAATCACGTTTGTTGTATGGGAGCCCCCCTTAAATATTCGTTTTATTTTAATTTAATTATTTATTCTTAAAGTGAATATATAACTAAATATTCTGTGAATATTTCAACTGTGGCATACCTGTGGCCGTTATTAATATCGAGCAAAAACGAGCAAAAAATCACGTTTGTTGTATGGGAGTCCCCTTAAATATTTATTTTATTAAATTTTATAGTATTTGTTGTTATAGCGGCAACAGAAATACATCACCTGTGAAAATTTCAACTGTCTAACTATCATGGTTCATGAGATATATATCACGGATCATACAGCCTGGTGACAGACGGACGGACGGACGGACAGCGGAGTCTCAGTAATAGGGTTCCGTTTTACCCTTTGGGTACGGAACCCTAAAAACGTCTGGTTTTCCCTGTGGGCTGTGGAGGTCTGACGGCAGTCGCTCCGTCAGTATCTTCGCCAAGTCCTTAGACTTAGGTAGCGGACCCCGCCAATCCTAATGGATTAGGAAATGGGATAACGCTAAGAAGTTAAGAAAAACAGATACTAATGTTTATCAGTGCTTCAGTACCAATATAGTTTAATTTAAGAGAGGCATCAAAGCAGTCCGTCCGGGGAAGTACCTATACGTCACAGAAAACAACGTGGAAATAACAACTTCCTGGACGGTTGTTGTGTACCAGCGAGAGAGCGAGGTCACCAGTAAGCTCCTAATTAGTAGCTGTATTAGCAGCAGAAGTCGCATCACGTGTGTGATACTTAATGTATTCCAAGCGTTCATAGGCTATCGTAACCTCTTTACATCATGTGAGCCGTATGCTTGTGTTGTTGTGCTACCGACGGGATTCCCTCTATGTGGCAGAATCTTAATGCTCCGATATTTATTTGGCATAACTCACTTGACATAATCTTTAAACGAATATTCTTAAGGCATCAAAATTATTTAATAATAATATAATTATTGTTTGACCGAATGTTTATATGTTTGAATTTACAATGACATATTTTAAGATGGCAGAATGTTACTTACGAGTATTATAATTACCTTTGGCAAAATTAAATTTTGCATTATTTCGTTTAGCATAACCTTTATTCACGCGACTACAAAAATGGCAGATTTTTTATAACCAGCAAGATTTGAAGAAAAAAAAAATATTTTCTCGTTAGAAAAAATCTCTTAAAACGAGCCAGCGAAATGTCCACCCAGATCCGATATGGGCTTTGGGTTTAGAAGGTTAAGGCGGGAGCGAGGCGAAGCGAGTCTTAACCTTCGATATTAGCTTGTTTTTTATAACCACCCAGAAATTAAGTAAAAAGGATAATTTTATTTTAAATGCACCAGAGCGGGTTTTTATTTTCGGGATTTTGGACTGAGCGTTAAAATATTTTGCGACGATAAGCTCTCATGCTTACTGGCGTACTGCTTACATGCAGATATGATAATTCTGCCTATTAATACTATATATATGAAATGTATGCCTGAAGACGATTCAGACTGTGAACTTTCTGCGATATAACGGTTCTACTTTTTAATTATTATGGATATGAAATGTATGCCTAAAGATGATTCTGATTTACACTATTCTGCGTTTTGGGTGTATGGTAAATGAGTGCAGGCCAAACGATTTTCTGCGAAATTAAGTTTCTGACATTCGTTATTATGCATAATAATATTATTGCATAAAATTTCTGCTATAACGGGTGGACTCCTCCCGACGTTGTCTCCTCCTGACATTACATCAACTATTTTAGGTAATCATGCTCATTTAAAATACCTTTGTTTACAATTGTGAGCTATGTTTGAATCGATTACGATGGCGTCATTTATTTAGATTTTGAGAAATAATTATCTTTTAAATTCAAAAACACAATAATTTTATTTTTTAACCAAATATTCAGTGCATAAAACTATAGATTACGAACTTAATTCTGATAACGGTTTAGTGCAGATGAAGTTCAGAAAAGTTGTATAAGTGAATTCTCGGGTATATTAGAATCTGCCCATGTTTGCGTAAAACACATTTGTTTTTCTCCAGAATTATACAAAAATTGGCGGCTCTTTACATAAGAGTAATTAGTTGGGGTAAGATAAGATAAGATAATTTATTTGTTTAAACATGTGTAAGTTATACATCAGATACAGAGGTGCAAAGGTGTACAATGGATGTTGATCTGCTTAAAACTAGGTTCAACATGTCTTGCTGTGATACAGCATGCAAATATATGCTTCATTATTAATTAATAATACTAATGTCAATATTCTATGTTAATACATTACAAAAATTATAAATTTGAAAGGTAGTGTTTGTTTATTTATACGTATACAAATTTTATATAATTAAGTTTAGTCAATTAGTGAAGATTCCGACGGTGCGAAAGCGAAGACAATATGTGATATGTTGGGCACGACACCCTGGCTGGTTATATTATTAATATTCATGTAAAGCCTGTGCATAAATTTGATTGCTTCTGGGTTTATAAGCGGCGCATATGTATGTTATGCACATATAGTATCATGCTCAATCTCCTGGATTCTACCCTGTAATTCTCTCCGGGTATTTTCCATTGGGTTGTATTACATGTAAACAAGAAGAGAATCGGTTATAAAACTAAACGTTACTTTTTTATACAATGTCAAGTTGTAAACAATATCTTACCTACGGCTCTTTTCAGAAGACTGACATTTTAAAGACTGAAATTGCTATTTCACAACTGGCTTCTATAAGGAAGAGATCATTTACAGTTGGGCTGTTCATTAAATATCAATGGACCCTAATCCCCTTTTGCCCCAAAGTGCCTTTTGCGCCAATTGAAAGGATGTACGTATAGGTTAGTTAGTTCTCTAATGATGACGGAGAAACCAAACCCAGGATATAACCATATGTCAGCTTATTTTTATTACGCAACTAAGTGATGGACAAACATTATATCATGCATGATAGCAAACAGTTATTGCAGCCTATCGACACTCGAACACTAGAGACGCCATTTCTATTTTGCAGAAACTGTAAAAATCACTTCTCTTTTTTTAAAGAACCTAGTATTGTAGTTCTTTAGGAAAACTTCGGCAGGGAGACATTGCACGATTTGAGTTTTGTAGAAAACTTCTCTGGATCAATGGTCAATGGTTGTCATAGCTCGTCTTCGAATCTAGTCATAAGGATTTAGATGGTATCCCGGTGCTGCTTCCCAATGGTGACTACTACAGTACTCCAATTTCCATCGTTCTAGAGACTTATATAAGTTATAAACAAATCTGAGGGCCTTTTGCCCTCAAATTTGTTTCGCTTTATTGATAATATAAAGTATCTTACTAGCTTATCATCTGCTCGCCCAGGTGACTTAGGATCAGAACTCTTGGTGATGGTAAGTAGAGTGTTCTTGCCTGCCGACTGACGTGACTCTAGGCTCCCTCTACCTACCCCGCAAGGGATTTGACCTGAAGTTATACATAGATAGATAATATAATATAATAGATCGAAATAGAACACAAAATTATATTTTTGTCATGATAATGTACCGCATAAATAAAAAAACTTCCGTGGTCCTACTGTGAAACACCACATTTGCGTACCTATTTGCGTATTATTAAAATTTTAAAATTATGTGCTTGTCTCCCACTGCGTTTGCATTTTGAAGATCGCAAGATTTACGATCTCGAAAAACGAGAAGTGGGAACCTTCTCATCACAGCGAAATATACGGTTTGCATGATATTAGATTGTGATGCCGAGATACCGACGGATTACTTTTTCCCTGTCGGAATCTCTCGTACATTTTATAAAACATCAGACATTTTACCTCTATTTAGATGCCTTTGTTTACAACCGCGTTCACTAAAAATGTAGCCCAACTGACAATGAGAAGCATTTTATTCTAAGCACATAGATACGTTTTCTGCCTTATACTGCTTTATGTAGACGACTCGGTAATAATAGCAGAATCACTATCCGATCTGTAAATACTAGTTACAACAATAAAAGATGATTGTATGAAGATATGCTTACAATTAAATGCGAAGAAAACCAAGATAATAGCATTTGAAAGAGGGACAACCAAAACGAACACTAGGATTACGGTTGATGATGTAGTGTTGGAGCAAGTAAATGAGATTGTATATCTTGGAAGCGCTTTTAGCAGCAATGGAACGTACACCGCTGATGTGGAGACACGAGTGACTAAAGGGAATAGGGTGAATTTGATCGTTGGGTAAACTTCTAGGTAGCCGAAATCTAAGCCAGAAGGCACAGCTCACTGTATACAACGCGGTGCTAATGCCAATGCTAACTTATGGAAGTGTGAGCTGAGTATGGCAGAGAGAGCATAAAAATAGGATAAATGCGGTCGCGATGAGAGCGGAAGGATGTAGGAGCTGAGGAAGATCAAGACTAACCTACCATGACCAATTGGACGTGTTTTATCAGAAGCTTATGTCACGAGCCCCAGGAACCGGCGAGCGTGCATGAAAAGAGCTATGAATGTTAGAGAAGCGAGTGAAGTATGTAAGGCCCGCGTCTTATGGCGCTTGGTTCTCTCTGCGTTCCCTGCAAGGGACCTGTCGTGAAGATATACATACATACGTTTTCTGATAGTTGCCTATGATTTTTTTGAAATAATGAAGGTTGACAACTTACTTAATTACATCAAGCTCTTCGAGACTTCAGAGAGCGAGTTGCGGCCATAGGTATCAGACATGTTGTCAATAGACCTCAGCCGTTAAGTCGCTAATTCACAATCGAGCAGCGTGGCGAAGTACAGTCTTAACTTCTTCGGTTGAAGTTAAATTCGTATATTAGCAGTGGGATGAGTATAAATAAACCAATGTTAAGAGCGCATACCATGCCAACAAACTGTTTTACACTTTGCTATAATACTGTATTATGAAAACATGTACCTATCATAAGTAAAATAAATGAAAAAAAAAAACCTCTGGTGCTACTGCAACTCCTTAGGAGGTACTCTACATTGGTAACCTCACTAACAGGAACAATCTTCCAGAGATTGTTATTTGATCACAAATAATATGAATACCATTATCACACTAGTTGCGTAGTTTAAATTATTGACAACATATTTAAGTACATATTAGAGGCTATTCGACGAGCTCGGTGGCGCAGTGGTGAAACGCGTTGTTACGCTACTTTGACACCAACGCTCGTGGGTTCGATTCCCACACAGTACAAACATTTGTGTGCATGAACATGTCTGTTTGTCTTGGTCTGGGTATTTACTATGTATAATAAGTATGTATTTACAAAAAAAAAATGTATTTACGTATGTTTATCAGTTGTCTAGTACCCATAACACAAGCTTCGCTTACTTTGGGGCTAGATGGCGCTGTGTAATTTGTCCGACAATATTTATTATATTTATTATTATATTATTATATTCGATACGGGTGTAGATAAAATATAATGGGAATCGATCGTTGTTCGATTCAGCGATTCGATAATAAAATAACGATGTTATATCTCACCAGTAAAGCCATCGTGCCCTCGAAAACGAGTCTGGCTCATCGTTAGATAAAATTGCGATCGGGAAGTGATCGATACACGGGAGCGACGAGCTCATATAATCACGGCATTGTCTGCAATCGATCGACGCCTTTACTCGTGTAATTTGTGTTTGTGAAGCTTCCCGACGGGACCCCGTTTCTAGTGAGACGTTTCTATATAAAACGTAATTATATTGTTTATTTGTTTGTATCCATAACAACATTAAATTAAAAGCAGTGATAGCCCACTAGTGGATAAGGACCTATTGATCACCACTGGTTCCCGGTTTGAATCCTGGCGGGGCATGTACCACTAAATTCGTGTTTTCGGATTTATGTAGGTACATATTTATTACTTGCTCGGCGGTGAAGGAAAACATCATGGGGAAACCCACACGTCTAAGAAATTGTATATATATATATATATATACCTACCTATTCTTTATTGCATATAACAGTGTTAAACATAGTAATATAAAATAGTAGTATATTTCAAAAGACGTGTGACTTAGCTTAAAAGGGATTTGGTTTTCCCTTCGTGTCGTGGAAGTCTGACGGCAGTCGCTCTATGTAAAAATCTGCGTCTTCGCCAATTCTTAGACTTAGGTAACGGACCCCGCCGATCCTAATGGATTTTTTTTATACTACGTCAGGAATACAGGCATACGGCCCACCTGATGTAAAGCGAGTACCGTAGCCTATTAACGCTTGTAATAATATTAAGTATCACTCGAGCGATGCCGCCTTTGCTGCTTACACAGCAACTCCTTGGGAGCATACCGGTGATTGCACTCACACGCAGGAACACACTGCGGTTTTCTGTGAGGTGGAGGTACTTCTCCAGACGGGCTGCTTTGATGCCCCCTACCTCTCTTAATCAGGAAACGGGATTCAGCTTGCAGCGATTGTTGACGGAGTGTGACACCACGGTACTAAGTGCCAGAGTACCAAATTCATGCCATAAATTAATAAATTGCAAAATTTTGCTGCATGTACTCGTATGTAATTCATATTTAATTTTTACTTTAATTTCTAGTTAATATTTAAATTGAATATATAATTTAATAATGCAATATTAATTACATTATCTATTATATATTTGGTCTTGGTGTAAACATCATTTGAAAACATCCATTCATGGTTTTAATTTGTACACAGTTAATGTTAAACTTTTATTGATTATTTTTCAATATGTCTCTCAAAAAATATCATTTCTCCAGACAATAAAATAATATGATAAATAACAAACAATTAAAAATACTATTAAAATTAGGTATATCTTATGGTTCTACTTCACAATTTAAATGAAATGATTAAAATGTAAATAAAGACTATTGAATAATAT
Organism: Pyralis farinalis; assembly: GCA_947507595.1. Lineage (NCBI taxonomy): Eukaryota > Metazoa > Arthropoda > Insecta > Lepidoptera > Pyralidae > Pyralis > Pyralis farinalis. Next base: position 27,763,956 of record OX382259.1, read on the forward strand.
GTACATTATGTAAATATTTGTATTAAACGCAGTTAGAACGTCGGAAAAATCCTGCCACTGGGAGCTACCTATATGCTCTACTACCCGTGCGAAGCCGGGGAATAGCTAGTTAATTCATAAAAAGGTAAATGTTCATACATCGAATCTAGCGACTTGTTCTATGATTTCCTGTCAGCTAAATTATGGGGTGGGTATGTATGGAGATTTTATCCTATACAAAGAAATAATTATTTACTTATCCACGTGTAATTATTACTTAAACACGTATCTAGCAGATACATAATACAAATGTAATGTAGGTCTTATTCTACCAAAAATAACCTAAAATGAATAACGTTGTTAGCGTTGTTTCGTGAATCCGGATCTATTTGCAAATGAACAAAATTTTATTTGAATACACATATCAAGTTGAACCTCTACAGATTGTAGCCGGTTTCATTTCTGCACAACTAAAATAATATTGATATCAAAATCCATACAATAATAGGTATAACAAGCTATTTTTGACAATAACATTATTTTCCTTTAAATTAATAATCAAAAAAGAATGGTTTTGCAATATTCCAAAATCTAAAATGATAGTTCAGTCACTAGAGATTACATCATGTTCATATCATAATCTATGATTTCCAAAAATTCTCTGTCGATTTTTCATGTTTGAAAGGTAATGAACTATCATTGCTTATATTTGACGATACTTGACGAGCTCGGTGGCGCAGTGGTGAAACGCGCTGTTACGCTACTTTGACACCAACGCTCGTGGGTTCGATTCCCACACAGTACAAACGTTTGTGTGCATGAACATGTCTGTTTGTATTGGTCTGGGTATTTTCTATGTACGAGTATACTAAGTATGTATTTACAAAAAAATGTATTTGCGTATGTTTATCAGTTGTCTAGTACCCATAACACAAGCTTCGCTTATTTGGGGGCTAGGTGGCGCTGTGTAATTTGTCCGGCAATATTTATTTCATTTATTTATTTAGTTTTAAGGGTGGGTAAGTCAGAAGACAGTAACATTGTCTAAAATACGTCTTTAAGTTAACACTTGAAGTTTTGCTATTAAAGAAGCCGCGAAGCAGTTTATAATCTTTATTTTTAGTCCCTTGGCCTTCTCCTGAGAGCATTCCAGTAGGTAAACATGCTTCGTTTATAATCAAGGAGATATCGATTAATATTTTGTTCACCGATGCACTCATATAATGTCATTGATATAGGCTTCGATAGAGTACCCAGACAGTAGATTTAAACTTTTCACTTTGAATTTTGAAGCGAATTTAATGCACCTATAAAATGAAAACTTAATCACTGTCTGGTGATGAAATATTCAAGTCCTTAAAGAGAGGGTGATATTGTAGTTGTACTATGTACATAGTACAGATAGTATTCCAGAGAGTCGATCAGAGCAGACTAAGACAAAATAAACTATCTGTACTATGTACATAGTACAGATAGTACTTCAGAGAGTCGATCAGAGCAGACTAAGGCAAAATAAAATATCTGTACTATTTACATAGTACAGATAGTATTCCAGAGAGTCGATCAGAGCAGACTAAGGCAAAATAAACTATTTGTACTCGTACTTTGTACATAGTACAGATAGTAACTTCAGAGAGTCGATCAAAGCAGACCATCTGTACTATGTATAAATGCACCTCACAAAAGACCTACCTATTTATTTATACCCTTTGCAGTCCTTACATACATGACTCACGTCTTTGTGAAGATTAGAATTAGAATTCAAAGATTACAGTCAAATAATACAATAATAGATGCTTCGCTCGCTCACTGACATCTCTGATGTGCCCTACATCTCTTTCGCAAAAACCTCGTTCTGTACTTGCCGGGATAGTGCCGTTAAGACGCCAAAATAATGTGAAATGTAAATAAGCTTTCATATTTATGATATTAATGAGATGACCCTTGATCTGGTTACATCTTTTTCATAACTTCGGTAGAAATAAAGGCAAAAAATACATTTTTTTTTCACTTTTTAACGTTGCTAGCCTAGTGGATAAATAACCAGCTTATTAACCGTCTAGGCACTGAAGCAGATTCTTGTTACTTGAGCTATTATAGTTCCTTTGCACAGAAATTACATATTACAAATTATACATTATTATAATTGTGCTCTCAACTACGGGTACTGATAATATTCGATATTCAGTAATTGGACAGGCATGCACAAGGACATATATCTCTTTGAGAAAATTGATGTCATATGTAGTCTCTGCGCCACTTGATCCCGGGGATATCGATGGGACAATATATCCATGACTAAGGATCGGCAGATATTGCGAGAATTACGAAATGAGTCGGAAATTAAATGGCTATTAATATGAGATCTGGAGGGACTCACTAAATGATACGTAAAATGGCAGCAAAATGTAGACTGGGAGCAACACCGATGTGAATGACTCAGTGGCGTTTAGAGGTACATACGCTGAAATAGTTTATTTTACCTTCGTCTACTCTGATCGACTCTCTGAAGAACTATCTGTACTATGTACATAGTACAGATAGCACCCCAGAGAGTCGAAGGCAAAATAAAATATCTGTACTATGTACATGTATATATCCAGAGAGTCGATCAGAGATGATACCTCTGCTGCTAATACCGCAATTCCTAAGGAGCTTTTTGGTGACTTTACCAGCTCGCAGGATTGTGGTTTTCTGTGAGGTGATGGTACTTTCACAGACGGGATGCTTTGATGAGCTATAACTCTTCTAGAAAATACCTCGACGAAGACAAACGTTGTCCCACCACCTTCCTTTGACTCCACCGACCTCTCGGTCATGTGAGCCGAATCTCGGGGGTTGGCGGCTCGTCGACTCTTTTCGTGCCGCAGCCAATGATTGATACCCTACAAATTGATTAATTCTTTTCCACAATGTCTCTGTGTAGCTATTCTCCCCCTTATGGGCGGCAATGCACACAAAGACACCTTCGATGCCGTTCGATGGTGCTCCTGAGTACTCTATTATTGTTCTAACTTGCGGCGCTCTTCCCTCTCCTGCACTTAAGCTCTTAGCGCTGCTTCTTCCGTATTTTTACTAGCTGCTAGATCAATGTACCTTAGACAGACTAGGACTAACAGACATGTTTAAGTACACAAATGTCTATCCTCTGTGGATCGAACCCACAATCGTTGGCGACAGCAGCGTCAATAATCACTGCGCCACAAGTCAAAGTTTAGATCAAATCGCCTGTAATTTTGATTTCTATAATATAACTACTAAATCTGTTAACCATATAGTTAAATAGATATTGTCGTACAAATTACACAGCGCCATGTAGCCCCAAAGTAAGCGAAGCTTGTATTATGGGTACTAGACAACTGATAAACATACGTAAATACATTTTTTTTTGTAAATACATACTTATTATACATAGAAAATACCCACACCAAGACAAACAGACATGTTCATGCACACAAATGTTTGTACTGTGTGGGAATCGAACCCACGAGCGTTGGTGTCATAGTAGCGAAACAGCGCGTTTTACCACTGCGCCACCGAGCTATTGGCTCTCAGATTCACTTCAAGCGTACGAAGCCGCGAGCAACACCTAGTAAAATATATTCTGGGTTTGGACAAAATTATTCTGTAACAAATTTCTGAATACAAACTATTTCGTGCGTCCTTTTGACCCTCGCATTGTGTTTTAAATTAAAAGGGCTTAAATGCCTCAAATACTTTTCGTCGGACACAAGCTACACAAATGGGCTCATAGTTAGTAATTGTTATTAAGATTACAATGTCAACAACATATTACGCGGGTCTGCACGAGCCTGAAACTACAAGTCATTGGGGATTTGTGGCTCAAGCGTAGTTATGGGATTTACATAGAAACACGTTGAACAATGTTTTATTACCACGCGGCATTAGACGTGTATTTCCCCAAGGCCTTTCGAAATGTATTCCGTTTCGTTAGTTCTGTCATCTGGCCTACCCTTTATGGCGACTTGAATGCAAAAAAGATATGTAAAATAGTAGTGAAAAATTAATACTTTTGTAAGGTAGTTATTACGGTAATCTAGCTTGCTTGCTTTCCATGTTTACATTAAATTGCTACAGAACACACACAGAAAATAGTTTATCCATACCCCGTCTTTTTACTTTAAGATTATAGTATAAGGTTAAATAGAAGAGATCCTGATATGATATGTCTAACGAGATTGTAGTTTCATAGTATTTTTTCCGTGTATCTTTACATCGTAAAGTATATTATACTAATTAATTAATTAAGCAAATCTTTATGTGTCTCTTCTAGTCTCTTTAGACTGACAGTACAGAAGTCCAGCAAAGCAACCAAGCACCGTTTCGAATTATATGCTTGAGTATATGTATACTCAAGGAATTACTATAATGTTATAATAATTCCTCATCACTACTTTCGTTTTTTACTAAATATATTATGAGCATAGATGGATAAATTGGTATAGGAACTTAGAACATCATATATACCCTTTATTATATAACAAAACATATAAAGTAGGGTATACAGAAAATGGTGTTGGTGAAGATGGTGGTGTGTACAAAGGTGAGCTATCTCTTCAAAGATATTTTCCAGCTAACCTTAACGTGTGTGCAGTACCTAATTTATTTTGGCTGGGAGTTAAAAGTTTTGCAGAATGAAATATTTATATTTTCCAAAAACTAACCTACAAGTTTGCGAAAATTTATAGATATATATTGTACATAATCTATAGTAATACATCTATAAATATATGTACAAATACATAATATTATATATACGTGTATAATATTACTTGTCATGAGTAAGATAGTGCTCATCTTACCTCTTTTTATTTCTTTTAATACAACGTGTAGGTACGCGTACTTTCTGTACAAGTGCTTTCGGCATATTTTCAAATTCTTTGACTTATTATTTATTTTTATAGTTGGACTCTGAAAGACAAGGAGCATTGATTTCTCTCCTGTGCTTCAACTAATATGATATTATGATATTATTACATATTATAAGACATATTAAACACGGATTTGCAGTGATGAGAGATGAGCAATGATTGCCCAGTGGATAAAGAACAGACCTAATACCCGACGGTTCGTGGTTCGAATCCCGGAATGGGCATGTACCACTAAACACTTGCTCAGCGGTGAAGGAAAACATCGTGAGGACACCTGCATGTCCAAAAAATTATATCTAGGAAGATGTTTGACCTAATCTAAGGTCTGATTTTCGCTCGAGGTTGTGAAGGTCTGATGGCAGTCGCTCTATGTAAAAATTACTATCTTTGCCAAATCTTTAGGCTAGGTAGCGGGCCCCGCTAATCCTAATGGATTAGGAAACGGGATAACAGAATATATTACGAGGATAGATGGATAAATCGGTATCAATACTTAGTACATACCTATTACTCTAATACTGAAACTTAAATACACTAGTATTAAACTGGGAGCGAACAATGCGTACGCGTGTTTCCTTTACATTTTCAAATTCTTTGATTTATTATTTATATATTTTCATAGTTGGACTTTGAGAGACTAGGAGGGTTGAGCTCTCCACTGTGTTTCAACTGATATTTATCTATCAATAACTTAAAGTCAGACGCCTCGCGGGGTAAGCTGAGAGAACCGAGCGCCACTAGGATCGATCCTTACACACCTCACTCGCTTCTTTGACATATGATATGATATTCTTATTATTCTCTTCTTCAACTGATATGATATATTATTACATTTTATATGAAAATAACATGTTGTACATTGAAGTGCAAAAAATAACAGGGCTAATGATTTACTCTATACCATTTTATTCCAAACTTTTCTTACGAGCCACCGACAAGTTAGATAATTTTAATAATTATAAGTATTGTAGGTACTATCATTGTGAAATTTGATTATTTAGATTCATACAGAATGTATCTAGAAACCCCAGGGTTATTTACCCAATCACAAAATGACAATTTTGATACCGATTGATTCAGTAATGTGACTGAAATTAAATTTAATCCATCAACTATTTATTTTGCAATAAAGTTTATGCATCAATGTATTGACCGGCACACATGGTTCGACGTTATCATCCAGTAAAAAGAAAGAAAGATATTTGATCTTATTCATTCATATAAAAAATAAAATAAAACCAACATTCTTTTTATTTACATGTGAAAGAAAAAACATTAAATTTAATTAAATTGACATGTGTGACATCACAATCAATTCTATTTACAAATAATTACTTATCATATTAGCAATTCAACCACATTATCTAATACAATACTTATTCAAGAAGCCCAAACCCGCCTGCCGCGCCTGAAACACTACTTCTGACATATGCAATGCCCAACAGGATTCATATGTATGTTATAAATTGCACATTACCTGCTCAGCTGTAACATCTTCATGCCTCTGTAATAACTACATGTGAAATGTAATAAATAAATTGAATTGAATCTTTAGGGATAGCGGGAAGTGTGCGGAGGCTATGTCACCCATATCGCTCATTGGTGTAGATCTTAAACATGTCTACCAGTTTAAGTCTCTAAAGCCGTCCGATCCAATTTACCAGTTTAAGTATCTAAAAATGTTGCTGATGATTTGAAAGATGAACTTACAGAGGCGAGGACTTCCTAGCGTTAGCCCGTTGCCTAATCTCTTAGGGTTGGCGGGTACGCTTCCTTGGCCCTAGGCATATAGGATATGACAAATATACTGATTTTAACACACATTATACTACAACCACTACATCAACCCTAATTCATTCCACTGCAGGGATATCGTGGTACGGGTCTCCCTTCAACCGAAGGGGTTTAGAGCAACCGCTACGCTGCTCAAAATTTGAGCATTTAATGCTAGTGAGTGTTTTCAAGTCGACTGACGTCTTAACGTGCCCTCCGAGCACGGAGAAACTCGAGATAGATAAACACATCCATAGACAGGCTGCGACGCCATCGAGCTCTCAATCTGTCTCAATCGAGCTGCCCATAGACCTCTACAACCCAGAGGAAAAATTTACTTATTTAGACCTTTCCTAGGTTAAGCTATACGTCTTTCGAAATATAATTTACTGTACTTGTGGATTTCCTCATAATGTTTTCCTTGGCGCCGCCGAGCAAGTGATAAAATGTAATAAGAATGTAAATAAATGCGAAAATACTGATTTAGTGGTACATACCCACACCAATATTTGAACCAAGACCAGTCGGTTAATAGGCTAGTTCTTTATCCACTAGGCTATTTCTCCCAACGTTCAAAGCGCGAAAATTGGTAGATAAACTGTGAAGGAATTTCACACCGTTCCTACTGGTAGGAATTTATGGTAGAAATAGCCTACAACAACATCCAGTGTTCTAGCTGTATGCAAAGATCTGCCAATGTCCTGTTCGCAGTATAGTAATGAATCTAGTGTACTGATAGGGGTCGTGTCATTTCTGTAGTGCGTCATTCAAATCCGCAATGGCGCCAATGAAACTTTTATGCTATCAGCCGAATAAGATCCGCATCGTTGATCTGCAAATTCAAAGCGTCTAAGGTAACAGCGGGGGACATTACTGTTCCGATTATGAGGATCATTATACGTGTAAGTATGTATGTATGTAATAGCACGGCTGCAACTCAAATTCATTACTTTGTCTTTTACTAACGTATAAGTTTATATAAGTCTGTCTATAATACTTTCAAAATGAATCTTGATATTTATCTACCTATCTATCTGTGCCTTCACGCCAAGTCCCTTGCGGGTAGGCGGAAAGAATCGAGTTATTCGGTTCTTATAAACTGCACTCTCATATTTAACACTAGCTTTTACCCGCGGCTTCGCTCGCATTTTTTTTAATAAAAAGTATCCTATATTACTTCTGATACCTCCAAGAATATGTGTACAAAGTTTCATGATGATCGGTTGAGTAGATTTCGCGTGAAAGCGTAACAAACAAACGGACATTCACATTTATAATATTATTTATTTATATTATTTATTAAGTTAAGTTAAGCTAAGTTGAAATTAGAATATTTTCGTTGTAAGCTACTCAATCCAGTACAGAAAACAATTAGTGGTTTCACTTATTTCAAACATTGGTCATTCAAATAAAGAATGAGACAAAAATGAGTAAAGTACGGAGGCAGAAATATATAGAAGGACATCTATTCGTACCTATTTAATAAACTATTTCTTTGGTAAATATTGAATGTGTGTGAAACTGTAACGGTTTTTGGGAATTTAAATTATTTTGAAGTTAATAATTTTCGTCGCTGATGCTATAAATATGTTTGGCATAGGTCGCATACCTCATTACTAGGGCTGAAGTAAAACATTTGATAATATTTTCTCTAATGAAATTCCATAAGGGTGTATAATTTAATTTGTAGATAATACAACGTTCCATGTTAGCCTTTTCAAGCCCCCATAATCAAGAATTATGGTAAAAGCTCACATGTTGGAATGGAAATTCCTTCCAAAGCTCTACAAGTACGACCTATATTGTAACAATGTGTTTAATTTAGTTTACCACAATTTGTACTCTGAGACGAGACCACATATTTAACCATCAGGAAACTGATGGACGTAACTACTGCTGATGTTTGGCGACGGAGAGGTCCAATCTGAGAAACTTTGGTCTCGTTCCGTCTTCTGTACGTGCCCTAGTGCTCGTTCGAGTGAGAATTTCAAAAATTTCTGTGCGTGTTTTCCACATATACAACTGATAACTACCTTAGTAGGAAGCGAAGAATATCTGTGAAATTGTACATACTTTGAAAACCTTGTTCGCCCAAGTTGTCAAACGGAGGTGAATACGATGATTGAGCCAAAAACTGAGGTTTCTGGTTCAACCCTATGGGTTGAAATTTTGGACTAATTTAGATCATGATAATATTGGCGTATGTGTAATACATGTTTTGAATAAATACAATAAGTTACTAGATATTCGACCTAGTAACCTATCAGCAACTACTAATAATTTGATCAGGGCACGTAGCGAGTCACTTGGGACGATAACCTGGCGCCAGTAGTGTATCGATCTATTTTATTTGTGGACTGCGATATATTGGCTATTTGGATTAGAGTGTCCTCGCAGAGAATGTACTACAGTGGTCTAGTGGCAGATATCTAATATTAGGTACCTAATGCCACTGAGGTATTTATTCTTAACTATAAACGGATACGATATAAAATAATTGCATTATTTATTTAATTAAATTACTATAAACATATATTATACTATTCATTTGCACTTAAACAGAAATCAAAAATATATTTTTAGACAACTTAGAATAAAATTAATTTATTAGGACAATTTTTTTTTTTTTCATATTAGTTCAGCATAGTGGCTCCGCTTTGCCTGATGGTAAGCGAAAGAGGAGCCCAAATTGCAACTGCAACTGAGAAAAGACTACACAGTGTCCTGTCAGATGACGTTATATTCATCTGCTAAAATTGTAATCTCATGGGTCCACTCTCTAGGCAGAAACTATCCGTCCCGCCGCCGGAGGGGCTGTCCCAATTTGCCGGGACGGCCCCTAGATAGAAGAAGTCCGGCCCCTTCTGAGGGGCTGGCCAGTCGCAGTGGTGCCCTGTTGCTGACAGATCCGGGGCACCACACCAACGCGGCCGATGGCATTTCGCGGGGTTGTTTAGTGGGTATACCGTCGGACAGCCGACGGGGAGTCCCACACTACCACCGGAGGCCACCCAGGCACCGGTGGTGTGCGTAACGCATTTTTCCCCGCGTCAAAAAAAAAAAAAAAAAAAAAGGCAGAAACTATCCATGATACCCGCCCCATGCTCCGTATTAATAAACTAGCAGAAGCCCGCGGCTTCGCACGCATGAGATTTGGGCTTTTTGTAGCCTTTATTTCTCTGTAGACATGAAATTGTTTCAGTTTAAAAAAAAAACAAAGTTTAGGGTCGTAGATACAGTCCCGTTAAAATCGGTTCAGCCATTTCGAAAATAGCCCGGACAAACAAACAGACAGACAGACAGACAAAAAAGTTAAAAATGCGTATTTAGGCTTTGGTAACGTGAAAATAATACTACGAGTATGAGCTTAAGATAAAGGCTTTATTTTGAAATCACAGACAGACACTTCAATTTTATTTATATGTATAGATTGATTATATTCAGGAACACCGTTCCCATATGAATTTTATATGTTCGTCCGCGCGTTTGTCCGTGCGTTTGTCTGTGCGTTTGTATGTCGCTTTTTTTCGAATTTTGACTTCAGATTCAGATTCAGCATAAAAAAGTAGAATAGGAATGTTCAGGAACACTGTTCCTATCTCTTAAGGAACATAGACAAAATGGCCGACAAATTAAAAAAAAAATGAATTGTTATATAATTGATGAGCCAGGTGTTCCTCTGGCAATGCAAGCTTGCGTATTCTGAACTGAAAACATTTGCTTCATAGCTTAGCTACGTCTGCAACACACACACACACAAATGTTTTCTGGAGAATCCTTCTAACAGGCGATTTTGTGCGAATTGTAAAAAATGTATTTGGGCCAATTCATCATTTGTGAAGATAATTTGAAATAAATTATTACGCTAATGTAATTGTACACTAACTTGACAACATTCATAAACAAATTTTAGTCCTGTCCATAATTTTACATCGGCATAGGCAAGAATACAATCTATCAATCTACACTAAAAGCCTCGGTGTGTCTGTGCAGTGAGTTGTTCTTAGGCTATGGAAGATAGTACAATGCTGAATAGACGTATTGTCGAGTACCATTACCGTTTGTGATTATTGAGATTGAGACAGACACCTTTACATTTGATGATGATCTTTGCATTCAAAGCAAGAATAATAGCAAATCATTCCTCGTAATAACACCTTTGCTTGGTTGGTGTTAAGATTTACGATTTTATTCAATCCAGCGTCCCGGTAAATTACGGGGAGCCGAGATCCATTAAGTGCTTAAGTGCCTCCCGAGCACGAAATTGGGGATGATAATGGAAATGGGTTCCTTACTATGTTAATACTGAACTTTATGCTTGGCTGGCAATTCGCGCGTTGTTTCAAGTAATATGAAAGAACCAAGTCTTGAGCATAGTCCTTCCATATATACCTACCTGATTTAATAAGCACGTGTGAAAGTTTTTATACTACTAAGGTGGCAATCAAGCATTCAGCCTGCCTGATGGTAAACAGTCATTGTAACCTATGGACAACATTGGGAGCGTCACTCATGTTTTTCCTACCCTCTAAAAACCTCTACACGCATTTCTTAAAGAATTCCATGCTGTAGACCCTTGGAAAAGCCTCGGCTGGGAGCTCATTCCACAGCTTGAGAGTTCTCGGAATAAAACTTCTCTGGACCGTACAGTACGCGACCATTGCGGTTCCAGCGTTTGAGGGTGAACTCCCCGTTGTTGGCGGTATGTATAGTATGGTCGCATAATTTAAATACGAACGTAAATGCATGTATCAACGAAGGTATCAACGAATATTTAAGATTAAAAACAATATTTCAAGCCCACGCCGGCGTTGCCTTATAAATTTCGGGTATTTAAGGTATATATAAAGGTACATTTTCCGCGATGTAACATATGTCCAACTCGGTTTTAGTTTCCGACACCCCCGGAGTGCCAGAAAGTAATGGTTGCGGTCCCATTTATCACTGGCAAGTTTCATAACAATTTGTCTATAGCTTTGTGGCGCGGGTTTAGCATCAGCACAATAAAGTTATAGATTTGGGCTTACTAACTTGATAGAAATGGAAATAGCCGTTCTCATTCGCAAGTTTGGCACAATAAAGAAGTTCCAATTCCTCCACGCTGGGGGTACAAATGGGATAAGTTTAAGAAAGCAATCGGCCTTATATGGTCGTTATGGACCACTACGTAGTAGCTGGCGTGAAAACCATTCGAAACTTTCCTTTATTGCTTCATTTGATATAATTCTTATACAATAGTGGCAGTTCCGTTTGAAATTTTCTTGAAACTGAGATGCATATTGAATGTTGTCGCGCCAATAAACCGTGTAACGTCAGACCGCGGCAAGTAGGGGTCGGGTTCGTTGGAAACAAAATTAATTACGAAATAGTCGAGGAAACTTTTGGGTTGGCGTTAGCGTGGTGTCCTCGTTGGAATAATTGCTGCTAATTGAGTTCCATCTACCTGCCTTCGAGGGGGCTGGATTACATTTAATTTTGTGAACATACTCGTACTTATGTTTAGGTACATGGTGCAACTAACGAGTCAGAATGTAATTCTCCGAATCATAATGCTCGAAAAAATTCAATTGTCACATATGTTTTTTTAGTTTTTGTTATGCTGATGTCATTTTGTATTAAAGTTTTTTTATTTTGGGAAAAGGTGATATAAGCCTTTAAAATAAACGTATACCTATATAGCAGTTTGCAATAGTTTATTATGGTGTAGTTTAGACTAGCTTTTTGATTTTAGATCTAAATTTAGATATAAAACTAAATAAGCTACGAATGATAGTAAGTATTTACCGGAACTTATTGACGCTTGCAATATCAGCGACATTACGGGTGCCTGTGGGGCTCGACAGGGCTCATTTCACACCTAACGAGATAGCCCCTTGGGGACCGTACAGTGCGAGACTATGCTGGTTACAATGTGTAGGTGTGAATAATGGACTCCCTGTCGGTGCTAAGTAGTACGTATGAGAAAAGATTTGGATCTTAATATTTAAGTCAATATATCTTCCAGTTGAACAACATTGATGATTGCAGTTGACTAGAGTGACGAGGCCTTCAGAAAGTATCTGTGGTGTACTCAGTTCTCAGGGTCTCCGTTGGCAGCGGAGAGGGCGATGGGCCAACGTCTATTGGTTGTGGTGATCGTACACAGCATGTCGACTGTATATCTGTTTGCCACTCCACATATTGTACAAAATTTATATGTATTATTATCGTGATTGCAACAATATTATTATTATACCACCGATCTGCTCATACGTGGCTGTCATGTGTCAAAACTAGGTCCGTTTTATAACAACATAATATTTAGTTTTTTTTAGCCGCAGTTTAGTTTAATTTAGCCGCTGGTTTCATTTACTACTTAATGAAAATAAACGCTTTCCTAGCATTAAGTATTAATCTTGTGTAACTTTATATAAAACACAAGAAAATGTGTTTTCGTATGTGCATTTCCTCTAGGGATCAGAACTACTTTGTGACAACTATTTTCACGATAGATATTTTTCTATTAAACTTTTACAACGGCTTTCCTTCTCAAAGATATATAGAGATATCACGTGGTATGAATGCAATTTTAATTTATGGCGAGTGCTACGATAATGGAACGCAGTGGATGGTATTAAACCGAACAGCTTTACTGAATACATTATGTATTTACCATGAATATCAATAAAATGATAAATCTAAATGTTAAATACATTGTCTACTCAAGTAAAATAATACAATTATAAATTTTGAAGTTTAAAGCTGTATTAGAAATAACTTTTTGAATTTAATATAACTCACATAGCCAGTATATATTATACATAAGGGTATCGTTTGGCGAGGGCGAGAGGGCGACGAGGGCAAGGCGTCTAATTAACATGAAGCTAATGAATATGTAATACATTTTGTCTAATTGAATTACCTGCCTTGAAAGTAATAATTGAATGCATCGCTGCATGATGACGGGTTTAGGGCATTAGTTTACATTAGGGCCGCGTGTTGGGTGAAACGAAAGACTTGAGATAATGTGGTCAATATTATATATATAATATATATTGATAGGTATATAATATTGATCACATCGTCATCACAGAGAAGAGAGGTGATACAGACAGGACTTTTAGGAACGCCATACACATTACCAGTCTCATTGAAGAGAGGAAAACGAAACGAACGTAGGCATTTACTGTTGACGATATCGTATTTCAAGAAGTGGACAAGATGCGCCCTTAGTAGTCGTTGATGTGGGGCGATTAGTAAGTACCGGGAATATTGTGAACAGAGCGTTTGGAAAATTTCTTAGCAAAACTTGAGCTCCAAGGGAGTGCCCGCTATACATAACACTGTGCCGGATCGCAAATCTAACGTAAAAGTATGGCAGAGAGACAGAGAGTATGAAAGTAGAATAAAGCGCAAAAGGTGTGTGTGCGTGCATAAATAATGATCGGATTTGTAACGTTGATACAAGAAAGAGAGTTGGTCTAGCACTAGAAAGAAGCGGTCACATGAACGCTAATATATCGCAAGCGTTAATAGGCTACTGTACCCGCTTTACATCAGGTGGACCGTATGCTTGTATGCTCCCCTATGTAGTATAAAAAAAACTAAGTAACGATATTATAGATAACCCTCAAAGCTGGAAGTGAATAGAAATCTATCAGAAAGAGTAGACATTGTTACGTGCAAAAGTGTAGAAATAAAACCAATAAGCACTGCAATCCTTGTAAAAAAACCTTTGTGTGGCCCTTGTAATGCCAACAAGTTATTCAAATGTCAACTGCGTGCTTAAATTTGTGCTTTTATTATATTATTTTTATTACAGAATAATAAATTAATTTATCACTTTCGTATGTAATTTTATTTCCACAATGATAAATACAATTAAATAAACATAATAACTTATATATTGACTGCTCTTGGTCTTTCTAGGTAGCTCAATATATCGGTCTTTCTAGTGCTAGAAGAGAGTATTTGTTTTTTTTATACTACTAAAGTCAAGCTTACTGCTTACCTGATGGTAAGCAGTTACTTTAGCCTATGCATATTTGTAACACCAGGGGTGTCACTCATGCGCTGCCGACCCTTTAAAAACCTCTTCACACCTTTTTTGACGAACCCCACGCTAAAGTCCCTTGGGAAAACCTCGGTGTGGAGTTCATTCCACAACTTGTGAGGTTTGTGGAAGAAAACCTTGCTGAAAATGCACAGAACGCAACCATTGCGGATTCAGTGCGTGAGGGTGAGGCCGTCGGCGTGCGGTGCGGTTATAAAAAGAAGCTGTTGGCATCATATGGAACTTTTTTTTAGAACACAACCCGTTGTACAATCGGTAGAACTCACAAAGAGATAATTAAACTGAAGGCCTAATACTGTCCGTAACCCTAGGATCGCCGACAATTCTCACAGCTCGTCTCTGAACCGAATCATAAGATCCTAGCTTAATCCAGGTAAGCCCGCCCAAAGGTGACTACAGTACTCCATGTACTCTTGGACGCAATTTTGACTTCTGCATGTGATTTCGGCATTGAACATCGCCGGACACCGGAGAATCCCATAGTGTGAAGATAAGGTATGTAAGTTAATCAGTAAGGAGGTATAATTCTGTTGGCTTGGGCATAGTAATAACATATCATATATTTTTTTCTATTTACTACTTTTCTGATGTTTTATAAGTAACTGGCTTATGCCCGCGGCTTCGCACGCGCAGATTTTGGAATTTCGGCAGTGTAACTTATTTTTATTTTACTTCTTATTTTTTGGTACAGTCAGCATTATATAGTTAGTAAAAGTACCAAATATCCTTATTTGTGTAGTAATGAAGATATGTCACGATCTGTTCGGTTTTCATTAACTATTTGATATTGACTGAATACACTCAAAGCACCTCTTTATTAAATACACAATATTGCCTATTTTAAAAACATACCTTTATAAAATCACTAATTTCAAAAGATATTTCTACTCCATACGAAGTGTCAATTCCCTTTTCCGCCCCCTAAGGCGTTCAATAGCATTTTTGACACCTTGAATGAGAGTATATTTACAAAGTCTGAAGTAGCTCACTTTAAAAATAATTAATTTCTTAACAGTTCAACTTTTAATTCAAGAAATAATTTTGACCCCCGTTACGCAATTTAAGGGGTGGAATTTTTGAAAACGCTGAAATCACCTTTTTTGGATTGTAATAGAGAGTGTCTGTACAAAGTTCCAAATCAGTAACTTCAAAATATATGTCTATTCCATGCAAATTGTCAACACCCTTTTCAGCCCCTTAAGGGTTTGAAAAAAGTATATTTACGTAAATCAACTTTGAGTTCAAGAAATACTTTTGAACCCCATTACATCCTTTAAGGGGTGGAATTTTTGAAAACGCAAAATTACTTTTCTGACGTTTGATTGAGAGTAGATATATTTACAAAGTCTAAAGCAGCTCACTTTAAAAAAAAACAATTTCTTTACATATCAACTTTTAGTTCAAGAAATAATTTTGACCCCCATTACACCCTTTAAGGGGTGGAATTTATGAAAACGGTGAAATTATTTTTTATGGATTCTAATAAAGAGTATCTGTACAAAGTTTCAAGTCACCAACTTGAAAAAGTATTTCTGTTGAATTAAAAAATTACAGGAACTCTTCCTGCGACCATGGACACTGCAAAGCGTTCGAAACGTCACGTTCAACAAAATAAATAAAACACGCGATATTTCCGTTAATTTTTTTTTTAATTCAATGTGTAACACTTAGTAAGCACTTCTCTCCAAACTTCCGGCATACGGTCTGCCCCTCCAGCTATGTAATTGGATTGCTGGCTTCCTGCATGAGCGTAGAATCCGCGTCCTTGCAGATGGATGCGCTTCGCGGTTCATGTCAGTGAATGCCGGTGTCCCACAGGGCTCCGTTCTATCGCCAACCCTCTTTCTTCTGCATATCAATGACATGCTGCCACTTGGTAATATTCATTGCTATGCAGATGACAGTACGGTCCATGGGCGATATTTCGGTCGGCCTGGTGCTGGTCGGACAGAAATCGGTGAGAGGCGTGAGAGTCTTGTCGTTGAAATGAATCGGGTTTTGGATCTCATTAGTAAATGGGGTTCCAATAACCTGGTTGAGTTTAATGCCGAGAAAACTCAGGTTTGCGCGTTTACAACAAAAATGTCCCCCTTCCTTCCCACTCCCAGTCTTCAGGGTGCTTCCCTCAGTATGCGTGATAGCCTGAATATGCTGGGTATGGGTATTCGTTGCGACCTTAACCAGCGTTATTACATCGAGAGCCTCATCTCAACAGCCTCAAGAAAGCTCGGAGTCCTGAACAGGGTGCGCCGGTTCTTCACGCCGGACCAACTTTGTCTGCTTTATAAGACACAAGTTCGGGCCTGCGTGGAGTATTGCTCGCATCTCTGGGACGGCTCCGCACAGCATCTTCTTGAGGCTCTCGATAGGTTGCAGCGACGGGCTATCCGCATAATTGACGACGAAGAGGTCACCAAAAACCTAGAACCTCTTCAACTCCGTAGGGACATAGGCTCTCTAAGCGTATTTTACCGCCTTTACCATGGCGAGTGCTCTGAAGAACTGTTTTCCCTTATCCCACCCTCACCCTTCCGTCATAGAACCACACGTGCGGGCTTGCGATGTCATAGTTCCACGGTTGAGGAGATCTCTTCGCGTACCAAAAAGTTCGGCAACTCCTATCTTTGTCGTACCATTAAAAAGTGGAACGCCTTGCCTGCACATGTGTTCCCTCCTTCCTACAATATGGGATCCTTCAAACGAAGCGTGAAGAAGCATTTTGCGGGTCAGCATGGCAGCGTCAACTGACAGGATACGGGATGTAGTATATTGTCAGTTGCAGTTGCGATTTGGGCTCCTCTTTCGCTTACCATCAGGCAAAGAGGGGCCACTATGCTGAACTACTATAAAAAAAAAAAAAAAAAAAAAACAATCGCGAAAACCTAAGACAAAATATTTCTGTTCCATACAAACTGTCAATCTCCTTTTCACCCCCTTAGGGGTTGAATTTCAAAAAACCCTTTCTTAGCTCTCGTAAGAATTACAAAAGTAACGTTATGCAAAATTTCAGTTTCCTAGGTTCAAGGGTTCGGCCTCGGCGTTGATGAGTCAGTGAATTAGTCAGGAACTCTATTTTTATATATATAGATACTGCATATTTTTACATTGCAATTCATACCTTCTTATTATCGTGTGCTTTAATTATTGTACACATTTATGTTTTATAGAACTGTAAAAGTACTGTCAGTATAACACCGTTAAAGCTTTAAAAACTTATTTATAAGTACATTTTCTGCCTACTTAAATGTCTTTGTGTAGATTTTTTTCCTGTAAAACTAATATTTTCAATTTGTCTACATTACCGTGTTGAAATTTGTATGTATGTATATATTCACGCCAGGTTCCTTGCGGGGAAAACCTAGCGCCATAAGACGCGGTCCTTACATACTTCATTCGGGTCTCTAACATTCATAGCTCGTTTCATACACGTTTTTTTCATGTTTCAAACGTTATAATACTGCATCAATTATTGTAAAAAAGTTGTTTGTCTCTACTTTCATGTCAGGTGATTTGCATTGGATGAAACCTTGTTAGAAAGGCGAAACTAGGGCGACGAAGCCGGACTGAGTGCATTTCAACGTTAAGCGCTTTCAACATAATGCAGGTATTTTAGTCCATGTGTATTTTCATCATCTTGTTCCGTCCAATGGTTTAGATAAATATTTTATAAAACGTCGTCGACAAATAAGCACGAGGCCCATCTCAAGTTAAGTGTCTAACCATAGCCTGTGAGCTAGCTAGCAATACAACGAGTATTGTTGTCACTCCCGCTGTACCATAGCTACTCTTTGGAAGCCTACTAACCTACGTCACTCTTAGAAATATAACAACTCTATAGGAAGTTATTGTGAGCCACGTGCATGCAGGTTGGCTTGAACTCTAAAATATCACATTTGACAATTCACACCCCCAAAACAATAAAAAAATATTCAATGAAAATATTATTATAATAATATTATTCCGTATTTTAAGTGGACATAAAACCTAATATAATATTATTTTATACAATGTCGGGTGGCATACAAGCATACGGCCCACCTGATGTAAAGCGGTTACCGGCTATGGTAACCACTTGCAAACCACTTGTAAATAAACACTTGCAACACATTAAGTATTACTCGCGTGATGCCACCCCTGCTGATAACTTACTAGTGACCTCACTCACTCGCAGGAACACAAAAACCCTCCAGGAAGTTAGTATTTCCCTGTAGTTTTCTGTGAGTTTGACGCCATATCTCTCTTTAAACTCTTAAAGCTGTTTAAATGCAAAATTACGTCATTATTCACCATAAATATTTATATATAAATATTTTTGTTCTTAACATAAAAAATCTTGCGGCGAAATAATGATAATATAACAAATGCAATGCATTAGAACTTGTTAAATATCAATATAGGAACGAGAAAGTGATTGGAAAAGTTTAACTACCTACCTCTCCTAGGTATTGGAAGGAAAGTTATTCCGTAAGTAATCGCCGTTGATCGAATTGCGCGGAATGTAATTAACTTTCGTGCCGACATATTGATTAGTTACTTTTAGAAACACCGCGGGTAAGCCGTTGTAGCTCGTAGACTTGGCGAGTTACAAATTAGAATGTGATAAAATATTTACGTAATTTGGCAGAAAAAATATGAACAAGGTTATTTAGTGTACAAAGTGAGTAATCATATTAAATGGTTTAAAGGTTTGCAAAACTCATATATGTAGGCAATTTGATCTATATCACTTTCTTTTGTCACTAATTCATTTAGCAGCCATGGCAGTGACTGCATGTGTTTACTAATGGTAATGGGAGTTTGTTCTCATGAACTGATTAGTGGAGGAAGCACACAAAGCAATTTAGATCTATCTATCTATAACTTCACGCCAAATCCTTTGCGCGGTAGGCAAATAGAACCGAGCGCCACGTGACTCGATCCTTACATACCTCACTCCCTTTTTTAATATTAATTACTCTTCTCATGCACGCTCGCCGGTTTCTAGGGTTCCTGACATCACCTTCTGATAGAACTCGATCAATTTGGTTATGGTAGCTAAGTCTTGGCCTTCCTCGGCTCCTACATCCTTCTACTTTTGCATTGTATATCTGCTTCGTCATTCTTTCATCCTGTATTCTCTCTACTTGTCGAACCAACGGAGCATGCCTCTTCTTATTTTAATGCCGCCGCTCTACGCTTCAGACCAACTTTGTTTCTAACATCATCATCACGAATACAGTCTACAAGCATAACGCCATAAATTTTGCGCAACGCTCGCATTTCGACCACGTTTATCCTACTTTCATGCTCTCTCTGCCATACGCAGCTCTCGCTTCCATAAGTAAGCGTTGGGATCAGCACTGCATTGTGTATAGCGAGCTGTGCCTTCTGGCTCAAGTTTTTACTGCTTGTTTCTGTTTAAGAAGTTTTCCCAACACTCTATTCACACTATTCCCAGCATTCACTCGTCTGTCCACATCTGCGGTGTGCTTTCCATCCCTGCTGAAAGCGCATCCAAGATATACAATCTCATCCACTTGTTTCAACACTTAATCGTCTACCGTAATCCTTACATTGGTTCTGGTGTCTTCTCTTTCAAATACCATTATCTTTGTTTTCTTCGCATTCAGTAGTAAGCGTTTCTCCATACATTCATCTTTCATCATTATGTCCAGTTTTTGCAGTTCAGATGGTGCTTCTGCTAATAACACGGCATCGTCTGCATACAGCAAACAGTTCACCACTAGGTCACCCATACGTAATCCCACTTTCGTTGACCTTATTCTCTGCAGACAGCTATCGAGATACAGAATAAACAGCCTATCAGATAGCATGCAATCCTGTTTTAAACCAATTTTTACATCAAACCAGGGTAACATGGCACCATCTATCCGCACACATGCTGAGCAATTCTTGTAAGTGAACTGCACTGCACAGAGCAGTGAACCATCAATTACATATCTCGGCAATATACCCCACAGTTCCTTTCGCACAACCCTATCAAATGCTTTCTCAAGATCCACGAAACCGTAGAAAACCTTCTGATCTATTTTCGGAATCCTCCCTGTGTCCCCACAGCTAATTGAAAGGAGAATCAGGGTTCTCATTCTCCTTTCAATTACATTTCTAAACGGTTTTGCTGCTAAGCTTATCAAGCTTATGGCCCTATTATGGGCCTTATGGCAAGTGCAGTCCATGCGTGACTATTGCCTTTATACAAGGGCACGATGACTGTGCTTCCTTCCGTCCCGGAAGTAAGTGCCACCTAGTTTGATCATCTCAGCTGTGATCAATTCAATTCCCGATAATTTTCCATTTTTCAAGCTTCGTATCGACCATTCGGTCTTATTCATAGTTATGCATATATATTTAGGAATTGATCTGATCACAGCTGAGATTATCATGGTGGTTCGTTCATCTTATCATTCAATTCACACACATATCTCACAGTGCACGTGCACTATGCAGCACTCGGTTTTCCTCGTCCCGCTGGAATTGGCGCTGCGTGGTGGGTGGCGGCCCCAACCACCGCATGCACCAATGGGGGCGAATCGGTGTGCGTTGCCTCCGGGGGACGCCCTAATCCGCACGTCGGTGCGGTGTCGGTTTGCAAAAGTCAAATTTACAGGCAATTAAATCTAAACTATGGGGGCATGTGCCAGAAGCGTGCTCGTTCGCCACCGCTGCCAATCAATCAGATTGCAATTCCGACACCTTCTTTGCAATCTGATTGATTGGCAGCGGTGGCGAACGAGCACGCTTCTGGCACATGCCCCCATAGTTTAGATTTAATTGCCTGTAAATTTGACTTTTGCAAAATTGCCCATTTATATCCCATTTATTTCTTGTTTTCGTATATTTACTTCAGAGAGCTCGAGAAAATAAACAAATGTCTGTGAGTTTTCGAAAAGTGTCAACGTCTAAAAGTGAACTTTAATCTAGCAATGAGTTTGCATTTATACCTTTCTGCGTAGAAGTTGAAATAAATAAATTATATGATGTCACGATCGGAAAACCCTTGACTTTTTAAGCCACAACCTTGACTATATTACCCGTAGTAATATAAGGAATCTAACTTGGTTTAGGTCTCACAATAATCTAATTTGGTTTAGGTCCTTAAAAAATTCTACATTTTTACGCTAAATTTCTAGTGGGTAGGCAGAGAGATAGTAAAAAAAAATATTTCAAAAATTATGGTGGATAAATATTACATTTTTTCTTTGAGAAGTCGTGTCTTGTTAATAAAAGGAATCTGACGATATATAATTTTATTAAGGCATTTGAACGTTAACTAACAATACATTCTTTATTTAATGAAGTCGTGTAAACAACAATGCAATCAGTGATCATTATGATGGGAAAAGCAAACCAATCCAAGTACTGAGTCTACTAATATTATATTTACGAAGTGTGATTGCTCATTCACGTTGTGCCATGGTAAAACTTAGCAAATCGATAGTAAGACAATGTTTTTTAGGGTTCCGTACCCAAAGGGTAAAACGGAACCCTATTACTGAGGCTCCGCTGTCCGTCCGTCCGTCCGTCCGTCCGTCCGTCTGTCACCAGGCTGTATCTCATGAACCGTGATAGTTAGACAATTG
The DNA here is from genome assembly GCA_947507595.1 of Pyralis farinalis. NCBI lineage: Eukaryota > Metazoa > Arthropoda > Insecta > Lepidoptera > Pyralidae > Pyralis > Pyralis farinalis. Next base: position 27,786,233 of record OX382259.1, read on the forward strand.
AAATTTTCACAGATGATGTATTTCTGTTGCCGCTATAACAACAAATACTAAAAAATAGAATAAAATAAATATTTAAGGGGGCTCCCATACAACAAACGTGATTTTTTTGCTCATTTTTGCTCGATATTGATAACGGCAACAGGTAGACGCTTGAAATATTCACAGAATATTTAGTTATATATTCACTTTAAGAATAAATAGTTAAATTAAAATAAAACAATTATTTAAGGGGGGCTCCCATACAACAAACGTGATTTATTTTGCCGTTTTTATAGATAATGGTACGGAACCCTTCGTGTGCGTGTCCGACTCGCACTTGACCGATTTTTTTATACCACTAAGGTGGAAAACAAGCAGATAAACATCTACCGTAGCCTATGGACATTTGCTACACCAGTGGTCACTCTCGCGTTGCCGACCCTGTGGGAACCTCTTCGCGTATTTCTTGAATAACCCTATATGTATGTATGTATTTGTGTATGTTCATGTATATTGAGTATATTCATGTATGTTTTTTGGGAAAACCTCGGTAGGGAGCTCATTCCACAACTTAATAGTTCTCGGTAGAAAACTCCTCTGGAACCGCACAGTACGCGACCATTGCGGTTCCAGTGTACGAGGATGAACTCCCAGCCGTCCGCGTCGGCGAGCTGTGCGATTATAAAACGAGGCTGTTGGCATAATGTCGAACAGCTCCTCAGAACACAACCCATTATACAATCGGTAGAACACAATGTAGAACACAAATCTACTAATCAATACTATTATTGTGAAAGTGTGTTTGCTTCTTCGGATCATTGTTGGAGTCATGCTCCAAAGAGTACCCATCACGACGAGGAATCGCAAAATAAATCAATGCAAAATAACAAAGGCCTAAAACAGCGCTCACAGATGGACTATGACAGTTACCCACAGAAAAAAAAGGCCTTTTCGGTTCATAACGTCTAAAATATAAAAACGTCCATATTATCAAAATGTCTAATTATTGAAAATTACCATTTTAAAACGTCCATGAATCAATCGGGCACATCGGTCATACTCATGAAACACTACCATCAAAATACGCCGTATGAATGATTTAATACGCAGAGCATATGCGGCAGTGGAGGGCGGGAAGGCTTGCATGTTAGAGCGATATGAGGCGCCTTACGTGCGTAATCCCGCGCTGGCACAGTCTGCGTCACTGTACACACACTACACGTTAGCAGGTTCAAACGCACCTCCATATTTGACACGATTGGAGGAGATAATTTGCAATGGTTGCCGTTAGATGGCGCTATATTGAATGTATCATAGTATGTGGTTTTGAAAAACGCAGCCAAATAACAACACCCTGGAGGGAGGTCACCTGTAAGCTCGTAAGAAGTCTGGGTGTTTTTAAGAGGTAGGGCGCATCACAGCAGCTTGTCTGGTGAAGTACCTCCAGCTCACAGAAAATGGCAGCCAAATAACAACTCAGTAGAGGGTAGGTGTTCCTGCGTGTAAGTGTTACCAGTTCCTATGGAGTTGCTGTGTTAGCAGCAGAGGCCGCATCACGCGAGTGATACTTGAAGTATTGGAAGTATTCATAGGCTAAGGTAACCGGTAAACATATGGTGGGCCGTATGCTTTTATGCTTGCTGCTGACACAACAACATATTAGCTAACTGGTAACCTTTCCCTCGCAGGAACACAACAACCTTCCAGAGAGTTGTTATTTGGCCAGCTATCTATCGGATTGCACTTCTGAACTAAACCTGCACCAATAATCTGAATAAGGTGACCACAGTAAGCGTCGCGCGTATGGCGCGGTGGGTACCGCCATCCAGTATGCAGTGTCGTATTTGACAATTCGATGAAAGCTTAGTGATGTATAGGCACATGGAATGAGAAAGAGAGAATGGATTGAAAGACAAGATAAGCTCAGACAGCTTAGCTTGGCGGTGGCGGGTGCATGTGGTTTCTATTCCAGATGACGGACGACCGCAGCAGCCATGTCATGTTGCATCTACTATAGGGAGGGTACCGGCCGGCGCTAGTCTGCATGAACTAACTGGTGGCGGAAGCACACAATGCAAGCGCAAGATCAAATTGCATGTAAATTTGACTTTTGCAAAATGACGCCTGAATCTATTAACTATTTAGGAGTTAAAGAAGCATCGGGGAGCTTCGTCAGCATTCAGAATAGATAAGACAAGTTGGTGACATTCTTGTTAACACTTATAACGTGTTATAACCATGGAGAGTATTTTGGAGAAATGTATGATATAATGTGGATATAATATGTGATACTGTGGTTGAGTATGTGATTGACTCTATAGTGCTAACGTTCTATGAAGACATTTATAGACAGATACAAAGCTTGAAAAATGAGAAATCAGCGGGAATCGATACGGTTACTGTTGAGATAATTAAACTAGGTGATGATACCCGCTAGTTCTTGAGCAATTTATGCTGAAATACCGAAAGAGTCGCAATAGATTAGACACGCGCACAGCCATTGTACCCTTGTTTAAAGATTACGCATGAACTGCGCCACCATAATAAGGCCATACCATCAGTTTGTTCAAATTGCAAGTGAAAGCTAGTGAAACCTACGGAAAAAGTTATTATTAGGAAAATGAGGGTGAAATCCGATGGAATGCTTTGAGAATTACAGGACCGATTTTGAATGGAGAAGCATCTACCTAAAGGCCAGAAGACTTTCAACAGCTTTATGGAATTGAAAAGGTATTTGACAGGGTTGTGCAAAAGGACCTCGGATATGGGATGTCTGAGCTGTGCCCAGCTATACACAACGCGATATTAAACCCAAACAGAGCCGGGAAAGGTCAAGGTTCTCCTATCACAATCAATTTTTTTTTTCAGACAAATTACACAGCGCCGTCTAGCCCCAAAGTAAGCGAAGCCTGTGTTATGGGTACTAGACAACTGATAAACATACGTAAATACATTTTTTTTTGTAAATACATACTTATTATACATAGAAAATACCCAGACCAATACAAACAGACATGTTCATGCACACAAATGTTTGTACTGTGTGGGAATCGAACCCACGAGCTTTGGTGTCAAAGTAGCGTAACAGCGCGTTCCACCACTGAGCCACCAAGCTCGTCCGAAATTGGTCGTGTAATATCAGAAGGTGATGTCCGGAAGCAATGAGCATACATGAAAAAAGCTATGCGTGTATGGATGTGAACAAATCGAACGAGGTGTGTAAGAACTGCATCTTGTGGCACTCATTTCTCTCTGTCGTACTCGCAAGGGATCTGACGTGAAAATGTGGATGGATATAGTTGCTTTAGGTCTGACAAAATCGAACAAATCCAACGAAGGCCTCAGTATATAGTAACTATAATCGCGATAGTTTGTTTGCTACTTTACCTATTGCCGTGGAAAACGAGTGGTGCAAAATATAGCAAACCGATAATTCGTTTATATTGAAAGCATGAAACTATAACATAATAATCTTTTATTACACAACTTTATTCTAAGCCATGTCTTGAATGTTGCAACATAGTGTTGTTTGACAGTGGGGACGTCGCCAAATGAGGGGGTTCTACATAGTAAATGTATTTTGATGCAGACACATAAAAGTTTGGAGTGGCAGCTGCGAGGGAGGTAATGGTCCTGAAATAATTTTTACGCTGAATAGCTGAATGCGATCGAAATTTACGCGGCACGCCTTTAAAAGTCCCGTAAAGAATATGTTAACATGAATAGTTTTCTCACATGCCGAGTACTTAATACATTATGTGAATTCATTTTTAGGGTTCCATACTTACCCAAGTATGCTAACGGGATACTATTAATAAGGCTGCCGTTTGTGACTATCTTCTTGGTTCTGTCAAAAATTAAAAAGCGTCCAAATACAAGAAATGTGATTTACGGTGTTTATTATTTATAAATTAAAAAAACAATTTCGTAGTACGAAATATTATATAGTGGTACGGAACCATTCATGTGCGAGGATGACGCGTATTTTGACAGATTTTTATTATAATTAAAAGAGCAATATTATCATATTAATTGCTCATCATCATTCGAGCGTTCTCTCCTACGGTTTGACTTCGGAGTCCAAGGTACGTTGTCATATTTATTACTAATTATGTTTCACTACTATTTATGTCAATACGTATGTTTATTATAGAAATTTTAGGATGTAGGTATCTCAAGATCATCTTTAAAGATGGAAGTAGGAAGTAAGTTAATTTAACGAAGCACACGCAGCCAAGCAACTATTTGCCTGTAAATTTCATTGTGTTGCGAATAAGTGAAGTCACCACGGAAGTTGCAGTGGATAGCAGCGGATGTGGTAAAGGAGAGCCTACACTACCAGTATTGTAATAAGATTGCTCCTATAGGCTACATAACAGATTATCAACAGATTTTTTTTTGTAAGAAAGCCAATGCTTAGTAAGTGACACGATATTGATCCCTGAACTAACCAATTAGAACTGCGCATTCTCGATACGTGGCGGAGAGCTGAGTTTCGAAGCAAAATCAGTTTCCGGATCTTCTTATTTCCCTAATGCATGTCACGAAAAATGAGTACTAACTAAGATATTAATTGTTCGTCGTTTCGTCGTCTACAGAACATACGTTCTGTAGACGACCGACCAGAAGAAACAACGGCAGTCTACGTTGAGATCTGATCAGCAACGCACGGTGTCCTGAATACCGCGCCTGGGACCTCCAGCCCCTGCTGTGTGGGTTACGCAGTGTGCTTCGGCTGCGGTACCTTTTGACCGCTGCGGTGGTGGACCACAAGGCGGTCCCCACCGACTCCTACTCTCTACTGCGCCTTGTGGTCTTCGACGTCCGTGAGCCCCTCACGGACCTGCTCGCTGGCAGCATTTCCATCCGGACCGTGACCGGGTGTTGATGACTAGTGAACAGTGAACTTTGGTTAGATCGATCCAACGCGAGTTCTCAATGACAAAACTAGTCGAACTTTAGAATCACTCTTTTTATAATATTTTATTGTACATATTAGCCCTAAATAAATTTGCCCTAAAAATCTCCTTTTAGTAGCCCCTTTGTTTATTAGTAATATTACAACACTTAATGTATTACAAGCGTTCATAGGCCACGGTAACCGCTTTACATCAGGTGGGCCGTATGCTTGTATTACTCCCCACGTTATAGAAAATATAAAAATCAAACTAATTTCTCCATTAGTTACCCAGCTATTCAGTGTACTCACTCATAGGAGCATTAACCTCCAAGGCTAATTATTTTGCTGCTATAGTTTTTAAGGTGGAGGTATTTCGCCTGTTGGGGTGCTTATACCCCGCCGCATGTTTGTTTGCCAATTTATTTGTATAACAAAAAAAAATCTTGCACGACGCCGGTTTTTGAGATGACAATTTGATCATGGTAGGTAAGGCTCGGCCACTACATTCTTTCACTTTCATTATATACCTATTTCGGCATTATTTTCTCTTGAAAATAGGATATTACTGATAAATCTGGGAAAATACAAAATTTATAACTCAATCATGAAACTTTGATGAAAGCGCAATGTTCCCGGATTGTTAGTAATTAGGCGCAAGTTATTTACATGAATAATGAAATACTTTCTTTAAGCGAAAGCCATTTCAAATAAATACTTGTGCCTAAAAATAATAACAGGAAGAAAAGAAAACTTTTAACGTTTTGATATTTTGTTTTTACAAGCGCGTTTGCCGCTGCGGCGCCGGCGGAGCAATTAAAGATTATAACCTCGTATTTGCATAATATTGGGGCGTGTAATAGAAATTTGTACGAAAAGGCGAAATATGAAATGAACGTGGCTAAACATTACGTTGGCTATTTAGCCAGATTGCTACGGTTTGAAACGAGAGACTTGTCCTTGCCATTTGTTTAGCAGAATTTGTACGTTGCGTACCATGCAACTATTGGTTGCCGTTTCATTGCGTTTGTTTTATGATGAATTAGTTTTTGGTTGCAGCTTCGACTGCGTCGAGATCTCATTATTGCTACGAGTATAATATACTATAATTATGTCCGTCTCCAGGTGCCACAATACCGTTATAACATAGTTCAATCCGAACACAAACCAAAGGAACAAACACACAAATAAACGTGAAACATACAGAGTTACTTTCCCATTTATATCATAAATAAATATAATAAATGAGAGGTAGGGCATAACACGACTGGGGAAGTAGCCAAATAACAATTGAAGGGTTGTTGTGTTCCTCCGTGAGTGAGATTACCAATCCCGACCCGAAGAGTCGCCGTGTTGACAGGGGCGCACCGCGGTGGGATACGCACGATATACTTCCTGTATTGTTATTAGTGTTCATAGGCTAGGGTACATCGGGAAAGCCGTATGCTTATATGCCTTCCGACACAGTATAAAAAAAAAACAATAAATATTCCCGGACTATACACCTAAAGCCATAAAAAAAAGCATGACCCATCATTGGTCACTGTGTACTGGACACAGTGACCAATGATGGGTCATGCTTTTTTTTCATACTACGTCGGGAGGCATACGAGCATAGGGCCCACCTGATGTAAAGCAGGTACCGTAGCCTATGAACGCTTGAGATATATTAATATCACTCGTCCGATGCCTCCTCTGCTCCTTACACAGCAACTCCTTAGGAGCTTACTGGTGACCTCACTCACACGCATGAACACAACAACCCTCTAGGGAGTTGTTATTTGGCTGCGGTTTACTGTGAGGTACTTCCCCAGACGGGCTGCTTTGATGCGCCCTACCTCTCTTAAATAATCCAGACTAAGACAAACAGACATGCTCATGCACACAAATGTTTGCCTTGTGTGGAAATCGAACCCACGATCATTGGTGTCAAAGTCGCGTCATTCACAACTGAGCCACCGAGCTCGTCGTAAACGTGAACGTGGCAGTAATTGCGACCGTGGCCGCGGCTATTTATTTGTTTACTGCTTACAACTACTATAAAAGAATTGCGAGTTCAGATAGATAAAAATTTATAAACTTATCAGTCTCTTCACTGCTCCGCAATAATGACATTTTGGCGATAAAGAATTCAAGTATTCGCCAACAAAAAAATGGGCTATCCTTTTATTTGTATATTGCTCACATCTACTATAAAAATCCAAAATAGCGGGCTCAGATTGATACATGTATAAATCTATAAACTTATTAGTCTTTCATTTCTCCACGATAATGATATTTTGGGCGATCAAAAACTCAAGTATTCGCACACAACAAAAAAATTATCCTGTCAAATTATCCGGTCGGTGACAAAATATGTAAAAAATGGGCAACTGTGTGAACACCACAGGCCACGCTACGCTATAGTTCTATTAAAGTGTGCCAAAAAACCGACAACTGGAGTTAAGCCCCAGTATAAAATGGCACATGATGGCCCACGACAACCCATCGCCATTGTGTACAAGGGGCAACGATATACAGTGGCTGACGATTGACCATCATGGCGCGTAATCGGGAGTTGCCCATTGTTTATTTTGTCACCGACCGCTGACAGGATATTTTTTTTGTTGTGTGCGAATACTTGAATTTTTGATCGCCCAAAATGTCATTATCGTGGAGAAATGAAAGACTAATAAGTTTATAGATTTATAATCAATCTGAGCCCGCAATTTGGGATTTTTATAGTAGATGTAAGCAATATACAAATAAATAGCCGCTGCTACGGCCGTAATTACTTCCACGTCCATCACAATGTTTCGACAGCCAGCGACGAGCTATGCACCATTATGTGAAAACCTATGTGATGATGGTCTACAGTTACGCATTGCAAAGCATGGCCCATCACTGGCCACTGTGTACGGCTTAAAAAACTCAGACCGATAGGTACAAACAAACATGATTAGGTACAGATATATTTATCTTGTGTGATAATCGAATCTGAACCTTCGTGCAAACTAGCCATTGTTGTTAGTAATTATTAGCATTATAATATTACAATGGACAATGAAAATAACAATTTTGACGATAAGTCGCTCTTTAATGAAGTTGTATTATATTTATGCTGTTGATTACTTTAAGATGATATTACTGTATATACAATGTTAGGTCAGACAGGCTTCACACACATTCACTTACACTAGGAACACAACAACCATCCAGCGAGTTGTTATTTTACTGCGGCTTTCTGTAAGTTACTTCCCCAGACGGACAGCTTTGATGTGCTCTACCTTTCTTAAAAGCACCCAGATCAATACAAACAGACATGTTCATGCACATAAATGTTTATCCTGTGTGGTCATCGAACCTACGAGCGTGTGTCAAAGTAGCATTACTGCGCCACCGAGCTCGTCAATATGGTGAACTTCCTCATTCGGGTTGAGTTTCTTAAGTGAACAAGCAGAACATACATTTCCACCGCTCTATCTGCTTTGTGGTTTAGCTGAATTTGTTCTTCCCTTTTGGTTTTACAGCGCTGAACTGAAGTTGAACTACAGACACTGAGACTGCAATGTACAGTGAAATGTACAGTCTTGAAGGTAAAATAGTTGCCTAAAACTTGGGACAAGAATAATTGAAAGACATCAGTAGGAGTAAGACAGTACAACAGTACGATACAAAAATGATCAATAGCTTAACCTAGATGTTAGGGGTCAGTTCACACCGAAACGACGAGCTCGGTGGCGCAGTGGTGAAACCCGCTGTTACATTACTTTGCCACCAACGCTCGCAGGTTCGATTCCCTCACAGGACAAACATTTGTGTACATGAACATGCCTGTTTGTCTTGGTCTGGGTGTTTTTAAGAGAGGTAGGGCGCATGAAAGCAGCCCGTCTGGGAACGTACCTCCACCTCACGGAAAACAACTCCCTAGAGGGTTGTTGTGTTCCTGCGTGTGAGTGAGGTTACCAGTAAACTCACAAGGAGTTGCTGCGTTACCAGCAGAGGTGGCATCGCGCGAGTGATACTTGATGTATTGCAAGCGTTCATGAGCTACGGTAACCGGTTTACATCAGGTGAGCTGTTTAATTGTGTGCTTCCCAATGTCGTAAAAAAAGTACGATGCGACACGGCGCACATGTTTTAAGATGAAGTACGTTCAACGAGACGATATAAAAATGGTAAACACGCTAACCTTTTGAGTTTCATTATAAACCAAGCAAAAAGTACCCCCGTCCTGTTCTCTCGCATGCTAAACCGGCGGCGTAAGTGTACTGCCTATAAATTTAAGAACAGGAATCATATATTACATGAATTCATCACATTTGGCAGCTCAAGTAATATTTACTTGGCCGAGTCGACAATTATTTAATTTTAATCAGAAACTATTCATATAGCAACAAATCCTATGGATCTATGCTTGTTTAAATAACATACCTGCCGTATTTAGTAATGACACTAATGACATGTAACTACAGTTAATCAAAACCAACCTTTATTTTAATTACAATCTGCTCATATAAGTAGTCTAACATTATATTTTTATCGTTTATCATTTATAATAAATGATAAGTCTTGTCAGTCGACAAGTGTCATCGTAGGTTTTAGATTTAAATTTATTAAAGTAAATACATAAAAATAAATACATATTGTGTCAGGACCGCGTCTTGTGGCGCTCGGTTTTCGCTGTCTACTCCGCAATGGTGTTGACGGGAAGATACTTATAGATAAAATCTTCACTAAATAAAAGAGTAGTGATGATTTAGTAGTGATTTAGTAGTCGCAACGCTAGTAGGAAGAAGGTTTTCATACTCAATAAAATTATGTTATGCACCCCTGAATGTTTGTGTACATTCGTTGTCTTGGCTCCCTGAACGCATTTTACATAAAAATTTACACAGCTCAGTCAGAAGTAGTGTCGGTTGCGATTTACGACTCCGCGATGTGTATCGCGACGTCACGCAGCGTTGTGAAATGGAGAGCGAAGTTGGCGCCGGAGCGGCCAGCTTATCTCCATCATTTTCGTTAAGACTACGGGTAGAATTAACACAATTCGATTGATTATTACCTAGACACGGTTTTACGATGCTTTGTAATAATGCGTGTCGCGATGTTGCAATGCGCCGAACAAAATAACTGATGAACTGAAGCCAATAAACAATTTAACTTTTTTTTATACTACGTCGGGAGGCACACAAGCATACGGCCCACCTGACGTAAAGCGGGCACCGTAGCCTATTAACGCTTGCGATATATTGAATATCACTCGCGCGATGCCTCCTCTGTTGCTTACACAGCAACTCATTGGGAGCTTACTGGTGACCTCACTCACACGCAGGAACACAACAACCCTCTAGGGAGTTGTTATTTGGCTGCGTTTTTCTGTGAGGTGGAGGTGCTTCCCCAGACGAGCTGCCTTGATGCGCCCTACCTCTTTTAAAACTTAACTGTGCATGAAGGCACCTCGCGCACACAAAAACGTATTTTAGCGCCTAAATATCTCAGCGGTTCGAGCCTACTAACCGATGGGAAGATATTTTAACGAATAGGCCGATAAGTGCCGCGATGTTGATGAACTAGCCAATAAGAGTTGCGCTTTCTACTTTACCCCCCGACCCGTAGCGGTGAATTGAGTTACTATGTAAAATCGATCTAATCGGTTCTCCATAGATAATTTCCTTCATGTTGCGTGTGAGTGAGGTCCCAAGGAGTTGCTGTGTAAGCAGCAGAGGAAGCATCGCGCGAGGGATACAGTCTTAATGTATTTCAAGCGTTCATAGGCTACGGTAACTGCTTTACATTAGGTGGACCGTATGCTTGTATGCTTTCTAACGTCGTATAAAAAAAAACTAAAGTCAGTTTCAAAACCTAAACACGGTAAACATTTTTAATCATTGGTGAGTCGACACTAAGTTACAACCGGAGGGGGCAATGTGAAAGCAAACAGTCGAAAAATCAACATTGAATCGAAAATTCTTCACAAAAACATTTCACCAGACGAGTTAGTGTCACGTCCACCCGTTTAATTTACCGCGGTTCTGAAAAAAGAACTAATACTTACCCATAATTTGGCGAAATTCCTTAGGAGTACTTGAAAATGTGAGACTGCTGTCTCGAGCACACGTACTAAAAGTTTGTAAGAGCGCCGTCCCGAGGAGAAATCTCCTCGGAAGTCGGAGATTTATGGGGGTAGTTACCGTGACGCAGGTATTTTTGCTCTCGCCGTGAAGGAGGGACTGACCAATGCCTCGGTGGATTTATTCTACTTTGTTTTTTTCGTTATAGCCCTTCTTAATCACGAGGACGCGTTAAATAAACGTTAGAATAAATATGTGTTTTTCTCTGGCTACAGTGGTGAAAGATATGGGCGTGGATACAGTCGCCAGGAAATAGAAATATGGTGTATAATGTCTGTAGTCTGCTTTATAAGAATTACACACATACTGACAATTCTATGTAGAAGACAAACGTTAAAAATGTTTACCGTGTTTAGGTTTTGAAACTGACTTTAGTTTTTTTTATACGACGTTAGAAAGCATACAAGCATACGGTCCACCTAATGTAAAGCAGTTACCGTAGCCTATGAACGCTTGAAATACATTAAGACTGTATCTCTCGCGCGATGCTTCCTCTGCTGCTTACACAGCAACTCCTTGGAAGCTTACTGGTGACCTCACTCACACGCAGGAACAAAACAGCCCTCTAGGGAGTTGTTATTTGGCTTGGTTTTCTGTGAGGTGGAGGTACTTCCCCAGACGGGCTGCTTTGATGCGCCCTACCTCTCTTAGTGAAGTCGTGATAATATTATCAAATTTATATAAGACTAACAGGGTCCTAGGTGCTTCTGAATAAAAAAGATTCTGTTTTAATGAAGACATAGCGTAGCAGGAAAACAAAAAAAAACAGTCAAGTGTAAGTCGGACTCCCACACGAAGAGTTGTGTAAAAGAAAACGCTAAAAATACGTTTCTCGTATAGGTATACCATATCTATATAGATATAGTACATTTCAGATATAATAGAGTATACGATATATGTATACATACATATATATCGTATATGTTAAGGTAACCGCTATTAATCAGATGGGCCACATGTTTGTATGTCTCCCGACGTTGTGTATAAAAGAATGATTATTTTCCAAATATTTTGCCCAATTTCAAGTAGAAACTTGAAATTGGGCAAAATATTATTGCGTATAGTTCTCTGGAAATCGTTAGTGACATGACAATTAGACAGATGAGAAAGTATTATGGATGAGGTAGGGAGAAAAGTAATTAAGAGCTCTCACGTATTGATTTCATTTTCCTTATCGATCAGGAGAAAGTATTTAATCAGTTTTGGTATTAGCAGTTGATTCGCGAGCTTAGAGTATCAACAATATCTGGGGAAAGTTTAGCGAGGGTGGGCGAGGTGCCGCGGCGGTGCGGTGGGCCGCCGGGGCTTAACATTCTCCACGAACTTAAATGAAATAAATACTGCTACTTTTTGAGCTATGTTTGAGTTTATGAGCATCAGTAAACGCTGTCATTGGAGTTTCTAATATTAAACTAACTTTTCCCCTTTTCGTATTACGCACAGACAGCCATCATAGCAAACTGTATTCACTCCACTGCAAGGATACGGGACTCCCTTTAACATTCTGTTTTTTTTGTCGGACAAATTACACAGCGCCATCTAGCCCCAAAGTAAGCGAAGCTTGTGTTATGGGTACTAGACAACTGATAAACATACGTAAATACATTTTTTTTTTGTAAATACATACTTATTATACATAGAAAATACCCAGTCCAAGACAAACAGACATGTTCATGCACACAAATGTTTGTAATGTGTGGAAATCGAACCCACAAGCGTTGGTGCCAAAGTAGCGTAACAGCGCGTTTCACCACTGCGCCACCGAGCTCGTCAATTTTTCGTTAATCATTCGAAGAGATTCAGAGCAATGCAACGCGTTAGCGGAGGTCTTACAACCTTTTGAAAGCCAACATCTAGGATGCTGAGGTGCCATGCAAAGGTACGAAGGAGCACGAACTCGGTGGTGCAGTGGTTAGTAACGCTACATTTACACCAAGGCTCGTGGTTCCCATTCCCGCACAGGACAAAAAATTGTGTGTGAATGTGTATGAACATGTTTGTTTGTCTTAGCCTAGGTATTTTTAAGAGAGGTAGGATATATTAAAACACTCCATCTGGGGAAGTACCTCCACCTCACAGAAAACCGCAGCCAAATAACAACTCACTGGAGTGTAGTGCGTGAGATTACTAGCAAGCGTATTGGAAGCATTCATAGGTTACGGTAACCACTTTAAATCAGGTGGGTCGTATGCTTATATGTCTCCCGACGTTGTAGGTATATAATAGGGGATAAATTATAAAATTACCGTTTTATACGAGTAGTAATAGACACTTTGAATTGACATTAAACCTTTATGGTACGAAATTTTCGAGTGAAACTTTTTCACATGATACCAACGGAGGACATGAGAGCTCGATGGCGTCGTTGCGGGTGGCATTCTAACCTAACATGCAGGTTAAGCAACGTCGACCGCAGCCTGTCTATGAATGGGTTTATCTATCTCGAGTTTCTCCGTGCTTCGGAGTGCACGTTAAGCCGTCGGTTCCGATTGTTGTCGATAGATGACAGTCGTTAAGTCAGTAGCCCTCGGGCGGCTTGAAAACACTGGTCTCCGCCAATCCGCATTTGAGCTGCGTGGTGGAGTAGGCTCTAAACCCCTTCGGTTGAAGGGGGACCCGTTACCCTGTAGTGGAACTGTATTTAGGGTTCCGTACCTAAAGGGTAAAACGGACCCTATTACTGAGACTCCGCTGTTCGTCCATTCGTCAGTCTGTCACCAGACTGTATCTCATGAACCGTGATAGTACGACAGTTGAAATTTTCACAGATGATGTATATCTGTTGCCGCTATAACAACAAATACTAAAAAACATAATAAAATAAATATTTAATGGGGCTTGCATACAACAAACGTGATTTTTAGGGTTCCGTACCCAAAGGGTAAAACGGAACCCTATTACTGAGGCTCCACTGTCCGTCCATCCGTCCGTCCGTCTGTCCCTCCGTCCGTCTGTCACCAGGCTGTATCTCATGAACCGTGATAGTTAGATAGTTGAAACTTTCACAGATAATATATTTACGTTGCCGCCATAACAACAAATACTAAAAAATATAATAAAATATATATTTCAGGGGGCTCCCATACAAGAAACGTGATTTTTTTGCTCATTTTTGCTCGATATTGATAACGGCAACAGGTAGACGCTTGAAATATTCACAGAATATTTAGTTATATATTCACTTTAACAACAAATAATTAAATTGAAATAAAACAAATATTTAAGGGGGGCTCCCATACAACAAACGTGAATTTTTTGCCGTTTTTATAGATAATGGTATGGAACCCTTCGTGCGCGAGTCCGACTCACGCTTGGCCGGTTTTTTTTTATTCAGCTTAGACGGGAAAGATGAATACTTCATAAATCCGAGTAATTTTTAATACGAATTCCGACACGGAACTAACACGGACTCACAATATCAATGTTGCGTTTGGAGAGGAGACTGCTAACTGCTACTGCTGCTGTCCGTGGAAGACCGCACAAGTGAATAACGCTGAATTGAAGGAGATGTCAAAGTCAAAGTCAAAGTCAAAATCTTTTTATTCCGTAAAAATGGCTACATTTGTTTGGAATCGTCACAATTTTTTTCCCTACCGTGCAGTTTATGACTAGGTGAGCACTGATAAAAATACTGCCAAAAAACTCAGGCATCCCTCTTTTGGTGTCCAAACAAATTTACATATTTTATTAATTACATTATAATTGGATCGACTCACTCCCAGGCATTTTTATCATTAATATAGTCAGATACTTTATAATATGCCCTGCTACACAATTTGGCTTTAATAGTAGTTTTAAATTTGTTTATTGACAATTCTCTTATATTGCTGGGAAGTTTGTTATAGAACCGTATACATTGCCCCATAAAAGAATTACTTATTTTGTGGAGACGGCTTGCATGTAACACAAGATTATGCTTATATCTAGTATTTATGCTATGAGTATCACTCTATTTACAAAATGAGTCTATGTTTTTATGGACATATAAAAGATTTTCATAGATATATTGCGATGCGACTGTTAAAATATTTATTTCTTTGAATTTTTCTCTAAGGCTCTCCCGGGGACCAAGTTTGTAGATAGCTCTTATGGCTCTCTTTTGCAATAAAAAGATGGTGTTAATGTCCGCGGAGTTACCCCAAAGAAGAATTCCATATGACATAATACTATGAAAGTAGCTGAAATAAACTATTCTAGCCGTATCAATATCAGTGAGCCGTCTAATAGTTTTCACTGCATAGGCTGCAGAACTTAGTTTTCCTGATAATTTTTCAATTTGTGGGCCCCATTGTAGTCTGGAGTCAATTGTTATACCCAAGAACACAGTTGTCTCCACAGGGGCTAAATTAGTTCCATTAACATGTATATTGGTAGCCACCTGTCTTACATTAGGTGTTGAGAACTTAATTACTTTAGTCTTTTTATCGTTTAAAAGCAGATTATTAACACTAAACCAATGAATAACTTTAGAGAGAGCATCGTTAACTTCGTCATAATTACCTAACTGTCTATTAATTTTGAATGTCAAAGAGGTATCATCCGCAAACAATACAATCTCATGTTTATCCCTTACATAATAAGGTAAGTCATTTATATAAACTAAAAATAAGAATGGACCTAGAATTGACCCCTGTGGGACTCCCATAACTACAGGGGACCCCGAAGACCTTTTACCATTAACATCGACCTTCTGTATCCTATTGCCCAGATAAGAAGACAGAAGTTCGAGAGCCTTGTTCCTGATACCGTAGTGGTGTAATTTTCTGACAAGAGTGTCATGGTGCACGCAGTCAAACGCTTTAGACAGATCACAGAAAATTCCCAAGGCATCTTGCGAACCCTCCCATGCCGCGAATATACTTTTAAGCAAATGAATCCCTGCGTCTATAGTTGAACAACCTCTCGTAAATCCGAACTGTTTCCTATGAAGCAAATTATGTGCATTGAAATGTCTGAGCAACTGGCTAAGCATTAGTTTTTCAAAAATTTTACTGAGAATGGGCAGTATGGAAACAGGTCGAAAATTCGAAGGGTCCGAACTATCACCAGATTTAAATAATGGAATGATTTTACTATGTTTCATCAAGTCAGGAAATACACCAGATGCCACACAACAATTGAAAATTGTAGCTAAATGTGGAGCGATTGAAATAATAATAGAAGAAATGGTTTTGACAGATAGACCCCACAGATCTTTAGTGTTTTTCATATTTATTGATTTAAAAGCGTTCAAAACATCTTTTGGGCTTACAGCTGAAAATTCAAATATTGTGTCGCATTCTACCACGCTCTGTTTGAGAACCAGTTCAGCAGATATAGAAGAAGACATAAGATTTCTTGTAGTAATAAGAGGAATGTTTGAAAAATATTTTTCAAACTCAGTCGCAATTTCTACATCATTTTTGATATCTATATCATTTATCTTTAACTGAAAGTCTCGACTACGTACTTTCGCTCTACCCGTCTCATTATTTATCATATCCCAAACAGATTTAATAATATTTGTTGAACCATTAATTATATTTTTTAAATATATAGACTTAGCATTGGAACAGGCTCGTTTAAATATTTTGGCATAATTTTTTACAAGTTCTTGAAAAGTCGGATTGTGATTACAGGTCCTTTCTTCATAAAGTTCATACAATTTATTCCGACTTTTGTAAATACCAGGAGTTGCCCAATCACTGAATGTCATACGGTCACTTACAGACAGTCGTTTTGGAGTAAAGATTGTATTAAATTCACTAGTGATTAAGCTAAATAACGAGCTGTACAAGTGGTCCGGAGTACCGTGACAGGGCAACAATACAATTTTTTCTGCTATATTAGACTTAAATCTTTCTAAGCGGCTTTTACTAAATGGTATATAATTTATTTGCTTTCTTTGTATTTTTGAAGAATTTGGAAATGAAACCAACTGACCTGAATGGTCTGACTGAACTTTATTAATTATAGATTGATACAAAGGTTTTACAGTGCTAAATATGTTATCAATACATGTAGCACTTGTAGCAGTTACTCTTGTTGGCTCTGTAAAAATATGATGCAAATTGTATGATTTAAATAAATTTAAAAAGTTGCAGGTAACAGTATTTTTCTCCAAAATATTTATATTAAAGTCTCCACAAATTATAACAGTTTTATGGCTATTAGATAATTTATTTAAGGCATCCTCCATGATATTTGAAAATGTTTCAAAGGGCGTGCTAGGAGGTTTATACAGGTTCATAACAATGAATCGTTCCAATTCAATGCATGAAATCTCTACAACTCGCTCAACAGAGAGGCTCACAATGTCACACCTTTCTTTAAATTTAAGCAACTTATTTAATAATATTAAGGAGCCACCATGTATACAGTTATCTCTGATGAATGAGCTTGCTGATGGTGGAATCTGATCCGCGTCAAACTACCCAGGAATTAGTGGCATGGTTTAACGTTATCTTACCTACAAAATTTACTCATTTGCATCAAATCAATAAGATAAATATATATATATATATATATAAATGGGTGCCTCATGACTGATATGCAGAAAGAAACGTGTGTTGAAACTTGTGTTGCCTTGTTGAAAGGAACTGACATGTGACGAAAAGTGGATTCTTTACGAAAACCGTAAGCGAAAATTGCAATAGCTGAGGTCAGGTCAAACGCCGCAACAGTGCCATAAAGCAAAGCTTACCAATAAAAAGGTAATGGTAACTGTTTGATGGTCTCTTCATGGCGTTATTGACTATAGCTTACTCAGGTCTGGTCAAGCAAGAAAATCAGATGTTTACTGTGCCGAACTTCGAACCATGATGGCGAAACTGGCGGTGAAACAGCCCCGACTCGTGAATTGATCTTCATTATTATTGTTCCATGGTAACGCAAGACCTCACACTGCACGAGAAACCATTGTAACTCTACAGGAGCTGCAGTTCGAAACCACACATCATCCTCCGTACTCGCCATACTTTGTTCCAACTGACTGAAGAATATTTTTATTTAATTTGTATCACGTTATTTATAATAATTTAGGTCGCTGATTTCAATTGCAATAAAATTAATCTGAAATATAATAATAATAAAATAATGCTAAATGAAAATACCTAGTCCGGCCATAAGTTCTGTTATAAATGAATATGCATTTATTTTTTTATAAAGTAATGTAATCATAGTATAACTAATATGTACATATTTATGGAAGGCTCAGCAAAAAATAAAAATCGGCCAAGTGCGATTCGGACTCGCGCACGAAGGGTTCCGTATCATTATCTATAAAAAAACAGCAAAAAAATCACGTTTGTTGTAAAGTGAATATATAACTAAATATTCTGTGAATATTTCAAGCGTCTACCTGTTACCGTTATCAATATCAAGCAAAATTGAGCAAAAAATTCACGTTTGTTGTATGGAAACCCCCTTAAATATTTATTTTATTCTATTTTTTAGTATTTGTTATTATAGCGGCAACAGAAATACATCATCTGTGAAAATTTCAACTGTCTAACTATCACGGTTCAAGAGATACAGCCTGGTGACAGACGGACGAACGGACGGACAGCGAAGCCTCAGTAATAGGGTTCCGTTTTACCCTTTGGGTATGGAACCCTAAAAATGATTCTATTCGAAACGGCCAACTTTGGCTTTGATACATGCCTTTAATCTGTCCGTCCACGAACCTATGGATTTGCACACTATTTCTATGGGAAATTTAGGTACTGCTTATTCCAGAGTTTTTTTAAGAGTCCCAATGTCGATTGTAATATTATAATAATATAGTTATTGTAAAGTTACAAGATTAATAAAGAAAATGTGCTAAATAAAAATACAATTAATTTAATAATTATTATAAATTTTGTGTGTAAATGTGTATGAACATGTTTGTTGGTTTTAGCTTAGGTATTTTTAAGGGAGGTAGAATACATCAAAACAGCCCATCTGGCATTTTTCTCTGGCATTTCGGGGGTCCATCTAGTGAGTGGCGAGCCACCGCCTGCCAATCAGGGTTAACATCCGTGATTAAAGAAAAAATCGGCCAAGTGCGAATCGGACTCGCACACGAAGGGTTCTGTACTATTTCCTATAAAAACGGCAAAAAAATCACGTTTGTTGTATGGGAGCCCCTTTAAATATTTATTTTATTCTATTTTTTAGTATTTGTTGTTATAGCAGCAACAGAAATACATCATCTGTGAAAATTTCAACTGTCTAACTATCACGGTTCATGAGATACAGCCTGGTGACAGACGGACGGACGGACGGACGGACAGCGGAGCCTCAGTAATAGGGTTCCGTTTTACCCTTTGGGTACGGAACCCTAAAAAGTATAATAATATTACAAGTATCGTAAAAAAATAGGTCTTAGATGGAGATATACTGGACTAGCTAGGGGGATTTTATGGACTCGGCGTAGATAGTGCTTATTCAATTAATTTAATAATAATAATATTACAAGTATCGTAAAAAAATAGGGCTTAGATGGAGATATACTGGACTAGCTAGGGGGATTTTATAGATTCGGCGTAGATAGTGCTTATTCAATTAATTTAATAATAATAATATTACAAGTATCGTAAAAAAATAGGGCTTAGATGGAGATATACTGGACTAGCTAGGGGGATTTTATGGACTCGGCGTAGATAGTGCTTATTCAATTAATTTAATAATAATAATATTACAAGTATCGTAAAAAAATAGGGCTTAGATGGAGATATACTGGACTAGCTAGGGGGATTTTATGGACTCGGCGAAGATAGTGCTTACCAATTGCTCTAGCAGTTTCGGACACAGTAGGAGGGCTCCGCAGAACTTGTAAATGGGCCCGGGCGGAGACGTAGATGCTCCCGGACACAGTAGGTGTTCTAGGTGAAGTTATAGACAGATGAGAGTGAACGTCACCTAGCACCCACCACTGCAGCATCGTAGTAGGAGACGCCGGTGAAGATGTAGACAGAAGGTACGTGACGGAGGTGTAGGTGGTAGGTAGGTAGTTATTTCACCCATGAATTCGTTGCACAAACTGTTTTTATCTTGTATGGAATGTTTCAACTTTCACTTCAAATTTAAATTTATAGTCTTGAAAACATTTTTTTAATATAAAATCACGATAAAAATTTTAATATGTAAGTAAGTAAAAATAGTAATATTTTAAATAAGAACTAAAGAGAAAAAATCAACTATTAAAAGTAAAATTGATTGTGACAGTCGATTTTGACACAAATAAACATGTGATATTAAACACTTTTTGTTGTTTTGGGACAACATTAATAAAGTCGTAACGCCTGGGTGACAGTACTTGTGATAAGTAGCTGGACTTATATGACCGAAATAGAAAACAGTATTTTTTTTAATTTATGTTAATATTATCTATCTATAATCTATCTATAACTTCACGCCAAATCCCTTGTGAGGTAGGCAGGGAGAACCGAACGCCACGTGACTCGATCCTTACATATCTCACGCGCTTCTTTAACATTCATTTTTATATCTTTACATAATCCTTTTGTAC
Organism: Pyralis farinalis; assembly: GCA_947507595.1. Taxonomy (NCBI): domain Eukaryota; kingdom Metazoa; phylum Arthropoda; class Insecta; order Lepidoptera; family Pyralidae; genus Pyralis; species Pyralis farinalis. The sequence continues at coordinate 27,806,715 of OX382259.1, forward strand.
GTACTCGTATGTATCTCAAACTGCTTCTAAAAGACTGGGCGATTTTGATGAACTATTTTGTGTGTATTTGAATGGGTTCCTGGATGATTTAGATTTACAGTTGGAGCCGGGAGATTAGCCACAATAGGATATTTAAAAAATTTTGGGTAGGATAACATCTGTCCAATAAAGCTGCGAGAAATCGTAAATGAAACATTATTTTCAAAGTTACGCACTAATACGCTATAATATTTGGTACTTAATGGTATGTTATTATATTAATCACCGTCATTAAAGTAATCAGTAACCATAAACATGGTCATCTATGACTTTGTTGAAATAGTGCTTAACCACCTAGATATGGCTTCTCCAATATGTGCCAAATTATGTGATATGACTCAGGCTTTTGATTATATTGACTATAAAATTCTGACTTATAAACTTGAAGCTTATGGATTGAAAGACAATGTGTTATCTTTGATACAGTCATATTTGTCTGGTAGGAAACAGGTGACTGAAATAAGTAGAGTCATCTTTAAAACAAAATGGCAAGAAACATATTCCTCTACAGAACGTAATGTAGTTTACGGGGTTCCACAGGGCAGTGTTCTGAGTCCTCTTTTGTTCATCGTATATATTCATGAACTACCCAGTGCTACCACTCAACCAATGATACTCTTTGCAGATGACAATAGCATGCAAAAATAAAGACTTATATGAATCTGACATTGAAAAATCCTTGACATCAATAATTACATGGCACAATAATAATAATTTAAAAATAAATTTAAATAAAACTAACAGTCTAAATTTTGGACAAAGAATAAATAATCCATTTGACATTAAATTAATTTATCAGAATATTAATATACATGAACTTGATGCTACGAAATATCTCGGTTTAATTATTGATTCAATACTGCTTCACTATTCACGGCATATTATGGATTGGTCGAATCTACTCTCAGATATGGAGTTATTTTCTGGGGGAAATCAACCGACACACAGACAGTTTTTAAAATACAGAAGCGTTGCATTAGAGCTATGTTTGGTCTCCAGTTCAACGATAGTTGTATGCCTTATTTTATTAAACATAGAATTCTAACACTTCCGTCATTATACATCATGGAGATTGCATTATTTGTCAAAAATAATCCACAACAATTCCGAAAGCTATGGGATAATGAGACTAGAAGTAGACGTAATGTTCATGTGAATAAATTTTGTACCCATCCCGCCAAAACTGCGCTGATGCAAAAAAATATTCTATGTATGGCACCGAAAATATTTAATAAAATTCCGAACTGTCTGAAGACACTGAACAGTACGTTTAGAAAACATTTCAAAAATTTCTTATCAAAAAAATGTTATTATAGCGTTAACGATTTCATTACTGATGTTGGCTTGTAATTTGCTGTATATGGTACTTATCGACGTAATTTATATTATTATTAATTGTCATTATTATTAATTGACATTTCTGCTATTCAATTTATCGTGACATTTCAATATTGCTCTATCTCTCAAATGTTGCACGCGGACAAGGCAAAACATGAAGGAAATCATTGTAACACCATATTTTTTTACTAAAAAATAATAAATAAATATTTGCATGCGATTGTATGTAATATTACTCATGTTTAGTGCAAATAAATACATCTTTATCTTTATCAGGCATTTTTAGGTAGAGCACCGAAATGACTGAAAACCAAACAAATCTTGAACACTAATTGATCTTTTTTGTATGCTATGAGGGTCTTACAAGCAACGAGTATCAACGTATAATAAAATTTAGTTACAACATTAGATTACTATGTGAACAGATTTGTTACAAAAATATAGATTCAAGAGTGCGGTAGTACTCTCTTGTGAGCCAGTTTATCGAATTTTAAGTTGTATAACAAGGTTACCTCCGCTTGAAGTAGTACAGAATCAGACTGGCTGCAGGCCAGCATCGCGCTCAGGATTTAGATGTCTACCGCCGTTTGGAACATGCGATATCGTATCTGGGTTTCCGTCCTGTATTCCGTCCGAACAATACGATCGGTTATATTTAAAGAACAATGGAACATTTGTTTTATCATTTGATTGTATAGATGTTATTGATTGCAATTTTAAGAAGCTCTCAGATAAATAGTACATTATCATCTCTGTTTAGATTAAAATATATAAAAAAAACATTCAAGTACAAGCCGAACTTTTGCACACGAAAGGGTTCCACCGATTCCACTCTACAATATTTTACTTATTTTTTTAATGGTACAGTTAAATAAAGCAGATTTCATGCATAGAAGAAAACTTTACTTGAATTTTTAACAAGATTTTATTTTTATTTGTTCTCATAGCGGCTATACTTTGAATGCTAAGTAACGATATATACTGTGTGAAAATTTCAATTATTTATCTATGACTGTGAAAAAAGTAAAGTCCTGCGCCACATTGTGTTATACAGATGGACAGCTATTGTATGTTTAGTAATAGCTTCCTCGACTGAACAGTGACTGGTTAGCAAAGTCTAAAACATGGGTCTGGATATATAAAATTATACACGGACACTCTTGAGCATATAAACGTCCTTCTAAAAAGGAATTTAGAAACACCGGCGAAATTAGGTCGCTGTCAATACCTAGATCTTTATATACTCGTACCCATGGTATTAATAAAATTATCTTGTCTAGAAGTGTGTACAAAAGTCGACCGAATTGTGAAATATAATCAGATTTGATTTAGATATTTCGGCCAAGAGCTTGGAATCAATGTACCCCTAAGAATCTACAAATAGTCACAGATTGGGAAACATGCGTTGGTGTTGCTCTGAACATATATTATTATGCTCAATGCGACAAAAACGCATATAAATATTTATCCCCCAAACGAAAGTTTAGAAACCTCTAAAATGTTGAAAGTAATTTTAAAATCCCCTAAAACTATAATTTGTATACATAAGCCATTATAAATTGCACATAATATAATTTAGTTTTTATAAAAGTAATAATGACGGAGAGACGACAAATGCTTTCAGTCCATCCAGATATACATGACGGTAAATACCCGGTGCCGCATGCTTACAATCTATTATGCACATCTTTGATCAAATACTTCACAAAATGTAATTAGAATAGTTTATTTGAAGGTATCAGACTAAAATATTCAGCCATAACCGTGTAAATAAGTTCTCAGTACCCTTAAAAATACCCCTAAATGTTTTAGGGCCCAAAAATCCCAATTGTCATATTTCCCCCCTAATTTGGGGGAAAAAACCACTAAGTTGGGAACCCAGGCATGTTTCGCTATTAAACGTCAACACCTATAAATACAATTAAAAATAAATACGCATGTATTTTTATTGCTTTATTAAACTACATTCGCGCTATTTTGTATATCATGACAAAATTGCTCTTCACCTGATATCATTATATCCCGTTTTTATGAATCTAGTATATGGTAAAAAAAACAATATAATCCATATAGAGTAAACCGTGTTCAAACAGGCAAAAAATAAATAAATAAAAAAAATGTTGTCTTGGCTTCTAATCCATTGCCATTGGATACCAGCTCCCGATTAAGGAGTATTGAGTTTGTACATTAAATGTTTTTAGGGTTTTGTACCTCTAAAGTTAACATACACTTATTAGTTGACGCTCTTCTTCCTCTGCCTGTATATCAAGAAAGGCCAATTCATATCTAATATGACGTTCACGGCAGACATAGGATCGTGATATTTCACCAAGATTTTTTTTTCTACTACGTCGAGAGGTATACATATGATATACACGCACGCCACCTCTGCTGCTAAAACAGTAAGCGCTTACGAGCATACTGGTGACCACATTCACACTCAGGAACGCAAGAAACCTCCAGATAGTTGTTATTTGGCTGTGGTTTTCTATGAGGTGGAGTTACTTTCCCAGATTTGAGATTGCTTTGATGCACCGTACCTCTTTTAAAACACTCAGACCAAGACAAACAGACATGTTCATGCACACAAATGCTTGGAATTGAACCAACGACCGATGTTTAAAACATGTTTGTCTGTCTGTTTTGAAAGAAATAACACAACAACATGGTCGTCAATAAATCACAAATTAAAACCTATGTACAGGGTACTTACAGTTTTCCAATGACCCTGAAATCTGACAGGTAGTAAGATCTCATAGCATAAGTAATTTGAAAAGTTTAAAAATCTTCGTTGTGTATTTATACGTGAATCAAACAAAAACATATTATTCATAATCATGGAAGGCAACTAAACTATTTTTGACTTATTTCTAAATCGATTTGGAACTAAAATATATTTTTAGTGCACGTGTCTTTATTCTATTAATTAATCAAGTAACTCTTATAAAATAGTAATATATATATACATATATAATATATTCACCTACTATGGTACATACTGTGTTTCGACAAAGTTTACATTCTAAGTTTGTCTGTAGTATCTGCACTATTTCTTCAAAAAATACGATTTTACGCAATAAACTTCATAAAAAACGCGAGCGAAGCTGTTTCAAGTAGTGGTACAGAATATATTTTTGGCTTGGGATTCGAATAGCACCTAACCGGCTTTTTCATTAAAACATTTTGCGTGAGTTTTTTGTCTATGTATAATGTAAATGTAAAAGCAGAATGACATACATATTAACGAACAGAGCTCTAAGGGGCACAGAGAGAGCTAAGGGATTTGTAGCTCCCAAGGGTTAGAAGGATGCGTACGGACGAGATTGTGGTCAACATACTAGTAGTGTATCTATACCGTGAAAGTTTTAAGCTACTAAAATAACTTTATGATCTATGACATTACTTTATATATAAAAGGATTTGACGTCAGTATCCATTGACGTCAAGTCCTTAATTTCTAATTCAATGGAAAATCATATTGCTGCTTCAATTTTCTGACATAGCGTTCTCGCATGAATGCTCTCTGCGTAATTAAATTGTTTTACGATATTGAATAAAGGGGAAATGAATGTTAGGTGATTGGAATGGCGTGGCTAGCAGGCTGGAGCGCTGCCAGAACTGCACAATACACGCTGCAAGGATCACGTAGTTTGTCTTCATTATGACTAACCATATACCTACCTACATTTTACAGTCGAACCCTCTTTTTATTCCATACGTAAGCGACTTAATCCAACAAACAATGTATAAATTAAATTTATGAGTGCATAAAATTACAGGCTCACCTTTAACGAACATCAAGCCATATAAACGCGTAAAATCTGCCGGCTGACTCGGCCCACTCATTACATATTCCGTTTCGGCGGGCGAATATTTCGACAACAGACATTATGGTAATTTGGCCACGTAACGATCCATTTTACACCTGTTTACGAAACACGCTGCCTAAGCTAAGGAGACGAAAATATAGTAGGTATACGTTACGACTTAATAGTTTCTAGATGTGTGTATGTTGTGGTCAGATAGGAATTGGCCATTTCATGAAATGAACGGGCAGATTGTTTGGTAGGTATGTAGAATATTATTGAACTTACACTATCTATGTACAGTTCAAAATTGTTGCTATAATTTTGCAAGGTTCCCTTGTGTAACTAAACACTATAAAGTCCGATGTAGTGAATTTTCAAAAAAAAAACTAAAATTGTTTTTTTATTAGACGGCGAATTCCGTTAAGAAAGCTCTTATCAAAATAGCATGATTGTGTTAATTATGTCATTCCGATTCTACTTCTAATAGTGCTATGCATATCAATAGATATATCAAAGTTAACGTGACTTAGTAGATATGTATGTATGCACAATAAGAATGATTTGTACACAAGAAGAACATGGCTTTCTTGCATGAAATCATGATTTTTATGAAATACAGCTATGCGGATAAAAATAAAAAAGCAAAAACTTATCTAAACACAAAATATAATGCGTTAGAGCGGAATATTTATACAATACAAGAATAACTCGTTTAAAGTGATAGGAAATAATTCGCAACAAGAGAGTGCTATTAGTGGGATTCGAAAAGGGACACTCTGTGACTGTTTAACTCGGCGAGATCCGACTATCATAATTATGGCACTCGCTTACCACATATATATGGAATAACGGTACACCCGGGATTCGACGGGTAAGACAGACCGTGCAAACGGTGCGACCAAACGGCGAGCTCGGTGGCTCAGTCGTGAAAGACGCGACTTTGACACCAACGCTCGTGGGTTCGATTCCCACACAAGACGAACATTTGTGTGCATGAACATATCTGTTTGTCTTGGTTTGGATGTTTAAGAGAGGTAGGGCGCCTCAAAGCAAGTCTGGGGAAGTACCTCCACCTCAAAGAAAACCGCAGCCAAATAACAATTCCCTAGAAGGTTGTTGTGTTCCTACGTGCGAGTGAGGTCACCAGTAAGCTCCTAAGGAGTTGCTATGTAAGTAGCAGCGGAGGCATCGCGCGAGTGATATATGTTACAAGCGTTAATAGGCTACGGTAACTGCTTTACATCAGATGGACAAGCATACGGCTTGTATGCCTCCCGACGTTGTATAAAAAAAAAACACGTAATAATACCAATGTCGAATAGCTGGTATTAGTGTTTCACCCGGTTTCATAATATACGTAGGAGATACCCGGGCCCGAGCTTCTTTCAGCGTTTTTATGTTGTTGTATATAATACCAAAACCTAAAGAAATACAATATTTGACCCAAATCGTTAGAGCCGTTTCAGAGATACACGCAAATATATTAATAGGGGTTAAGGTATGAAATTGCCGTTTTATAGTAATAGATAGAGATACTTTGAATTGACATTATACCTTCATAGTGTGAGATTTTCGAGTGAAACTTTTTTCCCATGATACCGATGAGATTTTTCTTTTAAAAAATGTGCAACCTTTGGTTTTTGAAGTTCAATTGTTTTTTATTCAGTTTAGACGGGAAAGATGGATACTTTGAAAATCCGAGTAATTATTGAATACAATGAACCACGTGGAAGACCGGTGAATGAACTACACAGGTGAATAACGTTGAATTGGAGGAGATGGTGGAAGCCGATCCGAGTCAAACTATCCAGGAATGAGCGGCGTGGTTTTTACCTTACCTACAATATTGACTCATTTGCATCAAATTAATAAGATTTAAAAATATGATAAATGGTTGCCTCATGATTTGACTGATCTGCAGAAAGAAACACGTGTTGAGCCTTGTTGAATCGGTACAGAAGTGAAGGAATATTAGATCGAATTGTGACATGTGACGAAAAGTGGATTCTTTACGATAACCGTAAGCGAAAAATGCAATGGCTGACCCCAGGTCAAACGCCGTAACAGTGCCCTAAAGCAAAGCTTACCAATAAAAATATAATGGTAACTGTTTGGTGATCTCTTAATGGCGTTATTCACTATAGCTTTCTCAGGTCTGGTCAAGCAATAACAGCAGATGTTTACTGTGCCGAACTTCGAACAATAATGGCGAAACTGGCAGTGAAACAGCTCCGACTCGTGAATCGATCTTCACCATTTGCTCCATGATAACGCAAGACCTCACACTGCACGAGAAACCGTTATAACTCTACGGGAGCTGCAGTCAGAAATCATACATCATCTTCCGTACTCGCCAGACCTTGCTCCAACTGACTACCATTTTTTTCGTGATTTGTCAATTTTCTACGTGGTAATAAATGTTCTTCCCAGGAGGCAGTACAAGATGTGTTCACACAGTTCATCGAACCTAGGTCCCCAGAGTTCTATCGTAAAGGCATAAATAAACTTCCGATTAGATGACAGCAATGTGTATAATGAGAATAAATATTTTGATTAAATAAATATGTTACATCTTAGAGAAAAACGAGGTTTAATTTTTCAGTACAAATCGGCAATATTATACTTTAACTCTTAATATATATATATATACAAGAATTGGTTATTTTTAGTAACAAGATCCATATACGAAGAACAACTGTAGCGTCGATGACATGGCATTTAATGGATTTAGTTTGGGCTAAGTTTGCGTTGTGTTTGATGCTAAAATCCCTACATAACTGCATAAATATATATCCGCCGTCAAATAAATTAGCTCTTTTCAGAGGAAGTTTTTTTCTGTTAAAGAAGGGAGTGTGTGTAAGGATCAAGTCACGTGGCGCCCGGTTCTCTTTACCTACCCGAAATTATAGATAGAAATAAATTAGAACTAATTCAAAACAAATAGCGATTTTTTTATTTTGTGTACGAAAAGTCAAATACAAAATGCAAATATTCACTCGAAATTTTCTGAATTAACATAATTATGTTGTCTACGAAAAGGCACTGTAAATTTATGTATTTATGCAAGATACACAGAAATAACTTGAAACTTGTTTGAAACCACTGTAGTTGTCGAGCGGGCAGGTGCGGTGTCGACTTGAATAGAAACCATAATAACTTGGACGCAAAGTCTAATGTAGCCTTGATCGTAATCGAGTTAATGCTCATGAATACATCAAAAGCAATGCAGGTGACACGGAAAGCGCATCCTCCGGGCAGTTAGTAACTGTACTAACTAGGAAATATTGTTAGGCTTGACTTTAGAGCCCAGTCATTCTCTATTATAGAACAATAATTTAGGGCATGGTATACATAAACGCCCTCCATATGCTTGCCTACTAACAAATCTACTGATTGACAGGGTATAATTGATGAATATTTCTGGCAAAAATTAATATTCCATCAATTCCAATTCGTGATGCTAATGACGTTAAAAATCAGGCGCGCCTTATGTTTCTTGTATCCATAATATTGTTCTGTAAATATTCAAAACGAATTGTCCAGTTATGTATAATAGTTTCGAACCTTTTATACTGTTTCCAATTGTTTTTATTGATAACTAGCTGCTGCCCGCGGCTCCGACCGCGTGGAGTCAAATAACGTAGCCTATGTGTTAATCCAGATCATAATCTATCTACGTGCTAAATTTCATTCAAATCCGTTCAGCCGTTTAAGCGTGAAAGAGCAACAAACATCCATACATACAAACTTTCGCATTTATAATATTAGTAGGATACAAAACTCGATTTAGGATTGGTGGCGCACGAGTGGTACTCCTGGCAAGTGAACCTAGGCTACGGTAACTGCTTATCACGTTAGTGGTATAAAAAAGAAAAAAATAATTAGAAACTACTAAACAAAGTAAAATCGATTAAACGAGCAGAGGAGAAAAAGGTTTCAAATATTTTGTTTTTGCCTATTTTTTTTTTAATATTAGTTCAGCATAGTGGCCCCTCTTTGCCTGATGGTAAGCGAAAGAGGAGCCCAAATCGCAACTGCAACTGACAACATACTACATCCCGTATCCTGCCAGTTGAGGCTGCCATGCTGACCCGTAAAATGCTTCTTCACGCTTCAAGGAGGGAACAAAATGTGCAGGCAAGGCGTTTTAAGATAGATTATTGAACTAGTTGCTATGGTTATTTGTAGTTGCACATTTGGTAGACTAGATAAATTTAGTCTAACAAATGTGCCTTCTGCCAATAAAAAACTCCTCATTTGGTTTCAGTTGAGTTTAATAAAAGATTATTGCATGTGAACCATTTTAGAATGGCAGACAGAACTACTCCATGTAGGTCAGATCATTCACATACACTAAAAATAAAAAGGGCCTAAAATGGAATATCCCGGTAATTTTAACCTTTAGATTTAACTCTGTAATTCTTATGGTATATGCGGGAATAATATTTGCAACTTATGATTTGGCGAAGATGCTGATTTTTTACATAGAGCTACTGCCGTCAGACCGCCACCCAGAGGGAAATACAGACATATTAGGTTAGGCTACACATCTTTCGAAATGCAATTTTTCGAAGGTACGAATTTCCTCACAATGTTTTCCTTCACCGTGGAGTAGGTGTAATGTGTACATATTTCCGAAAACACGAATTTAGTGGTAGTAGTAGTAGTTAATAGGCCGGGTATTTATCCACTGAGCTATCAGTGCTCATGTTATCTGCAGAAAAAAAATTAAGGGCGTTAAAAAGAAACTGTTAACTAAGTAATGTACCTAAACTATGGGTATCAAACTTTGATTGATTCGTTATAATCTTACTAGCTACCCACCCCGGCTTCGCACGGATGATCCGATCGCCACCAAACTTCACACGATCACCCGCTGGGCTAAAAATTTTATCACAATCGCGCCTGTCGTTTTCGAATCCATAAAGGACATACAGACAAACATTCGTTTTTATATATATAGATGAGGGTCACTAAAGACACGACAATAATCAGAATTCAATATGGCGCTCACCAAATGACATAATGTGACGAAGAAAAATGAAAGTCGACGAAAAATGTCACGTATCTTTAAAAATGATGATGTAAAAATAATGTTAGGTCTCTGAAACATGAACTATGAAATTTAAAGTGATTGCAGTTATATTTCATAATAATTATTTTTCTACAATATTTACTTTTAGTATGCTGTAATGTAATTTTCATAGTCATATATATATATATATATATTACGTATTAACATCAACGGGTCAACGAGACGTCAAGCACGAGCCGACGATGCGGTGTGTGATCATCGCACGCGTTCTACGTATGAAATGTCAAGATTGCGACATTTAACTTTTGGAAATAACTAAAAAGTGTAATAAAAGACAAAAAATCGACATACATATATCTTTTACAGTATGAATTTTGATAGTTAAGAGTGTACAACATACGACGACAGTTCAACGTAAGCAAATCTCATCTTTACCCGCTATGACAAAAGATGCATTGGTGTATGGCTTGGTCTGTCATTGTCTTTACATAATGTGGTATTGTATAGAGAAGAACATCTTGTTCCCATCTGTGAAAATTTATTAATTTATAGTCTTTATAGCGGTAGAGCTAAGCTATTGTCAATTAGTGGCCACTGCACGGCTGCGGGTAGGTTGTGGCTTTTGAATGACAATAGCTCGTAATTGGGCCGCCTCGTCCGGGGTAGTACCACAGTCTCACAGAAAACCGCCGTGGCGCTCGTCAAGCGATCTTCTGGTATACTTGACCCACTTCTGGGTGGTGTCAGTAGAAAGCAAAGGCGAGGCTTTAGCTGTTAGGTTGGACATAGCAAAGGTCTTCGATCGGGTGTGGCACAAAGCCCTTCTCTCGAAGCTTCGTTCTTTTGGGCTACCCGAAAAAAAATGTGCATGTGTTGCTAGTTTTGTCATTGGGCGGAGCATCGAGGTCGTAGTTGACGGTGCGTGCTCGGATCCACTGCCCCTGAACGCTGGCATCCCACAAGGCTCTTTGTTGTCTCCCACTCTGTTCCTTCTGCATATCATTGACTTGTTGCATGACTTTCATTACTATGCGGATGACAGTACGGTGGACGCAAGATACACTGGTTAAGCCAATATCTCTCGGGATTGCGTCAAAGAGTGCCGATTACAGGTTGTATCTGTAATTGAAACATCAACATCGAACAGGTCTCGCATTGGGGTAGACTGAATTTAGTTTAACTTAATCCCCTAAAGACATAAGTGTGTATATTTACCGCGAAGTCCCTATTTATCGTAGCTCCTCGATTAGAAGGTATACCCCTCCGCGTTATGCCTAGCATCGGTATAGTGGGTAGAGCAGTTCGAATCGTCGGCGACCAAGTGATCTTTGTTCGGCTGGACTCGCTTTGTACACAAAGAGACGTTGTGTCTCTATGTGCACCGTACAAATTGTATGTGTCAGGCCTGGTCGTCGCTGCATCTTTAATTTTCCTTTTATCATAAGATTTTGTAGCGTGTTATTCTTACGAAACACGTGTCGCAGCGACGACCAGGTCAGTCGTGGCAGCGACGGTGGTGGTGGGGGCATGCGGATTCTGTTCCAGATGGCGGACGACCGCAGCAGCCGAGGCAGAGACTACCGGAGCAGCCATGGCAGTGTCGGCATGTTGCACTTACTAACAGTAGTGGGTGTGTACCGGCCGGCGCTAGGCCGCATGAACTAATTGGTGGCGGAAGCACACAAAGCAGGTTACATCAAATTACATGTAAATTTGACTTTCGCAAAATAACGTCTGAATCTATTAACTCACCATCTTGATCAGTGGCAATCCACTATAGTATGTTTTTTGAGGCATTTTCTACCTCGTTCGGTGAAATTGTGGACTAAATTACCCTCAGCGGTGCTCCCGAACAAATATCATATGAGTGCCTTCAAGAAAAGAGCCTATATTTCCCTAAAAACGGATCAGTGACCCTTTGGTGTTGCTGATGTCTATGGGCGGTGGTGACCACTAAACATCAGGTGACCCACATGCTCGTTTGCCCCCTCTAACATAAAAAAATGTTTTTTATTTCTTTTTCCTACTTACTTTTATACTACAAGAAATCTATGGATGATGTAACACGATTATCATAAGCTACGTACGTACTTCTATCTGCTTGTATAATACCGCACGTATACTCCTTCTGATGATGTTACTCACTCCCGGGAACACTGCGTATGTTATGTGGCTACGGTTTCCGTAATGTAGGGGTACTCCCCCAATAGGTCTTCAAAAGTGATTAGCGATTTGAAAACTGATGTTAGAAAGCTAGTTTAATAAAGGATTTTACCTGACCATTAGATTTGACGAGGAGAGTAGTGATAGCCCATTAGATAAAGAAACGCCTTATTACGGTTATTAACCTACGGTCTTCCATTCGAATCCTGGCAAGTGCCACTAAATTCGTGTTTTTGGATTTATGTACATATTTGTAATTATCTCTTGTTCGGCGGAGAAGCAAAACATGAGAAAACCTGCACGTTCAAGAAATTACATTTGGAAAGACGTGTGACTTAACGTAATGTCTAGTTTTCTCCCTTAAGCTTAGGTAGCGAACCCCGCCAATCCTAATGTATTTGGAAACGAGATAACGCTAAGGAGAAGAGTAGGTTTGACGAGTCCGGTAGTTGAGTGGTTAGGTTAATAAATAAATAATAATAATAATAAATATTGTCGGACAAATTACACAGCGGCATCTAGCCCCAAAGTAAGCGAAGCTTGTGTTATGGGTACTAGCCAACTGATAAACATACGTAAATACATTTTTTTTTGTAAATACATACTTATCATACATGTAAAATACCCGACCAAGACAAACAGACATGTTCATGCACACAAATGTTTGTACTGTGTGGGAATCGAACCCACAAGCGTTGGTGTCAAAGTAATGTAACAACGCGTTTCACCACTGCGCCACCGAGCTCGTCTAGGTTAGTGAGGTGGTCCACGGCTTCTACATCCTTTTACTTTCGTATTGTATATGTGTTTCGTCATTCATTCCGCCGGTATTCTTTCTTCGTGCCCTAACTTGCCTTTTCTTATATTAATAAAGACAATTTATTTGTTTCATCATCGTCATTATCATTATATTTTGTTTAAAAAACAGTTAAAATGTAAAAAGCTATACGTTATCGTACGATACAAATGTGTTGAAATCAACTTGTGGCGGGATATCCACCCAGATCAACGTCGGCCCCTTTAGGCTAGCTGGATATTTTTAACTTACTTTAGATTTTTTTATGAACACCCAGAAATAGATTAGGTACGGCTTGCTTTGCAGTCATTGAATTTTTACACCAAATGTGTTTTCATTTCCTTTCTTTTCTGTACATTTTCACATTTTTAAGCTAGGTTTATTAAACTAACATTACACAATCAATGTACTACAAAGAAGATAAATTACAATTTCTGGAATCTTATTTTGTACACATCTGTACTTTATTCAAGTCTGGAACTCGAGACAAAGATGAATATCTAGATAGCTAGAAGCTAGATACACTGCACACACTCTTCTGATTTGTGGAAGAGTGACAAGCACTCATTGCGGAGCCCTGCGGCGCGCGCCCGACGACACTCTACAGCGCCCTATTGTTGACTTTATATCTTACCCATGACAATGTGTACAGGCATGTAGCAGTCACTGATATGAAGGAGATAACGCGAAATGTCTAGAAAGCTTTTTTAAACGATTATAATGACGATTATTAAATATTTTTTGGCTGTTTTTTTGTCAACACACAGGTCCAGGATACGATTATTTTGTAAACATAACAACTAACCAATGGGGGAGACCTGGTTTCCTAAAATACAGTTTTTGTCTGGCTTATGTATCAGTCTCTCATTCTATTGCATTACAATATTCTTAGAAATCAAAAGGCATATTGCTTTTTAAAAAAAAGAATACTAATCAACAACTGATATTTTATTTAAGTAAATAAAAAAAATCTTTAAACTCTAAATCTACTAAAGAACACGTCCGTCACGTCCGAGCGCACGAAGTAAAAGTGAGCGCGGCCTTTGCTGCTTGCATCAGGCCACACTATCCCCTCCATTTCCTCTTCCCGCCATTGAGTCCTCTAAGACGGCCGTTCCTGGCAGCTGGACGTCCTCGTCCGCTTGATAGTCGTTACTTCGACACACTTGTCTCTGGTCTGCATCTGCAGTGTCCCCATTAGATTCGCTCTCGTCTAGAACACAAATATGAAATGTTAGCGGACATATTCTACAAACGAATTAAAACTTCAGCCACAAACCGTATGAGATCACAAGCGTGCACTCAAGCGATCACCCCAGTAAGCAGCTGTAGTTTGCAAAACATGAACACATATCACATCGACAACGAGAAAGATTCGTCACTCGCTCGTTGACGACCGATATGTATGCGTAACCTGGACCAATTATAATTTTCGCTGGCACAGTTACCACTTTAAGCAAATGGCAACCACTGGTCGAAGTTGCATCTAAGGCAGCAATAAAAAGTCGTAAGAACGGATTGCCATTGGTCGAGGCTACCGTCAAACATAACCACTGGTCGGGGTTATAACGAAACATGGCCACTGGTCGGGACCGACTAGCCGTTGGTCGAGGCTACAGTAAAACATAACCACTGGTCGGGGTTATAACGATACATGGTCACTGGTCGGGACCGAGTAGCCGCTGGTCGAGGCTACAGTAAAACATAACCACTGGTCGGGGTTATAACGATACATGGTCACTGGTCGGGACCGAGTAGCCGTTGGTCGAGGCTACAGTAAAACATAACCACTGGTCGGGGTTATAACGATGCATGGTCACTGGTCGGGACCGAGTAGCCGTTGGTCGAGGCTACAGTACAATATAACCACTGGTCGGGGTTATAACGACACATGGTCACTGGTCGGGACCAAGGGTTGTAAAGCACTCACCACTACCGAAGAATGCTTCACATGCGTCCGGTGTCCACTCGCCTCACCACTGAACCATGTGTTCTGCAGCGGCTTGGGTTTTCTTCCCGTACGACCCAGCCAACAGCTCGAGCTCGTAGCGGTGATGTTGTAAAGCACGCATGACCTTATAAGGGCCACGCATGCCTGAATCCAGCTTGCCGGTGCTCTGGGAACTTTTGCTGACAAAAACAAAACTGCCAACAGCGAATGTGCGGGGCTGTCGACGACCTTCATTTACATATGCATCCTGCCGCTGTTGATTTGCAGCAAGCAGCTCTGATGCCCTCTGTCTTCTTAACATCAGCAAGGCTTCTCGATTTGGTTGAGAGTTGTCAAGAGCCACATCTCGGACTAATGACCTCAAAATAGGTGTAGTACCTTCGACTCCGGTTAGTAGTCGTAGGGCTGAAGTCTGTGTTGTTGCTTGCTTTGTAATATTTAAAGTTAGCTGAACCTTCCATAAAACATTAGACCACGAAGCCCTCCTATTATTAACCTCAATACGAAGCATGTTGAGGACTGTTCTGCAGTACCGCTCGACTTGACCATTTTCGCGGTGCATTCCCGGTGTAATGAAATGCATTGAACAACCCATTTCCGACACCCAATTTTGGAACGAGGCACTCTCAAACATTCTACCCCGGTCACAAATAATAGTAGATGGTGTGCCAAACAGCGAAATTGCGCTAGAAAACACGCGTTTTAGTTCGTCAGCGTCTTGTCTATATAGCGCGTACAATAGACAGTACTTAGAGAACGAATCCACTATAATGATGATGTACTTGAACCCATTGGACTCGGTCAATGGCCCAAGAGCGTCAATATGAATGACCGAAAAAGGAACGTCAGGTTTTTTCCAGGATTCTATGGGTTGGCTAGGTGCTCGGGCTACTTTTTTGTGTGCCAAACAAACGATACAGTGTCCAACATATTTTTTTACAAAGGGCCTTAACCCAGGGAACCAGAAATGGCGCAATATGAGGTCAGTAGTCTTGTCAGTTCCAATATGGTCATGATCATCATGGAAGACTCTGAGAAGACTGAGTCTGTGTCCTTTTGGGATAAAACAGAGAAGGCGTGTATCCTCACCTACTGGCGAGAACTTATAGAAAAGCAAATCGTTCTTAATGACGAATCGAGTAGCGTCTAACTGTCCATCTTTCAGTTTTTGCATGATACTCTGAGTCTCCAAATCAGCCGTCTGAGCAACTTTCGCCCAATTTCGGGGATTGTGTATGTGGAAGACGTCAACGGGCTGTCTGCTTAAAAAATCAGCATGTTGCATATAGCACCCCTTTCTGTATTCCAACGTAAATTGAAAATCTTGCATGTAGACCCACCAGCGGGCTACACGCGGTAATAAATCCCTCTTACGTTCTGTTAGTTTAAGCGAGTTACAATCCGTCACTATTTTAAATGTGATACCGATTAAGTAATGTCGAAAATGCTGTAACGCGCGCACAATTGCAAGAGTCTCCAGCTCATAGCTGTGATATCGTGACTCGGCACCCTGGGTTGATTTACTGTAATAGCCGACAACTCGCTTACGTCTTCCCTCGTGCTCTTGAAATAGGATTGCGCCGTATCCGATAGCACTGGCATCAGTGTGGAGCTCAGTTGGTAAACTGGGATTAAAAATTGTTAAAACAGGCTCTTCTGTCAAACACTGAATGATATAATCACGAGCTAAATCCTGCTCTTGTCCCCATATAAAAGGCTCTCCCTTTCTAAGTAACTTCGTGATGCTAACCGTTTTCGAAGCATAACCCGCAATGTATCGACGAAAATAGCCCGCTAGCCCTAGAAACTGACGAACCTCTCGCACATTGGTAGGCTTGGTAGACTTAACCAGAACCTCAATCTTACTTGGGCTCGGCCGTACCTGACCATGTCCAATCAGTCGACCCAAATATTCAAGCTCAGTGTCCAAAAACGTACACTTTTTTAAATTGACTGAAAACCCTGCCACTGTAAGAGTTTTTAATACTTCGCGTAAGATTTGTAAACCATCATCGACTGAATTGGACATAATCAAGACGTCGTCAACGTAGGTAAGAACCTTTCCACTCTCTATGAGGCCTTTTAAGGTTTTAGAAATGACTCGTTGGTACACAATTGGGGCATTAGCGAGCCCATAGGGCATTTTCAAATACTCGTAATGCCCTTCAGTGGTTACAAATGCCGTTTTGCTGATAGAATCATCATCCTTCATAGGCAATTGGTGAAAGCCTGTTGCCATATCAAGGCTAGAAAAGTATTTAGAACAGCCCAATTTGTCAATATGGTCATCAATTAACGGCAACGGAAATCGTTCTTTAATAGTCACAGCGTTTAATGCGCGGTAATCGACGCACATCCTATCATCGCCGTTTTTCTTCTTAACGAGGATGATAGGACTAGCATAGTCTGACTTCGACTCGCGAATAATTTTTTTGTCTAACAAATCATTTATTATGTGGCGAACACGAAGTTTCTCATCTGCCGAAAGTTTGTACGGCCTATAGTTAATTGGGGCATCACTATTAAGTCTTATCTCCATGCTACCAGTGTTCACTGTAGACGTAGCTGTACCGATGGTAAAAGTATTAGAAAACTCATTAATCAATGCCAACAAACGTTCTTTGTCTGTAACATTATGCACACGATCGACCCTTGTTAAACGTTGAGAGTCATTCGTTCGTATATAGGTAATTCCGCTACGGTTTAAGATATCGGTACCGATTAATATAGGGGCTTGGATACAATACGAAGGGACAACATATAAGTCCACCTCTAAAGATAGCTCCGGAAACTCTACAACGGTACTTACGTATGAAGTAGATTCTATGTCTTGACTACCAATGCCTCTCATACGACGATACGTAGGCAGTTTATTCAAATTGAAATGTTTTAGAACAGAATTAGAAATAAGTGAAATATCGGAACCGGAATCTACTAAAACATCGATAGGTAATTTTTGAACAACCGCGGACATCACATGGTTTCGGTCGGGGTCGACTCTGAGCAAAAATTTACATTGCTCGAAGCATTTTGATTACGCGACTTGGATTCTACGCGTTCTTTTACAAAGCACGAATCAACGAGATGCCCGTTCTTTTTACAGTAAGAACAGGTCCTTACAGGCCTAAAACTCGCCTTTGTTGACTGAGATTTAACGTTTGCAGGCACTACCGATAGCGTGTGCGTAACACTCTAATCAAGTTTAGATTTCTTAGGGCAATGCACTTGTTTATGACCTAAATTGCCACATGAAAAACAGGTCAACCGTTCATAGCTAGCCGCCTCGCGTTTGCGCAAATTAGATGCACCGATGTGCTGAGAGCGAACAGGATTGTTGGTAGCACTTGACGTATTTTTAGGCTTTACAAACGCCGACAAAAATTGTACTAGTTCCTTTGACTGTAGCTTAGCGTTAGTGGTCGCGGCCTTCACTTGCGGGTCAGAAATACCTCTAACAACTATTGCGGCTTTTAACTCGTCCGAAAGCCCCTTGACGATATTTAAGCGTAAAAGAGACCTTCGAGCGTATTCTGCATACGTGGCGTACTTATTAGAATTTGTACTCAACACATCATATAGCACTGTGGCCATGTCAATATCTCGAGGACACAATGATCGAAATTCTGTTTTGAAATTTGTCCATGTGCGATCACTTGTCACCCAATCATTTAGCCACGTCCTAGCATCGCCGCGTAAGCAACCTCCGACACGTGCTAAGCACTCGCGATCATCCCATTGATTTAATTCGCGCCCACGATCCACTTCCGCGCACCACATATCAAAATCATGCACACTTGGGTCGAAACCCGAAATATAGTATTGCTTAGATCTTACTTGAAGTAACGAAGAAAGTGCTCCAACAATCCTGTCCGCGGGATCCATGTCGATCTCGCGTGAAATTGCATTGGATGCGATAGACTGCTCTGCACCCGAGATAGGCACTCCTGTGCCTGTGCTAGGCGCCTCGGAACGCTCTGGCTGAAGTGGTGACGAAGTATGGCTTCTTGCGCTAGAACGTGTTATCGGACTAGGGGACGATGTTATAGCAACTGGTAACCGATTCTCTAGAGCGTTTAATCGTTGAAGTATATGATTCAAAGGGTCACGAGAAGAGCCCCCGCGAATGCTGATAGAACTATCACGACGCCTATGTGAAACATTTGGGGTTCTATCGCAACGCCCAGGAGTTCGATCATGTCGACGAGAATCACACATCCTATCACGGCGTCTACTCTGTGATTCACGACGAACGGAGCGAGATTTGCGGCCAGACATAATGAACAAACTATCGACCAGTAATATGAAGTATTAAAAAAAAAAACAAAATGAGATGGCAAATAGTAAGGCACTTTTTAGGTATATACCACTTCTGATCTTAGAAATCAAAAGGCATATTGCTTTTTAAAAAAAAGAATACTAATCAACAACTGATATTTTATTTAAGTAAATAAAAAAAATCTTTAAACTCTAAATCTACTAAAGAACACGTCCGTCACGTCCGAGCGCACGAAGTAAAAGTGAGCGCGGCCTTTGCTGCTTGCATCAGGCCACACTATCCCCTCCATTTCCTCTTCCCGCCATTGAGTCCTCTAAGAATATACATTTAGCGGCACGCAATGAAGCCCAAGTATAAACAAAACGATAACAATTTAAGTGGGTGTCGCATATGAAAATATTATGTGACAATTTATCACAACGTTTAATTTTGTTATTTTAAGAGTATAGTTAAAAAAACCTTGTTCGTTTATTTAACTATTGTGATCCTTGAATCGCATTTCTGTGTTAGAACTCGAAGTATACTGGTAAGTTAAAATTCTGTATTAAAATGTTTGTACACTTAATGTCGTTAATTTTCTCTTTAAATTAATCTGTATGGTTTTCTCGATTCCAGAATAGTGAAACGATGCCGATTACTTCAGCTTAAGTTAATGTTCAACCTCATACAGCGCGTTGCGTGGATGATTAACTCCTGGAGGTCGGTATTAAAAAATTGCAGTGGCCTGCAAGAATGCCAGATATGAACCCTACATAACATGTCTGGGATATGCTTAAACGGAAAATCAGAGTAAGCTCCAACCAACCAGTTAAAGATTGGGTCGTTTTTTCTCAAGTATAGGCTAAAAACATAATCCACAACACGCCTGATCGCATACAGGCGGTGATCAGAGCCAGAGGTAAAAACACTCGTTATTAATTTTAAGTCTAATGGTGTGTTCTTTTAGTTAGGTTGAAAGTTTTGTGGTATTTTTGAATAAAATGTCTTTTCTTTGAAAATTTATTAAAAACTTACTTTTCTAATTAATCAACAAAACCATTTGTAAAATTAACAAATACATTTTATTAAAAATTCATGCATTTTTATTTTAAATGTGATTATAATCGCCAAAGTGTGCTTTGGGCACTTTCCGTGCCGCTGAGTGTATTTTAATAATTATATAAATTTACGGGAAAAAAATAATTTACTCTCTCTGTGTATATGTGTGAGTCTAACACGAAGGGAAAATGCAATTTATTCATAAGTTTAAAAATGTTTGTTATAACAAATGAGATAAATAGTTTATTCATTTAATAACCTATTACATACTATCCACTGTCGCAAACTATAAGTGCGGTCACAACAACTCACATCGCACTGTTTTGTATTTGCAAACGCTGCGCTGTGAGTTTCTGTGGTCTTGTGAGTGAGTTAGGTCGCCAGAAAGCAGAGGAAGAAGGATGGAAGGCGGTGCTGTAGTAGTAGCGCGGCTTGCCATGACAACGCTTGACCGATATATTGTATCTAAGTTGTACCGCTTGTTTGCTAAAGATGATGTCAAAAACAATAGCTTCCGGAAATGACAGCAGCTACCAGCCAATTGTGATATGTAAAAGCGAGTGAATTATCATTTAAATTTAACGTATGTTTTAATTAACTTCTCCACAGACTACTTCTTTCATTTGAATATTGAGGCGGGAAACAAGCGAATTGTATGCCGGGTACCGTAGTTACCACAACTTAAGAGAAAGGAAGAAAACTTCTTTAGAACTGCACATTACAGCAATGGTCGCTATGATGGTTCCATTGTGTGAAGATGCTTTCTCCGCCGAATTGATGAATTTCCTACAATATTTCTAAAACATTGTCGTATATGAAACCCAGTCATTTGTGCGAACGAAGAATTGTATTATGTGACTGCGGTATTTGTGTACCTAGGCACTCTCGAGTATCTACTCTCGACCAGCACTCCGCTAGGTACTTCTACCGATTTTGTCCTTTGAGCATCCATCTTCAACCGTGATATTATCCTGAGCCTAGTCATGACATTAAATTCACGCTATCACGTAGTCCTAGGTTTCATATGCACTAATATAAATGCATAGGTAACCCTGCGTGTCTGTTGCTAGCGGATATTACTTTCGGAGTTAAAACTCTGAAACTAATATCCGCTGGGTAAAAATGAATCTAACCGTCATGGGTTGGGAAAGCTTCTTAATACTGTACCAAAAAGTATAGCAGAATAAAAGACAATGCAAAACATGGATAGCTATAGACCTTATAGCTTTGCTTCTTACATAACATTTTATTTGTATAGGCTATGTGTAGGCAGAATATTTAATTTTAACAACTAACTGGGCATACTGAATAGCAAACAGAATGATTTTCAAAAATTATTTTTAAAACCATTGCAAAATGCTTGCAGCTTGCAGTTCTTATGTGCTTATTATCAGGAATATTGAATATTTTTTTGGTGAGAATTTAATGTAAAACGTACGCTCTTATGATAATTTACATAACTTGTTAAATCGTACCTGGATTATAGATAACAATAAATATAGAGATAACAGATATTGATTGATGATCAAATGATGATTGAAATATCGTCACATTAGTAAAACCTCCGATATAGCACGTATATATTGGGTCATTTACTATTAGTTATTTATATAAACGATCTTCCAAAGACTACAAGTCAGATTTATACCCTATTTGCTGACTTCTTTGCTGGCTCACTTGGAAACCGCTAATAAAAAAAATAACTTTTTATGCATCACGGAGATTAGTTGATATAATTGACTATATAACAGCAGTGCAGTTTTTTCACTGCTGTTATATAGTGTGCATATAAAGCATCTAATCTCCGGTATGTAGTGGTGGAACTTATTAAACATGGTAAGGATATTTATAGTTCGGAAGCAATGCATACACTCAATATGGAACCGATTGCAAGTTGCAAACTATATCTTAAGAAATTAAAATTGTTATTGTTATCCTTATTGTACATTAAAGAAGTATATAATTTTGTATAAAAGATACTAGTTTTACAAAAATTATAAATTAAATATAAACATGTAAATATAACGCGGTAGGTACCTATAAAAACTAGTGGCCGGGGTAATGTAAACAACATTATATATTATAGGCAGCTGCATAGCTATAGAATTGTATAAAAAGCTAGGGGCAAATTCTATTAAAAATATCTTTTAACATTTTCAAGAATGAATCGTATAATTTACTTATTCTTAGCACAACCCTGTTCATAGAACAAAGTTATCAATAAGAGTATTGAAAAAAGTAGAAAAAAGGGATATATGTAAATGCGTTTGCCACAAAATTTCAGTTATGGTAATGGTCGAATTTCGATAATTGGGGCAACTACTAGATGATATTAATGATTGACATAAATATAATAATTCTAGCATAATGCTTATTAATGAAATTTATATGTTGGTATTCCTACATAATAAATGTATATTGACCTTTTTTATTTTATATTTGATTAATGATGAAACTTTAAAATTATAGATGCAATACTATAGAGGTTAATTGTAAGAAAGCGCACTTGGAGTACTGCAGTCACCTTTGGGCGGGAGCACCTGGATACCAGCTTGGACCGTGTGATTCGATTCAGAGACGAGCTGTGAGAATTGTCGACAATCCTAAGCTTACACACGGTATTGAACCCTTAAGTTTAAGGAGAGACTTTGCCTCCCTTTGTGTGTTCTACCGATTGTACAACGGGTTGTGTTCTGAAGAGTTGTTCGAAATGATGCCGACAGCTACTTTTCATAATCGCATCGCTCGCCGAAGGCGGGGAGTTCACCCTCGCACGCTTGAACCACAATGGTCGCGTACTGTACGGTTCCAGAGAAGTTTTCTTCCGAGAACACTCAAGCTGTGGAATGAGCTCCCAGCCGAGGTTTTTCCAAGGGACTACAGCATGGAGTTCTTCAAGAAATGCGTGAAGAGGTTTTTGAGGGTCGGCAACGCATGAGTGACGCCCCTGGTGTTGCAAATGTACATAGGCTACGGTGACTGTTTAACACCAGGCAGGCCGTATGCTTGATTGCCACCTTAGTGGTATAAAAAAAAATACATTTCAAACCTGTTTGTATTACACATACGTCTACAACTTTGTCCACTTTGACAATCCTGATTGTCAAAGTGGACAAAGTTGCAGACGTACATACAATTAACAAGATAGAACGTACGTAAATAATGGAATAATGTATGAGAAAATTCGGGAGAACAATTGATGGACCAGATACTAAGATACATAGTACATCAGCGTACTCATCAAGTTCCGAATTCAATTTCCGGTTCACAGAACTATGTTAGCTTTCAAATTCAGATCTCAGTGCTTCCACATATTAGAACAACGATATTTGCTTTGGCATAATTTAACACGAAGTTGAGACTAGACCAGCAAGAGCAAAGCTGTGTAATATTATTAGTAACTGAAAATAAAAATCAAAATATGAAAGAATTCAGAAAACTGGAATTCCGAATTTTTCAAACATTACCAACTCATCAACCCGCCAACCCATTCTAGTCACACTGATTAATCATACTGGTGAGACTACTGATATTTGTATTTATTTATGAAGCCAAGTAATGATTTTCAAAATAGTTTCCTTTTCTTTTTAAATATTTCTTCATTCGATTGAAATAATTTCATAGTCATAGCATGTTTACCATGTATTGATTGAATGCCAATACGTCTTCTATTGACTTGGTAAATGTTAAACCATTCACCAAAACTTTGATTTTGGGATAAATAAAGAATCAATGGGGTCCAGACTATGTGTAGGTACACACACATTCAATTAAATTCACATAATTGATGGTTCTTCTCTGCTAGATCAAACAATAAATCCACGTTTCGTCTCCTGCGATAAAGTCGTAAACAACATTGGATGATCGAGTTCGTACTTTAGCAACATCTTTGTATACCAATTAACGCGAAGCCGTTTCTATTCTAGCGTTAGTTTACGAAGACCTACCTTCACGAATGTCATCATTCAGAGAAATACGTCCACACTCAAATTCCGCATACCAACGTTTCAAACCAATAAATTCATGTATCGTCCTGTGACAACATTGTAAATACATTTCTTATTTATAATATTTGCCGGACCCGTTACCATCAATTTCGCTTTATAAACTTTGAAGATAAGGGAACGGCATAGTATCCATGCCAAACAAACCGACGGATAGCGTGGCACGTGGTGGTGAGTTCCTTTTTTATATTGTATGTATTAACGTTAAAAACACAAATATTATTCTATATGATATAAAAATATAAAACATAAATGTATACATCATTCACAATTCAAATACAAGGTAATGAACAGGGGGTTCGGATAGTGCATAAAATAAAACATAATATACAAAAAGCAATCATACCGTGATTGCTTAATGTCAAAAATATATTTCAAGGTTTAGTCTTTGTAGTCTTGCATTGATTACGAAAATTGGAGCAAGATGTTACGACAAGAGAGCATATTGATTGAGTCCAAATTTTTATACTCTTTACTGGAGTATACTGCCTATATAAATATATACACCTTCCTTAATGATCCCTTTTTATAGATTGCAATACAATAGCAGACGAATCATAGATAAATGTAAAGAAATGAAAAATTAAATTGAGACACACTCATATACAAATATGAATGACAATGAATTTCTATGAGCAGTATGGAAAAATACTAAAATACGTTACTGACCAAATTTATAAGGAGAAGAACAAGTTATAAGGATAGTAAGATCAACTGTGATATTATGCCGTGGAAATCGCAGGTTGCTCAGCTAAATACATATAAAAACTAGCATTAATATATGGTAATAAACCAAATTGGAGAGCCATAATCACAATAAAAGCAATTTGCAACACAAACAAACGGGTTACTTAGTTTACCCCCGAAGCACAACAGATAGCGTTGGTATCGATTGTTAGAGCCGAAGCTCGGATTTGCATAACACGGGCTGGATCATCGGCTGTGATTGTTTCGATGCCAGTTACAGCCCCATGTAATTTGTTGGGATTCCGATGAATAAATGGCTTAGATTTATAAAACATTTAAGTATGTGTGTTTTACATCCAGGTTTTTTATACATTGGTTTTCATTTGTAGCTGATGCCATAAAGGTGGTCCACTGAAGGTGAGGTTTACTCGGGGTTTCTATTTCAGAAACACGGGGTACCCTCTGTTTCATAGCTACTGGAAGATGTCGATGCTCCAAACACAAGAGAAAAGTTAATTGTAATAATAATTGAAACTAGATATTAATTTCGGGAAGATAAAGGAGATAACTATCTACACGCCTAGAGTCTTGCGGGATATGTAGAGAGAAGCGACTGGAAAAGTACCTCCACCTTACATAAGACCACTGTCCAATAACCTTAAGAGTTAGTGAGATTACCTGTAAGCTTTGAAAAGTTGCTGTAATAGTATTAGTATCGGCAATATCCATTGTATTGCAAGTGTTCATAGGTTACGTTAATCACATTGCATCAGGTGCGACGTAATTTTGTTTGCTTTGCGATGTTTTCAAACAAAAGTTCACAATGCCACCGAGATCAGTTTGAATAATTGCTGTAAAGTTTTCTGTTCCATTCACTTCGTGTTCCCCCCCTACTGCCTTAAGGCAAGGCTTTGTAGGGTTCCGTACCCAAAGGGTAAAACGGAACACTATTGCTGAGGCTCCGCTGTCCGTCCGTCCGTCCGTCTGTCACCAGGCTGTATCTCTTGCATCGTGATAGTTAGACAGTTGAAATTTTCACAGATGATGTATTTCTGTTGCCGCTATAACAACAAATACTAAAAAATAGAATAAAATAAATATTTAAGGGGGCTCCCATACAACAAACGTGATTTTTTTGCTGTTTTTATAGATAATGGTACGGAACCGCGAGTCCGACTCGCACTTGGAAGATTTTTTTTTTAATATACGCCTCCATTTCGGCACTAGAGCAAAGTTTCATATTTAAAATGTCATAAATCCTAAACTACCTTTTGCCGAGCTCGGTGGCTCAGTCGAGAACGATGCGACTTTGACACCAACGCTCGTGGGTTCCATTCCCACACAAGATTAACATTCGTGTGCATGAGCATGTCTTGCCATGTTTGCCTTGACCTGGATGTTTTAAGAGAGGTAGGGCGCATCAAAGCGGCTCCTCTGGGGAAGTTCCTCCACCTTACAGAAAATCGCAGCCAAATAACAGCTATAGAGGGTTGTTGTGTTCTTGCGTGTGAGTGAGGTCACCAGTAAGCTCCTAAGGAGTTGCTGTATAAGCAGCAGAGGAGGCATCGCCAATCCTAATGGATTCGGAAGCGGGATAATGCTAGAAAGAAGAGATTAAGTTTCCTTAATATGATTCCTTCGTGACATTATTAAAAAAGATTATTGATATTCCGCATTTGGAGCCCATTTATAAGCGCACTACGAGCCCCAATGCCGACCAAACAAATAAAGGTTACGTTTGAAATGATCTTGTATGGTATAAAAGATCGCTTCATAACGGGGACCCATCTATAAAGTAAAAAATGTAGCGATACTACAAAGTGGCCGGGTAAGCTTCATCCTGATAATACATCACCTCTTTGTTGGAAAAAATGCGTTAATATTTCGCGAGGAATTTCATTACTGTGAGCCTTGTTGGCTTTCAAATAAATAGGCATTTTATTGCTTTTCTTCTCTCTCGTTGTTCGATATTGTAGGGTTGAGATTAAACAACGCGTAAACAAAATATTGTGTTATTTAATAAGTAAATAGCCTCGAGCAGCGCGGGTACGAATGTTACGGGTGAAATTTCGATGAAGTTACAATTGAGTGGGATGATACAATACAGAGACGCCACTTTTGTGTGTGGTTGTAGGCGGAACTGGACGACAAAATATATTAATACAAATAGATCATTATTTTCTTTTTTTTTGACATGTCGAATGGGAAAGATGAGTATTGTCCCGATGTAAAGTGACGTAAAGGATTCCATAACCTGTAAACGCTTGTGATACAAATAAAGCTATGCGCTAATGCTGCAACTCCTAGGGAGCTTTCCGAAAGGCATCTAGCTCGCAAGAACGCAACAACTCTCCCGAGTGTTTTATTTGTTCCTTAAGTTTGAGGTTTAATAAATTGCAATTTTTCCGTCGGGTTGGTTATTAAATATCCCTGTAGTAATAATTGTTATTAAAAAAAATAAAGTAAAATATTCTTTGGAATCATTTCGATCCAATTTTTCTTTTTAATTCACCTGTATTGTGCGAATGATATGTTTATACCTTTACATCTCATACTTGGAAATAAAAATCTACTGTTGCGATGCCTATACAAGTGTAAAAAAGCCCTCGTGTGGCGTGGAGTGAAAATTGTACTCGAGGGAGTGTAAGAAGAGGGGTGAAAATGAGAAATGCAAATAGGTTGTTGAGCTCTCCCCGCACAGAATAAGCCTATGAACGCTTGACAAATAGTATTACGCCACGATTGTGCTGTCGCCCGGGAAATAAAATAACTCAGTTTGTTAAATCTACAATATGGTGATAACCACCGCTGTCTATGTACTTATTTTAAAACTTTAAGGCTTTAATGTATATACAATTAAACGCTTTGCTGTTATACACGCTTGCTGCTACGTTTAGTCTACATTTAATTTCCTGTTTTATGAAAAGGTTGTGTACACTGCATTAGGAAAACGTCGAAAGGACGGAAATGGAAGTGCGCCATTCAATAGTTCACGATAAACCAGTGAATACGCGCATCTAGGTAAACTTATTATTGAATGAGGATGCTAAACGGATGTAATAATTTGAGCATGAGGATGGACCCAATGAGGCAATATGTAATCCGGGTCGACGCGATATCGGTGTAGATTTATGGCATTTCGTCGATGGGTGGCGCGCGATGTATGGAGGGCCGAGCCCTAGCAATTCCTCCCCAATCCATTGTGCTTGATACTTCTCTTTTCAGCGATGAATATTTAAAATTAAAATTTTTCTATGATATTATTTGGAGCTTAAAATTTTAAAAGGCGAGTTCATTTTTAAGCCCAAAAATACCTTTAGGTAGGTAACACTTTATAATATGGATATACGTCGCAATACTCTCATAGGCAGGCAGATATTGTCTTTTGTTTCTAGTAAGGAGGGTTTCTTCTCCTTCTTCTTCTAAGTGTGTAAGGACCGCGTTTTATGGTACTTTGTTCTCTCTGCCCACCCGACAAGGAATTTGGCGTGAAGTTATAGAGGATTGTAGTCTTTGCTTTGTACAAAGTGGGTATGTAGCCGTCGGTCATATTCAAGATACTTCAAAAGCTTGATATTAGCTGATTGTATGTATTGCGTACTATCGACAGATATACACTTCCTTCATTGAAGACCATAAAAGATCGGGGCGACTGCGTGCTATTAGAAATACAAGGGCTGTTAATGCTGTTAAAGCCAAAATTCGCCGAAACCCCATTAGGAAACAAAAAATCTTGTCGCTAGAAATGAAGATTCCCGCAAGGTCGCGTATAATAAAACAAGACCTGAAGCTCGGCGCTTTTCGTCGACATACAGTTGAATAGAGTGGAAATATCCTCATTATTGATGAAAAAAAATTCACGATAGAAGAGCCCTACGACAAGCAAAATGACAAGGTGTACACAGTTCTAAAGGAGCCACCCAAGTGGTCGGAAAGGTACAACGTGTCATCATCCTGCGTCTGTAATGGTTTGGTGGGGGGTGTCTTATCAACGAGTCACAAACCTATTTTTTGTGAAAAAGGAGTGCAGACTTCAGCCAAAGTGTATCAAGAGCCGGCCTTGGATCGTTTTGTGAAACCTCTCAGCAATACACTTTTTAAAAACGTACCGTGGACTTTCCAACAAAACTCTGCACCAAGTCACAAGGCACGAACTACCCAAGCCTGGCTCGAAACCAATATTCCGGACTTTATAAGAGCTGAAGACTGGCCCTCGTCTAGCCCAGATCTGAACCCCTTAGACTACAAGTTATGGTCAGTTTTAGAGGAAATGGCCGGCTCAAAACGACGCGCCGTCGTTGTGTTTCTTAAGAAATCCCTGGAGCAAGCATTGGCTAGATTGGAATGGAAACTAAATGTATGGATTCATGGCCAGATAGATTAAAGGACTATCAAAGCCAAAGGTGGCCGTTTCGAACAGAATCATTATTTTATTATTGAATGCGTTCGTAGTATGTGTTGGTTGAATGTAAACCTAATCATACAAATCTTATATATATATATATATATTATAATATATACAGCAGCTTTGTCGAATAAACAAAGTATCCATAGCCACAGCTGACTCAACATGACTTTGTGTTATTATTAATTAGAACGATAACAGTATTTTAGATTTTTTTTTCTCCACACAGCATCGCTGACACGGTAACCTTTCACAATTGTTATTACTGACAAACTAAATGTATGGGAATATATGAGAAGCTCATTAAAATGATTGTACCAAGATAACTGCTACAAAAAGGAAAAGTTTCGGCCACTAATAGTAGTATTCTACCCCCGTAACTTTATCTGACCTTTTTCCCAACGTTATAAAATGTATTCCATCCTCGATTTAAAACAAATTGCCCCATAATATATATATATATATATTTATTAAAACATAAATTATTTGCCTCTTTGGCAACATATAAGATTTCTCTCTATCTTTCAAAACTTGTATCCTTTAGTGGCTTCTGACAGACGATGATGATGTTAATTCAGATCATCGCGGTAGAGCACATTACTACGCAAAGAAACGAAGTTCTAATAGTATAGTTTTACAAATTCTAATTGTATGTATTGAACCTCGTCTCCCGGGAGATCAGCAGATTTACATAGATCGACATGGAGAGGCCAATTACGTTTGTCGATTCCTGCGTGCATAAATTATAGTGTCATTGATACAGAAATATTAAAAAAGGTATATAAACCCTCATAGTACTCTAAAAGGCGTAGCAGTCCGTCTGTCCAATTTGGAAACTTTTAATTTCACGAGATTATATTACCCCCTATTACCATAAATTTTTCAGCTAAACAACAACTACTTTTTGATATAAGGTTTTTTGACATATGAACATTATGTGGTGTTTGTAAGCTCTGCCATTTAAATAGCAGGAAACTTGAAACATGTAAATTCATACATTGTATTTCCTAAAATTTTTAATAATGATTAAATTGATTTTCGACCCTTTGGGAGAACGCTAGGTTTAATAAAATTGCTCATTTGATTAAAATTTTGCTGCGTTCTAGATTTAGTTTCTCATATTGTGTGTGATCTATATATTCATTATACCAGCTAAAGTTTAACTGATATAGGACTAAGATGAAATTTGAAGACTTACTTTCTTGGGCCGTTCTGTGGCGTAATTATGATCTAGTGGTCGCTCGCAGCCAGCTGGCGTAATTATACCCGGTGGCTATAAACAACGTTTTGTTATGGCTCTTTGTCTACTTCCATGTTAACTATACTCATATAATTCAATTTTAGTCTTATGAATAATTTAGATATAGTAACTTCATATATATGCTACCTACGTATATACCCTACATCTCCTAAGCAATCATTGCGTAAAAGGTAAAATAAGTTCACTTAGTTATTTGAACGTATAAACTAGTAGGTTGGATTCGTATTTACGTCCCTCCCGCTACTACCAATACTTTTCTTCGCCCTACGCTTCTCAAGCTTTTACCGCAGTCTCTACTACTAACGGTGCTCTTTTCATTCCTCTTTCCTCTCTTTTACACTGTCCTATTTCCTTTTTCTTTTTCCTGTCTTTCCATCTGCCATTTAGCATTTGTTTTTAACTTTTTCATCAGCAGGACTCTCTTCATGTTCTTGAAGTTCCAATGGAGTTGAACATGGGTTCCAGGGAATCGTTTGGAGAATTGTTAAAACACAATGTATTTATGAAAACATAACGTATGCTCGTAAAAATATAAAGTCGTTTTCAAAAATGCAATGAAAATCTTAGAAGCAAGAATAAGTTGCGGATGCCGGTACACTGGCTAGCTAAGATGATTTTTTGTAGTAACACTATGTTAACACTATGAAATTTAATTATGTAAATACATTTTTACATAGTTTTCATCGAAGGAAAATTCACAAGTTATTTGACGCACCTCATTCATGTATGTAAATAACTACAAAGACTGATAACGCTTTGAGAATCTAACCTCGGAATAAGAATTTTTTGCAACGCAGGATGACCTCGTTAGCACTGAGGATGATATTTCAAAACTAAACAAAGAGATCAGACCCTTCGGGTTGGCGGCTAACAAAGCTCAAATGACCCCTTTACCGTCGGCTACTCCTTTGTGATCAAAGCCCCTGTCGCTAAATGTCGAAGAAGATTAATTAGCATACAAATGAAGACAATGGCGATTGGACATTAAAAAATATATTAATACGATTTTTGGTAAATGTATTTACTTGATCTATATTTTCCCTGGTCTACACTCTTACCATTATGCATATTTCAGGGTTACACAGCATCATCTAGTTTTAGCGCTAAATTAAAAAGCTTGTACTATCTTATTAGGGTACTGATAATTACATATACGTAAAAACTATTGAACAAATGTATTTTTGTTATTATATAGAAGACATCTAAAATAGGATTTGTAGATATGTCATGGGAAATGGACACACTCATTTAGATTTCGCGGGGATCGAATACGCGGCCATTGGGGGATAGATAAATAGATATAGCTAGTTACATGACCGATGGCTTGTAACCATTCAGAATTATGTAAAACCATTATTTCAACATATATATAACAAGTCTAAGCTGTCGGCATAATGAACACCTAAGCAATGCGAGTGCATAACTCACGTCTTGCCGAACCTGAAAACCCTTTCAAAATTTTCTTGAAGAGAACGATGCTGTATTCTCATGAAGAAACATCAAAGTAGGACAAAATGAATGAACTTGTAACTATGTCGTACCTAATTAAAAATAACAGTGAAAACTTATAAGTACTTCATAGAAGTCTATGGCTATTGACATCGTCGCAACGAATTGAATACCTAGGCGTCGATTACACCTCTATCTACAGTAATATTTGTTATTATGATTAGGGGTCCGTACCTAAGAGGAAGAACGGAACACTTATAGGATCATATCGTTGTCCGTCTCTCAAGATTCTTTTTCTCGGCATGCGTACAGAGTAGTCAGGTCCCTTGGAGTAGAAAAAAGTCAAAATTCTAAGTCAACGTACGTTTATACCGCATATTTTTATCTCTTACTTATATTTATGGTATTTGACAAGAAGCAATATCATGTAGCATAAGTAAAGGGAAAAATCCGAAAACAGCAATTAGTAGTTACGTCACAAAAAAAATTGCGAACATGAACTTATTTGCCGTTGGTAAACTAACCACGACTATCCATATATTATATATTTATATGTATGGGGACAACACTTTTCCCACAATAAAGTTAAGTTTCTCCCTCAATCCAGTTTATCTTCTCGTTCGAGCAATGTTCGGTGCTTTCATAGTTTATGAACTTCAGTAATGTTACGTAATTATTTTGGTAAATGTACGTACATTACCTAACTGCTTACACTGTTATACGCACTTTTTCTTACGTACCTAGTCCGGCCATAAGTTCTGTTACAAATGAATATGCATTTATTTTTATATAAACAAATGTAATCTAAATAAAACTTATATGTACATATTTATGGAAGTCTCAGCAAAAACTAAAAAGAAACGGGTTGCACTCCGAGAGTGCCGGCAGAAGTAAAAACTTGAACATTAACGTTGTGCATTTTTGTATATTTTGGAGTGGTTAGGGAATAATTTCGCACGAATTGCTTTATTTATCAGTATAAAATTACTATCATGTATGTGGTAAAATACAATATTCACTATTTTGTTATTGTATGTGATAAAATACAATATTCACTATTTTGTTTATTGCGCTATCGTACACAAACATGACAATTTATATTACATTAAAAATTTAACACATCCGAACTATTACAATTATTTTACGTTTAAAGTTTATCTCTCAGAAAAATCAACGTTCATCCATAATTTCAACAACTCACCATCATCATGTCTAAAACTCAAACACACACGCACACTAATAATACTTTGAATTTTTTCATGTTTTCTCTACTAAAGTCTCATTTTTCTACAAATCGGTGAGTTCTCAAACAAAATGTCTTCACTGGACATTTGAGTAATTGAGCTGTGTGGTCAGACAGGGCTAGTTCTAAAACGTTACCTTTGGCATCTCTTATATTATGTATGAAGTTATCCAGACATGTACCACTACTTAAACGCGTAGGTTCTTTGATTTCTAATTTAAAATTAAAGCTAGATAGTAACCGTTCAAAAGTGTTAGCTATACGAATGAATGTCTATTTTCTTTCAATCCGTCAAAATCTCCGCAAATTACAAGTGTTCTTTTTTATAACAAAATTTATCCAAGATTTCCTCTAAACGAAAAAAGAAGGTTTCGCGTGATATTTGATCAGCTTTAGGAGGTCTATATATACATAGAATGTTAATACTGTGTAATAATTTTTCTACTTCATCAACCTTACCTTTATGCCACAAATTTTGCGCAACGCTCGCATTTCGACCGCGTTTATCGTACTTTCATGCTCTCTCTGCCATACCCAGCTCTCGCTTCCATAAGTAAGCGTTGGGACCAGTACAAGTCAAACAATAACACCAGATATTTACTGTGCTGGACTTCTAATAATGATGGCGAATCTGGCAGTGAAACAGCCCCGACTCGTGGATCGATCTTGACCATTATTGCTCCATGCTAACGCAAGACCTCACACTGCACGAGAAACCGTTGTAACTCTACAGGAGCTGCAGATAGAAATCATACATCATCCTCCGTACTCGCCAGATATTGCCCCATCTGACTACCATTTTTTCGTGATTTGGACAATTTTCTTCGTGGTAAAATCTTTTCTTTCCAGGAGGCTTTAAGAGAGTAGGGCGCATCAAAGCAGCCCGTCTGGGGAAGTACCATTACCTCACAAGAAAACCACAGCCAAATAACAACTCCCTAGACGGTTATTGTTTTCCTGCGTGTGACTGAGGTCACCAGTAAACTCCCAAGGAGTTGCTGTGTAAGCAGCAGAGGAGGCATCGCGCGAGTGATGATTAATATATCGCAAGCGTTAATAGGCTACGGTACCCGCTTTACATCAGGTGGGCCGTATGCTTGTATGCCTCCCGACGTAGTATAAAAAAAACGCAGTACAAAATGCTTTCACACAATTTGTCGAATCTAGATCCTCAGAGTTCTATCGCAAAGGCATAAATAACCTTTCGATTAGATGGCAGCAATGTATAGATAATGAGGGAAAATATTCTGATATAAATATGTTATGTATGTACATCTACATACATCTTAGGAAAAAAAACGAGTTTTAATTTTTCAGTACAAATCGGCAATTTTAAAACTTTAACTCCTAATATTTCCTTTTATCCCTCGAGTATTGAAACAAAATTTAACTTTGGTGAAGCTGGTGTATATTATGTTCTGAATATAATATTTAACATATATTAAGATATCTACAACTTGTGCGGAAATGTGAGTTTGTTGTTGTACTGGGTATCGCATGAGTTTAAAGCAAATATTATGTGAGGACGTACTTACTTCGCGAGCTTAAGTTCCACTGCTATCATTAATGTTTGGCGTATCGGAGCAACGGTTTAATGTTGTTATACACATATTTTGAAAATATATACATACAACAAAGCATACAAAGTAGGAATATAACTCCATTGTGTGTAGTGCCACAGCCATTATCTGACTGCTAATGGTGTAAAACATTCAGCACTGTCTGATGTTTTACTCTCCTTCTTCTTTTGCACGTTATTCCTTTTCCTAATCCATTAGGATTGGGGTCTGCTACCTAAGCCTAAGGATTAGGCGAGGACACAGATTTTTTTACATGCAGCGACTGCCGTCAGACCTCTACAACCAGAACCAGATCTTTCTTAGGTTAGGTCACACGTCTTTCGAAATATAATTTGTAGGACGTGTTTTCTCACGATGTTTTTCTTCACCGCCGAGGCAGTCATAAATATGTACATAAATCCGAATACACGAATTTATTGGTATATGCCTCCGCCAGGATTCGAACCGGGGCCGGGGACCGGTTGGTCAAACACATACTCCAAAAGTAATATACCAGTCTTTGAGTGATATTATACTAATGCTGATTTTTAATGTATTGATTTAAAATTAGATCCTGATATTTTCATTACGAATGTCAGTCGTGTTTGCGGAACTTCAGTTGAAAGGTTAACTTTCATTGTTACGGACATCGAATCTGGTGATAAATATACAAACATTGGTAATATACTACACTGTGTGCTGCAAATATCATTACATGTTGTAAAATAAAGTTCCATACCGCGTCCGTCTGTTTGCGATAAACTCAGAAACTGCTGAACGGATTTTCATGTGGTTGTCACCAATAGACTAGTGATTCTTGAGGAAGATTTAGGTGTATAATTTGTTAAGGTTTTATATAAATCGGTTGAAACATGATGATAATTGTTGAAAATAGTCAAGCCACCTGGGAGTTTTCATCAGATATTATATGTCTATAAGAATTAATCCTTATCAACGTAAATACGATAGGCACCTTAAGCATTTCCTGTCCATTTTGATAATCCTTTTTAGACCATACAATTTATGTTCATAATCATAAGGGCTCCGTCAATCCGCAGTTGAGCAGCGTGTCATTGCACCGGGTTGTGCAAGGGTTAGTGTGAATACACATGTTTGCCCTACATAAATATTATCTATGTACCTTGCATATTCCGAATTAGTAAGTACAGTTTTATGCCTTTTATGAACTTTTGTACAAGCTAGATATATAAATGATAGGAAACGTGCGCAACAACATAATAACTGAAGTTAACTTATAGTATAGTATATATAGTTAAATCATTGGAGCGCTAAAATTGATCTCTGTCTATTTATTAGTGTGTAATAAATACCATTATAACTCAACGCAGGTTACTTATTAGGTAGATAGATACGAAAAGTTGATGAAATTTCGCAAACTAATTAATTACATACGCACCTAACCTGTAACCTGCTCTACACAGTTATAAACACTTTCGTTCAACAGAATTTGTATGGCAATAACTCTATTAAAATATAGAACTAAATTACTCGTACTTTTTAAAATTTGCAGTTTTTTACTTATTGGCCGCTGGATTTTATTTTATCCGGCATCGGATGAAAACCAAATTTTTTTTTTATTTACCTTATCACTACATGACCTGCCTTGGCCTTGCTTGGGCAGATTTTAGCTTTGCATCAGAATACAACTAAAGAATCTGACTTTATATTTGTATGTATGTATATCTTCACGCCAAGTCCCTTGCGGGGTAGGCAGAGAGAACCGAGCGGCATAAGACGCGGTTCTTACATTCTTCACTCACTTCTGTGACATTCAAAGCCAAAGCCAATCAATTTTATATTTGTCTTTTTTAAATTTCTCATGTTGTCTCTCATCCCCTTACTATACTGTTTACTTTTTGCTTTTATGCATAACTTATTCTCTCCTACGTCGCGTCTATAATTCGTACAGTTTGGTTTCACACAGTTAGGTTTTGTATCCTCTTTACATCTGTTTAGGCAAATAATAAAAATCAGATGTTTGTCTCTTAACTTTGTAGAATATTTATACAATTTTTTGTGTAATCTGATCACAAAATGTTTTTTTTTTAAAGTTTATTGTCTTGCAAGACGTTCAGATTAGAATGTCACA
This sequence comes from Pyralis farinalis, assembly GCA_947507595.1. Taxonomy (NCBI): domain Eukaryota; kingdom Metazoa; phylum Arthropoda; class Insecta; order Lepidoptera; family Pyralidae; genus Pyralis; species Pyralis farinalis. Next base: position 27,843,878 of record OX382259.1, read on the forward strand.
ATAAGTTAAAAAAGTTAATGTAAAGATAACAAATGAAATTCGGATGGTAATGATATTTATTGGTATAGTAGGGTTTCACAACTAAACTTAAACAATGTGAATTTTGAGACCTCAAGAAGGACAGGGGTTAATTATTATCCCGATAAACAAAGACGTGGGCAAAAGTTAGTTGGATATATGAGAGCCGATGTAAATTATACAACACATGTTCCAAGATTGAGTTTCATATGACGTAATTTAATAATTCCATGAGGACGTATGCAAGCCCAACTATCTGTCATTAATTGGTTGTTAAACGAAACGTGAGGGCGCGCAAATAGCGCAATGGCGGTAAATTAAACCAGCGCCGGCGCCTGTGGAGTGTGTAATCGCCCTAATCACCTCCACCGCGAATCTCCCGTCTCACCCCGGGATATTAAATAGTAAACTGCTGCAATTATGCCCCCAACCTTCCATTTTATAACCATATAATTATTTTAATGGCTAGCATGAGAAATGCGAAAATTCAGTTTCGGTTAGAAAAGAAGTTAAAATACCTATTTTCTAACTGAAACTGAATTTTCGCATTTGTACTGGAGTGACTCCACAAATAACAATATAAGTATGTATACTCTTGTCCTAATACATTGATTTTATTCTAACTAGACTAAAAATATATTTCTAATTTACGGTTAATTACAAATAGGTACTGATATATTTGTTTATAGTCGTTTAAAGAAATAAAACAATTATTTTGTAGTGCATTTTACTTTTAGTGAATTTTTTCATAGCAAACGTTTTTGGAGTCAGTGTATTTTTATAAAAAAAAATATTTATTAAAAATTTGAATATTCATTATGTTTTTTCCCAACGGCCACCATTCTTTTTTTATATTTTTGTGTAAAAAGATCGTTTCAGGGAATAAATCTATTTAGCTTAAAAATCAAAATATTATTTAAATACGAAATTTGATCCAAATCGTTAGAGCCATTGACTACATACACGATACATACATATATACAAGAATTGCTCGTCTAAATATATTACACGTCAATCTATCTATAACGTCACGCCAAATTCCTTGCGGAGTAGGTAGAGAGTCATGGTATGTATGGTAAGGTCCTTGCGGAGGTACAGCGGCATACGCAACATACCACAAGTGGGTGACATTAGAACTGTACCGCTCATCGTCACTTTTTAAACCAAATCCAACATTGCCCAGCTGTAGTACACCCTGCCGATAAGCGATATTTCTCGTTCCCTTTACAGAAGATTATAAACAAAAAAAAAATGGGTGCAAAAACACTTAAATTAAAAAACGTCTATCAAGTAATAGCGGCGATGTTTATGGAATGTATTACGTACAAGTCAAATGTAAAATACAAATATTATACATTTTTAACTAAAGCACCATCTACCGGTAATACCGTGAAACATTTAGCAGTTTTAACTTATTGCACATTTTTAACTATAGCGCCATCTACCGGTAATATCGTGAAACATTTAGCAGCTTCAACCTGTACTTTTGTGTTCGAGTGCCACGCATTCACTCTCGCTCTGTCTCTTTCTATTCCCCCTCCATGGTAGCGTTAAACGTTTAACGCAACCTTTTTGCAAGTCGCATTAGAAGTATAACTTTAATATCAATTCCCTAAAGGGATGTTATGTACACAACAGCTCTTAAGTCAATTTATTAAATAATAATTAACATTCGGACACCGTGAGCGATTTTTGTGTGAATCGGCACGTTTATAATTAACCCATCCATGTTGGTAGATGTAATAATTGAATAACTAATGTAAGACAAATGTCACCTTAGTCTTCCTGCGACCACGGACGCTGCAAAGCATTCGAAACTTCAGGTTCAACAAAATAAAAAAAACACGCGATACTTCCGTTAAAAAATGTTTAATTCAATGTATAACAATCGCGAAAACCTAAGATTAAGACTAGATCGTATATCTTAATGATTTTCCATAGCTTTTTTTAGTTTTAATCTCTCTTTTTTAATCTACCAGAATTTCGAAAATGACCATTGGCGAAGAAGAAATGCCAAAAGAAACTTGCCAATTGCCAATATGTATTCCGACAAACTGCGCGACAAAGTCGCTCGAAGCATTGTATTTACGTGTTCGAAAGTACGCCAAATTTCCATACTCTAGTTCATTTTGACATTGTCAATAAGTAGAAAACTTTGAGATAATGTGAAATATTGAGTTAGCAAACAATTGTGAGTAGACCGCATTGTTTGACTTTTCTCGATAAATAAGGAACGAGTAAGGCGATCACTTGAGTAGTGCAAACCTAATCATCGCGAATCAACAGTGGCCACAGACGGCAGCTATCCGCATGCACTGTCGCAAATTTATTTATTCAGTACGTTAACTTCTTTCATAACAGCAAACTGTATAAATTGAAACCGGAACATCGTGGAATGTTTTGCATGAGTATGAGTCAATAAAAGAACCGTGTGTGAACCCCTTCATGGGTATATCGTAGATTATTATATTGTTTTTTATCAATATTATTTTTGTAGTACAATCTACTGATGTTTTTGAAGTAGAAAACATCGTTACGAAATTCAAAAACAATACTTCTCTAAATCTTGCAGCCTCTTACACATATACTTAATCTTAGTTTAAGCACGGGGATATTTTCTAACGCCTGGAAGAAATCTATAGTAGTTCCAATACGTAAAACAGGTCCCAAAGAAAACATTGTAAATTATAGACCTATATCGCTTTTGACCAGATTTTCTAAGATTCTAGAGAAGTTGGTAAATAAAGAGACTTTTTAGAGAAGCATAATCTTATCTCCATCAATCAATTTGGCTTCAGGCACGGTAAATCCACAGATGACGCGTAAGTATCGTAAGTTTACTTGTGAATTATATCACTACTATGTTTGACAATAATCAAAATTGCATGGGAGTGTTCGTGGATCTAGCAAAAGCATTTGTAAATGTTTCTGTCCCCATATTGCTTAAAAATTCGAGAATTGTGGTATCAGAGGAATACCCCTAAAATGGTTCGAAAGTTATTTAACAACCAGATCTCAGTGTGGGAAAATTAGAGACTGTATTAGTGACTGTTTAAATATTGAATTTGGGGTACCCTAAGGTAGTGTGTTTGGCCCGACATTGTTCATAATATACATGAAAGATCTCCATCGTTTATCCTCACCTTCTTCTCAAGTTATCTGCTATGCAGATGATACCGTGATCCTTTTTCATGGCAAAACTTGGTAGTCTGTTTTTGAAACTGCTGAACTCGGAATGCGACAAATTACGCAATGGCTAAACCGGAATTTTCTCTCTCTTAACATCTCCAAGACCAGCTACGTCTGTTTCCACAAAACACTAGTAATAACACCAATACTATCGCTAAACTTGAGAATGCACACCCTTCGTTGTGATCTCTCAGCTTGCACATGCTATGCTCTAAAGAATGGAGACTATTAAATATCTAGGTATGGTGTTGACAGTAAGCTCTTCTTCAAACCCCATATTACATTTATTTCTAAATAATTAGAAAAATTATATATACCCTAAAAACTTTAAGAGGTTGCGCAAGTGATATCGCGTATGGTATACGTATTACTAAAATGACAGAAATAGAGAAAGCTCAACATTCAGTCCTCAGAAAGCTCAAAGTAATGCTTAAGAGGCCTTTCCGGCTATATGCTGAAGCAGCGGTTTTTAGTCTTCGACAACTATATATTCTGAGAATCATACTCAAGCAATATACAATAGTGTGCATTTTATCAAAAGTTGTTCAAAATGTGTCTTTTCAAATGGCAGCAAGTTAAAGAGTTGCTGTGTAAGCAGCAGAGGAGGCATCGCGCGAGTGATAATTAATATATCGCAAGCGCTAATAGGCTACGGTACCCGTTTTATATCAGGTGGACCGTATGCTAGTATGCCTCCCGACGTAGTATAAAAAAAAAAACGAATACTACATTTGCACAAAGTATGCAGGTATTTATGTCGTCATTTCTATTTAATAAGGTTGTTAATATTTGTGATATTAAAGCACTCCCGACGAGAAAAGCGAAGCACTAAAGTAAAAAAATTTTGCTGATGCTATCTTATTCTGAGACAGAGAAACTCATTAGGATTGTATCATAGTAATTAACTTTATATATTTTTGAAGCATACACATAATAATAATCAGATCAGAAGAGAATCAGATCTGATCCCTTAGAGTCCTTAGACTACCAATTACGGTCAGTTTTAGAGAGTATGGCCTGTTCGAAACGACACGCCGACATTGTGTCTCTTAAGAAATCTCTGGAGCAAGCAGTGGCTAATTTTCCATGGAAATAGTGCGTAAGTCCATAGATTCGTGACCAGACAGATCAAAGGCCTGTATAAAAGCCAAAGGTGACGAATATAATAATTTATATTATTTTTACTAAGATTACATTACTTCATAAGAAAATAAATGCGTATTCATTTGTAATAGAACTTATGGCTGGAGTAGGTATATATAATATATAAAGCGGCAGAGTTTGTTTGTTTGTTTGATCACACTAATCTCTGGAACTACCAGTCAAATTTGAAAATTCTTTTTGCATTTGATAACCCAATTTTTGAGGAAGGTTAAAGGCTATTCAACATCACGATAAGACTTCTAAAGGCTGAGAGAAAAGTAAGAAAGAAGCGGTTCTCAAGGAATCTCGCATATGAGCATATATGAATTCGTGGGTGCAGCTAGTATTATATATTGCGTATGTTATCATAAGGTATTAGTCAAGTCCCTAAGAACTGACAAACGTGTATGAAAAGAGCTATCAACGTGAAAGAAACGACTGATGGGTGTGAGGACCGTCATATGGTATTCGGTTCAATCTGCCTGCCCCACAATGGTGTTGGCACAAAGATTTAGATAGGTACACACATAGATAATATTTATATACATCGACATTTGCGAACCTTTTACAAATATTTGTCACGATACAGGTGGCTAACGACTCTTGTTTACTGTTAATAGATTCAGGCGTTATTTTGCGAAAGTCAAACTTACATGCAATTTGATCCAACCTGCTTTGTGTGCTTCCGCCACCAATTAGTTCATGCGGCCTAGCACCGGCCGGCACCCACCCACTACTGTTAGTGCGTGCATCATGCCGACGCTGCCATGGCTGCTCCGGTAGTCTCTGCCTCGGCTGCTGCGGTCGTCCGCCATCTGGAACAGAATCCGCATGCCCCCTCCACCACCGTCGCTGCCACGACTGGCCTGGTCGTCGCTGCGACACGTGTTTCGCCTCTCCACGAGGCATCATCAGGCGTTGTAGACGTTAATCGTAAGAATAACATGCTACAAGTGACAAATCCATCGCAGTGCCGTCCCTTATATTGAATTGAGGGTGGGGGTGGATGGTGTGAGCGAAAAGATATTTAATAGTGGGGAATGGTTTACGTCAGTCTGTTTGTTCATGAGGGTAAAAAAAAAAAAAAAAAAAAAAATCTAAAATTACTCTGTACTGCGATGGATTTGTCACTTGTAGCATGTTATTCTTACGATTAACGTCTACAACGCCTGATGATGCCTCGTGGAGAGGCGAAACACGTGTCGCAGCGACGACCAGGCCAGTCGTGGCAGCGACGGTGGTGGAGGGGGCATGCGGATTCTGTTCCAGATGGCGGACGACCGCAGCAGCCGAGGCAGAGACTACCGGAGCAGCCATGGCAGCGTCGGCATGATGCACGCACTAACAGTAGTGGGTGGGTGCCGGCCGGCGCTAGGCCGCATGAACTAATTGGTGGCGGAAGCACACAAAGCAGGTTGGATCAAATTGCATCTTGTTTACTGCACAGTTAATTCATTACGCCGTCGTGAGACAAAGTATAAACAAAGAGAATATATGTTTAGAAACTTACGAATTGTTACACTGACACCCAGTTTCTTCTACATTCCTTCATATGTTAAGAACAGTTTCCTTATTCGGAAAACGCATAGGAGTATGCTTGGAATGGAAACGAAAGTTATGTGCGGGCACTGCTCGGTCCATGTTTATTCATTTTCACACCGAACATTTTGATTACAGAAACTCAACAATACCAGAATATAAAAAGTAACTATAAACCTTAAAAAAAAAATAACTTTAATCAAAAAGTTACGAAATAGCAAAAATGTTGGCGGCCGAAAACACTCGCTTGTTATATCTTGTCTTGTAAGAGTGTCGGATTTAATTCAGATGAAGGCAAAAATTGTAATTTTTTCATATATCGTATGTGTAAACGAATCGTATTTATTGGGAACTATAATAATGCGTTCATGATTCTAGATTTACAGCATTTTTAGGTCTATAATTATTAAACTTTCATAAAAAATCTTCGTTTTGAAATTATTATGTTGTGTAAAAATAACGGAAATTATTATCACAATTCTAGTGGTAACTTTTTTGTTCTAATGGTAACTTAATATTTATTTACATGTAAATAATTTTAGCTACTTGTTTGCTTACTTACTTTCACTAAATTTATTGTGTTCAATGAAAGTTTATTAAGTGTTAAAAAGTATATTAAAACATTTTTTTACGGTTTGTTTATATATTGTCAAAGCCAAAGTGAATACGGCATAGTAATTTTTAGTCAATTAGATTATTATGTGAAATAATAATCTGGTTATATATAATAAAACAATTGCAACTGGTAATGTTTTAGGTGTATATATATATATATGATGAAGCATATTGAGTTGAGTTACTGTCTGATGCAATACTTTGGGTCGATTCGAGCTTGCTCTTTAGTGTACGACGACGTATGTTTATCTTGTGGGATTTATAATTGAGAGCTCAGTTATCTATCTGGGGTTAAAATGTATGGTGCGACTTCGTTCACATAGAAATGTTAATTAAATGTAGGTATATTTAAAATAATCTATTATACATATGTTACATAGTTATGATTTATGTACCATTTGCGTATGTATTGTGCATTATAATCATGGCGTATTGCTTTGCTTTCTAGCTTTGTGTACCGTTATGCATAATACTATACTCTTTCCAAAGTTTGCCTACAAGAGAAAGCTATTTTTCTCTTCTAGCATTCTCTCTAAGCATTAAATTTGTCTTTATATTCTTAACATACACGAATAGTAATCGTTTATAGTTAGAGTATGAGTACTAATTAATGGTGAAGCAACGTCGAATGAATTAGCATGTGTATTTTTGAGTTAGAATTAAAAAAGTATATTTAATTAAGGTTTTTCCTAGTACATAGCACACCAGTACCTACAAAATTTCTTGATACAGGTTTACTTTGAACACAAAGGTTTGCACATCATTGTTCTAGGGTAGAGATAGCGCTACTCTAGTGGTGCAGTAACTCCAATGCAGTAATTTATATTTACGCGATTATCTTCAGAAATACAATATCACCGACCACGGTAGAGAGAAACAAGTTGTACGTTAAAAACGCACTTATCCCTTTTAATATATACCAACGCTTGGATTTTGCAAAAATCGGCGAGTAAAAAAGTGAGCGGAGCGTTACACAGACCGTAAAACGTGAGCGATCGTTTCGAAGGTCGCGATTGATTTGACTTCCCTTAGAGTCGTGCAGCGATGCGCATCTTACGACTGGAAAAATGATAACTCTTCAGAAGTTATTGAGGAGGAGTACGCCCAGTGATATTTAATAAGCAGTGTAACGGGAGCAGGTACTTCTCCCGTTACCCCACATAAAAAGAGCACAACCTATTGATAGCTTCCTACATGGTTGTAACTGCAAGTGAGAAAGGTCATTCCTAGCGTTGCAAGTGATCATAGGCTTTCAAAAACGCTTGTGTAAAATAAACGGTGAATGCTTTTCCGATTATTAGTGGACATACACGTAATTTAAAGATATTCCTTGAATAGCGCAAATAAACATAAGTTTTAATTTTCATTGCTTATAATCAAAGTACTCAAAATACTCTAGTAATTTATTTGTGTACTCGTATTTCAAAGGGATTTTAAATTTCTAAACTAGTTCCTCGAAATCAAAACAGCGAGAAAGCGAGGCTTTTAAAAACTTGTACATTTCATTCGGAATGGACCGAGTCCACAACAATATGAAATGCATAGGAAAAAGAGAATAGGGAAACTTTAAAGTGGTTTCATAGCAGCCGGGGTATTTACGTCAGTGTTGCCAGCAAAACCCTGCATACAAATCAGTGAAACTGGCAAAGTTTGTGTAAAACTTCGGCAAATTAACTTTGATCGCATTTTAATATCGGTCGAGGCATCAAATTTCAGTTTGTATCTCCGCCATTTTACTTCAAATAGTGTTTGAAGGAGTTCAGCGTGAAGTTAAACTCATTTAGGGGCCGTTCTCTAAAGAAACTAAGATCAAATTCAACTGGGCTAGTTAACGTCGTTCTTTGGCTTTAGTTGAGTTAGCAATCCTAAGTTTAGAACTTTAAAACATTAATTTTATACAAGTTTAAGACGAGTTCAAGTTGTTGATGGAGCACTAAGTTAAATGTTACAAAGTAGGTTACTCGTAATATAGTAAATGAAATTCTTGATTACATTCTTGTATATTGCCTGTTAATTAATCTGCGATATTACTCTAATTTGATTATTTTGACTCAATTACGGCGAAGACAAAAGGAGCGTTATGATTTCTGTAATCATAAGGGTTATGAAATTATCCTCAGTTGTTATCTTTCAAAATATTTGTCATATTTTAACATTTGAGATACGATTAAAGGAGTCTTACCTAACCGCAGGTTATAGGGCGTCACTCTAAAATCATTACAGCGACGTTGCGAGCGTGCGTGGATAGGAGGATGATAAATAAGAAGCCAAGTAACAACGGAGGTATATTGTATTCCTGTGAGTGTGTGGGGTTATCAATAATCTCCTAAGTAGTTGCTGTGTTAGCAGGTATGGTTACACCCGACAAATGTTTCCTAGCAAGCGTTCATCGACAACGATAACCACTTTACATAAAGTGGGCCGAATGATTGTATATCTACCGACATTGTATTAAAAAAAGAGAACAATAAGTATAAAACTATGGTATTGATTGTTGCAAATGTTCAATGCGCCTGTATTAGTATTTACTTTTATACAACATACGGACCTACTGAATGTAAAGTGGTTACAGTAGCCTATAAACACTTGCAATACCTTAAGTATCGCGAGATGCCACCTCTGCTGCTAACACAGCAGCTCTTGGAGAGTTTAGCGGTTACCTCACTCACTCGCAGGAACACAAGAACCTTCCTTCTGTGAGGTGGAGGTTATATCATTACCCCAGTTGGATTGCTTTCTCGCGCCTGCCCTCTCTTAAAATACCCAGATCAAGGCAAAAAGACATATTCATGCACACAAATATTTCTCTTGTATGGGGATCGTACTCACGAGTCCTGGTGTGAAAGCAGCGGTATTAATCACTGGGTCACAGGGCTCGTCATCGTGTTAGTTTAGTGTTGAACGTGTATAAATAAATATAGGCCCCAATCAAATTATAGTTGGTGTTACGTTCTTGGTGCTAGGGTGAACAACGCCGAAAAATGCTCTTAGAAGTTGGTATAACAAATTTACTAACATTGTATACAAAAAAACAAGAACTAACTTTATAAGAAATGTGCAGGTACCTTTTTTATAAAGATACGCCTATTTGATAAAAAATATCAATGGTACTTTTAGATCTAGCTATCGTTCCTAAAGATTTCTTAATTTTAATATTTTCATCTGGATCGTCCACAAATGTTGTTTGCAATGGTACAATAATACGCACCTTACTGCTCTACGGAAAGGAACTAGGCAATTATCCTAGGTTAGACAATATCATGGAAGCCCATATGAATGAAATAAGCCGTAATGTTTTCACATAATTTCATTAATTGAGAATAGCCTGCAAATCTTCATGTGAAGACCGATGCAATATCTGTTCATTCCTTTATTGTTAGATTTTTAGCTATGCCAAAGTAGAAGAATCTGCATCATAAAATACACATTCTTACCTCTCTGTACAATGTCCTCTTCCATCCTTCTACTTCAATGTATTTCCAGCAGTGATTTCATTTTCGTCAATAAATGCATACGGTGTATGTAGCGGAAATCCTAATTCAATGATTCCGACCTTCCTTATGCTTATACTTTCTGACAAGCTAATTCTGTATAGCTCTATGTCTGTGAAATGAGCTTACTCTAGAAATCAGGTTATTAGAAGACTGTGAGCTCCTTTAAAAAGCGATTTTCCAATTTTTTCCTATGTCAAATTGAGCTTACGTGATTTTCTTTTTATTAATTTATATAAACATTGTATTTCTATAATGTGTATTTGTTATTCGTTTTGTTATAGATGAAATATGTTTATGCTATAATACTCTTTCGCTAAACGTATAATATACGTATAACAACGTGAAGAAAATAAAATAAACATAGTTCTTGTTGATTATGAGCCTTATTCATAAATGATCATAATTTATTACCTATGTTTATCTTTTAATCTATAATTCTTTGCTATATTTTTATTTATTTCTTTGAACATGATGTCTTTGTGTCATGTGACTACGGTTGTAAGAAGATCGATATTTATTTCAAAAACAATTGTTTTTAATTGTTAATGGTAATTAATAATTATTTCAATATTTTGTAATTTATGTTTAATTAATGATAATAAAAAATACGGAACCCTTTTACATTTTTTTAGAGTTTTGAGAGAAGTACCTATCATGCACTATGTTCATATGCAAATAATTTACATTTTGTTAGTGTGATAGATTTAAACATGACATTTGTTATATACCTAGTCCAGCCATAAGTTCTGTTACAAATGAATATGCATTTATTTTTTTATGAAATAATGTAATCTTAATAAAACATATATATGTACACGCGCGGTGAATTTTGCATGGACATTTCTATAACAAAATCGTTTGCGCAGGATTTCAACGGCATCTGTAGTCATACAGTTGTATCTATAAATTAATTTATTGGTTTTAGATATATATATGGCGCTAGTATTCGTTGGAAATAAGAAAATAAAATAAATGTATGCCTTCATTGAATTATCTCGTTATTTGCTAGTTAAAATTTTATTTCATTTAATTACAAATTCTCTTAAAACAATTAAAAACCTTATGCTTAAAATATGCGGAGACACGTGACTGGTAGGATTCGAACTCGGTACTATAAAATTTATCGTTCGTTTCAATACCACTGCGTTTCATTACGCATTACGTTGAACTTACCCTACTATTTATGCCGTTTTAATTGTTTATGTTGAGATTATAAGCGACAATGTACTGCATCATAGATCTCAAAAGAATTGAGGGTAGTTTGATATTGATTGTATAAAAATTATATCTCTTACCACTCGTTCTTTACTTTCTTTGTGTGAGTTTAGTTACGATTGCGTTTAGCGAGTTATTAAGATTTATTTTTACTATGAGTTTCTGTTCTAATATTGAAATGGCTGCTAGGGCCCAAATTATAGCCTTGCATAATCAAGGCCTAAATTATTCTGAAATTTCTAGAGAAACTGGCTTGAACCTAAGTAATGTTTTAATCCACTGCTCATTATTTACTTTATTACCCATGGTCATTGAAATAAAATAATAATAAATATATTTCTCTTACAGGTAAAGACTGTTACTTTACGGGTTTCAAGAGGAGGGTTCGTTGGAACACAGTAGTAGATCTGACAGTAGTAGATCAAAAGCTCCGTATTGATTTAGATCAGCGTCAACTTATGGTGCAAGGTTATGAGGAAAATGGCTTCATCTCAACCAGATTACGAATTATTTATTTGAGGTAACCAATAAGTCGCTGAGGAGTTAGGAGTGAGCGGTGTTGCAAGCGTAGTAGTAACCATTTTACATCAGGTAGGTTCACCGTATGCTCGTCACATACGACACCTACCTACTGCAGTTGTACGAGTATAATAATGATAAGAGAGAAGCGAGCGTTTATGACTCTGTCTATACCGTACGTAATGTCATGTTTGTGTTTATCATTTGATTATTTGTCATTAATTTGTAACTGTACAACGACAAAATGCAATTAAAGAATAAATATTTTTAATGTAATATATTTTAATAAGATTCATATTTAACAACATATAGACAATAAAAATATAATAAGGTAAGTAATATAATGTATTATTATAAAACAAAAATACCTATCTTATTAAATAATTTCCCATTTTCTCCCATTTCCCAGATATCTGTTCAAATGTCAAAATACATGGACTTAAAAAATCAACATTTACTTCTTCATCTTTCTTCAATACGTAAGTTGCAGTTTAGAGGGTAATAAGGGGACGTGGTGTTGGCCCAGGTATGGTGTGTGGCGGATTCCAAACGTTGGTGCTGGTATGGTCCTCTTTGAGACCATGAACTGTAAAATATATCATCTTAGTATTGAGTTATATTGTTAGCTTAAAAAAGGTTTACTTCCGCGGTTGTGTAATGAACTCTTACTTAGTTTAGTTAGAGTTACTTAAAAGCAAAGTTATAAGGGGCTTTAATATGGTCGTCGATAGATTCATCTATTGTCTAGATAAGAGTCGTCTAGTCATAGACATAGTATCTTTTTGCAACTATTCAAGAATCCATTTGCTAACTGCATATAACTTCATAAATTTGCTGTCACCAATACAGTGATACTTATAAGGACGAGCTCAGGTGGCGCAGTGTTAATAATGCTACCTTGACACCAACACTCGTTGGTTCGATTCCTACACAGGGCATATATTTGTGTGCATGGACATGCCTGTTTGTCTTGGCCTGGGTGTTTTTAAGTGAGGTAAGACGCATCAAAGCAGTCCGCCTGGGGAAGTACCTTCACCTCACAGAACACCGCATACAAATACCAACTTCCTGGAGTTTTGTTATGTTCCAGCGAGTGAGTAAGGACACCAATAAGCTCCTAAGAAGTAGCTGTGTTAGCAGCAGAGGTGGCACCGCGAGAATTCATAGGCTACGGTAACCGTTTTATATCAGGTGAGCCGTTTGCTTGTATGACTCCTGACGTGAAATAAAAATAAACTATGAAAGAATGAAAAGAAAGAAATAAAACTGACTAGACTGTGACTAATCTAGAAGTACATTTGTGAAGGTGTATAAGCAAATAAACAAAAATCAACAGGATGCAGAGCTTCACGTATCCGTGGATATATAACTTCCGTCTGCCTCAACAATATATTTATTAAATTGCAATGGATCAAACTAACATAAACAACAAAACAATTAAAATTCTAAATCAACAGGATGCAGAGCTTCACGTATCCGTGGATATATAACTTCCGTCTGCCTCAACAATATATTTATTAAATTGCAATGGATCAAAGTAACATAAACAACAAAAAAAATAAAATTCTAATATTTAAAAAATCTGTGTCATGTTAGAAAAAGTGTTTTAAAAACATATCATAGTAATTCAACAAAACGCAAACATAACTGACTAATGGAAAAGTTCATACAGAGTTTAAATTATGTCAATACAACCAACATGTGATGCAGAATTTACAATTTGAATTACAGGTATTGTGTATTAGCTTTGTGCATACTAAACATTTGTAACTGTATATGTTACGTATATTTGTGCAATAAGGAGATTACAGGAACAACAACCTTTAACTAAAATTGAAAATTTAGTTAGTCATCACGATCAAATACAATGATATGAAATGTTGGCTTCGAATGAACTTAGATTGCAATTACAATGCAAATTGGCTTTAATAACTGAGTAATCGCTGTATGCGTATTTTTAACACATAAACATGTCCTTGACCCTAATTTCGGGTTTCTCTGATAGAACTTCTGTGTTTAGGCATCATAAGTTGTATCATAATTTAGGTCCATTATTAAGTAAGCCATGGCATCAATTTCATCCGAGCGTTAATGCCGGTTGTATCCTAATATTTCTCTTCGTATCTCGAGATCCGCTTTCAGACTTCTAGTTCTCCACATCACACGGTTCTCGGCATCTGTTACTGTGAGACCTTTGGCACGCATGTCATTCCTTACGATATCCAGCCAGCACTTCGTGGGCCTACACCTTCTACTGGGACCCGGCAAAGGCGGCATTTGTTCCCTATGTCACTTGCCAGTTCCCTTACGCAATCTTTCCGCGTCACTCCGCACACACAGCGCAGCATATTAATCTCTGTGATATGGCTCCGGTTTGTGCCGTTCTAGTGCCGGTCACGCTTAACAAAATAAAATAATATTGGTTTTATAAACTTGTCCTTTCAGCTTAACCAGTATTTTAGTCTCAGTGATGACACCAGCCTTCCACTTAACCAAAGTCGTTGAAATACTTGCCTTGTCATCTCAATCGATATCACTGGACGTGTGAAGGACAAAAAAAAATCTTTATTTGCCATTGGGCCCTCACGGGCACTTAGACATGTCTTACATTTTTTGAAATATAATCTTATTGTATCTTATTTAATTCTCGTATTTTACTTTTTCCTTTTTTTAAATCTACTAGCATTTCGGAAATCATCATTGGCGAAGAAGAAATACCGAAAGAAACTTACCAATATAGGTCTCTTTAGAACAGAACCTGACTAATGACGGACAGATCCCAAATACTTACACCGGTGCATGACAGGTGTTGGATCTGTGGTATCGTAGGTTAAGTACTCGGCCTTAGCCACATTTAGTTTATGATTACCGTTCTTAAGCCACTTTCTCTAAGCATTAACCTATTACACCAGGTGCCCCGTGTCCGCGTCTGCCAAGACAATTATTTGTAATTTAGAATTATGTCAAAATGTTTTTTACACACGATTATGTTGTATAATACTGTGGCAATGCCCTTGCAGGGCTCATGTTATGGACTAAATTCTTAGCTTAAGACCAGATGTATTATCACATGAATGCAATTAATAAATAATTATCGTCAGCATACATGAGCAACCACGGAGGCTGCTCAAGTGTATCTTTAGCTGTCCGTAACATACATACATATCATCACGTCTGGCATCAATTGGGATAGGCAGAGATACAGAGACATACCTCTCTCGCTTCTTCCTCACTCACCAACGTCATCATGCATGCTTTGCGGTTTTGGGTGCTTTTGATTTGGTCCTTTTTCAACGCGAAAAGGTAACAACGCTGAACAGAAACTGAGTAATGACGGATCTCTGATGGACGGTAAGGGTAGTGTGTTACTAACAGCCGTCGTAACCATGGAATAGGTATAAAGATACATGTCTGAGCAAATATCAATATAGGCTTTAGGCACCCTTTTGCTCCTCACTGCCCACCAGGTCATCGCGCGAGGAATATAGTCGGAGGTCTTCTCCATGTCTAAAACAGAAGATGCAGAGGCGCATTCTTCGTCCTGTATTTCTACAGAAAGCCACTGCCAAGTAATAACTCCTTAGATGCTGCTGTGTTTCTGCGAGTGAGTGAGCTCACCAGGAAGCTCTCAAGGAGTTGCTGTGTTAGCAGGCAAAGCGGCACGAGTGAGTACATAGTGTGTTGCAAGCATTTACTGGCTACTGTAATATTACTACAATAATTACAAGCTTTCTTCCCCATTGTATTCAATAGATATATACTTAAGCATAAAATACAACAGAAAAGCTACGTATAAATATTCCTAAGAAGTTTATTCCTAAACCTCCAAAAATATTTCAAGACAATGGTGGTGCTGAGTTCTCCTGATAATAAGCAGTCGTCGGAATGTCCAAAGTTTGCCAGTTCATAACCCTCTCGTCGAGTTTGCTCTTTTCTTTGGCTTTGGTACTAAATATTCTCCGCAAATTATTTATTTTAATACAGTAAGAATATTAACATACATTAAAATAGCTATGAATATTGTTTCAAATGTTGTAAGAACATTAATGAGTTCTATGAGTAAGCTAAGAGAATAAATCAATATATTTAAATAATTAGGTATTGAATAACCATAAAGACTGAGCCTGAGATAAAGATAAAACTTCTTTATTTGCCACTGGGTGCAGATTATAAATATATATGTATGTATATATTATATACCTATATATATATAAATATATTAGACTTTAAATGTGTATCTATATAGTGTTTTGTGCAATAAAGGATAATATATATATATATATATTATATATATATATATATACCTATATGTAGGTATTTATCTTATATATTTTAATACAAAATCACAATTTTTAATACTGTCAATACATGTCCTAAACTACTAGCATTTCAAGAGTAACGATTGGCGAAGGCATATTGCCGAAGGAAACATGCCAATATATGTCTTCCAAAACGTTCCAAAATTATATTAACACAATAAAAATTATGTCAAGTAATAAAATAAAGATATGTGGGGGCTTGTACTGAATCATTTCCAGATTTTATATACCCTGTGTTGGGGCATAGACAAATATCGATATAGTTTTGCTGTGGCAACACTGGAAGTGTCTGTGGTGTGCATCCGCTTACACGTTTTACTTTAAAAAGATACTACTTTTTGCTCTGTACCATGTAACGTTGAAAATCTTATAAAATTATAAGAAATAGCACAATCAAGTCTTTTAATACATCCATCAAGCCTCTGCTTCAAGTAGAAGCGCAAACATACGTCGTGTGGACCTTCGTTGCCGCATTATACAAAATACGACGCAGCGATCTATGGACGCAACGTGGGCGAACCCATCGCAAGCTTGTTCCAGCCTATGAAGCGCATGCAGAGGCTCAAGTGACGCCAGGATTATGGTTAAGACGTTGGAGTGACTGCAGCAGGCCAACATAATACCAAAACGCGCATTTCGGTACGGTCAGCCATCCTCCCTAACCTTATCCCGTCCATTTGTATTGTGTAACACCGTGCTTTATTAACGTTACAGTGCTTGTGCTTGGCTTTGGAGTCAGCTTTGTGTCGCAGCTAGCATCCGCTGACCTCACAGATCAGGAGTAACCGTGAGTACATTCACAACCCACCAAAATGAGCGTTGAAGAAACCTCTAAGACCCGTGACAAATCTCCGTATAGGCTACTGCCTTCTAACGAAAAAGATGTTGAATTATTAAAAGATTTCATTAAAACGCGAGGTATTATAAAAGGCAGACTAACTAAACTATCTAACTATGTTAATTATGTTACTAGTGAACAGTTAACTAATCAAAAACGCATCGATTTAAGGTTACGTATACAAGGTGCTACCAGCTTGTTTACAGAATTTAGCGATCTTCAAACAAAAATCGAGAAAACCGTACGCGAATGTGACTTAGACGCACAGTTAACACAACGAGAATTGTTTGAAGACAGCTATTACGGTTTGCTGGCTCAGGCTGAGTGTGTGCTTAGTTCGTCTGAGGTTACTCACAGTTCTAATATGTGTAACAATAGGCTACAATCGATAAAATTGCCAGTCATATCCCTCCCTGTATTTAACGGCGAATTCGGCCAGTGGATCGAATATCGTGATGTTTATCTATCTCTGGTACATAATTCCAAGGATATAAGTGACATACAAAAATTTCACTATTTAAAATCATCACTCAAAGGTAGTGCAGAGTTAGTTATTGATTCCCTGGAGTTTTCGGCTAGTAACTATACTGTGGCATGGGAACTACTTCTCAATAGATATAACAATAGCAGTCTATTGATACATAATCACGTCAAGGCCTTATTTACTATTCAAAAACTGACTAAAGAATCACCACACCTTCTCAGACGGCTTATTGACATCATATTAAAAAATCTACGCGCTTTAAAAATATTAGGCGAGCCGACTGAGCACTGGGATACGTTGATTGTTTACATTGTCACATCAAGGTTAGATGAAATAACAGAACGCGAATGGGAGCAGCATAAGTGCATTATACGTAAAAATCGTGATTTGAAATCATCTCTAAAGGTTGACGATATTCTCGGGTTCCTAAGAGACCGGGCCGACATGCTGGAAACGTTGCTAGTTTCGCACAGTAAGGTTAACTACGATGTTAAAAATACGGCGACAGCACATAACCCGCGTACTTCACATAACACGTCACATAATAAAATCCATTGCAATGTTTCTACCAATAAGCCGGAGCAGAGTCGTAACACTAATGCAAAAAAAATGTGCTTGATGTGTAAAGCCGATCATTCGCTGTATGCATGCCGAAGGTTTTTAGACTCAAATTTAGACACTAAACTGCAATTCATAACCGCACATAAACTTTGTGAGAACTGTTTACGCTCCGGGCATTCGATAGATACGTGTAAGTTTGGCTCATGTCGAAAGTGCAATAAAAAACATAACACGCTAATTCATAGGGACACGCCTGATCACAGGCAAGTGTTATCGCTTCACTCGGCTGACACCGGTGCTCTGCGCGAGAGTCGGGCTTGCTCCCCGGCCCCCGCGCCGCCCGCGGACTCCAACCCCGTGCAAATTCCTTTGTCTCAGGTAAACAGTGCACACATACATAATACACACACATTACACAATCAATCAAATATGCTCATGCACCCAGTTTTATTATCTACCGCTGTGGTCGAGATAGCCGACAGATACAATAATGTTCACCTCGCCCGCGCGCTCCTCGACTGTGGTAGCCAACATTGTTTTATTTCTAAGTCACTATGTGATCTATTAGATATTAAGTTAATACAGTCCACTTATGAAATTCGAGGGGTAGGTAACTCAATCACACAGTCAAAAGAAATCTGTGACATTGAGATTAAATCACGCGTCTGTACCTACACTACCCAAATACGATGTTTTGTATTGCCATATATTACTTCCACGATACCAGCGGTTGTATATAAACAAGGCGCGCAGCCTATGATTCCTGACAATGTACAGCTCGCTGATCCGTGGTTTTACGAGTCTCAAAATATTGATATTTTAATTGGTGCAGATATATTTTGGGATTTATTGTGTGAAGGTAAAATGAAGCTGCCCAATGGGCCCTTTTTACAAAACACAAAATTAGGCTTTATAGTGTCAGGACCTATTCGCAATCACACGCATAATAATAATAGGCCTATCCAATGTAACTTCACTCGTTCTATTGACACGCAGTTGCGACAGTTTTGGGAACTTGAAGAATTGCCGAAGGCAGGGGTCATGTACACTGACGAGGAGCGTGCTTGTGAGGACCATTTCGTTAACACTACTACGCGCAATAGTGAAGGAAGGTTTTGTGTGCGTTTGCCACTCAAGGACTCGCCAGACACCCTCGGGGAATCATTCTCCCAAGCTGAACGTCGCTTTATAGCACTAGAGAACCGTCTACACCGTAACCTGAGTTACAAAAAACGATATACCGATTTTATACATGAATATATACGTCTAGGTCATATGTTGAAGGTTAATTCGTACGGAACACCACACTACTTTTTGCCGCACCACGGTGTATTTAACGAGCATAGCATTACGACCGCTCTTCGGGTCGTGTTCGACGCCAGCGCAATCACGAGCACAGGGGTATCACTAAATGATATCCAGCGTGTAGGCCCTCCTCTGCAGAGCGATTTACTCGACATCTTACTACGCTTCAGGGAACATAGATACATAGCTTGCGCCGACATCGAAAAGATGTACAGGCAGTGCTTATTAGATGAGTCCCAACGCGACCTGCAGTTGATCCTCTGGCGGGACGATCCAGCTGAGCCGTTAGGTATTTACCGGCTGAATACGGTGACATATGGGACCGCATCCGCCCCATATCTTAGTGTTAGGTGCCTAAAACAGCTAGCACTCGACTGTACAGATCCGGACGTCCGAAAGGTAATCATGGAGGATTTTTACGTGGACGACATGATTACAGGTTCGGACGACAAACCCCATTTGCTCGAATTATGTAACAAAACTACACAGGTTTTAAAGTCGGGTTGCTTTTCATTACGAAAATGGATTTTTAACTTTGACTGCAATGAATCATCGGCTCCGTTTTGCTCTTCGAAGGAGCTGACATTAGGAGAGAACGTTCATTGTAAAATGCTAGGTTTGGGATGGCATAATTCATCCGATGAATTTTATTTTAATACTCAGTTTAAAGGAGATACTTGCAAGGTTACGAAACGCACAATTTTGTCGCATGTGTCTCAACTATTCGACCCGCTCGGCTTACTCGGAGCAACAACAATAATAGCTAAGATTCTTTTACAACGCTTATGGTTACTACAATTAGACTGGGACGATGAGGTGCCGCGCGACGTGTTGCGCGCGTGGTCACAATTCATTAATGGCTTGTCAACGCTTACTAACCTCCGGGTACCGCGTCATGTTATAGCTACCTATCCTACACGTATAGAACTTCACATTTTTACTGACGCCAGCCAAGTCGCATACGGTACATGTATCTATGTGCGCACCGTTTCAAATAATCATACTGTATCGGTGAGATTGTTATGCTCCAAAAGTAGGGTCGCCCCTTTAAAACCCGTTAGTATTCCGCGGCTAGAATTATGCGGGGCTTTACTAGGCGCTAGATTATACCACAGAGTACACAAATCGCTTCGTCATCACTTCGACAGTGTTGTGTTTTGGACTGACTCGACCATAGTACTAGGCTGGTTACACATGTCACCTAATTTACAAAAAACATTTGTGCAAAACAGGACGGCGGAAATACACGAGTTGACAAAAGAACTCCCATGGCGCCATGTGAGCGGGAAAGAAAACCCTGCCGACTTAATTTCACGCGGTGTTCAGTTGGAGGATCTTTCTTCCTCAGTCTTATGGTGGGAGGGCCCATATTTCCTTCGTCAAGTAGATTTTAGCTGTAATGATGTTCCTGCAGAATCGTACGACGCACACGATAGCTTGCCGGAGTTGAAGTCTGGAGTATCGCTTTCTTTTGCAACGGATCAAGTACGCGACTGTTCATTATTTCCGTTTGGCAGATTCTCTCAGTTTAATCGCATGAGACGGACTGTTGCATACGTGTGTAGGTTTATTTATAATGTACGCAATAAGGGAAAAGTCAACAGTCGGCGTTCTGGCAGTCTTGGCATTGATGAGTTGAGAGAATCTGTTATAACGTTAGCTAGACTGTCTCAGCTAGAATCTTTTCCAGATGAGTACATGTCACTCACAAATAATGGACTCATAGTCAATAAGCATAATTTATCTAAATTAAATTTGTTTATTGATGAAAATAAAATCATTCGTGTTGGTGGTCGCATCGTAAATTCTCCCGACTTCACTTTCGATAAAAAGCATCCGATTCTTATTTCTTCTAAGCATACCTTTTCATTGTTGCTCTTTCGATATGAGCATAAACAGCTACTGCATGCGCCCCCACAGGCGCTTTTATACAACTTGCGAGAAACATGGTGGCCCATCGGCGGTAGAAATCTCGCGAGAAAGGTGGTGCACGACTGCCTTGTTTGTAGGCGTTTGAGGGGTAGAACACCAAGTCCTGTGATGGGAAATTTACCTAAAGAGCGCCTGAGTCCCGGCTTTGCATTTATACGCTGCGGGGTGGACTATGGAGGTCCCATGGTCATCCTCAATCGCAAGGGTAAGGGGGCTAGGACGACAAAATGCTACGTTTGCATTTTCGTTTGTTTCGTGACACGAGCGGTTCACTTGGAACTTGTCAGTGACCTGTCTACAGATGCCTATTTACTAGCCTTAAAGCGTTTTATTTCTCGACGTGGCAAACCTCTAGAAATATTCTCCGACAATGGTCGCAATTTTGTCGGGTTGATGAATGACTTCAAACGTTTCTTAGCTAACTGTTCACCAGAAATCATAGCTTATGCTACGAATCAAAATATTAAATTTACTTTCATACCGCCATACGCGCCCAATTTTGGTGGATTGTGGGAGGCAGCGGTGAAATCCTGCAAACACCACTTACGACGTGTCATAGGGAACGCACATTTAACCTACGAGGAGTTCAGCACGGTGTTAACACAAATTGAGGCTGTCCTGAACTCCCGTCCTTTAAGTCCTATGTCCGCAGATCCGAACGATCTTGCCCCGTTAACTCCAGCTCACTTCCTGGTTGGCCGTCCGCTTACTGCACCTGCTTGTGAGAACTTCGCCGAAACGCCTGCACATCGCCTCAATCGCTACCAACGAGTAGAACAGATCCGCCAGCATTTCTGGTCCCGTTGGGCAAAGGAGTATGTATCTGAGCTCCAAGCTAGAACTAAAGGATGGAAGGCAGCCCCTCTACTGCTGCCTCATATGCTCGTCGTCATTAAAGATGATCATTTGCCTCCTCTCAAGTGGCAACTGGGACGTATAATCAGAATCATTCCTGGAACGGACGGCATCGCCAGAGTCGCTGATATTAGGACAGCGTCAGGAATCGTGAGACGCACCTATGCCAAGATCTGCCCTCTCCTCGAAGATTAGCTCCAGCATTTGCAGTGAACTACATTGAAAGCCAGTGCTTCCAAGGCCGGGGGCATGTTGGGGCATAGACAAATATCGATATAGTTTTGCTGTGGCAACACTGGAAGTGTCTGTGGTGTGCATCCGCTTACACGTTTTACTTTAAAAAGATACTACTTTTTGCTCTGTACCATGTAACGTTGAAAATCTTATAAAATTATAAGAAATAGCACAATCAAGTCTTTTAATACATCCATCAAGCCTCTGCTTCAAGTAGAAGCGCAAACACCCTGTCAGGAAACATACAAGCATACAGCCCTCACCTTGTTAATTGGTTCTCGTAACCTATAAACGCTTGCAATATAGAAAGTATAGTTCCCGCGTTGTCAGCCCTGTTGTTTTAGCAGTGACTACTCAGGAGCTTAATACTAAACCCCACTCACTCTTAGGAATACAACAACCCTCCAGAAAGTTGCAATTTTGCTGCGGTTTTCGCTTAAGTCTCTCTCTTTACTTAATGACGGCTATCTATGGAAAACAATTGGGATCCACTGCTTAATGCTCGGCTGAAGCACGGAGGAACTCGATAGAGTTTCGATTTGAACATTTCTCTAATTAAAATATTTCTCAAGTATGACTGCATATGGAGTACTGCTTTGTGACTTAGTTCAGAGACGATTCTAAGCTTACAGAAGAGATTACGCTTTCCTCTGTGGAAGAGGATTGGTTGCATACTTTGCGGCTCCAGAGAAGTTTTCTGGCGAGAACTCTCAAGTTTTGGAATGAATTCTCTGCCAAGGCTTTCTCAAGAGAAAATTTCTGTATAAAAATAGCAATTTCATAAGTAGGACCTTTAAAGTTTGTTCCTATGTTAGACGTTTTCATTACAAACATTAAAGTGAACCAATAGTGGAGTGTGTACACCTCAGACTGCACTAAATGGAACACTTTGGTCGTTCCGAACAATGTACAGCTAACAATAGATCACACTTGACAGTCAAAGTACGATTGTTACTCTTATTACGTACGGCATAAGAACGGCACACAAAGATCAAAGCGTAAAGCTAGAGCTGCACTTAGCCCTACGTAGACATCGTTCATGACAGGAAAGAGCAAGTACTGAAGCAATTGAGCTGTTTGTTTTTACATCTTAACATAACCTGCTATTACTGATATACTCATTAGTATCTCAGCTTAAGCAGAACAATATTTATTTAATGGTTTTAAGAAATATCAAACTATTGTGCTGTTTACAATGAGAACTCCGTAATTTATTGTTGAGGTAGACCCTGTTCATAAATGGTCAAAACCAATAATGTTAACGGCCACTCATTTATTCACTTTTGAAAATAAAAAAGAAAAGAAACCAATTTAAATCCATTGATTTCCAATCATATATGCCTTACTTATTATATATATTATAAATATTCTGTTATCCCATGACATACGGATGGACTAATAAAGTAAATTTAATACAGCTTCACTATTGCCCTTCGCGTATGGACTTTACGTACTTCTGTTTAATTTTGTTGTGATCAGTACACACGTCACCTCACGATAACCGCAGTGTTATCAGAATAATAACAAAATTACAGGCTAACAGGCTAATGTAATCATCTCATGATTAATACCTGTTCTATAACTGTCAACTGGCTGCAGTAAGCTTTTTCATAAATCGTTAATGCTAATAAATCAATTTCGTTAAAGAATCAAATCAATTACGATATTAGCACGCCCGGCATCTTCGAATCAAATATTTGCCAATTTAAAAAGATGGCTTTGATTAATTTGTACGCAAATATTAATATCCATTAAGCTAAAATGCGTACCTTTTTTTCGCAGTAAGCGTTAGGTGGAGGGGTGCGTGGGGGCCTTATGGGTTGGTACGGACGCCCGAACGTGTATGCAGGTTTTTTCTTTTTAACATAGCTAAAATTTGGATTATGTTCTCCAGGACCAGGAAAGTCTTCCAATTTTAACTTCTTTGTCATGCAACCGAGAGAGTACTTTGGTGGTTTTCTGCAAGGCAAAGATTTTTGTTATAGATTGTCACATTCTAGTCTTCTTTAGAGAGTAATCCCGTTTTGTAATCCATTAGGATTGGCGGGGTCCGTTGCCTAAGCTTAGGATTTGGCGCAGATACTGGTTTTGACATTGAACGACCGCCGCAGACCCCCACAAGCCAGAGGGAAAACCAGATCTTTTTTAGGTTCGGTCACGCGGCTTTCGAAATATAATTTCTTGGACGCGCGGGTTTCCTAACGATGTTTTTCTTCACCGCCGAGCAAGTGATAATTACAAACATGTACATAAATCCGAAAACACAAATTTATTAGTAAATGCCCACATCAGGATTCGAACCAGAGACCTATCGGTTAATGGACTGGTATTTTGTCCATTAGGCTATACCTGCTCCCTCATTCAACTTAATACTACGCTTTTAGTGAATTTAGTGATACATGCCAGAATTAGAACCTGGGACCTGTTGTACAATAGGCCAGTTCCTTATCCACTAGGCTATCACAACTCCCTTGTTGTCACTACTTCTAGTACAGTAGGGTAATTTGATATGTTTTTGTGTAACTCGTAATTTACGAACACATAATGGGTAGGTATAGCGACAGATGTTCAGTCTCTTGTGATGTTGAGAAAATATCCATCAACCCAAATTACTGTAGCCACTTCGTATTTCATATAATAATTTGTGACATTTATATAAAGATTTTCGCATTACAATTGTTGATTCAAGAATGCTTTGCACGTGTCAATTATTAACTAAAATTTTAACAAAATATAACAACGTTTTTTTTCCTGAGAAAGGATATGACGGATAGTCCATCCCTTGTCAAAGAAATTATCTATTTCTTAATTTCATAGGTAAGTAGTTATGGTTTGAATAGCTGTACGGTATGAAAGAAATATACAACATATAGATAATTAACTTTTTTTTTATACTACGTCGGGAGGCATACAAGCATACGGCCCACCTGGTGTAAAGCGGGTACCGTAGCATATTAACGCTTGCGATATATTAAGTATAACTCGCGCGATGCCTCCCTGCTGCTTACACAGCAACTCCTTGGGAGCTTACTGGTGGGAACATCAAGGGAATGTTACTCGCGCGCTGCCAATCTTGTAGCCTACGGTTATATTTCAATTTTTTTATACCACTAAGGTGACAAACAAGCGTACAGCCTGCCTGATGGTAAGCAGTTGGCATTTGCAACACCAGGGGTGTCACTCTTGCGTTGCCGACCCTGTTGTTTCGTAACAGTACCCAGTAATTTCACTGCCCTATCTCACCCTTCAAACCGGAACACAGCTATATAAACATAGCTGCTTGGCGGTAGAAATAGGTGAGACAAAGGTATCCACACAGACGATTTTTGTACAAAGTCTCCCTCTGGTCTGGTCTGGTGTAATTTGTAACGTTTTAACCAACTGCCTGCTTTGCAGTTTGAAGTCTTATGGCATTGCCAATACAAAGTGTATAATACCTGCATTAACATCTGTCACAACGTCTATGGTATTGTGTGTTTGACGTTTACTCCTTTTTCTGTATTGCTTTCTATTAAACATGGCGCCTACTTAGAACCACGCATTTAATTTTAATCCAACAAAACTTTCACCCATTTCTCCGAGCGATATAAACATCTCCCAGTAGTGAATTGAGTTACTACGTAATATCGGTCTCATCGGTTATTTCCTTCATGCTGGTAAACTTACTTGCATGAATTTACATAACAAGACGCCAGAGAATTGCTGCGTGGTTATGACGTTGTGTAAGGTGGTTGATAGTTAATTATTGTTACGCCCTACCTAGCCTTCTTCAGGGCCTGGATTGCTATCTGGCTTTATATTGCTAAGCTGTTGGTGCGTAACAACACCACGGGACACATTGTCGGTCGGAGTAGAAAGTCAAGAAGGCCCGCAGGACTCTATGCTCTGGTTTGCTTTCATTGGCCGTCCAGAGAGGAGTCGATAGAGCATATCACTTTATCAAGTGATATGCTCCAGGGGTGGAAGTTTACTAGCACGCCGCTAGTAACTTCGCAGAAAGCGCAGCACACGACACCCCTGAGTCACTTACACCGGTGTTGCCCCCGGCCGACCTTCTCTGGCATTTCAGGGGTCCATCTAGTGAGTGGCGAGCCACCGCCTGCCGAAAGTAACATCAGATTATTATAGTTATGGTGGGCGTCTGTCCCTCTTCTATAATAGCCCAGTTCCAATAACACCTCCAGATCTCATTTTAATAGCCAACTTTTTCCGTTCACGTCATAACCGAACTACACAGCGTTTAAAAAGGATCCAGAAGTCCGGGACCGGACTACTACAACGGGGGGGTTTAAACGTTAGGGTTTGTTCGACTATAACGCCTAGATATTTGATACTATTCGTTTTCTCGAGGGAAGGACATGTGTAGGGCGAAGCAGAGAGAGAGTCGGGGATACAATTCTTCCCTAAGCAGGCGAGGGATAGAGATTGTGGCTCCATCCAGCTCCAGGATTATAGTTAGACAGTTGTTGTTTTTATCCAGATTTCTTACCACGGAGTCAATCAACTCATGCACGTCCTCACCAGTTGATTTACCGCATCGAAAGCCAAATTGAGGTGGTGAGAAGGTCTCCAGGTAAGAAATTAGACTATTGTTCATTAGATAAAGATAAAAGATAGAAATAATTTATTTGCCATTAGACCCTTACTTAGACACGTCTTACATTCTTTAAATTAAACCATATTGTATTTTAATAATTGGCCATAGTTTTTTTTTTTACTTTTAATCTCTCTTTTTTAATCTACCAGCATTTCGAAAATGACCATTGGCGAAGAAGAAATGCCAAAAGAAACTTGCCAATATGGGTCTGTTTTTCATCGTTAATATATATTAAAATAAATATATGTGAGTGTACATATAGTGAAATCAAGTGGTACAATTAAATATATAGTAATACATGTGCTGAATCATTCCCAAACATCTCTGTCAGTTAGATATTCATCATTACCCGTTCTAAGATCTTGGACATCGCCGAGAGCAGGGAGAATGGTCTGAAGTTGTTGACATTGTCTCTGTCCTCACCTTTATGAATAGGTCTAATCAGGGCTATTACGAAAGCGTCAGGAAAGATGCCCGTTGCGATTGCAAGTTTGCATAATTATGTGAGGAACGGGTGGAGTCAAGAGTAAAATGTAACTTTTCAGCATTTTACTCGAAATTTGATCGAAGCCCACTGCAGAACTATCTTTTAGACCGTTTATAAGATGAAAAACCTCCTCTTCCGTAACCGGCAGTATAACGAGTAAATTAGGTGGAGAAATTTCGGTGCGGTGCGAGATTGTAGGTGTAGCACGGTGGGTGCTCAGCATCTTTTCTGCCAACTTGGTTCCCACGTTAGCGGAGTTGCGTTCTACATTTCCAGGTGTTAATAAACGAGAGGAGTGGTCGACTGGTGATGATTATGATCCACTTACACTGTAAAATTTTGTCGATTTTTTTGATAATAATACCATTAGTAATTGAACGCGTATTGGTCAACAAATAAGATCTTTATGAAAAACTAGCTGACCCGGGAACTTCGTACCGCCTCAGGATTAATAAATGTTAACTTATTAGATGGTATAAATTCTTTTAATACTTATTATCCTATTCCGGACGAAGACAAATCCAAAAGCACAAAAATCATAAAAATCGGTCCAGCCGTTCTTGAGTTATAAATGGTGTAACTAACACGACTTTGTTTTATATATATAGATAACATACTTCCACGGAATAATCGGGCAGTACATATTTGGTGGTGGTGTCCATTGGTCCCATGATTGGTAAGGTGGCTGCACTGCAGGTCTCATTGTGTACGCTGGAGGTCGTTTATACCGAGTCTCAGCTCGTGAAGCGTATGTACCAGGGCCGGGCACTTTCATCTTATCTAAGGGCGGCTCGATGTGTGGTGTGATTAGGCTGTGGGTTATTCTGAATGGACCTGAGGGTAAAGATATATTTATCAACAAATGTCACAGAATACACATATTTATCATATACCAAAATGTTTTGTATATTTCGTAACATAATTAATAATTATCATAGTTTAAAGGACAGTTCTTGGTATTAAAAATATTTTAAAAATAAATATCACGACATATCAATAAAGTATGTTGCTATCGGCTGCCATTTTTTAAACTTAAACTGTTAAAGAGATCGTTCTCTGTAATCTGTTTCTTTGTCCTGACCTTGAAATACCTTTTTGTTTCTTTCCAAAGGTCAAAGTGCAATATTTACCGCCGGGCATTTTATATGTAACGGAGGTCCCCAAAATGAAAGCTAGCTGTGGTCTAAATTTTATATATTAATAGAAAACAAAATTTATAGTATTATATAATTTATTTATTTATAATATGTTATTTATTATTCTTACAATATCCTTTTCAAAATTCTGGATTAATACAGTAGCAATCGTCTTTTGAAATATAATTTCTCGGACGTGGGTGTTTCCTCACGATGTTTTCTTTCACAGTCGAGCAAGTGATAATTACAAATACAATAAAGCTGAAAACACGAATTTAGTGGTAAATGAATTCGAATTGTTTTTTGGATTAAGCATATGGCCCACTTAATGCCTATGGCCTATGACGCTTCTAAAACACCAAAAATCGCTTGCGTATTGTCATCAACGCTGCTAACAAATAAACTCCTTAGAACCTTACTGATAATGGCATTCACTGTTGGTTGGGGGTAGTTATTGGATGTGGTTTGCTGTGAGGTGGCAGTACAGCTTTGATGTGCCGAACTTCTCTTGATGTAACCCAAATTACTCAAATTACTTTAATAATCATTATCTGTTAAACTAAAAAAAAAACGAACTTTTCCAAGAGTTTGGTTTATTTAAGTAATAAAATTACCTTTTTTCCCCAATCCCCGAGTATTGCAGGTTTCGGCATGCATCGTTGTGGCTGGCTTAGCAAAACTCACTGGAGTTAGGTAACCAAAGGTGTAAGCCGGCTCGCGTTTGATCTTTGAGAACCCATTTCCAGCTAAAAATTACCAAGATATAATATAGTTACGTACGTAACATAAGTAATTTTAGTGTTCAGTACAAAAATTGTAAAATGGTAGTAGAACGCGCGTGGTCTTTCAAGTTACATTGACTGTATCTTGGAGAAAATTTGAAATATCAATTGTTGTCAATTGAATGAAAATTACCACCTACAATTTATATAGGTGGTAATTCTCATCACGTTGGTGGACATTTTACATCAATGATGTAAAGCATTGGCTTTGCATTGCATTTTATTGAACAAATCAGTTTTCTTGAAGATAGAAGCAATGCATTAATATTATTGATGTGTATCAAAATTAGAATTTAGGAGATGCTAAAATTTGAATAGAAAACTTAACATGATCTTTAGCGGATGGATCTGAAGCGGTGACTTGGTAACTCTAGTACATAACCACTTCTGTACAGGCGATACATGTGCTTGTTTGTTATCAGACTAGTATAAAAACAAGATCCGTGTGAATAACTTGAGTAGAACTAGCACACCGAGAGTTCTGTACGCTCCCAGATCGCATAATTAAGTTTGTTTGTCTAAGATTGTGCATGATTTCTGACTGACTGCGCTAGTTGGAAAAAAATATTTTGTTTACGTTTACTCAAACCTAACTAGTTATGTGGTCAGCATTTCTTAATGTTTTCTAATAATTGAGCTAGATAGAAACGTCATTGATTTTTCTGTAACATGTATCGAACGCTAATTAGATCACATATTTCAGTACACAATCTTGAAGATAAAAGAACCGTGTTCTTTTATTGATTTCTGAGAAACAATGGTACTTAGAAACATCAACATAGATAAATTAAAAGCGATTAGCTCTTGAGCTGGCAGTCCTTCCATCCGTCCGTCCGTCTATCGGTTAGTCTGTCACAGGTTCCTTTACACTTACATATTCCTTTCCCATTATTACAAGCACAGGAAATATAAAAGGATATATACATTGAAATTAGAGAAAAAATAGTTCAAGTAGTTAATATTGTATAATTGTATATTTATACAATTACACAATATTAACTACTTGAATACCGTACATAATAGTACATTTTTTCACTTTGATATATGATTATTTGAAATATTTATTTATTATTTACTATTTGTGCTAATGAAATACTTCGTACCCAAAAAAATCACAAAGATGTAAATTTTGCATTACGTACAGAAGTTGATCCAAAAAAATATATACATATATACGCTTCACAGAGTTTATCTCTGAATACGGTAAGCTGCGAAAATTTATGAAGCGATTGCACGTTTTTACTGATTAATTGGTTCTGTAAGAAATATAGTAAATATTGTGAAGGATTGATATTGGGCGTGCTTAATTAATATAAGTGCAAACTTTATTTGCAAACTGTATTTAAGTACAGATTGTGTAGGATCCAGCGTTCAACCACGACGTATCGAACAGTTCGGCTGACGTATACCCATCGTGTTAGATAAAGTACCCAACTTATCAGTGTTAGGGTTGATATATGCATGCTTTCTTGTCAGACTCGGCAAATATTGAGTAGGTTAAATCACAAGATTGTTGTCCTGTATTAAAGTTTATAATTAGATAAATATTTTCGGATCTTATTTTATAGGGAAACACTGTAATGGCAATGTAAATTGTCACTTTATGAGATATATTCACTGTAGCCTATAGACGCTTACAATACTAATAGTGCTGCTTGCGCCTTGCCACATGGTCTGCTACTGCAGCAACTTCTAAGAACCCACATTATCTCATGCATAGGTTCACATAGGAACTCAAAATATTCTCCAGGGAATTGTTAATTAGTTTCGTTTTTCTGTAGTTTGGACTTCTCCCCCAGTCAGGGTGCTTTAATCTATATACTAATTTATA
Organism: Pyralis farinalis; assembly: GCA_947507595.1. Classification (NCBI taxonomy): domain Eukaryota; kingdom Metazoa; phylum Arthropoda; class Insecta; order Lepidoptera; family Pyralidae; genus Pyralis; species Pyralis farinalis. The sequence goes on from OX382259.1 coordinate 27,874,971, forward strand.
AAGCTGAATAGTTTGTTTGTTTGAACGCACTAACCTCTGGAACTACTACTCGGATTAAAAAAAAAAACTTTTTGCATTTGATAGTCCAATTCTTAAGAAAGCCTATTCAACATTACGATACGTCCCTTAGAAGCTGAAGAGGAAGAAAGAAAGCAGAAAAAATGATTCCTACGGGTCACCGGGATTCGCGCGGACGAAGTCGCGGGGTGCAGCTAGTGCTATAATAAAATTACAGTATATTGTTCCTTGTAGTAGGTAGGACAAAATAAGCAAGCCAGTAAACCAGCTTATGACTGTACATACTAAGGAAATATTGCGTTGTGTCTGTCACGGTAAGCAGTATTTGACCAAAATAGATACGTGTACATTATTATATGTTTAAATAGTTTTTATTTTGTGTTTAAATAATACCAAAAAATCATTAATATAATGCCAATATCGTTATAAAATGGTTACTTACCAAATATTTGCGGCACTTCATAGTGATTAGGGCCTGGACTCTTCGTTTCGCCAGCCACAGACCCTCGACGTTCAGATGGCTTTGCAGGCAATTGCTTGATAAGTTTCGCTCTGCATTCCCAACCCCACGGCATATTTTCATTTGTATTGAAAATGTTACGTACAATATAGTCGTCAAATGTAGTCTATAAAGCGCTTGACAACGACAGGTGTCATGGTTGGCAACAAAGAGGCCCGATATGTCTTTCGGTCGCAGATACTAACCCAAAATCATACGGTTGAATCGTTCACGATAACATTTGCAGATAAAAGTGGCGAGAAAGAAAATCGTAGTAAATAAAAACTGTGCGCGAATTTCCACGGTTCAGGAAATTGAGCTGCACTGGATATCGTCGCACCGGAACGACGTGCGACGGAGGAATGACTTCCGGCCGAGGTGGGCCGTCTTCATTATTCCTTCATTCTTTCACATTTCAATTCTTCGGAATCACAGCCGCTGTTTTATAAAAATATGATTTCCCCGGCTCTTTTCGTTTCTTCGTAATAAAGCATTACGAATGAATAAATGTTTTTCCAATATTCTACCAACTTCTTATTGTCTTATAAATATTGAATTCGTTTCTTTATTTGTTATGTGGCACGGCAGTACTTCAGTCAAGAAGAGGAAAATAAATCGAGGCTCTTTTTTCTTGTTTATTATAATTTTAATACTCCAATCATGATAATACACGAACTCCCGAAAATCTCAGCAGATGTAACGCGTAGTATTTATGATTTAGGTATTAATGGGGCTGCATGTATGTATTTATTAATACTCAGGATTATGCTGTGTATATGTATATGTATGTTATACCGAATATATATTATACCGAAGAGCATATATGAAGAGGTTGATGAATGTAGAAAAGCGAAAGAAATATGTTTGGATTGGTGCACCTGGCATTCCTTATTTTTGCTTATCCCAATGGCAAACAGACGTGATGATAGAGGAAAGCGGAGGGACAATGTCGGATAATAACATCGCAGATAATAACTTATTAACATAAATTAATGAGAATGCTCTTAACAGAGCCGGCTTGATCAAAACTGTTTCGGTAAGTCCAGCGGCCAAGCCTGAGTCCCACTTGGGTGAACTTTGGGTCTGATTTGCGTCACATTTGTTCAGGTTAGAGACACGTTTAAGTAAGACAGAGAAAACTAGAACTCTGGGTTTAACTACGGTCAAGGATGGCAATACTCGATATACACGGAATCGTCCATGTCCGAGTTTGGACTTCATCGATTTTTATTTTTTATATTTTTTTTGATTAATCCTCATCACCAACCATAAAAATAAATATTGGTACATCGAAGAAAGTCGGGGAAATACAGTGCATAATTAATACATAGTATTCATTAACGTAATATTGTAATACGTTTTACTCGCGTTTATTAGCCTAATAGAAATAATAGTAAAAACAGCTACACCATTACCATCGTCGATCAATTATTCACATTCATTAGCCTTTCGTTTATTTTATATAAATGAAACATGTCATTTGATCTGAAGCATAATATTTAGTAATTATGCAAAGAAAATGTAACATACATTACGCTTGTCTGTACTTAAATTGGGGCTCATTGGACTTTGAGTTCATAATTTTAATGAAGTCTTAAACAATATAAGTACTGATTGCATACAATCCTGGGTTTAATGAAGTATATTCATTTATTAATGCCATACATTCTGTGCCGTCGCTGTCGGAGTTATTATTTATTCGTGTAAGCGATGGAAAATTAAAAACGGAGCAACATGGCGGGTCGCGCGGCATCCATTATTCAGACGATATAGCGGGACACGAGAATCGCGAAATTTTAATAGATCCACTTAGGGCTGTTATTCGTCAATTTTAATTACGCTTCACAGATTTATTTTAAAAGTATACAGCATTTACCTCGTCTGTCGAATTTAATAATTACGAATGACAATCTTGAATAAAATCAGATGAAAAAAGTAGGTTTTGGAATACTTATAAAAATATGTTATCCATTGATTGATATGTTTTCGTTGCGAGAATTTTTAATTTGCATTGGAGTAATTAAATGATGGATGAGGACACCTGAATAAATTTAATTAATCGTAAATTAATATCTATAACTTTGTGTTATAAGCAGATTATAATACATCATTCACACAATGTCAACGACAACAAATTTTTATATAATTATCTAGAGCTGCTACCCGCAATTCCGCCCGCATGGTACGCTTATTATTTTTGGGACAAAATTAGCATTATGGACTTATGGACACATTATGAAATTATGATGATTAGCTCTAACCGCGGCTTCGCGTGTGTGGGATCTCGTTATTGTCATAAAAAGCATCCTATTTAATCTAAATACCGTGAGAATAATAATTGGCATTAATCTTTTCAAGATTTACTAAGTATTGATTTATCCAAGCTTTTGATATAGTGTAAAGGTATTTGTTATTTCAAAGGATGCATTTAATGTCAATAGCATGAATTAAGGCCTATTTACCAGACAAACCCTTAGGAATAGAAGAGGTTTTCGAATGCGGTATATCAAGGGGAAAAAAGAAAATCCTCAACTCTTATTTCACAATGAGGGCATGATGAGTAGGATAATACTCGCCATAATAATTTAGTGCAGGAGTCCCGGCTTCCCTGTTGTGAAACTAAGGTTTTCAGTAGTACGGTGTAATACCTCTTTGTTGCTTCACGCAAGTAACTATTTTTTAATTTCATCTGCTGAATGAACATATTAAATAAAGTCGTACATCTTTTCTATTTATTATTACTTTGCCTCCCTAACCTAATATTTACTACTGGTAGTCAATAATAATACGGTTTGCTTGATAGTAAGCAGTTATAGTAGCCTATGGACGCTTGCAATACGAGAGGAACTCCTGAATATAAATTATGAAAACCCCTCTCGACGTCTTTTTGAAATAATCACCTACTGCAAAATTTTGAGAAAAAATTCTCGAAAGAAAAATTCTTGAAAACAGTATGGACCACTTCGGCCTTACGAGTATATGCAGTTTAACATATAAAATATCATATTTTCTTCCTTTCGTGTCATGTGGTTATGGGAAAAAAGAGTGTGACGCCGTAAAAATATTTGTGTCTTCTTTTACATTAGTGACTTTTTTCGTGTTTCCTTTTCCTCTCTTCTGCCTGCCTACACCCTATTATATCTGATCATTGACTATGTTTTTCATCTCTATCTTTGTTCAGTTAATAAACTACTTGACTTTTTCATTCAACCTGCGTCCAAAATTCGTACTTTTGAATTCAGAAGTTTTTTTTATACAACGTTGGGAGGCATACAAGGATACGGCCCACGTAGCCTTGCAATTTATTTAGTATTACTCGATGCCACCACTGCTGCAACTCCTTACGAGCTTACTGGTGACCTCACTCACACGCAGGAACTCAACAACTGCCTAGGGAGTAACAACTCCCTAGGCAGATGTTGAGTACATGTATAACAATTTGTAGAGAATAACAATTTGGCTGCGGTTTCCTGTGAGGTGGAGATAATTCTCCAGACGGGCTAATATGGTGCGCCCTACCTCTCTTAAAGTTACGATCCTCTGTTTATTTTACACATTTATCCTCATTTTACCCGCTAATATATCAAATCATTCTAAAGTCGAAGATATTAAATCATATTTTTTTTGTCGAATATTTACATGTAGGTACCGAAAATCAACAACCGATTCCGTTTTAAGGGTTTCGTAGTAAATAAGTAAACATTAACCCTTATAGTTCCGCCATGTCTGTCTGTATGTCCGTCCGTTCGTCTGTCCGCGGTCTAGTTCAGAGACGCTTGATACTAGAAAGCTGTAGTTTAGCATGTACGAGTACATACATATTAACTAACCGTCTTTAATAGGATCCTCGAAATAATAGGTCTTATACAATTTTATTTTGTTTTTTATTTTCTTTGTATTCCAATAAAGAGACACGCGTATCGACGACGCCATGGAGCGCCTCGAAAGAGTTTATAATCACCGTCGGCATAGTGAGTGTTATTCCTCTCGCTGCAAACGTCTTAAGATAACGGTAATCGTTTTTTTTTTTGTTTGTACAACGTCGGAAATTATACAAGCATATGGCCCACCTGATGTAAAGCGGTTACCGTAGCCTTTGAGCACTTGTAATACAGAAAGTATAACAACTCGCGAGATGTCACCCATGCTGCTAACACTGCAACTCCTTAGGAGCTTACTGGTGACCTCACTCACATGTAGGAACACAACACTCTAGGGGGTTGTTATTTGGCTGCGATTTTCTGTGTGGTGGAGCTACTTCCCCAGACGGGCTGTTTTGATGCGCCCTACTTCTATTATTATCTGTTTCCCACACAACATTATTTAAAATAAATTGCCCATGAAACTTTCATTTTGCGAATTAATTTATTTCTTCAACACTTCGAAATTTCGATTTATTTATGAGTGTAATTCGACAAGCTGATTCTTCTTTATTCTATCGACATACACAGGGTTCCATATTATAAGTCAATGCACGTAATTAATTACATAGTAGAGGGATTGGTGGTTAATATCTTCAATCTCTGCTCTTACATCGCTGTTGATACAGTTATTAACTATCAAGCTATGGCGGAGGGGAAACTTTTAGCTTATATTTTCGATTTATATTCTTTTTCTTACATATTACACATATGTTACGTAAAAGTATTTATAGGAAATATATATACGCGTATTGTTTTCGACAGGTAAAACAGTTTGTAATCAGTGATAACACATAATTTAAAATACGCGACTTCTTTATACTCAGTATGAATGTAACTTTAAGAGTATTATTTACTTTTGGGGACTTACCTCCACCTCTTAGAAAACATTACTACTACAAAAAATTACGCCTGATGGAAAGCGTCATTGAGAACCAGATGAGAGAATAGCCAACACATTGATTAACGCTGTGCTGGCTGGTCTTGACCACCCGCTAAGGTGCCTCTTCACACCTCGTCCCGGTTGGACCGGCTCAACCCGGGATTATAGGAGGTGGGGAACATATGCGCCGGAAGCGAATTCCACATTTTGACAGTCCGACGAAGAAATGAGTCGCTGAAGTTCTTAGTACGGAAGGTCAGCAACCCAATTCTATATGGATGTAATCTCAGTACAGCGCGAGTGTTCCGGAGGAGGAAGGGAGAAGGAGGGACGAGGTCAAAAAGGTCCTCTGAACATTCCCCATGGTAAATATGGTTGAGAACACTCAAGCTACCAATAGCCCTACGCAGCTGAAGAGGTTCAAGGGAGTTAATGACCTCGGCGCTATCTATGATGCGTATAGCGTGGCGCTGCATTCTATCGAGAGCGTCAAGTAGATATGTTCATGTATCTTCAAAGGAGTGTTCTGAAGAGAGGGTAAAGTATGGAATGGAGAGACCTTGGCACTAATTTCGCACGCCTGGGTTTTCTTGGCATTAAACACAAACAAGTTGTCGGAGCCCCCTTGAGAATCGCAATCCAACACCTGATCGAGCTCAACGACAAGTGCACGTCTTTTTTCCTCTACGTCGATCTGTCTTGGCGCGGGTCGTCCAACATATCACGCATGTACTGTACTGTCATCTGCATAGCAATGAATGTTACCAAGTGATAACATGTAATTGATATGCAGTAAAAACAGAGTGGGCGACATAACTGATCCTTGCGAGACCCCGGCGTTCACTCGCAGAAACTGCGATGACTGACCGTCGCAAAGGACTCGTATGTTGCGTCCATGGAGAAAAGCAGCGATTCAAGCGCATAAGCAAAGTAGTAGACCATATGCTGGAAGCTTGGCAATATCTAGGCTGATTGCCAAAGATTCGTCGTGCTTGTCCATAGCGTCCCCATATGTGAGTTACATAGGCTAGAAAATCACCAGTAGACTGATTTGGTCTGAAACCGTATTTGACGATAATTAATTAATGAGTGATCTTCCAGGTAGCGGATGAGTTAAGTATTTATAATCCGCTTTTGAGCAGAGCAGCCTACCTAGCAGAAAATGGAGGTGACAGCTAAGGGTCGATAGTTGGCAGGGTCAGACCGATCACCTTTTTCGGGAACCGGTTGAATGTTCGCCTCTCTCCTGGGCTCCGGCACAATTCCCGTATCGTACGATATTCTATATAGGCGAGTTAGTACAGGAGCAAGTTCAGCGGTAAAGTTCCTGAGTACCACGGCCGGGATACAGTCGGGGCCACTAGCCTTTCCCACATTGAGTGATTGCAGCGCTGCGCGGATGGCACGTTGCCTAATGTGTATGTCTAGCATCGTTGTCTCACAATCAGCAATTTGGGGTAGTTGTGCACCACAATCATCGATACGCGAATTGACCCCGAAGAGATCAGCGAGAAGATACACATGGATTCATCAACACTCACCTATAATGACTAAATTGGTCGTATTGTACCAAGACTTATGGAGTAAGTGGATACGTTGATACCAGGAGCTCGAAAACCGGCGAGCGTGCATAAGAAGAAGAGCTATGAATGGTAAAGAAGCAAATGAGGTGTGTAAGGACTGAGTCACATGGCACTCGGTAAACCCTGCCTACCCCGCAAGGGCATTTAAATATAGATAAAAAGATAGATATCCGTAAGGTAACTAAAAACAGTTCGTATTTTAGGTTCCGTACCTTATTTGAAGATTGTGACTGGCATTTATCTCAGAAATTATTACACATACAAATGTGAAATTGGTTACAGTTATGTTTGAGACTCGCTTAAAAATATTTACATAATTATGAATTGTATTATTCTATAGTTTTGGTATTTAATCTCACAAATGAATCATGCTTAGGTCGCCATCGAATGTTCGTTATTGTATAAATTTACTTTAAATGATTTTTATTTCGTATATTAATTAAACGACTTTTGGACCAAATTTTGTATTTAGTTAAGGGGTTGTTTGTTTGTTTTTAAGTTTATCTATTGAGGTAGTTGTCCTAAAAAATCGCCAACACAAAATAAAACAAAAAAAAAAACGCCGAGCGAAGCTTTGTCGCCCAGGTACTAATATATGTAATGTTCTTTAAAAGAGGAATGTTCTAGTAAATATTCATAGTTTTTGGAGCTTAACACACAAAGGGATTATTTCGTTAATGCGCAGTGTAATGATAATGTTACGTACTTAGATTAAATTGTAAGTATGACAAACATTAAAGCGATGTTACAAATGCTATAAGTGGGGGAGCAGCACGGAATTTCACCGCATCGTTACCTACGTAACGTTCCACTAAACATTATTACATCTTTGTTTCTGCTTCGAGGTACATACCACATCCAAGAATCCATCGTATTAAGGATAAGTGTTACTGCTAAAGTAGGGTGTGAAAATAAAGTTAAGTTTAGCGGTTAAAACAGAAACCCACCTGAAGAAATGTAAATTGATAATATATATAATTTTATATAAGTAATTGAAATTTAGTATTGTCTTAGGTTTTCGCGATTGTTACACATTGAATTAAACAATTTTTTTAACGGAAGTATCGCGTATTTTATTTATTTTGTTGAACCTGACATTTCGAACGCTTTGCAGCGTCCGTGGTCGCAGGAAGACTAATTGAAATTTGTTAACGATTTCATGGGTTTTATTTTTTGCCGCGGAATCCAAATTATTTTTCTGAAATAAAAGTAAGTTACTCCTCATTAGATCCACAATCATCAGCCGTTGTGGTGATTAGTAAAATGCTGTTATTTTGATATAACCCACAGACACATAACTTTATTATCATCCTCAGCAAAAGTACAGCTGGCAAAAAAAAAAACAGTAAACTATCATATAACAAGTCCCTTAAGATTGTTATATTTCTATGAGTGAGTGACGTTACCTGTAAGTTCCTGAGGGCTCACTGTGTTTTCTGCGAGCGAGCTACGGTAATCACTTTACATCAGATGTAGACGTATGACTCCCAGCATAAAAATGTTGTGAGCGAGTGAACGAGCGGAAGTTCGCTTCGCTCTTCACCATAACATTATAAATATTTTTTTTAAAGACAGAATAAAACGAGAACGTCTATTAGAATATAGATGACTTGCTCTGTTACACAAACTAAATTTCGTTTTTCAGATATCATTCCAATCGGCATTAGCAACAATTGCTTACCTGATTTTCTCAAGAAGATTTTTTAGTTCTCTTTTCCTTTTTACCTTTACATTTTTAGCCAAATGGTTACGGTTTAACTTAAGTTCATTTTTACATCTTCATTAGGTCGTAACGTAAGGATATAATGTAGGATATCTTTCAATTGTCCCTGAATTATACTTCGTCGGTGTGTGAAATTCAGAAAAATAGCCTTATTCAATTATAAGAGGTACATGTTAATATTGAGAGAGTTACTAGACCGCCCCAGAGCTTCTAATAGGGCTAGATTTTTTTTTTGTGAGATACGAAGTACGATAACCGTCACTTGGCAGACATTAGCCCTGCACGTTAACGTGCGCATTTTTTTTATACAACGTCGGGTGGCATTCAAGCATACGGCCCATCTGATGTAAGGCAGTTACCGTAGCCTATTAACACTTGTAATATATCAAGTATCACTAATCGATGCCTCCTCTGCTGCTTACACAGCTACTCCTTAGGAGTTTACTGGTGACCTCAATCACACGCAGGAATACAACAACCCTCTAAGGAGTTGTTATTTGGCTGCGGTTTTCTGTGAGTTGGAGGTACTTCCCCAGACGGGCTGCTTTGATGCGCCCTACCTCATTGCATACATTTTTAAAGTGAAAATTAAACATAAATAAAGAAGTTGTCATTGAGTTACAAATTTTAATATACTCTAGTTTATTTGTAGCACGCGACGCGACTTTTACAACAACGCTCGTGGATTCGATTCCCGTACAATATAAATATTTGTGTGCATGAGCATGTCTGTTTATCTGGATCTGGATGTTTTAAGAAAGATAGAGCACATCAAAGCAGCCCGTCTGGGGAAGTACATCCACCTCACAGAAAACCGTAGCCAAATAACAACTCCTTAGAGGGTTGTTGTGTTACTGCGTGTGATTGAGGTCACCAGTAAGCTTCTAAGGAGTTGCTGTGTTAGCAGCAGAGAATGCATCGCGCTAATTAATGGATTACAAGCGTTCACAGGCTACGGCAACCGCTTTACATCAGATGGACCGTATGCTTCCAACGTAGTGCACAAAAATCCCTCCTATTAACCAACTGGTCCCTGCTATGAATTCTGGTGATAGTATGTACTATTTTCCTCTTTCTATCCTCTATCTATCTATAATCTATAGCTTCACACCAAATTCCTAGTGAGGTAGGCAGAGAAATGCGGGCGCCTCATGACTCGGTCCTTACATATATACTCCACTTGTTTCTTCAACATTCATATGGCAGTAGTCGTTTCAAAAAATCGATATCTTTGCCAAATCCTTGGGCCTAGGCAGTGGACTCCGCCCATTCTGTTTTAAAACGACACACGCTTTTCGCTGGTGTTCAATATAATGACTGTATACAAGTACTTACTATATATATATGAGAAATATTTATAGGCTATAGCCTGTTGGCTTGTTCGTAGCCTTAATTATACTAAAATAAAGAAATATATGAGTGAATTAAATAGATAAAATGTAAGACGACTTTCTGTACTATGCGCCTCTTACCATTACACCCTCATTTGCTAATAGGTGAGGTATATCAGGTGAAACCTCACCTGATTCACCCCTCCTATTAGCAAATGAAGCTTTGGATCTGAATGATGTTTACAACTTATAAGATCCCAAAACTTCTCTTGAATATTTCTTGATATTACGTACATATAAGACTTTCCTTTTGACATTTACTTAATAGTCCCCTATACTATTCCATTTCGTTTACTTTTGCAACTTTTTAGAGTAGTTTATAATCCATATATGTACTTATGCATACATATACATATGCAAATGCTGAGTGAGTCAGATTCTGTTGATACCATTTGTAAAACTTGATTGAACAAACGTAACAAACTATTTTCTGTTGCTTTTTATGCTTGTTCACATTCAAAAAATGTTTATAATCAGTGCCAACGATTGATTATTTTCCTATTTTATTTAATATGAATGAGCATTAAACATTCATCTGGTTAATTTAATCTCGAGACGAAGGCGGGATAAATAAATGATTGAACGAACCTTTCTAGTGAATATCGATCTCAAATATCCCGCCTCTGAAAACATTTAAGCCATTTTAACTTTAGCATTTTTGGTATAAATGTATACGTTGTTTTATTATGATGGTATACGAGTCTAATTACTACTCTATATAATATTATATAGTAGTAATTAGACTTGAAATATAATATATCTCTTATTGCTATGGAAATCAAATCAATTTGTCACATTTTTAAGTTCAGTAGTGACTGGTTTAAACTGCAATTAGTGCTATGTAAGTAAGTAACGATGAAAATAAATAAATATGATGAACGAGGTGAAGCCGCGCCCCGTCCGTCGCTCGCACTTCCCCAGAGATGCGTGCTGTGCGCCTAGAATAAAGCCCGTCATAGACGTAACAATTAATGTTACTTCTACTACTACATCTACACGCTAAATCCCTTGTCAGATAGGCAGACAGAAGCATGAGCGTCACGTGACTTGTGGTCTTTTACATCGCATTCGTTTGTTGAACATTCATAGCTCTTTTCACGCAAGCTCGCCAGTTCCTACGGCTCCTGATACCAACTTCTAATACACTACAAATTTGGTTGCAGTAGGTGGATCTTGGCTTTCCGTGGATCCTTTCATCCTTCTACTTTCGCGTTGTATATCTGTTTCCTCATTCTTAACATTAATATGAAATTGTACTTCTCCTGTTTAGGCGTATTCCTTAGTTACGTATGGTGTTAGTTTTACAAAATAGATCTTCCTACAACGTTTATATCGACATCGAGTATTTATCTGACAAATTTAGTAATCACCTTAAGTGGATCATTTCGGAATAATCATCAAATCAATACAAATTTCACAAAGGTAACGCGAAGTACACTAGCATACATATTTGTAAAACTAGCACTAGGAAGTAATTTTAAAGTTTCTGAACTTATGCGTGATTGGATGTGAATGTGTTGCAGAGATACTTCTTATTCATAGCACCCGCCAATCCAAATGGATAAGGAAAAGGGGTAAATAAACAAGCTTATATTAAGAAACTAATTATAGACTAAATATAAATTATTCATTGATTCCAATTAGATTTTCATGAACTGTTTAGTCAGTCTATAGTTTTAGACTAGTTTTAAAGGTTTCTTGAATTAAATTGCATTAGAAGAGTAGAAGATTTTAACTTACAGGTTTTATAATTTTCAATTTGAGAAAGAAAACATTTTTAATAACAATATAACATTTCTTGAAGTTATAGTTACTTTAGTTTGTGAAGTTGTAGTTATTTTTGGTAGCATTTCCTATAATATTTTTTCCCATTAATTTATATTATATTTCCTTAAAACATTCAACAACAACAATACTGACTTTAAACTTTCTTACTTGACTTCTAACCAATAATTTCTTTTAATTTTTCTTCTTCTTCCTTGCTTTGTATCGTTTCCTAATCAATTTGGATTGATGGGGTCCGCTACCTAAGTCTAGGGATTTGGCGAAGATACCGATTTTTACATGTAGCGACTGCCGTAAGACCTTCACGATCCAGAGGGAAAATCAAGCCTTTCTTAGGTAAGGTCACGTGTCTCTCCAGATACAATTTCTTGAACATGTCATTTCCTTACGATGTTTTCCTTCACCGCTGACTACAGTTTTGTAGAGATACACAAAAACTACGATCGAAATTTATATACTCGTTTGATTCGACTAGTTTGACTATTTAAATACAACAATATGACGGATTGCCAAAGAAGACATTACATGGTTGAATGAAAATCAAAATGGATCCGGGTCGCATAAGCTTTTTAAAAGTTCTCACATTGAATTGACTTTCCCTGTTCGGTTGGAAGTTTCAATATGCTTCAGTTGGTCGGCTTACTGTTGACCCATTTCAAAGTCGTTGTTTCAAAGTCAACGTTACTTCCATATAGTTATTTAGAGTAGATTGAGCTACATATGCTCAGTGTAGTAAACACAGATTGTCTATCTATAAATTCATGCTAAATCCCTTGCGGGATAGGCACCGAGCGCTACATGACTCGGTCCTTATATACCCACATAGCTCCATTCATAACTGTTCTCATGGACATAAGCCAGTTTCTAGGGCTCCTGACATCACCTTTTGATAAAACACGATCAATAATGTCTATAGTTTTGTATAAAGTAAGCTATATTATTTTTGCAGTTGTTTTTGAAATGTATCAATATAAGAAATGTTAATTTTTATAGCATTTGGTGCGACAATATCTCAATAGTACAACAATACTGGATAGAAGGTTGTGTTTTGTCGAAAACTGTGTTCCTTTTGCATATCGATGACATGTGGCATGTACGCAACATATTATCTATATGAATGACAGTACCGTGAATGCGTAATATACCGGCCAAGACAACAAAGCTTGTGTTTGAAATTTAGATGACTTTTGGATCGGTCCCGGAATAGGGTAGACGTATAATTTGTTATAAGTACCCGATTAGAGAGCCTACAGTGTCGACATAACTAGTAATGTTTAGTTTCGGCGTTACTTGAAGTGCAAGGTCAAATGGGTTTCCAAGAAGATTGACGGTGCTAGGTAGAGTGGTATGAGATCCCAAGTCTAGCCTCGTATACCGGTCACGTCTCTAGGCTGATACGGATCCTTGCTCCCTTTGGCCACAACCAATGTAGTGTAAACATTAGTAAGGATCGACTGCATCAGATATCTACGCGAAGAGATTTCGGCTTTATGTGATTGAACTCATTCAACATATCTCAGGGTGTATTCGGGGGAGTATTAGATATCAGCCGCCGAGTTCCACTATTGTACCTCTCGTCATACTAATACGCCATATATACCATTATGATGATTAGCGTTTACCAAGATACATTTTAGAAAACATTTTCTCCGTATGGCAAATTTATAGTATCAACTTCCCTCAAAAGTGTTCCCAACAGTGATGTACAAGATCCCTGTACAAAGTATCTGAAATACAAAATACTTTTAAATTAAGTATTTCAGATACCAGATACAAATAATTTTCTGGAATGGTATCTGAAATACTAGATACAAAATACGAAATATAAAAACTGTAAACTCGGAACTAAATAATATTAACAAATGGTTGGTACATAATAAATTAAAAATGAATACAGAAAAAACAAAAATTGTTAATTTCCAGACGCACAACAATTACTCACACCCACAAATTGTAGCAAATTTTAATAACAACACATTGAAACAAGTTGACTTAAGTTTATTTTTAGGCGTGACAATAGACAAAAGGTTAAATTGGAAAGAACACATCAATAATACATGCTATAAGTTAGACAAATTTGTATTCGCACTACGTAGACTGAAAGCGATAGCTTCGGAAGAGACAGCGTTAATAGCATACCACGGGTACGTTCCATCTGTGTTACGTTACGGCCTAGTGATTTGGGGAAATTCTGTAGAGTCAAAAAAAGCATTCAAATTGCAAAAAAAATGCATAAGAGCAATACATGGAGCCGACTACCTGGATCATTGCAAGCCGCTGTTCCAAAACGCAAAAATTCTGCCTCTACCTTGCCTCTACATATTTGAGACTTGCTCGTTTGTCAAAAAGTACCCAAGTCACTTTCCTCTACATGACAAGGTTCTTAAAAAAACAAACAGCAGAAATCCATCAAAATTATATATACCGAAGCAAAGGTTAAAATTATACAGCGACAACATATTTTGTATGGCAATTAAACTTTTTAATAAATTACCTAGTGACTTTAGAGAAACACTGGCTGTAATTAACTTCAAACATAAATTATTTGGTTGGCTCATAAGCAAATGTTTTTATTCTGTTAAGGAGTACTTAGAATATAAGGGACAATAGAATAAATGCTTTGGACACAACGTAATAGACACGGATATAAGGAGTTACAGTAGCTCTTTTCCATGTAGTTATCAACCATGCATGTCGTAAAAATGTGACAAGTAGTTATTTAGTCAATAAAAAAAACATTGTAAATTTTCCTACGCCTATAAAGGCAGAATATGCAGGCCAAAACATGTCTTTGTAACACCTATCTTGTACACCATATTCTTTGGAATAAATAAATATCTATCTATCTATCTATCTAATACTTTTGTAAGACAACAACATTTTATAGAATGTAAGTTTATTTTTTACGTGAATTATTTACGAATAAATGGTTTTAATCGTGCAAATATGACAAGACGAAATATTATATTTTTTAAGGTTTTAATTGAGAAGCATTTAAGCTCTTTAAGTTGGTATCTTTATTATTTAGGTAGTGTTTCTAAGTCAGAACGGAAATAGAAAGTTTTCTTTAATGATACTCGTATCTAGCAGAGAGCTGCAGTATTTTAGATTTGTCATCCTAAGACATGATCATATGTTGAATTCTTATTAGCTCAGATAACAGACAACCATACTGAGTGTCTTGACCTTAGAAAGATCTGATTTTCCGTAAGGCTTGTCGACAGTCGCTCCATGTTAAATCAGTATCCTCGTCAAATTCTTAGGTTTAGGAAGCGGAATCCTAACGGGTTAGGAAACGGGATAATGCAAGGAGGAAGAAGAAGAATTAGAAGAAGTTAATTGTGGGTTAGAAGTCAAATAAAATAGATTGAAGTCAGTACTGTTGTTGAAAGTTATAAAGAAAGATAATATAAATTTATGGAAACAATTATCAAGAGAAATCCTATCAAAAATAACAACAACTTGAATAACTTCAGAGAAATTTTATATTGTAATTGAAAATGTTTTTTCTCAAATTGAAAATTGCAGAACCCGTTAGTTAAAATCTTCCTCTCTTCTACAAAAAATAATTAAAGAAACCTTTGAAACTAGTCTTAAACTATATACTACCTAAGCGTGGTCCTTGAAAAACATCAATGAATAATTTATATTCAGTCTATAATTAGTTTCTCAATATAAGCTTATTGGTTATAAGTATATGATGTTGATGATGATGTTAGAAATAGAGTTGGTCTGAAAGAGAGCGTCGGTGTTAAAATAAGAAGAGGCATGCTCCGATGGTTCGGGCATGTAGAAAGAATGCAAGATGAAAGAATGACGAAGCAGATATACAATGCAAAAGTGGAAGGATGTAGGAGCCGGGGAAGGCCAAGACTTACCTACCATGACCAAATTGGTCATGTTCTATCAGAAGGTGATGTCAGGAGCCCTAGAAACCGACGTGCGTGCATGAGAAGAGCAATGAATGTTAAAGAAGCGAGTGAGATATGTAAGGATCGAGTCACGTGGCGCTCGGTTCTCTCTGCCTACCCCGCAAGGGATTTGGCGTGAAGTTATAGATAAATAGATAGGTTATAAGTATGAGTTAATTATTCATTGAAAGACGAGAGAAATTTATTATAATAATTAAAAATCAGCTTCAGTGTAATTTAATTTGTGAGGGAATATGCATTAAATTAATTTAAATATATTGTGAAAATCTTAATCTTTCATCAGCTACATTATACTGGCTCTTTATTTTTTCATTTTCCAATTTATGTATTTTTGCGTCATCCCGTTTCTTAATCCATTAGGATTAGTGGGGTCCAAGCCTAAGGATTTGGCAAAGATACTGATTTTGACATGGAGCTGTTTTCCTCACAATGTTTTCCTTCACTGGAATTTAGTGGTACATGCCCTCACCATGATATGAGCCAGGAACCAATCAGTTTATATACCGATTTTTTATCCACTAGGCCATCACTGCTAGTAATGCTATGTAATGTAATTTTTGTATTTTTCTATCTTAACTGGCAACTTCACCGATAGCGATAAAAATAAAAAGCTGATGTTGAGCTTTTTATTTTTAATATAATTGGTGAAGTCTACTTGCTAAGTACAGTTAGCAATCAAGTTCTTTGGGTACGATTAACTAACTAGATTAAAATTGTAACTACGTATATTAAGTATTTTTACTAGGTCGTAGGATAACATCCCTGCTGCTAACACAGCAACTCCTTGGGATCTCACTAATAATCCCTCTTTCTCGCAATAACACTTCAACGTTGTTATTTGGCTTTTTGGCGGTTTCATGTCAGGTAGAGGTATTTCCCCAGTCAGTTAAATATCATTTTGCGCTATCTCTTTTTCGGCAGAGCCTCATTTGGTAAATATCATAGTGCCAACCACATTCATACTTACACGAAGCTTACACGGAGCAGAGGCTCTGGATCCTAAGTTGATAGCAACCGCGTCAAAATTATTACTAATACTAGGTTAATAGTCCTGCATTCAAATTCAAATTGAAATCTCGTTTTTTTTTTATAATTTGAAAGAATACTTTTACACAGTTACCTACTAGTTTGGCTTATTTTTGTTTTTAGTACCAGGCTAATTTTCAATGTTGTTGCATACCTGTCAAGGTGAACAGCAACTGTCGAAACGTATTAATCAAATATGTGAAATAACTTTGTACACAGTTAGCAACAAAATACATTCTATTATATATGTTCCATTATACTACTTTAATTAAAGACATTTGTCAGCTCTACTACTGTTATCATTTATTTTGTTGTACGCTAGTCTCTCCTTATTATTTAAGGAAAGAACGATATTTTTTCGCATCACTGTTCGAGGTGTCAAACTGTCGGTAACAGCGATTTCAGTCGATGCCAGATGACGCTCGTCGACGATGCTGCGCAAAACAATCCACTCTTCTGAATAATTAAAATTCTGCGAATTAGTTTTCCGTCTCGTAATGTAATTCCAAAAGTATCTTAGCAGCTTCTTATGTATTGATGAAACCTAGGCAGGAGAATAGAAACGCAATATTTTTTTACCTTTTTTTGACACTAAGTCGCAATTGATGGCCATAATATCAAAGCTACTGCCATTAATAAAGATTTTTAATTGCTACTAGAAAAAACCTGTATCATACTGGTCATTTAACGGTGTTTAGATTTTTTTCCTATAATTTAATGATCAGTTTAGGTAGATTTAAAATTAAGGATCGTGTGGCCTAAAACGCAAAGGGCAGAGAGCTATAACACCTCCCTAAAGTACCTAAAGTATCGCGTCAGCGTTACAAGTAGTATGTTAATAGTTATCTATATAGTGTAAATTTATACTAAATTAAAATTTCACCTAATAACATAATATTTTAATTTATTTTTATTATTTTCAATAATTAATCGATTGTTCGATAATAACACTTATTTTCTTTTTCCGGTTGATTGGTGTCTTAGGTGGTTGGTCAGTCAGTGCTTAATTGCGGGTATAACTTCCATTGTTAGTACCTACGCTTCATTGGCTTGCGTATTTTATAAGCCACTCACTTTATTATATTTTTAAGGTAGGTATCCACAATTTTTCAACAAATTTTTGAAGTAATTACGACCATAAAAGTAACTCGTAACTTGAAATATAAAATAAATATTTTGACACTGACACATTTGGCGCGGCTGACTGACACTTCTTTGACATTGATTAGATTCGTCGCGTTCCATTTCAGTGCATTTGTGCTGGCAGATATGTATTTTTTTTGTAACATGATTTATTGACCCAAGTGCCTGAATATGTCAGAACGCATTTAGTTTTTTTAATTACAATTATTTACTTTTTGATATTATTGCAATATTACTTTGTCTTAGTGTAACTTAATTTAAATAATGCATTTCACACAACTATAAATATGGATATTGGCAGGCGCTTGATAGTGATTTGTGCGCTTGTATTACATGAAATTCTAATTTTTATTTTATATTGTTTAGAATATACTATTTTCTAATTTTTTGACATATGTGGTTCTGCATCCTATTTTTTTTAATGTCACTTAGCACCCACGACGGGGATTTAGAGTATTTTTCTGTATCTGACAATTCTCTCAATTTTGAAAGCGATTTTTCTGATAGCTCTCCTCTTTCAAATAAACTATTTGCTACGTTCTTGCCTCAAAAGAAAATTTTTAATGTTGTCCATTTAAATGCTCAGAGCATAGCTGCTCATTACCCTGATCTACTATCAACCTTTGTAACTAACAAGCAATACAAGCCATCCTTATTTCAGAATCTTTTCTTAAACCGACCTTACATTCTACCTTATTATCCTCTACCTGGTTTTCGTCTCATACGAAATGATCGTACTTATACGAGAGAAGTTGGTGGTTCAGACCGAATAGTGGGCGGTGGCGGAGTGGCCATTTACTTGCGTAGCGACATCCCATATCAAGTTGTTTCCATGTCCTCATCCGCATCCCAGACTCCTGAACATTTATTTTTGGAAGTTACTCTTCATCATTCAAGGGTGCTACTTGGCGTATACTACAGTCCATATCTCAATATTAATTATTTTCACTCGTTTGAGTTGTTGCTTAGTGACTTCTACCCTCGATTTCAATATACGATTTTGATAGGTGATTTTAATACGTGCCTCATTAAAAATGACCACCGTGCGCATACTCTCCGTTCATTGCTACACTCTGTGGATCTACAATGCCTTGATCTCGGTCCTACTCACTTCCCACATAATGTACCGCCATCTTTATTGGATCTTATCATCACTTCCTCGCTTGATTTGGACTCATCGCACGGACAATTTCATGCTCCTGCTATCTCAGCACATGACCTGGTTTTTGCATCCTTTAGGTGTCGTCCTCCAAAACGGAACCATAAGTTATTGAATACATGCGTATGTGCAAAATATTTTGTGACTGCTTCCCTGCGTTACCGGGTGCACAGCACAATACTCAATAGGTCACGAACGAAATAACAACATAAGCCCGAAGGCATCTTGATAGATATTAATGCGAGTTTTGGTCAGTTTAAAAGTAAACTGCTTCCGCCCTCACCACGTACTCCCAGCTTATGTTATTTTTTAATAGTGTGGGCGAGCAATAAGAAATGATTTTGGCAAATTCGTATTGTTACAATGTGCTACAGAGAATTTAACATATTTATGAAAATCAGCCGTTTTTCGGAGCTCATAGCTAGGCAACGATTGGAGATAAATAAAAAGTGTAAATAAAAAGCGTTTCTTTCTGCAGATCAGTGAAATCGTTAGGCACCCATTTTTCATATTTTTTTTATTTTATTGATATGATGCATTGAGTCAATATTTTAGGATCGGCTTCCACCATCAAATACAATTCAGCGTTATTCACCTGTGTGGGCGATCTTCCACGTGGTTTGTTCTTCAAGTCGAAGTTTTCATTACTCCAAACGCAGCATTGACATTGCGAGACGTTTCTGCCGCGTTAGGTCCGCGTCGGAACCCGTTTTCAAAAATTACTCGAATTTTCGAAGTATCCATATTTTCCGTCTAATCAGAAAAAAAAGTAATTTAAATTCGAAAATCAAACGTTCCATATTTTTTAAAAGAAAAACCTCATCATGGAAAAAAGTTTCACTCGAAAATCTCACACCATGAAGGTTTAATGTCAATTCAAAGTATCTATTACAATAAAATGGCAATTTTATACTTTAACCCCTATTATATGGTTTTTGAGGGAGAAGCTCATGCTTTTAAAATAAAATATAAAGAAAGATCAAACGCGTTCTTATTGGCGTAAAGGAAAATCGTATATTTACTGTTGGAGGGATCTTCATTTCTCCATCGAAGTTTTCCTTTGCGGTTTACTACGTTGAGAAAAATTGTCTTAGAGGAACACATAAATAAATAAGTTATATGATAACATAGTATATTATATAAATGTTTGCAATACTTGATTGAATTTTGAACAGCCGTGTGGCGCAGTGGTCACTAACGCTACTTTGACACCAATGCTCTTGGGTTCGATTCCCATACAGGACAAATCCTTGTGTGCATGCACATGTCTGTTTGTCTTGATTTGGGTATTTTTAAGAGAGGTAGGGCATAACAAAGCAGTCCGTCTGGGGAAGTACTTCCGCCTCACTACAAACCGCGGCTAAATAACAACTCCCTAAAGGGTTGTTGTATTGCTGCGCGTGAGTGAGGTCACCAGTAAGCCCGCAAGGAGTTGCTGTGTTGCCAGCAGAGGTTGCATCGCGCGAGTGATTCTTGAAGTCAGCGTTCATGAACTACGGTAACTGTTTTACATCAGGTGGGCCGTATGACGTTCGTTCCGACATTGCATAAAAAAGTAATTAACGTATCCATTATTTAGTAACCTTTTTAATTTGTTTTTAAAATTTACGTCGGCTAACTCTGTAAATTTACAAGTAATTATTAATAATTTGTTAATTAATTAAGCGGTCGGTAACCACAAACCGTGAAAACCGACATCAAATAAAGTCACAATTTTACCTAATTTATGTGATACCAATCAGACGCTAGAAATTGTGAAGCTACCAGCTGATCACGGATACGTGGTGCATCCTTCTGATTACTAAGACGAGGATCCGATGAAAGAGAAGCATAGCGATATTTGGAGTTTTCAACTGCAGAGGTATTTACCCATTACAGAAGATCTTATCCATAAATAGTTGATCATGGCTCACTATAAAGCTCATGAGAAGTAATTGCGCTGGTAGCAGAGGCAGGAATTAGCAAGAAATACTTCTGATATTGCAAGTATTCATACACTATGGTAATTGCTGTACATTAGGCGAATCGTTAGCTTGTTTGCAACCCGATGAAATATAAATGATAATTAGAAAAGATAAATAGGTCGTCGTATTATTATTGTATAAAGTTAGATAGTTATTTGATTGATTGATTGAATGAATGGGGATACTTAGTGACTTTTTTATTAAATCAAACATTCAGACATCCTACTGCAGGAATCTGGTCTGCTTTAAATCAAGGGCTTCAGAACATATTTATTACGCTATTTATTCCAGATTTTTTAATGTAACGTTCGGAGGCTTACATGCTTACTGCCACCTTAAATTGGTTACCTTAGCCTATGAATACTTGAAATATATTAGGCTGTTGCTAACATAGCAATTCCTTATGAGCTTGCTGGTAACATTACTCATTTGCAGAAACAAAACAACCCTCCAGAGAGTTATTATTTGGTTGCGGTTTTCTGCGAGGTGGAGGTACTTGCCCTGTCGGGCTGCTCAGCGTATTAGCAAAGGCAAGTAATGATATGTCATTAGAAGATGACTGACTTAGCTTAATGACTATCATGTGTTTATAAGAGCTGGGACCAGCGGCTTAATATGCTCTCTGAACCGCGGACCTACAGACAGGCTAGACGTCGGCATTACTTAATTATGCCTTTCTTCATTCCTTTTACATGCTCAACCAAGCATTTTTTTATACAACGTCAGGAAGCATACAAGCTTACTTGATCCAGACCAAGATAAACAGACATGTTCATATACACAAATGTTTGTCCTATGTGGGAATCGAATCCAGTTGGTATTAAAGTTGTATTGCTAACCACTACATCACCGAGCTCGTAATATAAACTACTCCTAGCATACTACAAAGCTGCTTGTATACGGCACAAACAGGCGCATATTAAGATACTGAACTACCGCACAAACAAATGCGAGGATTCAGTGACTCAAGCAAAAAATTCCCTAGAACTTGCTCCAACTATTATAGCACAGTGTACAATTACCTTAAGCTACAGACTAATCAAGGCCCCGGAACTAAGGTTGCTGATCACCACTGCACAGCTTTGAATATTCAACAATCCAATAATGGTTAAGGGGTTGAATACAGCCATCTGAACAATTGTTCAGATTTGTTATCTCCAATTGTCTCGGCTGGCTAAGGGTTTGCTATCACATTTGAAATCTTATAATACAGTATGAAAAGTAATCAAATATTTATGAAGTTTGCAATTTTTTTTATACACCGAGAGCCATCGAACTCGCCGAATGTTGCACAGCCGTCATCATTATCATCATAATTTTAGACGAAGGACATGCTGCCGATTCTAGGCCTCCGCCTTAGACTTCCACAGAGATCGGTTCTGCGATCCTGATGCCTGGTGTGATTTCAGCTACGGATGCCCATTTCTGAATTTGTCTTGCAGAGAAACTCTGAGCAATGCTCTTTCCATCGCACGATGGGCCTAACACTATGGCCCATCAAATTCAAAATTTCTTTATTTGATTACAAGTACAGGTTACAGGGGTTGGGGATCTCTTGTTAATTGAAAAGAAACTGTGTTAGGACACGCTGCTCTTACGTTCGATTATTTATTACAACATTTACTTACATTTTCTAATACAGGATAGTCGGGTAAATAGTAACATTGTTTGTGTGTGTATCTATGGGTGGATTTGTGAGGGCGAGTGAGTTGTGTACCTGCATGTACCTGCAGTGTAAATTATGTGCTTGTGTACGGGAAAATAGAAGTAAATTGTCTAAATAATTGTCGTAAACTCAAATATCCGAGATGAATTGACAGATAGCATTTCACCGCGTGAGCAGGTGTACCCTTTGATCATAATTTGGTTGTTTTAACGAGGTGATGAATAGACTGTGTCAGGAATTATTGTCGTGCAAATAAAGTTCTAACAATGGGTTGTTTTATAATAAAGTACAGATTCTCCGCTTCTTACCTCCAGGTTCATAGTGACGCTCTTATGGCTTTTAATGAAACGTTGTAAATTTTATAAAATAGCCCATAGTAAGAGACAACGTTTCTGTGCTGTAAGTCGTTACTGGCAATACATACAGGAAACGCAAGTTTGAGTCATTGAGGTAATATAGACAAAAAATGCTTTCGCAATTTCTAAAACAGAGCTCTGTTTGAGAAATTGCGAAAGCATTTTTTTCTCAAACAGGGGCTCTGTTTGAGAAATTGCGAAAGCATTTTTTGTCCGAATTGAAACTTCTTTTTAGAAGTTGGACCTGCCTAGCTGGAATGTTTGTCCTGGGTAAACATACTCGTTAACAACTTCGAGTACCGAGCTCCTAACTGCAACTGATGTGTCAACAATCTTCGTTTTGTCCATGTTCATCTTAAAACCCACTTCTACCTAAGCGTAAGGATATGAGACAGATATTGGTTTTGACATGGAGCGATTGTCGTCGGGCCTCCACAACCCGGAGGGAAAATACCAGATCTTTCTTAGATCACACGTCTTTCGAAACATAATTTTTTAGACGTGCGGTTTTCCTCGCAATGTTTTCCATCACCGCGGGGAAATTAGAAATATATAGATACTTAAATCCGAAAACATGAATATAGTGTTACATGCCAGGCCTTAACCGAAAATCAGTTGGCCTTAGGCCGGTTCCTTATCCACAGGTCATATCTTTTACTTTACTCTATTTGCGCTGCAGAGCAATACCGAGAAAATTAAGCACACAGTAATAAACAATCGTCAAACTGAATGAGAATGTAGTGTTTAAAATAACAATAAAACAGTAACAACAAAAAATGGGTCCGCCATATGCTTTCTCGTCGTTGTGTAATAACATGCAATGTTTTAATTGTTAATTAACGAACGTGTAATTACGAGACTGACTGTTTACCGTTTACTTATTAATTAAAAATGGGATACGGAGACAAACAGAAATATCGTGGAATGCCTGTACAGATATTTCCATGTTATCGGTTTTCTTTTATGAAACATGTAACTGTCTGCCGGCAGTGCCTTAAATATCTATCTGGTGTTTAACTAAATTTTCTATAAACACCGAATTCGAAATCGACATCTTCAGCCTACGTATTTTTTTAAGTTCATCGATATTTGTATGAAATGACTTTGTGAGTTACAAAGTCACTTCATACTAATATCCCGCAATTCAATGAACGTCATTTGTTTTTATACGACTTCAATTCATGAGGAGTTTCTCGATTCGACGTGTATTCCTTTTTGTGAGTATATTATGCCATATCTTCGCTGATTGTGAAACGATTGTATTTTTTTATTGAAATACTCTTAGCACCGCATTGATCCCATATAAATAGGCCAAGTCTCCCATATACCTAAATAAATAAAATAACTGCCTAATGGTAAGTAGTTACCGTAGTCTGTGGACATTTGTAGTTTTTATACAACGTCGAGAGAGAAACAATCATACTGCCCACCTGATATAAAGCCGTTAGCCATAACCTACGAACGCTTGCAACACATACATTTGGCTGCGGTTTTCTGTCAGGTGGATACTTCGCCAAAAGGAATAAAAACTATAACTATATCACACGCGTGTCTCAGCTACGGAGTGATTATGTGGGGCGACAGCAAGGAAGCCCACGATCTGCTAGTGCCTAATGCAGCAGGAGAGGAGAGTGCTACAGAAGAAATGCATTCAAATACCAACATCAGACAGCGAGAGAGCTGTAGGTAAAACTTTTCTAATCTTAAAGTCCAAATATATATATATATATACACTAGAACTTTGTAAATTTGTAAGGAAAAATCTGAGTTTTTATCGTACCGTTAGTGACTTTCCGCGCCGTTACTAATCGTGAAAATCTAATAATTTAATACAAATAACATCTAAACTAATAACAAAAAATATCATTTGCTTCACCTTTTATATCTTCGGGCAATTTGTTATACACTTATAACTCTCACTCGAAGCCCGAAGATATAAAAAGCAAATGATATATTTTTTTTATAATTCCCTTAAAAAACATTTATTGAATATCTCTGCTACTCCGTCGTAAAATACCTCAATTCCTAGTGTCAACCTCCCTCTCGACCATTGCCATGCCTGACAAGGTGCATATGTATCTAATTTAATTAAATTTAATCATGTGTAATGCATTGTTGAATTGAAATAAAAAAAAAATCCGTGCGCGCGCAAACACCAGTTTTCCAAAACCCCCAGAAATCAACCACCAGATTCTTATATTCATGCATTCCTATTCGTCCCAGTACCTATACGCAAAATTGTTTAAATTTTATTTTCGCAAATTTTATTTACATTTTGGTAATGAATTTCTATTAAAAATAATAAACCGATACAGATATGTTATCATTGGGGTTTTACAGTACGCGGACAGTACGGAGTAAGGGCATACTGTGTATAATCTTTGTATTGGCCGTGACCTCGGCGTAAGAATAGGCTACCCCATCTCAACCCGTGGGTGTCGTAAAAGGCGACTAAGGGAAATATCCAGGAGACGGGCAGCAGCGTCCCCTGCGTACTTTAATAACTTACTGCGGTTGCCAACCCGCCTGCCAAACGTGGCAACAATGGCAAAACCTCCCTCTCTAGAGGGGGGGCCTATGTTCAGCAGTGGACTAATACAGGCTTAAATGATGATGATGAATGAATTTGTATTAAAAATAATAAACCGCTGCAGATTTGTTATCAATGGGTTTTACAGTACGTGAGCAGTACGGAGTAAGGGCGTACTGTGTATAATTTGTACTGTGATACTGGTTTAACTAAATGAATAAATGTTAAGTATTTGAATTAATTTTATATCACGTCGAAGGCATACATGCATACGACCCACCTGATATAAAGCGCTTTCCGTTACCTATGAACGCTTGCAATGCTTTAAGTAACACACACAATGCTATCTTACCTACTGACACTCGGTATACAATAACCGTCCAGGGAGTTGTTGTTTAGGTACGGTTTGATGTAAGTAGAGGTACTTCTCCAGACGGGTTGCATTGATAAGTTCTCTTAAAACACCCAGACCAAGATACAGGCATGTTCATAACCACAAATGTATATACTGTGTGAGAATCGAATCCACGAGTGTTAGTATCAAAGTAGCATTACTAGCCACTGTTCCAATTAGTTCGAGAAATAATCTTAAAATACACACTAATACGTGTAATGTGAGAAGTGAGGTTTCAGTCTTCAGTGGATGCATCCTCTTATTGACAGCTAAACAGGCAGTTTTCCGTCTCTTTGCGACGCGACCCTCGTCTCTTCAACACAAAAAGTAGAGATGATCAAGCAGAATAAAGGCCAAAGTGTTCACAAGGAATGTGTCTATAGGGAGGATAAAATCAAGATTATGTCGAATGTACATATTGTTCCCACCCCAGATTCAGTTGGAAGCTCGGTTTTCGAAATTGTTTACTCTCTAAGACAATCCAGCTAGGTAGGTCCGATTTCGAGAAAGTGGTTTTTTGACGAATTCAACGGATGGACAGGGTTTGGGAAATTGTGATAGATTTTCGCGTCCTAAATACTTTATTGCCTCCACACGACAGTCGCCAGTCAACCAGTGTATGTTGCCAGTAATGACTTACGGTACAGAAACGCT
Source organism: Pyralis farinalis (assembly GCA_947507595.1). Classification (NCBI taxonomy): domain Eukaryota; kingdom Metazoa; phylum Arthropoda; class Insecta; order Lepidoptera; family Pyralidae; genus Pyralis; species Pyralis farinalis. The sequence continues at coordinate 27,901,597 of OX382259.1, forward strand.
GTTCCTTATTATGGGCTTAATGTGGAAGCTCGAGAGTATACACCATCCGATGGAGAGAGAGATGCTCGGAGTTTCTCTATGAGATAGATTCAATAACGAGCTAATCTGTAGCAGAACTTAAGTTGCCGATAGGTCTGGGAACCGATTCGACGAGCTCGGTGGCACAGTCGTGAATGTTGCTGCTATGACTGCCCTGGTCGTCTCTGCGACACTACTGACTGAGATGTATTGCCTCTCCACGAGGTATCACCAGGCGCTGTAGATGTTAGTCGTACAAATAACATGCTACAAATAACTACTCTTTTAAGCACATACATGAATATTTTGTAGTAGCAGTAGAGATGAGATTTGAATGGATTTCTTCAGCCTGATCTGTGGTCGCCTGTATACTACAACCGCTCAAAATGTATCTTTACTGTAACGACATAAGACGCATAGGTATATAGTTTGATTTATCGTCATGTGTACATGTACATCATAACACAGCATAAATGTTGTGCATTAATAATTCTGTTAATATTTTAATAGTTACGTTAAATTATACTATTTGTACTTGTCTATAAGGATTACATTAGAATGCCTCGTAAATTATACAATCATTTCGTGTTTAAAAATGTTGTTAAAATATTATTTGATTTGATATTGATATTTGATGCCTCGCTGGAAATTGGTTTGGAACACCGACCAATCATTTGGGAATGGTCGGAGCGAGAGGTACAAATTGATTGATGCGAACCAGATTCCGTCGTCAGTTGTCGAAGCGTGGGTTTAAAAATTAGAACGTTTTTAATAAGACGTAACATGCCTAGCTCTAGTCGTCGACTTCATTCGCGTGACATACTGAAAATTACAAACGGCTTTGTAACGTTTTCATATTAAGAAATTGTACTCAGATATATTTGACACTTAGTACTGAAAAAAAATTAAAATAATGAAATGTAATGCTTGCTCGTATGACATTTGAATTATAAAGGCCAATTATTTTCACGATTCCGACCCTAAAAAGGAAAAAGACAATCCTCTTGAAACCTCCCCACAGAAACAGTCACAGATGGTTTCTCCTAAACAAAATAACGTACAATCTTGAAGCAAATTTAAGGTAGACAACTTAATTTGATTGTACAAATCTGATAAGCTTTCGAACGAATTTTATTATTTCGAATTTACAACCCAAAAATAACTGATGGACTGTAATTTATAGCTCCAAAAAGAATAAACCTACATGTGATTACATGTCCTAAAAGAAAAGCGGAAATGTTTAAAAAAACGACACGTGTAATATGAAAGAGTTAAAATATTAAATAAGCATGTACGTACGTATACATTTTTAATATATTTTCATAGACACCGGTTAGTTGTTAATGTCAAAATTTTTCAAAATGTGACGACTTGTGAAGTTTATATTCCTAAAACTTTGACTAATTTTAAAATGGTGCACATCTGTACTTTACAAGATAACTATACCATTTAAACGTTTTGTAATGGATCTTGCGATGAGTAGAAAACACTTCAAAGTGAGGAAATACTTGTATACTCACTCTTCATATTCTATAGGCTCCATATATTGCTAATATGTATGTTAAAATAAATTTTAAAAATATAAAGGACTACATAAACACACCATTGCAAACTACATATAGTGTTTCAGTTATTTTATTTAGTTAATTTTTGTGTCATATCTGCGAATGAATACTGCCATAGACAATCGTTTTATCGCCCAATAAATAATTCTAACTGCAGGATCCAGTAAGACAGTTACCTGTCCTTTTTGTCACAAAAGAGGCGCCATTTCATCTTTCCTATATCAATATTTAATGCACGTACTGAGTCAAAACAAGTTCCGCTCCATCAATTTGTAGCGAAAACCGTATGTCTACACTCCTGGGATATTAATGTAATTCTTACTTTTTCAGATGTGATCTTGTTACCTTCTGTCTATTTGTGAGTTCTATCCTGTGATTGAGATATCATTCAGTGTTGGTTTATTTGATTGAGTAACATCATATAAATTTCTTATTTTAGGGACCGGTACTTCAAAAATTTATATTATTTATTTATTCTGTTGTCCATCTGTTATGGGCACAGAAAACGTAAAGTACTTAAAGATGACTCAGAATTATGAAATTTAACATGAAACAAGAACTCATAGCTTTAATATAGGAGAAAGTCCAGATTATGTCATTTTGCAGTTATTCGTGCCTGTTAGTTTTCAAGAAATCGTGGATCAATTTGCAAATTATGTTTTTACTAATTAAGATGATCATGAACTCAAATGATTGCACTCATTTGACTATTTCTTCGATAACCACAGAAATAAAAAAAACATGATTTCTATCACAAATCCAACAGTTTTTATTTTCAAGTAACATTCTCCAGGCATCCCAGTCACCTTCTCAGCGTTATAATGTAAGCAACGCCCAGCCCCTGCAATCTCCATATTTGAATTGACTCACTGACAAATTTAGAGCATAGTCTTCAAATCACATACAAACAGTTATTAGCTGGTATCAAGTTATTCAAAGCCAGCTCAGTCCCAAGGTTAGAAGGAATTTCACTCCAATATTTCGACAATTTGGGTAATGCAGGTAAAAATAACTTTCTGCTATTAAGAAAAGCGTGTATTCAAAGAGCTATGAACGTTAAAGAAGCGAGTGAGGCTTATAAGGACCGCATCTTATGGCGCTAGGTTCTCTCTGCCTACCCCTCAAGGGACCTGGTGTGAAGATATACATACATACATACGAAATTAATTAACCAATTTCTGATGGGAAAAGTTAATACCGCTATAGTACCCATTATAAAATGTATATACCTAATTTCACGATCCAGAAAAAAAAATTGGTGTCCGCAATATGATCCCCTCGCGCCGGCATTTCTTAATTTCCCCCTTATTTCGATTATTTAAAATGTAAAATCCAAATTTAATACATGGTACTTGGACGACGGGTCTTTAGAAGACGATGAAGATATAGTGATCTCTGAGCTATTGGATAAATTTTGAATAATCAGTTTATAACGAAATTTTGATAAATCTAAACTTTTTCTTTCAAATCACATTTCAATCACCATTTTACAGTTATTATTTGTCTATCTATTCTATAGAAAATCACAAATCAAAATTTGTCTCATGAAATTTGGCAATATACAGAGAGAAACAGGGAGTTGGCCTTGTTAGGGTGTTTGCTAATTGTTCGATTATGAGCTTATTGGTAAAAAGAAAAAAAAATAACGCATACCATAAACAAAGTCTGTATTTCAGCCGTTAACACTTACAATATAATCTCATCGTTTCGACATATTCAATATAAGTTTATCCAAATCACGTGGCAGAAAGGCGGCCCACGTTCGTTGTAACAGATGAAAAACATTTTCGGGAATGAAGCCTCCTATGCGTGCTCAATGGGATTAAAATCTTGTAATTGAGTAGGCCATGGCAGGATGTTGATGTTAGCTGTGGCAAGGGTATTTGTAATAACTCTGATTGTAAGTTGACGCGCATTATATAATGCGTAAGCCGTAATGATATTCAATTTGCAAAGAAGGAAATAAAGTATCGGACACAATCTTTTCAGCATAAAATTGCTTCCGATTGAAATTAATTCGGTTCCAATTGAGCTCTGCAATTGCAAGACCCGTTTACAATGTTCGTGGGATCGTGAACAGAGAAATTGGGCAAAAGACGAGTGGCGTTTATAATTAAAATTCAAATTAGCGTTCGAAGCTACTAAGGTGAAAAGTCAGCATCCACGCTATCAATTTCTCACGTCCTCTGTCAACTAGTGACATGGTAAATGTTTTACAAAGCAAATAAACAATTACGTATTCCAGGAACTTTAAACAACCCAATCATAAGAAAGTGAGATATGGATGAAAACAAATGTAACATTATAGCTACAAAAGATTCAATGGTGCATCAGTCGTGTTGCAGATCGGCCGTCGAAGCTTTGATGAGAGAAGCATAGTGAGTGCTTCCAATATATCCAATATATGTTGCTATAAATACTGAAACAATGATAAAAAAAATCTATTTCAAATAACATTTATTACTTTTACAGTGTGTTAGTTTAATACATAAATATAAAACAATTTAAAATATAAATAGCTTATTCGAAGTGGTCTCCATTGACTGCCATACAGTCCTTTAAACGTTGAGGCCAGTTATCAATAGAAGCACGCACTTTTTCCATGGGAAAATTCTTCACTGCCAATCGTACGGATTGTTTTAGGAACTCCAAATTATCATGGCGATTAGAGCAAGCCGTACCCTCTAAAACTGACTATAAATCATAATCCAGCGGATTAAGACCGGGACTAGTCGACGGCCAGTCTTCAGCTCTGATGAAGTCCGAAACGTTCGTTTCCAACCAAGAATGCGTAGACCGAGCTTTATGACCCGGCGCCGAGTCTTACTGGAAGGACAATTCTTAGTTATTGAACATGGTGTTGTTAAGGGGCTTCACTATCTTCTAAAGAATGGTATCTTGATACACTTGTGCCGATGTTTTGATACCTTTTTCATAAAAGTATGGCTCAGTCACTCCTTCATAGCTAATACCCCACCAAACCATCACTGAAGTCGGATAGTGCCCACGTTGCACTTTGTCGACTAATTGGGAAGCTTCCTTAGAGCTTTGAGCATAAATAAGGTGATTTTGTTTGTTAAAACGTTGCTCAATTGTAAAAATTTTCTCATCCGTATACAATTTTTTTCTGTGACCTCCCTTTGTGTACCGCTTCAGTAGTTGTTTCGATTTTACCACTCTATTCGTTTTTAAATTATCAGTTAATAAATGACCAATACGTCTCTTATAGACTGCAAGTCCTAAGTCATCTTTTAAAATACGCGACATGGTTCTAGATGCTATCTTCATCTCCCGCGATAAAATCTTTTGTTTCGGACAGAATTTCTTCGATTTCTTTCCCTTACTGCTTTGTCCACCTTTTTCGTACGAACACTACGTGGACGACCAGATCTTTTTCTGTCACAAACAGAGGAGGTCTCGTTATACCTATTAATAGCCCGGTACACAAACAATTTACTAATACCAAGCGTATAGAGAGTTTTAAAAGTTGCACTTGGCTCCATACCTACTTTGTGTAATGCAATCACAGCGATTCGGTTCTCTTTATCACCCCACTCCATTTTAATATCGCAAAATATTGTACAATGTATTGGCACCAAAATGAGAAAACTCAATGAAGGAAACCATATTCAAATGTAATATTTTGTTTATTTTTAATTGTAACAGTATTTATGGCCAGACTAAGTATTTATAGAACTGTTAAATAACGATATCATGCAAACTTGATTTTTCCTTCGAGTGGGTTAATTCATCAGTATACCATACCAGATTGAGACGAAATAATGGTTAAGAGGAGCAGATACAATTGTGGTAGGGATATCACGCATAGAAAAGAAAAAGGAACACAGGCAAGATGTATGAAGTTTCAACATTAGAAAAGAAGGGACAGATGAGCAATTCGTGAAGAAAGATCAAACGAGATTATATGAGAAAACAAAGGGACGTAAAGTTCGGAATAGCATATAAGAAAAGGTGGTGGGAGTGCGCAATCTTATATAGAAATAGAGATGTAGGGAAAGCTAAAAAAAAAACTAAAATTCCTATGCTTGTTGATTAGGATGAAGTGATAGATTGTAGAAGCATGTTAAACAGAGGAATCTGTAGAGAAAGAGTAAAGACTATAATACTCTCTGTTCCAAAATCTTATAACTACAACAATTTTTTAGTGTGTAATGAGTATCTAGCATGTCTATGGATCTCGTACTGACTTTGTGATCAAGAAAATATCAAGAATAATAGGTATTCTTGATATGCATTTTCTTTTTTAGTTAATAGATTCAGGCGTTATTTTGCGAAAGTCAAATTTACATGCAATTTGATCTAACCTGCTTTGTGTGCTACCGCTACGTTGGTTGCGTGATCTATCTTAATTAATACTTCATATATATTTGCGTATATATATACTCGTACCTATATATGTCCTCGTATGTATTTATCATTCTTATTTTGAGTTAGTTGTCTCAAAATTCTCGCCAAACTATTATCTCCTTAAAGGTTCCCTATGGATGATGTGAAAGAGATCCATAAAGAGGAACGTAAGAAGAAACATTATTTTGTACAACGTTGGGAGGCACACATAAGCATACGTAAAGCTGTTACCGTAACCTAAGAAGTATTACTGCTGCTAACACAGCAACTCCTTACCGGTACCCACTCATTTGCAGGAAGCAACGACGCTACAGGAAGTTGTTATTTGACTGCGGTTTTTTGTGAGGTGGAGGTTTCTATTTCCCCAGTTGGACTGCTGGTGCGCCCTACATCTTATATAACTTCTCTTTATACTATACTTAGTACGAATGATACTTTTTCTACTACCTGAAACATACAACACAGAACTAATGTAAGGATTACGGTTGATGATGAAGTGTTGGAACAAGTGGATGAGATTGTATATCTTGGATACGCTTTCAGCAGGGATGGAAGGTACACCGCAGATGGGGAAAGCCCAGTGAGTGCTGGGAATAGTGTGAATGGAGCGTTGGGAAAACGTCTTGGCAGTAAAAACCTGAGCCAGAAGACACAGCTATACACAATGCAGTGCTGATCAAAATGCTAACTTACGAAAGCGAGAGCTGGATATGGCAGAGAGAGCATGAAAGTAGGATAAACGCGGTCGAAATGCGAGCGCTGCGCAAAATTTGTGGCGTAAGGCTTGTAGACCCAATTCGCAATGATGTTAGAAACAGAGTTGGTCTGAAAGAAAGCATCGGTGTTAAAATAAGTAGAGGCATGCTTCATTGGTTCGGACATGTAGAAAGAATGCAGGATGATAGAATGACGGAACAGATATACAATGCAAAATTGGAAGGATGTAGGAGCCGAGGAATGCCAAGGTCGTGTTCTATCAGAAGATGATGTCAGGAGCCCTATAAACCGGCGAGCGTGCATGAGAAGAGAAATTAATGTTAAAGAAGCGAGCGAGATATGTAAGGATCGAGTCACGTGGCGCTCGGATCTCTCTGCCTACCCCGCAGCCGCAAGGGATTTAGCGTAAAGTTGTAGTAGTAGAGGTACTATAACATAAAAAAATACATAAAAAATAGATACTCGTAGATAGAAAATATTAAACATTTTGCATTAATGTTGACCGTGAACAATGTGATTCTGTTATCCTTTAATTTTTCAAGGAATTCAAAGTTACTAGCTACATTGTTATTTTACTGAATTGAATCGTCTACGTACTCTCCGACGAATGTGGCCGCACTTGTTTTTTAATGTATGAGTAGCTATACTGCTACCCGCGTCAATTAGAACAGTCGCAGATGTACTTTGAAGGCAGTGAATAGCTTCAGTTTCTGAATTTGGAATACTGAGATAGGTAGCTATAAGTTTGCACGTGATTCCAAGTTTATTCTTGCCTCTATTTTAAGAGATATGTTGTCCCATGATATAATTGTCAATTATAAAAGAGACCTATATTGACAAGTTTCTTTCGGCATTTATTCTTCGCCAAAGTTCATTTCCGAAATACTAGCAGATTAAAAAACAGAAAGTAAAATAAGATAATTGAATAAGTTACAATAAGACTATATTTCAAAAAATGTAAGATGTGTCTAAGTGCCCGCGACTTCCCAATGGCAAATAAAGCATTTTTATCTTTATCTTTAATTAATGGAAAAGGATGGTATAAGTATAGATATTTTCGGATGCAGGTCTACATATTTTCTGCATATTTCATAATACCAGCAGTTACAGTTAAGTTATTGTTAAAGTAAAGTTACTGTTAAAGTACTACTTTAGTTATTGAATTTGAGATAGTCATTAGGTTTGAGGCGTGATCTTTTACATTAGTAGTTAGTTCGGGTTTATATTTATAGCACCTACACCAAAATGATTCATAAATTAAAACAATTTGTACATTTAAACATCTATTTTATAGATATACGAGTAAGTACACAAGTACTTAGGCATTTCAAGTCACTTTTAGATATATATCAAAAGATAATGGTAATTGGGACATCGCCAATGTATATTTTCATTGTCCAAGCTCGCAAATTATTTTTTTACAGAATGCCTTTGATTTTTTATTTCTGTAATACCTTTCAGATTTTCGTTTTAATAAAGCCTTCAATTTTGCGTAACTTGAAATGAAACTCCGTGACTTATGTACGTAATAAACAGATTTAAAAATTTAATATCGACTCCACATTGTTGATAATTTGATGGACAATTTTCAAACTTAAGTTCTAGGAGAAAGACCTATTGTTATTGCTTTTACTCCAATTATTTCACTGTAAAACTTGTACAACTTTGATAACATATTCGGCAGCAAATGTTGTGTCACAACTGCAGCTTTATTCGCTATTTTGGTTGGAGTAAACAATCATGTATACAATATTTTCCCGTCAAATTGTTAGTTTTGTACAATTACAATTAACAGTATCATTCTGAAAATGCGCGAACATTTCGAGTGTTTTAATAAACTTGCGCAAAAAGAAATCAACTGAGTACGTTAGAAATTTCACCAATAGTTCGTACCGACGAGTTATTTCGCACCGAGTTAGAAAGTTCGCTTTCCAAAACTAATTTCGAAAATGTAATGAAAAAATTTATATCACTAAAAAAATTCTTTTGCATATACAGGGGTCGTCGATATGTCGAAACAAACTGTTCAAGCATTTATTTTGTAAAATCTCTAATTTGAATATGCGTTTTGTTTAAGACTGACAAACGAAAACAAAGACCAAAGACGTGAAGGCTCACTTTAATCAAATTAAATTGGACAATGGATTGTTTCGACGAATTAAATAGTGAAAAATGTTCTGCCTGAGCTCTGAAAAATGACAAATACATTTAAATGTCAGTGGAAATGAATGCCACGAGCTTTGCACAGCACTCAGTGACCAACGAAGATAATCCTTTTTTAACTGGAGCTCTCTAAAATCTTCTTTTATTCATAACGACATGTACTTCATAGTAAATTTTAATTAATTAAAGTCAAACGAGAATCTACTGGTACTTTTGTTAAAAGTAAAACAATTCATTATATTAAGTGTTGTGTACTTCGTGACAGTGACTTCCAAACTTGGCTCAAAGTTATCTCCTTGCAGCGACTTGTCCATCTACAAAATGAATGCTTACAACCTCGTGAGCGATCTTACTTTGAGATTGCAGTAAATGAAGTGAATGGATATCGAAACTTTTGTAAGTATACGAGATATATTAAGTTGAAAGAGCTTTTTTTGTTTTGTATTTGGATTTCACAAGCTTTTATTTAACTTAACCTGCTAGTATGTTTCGGACAAATCTTGGAACTCGAATTTAACCAACTTTTTATTGTCATATCGGTTAGACACTTCAAAGATGTAATACCGATGACAATGTAATTATTTAGTTTTATGGAGGTATTGATGATGATACATCCTGTAGATGAATAGTGGAATTCTGTGAATGGTTAATAGTAAACCCCTGGAGTTTTGGTCCATTAGGTTCATTTTAATGAGTGGAATACAATACACTTGGTGAAAAAGGTGTAATTATGCGTCCTTGAGATGAATAGTAAAACTGTTTAATTGTTATTAGTAAATTTCTCGAGTTAATGTTCATTTGGCTTGTTTTAGCGAATCGAATACGCCGTGGTTCATTTAATGGCGTAAACGTCAGAAATGTTTTTTATTTTAGTTTCATTAAACTACATGTTATGTATAGCTAATTGATTGCCAGTACTTGCACGTTTTGTACACATTACCATTAAAAATGCCATTTTTAGTGATGTGCCGACATCACGGATTATTATCCATTTTCAAAAACGTAGCCTTAAAAATTGATTTTAAGCAGTATTTTTAATACTTATTTCATTATGAACTTTTTTTATATTTCCATATACACAGCTACTTTAAAATTACAATACATAATTAATGTTGATTTAGAAATTTATATTAAGGTCATATCAAATAAAATTAGTAGTAGTATACATGTATTTTATCATTATTATCATATGCATTTTGTCCCAGTTTAGAAGCCGTATTCAGGTGGAAATCATGACATTATCATTATAATGATGCAGGTATTGTGACCATACTTCCATTACTGTGTTTGTTAATTTGTGGAACGGTTAAACGCAATCAAAATAATAGAAGTTCATGCACTATTTCGTAATAAACACCAATAATTTCATCATTCTGTACTGGAATTTTAATGGTAACAAAATTTAAATGGCTAAAAACTTGTGGCAAAATAAATTAAATATCATTTTTTAAAAACGGGCTTCTATGCTTTGTTGTTGACTTTTTTTTACACAATTTCCGGAGTTATGTAAGCATACAGCCCACCTGATGTACCGTAGCATATGAACGCTTGCAATGCATGAAGCGAGATATCACTCGCGCGTTGCCATCCGTGCTAATAACTCCTTAGGAGCTTACTGGTAAACTCACTCAATTGCAAAATTACAACAACATTCCAGGGAGTTGTTATTTGGCTGTGGTTTTCTGTGAGGTGAAGTTACTTTGATGTGTCCTACCTCTCTTGAAAACATCCAGACTAAGACAAACAAACATGTTTATGTACATACGTTTTTGATCCGTGTGGGAATCGAACCCACGAGCGTCGCCTTCGCCTTCCTTCGACTCCTGAATCATTCTACTTTCGCATTGTATATCTATTTAGTCATTCTTCCATCCTGCATTATTTCTACGTATCTGAATCAACGGAGCATGTCTTTTCTTATATTAACACCGACTTTCAGACCAACACTCTTTTTTACATCGTCATGGCGAACGAGGTTAATTTTGTGCAATGCTCGCATTTCGACCGCAGTGACCATGCTCTCTATGCCATACCCAGCTTTCATTTCTATTTGTTACTTGTGGGATTAGCACCGCATTTTGTGCAGCGAGCTGTGCATTCTGGCTTAGGTTTCGGCTAGTTAGAAGTTTCCTTAATGCTCCATTTACACTGTTCCCTACGCTTACTCGTCTGTCCACATCAGCGGTATGCATTCCATTCCCTTTTAAAAGTGCTTCCAAGTTATACAATCTCATTCCCTTGTTCCAATACTATATCATCAATCGTAATGCTCGTGTTCGTTCTGGTTTCCTCCCTTTCAAAGGTGATTCTGCTATCGTTTACATAAGACACACAGTTCACCACTTAGTCATCAGTTTGCAATTTCGCATTCAAAGATTATATCCTCTTTAGACAACTGTTCAGATACAGAAAGAATAGCCGTATATGCTATATACATTACAACAACTAATGAGTTATATACTAACATACCAAATCGATATGCACGTGAATACCGCATGGTTATGTCATTACGTTATTCTAACACTGCTCAAACTAATCTGTGGTGGTGTACGTATTATATCTACTATGTACGGTAAACGAAGTTGCAGCCACCAGGGTCGGTAAGTCGGTTTATAAATCAATCAGTAGCAGGAGTTGATTAACCACTTACAGGGATGATTTAGTGCAGGAGAAACGTGTAAAGCGGAAATAGGGGTAAATAACGGAAGTAATAGCGTGCATGATTCTTAACGTGTTACACATATTAATTATCAAATACTCTACATATTTGATAATTTAATTGGTTGACCAATACATGGTTTTTAATTAAACACACTACTACTAGTACAAGCTGTAACTAGTTTTACCCTTATTTTGTATCCTAACAGAGCAGTGATAACCTGGTGGATAAGGAACCGACTTATTGAGCAACAGTTTACCGGTTCGAATCCTGGCATGCACCACTAAATTCGTGTTTTCGGATTTATATACGTATTTGTAATTGTTACTTGTTCGACGGTGAAGGAAAACATCGTGAATAAACCCGCACGTCCAAGAAATTATATTTCAAAAGATGTGTAACCTAACCTACGGAATGTCTGGTTTTTCATCAGGATCGTGGAGGTCTGACGGCAGTCGCTGCATGTCAAATCATTACCTTCACTAAATCCTTAGGCGGTAGCGGATCCCGCCAATTCAAATGGATTAGAAAACGGATACCGCGAGAAAGAAGAAGATAATTATATATTAGTCATTACATACACGCTATTTTTATTAATACACTCTTAGTACGTTTTTAGTTAATCTACTGAGATCAATTAAGAATTTGTGGATGTTTTTGTTATATAGATCTACGTTTTTAGAAGTTGCGCAATCTACGTTTCTAATTTCATAATTATGTACGAAAACGTATAGACATATAATATTGCTGACCGCGATCAATGCAATGATGACGTAAGAAACAGAGTGTTAAGATGAGAAAAGCTATGCGTTGTCAGTTCGGGCATGTACTATTGATTTCCTATTATTGAACGCTCTGAACCGCGTTTATCTGCCTATAGTTCTTCATTTTTTTTTATACAACGTCGGGAGTCATGCAAGCATACAGTACACCTAATGTAAAGCAGTTACTGTAGCCTATTAAAGCGTGTAATATATTGAGTATACTCGCGCGATGCCTCCTCTACCGTAAGCAGCAACTCCTTAGGATCTTACTGATGACCTCACTCACACACAGGAATACATCAACCCTCTAGGGAGTTGTTATTTGACTGCGGTTTTCTGTGAGGTGGAGGTACTTCTCCAGACGGACTGCTTTGATGCGCCCTACTTCTCTTAAAACATCCAGACTAAGACAAACAGATATGTTCATGCACACTAATGTTTATCTTGTTTCTTGTACTAATATATAAAGCGGAAGAGTTTGTTCGTTTGTTTGGAAGAACGCGCTAATCTCTAGATCTACCGGATTTGAAAAAATATTTTTGCATTTGATAGCTGAATTTTTGAGCATAATTATATGCTATTCAACACGACCCTAAAAGAAAGTCCATAACAAAATGAAAGAACCCGGAACGTTGCATTCAATAAAATAAAATAAAGCTCGTATCGTAAAAATCGATCAAGTAGTTTTTGCTAAAAATCTAAGAATCCAGCACTTAGCTAACGAGTGCCTTTTGAAAAAACTTTAATTGTGTTCCAAAATGAATAGGTAGATAAAAATTGTGCGGCTGAAACCAACCGCCCGTAAAGGATCACCTAGCGATAAGCTCAAAGAGATTACCGTGTATTATTCCCCAAAGGTCGTATAAGTGTTTACCAATGTACGTAAGCTGGATGAGCATTTCTTGCCGCTCGTAAATCCGTTCGCCTTTGCTTTATTTGATTAGGTGGAGGGCCGCGGCGCCGGCCGAGATATAACCCGGTTTATCACTGCCTTGAATAACTACTGCTGACCGAGAGAGCCTCGACGAACGCTCGCGATTATTATTTATTGTTCCTCGTTATTCTCTCAAAGGGAAACTGATTTTCATGTTTATACCGTTCTTAATAATATACGTTTCAATTATAAAAGCTTTTAAATGGACACTATGCAAACTTTCAGCAGTATAGCTAAGAGTCGCAAGGTGAAAAGCCTAAAAAAAAGAAGGTATTTTTTAAGGAAGGTCTCCAAGAGTGAGTACGGGCTGATGATGGTGATGATAAAGACGATTAGTTCACAGGTATACCAACTTAAATTCTACCCACAATGGTTTATTTATTATCAGTTACGCGAGATAATGATATAGACATTACGGCGTGGCTGGACTGGCTTATGTTACGTATGTAACATTAATATTCATTAAATATATTTTATCACATATTCAACGTCTTGAATTTTTATGATTTTATTCATTTCCATTAAGTTATTGTGTGAATAAAACTTTAAAATAGGTTTTCGAAAACCGAATAGTGTTATATTTATATGTAAATATTGAAGTCCTTTTGATTATTGAATAAGAACGGTGACGTAGTTAAAATCTCAAGATTGACATGCTTTTACTACAGTGGTCTTACTACTTGTACTGCAGTAGTATGACGAAATACACATACCTACTCGACTCAAGTTTACATCCATCGTCATACTAACTCTACAACACACATCAAAAGTGTCTAGGGATCAACATATATTTTTGCAATAAATTTTCTCCTGATTGATATTAATTAAAATTTTCTTTAAGGATTCATCAAATAAAGTGTTTTCGTTTGTCTACAGTAACGATAAACCAAGTCACCTTTGCATTAATAAAGAAATTTGCCATTTTCATAATAAAGGGATTTTTGACATTTGAACCACTAACATTAAAGTTCGAAAAAAAGACTGAAATAACAGTTTTCTTTAAAATTTTATTGGGTAACTTAAACAATTAATAATCCGTGTTTCTACCGCGAACACTAACAACACAAGAACATCGGTTTGGCATACTCAAAATGAGTTCATCCAAATCACGCTGTGGAATGGCCGCCCATGTTCGTTGCAACAACAAAAAAAGGTCTTCTTGCGACTGGATACCCTCCATATTCGGCAGAGCTCTTCTCTGTAGCATATCCCATGCATGCTCAATCGGGTTCAAGTCTGGCGACTGAGCAGGCCAGGGCATGACATTGATGTTAGCTGCGGCGAGAGTCTGTCTTACAACTCTTGCGGTGTGCGGTCGTGCATTATCATGCATTAACTGAAATAAGGGACCGATTTGCACTTGTAGAGGAACGATGACGTCTGATACAATCGTCTCAGCATAAATTTGAGCGTTGAGGTTGCCTCTGATCCAAATCAACTCAGTTCTTCCGCCGATCCAAATACCCGCCCATACCATGATGGTTCCACCACTATAAGGATGGACTTCCTGGCAGGATTTTAATCGCTGTTGGCGTCCAGGGGTTCTCCAGTGTCGTATACGTCTTGTATCCGGTCTCATACCAAAACGAGACTCATCAGAAAAGCACACGAAACGCCATTGTTCTTCTGCCCAATTTCAGTGTTCAAGAGCCCATTGATATCGAATCCTACGATTGTGCATTGCTATAGGTGGTACCCTTAGCGGTCTTCGGGAATGAAGGTTCACTTCATGCAAGCGGTTTCTGACTGTTTGGTCGCTAATTAAGTTCCCTGAAGAGTGATGAAGCGTCACGGCTAACATCATGGCGGTTATTGTTGGAGCTCTTCGAGTTGTGATTTGAATGTATCGGTCTTGTCTCCGTGTCCATGCATGGGATATGCTACAGAGAAGAGCTCTGCCGAATATGGAGGGTATCCAGTCGCAAGAAGACCTTTTTTTGTTGTTGCAACGAACATGGGCGGCCATTCCACAGCGTGATTTGGATGAACTCATTTTGAGTATGCCAAACCGATGTTCTTGTGTTGTTAGTGTTCGCGGTAGAAACACGGATTATTAATTGTTTAAGTTACCCAATAAAATTTTAAAGAAAACTGTTATTTCAGTCTTTTTTTCGAACTTTAATGTTAGTGGTTCAAATGTCAAAAATCCCTTTATTATGAAAATGGCAAATTTCTTTATTAATGCAAAGGTGACTTGGTTTATCGTTACTGTAGACAAACGAAAACACTTTATTTGATGAATCCTTAAAGAAAATTTTAATTAATATCAATCAGGAGAAAAGTTATTGCAAAAATATATGTTGATCCCTAGACACTTTTGATGTGTGTACTTCGAATAATCAGTTAACTGTTGCAGCAACCGTCAACAGTTGCGGTAACTAGTAACTGACATGGACGGCAACTTATAAAAAATCGGCCAAGTGCGAGTCGGACTCGCACATGAAGGGTTCCGTACCATAATCTATAAAAACGGCAAAAAAATCACGTTTATTATATGGGAGCCCCCTTAAATATTTATTTTATTCCACTTTTTAGTATTTGTTGTTATAGCGGCAACAGAAATACATCATCTGTGAAAATTTCAACTGTCTAACTATCACGGTTCATGAGATACAGCCTGGTGACAGACGGACGGACGGACGGACGGACGGACAGCGGAGCCTCAGTAACAGGGTTCCGTTTTACCCTTTGGGTACGGAACCCTAAAAAAATGACAGTTGCCTCAACCAAAGTTGCTATCTCTGCACAGTGTCTAAAGGTTATGGTTTTTGACAGTAGTATCTTAATAACGTTCAAATTTAAAAAATAAATGAACTGTGGTCGAATTTGGACCACTGGGTGACAACTAGTACATATTAATACGTGAAGTAAAAACTTTGTACTCCTTTTTAAGCACATTGCAAGCACAGAGGTGTATGAGATTTTTAAGTATTTAAAGTTTATATGGAGAAAGAGTGCAGAAAGATAAAGTTTGTGCGTAATATATGTCATAAAAAGTTATTAAACAAAATAAGTGGTAAAATAATAGCACCGAGTATATATTATCGCTAAAGATACTCTTTGATATTATATTGTTGAAACAAAATATGCGTTATTGACTTTGTACGCCATACATTGTGAATAAATGAATTTTGTGAATAAATAAATGTGAATTGCAATGCCTAATGAATAAATAAATAATCACTCGCCTGATAGAGCAGGGTATACGTTCACAATACTAGAAAATTGGCAATTCAATTAATATTAATGAGCGAATTTGAAAAGATGGGATACCTTAAAGAAGTGCCATGTTTTTTATTGACTTAAAGTTTTCTCGTAATTGGTTTTCGTCAGAAACCCAGCGCGTGAACCTCTTCTGCGTTACAAAGACGACCCATTTTTTGGTTTTACTCCTTAAGAAACGTTATTTTGAGTTATAAGGCCCGATACGGAAATTTTAGGAGGAGTAAAAACAAGTGGTTCACTTGATTTTACTCCTCCTAAAATCAAGTAACAAAGAAACGTCACGCTCGTTCGCTTAAAAAGAGACGAAAATATACATCTGTAGGGTTTAACGTACAAGAGAGTGAGATTGTAAAGTATCTAAAGGATTTAACTGAGTTTTTTTGTACTATCACTCGAAATAAAAATCAAAGATGAAGGTGAAGCCGAAGGGGAAGCGAACGCGAAGACGGACGCGAAGACAAAGATACCGACCGAGCGTTGTACGTGTGTTAGTACGTGTGCGTGCGCGCCTGCGTATTATGAAGCTTGGTACATTTTACGTATATTTTTATGTACTATTAAACAAATCGTCAAGTGATTAAAGTTAAAAAAAACATTGGAAAATATGGAAGAAAAAAATACGTGTGCGTGCGCGCCTGCGTATTATGAAGCTTGGTACATTTTACGTATATTTTTATGTACTATTAAACAAATCGTCAAGTGATTAAAGTTAAAAAAAACATTGGAAAATATGGAAGAAATTGATTCGAGTCGTAACGAAGAAGAATCCGAAAAACACGTAAACGCAATTAATTCGTAAGCCTGTAGGATATGAACTAGTTCATATTTATAAATAATATAAATTTTGTTCTTATTATTTTATAAGATTCATGTACCCTCTTTTTCTATTCGATATATATCATAATTAACATTCGTAACGAGTAAACTCCAGTCGTGCGTCGCAGCTGACACACAATCACTTTTTTAGTAAATTATTAATAGTTCAGTCTAGTTTTAGGTTCTAGTGGTATTTTTAAATATGTTATAAATTTATGTAAATAATTTTATTTTTAACAATAAAATTCCTCGTATATTATTACAATATGCTTCCTACACAAAAACTTATCACAAAACAACACAACAAAATATTAGCGGTTTAATTACTATCAATCAAAAATAATTTTCTAGTGATCAATAATGTTTAATCACTTTGCAGTTGTATAGCACAATCAACAATAATAAGTATTAAACCACAAGTATATAGAATCGAATCATCAATGTAATGTTATAGTAATATATGAAATTGACCACACCAACGTTACTTCAGTTTATTGACTTTGAGGTAGACAACTTTGGTTCTCCCTCGAATTTCCTTGTTCCCATTGTTGATTTTACACATTAGATAAGCCCGAAGCACTTTCCACAGCTCCTCGTCTGATTTTCATTTCATGTATCAGCCAGTCACTGTCTAAATGTTAAACATTTTGATTTTTAATCTAGGCAGCGCTAGGAGTTCTAGAAATTATAGACTAAGAAATGAGCACATCTGTATTACAAGTGGAATTACCGAAGTGATTCAAAGGATCAGCAAAATGAAGTGGCAGTGGGCAAGCCACATAGTTCTAAAAATCGATGGCTGGTGGGGCAGAAAGGTTCTCAAATGGCGACCACGAACCGAAAAACACAGCGTAAGTTGACCCCCACGCAATGGATCGACGATCTTGTGCAGATCACAAGGAGCCAATAAATACAAGCGGCTTAGGACTGGTGCTGTGGAAGTGTAGGGGAGTTCAGTAGAGGACGTCCTTCGGCTAAAACAATGATGATGATATTTTGACATATTTCATTGCAAACAACTAATATTATAACATGTGGCGAAAATGTGTGTTCGTGAAACATAAATTTTTAATGATTATTTTGCGCTCAGTCACTGTGTTCAACAATTTCGTCCGAGTTTTGTAAACAATGGTGATTAATCATGTCAAATGTTTGTATTGGATCGTGCTATCGTGCTATAAATTTTGTAGTATCACAGACAATGTTACTACTACACGTGGGTAGTTACAACGTCAGGTGTGTTTTTATAACAAACTAGTGCAAATTAAAAAGAAATAACCATTGGCTTTCTTACTTTCCAGCACTGTACCTCGAGGGCCACTACACCTTCGAAGTACATATTGCCTTTGAAGATGGCTACGAACCATCCCGATTAAACGACCTAACAACATACCCAATTTAAAAATAATATACTATGTAATATCAGTGGGCATACGTATAGTGACGTATATAGGTAAAAAAGTCGATTCATGTATTATTTTGAAAACTTGCCCAAATTCAAATAAATTTTATTACGTATTTATTTTGCTTATACAGTTACTTCATTAAATTTACCTCTTTGTTTACTTTTGTCACTGTTGTCGGCATACAAATGAGGAAATTAACATACTATGTAGTACTATATAAAGCTTGTATTCAGATCAATTGACCTGTAAAATAACAGTGACAGTTAGAATAAACAGTCCGAACGAAGTGTGAAATTATATGGGTATTAGGTAGCCTAAAGACTAATTTTATCAGGTGATATCAGGAGCTTCAGGAACCAGCGAGCATGCATGAAAAGAGCCATGAATGTTAGAGAAGCGAGTGAAGTGTGCAAAAACCGCATCTTAGGGTTCCTACCTATCCCGTAAGTACCTACCCCGAATTGGACGTGGCGTGAAAATATACATACTAAGAGACTACCATATTATTTCCTTATAGTCGAAATAAAAAAGTGGATAATTAACCCACGAACATAGATCTCGCTACTCGCTACGCTCGTTCATGCATTTAAACATCATGGCATGGGTATTCTTACCTTATGTAAGTTTGGGAAGGAGTTGCAATTCTCCTTTTACTTCCCTAACGTAAGTTGCTAAGCACATTCAGATCAAATTAGGCAATCGTGGCCGACAGAAGTGAAAATGTATAACTCATACTCATACACATTTTGTTAACATTAGCATGTCGTGGACGCGTTCACTCATTAGCATGTCCGAGACGTGAAATATAAGATATTCGTCTACCAAAAATCGCTAAACGTGTCAAGTTGTCAGTTTAATTTTTTTAATGCATGTAGGTATACATTATGAAGTAGGATAAGTGTTCTTCAGGAACTATATAATTATTGCTACTTATTTTTATATTATTATTAAACAGTTCAGTGGCAAAAATTACAGCATGTTTTTGTTAAAATACTATGAATATAGGATTGTAACAAAATAACTACAACTTTTGACCCTGTCGTTACATGTATACTATTGTCATGGTATTAAAAAACAAACGTAAAATATTCGAGCGTATTTGTAAACGAAAACATTTTAGAGCACATTTCCTCTAAGAAATGGTTTTCGAAGTTTATAAACATCTACGGAGAGATATGCCGGAGAGATATTCTCAGAATTATTAATGGGAATATCCTGAAATATTCCTAATATTTTTGGGAATGGCGCATTTATATTACAAACCAAATAATATTCAAATTAAGAGTATTATAATAGCCTCATTGTTGGCTCATTCTTAATGCAAAGCAAACCACGTATTTGATTAAAGATCAAGCCAAGCGAAGCTGAGGGTAGGTGTCATTTTACATCAAAGCCTTCGTCGGGCTGATGTTCGGCCATCGAACCGGAAAATAGCCTGCTCGCGGTGTTGCCACCCACACTATACCTTCTTCTTCCGGTTTTTAAAGATGATTTGAGATTTGGTTCAAATTCGACTATCTGAATTATTGTAGTAGTGACGAAGTAAATTGTAAAATCGTATATTTTTTAATTTATTTCTAAATGGGGTCTTCTTATTAAAAATAAAATATAAATAAATTTAATAAAACCTATTAGGTGTAACTCAAGTAATAAGTAAACCATTATACTAGGTTTTTTATCAACATTTATAAATATATTTTTTTCATAAAACTTTTTTGATAAGTTATTTTTATATAAGTTACTTTTAAGAGAGGTAGGGCGCCTCAAAGCAGACCGTCTGGGGAAGTACATCCATCACACAAAAAACTCCCTAGAGGGTTGTTGTATATCCTGCGTGTGAGTGAGGTCTCCTGTAAGCTCCTATAAGGAGGGAGTGTTATGTGAGATATGAGTCAAACAACGAGTTACAGCAACGACTGATCTTTATTGGTGTACTCATATCAAATGTATTATTTAAGATCTACCTACATTATATCACATCTCGCTTCCTTTAAAAAGAGAAAATAAATGTATGAAATATATATATATATGTATATATATATATATATATATATTATAATATTTGTTACTATATTCTGTTGTATAACAAGAATGAGAAATCTATACTACGATAATCCAAATTTTCATATATTAGGTAACTCTATTTTTTAATATTTAATTACAAACAAACAATTCACAATATATCATCAAATATAAATTTTTATGCAATAATTAATTCATGCATATTCATTCCGAAATCATCAGCAAACATATATAATGTATTAATAAATAGATATTTGTTTATAATTATCGATTAACTAATAGGTAAAACATAATTTAATTATTTTCATAAATTAACATGCATGAATCTTTGTTATCGATTTTATTATTTTATTACATTAACATCTTCTGTACTAAATATTTTACAATTGTAATCCATCGGGCGGCCTGACAATTCTGCCATGGCGAGTTATATAATATTTGTTATCTAAATTTACATTACTATTTGTCTGTGGTAATGTAAATTTTGTTTTGAATCCTTTTTTCCATTTCTCCCAATTATCCGTTAGAATTCCAGACGTACCGTCGAACAAATTCTCATCGAAGAAAAATGCGGATGGTGGCGATAAAATGGCCTCCATTCTTGTTATTTATAATATATTTCACTCATATTTATAATTGATTTACACTACATGTATTCTTTACTCTTTTGTGACTATTTAATGATTATTATGATTTACCGACTGCGCCATGTTATGTGAGATGTGAGTCAAACAACGAGTTACAGCAACGACTGATCTTTATTGGTCTTCTCATATCAAATGTATTATTTAAGATATATACCTACATTATATCACAAGGAGTTGCTGTGTTAACAGCAGAGGTGGCATCACGCGAGTGATACTTAATGTATGACAAGCGTTTATAGGCTACAGTAACCGCTTTACATCAGGTGGATTGTATACTTGTACGCCTTCCGACGTTATATTAAAAAAAACAGAAATTGATAATTTGTTGTGTAGTGTTTATACCTATTAGGTATCATGTGATAAAAAAAGTTTCACTCGAATACCTCACACCATTAAGGTTTAATGTCAATTCAAAATATCTATTACTATAAAACGGCAATTTCATAATTTAACCCCTATTATTTAACAACATATCTAATTGGAGGCATCAATATAGGTAAGGGCGTAGCTGTATTGAATATGATATCTATTTATATTTGAGAATAAATTTATATTTACAGAAAGCAGAAACCCGTGCAGTAATTTCCTGGACGACTATTAAGTTTATAGGTTAAAGTATCTGTTCCACATAATTATGCCTTATGCGTTATGTTTTCGCTTTAATATATATAATAAAAATATATAAAATAATTACAATATAAAGCAACTATTGACACATATTCCCCCCTCCTCGAGCCTCACCGCGAATAGACGTGTTGACGAACGGCCTCGTTTTAAAAATTATAAACAGTGATAAGCCACATAATAATACACAAAGTTTATAAAAAGTGTTTCACCGGACATTATTAATTAATTTTACGTATATAAATTTAAAACAAACAGTAAATAATTCGATATATTACATAACAAAGCATTGTTGGTGAAGTGATAGCAGGGAACTGTAGTGTTAAAATTCTACGTACTCGTACATTATATCAAAGGGTTTCACTGAACATAATTATTTGATATTAAGTACTTGTATAATATTGCAACAAATCGACAACCTGCTTCACGTTGTATAAGACCCCGCTTCTTATTAATACTTGAATATTTTCACTGTATTTCGTAGTCGTGGTTTGGCGCAGCGGCGAAACCACCCGTTTGCAAAC
The DNA here is from genome assembly GCA_947507595.1 of Pyralis farinalis. Lineage (NCBI taxonomy): Eukaryota > Metazoa > Arthropoda > Insecta > Lepidoptera > Pyralidae > Pyralis > Pyralis farinalis. The sequence continues at coordinate 27,924,049 of OX382259.1, forward strand.
CTACAAGTGCTAGCTTCATCCCTCCCATATGAAAATTTCTTTTTTTATTTTGGAATTTTTTTGGATACCACTATATTTACTTAACTGATACTAATGGAACGTACGCCGACAAATCAACTTTCGTCGTATAGATCAAATTCAGATTTACACATAAACAAAGAGGAACGAGAAACTTACTAGTTTCGCATGAAGCGTCCTCATGGTATCTTCGATGTGACGGACAAGTTCGAAAACTTTGAAAATCGTTTAATGGGCGTACTAACAGATTGGAAATCGGAACAAAACCGGAAATTGGATATATACAATATATGATATGAATTCGCGCGTAGATGAAATACAAAAAACGAATGTACCAATACAAAAATCGGTTTCCTTTCTATCGGAAAATTATAAAGAAATTAAGGCTAAAGTGAAAACTTTGAAGAACTCTGCCAGGGATTATGAAGAACGCATACACCAATTGGAGTCTTAAAATAAAGAACTGGCTCGTAATTGGTGTCTTAACATTATTGTCACAGGAACAGCTCATCGACACTGTTGTAAAACTAGTTTCGGTGGCTGGTGTAATTCTGGAGTCAACTGCTTTCTTTGACATATGTCGGATTAACTCCAAAGCGGAGTCTAAGAGCATCCTGGTAACGCTGACTATAGCAACTTTGAAAAACCAAATTTTAAAGGCTGTTAAGACCTACAACCTCGATCACAAAGAAAAAATCTATTTTAGGGAATATCTACAATGCTGGAAGTATTATTTACATCTCTGAATGGGAAGTAGTCTGTATCCGAAGACATTACACCTCCCTCCGAACATTACACTTAAAGGGCCCTCCTACGTAAGGAGGAAGGCCTTAAACCAATTCATATTACCAATGAATCGCAAATCGAGAAACTCAAGTGTTCGACCTGACTAGACGTTTTGAAGTATCGTTCTCAAATCCCTACCTATTCGGTATTTGTTTCATTTATTGTTAAAATATTTACATACTCCGGATCGTTGTATCGCTTCAATTATTGCACTTGTTATTATAGTAGTCGATCTAAAACATATAAATCATCCCAAAATGGTTTGATATTATTCACAAGCATAACTATATTTTGTCTATTCTGTTTAATATTTTCAAGAAAGATCTTGTACCTAAAAAAAATCGGTTTGAATAAGTGTTATATTGGCAACCTGTACCCTATTTATTCTGAAGGTATTCATTATTATTACTAGGGACCCGCTCTGGTTTCACGCAGGTACAAATTCCTAAAGAAAAAAAAATGGGTTTACATCCAGTATATGTTATCTGCCTGAAATCTCAAAGCACTGCAAAATTCGCGAACAGTACTCGTTATTCTAACGTCGATCGAGCGATCGGATCGAATCGGATGGTGTGTCGAATTCGACTGCATCCCTTGTTCTGGAATCTGAAGTCATAGTGGATCGGTTTGAAAAATTTTTGTTCAGTTTAGCCCAAATGCTGTCTACGCTCTACACCAGTATCATTGACTCAACAATCATGTTAGCGTACGCTCACTGGTGCATTTTTTTTAAACAAATAAAACAAGATCGAAACAACCAATTTAATGTTTGCATTACACCAAATTACCACAAACTGGTATTCATACAATGTCAATGAGATATTTCATGCACCAGAGATATGATCACCACCGACAATACACTGAACTATCCCTTTCAATTTTAAAATCTATCGAAAAATATTGATGGAACCATCACGATATCATAGTTTTATTAATGATACGTCGATTTGATTGACAACTCAACTGCGGGTTGGCGGAGGCCAGTGTTTTGTCGTCACCCGAAACCACTGTTTTAGCTTAACGACTGTGATCTATAGAAAATAGCCAGATCCGGTGGCTTTACGTGTCCTCGAAGTTCGAGATTAATAAATCCACCCATAGACAGTATATTACGAGTATTTCAACAACACACTTTATTAATTCAATTTTCTAGAACGTTATGGTAACCGCTATGTTCAATTTATTATGACGTTGTGTAGCTTATATCTAGCAAAATAGCAAGATACTTGTAATGATCCCTAATTCATTAATGTACGATGAATAGTTTGGGAGGTATGCCGTGATAGATGAATATAACGCAATAGTGGCCTATCCTGCGGTTCCAGAGAAGTTGTCTACCGAGAACAGGAGCTAAGATGCTGAAGCTTTTCCTAGGGATTACATTATAAGGTTCAAAAAAAATGGCGGGAAGAGGTTTTTCTCAGGGTCGGCAACGCACCAGTGATACCTATCCTTGGTATTGCAATTGTCCATAGGTGATAGTAACAGCTCAACAGGCCATACATATGTGTTTGTGACCTTAGATATATAAAAAAAATACATATCTAAATTTATTCATAGAATACTAAAATCATAAGCTTCCTTTTGGCTTTGTTGCGTGAAGCGATAGACCAGTTATGTCTTGATCCAATATATTATTGTGCCTTGTACTAAAGCTATTCCGATACTAACTTACATACTAATTAACAGTGTATTTATATTAATGAAAAAACAAAGAACTATGATTAAGGTATAGAAGTAAGTAATTATATATCACGTTATTTATACACGTGTGCTGCGGACAGGAAGACCTGCTGACTTGCAGTTAACATCTTCATTCACGAGATTTCTTCTTCAATATGGCCACGTATTAGGTCAAGGTATGGTGGCATCTCTATGCCATAGGCTTAACCGTAGTCATCGTAGTCAAGAAGAGACACAACACACAACAATATGACTGCTGCTGTCGCTCAATGTTTCTCTTTATTGTTTCCAATAATAATCTTCCTACTGAAATGATACTCATCTATTAAATAGTTATAAAGATTTCTTGAATGTTTATTCATTCAACAGATATTTGAATAAAGATAGATAAAAAATATAATTATTATCAATTGAATATAACTATAAAAGCAGGTTTAACAGTATGTTGCCTTCAGTCCTCTTCGGAACGTAGTCTATCTACGCCTCACAAGTAATGCACTTCTCCCACCTTCATACCTCGGCGTCGAAGCGTTCAACTTAATTGAAATGGGATCCTCTACCGCGGTCATTTGAATTTTATATTGTTTCGTAAGTAAATATAGGGTATCGTTAATGTGATGAATGAAACACCGATTTTTTATAGTTACGAAATGAATTCAGTGTTGGAAAACATCGGTCTTAAAATCATGCAATTTAATCTAACCTGCTTTGTGTGCTTCCGCCACCAATTAGTTCATGCGGCCTGGCACCGGCCGGCACCCACCCATTACCGTTAGTAGATGCAACATGCTGACGCTGCCATGGCTGCTCCGGTGGTCTCTGCCTCGGCTGCTGCGGTCGTCCGCCATCTGGAGCAGTCGCATCACATTACATACGGTGCTTAGAGAGGAAAGGAGACTACGTAGAAAAACTATAAAAATATTAACTGGTGATTGCATCATTCTGTTTTCGAATTTCTCTCTTTATTACCTTCTATAGCATACGTCAACCTTCAGTTTAATTAGTAGACGAACGATGCTGAAGTTAAATAAACATATTGTAAGTAGCTCACAATCATCATCAAAACGAAAGCGAAAAAACCAACAAGTAAACGGAGCTCTAAGAAAAGAGAAATAGGACTTAGCGTAAACTAATATTTGTATAGCAGCCTTAACTGGTGATTTGTTGTGTTCCTGTGAGCCAGGGACATTACCAGTTTAGTTAGCCCCTTTAGAATAGCTACGCGTGAGTAATGTTCCTTGCATTGGAAGAGCGTATATTTTTGTATTTATGGACTATCGTAGTCTTCATAGAAAAAGAAAATAGTTGTTTTACAGATTCAATGTATCTATACACCGTCACAAACGTGCATGCTCTATTATTATAACAAGGTTATTATTATATACCTTCTCATTATTTTGAGTCTGCCATGCGTTAAATTGACTTATCGTTATTCCGTGAAACAAAAAGAAATGTGTAAGTCGTATAAGAGAGCAGGGTAGGTCAATGGATCAACAACGGGCCTTGTAGCTGCGGGGGTTTAATTGAGGAAGCGGGGATCCGGTCGGAAACCAGAAGGTTATGGCGGTAGCAATGCGGCCCAAAATGGGATAGCGGGAGCGTATTGGCGGTAGTGAAAATAGGATGCGGTACTGGATTAGTGGTGGACACAGCACTTACCAATATTCTTCCTTTGAAGAGTTTCGGCAGTTCCCAGGTGGCTGAGCGCGGGACTCCAAGCGACGGTTTGCGAAATGTTCTTATTATTTTAGTGTTAACACCTCACCCCTGTGCACAGGTAACTACGTCAGCGGTAAACACTATTTTCACCAACAATTAAGTAAATTATACAAAGTTTTAGCGGAAGAACAGACCATGCCGTCCGTTCAGTTCGAAGCGTTTTTTCTACCTTCTTTTCTATTTTAAAAATTCTCTCAGTGGCGCCATCTTCAAGCGGGCGGTCAAATCTTCTCTCTCCCTTTCTCTTATCTCAATGCTGTGTGAATGAAAGGGAAGGAAATAGGATTGGTAAGGTTCGCGGGCGCGCCAATGAAATCACTGCATGCGCCAGGGAGTTTTCAAAAAACAAACAAAAAGCGGCGCTTTCAAAGTGGCGCGAACATCCTCCGGCGCCTTGAGAAACTGTGTTTCTCAAAGGAATGCGAGTGCGGATAAATGTATATCAAATACAAATGCGGATGCAAAAAAAATAAAAATGCGGATTTATAGTATATTAGAAATACAAACGCGGATTTAAAGTATATTAGAAATATAAATGCGGACTTAAAGTATCTATATTAGAAACTAGAATATGATTCGACATTATGCGGTATTGTTATTGTGATGGAAGCGGGCTTAATTTTACCATTGGCCTTTTTAGGAGACCATTCCGCGTCTTAACTAATGCTACGCGGACTACACCATCCGAACCGGGATATGTCCGCTCAATAACTCCCATTGGCCAACGCAGCGGCGGAATGTTGTCCTCGTGTATCAACACGACAGTACCTACTTTAATATTTTCCACGTTCTTGAACCATTTTTGGCGAACTTGTAAGTTATTTAAGTATTCTAAATGCCATTTTCTCCAATAAGAATGAATCATTTGATCTAGAAGATTTTTACGCGTATAAAGCGGAGTGGAAGAAATTGGCGCGAGCGGCAAGTACTGTAAAGGCGAGGCCATAATGAAATGCGCAGGAGTTAAAGGCTCGGGGTATGGGTCCTCTTGTAGAACACAAAGCGGGCGTGAATTCATAATAGTCTCTACTTGAAGCAAGACAGTCAGAAGCTCCTCGTAAGTGAGAAGTTGGCTGCCGATAACGCGGTATAAATGAGTTTTTAAACTTTTAATATTAGATTCCCATATCCCTCCGAAATGCGGTGCACGGGGGGGAATCATATGCCATTCAATACGGCGAGAGACGAGCTCGTCCGAGAGCTTGTCCTTATATTCTGCGGAATTCACCAGACTATAAAGTTCTTGCAACTGAGATTTAGCGCCAACGAAATTCGTTCCGTTGTCGGAATAGAGGCAGGAAACTGGACCTCTACGCGAGATAAACCTTTTGAATGCGGAAAGAAACGTCTCAGACGATAAGTCAGAGGCGAGTTCAACGTGAACGGCTTTCGTGACTAAGCATATAAAGAGACAGATATATGCCTTCTGGCTGCGCTGACCACGGCGTCTACACAGCGTTATATTTAGAGGTCCAGCGTAGTCTACCCCAGTATGTACGAAGGCTTTCGTCTCTTGAACTCGGCATGCGGGAAGATTAGCCATTTTAGGACTTGAATGCGAAGGTGTGTTTTTAAAACAAAAATTACATTTATATATGAGTTGTCGTATAATTGATCTAGCGGACAAAATCCAATATTTTTGGCGTAATAGTGAACTGAGAAGAGCGGCTCCTGTGTGGCAATTAATGCGATGATAATGTTTAATTATGATATAAGTTACGTTGTCGTGCTTAGGCAGCAAGATAGGATGCTTCGCATCAAAAGGTAGGTTTGCATTGGACAACCTGCCGCCTACTCTTATAAGTCCGTCCTCTGAAATGAATAAATCTAATTTATTTAGCGGTGCGGGAATTGAGTTATTATTTTTATTAATATTCTCAATTATATGCGGAAAGTGCGTAACTTGCACGGAACGAAGTATATACGTTTCAGCGGTAAGTAAATGCGCGGTTTCAATATATTTAGAGCGGGTGAGTATTCGTAAGAAACGTAAGACGTAAACGATTATGCGTAATAATTTATTCCAAGACGAGACACGGCGTCCAAGCATGTTAAGCGGAGAGGATTCCACAACAGGAGAAGAAGCGGTTACCGCGAACGTTTTACTATTAAGTTCGGGTAAATCTTCACACTTTTCAGGTTCAAAGGACTTAGGCCACTCGTTGACTGGCGTATTTAGCCAGCAGGGACCCTTCCACCATAATTCCTGCGTCAATAATTGCTCGGGCAGCAGTCCTCTGGACAAGCAATCAGAAGGATTCTGTACACCGGCAACATGGTAAAAAGCTTTAGGATCTAAATTTTCGTGACACTTGGCTACGCGGTTGCTAACAAATATGTTCCATCGATGTGGAGACGAATGAATCCAGGAGAGAGCGATTTTTGAATCTGAAAAGGCGTAAACCTTCTGTATAGGCGTGCGAGAGGAATAAGTGTCATGTACTAATTTAGTCAATTTTGCCATCAATACGGCGGCGCAAAGCTCTAAGCGAGCGAGGGAAACTACTTTGATTGGGGCGACCTTTGACTTCGCACAGACAAGGCGCACATGGATCATCCCTGTGGGATCAGACACAAGTAAGAAAACTACACTGCCGAACGCTTTCATACTTGCGTCGGCAAATGCAACAATATTCACCGTACAACCTTGTGTTACGGATACGTGCCGCGGTATTTTTAAGTTAGCGAGAAGCGGTAATTGCTCTCTGAATTTAGAGAACGCAGCGGTGATGTGTGTCGGGGGCTCATCATCCCACCCAACCTTTTGGAGCCAGAGTTCTTTTATAAGAAGTTTTGCGTATAGGATCACGGGTGCCGCGAAACCTAAAACGTCCCACAAGCGGGCAATGACAGAAAGGATTGACCTTTTTGTGCATAAGCGGTCGTCATTCTTGACCTTAAAGACAAACACATCATTAGCGGGTTGCCATTCCAGACCTAATATTTTTAGAGATTGAGTTTTATCAAATTCGACTTGTTGAGTAAGCCTCAATGGTTGCGGAATGCTGTGGAGTACCTGCTTAGAATTACTGGACCATTTAACTAAGTCGAAACCCCCAGATTTAAACATTTTAATTAATTGAGAGGAGGCCTCAACAGCATCAGATTCATTCATAATAGAACTAGCTAGATCATCCATGTACAGATCCTTTTCACCTATGGCAGCGGATACTGGGTAGTTATCACGTTCGTCGTTACAGAGCTGTCGCACGGTGCGCATAGCAACATATGGGCTTGATTTGAGACCAAAAGCTACGCGGTTGAATTTAAAAGTTTGAATAGGCTCTGCGGTATTAAAGCGGTAAAGAATTTTTTGATATTTCTGATGCTCATCGGTTACTAATATCTGAAGATACATTTGTTTTATGTCCGCGGTTATGGCAACTGGAAAAAGGCGGAAATTAAGTAAAATCAAAAATAAATCGCTTTGAAGATTGGGTCCGGTATGTAAAATATCATTTAGAGATACGCCATTATGGCATTGAGCACTTGCGTCTAGAACAACCCTAACCTTCGTAGTCTGTTTGTCCTGTCTGATCACGGGGTGATGAGGAATCAGGTAACCTCCGTTGCAGTCATCAGATGATGAAACGGGAGATAAATAATTATTATCGATATAGTCTTTAATTACTGCGTCATAACTGTCACGCAAATCTTTATCGGCGAATTTGCGCTCCAGCGATAAGAAGCGGCGATGAGCGGTAGCGTAGGAATTACCCAAACAACTGGGATCCTGAGAAAAGGGTAAAGCGGTACAATATCGACCAGAGGAGTCGCGAGAGACGCTGGACGCGTATATGTGCTCACATTCCTCCTCGGGCTTACTTAAATGTTTTATAGCGGGGATCTCCTCTAACTCCCAAAATTTGGAGAGAGAAGCGTCAATATTATTCTCCACACCAGTGAAGAATGAAGCGGTAGACGAGCATATGGCTTGCTCACAAACGGTAGCGGAATTAACGGCGGTGTCACCCATGAAAATATAACCAAACACGGTTTCTAATGCGGGCGGTGCGGGGGGAGCTATGACTTTACCACTTAGAAGTATAAATGGAAACAATTTTGCCCCAAGAACGAGCTCAACCTCACCTGGCATGTGCCAGAGTGGGTCGGCCAGCGGTAGGTCTACCAGATGGCTGATTATGGAAGTGTCAACATAATCCACTGGTAAACGATCAGTAATGGTGTCGATTACTAACGCGGTTAAACTAAAATTATGTTTATTATTTTTAGCGGAAATAGTTAAATTCACATATCCTATAATGGGACGAGACGTCAAACCAACTCCCTTTAAAGTTGAGTTTGAAAGCGGAATAATGTCTAAATTTAGTTTTTTACAACAATCTATGGTTATTAAATGGTTTTGTGAAGCATTATCAATTAAGCAACGAACTGTTTGTTTTATATTTTTATCGTTATTATGAACGTGAACACGCGCGGTAGATAAAATTACTTCACTAAGTTTCGTGGTACCGGTCGATACATTTGACGCGACAGGAACGCGAGCACACAGCGATACGGGCGCGCGGATCGTGGTAGCGGGCGTGGAGTCGACACAATGCCCCGTAGGCTCGCTGGTTGCTTGCGCGCGGCCGCTCGACGCGGCGGTCGGGGTTCGTTCCCCGATATGTATTGACGGCGTTGTCATTTTATTTTCGGAATCGAAATGCAACAATGTGTGGTGACCTTTACTACACCGTTTACATGTATATTTAGATTGACAATTTAATGCGGAGTGAGATAAACTAAGGCAGTTTATACAACCTCGTTTGAATTTAATAAAATCAAAACGCGGCTTTGATTGCATCGATTTAAATGCGGGACAATGATAAAGTTGAAAATGATCAGATGCATTACACAAAGTACATGACGAGCGGTTGTTTGAATTATTATTATGAGTTATGAAGGTATGGACTGTATTTGGGCGGGTTGAATTATTAGAATTCGAATTATTATTACGAGAATTGCGGGTAAATGAATTACAATTATTATTAGCGGAGCGGTTTAATAAATTATTTGTACTGTTATTAGCGGATGTTCTTTCTAATATTTTTACTTGACTTTTAATAAATTTGACGAAATCTGTGTAACTGGGAATATCCTGGTCTCTAAAGGCCATCTCAAAGGCCTGAGCCGTATGCGCATCCGTTTTGCGTAAGGCCAAATTTAACAGAATGAAATCACATAGATTTTTAATATTTAATTGCTTGAGTGCAGCGGCAGCGGCATCGAAAGACTCGATGAAATTACTTAACGAAGCGGAATTATTTGTCGCGTTTTTAATGTTCATTAATATAGAGATGTAATGTGAACCTAATGCCCTGTTATCTTGGTACCTTTTTGTAAGGTTTTGCCAAATAGATAAGTAACTTTCGCCAGACGGAATTATGCCTGCGAGTACGTTCAAAGCATTTCCCGAAAGGCTACCTACCAAGTATTGAATTCGATGTGCAACAGTTAAATCAATATTATCGTGAATGTTTGTTTTAAAAGATTCGTAGAATACTGACCAATTATCTATTTTGCCATCAAAGCGGGGAATATTAAGTGGGGCTAGATTTATTGAAGCCTTATTTGGCGATTGCGTTACAGAACGAGATATGGAACCCTTATCTTGGGTTAAATTCGCACGGTACCTTTTAATGCGAGTGAAAAGGTCGTCAAAGGCGTTAAGCGTCTTATAATCAGGTTCATATTTAGGGTTTAATTGCATATTAATCCCGTTAATTTCATCCAACGATTGAATGAATTCTGTGCGGTGCGTCTCGATTATTTCACTGTCCGACAAGAAAGATTCGCCTGTGCGCAAGTCAGTACTCGCCGGCGACAACTCTTTACCAAAGTTATATAATTTAGTCAGGCGTTCAAATATAGCACTATTTTTGGCTACTAATACTTTCAATCTAGACACATTTGCCTCCATTGTGAGAAAATGACAATGTGGGATTATTTAAGCGTAATGACGTATGAACACGTTTTATAGAATATATATAGGACAATGAAAGTTATTGAGAGAACAAACCCAACGAGCTAGTGGCGAGTTTGTTTATATACGGTTATTGCGGTAAGATGCCAGAATATATCTCGGCTCGTATGGACCAACAAATGTAGCTGCGGGGGTTTAATTGAGGAAGCGGGGATCCGGTCGGAAACCAAAAGGTTATGGCGGTAGCAATGCGGCCCAAAATGGGATAGCGGGAGCGTATTGGCGGTAGTGAAAATAGGATGCGGTACTGGATTAGTGGTGGACACAGCACTTACCAATATTCTTCCTTTGAAGAGTTTCGGCAGTTCCCAGGTGGCTGAGCGCGGGACTCCAAGCGACGGTTTGCGAAATGTTCTTATTATTTTAGTGTTAACACCTCACCCCTGTGCACAGGTAACTACGTCAGCGGTAAACACTATTTTCACCAACAATTAAGTAAATTATACAAAGTTTTAGCGGAAGAACAGACCATGCCGTCCGTTCAGTTCGAAGCGTTTTTTCTACCTTCTTTTCTATTTTAAAAATTCTCTCAGTGGCGCCATCTTCAAGCGGGCGGTCAAATCTTCTCTCTCCCTTTCTCTTATCTCAATGCTGTGTGAATGAAAGGGAAGGAAATAGGATTGGTAAGGTTCGCGGGCGCGCCAATGAAATCACTGCATGCGCCAGGGAGTTTTCAAAAAACAAACAAAAAGCGGCGCTTTCAAAGTGGCGCGAACAGGCCTATTAACCAACTGATCCTCAGTTCGAATCCTGACATGTACCACTAAATTCGTGTGTTCGGATTTATGTTCATAATTATTTGTAATTAATAGTTGCTCAGCAGCGAAGGAAAGCATTGTTAGGAAACTTACACATCTACGATATTATATTTCGAAAGACGTGTGACCTTAGTAAGAAAGGTCTGGTTTTCACAAAAAATGTTTTTTAGCACCCAAATATCTCAACCATTCAAGTCTACCGACCTATGTTAGAATATTTTAACCAATAAGCGGATATGTGCCGCGATGTTGATCCATGAACTAGCCAATAAGAGCTGAGCGTTCTACTTTACCCCCCGATCCGTAGCGGTGAATTGAGTTACTATGCATAATTGGTCTAATCAGTTCTCCATACGTTATTTCTTTCATGCTTGTGGAGGTCTGACGGCAGTTGTTCCATGTAAAAATTAGTATCATCACCAAATCCTTAGACTTAGAAAGCGGACCCCGCCAGTCCTAATGGGTTAGGAAACGGGATAACGCTAAGAAGAATAAGTTGTATAACTATAATAACAGTCTTCGATGTTAACATACCAAGCTTCAAAAATATATTTACGTAACCATGCGCGACATTCTTACTGTTCACTAGTCCCAAAATTGTATCTCGGTTGCGTGGTACGAATTTATCGTCGAGAAAATGTGACGCCAGTAACGAGCGACGTCGCTTCAACACGTCCTCGACAATAATTCATAAAAGCACCTGTCAACTATTCATTTTTATTTAAATTTTGCGTATATAAAAATAACATTTCCTAAATTTTAGAAAGTTGGAGAAAATGTAGGAGCGTGTGCGTTGAGGCACATAAAAATAATGTCTGCAAATTAGTGCATGTAATTGTACATTTGTTTGTAATTTATTTATTCTTTATTTATACGTTTACAATCGGCCTACAAAGGTTTACGGATACTAATCTATACCTATAATAAAATTGTAACTGGTCTATGTCTATACATGGGAGATATTGTAGAAAAATATGTATGAGGGCCTTTATAAGGCAAATAGAAGCCAAAGTAATTGTTTTTAGAATTTTTAATTGTGTGTCTGTCCATATGTTTGTTACCTAATCACGCAAAAACTACTGAGTAAAATTTGCTGCGGTTTTCACAGTTGTCTTGCTGGAGATCTAACTAAAAATCTTGGCGTATGTTTCATCTTGATACGCTAGTTAGAACCTGAGTAAATTTTTCTAGAAGCCATTATCATTCAAAAATAGTTGTAAGGTATGAAGGAGACACATAAGCTATTTTTAGCGTCATAAGATAACTTATTTCTGATATAAAATATCTAAAAATATATATTTGTTTCGCCACTCGATAATAGATTGAGATGCAAGCGAATTAAAACGCGCTATCGATGTGTTCACCGTCAAAGTATATAAGCCACCCGTGAATTACGCGTGCTTTCCCTTCCTGTGGTGACGAAGTAACGGCCCACAGGGGCCAACTACATGGTCAGTGTCCAAAAAAAAAAATATGCGTGCTTATACGAATTATGACCTTTCGGTTTCGACAGAACGTAATACAACACGTCTGCACAAGTTTCTTCATAATAATATTTAAACAACGACTGCTTTTTGTTTACACGGACTACATGTGCATTTGGATTGGACTATTTCATAAATAATTATCTTCATAACGACGTGCGGAGACAAGTTATATTCCATTGCAATGACTGAGATCGTGAATAATGGTATTGGGACACTTTCCGACGACCAAAAGCCAGTATAAGAAAAAGTGTTAATGAGCAGCAGGGTGAAACGTTTTTCATTGGTGCAGGCAAAACATTTTTGACTCGATTACTACTGGCTGAGGAGGCAAAGGAAGATAGCATTAGTCGTTGCATCACCTAGCAAGTGATAATTACAAATATGTACATAAATTCGAAAATACGAATTTCGACGTACATGCCAGGATTCGATCCTGTGCCACCTGCATCCAGTTCACGTGGCACAGGATCGAGACGGGTACCACTCAAGGGGGGGTATGTTCAGCAGTGGACGAATACAGGCTGAGATGATGATGACAGAGTTCGAGCCGGCGACCAGTGGATCAATATGTCAGTTCCTTGTCCACTGGGTTGTTACTTTTCTAACAATAGTTGTGGTCTAATAATAACAGCAAATAATGATAATAATCATTGCTAGTTGTAGTAAATAGCTCCACAGAGACCCAGTGTTCCAGAGAGTAGGTCGGGTCTTTTCTTTGAGGGTTGATCAGATCTCCAGCATATCGTCGTCGATCGGTGTAGAAACCCAATAAAACTCGCAGACCTCGACATCAGCAATCCAGCTAGAAGTCGTTAGAGCTATATTCTCCACGTGTGAAAGAGTTAAAGCGTATAACACCACCGCAAGTAACTTCGGAGATAACGCGGCACACCTTTCGATACCCTGAATCAAACCGGTTTTATCCTTAGTCTTCTTGTATTTATGCGGTCTATCCATTGAGTGACGAACCACTGCCTGCCGAAAGTAGAGATCAGATATGATTATTATGACAGGCGTTCGTCCCTCTTCTGTAGTTGCCTAGTACAATAACGCCTTTCAATTTCATATCAATAGCCCATTAATATCCGACACATTTACAATACCTGCCGAGACCAGCTCAGGGGTGTATACTCGTAGTTCAACTGACACCTGAGGCTAATGGAGCGGACCACGGCGGACGGGCTACTATAATACATGATTTTTTTCAAAGGGGTCCTCAAGTTTTGGATTCACAACTTCGCGCTTATTAAATGACTGCGATTTCCACCCGTGACTTTTGCGATGCATAATAATATCAATATAAAAATGACATCATGTAAATTAAATATCTTTTGCATGTGTAAATGCGATACGCTAACAAACAAGCGTCCTTAGACCTTCCAAAACACGACTTTCTAGGTCTAGAACTCCTATTTCATGAAGATCAGCAGATAGTGGATTAGCGCCCTCACTACAAAAAAACTAAAATCCATATTAGGTGATTCCGCTCCATAATTGAGGTGCCGCTATCCTTCTTTCGGACTATGTCCCGAACTAGTCAACCTTCACCAAAGTCTAAACCAATAAACCACCTAACTGCTCATGAAGGCATCTCACACTCATAAAAAAACTTGTGTTTTAGCGCTAAAATATCTCAGTAATTAATGGGAGAATATTTTAACCAATGATCCGATATGTTGATCCGCGAACTAGAAAAGTGCTGCGCGTACTACTTTATCCCCCGACTCGTGGCGATGAATTGGGTTACTACATAATAACGGTGTCGTTGGTTCTCCATAGTTTATTTCCTTTATGATGAAGTGATGTAATAATGTAATCGACAATACTGCACAGCTCTACTGTCGATTACATTTTTAAGATAGGTAGGGCAAATCCAAGCAGCCCATCTGAAGAAGTACTTCCACTTCTCAGAAAACCGCAGCCAAATATCAACTCCCTATAGGGTTGTTGTGTTCCTGCGTGTGAGTGAGGTCACCAGTAAGCTCTTAAGGAGTTGCTATGCTAGCAGCAGAAGAGGCATCGCGCGAGTATTACAAGCATTCATAGGCTACGGTAGTCGCTTTACATCAGGTGGCCCTTTGCTTGCATGCTTTCCGACATTGCATAAAAAAAATTACTACTCAGCATCTGGTTTGGTTCGCACTATTCGATGCCTCTATGACTCTATTCAATTACTCGTACATATATTAGTAACATCGGTACATTAGTGCCAGTACTGCTTCTGTTCAAATTGAAATTAAATTGATTCACGCTTCGCCATATGTATATAACTACTCTCGTATCTACTGACTTCTGACATTCTGTAACTTGAATTCAAAACCGAACATAGTTGGTATTACGTTGCGCGATATATACTTTTATTATTGAATACCTATCGTGTTACTTTAAACGATCATTTCTGGTATATATAAATATATTTCAAGTATCACCAATACGGCTCTGAAGATTTGGATCAAATCTTGTATTTAGATAAGCTTTTTTAAGTTTACGTCTTTCCTAAAAGAAAATTGCTTGCCTTAGTGGTACATAAAAACATGTATAAAACGTCCAGCGAAGCTCTGTCCCCTAGGTTCTTATGATTATATGCTAAATTATCTATAGTACTTTGTATGTCTATGACTGAACATAAAAAGCATTTAAAACCACTTGAGAATGCGCAAGCTTGCATTGCTAGAGGAACACCTGGCTCGTCATATATATAACAATTCCATTTTTTTTTTATTTGTCGGACATTTTGACCATATTCCATAAGAGGGTGCACAAAGCTAAGTGGCGCCCTCATTTTGTTTTTATTAATAACGCTGTATTTAAGACAAATTCCAAAAAAAAAACGCTCTATAGTGCACTGAAGAACCATATTTATGTTTTTTGAGACATATTCTGTTTTTATTATTTACGAGTATGTAGAATTCGTCATACTTTTGATTATTGCTATAAATAGCCACAATAAGCAATAATTAAAATTTTGGTTACTTGTCATAGATAATAAATACAAGATATGTTTAAAAAAAAACGTAAATATGGTTCTTCAGTGCCCTATAGAGCGTTTTTTTTTTGGAATTGGTCTTAAATTCAGCGTTATTAATAAAAACAAAATGAGGGCGCCACTTAGCTTTGTGCGCCCTCTTAAGAGATAGGAACGGTGTTACTGAACAGTCCTATTCTACTTTTTTGTGCTGAATCCGAATCTGAAGTCAAAATTCGAATATTCGTAAAAAGCGACAGACAAACACAAAGACAAATATATATATTTCATATAGGAACGGTGTTCCTGAAAATATCAAGACCGGCGGCGGTATTCACTCAATGCAGCTATTTTCTTTTTTGTGGTTTTGTCCATGATACCTACTGAAAGAGTAATCACTGTAGACTAAATGATGTGTGTTTCGTGTACACATCGTTTAGTCTACCGAGATTGGAAACCGTGATCAGCACCACCCAATAAATAACGAATGGAAAAATATCAAAAACTAATCATACGTGTTCTGAAAATTTCCGTGAATTCTGGACTGCGGCGTTGTGACTTCGCATAAAGTAAATTCCGCAAAATAACATTCGGTTGTAGTCTGATTCATACATAAACATTTACTTCATTTAGCTTGATAAATAAAGAGTATTTATCTCCACAAGATGAGATTAATTAATATTGAGAGTTTATCAGGTAAATAAAAGCCGAACATAGGTCCGGCTCCGGAGATAGTCGTAGCATTTTATTCCGGTCATATATTGGGCTGGAGTATTGATCGAAGCTATTCGTAGCTGCATCAGACTACTAGCTTTAACTTTAATAATTGAATCGTATGGTATGGTTTCTCTTCTATTCATAACGTCGTGTACTACATAAACATATGGCGCGCTAGATAAATACGTATATTATACAAAAATAAAGATACAAGTTAAAAGTTCTTTATTTGCCATTGGTAATAATTGGGTTTAGGAACGACCTACATTTTTAATTCAATTCTAATTGTTATTCATTTGTCATAGTTGACATTTCACAACATAGGTCTGTTTTTACAATAATAACCTGAAAACATAAGTATATTTTTACAAATCGTGGATAACATAGTATTTTTAATCTTATATAAGATCAATAGTATTAAGTATTAAAAAAAAAATACATGGTTGCCTTTGATGAATTCAGATGTTCTTTCATAAGGAGTATTTTTGATATGCTTCTTCTTAAAGTAGTTCTTGGGTAATGACAGAACTTTTCAGACAATGTAGATTTTCAGGCAATATACAATTTACAGCAAAATACATCCCAGTCCTAACAAGCCTATGTGGGGATATATGCAATACATCCTTGCATTTAAGGTTTTTAACAAACTTTTAAAGACGAATTAATTTTTTACGAGGATACACAATGTTGTCATAAACATAAAATATACAAGTAAAAACGAAGATATTATATTAATCTGCGCAGTTCCCGTAGTGATCTTGGAACTCATGTTATAATAGATATATATGGTAATAATAGAGCGGCGAATAAAAGTAGTTTATTATGAGCCGTCTTCCACCATTTCAGGGGGTCATGTGCCAGAAGCGTACTCGTTCGAGACCCCTGCCAATCAATCAGATTGCAATTCTGACCCGAAAGCTCACCGATGTTCGGATTAGGGCGTCTATGACAACTATGAGAGCCTTCCGTTAATTTATTTTTGAGGATAATAAAATCTATTTTTGCAGAGCTGCGTTAGCCAGCGAAGCTATATAACCGAGAAAATTGTCATCATATACATACACGAACTGCAAAAAAGACAATTTTTTCGGTTATATAGCTTCGCTGGCTAACGCAGCTCTGCAACAATTCAAAATATTTTTTTTTTTACTTTGCAGCCATTTTGACCGTGTTCCTTAAGAGATAGGAACGGTGTTCCTGAATATTCCTATTCCTTTAATGACCTCCAATCATACCAAATACTCCGTCGTTTCATTTCGCGTTACTTTATAAACTTCATACAAATTACTTTACTGGGCTAGATTCTGAAAGACATACGAGTACCTATCTAGTTGACTAATACTAAAACTAATAAAATAAAAAGGATTTTTAAATTGATGTGAATATTTCCGAACAAACCTGAAAAAAAATACTGTACCATCTCTGCGTTAGAACACATGTAGTGTTTGTATTCAGTATTGAAACATTAAAAGTATTAATTTATACAGATGCGATTATTTTTCATTAGGCGTGTGTTTTATAGCCGCTCAGGTTTTATCGCAGATTGTAGCCCGACAAAAGGCCGGAGATCGCAAAAACATATATTCGAGCGAGTGCCAATCGTGCCGAGCTAAATATATTAGCCCGGTCAGCGGCGGCGTATAGTATTGATCCGAGTTATTCGTAGCTGCACTAGACAACTCCACTTCTGAAACTTTAATATTTAAGTGGAATAATTTCGCCTAGTTTGATGAACATTCAATGGACTATTGTTGAGGGTCTAACTCTTGGCTTGACATTTTTGGGGTAACTGTAATAACCCGCGCGCTCCGAATACATTAAATTGTACAACAAATTATATAGCACCAGGAATTTTATCGAAAGCAATTGTGGTAATAATATAATACAGAATCACTTCTTCGTTAAATAGTTACGTTTAATTGTTAATAGATTGATCAATTTACATTTGTCAAAAATATTTAATTTGTAAAAGAACGGCTAATTTTCGATTACATACCTTTATGTGGAAACAGATATACAAAGCGAAAGTAGAAGGATTTACGAGCCGAGGAGGACCAATACTAACCTACCATGACCAAATTGCTCGTGTTTCATTAGAAGGTGATATCAGGGGCCCTCAAAACCAACAAGCGTGCATGAAGTGTTTTTATGAATGTTAAAGAATCGAGTGAGATCTGTAAGGACTGAGTCTCATAGCGTTCGGTTGTCATACATACATCATATACACACACGAAACTTGGAAATATTACGTTGTTTCTTTTTAAACTATCTGTAACTTCACGTTAAATCCCTTGCGGGGTAGGCAGAGAGAACCGTGCGCCACATGACCCGATCTTTACAAACCTTACTCGCTTCTTTAACATTCATTGCTCTTCTTATGCACGCTCGCCGGTTTCTAAGGCTCCTGATATCACCAAAAGGTGTTGTCAGGAGCTTTAGATAAAACACGATCAATTTGATCATGGTAGATAAGTCTTGGCCCTTAGTATTTTCCTCGGCTCCTGCATCCTTCTACTTCCGCGTTGTATATCTAATTCTTTAGGCCAGCATTCTTTCTACATGTCCGTACCAAAGAAGGGGCATGCTCCTTGCATCTTCCTATTTTAACACCGACACTCTCTTTCAGACCAGTTCTGTTTCTAACATTATCATTGCGAATACGGTCTACAAGCGTTACGCCACAAATTTAGCGCAACATTCGCATTTCCACCGCGTTTATTCTACTTTCATGCTCTCTCTGCCATACCCAGCTCTCGCTTAAGTAAGCGTTGGGACCAGCACTGCATTGTGTATTGCGAGCTGTGCCTTCTGGCTCGAGCTTTTACTGCCAAGAAAACTTCCCAATACTGCATTCCCACTATTCCCAGCACTCATTCGTCTTTCTACATCAGCGGTGTACCTTCCATCCCTGCTGAAAGTACATCCAATTTGGCGAGCTCGGTGGCGCAGTTGTGAATGACGTGACCTTAACACCAACGCTCGTGGGTTCGATTCCCACACTGGACTAACATTTGTGTGCATTAATATGTCTGCTTGTACTATTAATGTAGGAACGAGATTTATCGCGGGTTGTTTTTATATTTCCCCGATATTTCGGCGAAGTTGCAAACGCCATGGTCATGGTCATGGTCATGTTCATGCACACAAATGTGTTTTGTGCTGGAATCGATTGGTGTCAAAGTCGCGTCATTCACGATTGAGCCACATAGACTGTGCTAATAACGCCCATCTCGCCATATTACACAAGTACAGTATGAAACCAATCAAGTTATTTCGTCACTCAGCATCCCGGTCTGCGCGCAGCAGCCATTTCATGGTCTATGAAATTTAGATTGAGCGTTCACAATTAAATCTTCTCTTCCTCTTCCTAGCATTATCCCGTTTCCTAATCCATTATTGGCGGGGTCCGCTAGCTAAGCCTAAAGTTTCGGCGGAAATACTCATTTATACATGGAACAACTGCTGTCACGCTTTCACAACCCAGAAGGAAAAACAGACCTTTCTTAGGTTAGGTCACACGTATATTGATATTCCTCACGATGTTTTCCATCACGGCCGAGCAAGTAATAATTACAAAACTACCTACAAATGCTTAAAGAGGTAGGGCGCATCAAAGCAACCCATTTGGGGAAGTCCACCTTACAGAAAACCGCAACCAAGTAAGAACTCAATAGAGGGTTGTTGTGTTCTTGCGTGTGAGAGTGATCACCAGCAAGCTCCGAAGGAGTTGCTGTGTAGTAGCAGAGGTGGCATCGCGCGAGTGATATTTACTAACGGCAAGCTTGTATAATGTCATAAATTCTTTGAATTTGATTTAAAGCATATTTCCTTATTTTTAGAGCGTTAAAAAGCTTGTTTTAGAAATGTTTTTACAAGAAATTTCAGTTCTTTTTTAGGAATTGTATACTTGAATGATTTAAATAGCGGCTGCAAATAATGTAATATAAAATTGATTGCAGTGCCAGGGTGGAATCCCATAAACTCCAGTCTATTGTCGAGATTACTGGCACCAACTGACAATTTCACCGTCAGGGCCCACATGTAGGTAGCTATCTATCGACTATCTTCGACCATGCAGGTATTCTAGGCATCGTAATCTACTAGTTTTAATTAGTTTCGGGGTTGCGGTATAATGCAATTTGGTAATTGCTATAGCAGCTTATTTTGGCACGAAGTAATGTGGTTTCACCAGTTTAATTTAAGGATGAGAATGAAGTTTGAAAAGATTCTCTAACCTAGATGAAAGTTCATTATGCCCAGTTTTATAGGCGCTGAGGAAGTGGTCGTAAAGTCTAAGAATGTTTATTGCGACCTTCGTTACACATTCCTTCTGGCCACTGTGTGGTATTTACAATACAATAGGTTACACTTTAATGCATTGAGTAGTGATAGTCCAGTGGATAAAGAACCTATTGACCAACAGGGCCCCGGTTTGAAGCCTGGCATTTACCACTACATTTTCGGATTACGTAGGTACATATTTGTATGTATCACTTGCTCGACGCTGAAGGTAAACATCGTAAGGAAACATGTCCAAGAAAGTATATTTCGAAAGATGTAGTACCTAACCTAAAAAAGGTTTGGTTTCCTCTCTGCGTTGTGAAGGTCTGACGATGTCGCTCCATGTAAAAATCAATATTATTCTTAGGTAACAAATCCCGCCAATCCTGATTAGGAAACGAGATAACGCTAAGAAGAAGAGATTACACTTTAAAGCACCACAATAATTGTCTATCAGTCTGATACAGAACTGTATCAAGCAAAATTTTGTACAAAAATGAATTCGATTTTATATAAATAAGTTTTCTCTTGCACTCCGCGCCCGGAAACACATCTCTTCCTTTATTGAATATGCATATTTTAAAGAAAATGTGTACCACCGTCGCCAATACATATATTTTAACACACTTTCTCGTAAGCAGTCTTATGATATGCACGAAATATATGATATGACTTTCATAAAGCCTACGGGTGTAGTTTTGAAGGTTTGTAGTTCCAGATCTTGAACAGTGTTCCTGTCTGAATCTCCAAATGTGTATTTAATGGTATTTAACTTATAAATTATGTTTATTAAAAATCAAATTTATACTTTTTTATGCGTTCTTTGTTTTATAGTCTGATTTAAATTATTTTTACGTATGTTACAATTATTTATTGTTTAAAATAGTAAAATTGTCGTTGTGTAACCAGTTTTATTTGGAACATCGCTTTAAATTGTAAAATGGAACTTTCATTTTTTATTATTTTTTCACTAAGAAGTCAGACTTTATTAGACGCTTATTCGTATTGTTTCTTTATCTTTATTGCCGTCGATAACAATGTAGTCTGTTCTACGTTTTTAATTAAAATATATAATTTTACAACTCAATATCACACAACTTAATATTTAACACAAAACAAATACATAGAGAACGTTGTTTATGGAAAAAATTTTTTTTTTTTTTCTAATCAACAAATCTTCACCAATTAAACCAACTAGAGTCGAAATAATCATATTAATAGCGTCAGGCGTTATTTTGCAAAAGTCAAATTTACATGAGATTTGATTTAACATGCTTTGTGTGCTTCTGCCACCATTTAGTTCACGCGAAATAACGTCGATCAACTACCATTAGTTTAGTTAATAATAGTTACTCTAACAGCTAACAACTACAGTGCCTGATAAGGTCTCGTAGCGAGACGACACACGTGTCGCAGAGATGACGGGGGTAGCCAGGGCAGCAACGGTGGCGGGTGCATTCAGTTTATTTTCTAGGTGGTAGACAATCTCGGAGAGTATAGATATTGCGAGCCGTTTCTGCCGCATTAGTTCCGCGTTGGAACTCGTATTAAAAATTACTCGGATTTTCCAAGTATCCATATTTCCCGTCTAAGCTGAATAAAAACAACAATTTAAATTTGAAAATCAAATGTTGCGATTTTTTTCAGAAAAACCTCGTAGTTATCATGTGAAAAAAGTTTCACTCGAAAATATCACACGATGAACGTTTAATGTCAATTGAAAGTTTCTATTACTATAAAACGGCAATTTCATTTAACCCCTATTATTAAACTCCCAACTGTTTTCGAGACAACACCTCCTTTTTTTGATGTCCGTTAGAAAAATATCGGTGCTTATTTCCACACGAGGTCCTGTTTCTCAAGTAAGTTCACGCTGCGTAGTTTTTGGGACTCTTAATAGTCAATTGGGTACTCAAGTTCGACTCATTAATGCAGAACACAATAAACAAAGAAACCCTCAACCTTGTAATAGTCAATATATTTCACCATTACATGATTTTCAGTCCATTCGTGTAACAATTTATGAAGCCGTAATGACCGTTCCACCGCCGAACGGAAATTAAATGTGTTCAATCAATTTTCAGATTATTCTTTCATAAATAAATTGGGTACGTTATTTTGCTTATCGCGCTGTAATAAGTGTTTGATGTTGTTTAATTGGCTGTATTTTACGAGTGATTTGCAAGAATACGTAGAATAATGGAAATTTCTTTTTGCTATTGGTAATTGTTCTTTTTGTCGGCAATCGTCTGTTATTAATTGGGTATTGTGAAATGTTACACTGAGCGAACAGAAAGTAAGATGAGTACTATTAGAAATTATTTTATATGGAGGTCGTTTAGAGGTTCCAGATTTACAGACTTTTATTACGCTGATTTATTTACAGCAGTTGCTCTTAAAATATAAAAGCAAAGTTTAAATAAAATAAAATACCAAGTACAACTTTCGTATATATATTTAAGAATACCAGTATCTATGAATTTAAACCGGAAGAATATTTTCTAGTTTACAAGTTGATAATCAAAAATATGTTTTTATAAAAAATATGGGTAATGAAACAACTTGTTTGTATTTAGGATTTTATCTTATCGCATTTTATTTTATCGCAGAAATGTTATTATTCAATTAATGACTATTTAAATGACATTCTTTGATTTATATTGGACATTACAATGTATTAATATCTGACAACAATCTAGACTAATAGCAGTATTTAGTTTCTTATAATTTGCATGCCTTTACAAAAGGCAAAATGTACACGGGAAACAGTTCAAATGTCACCTTATTATGTACCTACATTTTTGCGCAAATAAATATTATTGATTGATTGATTGATTGATTGATTGAGGATTGCGGCATATGTACAAATCAGAAAAAAATGCTTACGTGACTATTTGATCACTATCTTGTAGTTTATAGTGGTAGACGATAGTTTTATTAGTGCACAGTTAATTTGTCTAAATACTTATGTAAATTTTCATTCTTACCGTTTCGAGGAAAAAATATTTGTCAATGTGATTTAATAAAATTTGAATAATCTTGCTTGTTATAACTTTTATGTTTATTTATCTGTACTTTCATTTTAATATATACAACAATAACTTTAATTTTTTTAATTTTCGCGTTGCATATTTACGCAACTTTATATAATAAGGGACTTAACGCGTAATTTAGCTAAAAATATTACGTTTATGATATATATAGGAGATATGTTGACGAAGTGTTGTGTTTAATTAAAGGAACCAAGCGGGAAGTAGAACGGAAACTCGATCACCTTAACTCCTTTCAAAGCAAAATACATTTGACATATGAAATGGAGATTGAGCGTTCATTGGCATTTTTAGATGTTAAGTTGAATGTGCGAGAAGACGGTTCGTTGGGGCACACTGTATATCGGAAACCTACACACACGGCATACCTGTATGCCTCGCTCGCACATGTTCAAGAGACACTTATGAAAAACGGGTACAAGGTGAATCGAAGAAGTTCAGGTCGCCGGGGCACACGTCCGAAGCATCCAGAGGTCAACCGCTAACCTGCTTTTATGCCATACGTAAAAGGAGTATCGGATAAACTTGGATCAGTTGTAAGAAAATTCTCCATCAAGATTGTATATGTTCAGTTCTCCAAAATAGCAAAACACCTGCGTACACCAATGAATGTAATTCCATACCGGACACCGGGTGTCTACAAGGTTGATTGAACCTACGGTAGTTTTTATATTGGCTTGATATTTACCTGATGTAAAGCGGCTACCGTAGCCCATTAACGTTTGTAATATACTAATTATCACTCGCGCGATGCCACCTCTGCTGCTTACGCAGCAACTCCTTGGGAGCATTCTGGTGACCTCACTCACACGCAGGAACACAACAACCCTTTAGCGAGTTGTTATTTGTCTGCGGTTTTCTGTGAGGTGGAGGTACTTCCCCAGACGGGCTGCTTCGATGCGCCCTACCTCTCTTAAAACATCCAGACCAAGACAAACAAACATGTTCATGCACACAAATGTCTGCCTTGCGTGGGAATCGAATCCACGTCCATCGTCAAATATCTATAGACGAAAAATGGTTACTATCAGGTGTACTACTTTTCAATATTTTTACAAAAGGTTAAAAATACATACAGTACAAACAACAAATGAAAGTACATCGTAGGCCATGCACATGTTAATGGTGAACATCCTACTCCTAATTCTAATATAATATTATAAATATGAATGTCCGTTTGTTTGTTAAGCTTTCACGCAAAAATTACTCAACCGATCATCATGAAACTTTGTACACATATTCTTGAAGGTATCAGAAGTAACATAGGATACTTTTTATTAAAAAAAAAAATGCGAGCGAAGCCGCTCGTAAAAGCTAATACACAATAAACGTGTATCAATCCAATAGATGTTTTTTTTAACGTTTTAATAACGAATTTCTTCTTCTTAGCGGTACGATTAGGATTGATGGGTACAGCTAGATAAGCCGAAGGTTTGGCAAAGATACTGATTTTTACATGGAGCAATTGCCCTCAGATCTCCACAACACAGAGGGAAAACCAGACCTTTCTTAGATATGGTCTCATGTCTCTCGAAATATAATTCCTTCGTAACGCGTGTTTCCTCATGATGTATACTTGTACCGCTGAGCAAGTGTTACTTATAAATAACTATCTATCTATAACTTCACGCCAAATCCCTTGCGGAGTAAGCAGAGAGAACCGAGCGCCACGAGACTCGATCCTTACATATCTCACTCGCTTCTTTAACATTCATTAATTAATTATAAATATATAATGACTATACATAAATCCGAAAATACTAATTTAGTGGTACATACTAGGATTCGAACAGGGGTCAGTTGGTCCATTAGGTTGTTCTTTTATCCACTGCGCTATCACTGCTCTTACTAACAGTTGTATACCCAAACTAATCCTTTTGCCCAAATGCTTTTCCTTGTGTATTGCTTTCTCAAGATCTATAAAATCTTCTGGTCTATAGCCAGTTGCTTCTCCGTGATATTGCGAAATGAAAAAACTTGATATGTACATCCTTTGCTATTTTGAAGTCCATTCTGTGATTCCCAAAGCATTCCGTCGGATTTCAACCTCATTCTCGTCTCAATTCTTTATCTGTGCACTTTAGCTGCTGATTAAACTGATGTCTATTCGTGACACCCGACTTTTAATAAGGCCACGATGACTACGCGTCTCCAATCTTTTGGGATTTGGACCCGTCCGGCTTTCAAGCAAAAATTGTTCAAAATCCAGAATGCACATATCCAGATCTAGAAAGTAGATTTTAATATTTTTGATAAAATCAAGTTTTTATTGTTAAAAGAATATAATGAAAAAGAATTATTTCATTTAAAAACAAGGCCAAGTCACTTGAGGTCTTTAGATCAGATGAAAACATACAATTTACCCAATTATGTTAATGTATATGGATCTAGAAAAACGGATTACGTCATACCGTACTATTTAAATGAATTACCAACGGAATTAATCGATGTATACATAAATGGCAAAAAACATATATTTATACATAAATTAAAAAAACTGTATGTGAACGACCAACCGTCACTCAGATAAGCCCTACGCGGCTTTTGTGGTGCGGATCAATCATCATGTAATGTTATAGTAAGTTTTATGAAGAAATTAAAAAAAAAAAACCTACATTGTTTAATCATCTCTGGTATAATGGGAATGTATATGACATTCCCGCTGACTTTCAATTATATGTCCATTACAATAAAGACAGAACAATATTGTTATTCTATGGTCGGCAACGCATGAGTGGCACCCCTTGTGTTCCAAATGTCCATAGGCTACGGTGACTGTTTACCATCAGGTAGGCCGTATGCTTAATTGCCACCTTAGTGGTATAAAAAAAATCTGTTTTTATTGACAACATTTTAGGATTTACTAGGAATATTAAATAATAAATAAATAAATATTGCCGGACAAATTACACAGCGCCACCTAGCCCCAAAGTAAGCGAAGCTTGTGTTATGGGTACTAGACAACTGATAAACATACGTAAATACATTTTTTTTTATAAATACATACTTATTATACATAGAAAATACCCAGACCAATACAAACAGACATGTTCATGCACACAAATGTTTGTACTGTGTGGGAATCGAACTCACGAGCGTTGGTGTCAAAATAGCGTAACCACGCGTTTCACCACTGCGCCACTGAGTAAATTAATGAGTTGAATATTCGAAACAATCACGTTGTGCTTCACACCGCCTGCATAATGCGCAATCGCATCGCTGTGGTGTCATCAAATGATGGTGGCCTTTTAGGCTATTTCAGTCACGGAACGGCAAAGACAACACCTGGTGAGTTTTTAAATAAAAATAATATAAACCTAAACCTGAAAATAAACCTGATACAACCTGATACAATACGGTCTTTGTATATTTACAAACAACTTCACATGCAGTAGAGATATTTATTCACGTCAATAAAAATATATTTTTGAAGGGGTCTTAATGTTCACAAAAAGGAAGAAACTCCACTAATTTCTCCGAGCACAATTATTTAGATTTTCGCTGACGTTTAATTGTGAAAAATTTTGCGCGGCGTAGTCAGCGAGAATGAATGCATTCGCCAAGAACCCAGGTGACACAAAACGGCACTAGTTTGATGATTAAAATTGGTCGGCAATTATGCTCCCTCGAACATAATGTGTTTAAAACGTGAAGATAGAAATTGATGATTTTTAAAACATGTTATCTGTTCAAATTGAAACTTGTAAGTAATTTGTATTATTGGTTCGAAATGGTAAATTAATTTATTTTAATCGTTTTAAAGGTAGTGTTATTAATGTCATTGATGAACAGTTAGGTTTTATTTTATTATTCATTTTCAAATATTCTAATTACGGCAACTTCTTTTGATTTATTGTTCAATGAAATATAATATTCTAGACTGTAAAAAAATATTCTAGTAGTACATTTATAGTTTTCTGTATTAATTCTATGATTTATAAATACACATATGACAAAAGTCAGAACAGTACCATTTTTGTGTTAATACAGTAATAATAATACTAACGTATAAAGCCCATTACAAAATTATACCTATGTAATAAATATTTATATACGTGTTTATGACATGTTATTCTGATAGTTATTCATAATTATTAATCAATAAATAATAAATAATAAATAAATATTGCCGGACAAATTACACAGCGCCACCTAGCCCCAAAGTAAGTGAAGCTTGTGTTATGCGTACTAGACAACTGACAAACATACGTAAATACATTTTTTTTTTGTAAATACATACTTATTATACATAGAAAATACCCAGACCAATACAAACAGACATGTTCATGCACACAAATATTTGTACTGTGTGGGAATCGAACCCACGAGCGTTGGTGTCAAAGTAGCGTAACAGCGCGTTTTACCACTGCGCCACCGAGCTCGTCAGTACTAGTTTTACACTAACTGAAATAGGTGCCTGGTTAATAATCTGCGACTTCAAAGACACTACAATTATGTAGGTTAAGTAGGTAAGTATGTAGGTAAGGTATTTTAATTATTTATAGATCATGTAACAATCTGAGTTTTGAGGTATAAGTTTGAGGTAAACAAATAGTAAGAAATATACCTCAAACTGCTCTCTCAAAAGTTAAAAATTATTCTCAGTTTAATTTAAAACCATAGGTAACATATTGAAAGAAGTTCAAAATTGAAATGCTCGGATTGCGGTATTCTCATAAAGAACGGTCAAGTCATATTGAAAAGTTTCAGATAATATTTTTATACATTCTCTTTGGAAAAGTACCTTCGCAATATTCTCAAGGTAACGCCTGAAACTCCTGTGTCTGATTTGAATTTAAAATACTTTTAGGGAACAATGAGACGCCCATCATTCTCCCTCGGCGCCGCTGTATTAGTCTATCCATCATCGAGCTATCAAATCTCGTAGTCTGTGCTGTGGTTTCATAAGTATATTCAACCAAACAGTACATATGTACTTACAGATGAAAGCTCTTCTTTAGAAACATACATGGACCAGTTTTTAGTTTATCGTTTGTAAGTTTCTTTACATGAATGTATTATATTTTGAGTTTCTGATCAAAACTTGACAAAACAAAGTATGCGCTAGCGATGTAGTAGTACCACAAAAAATCTTATTAAGTATACACCTACTTAACTAAAACGATCAAAATAAATTTTCAATTCTGTAGTAAAGGATAAAACTAATTTAATATAAAAAATTCTTCGCAAAAACTTAGCTTAATTAAGAATTTTTTGATAACATTTTTCTTCAATTTTGTTAAAAGAGATAAGATTATAAGTCATAAAGCATAATACGGATTTTAATAGCCGATACTGGGCGGATAATCCTCCATAAATCTCGCAAAAGCAAGGGTTGCTGCGGAAAACTACCTTCGCATTAATATTTTTATCTATGGCTTCGCTTTTCGCCGGAGATATAATTTCTCCATAACTTCCTGAGGACGTGCCATAGCAAATTTTATTGTTTTTTAAAAGCAGCTCCTTACGGTTCTTGCCGTTAACCTACGATGGATATGTTTATGGGCACTTAAGTTTAGAACTGTGTTATTTTAATAGTATTCCGTAAGTTTTCATTTCAACGTCGTTTAGTCATATATCGTATTTTTTTAGTATCTTAAGAAAACATCATTTGTTTCTAAATAATATAGTAGGACTTCAGTTGTTGATCAGGGACCCAATTTGCTTACTGCGATCACAACAAATATAGCTCTTCCTTTGAGCTATTTATAAGACATAGTTTCTATAAAAAAAGATAAGCCTATCGTCATTATATTGCCGTGTGGCCTCGGCGTATTGCAGTGTGGCTTCAGCGTAAGAATATGCCACCTCATCTCAACTCGCCGATGTCGTAAAAGGCAAAAAGAGAACTATCCAGGAGATGAGCAGCAGCGTCACCTTATTTTAATATACTTAAATAATTTACTGCGGTAGCCAACCCGCCTGCCAAGCATTTGCAAACTTTGGCAAAACCTCCCTCAGAATGAGTACGGCAGAAAGACGGCACCGCAGGCACCGGCAGCACCACTGATCCTGGCTCTGGTAGCGGTCAGAGTATCGGGGGGCAAAGGGTGCTAAGAATGCCCTACTCCGACGCCGCGCTACCACCACGGACTAGCCCTGGCAACATACTACAAGCGTACAATGAGGACCGATGAGAAGATAGTGGAGCTGGAAGAGGAACTAAGCATGTTGCATTGGGATATAATAGGACTGTCGGAAGTCCGAAGACAGGGGGAGGACACGGTGGTCCTTAAATCCGGCACTTGCTTTACTACCGGTGGGGCGACTATTTGTCCCAAGGTGGTGTCGGGTTTATCGAGCACGCAGCCTTATTTTATACATGATCAGAAACACATTTACCTATATTCAATAAATCCATACCTCACGGGAGGCCTGCTAGTTCTCACATGCTGTCTGTACCTTGCGTTACCCTCTAATTCAGGTAAAACATGGTGGCTGTCATCTGCGACACATTGGTGAACTCTGTGGTAATTATTTTAGAGTTCTCTAACATACTATCTATAGGTTCCTCGAGAGGTTCTAAAATGCTGCAGTGGTGTGGAGCTGCACGCGAACTAACTTGTGACGTTGCTACCGTCTCGCCGTTATGAAGTCCTCTCGATGATGGCGTGAGCAGCCCCGACGAGTTATGCGACTGTCTACAACCTATTGCCGATGTACTTTCGTTTTGTAGGTTTAGGTCTATGCGTCTCAGTTCCAAGGTGCGATTTTATCGTATAATCTGTACTACCTATTTTTTTTTATAATTTGCCCTTGTGCCCATTTATCAGGGCCCCGGTGGTCCCGGTACTACACCAGGTCTCCCGGTTGTAGTGTGCGATATGTCCCACCTGCAGTATCTTGTACCCGCCCTCGTTGCTCGTCTACTCGTTTCGATTTTTCTGGTTTTAATTGATCTAACCGCATACGTAAATTTCGTCCCATTAAAATTTGTGATGGGCTTTCCCCCGTAGAAAAATGTTCAGTATTTCTGTAAGCGAATAGGAATCTACTAAGAGCTTCATCGACATTTACGTTTTGTTTGAGAGCTCCCGTCTATGCTGAATAAAAAAAAAACAATTGAAATACGAAAATCAAAAATTCAAAAATCATCGTGAAGTTTAATGTCAATTCAAAGTATCTACTTAGTAGTAGTGAATTGCCGTTTTATAGTTAAAACGGCAATTCAACCCCTATTATTAGGCACTATGTAGTACATAATAATTAAATGTGTAAAGCTTGAACTTATCATATACAGTGTGAGTTCTTGATATTTTATTTTATACAACGTCGGAAGACATACAAACATATGGCCCACTTGGTGTTACGTAGCTGTTACCATAGCCTTTGAATGCTTGTCACTCGTGCCAAGCTTCCTCTGCTGCTAGCACAGCAAATCCTTAGAAGCTTACTGTTAACCTTACTCACATGCAGGGACACAACAACCCTCTAGGGAATTGTTATTTGGCTGCGGTTTTATTTGAGGTGGAGGTACATATCCAGACGGCCTGCTTCGATACGCTGCTGTTGATATGACAACTAAAGTGGAGTAGAAGGGAAATTCCCTCGAAAATACTATTTAGGTGCTTATCAACATAATCCCGTTGGAGAAATATATCCAGTCTGAGAAATTACGAACACAACTGTACTGAATTTTACCTTCTGTTTTAATAGAAACTGTACGTACCGAGATTAGAAATAAGCTGAGAGTTGTTGAACTCGCCGACTTTGTATTGAATAAATGGTATTGAGTCTAGGAGACGATTTTACCTCCTTGTATGTGTTTTAGCGACAGTACACGACATAGGTATACATCCATTTCATATTGTTCATAGGAGCTGCTGGATATGATGTTTATAGTCTACAATCGCACCGCTCGCCATAAACAGGAAAGTCATCCTTACACGTCGAACAGAAGTCGTCATTTCAAAGAGTTTGCAATACGCAAGTGGTACATCTCGAGTCGCTAGTTTCCATGAACTGCGATGCTTGACCGCAGATAAATTAATGGCATAAAAACTTATTTTTTGTATCATATAGAGATGAGATGATATGCTTGCCTAATATGAAGCATTTACGGTGGCTAATTATCGCTTGCAATATAAGTATAAGTTGGGCGTTCTATCCAGCTGACATAGAGCTAACTGCGCAGTTAATGAGCAAATTCGCTCACTTGCAGGAACACAAAAACCTTCATTGTCATTTTGCTGCGTTTTATGTAAGATCCAGTACTTCTTCAGTTGGACTTAACTGTTATTGAATACGGGTGTGCCCTACAATCTCATTATAAAAACGTCGTTTGCTAGTTGATTTACTCTTTATATTAATTAGTTTTCGGGAAGTACTTCCACGTTGCAGAATACAACAGCTAAAAATGTTGCTTGACTGCGGTATTCATTGAGGTGAAGTTTTGGGGTAACTCTACCTCCACCTCACGGAATACTTCAACCAGACTCCCGGTCTAGTTATTGTGTTCCTGCGAAATTTCGTTTAGAAATTACCAGCAGGTTTTTTTGCAAAAAAATGTACCCGCTGTTTATAAGCAGACTGCAATATTTTCAAGACAAGTTTGCAAGTTGCAGTATTGCCAATTAAGCATCTCCAATTTCAAGACATTAAGTGATAACGAGTATTTATCAACATTGGGCTTTATAAGAAGTATTTCTTATGTTATGAAGTTTTGAGGTTGTGCTTACTATTAAAGTTAATACTACTACTTTAAAATTTGCTTTTTTAGTTTTTGTATATATGCGACATTCTTGAAAAATACAATTTTACTCAAATTTAGTTTTGTATATATGCGACATTCTTGAAAAATACAATTTTACTCAAAAATCAGTTTAAAAAGAATCTCGTGCCACAGTGTTTGTGGTTATACTCCTCCGAAACAAGTCGACAGATTTTTAAGATTTTTTCAGGAACACCGTTCCTATATGAATTCTATGTTTGTCTGTCGCTTTTTTTTCGAATATTCGAATTTTGACTTCAGATTCGGATTCAGCTTATAAAAGTAGAATAAGAATGTTCAGGAACACCCATCCTATCTCTTAAGGAACATGGTCAAAATGGCCGATAAATAAAAAAAAAATTGAATTGTTATATAATTGATGAGCCAGGTGTTCCTCTGGCAATGCAAGCTTGCGCATTCTCAACTGATTTTATGTACATTTGGTATGTATGACAATTGGTCGTAATGTACTTCATAAAAAAATATATTAGAAACAAATAATAAGAAATAATTTATATGGCAGAACAACGTTTGCTGGATCAGCTAGTATATGTATAAAACGCGAAAAATAAATTCATAACAGCGGTATCTCTATGAGAGACTTATATACGTACATTTACAAACTATCTATATAGTAAATATAGATAATATATATATCCCGTGTCGTACGCACGACTCTATCCTTACAACAATCATGGTTCTTTTCGTGACACTGGTTCCCAACAAGAAAACAAATAAAAAATAAAACTAACCACTCTAAAAACTACGTTAACTTATTCCATCAACATGAATGAACAACAAAAATTAACACGAGCATGCATCTACTGGCATGATTTCCTATCATTATTAATTATAAAGAAATTTTGGGTCCGGCCGTTACGCACCCATTCCGCGACGCCCCCTGCCGCCACAGTGAAAATTTTGTTATTCCGCTACGCCCCTGGCCGGGACGCACCCGTTGTTTTTTTTTCCAGGATACTTGAGTAAGGTACTGTTATGAACATAATTGTTAATTGGGTTTATACCTGTGGTCTATAGCGGTGAGCGATTGGCTACGTCTATCTACATACAATGTAGTTTGAGCCTATCGCAATACCTTTCCTAAGTACATT
This sequence comes from Pyralis farinalis, assembly GCA_947507595.1. Lineage (NCBI taxonomy): Eukaryota > Metazoa > Arthropoda > Insecta > Lepidoptera > Pyralidae > Pyralis > Pyralis farinalis. The sequence goes on from OX382259.1 coordinate 27,957,321, forward strand.
AATACTTTCTAAAACTCTTAAAAACGTGACTAATCCCCAAGACATTAAAATGCAAATACATAATAAGCAAATTGCGTACAGTAACTAGAGGACTATTTAACTAAAAACTTTGACAAAATTTGAAAGCGTAGCGTAAGTTACATGATAAGTATTAGATATATCAAATATCAAAATGTATTTTTGTACATAGCTAATAAACCATTTGATTCTCCGTGCTTACCTCAATATTAATTAATTTAATTATAATCAAGCTGAAGTGATTTTCAAGTCACCCTTGCAATATTGGCCATTAAACATCGCCAATTTCACGTCAATTAGCGACGATGAGGCTACAAAATCATTATGCTAATATACAGGCAATCGCTTCTTCGTTGTCTGCGCGTTGTAATTAAACCTCATCAGGCAGTCGTGCCGCGTCTTCTCCTGTACATTTGTGCAGAGAGTATTTAAAATATACCTACGTACCTCCTTTGTTACCTTTGTAGTCTTCAAGAACTAACATTAAGAGGGTGGTGGGATGTTACTGCAATTTTACCCTACGGAAACGTGACACCACCGCTCCAGAACATAGTGTAGTAGCATTATGTATAGTAGGGGTACCGAAGAAAAATATTTTTAGAAGGTAATCAACTTGAAAATGTCGCCTTTCGGGACGATCAGATCTATTTGCACAAATATTTCTTATAGGCGGTAACTTTATGTTCACACGTTATTTTGTAAGTTGACCTACATATATGTACGTAATGAAATATTAAGGGCAGTTTAGTTAGTTAATTTATAGCAGTTTTTAATCACTGTATTGTCATGAGACTTGACGACTAGTAAGCTTCTGGGAGGTGCTGTGTTAGCAGCAGGGCTGGCAAAACACAAGCTCCGTAACGGTTACCACTTTATGTCAAGTTAGAGGCATGTTTGTTTACCTTTCGACATTGAATAAAATTAGACAATGCAATAATGTGGTATCATCGAACTGGTACGTTGATAAACGTCCCAGTTCGATCGAAAAAAAAAAGATTATATAGACTGTTCAATATGTATGTCGTATTTTTTGTGTTTCGCTAATTTTTATATTACGAGTACGTTTAATGGAACGCATATTGTAGTTGTCACTATAACGCATACCTGTTCTGTAACATGCTGCAAAAAGCGATACTATGCGATGTTGTTTTGGTACAATCAACAGAATGTAACAGACAACGGGTCACGAAGTCTTTTCTGATGTAGAGTAACTCCGAGTAGTTTCTCAATTCAATTTGTCTATCTATCTATGTTTCTATAACTTCACGCCAAATCCCGTGCGGCGTAGGCAGAGGGAATCGAGCGCCACATGACTTGATCCCTACACCTCACTTGCTTCTTTAACATTCATTGCTCTTCTCGTGCACCTTCGACGATTTCTAAGGCTTCTGACATCACCTTCTGATAGAATATGATCAATTTGGTCATGGTAGGTAAATCTTGGCCTTCCTCGGCTTTGACGTGTTTTTAATTTCGCGTTATATATTCAAAGTCAAAGTCAAAATCTTAATAATATTAATCGTAAAAATGGCTACATTTGTTTGGAATCGTCACAATTTATCTATAATATATCCGTTTCGTAAGTCTTTCCTCCTGCATTATTTCCACATGTCCGAACCAACGGAGCATGCCTCTTCTCATTTTAACGCCGATGCCGTCTTTCAATTTGTCATGCTAAATAAATGACAGGTACCGTATTCGTTTTGTTACATTTTGTGACTTAGAAGGGGAGCATAAGAGGAAGACAGCACTGCAATGGTTGTTACCTATTTGCGGTAACTACCACCATAAATTGTGTAAGTGGCGAGGCCGGAGTTTTTCAAGTCTTTAGAGAGCACTCCTAGGACCGGTTGCGGCGTAGATTTCTTGCGAGAATTAAGCGGCGTAGAACCGCGCCTGGGAATTTGCCTGCCGTGTGCTAATGCTAATGTAGACAGCATGAGTTCGATAGTTAACTAGCTTGTGTGTTCATGTTCTTGTAATATATGCTGCTTCGTAGTAAGGGAACTTGTAGAGAGTATACATTGAATTGGTGATACATTATGGCTAAGGCTTGTTAAAATAAGAAGAGGCATGCTCCGATGGTTCGGGCATGTAGAAAGAATGCTAGATGAAAGAATGACGAAGCAGATATACAATGCAAAAGTGGAAGGATGTAGGAGCCGGGGAAGGCCAAGACTTACCTACCATGACCAAATTGGTCGTGTTCTATCAGAAGGTGATGTCAGGAGCCCTAGAAACCGGCGAGCGTGCATGAGAAGAGCAATGAATGTTAAAGAAGCGAGTGAGATATGTAAGGATCGAGTCATGTGGCGCTCGGTTCTCTCTGCCTACCCCGCAAGGGATTTGGCGTGAAGTTATAGATAGATAGATAGCTTGTTACAACAGCCTTAGATAGAATGTTAGGGTAATATCCATGAAAATCTTTTAAATGCTGTAATTTATTAATTTCTCAGGTAACTATTTAAATTCAACCTGTATAATGATGCTTGTTATAAACTCGTCTTTTAATGACAGCGTGCAAGTATTTTTTATACAACATCGGAGCCATACCCCCCGCGTACGTCCCACTTTATTTGTGCATGAACATGTCTGTTTGTCTATGTCTGGATGTTTTAAGAGAGGTAGGGCGCATCAAAGCAGCCCATCTGGGGAAGTACCTCCACCTCACAGAAAACCGCAGCCAAATAACAACTCCCTAGAGGGTTGTTGTGTTCCTGCGTGTGAGTGAGGTCACCAGTAAGCTCCCAAGGAGTTGCTGTGTGTAAGCAGCAGAGGAGGCATCGCGAGTGATACTTAATATATCGTTAATAGGCTACGGTACCCGCTTTACATCAGGTGGGCCGTATGCTTGTATGCCTCACGACGTAGTATAAATAAAAAACTCTACAGGGAGATGTCATTTACGCTGCGGTTATTTGTAAGGCGAAGGAACTTTCCCAGTCTGCCTGCTTTGATGCGCCCTACCTCTGGTCTGGGAGTATTTAAAAGAAGTAGGGCGCCTCATAGTAGCCCGTCTGGGAAAGTACCACCACTTCATAGAAAACCGTAGCCAAATAGCAACGCCCTGGAGCGTTGTTGTATTCCTGCTAGTGAGTGAGGTCACCAGTAAGTTCTTAAGGAGTTGTTACGTTAAAAACAGAAGTGGCATTGCGCGAGTGATAATGGATATGTTGCAAGCGTTCTTAGATTCGTATACTTCGTATACTAGAGGTCGCCAGTCAACGTTGTACACAAAGATTTACTTATAATTAAACTAAATTGTACTACTTAAAATGTGCATCGTTACTAGGTTTGAATTCATTATTAAACGTATTAGTATTTTATCTCATCTGTATATTATCTCAAACTAATTTTTCTCATATTTTCTAGTATTCTACATGGGTATTCTCCTAATACTCATTTTCGAAGCATAAACGCTTCTTTTACGCTTCTGCTTCACCCACACTACTCATCAACGTCAGCATCAATATGTCTTAAATGGCAAAGCAAGCGCATTGCACAATAAAATTTTGTTTACCAACACACATATTAATTGATACCTAATTACTATATAAGGCTTACTTCGTAGACACTTCTTTGATGTCTCTGTCCTACTTTTAATATAATTTTATTTATATGTAAAAAAACTTGCTCTTGTAACTATTAGTATGATAAATTCTTAAAGAAAGTGTAATTTGGGGGTCATGTCCAAGAAGCGTGCTCGTTCACGAACTCTTCCAATCAATCAGATTGCAATTCTGGCCCGAAAGCACTCCCATGTGCAGTTTAGAGCGTTCCTCGGAGTCGACACGCACACACGCCGATATGATCTGCTGCTGCTATCCCATCGATGCGAATATGCATATGATAGCATGAAGCGGTGGAGGCATCATTTGTGTACATGAACATGTCTATTTGTCATGGTCTGGGTGTTTTCAAGATACATTGGGCATACCAAAGCAGCCCGTCTGAGGAAGTACTTACACCTCTCAGAAAACCGCAGCCAAATAACAACTCCCTAGAGGGTTGTTATGGTCCTGCGTGTAAATGAGGTCACCAATAAGCTCCTCAGTAATATCAGCAAAGATCGCGCAAGTGATATTTACATAGTGCATTACAAGCGTTCATAGGCTACGGTAACTTCTTAATCAGGCGGGCTTGTATGACTCCCGACGTTGTATAAAAAAAAACTTGTACCTTAATTTTACTATGTACTACATAACATCGATATAATAACTTGTGACTTGCAATAAAAATCTGAAACCTGGCAAGTCGCGAGCGAAGCTTTCTGTATTGTAAACGTAAAAAGGCTACGCTACCCACTTCACATAAGATGGGCCCTATATTTGTATGGCCCCCGACGGCGACATTGTGTAAAAAAGGTGACTATAGTGTTTAAAATAACTTGAACGAAGTGATGATAACAACTGAAAGATTTGTTAAAATTTCGCGATTGCCGTAAGATGACATTAAGAAACTAATAAATTCTGCGAAAACTCTGCATCCACATGTTCTGAATAACAGACTATGCCACATATTTAACTGAATAATTTCACAATTGCTCAATAATCAACTTCGAATTTTCGTAATTAATTGTGTTCAATACAAAAAGTTTACCAACTCAATAATTGTTTTTGTTTAAAACATAATTAAAAACGAAAATAATTAACACTCAATAATTATGATTAAAAAGAAAAATAACATGTTTGTCATGTCGGTTTAATGTCACCACTGTTTTAAAGAAATTGATGTGAAAAATTTTAAGAATTGATTTCTGGTGTAACTAAAAGTTTATTTTATCTATAATAGTATAATCCAATATAATGTTAGTATTAATATTGGTAGTAGAAGACATCACTCTTGAAATTTATAGAACATGCTCTCGTTCGAATTTGGAAAAATAGAATAAAAAGACGAGCAAGCCTTACAGTAGTCGCATATGATGTAACAATCTGACATCTCACGTTGGTAATAATAAGCAATTAGTATTAAATTAGAATTATAAGTATTTAAGAAATTATCAATATCAAAGAAATTATCCATGTAATTAATTAATTTGTTTTGAAGTTAAAATTCTTTACAGATGGAAATAACGTTTTAAAACGTAACGTTTTTTTTTCGTTTATTGGTTCTCAATTCATAGATAAATATGTAATTAGGTGTGACTAATTACATATATAGATATAAATTGAGAATTCAAATATCGATTAATACTTTACAAATACAACAAAATATTAGTTTTTCGTTTTCGTTTCCATTCGGTTCCGTTTGTTTTTGTCAATCAATTGAATTGTATTAGTTACGTAAAAGTGACTTTTTATTACTAATACTGCAAATTAAATTATCAAAAGTATCAACATCTCTGAAAATAGGTTGGTACCATCTAAAAGCCAACTCTACCATTGCGCGCACTCATTGATCTTATCAAATAGCGCTTCACCGGCTTCCTGTTACATACCTCCACCCCTTTACACGAAATGACTCCCACAGATTGCAGGAATGTGACAGCAAAGATGTTACACATCAATTATCCTTTTAATATTCAAATTAACCCTTGGAAACCCGGGTGGTCGTATACGACCGCGAAATGTATGGGAAAACGTATATAACGGGTTCTGACTGCTCAAAGAAGATTCCGCAAAAGTCGTACAAGATATCGTAATAAAATATATATACTCATCAAATGGCTATCTTGTGTCTTTATGCTGTGACTTGGCCTCTCTGTATTCTACAATTTGTACAATGGGTTGTGTACGGAGGATTTGCTCGGTACCAAATTTTCTTAATGCAATGCGTCGCTTGTCATCGAAAAGAAAATTATCAACTTATTGGAATATTGTGGTTCCAATGTGTGAGGTTATAGCAGTGATAGCCCGCTACAGAGAGTTCTCTCTGACGAGACGCTCTCTGGTTCGAATCCCGCTGTGGGCATGTACCACTAAATTCATGTTTTCGGTTATGTATATAATTGTAATTATTACTTCGGTGGGAAAGGAAAATATCGTGAGGAAACTCACAAGCCCAAGAAGTTATATTTCGAAACACGTGTGACATAACCTAAGAAAGGCTGGTTTTCCTTCTGGGTGGTGGAGGTCTGACGGCAGTCGCTCTGTATAAAAAGCAGTATCTTTGCCGAATCCTTAAGCTTAGGTAGCGGACTCCATCAATCCTAATGGATTAGGAAACGGGATAACAATAAAAAAGAAGACCAAATAGTGAGGTCGCGTACAGTGCTATACTGTATGTACTGTTCCAAAAGTGTTCTTCAAACGAGTTTTTACGGAGTCGGCAACGTACATCTATAATCTAGTCTATAGTCTAGTAAAAATAAATTTCCGTCAGGTTATATAGTATATTATCTATAATATAATATACCCGTCATACCTACTGATATAAAAATTAATACATAGTACGTCAATGTGTTAAAAATATTAAAAAAAAAATGTTTTACTAGTACGGAATACAGTAATTTTGTAGATGTTTAAAATATTAATGGAGGCTAATATTTTAAACATCTACAAAATTACTGTGACAAAGATTCGATTATCGGCCGACGCTAATAATAGACTAACACCCAGATAGACATTGTTAATCCAATTTAAATACTATTAGCGAAACCGAAGTCGTTTGAAAACAGGAAAGTGAGTCTGACTGACGTATTCACCCACAATCCAAATGTGGGATAATTATATAACATATTCGGCTATATCTACTACTTACTAACAATTACATAGTTTATTAAATACAGTGTCTATTTAAATGTTATTTTCATCTCTCCCTTGAGAAAAGAAAATAGCTTTAACGTCCCTACGGGAAAAAAATGTTTAATTTTATGTATAAAAAAAATGTTTTCACGATGTCTCGGTAAGCCATATTCGAAACGGATTCAAAAAGTTTTCGCTTAGATTCCATACATTTTGAGTAAAAACTATTCAATACCGATTCGAATATGGTGTTTGGAGGCAATTTGAATACGTCTACAGAACAACCCATGAATACATTTTGTGTTTATGGGTCACATAGAGCAGTCAATCCTACAAATATTATAAATGCGAAAGTTTGTATGTATGTATGGATGGATGTTTGTTGCTCTTTCACGCTTAAACGGCTGAACGGATTTGAATGAAATTTGGCACGTAGATAGATTGTGACCTGGATTAACACATAGGCTACGTTATTTGACTCCACGCGGGCGGAGCCGCGGGCAGCAGCTAGTATGGTATAAAAATAGGTCTTTTTTTTAATAACAACCGATCAGGCTGAACAGGATGCATTCGATGGGGAAAAATATGTATACAAAAGGACCCCAAATTATTTTTTCCACAACTTATTAACTATTATTTATACACTTAGACCGATACAAACACACATGTTCATCCATGCAAATGTTTGAACTCATGAGCGTTGGTGTCAAAGTAGCGTCAAACTGCGCCACCGAGCTCGTCAAAAGAACTAATCCTATGTTTAATAACAGGAATTATCCTGTTATTAAACATACATTATTTAAATAGAAATACATATATCATATAATTTTGATTATTTGATAAAGTCTAAAGAAGTAATGTGTAGGATATGGCAACGAAGGTGACTATGCAGTTTGGATATGAGAGTAAATACGTCTAAATTTAATAACGACGAATTGATTGAACTATTACGCTGAATGAGCGATTCCTTAAAATTAAGTCAAAAGTACTTTTACAATGTTGGTTTTCGCAAAATATAGTACTACAAAAAATAAATTTAACTACTTAATCTACGATTTTTACTACCATATAATACAGCGTAATATTTGAAGATGTAGGTAGCTATCTACTCGTATCATCTTTAGAGTCAAAGCTTACCTACATGTGGTTCACCAACAAACGAGACTCTGGTGAAAGAGAGAGCTCGTCAAAGCATACCAACTGGGGAAGTAATTCCACACCATTATGTCGTATTGTATACTGTCGTGGGGAACGGCGACTGATGTTGAATAATTCTTATCTTGCAAAAATAGTCATTTGCTCTATTTATAATATGGGCTCCATAGAATCACTGACGGAACTGATTTTATCTTTACTTTTAATCTTTAACTCGGGAAACAGTCACGTGGATGTTACTTTGCGGAAGTCAAATTTACAAGCAATTTAGTTATATACTATTTGTGGGGTTTTGTCACCAGTCAGTTCATCGGCATCTACTTGCTCTTACTACTCTTCCGATTGCCATGGCAGCAGAGGTGGTGGCAATGCAGTACGTATCTAGTAACGGTAATGACGAAGCCACTCGTAGCGAAAGTCATAAACTTAGTTTCGCCCGTTAATACTAAGTTTACGGCCGAAACATTCAAAGTAGTTTAAACAAAATTGAATACCTATAAAAATAAATGGAGTTTCGTGCAGAAATAACAATTATATGGACTAGTAGGTAACTGCTTTGAGAATTGAAAGAAATATTACACACAATTCTTTGACAGACGAGTTCAGTAAAAGTACTTTACTTTTGAGAACTAGGAAGTAACGCCCAGGACACAGCAATATCTACATGGAAATTAACTACTATCTTTTCCAGCTAGAACATGAGATTCTTTAATTTTGAACACAAGTTCCTTGCTTAACATCCATTAAGTACACTTTCCGCCATGGAAAGTGTACCCCACATCCGATTTTTACATACACAGGAGTCTTTTCAAAAGGTCTTACTTATACTCGTATATTAAGACCTGATTATTTCAAACTGATGTATCTATAATTTAAATAAACTTTATGTAATATGTATAAGTTTAAACATATTTTTTATGTGTTCAATTAGTTTGCACATCTGTTCTGTTTCAATTTACACGTCACTATACAGTGAAATGAGTACTTTTGATGGGCACTTTACAAAATAAATTTTATGATCAGTATTTTGAAATTCACGGTTAGTAGACATTTTTGATTTTATTATCATGGCTTTAAGCTTTGCACTCCAAAGATTGTAAACTTATATTCGAAAAAGCTTGTTTCGGTCATAAAATTTGCGACCTCTCAACTCACATCAGTCATAAAAATAAGATATAAGTTTGGTTATGTTCATAGAATATACCATATTGTCAAAAGAACATTTCTGGAAAATGTAAGTGCAATAAAAGTACTTAAATAAAGTGTTTTGATGCGACGGTAACATTATAAAGTCAATTTTGAGATGAAATAAGATAAACGAGTTTTAAAAATCGAAAACACTCTTCATATTCTCACTGATTTTTCGGGATCTCTAAAAATTACTGAACGGATTGAGATGAAATTTTTGAAATCAGAAGACTATACCGACGGGGCAAAATTTTTTTTCCCAAAAAAGTAACTTAATTTCTGACATTACTAAATCGCACAACAGTATTTTATTAATAAATTTGATGTTTTTGAGAAAATCAGGAATTGGCATAGTATCTACAACAATAAATTGACTTTTAGTTGTGAGTTTTCGTAAATTTTATCGCATACCTCGTAGTATCATTCAAGATATTAGGCGCTAAAGTATGAAATTGCTGATTTGTACTGAAAAAAATGACTCGTTTTTTTCTAAAATGTAACATATTTATTTAATTAAAATATTTATTATCATTATTTATACATTGCTGCCATCTAATCGGAAGTTTATTTATGCCTTCGTGATAGAACTCTGGGGATCCAGATTCGACAAACTGTGTGAAAGCAATTTGTACTTCCTCCTGGGAAGAAAATTCGTTACCACGTAGAAAATTGTCTAAATCACGAGAAAAATGGTAGTCATTTGGAGCAGTCTGGCGAATACGGAGGATGACGTATGGTTTCTAACTTCAGCTCCTGTACAACATCAACGGTTTCTCGTGCAGTGCGAGGTCTTGCGTTATCATGGAGCAATAATGGTGAAGATCGCTTCACGAGTCGGGGCTGTTTCATTGCCCGTTTCGCCATCATTGTTTGAAGTTCGGTACATGAATAACACCATGAAGAGACCACCAAACAGTTACCATTAGCTTTTTATTGGTAAAGTTTGCTTTAGGGCACTGTTGCGGTATTTGACCTGGGGTTAGTCATTGAATTTTTGGCTTACGGTTATCGTAAAGAATCCACTTTTCTTTACATGTCACAAATCGATCCAATATTTCTACATTTCTGTGCCGATTCAACAAGGCAACACAAGTTTCAACAGATAAGTCAAATCATGAGGCATCGATTTTTTATGTTTTTATTAGATTTGATGCAAATGAGTCAATATTGTAGGTAAGGTAACGTTAAACCATGGCCCTAATTCCTGGATGGTTTGACTAGGATCGGCTTCCACCATCTCCTTCAATTCAGCGTTATTCACCTGCGTGGGTGGTCTTCCATGTAACTCGTTCTTCAAGTCGAAGTTTCCATTACTAAAGCGTTTAAACCAAAAACCTACGGTGCGTTCATTAGCAGTCTTTCTCCAAGCTTGATATTGCCAGACGTTTCTGCTACGTTAGTTCCGCGTCTACGTTAGTTCGGAACTCGTATTCAAAAATTACTCAGATTTTCGAAGCATCGATCTTTCCCGTCTAAACTGAATAAAAAAACAATTAAAAGTCGAAAATCAAATGTTGTACGTTGATTTAAAAGAAAAACCTCATAGTTATCATGTAAAAAAAATCTCACACCATGAAGGTTTAATGTCAATTATATATTTATATAATCTATTACTATAAAACTTTAATTTCATATGTTATGATTAGTTACACAACAAATGCCTTCAATGCTGGTCGTGTTTATATAAATTACCAAGAAGTAACAAAACTAACCTGATTTATAATATTGCTCCAAACGACCGAAACTTGCAGTTACGAGTACTACCAGACAATTATCTATTTTCTTATCAAGGAATTTAATTGAAATAGGAAATGCGTTTTGTGATTGTTTGCCGCGCTGTGCATTTGATCTGCAACGCTGTGTCAGACTGAAGGATATTGTCTCAAGACAACGAGTTTCATAATGAGACAGGGCCTGTTGAATTGCTAGCTCAGCTCGCTCCGTTTTCCGGCTCGAGGGAAATTAAAACAGTTTATTTAGAAGCATGTCTTGACACATATCAAGTGTCGGATAAAATAGAGACACAGAGGTCTAATTACAGCTAATAGAAAGGACTTACATGGGACCTAGAATTGGCTGAGATCACAGGGCGTACGAGTTAGGAGTTCTTCCTAAATACTTAGTGCTATCAATTTCTGATGCATATCTCTATGAGAGAAGAGCCAGTGATATTTTTTTAATTTAATGTACATGTTAGCAGTTTATATCAAATGATAGTATAAATTAAATATGAAGAAAAATAAAAAAGATGACTGTAATAACTGAATGAAAAATATAACACTTGACGAGCTTGGTGGCGCAGTGGTTAGTAACGCTACTTAAACACCAACGCTTGTGGTTTCGATTCCCACACAGGACAAACATTTGTATGCATGGAAATGTCTGTTTGTCTTGGTTTGGGTGTTTTCTAAATAACATACGTATGTAATTACAAAACAATATAAAAAAATATTAATTCCACAAAAACTAAACCATACCACTAATAAAAAACGAACAAATAAAACACAAGGCGATGTTTTGCGATGTTTTCAGCGCTCGTACAACATTCATCATGGCAGTTACGCGGCAAATCGCTGACAATATCGATTACTGTGAGGAAAAATAATATTTATGGGACTTGCCAGTCAACTTTTTACATTATTCCCTTGTTTGTTTCACTTTTTCAAGTCTCTAAAAAGAAACACATTTTCGGCTCGTAAATGCTTAACAAAAAGTTACAGGACAGCCATCAATAATACAATAGACCTTTTTGTCTCGCTAGCGTCTAATAAATAGTAAGCAATGCGGACTTCGCTCTTTGAACTTTTGTTTTGCGATAATTTACCAATAATGTTTGTACATTCGTGCATAAAATATTCATCTCAAGAACGTACGTTACAATATACGAGTATTATGAACACATCTTCAACTATACTTTCGTGTGGTCTCTGTATTTTGCTGCTGTTATATCTAGCCATTATTGTGAAACACTTTGGAAGTCTTTTAATTTAGTCTTTTTATTTATTAATGAGAGCTCAATGGCGTCGTTGCGCGTGTCATTCTAACCAAGCACGCAGGTTAAGCATCGTCGACTGCAGCCTGTTTATGGATGGTTTTATCCATCTCGAGTTTCTCCGTGCTTGGAGGGCACGTTAAGCCGTCGGTCCCGGCTGTTGTCAATAGACGACAGTCGTTAAGCTAAGTCAGTGGCCCTCGGGCGGCTTGAAAACACTGGCCTCCGCGCAACTGTATTTGAGCAGCGTGGTGGAGTACGCTCTAAACCTCTTCGGTTGAAGGGAGACCCGTATCCATGCAGTGGGATGAGTAAGGATTGATGTGGTGTGCTGGTATATTAATAGTAGCAAACGGAGAAGAAAATCAAAATCAAAAATTACTAAGCTAGATTGGTAACCGCATTATTTAGAACGTTAAAGTGTTCCATTCAACTGAGGTTCATGCGCCACAACTAAGTTATTTACGACGAGCTTGGTGGCGACCGGTAACGTAAGTAACGTTACTTAGACACCAGGTATCGTGGGTTTGATTCCCACACAAGATAAATATTTGTCTGCATGGACTTGTCTGTTTATGTTGATCTAGGTATTTTTAAGAGAGGTAGGGCGGACCAAAGTGCCGAAGTTTAGGTATCTACCTCACAGAAAACTGTAACCAAATTACAACTTCGTGGAGGATTGTTTCGTTCCTGCGAATGAGGGAGGTTACCAGTAAGAAGGCTGTTTTAGCGGCAAAGGTGGCATTGCGAGAGCGATAATTAATGTATTGCAAGCCTTCATAGGCTACGGTAGCTACTTTCATTAGGTGGGCCGTATGCTTGTATGCCACCCGAAGTAGTACGGGTATAAAAAAAATTCGCTTTGATGTAATTAATGAAAATATCTAACAAGCATATTTTCGTTTATCACATGATATTAGACTCGTATAATGAATGCAGTATTATTATCGACATTGACCTAGGAAGTACTTCAATTTGAATTCATTTTATAATCCGTCTGGGGAAGTACCTATACCTCACAGAAAACCACAGCCAAATAATAACTCCCTAGAGGGTTGTTGTGTTCCTGCGAGTGAGTGAGATCACCAGTAAGCTCCCAAGTAGTTGTTGTGTAAGCAGCAGAGGAGGCATCGCGCGAGTGATACTTAATATATATAGCTATCCCAACGTACTCGTAGAATAAAAAAAAACGTGCTTTCTCAGCTAATTTATACAAATAATACAATACAATGATACAGTTAAATTTACATGCAATTTAACTTAACTTAGTTTAAATTGTATATAATTATTGAGTTGCGCTAATAACGCCGATAAATTTATCAACTAGAAAATAATTTGTACTTAAATTTCAAAGGCGAAACAGGTGAAAAAACATTGTGTTCGTGTTGTTGAGTTGAGTTGTGATATTACTATATTATTCACGATTTTGAAGGTAATATCTTCAAAATCCTGAATGTATATATAATAAATGTTTACTTACCTTTTTATAGTCACCATTTTTAGGGTTCCGTACCCAAAGGGTAAAACGGAACCCTATTACTGAGACGTCGCTGTCCGTCCGTCTGTCACCAGGCTGTATCTCATGAACCGTGATAGTTAGACAGTTGAAATTTTCACAAATCATGTATTTCTGTTGCCGCTATAACAACAAATACTAAAAATAGAATAAAATAAATATTTAAGGGGGCTCCCATACAACAGACGTGATTGTTTTGCTCATTTTTGCTCGATATTGATAACGGCAACAGGTAGACGCTTGAAATATTCATTGAATATTTAGTTATATATTCACTTTAAGAACAAATAATTAAATTTAAATAATACAAATATTTAAGGGGGGCTCCCATACAACAAACGTGTTTTTTTTTGCAGTTTCTATAGATAGTAGTACAGAACCCATCGTGTGCGAGTCCGACTCGCACTTGGCTGATTTTTACTGTTTTCTCTCCCTAAATTAAATAGTACAAATGATACAACAGAATTTAATTTACATTTCAATATCGGTTTTCTAATTTTACGTCTGAGTGCTGATTCTAAATGCATGGAGCTGTAAAATTACACTACTGAATATCTAGTTTAATCTCGAGTATTATTACAAATTCTCGATGACGATACTGCAGACCTTTTCAGTTAGGCTGCACCTCGCCGTCCCTTCTATATTGCATTTTATTAATTCACCAATGACTCTGCCCCGTGGCGCCGCGGTTTGTTATATTTTCGTAGAGCCCTGATCGCGTTATTCTGTTATACATGAGTAACATATGCCTTGGTGTGTGTTGCTGATTACATCAATTATATATCATGAAATTTGTAGCAATCGAAAATAACCGAATTTGTAAGTAAAGTTCAGAACTAAATTCAAGACTTAATAATATTAATATATAGAAATAACATTTTTATTGTCGTTGTAGGTACTTACCGATCCACCACAATGTAATACTTTAATTCAACCTTTTTCGAGCGAAAAAGCGAAGTCGCTATGTACATACCACTTACTTTACCACGTTGTCTTAGGAGACAACACATGCATTTATTGTCTGCACAAACAAAATTGAGGCAGGAGAAGAACTCGGGTAAAACGATGATTGGGCTTTTTTTTACTTGCATGAGTCCTGTTTGCACAATGCAACTGTCAATCAAAGAAGTGTTAATGCTGACTAGTATATCGCATTACATTTGTTTACGGAAAGGTGACCGAGAAGCTGCATCTTCTTGCACCACGACAACACCACGGTTTCTTCACTATGGTGAACGTAACAAAGTTATTTTTAGAGTAGAGACCATGACTTTCCAGCATATAGATTTATTTGATTTTCTGGGAAATAAATAAGTAATAATAAGTGTGATTTCCTGATATCACACTTATTATTACTTATTTATTTTTCAGAAAATCAAATCTTTTAATCAAAGTTTATATTGGTACGTGCTAATATATCTTTATCAATTTCCTGAAACCATAACCTGACGTGCTTAGAGCCATCCTACTGGCCTAACTTACGCTATTGACACACATTGTCAACATGGTACCTAACATGCTGACAGCTGACCGCAATGGTTAGTTCGCCTATGTAAAGGTTAAGTAATATCGGCGATATTAACCCTTATTCCGAACATCAACTGGTACTGGTATCGCCTCCGCCATAGTGATGCTATTGAACTGTTATGTATGTCTATACTCAAACATATGCTTATATGTTTACGCTTAATTATTACACGCTTTTTCATGAGATATATTACGCTACCAGGCTGGAGTCATTGGTCAAAATACTCTTCTTAACATTTTTTCAAATCGATTGATAAATTAATGTCATAGGGCTGGCGAGCATCTAAAATAAGGTGTATAGACCTCAAAGATGCGAGTAAGGTATGTAATGCTCAGTTCTTTCTGTATACCCGGCAAGGGACTTGACGTGAAGATATAGCAGCAGAAGAAAATGATAAATTAGAAAGCAATATCAAATCATTCAATTGTTGTATCGTAATGACTATTTACGTAGTTCCATTGAAAATTTATTAATATGGGTACTGCTGAGCTGGTCTGATGGTATAAGTCTAATATGTCTAGTCTAATAATATAATAATGTCACAGAAGCGAGTGAAGTATGCAAGGACCGCGTCTTATGGCGATCGGTTCTCTCTGCCTACCCCGCAAGGGACTTGGCGTGAAGATATACATACATACCAATAAGACAAATTTCATAATATACATCCATCGCAAGAAGCCACCTATGTGCCTTGTTTAACGAGAGGCGAGAGATTTTATGTAACCATTACCTTTATTCCAATCATAGATAACAGAAACAATGGGAGATGTGACATACCACGCGAGTTTACACCGGGACGGTTGTCGCCGAGTTTCACCCCACCATAAAACACTCACACACTTAAATAAATAAAAAATATCATTCTACGCACACAAGTACAACGACACACATTTGTTAAAACGCTGTCATTGGATGTTTATTTAAACAACACGCAAGTAAGCACGCACTACTACATTTATAAAACGGCAGAAACAAGCGGCCGTATCTCGAAACTGTACACACAGTGAACGAATAATATTACTCGCTTTACATTGCGTGTTGGTAAACGAGCGGTGGAGACTGCGTAATGGTAGAAAAGCAATGTATGATTAAGAATGAGAAATTTGATATTTATAATTTGTATCGAGGTAAGGCCCTGGTAGAAATGGCGTCAGAGAATTTTTGAAATTAATTCTGTATTTATGCTTATAAAACGTAATATTATTTGTACTTATAGGTGATAAGTGATTCCATTTGATTTAAAGTTAACCACTGCACTTCTATTTTTGCAAAAAGGCAACAGCACAACTTGGCATTTTGCTAAAACAAGGAGCAACGTATCTCAATTGAACTTGATTGCAACTAACTAACTGTTCTTGGCAATGTTTCTCAATGCTCGTTTTGAGCATATTGCGGCGACACCAACCACGCCCCCTCGTCACATCTCCCGTTGTTTCTGTTATCTATGATTCCAATACATAAAAAGTTTAGGCACCTACAATAACTTGCAGATACCTAACTAAATTAATAATACACCGCTTAATTTTAAAATGTATACTATTTTGTCTTTTACATCAGATATTTTTATACAAAATCTTTAGAAAGATGTCTTTTAGAGATGTTTCTTAATGATTAGCAAGCTTATTCGCGGCGATGATCATTTACCATCAGGTAACCATACCGTATATTTACTTCCTGTTATTTAAAAAAAAATACACAGTTTATAAAATTGTTCCATTCTTAGTCACATAGAATCAAAAAATATCCCTTAATACCATATATATTTTATTTATTCTGACGGCCGTATGAAAGTGCAAGATGGCATATAATGAAATTTTATCGAAGTGCATAACTTTTCTTTTTTAATTGAATAAAATAGTTAGAACTTAAACCCAAGTACGACAAAAATACCACATAAAATGTTTTATTCAAAGTAATAAAAAAGTAATAATATTATAGTGCTGCATAAGCTGAGCGCACACCTTCAGCATGAACCACTATGTATGTCGACTTGCAAATCAGAGGGCACTCCCGTCGGCATTTCGTCTAACGTTGGTAGGCTGTCGATATAAAGATTTTGAGTATGCAGTGGTACTACGCTGGAGTATATCCTATAGTACCTCTATTACAATAGCCAGGTATTGTAATATAGTAAACCTAGGAATGGAGAACTTTTTTAAAATCTTTAAATTGTATTTTTTCACTAAGATAACGCAGTCAAATAGCGTGTAAGTAAGATTGCTAGCAAGGTAATAAGGATTTGCTGTGTTAACACCAGGGGCGATAACGCGCGAGTTCTTCTTGGATTTAGCGTTTATAAACTACGGTAAACATTTTATATCAGATGGGCCGTGTGCTTGTATGCCTCCCGACATTGTACAAAAGAGAAAAGATCAAAGCATGCTACATCGCCGTAATCCAATAAAAGTAAGGTACGAGCCGGCATTTCCTTCGTCGCCAGAGGCAGTAAATTTTGTTGTCGGTGAAGGGAGTCAAGTGAGGAGAGAAAAAATAGACATTAATACATATTATAACAGTAAAATGCTTTCATTTTATGTTTTTATCGTTTATGTGAACCGATTTTGATTTGTTATGAGCATAAAATGATATACTTCATAAGTAAAAGTAAGCAAAAGTACTCATACTTTTGAGGCCATTCGATGTAACTTTCATGAAGATATTATGAAGATTTATCTGCTGACGATTTACAACAAAAAATATATTATAGTAAATTATAATTATAATAATAAAAAAATAATTATAAAATTCAATTATTTTATAATTCCCATGCACATTGCTAAAATCCCAAATGCCTGCTAACAATTATTCAAATGGTACAACAACTAATTACGTTGTTTGCAACGAAATTGGATCCGGCATTTGTCAAGCCTAACCAATAAAATACCTTGTGTAAAATAATGCCATTCTAAATGGATTCCACTGTTCGAATTTCCTATTTCTACTGTGAATTACAGATGACATTGATTCAATCATTAAGAGCTGTTTTAATAGAAAATGCGGCGATATCTGTGCCAATTTGTAGTGACGGTAAGTGATTTAGTGAGAGGAGGGGAGTGATTAATATGAGCCTCATTGCATGAACCACGATTTCACGACAAACAATGCGAGGCCCAAACTCTCGATTAAGTTCCATTTGCTTCATTAACGCACAATACATTTTTCAACATAATTATTTTCGGTTTACAAAGTAAATGGTATTGATAGGTAGGACAAGATTTGAGAGAAGGGCGTTAAGAGGCACGTCAAAAAATCTGTCACTTGTGAATTACTCGTAGATGTATTTATTTACTACTTCTACCTACGCGGAATTCGAAAACATATTCGGAATATTTAATTCGAAAGAATGTCGAATATCGAAGCAAACATGATTAGCAGCCCAAAAGCATAAAACAACTTTTTTACTTCCCAAGGCCTATTAATGTAAATAGTGTTCGGCGTCGACATTCGAAAATTGTTATCTTAATCGATAATAATTAAAAAAAAAAATATCAAACTCAGTTCCGATTTGTGCCCTGCGTTGACCGAGGCGTGCAAACATATATATGTACACAAGTAATACAGAGGACATTGTGGACTTTTGTTACTAAAATGTACATGCAAACTGGCGTCGGTATGCACTTACTCCCACTATTACCCCGATTGGTACAGCTGGATCCGGGTAGAGATAACCAGAGTAGTAGGTATGTCAAAAAAGATGGTGGGAAGGCATAACTAACGGTAATATAACGACTACATGCTAGAAGGCATTAGTTCGGTATCCGGACGGGTCACTCGCCTACCAGGCGCAGGAGAAAGCCAATCTTCTCGCTGATCTCTTCGCGGCCAATTCGCGTATCGATTATTGTGGTGCACTACCACCCGAAATTGCTAATTGTGGGACAACGATGCCAGACATACACATTAGGCAACGTGATGTCCGCGCAGCGCTGCAATCACTCGATGTGCGAAAGGCTAGTGGCCCCGACGGTATCCCGGCCGTGGTGCTCAGGAACTGTGCCCCTGAACTTGCTCCTGTGCTAACTCGCCTCTATAAAATGTCGTACGCCTCGGGGATCGTGCCGGAGGCCTGGAGAGAGGCGAACATACAACCGGTCCCCAAAAAAGGTGATCGGTCTGACCCTGCCAACTACCGACCCATAGCTGTCACCTCCATTCTCTGCAAGGTATTTGAGCGGATTATAAATACTCAACTAATCCGCTACCTGGAAGATCACTCGTTATTTAACGACCGCCAATACGGGTTCAGACCAAATCGGTCTACGGGTGACCTTCTAGCGTATGTAACTCACCTGTGGGGTGAAGCTATGGACAAGCATGGCGAATCTTTGGCAATCAGCCTAGACATTGCCAAAGCTTTTGATCGGGTTTGGCATCGCGCGCTTCTCTCCAAGCTTCCGGCATATGGTCTACCACCTCGATTATGCACTTGGATTGCTGCCTGTCTCCAGGGACGCAGCATACGAGTCCTTTGCGACGGCCAGTCATCGCAGTTTCTGCGAGTGAACGCCGGAGTACCGCAGGGATCAGTCATGTCGCCCACCCTGTTTTTGCTGCGTATCAATGATATGTTATCACTTGGTAACATACATTGCTATGCATATGACAGTACAGTTCATGCGCGATATGTTGGACGACCTGCGGCAGGCCAGGCCGAAGTAGAGGAGAAAAGACGTGCACTTGTCGTTGAGCACGACCGGGTGATGGATCGCGTTTCTCGATGGGGCTCCAGCAACTTGGTTGAGTTTAATGCCAATAAAACCCAGGCGTGTGCGATTAGTGCCAAAGTTTCTCCATTCCATCCTCTTCCCTCTCTACAGAGCACCCCTTTGCAGATACAAGATAGTCTTAACATCCTCGGCATCAACATTAGGGGCGACCTCAACCCCAAAAACTATATCGAGAGCGTTATTTCCGTGGCTTCTAAAAAACTCGGAATCCTGAACAGGGTGAGACGGTTCTTCACGCCTGAGCAGCGCTGCCTTCTATACAAAGCGCTAGTTCGCCCATGCGTGGAGTACTGTTCTCACCTCTGGGACGGGTCTGCCAAATATCTACTTGACGCTCTCGATAGAATGCAGCGCCGCGCTATACGCATCATAGATAGCGTTGAGGTCACTAACTCCCTTGAACCTCTTCAGCTGCGTAGGGATATAGGTAGCTTGAGTGTTCTCTATCGTATCTATCATGGGGAATGTTCTGAGGAGCTTTTTGACCTCGTCCCTCCTTCTCCTTTTCTCCTCCGGAATACTCGCGCTGGACTGAGATCACATCCATATAGAGTTGGGCTGCTTACCTCCCGTACTAAGAAGTTCGGCGACTCGTTTCTTTGTCGAATTATCAAAATGTGGAATTCCCTTCCGGCGCATATGTTCCCCACTTCCTATAACCCCGGGTCGTTTAGACGTGGCGTGAAGAGGCACCTTAGCGGGCCGTCAAGGGGGGGGGGGACAGCCAGCACAGCGCTAATCACTGAGATGGCTGTTCTCGCATCTGGTTCTTATTGACGCTTTCCATCAGGCGCGATAGGGACATTTTGATAGGCTACATTAAAAAAAAAAAAAAAAGTTCACAAGAACTTGTGGTGGGCGTCATAAATTTAATTACGCTGGTACATACGTACATATACATACGTATAAAAATAGCCGGTAGTCACTAGACAGACTAAATCGAATTATGTCGTTGTCTTAATGAAGGTAACGAAATGGTTATTTTATTTTCATGTGCTCAATTTGTACTTGTATTCTGTTTTCTATTCTGTCATGTCTTTAAATACGAATAAATGTGAAAACGATAAAATTGTGAGGATTTGAATTATTTTTGTACACACACACACACATTTTATATTTAAGCAACACAGATGCATAGATTTTGTTTTCTTAAACGTAGATTTAACAGTCTATAAAAATAAAAAAGAGTCCTATTTCGATTGTATCTTTATTATGTCTTATTTATATCTAAGCTAAGCAAATACTGTAACATGATCGTGAAGTTGATGATGTTACGTGATAATCTGATTGATTGATGATTTGGCGTGATTTACAAGAGGGAGACTATGTACAAAAATCGTCTGCGTGGGTACCTCTGTCACACCTATGTCTACCGCCAAGCAGCTATATTTATATATCTGTGTTCCGGTTTGAAGGGTGAGATATGGCAGAGAAATTACTGGGTACTGTGACGAAGCAGCCTTAAGTCACAAGATTGGCAGCGCGCGAGTAACATCCCCGTGGTGTTGCGAGCGACAATAGGTTGCGGTGACCACTTACCATCTGACGAGCTTGGTGGCTCAGTCGTGAATGACGCGACTTTGTCACGGACGCTCGTGGGTTAGATTCCCACACAAGACAAACATTTGTGTGCATGAACATGTCTGTAAGAGAGGTAGGGCGCATCAAAGCAGCCCATCTAGGGAAGTACCACTCCACCTCACAGAAAACCGCAGCCAAATAACAACTCCCTAGAAGGTTGTTTTTTTATTTTTATTTAGTTACTTGCACCACTGCCATGGGCAAGGCTCTTTTTATTGCACAATTATTATTAATATTTTTTTTAAATATTAGAAATAAATAAACACATTCATTCATCATACTCTCTTCCATTCCGCAATTCATTCTTCCATTCATCATCTTTCAGTTACATTTTCTAAAAATTTTGATTTCGCCTATTTTAGAACGCCGGTGAAGTATCTTCATGTGTATCCAAACTTCCCGCCCCATACTGCGTCAGTCCAGACACGGGCGACAGCGAGCTTCGCAGCTCCACCTAGCCACCGCGATCCCATCGGCTATACAGAGTATAGCCGAGGTATACAACATTAGTCCTAGGTGGAGCTGCTCTGCTTGTTCCTATCTATCACAGCCGTGGCTAGACTGACGCACTATTTAATAAATTTTGTTCTAGTTTTCCCCACCACTATTTCGGAGACCGTTGTTTCGGTGACCCGCATTCCCAACTCCTGCTCCAAATCGTACCTCCGTTTGGAGAATGCGGGACACCGAAACAATATGTGCTGCACTGTCTGGTCCACGCCGGGCTCGCAGAAGCACGATGGGTTATCCGTGCACTTGAATCTGTGCAAGTACGCGGAGAACCCACCATGCCCCGAGAGGACTTGCGTAGTGATGCTCGACGGCACCATTTTGCCCACGATGCCGTACGCCGCCGCCGCACTCGGGAAGAGCAGTTTCGTTGTCGAAGCTGTTGTTCCCGATTTGTATCTCCTGTCCCATTCGTCAATGGTCCCCTTGCGGATCATACCTTTGATGAATGATTTGCCAATCAAAAAAATCTTCACTAAATCTTAACCGAATTGTCACATTTGTTGAAGAAATCTGATTGCTCACTCATAAATTTGATGAATTTAGGAAGTTAGTTTTCATGGTTTTCAAACATTATTACATAGTATTTTATTATTATTTTAGTCTCACGGCTATTATCCGGGTCTTTTGATAGGCGTGCGCGGGGATATATATTCAATGCGTAGAAGCGCCTTTCAGAATATTAATGTACGAGTAATATAGTACACCCACCGTATACCGCTCCGGAGTACATCAACGGAACAATGCACCTCTAAGCATGTCACGGCAGATATTGCAACTATTGCAAATATGTGGGAAATAATTGGGCTATTTTAATGAGATCTGGAGGGATTATTGGTACTGGTCTTACAGAAATGGGATGGACTCCTGCCATGACTATCATATCTGATTGCCGGTGATTTCTGATAGGCGGTGGCTTAGGCTTATTATTTTTATTATTAACATTACAAATTAGTATTTTTCTTAAACGTCAACATCATATTGCGCAACTTAAATCGATTTAACTTTTGATAGTGCATAACGTATGGTAAGCGATTACTAACTCTGCTCCTAAGTCATTCTCGGAGGTGATTTGAAATAATATATAACCTCCTGAATCACTTTAGAACTAGAAGTAATTAACTATGTGAATGCAAACTATTTCGAACTCACTATTAAACGTTGGAGTAATTAATTTTTAAGTTAAATTGATTTCCAACTATTCAAGTAGGGGAAGAATAATAGAATTTCAAACAGTTTTAGTATATGAGGGTAATAAGTAACCGGTAGTATAGAATAATCCTTGGGGGATTTTAAAAATGTTTATAGATTACATTCCAGTTTGTGCTGTAATTCCTGTAAGATATCACTATTTTTTTTACAACGTCCGGAGGCACATAAGCTTTCAGCCCACCTGATGTAAAGCGGTTACCGTAGCCTAAAAACGATTGTAATACATTAAGTATCACTCGTAACTCCTTAGGAGCTTACCGGTGACCTCACTAACACGTAGGAACGTAACAACCTTCCAGACAGAAAACCGCAGGTAAATAACATTAGCTGCGGTTTTCTGTGAGGTGAAAGTACTTCCCCAGACGGGTTGTTTTGGTGCGCCCTACCTCTCTTAAAACAGGGTGTGAAGAAGTCTTTCTAAAGTCGAAGGTTTACATGTTTGTCACTTCAGTATGTAACGGAATAACAATAAAAAATGTTCTTTATGGTATGTATATATATAAATGGGTGTAAAGTTTTCCGAAAATTCGTTTAGTCGGTTAAGTTTAATATATGCACTACAGACAATAATCACTGTTTTTAGCTTCTAAATTGATTAAAATAAAAGATGAAACAATGTCATTGAATGAAATGAAACTGTTTCGAATGTGAATCAGTATTTGAAAAATGCCATGTACAATAAACCTTATTACAATTTTATTGTATGTATAGATATATATTATTCAGGTATTGATTGTGTTCATGCAAGGCTGAATGTCAGTTGCCACGAGAATCAAATCAATGAAAGTTTTATGAATATCGATTCTGTACAGTTTGACACCAAAAACGATCTAACCTATATACGCGTGCATGTTTGATTATAATGTGTATGGAACAGCTATTAGTTCTGAATATTACTGTAGATACATTTTATTTACGTAGTATAGAATATGTATTCCCTTTTGTTTTTATATCGCTAACAAATAAGCGTACAGCTAGCCATTTTTATACTACTTCGGTAGGCATACAAGCATCCGGCCCACCTGATGTAAAGCGGGCGTAGCCTATTAACGCTTGCGATATATTAAGTATCACTCACGTGATGCCTCCTCTGCTACTTTAGGAGCTTACTGGTGACCTCACTCACACGCAGGAACACAACAACCCTCTAGGGAGTTGTTATTTGGCAGCGGTTTTCTGTGACGTGGAGGTACTTCCCCAGGCGGGATGCTTTGATGAGCCCTACCTCTCTTAAAACATCCAGACCAGGACATACAGACATGTTCATGCACACAAATGTTTGCCTTGTGTGGGAATCGATCCCACGAGCGTTGGTGTCAAAGTGGCGTCATTCAAGACTGAGCTACCGAGCTCGTCAGCCTGATGGTAAATAGTTACCATTCTTTGATATACTATGAGGCAAGTGGCAGTAGAGTTAAAAAAAATAAACTTTTGGAAGGCACGCATTATGCATAGTTAACTTACATTAGG
The DNA here is from genome assembly GCA_947507595.1 of Pyralis farinalis. Taxonomy (NCBI): domain Eukaryota; kingdom Metazoa; phylum Arthropoda; class Insecta; order Lepidoptera; family Pyralidae; genus Pyralis; species Pyralis farinalis. The sequence goes on from OX382259.1 coordinate 27,981,904, forward strand.
GTAAGTTATTGTAATGATCATCTTTAGAGTCAAAGCTAACCCCGCTTGCATGTAGTAATTAACAAACTAACCCGACTGGGGAAGTACCTCCACCTCACAGAAGACCGTAGCTAAAAAACAATTCCTTGAAGGGGTGTGTATATATGGTGGGTCGTATGCTTATTTGGCTCCCGGCGCTGTAAAGAAAATCGTCGATCGATATCCAATTTTGTTTATATGTTCAAATTTCAAGGCCTTCAGAACAATTTAGTACCAATTTTGTTAGAGTTTGGTTGTGTGCGCGTATACATACGCATATAATGTGTACATTATTATGTATAAAGTGAGTGAGCCACGTTTATACGTGGATATATAAAAGAACTAAAATCCGTTTCTTTGTTCTTATTCTCACTCTCTTCACATGAGTTTCCTGGAAAAAAAATACATATTAAGATTTCAAATCTTTACATATGTTGGATAATACTTTACATATGTACCTATAAAGGGCCAAGGTTCCTATATAAATTTGAAAATAGTAAGAAGGAAGTTTGCCGCTTATTACTAGCTTTTAGTTCACCCTGTATATTTCTTGTTTGCTTCTAATCTAACAAATTGGAGCACTTATGTGCATTTAAATAACCTAAAATTCTATCTGATCTGATGATGGGTTGGAGAATGGTTGCAGGATGTGATTGGTGGAATCAATTAAATTGCTAATTCCACTGACCTTTTTTCTATACAATGTCGGGAGGCATACAAGCATTCGGCCCACCTGACGTAAAGCGGGTACCGTAGCCTATGAAAGCTTGTTATACATGTCGAATCGGAACGATGGCGCCACCGGTTGTCAACGATTATTAGCGTTTGTAATTAATCAATTTCTGAGCGAATGTCAATGAATATTATTTTATTTGAAGTTAAGTAATCTTATTTTAAGTTATTTTGTTTAACGTTGTAAACAGAGGGCGCTGTACGTTGGACCTACTAAATCTATGCAGTAGAGTCATTTTAGTCTATGATTATTGTTTCATGTTGGCAATGTTTTCTTTTTGATCAAAGACAATGACTTCTGTTAACCAATCATATTTGAGAATTCTGTATTGTTATGTTGGTACCACTGTACAAGTAACGATGATTGGTGGAAACGCAGGCGCGCATTTCTCCCGCGCCTGGGCATGGCTCTTGGCGGGGACGCGACATCACTTTTTTAGGCGGGAAGACAATGTTGTAGGATTGTTATTCGATCCGTGTTCGAAGTAGGTCCGTCGCCAAGAGACTTGTCAGTTTCCATCTAATTCTATAATCATAACGCGTACTGTAGTTAATTGTAATTGTTAAATTAAATTATCGTACCGAGTTATAAGTTATAGTGTCTTTATAATATCTTGTGCATAGAAATAAAGCTGAAGTGTGTAACTTTCAATCGGATTTTATTTCATCTACCGTCGGTGTTCATCTACCATGTCTAATACCCATGAGTGCCCACATTAACCCGCTCCAGCCACAGAGGATACGACATACATTAAATATCACTCGCGCTATGCTGCTAACACAGCAACTCCTTAGGAGCTTATTGGTAACCTGATTCGCTGTAACACAATAACCCTCTAGGGAGTTGTTATTTGGCTGTGATTTTTTGTGAGGTGGAGGTACTTCCGCAGACGGGCTTCTTTGATGCACGCTACCCTATCTATCTTAAAAACATCCAGATCAAGACTAACAGACATGCCCATGCAAACCAATTTTTGTCGCGTGTGGGAATCGGACCGCGCTGCTGTTTAAGTCGCGCTATTAACAGCTGCGCCACTAGTGTTGCAACAGACCATCATGTAAAAGCGAGCTATTACAGCACTTTCTACGAGCAAATTATATATCCACTGTTTGGAATAATGCAGCTAAAATTAACACATCAACAAAAACAGCTAATAATTAATGTATAATAATTAAGATAACAACTAAATACCTGATGGAGCTTCCAGTGACAAAGTTTGGGAGCTGATCTCCATCGAACCATTTGAAATAATACTTGTTATCTCCCCGTACCAAACCATTTTTTTCTGGCTGGTATAGGCTAGGATGTTTTAAGTGAGCATTATTCCAAATAGTGGATATATAATTTGTTCGTAGAAAATGATGTAATAGCTCGTTTTTACATGGTGGTAAATTACTAGTACTGGAAATCCCTTAACTTCTTGATGCTAAAAGCTTCGTTGACATCAGATACCGTATACATATTGATGAACATCTGTTCATATTCTCACTACCTTGTTTATATTTTTACAAAAACCGAAGAAGAAGACGGTACTGAAGATAATGAAGTTACGAACTGGAGTAGCGTTGAAAAAATTGAAATAGCCAACTATAATGAATAAATTCTTTCTATATTATTAATATATATGTTCTTCTTATTTATATATTTATATATATGTTTTATATCAATTGAATGATATATTTACTTCATAAAAATAATATTTTTTGTACAATTGGATTGACCAATAAATCATACTAACCACCTCACTTGTACTTGTATTGCATATTAACTGCCCCTGCGCTTACCCCTACAGCTGACCTTCAACTATGTCTGGGAGAGTGTTAGAACTTTTGAAACTGTCTGGCCGTTTGGGAATCATCTTTTAATAGTTGACTAAGTAACATATATAAAACTCAGATTTTATACCATTACGTAAGTAGAATTATAATTTATCAAACTTTAAAGGCGTCTAGCGGGGGGTTGCCACCCTACAAAGTTTCTGGCATCGGGTGGTGTGATATTCTAATACTATTCTGTAAAACATACTAAATAATTACGCTTTATACTATAATGCATAGAATATACAGGAGACTGTAAGGGGTATTCTGGATTTGGCTGAAGCGAATAAACGGATAATTATGTGTGGTGATCTAAATGGATGGGTTGGGACCGAGCAAAGCAGTTATGAGGCTGTGCTTGGTCCACACGGAGATAAGAGAGTGAACGGTGCTGCTAAGTTACTTTTAGACGAATGTATGGAACGAAACCTCAAAACTCAGGAAGTGTTAGAACGGTGGAGTGAATATTTTAGAGAAATGTATGATTATGTCCATGACGCTGGCATTGTGAATGAGGCTGTGATTGACTCGGCAGTGCCAGCGTACCATGAAGACAGACTATGGATGAGATTGAATGGTCGATATGAAGTTTGAAAGATGGAAAGTCAGCGCGAATCGATATGGTAATAGCCGAGATGATCAAGCTAGGTGGTACTTACGTTAGGAACGCCTTCTGGTTTTTGAGCAAATAATGCTCGATAACTGGAAGGGTCCCGAGCGATTAGAGACGCGCAGTCATCGTGCCCTTGTATAAAGGCAAGGGCTCACGTAAGGACTGCGCCAACTATAGGGCCATCAGTTTGATCAGCTTAGCAGCTAAAGTGTATGCAAAAATCATTGAAAGGAGAATAAGGGTGAAATCCGATGGAAGCTTTGGGAAGCACAGGGTAGATTTCGAAGCGGCAGAGGATGTACAGATCAAGTTTTTTCACTTCGCAACATCGTAAAGAAGCATCTGGCTTTGGACCAGAAGGTTTTCTACGGTTTTGTGAACTTTGAGAAAGCATTTGATAGGGTCGTGGGAAAGAATCTCTGGAACATTTTGCCCAGATACGGGCTTGACCTACTCCGTGCTGTGCAATCCAGTTATGAGGATTGTACAGCATGTGTGCGGGTGGACGGCAGCTTGTCGCCATTGTTTGATGTCAACATTGGTGTCAGAGGGATGCGTGCTGTCGGCTCGGCTATTCGTCCTGTATCTGGACAGTTGTCTTCAGAGAATAAGAAATATGAATGTGGGAATGCGAATGGGCGACTCAGTATTCAACTGCCTGCTTTATGAAGATGACGCGGTATTAATAGCAGAATCACCATCCGAACTGCAACCACTATACTACAACGAAAGATGATTGTATGAAGAAAGGCTTACAATTGAATGCGAAGAAAACCAAGATAATACCTGCTGTAGGGTACTTGCACAAAAAATAAAAATCTAAACCAAGAGATACATGATTTAAAATATTTTTTTGTAATATGTGCTAAATTGGTCGTGATTTATCAGGTATGAACGTTAAACAAACGAGCGAGATGTGTAAGGATTGTGCCTTGAGGCACTCGGTTCTCTTTGTCTACCCCGCAAGCGATCTGACGTGAAGATATGTGGATAGCTATTAATATTAATCTTTTTCAGGTAAGCATTGATTAAGTGAGTATGTCAAACAAGAGCGATGGGGCCGAGAATCTGTTACAACCCTCCAACGTCCTTTGGGCGACATTTTTCACTCTCCCTTTAAATTACTGGGTAAGTCCATTTTGAATAATTTATGAAGCGAACTCACGTAAACTTGAGTCGATAATTTCCAGCCGCTTGTACATTACGTAACAAAACTGTGTTTATTTACCAAAGTCATTATGCAGGTTGGTTCAATTTCCGTGCTGTCAGCTAGACCTAAACGAGATTATATTTTACTTTACTTCAATTTATGTAGGACCATTTTTGTCACTGTCTAAATTTTATGGGGTCGTATTCGTGGTACCTACCCATCATCAAGAACAATATTAAATCCTAAATGTCGTTTACAATCTAAGCATCTTCTAAATCGTGAACTACATGAGATTTCCATACAAAACACTATAAGCTGATCGCACTATTTATGTCGGGTGCTCCAAATCGAAGATGCTCTTATGAAGAAATGTATTTTTTAATTTTATTTATTTACTTTTTTTTACACAACGTCCGAAGGCACACACGCATAGAGCCCATGGAAAGAGAGGTTTTTACTGAGGTTTAGGCCCCTGTTGCGAAGGACACATTAAACCGTCGGTCCTGGTTTTTCCATATCTCCAGATTCACGGTGACTCTATATCACTTGCATTTATTGGGTAGTAAAATTATCGAACTAGCTTATTATATAAATATTCATAACAATTTTTGTGTTTTTATTTAATTATTAGTATTAATGGTAATACATAATTTTGTAAATGAATATGTAACCAAATATGTAAAGCAAAAAATTCAATAGAAGGTGCCCTGTTGCGTTTTTATATCATTTTCTATAAGTGCTTAAACTAATAAACATAATTCATTATGACGTAATAAGGAAGTAGCGTCGTAGGTAGTAGTTACGAGTACAATGACAACTTGATTTGTCAAATTTTTTTTTGTAACTTTTCGCGTATATGTCTGTCGTTACTAGCATAGGGCCCCAGTATGGTGCTACCTCTGCTACTAACACTGCAACTCCTTTGAAGCTTACTGATGACCTCACATGCAGGAACATAACAACCCTCCAGGTAGATTTTATTTAGTTGCAGTTTTTTGTGAGATGGAGGTACTGCTCCAGATGGACTGCTTAGATGCGCCCTACCTCTCTTAAGGTGTGCAAGAACCGGTGTCATGTGGCGCTCGGTAGTTTTAACGTACACCGCAATGGACTTCGCGTAAACTTATAGATAGATACTTACTAAAACAGATATAAAATGTGGGATATAATACGTTACTTTTTATCGTGTAAATATTACGATTAGATCGTGCAGATCTGTTTTTGCCAAACTAAACTTTCAATGAAATAAAAGTACTAATAAGTAAACCCCTAATCCTAATCCTAACAACTGCGGCAAGCAAACTCGCTCAAGAATGGTAACTTGCTTCTTAGTAATATAGATATATGTATCTATCTACATATATCTTAAGGCTTATCCCTTGCGAAGTAGGCAGAGAGAACCGAACGCTACATGTCTTGGTCCTCAGATACCTCACTCGCGTTTTTAATATTGATAGCTCTTTTCATGCACGTTCACCTACTGTTAGGGCCCCGGACTGGACCGGAGTCTCGGCCTTAATCGGCTCCATATAAGTTTATTATCATGTATTAAATTACCAAGTTTTTTTTTATTTCTTTTGTATCAATATTAAAATTTAATAGGGGTGGATCCAAAAGTGACTTGATTTTGTGATATTACGTGTGCGGTAAAAAATAGGTATATAATCTATATTAAGTTAAAAAGATGTTTTAAGCGTTACTATTGCATACAAATGATGTGAAACTTGCTACAACGCTTTAAGCTGTTCGACTATAGTCTATATAATATAAAATATGTACAGGGAAGTAAATCCACCGCGCAGAAAAATTGCAGAAAATAATAATACCGAAGAGGGTTGCTGTATTCCTGCGAGTTGAGAAAGGAGTTGCTTTGTTAGCAGTTTGGGGTGATAACCAGCGCTCAAAAATGAGTTCCAAGAATTTGAAGCTTTTTCCTGGCTGTGTATCTGAAAGTGATAACCGCCGCCCATTGACGTCAGTAACACAAACGCGTCGTCAATTCGTTGCTAGTAACAGATATATTTATATAACAACTCCATAATTCCCCGAGACGTATATTGTCATACATACAAAGACTGGCGACGTCTTTTCGTATATACAGCAAGATCAGTCGATCGGAAACCACTCGATCGCCGACGATTGGGATTGCTCTTTGTTGTATGCGGTCAAATGGAGCAAGCAAATAGAGGCGCGCCAGATAGGATACCAATAGCATGTGAAAAACAAAGGAGAATACCCTGTAATCGAGACAAATGGTTGCTTTTTGGGATGAACGCACAAACTGAGACTTAGTTGTATTGAATCCAGTGTACTTTAATACGATACCAGTCCAAGGGATGTCTCAATTTCAGACACTAGTCCTGCTTACAAATTACAATTTTAATCAGTACATCGACGTAGAAAATTGACTTGACTTATATCATGCTTTCACATTACTATCATTCTCATAGCAAATACAGTGTTGATCATCTGCAAACATCGTTTATAAGACAAGACAGATAACGGAGTGAGTATCAAAAGCTTTATGATACACCGGTAATAAAATGTAACATATCTGGGCAAGCATTGTCTACTATGACTTTTATACTTCGTCTAATAAGAGAACATTGCAAGGAAGTGTTAAAGGTAATATTCGCCTTTTGCCACAGGCGGCTGAAAATCTCTGCCCTGTACAAGTTACTCGTAGCAGATAAAAACTCACCGTTACTCAAAGATGGGTTAAGTATACCAGAAGTATATCGTTCTATTATATTTAAAAATATAGATATATGTTCTTACACCCATAGTTTCACGAATTTGAACAAAGCCTCTCTTTTATAGGACAGATGAGCTGAAGTCTCCTTCCATAAGCTTGAGAGCTGATATTCGAAAGCGCTAGCGCTAAGTGCCTCCAGGAATTTCGCTATGAGAACTACGAGTATATTATACTCGTAGTTCTCATAGCGAAATTCCTGGAGGCACTTAGCGCTAGCGCTTTCGTGCTCATTGACCTCAATAGTGTTTCCAACCAGGTAGGTCTCAAGATGAACACGGCCAAGACTAAGAATCATGTCGAATGTCCATTATACATCTATGCCGGTCACGGTTGGAAGCACTAAGCTCGAAGTTGTTGACAAATATCTCTACCTAGAGCAAACTATTCTGTTAGGTAAGTCTACCTTCGACCGAGAGGTCAACAGACGGATCCAACTCGGCAGGGCAGCGTTCGGGAAACTTCGACAAATCTTCAAAGAGTGTGTGTTGCTAATGATGACATATGGAACCGAGACGTGGACCTTCACTGCTTTAGGATAAGCAAGTTCAAGTGGGAGTGGGCTGGCTACCTCAAGAGGTTTGTAGGGAGTCGATGGATGCAGGTGGCACAGGATCGTGACGAATGGTACTCTAGAGGAGAGGCCTATGTTCAGCAGTGGAAGAATACAGGCTGACTGATGATGATGATGATGACTATATTATAATGGGCGGAATACCATCCGACTTATGAACGAAGTGAGAAGCAATTGGAGCAATTATTTTTTAGCGCGATAACCACGCATAATAGCTTAAAATATATGACATTCCAGTAGAAATTATTACACATTTACAAGTATTGATAATTAATTAACGCCCGGGTGCTTCACCTGCTTAGACTGGTGTTTCATCCCACTAATTTTCAGGATAAAAAATAAGTTATATACCATGGCAACACTTGGCCGTATGAAATTTTACCAACATCTCTTAAGTTTTTATTGATCATTCGACAGATAGACGTAGATATTTTTTTAATACGACCTTTTTTAATACGGCTTCTATAGTTGTTGAATATACAATATTTATTATTTTAAAAATGATTATTTTTATATATACAATTATTTTTAAAATGGTGCAGCAGCTTTGAAATATTCCGTACGTATGAGTAGATTTTGTTGACTTTTTTGTACAAGTACCGTGATTCAGTGAATAAGCGTTAGTAAATGCTCCTAGTGGACATCGTTCAGTAACCACCGTGGTTCTTTTGTTTATTCACCACGTAAATTAACTAGAATCGAGACTTTATTAGTGCTTATAAACAACCATAGTAGTCCGCCAATAAAATCGCATTTAAAATATTTATGAGAAATAATGTCAATATAGTCAAATTATCCGTTCGCAATGTACATTTTTGGAATAGTAATGAATAAGAAATGGTGGAATAATAGCAAAATAATGTGCTATCAGTGAAAGTATAAAATAATGTGTTACGAAGATGTTATGTTTAGTTTGAATTGGAGATCACTACATATTATAAAACGAGGACCCACGCTGCGTCGCTGCGCAAAAACTGCTGAACAGATTTTCAAGCGGTTTTCTCCAATAGGCAGAATGATTCTTGGAAAAGGTTTAGGTATATAATTTGTTAAGGTTTTGTGCAAATTGTTTGAAATGTGAAGATAATCGTTGAAAATGTCGGGAAAAGTCAAGCCAGTTGGGAGCTTTCATCGGATGTTATACGGATATAGTATTAATCCTTATCAACTTAAATATGTTAGGAGGCATTAAGCTCTATTGCCTGTGAGAAGCCGGGTGTTACTGAATTTATATGTAAAGGACTTTGTGCCAACTACAGAAGTAAACTAATACAAAAATACCTTGAATTACAATGTAATTTAACCCCCGATGTTGTATAAAGAAAAGAGGAGACTGCGTCTCTTTGTGCGTTCTACAAAAAGTCGTGTAGAGTTTATGTTTATGCAAATGTAGGTTTTTTACATAGCCATCCAGAGTTAGAAATCGGTCACTTATCATATGAGATATTCATAAACATATGTTTGATTATCATAAATAAATGCCATTGAGTAGAAAATAAATATATTTTTGCTTTAAAAAGGAAAAAATGGGGCTGCTAAAGTTGTGAAAAAAGCTCAATATAATTTATTTTGGCTTTATTACATCTTATTCTGCCACATTTGGATGTTTTAAATGGAAATTAGAAATTTATTTTACTTCGAAACAGTATCTTTGAATATTACCTAAGTTTTATTTCGAGCATTTGAGTATATCCCCGTTGCTAAGTTTGTACATAACTTATTGTGTTAACGACTTTACGAGAAGTGAAGGATTGCTCGAACGTTGAAAACTAATCACGAAAATTTTGCTGAGCACTCCAGTTTCACATCCATCCATTCTTGAACCACTGCTTCGATAGCAGACCACTGCAACCTAACACAGTATATTCCAGTACGCTGCTTTACTACAAAATGGAAGAGCATAATGTTTTTAAGCCAGTTGGTGATCACTTGAAATAGATCTCTTTCCTAATCTAAGTAAGATCTGGTTTTCCTCTAAGTTGTGGAGGTCTGGCGGTAATCGTTCAATGTCACTCAAAATGTGTATGTTTACCAATCCTAATACCACTTGAATTAGCTGAACGACTATCATCTGTCAACAACAACCAGTACGGACAACTTCCTTCCGTGGAACACGAGATAAATAAACCCATATATTTAGACACGTTATTCGTGATGTTGCTTAAATTTCCTTTTCAATTAGATTGACTTGCATAATGACGCCATTATGCTTTTATGATATAGACAATAGAAATGTTCACCATACGACGATACCAAAAAGAAAACTTGTCTTTGGCGACATTTCGCTACAGTTTTAAAATGTCAAACACAAGAAGTAGGTGATGTCAACAATCACTAAGTCGGTGTTACAAGGCGAGGCGCACAACAAGCCCCGTTGCACCGCTCACCAACTGCAAATTGAATTTCTAAGTTATTCGCCAACTTGTGAAAGCACGAATGAAGTGAGCTCGTACTCAGTTGTTGTTTCTCCCGACTTGGGACTCGATGATTGGGGGCGAGAGTAAGACCGACTTCGGTCTACGAAACTTCGCCCGCGACACGTAAGTGATTACGTGTTCGCGAACTCGACGAGATGCCCTTGGAAGATAACTCTTTCATTTTCGAAACTGATCGAACTGATTTCCTAAAATCGAGAGTTGAATGCTAACAACTCGATTTACAATTTCTTTCTGTATGTACGTGACCTTAATTTGCTTAGACAAAATTTTGCTCCGATGAATATTTAACTTGTTACAACTAGTAACAAATCACGATTAACAATTGAAATTGCAATCAATCGATCGAGATATTTATTTGCGTAAAATAATAGGTATTTGACATAAAATGGATAATAATGACTGTAATCATTATTACCCTTTCTTTGTCAAATGTCAAAGGTTCCATAAACATTTTGCTTAATACATATAATGCAAAATTACAAAATTTTAAAGAATTCAACTTATAATATAAAATATAATGTATACTGTAAAGGATAATTCACCTTAAAAATTTTCATACTTTGTCATTTAAAAATTCTGTAATAAGTACTATAATAACATTTATGTCATGTCAAAATTTAAAAAAAGTAAAGCTTGAAGTGCACTTAGCAGTACCCACAAACCAATAAACCACTTGACTATTCGAGTGTACTAACCAGTAGGAAAATATTTTAACCAATAAGCTATTATATGACGTGATGTCGTTCCGTGAACTAGTTAATAAGAGCTGTGCATTCGCGCGGTGAATATAAACGTACGTTACTACGTAAATTAATTCCCATCGTTTTTCCATAGATTATTTCCTAAGAATAACATGCTACTAGTAAGACTTGTAGCATGTTATTCTTACGATTAATGTCTACAACGCCTGCTGATGCCTCGTGGAGAGGCTAAAACACGTGTCGCAGCGACGACCAGGCCAGTCGTGGCAGCAACGGTGGTGGGGGTATGCGGTTTCTGTTCCAGATGGCGGACGACCGCAGCAGCCGAGGCAGAGACTACCGGAGCAGCCATGGCAGCGTCGGCATGTTGCATCTACTAACAGTAGTGGGTGGGTGCCGGCGGCGCTAGGCCGCCTGAATCTATTAACTATTTCCTTCATGGCTATACTATACTCGTATAACTGATAAATGAGACGTAGCATCACTTATACTACATCTGCTCAGCCCACGGTACTCACGTGTATATTGGACAAGATGAGCCGTGCCTATTAGCAAATGAGGCTCACCAATAAAGGTGCACAACTCTGTTGTCCGCTCCTCCGCCCACGGGACATATGTACTTTTCGGAAGAACCGTCAACATGTAAAAGGCAATATTAACCTACGATGTGCCTTGTGACGAAGTCGCTAGCAATGCTATTTTAACACCAACGCTCGTGGGTTCGACTTCGATACAGCACAAACATTTGTGAGCCTGAACATGTCTGTTCGTCTTGGTCTGGATGTTTTCAAGAAATGTAGAGCGTATTAAAAGCAGCCCGAGTAGGGGAATAGCTCCACCGCGCAGAAAATCGCAGCCGGATGACAACTCCTTGGAGGATTGTTATGTTTCTGCGAGTGAGTGGGGATACCAGTAAACTTCTAACTTGAATTGCTGCGTTCAGCAGGGGTGCAAAAGCCCAAGTGATACTCCGTGTATTGCAAGTGTTTATAAGATACGGTAACCACTTTACATGTAGTTGGTGGGCAGTATGCTTGTGTGCCTTTATATAGAAATTGTATAAAACAACCTAAATATTTATATATACGAGTATCACTCTATGAAATTTCATAAAAATCCATTGATTATTTTGATTTCTACAGGCATGAAGGACACAGTCAGTGCCTTTTTATCTTCTAATTGGCAACCGATTTTCATTTTGTTTATTGGCTATATACAATCATTTGAGCAGAAAAAATAAAGAAGCAGTTTGGAAACAGGAGGAAAAAAAAGTTGGAAACACGTATTCGTGTTTTGACCAAAGATTGAATAACCATTATATATCACTATATAGAAATAATGTCCTATGACCAAACCAACCTTTGAATAAGGTACCATACCATAGAAATGGTGAGCAATTGCTGCGTTATCAGTGTGGTTGGCAACACATGAGCGATCCTTGCTGTGCGGACTTCGTCCCGCGCTTTTGACATGTGACACTGATGTTATACTTGAATTTAATGCAAATTTGTATAAAATTAGTTTTATGTGACATTTTCGTATAGTATTTTGTAACATAAGTGCTAGTGAAATTATGCAGTAATGAAAAAACTCAAATACAACACGTGTATGCACTTTTTGGAAGACGTGAATAAGTTAATCAGGAAAACCTTGTAAAAGCCAGGTTTTCCTGATGAACTTATTAACATTTTCAAATGGTTCTAAACTAAAGGCTTGGCTGTATGGGCTAGATCCCTTTGCCTTTCCCCCCGGGATAAAAAGAACCAAAAAAAAGAACCTAGCTGTGGTCCAGGCGTCCATAGTCTATGGTAACCACGTCATTTCAGGAGGGTTTCGTCGGCCCGTCATAGTATAAAAACATAATATACGTTGTATTAAATTAAAAAATCAAAAGTTTTTTACTGTTTTGAGAGTGCTCCCGTGGTCGTACGAGCTTGCGTGTATTCTATGCATTAACACGCCCTCATACCGTGCTCTACTATAATTGCTATTATTAACTCGACCAAAAACGACAGAATAGGAACTCTTTGCTAACCACCTTTAAGTATATTTTTCTCTAGATATTGTAGAGAAAGACTTTTTGTTAGCTATACCGGGTTGTGCTTATGATACCTTTATTACACACTTGTTCAGCCTTAAAATAATTTAAATTTGTTTACTTTTAAAATAGATGAGAGCTAGATCTTTTGTTGGTAGCCATTTTAAGTTAGAATTCTGTACAGGAAGGTAGCTAACGAGACTCTGTTACTAGCCTTTATAGGCTACAGATACCACTTTTCATCAGGGGGAACGTGTACTTATATGTCTCCCGACGTTATACAAAGAAAAATGTATGCATCTTTTGTTTAGTCTCTACTGTAAAAATGGTTTAACGTAGGTACGTATAAATTTCAAATTGTATGATTGATTTAGGGCCGAAGATGACCAAGGCTGACCTACCATGACCAAATTGATCGTGTTTCATCGGAAGGTGATGTCTGGATATCGGCCTTAGAAAACGGCAAGCGTGAATGAAAAGAGATATAAATGTTAAAGAAGCGAGTGAATTTTGTAACGATCGCGTATTATGGCGCTCGATTCTATCCGCCTACTCTGCAAGGGATCTGGCGTGAACATATACCTATATTTCAATCATACGGGAAATGTGGTACCTGTTCACCTATATTCATATGAAACATATTAAGACAAATAATGAAAGCCACCAAATATGAGTCGAGTTAGCGCTATAAACTATTTATTCATTAACTTAGTCAAGCTCGGTGATACAGTGGTTAATAACGCTACTTTAACACCAATGCTTATGGGTTCGATTCCAACACAGAACAAACATTTGTATGCATGAACATATCTATTTGCCTTGGTCTTGACATTTTCAAGAGCAATAGGGCAATAATATAGCGCGCATCAAAGCTGGCCGTCTGGTTAATCAGTACTTCCATCTCACAGCAAACTACACTCAAATTGCAACTCCCAACTCGCAAGGGTGATGGCCTTCTGCGAGTCAGTGAGGTCATAAATAAGCTCCTAAGGAATTGCTGTATTAGCAGCATATGTGACATCGTGTGCGTGATATTTGTGTGTTGCAAGCGTTTAATGTTTAGATATCCGCTTTACATCAGGTTAGCCGTATACTTGTATGTCTACGGACATTGTACAAAAGGAAATTGTATAATATTATTATATATTATTATTTATTCTTTAATCATTAGCTACCTATACCATATTAGTCCTGCTGGTAAGTTATATTGGACAGAATTATATTAAGTGGTAATATGGCATGATTAGTTTGTCATCCGACTCAAACACGGGCACATATTTTATGCCACGTCAGGTAACAAATAAGCATACGGCTCGCCTAATGTGAAGCAGTTATCGTTGTCTGTGAGCTCTTGGAATATCAAGAATATTGCTCGTTACCATCTCTGCTAACGCAGTAACCGAAGGTGCATGCAACTGCTATTACAGTCCGCAGCAGTTATTGGTTTCATCAGGTTTCTGAAAATGTACTTACTCGCAGTAACACAAGACGACCGCAACATCCGAGGCAGGTCGAGGCATCCACCGGAACCATGGCAGCGATGGCATGCACCTATATATAACGGTAGGAGATGGGTACCGGCCGGCTACTCTCTCGCTAGTTCTCGTGAACTAATTGGTGATGGAAACACACGAAGCCAGGTTAGAAATTCAAATTAGAAACATAATAATCTTAAGAAAGTAGAATAAATGCGGTCGAGATGAGAGCATTGCGCAAAATTCGTGGCATAACGCTTGCTGACCGCGTTCGTAATGAAGACGTGAGGAAAGAGTTGGTCTGAAAGAGAGTGTCGGTGCTTCGGACATATGGAAAAAATACGGGACGAAAGAATGACGAAACAGATAGACAATGCAAAAGTGGAAGATGTAGAAACCGACGAAGATCGAGACTAACCTACCATGACCAAATTGGTCGTGTTTTATCAGAAGGTGACGTCATGAGCCCCAGGAACCGGCGAGCGTGTATGAAAAGAGCTATGAATGTTACAGAAGCGAGTGAAGTATCTAAGGACCGCCTCTTATGGCGCTCGGTTCTCGCTGCCTTCCCCGCAAGGGACCTAGCGTGAAGATATACATACATAATTCCCCATAGAGTTTTGAATGCGATAGGATTTATGTACATATTATTTGGTATGTAGCACCAAATTCACTAAATTCATGGTTTCGGATTTATGAACATATCTGTAATTATCATTTGTTCGGCGGTGAAGGAAAACATCGTGAGGAAATTCGCTCATCCGAGAAATTATATTTCAAAAGACGGCAGTCAAATGACAGTCGCTTCATGTAAGCTCCTAAGGAGTTCCTGTATTAGCAGCCGAGGTGCCATCGCGCGAATGATACTTAATATATTACAAGCGTTCATAGGCCATGGCAACCGCCTTACATGGGCCGTTTGCTTGTTTGACGTGGTATAAAAAAAACGTAAACATCAGTATCTTCGCGAATCCTTATGCTTAGGTAGCCGACACCGCCAATCCTAATGGATTAGGAAACTGGCTAACGCTAAGAAGAAGAATTTTGGTAACGGTGATTCAGTACAGAGACAAGTAGTGACAAGTGTCGATAATCGCTAACACAATTTATGGAGTCTTTAAGTTTAAGGAGCGACTTTGCTTTCCTATGTTTGTTATTTAATAATTGTGAAACGGATTGTGTTCCCAGAAGTTGTTCAACATGAAGCCAACTGCTTCCACAACAACCTCAGCCTTCGGTGTCATTAAATAATTCATTCTTACACACATGGATACGTCACAAACTGTGTGTTGGAGCTGTTTTATCCGAGAATAAGATGTGGAACTGACTCTACACCGAAGTTTTCCCAAAAGCACAACAACATGGGGTTCTTCAAAAAAGGCGTGAAGATGTTTTTACAGGATAATACTCATCAGAGCTGATATTGTAACTGCTTACGATGAGGCAGGCCGTATGATTGCTTATCCTTCAATGGTACAAAATAATGCAGTCTTCTGTGTACTAAGATAAAAGTACTGCAAGTCTGCAATACAAAGAGTTTTAATCGCGCCGTGAAGCGCCACACAACATGTAATGTAAATCTGTCAATATCTTTTTGTTTAGGAAAACAACCATTTGTCCCCCTGGTGGACAGACACCACATCTTCTGGATCTACCCAAGGTATAACTATCTGCGTAACAAAATGTTCAAAGGGTGTTAAGCACATCGATATGCAATTGCTGGTGTTTTTCACCAATCTTGTATCGTAGGCGGCGAACTTGGCAGCTTTACGCGGGTTCGCCCAAGGATGGTATGCGCATAGCAGTGCCGAAAGATGGGTAGAAAAGACAGGCATCAGCAAGGAAAGAGCGCATACGGACAGTAGCAAAGGCGGAGATGTTTCTGCCCCAGAAGGGGAGAAAGCGTTGGCACAGAAGCAAGGATGTAAATTGAAATAAATTTTCGCATCAAAAAAATGCAAAATCGGTGGAGCCGTGGGCGGTGGTGGGCTAGAGGTTCACCTAGTATAAAGTGGTTACCATAGCCTATGAACGTCTGTAATACGGTAAGTATCGCTCGTACGTTACCATTCCTGTTGCTAACACTTACTCACTCGCATGAACGTAACAACCCTCCAGATACTTATTATTTTGATACGGTTTTCTGTGATGTAGAGCTACTTTCAGACCGACTTCTTTTTTAATGCACGTTGCTTAATATTTAAACTCTTCTTAAACTAAAGGGCTACAACTGAAATGTTTTATGTATATTTGATAAGTCTCTCGGTACTTAAGATTCCCGTATAGGTCTTTAGGGTTCTTTTCTGGTTTTTTGATATTCTCGGGTAGGACAAAGTCTGTACGTAAGTGTAGGACTGCCGCCCACACGATGCACTGATAATCTGGTGAAGATTACAAGGGCTTGGTGAACGCAAGTAGGAGTTCGCTGTAGAAGTCTAAGTGAGTACCTATGTTTAGTAGTAAACGTTCTTTGAAATTATGATGACGGAAGGTGTTATACATAACATAACCTTCCATCATCATCATTGTTGGATCGGGATTACTACCTAACGTGGGTCCTCATCTAACGATCAAAATTTGCAACCTGATCGATTACGCTAGACCCTTGAGTGGATATCAATAGATTTCTATAAATATGCATCTGCATATCAACAAAACTATCTGTTTACATTGTGTGTCTATCTAATATTGAGAATCAGTTTTTATACTCCTATCTACACGGTGTAACAAAAATAAACCCGATAAACTTACAGGGGTATTGTTTTTTTTTTTTTGTGACAAACTACAGTTTTGTGACAAATTTCAGTAAATAAAAACGTCAGTGGCTGACGAGCTGGGTGGCGCAGCGGTTCATAACGCGATTTTGACACCGACGCTCGTAGGTTCCCACACAGGACAAACATGTGTGCATGAACATGTCTGTTTGTCTTGGTCTGGATCAAAGCAGCCTGGGAAATTACCTCCATTTCACAGAAATCCTCAGTCAAATAACAACTCCCTGGGGGGTTGTTACGTTCCTGCGTGGAAGTGAGGTCATCAGTAAGCTTCTAAGGAGTTGCTGTGTTAGTAGCAGAGGTGGCATCGCGCGAGTGATACTTAATGTATTATAAGCGTTCGTAGGCTGCGGTGACCGCTTTACATCAGGTGGGCCGTATGCTCGTAAGCCTCCCGACGTTGTATAAAAAAAAAACTCTCAGTTGCGTAACAGCAGTGCGCTGACTAATTGACCTTTCGCGCACGTTTATTTATCAGAATCTATCTTTCGTAACGGGTAACACATATATTATTTTTTATATATATGGTACCCATTACGAAAGATAGATTTTAACTTGTTACCATTTGAAAGTTAGCCGGGTTAAGTTTGTAACCTACGTAATATAATAATAAATACGCAAGTAAGTCATGAAAAAGTCATAAGACTTTTATGGAATGTAAGGCTCTCATCATCAGCTTTAAAGCTAAAACCTGCCTGTTTCCTTGAATATAATGCAGCTTAACTGTTAGGATACGTATATTCCTGCGCTGTAAGAAAAAAAGAGTACGCTGCACCGTTACAGAGGATGGCAGCTAAATTATAATAACAATTTCCTGTTTTATAATAATAAGTTCCTGTAACATTCTACTTCTGGTATGTATTGTACCAGAATTAGAATGTTACGAGAAATTTGGTGAGATGTTGCATGGGCAGCAAGAGTTGTAATGCATGAGCGATATTCCTTGTATTGTAAGCATATATAGGCTACATTAGCCGCTTCATATTGCGCCGTATTCTTGTTATCATACGAAGTAGAGAAAAAAATATATCGCCTCAAATATTATTTGCCATAATCACCCAATGATAGTATCTCAAAAAACAATTTTCTAAAAAATAAACGTAAAGGATATGTTATTTATCATACTAATATTACCATGAGAAAGTCAGGTCATCCATCACTATCTCGACTCCCTTTCATAGCTGGAGGTTACGGTCCTGAGCGTAAGGGCGTAAAAGAAGGGCCTCTACCCCACTGCCGAGATTATCTGTGTATAATTTGCTAACAAAAGCCAGTGAAGATTTTTTTAAATTTATCGCCTTCCGCAGCGGAGGAAATGTTCTTTTGTCGGTGCTATGACAAATATGAGCTTCAAGTTCAACTCTTTTGATATTGAAATGAGAAGATAATATAATGCTTATTATAATTATTCTTTAAATACTATTGTTTTTGTTTGTTTTTTGATATTTTTTTTTGATAGTACGACTAAAACTACAACTAAAATACGAACAACTAATATAAAATAAACAACTGTTCAATATGTTGAAAAATTAAATTCGTCTGTAGTCTGTGGAACCATATCGCTTTTATTTGTATAGAGTAGTACATACCTCCTATATACCCTCGTAGGTATTGTATATAGTCCGGCTATAAGTTCTGTTATAATTGAATATGCATTTATTTTTTTCTGAAGTAATATAATCTTAAAAAAATATATAAGTATAAGGATATATATAAGGAAAGTCTCAGAAAAAAATGGTTCTATTCGAAATAGCCACGAATGCATAAAATTGCGCTCTTTTTCTATGGGAAATTTAGCCACGGCTTGTTCTAAAGATTTCTAAAGAGACACAATGTCGGCGTGACGGGGACCAATCTTCAGCTCTTATAAAGTCCGAAAAGTTAATTTCGAACCTGGCTTGGACAGTTCGTGCCTTGTGACCAGGTGCAGAGTCCTGCTGGAAAGTCCACTGTACATTTTCAAAAACTGTATTGCTGAGAGGTTTTACAACACGATCTACGACAGTCTCTTCGTACACTTTGGCTGACGTCTTCACTCCTTTTTCACAAAAATAATGCAGGATGATGACCATGTTGTATCTTTCCGACCACTTGGGTGGCTCCTTTAGAACTACATGCGTAAACTTTGTGATTTTGCTTGTTGAAGTGCTCTTCAATCGTGAAAATTTTTTCATCAGTAAAGAGGATATTTCCGTGCCTTTCACCTGCGTATCGGGACAGAAACCGTTTTAATCGATCCACTCTCTTCAATTGTAAGGTTTGACTTAGGGCATGTCTGTATATCACGATGACCGCCGAGTTTCAGGTCTTTACGTGACGTCAGGATTATACGTGACAAGAGTTTTAGCGTGAATCTTCATTTCTCGCGATATGATTTTGTTTCCTAATGGTGTTTCAGCGAATTCTGGGTTTAATAACAATAATAGCCTTTGTTTTTCTAACAGCACGCGGTCGCCCCGATCGTCTATGGTCTTCAACAGAGGAAGTGTTGGAATATCAGTTGATAATACAATATACGAACATGTGGCTAATAACAAGCTTTTCAAGTGTCTTGAATATGACCGACGGCTCCATACCCACATTGTTCAAGGTAATCACTGCAATACAATCTTTAACACCCCATTCGATATTGTTTTGTTAATAAATACGAAAAAAATATGTAAAACGGCGGTAAATGGAAATCATTTTTTAACATAACAAACGGTTCCAAATTCAAAATAATTAAAGAGTTGAAAAAAGAAAAGGTTCTATGTAACAGTATATATAGGCTATATGTATGAATATTTCAAAATACTAATTCTATTTTTTACTTCTGCGTAAATTGGTGAAATGCCTTACTTACTGGAATAATTACTAAAATTAGTAAAAATACAGTATTCATTACATTTTCAATGGTTACGTAACGTAGTAACGCTACCTTAACAACAACGCTCGTGCGTTCAATTCCCACACAGGACAAATGTTTATGATTGTATGAACCTATATGTTTGTGTTGGTCTAGATGTTTTGAAGCCCAGTTTTGACGAGCTCGGTGGCTCAGTCGTGAATGACGCCACTTTGACACCAATGCTCGTGGGTTCGATTCCCACATAAGACAAACATTTGTGTGCATGAACGTGTCTGTTTGTCCTGGTCTGGATGTTTTAAGAGAGGTAGGGCGCATCGAAACAGCCCGTCTGGGGAAGTATCTCCACCTCACAGAAAACAACTCCCTAGAGGGTTGTTGTGTTTCTGCGTGTGAGTGAAGTCACCAGTATGCTCCCAAGGATTTGCTGTGTAAGCAGCGGAGGAGGCGCCGCGCAAGTGATATTTAATATATTATGAGTATTAATAGGCTACGGTAACTGATTTACATCACGTGGGCAGTATGCTTGTATGCCCCCCGAAGTTGTATAAAAAAATAGATAGGTAGGGCGCCGAAAAGTGTCAAGTCAAATAACAACTCCCTAGATGGTTCTTGTGTTGGTGCGTGTGCGTTAAGTCAACAGTTCCCAAGGAGTTTATGTGTGAACAGCAGAATTAGCATTGCGCGAGTGATGCTTAATGTATTACAGGCGTTTGTCTCCCGACGTCGTATAAAGTATTGCGAATGAACAATAATGTGTTCCCGTAATTTTTTACTGATAGCCCCTAAAATGTGCGGAAATTGTGAACGTTGTTAGGTGACATTGCGTTCGAGGCATACATGGACGTCTGACTACAGCAACATTTTAGGAACGTTGTGCATACGTGTTTATCACTACAACCAGGTTACGGGAGCTCATTTAAACCGTCAACACAATAAAATTTCATAAATGATATGGCGCATGAGCAGTGACGGCCATTTAATAAAGAACCGTACTATTGACCAACTGGTCCGCGGCCTTAATCCTGGCATGGACGACTAAATTCGTGTATTGAGATTTATGTACATTTTTTTATACTACGTCGGGAGGCATACAAGCATACGGCCCACCTGATGTAAAGCGGGTACCGTAGCCTATTAACGCTTGTAATATGTGTAATATTTATCACTCGCGCCATCCCTCCTCTGCTGCTTACACAGCAACTCCTTGGGAGCTTACTGGTGACCTCACTCACACGTAGGAACACAACAACGAGTTGGTATTTGGCAGCGGTTTTCTGTGAGATGGAGGTACTTCCCCAGACGGGATGCTTTGATGCGCCCTACCTCTCATAAAACATCCAGACCAAGAGAAACAGACATGTTCATGCATACAAATATTTGCCCTGCATGGGAATCGAACTCACGAGCGTTGGTGTCAAAGTGGCGTCATTCACGACTGAGCCACCGAGCTCGTCAAGTCGTACATATTTATAATTATCACTTCCTCAGCGGTGAAGGAAAACATCGTGAGGAAACCCGCAGGCCTACGAAATTATATTTCAAAAGAACTAACCTAGTTTTCACTCTGGGTTGTAGTCTGACGGCAGTCGCTTCATGTGAAAATCAGTATCTTTGGCTTAGACTTAGGTAGCAGATCCCGCCAATCCTAATAAACGAGGAAACGGTATAATGCTAAGAAGAAAAACATATATGGCGCATTAGGTATGCCAATATGTTCGAAATGCTTGGTCCTTCAGATCTCCAGTGAACTACATTTCCTAGATCATCTGGACGTTCTGGATTACACGCTTACATTATGTACTGGACCGCAGCGCGACCCACCCTACCTATGTGGATGTAATGGGCATGAATGCAGCATGCCTAAGCCTACTTACAGATATGCCTATTAGTTCCTACCAAACTTAATGGACTGGAGCGTGTCCAGCCTATCTGCCTACTATTAATGCCTCTACCTACTATTTAACTACACCTACTGCTACTGATGAACCCTACCTAAATCTATTGCTATTTTGTTATTATTATCTTACCTAACGAACTAAACGTTCCTGCCTTGCTAAGCTCTACAAATCTTCCCTACCTAATGTCCTAACTTCCCTACTTATGTGCCTAACCTATACTTCTTTAATGTACCTGTTCTAAGATCTACATATGTGTTTAATATTACGTCCTACCTAGATAACATACCTATTTGTCTTATGCCCTACGTGTGTCTAATATAAGACCTACCTAGATAACCTACTCTCAGCTTTAAGCTCTACCTATGTGTTTCGTGATCAAACCCTACCTATGTTACCTAGTATCGTCTTATGTATTCTGTATTTACCTAAAGCCCTATCTCCCCCAGCCTATGTACAGTTGAATTAACAGTTCTACTTCGATTTGTTGATATATATATATATTGATGTAAGATATTTCGATGTCTTAGTGCCTAGTGTCGTATATACGAGTTAATAATGGAAATCCGCCCATAAGCTCGAGATTAGTCGAACTTTTATTTGCATGTGTGTGGTTCGAATTATAATATTTATATCGTGGCTTAATTACCCTGGCCGGGATTTCCAACACACAGCTAAGGTCTTTGGAGCTGGTTTCTTCGCAAAGAAACAATGTATTTATATAAACATGTAATTGTGTGCGTACGACTTTTATTTAATATTTGTTGTTGCAACTGATAGCCACTGCTCCAAGCCTTAAAAATTCCAAGTCCATTGGTATAATTTATATATTATAAGTTATATGTGCGCATTATTGATTGTGTAAGAGCTCTTAAACCCTGATCGGGTTTTACCAATTAATGGGACTGGATGGGAGTGAATTGAATACACTCGGCGGATTGCCTTAACATTTTAAAGACATGTTAATTACTTTCTCGCTATACGAACGAATTACAAGCTTATCGGAAATCAAAGTTTATTGACGCTTATAGCGTTCTTTTGCTTATTCACGCGGGACGTTATCGCGCAAGCTATGCTCTCGTGTTTATGGTATTACAACCTTACAGTACTTTAAAGAAACTTCATCATTTATTGTAAAGTGTACGGTACCCAACCATATCAGTCGAGTGAATAACCGTCTGATATACGTGCTTTCAAACTGGTTACAGGCCCGACATGATCCGCCACGGACGCCCGACCAAAATTAATCGATGTTCAAAGCCACGGGGCTAAACACTGATTAATCTCTACCGCACACTATGATGTTACATTTACTGATATAAATATATCCTCTTTTTTTCCCAAAAAAAATAAAATGAGAGCGTTATATAGTCAAAATCGCGAGATCCTTATACTACCAACCACCTTATTCAATAAACATTCAAACTCATGCGAACAAGCACTTATTTATAACTTAGTCGACAATGGATTCTATACGGAACCTTACAACTTAAATTCTCTAATCCTAAACCTAATTATCTAACAGAAACTATCGTGGATTCAAAGAAACAAGACCCGGGATGTGACCTAACGCCCTAACGCGAGTGTGTCTAAGAACGTTGTGTATAGATAGTTGTGTTATAAAATATATATATGTGTATATAACTTTGTGTAGACAGCCAACGGGCGTGTGTGTATCTGATCTCCTAGTTCTATGGCCCGTTAACTTCGAATGTGGCTCACGCAGACTCACGCGAGCCTAGATCTTCCGCAATTAATAAATTGCTCAAATCTAGGGATTCATAGTCGCCCCGACATTCGATAAATGTATGTGTACACTTCACAAGCGCTTTATTTTCGAGCTAGCAAAGCGTTTCCCTAGTGTTCTGTGGAGGGATTTCAGCACAGCTTACCTAACCGTACTGAAATCGTGTAATGCTTCTATACATTTCAAACTCCGCTCAGTTGTCACAGTCAGTTTACCACGGTGCTTGAAATGTGTCAATACTGCTTAATAACAAGCCACTTTAAAACAAACTATCGCGAATTTAAAGAAAACTATAAGAATTGGTTAACAAATCTTATAGCCAAATAGCCCAACGAATACTGATTGCTTAAGTTACAAAAGTACCAAGGTTTTAAGAATTCCCGAAATACGTTTCGCCTCACAGTCAGTATTAGCTATCGTCTCGTCTCAACGATTCCCATTGCCTATATAGTCCACGACAAACCCCGCGCGCGCTTCACCCCCGTAAAACCGCCACGCCAATCTGTGTTTAAACGCAAGGTTCCGTACACATTATCCACTCCAGACTAGGTCTTACAACTAACTTAATTTACCGAATAATGCATAATTTACACATGCTAATTAACTGTGATTAGTACCCAAATTAGATCTTATTCTAAATACCCGAATAAACTCCAGACTTAAAGTCTTGACCGCAACACCTAAGAGTTTTCTCTTAGAGGCAGGGATTGCGTCGAACCACTTGTAATCCAATTATTCTCAAACATCTATTTGTCATAATTATTTCCAACAGATCGGTTCGATCTTGTATTCATTATCAATTTTGAATTTCACCAAAACATCAACATATCTTACGTGGGTTTGTTCTATAGTCTTGGGTAACCCTAATTTGATTGCATAAGCTCGACGAGCTCGGTGCCGGCTAACAAAAAATAATGGGTTGCACATGTGCGCACAGCCACGTTGCTTTCGACCATACACCAATCTTAAGGAATTTTAAACCATTCCAATTTTGAATAATATTACGCAATCTTATTATCGATAAGATTTGCTGGTACCATTACAATTAACATTCGTTTTTGCACCGAATCACAAGCTCCTAGCTGGTATCCCCGCCCAAAGGTGACTACGGTACTCTATATGCGGACTGACTTGTGATTTATATAACATGAGACTTTGCCCCGAGCTGAAGTACTGTTTGGCACTGTTGAGCATACTAACTTTCTTGGACCCAAGCTTGACCTTTTTATTCTTCACTTCTTGGCATTCTCACGCTTCACCTTCGTTTAGGGATAAAATTTCTTCAGAAGGAAATACGAGTACTTACATGACAATATTGTACTTTCTGCCTAATTCCTATATTGTACATACCTTTACGCGACGCATAGCTTGTACTTATATAGCCTAGTCTATGCCAAATCTGATGCAGATTTTTACTAGCATTGTCGGCAAACCTCAGTGGTTTTATCAATGTCATTTTGCAATATATTGTAGATAAGTGTAAAATCGCTTCACAGCAGACAGGTTCAGTATGCTTGGTTAAATAGCTGTCTGACCCTACAATGAGGTTTGTCGGGAATTTATACTTTCAAAAAGGTTATGTATAGATGGTATTTATAATAAAGAAATCTATTAAATAAAACAGTTAAACTGATTGCGTTAAAGTCGATACCACATTATGATTTGTTAATATTATTTCATTTCCATTTCTCTCTTTTTCTTTCATTTATTTCTGTTCCTGATACCGGACGGCCGCAGCAGCCAGGGCAGAGACTACCAGACGGCATGTTACATCTACTAACGGTAGTGGGCGGGTGCCGGCCGGCGCTAGTCCACATGAACTAATCCGCCATGAATTCATATATTTTACGAATGTAAACATTTATGCAATAAATTTCTACAAACAAAACAAACTAATTGGTGGCGAAAGCACACAAAGCATATTCGATCAAATTGCATGTAATCGGTCATTTGATAGGTGTACGCGGGGATATGGATCCAACATGTAGAGATCCCTTTGAGAATATTGAAGTAATAACATACACTCGCCGTGACTTGCTCCAGGTGATATCAATGCAGCAACATACTCATGAACAGGTCTCGGCAGATATTCGTACTATTGCGAAATGGTTGTGCTATTTCAATGAGATCTGGAGGGATTAGTGATACTGGGCTATTGCATAACAGCGACGGACTCCTGCTATAACCATCACATCTGATCGCTACTTGCGGCAGGCGGTGGCTCGCTACGCACTGGATGGAGCTCCACGGCTGTCCTGCGGGCCATCTTGAGTTTCCACTCCGGCCGACGAACACACGCCGGAAACAAAGGCTCTGGTCGACTCTCTGGGGCACTCGGGTATCAGTTTATTGTCATTATTAATATATACGACGTCGAGAGGTATACCATGAAAAGTGGTTAACGTAGCCTATGAACAGTTGCAATACAAGAAGTACCGCTTGCGCGTTGCAAACCATGCTGCTAACATAGCATTATATTGTAGAAGAAGAGCAGCAGAAGGCAATTAGTAATTTTGTATGATCTTTACTGGCGTCAACTTGAATTAAATCTAACAATTGTTATGTTACTAGTTGAAGAAAAGGAAGTATTAAAAGCGATACTAATTTAATAGGTCTATTTTACAAAATATAATAAATATAAAAAAGGGTTCACTTTAAGTTCGGCTAAATAAGGTCTTTAAGAACTCGCGTTTTAATTTGTCTAACCGGTATATCACTGATAGAATCACTGGTGGGTGTACTAAGTGGCCGCCGGCTATAGTGGTCGACGACTGTAGACGGCAGGTTAGCGTGCTAGCCAGCACGCAGATCCAGACGTAGAAGTTGTTGGTAATGGTGGGGACCGCCTTACGGACCAACACCGCAGCGGTATCTTTGTCAGCCGCCGTAGTCCACAACAGGGGCTGCAGGTATTATAATTTTTAGATTAGTTAGATGTCTGGAAATTATCGAGTTTGGAAAAGGTAGTAATATCCCGAGGGTTCACCACGTAGCCCTCAACAGGAGGCTGGTGGTCTCAGACGTGGTGCACTGAATCTCTACTTCTCGAAAGCTTTCTCCAGACTGACTTGTTTTCTGTTTTCCGACACTAAAATGTAATATTTAAAAATTTTGAATTACAAATCAATATTTTTGACAAATTGTCATAGACTAAACAGAACATGCAAAGAAAAGATTCTATATAAATCATTAAATAAGGTTGTAACATTACACAATTTTGTTTTTATAAGTTAGCTTTTCAGTGTATCACCATCTTCATCAAATTGTATGGCATCATGACAAGAGTATGTTCATGAAATAAATGAACAGAAACGTATGAAAAATCGGCCAAGTGCATGTCGGCACGTGTACATGCACGGCATAGTGTACGGTTCCGTATTTGCTTCGCTTTGCTTTCTTGCGGAAAAATAGATAGTTGCCCAAAATAAGAGGAGGAATTGTACTACTTGGCCGTTCAAATTAGAAACTAGGAAGCAAAACGCTTAGTGCACATAAGTACAATGTTATATTCTACGACATTCTTTCGTTTTCATAAAAGAAAATACATTTTATAAGTTCGTCGACTATTACTCGTTAACCTGTTAACCTGCTTAGCCGAGATAGTGTTTCTTTAAAATTCACTACATGGACTGTTACCATGTTTTTTTTTACATTTCCAAATACAAGAGTTTCGCATGGGAGGGGGCGCCACTTGAGTCTAACAAATATTTGCTTTTAATTAAAATATTTCGTAAACGGATCACTATATTGAAAAATGATCTTCCCACACCCTCAATGTTTAAAAAAAAAATCGGCTAAGTGCGAGTCGGACTCGCACACGAAGGGTTCCGTACCATTATCGATAAAAACGGCAAAAAAATCATGTTTGTTGTATGGAAGCCCCCCTTAAATATTTGTTTTATTTTAATTTAATTATTTATTCTTAAAGCGAATATATAAATAAATATTCTGTGAATATTTCAAGCATCTACCTGTTGCCGTTATCAATATCGAGCAAAAAAAATCGGCCAAGTGCGAGTGGGACTCGCGGACGAAGGGTTCCGTACCATTATCTATAAAAAATGCAAAAAAATCACGTTTGTTGTATGGAAGCCCCTTTAAATATTTATTTTATTATATTTTTTAGTATTTGTTGTTATAGCGGCAATAGAAATACATCATCTGTGAAAATTTCAACTGTCTAACTATCACGGTTCATGAGATACAGCCTGGTGACAGACGGACGGACGGACGGACGGACGGACGGACGGACGGACGGACGGACGGACGGACGGACAGCGGAGCCTCAGTAATAGGGTTCCGTTTTACCCTTTGGGTACGGAACCCTAACGAGCAAAAATATCACGTTTGTTGTATGGGACCCCCCTTAAATATTTATTTTATTCTATTTTTTAGTATTTGTTGTTATAGCGGCAACAGAAATACATCATCTGTGAAAATTTCAACTGTCTAGCTATCACGGTTCATGAGATACAGCCTGGTGACAGACGGACGGACGGACGGACGGACGGACGGACAGCGGAGCCTCAGTAATAGGGTTCCGTTTTACCCTTTGGGTACGGAACCCTAAAAACCATTAAATTGGGTAGGCGCAAATAAAAAAAAAATCGTCTCCACTTTACGTGTAGGCCAGGTACCACCAAAATAATTATTTTCAAGAGTTTGTTCTATTTTCCACTTTGTCAGCATAGTTAATATACCTGAGCTAGGCCGCGGACAGACGGACGGATGAACAGATATAAACTATAAGGGTTCCTTGTTGACTACTGAATTAGGGTCGTCAACGCATGAGTGACACCCCTGGTGTTGTCCATAGGCTACGGTGACTGTTTACCATTAGGCAGGCTATATGCTTGATTCCACCTTAGTTGTATAAAAAATCTCCCCTAAAAAGAGAATTTAACCATGTTTTCAAATCTTTACTAAATTCTAGTGATACGTACAGTTAAGTGCAAGTCAAGCTTAACACTTTCACCTTCGTACCGTTCTTATTTCGTACATAATTAGAATAACATTTGCACTTTGGATATCAACTGTCATATGCTTGTAGCTATACCGTATTTGTGTATACCTTGTTAGAATAATTACTTACATGAGCAGTGATAGCTCAGTGGATATAGAACCAGCCTTCATGTGGATATAGAATTTTCCTGCAGTCCCTGGTTCGAATCCTCCCGCACATGCAACAAGTTATATTTGAAAAGACGTGTGATCTAATTTAAGAAACGACTGGTCTTCCTTCTGAGGTGTGGAGATCCGACGGTAGTCGCTTCATCTAAAAATCAGTATCTTCGCCAAATCCTTAGGCTTAGGCAGCGTACCGCGCGTAATGTAAATAATTTAGGAAATGGGATGACTCTACGAAGAGGAAGACCTTAATAGAATATTTAAACTATTTTATTAATCTCTCATCAATCAATTCAAGAGGAAGATCATAATATAATATTGAAACTATTTTATTAATACTCTCATCAATCAATTCAAACGCCTAAGTAGTGAAACAGTATGTACATGAAAAGATATACACACTGTTGGCAACACAGCCAACATAGACAAAAATTGTTAGTTTTTTGTACAAGGGGCAACATTGTTTTTTTTCTCTTCTCGTCCCCGTTCCGCCACGACTAACAACTCTGTATCGTACGTACGCATTATAAGTAATAAATAATATTACTAAGGTGTAAAAAGGTGTTTATGCGCCTAAATACAGTCCACTTCCAACCTTGACCAACCAAGATCCCCACACACACGTCTAAAAGTGTCTTCCTTTTTTTAGTCTGTGAAAAAATGTCGGGAGAAATGCGTAGCATACGTGTAGTGTATAATTCGCAGTAACGCATAAATCGAGCGTGAGCCCTCGTAGGTAGTCACTGTGGGACACTGTGACAGCACAATGTCCGTTATCTTAATTGCCAAGCGAGATACGATCGGTCTCGGATTTATCTGCGGTGGTGCCGGCGGAATACCGCGGCACATTTTAGCTGCCCGCGGTAAAAAGTTTAATGATAGTGCCTCCCGCTATCTGCGCCGATTGGTCTTTTTTCTTAAACTAGTTTACGAAGTTTAACATTTTAGCACGTTGCTATGTTGAAACAGATATTAAAGGAGAAAATGGCTTATTTTGTTGTTCTTTTAAAAAAATGCAAATGGTCTAGTTTTGAGTTATACTCGTTGAATAGTTAAGTATTCAATCTATATAAATATAAATTAATGTTTGTCTGTATGTCCTCTATGGACTCAAAAACGGCTGGGCAGATTTTGATGAAATTTTCAGTGAATCTTCAGGTTAGCCATATCACCCGTGCGGATAGCTAGTCTATACGTATAAATAAAATTGAAGTGTCTGTCTGTGATTTCAAAATAAAGCCTTTATCTTAAGCTCATAATTGTTATTTTCACGTTACCAAAGCGTATTTTTTTAATTTTTATTATATATTTTTTGATTTAATTGCGTATTTAACGCATTTTTAACTTTTTTGTCTGTCTGTCTGTTTGTTCGGGCTAATCTTCGAAATGGCTGAACCGATTTTGACGGGACTTTCATTGGTAGGTAGGAGACTGTTCAAAGCAGAATATAGGGTACTTTTAATCCCATAAATATTTAGGGTTCCTGCGTAAAAAATGAAAAACTGTTAAAATTAGGAGGAAATATCTTCCCCTTCGGGGACGTAATTTTATTTTTATTATATTCACAGAATACGTTTTTTTGTGACATAAAATAACTACGCATTTTTTATGTAATAAAATATATACGTTGCCTCCCGTAAAGGTCAATAGATGGTGCTGTATAAAAATTGAATCGCGCTATGGTTCCATCTACGACCCTGAACTTTGTTTTTATTTTTAAACATAAAGAACTTCAGGTCTACAGAGAAATAAAGGCTACTAAAAGCCCAAATCTCATCCGTGCGAAGCCGCGGGCTTCAGCTAGTCTATAATAAATATCGTATGTATAATTCATCCTTCTTTTACTCGTATTTCATAGTTAGGAGCACGCGATCTGAATGTGCAAATGATCTTTGCGTATCTTGTGTCATTAAAAGAACAATATTAAATAAATTATAATACCCACATCATAATTCTAAAAGAAAACTTCTGTTACTTGTATAAATAAATTATCATATAAAATTCTCGAACGGCTCTATCGATTTTGTATTTACATAAAGTTGTGCATTTTAAGTTCATATTTATTGAGAAAACGCGATTTTATATAAAAACGTCGAGTAAAGCTCGGTCGTGCATATACTAAATAAAATACAAATAATTTGTTGAAATAACCACACCAACTCCTAGACAAAACAAACCCGCCTTGGGTATCTTAGGTATCTTGCTTCCAACAGGTAAATACGTTTTCGGCTTCATCTGATTCACATTATCCCAGCAAAGCGGTAAGTAACGAGTGTTTGGCTAAATCTGTCGTAAACTATCTAAGAACAGGTTTATCTACTAGTAAAGCCCAGGATTTATTACAGCTACTTTCGAACGCGTCCGCATTACCTATTGCATATTTTAAAGTAATATTTATATTAAAGCACTATGACTGAATTTAATATAATATCTTTATCAAAGGTAGTCCGTAGGATAATATGAAGGATACCATCAAGTACTTAAGAGACGATCAATTGGCTTATATTAAAACTTAAATAAAAGTAATTGAAATAATTCTATTTGATCGAAAATAAATTTAGAAGCAAGTTGGAAGACCGCATTAGCAACTTTTTGGTTTGCCAGCCAATCCGTGATGGTGTCTCTTCGTGCAGGCTTGAGACACTGACATTGTCTACTAATGTCGTCTAAGGCCCGGCGCCTATTATCAGCATCGGCAAGGAAGGGGATCCTTCGGCATCCCTACATGCAAGCGTACACTGTCGGAAACTATGCCTTGGCATGCTGCAACGTCCTTAGGGATGACGAGGCATCCTTAAGCATGCCGCACCGTCCTCAAGCTTGCCGAAGCGTCTCAATATCGTATTTCTCTTCAAAACAAATTGTGAGTCAAATGATCTAAATGGCAGATGCCTCCCCTCCCCCCAGTGTTGCCTCGGCGCCGGGCGGCGGGCGGCGGCATACCTAAGGATGCCGAAGCATCCCGAGGCATCCTCAAGGCTGCCGATGCAGCAGCCTCAAGTATACCGAAGCGGTATTTTTGTTACTACGACCATATATCATGGAAATTTCTACTTTATTGCCATGAAGTTAATGTATAATGCTATTTATCACCTAAAATCCTCAGCCATGCCGATGCCGATAATGGGCACCGGGCCTAAGGAATTATCACACATTTAACAATTTTTATCAATAAATATAAGTAAGAAATAGTAATTCTTTTGGCATGTACAAGTCAATACGTGAAGTTTCAGAGAAGCATTAATAAAGATTTCATTGTGTATTTGATGAATAAATTTAAGTATAAAAGCATTACTATAAACATCTGGTTTAAATATGTATCGAAAATAAAAATTCCACTAAAGATCGATATACGCCTGGAAACATATGAATTAATTACTGTTTACTAAAGTTAACCTTATTTGCACGTGTTGTTCTTCCCACCTCCGTCTCTCAACCCACAATGTTACAGAAGATCACACCAAAATATTGACTTCTGAAGGGTTGTTCAGCTCCAGCTAGTGAATGAGGTTACCCCAAACACCTAGGGCGTTTCTGCATTAAAAGCCAGAGTGCCCATTGTGCGAGCTGTAGTCCTTGTCTATTTGCAAGCGACCCTACTTATTTCTGCCGAATTTATCAGAGACTAAAGTAGGAAAGAATTCTGTAAAAAAGTAAAGACAATTTACTTTGACAGAAAGTCCATGCGCATAAATTTAAATGATACTTTTGTCATTAAACATATTCATAACATTATCAACGATATAGATGGATAAATTATGAAAATATACTGCAATAAACGCCAGGTAGAATCGTCAATTCTTCCCCGTTATCGTGTTCCTGTGGTAAACTGGTCACATTTAAAGTCCAATATACAAGTGTTTTTATGGCTGTTTTACACTTTACAAATATATTAATGGGTTGAGTACAAATAGTCGTTAGCTCGCAGTTGGCACGGGCAATGCGGGTTCAGTTAATTTCAGAGGCGGTCATACTGACGGTGAACATGTCATGTTAATGGTGCGCTTAAAATATCGCACATTTCATTTTATGGACTTCCAATTTATTTCCATGGAACATATAATGGGTGCACTCTCGCCTGCTTTTCTGCTAAATTTTAATCGCACTAGCCACATTAAATTGTCGTTTTGTTGAATAGTCCATTTGATTAATCCCAAATTAGTTCAGAGTTAAAAAGTAATGTTTAGAAACATTCTAATTTGCTTCATATATTCTTGTAGGTTTATGATTAGGGTTATGGCATACGAATTACGATTATTTATATTACAATATAAGGGTATTCATATGAATTTATGTGCAATATTCTGTTAAACAATGTCAATCACGATAAATGACAATGTACGAGTATCTTCTTTGAAATACAAGAAAGTCTATAAAGTTGGAAATACTTAAGTATTTCTCAAATACATTCATCGATATAAATTCATTAAAAAATCTTAAATAATCAGCAATAGATAAGTCAGTAACTGACAAGAGTGACTTCGGACGAACTGATAACTCGCTGTTAATAATACTTATAGCCGCAGTTCCCGGCACATGGCGCCCGCCATCCACATAGATAATAGCATTTTAATTGAGATGGAGCTTAACAGAATAGAAGGCCATTTTCATGCCTATAAATTTTTATTCATACCCATTACATCCACTTACAGGGAAGCGTGCTACAAATGGAACCGACATTAAACCATCCCTTAAAGTTCTGCTTCCATTTTATTTTGGTCATAAAAATCTTTTACACAGTCATAGTCCTTCATTGAAGTCGGTGTTCGTGAAGATTAAGACAATCATGTGACTAGTTATTAACACTACTATAAAACTTAAATATCTTAGAAATAGTTATATTCATTGCAGATTTTGTGTTCTTCTAAATTATTTTAAACACATATTAAACCTTTCAAGAGAAAGGTTAAAGGAATATTAAAGATATTAATTAATGAGGTTAAAATATGTAAAATAATAAATATTTAAAATCACTCTAAAAATCATAGACTTTCAAAATCGAAACTACTGAAGCTAGAAGTGTGAAATTTGGGAGAGAATTATGAACGCAGAAAGTGGAGAGCAATAAGTATAGTAGAATAGAAGATCGCAGGAGACGGGGATCGAATTAAGAATATCGTTGGAATCATGAAAGTTTGGTGAATGTAAGTTTGTAGGAAAACAATGTAGACTCTCTATTTCACGCTTCTTCTCTTAGAATGAAACACAACAAGAGAACAGTGGAAAAGGGAGAATAGAGAGGATATGAAAAGAGTCTTTATAAATTGAAGGCACAACTAGGTATAAAATTATGTAAAGTAATAGTCTCATTAGTTTCGACAAATTATGCAATTAGGACACATGTGTGATGTATGGCAGAAATCTGGAAGAGTACAGAAATAATGGAAAATGGAGTATAAAGAAGAAAATAAGTTATAAATATGAGTTTTGGACTCGAGTTAACAGTGATAGCCTAGAGGACAAAGAACCGGCCTTGTGACCGACACGTCTCCGGTTCGAATTCTAGTATGTATCACTACATTTCTAAGATGACATGTAAAGAAGACATGTAAAAATTTATATCTCTATCACGTAAAAATACGATTACATAACTTTATTTACGAGTAATTATGAAACTTTAATAATTAAGATATTATTTTATGAGCTTCTTCCGATGATCGAAGACTTCCTCTTAAAATATGATGTCAATTCTATATTTCAGGTGACTCCAATGGCGATTTATTTGTACATTTCATACTTCGCCTCTACGGTTGACGACATCATGCATTTCATTTCCGTTTTTATTAAGAGTGACTTCAAAAATTTCCCGTATTGCATATTTCTAAAAGTTCAAAGACAATTTCTCTGTGAATATTTTAAATGTTACAAAGTGTTGCGTACAGTGCTATTGATCAGCTCAGTAACCTTATAGAGTGGTGCTTCGCGACCTGGACGTTCAGCCAGATGAAGAGCTGGAATAGAAGGTTCCAAGATAGGTGGTCCATCTCAAGTTGCATGTGGTGTTCTGAACTTATTTGTGCATTCTGTTATGATGTATACAGTGCTACAAGTTCGTTAATGAATTAATGTACGATGCCGTTACTCACCCTCTTTAGGCTACGTCCACTTAGACATTTGATCCATAGTACGGTGGCGGTACATACATGATGAAAAGTAAGGCTCAAAATAAAAAAAACTAAGCAAACATACTAACGACTTTACAGCGAATTTTTATGTACAATAATTCACATTACAAAAATAGAATACATTTGAAATGTATGCACATTCGAAAGTACATATACCTATTATTTCTTCCTATTTTTACGCACTCCTCTTACTTGTTGCTACAGTATGTTTCCTTCCTTATACATTTTACTCAGAAATTAGATATATTTTAATACATGACCGCAGTAAAAAATGAACAAATAAAGGGGAAAGCATTACATAACGTAGGAATTACTAAACCGTAGGAAAAAATGACAACAGTATGTATAATTAATAAGAAACATGGTGAAGTCTAGGTGAAGTCATCGAAACTGTTATGTCATAACCGGAAATACGCGGAAAATATACAATTAGAAAGACAATATCGGGAAAAGGAGAAGTGATCGAAAAATAATGGGACATAACCCGAAATATTAGGAAAGTACTTACAGTTATATATGAGAAAACATAAACATTGTATACTAAAGCTGTCATAAATTTGGTTATCATCAGCAATCGTCTTATCGTAGATTTTTTTGGTGATATCATTATGTTCGCAGGATGATATTATTAGCAAGGAATGTAAAACTTTTAGTGTGGCCTAAGTATACATAAAATAATACTCACAAATTTACCCACATAAATAATATTTTCAATATAATGTACTATTATAACAAAATATTAGTAGTAGAATTTAGATTGATAAGCTGAGTAGGTATAACGATCGTTCTTACCATTGGCGATTTCCTTTATTTCGTCTCGTTAAGTCTCAAAAATCGCTTAAAGTACATCTACGTTAAGCGCTCGCAAGTTTTAATATCAGTTAGGTGGTATTGCAATGAATAATAAAGCGTTCTCAGTCAGCGCAAGTTTTGCTGGCATGCGCCGCACCACGCCGCGCCTCTAGTGTACATAACGCCGGATAACATAAACAACCTCCGTCAGCTATTCTACAAAATATTGAACAACTTGCCGCGCCGACGCCGCCGCTGTGTCTAGATATAGTACATAAAAAATGTGCAATACAAGCCTTAACAGGATTCTGGTTTTGTAATTTCACTGCGTAGCTAATATGCGTTGTATATGTATTGCAGATATATTGAAATAATATAGTTAAAAGAATGTTCAATAAATATTTTATAATCAACCCATTTTATAACTGATTACAGAATACCACATTGCAATGCAACAACATTCGTGAATAAATTTTATTCTCTTTCTTACAGAGTGACTCAAATTAGGATTGTGCTTTTCTGTCTTGTTGAAACAACTTTTTCTACAGGAGGAATTTTTATTTTGATCATTATTGTTAATGACGTAAGAGTTACAACGCGAAAATGGAGGTACGTAGGAACCGAGGGAGGTCAAGATTCACCTGCTACGAACAAATTGGTCGTGTTTTATCTGAAGGTGATATCAAGAGCACCAGGAACCAAGCGTAAATATAATATAGGGATCGCAAGGGACTATGTTTGAATATATATACTCGTAGATAGTTGCCACTGCGCGAGTCGCCTTCGCCGCAAAGTACTATTGAATATAAATTATCTGTTAATTTGTCGTAGCTCATGCACGCCTACAATACAAAAAGTTTCGCTAGTGCGTTGCAATCCTCCTACTAACAGAACTACTAAATAACACAACAACTTTTCAGGAGTTTACTGGGCATCTCAGTCTTAGACTTTTTATAACCGCACCGCTCGCCGACGGCGGGGAGTTCACCCTTACACGCTTGAACCGCAATGGTCGCGTACGGTGCGGTTCCAGAGAAGTTTTCTTCCGAGAACACTCAAGCTGTGGAATGAGCTCCCAGCCGAGGTTTTTCCAAGGGACTACAGCATGGAGTTCTTCAAGAAATGCGTGAAGAGGTTTTTAGAGGGTCGGCAACGCATGAGTGACGCCCCTGGTGTTGCAAATGTCCATGGGCTGCGGTGACTGTTTAACATCAGGCAGGCCGTATGCTTGATTGCCACCTTAGTGGTATAAAAAAAAAAGACAGCAACGTCCTAGGGATTTGTTATTTGGCTGGTAAGAAACCTGCTTCGGAATTGCAGACTAATTTCTGTGAAGCAGTAACCGTAACATTTAAACTAGTAATACAAGGAGCATCGTTAGCAGGCACCACCTTTGTTGACGCTGCAGCTTCATGCTTTACTGGTAACTTCACGAACATAACAATTCTCCAGGGATATGATATTCCTTGACCTAGAATCTATAAGGTGCTGAGATATCTCTAGATGGGTTGCTCATGAATATCTCACTGTCCTAATAATGTATGCTGATACCTGGTATACCTTTCATTTGGCTTGGCTCCTGTTAACATGTATGCTGGCAAATGTGAATGGCTTTGGTTATAAAGATAAGGGTGAGCTATATACATTCTAGTGCTAAATTACTGGTAAATTAAACAGAAAAATAATGAAAAATGTAACAAATTATTTTATATGGGAATTATACAACAAGGGATTCTGCGGCACATATTGAAATCATAATAGTTGCATGCTGTGTGGTTTCAGATTTTTTCTATGTGAATCAAAGTGGTGGAGTGAATTTCCTGTCGAGAATTTCTTGAATTCTCAAGTGACAAATCCTGACGAGATTTTAACGGGGTCAGCAAAGCGAATCTAGAGTAAACCACTAACTAACAGCATCTAGTTACCTGTCTCTGCATTACCGTTGAAGATATTATTGGGTTTACCTACCTTTTCAAGTAAGTGCATATTATATATACATATATAATATGCACTTTGTGTATAAATACATACGTATATATACATATTCACTACATATATATATATATATATAATTATAAACATAAATATAAATATACATATATAAACATGTATAAACATATAAAAGTATATTCGTAAGCATAATCTAATAAAAGTTGTCACGTAATCAGGCGTCATAACAGAAATGAATACAGAATGATTATAGACAGGTAAAGTTAAACAGAGTCAAGAGAGAGATAGTGATCTTTTACAAGGTTTTTGAATGTCGATAAGGTTTGAGTACGTCGGATATATAATGGCAGAGCATTCTAGAGGCGTACAGCTTGTATCGTAAAAGACTTCGAGTAATAATTGGTAGAGTGTGATGGCGTGGACAGCCGGAGGGACAGTGTATATCGCAAGCTACGACCTTGTACTCCAGTGTGAAATGTGGAGCGCTCTTTTAGATAGGTTGGTGTTGAAGGATTAAACAAGATCGAGTATAGAAGACACAGGATGTGCCCGTTACAGCGAAGTCTAATAGGAAGCCACTTGAGCTGGCAGCGAAATTGAGAAACATGGTCATATTTGCGAATACCTACTTACCTACTACCTACCCTTCTTTTTTGTACCTTATTCCGGTTGCCGGTTCAAGTGCTAGCCGGTCTCCAAACACCGGTTTTCGCCCCTGTGCCGCCAGTGCTATCAGCCTACGTACAACAGTCAAGCCGGAGCTGCAGTTTCGCCACGCTGCACCATCGTGCCTAGCCCCGCTGTACCGCGCCTACCTCCACATTCTGCGCGCCGGCTGTACTCCTGGGGAAAGCTAAGTGTCATATAGATAAACCACGACCATATTCACGACCCCTAACTCTGTGATCTAAGTCCATACTAAACGACAACGATGAAAGAAATCTGCTTTTGGACTACTGTAGAAAAATAGCCGAGTATGTTATAAAAAAGAATAAAAAAAAAAGATTTACTGAGCCTACATATAAACATGTAGCGCACCCAGCATTCAAATAAAGAAAAGACGAAAGCAACGAAGAAACAAAATGCACTTTGTATATCTATTGTGCATACAGCACGCGCTAAATAAGTAAAAAAGACAATACATACAAATAAATAAAAAAAATCTCTACATGCTACAGGTAAAAAAGAAAAAGAAAACTCTGTGATCTAAAAATATATCTTAGTCGGTATTGCTTATTTAATTTTTTTCACTCTTGTAAATACAGACTCTTCTTGCTCCAGGGGCACTAACCCCTGCGACAACAGGAACAACTGACACTCCAGAATGTTCCAAGCACCTATACATGTCTAATGCCTACTCGCAATTAGTTGCGATTACGCAGGACGTTATTTACTTATATGATAAAAAATTATATTTTATTATAATTTTGGAGTAGTCTATTAAGTAAAGCAATTAATAACATACACATATTTTATCATATCACATAATATTGCAACTCATTTCATAAACCCTCGTAAAAGAAATATTTTTGTCTTGAACAAACGAAAAAAGAAACGTTAACGCTCTTTGATCTAGAATCTATCGTCGTCGTTTCGCCGGCAAGAAGCGAGATCTAACATGCGCTAAGTCCACTTACGTCAGTTCACCATAAGGCGAGCCGCATCGTACTTGTCTTTTTTTAAAGAGGACTCATTGTTCACTCTCATCAATAGAACATAATCATAATGAATTGTAATGATTTGTACAATAATCTACAGTGTTTAGTGTACAGCATATTCTACGTGAATGAGATACTTCAAATTTCAATATTAATGACACCTTGCCTCCTTGTTTTCAAAGACCAGAGCTTTTACAGCCTTTTTGTGTTAAAATCCTGCTATCAGCCACCATTTGCCGTCTCATAACTCGCGCCCCAACCATGCATAATGGGCACAATAAAAATAAAATTTCATTTTGCTTCATTGCGTGTAATATAAATAAGTACAAGGGGCATTCCGCTTAAGAATTGAAATTACAAATGAAGGAGTTTTTGTTAAGCTGTCCTGGCGTGACTACATAGAGACAAATTACAATAGTATAACAGGGGTCATTGTGTATATGCGACAGAATAATTAATGCCCGCTGGGACGCTACGAAAGTTGGTTGTTACTATTACACAAACAATTAAGGAGTACAGACGGACGTCTTTCTACAAGGAAAATTACTAAGCTAAGTGGAGGCGGTTATGAGTCCGGTGAGTGGTAAAGAAAGTGGTTCTGCGTGTACATAGTCATAAATTAATATAAACTTAACAAATAATTGTGTCTAAACTTTATGGGTAATGTTTTATATACAACCTCGGTAGCGATGTATAGTCACACAATTATAATAGTTACTATAACATCTGAATGCTTGCTATATACGAAGTATCGCTTGTGCATTGCCGCCCCCGCTGCTAACATTTAATGACTCCTCAGAATCTTATTAGTAACATCACTCACTCGCAGGAACACAACCACAACAACAAGCTGGTTGTTATTTGGCTTCGGTTTTCTGCGGTGGAGGTGGAGGTACTTCCCCTGACACCCTTCACACTTATTCTTGCAATTGCACTTATTACCTACAACTATTCTTATAGTTATCAATTTAAAAAATAAATTTCGTATAAAAAAAACAGCAGTTTGCTTTTTTCTATACGAAAACTGCAGTTTGTATACAATTTTACAACATTTAAAACGTTTTGTAAAATCTGTATGGAAATCCCAATTTGATTACCAGATTTTAATGTTTCTGCCAATGGAAAAGTTGAGTTTTATGATCGGATTGAAGCATTGAAGTTAATTAAAGTCTGTAATCAATTAATATAATGTATAACTGCATGGTAGGAATTCCTGTAACAGGCCTTGCACGGAAGCTGAGGATAGGAAGCGAGCGAAATGTCGGCTAGCTTCCAATTCCATTTGTTGCTCACAATCATTATTTCAGCACGTATTGTCCCCTGGTGGATATCGGTCTCCTCTCTAGAGAACCACTCATCCCGATCCTGTGCCACCTGCATCCACCTACTCCCTACAGACCACTTCAGATCGTCGCTCCATCTAGTGGAGGGTCGTCTTATACTGCATGTAGCAATACAGGGACGCCATTCGAGAACTTTTCTTCACCGGCAGTTGTCAGTTCTACGAACTATGTGGCTGGCCCACCGCCACATCAGCTTGAGAACTGTATCGTCGACAAATCGAAGGTGAGTGATCTATTCGCCATTGATGTTTATACTGTACCCTTTCCAATCCAATAGGTTGAAGACATCTTCCAATGCCGTCGTAAACAGCTTTGGGGATATAACATCGCACTGTTTTTCACAGGGATGGATATAACATCGTAGTGTTTTTTTTTGTTGTAAGGGGGTCATGTACCAGCTGCATAGGCACGTGTAATGTGAGAGGTGGACTGAATGATAAGATAAACGAGGTGATGAACGTTATAAAAGAGAAACGTTTAGATGCTTTGTGTGTGACAGAGACCAAGCACAAGTGGAGCGACACCAACGGTCTGCTTTGTTGAATGATGGCCTAGTTTAGAGTAGACCGGGGTGACCATGCCAGTGCTGGTGTAGGTGTCATACTCTTTTCTTTTATACCAAGTTGGCAAACAAGCATATGGCCTGCCTGATGGTAAACAGGCACCTAAGCCTATGGACATTTGCAACACCAGGGATGTCACTCATGCGTTGCCGACCCTCTAAAAACCTCTTCGCGCCTTTCTTGGAGAGCCTCATGCTCATGTAGTCCCTTGGGAAAACCTCGGCTCTCCTCTCGCTTAGCCACTGGTGCAAGAGATTACTGTTTGGTAGGGCCTAGACTTCTCTGGAACTTCTTTCTTATGTATGGAACGAAACCTCCTCGTGTCGAATACTTTATTTCATCATAAGGATATTCACACGTATAGATGGAGACGGAATGATCAACAGAGTGTGATTGATTTGATTTTAATAGAAAGACGTCTTCAAAATACTGTAATGGATACAAGAGCCTTTAGACATCTCACTCTTGAAACGGACCACTACCTGGTGGTAAGCCAGTATGTGGGACTTTTCAAGAAGTGGAGGCACTGGTGAGTGTGTATCCCTTTCGGAGATCATGAAAGGATAAGGAGCGAAAAATTGCAAGATGAAAGTGTAAGGAGAGCATATGTACATCTAGTAATCGAAAAGCTTGCGAATGCAAGCCTTTCCGACTCAGATGTGGATGATTGCTGGAAAGTTTTGAAAGAAAGTATGGTGGATACAAAAGAAGCATGTGGATGCGCTACGAGGCATAAAACAAACAACAAAGGAGATGCCTAGTGGGATGCATAGGTTGAACCCTCGTAGCAAGAAAGAGGAAAGCGTCGCTAGATTATGTATCCATCTTTGCCCCTAAATGAAAATATGAGAGAGAAGAAGAAAGAAATGTACCGTCTATGCAAGAATGAAAGAAAGGAAGCGTGAAAGACAAATTATGAATGAGAAAGAGAGGGTGACGATAAACTTCGAAGCAAACACCAAACTCTTTTGGAGAGAGGTAAAGAAGTCTCGGAGTAGTTCGTCGCCATACAGAATGGATAAGATAAAATCTAAAGCTGGTTCTTGCTAATACTCAAGTAACGTTAGAATGGTGGAGTGAAAATTTTGAAGAAATGTATGAATATACTTCGGACGCTAACACTGAGAGTGATTCTGATGCTTATTCCACGGTGATGGCGTCCGACGAAGGTATAACTATGGATGAGATTGAATGGTCAATACGAAGTTTGAAAAGTGGAAAGTCAGCGGGTAATGATATGATCACAGGTGAGATGATCAAACTCGGGGGCACTAACGTCCGGGACGCCTTCTAGTACTAAAGAAATCTGTCCTGGAGTACTGGAAGGATCGCAATGTACTGGAGACGGGCAGTCATCGTGCCCTTGTATAAATGCAAGGTCACGCTTGGACTGCGCAAGCTAAAGGGCCATCAGTTTGATCAGATTAGCAGTAAAAGTGTATGGAAAGATATTTGAAAGAATAATGAGGGTGAAATCCGATGGAATACAGTGGGAGGCACAGGGAGTATTCCGTAATGGAAGGGGATGTACGGATCAAGTTTTCTCGCTCCGCAATATCATGGAGAAGTGTCTCACTTGTTTTTTTCGCCAAGGTCCTGTACGAAGACCACTTCAGTCATCATATCTTGGCCCCTTTAAGTTTCTGTGTAGAGAAGAAGACGTTCGACATCGACGTTCAAAGCAAGACGCAGTGAGCAAAATCGACCGTCTCAAGCCAGCATTTCTCGTCAAAGAAGATTTACTACCAGCTCTTTCAGTAACAGCCGAACAACCGCGACCAACCATTCAACAACAGCAGACGACCGAAGACCCTAGGCACCGTCAAGAAGACGAGAAGTGGACGCACGGTTCGCTTCCCGAACTACTATCGCCCGTAGTAACGGTCTCAGCGGAGGAATGTGTGGCGAGTACACAAGTTACCGCGATAGTGCACTATAACGCGGCATGAGATCACGCCACCTGACGTCACATCGCGCGATGGTCATTCATAAGAGGTGCCCGCGAAGTAGCTGCAAAGAAACATGGCCGACCGTGCCGAAATGACGGAGATTTAATTGATAATTAATAATGTTTCATTCAATAATTGTCATAATATATTTTGATTTATATAAGTTCATTTTACCGATTGCCGCGATACCTGGCACTCGTCTTTTCATCATAATAAATACCAGTGAACATCTTGGATTTTCATTTAGTCGTCAATAGATAACATAGGTTAGAAGTCATTAATTAAAGATACTCTTGTTGAGTACAAATATTAGTAGGGGTTTAAGAATACCTATAAAACACGCCCCTACAATAATAAAACGTTCTAATATAAATCATAAATCTTGCTAATCAGCGGTATTCACCACTCGTAGGTGAGATTAAATTTGGCTAGATATAGAGGTAATGGGCAGTCACTTACATCTCAAATACATTTTTATATGATATTTAAATAATCATATCAAAAATATATTTGCGTAATATATTGTGATATTATATGATAAATGTTCTTGTTCAAAATGCGTTAAATTATAGGTGTTAAAGTATGAAATTGTCGTTTTATATATATAGATACTTTGAATTAACATTAAACCTTCATGGTGTGAGATTTTCAAGTGAAACTTTTTTCACTTGATACCTATGAGGTTTTTCTTTTAAAATATGTGCAACATTTGAGTTTCGAATTTCAATTGTATTTTTTATTCAGCTTAGACGAGAAAGATACTCCGAAAATCCGAATAATTTTTGAATACGAGTTCCGATGCGGAACTGACGCGGCAGAAACGGCTCGCAATATCAATGCTGCGTTTGGAGAGAAAACTGCTTATGAACGCAACGTCCGTTTTTTATATAAACTCTTTCGTAATGCAAACTTCGATTTGAAGAACGAACCAAGTGCAAGTCCGCCCACACAGTGAATAACGCTAAATTGAAGAAGATGGTGAAAGCCGATTCGAGTGAAACCACACAGGAATTAGCGGCAAGGTTTAACGTTACCTTACCTACAATATTGATTCATTTACACAGGTCAAACGCTGAAATAGTGCCCTTAAAGTAAAGCTTACCAAAAAAAGTAACGGTAACTGTTTGGTGGTCTCTTTATGGCGTTATTCACTATAGCTTCTTCAGGTCTGGTCAAGCAATAACGGCAGACATTTACTGTGCCGAACTTCGAACAATGATGGCAAAACAGGCAGTGAAACAGCCCTGACTTGTGAATCGATCTTCACCATTATTGCTCCATGATAACGGAAGACCTCACGTTGCACGAGAAACCGTTGTAACTCTACAGGAACTGCAGTTAGAAACCACACGTTATCCTCCGTACTCGCTAGACCTTGCTCCAACGACGAGCTCGGTGGCGCAGTGGCGAAACGCGCGGTTACGTTACTTTGACACCAACGCTGGTGGGTTGCATGCACACAAATGTTTGTCCCGTGTGGGAATTGCCACACGGGACAAACATTTGTGTGCAAGAATATGTCTGTTTATTTTGGTCTGTGTATTTTTAAAAGAGGTAGAGCGCATCAAAGCAGCCCGTCGGTGGAAGTACCTCCACCTCATAGAAAACCGCAGCCAAATAACAACTCCCTATAAGACTGTTGTGTTCCTGCATGTGAGTGAGGTCTCACCAGTAAGCTCCTATAGAGTTGCTGTGTTAGCATTAGAGGTGGCATCGAGCGAGACATACTTAATGTATAGCAACCGTTAATAGGCTACGGTAACCGCTTTACATCAAGTGAGCCGTATGCCTCCCGACGTTGTATAAAAAAAAACTGACTACCATTTTTTTCGTGATTTGGTCAATTTTTTAAGTGGTAAAAAATTTTCTTCCCAGAAGGCAGTAAAAAATCGGA
This sequence comes from Pyralis farinalis, assembly GCA_947507595.1. Lineage (NCBI taxonomy): Eukaryota > Metazoa > Arthropoda > Insecta > Lepidoptera > Pyralidae > Pyralis > Pyralis farinalis. The sequence goes on from OX382259.1 coordinate 28,026,878, forward strand.
ATTTAATCTGCAATAAAAAATTGCACACAAAATTATATTATTATATTTGTTTTATTTTAATTTAATTATTTATTCTTAAAGTGAATATGTGAATATTTCAAGCGTCTACCTGTTGCTGTTATCAATATCGAGCAAAAATTAGCAAAAAAATCGGCCTAGTGCGAGTGGGACTCGCGCACGAAGGGTTCCGTACCATTACCTATAAAAACGGCAAAAAAATCACGTTTGTTGTATGGGAGCCCCCCTTCAATATTTGTTTTATTTTGATTTAATTATTTATTCTTAAAGTGAATATATAACTAAATATTCTGTGAATATTTCAAGCGTCTACCTGTTGCCGTTATCAATATCGAGCAAAAATGAGCAAAAATGAGCAAAAAAATCACGTTTGTTGCATGGGAGCCCCCTTAAATATTTATTTTATTCTATTTTTTAGTATTTGTTGTTATAGCGGCAACAGCAATACATCATCTGTGAAAATTTCAACTGTCTAACTATCACCGTTCATGAGATACAGCCTGGTGACAGACGGACGGACGGACGGACAGCGGAGCCTCAGTAATAGGGTTCCGTTTTACCCTTTGGGTACGGAACCCTAAAAATCACGTTTGTTGTATGGGAGCCCCCTTAAATATTTATATTTTATTCTATTTTTTAGTATTTGTTGTTATAGCGGCAACAGAAATACATCATCTGTGAAAATTTCAACTGTCTAACTATCACGTTTCATGAGATACAGCCTGGTGACAGACGGACGGACGGACGGACGGACAGCGGAGCCTCAGTAATAGGGTTCCGTTTTACCCTTTGGGTACGGAACCCTAAAAATGATTTCACACAGTTTGTCGAATCTAGATCCCAAGAGTTCTATCACAAAGGCATAAATAAACTTCCGATTAGATAGATGACAGCTATGTATAGATGAGAATAAATATTTTGATTAAATAAATGTGTTACATCTTAGAAAAAAAACGAGTTTTAATTTTTCAGTACAAATCGGTAATTTCATACGTTAACCTTTGATATTAATGAATAAGCAATTGTATTATACTACAAAGATATTTCCTTTCTAATTAATTATCATATTAGCGGTTTTGTTGAAGTTAGTTCTACTAAATCTATATCGTATTTACCGATAATATTACGTGAAGATGGTTATGACCTCATACTAGTTACATGTGTCAGCAAAAAAGAGAGATATACATTTAAAATTGAGTGTAGACGAATGAGACACGGGAAACTGAGAAATCATTAAATTACATAATTGCCTGTATTTTTCGATATTACAATCAAATTAGGCTTATTAGTAAAATTTAATTTTATCCTTTGCATAGTTGTTGTTTTTGCCACACCATTTTACTGAACAAAAAGGCATATTATATATTTATTTTAACAGTTCTTAACATTAAACATCTTGCATAGAAAGGTAGACTCGAAGCTGTGACATAATCAGACGCTAAAACTACATTTAGGTGAGTAAGGGGCACCTTAATGCGTAGTGAAGAGGTTTATTACTTTGTGGTAATTGACCATTTTTATACAAATGTAAATAAACGTAATATAAATTTATTTGCTGCAAGATTTTGCAGGACCGCAGCAATCTACGTAACCTCTAACAAGTCTGCATGAGATATTTTCTACAATCTCTATTTAGTTTTCGAATTGACCACAACTCCTGCAGATTATCAACATTTTAAATCCTACTAATATTATAAATGCGAAAGTTTGTATGTATGGGTTTGTTGCTCTTTCACGTTTAAATGGCTGAACGGATTTGAATGAAATTTGGTACGTAGATAGATTATGATCTGGATTAACACATAGGCTACGTTATTTGACTCCATGCAGGCGGAGCCGCGGGCAGCAGCTAGTGCTTCATATTTTTGTGTTAGGAAATTACTCGGTGATTTGTTTTTCAAATTTTGCAATTCATAAGCTTAAAATCTCATTTATACAACGTGATTAACCTATTAATATATAAATACACGGAGATTGTTTACAATTAACTTTATAATATTGTAAAATAGATAGGCATGGGTTCAGAAAACTTGTTTCAAATCCATAATCGAAGCCAGTCGTAGGTACCTACTTATATTGAAAACTGAGAGTGAAGTGGAGTAACGAATAAATAGTACCATTACCATGTTTCTGAGACTCTCCTTTAGCTCAAGTGGCTCCCTATTTAGGCTTCGCCGCAACTCGCACATTCTTTCTCTTCTTTACTCAAATCTCTCGAGCCTATCTAAATGAACATTCGACTTCCATAGCGAAGTGTAGCGTAATTTTCGGCGCAGCGTATTTTTCTTCACTTACATACTGTTGGTTAAAATGTATATTTATTTGTGTATTTCTAAAGGTTCCTTCCTCCCATACAAACAAATATCACTATATTAAAACTCTCGTAAATTTCCATGGCGTAGTATTTTAATCTAAAAGGTATATAACATGTATGAGATAGAGCAGACCTAGGATCTCATATAAGCAAATATTTTAATTTCTGTCGTAGAAAATTCGTAAACGCCTCCAAAAGTCTACTTTGTAGTCTATTTTAACTGTCAACAAGCTGTTTAAATTACTAATAAATTGTAAAAGTAGTAAAGACATGTCACTAAAAGCGTAACATATGTAATGTATATATGTGTGTATATATACAATTTTTACTAAACATGCGAGATTAGATACACGAGGGACGGCGACGCGGTGGGATGAGTGGGTAGTATAAGACGACGGAGTTGCATGAGACAACAAGTATTTTTTCTCTTCATATTTGACCACTTACTATCATTTACTTGACATTGAAAATTTGACATTATCGCGTGAATATTATGCAAAAGCAATACAATAAAAGTCCATCAAATTATCATTGATTCGCAATTTTGCAAAGTCACTCACATAAAATTATATTGGGAGAAAGTTTCACATTATTACCATTTACATGTAATTGACAGCCAGCTTGGCACCTGCCAGTGTACAAATGGTGTTAAGATACAAATTCGTATCTTGTTGCGCATTTTTCAATATATATAATAATAATAATCGTTTATTTTTTGTTGTTGGCCTGCCAATCAATCGATTGCAATTCTGGACCAAGAGCGCACCGACGTGCGGTTTAGGGCGTCCCCCGGAGGCGACGCGCACCGATCCACCCCTGTCGGTGCGAATATTGCTACATGCGGCGTTAGGGGCCGCCACCCACCACGCAGCGCTAATTCCGGCGGGACGAGGGGAGTCAACTGCCGCATAGGCGCGTGGAATGTGAGAGGTGGATTGAATGATAAGATGAACGAACTGATAGACGTAATGAATGATAGACGTTTCGATGCTTTGTGTGTGACAGAGACTAAGCGCAGGTGGAGCGACACCGATGATCTGTCCGGTGGGGTGATAGCCCTTTTTTTACCAAAAAAGTGTGATTAACTTGATTTTAATAGATAGACGTCTCCGAAATGTTATAATGGATACAAAAGCCTTTAGAGGTCCCACTCTTGAGACGGACCACTATCTGGTAGTAAGCCGGTTTGTGGGCCTTTTTAGGAAGTTGAGGCACTGGCGAGTGCGTATCCCTTTCGGAGAAAGGGCAAGGAGCGAAAAATTGCAAGATGAAAGTGTAGGGAGAATGTATGTGCATCTGGTTAGTGAGAGACTTGCAAATGCAAGTCTCTCTGACTCAGATGTGGATGATTGTTGGAAAGTTTTGAAAGAAAGTATGGTGGATAGTGCAAAAGAAGCATGGGGATGCGCAAAGAGACGTAAAACAGCGAAAGGAGATGCCTGGTGGGATGCGGAAGTTGAATCCTCCGTAGCAAGAAAGAGGAAAGCGTGGCTGGATTATGTTATATCTTTGCCCTTAAATGAAAATATGAGAGAAAAGAAGAAAGAAATGGACCGTCTGTGCAAGAACGAATCCAAGGCTTTAATGAAAGAGAACCGTGAAAGACTAATTATGAATGAGGAAGTGAGGCTGACGAAAAACTTCGAGGCAACTATCAAACTCTTTTGGAGAGAGGTAAAGAAGTCTCGGAGTGGTTCGTCAGCTTCCAGAATGGATAAGATAAAGTCTAAAGCTGGTGTCATTCTTGCGAACACTCAGGAAGTGTCAGCACGGTGGAGTGAATATTTTGAGGAAATGTATGAGTATGCCTCGGACGCTGACAATGAGAGTGAGTCGGATGCTTACTCCACATTGACGGCGTCCGACGAAGGGATAACTATGAATGAGATCGAATGGTCGATACAAAGCTTGAAACTTTGTACAGATACTCTATTAGAATCCAAAAAAAATAATTTCAGCGTTTTCAAAAATTCCACCCCTTAAAGGGTGTAATAGGGGTAAATATATTACCTACTTGAACTAGAAGTTGAATTGTTAAGAAATTGATTTTCTTTAATGTGAGTGACTTTGTAAATATACTCTCAATCAATACGCCAAAAAGTAATTTCAGCGTTTTTCAAAATTCCACGAAAAGTGGAATTCCATGAAAAGTGAGTTGACAGTTTGTATGGAGAAGAAATATTTTTTGAAGTTAGTGACTCGAAACTTTATACAGATACTCTTTATTAGAATACATAAAAAGTAATTCCAGCGCCTTTAAAAGTTCCACTCTTTAAAGGGTGTAATGGGGGTCAATATTATTTCTTGAACTAAAAGTTGAATTGTTATGGAATTGGTTATTTTAAAGTAAGCTACTTTAAACTTTGTAAATATACTCTTAATCAAGACGTTAAAAAAGTAATTTCAGCGTTTTTCAAAATTTCACCTTTAGAGGGCTGAAAAGGGTGTTGACAGTTTGTATGGAGCAGAAATATTTTTTGAAGTTAGGGACTCGAAACTTTGTACAGATACTCTCTATTAGAATCCAAAAAAAGCAATTTCAGCGTTTTCGAAAATTCTACCCCTCAAAGGGTGTAATGGGGGTCAAAAGTATTTCTTGAACTAAAAGTTGAATTGATAAGAATTTTTTTTTGTAAGTAAGCTGATTTAGACTTTGTAAATATACTCTCCATCAAAACGTAAAAAAGTTATTTCAGCGTTTTTCAAAATTCCACCCTTAGAGGGCTAAAAAGGGGGTTGACAGTTTGTATGGAGTAGAAATATGTTTTGAAGTTGGTAACTTGAAACTTTGTACAGATACTCTCTATTAGAATTCAAAAAAAGTGATTTCAGTGTTTTCAAAAATTCCACGCCTTAAAGTGTGTAATGAGGGTCAAAAGTATTACTTGAATTAAACATTGAAGGGATATTTTTTTTTTTAAGTCAGCTACTTTAGACATGGTAAATATATTCTCAACCAAGATGTCAAAAAGGTGGTATTAAGGTATTTGTCTTACATTAGTTATTCAATTATTACATCTACCGACATGGATGGATTAATTATATATGTTCCGATTCACACAAAAATCGCTCACAGTGTCCGAACATTTTTTAGATCTTTGGGTTTGGGATTTGATTATTTTTAGGACTGGATCCCAAGCAGGTGGTACTTGCCAACCATCTTCTCTATTGAAATTGGGGTGTTTTCTTATTTCAATAGCCTCGCGCAACATTCTCGGCATGTAGCGATTCTCCTTGGCGAGGATTTGTGGTTTATCAAACCGGATGTAATGGTTTGGCTGGTTAGTGTATGTTCACAAACTGCAGAGTTTTTATCGCGCCTATTCTTCATGTCAGCAAAAATTCTTTCACACGAGTACCTACGCTTCTCTTTGTTTGCCCTATGTATGATAAACCACATTCGCAGTCTAATTTGTATACTCCTGCATCTTGTAAGGAGATATTAGACTTGATAGGTCTTAGAAATTGACTGATCTTCTTATGGGGCTTGAAATAAGTTTTAATTGAAGCTCGCCGTAAGATGTTGCCAATTTTGTCTGTGACTCCCTTTAAGTATGGTAAGATGGAGTTCTTGGTGTGTCAATCTGGCTAACTATGGGTCGTAAAGGAATGCTGTTTTTATGTATTTTAGGTAATCCATACAGTTTTGGTGGTTTAACGCAAGAAGGTACTAGCATGTCTACGTCTAGATCCAGTTTTTCGGAGTCCATGTCAGTTAGCTACCGTAGGCAAATCTTTGTTTCAGAGAGCACAAGGGATCTGCGACGCTGAGCATCTAGAGGAGGAACTCCAACATGTCAAACAAGTACTGCGGAGCAACAGTCACAAACTCCCTCGTATGCGTCACAGAAGCCGCCCGAAGCCACCTACAGTTGAACGTCAACCTGCCATCTTACCATACTTAAAGGGAGTCACAGACAAAATTGGCAACATCTTACGGCGAGCTTCAATTAAAATTTATTTCAAGCCCCATAAGAAGATCAGTCAATTTCTAAGACCTATCAAGTCTAATATCCCCTTACAAGATGCAGGAGTATACAAATTAGACTGCGAATGTGGTTTATCATACATAGGGCAAACAAAGAGAAGCGTAGGTACTCGTGTGAAAGAACACATTGCTGACATGAAGAATAGGCGCGATAAAAACTCTGCAGTTTGTGAACATACACTGGACCAGCCAAACCATAGATAACAGAAACAACGGGAGATGTGACGAGGGGGCGTGGTTGGTGTCGCCGCAATATGCTCAAAACGAGAACATTGCCAAGAACAGTTAGTTAGTTGCAATCAAGTTCGATTGAGATACGTTGCTCCTTGTTTTAGCAAAATGCCAAGTTGTGCTGTTGCCTTTTTGCAAAAATATAAGTGCAGTGGTTAACTTAAATAAAATGGAATCACTTATCACCTATAAGTACAAATAATATTACGTTTTATAAGCATAAATACAGAATTAATTTCAAAAATTCTCTGACGCCATTTCTACCAGGGCCTTACCACGATACAAATTATAAATATCAAATTTCTCATTCTTAATCATACATTGCTTTTCTATCATTACGCAGTCGCCACCGCTTGTTTACCAACACGCAATGTAAAGTGAGTAATATTATTCGTTCACTGTGTGTACAGTTTCATATTTCATTTTCAGAGATACGGCCGCTTGTTTCTGCCGCTTTATAAATGTAGTAGTGCGTGCTTACTTGGGTGTTGTTTAAATAAACATCCAATGACAGCGTCTTAACAAATGTGTGTCGTTGTACTTGTGTGCGTAGAATGATATTTTTTATTTATTTAAGTGTGTGAGTGTTTTATGGTGGGGTGAAACTCGGCGACAACCGTCCCTGTGTAAACTCGCGTGGTATGTCACATCTCCCATTGTTTCTGTTATCTATGAGCCAAACCATTACATCCGGTTTGATAAACCACAAATCCTCGCCAAGGAGAATCGCTACATGCCGAGAATGTTGCGCGTAGAGAAGATGGTTGGCATGTACTACCTGCTTGGGATCCAGTCCTAAAAATAATCAAATCCCAAACCCAAAGATCTAAAAAATGTTCGGACACTGTGAGCGATTTTTGTGTGAATCGGAACATATATAATTAATCCATCCATGTCGGTAGATGTAATAATTGAATAACTAATGTAAGACAAATACCACCTTAGTTTTCCTGCGACCATGGACGCTGCAAAGCGTTCGAAACGTCAGGTTCAACAAAATAAATAAAATACGCGATACTTCCGTTAAAAATTGTTTAATTCAATGTATTACATTTCTATTACGATATATTTGCTACAATATTTGTAAATATACAAATATTGTAGCAAATATATCGTAAATTCTTTATTGGGTAGTGGACATTTGGTCACTAAGAATTACTCTCATTTCAATGAAAACTCATAAATGCGTATATAATACTACTATTACTGTTTTTGTAATAGAATATTTAAAATTAATAAATATTTACATTGACTTATTTCTACTTTATTATACTACGTAACTAACCACTATCGGTGCGAAGTATTCGCACGGGTCATCTGGTTATAATATATATTTTTTTAATGGTAAGTTCTCAGAACCTAGATGGCGCTGTTATGAAAAAAGATTCCATAATAATTTTCTGTTCGTCACCGCGACAAAGAGCTAGAATAAATAAATCTATATCATAAATATATAACTTCACGCCAAATCCCTTACGGGGTAGGCAGAGAGAACCGAGCGCCATAAAAAAATTTAAATACCATTATCTTAGTTTTCTTCGCATTCAATTATAAACCTTTGAATTAAACAATTTTTAACGGAAATATCGCGTGTTTTATTTATTTTTTTGAACCTGACGTTTCGAACGCTTTGCAGTGTCCGTGGTGTAATCCTTTCTTCATACGATTATTTTTCATTGCTGTAACTAGTATTTGCAGTTCGGATGGTGATTCCGCTATTAATACCGCGTCGTCTGCATAAAGCAGACAGTTGACTACTGAGTCACCCATTCGCATTCCCACAGTCATTTTTCTTATTCTCTGAATACAACTGTCCAGATATAGAATCAATATCCGAAGCGACAGCACGCATCTCTGCCTAACACCAATGTTGGTATCAAACCAGGGCGACAAGCTACCGTCCACCCGCACACATGCTGTACAATCTTCATACGTAGATTGCACAGCCCGGAGCAGGTCACCGTCAACCCCATATCTGGGCAAAATGTGCCTGAGATTCCCAAAGCATTTCATCGGATTTCACCCTCATTCTCCTTTCAATAATTGTCCCATACACTTTAGCTGCTAAGCTTATCAAACTGATGACCCTATAGTAATTGGCGTAGTCCATACGTGAACCCTTGCCTTTATACAAAGGTACAATGACTGCGCGTCTCCAAACGGTAGGGACCCTTCCGGTTCTCCAGCATAATTTGCTTAAAAACCAGAAGGCGTCTCTAACGTAGGTGCCACCTAGTTTGATCATTTCAGCTGTAACCATATCGATTCCCGCTGACTTTCAATTTTTCATACTTCGTATCGACCATTGAATCTCATCCATGGTAACATCTTCATGGTTCGCTGGCATTGCCGAGTCATTCACAGACTCGTGCATAGTGCCAGCGTCCTGGACATAATCATACCACACCCACCACATTAACCCTTACTCATCCCACGTTTATGTAAATAATTTACTTCACCGTTCTATCAGTTTCTGAGTGTTCGCAAGAATGCCACCAGGTTTACATTTTAGCTGGTCCATTCTAGATGCTGACGAACCACTTCGAAACTTCTTTACCACTCTTCAAAGGAGTACGTATTAGCCTCGTAGTTCTTCGTCAGCCTCTCTTCCTGATTAAGAAGTAATCTTTCACGCTTCTCTTTCACTAAAGCTTCGGTTTCATTCTTGCATCGACGGTATATTTCTTTATTCTTCTCTTTCATATCATCACTCTGATACAAAGATGATACGTAATGCAGCCACGCTTTCCTCTTTTTTTTCTACAGAGGGTTCAACCTCTGCATCCCACTAGATATCAGCATTTCCAAATTTTCAACTTAATTAAAAGCAGTGAAGTTAACTAGTTAATTATGGCTTTATTTAGCGTACCTAAGCGAAATTTATAAGTATTTTTTCTTCTACATTATGCCGCCAAATTTAGATAAAATTAGCTGCAAATTTGACTAACGCTAAATAAAGTCTTAATTATTTACCTACCCTGCTGTCTTAATTATTTAGCTACCCTGGGTGCTCCGGTCACTTCTGAGACACATGTTGAGACACGTGCGGCATTCTCAGGTGCCATAGATATAGCTATAGTCGTTAGAATAACATTCAGTCATTCGAAGCATGTAAGATTTGATTATATCGAGAACAGGCTTGTGCCCGCGGCCAAGCGAAGATATCCCGTTAGCGGACGGAGTGATATTAAATAAGCAATGCCCTTCACCAGCTACCACCTTATTAAATTTAGCTTCCTTGAGGTATACCAATGCTATTTATTTTTTCTTGATTTATTATAAAATACGGATTGATGTTTGATACTTCCACGAATTGTGTTCTTTTATCAAGGTATGACTTACGCTAATTGTAAGTATTTCGTTTTGGACCATACACTTATGCAGAAGATGCTGATGAATAGATTTATTTACATATGTTAAACTTTTACTCATTAGTTTTTAAAATTGATAACATTGTAGATTTTTCTTTTTGAAAACCATTCTGGTTTTATGTAAGATGTTAAATTTATTTAGAAAGACAGTAAATCTAACATGCATGGCTTTTTCGAAGATAAAGAAAAAAATGTTTTGAAATGCATTTTATTCCTTTATCTTTGATTAATTTAATTGTCAAGAAAAGGGGCATTAACTATCTTAAGAATTGGTTTTACGGTTACTTTTAATTTATCCGGGAAAATACCCTACACAAAAGATAAGTTAATTAAGTAACTAAGAACTAGCGCGATTCAATTTTTATCTCTTTAATAATATTTGTTTAAATAAACCTGATCATAAACCACAGACTTACTACATATTTCAATTTACTATTTTACATAATTCTCGTAACAGGAAAAAAAAGCGGTCATTGATATGCTGATTATTTAATGTCCATCTATCTATAACTTCACGCCAAATTCCTTGCGGGGTAGGCAGAGAGAACAGAGCGTAACATGACTCAACCCTTACAAACCTTACTCGCTTCTTTAGCATTCATTGCTCTTTTTATGCACGCTCGCCGGTTTCTAATGTTCCTGACATTACCATCACATATTATATATTTTATTATTCCTTTTTTTGCATATATCAAAAAGACATTAAAAGCAGCGGCTATCTCTTTAGATTTACTAATAATTTTACCATAATGTACTACTATAATGTACGTAATAATGATATAAAAAAATAAACAAATTGTTTATTTTTTTTATATAATTATTCGGTTTATATCATTATTCCAATATATTTTACATATGTGACTAGATTCATCAACATCATCATCATCATCTCAGCCCGTATATCATCATTATCTCCCCTCTAGAGTGACATTTGTCTCGTCGCTCCATATGATGGGGATCGTCCCAAATTTCTTCCCCAGCGGTTATGGGTTCTACGAACTAGTGGCCGGCCCACTGTCACTTCAGTTTACTTATCCTTTGGGGTATATCGGTTATCTTAGTTTTACTGTGGGTATCCTCATTTCTGATTCTATCACGCAGAGAAACCCCGAGCATAGCTCTTTTCATAGCACGCGGAGTAACCTTGATATTTCCCATACGGCCCGCTGTAAAGGTCCACGTCTCAGTTCCGTATGTCATCACTGGCAACACACATTGTTTGAAGACTTTGCTCTTCAGGAGTTGAGGTATTTTGGACGGGAATATGTGTCGAAGTTTTCCGAACGCTACCCAGCCGAGCTGAATAACCTGCCCTAGGTAGACATAACCAACCGTGACCGGCATAGTTTCGGGCATATGACATCGCCCTATCTTATACCTTTTTGTACTTGGATCGGTTTCGTACTCTGGTCCTGTACTCGGATACCCATCGTTGCCCTACTGTATAAGCACTTCGTCGCTTCGATGTACCGATAGTTAATTCAGCATCGCTGGAAAGTCTGTAGCACCTCCCATGTCTCAACGGAATCAAAGGCCTTTTCGTAGTCCACATACGCCAAACATAAGGGCATATTATACTCCTCAGTCTTCTGTATAACCTGGCGGAGAGTATGTATGTGATCTACGGTGCTAAACGCTTTTCGGAACCCAGTTTGTTCGGGAGGCTGCAATTCATCAAGTCTACGATCGAGAAGGTTTGTGATGACTCTCGAAAACCGTACATATATCGGTCTATAGTTCTTCAAAAGGGTCTTATCACCCTTTTTGTAGATCAACATGACCAGGTTTCTGTTCCACGCTACCGGTGTTTCACCGGAGGGTATCACGGAATTGAATAGCTTCTGAAGAACTACAAGTATTGGCTTTCCGCCCGCTTTTAAAAGCCGTTCGGTCCTCACCCGGTGCTTTCCCATTTTTAAGCTGTTTGAGAGCCATACAAATCTTGTACAGACAGATGTCCGGGATATCTTTGGTATAGTGTCGAGTCAGTTTAGCTCTGAGGTCGTTACTAGTACTATTGCTCGGCTGTATCGACGATGTATACAGCTGTCCATAGAACTTCTCCATCTCACTCAAAATCTCAGTCTTCGTAGAAGTAATGATGCCAGTGTTGGTCTTCAGCTTCGTTAGTTGACTTTGCCCAAAAGACAGATCTTTCGCGAAGACTTTGGAGCCTTGGAGACGTACCGAATATTTAAGTACTTGTTATAATTCCTATATTTTCATATCAGTTGCCAAGATTGAACTGAAGGTTTGTTGCGTGTGTATCGAACAAAGGTTAACCGCTCAACCACGGTATCTGTTACAAGCACTGTACAAATTCGTTACTACTATTTGGAGTAATTTGGCCAATATTTCTTTATAATCGTAGTATATGGGTACACATAAGTCCATAGATTTCACAGATTATGTTATAAAATTGTTCAATATTATCAATTTGTTACGTTTTATTTTTAATTTCATTTAATGTTTAGTTTATTAGTACTACAGTATTTTTTTGTTTCATTCAGTACTTTTCCTTGGTAGTTTGTCAATAACAATTACACATGTACATACAGAATCTCACAGATATATTTTTCACTTTTAACTGGTTATATATTAAAGATCCTTGAAAACAATGATACTGCCAAGTTATTAAAGTATCCATATATTTAGTTCAATTATTTTGATGTTTATTATTTTTAATTCTTTTTTCGCAACGGAGCTCCTTACTAGGATCCAATACGGGTTTTTGTCAATACTACTAATGTGCCACACAACAGTTTAGAGCCTGCCTAATGTTAAACAATTACAATTATTATCTTGTGAATGCAATACCGGTAGCATCACATGCAAGTCGCTATACTCCATCACCTCGGAGAGAAGAAAGGTATTGGCAATTCTTCAATCTTACTGTTTCGGTATTAGGTGCATAATTATGCAGTCTTCCAATAAGAACTTATCTAGTCTTTAGATATATATACTTCTTCCGTATGTAATTAAATCACTATATTTTTAAACCGCAGGGCCGATTTTAAAGAAATCTTTTGAGCTAGTTTGAGTGAGTTCCTGGATGGTTTAGATTTACATTTAGACCCGGCAGGTGATGCTGCAATCGGTGTCTAGGAAATTGTTATTTTTGAGCACGACAAAGATGCGATAAGTACATAGCTGCGATAGTATAGAACGCAAAATTCCAGACTACCATTCAGTTTTGATAAATTTGATGTGGCAAGATGTCTGATAAAAGTTTTCTTTTAGCCAGTGACCGCCAGATAAATGGTTTGCAATGCCAACTGCCGACGAATTTTGCTGTAGCAAATAATTTTGTAAGTGAACATAATTAGTGAAGATGGGTATGGATCTCCATAAATCTCTGTTCGAAAAATTGGTCATTGCTATGGGGGTTCAAAAGGTAGCGTTATTCTCAATTTTTATTACAATCATAATATTCTTTATTTCTAGTACGTACGTTGTACATGACTTACAAAACTTAGTTTTACAAAACATAAATAAAATACAGAACTTATTTTACATATATACATTATAGAAGCATAGCACATAGAAATTAGCAATGGATGTTGGATTCATTCATGAGAGCTGGATGGCGTCGTTGCGTGCGTCATTCTAACTAAACACGCAGATTAAGCAACGTCGACCACAGCCTGTCTATGGAAGGGTTTATCTATCTCGAGTTTCTCCGTGCTTCGGAGGGCACATTAAGCTGTCGGTTCTGGCTGTTGTCGATAGATGACAGTCGTTAAGCTAAGTCGGTGGCTCTTGGGCGGCTTGAAAACGCTGGCCTCCGCCAATCCGCATTTAAGCAGCGTGGTGGGGTATGCTCTAAACCCCTTCGGTTGAAGAGAGACCTGAATCCCTGCAGTGGGATGAGTAAGGGTTGATGTGATATGTGGATGTGGTGGTTGGATTCATGTAAATTAAAAATAAATAGACATATGAATAATTTACGAATTAAAACATTTCACTGAATTGTCTGTTCAGTTCTGCCAAATTACAAAAAAATGAGACACGATAGTAGTCGTCAATCTATAGTGCTTACAGTTGCTTTTTAAAACAGTAATAATAGCTCCTTTGTGTTGTTTGGTATTGTCAGTAGTTGTATTGCGAACATTTGGAAAATTGAGCCCTGAGGCATTCTTATTGTTTCTGCGTTTAGAACTGTTCGCATTTTAGACGATTATCAAGAGTAAATCTGAGGACAGTTCGGAGCTCTCAAATTATTGATGCCAGTGGATTTTGTTCTTGACGTATAATTTGAATAAGTATAATTCTCTTCTTCGAATTACATTACGTATAATCCGAGATTCCGCTGCAAAATTGTGTAGGTATCTGTTTTTTTTAATAAAATATCATTCATATAAATGACTATTGGTAATATAAGGTGTTAATTCCGGGTTGCTTATAAAAATTACCCATAATGATTTTTAAGTTACGTATTTTATAATTAATGAATTTGTATGGATTTGAGCTCATATGTTTCTTAAGTGACTTAAACGTCATTTTAAAGAAAATGATGTGAAGAATGTAAAAAAATTGATTATCACTTTCCAGTCAGCCGCACCTTTAGGCTACCAGCTGTAAATAGGTACATTAATGTTGACTTATTGCTGTTATCGTATTTAAAAAATATATATATCACATTAAAGTTAAATTTGTGCTAAACATCCATGGCTGCTTGTTAAAAAGTAGTTGCAAGACATGGTTGCTATGATTTCAATAGCTGTACGTATAGTATTGTATTCGTTTCTGGAGTAAAAAACGCGTTGGAGTAAAATATCTTGCCTCTCGCTCACACTTATTCAAGCTGGGAGCAATTAATTTAAATCATGGCAACTTCGTTTTGCAGCTACTTTTTAACAAGCAACCATGGATGTTCACCACAAATTAAGTTCATTTGATATTATATATTATTTTAAAATATGATGACCGAAAAAACATAAATGTACCTGCAATTTGATCTAACCTGTTTTGTCTGCTTCCGCCACCAATTAGTTCATGCGGCCTAGCGCCGGCCGGCATCCACCCACTACTGTTAGTGCGTGCTACATGCCGACGCTGCCATGGCTGCTCCGGTAGTCTCTGCCTCGGCTGCTGCGGTCGTCCGCCATCTGGAACAGAATCCGCATGCCCCCACCGTCGCTGCCACGACTGGCCTGGTCGTCGCTGCGACACGTGTTTCGCCTCTCCACGAGGCATCATCAGGCGTTGTAGACGTTAATCGTAAGAATAACATGCTACAGGTGACAAATCCATCGCAGTGCCGTCCCTTATATTGAATTGAGGGTGGGGGTGGATGGTGTGAGCGAAAAGATATTTAATAGTGGGGAATGGTTTACGTCAGTCTGTTTGTTCATGAGAGTAATTTTAGAATTTTTATGTTTATTAATTTCTAATTGTTCCCTAATATTTAGTTTTAAACCTTTGTCTATGGTGTGTAAAATTTGATATGTATTAGTGGGGGATAAGTTATGTCCTTTGTCTATGAGATGCTCGGCAGTTCCAGATGGCGGACGACCGCAGCAGCCGAAGCAGAGACTACCGGAGCAGCCATGGCAGCGTCGGCATGTAGCACGCACTAACAGTAGTGGGTGGGTGCCGGCCGGCGCTAGGCCGCATGAACTAATTGGTGGCGGAAGCACACAAAGCAGGTTAGATCAAATTGCATGTAAATTTGACTTTCGCAAAATAACGCCTGAATCTATTAACTATAAATGTACCTCTTTACAGCTGGTAGCCTAATGGTTGCGGTTGACTGAAAGGTAGCCATTAACCATTTTCTTTACATTCTTCACATCATTTCGTTTATAATGACGTTTCATTCACTTAAAAACAAATAAGTGGCTCAAATTCATTCATTCATTAATTATAAGGATCAAGGAGACCCGGTGAAACGGTCGGCCGCTGGCCGCCCGCAGGTTAGTAGGGTTCCCGAACCCGGGGATAACTTAATCTTCGCCCCGGGAGGCTGAACCGCCAGCATGTGTAAAGCCCCTGTTGCAGTGGTCGTGCCAGAGAAGGAGAGAAGTGGAGCGGGGTGGGGGGCTTCCGCCCGCCACGCCAGCAAACCGCTCAACACACACTCACTGTGGTGAAAGACACCGCGCTTTTGTCCTTAACGCTGTCTGTTCACTGACTTCTCATATTTTACCTCCACAAGTATGACAAAAGAGAAAAAGAAAATTGGTTTCCCAGCGGCCACCCCATCTACAACGAATATGGATTTTTTCAACATCAGGGGGTTATACTCGAACATCAACGCGGTCCATCACCATCTTGAGACCGCTCGGCCGACCATTCTTTTCCTCACCGAGACACAAATATCGTCATCGGTCGACACATCTTACGTACATACTCCGAATCCAAACTAGAGCACTTATTTGTGCGTCGTGTCGGGGTAGGTATGTTCCTTCGGTAGGATATTCGTTGTCGCCGACTACACAGTCCTAAAGACAGGTACCTGTCGGTTTTATGGGTGCCTTTACAGGCCCCATAGCGGTGATACAGGCACAACTTGTTTATGCGAGTACCTGCAAATGACGATTGACAGAGTTGCTGAACAGTATCCTTCCCGCGGAGTTTTTGGAGACTGTAATGCCCACCATGCTGCGTCTTTTCGTGCTTTCGTATTCTACTGGGCAAGTTCTATCTTCATGGAAGACCGCCAATGTGCATTCAGTAACCAAAAAGGGCGATGGATCAGACCCATCGAATTACAGGCCTATTGCCATAACCTCCCTTCTCTCTAAGGTGATGGAGCGTGTGATAAACATACAGCTCCTGGCATACCTGGAAGATCACGATTTGGTCAACGACCGTCAATACGGCTTCCGTCCCGGTCGTTCGACTAGTGATCTTCTAGTGTATCTACTCGTAACACACTGTTGGGCTTCGGCGATTGAGAGTCAAGGTGAGGCATTGGCTGTTAGCCTAGATATGCCGAAAGCATTCGATCGGTCTGGCATCGCGGTCTTCTATCGAATTTACCATCATACGGGCTGCACGAGGGTTTGTATAAATAGGTTACCAGCTTCTTATCCACCAGATGCATAAAAGCCGTGGTTGACGGCGGATGCTCTCATAATATGGATATCAATGCTGGCGTTCCTCAGGACTCTGTTCTGTCTCCGACGCTGTTTATACTGCAAATGGATGATATGTTTTCAATTGATGGTATTCATTGTTATGCGGACGACAGCACCGGGGACAGTTGTTATACAGGCCATGCAAACATTCCTCTTTCTCTTGTGGAGGAAAGCCGCAATAAATTTAAATCTGAAATGGAGGGTACTTTAACTAAAATATCTGACTGGGGATGACCTAACTTGGTCGAATTTAACCCCATGAAGACACAAGTTCGCGCGTTCATCGCTAAGATCCATTTGCTGTGGTTTCTAAATTCCAGAACACTCTCCTTACCATCATCAATAGCATTAGGATGCTTGGTGTCGAGATCTCCAGTGACGTTGAATATAGAAGTCACATAGAGGAAAAGATCAAGCTGGCGTCCAAAAAACTTGGTGTGCTCAACAGAACAAAGCAAGGCATTCTTCAGTGCGGGGCAAAGACTTATAATAATAATAATAATAATAATAATAGAATTTTATTTCGGACCAATTAAAAATCCATAAATGTTATTTGAAATATTAACTAATTATATAAATTAAAATGAATACTTTCAGGAATAGATAAAGTACTTAATAATTATTTATCAATTTCTACGCAGATGTACAGATACCCAGTGCCTGAGCATGGGATTGTCCATTTTTGCAATTAGTGTGTTTAGGATACCACTGACACTACTGCGACACCGTCGCATCAGGGAGGCTATTCTTTTACGGATGATAGCATAAAAATCATCTGTTCGAGCTTCCGCAAACATACCTGACGCGCTGCAGAAACGGAATAGTCCCAGTAGAATCCTAAACCCATTATTATATTGGACGCGCAGGGCATTGTATGTCCTCTGTGTGTAGTTGACCCACAGGTTGCACGTATAAAACGATTGGCAATACGCCTTAAATAACGTTATTTTTACATCTTTTGTGCAACGCGCAAACCTGCGAGCCAACATGTTACACCGAACAGCCAACGCTCTGCGCTCCCGCTCTATGTCCATGTCGTCATTGAGGTCTTCATTGACGATATGGCCTAAGTATTTATATTGAGTAACACGGTTGAGTGTAGCTCCACCGAGCATCACAGGCGGAACATAGGATGGACTTCTGCGGCCCGCCCGAAACACCAGCAGTTCGCTTTTCTTAACATTATACACTAGACCGTGCAACCCAGCATAAGTTTCGCAGACACAAAGTAATTTCCTAAGTGCACTAACAGATGGGCTCAGCAACACCATGTCATCTGCGTAGCTAATATTATTGATCATCGTTCCATCAACAGAACATCCGACCATAGTGTTGCTGAGCTCAACGATCAGTTCATTTATATAAATATTGAAAAGAGTGGGGGAAGTCACTCCACCTTGCCTCACTCCACATTTCAATTTGTAGATATCTGAAAGTGAATCAGACCACCTTACATAATTGCATTGATTGCTGTACCAATATGTTATATGTTATATAAGTCTCAAGTCAGAGCGCACTCACCTTTGGGCGGGAGCACCTGGATACCAGCTTGGATTTTGTGACTCCGTTCAGAGACGAGCTATGAGAATTTTAGACGATCCTAGGGTTATACACGGTATTGAACCCTTAAGGAGACATTTTGCCTTCCTTTGTGTGTTCTACCGATTGTACAACGGGTTGTGTTCTGAAGAATTGTTTGTTACGATGCCGACAGCTACTTTTTATAACCACACCGCTCGCCGACGGCAGGAAGTTCACCCTTACATGCTAGAACCGCAATGGTCGCGTACTGTTCGGTTCCAGAGAAGTTTTCTTCCGAGAATTCTCAAGTTGTGGAATGGGGCTCTTCAAGGAAGGTGTGAAGAGGTTTTTAACATATGCAGGTTTTATGAGGGTCGGTAACGCATGAATAACACTTCTGGTGCTGCAAATATCCATAGGCTACGTGATAAGTGACTATTTACCATCAGGCAGGCCGTATGCTTGTGATATAATAAAAAAAACATAAATTGAATATTGATATTTTGAAAAATAATTAAATGATATTGCGACAGTGGCGATATTGGTCATATTTTTTTATTACATTCTAAATTGTTAACATTCAATTGATTTCAGTACATGGCTTATTGCACGGGTAAAGGCGAGGCCGATTGCTAGCAATTAATTAAACCAGTAATGTATGTTTATTGTGTGTATATTAATGTGGGTGGCTTCAACCTACTTCCAATTCGTCAAAAGGGCAATTTTAGAAGGGCATTATTCGGTACCATTATTAAACTAAATACCTATGTCAGGTAAATAAATAAACAGAACACGGTAATTTTCTTTTTTACATTACTGATGTATAAGTAAACATACATGGGTATATTTCTACAGAAATTGTACAAATTTACTCAACCATGTTTGTTTTACCTCTAGCTCTTTTTGTACGGGTTGGTTGGTTTCGTTTCTTTACATATATGTATGTATTCTACGTCTCTAGCGTACCAGGTTATTGCTAAGGATTATATTCTCAGTGGTTACTTGCAAATTAACTTCAGCGTATCGCATGAGAGTGCATTCCTTGGTGGCTTAACTTTCCTCAGAAATTTTTATCTTTATTTGCATCGGAAGTGCCTGCTCTAATGTGCGCTGGAGCTATTAAACATGTACCGTGAAATGTATTTAAATTTACTACCGAGTGAACTGTGTACTACTGAACTGTGTATGTGTGTGTGTAACTAATAACTAGTGCACATTATTTGCTTAATGATTTTTTTTCTTTATTTTAGATTTTCGATAATATTTGTTACCACAAATCTGAACTAAAGAAAAAAGGAGAATCAGTATACAGCCGTAATATAACTACTTCTTGCGAGTCGGCTCGCGGGAGAGTTCGTGGAAGCAATGACCAAAGTTTTACACCGGCGACCACAGAAACACAGCAGCGTACTTGAATATCGTTTATTATCTTACCATTGCATATTATGGTTTCGAAATTATAAGTGATCAAAATCTTCATGCCAGTCATTGCACCCCCATGTATTTTTAAAGATATTTTATTTTTTTATCACTTATCGGATTGTAACAAAATTACAACTTCTACCCAGTCCTCCCCGCTGCCGTATTTTTAGGACACTATATTTGAAAATTTTATTTGCAAGTTAATATATTTTTTTAGTTTGTTTCTAATAAAATGTGTATTTGTACACTATTTTTCACCCCAAATACTAACTACTAGTAATGGTAGTGGGTGGGTGACGGCCGGTGCTAGTTCGCATGAATTAATTGGTAAGAGATGCACACAAAGTAGGTTAGATAAATTGCATATAAATTTGAGTTTCGCAATAAAATGCGTGAATCTGTTAACTATTAGCAAAAAATATTCGGTACATACGATACTGGTTGTAGAGCAATATTAAGGTGGGGTGGGGGGTGGAGGGGTACCGATGTACGATAAGTTGGAATCATCTGAGGGGAAGAAGTTCATATAGTGTCACTTATAACACCTGAAGAAGTCCAATGGGCTCTTCGTCGCATGAAGAATGGGAAGGCAGTCGGTGCCGATGGAGTCCCCATCGAAGCCTGATAGGCGGTGGAGTCTCGTGGTGTGAGCATCTTGGCCGACCCATGTAACCGCATACTCCTTACAGAAAAAATCCCCAACTAATGGAAATTGAGTGTCATCACTCTAGTTTTCAAAGGAAAGGGATCAGTTCAGGAGTGTGATAGCTACCGCCGTATAAAGTTCATGTCTCATGCTATGAGCGGAAAATTGATTCCCAGATCTGGCAGGAGTGCATTGTCTCGGAGTGTCAGTATGGCTTCCGGCCTTATCATTTATTTTTTTAGTTATTGTAGCCTATTAACTATTATAATCTATTAAGTATCACTCGGGCGATGCTTCCTCTGCTACTTACTACTCCATAGGAGCTTACTGGTGACCTCGCCCACACACAGAAATACATACAACCCTCTAGGGAGTTATTATTTGGCTGCGGTTTTCTATGAGGTGGAGGCTCTTCCCCAGATAGGTGAGGTCCAATCGGGTGCCTGAAGCGTATATTGATAAATCCCGGGACATGTATCTCGATGCCTATTCTATGCTTAGGACTACCGTTGGCGATACACAGCCCTTTCCAATGGATATCGGAGTCAACAAGGATTTCGTCCTTAGTCTGTTTTTGTTTAACGTAATATTAGACGTGGTATCAGACAGCATTTGAAATGCATATTAGCAGCCATCGTGGTTGCTCATGTATGCTGACAGTATTGCGCTGGTGGATGCGGACAGGGGACGCCTGGTGCGACGAGTGAATGGTTGGAGAGAGTCGCTTAAGAACGGCGATCGGAACTAAATGTGGCGAAAACAGAGTACATGGCTTGCTATATCTCAGATCCTACACCCGTTGGCATTGGTGAAGACACGGTCGAGCACATGGTGTAGTATTTAGGATCTGTCCTCCATGCGTCCGTTAACATCGATTGCGACGTAGTCAGTGTAGGCATATCAGTGGTTTGGGCCAAGTGGCGTGAGATGGCTGGTGTCATTTGTGACCCTAGAATGCCGGTTAAGCTAAAGGGACAGATTTATAAATCCATCATTAGACCTGTCCTTTTATATGGCTATATACTTGAGCAGCACAAGCAGGAGCTGCGTGTTACGGAGATAAAAATGCTACGCTGGATGTGCGGAGTGACGCGAATGGATCGTGTAAGGAACTCCCGCATTCGCGGTTGCCTTCGTGTCCATGACATAGCAGACAAACTCCAAGAGTGTCGCCTACGCTGGTATGACCACGCCTTATGAAAACTGGTAAATTACGTGATGAAAAAAACCAAGCCACCTCCGCCGGGTCGCATCCGTAGGGTATACTGCCATCTTCGCAGAGAACTAATGTTTGCCTGTTCGAAGTCGTACAGGTGGTATAACTAAAGACTAGCTTACAAGAAAATGTGCTGGCATCTCATAATTGCTTGAAAAAACCTTGGGCCGTAAGGTCACTAACTACCTCCAGGTGTACGGCTCTTGTGAACATGCACACAAAGAGGCAGATGTGCCCGTTGTACGTGTAATGCCCATGACCCCTTAAAGACCTTATTTCTATTGGTCTTGTTACGTAATCTACTCCACTGCGCTTAAATGGACGACATGGAGTTACCCGGGCAGGCGGAAGCTGACCAATTAGATATTGTTTTGTGACAGCAGCATTTTTAACACATGACGTATTTTCTTGTGATAGCTTTCACAAGCTGTCTCACTCCAAGTATATATCTGTATTGCAAATAGGTTATCATCAGTTGATGTCCTCCATAAAGTGTATACTTTGTAAGATTTTTTTGTAAGATTATTTGGGTCAAATGAGAACAATTTGGTAACAAAATTGGGTGCTTTCGATTTCTGCTTAATTTGGATTGTTTCATTCTGAGTCAAGACAAGGATTTTGTGCTTGAAGTCTGCTCCCTTTAGATATATGATTGTTTTCACTTAAAGCCAAATAGTTCGTCGTTAAAGTTCTCGTGCTGCACAAATCGGATAAATACGTCTAGAGCTTCTGCTAGCTCTATGATTGAAAAAGAAATTCCAGAAAGTAACCTTTTGCAAGTTTGTGCAGAAAAATGACGACTTTATAGACTCGGACTAACTAATAGATAATCATTCAATAAAATTCAATTTTTACCCTTAGCCGAAGCATCAAAAACAATTCTCAATTTTGTTGTTTCTCTATCCTGTCTTATTACAGGATGGTGTTGTAAATAAATAATATTTGGTATCTTCAACTCGGATTCCGGAACCTCCTCCGTGTGGCCGAGCTACAAATATTTCCATAACCGTTTCGTAGTATTTGCTAAATCTTAATTTTTATTTAATTTCTTTTTTTAATATTTGCCATCTTTTTTAGCTACCTCTAGAGATTAACTACGTATGCAATCAGGATCAACTATTATAAATAGAAGCCGAACGATATATTTTCATCGTCATCGTCGTCTATTTCAGTGGCGCGCGAAAATAAATCTTCACAACGCATTTTTTCTTTTGTCATCTTTCATGTTTTATTAAAGCCATATTCGATTTAAGTTCCCAGAATTGTTTTAGTAAGTTATTGACGTTGGTGCCACGATGGAATGTTTTTATTGCTGTAGCGTATTCTGAACGTGGTGAAGTTACCTGACCAGAGATTATCCACCTAAAAGACCTAATCCACCTAAACATTGAGCGACAGCAGACCCAATAGGACCTCTTAATATGTCGTATGGGGCGACTAAAGATGGCAGGGTAATTATTCGCCTGGTTAGCTACCACCGTACACGCGGCGAAACACCCGTGAAGTGGCGTATCTATGATTATTTCGTGTTCCGGAATCAGCTGGTATATAGCCAGTGCTCGGTGGATTATTGATCCCCTTTTCTTCCGTTCTTTATATAGAGTCATTTCTTTCTAAGTTACATTTGACACATTTGTAAATTAAATAGGTATTTTTTTTTATATTTCAGGTTCAGCATCAAGTGTGGTATTAAGCAGGGCTGGTTAGCATCCCCATGATCATTAAACTTATTCAGGGTTATTCAACAACAACTTATTCAACAGTTGTTTGACAGACTTGAGGAAATAAGACTATGGAATAAAAATGAATGAGTCAGTATTTAAAACCCTGTTGTACATATAGATCAAATTGGTGATGTGTTGAAAAATGGCTAAAGTACCTAAGCACCCAAAACCGAAGAGCATGCATAACGAGGTTGCTGAGTGTGGAAAAAGCGAGATAGGTATGTTTGGATCGATGCACCTGGCGTTCCATAGTCCCCGCCATCCCCAATGGAACATAGGCGTGATGATATGAATATATGTATGTATAATCCATTAAGATTACGTTTTTGTTTAATATAAACTTTTACTTCTTTATTTTATTTCATTATATTCATTCGATTGAAAGCGATTCCTTAAGAAGGTAAGTCCGCCATTGTTTTTTTTTGTACTTTAATGTGTGTCCGTGTTATCATATATACAATAAAGACAAAACAACAACAAGTAATAGGGGAGTTTATAAATTTAAGATATACTACCAATAACACGCATTCTTTTGTAAATTGTAATGCTTTGAAGAGCACTTTGTGAACAATGTTATTTTTAGTCTCCAATTCAATTTCAGAGAAAGTAGAGCTCGTGATCTGTTCCGGGCCCCTGCAACCTGTAAAACTGTACCTAGTGTTTTGATAAATGATTCGAATGAAAAAAAAAACGATTAAAATGTATATAAGATTATTTTGAAAAAAATATAATATGTATTAGTGTAACGCAAGAGGATTTTACGTAAGAGGTACGCAAAACGCTCCGTGCTTCCGTGCTCCTAAAGTGATTCTAGTTTTGTAGTAAATAAACTGTATTTATACTTAAAACTGAAATATTAATATGTCAAATTTAATACTACAGATCACAAAATAGGCACATACCTATATAGTAAAGCCTTTCATAGTCCATTCCGACTTTGGCGTCACTTCAAATAGAGGCCGATTCAACCCACGAATTTTGAATTCAGCTGCAAATGTGCGGAACATTTGGCTACATTGTTAGAATTTATTGGTAAAGTCGAGTGAAGATGCTCCTAAAGATACTTATGAACTGTAGATTTTGTGTGACTACGCGAACTCGCTGCATTACAATGATGCTACGATTCTCATGGAAATTCCGCGTTATTTGTTATGGAAAGGCAGACTTACAGCGGTCTCGACAAGCATTTATAAAATAAATTATAGCAAGTGAAATAGGTATATACAAAGTTCTCTTTCCACGAAACTGTTAGGTACTTGGTGCTTAGTGAGCTTCATCGTAGTCGGTCGCCGAGCTGCTCCGCTCCGTTACGTCAGGGTATTTTCGCTAAAACATTTCAGTGTACTTTATACTACAATAAATTAGACTCCTTTTCTACCACAGGGTAGGGAAATCTAAACGTTATTATTCCAAATGTTGATGTTGGTACAGCAGTGGTGCCAATTTAATAACAATGATTAAAAAAAACATAATTGTGACACAACGTGCAGAATTCGTCTTTAGGTCTTAGTGTGTCATTTTACAATAAAATTTCTGAATGTGTTCTAATGGTTTCAACATACAAATCTAAAAATGATATCAAAAGTATAAATGTGAAAAGGGTATACAATAAATAACTAATTAAATGATAAGAATGCTTGCCATGTATATGATATTGATAATAACATTTATATTGTACTGTAATTTTTTATATTAGTTTATAAGTGACAATTTAAAAGTGCTTGTTAACCGTATTTAAATTGAAATTATCCAACAGAAAAATAAATATTCCTTTTGACGAGAATTCCATGAACGTTTTGCATTTGTGTTCGGGTGTCATTCATTTCATATCATTCATTCATCAATTCATTCATAATAATGTACAAAATATGTACTTTTGATTACTTCGGTGCTACTAGTTTATAAAATCATCATAATATCAGCCGAAAGACGTCCAATGCTGAACATAGGCCTCCCCTTTAGGGGGTTTTGCCATATTCACCAAGCTTGGCAGGCGGGTTGGTGATCGCAGTTTGAGGCAGTGCACTATATGTCGCTGCTGCCCGTTATCCGGTTGTGTGTTTCCCTCAGCCGACTCAAACTGCACTCGCGGGTCGAGAGGGGATGGCGCAATTCTATGCCGGCACCACACGGTTTATAAAATGCTTGGATGATTAAATCGATGCTCTTAGTTTATAATTATTATAACGAAGACTGTATCTTGTTTTTTTAAATACAGATTTTGCTACCTATTTGGAGTGTGAAAAGCCCAATCTTTATAATACCTTATTTATATGACGCAACTTACCATTAAACGAACGGGGCTATGACAAAGGAGAGGTTTGGCTGAGCAATAGTTAATAAGCAGATCGACTTCATTATTGCGATATGCGGTGGCATACAGCGCTCATAAGCTACGGTAACCGCATGACATTTAGGACGCCCATATTCGTATTTGCCACACGATGTATTTTAAAATAACATACATATGCATCTGCATATAAACGCGGAGAGTGAGAGGATGAATGCAGAATAAATGCGGTTGTGATGCGAGCATTGTGCAAAATTTCTGGCATAACGCATGCTGACCGCGCTCGTAATGATGATGTAAGGAAGAGAGAGCTTCGTTGGTTTGGACATGTAGAAAGAATACAGGATGAAAGGATGACGAAACAGATATATAATGCGGAAGTGGAAGGATGTCGAGAAAGACCAAGACTAACCTACAATGACCAAATTGGTCATGTTTTATTAGAAGGAGTCCTAGGAGCCAGTGAGCGGCTCTTTACTATGAATGTTAAAGAAGCGAGTGAAGTGTGTAAAGCGTCTAATGGCGCTCGGTTCTGTCTACCCCTCAAGGAACCTGGTGTGAAGATATACATACATACATATATAAATATATTTACATTACAAATTATTTGCAAAACCGTTAAGATCAACAACAAATACATTTAAAACGAATTGGTAGAATGGTAACCTGTTATGTGTGACCGATGAAAACAATATTTCAGTACGGTCCTATAATGTGGTTAGCGAATCAAGAAACAAAAAGTTTGGAAAAACGATTCCAGCTCGAATGAGGTCGCCGAAGACGTCGAGCGCCAGTCACGAATATCGTCAATTTCAACGGTTGGTTCCCGGCCTTCATTGAATTTTTCATTTTATGTACATATGACAATTTATGACGTGACTTTAAAGTTGCTTCTTTAGTGGGAGGCAATACAGAAAACTGATGATAACCAAATCGGGGATACAGTTTGGTGTTGTACCTATATCTATAATTTCCAACCAAAATTTAATTACACCACTTGATAGCTAAATAATTATTGTCGTTACTTTGAAGGAGGACTGTGACGCATCGCGCGCAGAGGAGAGAAGTGGTGCCATTTTAGGATCATTTCACTACAACATATAACTTCCTTTTAAATAACTTATTTCCGTTTACTCGTTACGAAAGTCTTTTCACGTAAAACTTTTGGCCGTATCCACGACACGGTCGTACATTGTTTTTTTTACAACAGTAGAAGACAACATGTTTGTTAGAAGGTAATATGGTCACGACTATAATGGAGACAATATCGTACATTGCTCAAGATGTGGTGAGGTGTGTTCTACCTACTGAGGAAATTCTAAACCTTTTTTTATATGAAAAAATAGTAATGGAACCAAAGTTTTCCAAGACAACATCTTGGATCACTACTTCTCAGATTATAGTGACTTGCCTCAGTGTTACAAGTATATATATTTTTTTTTACGAGATAGGGAGGCAAACACGCATACGATCTAACTAACGTAAAGTGGATATGGTAGCATTGACCCCGTTCGCTGTTAATATATCCAACTCCTCAGAATCTTATTGATAATTTTACGCACGTGTAGGAAACCAACGTTACTCTATCGATTGTACTTTCGTATTCAGATTGCTTAGATGCTCTCTACTTCTCTTTCACCAGAGCCTCGTTTGTTAATTAGGAGGGTGTGCCACATGCACTTGAGATTGGCTTTGATTCTAAATATAAAAATGGGCCATTTATAACCTCTTAATTTAATTATGTAGTCATCATCATCATCCGAGCGTGAGTCCCGGTCGCGTCCCAAGCTCTTGCTTCGGAGCCCGGGGTTCGCTTTCTACCTTCTACATCTCCAGTTCGCACGGTCTTCGCCATCCCATACTGTTAGACAATTGACACGCATGTCGTCCCTTACGATGTCAAGCCATCACTTCTTGGACCTACCTCTTCTACCGGGACCCGGCGGAGGTAGCATGGCCAGACATTTGTTCCCCACTTAACTTGCCGCTTGCCGACGCTCTTGCAGTTTGTCTGCTATTTCACGGTATGTAATTTAACAACGTAGTATATAACAAAATTTGTAAAAGTACCTAGACCAGCTTTAAGTTCTAAAGCTAGTACTCACCATGACAGTTTCAAAACAAAGATGTTAAAAGTTTTAGTACACCTTTGTTTTCATACTGAATCATCATTAAGCGGGCAGGTAGCCAGTACTCTTAATTCAAAGCTTACCATGTAATTCTAGCGAGATGGGGTGTAAACATTAATAACGAGCCCATTTTTTGTTGGGATGTACCGTTCTGGATTTCATAACTAAGAAATTAAAATAATGGGCTGCCCGTAATAAACAGTAAAAAATTACATTTTGGTTTCAAGATTTACTTTGATGATGTTTATGTTTATATTTAATTAACGATCTGGCCCGGTTTCGCACGGATGAGCTCGCACGGGTGATCACGCGCGGGTGATCTCGCAGGGGTGATATTGTAGGTACGTGTGATATCGAATGGGTGATCTCCCACTAGAGTGATTCGATCGCTACTAAACTTCACAGGGTCACCCGTTGGACTAATTTGAAGAGGCCCTGAGTTTTACTACGAGTGAGTTAGATTACCGTGAGCTCTTAAGGAGTTGATGTGTTACCAGAAGAGTTGGCATTGCGGGAGCGATACTTAATATATTGCAAGGGTTCATAGCCTAGGGTAACCACTTTAGGTGGTACATAAGTATGAAACAAGCTACACGTAGCCGACTATGTTTAAATCTAAACTCAATCTCCCCAACACGTAATGCGTTTCACCGATTAGTAAACAGGCTCTGTATATACTCGTATTTTACATAAGTAATATTTTACATAAGTAACTGTCTATCTGTCTGTTACCTTATGCAAGTTTAAATGGCTCATCTGATCGTAAACAAATTTTGTTATCTGTTACAGATTATTAATTAGTTGTAGTTAGGGGGTCATGTGCCAGAAGCGTGCTCGTTCGCGACCCCTGCCAATCGAGTAGATTGCAATTCTGGACCGAAAACGCACCGATGTGCGGATTAGGGCGTCCCCCGGAGGCGACGCGCACCGATCCGCCCCCGTCGGTGCGAACATAGGTGCATGCGGCGGTGGGGGCCGCCACCCACCACGCAGCGCCAATTCCGGCGGGTCGAAGAGAGCCGAGTGCTGCATAGGCACGTGGAATGTGAGAGGTGGACTGAGTGATAAGATGAATGAGCTGATGGACGTAATGAATGAGAGACGCTTAGATGCTTTGTGTGTGACAGAGACTAAGCGCAAGGGGAGCGACACCGATGATCTGCCCGATGGGATGATGGCCCTATGGTCTGGTGTAGACCGGGACGATCATGCCAGTGCTGGTGTAGGTGTCATACTCTCCTCTCGCTTAGCCCCTGGTGTGAAAGATTACTGTTTGGTAGGGCCTAGACTTCTCTGGGTTCGTATAAAACTGGGCATCACGCGAGTATTTCTGGTTGCAGCATACGCTCCCGTAAGCTCAGCGTGTGCCCAAGAACTAGAGAAGTTTTGGGAGGCTGTAAGGGATGTTCTGGATTTAGCTGAAGGGAATGAAAGAGTGATTATGTGTGGAGATTTGAATGGATGGGTTGGGACCAAACGAGACGGCTATGAAGCTGCTCTTGGTCCCTATGGAGATAAGAGAGTGAACGAAGCAGGTAAGTCGATTCTAGATTTATGTATGGAACGAAACCTCCTCGTGTCGAATACTTTATTTCGTCACAAGGATATTCACACGTATACATGGAGACGGAATGACCAAAAAAGTGTGATTGATTTGATTATAATTGATAGACGTCTCCGAAATACTATAATGGATACAAGAGCCTTTAGAGGTCCCACTCTTGAAACGGACCACTACCTGGTGGTAAGCCGGTTTGTGGGACTTTTCAAGAAGTGGAGGCATTGGCGAGTGCGTATCCCTTTCGGAGATCATGAAAGGATAAGGAGTGAAAAATTGCAAGATGAAAGTGTAAGAAGAATGTATGTACATCTGGTAAGCGGAAGACTTGCAAATGCAAGTCTTTCCGGCACAGATGTGGATGATTGCTGGAAAGTTCTGAAAGAAAGTATGGTGGATAGTGCAAAAGAAGCATGTGGATGCGCAAAGAGGCATAAAACATTGAAAGGGGATGCCTGGTGGGATGCGGAGGTTGAATCCTCCGTAGCAAGAAAGAGGAAAGCGTGGCTGGATTATGTATCATCTTTGCCCCTAAATGAAAGTATGAGAGAGAAGAAGAAAGAAATGTACCGTCAATGCAAGAATGAAACCAAGGCTTTAGTGAAAGAGAAGCGTGAAAGACAAATTATGAATGAGGAAGAGAGGCTGACGAGAAACTTCGAGGCAAATACCAAACTCTTTTGGAGAGAGGTAAAGAAGTCTCGGGGTGGTTCGTCGGCATCCAGTATGAACAAGATTAAGTCTAAAGCTGGTATCATTCTTGCAAACACTCAGGAAGTGTTAGAACGGTGGAGTGAATATTTTGAAGAAATGTACGAATATGCCTCGGACGCTGACAATGAGAGTGAGTCTGATGCTCACTCCGCGTTGACGGCGTCCGATGAAGGTATAACTATGGATGAGATAGAATGGTCGATACGAAGTTTGAAAAATGGAAAGTCTGCGGGAATTGATATGATTACAGCTGAGATGATCAAACTAGGTGGCACTTACGTCCGGGACGCCTTCTGGTACTTATGCAACCTTTGCTGGAGAACTGGAAGGGTCCCAATGGACTGGGGACGCGCAGTCATCGTACCCTTGTATAAAGGCAAGGGATCATGCATGGACTGCGCCAACTATAGGGCCATCAGTTTGATCAGCTTAGCAGCAAAAGTATATGGAAAGATAATTGAAAGGAGAATGAGGGTGAAATCTGACGAAATGCTGTGGGAGGCACAGGGAGGATTCCGAAATGGAAGGGGATGTACGGATCAAGTTTTCTCGCTCCGCAATATCGTAGAGAAGCATCTGGCCACAGACCAGAAGGTTTTCTACGGTTTTGTGGATCTTGAGAAGGCATTTGATAGGGTTGTGCGAAAGGAACTGTGGTGCATATTGCCGAGATATGGGATTGACGGCTCACTGCTGCGTGCTGTGCAGTCCACCTACAAGGATTGCTCAGCATGTGTGCGAATAGATGGCAACATGTCACCCTGGTTTGATGTCAAAATTGGTGTCAAACAGGGTTGCATGTTGTCTGCTAGGCTGTTTATTCTGTATCTCGATAGTTGTCTACAGAGAATAAGATCGACGAATGTAGGATTACGCATGGGTGACCTAGTGGTGAACTGTCTGCTGTACGTAGATGATGCTGTCCTGTTAGCAGAAACACCATCTGAGCTGCAAACACTAGTCACAATGATGAAAGACGAATGTATGAAGGAAGGCTTACTATTGAATGCGAAGAAAACAAATATTATGGTATTTGAAAGAGAAGAAACCAGAACCAATGTAAGAATTACGGTAGATGATGAAGTGTTGGAACAAGTGAATGAGTTTGTATATCTTGGATGCGCTTTCAGCAGGGATGGAAGGTACACCGCAGATGTGGAGAGGCGAGTGAGTGCTGGGAATAGTGTGAATGGAGCGTTGGGAAAACTTCTTGGCAGTAAAAACCTGAGCCAGAAGGCGCAGCTGGCTATACACAATGCAGTGCTGGTCCCAACGCTTACTTATGGAAGCGAGAGCTGGGTATGGCAGAGAGAGCATGAAAGTAGGATAAACGCGGTTGAAATGCGAGCGTTGCGCAAAATCTGTGGTGTAACGCTTGCAGACCGTATCCGCAATGATGAGGTTAGAAGCAGAGTTGGTCTGAAAGAGAGCGTCGGTGTTAAAATAAGAAGAGGCATGCTCCGTTGGTTCGGACATGTAGAAAGAATGCAGGATGAAAGAATGACGAAGCAGATATACAATGCAAAAGTGGAAGGATGTAGGAGCCGAGGAAGGCCAAGACTTACCTATCATGATCAGGTTGATCGTGTTCTATCAGAAGGTGATGTCAGGAGCCCTAGAAACCGGCGAGCGTGCTTGAAAAGAGCAATGAATGTGAAAGAAGCGAGTGAGGTATGTAAGGATCGAGTCGCGTGGCGCTCGGTTCTCTCTGCCTACCCCGTAAGGGATTTGGCGTGAAGTTATAGATAGATAGATAGATAATTAGTTGTACTTACACAAACTAATATTTATTCGCCGCGCAAAAAAATGGAATATCCTCTATAAAAATACGGGTTGAATTGAAATCGAAATCCAAACGATGTATTTATTGCTATTTATGCCAACCGGTTATTTGAATTATTCGTCATATTATATTCACTCAACTAACAGAAAGAGAGAAAAAAAACCAGCCATGTGCGAATTGTACTTACACACGAAGGATTCTGTATCAATGTTCAGAAAAGACGCTAAACACGTTTCTTGCATGGGGACTAGGTACTTTAAAATTTAATTAGTTTTTATTATTTGTTGTTTTAGCACCATATTAAAACACATTCGGTGAAATTTCTAAGTTTCTGCCTATTATGATTAAAAAATTTAGCACTGTGACAGAGAGATGAATAAACAAAGGAGCCTTGGTAATTGGATGGATTTGATTACGGAAGCATAAAAATATAAAATCACTATACACTATAACGACTTTTTACACTTATTGCGTACGCCATAAAAAAAAATGGTACAAAGGTTAAATAGTCTAGATTGAGGTGTCGCAGTGTGTACTATTAATTAATGAATTTATGAATAAATAATTCTGCAATTAAACCTTATGTTGCGCAAACAAATACCAATATAAGAACAAAATGTTGGCGGAAGAAAAAATAAATTATAATATTTTTTCCGCAGAGTTGTAACTACTGAACCACGACTGTATTGTATTGTATTTGGGAGAGAGGAGCTTAGGGAGGGTTATAGGAAGTAGATATATCATTGTGTGCTACTATTATTATTTTTGTAGACATTTAGATATTTTTTTAAGGAAACCAATATTCCGCATGCCTAAGCACTTACCATAACACTAAGAGCATCTTGCATTATGTCAATGCGATACCTACTTGTTAATATAATTAACTGAGTACGTACGCCATTACAGGAGCAACATGCCGTTCAACTAATTTGCTATGTAACACCATATTTTACATCATAATTCTTGTAAATAAAAGTACATCTATCTCACTCACGCACTTAACACATTATGCAAATGTCGGTTTTGATAATCCGACAAAACAGTCTTATCAGTAGGGCAGGGATACTTTCGAGCGTGCGTTAGTTCTATAGGATGGGCTTATTTTGACCACAGGATGGAGAGTTATGCTAATTTACTCCCTTCACGGATTTCATCCGTAGTTTTTGAAATGGGTCATAGTGTGTGTCCCGTTTATCTTGAAAAACATCGTAAGTAATCGTTTAATGATGGCGCGAATATTCCTATAGCTATAAATATTGTGTTACTTGTAACCTTCATTATGTCGATTTCTTTCAGGAAAAGTGTACGCGAAAATGTTACAAATTTCACTACAGTAAAGTAAAGCTAAAATGTTACAATTTACCATAGTTTACAAACATATGATTTATAAGTAATGTGAGTGTGGAAATATTTCAATGGGTTTGGTTCCATGGGTCCAACCATCCTTTCGCAAGTCTCGTATCTTAATTACTACACGTTACACTACACGTTGGCTTTGATTACAGAGAAAGTAATTAAAATCCCGAGAAATGGTTAAAGTCGTCGGGTCGATTTAGATTTTAACCTATAAGTTACGTAAGAAAAAAAAAGTTTCTTGTAAAAAAAAAAGATTAATAAATACGATATGTGAACGCATTTCAGTAATTAGTAAACACAAAAAAAATATAAATTGGATATTTTTTGTGCATTAAGTAATTTTTTATAGTTTATTCCTTTTGCTTACAAACGTAAAGGCCACGTGGGCTTTAGGCGACAGATAAATAAATTATAAAGGTACTATTTTTGACTAGGCATGAAAAGGATCACACTTATTGAAAAGACTTACATTGGCAAGTTTCTTTTGGTCATTTTCGAAATGCTGGTAAATTAAAACTGAGAGGTTAAAGCTATGAACAATTAATAAGATATTTTTTTATACCACTAAGGTGGGAATCAAGCATATGCCCTGCCTGATGGTAAACAGTCACCGTAGCCTATGGACAGTTGCAACATCAGGGGTGTCACTCATGCGTTGCCGACCCTCCAAAAACCTCTTCACGCATTTCTTGAAGAACTCCATGCTGTAGTCCCTTGGGAAAATCTCGGCTGGGAGCTCATTCCACAGCTTAAGAAAACTTCTCTGGAACCGCACAGTGCGCGACCATGCGGTTCCAGCTTGTGAGGGTGAACTCCCCGCCGTAGGCAAGCAGTGCGGTTATAAAAAGTAGCTGTCGGCATCATTTCGAACAATTCTTCAGAACACACCCCGTTGTACAATATATTATGATTTGATTTAATGAATGTAAGACGTGTCTAAGTACCCGTGAGGGGCTAATGGCAAATAAATATTTTTTTATGTTTTTATGTTTATTAAGTATCGTATTCCATGGTTGTTAGTTAGTGTAAGAATCAAATATTGTAAACAACGTTTTTTGACGAGCTCGCTGTTACACTACTTTGACAGTATTGCTCGTGGGTTCGATTCCCACACAGGACAAACATTTGTGTACATGAACATGTCTGTTTGTCTTGTCTGGGTGTTTTTAAAAGAGGTAGGGCGCATCAAAACAGCCCGTTTGGGGAAGTACGTCCACCTCACAGAAAACCGCTAAGGCATGTCTTCATCGGTCGGAGTGGAAACCCAAGAAGGCATGCAGAGCTCTCATATCTGACTCGTCGATTTTCTATGTCATTTCGGGAGTTAATCTGGTTCTTGTAAAGGCGAGCTATCGCTTGAGTGTAATTGATATCTAATATCTTATCAGATCCCAATTTCAGTCAAGCGATAGCTAGATAGATGTTATGGCAAGTGTCCGTCCTTGTTCTGTAATAGCCCGGTACCGATAATCCCTTCATCAATAGCGTATTAATTTCAGAAACATTAGCAATAGCCGCTATACGCTGTTAGCTACTCAAAAGAACAAATGTGGTAATTTGTTTTAAACCAAATTACAGCCTAAAAGTGTACGATAGTTAGATATAACATTATTTAATATAATGTAATAACGTTATTTTTACTGATCCTACTGCAGGGATACGGTATTTAGAGCATACTCCACCACGCTGTTCAGATGTGGATTGGCGGAGGTCAGTGTTTTCAAGCCGCACGAGGGCCTCTGACTAAGATTAACGACTGTCATCTATCGACAATAGCTGGGACCGATAGCTTAACGTGCCCTCCGAAGCGCGGAGAAACTCGAGATAGGTAAACATATCCATAGACATACTGCGGTCTGCGTTGCTTAGCCTGCGTTTGGTTAGAATGACACGCGCAACAACGCCATCGAGCTCGCACTGATATTGTGCATCAATACTAAATAGTTAATATACCTACCTTTAAAGTAAACAATTTTTAACGGAAATATCGCGTATTTTATTTATTTTGTTTAACCTGACGTTTCGAATGCTTTGTGGTCTTCCTGCGACCACGGATGCTGCAAAGCATTCGAAACGTCAGGTTAAACAAAATAAATAAAACTCGCGATATTTCCAAAGACTTCTATGGTATATTTCCGTTAAAAATTGTTTAATTCAATGTGTAACAATCGCGAAAACTTAAGAAAATACTATATCTACCTTTAATTTAAAGTGAAATATATATTATTATGTTGTTAAGGGAACCTTGTATTATTATAATATATTTAGCATTCATTTGGTATGCGAAATATATTTACAAGGTCACAATTGAAGAAAATTTTAATATACGAGTTCGACCTAAACGTCGATATTCGATCCTAATTATTATCGAAAATTTGAGGAAAACATATACGAATTTACATAATTCATACCAAATTTCTCTACTGCTCTTAATTTTTAAAAATTAACCTAATGCTAGTCAATAGCAATAGATAAGCAGAGAAGAAAAAGGTACTGAACTGTTTGTCTTTGTTTATTTATATTTAATTATTAATACGTGAAGTAAAATCTTTGTAACCCTTTTCAAACTCATTGCATATACGGAGAAATGTCAGATTGGTCATAATTAAAATTCATATATAGAATGAGTACAGAATGATAAAATTTGTGTATAACGTGGTAAGTAGTTAATAACGTTCGACCTTAACAATTCAATGAAATAGGGTCGAACTTCGAGCGTTGGCTGAGCATTAGTATA
This sequence comes from Pyralis farinalis, assembly GCA_947507595.1. Lineage (NCBI taxonomy): Eukaryota > Metazoa > Arthropoda > Insecta > Lepidoptera > Pyralidae > Pyralis > Pyralis farinalis. The sequence continues at coordinate 28,062,978 of OX382259.1, forward strand.
CAATAAATGCGTCACGACTTCTTCAGGTACTTGTTCAATCATAACTTAAGGATATCGTAGCCCTTATGCACTTGACCGTACCTACAAACTCAGCCTCTTTACTATTTTATGTGTAGCTAGAGAAAGCTTGGCCTCTGTCAAGGACAGATGAGAGATTACCCAGAGTAATCTGTCCCCAGTGGGTCGTGTGTCATTAATTAACTCGCCTCCGGCAGCATCCGCGGTTTTGTGGCCACAATCGACGAATTATATTTTTAACAGATTCCGAAAATGGAGGATATCTAAATTCATTTGTGAGGTAAAATCAGGTGAGTATTATTCTGTTTGTTACTCGTGCTATAAAAGACTACTTACTCTGCAGTTTCATGAACTAAAGACCATAAAGTACGTTTGTTTGTTAAACAATTTATTATTGATCGATTATAAATTACATATATGTATGCATAGGAGATTACAAAACATTTCAGTTTCTTTTTCTACTCCGCATGTCAATCTACTTTCTTTTTTTTTAGTGACTATTGCCGAGTTTTAATGTTATCAATAAACAAGTTTTAGAAACAGTGGAGAACGGAATAGTGGAAAACATGCAAATTCGTATATGTTTACCACAAATTTAAAATTATAATTATTGTCGAATATCGACTGTTGGGACAAACACTGGATGGGATATCCCACCCTGGTGTTATAAGGGACACCCTGTTTTTAAATTAATACCAATAATAAATATTGAAAGTAATAGGCGATGTCAGGAGCCCTAGGAGCATGCGTAAATAGAGCTTTCAATGCAAACGAAGCGACTAAGGTTTGTAAAGACCGAATCGTCAAGCGCTCGGTTCTCTTTGCCTACCCCGCAAAGGACTTGGCGTGAAGTCATAGGTGGATATATAGAGGAATTATACTATGAAATTATAATGTGTAATTCCTTCTTATTCTTAGCGGTATTAGGATTATTAGGCACCGCTCCCTAAGTCTAAGTATTTGGCGAAGACACTGATTTTTACATGGAGCGAATGTCATCAGAACAATTCCACATCCCAGAGGGAAATCTAGATCTTTCTTAAGACATGTCACAAGGTTTTCGAATTATAATTTCTATGACGTGTGGGGTTTCCTCACGATGTTCTCCTTCGTCGCCGAGCATGTAATAATTGCAAATGCGAAAACACAAATTTTGTTGTACGTGCCAGGATTCGAACCAGGGAACTATTGGCCAATATGCCGGTTCATTTTCCACTGGACTATCACTGCTCATTACTACAATGTGCAATTTCGTCGAGAAGTAACAATACGAACAGTGATATTATATTTATTCTTTGTTCGTACGCTGATCCGTTGGGTCCCGAATCGTTGCGCGAACAATACGTATTTACCTGCGGCTGCGGTTCCTGTTCAAACTTTCGTATTGAAAACTAACATAACATAACATTTATCCCTTACTTTATACCCATAGCTCATGACTACTTGGAAACGCTGATATATGTATTTATTTATGGAGAAATGTATTTTGAAACGTTGACTGTTAGTTTAAACTTAAGTACATTCAATTTCTTAGGAGTAAGAATGAAAAATAAAAATACGATGAAAAGCGTTGTGTCTAACAAATACAGGAAAATACACAATACCTATACAGGATGTAGGTACAGGAAGTATAAACTCGAGTCATTAAAGCATTCGGCTGTCGGCTCCGAGTTTGCAAAATGGCTGCTTGTAATTTTTTCGTTATCGCCCTTAATAAACAATGTAATATTAATCAAAACACAGTACAGATTTATTTACACTAGGATTTATGGGAACACGTGTATCTTGACATCTCTGCTATTTTCATTTTCTTTCTGAGAGGTATGTGATGTTATATAGGTTTCATTTCCGTACAATTTGACAAACGAAATCTGGGCATTGCTACAAGAAAGATTAATACATATAAGCAGTAAATACTCTTAAATAAGTCGGAAAGGCACAGATAGCTATCACGTGTTAGTAATTTTTTTTAATATATATATATATACAACGTCGAGAGTCATGTAAGCATACGGACCACCAGATGTAAAGGTTACCGTAGTCTATATATATATAGACGCTTGCAACACATTAAGTATTACTAGCGCGATTACACCTCTGCTACTAAGACAGCAACTCCTTAGGAGCTCACTGATGACCTTACTCACACGCCTGAACAGGAAATTACTTAGCTGCGGTTTTCGCTAATGCCCCATATTTAAACCAGGACCAGTCTGTTAATACACTGGTTCTTTATCCACTAAGCTATCACTGCTTGTTATCACAACGCTATGGTATTTTAACAGTTTTACTAATCCGTGAAAAATGTGCATGTAAGCGGTTTCAAAAAGGGGATACACAATAATTCTCTTTTACTTTAACCACCCAAAAAAAAAAACGATTTACATAATAATTCTATTTCTATATAAATATTATGTACATAATAATCTTTTAATTCTATATAAATAATATATAAACACTAATCGTATACAATGTGCCGGTTTCATAGAGTGGATACACAATAATTCTCTTTCACTTTAACCACCGCAAAAAAATCTATTCACAAAATAATCCTATTTTCTTAAGCACATCTGTTGTTCTTATCGTTGCTCAGAAATGGGCCGAGAATATTCATCGGCGGAATCTCTCAATCGCGATTATTAAAATGTATTCATGTAGGAAAAAGTTATTGTTATGGAGCGAGGAGTGGTGCTGAATAATGCGCGATATTTCTCTTATTGATTGAAGCTATTTTCAGCATCACTTGTGTTGCCGCACGCCACCGCCGCCGCCGCCCTATTTGTTTCATTTGGATTTGGGAGCTGAATGATTTTCAATAATGTTCGCTTTAAATGTTTATACATATACAAGTCTTTATAATATACTTGTTCTTTTTAGCGTTATCGTATTCCCTAATCCACTAGGATTGGCCTCCGCTTCCTTAGCCTAAGGATTTGGTGAAGATACTGATTTTTACATGGAGCGACTGCCGACAGACCACCATAATCCAGAGAGAAAATCGAAGTTGCCAGTATTCTTTATCAACAAAATTTTTGTATAACATAAACATGCATGAAAATGATTTACAACCTAGAAGAGGGAAACTACAATAATATGATCGGTCCATACCAGTACAGTTAAGTGCACCTCCAGCTTTGCACTTTGTACCTTGTGCCGTACTTATGGGGGTATTAAATAAAAGCTATAATTGTACTTCGAGTGTCAAGCGTAATCTTTGTTTAGCTTTACGATTGAAGCAAATTACAGTATTAGTTTCCACGTATGTAACGTTTTCATTATCGATTTTATTTAATTGTGTTTGCAGGACACCAAAAATAAAGGAAATTTAACACTGTACGTAAGATAATTACATTTTATTCTTGACTTTTTAATTAGCATGTTCGTGAATTTCATTTTTGTATGCAATGCTTTGAAAGCTACTAATATTATCAAAAAGTTTTACCGTTAGGTATTTATATATTTATTAAGTTCATAAAGACTATATCGCAAAATGAGTATGACTATACAATATTGTCATAGCTGATTTAAAACGTCCTCTGTGCATTTCAATTTTAAATTATAATATAACAATTTATAATACTTTTGATCACTTGAGGTATTGGTATATGCACATAACAGATTTTCAACTTATATATATATATATATATATACGGGCACCTCGCCCATCGCTGACCCAGCGAAACACATGGTGGACGCGCAGGAGCCTTACTCACCAGTCGCCTTCCACCATCCGCATCGTCCGTCGGTTCGCACATAGTGTTTATGATTCTGATATATAATTGTAAAGTTTAATATTCAACAAAATAAATAAAACACGCGATACTTCCGTTAAAAATAGTTTAATTTCAATGTGTAACAATCGCGAAAACCTAAGACAATACTATTCAACCAGTTTTTAGGATATGGCAATGTATGTATGTATATACTTCTAGTCTGTGAGTATGTAAGGAAAAGTTTACACTTAATTTCCTTTCGAACTGCTAAAACACTTGAGCAATTTTTTTTATAGTGAGTGACCTTGATGTAATTTAGCCCTCATTTTCAGCTTAACCCCACTAGTAGCTTTTAGTAGTAAAAAAGCATGCACATTTTTTATACCTAAAGTAGGAACTCTAACTTGTACATACGAGTAGGTAAAATAACCAATATAATAAGATTTGTCATAAATAAAAAAAAAGGAATTCAAAGTAAAAATTAAAGCAAGTCTCTAGAGACCATAATTGTACATTGTACAACCGGCTTGGTTTGCTAGCTAATAAACAATTAAAGAAGCTATATGAACCCAAAAGCCTTGACGATATAGTCTATTATTCATGTTCCGTACAACCAAATAAAATAGGTAGTTATAATAAACAACTGAAAAATATATGGGTTGCATGTTTACATGAACATTTAGCGCGATCGTGACGTCATTCCCTTGGATCGACAAAAACGGGACACTCGCCATCCACTTAATTCCAATCACGTTTGGCCCACACACAATGCCAGTGTAAACACATCTGTAAGCGTCAGGCCACCTTTAACAATATGCTCCAAAGATACGCTTCCTGACTATTTATAAGAGCTCCCTAGGGCGACTAATTTTGGGGTATCCGGTATTCGATTGAGTTGCGTATCGAAAGGTCAACTATCGATTTGACCTTTTCGTCTTTGCCGAATAAGTTTTTTCGGTAAATTTTAACTTGATAGGTTTCCGAGTCGCTTACTTAGGTTTTTTGTATGGTACTCGTACGTTAGGTGGCAAAGGAGAATATGTTCTGTCTGATTTGAAACGGAGCGTACTCTATGGATGTTTGTAAAATCAAAGAGTATCACACGTTCGTTGTTACCACTACATCATTGTTATCGTAGCACATGTACAAAAGTAAACAGTTCACGGATCACCTTAGTCATTCGCAGGAACGCAACAACAATTCAGTGAATTATTAAGAGACTTTTACAAGTTAGACATAGAGCAAGTGATGAGTCTGAAGTTCTAAGCGCCCCTAGGTTGTGATGCCTGACTGCCTTTACTTATTTACCATCTCTGAAACTTCGAAACTATCAACTCATTTATTAAATACAAATGTTCGGTAGCGATTCTACCGAAATGTACGTATGAAACTGAAGATTTTTGATGCAATTTCAAAGTCGTTCCTGTAGTAAAAAAATATTTTTTAATGAGTATGTTCATTACGCTAAATTCAGACCAAGCTATCAACTATCAAAACACATCAATCAAAATAAGTTAACTTTATAATATGAAAATAATTGCGAATGACGGTCCCTCATTGACGGTCATATTGCAATTATTTGTCCCATGTAGAACTAATTGTTGAATTTATATGACTATTGAATTTCATAATGAACATTTGAAACATCAGAAGTGTTTCTTTTTATTTACGTTTTTTAAATTACAACTTTAAAGCTTACGTCGTCTAGTCTATTATCCAATTATAATAATATATTTTATATTCGTTATATATTTTATTACATAAACTGCCATTTAATATGGTAGCGAGTTATTCACGAGTATAATCCGTAATCGCATAACTGTACTATTATCGTGATATTTTATCAACAATGAAGTGTACAGTTTAAGAGAGGTAGGACGCAGTCAAATAGTATCTTCCTAGAGGGTTGTCCTTCTGTGAGTGATTGAGGGGTAGCAACGCGCGAGTATTTCAAGCATTCATAGGCTACGGTAACCGCTTTAGTTCATGTAGGCCGTATATGTATGCTTTTCGACGTTGTAAAAATAAAAGTGGTAGCAAAAATACGTCCGGAAATAAGAGTTACCACAAACTATAGGTAGGTACTTACAATCTCATGCGTCATCGAATCTATAAACACCCTCTTCAAGCTGTCTGTAACGAACCTACCGGTAGGTAGTGTGTGCCTGGCATAATAATCGATAAACGTGGAAAAATCATGTCCGAAGCTGCATGCTAACGCTTTCGGATCCAATGTGTGATGTTGAAACGTATACCTGTAGACTGCGAGTGACGTAATTATAGAATGATAATATAGGCTAAAATCCCATCTAACACTCTCTACGAATCAATTCAATCTGTAATCGGTAGAACACGCAAAGGGGGGGGGGGGGGGGGTACAGGACTCCACTTAAATTTAAGGGCTACATACCATGTTAAACTTTGGGATCGTCAATAATTCAAATAGCGCGTCGCTAAATCGAGACACTAGGCTCAAACTTGTATTCGGGTGCTCCCGTTCAAAGATGAGAACAATTCTCCTTTATAACATATATGCGGTTGTATTTGAGGAACGTATAGCCAAACTCATAAGTAATTTTTTTTTTAGTTACAAATAAATTAAACAACCGTCTTGGAATACTACAGATAATTAAATTGATGTCTAAGCTTTTTCTACATAAAATAGACATAGGCCTATTATTGTTGAAAAGTCTAAAGTATATGTTTACTTTAGACTTTTAACAAATATCTCATATATATATATATATATACTTATTATGTACTTATTTATATACTTTATTGTGTTTATTTTTATTTAATTATTTATTGATTTTTGTCTATTAATGTCTTTAGGTGAAAACGTTGATAACTGCTTCCTGTCATGTTCCGTGTGATGAACATGAAAGTGCTCTAAGTGATACTTCATCAAGTTCTGAGTCTTCTCTTGAAAGTAAATTACAGTCTACGTTTGAGGGTAACTCTCGCTATCTCAATCTTGTGCACATTAATGCTCACAGCATAATAACTCATTACTCCGATTTTTTTGCATCCGTTAGTAATGTTGCCGTCGACGGTATATTAGTCTCCGAATCCTGTCTTAAGCCATCGCTTCCTTCTACTCTGTGTTCTCTTCCCGATTTCCGAATGTATCGAAATGATAGAACGGGAGCTGGTGGAGGCGGCGTGTGTATTTATCTCCGCGAAAATATCCATTGCGCTATAGTTTCACATTCGAATTCCGAATATTCTGCTTCCCTAGAGCATCTATTTCTGGAAGTCACTCTCCACCATACAAAAATTCTACTGGCAGTAGTATACAGCCCGAATGACAAAATTGATTACTTCCACACTCTTGAATCTACGTTACAACACTTTCGTCCTATGTACCGTCATATTATTTTAATGGGTGACCTAAATACCTGCCTTTTAAACTCTAATCATAGGACAAATAAACTCAATAGTTTAGTTTCTGAATTTAATCTACAACTTTTGTCACTCTCTCTACTACACATCACTTTCCTAACTGCTACCTTCTCTTATGGATCTAATGTTAGTTTCTGACGTTGATTCAATCGTAAGACATGGACAACTTACAACACCTTTCTCATACCACGACTTAATTTTCCTTTCATATAAGGTGCCTCCTTCAAAGCGAACAGCTAAAACTATTCCCCAGCGTAACTTTAGAAATCTTGATGTAGATCGCTTGAGGGATAATTTTTGTAATGTCAATTGATCTGATTTTTATTCTGCTGCATGCGTGGATCATAAAGTGCAATTTTTCTACTCTATTTTAACATCGATTTTTGATAAACATTGAGACCAGTTAGAATAAAACACTTGCCAGCACCATAGTTGTCTTCGTCTATTAGGAAAGTTATGGTTAAACGAAACAAAGCAAAGACTCCTTCGAAAATGAATATTTGTGAATATAAAAAATTGCGCAATGTCTGCAATAGGATGTGCAGGGATGCAAAACGCCACTATATTCACTCCTCCATTGATAATATGTCTACGCCATACATTTGGATTTTTTTACGTTCACTGGATGTGGGAAAACCTGAAAATATCAATGATCATATTGATCTTAACTCCTTAAATAAACATTTTTCTACTCCTCCAATTTCAATTGATACGGCAAAAATAATTGACCACTTTACATACTCTTTCACAACATACTTCACCCACAAGTGATTCATTTATTTTTCGCAATATCACAGAGGAGGAAATTAAAGAAAAACATTGTCTCTATTTCCACAAAAGTTGGCATGGTGGGCATGTGTGGGCAGCGATGGCTAGAGTCGTGACATGCTTACACCTATCATTGACCTTGTTGTTCCGGTGATTACACATATAATCAATTTTGCTCTAACTCACAGAGTGTTCCCAACTGCTTGGAAAATGGCTCATGTTGTTCCTTTTCCTAAGACGTCTAATCCGTCGTCTTTTTCTCAATACCGTTATATTTCTATACTTCCTTTACTCTCTAAGATTCTCGAAATTACTGTCCATAAACAACTTCACACGTACCTTTCTCGCAACAATCTTCTCAGCCCTTATCAATCAGGCTTTCGTCCCAATCATAGTACGGTCACTGCGTTGCTAAATGTCACGGATGATATTCGTTACACCATGGACAATAAAAAACTCTCATTAATTATATTATTAGATTTTAGCAATGCATTTAATTCAGTCGATTTTGATATTCTCTTAGGTATACTTCGCTCAATTAATTTTTTTCCCTCTGCGATGGCATGGTTCGACTCTTATCTTCGTGGTCGCCGGCAATGCGTCAAACTCGATGAGAGATCATCGGAGTGGATTGATCTGATTGCAGGTGTGCCACAGGACGGTATCTTATCTCCACTTTTATTTTCCATTTTTATAAATGAAATATCCAAAATTCTCTATTCTCCCTTCCACCTATATGCAGACGACTTACAAATTTACAACCATTTCTCAACTACCGAAGCTGATGACACTATTGCGGCTATAAATCGCCAACTACGTGCTATCCATATATGGGCTGATAACCATGGTTTACTAGTAAATCCAACGAAGTCTAAGGCTATCGTCGTAGGTAGTAACCAATTTTAATAACTTTTCTAAAATTTATTACAATGGTCTACAGATTCTCTATGTCGACAAAACCAAGAATCTTGGATTGATAATTGATAGTACACTGTCCTGGACCGCGCATGTTAATGACGTTAGTAAACGTATTTATTACATATTTCACTCTCTCAAGCGACTTCAGAACTTTTTGCCTTTTAAAACTAAAGTTATGTTGGCTCAATCTCACTTACTCCCCATTCTCGACTACGCAGATGTTTGCTATTTGGATGCAACTGAGGAACTACTCAACAAGCTAGAAAGATTGCAAAATCTGGCTTATACGGTTTATTTTCGGTCTTCGTAAGTACGTCCATGTTTCGGAGTTTCGTGTACAGTTGAAGTGGCTTCCTATTCGACTTCACAGAAATGTGCACATACTATCCCTGCTTTTCAAATTAATTACCAATCCCAATTCCCCTCAATACCTTTGTTCACGTTTTCCACTCCTTCCACCGCCAACTCGATACCAACATTCCTGCCATATAAAAACTTTACATTTCCCTCTAGCTAACACGAAATTCTTTTTTAATTCGTTCACTGTACGTGCTGCTAGACTTTGGAATAAATTACCACTAGAGATAAGAGAGAGTCCTTCTGTATTTAGTTTCAAGAGAAAACTAAAGAAGCTCTATCTAAATATGTTATCATCTAACGACAAATAATATGTAGCTATATATATGTATATATATTTGTATATATGTGTGTGGTTATATGTCGTATGTATATATGAATATTTTTTTATTATTGTATCTGTTTTTATTTTGCTAGTTGGCACATATATTTGTTATAGCCCTTGTACAATTTCGTTCCACATTCATTAGGGTTGGCGGGAAGAAATCTTTTGAAGAGATAAGCTCACCTTTGTATACTGTATTTATCAATGATTATTATGTACTATTTGTGTGTGCAACAAAGAATATATATATATAATATACGTAATGCAATTGACAAAGCTTGTGAATGGATGATACACATTTTCGACCCCGCTGCTAAGGAGACCCATAGAGACCCCTTTCTAACCTTACTCATTCGCTGAAATACCTTAGAACAACTCTCAAGAATTTGCTATATGGCTAATGTTTTCTTTTATTTTAATACAATGTCGGGAACTGATGTAAATTGTTTATCATCGCCCACCGTTGCAATACAGGAAGTATCGCTCTCACGCTAATACCTCAACTGCCAATACAGTGACTTCTCAGGAGCTTACTGATGACTTAACTTACTCGTAGGAACACGACAAACCTCCAGTGAATTGTTATTTGTCACTTCGTGAGGTGGAGGTACTTCCCCATCTGGCATCTCTATTGGCTTTCATCACTCGAAAACACCCCGTTATTAACGGCGGATTAACATGCTCTCCGTAGCACGTAGGAACTTGTGAGGCCTAATCCCATCCATACGGTTACTGCAGTGGATATCGCGTAACTTGTTTGTTTAACTGACAAGCGCCTCGACGCCTTCGAGCTCCTCAAAGTAAGATTTTATAGGGACCAGGAGACTACTTTAGTATGAACTGGCTTCAGCGCCGCGCTTTCTAAGCAGCATTTTACTTGCAAGAAAGGTTACCTCTAACTATATCTATCTGGGTTTGTAGATTGACCGCTTCTGCTTTAACATTTGATTAATTTCAAATAGTTCATAGTAGTATCGATCCATACAAATCAAACATTTGTGTGGTTGAACAAGTATGTTAGTTTTAGTCTGGGTGTTTTTAAGATAGGTAGGCCGTATCGAAACATCCCCATTGTAGAAGTACCTCCGCCTTACAGAAAACCTGAGGTAAATAGCAACTCCCTGAAGAGTTTCCTGTGAGTGAATGAGGGGTAGCAACGCGCGAGTGATACATTCTGTATCGCAAGCGTTTATAGACTACGATAACCACTTTACATTAGGTGGGCCGTATGCTTGTACGCCTCCCGACGTTACGTTGTAGAAAAAAGATTTGGTATATCTATTCAGTAAATATACACATTACGAGAGGTAATTTAAGCCTGAAGCCGAATGCTAAGGTTTTAATAACTAGACTTTATTACAAACTCTACATTATCTCATCGCATAGGCAAGAAAATAATTAAAAAAAACAAAAACAAATAATATGTGTAATACATTTGACACTTAGGTATGCTTCGCTCTATTATTTTTTCTCCCTCTATGATGGCATGGTTCGACTCTTATCTTCGTGGTCGCCGGCAATGCGTCAAACTCGATGAGAGATCATCGGAGTGGATTGATCTGATTGCAGGTGTGCCACAGGGCGGTATCTTATCTCCACGTTTATTTTCCATTTTTATAAATGAAATTCTCTCTTCTCCCTTCCACCTATATGCAGACGACTTTCAAATTTACAACCATTTCTCAACTACCGAAGCTGATGACACTATTGCGGCTATAAATCGCCAACTACGTGGTATCCGTATATGGGCTGATAACTATGGTTTACTAGTAAATCCAACGAAGTCTAAGGCTATCGTCGTAGGTAGTAACCAATTTTAATAGCTTTTCTAAAATTTATTACAATGGTCTACAGATTCTCTATGTCGACAAAACCAAGAATCTTGGATTGATAATTGATGGTACACTGTCCTGGACTGCGCATGTTAATGACGTTAGTAAACGTATGTATTAATGTTAGTAAACGTAAGTGTGTGCTAAGCTTTTAATAACTAGACTTATTACAAACTCTATATTATCTCATCGCATAGGCAAGAAAATAATAAAAAAAAAAAAAAACAAATAATATGTGTAATACATTTGACAAGCTCGGTCGCGCAGCGCAGTGGCGAAACGCGCTGTTACTTTACTTTGACACCAAGTTTGATTCCCACACAGGGCAAACATTTGTGTATATGAACATGCCTGTTTGTCTTGATCTGGGTATTTTTAAGAGAGATAGGGCGCTTCAAAGCAGTCCGCCTGGTGAAATACCTCCACCTCACATAAAACCGCACTCAATTAACAACTCCCTTGGAGGGTTGTTGTGTTCCTGCGAGTGAGTGAGGTCACCAGTAAGCTCTTATGGAGTTGCTGTGTTAGAGGTGGCATGGCGCGAGTCATATTTAATGTATTGCTAGCGTTTAAAGGTTACGGTAACCAATTTACATCAGGTGAGCCGTACGCTTGCAGTCTCCCGACGCTGTATAAAAAAAATCATACTTCCAGATACAGAAGCGTACAATCAACGTATTTTTCTCAATTGATTTATAAACGACCATATAGCCGTTGTGACACTGTTTACATCCTCACTATCAAGTGTAAATCGTATGTGAATAGCTGAATAAAGTCTCAAGGGTGCCACCCACGGTTGGCATTTAACTACTAAACTGAAGTAGCGACCTCCCTAAAAGTGCGATAAGGAAGCTATCAACCACTTGGTTATCGGTCCGGCAAACATAGGGCCAACCGTTCATGAATAGTTAAAAACGTGAGCTACTTAAGGTACGTGCACATACCATTATAAATCCTGACGTAAATTATTGAACATTACAGAGGTATAATTAGTTTCGTTGTGAGTACAAAATACTGTTTCTCGATAGTGAGTCCATTCCCGCTGTACCTGCCTTCATTTACTGCAATTTCAGCCACGATATTCAATGACCATAAATATCATATATCTGTAATATTTTTTGCTACAAACTCTCAGGGGAAGTACTCCCATCTTACATAAGACCGCAGTCAAACAACAATTCCCTGAAGGGTTGTTGTGAATCTGAGAGTGAAGGAGGTTACCATTAAGCTTCTAAGGAATTGCTGTGGTAACAACTGAGGTTACAATAAGCAACGCGTAATACTCTTTGTATGGCAAGCGTTTATAGGCTATGGTAACCGCTTTACATCGGCCACTTGTGTTCCTTGTATAAAAAAATACATATTTGTGTATTATCATCTTAGTTTTTTTTTTTTGTAAAACTATATATGTATTATAATTGTTGTTATGAATATTTATTCAAGTTGCCAAATCATGTGAAGGAAAGAAATTAGATGGTCTTCATCGATTATCTCACAATATCTATATTTATTATTCTATTTCATAAAAGTGAAACTACGATAGCTTTACTTACAATAGGCACATATAAGAAAAACCAAAGATAATTTTAAAGTACGCAGCGAACACCACAGTACAAGTGAAGAAAAATCTGTTTACAGGTTTGGATGTATTTGTGTGAACTAAGGTTTACTGTGACAGAGGCATGCGCGGTGTGTAGCGATGTTCAGGGAAGGCCCAGTGGCGACGGGTGCCGCACGTAGCTTGGCCGCGAGCGCCCAGCCGCCCGCCCATTCGCGCGGATTTCTACGTCCCTACTTACGTAAGTCTTTGAAATAATGGCAACAATAAACAATGACGTGTTTATAGACTAAATTAAAAGCAGTGAATTTATTCAATACATTCCTAAGAATATTTATTCTGAATATGAAAAAATAGATACATCGCCGAAGTGGGTAATCATAAGTGGGTGAACACATGATCGTGTTTATAAGACATTTTTGTGTTGAATGGACATTATACTGAAGCCTCTGCACGGTAAGTAATTCTAAATTTATCCGGAAATAGAAAAAAATAACTGAAAATCTATCCAATCCTTTGATACTTTATTATACGTAATGTATTCAAATTTGAAATTGATAGAAACGAGAATGGAAATACGTTTATTATTTTGGAAGAGAGAGAATATTAAGTGTTTGTTTTTCTGAGAGAATCTTTTGATGTGTTCTTAAATCTGGGGTAATTACTACGTAGCAAATTAAATTAACCTGCGCACATATTTGAATTTCAACATTGTACATCAAAGGCGACGTCGTTGAATCCCCGAGGGATTTTGGAAAATTGACGATGGCAAGGAGCGTATGTGTGCTAAGTGGCCCTCGATTTACGGCAACTTGAATTTACCGCGGTATTGTAATTTCAATTACAATTTTCTACAAACTTTTATTATACCTACGTACTTATAATATTAAGATTAAAAGGCTTGTACCGTACAAAAAACCGATTCCTAATTTAATTCGATGAGCTCATAGCTGTAGTGGTTAGTAACGCTTCTTTGAAACCAACGCTTATGGATTCGATTCCCTCACAGGACATACGTTTGTGTGCATGAACATGTCATGCTTTCTGTGTATCAGAAGTGTGTTTTTTTAAAGATGTTTATCAGTTGTCTAGTACCCATGATACTAGGCTTCGCTTTTGGATGGCGCTGTGTATCTTGTCCGACAATATAAAAAAATTAAAATAAAAAAAGATATACTAAATAGTATATATAAGTTGGATGCTACGAATAAATAATATTGGATGTAATAATATCGTAACATCTATCACCGATTATAGCAATGTTTTGCAGCAAAGAAGTTGGGGATAAATATGTAATGATGTAAAGTGGTTACTATAGCTAAAGTTTGTAATACAGTATACATAGTCCTCAATCTCTCTCTTACCGCGGGCCGCTTTACCGCCAAGAAATGTATGGAAAAAGGTATATAATGGGCTCTGACAGGTTAAGGGAGTTGTTATTTGGTTGCGGTCTGCTGTTAGGTGTACTTCCCGAATCGTTGATTTGATGCGACCTAAGTATATTTCCTTCGGTACAACCTTGTTTGTTAATAAACAGTGTGCACGACTAGCGGATGAGGTGCTGCGGCTCTGAAGATCTATCCAGATCCCTTGCGGGGTAGGTAGAAAGACTCCTTACACACCTCACTCGCTTCTTTAACTTTCATTGATCTTTTCATTCACGCTCGGCGGTTTCTAAGGCTCCAGACATCACCTTTTGAATGACTATGATCGATGGTAGGTTAGTCTTAGCCTTCCTCGGCCCCTACATAATTCGAATTTCGCGTTGTGTATCTGTTTCGTAATTCTTTCTTGCTGCACTCTTTCTACATATCCGAACCAACGGAGCATGCCTTATTTTATACTGCCTGTAATGCACCTTAATACTCCTCCACCGCACATCCATTTCTTAAATGCCCCTGTACTTCATAATGCATTCCATCGGATTTCACCATAGATAACAGAATTTCTGTTATCTATGGATTTCACCGTCATTCTCCTTTTAATTGTCTTTACACTTTTCTTTGTCTTTCCAATTTCTTTTCACATTTCGTTGCTGCTAAGCTGATTAAACTGATGGCCTTATAGCTGACGCAGTCCATGCGTGACCCTTTATATAAAGTCATGATGACTGCGCGTCTCCAGTTCAGTTCTCCAACATTTGCTTAAGTACCAGACGGTGTTACAGACGTAAGTACCATCTAGTTTGATCATCTCAGCTGAGATCAGACCAATTCCAGCAGACTTTCCATTTTTCAAGCTTCGTTTCGACCATTCGATCTCATCAATAGTTATACCTTCCTCGGACGCCGTCACCGTGGAATAACATCAGACTCACTCTCATTGCATTGCATTCTCAAAGACGAGCTCCGTGGCGCAGTGGTGAAACGCGTTGTTACACTACTTTGACACCAACGCTCGTGGGTTCGATTCCCACACAGTACAAACATTTGTGTGCATGAACATGACTGTTTGTCTTGGTCTGGGTATTTTCTATGTATAATAAGTATGTATTTACAAAAAAAAAAAATATGTATTTACGTATGTTTATCAGTTGTCTAGTACCCATAACACAAGCTTCGCTTACTTTGGGGCTAGATGGCGCGCTGTAATTTATCCGACAATATTTATTTATTATTTATTTATTATTGCCAGCGTCCGCGGCATAGTCATACATCTCTTCAAAATATTCACTCCACCGTTCGAACATTTCCTGAGCGTAAGCAAGAATGACACCAACTTTAGATTTTATCTGGTCCAGATGTTCTAGATGCCGATGAACCACTCCGAGACTTATTTACCTCTTTCCAAAAGTGATTGTTTATGCCCCGAAGTTTTTCGTTAGCCTGACTTCCTCATTCATAATTTGTCTTTCGCGCTTTTTTTGCACTAAAGCCTTGGTTTCATCTTGCATAGACGGTACATTTCTTTCTTCTTCTCTCTCATGTTTTCATTTAACGGCAAAGATAATGGTAATTATTATTATTATTATCCAGCCATGCTTTCCTCTTTCTTGATTCAGGCCTTGTTTTATTACGAGACAGAGCCCTAGCGGGAATCTTTATTTCTCGCGTCAAAATTTTTTGTTTCCTAATGGGGTTTTGGTGAATTCTGGTTTAAACAGCATTCACAGCCTTTGTAGTTCTAACAGCATGCGGTGGCTTCGATCTTTTATGGTCTTTAACAGAGTAAGTGTTGGCATATCTGTCGATAGTACGATATACGAACATACGGGTAATATCAAGCTTTTGAAGAGTTTTAAATATGGCCGACGGCTCCATAGCCACGGCGGAAAAAAAAGAAGTTTTTAACATATAAAACACGTTCCAAATTCAAAATAATGGAAGAGTTGAAAAAAAGCTTCTATGTAACAGTATTTATAATCAGACTAATTAGTGTACGTATATAATTTAGAAATCAAGAAAATAATAACTCTCCAGTAAATTATTATTTAGCGGCAGTAAATTGACGGCACTTTTCACCAGTGAGACTGCTTCTTCTATCTGCGTACATATAATAAAAACATGTAATATTTTTTGAAATCATAACATATAGCTGAAGTTTAAAATCGACACATAAGCCTCAAGTAGGTGATTTTCACATGCATCATACGAAAACTATCTACTCGACAATTTTAATGAAATTTTACACAGTGACAGGTTACATGTCAGCCGTTAACATTAATGATGATGATACCATTAAAAAAAAGGGTGTTAAAAAATTTCAGCCACAGCTACTATTTAGCAAGCTTTAAAATTGAGGAATACTGTAGTGTGTTTTGATAAAGTAATATATTAGAACAACTATTACACTATTAAACTCAAATACTAATCTAGTAGCAAAAATGTGAACAAACTGTCAAAGTGACTTTGAACATGATATTTCAGATATTTAAAACAAAGATAAATAACAACAAACAAACAAAAGCTCAAGGACACTAATGTATTTAATAACACATATAGTCGTATATCTAGTCCGGCCAAAGTTCTGTTACAAATGAATATACATTTATTTTTTAATTAAGCAATCTTAATAAAACTTATATGTACATATTCATGGAAGTTTCAACAAACAATAAAAAAATGATCACCTTTAGCTTTGATACAGGCTTTCAGTTTAGCCACGAATCTATGGATTTACGTTTGGGGGGGGGGGGGGGGGGGGATTTAGGCTTGGGTAGTTAGTGCCTTGTGACCAGAGTCCTGCTGGAAAGGCCACGGTACATTTTTAAAAAGTGTTTTGCTGAGAGGTTCCACAACATTATCCAAGACAGTCTCATGATACACTTTGGCTGAAGACTTCACTCCTTTTTCACAAAAATGAAGCTTTGTGACACCTTGATAAGACATCCCCTACCAAACCATTACAGACGCAGGATGATGATAACGTTGTAACTTTAGACCACTTAGGAGGCTTCTTTAGAACTGTGTGCGTATACTTTGCCATTTTGCTTATTGTAGTGCTCTTCAATTGGGAATCTTTTTTCATTAGTAAAGAGGATATTTCTTTACCTTTCACCTGCGTATCGGCACAGAAGGCGTTTTGATCGATCCACTCTCTTCAAATGTAGGGATTGAATTAGGGCATGTCCTGTATATCGACTATAAGCGCCGAGCTGCAGGTCTTCTGTTTTTCTCGCGATAAGTTTTATTGTTTCCTAATGGGGTTTCGGCGAATTCTGGCTTTAACAGCATTAACAGCCTTTGTAGTTCAAACCGCTCGTTGGTGTCTCTTCAACAGAAGAAGTGCTGCTATATCTGTCGATAGTACGATATACGAACATACGGCTGATACCAAGTTTTTGAAGTGTCTTGAATATGACCGGCGGCTCCATACCCGCTTTGTGCAAGGCAATCACTGCAATCCTATTTTCTTTAACACCCCATTCCATGTTGTAGTTTGATAACAATCCCCATTCCCAAGAGAGGGATTTCTCCGAGAGCATGGCGTTCTTTAACTTAAGGTTTTTTTACAGTGCTAGCGATGCCTTAGTGTCGCAAGCGTCCACGAATAAAGTTAATAACTCTTTTATAAGCAGGTATAAAATATTTGCAAGCTTTTTTTGTGAGCCGATTAAAATAAGTAAATGTAAAATGAACTCATTCATATGAGATTTACCTCTGGATACCTAATGTGATAGGCACTCAAAATTGAAAGCTTTCATATTATAAAGCCTCAATATTTGAAATTACATTGACGTCAGTTAAAGTTGAAGACGCAACCTAATTACTTACTCATATATAAGTTAGTATCTATACATCATAACGGTATACCAGAATCATGCATAATAACAAGTGCCTAATAATTTCCTTGCCAAAGATAATAATTAACAATTCACAAATCCGGTAATTCAGATTACTATATTCAGCTTTGAATTAACTGTCTATGTAGGTCGCAGATGGTATATATAAAATACGTATACGTAGACATTATTTATTCGTAGACGTAGACCTTATAAGGCATACCAGATGACGCTTGCAATACAGTAAGTATTGCTCGCAATTTGCCAACCCTAATGCTAACAAAGCAACTCCTTAGGAACTTACTGGTAACCTCACTTAGTCGCAGAAATCAACAAGTAAACATCACGTACATGAAAATATTTTTAGCCTGCTACTTACCCTATAAAATTTATGTTAAAGGGTTTAGTAACAGGTTGCTTTAGAAAGGGAATTGAGCCCAAAATTGTGTAAACATACTCACGGATACACGTATGGATGGACAGATTTGCCACAGTTAAGGAATACACTAGAAGAGCAGTCAGAGCTTTTGGGTCAGGCATAGCTATGTCGCTCTGAGTAGAAACTTAAGCAGGCCCTATAGGGATCTCTACTCTGATCTACCTTCATGACCATTCAAAGTGGAGTTCTTAGAGATTTTTAGTGAATTGAGTGATGGTGTGAAAGAAATTTCTACAAGCAACTTTCTAGAGCAGCAAGGGTCAGCTGGGGACTAACACCTGAGATAACCAGAACCATATATGTGGCGGTGGTCGAACCGGCGATCATGTATGCTGCCAGTGCCAGGGCATCGGCCGCGTCCAAATTAGGAGTTAGGAGACAGCTCGATTCGTTGCAGCGTGTATTCGCCCAGAAGATCATCAAGTCACATAGAACGGTATCACTTAACTCGGCCTTGGTACTCGCCGGGCTGCTTCCTTTGGATATTAGGATCCGAGAAGCAGCCTCTCTTTACGAAGTTAAGAGTTTGTTGAGGAGTTGAGGTTTGCAGTTCAAATGTCTGGCGGATCGTGCGGAAATGGACTAGTATAACAACGAAGGGCTACACATATTTACCGATGGTAGCAAAATCGAGGGAAAAGTCGGCGCGGCACTGTCAACGTGGCGCAATGGCTCGGAAATCAGCAGCCGGAAGCTGAAACTGGAAAATTTCTGCACGGTCTATCAGGCGGAACTGTTGGCCCTGTCCGAGGCGACAAAGCTGGCCCTCCGGAGCAGGGCACACATCTGCAACATCTATTGCGATTCAAGGTCCGCCTTTTAAACGGTCGTGGATCTCGAGTCCCTCCATCCTCTAGCGGATAAGATCTCTAGATCAAAGCCCACGCGGGATTGGAGGGGAACGAGAGGGCGGACGAGCTTGCAAAATGTGCCGCGCTCGGGAAAGTAAAGCCTGTGTACGACAGATGCCCGGTTTCATTCATCAAGCGACAAATCCGAAAGGACTCGATTGATGAATGGAACCGGCGATACATGGCTGGCAGAACAGCCAGGACTACCAAACTCTTTTTCCTGGAAGCCGCTACGGCATACTCGGTGGTTAGGAAAATTGTTCTCGAAACAGTGTTGGTCCAAGTGCTGACGGGCCATGGCGGGTTCTCCGAGTACCTGAATAGGTTCAGACGTAAGGAGAGCCCGGCGTGTGCTTGCGACTCCGAGAAAGTAGAGAGTGTACCCCATATAGTGACAGAGTGCCCAATATATGTAAAGGAAAGGAGAGAATTAGAATATTTGATAAATGAAAATGTAACAATAGAAAACTTAAGTAAAATAATAGAAAGTAAGGAAAATAGGAACAGGTTTATAAAATACTGCATACAAATTGCCAGTAAAGTAACAAAAAGGAGTAGATAGTAATAAAACAGGACACACTTCAATATATAAGAATTGTGTATAACAAGTTGCCTAAACCTAGAACAAGAATAGAATAGATATGTGTAAAACAGTGCAAATGGAAGAAGAAATATACAAACACAACAAACATCAGACAATTAAGTGTAAAACCATCGCTTATGGACTAGTACGATGAGTAAAATAGAATAAGATCAGATCTGTGTAAATTTTAATACTTAATAAAGGAAAATAAAGTAAAAAAGGTTCCGGTTAACCCACGCCGGAGAAACTAGTATAGATCACGTAAGCCGATCTTCGCATATCCAGCAGAAGATATACACCTGCTGGATGAGAGAACTCGCGATTGGCCTACAAAAAAAAAAAAAAATCGTTAGTTTAAAAATTCAACACTGAAGTATGAAAATCCTCCACCTATTGGGATTCGAGTCTCCTATTGAGTTGACATACGTAATCTGTCATACAGCTTCTCTACTGTTTGGCGGATATTTATGTTTCCAAACCGTCCACTGGCTACTTACATAGTTTAATGTCTGTCATTGCAAGTTTTCAGCTGGAACCAAAAATGAAAAAACTTTTCGAAAAACTTATTCTACTTATCCATGATCAACCCAAAGACGACCACGTAGGTAGGTCATCGTTGCTCGGCTTAAGTATTTGATCATAAATAAGTCAATTGAAAAATAATTCTGAACGAATCGCCATAGTCCCAAACTAGTCAAAATTACTGCTACTAGTTTTCTATAAAACAATAAAAAAATATGTACATGTAGTACATATATTTTTATAACGCAAACATGATACAACAATATATAGAAAACACCTGTTTTCTATGTATTTTATGTTCATTAGATAATGAGGAACACATGCCACTCGGACACTATATGCATACGTACGAGTATGTCTACTGTACCACTGAGATCATCAATTACTGACACGGGCAAGAACCCGACGCCATCGATTGGCATAATACTCGTAGTTTTTCGCATTGTAATTCATGGGCAAATTCATTTATTACTGTTACTATCACTATCTGTATATTTCATCTATATATTTCAATTAGCAATTCTTGTATATATTTAAATATATTTCGAGTATGCCGTAAATGGTTTTAACGATTAGTAACAGATTTTGTATTTATTAAGGTTTTGCAAATTTAAGTTAAATTACATAGGTATATTTCCAGGAAAAATGCGATTTTACATAAAAAAAGTTGCAGATAATATCAAACAGCTAACATCAGTTATTCGCCATTATTAGTATTACGTATTTGATCTTGCCATCTTTGCTGTTATCTTATACAGATGCAAAGATTACACTGCCACTGTATTTTTTGCACATTATTCCAATAATTTCGTGTATTTCGGAAACGGTTCTAATGACTTGCATCAAATTTTATATTTAGATGAGGTTTTCTTTTTAAATTTATGTATGTAGGAATCCTGAGAAAACGCGACTTTACACAAAACATAAAATTATGCCTAGCGAAGCTCGTTCGCCCTGGTACTAATACAGCATTAAATTAGCATTAGGTTCTGCCTGATCATTTATTCAATGGCGATCTCGTTATATTATACAATCTATGCCCGTCTACAGACTCCAGATGCCAGACTACCTCAGTATTACATAGATTATATTATTCATTTCGATACGTTCTGCTGTATAATCTTGACAGACATATAGTTACACAGACAGGCAAAAAACAGATTTACCCTGGAAATTAAGAAAGCTGTGTGGATTTACGTTTTTAAATTGTTTTGTTGTGATCTAAGTTTTCTGTAATTAAAAAATTTTCATAAAAAAGGGGGTAAGTGCGCACCAGTATTCACATAGCTTTAAAATGTCACATTCGAATCATAATCAAAAGTTTTCACTCAAAGTGTATGGAAGCTGAGTGAATTTTTTTAGAATCCGTTTCAAATAAGGCTTCCCAATGTAATCTGAATACCCCCGCCGATTAAGTTGCGGGGTATTATGATCATATAATATATACAATCTTATGGCAATCCATCCAAAAGATATACACAGTAATAATAGTAAATTTCTCGCTCCCCATTTCAGTCGTAATGTTGTAAACTATACAAGGGAGTGAGAGGGTGTGTTAACTAAACCACGCACTTAAATTACTCCTTTGAATAGAGCATGTCTTTTAACAATGTGAAATATGTGTGACTATGTATAATTACATTATCAAAAGGTAAAGAAATTTACGGGGACGATAAACTTGAATTACGATCCGAGAGTACATGAGGTCGGAGAATATCAACGGGGATTCTTTCCCGATGTTCCCTTTTTCTTTATTTATATTTTTACATTCATCTTTTTATGTGAATAATAACGTAACTGATTGTAGAACAGTTGTACGAGTTATAGTAAGATACGTACAACTAAGAGTTAGTCTAAATTGACACATTGTTGTTTCTATCCGGTAATAGTACGAGTTAAAACACGAATTAAATACTATGTAAGTACATTTTTTTTCATAATAGCTCAGCATAGTGGGTCCGCTTCGTTTGTTGGTAAGAAAAGAGGAGCCCAAATTGTAGCGGCAACTGACAAAGGACTACAGTGTCCTGTCAGTTGACGCTACCATGCTGGCCCGCAAGCTTCTTCACACTTCGTTTAAAGGATCCCATGTTGTAGGAAGGAGCAAACACATGTGCAGGCAAGGTGTTCCACTTTTTAATAGTTCGATAGAGATAGGAGTTGCCGAACTTTTTAGTACGATACTATATAATACGATACTATATCGACATGTTATTAATTATTAGGTGTATCGGTATTATTCATCGCGGGTATGTATTCTACATACTATGCATAATGGATTTAGAAAGTTTTAGATTGCTATAACAAAAGTGATCACAGTGGAAGATATTCTTTCTTATTATCTAAATTAAACTAGTATTTGAAAAACTAAATACGCCTCAGTTAGTTGATCTGTACATGAGTACATATATAGGTAAAACTAATAATCGAATTTGATATATTTAATAGATTAAGAAACTAACGTTACATGACGAGCTCGGTGGCTCAGTGGTGGAACGCGTTGTTAAGCTACATTGACACCAACGCTCGTGAGTTCGATTCCCACACAGTACAAACATTTGTGTGCATGAACATGTCTGTTTGTATTGATCTGGGTATTTTCTATGTATAATAAGTATGTATTTACAAAAAAAAATGTATTTACGTATGTTTATCAGTTGTCTAGTACCCATAACACAAACTTCGCTTACTTTGGGGCTCAGTGGCGCAGTGTAATTTGTCCGACAATATTTATTATTATTTATCTTTTCACTTACGGGTATAAACCCGGTCATTTGATAGGCGTGCGCGGGTATAAGGATCCAACGCGTAGAGGCCCCTTTGTAAAGGCTATGTAATGTTTTACACCCGCCGTGTCCCGCTCCAGGGGATATTAATGGGACAATATACCAATGAACAGGTCACGGCAGGTATTGGGACTATTGGAAATATGTCGGAAAAAAGTGGGCTATTAAAATGAGATTTGGTGGTGTTATTAGAACCGGGCTATTGCATTAGAGGGACAGATGCCTGCCATAACTATCATATCTGACGTTACTTTCGGCAGGCGGTGGCTCGCCACTCACTAGATGGACCCCCGAAATGCCAGAGAAAGTCGGCCGGGGGCAACACCGATGTGAGTGACTCAGGGGTGTCGAGAGGTGTGCTGCGCTTTTTCTGAAGTTACTCGCGGCGTTATGCCCTTTAACACTTCCACCCCTGTAGCATATCACCTGCTAGAGCAATATACTCTATCGACTCCTCTTTGGACGGCCAATGAAGGCAAGTCAGAGCTGAGAATCCTGCTGTGAGAGTTCTTGGATTTCCACTCCGACCGACGAAGACACGCCGGAGATGAAGGCCCTGATCGACTCTCTGGGGCACTCGGTGTCGTTAAGCACCAACAGCTCGCCACAAGCTGCCCTGCGGGCTTATTATTTATTATTGATATTTATAATTTCATTGGTGGCTTACGTTTTATTGGGTCGAATATTTCTGATAGCTCTATTATCACGCAACTTGGGAATTGAGTGTAGTCTAGGGACCCATACATTAATGCGGCACCAACATCTTATGATAGGGGTTATAGGTTGTTTCTATGATATTAAAATTTGAATTCTTCATTTCTAAATATTGCGTGCTACGAATATGTTATTTTTATCTCATCTACATAAAAGCATTTGGTTTACAAAATTTGTATAAACAGATTCATCTAGAAGTCACTTCCCTGATATTGAAAATTAATTTTAACTATCAGGGAGTATTTTCTTTTCATATATTTTTTCCTCTACCTAGCGTTATCCCCTTTTTAAGTCCAGGGATTAGCAGGATCCGCTACGCAAGCCTAAAGATTTGCCGAAGATACTGATTTACATGGAGCGATTGCCGTCCGACCTCCACAACCCAGAAGGAAAACCAGACCTTTCATAGGTTAGATCACTCGTCTTCCGAAATTTCCGATGTTTTCCTTCACCGACGAGCAGGTGATAATTACAAATATGTACATAAATGCGAAAATATGAATTTACTATGTACCATTACCATTTAGCATGTACCATTACCATTTAGCATGTACCATGCCCACGCTAGCTTTTGAACTCGGGACTGTCGGATAACGGGCCGTTCTAATCACTATTAGAATCAAAGCCAATATTATCTGTTGATGTTACATTCCACTAATTAACAAAACAAAGCTTTGGCGATGGAAAGGCGGCCTATCCTTAGGAACCGGACTTGGGAAGTACCTCCACCTCACAGAAGACGACAACATGTTCATTCATTTGTTCTTGGGCTACGGTGGCCACATAAATCAGCTGAACCGCATCATTTACTCCATAAGTAATATTTATTTTATTAATTAAAATTGTTTTATACAACGTCGGGAGACATACAAGCATACGAACCACCTGATGTAAAGCAGTTACCGTAGCCTATGAACGCTTGCAATACATTAAGTATCACTCGCGCGATGTTACCTCTGCTACTAAGACAGCAAGTCCTTACGAGTTGGTGACCTCACTCACACGCGGGAACACAACAATCCTCCAGGGAGTTGTTATTTGGCTGTGGTTTTCTGAGAAGTGGAGGTACTCCCCGGACGAGCAGCTTTGATGCGCCGTACCATTCTTTAGAACACCGAGACCGAGACAAACAGATACATTCATGCACCCAAATGTTTGTCCTGTATGGGAGTTGAACTCACAAGCGTCGGTGTCAAAGTAGCGTTACTAACCACTGCGTCAGCAAGCTCGTCAAATAGAAACTTAAATTTTCCAGTCAGTCATTGCACGGGAGACTGAAAATTTTAATTATACATAATCTTTGTTTAATAAAAGTTAGCCGTGAGTATGCAAATAATTTCTATCAAATTAAGTAAATAAATTATAATGTAAGTTCGTACCTTGAATTAATTATAAGTTTGATATTTCATATTCATGACGTTCGTTTCATTGTAGAAAAATGCATAGAGATTTAAAGGAATTTTGAAGAGTACGTGACTCACTATCACTAACGCCAATCTCACATACACGTGATGCATCTTGCCTAAGATTCGAAGATTTGTTGAAAGAGCGACAGGGTATTGCTACATTTTTTGACTAAAGGGTAGTCGGTACCTCCATCTTACAGTACACGACAGCTACATAAGAATATGTCTTGTATTTTTAGGGCTTCTGTTTACCTGCATATCAGGAAGGCCACCAGGAAGTTGGTGATGAGTTGACAGCAGCGCTACAAATTTATGTGCGCCCTGCGCTCACGCTATTATCACCGTCACCTCGGTGTCCGCTGACTACTACCATTCCTAGTATCGCGAGGGTCTATGGGTAGGCTAACCAAATCATTCCCGGCAGACCAGTGGGTAATATAAATAAATCCTTACCCATTTCATTTCTAATTAAATGCTTGACATCCTAGGTAACATAAAAAATCCTTACCAATTACTAGTTAGACCATGAATAAATTCTGTCTACAGTTTCAAAGAAACTGCCTTAATTGCTTGTTTCCACCTATACAATTGGTTTGCTATCTGGGGCGGTGAGTCATAATGCGGTATATAGGTCGCCGGAGATCAGCAGTGGTGCACTATTCCATGACGACTCGCCCCAAGCTGCACTTTCATTTTTTTGTAAGCGAGAGTGCCAAAAGTTTTGCGCACTGCGTCTCTCTTTAACTGAATATGTATGGAAGCAACTTGCCAATTCAAATTCAACCACACTCATTCCGCAACTTTCCTATATTGAATGTTATATTGTGCTTATAGAGTTAGTTGAGCAACGACAGACCTACGTAATATATATGTAAATACGTAAAGACAAAACAATTAAGTACTTGCCTCTTTTTGTTAATGGGTTTCTTATTTTTAAGGTTCTAAAGGAAAAACGGACCGCTTATAGAATCACTTCGTTGTCCGTCTGTCCTTTTTCTTAGCGTGGAGTAATTTCAACATGATAACACGTGGAGGTATCATGTTGAAATTAATGTCAAATACTTAGGTCTGAAATGTCCTTGAGCAGTGAAAAAATCAAACTTCTAAGTCAATATATTCAAAAGATATGGCTGTTTATGCCCCGTTCATGCAGCATATTTTTGCAAGGGGATCAAACCCTGTGGTACTTCCATTTGACCTAAAATAAATATAATTTCAAATAAAATAAAATTTCATTCATTTTCTTCAAGTTTTCAAAAATGGATGTTATCAAGTTCATAATCCGAATGATATTTTACTATCATAACATTTTATGAAGTTTTACTCAAGCAGCATTTAATTATTCAATCCCGGGATTCCTAAAATTTATACAGAAAAAGATGTTTGTATTTTTCTCTCGAAGTAAAAATAGAGCTCCGACCCAATCAGTATTTATAACTCGTTGGCATTTTTAGACATTTTGTAGCGAAAATAAAAATAAACCAGTACATAATTAAGCAGAAATTCGGAGTCACGTAGAGGCTGCTTTTACCCCGTACGTTTTTAACATGAAACGTTGTACCATTTACATTTTCACGACTGAACTACTAGACGGCATGTTTTAGAAATAGGTATAGATGTAGTATGGGATCCGGTGAAAGACATCGCGGCAACAGGATCTCACGTGTGTGAAGCGGCGTGTATAATATTGTTTTTTACATAACCTTAAAGTAAATAACATAGCAAAACGTTGTTTACAGCAGCAAAACGTTAATTTTAAATGTTAATTTATTTCTCCGCAGCTTTATATTAGTTACGTGACTGTCGTAGCAGTTGCTTCATAGTTATTCAGTATTGCAATTATACGTCTTCTTTTAAGGGCAAATACGACAACATAATCCGTTAATGGATCGTAATTTTCTAAATTGAATAATGATGCTTTGAAGTTGAAGTTAGGTCTCGTTCATTGAGGGTTTCGCGCCATATCTATGTTTAACAGATTTGTAAAATGTAGAACTCTTATTTATTCGAAGTTGCATGAAGCTAAATTCACGTAAGTTGGTTGAGATTTTGTTGATATTCAAATCTTTACAATATTATTTATAATTGCTCCTCAGTATTAGAATCACAAAAGTATTAAAATCACAAAAGTATCCACCGCATTTCATTTTTCAGATTTTTTTTACAGATGTCGGGAAATAGAAATGACGAACGTGCGATTTCCCCAGTTTTCATTATGGTATGCTTTTTTTCTTTCTGTTTTAAATATGCACTTGTTCTACGCAAGTTAACGAAAGAAAACGGAGAGGAATCTCTGTAAATTGCGATATACGATCTAGTTATCTGAAAACAGTTTTTTCCTTTTGCTAAGTCCATAAACAATAATTTTCATGTAAACCGCGATTTATGACAAGTTACATCTAGCAAGTACTGAGATTTTGATAGAAGGAAAAAAAAGAGTAGAAGCAAAATATATATAAAATAATTTTACACGCAAAACTCTAAAACATAAATATTTGGACAGATCCGAAGTTGTCGTGTCATATTTTGTACGATGTGTTCGTAGCATGTCTACAATGCGCTACGAACACTGCCCGTATCAAACGTTTCCGTCGTACTAAATATTATATTCGTATGTTTCGTATGTATACTAGTATCTTACTGAAGAACAAACATTTTTTTTACATTATATTATATAAACAAGTAACTTTGCGTCGCTATGCATTATATCTCGAATAGTAGGTACATGAAGGAACATTAATCGTATTGTTGAAACGTAAGTAAATATTTTTGAAGTGATAACTTCTTAAGGGAGGGTAAACCGCTTCATTATGTAACGCGTTACGCTTCCAGTCTGTCTGGCTTCCTTTTCTCTCACGCATACGGCAGCTTAAATTATATGTAGATTAGTTTAAGTTATCACTTCTGTCCCGAGGCGCACACGTTTTTTTTTACATGCTTCGATGGTCAAGTTAAGCCATTGGCCAGGCTGTTTCCGATAAATAACAGGCGTTAAGCACTATACTATAGAAAACTACAACCGAATAGCAACTCCCGGGAGGGTTGCTGTGTTCCTGCGAGTAAGTGGGGTACTAGTAGGCTACTGAGGAATAGTTATGATGGCAACTCGCAAGCGATCGCTGTATTGCAATTGTTCATAGCCTATGTTAACGACTTTACATCAAGTGAACCGTATGCTTGTACGCCTATCAACTTTGTATAGTATGGACCACCTAACTCCAGAGGATTTGCTATATCAGTTGCAAAGGTGACAACGCGTGAGCGATGCTGTATTGCAAGTTTTCCCAATAACTACTTCAAATCAGGTGGGCAGTACATTTGTTTGATACCGACGTTGTATGAAACTGGTTTTCCAAATGATCAAGTAACTAAGTATCACTCGTAACATAGGACACATTATAATTCTGGGGATCACAATATTTTTGAGTATCCAAAATTTTTTAAAGTAAAATGCAATTATGTCCTGAATTCATGGCTATCTAACAAGTGATAGAAATTTAGTAGATGTTGGTAAGTTAAATCATTCCAAAATACTTCAATTAGTATCTCCTTTATGAATAAATTGTAAACCGAGTTGCCTCTTACGTCGTCCTATTATGTTGTCCGAATTTCGCAATAAGGAAAATTATACCTACTGCTGCCTGTTAGCCTTTATTTGCATTTTCGGTTATCATATTGAATTAAACCAATAAAATATTGCAATAAAATGATGAATTTTATTCTTCTTTTATTGGTTTCAAAGTAACAAATACCAATATTATATTATATTGAATAAAATTAAGAGACAATTTAAAGATAAAATTCTTTATTTGACATTGGACGTTCGAGAGCACTTAGATATGTTTTACATTTTTTAAATATCTTATTGCGTTGTTTGAAAAAAATAATAGTTACGATAGTTTTCATGTTTATTTTTGTACATGTGTCTGCATTTCGGAAGATATGCAGAAAGAAAAAATAGATTTTTTTTCGAATCGTTAATTAAATAATTACAATACATTTATGTCGGCATGTTAGTGCAATAAAAAATCGGCCAAGTGCGAGTCGGACTCGCGCACGAAGGGTTCCGTACCATTATCTATAAAAGCGCCAAAAAAATACACTTTTGTTGTATGGGAGCCCCCCCCTTAAATATTTGTTTTATTTTAATTTAATTATTTATTCTTAAAGTGAATATATAACTAAATATTCTGTGAATATTTCAAGTGTCTACCTGTTGCCGTTATCAATATCGAGCAAACATGAGCATAATATCACGTTTGTTGTATGGGAGCCCCCTTAAATATTTATTATATTCTATTTTTTAGTATTTGTTGTTATAGCGGCAACAGAAATACATCATCTGTAAAAATTTCAACTATCTAACTATCACGGTTCATGAAATACAGCCTGGTGACGGACGGACGGACGGACGGACAGCGGAGCCTCAGTAATAGGGTTCCGTTTTACCCTTTAGGTACGGAACCCTAAAAATGGCGTGAAGTGGTAAATTTAAAGTTAAGTACTGTGTAATTTTCAGACCTCTTTATTCATATATTCATCAACTTTTTAGCAAGCCTTTTTACAAAGCTTATTTTTGATATGTCTTTTGTAGATATTTATTTAAAAAACAATAAACTCATCAATCACTTATTAACATTTTCAACGTGACTGTTTTATGCCATGATGGTTATTGTCCTTGAGTATGATATAACTGCAAATAAATTGAAGTTACTTCATTCAGCAAATAATATTTAAGTTGGTAATAAAATATCAACCTATTCGTCATATTATATAAAATAAATGGGGTTTAGCTTTGACATTTACTTTAAAGGTAGGTAATTTATTTGACCTGACTTTTTCTGACGAGAAAGGTCATCACATTCTTGTGCGCAAACTAACGTCACGTGACAAGTAGCGATATTTCACCCCTCTAAATACACCTTAGCGTGTCCTGTCATATTCGAGCGAAGCCAATAAATATATGACGAAACTAACATTAGCTGTGACGAACATTAATTAGATTGTCATATACAGTTAAAATGTGGCGGAGTTTGGTAATACTCATTTGCGCGTTATTAAGCTCTACTAGTTTTGTAATTATAAGTTAGCATAGACGACTTTAAATAATTATTATGCCAAGATTACATATTGACTATTATGAGGACATTAAATCGAGGCTCTTTTGCTATGATAAGTACATAGTTTGGCGTAGTAGCAGAGAATCAATGTTCCACAAACAGATGGTCTTAATATTCATGTGAACGTATAATTACGTTGAGCAAAAGGGTAATACAAATTAATAAATGATCACATTTTTTGAGTTTCCTCCTTAAGAAACGATTTTGAGTTACAACGCCCAGTACGGAAAATTTATTTGGAGTAAAATCGAGTGTTAACAAAAAGTGATGGCGTTATACTCGTCCGCTTAAAAAGAGACAACCACATATATCTATAAAATAAAATACGTGGAGCCGGTTAATTGGTAAGTAATATAGTTCACATTTATGAATAATATAAATTTTATTCTTGTTATTTTATAAAATGCGTTCATTTATCCTTTTTCTATTCGATATATATCATAATTATCGTTCGTAAGGAGTAAACTCCAGTCGTGCGTCGGAGCTGACACACACACACTTTTTCTACGAATTAACTATATTTCACTGTTATTAACTATATATACCTTTCTTACGTTTAACGAAATAAACTGATGCTTCGATTGCATAATGTACAATATGGAGTTTGATGGTCAAAGGTGTACCTACTTACGGGCTGTGGTATTGGATATATTGTTTCCGTTTTTAAGTTTTCTTTGTATGTAAATGGTAATAATAATGTTTTTTTTTTCTTTCTCTCTCTTAATAAGAATTATATACACGAAAATGAAAAATATATTATAGCATTGTTATTAGTAAGTATTGAAAAAAAAAAACACCTCATACTTCACATTATAGACAATAGATCCTAAAAGGTCCTAAAAAATTAAAACGAAAAGTTTTTTGAGAAATATAAGCCTAAAATTATTAAACTAATATTAAAACAAAAAGTGGTTTGAGAAATATAAGCCTGATTTTTGAAGACCTGATTTTTGAATGATATAATGATGATAATGAAACATGATTTCTGAATGATACCCCACGTGATATAGCTTATCGATATTTATTTTTTTCCTTAATAACATTATGTCATATTATATTTTAATACTGTCATGTTATTAGTGACTTATACAAGAGGGGGTATCGATTGATATGAGTTTCATTAAAATCAGCCGGAACAGACATACTTACAAATAGAAATTAATAATCACTTTAAACGGTAAAATGAGAAGTCTTCAAATAAATAATAAATAAATAAATATTTGCGGACAAATTACACAGCGCCATTTAGCCCCAAAGTAAGCGAAGCTTGTGTTATGGTTACTAGACAACTGATAAACATTTTTTTTTTTTGTAAATACATACTTATTATACATAGAAAATACCCAGACCAAAACAAACAGACATGTTCATGCACACAAATGTTTGTACTGTGTGGGAATCGAACCCACGAGCGTTGGTGTCAAAGTAGCGTAACAACGCGTTTCACCATTGCGCCACCGAGCTCGTCAAAAGTAACACACTGGTGTAATTTTAAACATTAGCAAAATACAATATACTCGTAACGTTTTCTTGTTAGAAAGAGCTGTTCCATTTAATACCAGCTAATTAGTTTCACTATCTTACCACTCGCCGTAAATTGAAATGTCATTTATAACACTGATGTGATGGGCGTTCTACCTTAGTACGTTTTCAAGGCATTATCTGTCATACAGAGACCTTCTAGCAAAGAGTCTAGGTTTTCCTTAAAAGATTGGAACGAAACGGTGACTCTTTAGCGCTGTTGGTGCCCAAATGCCTGATGATCACTCGTCTTCAGTTGGCCGACGTGCTTATTTAACTCTTTTTTTAAAAACAAAATTAGGTGTAAACTAACGTATTTAATGTCATTTTAGGATATTAGAACTGTTATAACCCAAAGAAGCGCAAGTTCTTTAGCAATTGCATTTTAGTATTACACGATTTTAAACACTGACATCGCAAAAGTTAATCACAATCAGACAAAAATACAGCGGTATACTAATCGTCAAGTATACTCGTCCTATCGTTAGGTAGATTCAGCAGAGCGTGGCGAGACTTGAGCTTGGCTACAGCAAACGCCTTCGATTGCGTGTGTGGTATTTCCGAAGATCCTTTCCTCCTAGGTTATCTAGGGGATTTTGTAAGAATTTTTCTTACAAAATCCCCTAGATAATCATAGATACATAGATAATCATCATAAGAACACCGATTATTCCGGATATCATTGCTTGATGAAACAAATTAATGACATTAATTAATAAAAATCTAAAAACTTGGATTCCTTATTAGTCGTTCATACCCGATTGATGGCTTGATAGAATGTCGCTGTATGCTGTAATATGACTACTCTTGTATATGCTCGAAACTCAAAAAATACTTACTGAAATCCTGCCACTAATTTTTGCTATTTTCGCTCAATTATTAATTCAAAGTTTAAAATTTGGCGAATAATTTTGACCACGGCGGTTGTTTACAAATGTCGGTAATTACTCCATTATACAGCTCTCATTAACGCGATGTATTTTAATTAATATCTAACTATATATTTCTACCCTCGGGAGAAGGCGAAGCGGTGCTTATTTGAAATCCAATCATATTACCGATCCAATAACTACTGTAACGTTCCCATGGTTACTGTTATTGTGGACAATTTCATTTGCATAGGAAATATAATAGCCGATTAATCTCGATAAATAAACTACCGGATACATGAACACTGAATTAGAGTATGGGATATCTATCTCGTATTAGCTATTGGTTGTGGTAGCAGTGGCAAGTAGACTATGCTCTCTATGACTAAGACTTCTATTACGACCCATACTCACCCAATTACTTGATTATGTGTATGGTTATTACACCACATGGATAACTCCGACCGATGGCTTTTGGAGAATTTCATCGAACTCTACAAAAATATACATTCTACGAAATTTAATTAAGATTTGTTTAGTAGAGTCACATTGAAAAGAAATAAAATATTGCAAAGTATAAAAACAATAATTCAAGTAATAATTAATGTTAACTAAAATTGTTACGGTACTAATTACCAAGTTTTTAATTGGAATAGTTGAGAATATGATTAAAATATTCGAGAGGCTGCTTGCTTGATCAATCGTGATTATCTCTATTTTGAGACCCTTGAAATTTTAATGATGTTTTTATAACAAAAAAACCGACTACAGATGCAAATATCGTAGTCGTACGCACGGGGAAAAATGCATGAATACTCCTGAAACATTCCGAAATCTCCTTAAAAGATTTGACTGCGTTGACCACTGGACAATTTGTATCCTTACGGATTTAGAGGTAAGGTTCAGAATGTAATCGCACCTTATTTAATCAATGGAAAGTAGAATGTACGTATAACTGTACATATAGTCTTCAAGATGTAAATACTGTACAGAATTTGCATATGAAATACAAAATTTTATGGAAAATATATTCAAGACGCGTGTTGCAAGTAACCTTCATAAAGAGGTTTATTTTAGAACTATGAACATCTAACAGACATTAAAATGATTCAGCTTAGTCACACCTAGATTTTTATATTACTACTTGACATTATTGGCATTATACTGAGGGACGCATAGTTATTTATTTTAATATCTAATCGACGTTTCGAAAATACATGGGAATTAGCAAGTATTTATGGTATTTCTCTTTAGCCGATGATACAAATACTGGTAAATTTAAAATATATAAATAAAACTATATCAAGTGATAACAATATGATTTAATTTAAACACAAGTACGAGATCTGTACACTCCCGAGGGCCTTATAACTAATAAAGTTTTTTTTCTTTATTATATGCCTTAGGGATTCTACTCTAGAATCCTGTTCATTTCGATTGCAGTAGTGCCCTCGACATAAAAGGTAAGTTTGTCTCTTATATTCTGTTCACACAAAGTGTTCAACATTATTATTTTTGGAGGTAACTCCGTAACGATTTTGAATTATAATAAGGAGTAAAATCAAGTGTTAACAAAAATTGATGGCGTTATGCTCCTCCACTTAAAAAGAGACGAACATATACATCTGTATGTGCGAGAGAATGAGATAGAAGGCATTATATAATATTTATTATAGGGTCCGTGCCTTGAACGTGTATTAATACTTGTGTGTACCCGCCTGCGTATTATGAAGCTTGCTATATTTAACATATATTTTCATGTTCTGTTAAACAAACCATCAAGTGATTAAAGTTAAAAAAATATTGAAAAATAAGGAAGAAATTGATTTAAGTGGTAATAAAAAATAATCGGTAATAATAATAAAATAAAAATTAATAAATGCGGTTAATTGGTTCATATTTATGAATAATATAAATTTTATTCTTATTATTTTAGAAGATGCGTTCATTTACCCTTCATTCGATATACATTATAATTATCGTTCGTAACGAGTTAAACTCCAGTCGTGCGTCGGAGCTGACACACACGCCCTTTTTTATTTATTTAATATTTCTTTTTAGCATATTTGGGTGTTGCACAAAATATCAAGTTTTAGATACAATTTTACAATGCAGTATTATGATTTTTAAGGACGTAGCAGAGAACATTTACATAAATAAATACACTTTTACAGGAGTTGATCAAATGTCATAAAACCAAGAAAGAAATAAAATCCCTCATAAAACCTACAAGGAAAACAACTAAAAGTTTCACAACTTCGACCAGTATAAACCCCAGCTACAAAAGCATTGTTAAAATATTCATTACAATCAGTTCAGCCATTCCAAAGATATACGAGACATCTCGAAACTTGCAGACTTCTTAAACGTATATGCTTTCACTGTGTCGTAGCAAGGCGGAAGCTAGACTAGTTTTCTTTCTATTTTTAAAGCAAGAAAAAGTCTCGCGTCTCTTTGCTCTTCTATACGGTTCGATTCACCTAATTATACCTCATTATCCGGGAACATGCTTGAATCTCTACTTAAGTGCTTGGCTCTCGTGACTCTTGTAAATGAAGAAACATCAGGCAAGGCAATTTATTTCATAACGTTATATAGATTTATGTGAATAATTTTATATGTTTTAAGCTAAGTCGGTTAATCTCTTCTAGGTTTTTAGCTTCTTATTCTAGGAGACGTTATTGTAAGGGAATGGATCACTGCGTGTTTTTTTATACGAAGTAGAGAACAGAACAAACATGTAGCGTACAAGATGTAACGTGGTTTATATATCCTATTATCGCTTGTTATACAAAGAACACAGTGTTACAAGGTACGGTAACACTGAAGAAAATTGTGCACGCATTGTCACTCCAATTACTTCTAAAACAATAATTGATGAGCAGCTTACTAATAACATCATTCACTCACACAGGAAGACAACTCTCAGGTTTGTTATTGGTTACAGTTTCCTGTGACTGAAAATGTGTGTGTATTTATGTCCACTCTTTAAAATGAGAAGTATTTGCAATACGTATGCAAAATCCCACAACGTTTAAAGTAAGCATTTGAAATAAACTATATATTTTAATTAACTTCTGATAACTGCATTTTCTTGAGACATTTTTATAAAGTCATCTTTCACCACGTAATGAAACAATCCTAACTAATATTATCAATTCCAAAACTTAGACGATGACTATGATGTAAAAGTGTAAATACTTTAAAATCTTTGGTCAGATTTTAATAATACGTACGGTTGCAATAATTTCAAATCTAAGGAAAATTGTACCATATTTTTACTTAACGTAAGTCAAGTTACACATAGCCTTTTAGTGTGTGTATGGACACACACTAAAAGGCTATACTAGCAATAACGAACTTGGAGAGACAGAGCCACTCATATACAACGTTCCTCTTAGAAATGGTATAACTAGAATATACGAGATTTCATAAACTTATTGAGTAGACACTAGTTATCAAGAGCAAATATCTCAGAGCATTGAAAATATGGCTCGATTAGTTAGAAATCACTTTGTTGGTTCGAAATATTATAACAGAGATCGGAACATCCGGTTGAAGACCACAATTTCTTTCTAAAGATTTCTCTTGTTAAGGAAGACCTCCAGCCACGACAGAAGCTCTCTAGAGTATAATTTACGGTTATTTTTAAGAGACCTATGCCTCCTCGTTAGTTTTCTTATCGGAGCGAACAATTAGAATACTCAGAACAGTACTTACATTACACACACATCTACACCTCTAAGAGACATTACGAGACTGACCTCAGAGGAGGTATGGCACATCAAAGCTGACGGACTGGTGAAATACCTGCATCTCACAGAAAACCTCAGCCAAATTACAACTCCCTGGAGTATCGATCTCTACCTGAGAGTGAGTGAAGTTACCAGTAAACTCCCGAGGCGTTGTTATGTTAGCAACAGGCGTGGCAACGTGCCATCGATACTTCTCGTCAGCTACGGCAACCCCCATTATGTCTATGTGTCCAGACACTGTTTAAAGTAATATATAAAACTGACTGAGAACTGCTAGAGGTGGCCTCTCCAGTCCGTGAAGGCAAGAAGCCTTTGAAAGAGACAAGGAAATCGTTGGCTGATTTATGATTTTATTATAATTATTTATTCATAGAGTAGACTCGTACCAGGACCTCATGAATCAACTGTGATAACGCGAAGCCGTAAAGCTAATATTAATACGATTATGTTGCTACCGTTATTTATTCTGGAAGCAGCGAAATGGTTTATTTATGAAAATACAATGATAGCCACACTTTGTTCTTACTCACATAAGCGGAACGATGCGAATTACTACATCTCCATGTGATAAATAACAGTAATTTCATGCTCAGGGATTTGTAATGGTCCCGGTGAGTATTTCACATCCAGCTTTCACCTGATATAGGTACGTAATCAACTCCTGTTTTTCTACGACTGTTATTTCAGAGTGGATTATATAATAATATTATACGCATATCATCAGGTTTTGTTCGTCTTTTTACAGTGTTACAGTGTTAGAGCCTAAGCTCGTATACACGAAATGCACCCCGTTGATTAATGAACTATGGTGTAACAAAAGAGAGATAAATCAGTAAGCGAAAGCTATCACAAACTAGCATCGTTTTCCTAACATTATCCCGTTTCGTAATTCATTTGGGATTGGCGGGGTCCGCTACCAAAGCCTAAGAATTTGGTGACGAGATCACTCCCTAATTAACGATCGTCAGTATGGTCAGTGGTCAGTATGGAAACGTGAGGGTCTTATTCGTTGAGCTGAATCGGGTTATGGATCTCATTAGTAATTGGGGTTCCAATAACCTGGTTGAGTTAAATACCAAGAAAACTCAGGTATACGCGTTTACAACAAAAAAGTCTCCATTCATTCTCATTCCCAGTCTTCAGAGCGCTTTCCTCTGTATGCGAGATGGCCTGAATATGCTAGGCATGGATATTCGTTGCTATCTTAACCAACGTAACTACGAGTACTTTAAGAGTCTCATCTCAACAGCTTCAAAAAAACACGGAGTCCTGAACAGGGTGCGCCGGTTCTTTACACCGGACCAGCTTTGTCTGCTTTAAAAGTCTCAAGTTTGAGCCTGCGTGGAGTATTGCTCGCATCTCTCGGACGGTTCCGCATAATATCTTTTCGATGCTCTCTGTAGTTTGCAGCGACGGGCTATCCGCATAACCAACGGTGAAGAGGTCATCAAAAACCTAGAAATACTTCAACTTCGTAGGGACATTGACTAGCTAAGTATTTTACTGCCTTTGCCTTGGTAAGTGTTCCGAAGAACTGTTTTCTCTTATTTCTCTCTCCCTTCCGTCATAGAACCACACGTGCAGGCTTGTGATGTCATTATTCCACTGTCGAGAACATTTCTTCACGCACTAAAAAGTTCGGCAACTCCTATCTCTGTCACACTATTAAAAAGTGGAACGTTTTGCCGGCACATGTGTTTCCTCCTTCCTATAATACGGGATCCTTCAAGTGACGCGTGAAGAAGCACCTTGAGGGCCTGCATGTCATCGTCAACTGACAGGAAACTGTAGTCTTTTGTCAGTTGCTGCTGCGATTTGTGCTTCTCTTTTCGCTTACGTCAGGCGAAGCGGAGCCACTGCGCTGAGCTGAAATAAATAAAATAAAAACAAAGAGGGAAATCATACTTTTTAAGGTTCAGTCATACGTTTTTCTTTATCATCTAGCTAGTAATAATTACAAATATGTACATAAATCTGAAAACATTAATTTAGTGGTACATGCTCACACCAGAATTCGAGCCAGGGCACCAGTCGGTTAATAGGTTGGTTGCTATTCACTAGGCTGTTACTGCTCTACTAAGTTAACACACACTGGCATCTTTATCAGAAATATTATAATTAGTGAAATAAACAAATAAAAAAGGATTGTCAAACAGTTAATTATTTTGGGGACAATTAGCAACTAGATCGCAAAAGTGACAAAAATAATGTTTTACAAATTACAAACCCATTTTAAATTTGTTGCATTGTTAAGCAACATTGTAACGCTTTCTAATTGTCCTAAAATAATCAGTTATGTTTCTCCCACGTCCCTCGTTATATATTACTTCGTTAGTCCAAAGTTACTTAGATATTAGGCATTTAATGTACGAGTATGTTACCTTTATTTGCTTTTTTGCCAAGTTGTGCTCCATTTACGATGTGGGTTATTTTTTTTTATATAGTGAAACGGTCCTAATTTTTTATTTCGTGGGAAGTGGTAAATTTGAAATTCCTTGAAACAGAATTTTATCATACCATTATCCAATATATCATATCATTTTAACATACGCATATAGAGTCATCCGCATGTATAGTTTATGTGGCGAACGGAGGTTTTTCTACGACATCGTATACACAATCAAAAAGACTATAATCAGCTATAGCATCTGGAAATTCTATAAATCTGATTAAGCAAGCTGAATTGCCAATAAGAAAGAGCCTTTCTTCGAATAGTTGTAAGCTATAAGTATTTATGTCAATATAAGGATTCAATGGGTGTATTGTGATAGTTAACGCACTACGTTTTGTCATAAAATTATTCGAGAATCTGCCTGAATCTCAATTTTAAAGATTTGGGTTTTTGTAAACCCCATAACTTTTTTTTATTTAACTCTAAAGTAAACATATTGTGTCACGTGTGTGTGTGTATGTAAGTGTAGGTATTTAAAATCCCCAGAAACTTCACGAAAGGATAAGCCCGCACCTAAGAAAGCTTATTGTTTTGAATCTGTATGATCATATAACAAAAATAGCTTTTAGTTCATGTACTCCATAACATAGGGTAACATACGCCCACTGCATAGACTATTTATAAATGCTTAAGTTCGTTTTGAGGGCACAAAAGGTCTAAATTCTGAGAAGTTGGTTAAACGTTTGGCGTGACGTTACAACCTGCTCCTACCAACCGACCTCCATTTAATATTTCAAAGTAATTTAGAGAGAAAAGCAAATACGTATATAACAAATTTATACAGTTGCTAGCAAATTAGGTACGTGTTTGTATAAGCGAAATGATAATACTAGCACTACATGTTGCTCGTGACTTCCCCCGCGTAAAGTAGTTTTTCAATTTTTACGCAGTCTTTCCGAGATAAAAAGTAGCTGTTATCGCTATCTAAAATTTCATGAAGTTCGTTTAGTAAGTAGGTTTTGCCAGATATGGGAACTGATAACATCATGCGTTCCTTGACAGCATAACAGACTTTGTTTGTGTATCGTTTATGGAAAATTGTAAAAAATGATGTGATATTTTCGAGTGAAACTTTTTTCAAATAATAAATATGAGGTTTTTCTTTTCAAAAATGTGCAACATTTGATTTTCGAATTTCAATTGTTTTTTTTTATTCAGCTTTGACGGGAAAGATGGATACTTCGAAAAACCGAGTAATTTTTGAATACAAGTTCTGAAGTGGAATTAACGCGGCAGAAACGGTGCCCTAAAACAAAGCTTACCATAAAAAAGGTAATGGTAACTGTTTGGTGGTGTCTTACTGGCGGTATTCACTATAGCTTTCTCAGGTGTGCTCAAGCAATAACAGCAGATGTTTTCTGTGTTCGAAAAATGATGGCGAAACTGGTAGTGAAGCAGCTACGACTCGTGAATCGATCTTCACCATTGAGCAGTCAGAACCCGTTATATACATTTTCCCATACATTTCGCGGTCGTATACGACCACCCGGGTTTTGAAGGGTTAATGCTCCATGATAAAGACCTCACACTGCACGAGAAACCGTATAACAATTGTAACAGTAAGAGCCAGTAGTAGCTAGCTGACATGTCGGCAGAGCCTGAGAGGGCGTGTGTTCGAGTTAATTTGCAGGCCAGAACCAGTATGTTAATAATCTAGTCTGTATCAAAGACTATAAATAAGAGAAAGAAAGGGCGCCACCTGATAAATCTAAACCCATCAGAAAGGTATAACACAATAATATACAAACTGATATTAAGAGAATGTAATCATATGGCACATTCTAACACAATTAAAAAGTAAACGAATTTCCTTTCACATGGACAGCATATATATATCTCTGGTTTGGGTTATTATGCCTTAAGCTCGGTGGCTCAGTCGTGAATGACGCGACTTTGACACTAACGATCGTGGTGGTGGCGATTCCCACACAAGGCAAACATTTGTGTGCATGAACATGTCTGTTTGTCTTGGTATGGATGTTTTAAGAGAGGTAGGGCGCATCAAAGCAGCCTGTATGGGGAAGTACCTCCATCTACAAAATAAACCAAATAACAACTCCCTAGGGGGTTGTTGTGTTTCTGCGTCTGAGTAAGTTTACCAATAAGCTCTCAAGGAGTTGCTGTGTAAGCAGCAGAGGAGGCATCGGGCGTGTGATACTTGATATATCTCAAGCGTTAATAGGCTACGGTGCCCACTTTGCATCAGGTGGGCCGTATGCTTGTATGCTTCCCGACATAGTATAAAAAAAAATTACCGTGACTTTTAAGACAAGAAGCGGCAACATATTTGCACAAAATCATCAAATCAGCCCATACGATAGCTTTTCCGGTAGAGGCAATAGGACAATTGCAACTTATTTTGCTTTTATTTCATTAATTTGAGTAACTGTGCTAGTTAGAAAAATTATTCTACTTATTATATAATATGTTATATGACGTCAATGCAGCTGTAATAATTTCAGATTATTCTCTTTAAATAAAAAAAATCATTCACTAGTTTCCATTTGCGAAAATATGAAATTGACGGGCCTTAATAGTAACCTCATTCATTGCAGGAATTGCGGGAACCTTCCAAAAAGTTGTTATATTATATTATCCTTTATTGCACAAAAACATTATATAGATACAAGATTTAAAGTAATTCGTTCGGAAAGGCGAGCTTATCTCTAAAAGAGATCTCTTCCAGCCAACCACCAACAGTGGGATATATCATTAGGTACGGAATAGTTGTAAGTGCCTGATAAATGTTACGTACACAGTTACTTAACATACATACATATACACAAATAACATATATACAAATACATACATACACACATACACTTATTTCTGAATAGATAAGTAATAATATTTCAATTTCATTTTGAATAAGAGTACAGATGGGCTTTCATTTTTTGTCTATTTTGCTGCGATTTGCTATGAGGTACTGCGTCAGTCGGGTTACTTACATGTGCCCTACTTGTCTCAACTGTGCTTAACAATTAAAACACACAGAATTTTTGTTTCATGTTACGTCGTGTCTAAAGTAAATGGCACTCCTTGTTTCAAACGGTAACTGCACTCTTTCAATTCAACATTGAATTAATACTTTTACTTTTGCATCATGTACACCGTATACGTAAAGTATGTACGTATGTACGTATATTTTCACGTCAGGTCCCTTGCGGGATAGGCAGAGAGAACCGAGCACCATAAGATGCAGTCCTTACACACCTCACTCGCTCCTTTAACATTCATAGCTCTTTTCATACACGCTCGCCAGTTCCTAGGGCTTCTGACATCACCTTCTGACGAAACATAAACATAAAATATAACGTTGTTTAATTATAAATTGTATGTTTGTGACACATGAACGGTTCAGACAGTTGTAAACAAAATTAAATTACAAATATTAAATTTTGTTTTAGGTAAATAATACAAAGCAATCCCTTAATTAAAAAACTGTGCCTATATAATTTTATGAAAATAGACATGGAATAAATCCTGGTAGCTTTGATGTATGGGCATGGTAGGCAGACAAATTAAAACACAGGAAAACCATTTAATATAAGTATTGCGATTTTTATGCGTTGGCCTTCTAACTTACCGCCCGCTTAATGCAAAGCAGTTACCGTAACTTATTCAATACAAGAAGTATCGCTTGCGGACTACCACTCACACAGCAACTCCTCAAGACCTTACTAGTTACCTCACTTATTCGCAGGATCACAACTGAACCTTCTAGAGAGTTGTTATTTTGCTATCGTTTGCTGTGAAATGGAGGTACTGCCTCAATCGGACTGCTCAGGGTACATTGCTCTTCCTTTCTACATTTAGCTTAGTTTAACGACTGTAATCTATCCAAAATAGACAGGATCGTGCTTTCAGAATTTAATATTTTTTAAATTAATAATATTTATATTATATTAATAATATCTCTGGAGGATATCACCAGACGCTGGGTGCCATCGCTATACCAATATTCTCATTCAATGATTACACGATCGACTAGTACCGTGGTGTTTAGTATCTCCCTCATTTTATTCAGAGGATATATATAGTGATCGTTGAAAGAATGAGTTGGTGACATATACGACTATAAGTCAAGTCCACCTCTTTATGTATTTTCTGCATAGCGTTTATCACATTTGTAGTCAGGGCTGTTTTCACACCGGCCAAAGAGTAAAACTTTTTTTTACGTATTCACTTTTTTCATTGTTTCTATTCAACATCAACTTGAAGTTTAGTTTTCAAATTTATATCTTCCTCAGTTCTTAAACAAGCTGAAATATTTATGTAGCGAAACGGTAAAGTTATAATGTAGACACGAAACTTCCTAACTTTACTTTGGTCACTTTACTGGCAGGTGTAGTCCCATTCTTGAGATTGAGATTGCATGAAGTAAACAAAGAAACTAGACTTAGTCACATAGTCGATAGTGACAATTGCAGTGCGATGGCAATGACGAAGTAGAACTGGTCAAATTAAGTATAAACTTAAATTTTTGAATCGGTGGTTTAGTGGCTACTTCAACACCAGAGGTTATGTATGTGATTTTCCTACAAGACATAAATTTGTGTGCATGAGGTGACAGA
The DNA here is from genome assembly GCA_947507595.1 of Pyralis farinalis. Lineage (NCBI taxonomy): Eukaryota > Metazoa > Arthropoda > Insecta > Lepidoptera > Pyralidae > Pyralis > Pyralis farinalis. Next base: position 28,106,682 of record OX382259.1, read on the forward strand.
TCTATATGTCTGAATTTACCATATACATTGAAAATACACATAAATTTACCATGCAATTTACCATATACATAAAAAAAAAGTATATGATATATGACTTTAGGACTGTTAATACAGTCCTAAAGTAAGTGAAGCTTGTGTTATATGTGTTTTTTTGCGATTGTTCAGAAGTATTTATTAATTTCTGTTTGATTCCGATAAATCCAGTCCACATTATGCGTCGCGAAATCGATCTTGTTATTGTTTTCTATAAACGAAACGTTGGTAATTTATTATGAATATGAAATTATTTTCAAATTCTGTCAGAAGCTCTAGAAACCGGCGAGCATGTATGACAAGAGCTAGAATGTTAAAGAAGCAAATGAGATATGTAAGGACCGAGTCATGTGGCGCTCGGTTCTGTCTGCCTACTCAGCAAGGGATTTGGCGTGAAGTTATAGATGGATAGATTATGAAATAGGGGAATGCGAATACACACGTATTTGAAACAGAAACAGTTCTATGCTTAAATTTCATGGGCACCAATATATTAACATCAAATAACGAGAGTCGTATCATCAGTCAGATTAAAAGTTATATCATTGGGGATAAGCTCGCCGATTTCTACGTGCAGGGAAAAAAGTAAGATTAACTCCAATAAATATAGAAAAAAAAATATGAAAAATTTATTGAATGTATTGTGCTCGTTTGTTTGTTTTTTTGCAAAGATTCTAGCTAATTAAATGAACGAATCTACATGTAGATTGAATTGGGTAAACAACTTTATTTTGTGAATAGAATCTACATTTAATGAAATGTTCTCTAAATTTAATGAGGTTTCCTTATAAAGTAAATTGAAAGAATTCTTCAGATTGAGAAAATTTCAAATTGACATATCATTTGTAAGAATTCTACTTCGAAATTCCATATATAATAAAACCTACGCAGAAATTTAACTTTTTATTTATGACCGCCAAAGCTCCGTACCTTAAATATAAAAAATTAACGTGTTTTTATTGGGATTTCATTATTATACACCGTACTCAATAATAAACTTTTAATTACAAGCAAGCAACAAGAGAAAAAAAAAAAGTTCATTTGACATGTAGCAAGAAAACCCTTTTTCTTGTTGAAGGTATAAATCTTCCGAGTTTTAACTCTTTTTCGACATTAAAGGGTCAGTGAATGCATAAAAACAAATTGTATTTTTTTCTTTTCAGTGTAGCCGTCCCTTCAGTTACCTGTTTTGTATTTTATATCTCTCGCTGGGGAAACATTTTGTCTGTTCACTGTGTTGACACTTCGTCATATTTTACAGCAGCAATCAGAATTACTCAGGTGCCTTCGAAATATTACATGCAATTTGGGAGGTATATGTCTGTACGGAGAACAAATGTCGGGTTTTGTGTGCCCAGAGCTCGACGTGCGTTTTGAGTGCTGTTATGTGTAATGTTTATTGTTTTGTTAAGTACTTACTCATTTAGTATTGAAATACATGCTTATAGTAAATTTATGATTCATTTTCTAGATAATTAATCATATTTGAATTTTGGTTATTTAGTACTTAATTTTATCAATATTTCACACTCGAAAACGAAGAATATGAAGTTTTGTCTTGTGTGAGTACGGGTACTTGAATTGTTATTTGAAAAAAAAAATGCATGTAGAAAACCAGTGACAGTTGGTCACAATCAAATGTTTTTAAGCTGCACGTCGGATCCACGTGCTCTTCGAACCGAGAGAAAGCTAGAGATAAATGGATCCACAATAAATTCGTTGACGTCGCTTTGGGGGGGGGGGGGGGATACTTTAGTCAAGTAAACGAGCATGTTTGAAGTGAGTTTACCAAATGTATGTACTCTTTAATTGCAACTATACTTCCACAAGACTTCATTCGTATGTTCTTCAAAGCTTAATATGTCTATCTATCTATCTATAACTTCACGCCAAATCCCTTGCGGGTTAGGCAGACAGAACCGAGCGCCACGTGACTCGATCCTTACATATCTCACTCGCTTCTTTAACATTCATTGCTCTTCTCATGCACGCTCGCCGGTTTCTAGGGGTCCTAACATTTATTTCTATTAGCTTAATTTATCAAAGGTATTTATTTCTATTATTTATTTATTTTTATACATACATACATACATTTATTTCTGTTTTATATTAAACTTTAATCTCGCGAAAGTTTCCTTCTGCCAAGATACAGAAGAGGTAAGTGAATTTTAAATTGTAATTACTTGAAAGTTTAAATTATTATAGGGTATAATCGTTATATGAATAAAGGTTTTTTTTTATACAACGTCGTGAGACATACAAGCATACGGCCCGCCTGATGTAAATCGGTTACCGTAGCCTATAAACGCTTGCAATACATTAACACATCAACTCTTTTGGAACTTCCTGGTAAACTTACTCCCACGCAGGAACACAACAACACTCTAGGGAGTTGTTATATGGCTGCGGTTTTCTGTGAGGTGGAAGTACTTCCCCAGATGGGCTGCTATGATGCGCCTTACCTCTCTTACAAAGTATTATAATATTAAGAAGTTAATAATACTATTTTTAGGTATATTTAGTTGCAGCTATTATTAAACTTACCATTCCACTTATGTCTATAAAAACATTTCAGGTCAAAGTCGGCAAAATGAAATGTAAAAGGTCGATATAAAGCCACTCGTCCTGCTGTCCATCTATACACACATTACACCTATATTCGTAGCATCACACAGTATACATTCGAAAGTAAAATAGTTCATGTTTCATGCGGATCAAAGGAGTTTAGCAGTTTTAATGCATTTCAAATACCGGCCAAGGTATTTGTCGCCGTGAGCCAATATAGATATATGAAAGCGTAGAACCATTTTTAATTGAGATATTCTTTGAGTATAAGTATTTATATATATGTACTAGCGGACCCGACAGACTTTGTCCTGTCCCATAATATAAAGTTTCCCAGAACCCGACTGTAGTGCCACCTATTGGGTCCAATTGTGAATTTAAACCATTCTCGAATCCCCTTGAACACAATCGAAATCGGTCCAGTCGTTTAGGAGGAGTTCAGTCACATACACACGTACAGTAGAAATATATATATAATATAGATATATACCAATTCGTTCTTGAGATATCATAAAAAAAAGTTTCATATAAAATGTATGAGAAATGGTAATTATCCTATTCCGGACGAAGACAAATCCAAAAACACAAAAATCATAAAATTCGATCCAGCCGTTCTTGAGTTATAAATGGTGTAACTAACACGACTTTGTTTTATATATATAGATAATTAATTTAATTTACACGATTTAGGTGAAAGCAATTACCGTAGACACTGGACGTTTACCCTGTAAAATCTCTTCGATGCTATGATAGAAGAAAACCATAGATGTCATATTCAACAACTCTTCTGAATACAATCTGTTGTACAATGGATGAAACAGACAAAGGGAAATTCTCTTAGAAGTGGTCAGAACAGTGTATAAGCTTGAGATTATTACCAATTCTCATAGCTCTTGTCGACGAGGCATAAGACCTACGCTAGTATATAGGTGACCACGCCCAAAGAGGTTAACAACATGTGTGGCAGTATTTGATATATATACGAAACATTTATGCACTGAGTTGAAGTGTCTATTTCGATTGATTTAATTACGATTATATATATACTAACAGACTCGATAGACGTTGCCCTGTCCGAAAAAAAAACAATAAGTACTGTAAACCGATCGCAGCGCCACCTACAGGGTGTAATAAAATTGTGAGTCTAAACCATTCTCAAATCCACTTAAAACACACACAAAAAAATATCCAAATCTATCCCACCGTTTAAGACGAGTTCAGTGACAAACACATGGACAGAAGATATATATATAATTGTAATTAAAGAAAAGATAAAGTGTATTATCAACAAATGTGTCTTAACCCATGTGAGTAAGGCACATTTTATTGATTATACAGCATACTTTTAACCGTTGAGATAGACCGCATGGCCTCCAATGTCCTCCGACATCCAGGATCATGCCAGATTTTTTTATTATCGGGAGGTATACAAGCATACGGTCCATCTGATGTAAAGCAGTTACCGTAGCCTATTAACGCTTGTAACATATATCACTCGCGGGATGCCTCCTTTGCAGCTTACACAGCAACTCCTTAGGAGCTTACTGGTAACCTCACTTACACGCAGGAACACAACAACCCTCCAGGGAGTTGTTATTTGGCTGCGGTTCTGTGAGGTGGAGGTACTTCCTCAGATGGGCTGCTTTGATACGCCCTACCTCTCTTAAAACATCCGGACCAAGACAAACAGACATGTTCATGCACACAAATGTTTGTCTTGTGTGGGAATCGAACCCACGAGGCCACGAGGTGTCATAGTCGCGTCTTTCACGACTGAGCCACTGAGCTCGTCAATATTTTTATTTTATTAATTGATTGTATGTAATATATTGTAATTTTGTAATTGGTTGCGGAATGATAGATTCATTACAAGTAGTCCAAATTGGGCGCCTTAAATTTGATTAGATAATTATAAACTCTGATGGTCTCACGATATTCATATTTCACTTTCAGCAAGTACTTGATTACCAACTTGTGAAAAATATTACAGTAAATGTTTCGATCTAAACCACTTTTAATTAGAAGGTGATAGAATTAAATATTGTTTGACTGATCCTTTTTAAAATCAGATGAATTCACCAGCAAAGTAAGTACTTTGATGACCTCTAAGCGGCGTTTAACTGTTCTAAGGTAATCAGATATAGTGTCCTTTTCAGGTAATATACGTAACAAAATTGATGAGCCCGGTAGTAGTAGCAATGTCTAACACCAAGGGTCGTAGATTCGATTTTCACACAAGGCCAACATGTTCTTTTTCTTGGTCTGGGTTATTTAAGAGGTAGGGCGCATCACAGTAGAACAATTGGGTAAGTACCTCCACTTCGCAGAAAATCGCAGAAAATAACAACATTCTGGAGGGTACTTGTATTAGGAACACAACAACCCAGCAGTAGGCTTCTAAGGAGTTGATGTGTTTACAGCAGAGGTTAATTATATATATTCGGTTATGCGCGAGCGATATTTCCTGTAATACAAGCGTTAATAGCCTACGGTAACCACTTTACATCAAAAGAATCCCATGGTTGTATCCCACCCGACGTTGTTTATAAAACACTTGAACTAAATTATAGTAAGTTTGCACGAAAGTGTAGTTAATATAGGATTTACATAAACAGAAATGTTTTTTACTCCATATTATTTCTACGCAAGTTGTTAGTGAAGGGCCAAGCGACGTCAAAATGCAACATTGGTTTCAAATCAGATCGCAGACTGATTTTACGTCGTAATTCTAAATCGCTAGTGTTAGTAATTATACTCACAAACTGTGTAAAACAAAATTAGTTGGAAAATACAAGTATCATAAAATACGAATCACAAATTAAACTCGTTTGGTGTCACCCTTAATAGAAAACTATTTCATTCCTACTAAACTTGTAAAGCCTACACCTGTGCGACAGTTTACCTTTAAAATTCTTTAGTATTACGCATAGCAGTTATGCTAATGGAGAGATAGGTCACATATTTTTAACAATAATTATTTTAATGGAACGAAGGAAGGCTAAGTCTTACCTAACATGACCACATTGATCGTGTTTTATGAGAAGGAGATGAACGGAGCCTTAGAAACCGCGAGCGTGCATGAGAAAAGCTATGCATGTTACGAGTGAGGTATGTAAGGACCGAGTCATGTGGCGCTCAGTCCTCGCTGCCTACTCGCAAGAGAAGTGTTATTATAGATAGATGGAGAGATTGAATTATTTTTCTGTAAAATAGATATGAACTATTTAAAGAATATAGAGTAACTTTAATCTGACACAATAAAAACGGAATAATTAAAAAAATAATAATTTAAGAAATATACCCAAATTGGATGATGGAAACTAAAGAAGAAATTATGTACGAGTACTACTAGCGGACCTGGCAGACGTCGACCTGCCCGGAAAAGCAAAGCCACATTAAGTTCAGTCTCAAGATTTGGTGACATACCGATATCAACGCCACCTACCGGGTCCAAAGGTGTTCAAACCATCAAGGAACCCATTGAAATATACACACAAAATTTTATCCAAATCGGTTCGCCCAAATAGGAAGAGTTAGGTGACAAACACACGTACAGAAGAATTATATATATTAAGATAACTTCACAATGAAAATTCGAAAAAAAGGTATTTATGTACCTCATCTTGTCGTGTCAACCTACTGTAACAGAAAACGATAACCTGTAACACAAACAAATAATTAGATACTGCAGTATCATCGTTGGATACACTTACTGTAATTGCTTGCACTATAAAGATATTTTTGCAGTTACATACGAGTACATGTATATTACATACGTTGACGTCTTTTGGCTGATATGATGTGCAATTTGATCTAACCTGCTTTGTGTGCTTCCGCCACCAATTAGTTCATGTGGCCTAGCGTCGGCCGGCACCCACTCACTACTGTTAGTAAGTGCAACATGCCGACGCTGCAATGGCTGCTCCGGTAGTCTCTGCCTCGGCTGCTGCGTTGTAGACGTTAATCGTAAGAATAACATGCTACAAGTGACAAATCGCAGTGCCGTCCCTTATATTGAATTGAGGGTGGGGGTGGATGGTGTGAGCGAAAAGATATTTAATAGTGGGGAATGGTTTATGTCGGTCTGTTTATTCATGAGATTAATTTTAGAATTTTTATGTTTATTAATTTCTAATTGTTCCCTAATATTTAGTTTTGAACCTTAGTCTATGGTGTGTAAAATTTGATATGTATTAGTGGGGGATAAGTTTTGTCTATGAGATGCTGATTGTAGATGTATATGAGATTTAGTACTAACCACCTATACTTAAAGTTGGTCTACAAGTTTTTTTTATACATCGTCGAAAGGCATACAAGCATACGGCTCACCTGATGTGAGGTTTGTAAGGATCGAATCATGTGGCGCTCGGTTCTCTCTGCTTGCCCCGCAAGGGATTTGGTGTGAAGTTATTGAAATATATTTCAATTAGTCCTTTAAAAGTCCACAAGTATTAGATTACCTCTTGATATATTTAAAATTTGATTAGCTTCTCTTTAACTTGTTAACGCAATAAAATTCTTCAGAAAGTTTCCGTACATAAAATATTTTTGATGTTCTTTGAGTCTTTGTAATTTGTGTAATTTGCTATTAATGTTGAAACAAATTGTTTTGATTAATGGCCAATGCCTTCTGTAAAACATTTTTGTCTATAATACAATTTGGTAGATTTTTGGCAGTTAAAATTCTCCCAAGAATTGGGCTATCAAATGCAAAAAGATTTTTTTCCTAATTCGATTGGTAGTTCCAGAGATTGGCGCATTCAAACAAACAATCAAACAAGTTTGTTTATGCCTTCCGATTTATATATCAGTATGTATATATGTATATTTACCAGAGGGAGAAGTACAAAAGTCATCTGTCTCACCTATTTCTACCGCCAAGCTGCTATATTTATATAACTGTGTTCCTGTTTGATGGGTGAGATATGGCAGAGAAATTACTGGCTACTGTGACGAAGCATCCGTAGGTCATAAGATTGGCAGCGCGCGAGTAATATCCCCGGGGTGATTCGAGCATCAATGACCTGCAGTGACCGCTTACCATCTGATGCGGGCTGCATGCTTGTTTGTCAATCTAGTTGTATAAAAAAAAACGGAATATTTTGGAATGGTTAGGGAGTAATTTCGCATGAAATGCTTTATTTAACAGTATAAAAGTACTATCATGTGCGTGGTAAAATACAATATTCATTTATTGCGCTACATAAACATGACAATTTATGTTACAGTAAAAATTTAACACTTCAGAACAATTATAATTGTATGTATGTATATCTTCACGCCAGGTCCCTTGCGGGGTAGGCAGAGAGAATCGAGCGCCATAAGACGCGGTCCTTATACACTTCACTCGCTTCTTTCACATTCATAGCTCTTTTCATGCACGCTCGCCGGTTCCTGACATCACCTTCTGATAAAACACGACCAATTTGGTCATGGTAGGTTAGTCTTGGTCTTCCTCGGCTCCTACATCCTTCCACTTTCGCATTGTATATCTGTTTCGCCATTCTTTCATCTTGCATTCTTTCTACATGTCCGAACCAACGGAGCATGCCCTTCCTTATCTTAACACCGACACTCTCTTTCAGTCCAACTCTCTTTCGTACGTCATCATTTCTAACGCCGTCAGCAAGCGTTATGCCACAAATTTTTCGCAGTGCTCGCATCTCAACCGTATTTATTCTACTTTCATGCTCTCTCTCTGCTATAACCAGCTCTCACTTCCATAAGTTAGCGTTGGGATTAACACCGCGTTGTGTACAGCGAGCTGTGCCTTCTGGCTTAGATTTCGGCTGCCAAACAGTTTACCCAACGCTCCATTCACGCTATTCCCTGCACTCACTCGTCTCTCCACATCAGCGGTGTACCTTCCATCGCTTCTAAAAGCGCTTCCAAGATATACAAACTCATCCAGTTGCTCCAACACTATATCATCAACCGTTATCCTAGTGTTCGTTCTGGTTGTCTCTCTTTCAAATACCATTATTTTGGTTTTCTTCGCATTCAATTGTAAGCCTTTGTTAATACAATCGTCTTTCATTGTTGTGACTAGTGTTTGCAGTTCGGATGATGATTCTGCTATTAATACCGCGTCATCTGCATAAAGCAGGCAGTTAACCACGTAGCCACCCATTCGTATTCCCACATTCATATTTCTCATTTTCTGAAGACAACTATCCAGATACTGGATGAATAGCCGAGCCGATAGCACGCATCCCTGTCTGACACCAATATTGGTATCAAACCACGGAGATAAGTTGCCGTCCACTCTCACACATGCTATGCAATCCTCATAGGTGGATTGCACAGCACGTAGAAGGTCACCGTCAATCCCATATCTGGGCAAGATGTTCCAGAGATTTCACCCTCATTCTCCTTTCAATGATTTTTCCATACACTTTAGCTGCTAGGCTGATCAAACTGATGGCCCCATAGTTGGCGCAGTCCATACGTGAGCTCTTGCCTTTATACAAGGGCACGATGACTGCGCGTCTCCAATCGCTCGGGACTCTTCCGGATCTCCAGCATAATTTGCTCAAAAACCAGAAAGCGTCCCTAACGTAGGTACCACCCAGTTTGATCATCTCAGCTGTTACCACATCGATTCCCGCTGACTTTCCATTTTTCAAACTTCGTATCGACCATTCAATCTCATCCATACTAATGTCTTCATGGTACGCTGGCACTGCTGAATCAGTCACAGACTCATTCATAGTGCCAGCGCCCTGGACATAATCATACATTTCTCTAAAATATTCGCTCCACCGTTCTAACACTTCCTGAGTGTTAGCAAGAATGCCACCAGCTTTACCTTTTATCTTGTCCATTCCGGATGCCGACGAACCACTCCGAGACTTCTTTACCTCTCTTCAGAAGAGTTTGGTATTAGCCTCGAAGTTCTTCGTCAGCCTCTCTTCCTCATTCATAAGTAGTCTTTCACGCCTCTCTTTCACTAAAGCTTTGGTTCCGTTCTTGCATCAACGTTATATATCTTTCTTCATCTCTTTCATACTATTATAATTATTTCACACTAAAAAGTTTATCTCAGAAAAATCTACTTTCATTCATAATTTCAACGACTCTTTCACCATCATCATTACCAGCATCATCATCGCCAATCTCTAAAACTCAAACACACCGCGCTGCTTAAACCAAACAGCAATGTAGATAAACTACGTTGAACGAAACGCGTAAACGCCAACACTTTCGTGGCGCTTACAACGTTTTGGTCGCGAAAAAATAATGCCCTATGAACGATCTACGCTTGATATTTTAATTGTTTAATTAGAGGTAACTAATGTTTTAGCGCTACAGCGAAGTTAAGTTCTTAGGTATTCTCAACAAACTCTTACGGTCAGGGTCACATGTCATCCCAAAAATTGCACAACGCCGCTAAAGAAGTTTACATTTCAAAAATGTATATACTACTCGTTTAAAGTAATATAATAAAGGCCTTCCTGACCTTCGTCAGCAAACCACTAATATAAAAAACTCAATTTCGCTTTATACCTTTCTGTATTTAGATCAATTTCCCTCTTTTCGGTTCTACGAGTATAATATCTATAATGACTTTTCTTGTATGGATCTTTGCTTAACCTAGCCCTATCATCTGTCCCAAGTATACACGATGTTGCTCTTGTCTAGGTCATTGAAAGTTAATGATATTAAAAATTTAAATACTATATGTCTTTTAGATTTCAGTGACTCAATTATGTCTATTACATTTATCCTTCTACTGCTATGGCCTATGTAAAACTTCTCACTAACTTTACTTACTTGGGTCGGCTCTAATGAATGCTAAGCAGTTCTTTCTCACATTTGGCATTGGCGGCTCTTGTACAGACTTAATTTGTACTATTCTCTAATTCATTTCACAATGATCTTTATTATCGTTCTGTAAATGTCTGCGTAAACACGATTTCATTTCTTTGATCTTGAAATGTAACTAATTATTACAATAAAGATATTACAAACAAACAGACAGAACAATTGTATGATAATAAAATACACAGGGACAATAAACGTCATTTAAATTAATAAAAATGTAATTAAGAGAGCGAGAGGGTAAAATAGCCACTCGATTAAAAGTCGTAAAACAATGGAAAAAGGTTCGTAATGGAACCGAGGGTACTCTGACTGACAGTCCCTTTTTATTGAAGCACAGATAGGACCTTCCTATCAAAATTTAAATGTGGTCCATTTTGTTGTATTCGGACTGCGGGTTTGTAATGAAAATATCCTTTATTTTTTTCTTTTGGTTTTTATACGATTCGACCTCCCGATTATTATGCCAGTCTGATTATTCTCTGATTGTGATCGCTGTCGTATTCACTGGAGTGTATCTTTTGTTAGCCACTTTCATTACATTTTCCTCGTAAAAATACAACAAAAATCACAGTCTCCGAGCAGACCGACGGTCCGGAAATATGGCGCTTTCATAAAATCCGAGGTGTCATTTCCTTTTGAATAGTTCGTTATATCTGCGGTGTGAACAAGCTCGTGTATAGAGGTCTCGAGTTATTACGAGCACTGGGATCCTCCGTCGTTTCGGGCTGCGGGTATTATAAGGTGGCCAGTAAATCTCATCCTTATTGACAAATGACGACACTCGTTGCAATACCGTATCGTTTTCCATGCCTCTCCCATTTTATATTTCCTTCCACATATTTGATATATTATCGTGAAGTGTACTTGTTCCTTCCCGCAGAGCGCAGTGATTCCGCACCATTTTTGCCCTAAGGTACTTATTTTCACGATAAATAATGTTACTAGATTGATAGATAGATATTTCATCTTACATCTTAATTTTTATAGCCATAGAACGTTCACATAACCGGTCGAAAAGAAATATATAATCTTTTTGTTGTGCATATAAGCCTGAATTAGCTGTTAGACAATAACATAGGTTATGAAAAATATTTCATAGCTAAAGTATATCATCCTCTTTTATTAAACCGCACAACTTAATCACTGAAAAGATTTAATTAAGTAGATTAAATTCTTAGTGTAGGTTAAGCTTGAAAAATGTACAGAGAACTCGGGCATGATGAAATCACTTTTCTCTACTTTTTTCTACAATCTCTTGTATCCCACAAAATATGTATTTTTACTTATTACTTACACAAATATTATTGCCCGTCGGAATTACCGAATTCCGCTAAAGACACATAATTCAACTCACGTTCGTCGCCAGTGTATTATGTAAACACAAATCTTCGTATTCAATACTCTTATATCCCATACAAGCGGAAGAATTTATCACAGCCCGATAAATAGGCATGTATGAACCCTCTTTGTGGAAAGCTTCATAAATCACGCGAATGAACCCGAACCTCTTTGACAAAAGTACCGTCATAAATAAATAAATACATCCGTACTTTACTTATACCGTTCCGATTGTAGAAGAAGGAGCTACAAACATAATACGTACTTAAAATAATTAGTATTTTTTTACTGTCAAGTAATCAAATGATGAAGGTATTATGATACATATTTTTTTCCACATATTTTAGAATAGTGTTCAGAAGGGAGTTCGGAGTACAAAAAGATTGCCAAACTATGTATACCAATGTGGCTATAACTAGCCTATAACTGTATTGTATAAAAACCTACAGTAGTTGCCTAAAAATTGAATATTATTTTGGGTTTTTGTACAGGCAAGTATAATTATATATTTTAAAACGAGTAATAAAAGATATTGATAAAGATAAAAATTCTTTGTATGCCTTTAGGTCAACAGAAGCTAGGCAGGAGCTCGCTCCTAGTTGACTTAAAAATGTCACAAACGGTTAAGTCATTCAAATCCCGCAAATCATCAAAAAAATCAAAGGTCGATTTTTTAAACGCTGAGTTGCTCAATTTTTTGAGTTATTTTGTAAGTATATATTATGAATTCAAGATCACTCTTATTTGTTCTAAAGACTTCTATGTAGTATACATAGAAGTCTTTGATTTGTACCTTTGTAGTTAATAGATTCAGGCTTTACTTTGCGAAAGTCAAATTTACAGGCAAATTGATCTAAACTACTTTGCGTGCCTCCGCTCCTGATTAGTTCATACGAACTACTGCCAGCCGGCACCCACCCACTACCGTAAGTAGAAGCATGACGGTCGTCTCTGCGAGTGTTCACCATCTGAAATGTGAACCACATGCACGTATTGCACGTGCCACCGTTGCTACCCTGGTCGTCTCTGCGACACGTGTGTCGCCTCTCCGCGAAGCATCCTCAGGCGCTGTAAATGTTAGTCATTAGAATAATAGCTACGAATGACAAATCCATCGTAGTGCCGTCCTTTATATAATAAAGGAGGAAGGGGTGGAAGTGGTAAGCGAAAAGATATTTAATAGAGGGGAGATGCTTACGTCAGTCTCTTTGTTCATAAGAGAGATATTAGATATTTTTATGTTTAACGATTTCTAATTGTTTCGAATTTTTTGTTAGGCAGAATTTTGTCTTTACTGCTACAAACAGTAAAGTACGAACTATTCTGAGTACATTAATACTCGTACGTTCTTATTCTAATATATACCAACATATCCACCTGAATATGAATAGAGTATTTTCCATTTTAAGATAGTCATAAGTAGTAACCCTTCTAAAAATTCATGGCGGTATAAAACGATATTACGCCGCGAGTACCTTGGTCTCAGTTGACTTTTATTTTACTTTCTATTTCCCTTGGACTTTTCATCCCTCAGTGAAAGAAATGTAGAACATTCGTATGTAAAGAAAGTCATTACGTTATTATACGGGAAGAGCAGATTATTTAGGAAGCACGCATGGAGGGAGGTTCCCTGTATGAAATTGTTACCGTGGAATATTTATTTACTAACTTAGAATTTATCAGGCATTAAAACTTAATGTTCGCCATCTTTTTTAAATAAATACCTTGACTATTATTTGCTAAGTAAAAACTCAGACGTTTAGGGTTATTCCTACTTGTAATTGTTAGAATAGGAAATGATTATTTGTAATTTTTTGTTACACTGGAAGATGCGACTGTGAATCACTAACTAGATCTGGCATAATGAAGAACCTTAGCGTCCATAAAACCTACCTTTTGATTGCAATAAAATCTATGTGGAGATTTGACTGGATGAGTTGGGACCAAACGAGACGGCTATGAAGCTGCTCTTGGTCCCAATGGAGATAAGAGATTGAACGAAGAAGGTAAGTCGATTTTAGAATTATGCATGAAACGAAACCTCCTCGTGTCGAACACTTTATTTCGTCACAAGGATATTCACACGTATACATGGAGACAGAATGACCAAAAAAGTGTGATTGATTTGATTATAATTTATAGACGTCTCCGAAATAGTATAATGGATACAAGAGCCTTTAGAGGTCCTACTCTTGAAATGGACCACTACCTGGTGGTAAGCCGGTTTATGGGACTTTTCAAGAAGTAGAGGCATTGGCGAGTTCGTATCCCTTTCGGAAATCATGAAAGGATAAGTGAAAAATGGCAAGATGAAAGTGTAAGGAGGATGTATGAATATCTGGTAAGCTAAAGACTTGCAAATGCAAGTCCTTCCGATACAGATGTGGATGATTGCTGGAAAGTTCTGAAAGAAAGTATAGTGGATAGTGCAAAAGAAGCATGTGGATGCGCAAAGAGGCATAAAACATTGAAAGGAGATGCCTGGTGGGATGCGGAGGTTGAATCCTCCATAGCAAGAAAGAGGAAAGCGTGGCTGGAGTATGCATCATCTTTGCCCTTAAATGAAAGTATGAGAGAGAAGAAGAAAGAAATGTACCGTCTATGCAAGAATGAAACCAAGGCTTTAGTGAAAGAGAAGCGTGAAAGACAATTTATGAATGAGGAAGAGAGGCTGAGGAAAAACTTCGAGGCAAATACCAAACTCTTTTGGAGAGAGGTAAAGAAGTCTCGGGATAGTTCATCGGCATCCAGTATGTGTAAGTAATGTCTAAAGCTGGTATCATTCTTACAAACACTCAGGAAGTGTTAGAACGGTGGAGTGAATATTTTGAAGAAATGTATGAATATGCCTCAGACGCTGACAATGAAAGTGAGTCTGATGCTCACTCCACGGTGACTGGCGTCCTATGAATTAGATTGAATGGTCGATACGAAGTTTGAAAAATGGAAAGTCTGCGGGGATTGATATGATCACAGCTGAGATGATCAAACTAGGTGGCACTTCAGTCCGGGACGCCTTCTGGTACTTATGCAACCTATGCTGGAGAACTGGAAGGGTCCCAATGAACTGGGGTGCAGTCATCGTACCCTTGTATAAAGGCAATGGATCACGCATGGACTGCGCCAGCTATAGGGCCATCAGCTTGATCAGCTTAGCAGCAAAAGTATATGGAAAGGTAATCGAAAGGAAAATGAGGATGAAATCTGATGAAATGCTGTGGGAAGCACATGGAGGATTCCGAAATGGAAGGGGATGTACAGATCAAGTATTCTCGCTCCGCAATAACGTAAAGAAGCATCTGGCCATAGACCAGAAGGTTTTCTACGGTTTTGTGGATCTTGAGAAGGCATTTGATAGGGTTGTGCGAAAGGAACTGTGGTGCATATTGCCGAGATATGGGATTGACGGTTCACTGCTCCGTGCTGTGCAGTCCACCTACAAGGATTGCTCAGCATGTGTGCGAATAGATGGCAACATGTCTGGTTTGATGTTAAAATTGGTGTCAAACAGGGTTGCATGTTGTCTGCTAGGCTGTTTATTCTATATCTCGATAGATGTCGACAGAAAATAAGATCGACGAATGTAGGATTACACATGTACCTTACCTAGTAGTGAACTATCTGCTGTATGCAGATGATGCCGTCCTATTAGTAGAAACACCATCTAAACTGCAAACACTAGTCACAATGATGAAAGACGGATGTATGAAGGAAGGCTTACTATTGAATGTGAAGAAAACAAATATAATGGTATTTGAAAGAGAACAAACCAGAACCAATGTAAGGATTACGGTAGATGATGAAGTGTTGGAACAAGTGGATGAGTTTATATATCTTAGATGCATTCAGCAGGGATGGAAGGTACACCGCATATGTGGAAAGGAGAGTGAGTGCTGGTAATAGCATGAATGGAGCGTTGGGAAAGCTTCTTGACAGTAAAAGCCTGAGCCAGAAGGCACAGCTGGTTATACACAATGCAGTGCTTCTCCCAACGCTTACTTATAGAAGCGAGAGCTGGGTATGACAGAGAGAGCATGAAAGTAGGATAAACGCGGTTGAAATGCGAGGTTGCAATGATGAGGTTAGAAGCAGAGTTGATATGAAAGAGAGCGTCGGTGTTAAAATAAGAATAGGCATGCTCCGTTGGTTCGGACATGGAGAAAGAATGCAGGATGAAAAAATGACGAAGCAGATATATAATGCAAAAGTGGAAGGATGCAGGAGCCGAGGAAGGCCAAGACTTACCTACCATAATCAAATTGGTCGTGTTCTATCAGAAGGTGATGTCAGGAGCCCTAGAAACCGGCGAGCGTGTATGAAAAGAGCAATGAATGTTAAAGAAGCGAGTGAGTTATGTAAGGATCGAGTCACGTGGTGCTTGGTCCTCTCTGCCTACCCCCTAAGGGTTTTGGCGTGAAGTTATAGATAGATAGATAAGCTCAACCAGATGAAAGTTTGAGGTAGCTCGCTGGCGATCCCCTAATGTTTTTATTTTATACAACCTGCCTAAACCCTACCCTTGTTACGCTAATCAATATAGAAGCTAGGGCAAAAGGCGACAGGGCACATAAATGCAGCTCGACTGGGGAAGTACCTCCATGTCACATAAAATGACAACTCTCCGGTGGGCTGCTGTATTTTTGCAAGCAAGTAAGGTGTTAGCAGCGGGAGTGGCAACATGATACTCCTTCGAAGCAAGTTTATTATGGTATCGGACAGAGTATATAGTGTCCGTAGGCCGCCGTAACACTTTCACATCAGGCGGGCTGGACACTTGTTTGTCACCCGAATGAGTACTAAGAAGTGTCCATGGGCTGGGTAACAGTTTCACATCAGGTGGGTTGAACTCTTGTTTGTAACCTGAATGAGTACTAAGGAGTGTCCATGGACTGTGTAACAGTTTCACATCAGGCGGGCTGAACACTTGTTTGTCACCCGACGGAGTACTAAGAACTGTCCATGGGCTGTGCAACAGTATCACATAACGCGGGCTGAACACTTGTTTGTCATCCGACAGAGTATTAAAGTATCAATAGACTGGTAACAGTTTCACATCAGGCGGGCTGAAAACTTGTTTGTCACCCCACGGAGTATAAAAGTATCAATAGACTGTGTAACAATTTCACACCGTTCGCTTCGCTCGATCACACTTTCCGTAACGCTCTCGTTCGCTCGATTACACATTTCGTAACGCTCTCGTCACGCATTCACCAGCTTCCTCCCCAAGTCAAGAGTGCGTAAAGAAGTTTTACTTCAAAAGAAGCCTAGATATTGACTCGATATATGAACTATCACTATATACAATTTTACAAATCCGTTCAGTTTTTTTATGCGTGATGTAAATGTAATGAACAGACAGAAAAACCGACGGCAATATTAAACAGAACTGTTGGCTAATTTATCGATAGCGGAGCCTGGCTGCATCAATATTTAAATAAATACAAATTGTACGACATGTATTTTTGTATGAATCTGAAGTATTATAATTATAAATAAAATAATAATAAAAACGTTTATTAATTTCACAAAATCCTATGTTATAAACTTAATTCTATGGAACACATTTTAGTCGCAAATAAATTAAAAATAGGAATTTGTGAGACTGGTGTCTAAACTAGGCGGAGCCTGTATCTCAGATCAAACTATATAATTGTGATTATTGTCTAATTATCTTGTATTTCAGTTTGAGCACGAAACGGACATTTTACGTGGATTTGTTCTTGTTAACTACATAACCCCGAAAAGATATGCACCGGTGGTTTTGACAAACAGAACAAATGAGCCATGAAATAATGTTGGACATATAACTGAAAAATGTGTGGAGGTAAAGCTCGCTAAAAAGAACTAAAGCTCTGCTGTTGCAAAATGTTTTAAAAATAAAACTGCAAAGTCCCTCGAAGGGAAAGATATTTCCCCCTAATTTTAACAGTTTTTCATTTTTTACGCAGGAACCCTAAATATTTACGAGATAAAAAGTACCCTATATTCTGCTCTGAACAGTCCTCTACCTACCAGTGAAAGTCCCGTTAAAATCGATTCAGCCATTTCGAAGATTAGCCCGGACAAACAAACAGAGAGACAAAAAAGTTAAAAATTCTTATTTAGGCTTTGGTAACGTGAAAATAATAATATGAGCTTAAGATAAAGGCTTTATTTTGAAATCACAGACAGACACTTCAATTTTATTTATATGTATATATAACAAAATAGTGCAAACATTGACGCAAGAACGATATTTCACATCATTAGTCTATATATTCAGTGTAGGGATAAATTTTATGCTACTAAAAATTTTATGTGACTAATAATGTTATGCTTCTAAGATTATAAACTGTTAAGGTGGGAAACAAACAAACCCCCTGCCTGATGTAAATGATTACCATAGTTAAGGACTCTTGCTATGTTACATGACATAGTATGAAGCACTGATGATTTTGAATTATTTTTTTAATTTCAACTAACTAATATTCGTTAAATTTATATGGAACTAAATTCAAATAAAAATAAGTTATGCCCTTCCAGATATACTGGTGAACATACAAATAATGGAGGTTATTCGACGAATATAAAACCTCCTCATATTCAAAGTCAATTAATTTTGCATAAAATAAATTGTTGCATTGTTCCTATAAATTGACTTAGGATTCAGTAAGACATGTCAAAGGAGCCCAAGCTATATGGTTTTACTGTGATCATTGAGACTACCTATGGCTGCATCATACCCGCGCAGTAGTTTCATACTACGTTATATATAGTTTACGTATCATCGGCAAAATGAGTGGGATTATATAAAAGCATGTTAAATACAAATATACAAGACTTTTAAATCCAGAAGTGCACGTAAATGCTACCAGAATTTCCTGTTTCGTAAACTGCTGAGCGTAATATTTGCCTTCGAGATTTTACCAATACAAACAAAACACATCTCGAGTGCATTTTCATGGTTGGTTCGTGTAAACATTGAGCTTTGAAGCAATTTAAAAAGCATGCTGCTGTTCGGTTGGCGGTGAAATTCCATGTCATTTCCGTATCTTTCCGGTTAAGTATGAAAGGATTACAAGCAGAATAGAGTTATTTGTATTTGAAATAAAATATACATGATTTGCTGTGGAGAAACGAACTGTTACTAATAGAGAACGTCTATTGAAAATGCCTTTTTTATCTATCGAATTTACTAATTAAGTTTTTAAAATATTATTATGAAACTCTACCACTATGTACAAAAACAATTATACAAAGATATCACACATGTGGCTCACTGATATCAGAAGTGACTGTTAAAGAAGCGAGTGAGGTTTGTAAGGACCGAGTCATCTAGCGCTAGGTTCTCTTTATCTACCCCACAATGGAGTTGACGAGAACATATAGCTAGATAGATAAACAAATATATAAATACTTAATATGATGGGAAAATAAATTATTAAAATATGTTTATTTTCCCATCATAGCAACACACAAATTAAAAAGTTAAAATTTTTGCATATAGCAAAATAATGGACAGTAGTCTAAAATAAACAAACAAATTAACAAAAAAATACCAACTGTACAATATCATGTTTAAACGATGCTGTTGCGAAAACAAGTAAAATGGTGTTTTGGTACATTATTTTAAAAACATTTAGAGTTCATAGCGATTTTATAAACCTATAATAATGTCATGACTTAGGGCCTCAACTGTTAGATAATTTTACGACCAAAGCAAGTGATTGTTGGTTTTTTTTTATATCTCTTTTCCGGTTTTTTTTGATAACACTTTTTTATGTATCCGGCTAATACCGAACGAAGTACAGATATTATGGGTTCATTAAATTTTTCGTATATTCAGTCAATTGCTCGTAGCTAGTACGATAAAACTATCATTATTTTTTAAACGATGCGATGAATTGAAGGCGTTTCATTTAATGATTAGAATACTCATCGTTTCATAATCAAGTCATTTTTTATAACACCCAACCGGTGTTATAAAAAATGACTTGATTATGAGACGAAGGTACTTTACAATACCTACCTGGCACTCTTAGAAAACATGAAGAAGAAAGACTCATTAATGTGGCGCATCCTCCAAAACACGTTACTGATATTAGGAATACCTCGGATAATCGCAATATATATATTTCAATGTAGACAACGCTATACGTATGTATGATACTGCGAGCTTACTCGTTACATATACCTTGACATAAATTTCTTCGTATTCTAGAGGAGTGAAGATAAGCCTTTTTACAATACCCTGTCTAGGTATCAATATACCAATCTCAAGCAGAAACAAGGTGTGATAAAAGCGTAGTAAGACAATTATTATAATATCGATCGTATTATTCTAAGAATATGAAATAATAAACTGAAAAAAACGTATGTATCTCCGAGTTATAAGCTACAAGTTATTGAGGGAGCAGAGCGTGTTAAAAAAATCCCCAGCCCTTCATGAACTGAATCGGCCCGCTCAGTGACAGCCGGTAAGTGTTTCCCCCACCTTACAGAAGACCACTGCCAAATAACGATTCCTGACGGATTGTTATGTTCCTGTGTGTGAGTAAGGTCGCCAGTTATTTGATAGATCGCTGCGCGGACGGCGGAAGGATCGGTGGATGTCGAACCACCACGAACATTGCGGGCGCGGCAGGCTGGCGCGGAGGTCAGAGATCACCCGGTGAAACGGCTGACCGCTGGCTACCCGCCGGTCAGTAGGGTCCCCTGTGCAAAGTCCCTGTTGAAGTTGTCGTGCCGTAGAAGGAGACCGGAGTGGACCCGACTGCTGCAACAGGGGGGACCGGGGCCCTTCCACCCACGTGCCAACAAATAGCAAAACCTACACTGTCTAGTGGTGGAAGACACTGCGCTTTTGTTTTCTACTCCATCCTCAGTGACTTCACAATTTTTAAAAGCCTCCACACAAATAAACATGGCAAAACGTAATGGAAAACGTGTAATTACAGCGGTCACCCCTTCCACGATTAATGTGGATTTTTACAACATCAGGGAACTTCATTCCAACATCAATACGGTACACCACCACCTAGAAACTGCACAGCTGACTATTATTTCCTTTTTTTTATATACTACGTCTGGAGGCATACTAGCATACAGCTCATCTGATGTAAAGCGGGTAACGTAACCTATTAACGCTTGCAATATATTAAGTATTAATATATTGCCGCGCGATGCCTCCTCTGCTGTTTACACAGCAACTCCTTGGGAGCTTACTGGTAACCTCACTCACGCGCACGAACACAACAACACTCTAGGGAGTTGTTATTTGGGTGCGGTTTTCTGTGAGGTAGGTGGAGGTACTTCCCGAGACGGACTGCTTTGATGCGCCCTACCTCTCTTAAAAAAAATTCTCACGGTGACACAAATATCCTCACCGACCGGCACATTCTACTTACATTACCGCGAGTACAAACTCGAGCACTCATTTGTGGATCTACGCGTGCCTTTGCAGGTGTCATAGAGGTAATACAGACACAGAACGGTTATTCGAGCACCTGCAAATGGCAACTGATACGGTCATCGAGCAATATCCCTCCGCGAAGATAGTAATTTTGGGAGATTTTAATGCTTATCATACCGAGTGGCTTAGCCCTCGG
Organism: Pyralis farinalis; assembly: GCA_947507595.1. Lineage (NCBI taxonomy): Eukaryota > Metazoa > Arthropoda > Insecta > Lepidoptera > Pyralidae > Pyralis > Pyralis farinalis. Next base: position 28,128,029 of record OX382259.1, read on the forward strand.
AGCACAGATTACGCGAGGCGTCTGCTCATGAATTTGCTCTAGCTTATGGTTTCTCTCAGCTGGTTCATTCTCCCACGAGAATACCAGATATAGAGGATTTGCTCCTTACTGGACCTTCTGCTGACTACACGTCCGGATGAGTATAAAATCTCAGTGGATGTGCCACTTGGCTCATCGGACCACTGTCTCATCCGGACCTAAGCGCCCTGCACCAGACGTGATCCACCTCGGCTTACCGGATGGCGTCGTGTATCGCACTATAATTCGGCAGACTGGGATGGATTGTGTGAATTCAACGTATCTTTGTTTCTAATCAGAGGACATTGAATCCTGTACGACTGCAGTAGACACGGCGTTGAAATGCTTCATTCCCAATCGATGAGTGGCTGCTGCGTGAGTTAAAAAGCGACCGTGGTTTATTCGGCCTTGTAGAGAAGCCAATCATATGAAACGGGCCGCCTACGAGGCTTGAACCACGGCGCGTGATATTGGGAATCCGGATGTCTCTGTTTTGAAACGCAAACTGAATGCTACCTCGAGATCCAGTAAAAGCCAGGGCGAAATTTGATTTCGTCAGTAAAGTTGGTGAGGGGCATGTAAGTTGTTGTTCGCTCTAGAAGCCGTGGTTTCTGGTTGCTGGCTAAAGCTGCTGAGGAAAGCTTTTGTTAGTCGTCCATGCCACTATTGCAAAAACCGGATGACAGTGTGGCCTATAGTGCTTCTTTCTTTCTTTGTTGTCTTTGCCGCTAACTTGACTTTGAATAAAGGGGAAGCTGTGACACCCACCATCAAGAGGTGCAGTAGCTCAATGTCGGAAATCCCATTACCTAGCGAGATGTCCAGAGGGCATTCCTCTCTCTCGATATTCACGAGTAGCATACCAATAGTGGTGCTAAAGCTGTGTGCTCCTCCACTGGACAAGCTCCGTCTTCGTGGTAGACCGCCAATGTGCACCCGGTGCCTAAAAAAGGGCGATAGATCGGATCCATCGAATTACAGGCCTATTGCCCTTCTCTCAAAGGTGATGAAGCGTGTGATAAACACACGACTCTTGGCGTACCTAGATGATCACGACTAGATCAGCGACTCTCAATGACGCTTTCGCCACGGTCGTTCGACTGGTGATCTTCTAGTGTATCTTACAAACCGCTGTGCTTCGGCGATTTATTGCCAAGGTGCGGCTTTGGCTGTGAGCCTAGATATGGCAAAGGCGTTCGATCGGCTCTGGCATCGGGGTGTTCAAAGTTACCATCGTACGGGCTGCCCGATAGTATGTGCAAATGGGTTGCTAGCTTCTTATCCAGCAGATGCATAAAAGCCGTGGTAGATGATAGTTGCTCTGATAGCATGGATATCAACGCTGGCGTCCCGTAGGGCTCTGTATTATCCCCGGCGTTATCATCTGCGTTATCCCTGCTGCATATCAATGATATGCTATCAATTCATAGCATTCATTGTTATGCGGACGATAGCACCAGAGACAGCCGTTATACAGGTCGTGCTAACATCCCTCGTTCCCTTGTGGAGGAAAGCCGCTTTAAACTTGTGTCTGAAATTGAAGGTACTTGAAATCTCTGACTGGGGGGTTAAACTTAGTACGAGTACAATTCAATTCTATAAAGACACAATTTTGTGTGTTCACCGCTAAAAAAACAAACAGTCAATAGAGCCAAATAGTTTCAGCTCCGAGCAAAGACTGTTGACAAATAATTTAACAGCAATGGTTATTATTGCTGTTTAATAATTTAACTGTACCTCTTTCCACACTTGTTCACACTTCCTACTTGATTTATTCTTTAATCTTGGTGGCCGATTGTGGAACAGGAACTAGACCCTAGAGCGGTTAACACGCAGGATAAGCAAAGTACTCGTAGTATGAATCTGCAGCTATTACGGTTTTAAAGACCGCAGTAAATCGTATCGTATATGACTGGTAGGTAGCAGTTATTATGCTATTCTGAGTCAGCGCCTTTTAGGTAGCTTAGAAATGGTCATGAAAATTGGACAATTAATAGCGATTGTTATAGCTTTTGGTTGAAGGGGAAAAAGAGTGATATGACATATAGTAGATCGATATAGATAGGCAAAAATGTGAAACAGATAAAATTTTTTTGAAACAATTAATCGGATTTTATAGTGGCCGTCTCCAATTCTCCCCGGAAATGATGAACGGAATCGGCAAGCAAAAGGCATTAAATCTGTCTGGGGCGTTCGATTTGCATTGGGAAAATTGCATTTTCGAGTCGACGGCGACAAGGAGGCGCCTGCGAATGTTTGCAAATGCTTACGAAAGATTTGCTTTAGAATTTCTCACCCACGGTGTCACTAAAAGGCAATTGTGAAGTGAATTTGACCATACGCTGTCAAAGTAAGTGTTATTTTGTACTTTATATAAATATTTGCACATGATTATATTGTTAAACTCAGTAAATATCATTTTATTTCTGAATTTTGGTGATATTTATGTATGGAGTTGATATTATAATTCAATTGTATGAAACTAATGGTATGTATAAAAAACCAGTTGAGAATGCACAAGCTTGCATTGCCAGAGGAACACCTGGCTCGTCAATTATATAACAATTCAAAATGATTTTTTAATTTAATTTGTCGGCCATTTTGATCATTTTCCTTAAGAGATAGGAACGGTGATCCTGAACATTCCTATTCTACTTTTTTATGCTGAGTCCGAATCTGAAGTCAAAATTCAAATATTCGAAAAAAACGGACACACAGACAAACGCACACACAGACAAACATATAGATTTCATATAGGAACGGTGTTCCTGAATATATAGTATACCTACATGTAAAATTTATTTAATTTTCAATTTATAATTAGAGGATAATTGCAATACTTCGATTAGTATGGAAATTAATAAAACAATTAATTAAAAATGTTTTGAGAACATACATTAGTAATATATATTTATTTCGGGGTCGGTACCAGATGCGTGCACGACGCTATCCTGCCACTCCAATATAGTGAACTGCAGTTCTGGACGGAAGCCCCATAGGCACGCGCAGTAGGGCGTCCCCCGTAGGCGACGCGTACCGCTCCATCCAGCGGGACGAGGCGAGCTGAGTATCGTATAGGCAAATGGAATGTGAGAGGTAGGTTACAAGATAAGATGAATGAGTTTTTTTTATTGAACAGAAAATTGTGATTGATTTGATTTTGATAGATGAACGTCTCCGAAAGTAGTTAATGGATACAAGAGCCTTCAGAGGTTCGACTCTTGAAACGGACCACTATCTGGTGATAAGCCGGTTTCTGGGCCTTTTTACGAAGTGGAGACACTGGCGAGTGCGTATTCCTTTCGGAGATCATAAAAAAATAAGAAGTGAAAAATTTGAAGATGAAAGTGTAAGGAGTACGTATGTACGTCTAGTCAGTGAAAGACTTGCAAACGTGAGTCTTTCCGTTAGAAGGCTTTGAAATAAATTATGGTGGACAGTGCGAAAGAAGCATGTGGATGCTCAAAGAGACGTGGAACATTGAGAGGAGATACCTGGTGAAATGCGGAGGTTGAATCCTCCGTGAAAAAAAAAAGGAAAGCGTAGCTGGATTACGTATCATCTTTGCACCAGAGTGATGGTATGAAAGAGAATAAGAAATTATTGTACCGTTGATGCAAGAATCGAGAGATCGGCACATGGCTACCTATTTGCGTTCTTCAAAAGGGCAGCGCAATTAATCTATGAGAAGGGGACTAACCTACCATGATCAAATAAGACGTATTTTATCAGAAGGTGATGTCAAGAGTCCTAGAAACCGGCGAGCATGCATGAATAGAGTTATGAATGTTAAAAAAGCGAGTGAAGTATGTAACATTATATATATATATATACTCGTAGATACATATATTTATTTTATAAGTAGATTTCATTTTTTAAACGGCGTGCGTGTTTTAATCTCGTATCTCGTACTATCGTATCAAGTTAATATTTTTTTTGGTCTAAAACATAGAAGAACAACAAACCTTATTACTTATTTCAAATGTTGGCTGAAAAACTATCCTTTTAGAAATAATGATAGTGCAAGAACTAAAATTTAAACTTGACATAAATAAAATTAATAGCGATAATCTATATAAAAATTTAACAAAATTCAAAATTATGTGAATGATATGAATAATCGGTAAATTATTAAGAAAAACCGCACAACGAAAAAACATGGCGTTTTGTTTTCCGAACGAATGTGGAGAGTATAGTGTGACTCCGATGTTGGTGTCGTCACCGTGCTACATGGCAAAATGTTCAGAGGAACCATTGTTATTTTGTCCTTGTTTACCACCATGTCCTAAGGGACAGAAAATTTATTGTGACGAGAGACGACCCGCTGAGGTACGGCCAAGGGCTCCAACTTACGATGACCGTGATGACTGCGAGTCCAACTATCAATTATCAGGGGAGTGCCAATATCCCAAACGTAAACCTCTCTCATCACCGTCTCTCCAACCACCAAACCCCCCACAACACAGATGCGAAAGCTGCTATCAGCCTACTTGTAAACCAGTCAAAACTAAATATGTAATACCTTGTTATCGATATGAAGACGGGCGAATTGTGAGTTAATATTTTTTTATAGTACATGTATTACTAACGACCATATAACAATGTTTGAACGTTTACGCCACTACAACAAGTAGTATCGCTCTAGGCTGGTCATGTCTGCTGCTATCCCAGCAACTCCGCAGGGCTGGCAATGATTTTTATTTTTAGGATCACAACAATTCTCCAGATATTTATTTTCACTCAAGGCTTCTTTAAGGAGAATAATTTAATAGGACAAGTTCTTTAGTTGGACCGCTTATAATAATCCTCTGCCTATTCGAAACCTCGCTTGGAAATTGATATTTTTTTGTTGTTTTAGAATAGTGAACATTCAATGGTTTACTGCTTAATGTTTATCGCATAGGGGTATATTATTTAGCCATCCGTATTCGTTTCTATAGTATTTATATGTATAAAATTCTTGGAAGCACTGTGAATGTGAATTGTTCCTCTTCGTATTTTAAAACTTTTGACAATGACAAAATTGGACTATGGCGCTTCACTGCCGCCGGCTTGTCGCTCTTTGTTCGCTCAGCTCGTTCTGCGTGGCTACAAACTGAAAATCAAATTCCTTCCCATCCTGCAGTCAATATTGCGATATTTTCCTGAAACCAATGCCATAGTCATTATTCCATTGTTATTGGTTTCAGGAACTATACGTTCCGACACGTCACGGTGGATTGCCGATGTCATCGTATAAAAGAAATGGAATCCAAGATCAAATCTATGGTTACAGAGGGGCGGTTAGGAATTTATGTGCAAGACAAAGCCTTAATGGCTGCGTTGTATATACCGTGGTTGAGCCCATGCGAAAAATTTATTCACGGGTTACACAAGAAGTGCTACCTGTTAAAAGAAAGAAAGATAAAAAGTGATAAAAATATTGGATGAATTTCTTTGTATATAATTTCTGAAATGGAAAAATCACAAAGACAAATATCCTTCAGGTAAATTTGCTACCGTCGTCCGCGTTAAAGAGAAACGGGCTTCAAGATCAAAAATTTGCACCGAGTGGTGGTGGCATTTCATATATACGCAAATGTTGGCATGGCGCGATGTGGAGTTACGAACCAATTGCAATACCCGTCAAACCTATGAAGAAATTGCCTGTTAAAATTAAAAAGTAACAACATTGATTCGTGGCCTAACTTTCTCAAATTACTACAATCTAAGCAGTGAGTAATACATATTAATCGTTTTCTCGTTAATGTACGAATACCCAAAAGCAAAAACATTCACTGTTGACAATGTTATCATAGTTGTGTCGTCATACATCTTTGCAAATATAGTTTGTGGATCTGATATCGCACTTATTATAGAAAAGTTACTGCTTCCATAATGCAAACAAATTCAAGCATAGAATTCAAAGCATTAGACATTTGACTCATTTAGCTGCTCTAAACAACAGTTCAAAAACAGACTATGCTGAATGTCAATATCTAATTTGCAGAAAAATTATAGAAACTGTAATGTAATTAATGTAATATTTATATAGGTAGGTAATAGAATTATTCAATTTTGTATTTCATTATATCTGTAATTTACGTATATCAGATTATTTTCTATTTAAAATGTTATAACTATTGAGTCATAAAGATTATTGGGAAACTGTTATGATTAATAAATATATAAATTGTATATGATGAATTAATATATAAATTACAATGCCAGTAATAATAACAAGCTTCTCAATTTACTTGTGAAACTCACTGATGCATTTTAGTTAACATTAACACTTTAAAAATTACTTCAAAAAGGCACAACTAATAATGACTATTATTAGTTCAGTTCCGACTTATTATTATGACAGAAAACTACTGAAACTCATTATTATGATAGAATTATCTACAACTGGCCATTTTTGTATACATGTATGGAATGTAGCTATCAAATTTATTGAAAATATTGTAATGATTAATTGAAAGATTAATCACACTAAGCACAAAAGTTATTTTAACAGTTCGATCGCATAATATATCTGAATAATATTTTTGTTTCTGACTACGATACAAAAATTTGTCTATCACTATTGTTCCCATTAATTAAACAAGTATTGTAGGATATTTAATACTTCAATAACATTTCCCGTATTTTCAGATTTGTACTAAAAATACTTTATTTTATTTGTTTCAAACGGGAAATACAGTAAATTTGTTTTTAGAAAAATATTTAGGATAACTTCACGTTCGAATATGAAATAAAAACAAACAAAAAACGAACAAAATTCTGATAAAAATACCAGATAAAAAAGTTTTAGTTACATCGGTACATTTACGATGTAGTGTATAAAATAGTTTTTTTTTAAACAACAAATAATTGACTTATTTTCTTGTAATAGACAATCAGTAAATTAAAAACTTATTTAGGCTACATTTTTTGTTATTTGTGGAATACGTGGCGCCATGTAGCACTCTGTTTTCTCCGTCTACCCCGTAAGGGACTTGGCTTGAAGATACATATACACAGCACCAGATGTATATCTTTAGTACCTCATTAGTGAAGTCTTAGCGTGTTCCCAGAATATTTTGACATGCGACCCGCTTTCCGACAATTCGACTTTATTTTATTTATTTTTAAACTATACCGGGTGGCTATTTAGTGTAAATATTTACTTAGGCTACAGAAAACATGTAATGCAAGAATCATCACTTACATTACTACCATCGTTGATAACGCAGCACCTCTACATAATTTTTCTGGTGACCTCATTTGCTAACATGAGTGCAAGCACCCTCCTAGTGATTACGTATTATTTAGTCTTTTCTAAGATGTAAATACTTCATTAATCGCGTTACAGTTAAATGAAATTAGCTAAATTCTGCTTAGTCAGTTAGGCTTCAGTATGCACCATCTGTAAGCGAACTGGTCCTTGGTTTTAACTATGATTATCAAGTTTTTTGTATGCTAAATTTCTCTACAAATGGCGTATATCTGGTCGGTTTCAGGTACGTCAGCTACCAGTATCTGCATTCAAGCGTAACGGTATGCAGGACCAAGAACATTCTAAACTACTGGGTGCTACAAATTTCCTAACGAGATTCCACCGTGACGTGTCGGTTGAGTGTGACGTCAGTACAAATCCCATCGCAGTAAGCGATCCGGCGAAAGTGCCATTATGCGATGCGAGTCTTGCCCTAGGCTGTAAGATGCTCAGGAAAAAGCCCATAGAAGTGTCACTCGAAGATATTATAGACTAATACTACCTCCTGAAATTGACACGTAAAGAAACTAAAATTTATTCATGACTAGTTCATGCTGCAAAACCGGGGAACTTCGCCCGTGTGGACTACGTTATCATAATAATACCAACAGATAAACTAACCGGGGTAGCATTTCCCATTGGTATTACCATTAGCCTATTGGTAAGTTCTTCAGCCTACCCATCGATTCGCATACGCGGTAAATCAATCAAAATCAAGTTAAAATAAACTCAATTGCTACACCGATTGGGTCGACAATTGAACCTGAACTTTTATATAGTGCCTATCGACTACATTCAAATATATACACAGAGACAGAGAGCACTTTTCTAATAAATGGTAACATGAGAGACATGGATGCTGTGAAACAAAACATATCAACATGAATTTCGTTTCTCGGGGCCATTTCATAATCATAATAATTAACCACCTAAATTTTTCTAGAATGAGACCCAAAAAAGTTAAAAATCATATAAGCCCTAGTAATTTATGTTCTTACCTCCAGTTTCCAGACTATCTTTAACTTTACCAAACTTGAATTCATTTCAGAAGCAAAGATAACGAACTGACGGAATATTTTCATATTTTTATTATTAGTGTAGATAGTTCAAATATGGTCTGTTTTTAGGGTTCCGTACCCAAAGGGTAAAACGGAACCCTATTACTGAGGCTCCGCTGTCCGTCCGTCCGTCCGTTCGTCCGTCTGTCACCAGGCTGTATCTCTTGAACCGTAATAGTTGACAGTTGAAATTTTTACAGATGATGTATTTCTGTTGCCGCTATAACAACAAATACTAAAAAATATAATAAAATAAATATTTAAGGGGGCTCCCATACAACAAACCTGAATTTTTTGCTCATTTTTGCTTGATATTGATAACGGCAACAGGTAGACGCTTGAAATATTCACAGAATTTAGTTATATATTCACTTTAAGAATAAATAATTAAATTAAAATAAAACAAATATTTAAGGGGGGCTCCCATACAACAAACGTGATTTTATTGCTGTTTCTATAGATAATGATGAATGAATACGGAACCCTTCGTGCGCGAGTCCGACTCGCACTTGGCCGATTTTTTATTTAATAAAGCAACCTTGAATACTACCTATAAAAATGTACGAGGTAACAACTTCCTAATACATTTTCAATGTAATTCTGTAATAAGGGTTAATTTTAATGGGTCCCTAAACCCGGTACTTAAAATTTCGGCGATGATAGCGGTAAGTCGGTATTATATTCAATCTGTGCAGATACCGTCTTCTGAAATGAGGATGAAAGAGGGCGGATGTAAATAGTATACTATCGGATTTGATAAAGAGTTTAGAAAATACATGTATGCAATACTGTTGGTTGGTTAGATTGTTGATGGTGATGGTTTACACGATGATTCTTTAAATAACTCTTAACCTAAATCGTAAATCATCTTTGAAGTTTACATAATAAGCAAGCTACATCATAATCTATGAGTTGTATACAACTATCCGCGGCAATGTTATTATGTCCAATTTCGCCATAACAAATTTTTGACGTGCTCGGTGGCTCAGTCGTGAATGACGCGACTTTGACACCAACGCTCGCGGGTTCGATTCCCACACAAGGCGTTTGCCTTGTGTGGGAATCGGTGGCGCAGTGGTGAAACGCGTTGGTACGCTACTTGGACACCAACGCTCGTGGGTTCGATTCCCACACAAGGTAAACATTTGTGTGCATGAACATGTCTGTTTGTCTTGATCTGGCTGTTTTAAGAGAGGTAGGGCGTATCAAAGTAACCCGTCTGGGGAAGTACCTCCACCTCACAGAAAACCGTAGCCAAATAACAACTCCCTAGAGGGTTGTTGTGTTCCTGCGTGTGAGTGAGGTCACCAGTGAGCTCCCAAGGAGTTGTTGTGTAAGCAGCAGAGGAGACATCGCGCGAGTGATGCTTAATATACCGGAAGCGTTAATAGGCTACGGTACTTGGTTTACATCAGGTGGGCCATATGCTTGTATGGCTCCCGACGTAGTATAAAAAAAAGACAGAGGTATAGCTGCATATAAGAGAAATCTCACCGCCGACAACCTAACTAACTATAAAAAACTACGTAACATCTGCAACGTAGTGACGTAGTAAAATAATAATAAAAAAAACAAACATTGTTAAGGCAACCATCTATTATTAATAATTAATAATCGTACTCCTATGTTTTTAATTATAGAATCCTTGCATCAAGTCACTATACTAGTGTAATATACTATCGCTATACTGGTGCTCAATTACAACAACTGATTTTGACTTTGCAAGTTTTACATTGGAAGTAAAAAAAAATAACCTGAATAACTAAAAGATAATGTAGTTTAAAAATCGGCCAAGTGCGAGTCGGACTCGCACACGAAGGGTTCCGCACCATTATCTATAAAAACGGCAAAAAAATAACGTTTGTAGTATGGGAGACCCCCTTAAATATTTGTTTTATTTTAAGTTAATTATTTGTCCTTAAAGTGAATGTATAAATAAATATTCTGTGAACATTTCAAGCATCTACCTATTGCCGTTATCAATATCGAGCAAAAATGAGCAAAAAAATCACGTTTGTTGTATGGGAGCCCCTTAAATATTTATTTTATTCTATTTTTTAGTATTTGTTGTTATAGCGACAACAGAAATACATCATCTGTGAAAATTTCAACTGTCTAACTATCACGGTTCATGAGATACAGCCTGGTGACAGACGGACGGGCGGACTACGGAGCCTCAGTAATAACGGAAACGGTCCTAAAAAAATCGGCCAAGTGCGAGTCCGACTCGCGCACGAAGGGTTCCGTACCATTATCGAAAAAAAAACGGCAATAAAATCACGTTTGTTGTATGAGAGCCCCCCTTAAATATTTGTTTTATTTTAATTTAATTATTTATTCTTAAAGTGAATATGTAACTAAATATTCTCTGAATATTTCAAGCGTCTACCTGTTGCCGTTATCAATATCAAGCAAAAACGAGCAGAAAATTCACGTTTGTTGTATGGGAGCCCCTTAAATATTTATTTTATTCTATTTTTTAGTATTTGTTGTTATAGCGGCAACAGAAATACATAATCTGTGAAAATTTCAACTGTCTAACTATCACGGTTCATGAGATACAGCCTGGTGACAGACGGACGGGCGGACTGCGGAGCCTCAGTAATAACGGAAACGGTCCTAAAAAAATCGGCCAAGTGCGAGTCCGACTCGCGCACGAAGGGTTCCGTACCATTATCGAAAAAAAAACGGCAATAAAATCACGTTTGTTGTATGAGAGCCTCCCTTAAATATTTGTTTTATTTTAATTTAATTATTTATTCTTAAAGTGAATATGTAACTAAATATTCTCTGAATATTTCAAGCGTCTACCTGTTGCCGTTATCAATATCGAGCAAAAACGAGCAGAAAATTCACGTTTGTTGTATGGGAGCCCCTTAAATATTTATTTTATTCTATTTTTTAGTATTTGTTGTTATAGCGGCAACAGAAATACATCATCTGTGAAAATTTCAACTGTCTAACTATCACGGTTCATGAGATACAGCCTGGTGACAGACGGACGGGCGGACTGCGGAGCCTCAGTAATAACGGAAACGGTCCTAAAAAAATCGGCCAAGTGCGAGTCCGACTCGCGCACGAAGGGTTCCGTACCATTATCGAAAAAAAAACGGCAATAAAATCACGTTTGTTGTATGAGAGCCCCCCTTAAATATTTGTTTTATTTTAATTTAATTATTTATTCTTAAAGTGAATATGTAACTAAATATTCTCTGAATATTTCAAGCGTCTACCTGTTGCCGTTATCAATATCGAGCAAAAACGAGCAGAAAATTCACGTTTGTTGTATGGGAGCCCCTTAAATATTTATTTTATTCTATTTTTTAGTATTTGTTGTTATAGCGGCAACAGAAATACATCATCTGTGAAAATTTCAACTGTCTAACTATCACGGTTCATGAGATACAGCCTGGTGACAGACGGACGGGCGGACTGCGGAGCCTCAGTAATAACGGAAACGGTCCTAAAAAAATCGGCAAAGTGCGAGTCCGACTCGCGCACGAAGGGTTCCGTACCATTATCGAAAAAAAAAACGGCAATATAATCACGTTTGTTGTATGAGAGCCCCCCTTAAATATTTGTTTTATTTTAATTTAATTATTTATTCTTAAAGTGAATATGTAACTAAATATTCTCTGAATATTTCAAGCGTCTACCTGTTGCCGTTATCAATATCGAGCAAAAACGAGCAGAAAATTCACGTTTGTTGTATGGGAGCCCCTTAAATATTTATTTTATTCTATTTTTTAGTATTTGTTGTTATAGCGGCAACGGAAATACATCATCTGTGAAAATTTCAACTGTCTAACTATCACGGTTCATGAGATACAGCCTGGTGACAGACGGACGGGCGGACTGCGGAGCCTCAGTAATAACGGAAACGGTCCTAAAAAAATCGGCCAAGTGCGAGTCCGACTCTCGCACGAAGGGTTCCGTACCATTATCGAAAAAAAAACGGCAATAAAATCACGTTTGTTGTATGAGAGCCCCCCTTAAATATTTGTTTTATTTTAATTTAATTATTTATTCTTAAAGTGAATATGTAACTAAATATTCTCTGAATATTTCAAGCGTCTACCTGTTGCCGTTATCAATATCGAGCAAAAACGAGCAGAAAATTCACGTTTGTTGTATGGGAGCCCCCTTAAATATTTATTTTATTTTATTTTTTAGTATTTGTTGTTATGGCGGCAACAGAAATACATCATCTGTGAAAATTTCAACTGTCTAACTATCACGGTTCAAGAGATACAGCCTGGTGACAGACGGACGGACGGACAGCGGAGCCTCAGTAATAGGGTTCCGTATTACCCTTTGGGTACGGAACCCTAAAAAGAACGTATTAGTGAAAGAGTTTTCATAATTGAAGCCGTAGTTTCAAATCTTTATATATATTACATTCTCGATTATCTTTTGTCGCAGGATAATCAACCAACAGTGCTGATGCGACGAGCTTGTGAGGTGGCGATCGGGGCTCGTACGCGGCGGAAGCCGTTCGTGGAGTCCTCATTCTGCGCAAAACCTTATAACGAGGAGCATCCGTACTACAGCGAAGATGAACGGGTATCTGATTGTTAGTTACTCTGATTGATATTCTAGATGGACATATGACATGCTCATCAAGGAGCAAGACTACGTTGCTATGGATTACAAAAGAGGCTAGGTGATATTGATGCCCTAGTCTTGCGTACACGCATGTCAGATTATCATTGTTGTAGTCTGACCTTGCATGGGTTCAGAGGATATGATAGGCTATCTCTTAACGTCTGCTTGCTAAACAAGGATCTTAATCTATTCGTTTTGGCTAAGACAGCAGATGTAAATTTGTCAGGATACTCTAGTACTTCCATTTTTAAACACTTGCTAATTCACAATGACTGTGTAGTCCATATAATAGTATCTTTGTTGTTGTGTAACTAAATATAATACTTTATATTTTATAGAAATTCATGTTTTGTCGTTATTTTCTTTTTTGGAATGCGGATTTTTCAGTTCTTACATGTTCCTTAACTTCCCGCTAAAGTTCCTGACGTACATTAAAAAAAATAATAAGGGAAGTAGGGCGCATCAAAGCATCTCATCTGGGGAAGTACCTTCACCTCACAGAAAACTGCAGCAAAATAACAACTCCCTAGAAGATTGCTGTGTTCCTGCGTGTGAGTGAGGTCACCAGTAAGCTTCCAAGGAGTTGATGTGTAAGCAGCACAGGAGGCATCGCGCGAAGTGATAATTAATATATCGCAAGCGTTAATAGGCTACGGTACATCAGGTGGGTCGTATGCTTATACCTACGTAGTATAAAAAAAATACGCATTCTTTAGTACTTATGTAGTAGTCCAGGTACTACTACATAAGTACTAAAGAATGCGTTTTCACTATACATATTTAAATTATTTATGTATATAAAGATCCCGCCAAAAACATTCTGTAAAAAGCTAGCCAAGTCTCGATGGAGCTGCTTGTTTATCTCTAAAAAGTAATGAAATCTAGACAAAGTCGTGCCAAGTCTAAGGTTCCTTACTGCGATTTCTTTGTTATTATAGTTAATGTTGTGTGACTTAGCCGTTGAACATTCTTTATACGTTAGTGGGTACAAGTCAATTTTGTTTACACGTAATGTTATATCTGTTGTAATTACCTATGTTTGTTAAACGAGATAATACTGGTATTGGTAATTGGACGCTAGTGTCTCATTTTAGGCTGTTGTTGATTGTGCAACACATGCATTCAGCATTGACAATGCCGACTTCTGCTCTTTTCTTTTTGGAGCGTCAAATCGACCACCGATCTAACATAAAATAGACGTACAGACGGACTTCTTGGAAATATTTTTTTATACTGTTTGTTTCAGGCTCGCCTATACATAAGTATTATTGAAATCCGCAGCTATATCAAGCTTACAATTGACTGGTTATTAAATCAACGTTTTCCAAGTGGCAATTTTCCATCGTCAATGAGTAACGGTTCTGGCAACAGATTGGTGCAATGGTGTCATGGAGCACCTGGTTTTGTACCCTTCAATGGCCAAGTCACACAACATTAACTATAATAACAAAGAAATCGCAGTAAAGAACCTTAGACTTGGCACGACTTTGTCTAGATTTCATTACTTTTCAGAGATAAACAAGCAGCTCCATCGAGAGTTGGCTAGTTTTTTACAGAATGTTTTTGGTGGGATTTCACTTCTTTTTGTAGAAACGTGGGCATATTGATTTGTTTTATTAGATTTTCTTATTTGACACAGTTTTTTTCTCATAGTAGAAGGCGGCATTACTATATCTCTAATACAGTTGAGACCAGCTGAGGGTTCGTCATCAGATACTTCCAACCTTCGATTTTTGACATCAAATGAAACGGCCCACCAAGTTGAATATTTTTTGTAAAGGCGGTATGTCGATCTCTAATAGTTTGATTGGGCTCTTGTGTTTTCTAATCAGGGTCGCCAGGTACTCCAGATCTTCGATTATCCTAGTTTTTATAGTGTTCCCTTTATGTGACCATTAAACCCTAATTCTGTACCAAATTTCAGCTCTCTGAGTTTATGGGAAGTACTAGTTCTATTCTCATGATCATGAGTGAGTGAGTGAGTGTCATAAATGCGAAACTTTACTTTCGCTTAACTTCGGAACTAAATGACCTACAGACTTGAAATTTTGGATTTTAAGTACATGATTATAGCTTACTGGATGACTGGATACAAAATTTGGTACATGGTTGCCAGGGACTTTCAGAGCGCCATAGGCTAAATTCTTCTTCATAACATTATTTCATTTTTTAATCCATTAATATTAGCTCTGGGATCCACTACGTAAACCTAAAAACTTGGCGAAGATACTGATTTTGACATGGAGCAGGGCGGAGCATGATCTGATACAGAGAAAACCAGACCTTTGTTATATTAGATCACATGTCTTTAGAAACATAATTTCTAGGATGTATGGGTTTACTCACGTTGTTTCTTTATAGCAGCACAAAAATCCGAAAACATGAATTTACAGTATAAACAAAACTCGAACCAAAGACCAGTTGGTTAATAGACTGGCTACATGTCTTTCTGTAAGTTCAGTAATCAGTAATGTATGTAGCCATACTCTATATCTCTCTTTCCCTAGATACCCATTTTCACGTGTAGTTTAGGTTGACTTTTGTTCTATTTAACTAGTCTGGCTATAAATAGGTACTATTACATAGAAACTTTTCTTTTTACGTAAAAATAAACACTGCAAATAACTAATAAACACGTGGGTTGTATGTTGTTTTATAGAAAGTATTTTGATAGAATTTCGTTTCAAATAAAATTTTCTCGTATTATCATTTTATAGAATGATCAATACGCAGTATTTTTACTTTTAATAAATTTAACTGATAGATTTCTGTTACAAATAAAATGTAACTTACCGATTTTCATATCATAGAAATTTCTGCGTTCGGGCCTTATCCAGAGGTTCTCAAATAGGGGCCAGAAAATGCGGCGAAATGGTTCCAGTAACGGGTGAATGATACGGCAGTGTTTGCTTCGCGCTCGACTTGGCGGGGGCACTGCCGTGCCCCCCGATAACACAAGAATTGCTGTTCTAAAGTAACAAGCAAAAATGTGCAAAAAGAGAATGCTGTTAGGATCGAACCGGGTAGCTATGAGACCTATAAGATAGACAGTCGATATGACGGAATGAAATATGCAATAATCATATTATGTGTACCACGTTCCGCTGTGTTATAAGTTTCTCGAGTAAAATCGATTTTTTTTCAGGAAGTACATCTATATAAATAAACATAAAAAGCAAATCCTTAACTAAATACAATATTTGATACATCCAATCATTAGAACGGTTTCCGAGATAAACAAAATTTATTTACTTATATTTTAAGGTTCCTAAAATAGGAAAACGTAACCCTTATAGGATCACTTTGTTCTCCGTCTGTCTGTCTGTCAAGACCTTTTTCTCAGGAACGGGTGCAGCTATCAAACTGAAAGTAATATCAACTTTTCAAGTCAGTAATCCCTTCGAGCAGTGCAAAATCAAGCTTCTAAGTCCACGCAATCAAAAGATACGGCTGTTTATGCCTCGTTTATACGCATATTTGGACACTCGCAAGGTAATCAAAACCTATAGGGTACTTCCTGTTGACCTAAAATCATGAAATTTGGTAAGAAGCAATGTCATATAGCACAAGTAAAGGAAAAAATCCGGAAGCCGTAAATTTGCTGTTCCACCGCAAAAAAAAAACTTTCTTACGACAATAATTTGCGAAAATATTCTTTTACGAAACCCTTAGAGCACGAGTTGGACTCACACTTGACGGCGTTTTTATTTATTTAAAACTTAATTGACCACTTTACATTTTGGTATAATAGGCGGAATTAATGCTAGTTGTATTCTCTACCAGTCGACCTTCGGGAGTGCAGAGAACCGTGATTGCGGCAATACACATATATACATTAAATACATATACATACTTACAATACATATAAATTAAACGATACATACACACATATTAGACATAACTATTACAACTTATATTACAATAAATAGAAATATATAAATAATGATGATGGTCTTACTGTCTTGTCGAGCTTTCTAAAATATGTAGGTACATCTTTTTAAAGACATATTTACTGCACGATTTCTTAATAGATACTGGTAACGCATTCCAGAGTTGAATAGATTGCTTATTGACGGAGGTGGATATGAAGCCTGAGTGGATAAGAGGGATGAGTAAGAGAAAATTGTTGGAATGTAGTGGGAGATTATGGGAGTCACAGAGATACTGAAACTTGCATTCCAAGTACTCTGGAGAATGAGGGTTTTTTTTATACTACATCGGGAGGCATACAAGGATACGGTCCACTTGATGTAAAGCGGGTACCTTAGCCTATTAATGCTTGCGATATATTAAGTATCACTCGCGCGATGCCTCCTCTGCTGCTTACACAGCAACTCCTTGGGAGCTTACTGGTGACCTCACTCACACGCAGGAACACAACAGCCCTGTAGGGAGTTGTTATTTGACTGCGGTTTTCTGTGAGGTGGAGGTACTGCCCCAGACGGGCTGCTTAGATGCGCCCTACCTCTCTTAAAACATCCAAATCAAGACAAACAGACATGTTCACGCACACAAATATTTGCCTTGTGTGGGAATCGAACCCACCAGCCTTAGTGTCAAAGTCGCGTCATTCACGACACACACGCAACCGAGCTCGTCAAATATGGTTAGAATAGGGAAAGAATATAATAGAGAGTACAAAATAATCTCAGATTTCGAAACGATATTTATTTATATACAAGAATTGCTGGTTGCTAGGTGAGAACTATCGAGCTTTCGGTGTCGTTACGCTTGTCATTCTAAACGAACATGCATCTATCTCGGGCTTCTCTGTGCCTCGGAGGGCACGCTAAGCCATTGGTCCCAGCTGTTGTCGATAGATGACAGTCGTTAAGCTTAGTCCGTGAACTTCGGATTTAGTAGTACAAGTAGAGTTATAATTAATTAATAGTACATATCAAGTTAGCGTTCTTCGCGGCATATTTGTAGGTATCTAAGCTGTATTATGTGACGATTTTCGTTCGATATGATACGTTATTAGTTATGTTATTATTGATAAAACAATGTCTACCCAAAGTAATATTTAGAAAATGGCAGTACAATCCACATCGTTTTATGAAAAATTAATATTCAGTTATAGGTCGAAAAACCGCCACCTGAATTGATTCCCACGCAATATCCTTTCAGAAGCCAAAGCAAAAAGCTGAATAAATGCCGGCGAGGGCACCCAGGAGAGTTCAATTTCATTACGAACCCGTTTCAGAACTAGAAAAATGAACCGATCAACTGCAATGAAATTAAAACCGTATTGATATTAAAAAAGTTAACCAATACGAAAGGAATAAGGGAAAAAATCTCAACTTTGTATCTATTTTTACGCTACACCGTGTCATTTTTTTATAACAAATATACGCGTACTAGATTTTAAACGTTATTGAAAAATCCGTGAAAGCACTTAAATATCGCGATATTGAATTCAGCCAAATCAAAATGAAATTTCTCGTGAATCGGGTAATCCTGTCAATTTGAATTTTAATTGAATTGTACGTGCCGTTTGCGAGCAAATTACGTAAGATTAGACGCTATAAGGAAGGTTGTTTGGCATGTTTTTCACATCGATCGCGTCGTCTACTGGACCGCAATGTTTATTCGCCGAACGCGGCGAGGGTTCAGATGGGGATTTATTTCCGACTGGGGCTCAAGATACGGCTCCTCGTGATTGGCCCGTGTAATCCGACGGCTTGCACACTCGCGTCTAAACACAACGCACCACAATACCCGGCTTGTCCTGACATCGTTAAATATTTTATTGTTTGACCTTATTATCCCTTTAATTGAACTTTACACCATAAGAATGACTAATAATATGAGTAAAGAACAGAATTTCCTTTATGCATATCTCAAATGCCTCCGCATGAACAGCCACTTCCCCTTCCTTCCCTATCTAGTCGCGGTCGCTGTCGGTCTACAATAAAAATCCCAATGCTGTTAGTGATAGTAATGGGCGTGTTCTAAAATTGAGGAACTACAGTAAATGTTGTTTTCTTAGCTGTAAATACTTGTTTTGATTTAATAAGTTGAATACGACCAACTCGGCGGCCATTAGTCGGACTTCCGTACTTCTGTTATTTCAGACGCTAATTGATTCCGGCTTTCCTTCATAAGCGAGAAAGCGAGATATTAACACGATGTGGTGTTCTCCGAAACTAGCAGCCAGATCTAAAAATAAAGTTGTATTTTAATAGCCCAATCCTTAACGAATTCTGTAGGCTATTTAACATCATGATGTCACCCTTTTAAGCAGAGAAAATAGAAAGAAAGTAGAAAGTAGGGCAATAGACGTGCTTACGAACAGAGGATAGATGATACTTTTGCGCGTATTATATTAGCGTGTATTGAAACTGTAATACCACTATACAAAAGAGACTGGTAAGGCATCTAAAGTCTCATTAACTTTCCTCCTTACTTTTCTTTCATTAACACTGAGAATAACAGATAAAAGAACACTCAATCATGAGAGTAAACAACCTTAATTAATTCTATCGAAGGTATGACATTCTCTTTGTCGTGTACCCTGATTGACTTGTTTGTTGGTTTAATACCGGAAACCCTACACAAGGCTTTAATTGTGGCCTTGAACAAATATGCGCGTAGTACTCGTAATATCGTTATTCTTGTTCAGCACACACGAAAGGTGAAGGTAGTCAAGATATCAAAATTGCAAATGTATTTTCACCCCGGTACTTTAACAATAAAATTAATTATGTGTACAGATAAGTAGATCGGATTTAAACTTCTGTTTCTCTCTAACTTCTTAAGCTTTAGTAATTAACAGAAAACGTAGTATGGCTGGGAACATGAAACTTTCCAAATCAGAATTTCGTCTAACGATTTCTGCTTTTTTACCTGCAGAGTTAATTAATTTACGGAGTCGACTTTGGAAACTTATCTGCTTATGCAAATTACGGAATTGGTGTCGCCATGTAGAAGGCATTTTTTGCAAAGTTTGGTTTTACCGTTTTGTCGGCAAAAACAGGTTTGTATTTTTATTCACATCGGAATCATAATATTTTAGTTGTCAACCGCATTCGTCTTTCATCATCTATCTCCACATATTTTGAATTTGATAGAAGAATGCCGTACATCTTTGGTGCCATCATAATGTAGTCAATAATTATTTAATAGATTAATAAATATAAGTTTAAATTTGACAAAACGAAATTGGCAAATGAGCCCTTTGTATTGTTTAATAATTTCCGATAATATTAGTCCGTTAAATACAAACAAACAAAATGGACAAAATTATCAATGAAGTTCGTCCATAAAATTAACACAAACCCAATTTTTTTATACTACGTCGGGAGGCATACGGCCCACCTGATGTAAAGCGGAAACCGTAGCCTATTCACGCTTGCGATATAGTAAGTATCACTCGCGCGATGCCTCCTCTGCTGCTTTCACAGCAACTCCTTGGGAACTTACTGGTGCTCACTCCCACACAGGAATACAACAACCCTCTAGGGAGTTATTATTTGGCTGCGGTTTTCTGTGAGGTGGAGGTACTTCCCCAGACATTCTGCTTTGATGCGCCCTACCTCTCTTTATATACAAACCTACGATAACATATTCCACAAAGGGGGTTTCCAGAATGAGGATGTACGGGCCGAGTTTTTTCACTCCGCATAAGGCCTACCTGATGTAAAGCGTTTACCGTAGCCTATAAATGCTTGAAATATATTAAGTATTGTTCGTGCGAACACATCTCTGTTGCTAACACAGAAACGCCTTAGGAGCTTACTGGTAACCTCCCTTGCACGTAGGAACACAACAACTCTCCAGCGAATTATTATTTAGCTGCTACTTTAGTAGACGGGCTGTTTTGACCCGCCCTACCTCTCTTAAAAATACCCAGTGCAAGACAACACAAATTAATGTTCATGCACACAATTGTCTGTCCTGTGTAGGAATCAAACACAGGAGTATTTTTGTTACAATAGCGTCTCTAACAACTACACCACATACTCTCTCTGTGGTATATATTTTCTGGACTTGAAATTAATGATATATTCTGTGTCTTGACAGTGTCAAGAGTGCACAGAGCATTAGATATTAGAATGTAGAATTGCGGATGGATGACCTACTGGTGAACTGTCTGCTTTATGCAGACGATGCCATGCCAATAGCAGACACACCATCTGGACTGCAAACGTTAGCGATAATGATGAAAGATGATTGCATGGATAAAGGCTTACAATTGAATGCGAAGACAACATGGACATTGGTATGAAAGAGAGGAAACCAGAAAGAACGAAAAAATAAAGGTTGCTAACGTAGTGTTAGAACAAGTGAATGAGATGGTAAATCTTAGATGCATTTTAAGATGGTAGGTACACTGCTGATGTGGAGAGGAGAGTGTATGCAGGGAACAGCATAAATGGAGCTTGGGCAGTAAGAACCTGAGTTAAAACACAGGTGTACACATAGCATCTGGTGTACACAACGTGGTCCTGATTCCAACGCTAATGAATGAACGCGAGAGTGGAGTAGAGCGAGAGAGCATGAAAATAGAATAGATGCCGTTATCCCTCACAGGCTCCCAAAACTTCTCTAGTTCTTGGGCACACGCTTAGCTTACGGGAGTGTATGCTGCAACCAGAAATACTCGCGTGATGCCCAGTTTTATACGAATCCAGAGAAGTCTAGGCCCTACCAAACAGTAATATTTTACACCAGAGGCTAAGCGAGACGAGAGTATGATACCTACACCAGCACTGACATGATCGTCCCGGTCTACCCCAAACTATAGGGCCGTCGTCGTCCCCTTGCGCTTAGTCTCTGTCACACACAAAGCGTCTCTCATTCATTACGTCCTGATGCTCATTCATCTTATCACTCAATCCACCTCTCACATTCCGCGTACCTATGCAGCACTCGGCTCTTCTCGACCCGCCAGTATTACGTGCGTTACGTTACGCTGCGTTGTGGGTTCACCATAGTTTCGCCCTTAGTCTGTTTCTGTTCTGCGTATTAAAGGTAGTGTCTGACAGTATTACGTGGGGGAACAAAGTATACAGTATAAGGACTGTGAGCAACACCAATGGTAATTCGTATGTCCCTGTTTAAAACTTTTCACATTCCTTTTCAAAGAACCTTACTTTTGAAAACTAGATTACATAGTTTTGTTTGTTTTTGAGTTATTTATTTATGTCAAACAGGGTAACTGCTGTTTTAACTATGAGACGAAGAAGCCCACGCGCCACTGTTCTCCAGACCACCGTTACCTCCAAGCCCGTTCTGTACGCTGTGAACAACATAATCTTCTATGCCAGGCTTGTACGTCATGCCCCCAATGCCACTATGTAGACTATGTACAAGCAAAAGTGGTCGATCCATACACATCTTGTTATTTCTGTAACTAGATATTTTGCAAACGTTTAAACATTTAGTTCTCTTTCTATTGGGTACTAAACGATTTGATGGTGATGTTATTAAACTTTCTGTTCTATTTTATCTGTTTTATTTAATAATGTTTGTTCACCCTTTAATATTATTTGCAAAAATATTTACTGCGCTAATAGTAAAGTACATATACGGAGTACTTTCGATGGATTTTATTTTAGTTTGCATTCTCGTTTATACTATGTTTTGCTGCTGTGTTTATCTTTACCGCCAAGCAAGTGATAATTAGAAATAAATAAATAAAATAAATATTGTCGGACATATTACACAGCGCCACATAGCCCCAAAGTTGGCGAAGCTTGTGTTATGGGTACTAGACAACTGATAAACATACGTAAATATTTTTTTTTTTGTAAATACGAAATACTGTGTGGGAATCGAACCCACGAGCGTTGGTGTCAAAGTAGCGTAACAGCGCGTTCCACCACTGAGCCACCGAGCTCGTCAAGTGCACCGAGCTCGTCAAATGTGTGCATAAGTCCATAAACATGAACTAAATGATACATACCCACTCCAGGAATCGAACCACGGACCGTAGGTTAATAGGTTAGATCGTTATTTACTATGTAGGGTATCATTGCTCTCTAACATCAGCAAAATCCTGAAGTTAATTTGGACAGGCCCAATGATCGAATGGTTAACAACTGGTACTATAAAAACAAGGGTTCCTAACCAGGAGTTATGGTGAGAGTTAAAATCCCCCAAACATACTGTCTCTGCAGTAGGATACCGCTCCTGCGCTTCATCTACCGCCTGGCTCATGTACTCAAAGAACAGAGTCGTTTCCGTGTACCTAGTATGGGGTTGGTATAGGTACATGTAAATACGGCTCTCTGAAGGCCCAGGTTTACATGTACCCCGAGGACGGGAAAGGAGAAATCCTATAGGCAGCGTAGACGGCGACAGCATACATCCGAATGGACAAACAGACAGACCCCAGCTTTCGCGAGGAAATTCTCATCAAGCACGTAACCAGGATACTGGAGGTAAGACGTGTCCGCTGGAGGCTGGATTTGTATCTCCGTCAGGAAGAGCATGGCGGGCCGTGCCGTCTCCAGGTATTAGTGGACGGCATTAAGGTTTGAGTGGAGTCCGCGGATGTTAGCGAACTCAACCTTGAACAGGGTGGTATTTGCGCTATCGTGAGAAGAGAACGGAAGCGTGAAGCGGGAGAAAATTGTCATGACATTGGAGAAGAAGCGCGGTGGACTGTTTCTTCATCAATTTGTCGACAGAGGAGCTGTACTGATTGGACTGTTATACATGACCCACAATCGTACCACATTTTTACTGAATCGAGAATGTTATCTATTGACACAAAGTTTATGTTAATATTACGCATTAAATTCGCCAACTGTGAAATGATATTGAAAATTATATATCTTACTGAAGTTCCCAGCATCCGATTGATCCTGTATAAACCTGATGAAATTATAACTATAGTGGTGTATATATAGTAGATTTTAAGTAGTGTTGCAAATGTCCATTAGCCACAGTAACTGCCTACCATCAAGCAAGCCGTACGCTTGTTTGCAAAAAAGAAACTGTAGGTATTATATATTACATATGTAATAACTTATTGTGTAATGTACCATTTCTCGGTCTCATTTCACATATATTATGTATACATACTCCCTGTGGCTAGCTGTTGGTGAGTAATGCCACTATGGGTATCGAGTGCTCCAGAGTGATGGTCATTGGCCTTCGTCTCCAGCGTGTCTTCATCGATCAGAGTGGAAACCCAAAAAGACCCGCGTGACTCTCAGTTGCCTGAATTGGCCGTCCAGAAAGTCCACATAGAGCTATTAATATACTCCAGGGGTGGAAATGTTAAAGGACGTATCTTTCGTAAAGCGCATTATACCTTTCGACATCTCTTAGTCACTCAAGCCAGTGTTGCCCCCGGCAGACTTTCTCTGGCATTTTGGCGGTCAATCCAGTGAGTGGCGAGCCATCAGATACCGAAAGTAGCCATCAGAGAAGATAGTTATGGCAGGCCGTTATGGCCGTTCGTCTTCAGAATCAATAATCCAACTTAGTACCAATGTCCCCTCCAGATCTCACACCATCAGCCCAAGAGCAGTATCACCAGTGGATGAAGAACCGGCGTAGTGAATAACAGGTCCCCGATTCGAATCCTGGCATGTATCACTAAATTCGTGTTTTCGGATTTATGTACATATTTATAATTATAACACGGTGAAGGAAAACATCGTGAGGAAACACACACGTCCAAGAAATTGTATTTCGAAAGACGTGGGATCTTTTATGAACATTTTTTTAGTCTTTTCTTACATATATGTATAAAGTATATTTCTTTTAGTCTATTCACTTATATTATATGTATACATTAAGTATAAAGTCGGTGGCGCAGTGGCGAAACGCGCTGTTACGTTACTTTGACACCAACGCTCGTGGGTTCGATTCCCACACAGGGTAAACATTCTTTACCTCACAGGAAACCGTAGCCAAATAATAACTCCCTAGAGGGTTGTTGTGTTCCTGCGTGTGAGTGAAGTCACCAGTAAGCTCCTATAGAGTTACTGTGTTAGCAGCAGAGGTGGCATCGAGCGAGTGATACTCAATGTATTGCAAACTTTTATAGGCTACGGTAGCCACTTTGCATCAGGTGGGCCGCTTACACGCCTCCCGACGTTGTATAAAAAAACATTTCAGTGGAATGCACAAAGTTTACGACCCAAATCAGTGACTACTGTCGATACAATTATTAGAGAGACGTGGTTGGAGCCGGATAGTTATTTCTGGTTGTCGGGAAATAATATCTATAAAAAAGATAGGGGTGACTGCCATGGTGGTGTTGTAATCATAACCCATAAATCTATACAAATTCAAGTGTGTCCTGGTACTGCATTTATCAATACAGGTATTGAAATTACACATGTCGTAGTACTAAATAGTTAGAATTTAGAAATTTTTGTTATCTATGGTCTGTCTGTACTGTTCATATTCGGTTAACACTTCTGGCGCTGATTGGGTATACTCTCGATATGCACAAAAAGAATCTCTAATAGCAGGAGATTTTAATGGGTATTACACTAATTCCTCATACAAGACTGACAGAAGAGGAACTCAATTGTTTAAAGCTTTACTTAATAATAATTTTAGTTCTCTTAATACAAGCGATCATACAAGAATAAAAATAGTTAATGGCATGGTGCGACAGTCTTCACCTGATGTTACGTTTGTTTTTCGGATATAGTAATTTATTTTGATTGGAAAGTATTTAACGAAAACCTAGCGAGTGACCACCTTATTATCGAAATAAAAATTAAATTCAACTTAGAATTACACCACATAGGAAACAAAACTTTAAAAAAGCGGACTGGATATCGTATATCGTAATTGTCTCGAGCAATCTTTAAGATATAACACTAGCATGGGAAACAACGATAGTATCCAAGATCAGTATGACTATTTCCTAAAACAAATTAAAGTAGCTGCTAATAAGAATATCCCCTTAATTAAAATATGTACCAGCCCTGAATCCAAATTCAAGCCAAAACAATGCTAGAACTCGACATTATCTGAAGCAATTACAAAACGTAGATTGGCTTTAACAAAATTTTGAATGAAACCTACTCCAGGATTCTTCAAATTAAATCAAGTTAAATCGAACAATTGGCATAAGTTTTGTAGTAGCCTTAACAAGACTTCTTCAGTGTCAGACATGTGGACACGTATGCGCTGATTCAAAGGCATTCAGAAGCCCAAAGTTTAATCCTCCCGAAGATAAGCTGGAAGATTTATTACGCTCTCTAACTCCGGATACAGTTTGAAATTTACCCCCAAATTGTAGCTGCTTTAATAACTTACAAGACTTACCGTTTACAGTGGACGAATTAGATAATAGTATGTAAACCAAAGGCACTGCCCCAGGTTGTGACGATATAACCTATTCAGTGATACACAATCTCCCATTAAGGAAAGATATATTTGTTAAATTTATACAACCTCATTTTTCAAACTGTATATATACCTATTTAATGGCGTAGTATACTAATTATTCCCCTTTCTAAAAATTCAAATCATGCAAGTTGCGACAAACTGAGACTGATATCACTTAGGTATGTCATGTCTATGCAAAATCCTTCACTTGATGATCGCAAAACGATTAGAGTGGCATATTAAAAGGAATGAAATTTTATCGCTGTATACTTCTGGCTTTTGAAGAACTCAGTATTGATTTCTAAGAATCTCCCAACATTTGGCCGTTTCCTGGATATAGAAAATGAATATATTACGAGTAATATAGCAATTTCATAATTAATTATATACTGGATGACTTAAAAGTAGGAAAAATTATCTGTAACTATCTATATGGTGACCTTCTTTAATGACAAATAACTTTTAATAAAAAATAGAACAAAAACTTAATCGAGATAGATTAACAGAGGCTTAGAGCAAGATGATCCCATTTCGTCCTTGCTATTCAACATTGCAACATACAGTATTTGTCACCAAATCGATCGATAAAGTTTATATCTGTCAGTATGCTGATGATTTCACCCTTTTTGTGAGTACCTAACAAGTACCATACATACTGTGAAATCAATATGCAATCTGCTTTGAATTCCATGGTTAATATTTTCAATGAGCTGGACTTACCTGATTCCCACTAAATCTAATTACTGCATTTTTGGTAAAGGCTTCATAAACAACAAATAGTACTTCAGATAAATAATTGTAGATAATCTTAATTCAGTCGACCATATAAAATATTTAGGCATTTGAATGGATAGATGTCTCCTATGGCGATAGTATATAAATGAAATTATGGTAAAAATACTAAATTTTTAAATTTGCTAAATATACTTGCTGGACCTGGTTGGGGAATTCATCCGAAACATTTACGGACAATATATATATCTCACTAGTAAGAAGTAGGATGGACTACGTAGTTTTTTGAATGGCAGTGCGGCTAAATTACATATAACCAAATTAGATAAAGTTCAAATTCCGATCAAATAATCATATTATAGAATTATTATCAAAATTAAATGGCCATTGCAATAACACTTATTGGCGAAATAAAAAGAAACCACTCCTTGTCTTCAGCATATCAAGACACAAAATCACATAATAATCAATTAACATATTACAAATGTTCACATTAGAAATTTAGCTTTCATATATTGAGATCAAAAACACAATTGATTGGTACTTAGATAGTGTCAAAAGAGCTAAAAACAATATGAACTTGTGTACTCTAAAGGTGCTGTTATAACATAAATTTACATAAAATATAATAATTTGCAAAAGATATATACGGATGATTCAATGAGTGGTAGTAGGAGAGGTGCAGCTTTCGAAGTAGCTTCTCAGATGCACAACAGTATGTTCCAAGTTAATGTGAAGGTCTCTATTATTTCTTTGCAACTTTTGGCAATAACAAAAGCTCTAAAATATGTAAAGAAAAGTGTAAAGCCTACAGAATATGCAAACATAGGGTAGCTTGCCTTTTTCTGTTCAAGGATTAACGGTAGCTAGGTTTGAATAGAAAACGATTCCGTCATCGATCGAGTAACCACATAAATATACATCAAAATAAAGCTTATTTTTTCCCCGATACTATAGTATAAAGGTTGCTTGCAAAAAAATATTCAAGAGTCAATGCGAGGGTTGTAAGGCTTAGAAGTTTAAAGATTAAAGCGTATGTAAACTATAAAGTACAATGCTTTTTTTTCAGGTATCGCTTTTTCATTGTTGCATAAATTATATGTATTATTTATCTTGTTATGTGTAACAAATCCGTGAAAACTGAATTTTACAGGAAAATTATTATTAACCTAGCTGCACCCCGCGACTTCATACACGCATAACCTGGTACATCGTAGGAATCGTTTTATTTACTTTCTTTTTATTTCCACGATTTTTTCGAGTCATATCGTGATGTTGATTAGACTACAATCTTTCTCAAGAATTGACATATCAGTTGCAAAAAATATTTCTCAGATTCGAAGGGTATTTCCAGAGATTAGCGCGTTAAGTCAAAGAAATAAACTCTTCTGATTTATATATTAGTATAGATATAATATTTATTTCAAGCACTTGTATGTATAAATAGGTGTTAGGAAACCTTATTTAGTTATTACTACTACATACTTTGAATCGGATCTTTTAGGCGTTTGTAACACGTAAATAATAATATAATTTTGTTACAGACAACACGTCAGCTCGAATACAAAACACAAGCAAATGGGAAAAGGAAGATCGAGGAGATTTGTAATAAAACTGCAATAAACTAGTTGCGTAGTGAAATAACAATAAAACGACTTTGGAATTTGTGCAATCATGCGTAGCGCGGGACGTTTCGTTTGTAATCGTGATGTGATTTTTGGCTGTTGTTTGTGAGTTTGTGTTGTGTTTGTGTTTTGTGGGGGCAAATGAGAAGACGGCGTGGGTGGTTGGCGGGGCGAGGGGCGCGGTGACTGCCCGCGCGCACAATGCGGCAGGCACCCGCGCTATTGCTGCTTGTCGCCGCGTGCGCCGCTGCCTCCGCGCAAATTGCTTGGACGCCAATTTTCTTAGATGGTAGTAGTAAGTATGACCTTTTAACATCTACGTAAAATGTAACTTGACAGCAAGTTGTAGCACTCTTCTCCTGCATTTTTGTTAAGCACACGGTGTAATGCTTCATTATGATATCAATTTTGGCGCTCGAAACCTCAGTTATATGTTTTATCCCGTTCTCATTCAAATAACAATTCCCTAGAGATGTGTTATATTCCTGCGAGTGTATAATGTCACAAACTATTTAGTTGGTACCATAGGCTACGGACACGAGCGATTATAGGCTAAGATGACTATACTATTTAGATATTGTTGTTTGTTATGTGGGGGAGTATAAAAAAAAACATGACACTTTCTATATCCTAAAGTATCGTGTATTAAGTCTTCAATCTTTTAATCAGGTCAAGTGGACCTATGGACGCAATCGTCAACCGGTTGCGCTTGCGCAGGCGGTGGGGCTGAAGATTGCGCATGCTGTGTGCGCGATGGAGCGTGCCCTTGCGGTGATGTCGCACCGGCACGCTGTGCGCAATGTGGCTTAGAACAATATTGTGCTAACAGTGAGTAAATTACAATATGATGATTTAATAAGTATTATAAAATATAAATATCATAACACCATGAGGAATTTGAGGAAATGTGACCGATTTTCTCCGGTATTTCGAGAGTCCATCCAGTTACTGGTGAGTCGTCGGCGGCATGTCATGGCTCCGTTGGTTCGGACATGTAGAAAGAATGCAGGACGAAATAATGACGAAACAGATATACAATGCAAAAGTGGAAGGATCTAGGAGCCGATGAAGACCGAGACTATCCTACCACGACCAAATAGGTTGTGTTTTATAAGAAGGTCAGGTCAAGAGTCCTAGATACCAGCGAGCGTACATGAAAAGAGCTATAAATATTAGAGAAGCGAGAGAAGTATGTAAGGTCCGCGTCTTATGGCGCTCGATGCTCTCTGTCTACCCCGCAAGGGACCTGCCGTGAAGATGTACATATATGTTTGTTAAAATAAGTTATATCTATGAAACAAAACTATATCGAGACTATCCACTAAAAGAGATACTTACGAAAGTTAATTAAATTAAATTAAAATAAATGTGAAAAACCAAAGGCTTGACTTGACATGAAAACATACGTTTATTGAGAATTTCACACCTTTTATATAGAGCAGTCAGACGCTATGATCTTCTCAAGACAATAAAACACTTAAACAATAAATGTGATTTGATTCAAATTTTGTTCACAAATATGGAAGTTATCTTGTTTTTGAAATCGATTTAAAACACCAGAGTATACTTACTTTCGAAGCCGCACCGAGTAAATTGGGCTAAACTATGCTAGTCAAGGAGGTGTTAATTGTCAATATTAGGTAAGTGCGATGACACACAGCGGAAATAACTTGCCAATACTTTAACATGTAGACTTACAATGTATGAATGTATATATTCACGGCTCCAGGCTCCTTGGGTAGACAGAGAGAACTGAGCGCCATAAGACGCGATCCTAATACTCGTCACTTGCTTCTCTAATATTCATAGTTATTTCCATGCACATTCACCGGTTTCCGACATTACCTTCTAAAACACAACCAATTTGATAATGGTAGGTTGGTTAGCCTTAGACTTCCTCGGCTCCAACATCCTTCCATTTTGGCATTGCTTATCTGTTTCGTCATCCTTCATCCTCGTACATCAACGGTGTACATTCCATCGCTGCTAAAAGCGCTTCCAAGATACACAATCTCATCCACTTACTCCAACTCTTATTATCAACCATAATTCTAGTGTTTATCCTGATTGTCTTTTTTTCGAATACTTATATTAATAATCTTAGTTTTCTTCGCATTCAGTTATAAGTCTTTCCTCATGGAATGGTCTTTCATTGTAATAACTAATGTTTGCAGTTCAGATTTTCTTTATTGTACTTTTACACACACTCATATTTCTTATTCCCTGAAGGCAACTGTCCAGATATAGGAAATAGCCGAGTTGACAGCACGCATCCTTACATGACACCAATGTTGGTATCAAACCAGGCCGACAAACTACCCGCACATATGCTCTACAATCCTCATAACTGGATTGCACAGCACGGAGCAGGTCACCGTCAACCCCATATCTGGGCAAAATGTTCCAGAAATTCTTTCGCACGATCCTATGAAATGCTTTCTCAAGGTGTTCACAAAATCGCTGAAAACCTTCAGGTCAATAGCCAGATGGTTTTCTTCTACGATGTTTCGGAATAGTGAAAATTTTGACCGTAAATCCTCTGCCACATGACTGACTGCGGGTCTCCAATAGGTCGGGAATTCATCGACATATTGAATGAAATGTTACATTCTACCGTGACGTGATCGTGTAGTGGCAGAAGGTAAAAGAGAGCGCTTGTATTTTCTTCTATATCTGGTATTCTCTAGAACAACTTTCATGTGCAGATTATCCACGTAGTCAGTGCACCAATAAATAAGCCACTCCGCATGGTGTATGTTAATGGCTCTTAAAATTGCTAACACTTTGGAGAAATACTGCTCGATGACTTTGTAAGTTTCTGCTAGCAGTCGCCGTGTCTACATCTCCGCTATGGGACCTGTATAGACGCGCGTAGAACCGAGCGTGGCTGCTACGATACGATACATGCTCACCTACAAGACTGTATTCAAGACTATGAAAAGGGCGGCAACAAAGCTACTTACCTGGAGTATTGCAGAAACGAGTAAGACGTGAAAGTCGGAGAAAGAATGATCAGCCTTTGGTTTCGCATTGTTTTCCACCACAGCAGGTTGTGCAGTTCGTTGGTACGACGGGCGAAAGTGGGGAATTAATTTTGTTAGAGCATGTATATATTAAGCGTATTATGATAATTACAGTCAATTAAATCTAAAAATGCACTTTTACACAATATTCTGTGTGGGTCGAATTTGAAAAAAACCTGTCAAGTATTAATGATCATTAATACTTGACAGTTTTTTGCATGTTTCTGATTATTATTAAATACAAATATAAACCTGTAAAAGAGAATCTAAAATGAAAAGTCATCATTATCAATCAGCCATCGTCATCATTATAAACTTCTACTAATTCCGTATAAAACAATATTTGTAAATTATACCACACGTTATACCAATAGATACAAAGTTTAAACAATATTAATTATTAAGGCACAGGTGCCTTCCACGCCACTTCTAAAGATTGAAGATTAAACCAATTAAAACACGCACGATAATGATTAAGATAATCTTTACCGTTTCAAATATGAGCGCAAACAATAGACGACAATTTGAAAACGGACTGTTTGTTGTTGGGCACTCTGAATCCCTCGAGTATTAAGACCCGAACAATATTTACCTTTTCGTTGAATAACCGTCCATTATTACCCTTAGCCAACATCAAACCTTTAGAATGGTTTTACTTGTCCGGCGAGATTTGAATCTCGTATTTTTCTGGTTTTTTCTTATTTAAAAGTTCCTCTAATTTTTTATTCTCATTAGGGGCATTTATTTTGATAAACAATTTATTTGTGATAAAGATGTTTACAACATTAATCCTTAACTTTAATTTGGAATACCAATTAACTTGTTGTTGTTTTGTTCAATAAAGGAGGATATGTAAGTCATTTTCAAATAGCCTTAGACAAGTTATATTAATATAACTACGAGTACATTAAAAAAGGCATAAAATTAAAATAATGCCGCATAGATATACCGTAGAACAAATTTGCTTACGATGAATTATTAAAAAATATTACCTGTCCGAAATGGCTGGTCTAGAGTAAAACTATGGGAAATTCGCGTCAAGTCAGTCGCACCAAGTCAGACCAAGTCAGTGGTCGATCGAATTTAACTGTAAAAAAGTGTATTGAGTATAGTTTTTCCTTTAATCTTATAATTTGAAAATCTTCAAGACAATTTTATAGTTGTCGGATAGAGACTATTTGGCGTACTGTGGTTTTTATTCTTTGTGCAAGATACTGAATTGTAGTAGGGTACTATTGACTAGTTCGCAGATCAACATCGCGTCACTTATCGGCTTATCTGTTAAAATTATTGTTCCGTTGGTCAGTAGGCTCGAATCGCTGCGATATGTAGATGCTAACACAATGCTTTTATGAGCATGGTGTGTCTTCATCTACAGTCAAGTTGTTTATTAGCTTGTGCTAATGGTATTTGTACTTATTTTTAATAGATTTACCTCTCCTGCACTCCAAGTGTTTATATTTTCGGCATCTTTTTTCTGATACTGACATCAAAAACTGCGTATTCTTGAATGTCCATATTTCATGTCATGTTTTTTAATCTGAATTTACTGGACACCTATTTTGAACTTCTAACCCACAGTTTAGTATTATGTACGTACATAAAGTATATGTGTTAAACTAATCATGGTTATTCATTACATAACATTTTAAACGGACTTAATAACTAACTAGTCTGGCCATAAATACACATAGTTACATAGAAACTTTTATTTTTTTCAACTCTTTAATTATTTTGAATTTGAAACGTGTTTATTACGTTAAAAATTTCTTTCGATTTCCCGCCGTTATGCATATTTTTTCGTGTTTATAATCAAATTACAATATGGAACAGGGTGTTAAAGTAAATAGGATTGCAGTGATGACCTTAGACAATATGGGTATGGAGTCGTCGGTCATATTCTACACACTTCAAAAGCTTCGTATTATATAGCACTATCGACAGATATACTAACACTTCCTCTGTTGAAGACTAAAAAAGATCGTGGCGACCGCGTGCTGTTAGAAGAAAAAAAGGCTGTTAAAGCTAGAATTCGCCGAACATGTTAGGAAACAAAAAATTCCACACCCACAACACACACTTGATATTAGGGTTTAAATATAATTTGGTCCGATTAAGCTATTTCCTTATTTTGGTACCTGGGTGCCTCTCCTCCTAGGCGCTTTAGGCATGAAACCGCATGTTCGATTTTTTAGTTCCACGATGCCCTAAGCCGACGTTTGACCCCTCTCGGGAGCCCTAAGGCAGTCGCTTTTTTGCTTTTTCAGAATGTGGCGCCTCAGCCCTCACGTCCGCCTCTCCTTCCCGGTGACGTAGTAAACCACAGGGTTTAACTACATAGTTAATCTCAAAAAAAAGCATTTGTCGGTTGTGTCGTGTTATACACACTTTATGATTGATTGTCCGTTCTTATCGCACGAAGACCCCTCTCACTCATTAAATCGTAGTGTTTTAGCGGCTAATGTATCTTAGCACTTTGAGCCGATCAATCTATCTATCTACCGGAGGATATTTTAACCAATAAACCGATAAAGCGACGCGGTGTTGATCGGTGAACTAGTCAAGAAGAGCTGCGCGCTCTCTTTTACCCCCGATACGTAGCTGCGATTTTATTTACTACGCAAAATAGTGTTATTGGGTCTACATAGGTTATTTCCTTCATAGTTCTTACTTACTTTATGGTGGGGCACGTTACGGACTGCCTGTAATTATTAGACAAATGTCCTAAATAAATATAGTAGATTTTTGATAAAGGAATATTATTAAGGATTAAGAATGGTTTTTGAGGCACTAATATCTCTTAATTGGGCGCGCCTAAAAACTTGCATTAATGGTCGCGCGCGGTGTTTAGGACCCGTATTTAAATAATTAAAATAAAACACGAAATAAATGCAAAATCAGACTTTTATTAATTAGAATGTTTAACTTACCTATTAATAAACTTAAATTAACTTATTTTTAATGCAAATATTAAACTTTTAAACAAAAAATAAGAACTTTTATAAGTACTCATTTTCTACGGTACGGTACGGAATCATGTGGTCATTGCACACATGTTAATGATATTTAGATAGCATTGGTTTTGTTTTCCTGTCCTTGATCCTCTGGCATATATAGCACTTTTTGTACGATTGGGTTCGGCTTGTACTGGAGACAGATTCTTGGTCCTGACTTTCATGATGCATTTTTAGTCGTTTTTGCAGCGGTCGATAGCCTCGTCTTCTCCTTCATCTTTCAACAACTGGGCAATTTGTAGATTATTCAGCGGACGGGACATTTTACATAAACTAAAACAAGAAAAAAGAAAATATACCCCCAAAATATGGCACAATATTGTATACCAACATATTCAATATAACTGAAACCTATTATTTGTCATATTTTATATAATCTAAAACTAGAAAAACATCAATCTACCTTCAAAAACGTCAAGATATTATGTTTCAAGTTCTTCAATATTACTAAAACTTATTATTTGTTAAATTGCAATGTGTTAAAGCATTAATAACAAAACGTACAGTTATTTACTTACCCGTAATTTAGACAATACAAACAGTCACCTGGGGTGTCGTGTACCCCAAACACGCTCTCAAAGCCCAACTGCTCACGACTGAGCACCATTCGCGACGGAATTGACAGAGTCCCACGAATTTACGAAGCTACCTAAAATATCAGCCTGCTAAATTCAAATTTTAAAAACTTATAAGCCTGGGAAGATTCCTTCGGGTGCGTGACACCCCACACGCCCGATTAAGGGATACATTAAATATAATAAAATCTTAATAACTCTAAGATCTATTGCGCGGGGTGCGGATAGGCATCGCGGTGAACGAGTATGATTTCTAAATTGAATTATGAATGAATGTTTGAACGATGACTTGGCGTCAACACTTTATAATAAGCAAATATTAAATTAAGTAATATTGTTTTCGTAGTGTGCAACATCACCATCGATTCTCGCATTCTGAAAAGTAAATCTGGCAAGACGTTCGGCCAGATCAAGTCTCCATCGATAGAGGGTCCTGGCGCTTGCTCCTACTTCTTGCAACCTGATGCTGGCCAGCGGGTTGAAATTCAGCTGTACAGACTAGTCTCTGTGGGCCGGTTTAATGGCACAAGGTAAGTCAAATCGGTATTATGGTTTTACAAATAGCTGCTGTATATTTTGAAACATCTTGTCACCTATTTTTAATATTTTTAGTAAAATTGTATACATACGAGTTTTAATTGGCATTTAGTTATTAATTTGGTTATATTACTTTTTGTTATGATAGCTTTAAGAATCCTTAATAAAATAAATAATTAGCAACTAGAATTAAATTATGATTATAAATGTATAAGAAATGATTAATATGAGTAATAAACATACAAGTACTATGTAATATATATATATATAAAGTACTTATAGACAGTGCTAATATCAAGAATACGCCATCTGAAATATGTTTTCATTTATCTATATAACATAGCCTATAATTCATTTTAGTAACATGAAAAAGCTCGGTGACGCTACGGTTAATAACACGGCATTGATATCAACACTCGTGTGTTCGATTAACACACAGAACAAACATTTGTGTGCACGAACGTCTGTTTGTCTTGGTCTAGGTATTTTTAAGAGGGGTAGGGTGCATCAAAGCAGCCTATCTGGGGAAGTACCTCCACCACACAGAAAACCGCATCCAAATAACAACTTCCTAGAAAGTTGTCTCCCTGTGTGTGAGTGAGGTGACCAGTAAGTTCCTAAGGAGTTGCTGTGTTGGCAGCAGAGATGGCATCGCGCGAGTGATGAGTAACCGTTTTACATCAGGTGGACTGTATGCCTCCCGACATTGTATAAAAAAAGGATGCATGTTTCTTTTTGGAGGAAAAGAATGTAGTACACCGGGAACAAATTAGGTTAAGTGAGTTAGGTTAAATGGGCCCACTAACATCCATCTTTAGTTTACAAGACGAATGAGGCATGATTTCAAGGGGATGTAATAATAGGTATATATACATTTAGAATAACGAAATGTAGTCTATTATATATATAAATGATAAGTTAATTGTTTTTTTAATATATATAAATTTTTCATTTGTTCAATTTATGTTAAAGTCAGTACTTTTGGTAATTGATTTTGACTTACTTTATAAGCTTAAATACACTTTTATTATTAATTTAATTTAACAATATAACACACATTTAAATCAATCCAAATTTAATGGAATAAACAAAATTGGTTAACACATACAAACAACTAAATATCATACAGTAACGAAAACTTTTATATATATCTAGTTTATATATATGTTCAATATGATCTCTTACGATTCATCTCTTTTCATCGTCCTAAAAGTTATCTATGATAAAACTATGGAACATTTGTGACGTGCCCGAAGTTGGGAGTGCCTCATGCCTTTACGAATTTTTGTATATCATTTTCTCTCCATAAAAATCTATTTAACCGTTATGGTTTCATACAAGTCTGAGTACGTACGTATGTATTTTTGAAAGTCACGCATGTTTTAACAAAACAAATATTTTTTGTACCCTAATAAATAAGTCATGTGGTCATTTATCCTGTTTACTGTCTGTCTACCCCGCAAGAGACTTGGCGTATTGATGTAGCTAGATAGACAATAAGTATAATAATGTCAGACCGAGAGGTTCTATACACGTCGTTTTAACAACCGTTTAGAACTCTTATGCCTAACTAAGCACAGGTACGCGATCCAAATATTATACCTATATCGTAGCTACTGGCATTGGTTGTTAATGCTCCTATGGTTAGAATAAGCCATATGGCGTACTCAAGTAATCATTGTAACCTACGAACACTTGTAACACGCATCATTTGCACCTTGTTGATCCCCTTAAAACCTTTTCAAACCTTTTTTGTAGAGCTCTTGATAAAACAGTTAAATCCGCGACTAAAGTATTCGTAGAAGAATACCTCTCACAAACTTCACAATATCCGACCATTTTGGTTGCAATGTTTGAAGGTGAATTATTTTTGAAATTGCTACATAAAACAAAAAGTATATTTAATTAGGTAATCAAAGATTCTATCATTATTATCGATATCTTTCAACATATGTTCTCTGATATATCTGCTACAGAAATGGTGGACACAGGAATCGATGAGTTTCTTAAAGACATTTTTAGGACCACCATATTGGATATGAAATTTATCACCTGGTAAAACTTATTCAAACTCCACAAAAATATTAATCAGTTGAAGCAAGATCTAACGAATATGATAGATAACCTACATTTTTTATCTATCTATAACTTTACGTCAAACACGGCAGAGAGCACCTGTATTTTATTTTTGGAAAATACTGTTGGGCGATATGTAGACGAGCGTCTCAATAAGTTGTAATGAACAATGCCGGCACAGATCTACTATGCACTCAAAGGCAACTTCTTGTGACTTAATTTGCAATTGCGACATAGTTTGCCTGTTTCATCCATTATCCAACCAAAGCGTCGGACATTTTTAGTTGACATGATCTTTTATATCAAGTGAAAATTCGATTTAGAAGCTCCTTATTTGTGTACATATTTGTCAAGTTAAGGCAAGTTTCGACGAAATTCTGTTATTGAAATTTGAACTATTGTAGTCGTGAATGACGCGACTTTGACACTAACGCTCGTGGGTTCGATTCCCACACAAGGCAAACATTTGTGTGCATGAACATATCTGTTTGTCTTGGTCTGAATGTTTTAAGAGAGGTAGGGCGCATCAAAGCATGCGGAAGTACCTCCACCTCACAGAAAATCGCAGCCAAATAACAACTCCCTAGCTAGAGGGTTGTTTTGTTCCTACGTGAGTGAGTTCACCAGGAAGTTCCAAAAGGAGTTGCTGTGTAAGCCGCAGAGGAGGCATCGCGCGAGTGAAACGTAATATATCGCAAGCGTTAATAGGCTACGGTATCCGCTTTACATCAGGTGGGCCGTATGCTTGTATATCTACGTAGTATAAAAAAAAGAAAGGATCGTTTAAACACTTAATTCCGATGTTGTTTGAAATGAATCTGTTTTCACTATGGTTAATTTCATCGATATGGTTTTTTTTGTATGGGGGCTTATTATTTAGATCATAATTTCCAAAATAGAAGCGATCAAATGAAAAACGTTCACGTACAATTCATTCCGCCATACACGTCGTTGATATTGCGCGCCATCAGTGCGGCTTCGGTATCGAATTGGTAGTTGTTGCGAAGAATGATGAAAAAGTCTCGCAATATTAATTTGTTAATGATCATCACAGAAACAGCAACATGCTTTGCATTGATTTGAATATGGATTTCTAAGTAGAATAGAAGGGACTTATCTATATTTTCTTTAGGCACTATAAAAATCGGTAATTTAAAGAACCATAAAAGCGAAACTATAAGCATCATATGAAATGATTGCTCTGAACGCAACCTATTCCACAATCAGTAGAAATCAAAAAGTGCAAAGCCCGCCTTAGATATATGGGCTCAAGAATAAAATAGTCTATTTCCTCCAGCAAAATTTAAAGCGTAATACCTTAAATTTTGCCAAGGATCTTGACACCAAAAGTCCTAAAACTATTAGCAATAGTAAAGGGCTTGATCAAAAAGTTTGTTAGAAGAGGTTCACCAGGTTTAAGTTTTAACAATTTCACGTTATGATACTGTCAGAAGTAAGAAAGTTATCGATTGAGGGAAGAGTATATGTTCGGGAAGCAGAATCGTAAGGCGGATATAATCAATCTCGGCATTGACAGGCATTGTTAAACAATGACTGAAAATAATAAGGAATTAATTAAGACAATATATATATTCTACGAATAATAATAATCTCAAATAAGTAAATATTACTCGTTACAGCTTTTAGTCTGTTTACATATTGTTTTATTCTAAAGTTGAAATAATATAAATATATAAAACATCGAATCGTATTCCATATGAAGTCATCGATGTAAATTGGAACAAATTTGGGACGAGTGGCAGCGTGATGGGTTTGAAGTTGTCACACGGAAGCTATATGATCAATGTTCCGACAAATTGAATATTTGGAGCGACGTCGACGGTTTGCTCGAGGCACCACGGCGCGACCGCACACCCTACGTGGATCAAATTTCATGTATTTCCTATGATTTCCCTGTTCCTTATTTTTTATAAATAGTTAATATATATCGTAAAATATTATTTAGGTATGATTATTTAACAATGGCAATTATTTCTTTTGTTCGGTTTGTGTACTAGGTATTTTATGTACGAGTAAATATCATAGATAAATAAAATATTGTATTGTATGTGTTTATTTATCTATATAAACATATTTATTTCGTCCACTGCTGAAAATAAGCCTCCCCCTTAGGGGTTTTTTATCCTTCCTGCGAAACTTATGTATTTCTTTTGAAATTTCGTTTTGCCTTGAAAAGAATAAAGAAAATAATAAGACTTGAAATAAAATTAAAGATCTATATAAAAAGTTGGAAATCAGTAGGAATGCAAAGTCTAAAGAAAGGAACAAAACAGCAAAAAGGTTAGAATCATGAAATTTAGGCACTAAGATCGGATGGGCAAAGTACGTAGATGGCGAACGAGAAAAGTTGACACTTGAAACTTGCATATCTTACGCGACCTTCATATAAAATCTTCAGTAACGTCTTCAGAGCTCTTTCATGATAAGGCGAAATTCCCATATAAGTCTGCCGAGGCGAGGCGGCTAATTTCAGATAATCCTTTGTTATGGTTAATGATGTTGATGATGTAGTGTTGGAGCAATCAAATCTACATCGCTGATATTGAGAGACGACTGAGTGCAGGAAATTAGTATGAATAGAACGTTGACAAAACTTCGTCGCAGTAAAAACTTGCTCTCCGGATGACTTCATCATTTTCTTATAACCTGACCTTAATCAAACTCGACATTTTCCGAACTCATCTCTTCCTAACTTATCATTTTTTTTTAAGTTTAAGAAAGTGGTGACACCACTGCTCTTCTTTTGAACGTTTTAATTTTCTAACTTGTGATTTTATTTTTAAATGCGTCTCATTTAATCAGTTTGCACAGCTTCCCATACACAAGTCGGTACTGATACTAATGATATGCTTTGAAAGCGAGAGCTAGATATCCATCTCATAAATTGCATACACTTGTGGAATAGAGGAACACACAAGGCCTAACAACGAAATGGTATCGGACTGTATTTCATATCCGTGTGAGCTAAATTTATGCATATTTTGTGGTACAGGTGGTACATTGTCGACACGAATATCGATATTAGTTAAACCGTAAGGTACATCTGAAACATTGATGAATTTTTCCATCACAAAAAACAACACTCATATTTCGAAGTCGAATGGAAAGTTATGGGAGTAGAGGCTATTTTTGGAATACGACGCAGCGTCAAGATTTAATGGCGTACATCTTGAGCTCCTACTTTGTGTGGTTATTTTTCTCAGCATCTTCAAGTAGAGTTACCAAGTCGACAGTTGTTCAAAGTCCGTCCAAAGTCATGTTTACCTTTTCGAGTAACTTTATTTGAGATGTCTGCGGCGGACTGGAAAAAGTATTTCGAAAACTGGTTTAGACGCATGAAACTCTGCATTGAGGCTGGTGGAGAGTACTTCAAAAAGATTTAATAAAAAAAATACCTATAGAACACTTTATTTTCGCGAATCTTTCTAAGTGTTACACGTACTTGTAATTATCATTTACTCAGCAGTGAAGGAAAAACATCGTGAAAACGTGGGAAACCCGCACGTCCTAGATATAATATTTCGAGAGAAGTGTGACCAAACCTGAGAATGATCTGGTTTTCCCTCTGGCTTGTGGAGGTCTGACGGTAGTCGTTCCATGTAAATATCAGTATCATCGCCAAATCCTTAGGTTTACGTAGCGGAACCCACCAATCCTAATGGATTTGGAAATGGGATAATCCTAAGATGAAGACTGTGTATGTGTTTCTCTCTCTCACTCTTTGTATGATATGTGTGTGTATCTGGGTGTACGTGAACAAAAGTTTGTGCTTAAGTTCCTTCCACATTAATTAAAAGCATTCGAAGTGTTTTTTTATACTGTACATATCTCGATAGAATTGAGACGTGATTATTTCAGCTTAATCTGACTTGATAAATCAGTTTTAGAGC
Organism: Pyralis farinalis; assembly: GCA_947507595.1. Classification (NCBI taxonomy): domain Eukaryota; kingdom Metazoa; phylum Arthropoda; class Insecta; order Lepidoptera; family Pyralidae; genus Pyralis; species Pyralis farinalis. The sequence continues at coordinate 28,169,748 of OX382259.1, forward strand.
TTGTGTGCTTTTATAGTTTTATCTCTTTTAAGAGAAACGAGATATTTGTAAAGAGTATAAATAACTTTTAATCAGTATTATATTTTTTGGCTTTACATAAATATTTTTGTATTTTATTCAAGACGTAGAAGTATTTATTGTTTTCTTCTTGGTTAGAGAATAATGAAGGAGAATAATCTTTTAGTAATAGCTTAACTTTCATTGAATTACTAATATCGGTGCATTCTTTGGTTAAAAATTTGAAATCTGAATATATTTTTTTTATATTAGTTCAGCATAGTGGCCCCTCTTTGCTTGATGGTAAGCGAAAGAGGAGCCCAAATCTATGTGAATATGCTGCATTTAACTCTTTGTCTAAGTAATCGGGCCAAAAATACCGTATATGTGACAATTATAGTTTTTTTTCTTTTAACTAATATATAATTAAACAAGAATAAAATATAAGTATATGTTATTAAAACAACTGAACAACGAGCAAACGTGTACAAAGCCTCGGCGATCACTCACCATCAGACAGGCCGTACGTTAACATACAAAAAAAACAATTTAAATTGAATAAAACCAGGAGATACAATCATCAACAGAAGGAGGCCTCGGAGCGGGACAGGGAGGACGATCCTCAGGCTGTCCCGCTCCGGAGACGGCGGACGGAAGTGCGGCGTAGGCGCTACGCGCACCTACTGCCGCCTCCCTAACCTGTGGGACTAGGGGTCAGGATGGGAACCTGGCCCCATAATGGTACCGCCGCCGGAGGGGCTGTCCCAATTTGCCGGGATGGCCCCTAGAGAGAAGAAGTCCGGCCCCTTTTGAGGGGCTGGCCAGTCGCAGTGGTGCCCTATTGCTGACAGATCCGGGGCACCACACCAACGCGGCCGATGGCATTTCGCGGGGTTGTTTAGTGGGTATACCGTCGGTCAGCCGACGGGGAGTCCCACACTACCACCGGAGGCCACCCAGGCACCGGTGGTGTGCGTAAAGCATTTTTCCCCGCGTCACAAAAAAAAAAAGGAGATATAATCATAATATCATCAAGATAACTGCCCAGAGATTTGATAATGTAGTTAATTAGATATTCATGATAACGCTACAACGAAACTTGAGACACGAAATTTGTAATAAACTGCGGGAAGTCCGCTAGTGTAACCATAAATTATAATCAGCTAGCTGCTGCCCGCGGCTTCAATCGCGTGGAGTCAAATAACGTAGCCTACGTGTTAATCTAGATCATAATCTATCTACGTGCCAAATTTCATTCAAATCCGTTCAGCCGTTTAAGCGTGAAAGAGAAACAAACATCCATACATACAAACTTTCGCATTTATAATATTAGTAGGATATATTAACATGCGATGAAAAAACTTTGCAGAAAACAAAATTTTTCTTTATAATAAAGCTTGGAAAATATATTAAATTAATAAAAATAAACTTTACACACACTACCATGCGTTTGACTCGCAAACACATGAAACCAAATATATACCTACTCTTTTGTTTATGTTTAAATTTTGTGATTAAACCGAGAAAAGATTGATCCATGATATATATTTTTTTATGCAACTGCGGGAAGCATACAAGCATACAGTCCACCTGATGATGGAAAGCGGTTACCGTAGCCTATGATCGCTCACAATACATTATAGCTTCAAGCGACATCATTGGCCACATCGAGTTATATATATATATATAAATATATATATATATCAGATTCAGCTAATTTTTCTGCGTCGTTTGAACCGGGTTTCATGGATATCGGAGCTACTTTTTGTCACTTGATGCATTTAGATTTAAGCGCTGTTTTACATACCGCCATTGTCTCATTCTTTCTTAATATGTTGGACTTAAGCTGCATCAAAATATTATTGTCCGTTACTTGAGCCAGTTTGCTCTTCTCAAATTAAAATTCAAGTAGTTTTTAAAGCTTTTTTCTGTTTTCTTAGATTACAGCAGGTTATGGATTAAATAGCTTGCGCCGAAATTTAAAACCAATGTCGCTTGAAGCAAATGGCCTGCATCTTAAATATATAAAGCTTATCGTTTAAAGCAATTAGCATCCCATATAAATATCGGACGTATGTCGCTTGAATTAATTAGCCTTCCACAAAAATATGTAAAATGCGTTGATTCAGTTACTTGGTACGATCTGTTTATTTATTATCAATAATATAATAATATTGTCTGACAAATTACACAGCGCCATGTAGCCCCAAAGTAAGCGAAGCTTGTGTTATGGGTACTAGACAACTGATAAACATACGTAAATACATTTTCTTTTGTAAATACATACTTATTATACATAGAAAATACCCAGACCAAGACAAACAGACATGTTCATGCACATAAATGTTTGTCTTGTGTGGGAATCGAACCCACGAGCGTTGGTGTCAAAGTCGCGTCATTTACGACTGAGCCACCGAGCTCGTCAACCTCAACGAATTTTCTATAATAACTGGATTTAAATTGGTGGTTGAAAAATTGATTGTTTTTTAAGACTTTTTTACTTATATGAGGACTGTATTGGACTTTCAGCACATTAGCCTTAATCAAGTATACTCACAACCAGATAGTTGAATCTCTTAGCCTTACACAAAAACACACTTGGCTTTTGATAATAATAATAGACACTCTATTTAAAACATTTAGTCTTACTCGAAAATAAGGGAGATCATCGCTTCTTCCTTGACCAAGAAAAAAAAAATAACCACGGAGCATTTATGCTTCAAGCAACATTTATTTCTGCAGCGTTTTGTTTTATAGGACTTCAAATAAAACCCATCTGATGTAAAATTAAAAAAAAAACGTATATTGAAATCTTTAAAACTAAAATTCTAAGATTTTTTATGATTATTAAAACTTTAAAATGCTCTATTGTAATGTTCTAAAAATGTCGCTTGAAGCCATTAACTTTTCCACCCTCGATACATTAGTTATTCAAACTTAAAAAATAATTCATTTATTTTTTGTGTAATGTCGAGTTCCGACCAATGGGCGACCACTAGATAAAATTATATTACAATGTAGGAAGGCATACACTTTTTGCAATATATATATATGTATGCTTGCATGCCAACGTCACGTGCATGCAAGCATACCATCCACCTGATGTAAAGCGGTTGCCTATGAACACTTGGAATATATGAAGAACCACTGACGCATTATCTCCCCGTCTGCTAATACAACAACACTTCAGGAGCTTACTGATAACCTCACTCACTGGAACACAACAACCCCTCAGGAAGTTATTGTATATAATGGGTATATAGTTGAGACATGTAATGGCAACAATAAATGTTACAAACTATTTTTTTTTATTCTACGTCGGGAGGCATACGACCCACCTGATGTAAAGCGGGTACCGTAGCCTATTAACGCTAGCGATATATTAAGTATCATTATTGAATTGGACGTTCATGAAATGCAGTTCATGTAATATGACATAATAACATGTCACATATATGTATACTTTTATAGCGATGTATTAGAAACTGTTAATGTAAGACTTATGTATGTGTATTTTTAAAGCTGCGTAGGAGGTTGGCTACAGTTGGGCGGCGCGAGCGCAGTTCGCGGTGCCGGCGCTGCGGAGACCCGATTGTGTGGTGCTAACGAACGATACACACCGCCTGTGGTTTTATTTGCTGACCATGGAGCATCTACTTTAGAATTTAGGTGAGATCTCTATATCATAAGGTAACATATATACCACCTTCTCCTACCAAATTACTTTTGCAACCCCAAAAGAATTGTTCCTTTTCTGCTGTAAGTTCTTTTTTCAACTTACCGCCCATTTGAATTAAGATGGCAACACGAAAGCAGATGTAGCTTATTATCGTCTATATGCGCCAGTGTCGATTTGATCAAGAGTCATTCTGTAGTTATATAGCAATAAAATTCCTTTAAAAAGTTGTTCACAGGAAAAAGGTTGGGTCGGTACCAGAAGCGTGCACGCCGCGACCCTGCCAGTCCAACACTTGGACTGCAATTCTGGACCCAAACCGCACAGACGCGCGGATTAGGGCGTCCCCCGGAGGCGACGCGCACCGATCCGCCCCCGTCGGTGCGAAATCTAAGGCATGCGGCGGTGGGGGCCGCCACCCACCACGCAACGCCCATCCCGGCGGGTCGAGGAGAGCCGAGTGTCGTATAGGCACATGGAATGTGAGAGGTGGTCTAAAAGATAAGATGAATGAGTTGATAGATATAATGAACGTGAGATGCCTAGATGCTTTGTGTGTGTCAGAGACCAAGCGAAAGGGAAGCGACACCGAAGATCTGCCCGGTGGCATGATGGCCCTGTGGTCCGGGGTGGACCAGGACGTTCATGCCAGCGCTGGCGTAGGTGTCGTGCTTTCATCTCGCTTGGCCGCTGGTGTGAAAGATTACGATTTAGTAGGTCCAAGACTTCTCTGGGTTAAGATAAAACTGGGGATTACGCGAGTGTTTTTAGTTGCAGCATATGCTCCTGTGAGCTCTGCTGATCCCCAGGAGCTCGAGAAGTTTTGGGAGACTGTAAGGGGTATTCTGGATTTGGCCGAAGCGAATGAACGGATAATTATGTGTGGTGATCTGAATGGATGGGTTGGGACCAAGCGAAGCAGTTATGAGGCTGTGCTTGGTCCATACGGAGATAAGAGAGTGAACGATGCTGGTAAGTTACTTTTAGACGTATGTATGGAACGAAACCTCCTTGTGTCGAACACGCTCTTCCATCACAAGGATATTCACACTTACACATGGAGACGGAATGAACAGAAAAGTGTGATTGATTTGATTTTGATAGATGGACGTCTCCGAAAGTCGTTAATGGATACAACACTCTTGAAACGGACCACTATCTGGTGGTAAGCCGATTTGTGGGCCTTTTCAAGAAGTGGAGGCACTGGCGAGTGCGTATTCCTTTCGGAGACCATGAAAGAATAAGAAGTGAAAAATTGGAAGATGAAAGTGTGAGGAGTACGTATGTACGTCTAGTCAGTGAAAGACTTGCGAACGCGAGTCTTTCCGACTCAGATGTAGACGAATGTTGGAAAGTTCTGAAAGAAAGTATGGTGGACAGTGCGAAAGAAGCATGTGGATGCGCAAAGAGACGTAGAACACTAAGAGGAGATGCCTGGTGGGATGCGGAGGTTCAATCCTCCGTGGAAAAAAAGAGGAAAGCGTGGCTGGATTACGTATCATCTTTGCACCAGAGTGATGGTATGAAAGAAATGAAGAAAGAAATATACCGTCGATGCAAGAATGACTCCAAAGCTTTAGTGAAAGAGAAGCGTGAAAGACTACATATGATTGAGGAAGAGAAGCTGACGAAGAACTTCGAGGCAAATACCAAACTTTTCTGGAGAGAGGTAAAGAAGTCTCGAAGTGGTTCGTCAGCATCCAGAATGGTCAAGATAAGATGTAAAGCTGGTGGCATTCTTGCTAACACTCAGGAAGTGTTAGAACGGTGGAGTGAATATTTTAGAGAAATGTATGATTATGTCCATGACGCTGGCATTGTGAATGAGTCTGTGATTGACTCGGCAGTGCCAGCGTACCATGAAGACATTACTATGGATGAGATTGAATGGTCGATACGAAGTTTGAAAGATGGAAAGTCAGCGGGAATCGATATGGTAACAGCTGAGATGATCAAGCTAGGTGGTACCTGCGTTAGGGACGCCTTCTGGTTTTTGAGCAAATTATGCTGGAGAACCGGAAGGGTCCCGAGCGATTGGAGACGCGCAGTCATCGTGCCCTTGTATAAAGGCAAGGGCTCACGTATGGACTGCGCCAACTATAGGGCCATCAGTTTGATCAGCTTAGCAGCTAAAGTGTATGGAAAAATCATTGAAAGGAGAATGAGGGTGAAATCCGATGGAATGCTTTGGGAAGCACAGGGTGGATTTCGTAGCGGCAGAGGATGTACGGATCAAGTTTTTTCACTCCGCAACATCGTAGAGAAGCATCTGGCTTTGGACCAGAAGGTTTTCTGCGGTTTTGTGGACTTTGAGAAAGCATTTGATAGAGTCGTGCGAAAGAATCTCTGGAACATTTTGCCCGGATATGGGGTTGACGGTGACCTACTCCGTGCTGTGCAGTCCACTTATGAGGATTGTACAGCATGTGTGCGGGTGGACGGCAGCTTGTCGCCCTGGTTTGATGTCAACATTGGTGTCAGACAGGGATGCGTGCTGTCGGCTCGGCTGTTCATCCTGTATCTGGACAGTTGTCTTCAGAGAATAAGAAATATGAATGTGGGAATGCGAATGGGTGACTCAGTGGTCAACTGCCTGCTTTATGCAGACGATGCGGCATTAATAGCAGAATCACCATCCGAACTGCAAACACTAGTTACAACAATGAAAGATGATTGTATGAAGAAAGGCTTACAATTGAATGCGAAGAAAACCAAGATAATGGTATTTGAAAGAGAGACAACCAGAACGAACATTAGGATTATGGTTGATGATGTAGTGTTGGAGCAAGTGAATGAGATTGTATATCTTGGAAGTGCTTTTAGCAGCAATGGAAGGTACACCGCTGATGTGGAGAGACGAGTGAGTGCCGGGAATAGGGTGAATGGAGCGTTGGGTAAACTTCTAGGCTGCCGAAATCTAAGCCAGAAGGCACAGCTCGCTGTACACAACGCGGTGCTAATTCCAACGCTAACTTATGGAAGTGAGAGCTGGGTATGGCAGAGAGAGCATGAAAGTAGAATAAATGCGGTCGAGATGCGAGCATTGCGCAAAATTTGTGGCATAACGCTTGCTGACCGCGTTCGTAATGAAGACGTGAGAGAAAGAGTTGGTCTAAAAGAGAGTGTCGGTGTTAAGATAAGAAAGGGCATGCTCCGTTGGTTCGGACATGTAGAAAGAATGCGGGACGAAAGAATGACGAAACAGATATACAATGCAAAAGTGGAAGGATGTAGGAGCCGAGGAAGGCCGAGACTAACCTACCATGACCAAATTGGTCGTGTTTTATCAGAAGGTGATGTCAGAAGCCCCAGGAACCGGCGAGCGTGCATGAAAAGAGCTATGAATGTCACAGAAGCGAGTGAAGTATGCAAGGACCGAGTCTTATGGCGCTCGGTTCTCTCTGCCTACCCCGCAAGGGACTTGGCGTGAAGATATACATACATACATACATTCACAGGAAAGTCATATTCTGCCTAAGAATGGAGATGGGTGTATTTTCCATTGATTTTCTATTAGGTTAAAAATACCAAGCTATACCTTACCTAATATTCACAATTTTCGCACAACGATATAAAACGTATTTCACAATACGCTTATCTATCCTCGTGAACATCTAATGTACTACCGATGAATAACTACACTGATCCCATCGCCAAATCCGTGCGGTTTCCAAATAGTTAGGTACGCAATTGTAACGAATCCCGCCGTAGCGAACATGCGAACAATCAATTACATTTTCACCTGTTTATTGGCTGAACAGACACTCAAATGAGTATTATTTCCGGATAAGTGAGGTAATGTGGCTGTGTAGAGCAATTCGAATTTCATGTCCATTTGCAGTTGGAAAACGTGAATTCTGACAGCGAACGGACTCTGCACAAAAGGCCGGCATAGCGGAACCGGTAATGCTCGATTCGGAATTGTGGCCGGACTGCTGCAAATGCTTGTCAGACGACTAACGGTGCACCAGCGGCTTAATTTTGTACTGTACTGAAGTTAGTGTATTACATGCGACATGCGACAATAAACAGTTTTAAAATTTTTAAGGGGCGTTTTATTACGTCTTATTGTGTTTATAACACATGATGTGACTCATATGTATATGGAGTTCACAATGTGAACCATCACGTAAGATATTTTTCATTATACTTGTTAATTGAAGTAAAAGACCTGTTCAGTTTTAATGTCAAGGGTTCTAGTAGTTAGTAGCTAAAAGAAAAAATCAAAACAGCTATATCACTCACGTCAGTCAGCTGCATGGCAAAGGCATTTATCTTAAAAAGTGTTGAAAAATATCTGGAAAATAGAAGGGTTTGTTGTACCCTACAAAACTATGAAAATGAAACATCTAATAATGGATTTTGAGAAAAATTCAAATTACTATTCTACATGATTTTCCTGAATATGACTACATTATCCTGTGCTTGTAAAAATGTATAAATTAAAAAGTAAGAATCAAAGAACGTGAGAAATCCTCGGAGCGCAAGGCCGACTCACAATTATCCAATTAAATATTATGCAACGTGGGGAGTCATGCTAAATTTGTTGTAAAATGGAAAAAAAATTGCAGATAATGGACGAATATTTGTGCCTTACCTCCAATGACCTTCTATACACATGGACATAGCACGTCATAGAATAACAAAGCCCAAACATGGCACATGTATCAAATTTCACTATACATAGCTTCTACTGCTCTTTTCATACATTGCTGGTGACACTCTAGTCTTACACAATGACTTCAGTTATTAAGCAGCAATGCATAACAATCAGCTAGTCGAAGCTACGTATTTGATTTTATTAGCTGACAAGAACAAAGATAGTTACGGAGTAGCAATGTGCTGTTGATTTTTGTATTTTTTTTTCTTCAAGATAAAAAAATATATAGTTTTCGAATATATGAAATACTAGCGGGCGCCCGTGACTTCGTACGCGTAGGCTTTGTTTCAGTAGTCAGAAGTGAAGCATAAGATTTTGGTTAATCTCATGAAGATATGCCTGAAGATAAAATATTTAGTTATTTTGATCACTATTCTAAATTTAATCTCTCTCTATCTATCTATAACTTCACGCGAAATCCCTTGCGGGGTAGGCAGAGTGAACCGAGCGCCACGTGACTCGATCCTTACATATCTCACTCGCTTCTTTAACATTCATTGCTCTTCTCATGCACGCTCGCCGGTTTCTAGGGCTCCTGACATCACCTTCTGATAGAACACGACCAATTTGGTCATGGTAGGTAAATCTTGGCCTTCCCCGGCTCCTACATCCTTCCACTTTTGCATTGTATATCTGCTTCGTCATTCTTTCATCTTGCATTCTTTCTACATGTCCGAACCATCGGAGCATCAAACCTCTTCTTATTTTAACACCGACGCTCTCTTTCAGACCAACTCTGTTTCTAACATCATCATTGCGAATACGGTCTACAAGCCTTACGCCACAAATTTTGCGCAGCGCTTGCATTTCGACCGCGTTTATTCTACTTTCATGCTCTTTCTGCCATACCCAGCTCTCGCTTCCATAAGTTAGCGTTGGGACCAACACTGCATTGTGTATAGCGAGTTGTGCCTTCTGGCTCAGGTTTTTACTGCCAAGAAGTTTTCCCAACGCTCCATTCACACTATTCTCAGCATTCACTCGTCTTTCGACATCTGCGGTGTACCTTCCATCCCTGCTGAAAGCGCATCCAAGATATACAAACTCATCCACTTGTTCCAACACTTCATCATCAATCGTAATCCTTACATTAGTTCTGAATTCTTCTCTTTCAAATACCATTATCTTTGTTTTCTTCGCATTCAGTAGTAAGCCTTTTTCCATACATTCGTCTTTCATCGTTGTGACCAGTGTTTGCAGTTCAGATGGTGTATCTGCTAATAGCACGGCATCGTCTGCATACAGCAGACAGTTCACCACTAGGTCACCCATGCGCAATCCCACATTCGTTGACCTTATTCTCTGCAGACAACTACCGAGATACAGGATAAATAGCCTAGCAGGTAGCATGCAACCCTGTTTGACACCAATTTTGACATCAAACCAGGGTGGGATGCCACCATCTATCCGCACACATGCTGAGCAATCCTTGTAAGTGGACTGCACAGCACGGAGCAGTGAACCGTCAATCCCATATCTCGGCAATATGTCCCACAGTTCCTTTCGCACAACCCTATCAAAATCTAAATTTAATCTCTGCCGAAAAATGTTAAGTACTAACTCATTTATTTATTTCCCATTTTATTTATTTATTTTAATGTCTCGTGAACCCAAACCATCAATTATAACAAAAACAAATATATAACAATTCAATTTTATTTTTTATTTTTCGGCCATTTTGACCATGTTCCTTAAGTGATAGGAACGGTGTTCCTGAACAATCCTATTCTACTTTTTTATGCTGAATCCGAATCTGAAGTCAAAATTCGAATATTAAAAAAAAACGCACACACAGACAAACGCACACACAGACAAACATATAGATTTCATATAGGAACGGTGTTCCTGATAATGTCCTACGTTAAAATTAAATAAAAAGAGCGACTCTATAGTTTTCTATTCTGACTGTGTTCTTGTCGCGTGTTTTTTGTCTCTTACTGACGCGTGTGAATGAAAGAAATGGGAATATATATTAATAGGTAATGGTATTTAATGAAATTAAATTGTTTTACTATATTATTTACACTTTTTCGCGTGTTATCTAACATGAATTAATTTAACTTATCGGTGATAGGTCACACCATCTTTTTTTTTCATCGTTAGGGTATTATTTCGGCACTTTTTTATAACACACTTCGGCATGGTTACAGCTTTGCTATCAACAAACGACTAAATCGCAAGTGTGCTTACTTTGACTTTAAGCACACTTTTGTCGTTCCTTTATTAGCGCGTGTATGCGAAGTCCATGTGTATAGAAGGTCATTGCTTACCTCTCTTACACTGTTTTCAATCACGATGCCCCTTTAATAGTTAAAACTATGTTGATTAACTACGATAATCTATTCATATTTATTTATGTGTGACTTTGTTAACCTATGCGTCGATTACACAAATAATGTTCTAAGCAAAGGAGAATCGCAGCATTTCCTGCAGTGTAAGGGCCAAGTCTAGTTCTTTGATAATATTTTGCACTCACGATCCTCTTAAGAGCCCTAGTGAACCTCAACTGGACCTTGTATCCCTGGCAATCATTGATTGATAAATTTATTTTTTAACACTCTGAGTAAACATATAAATGTTTTCGCAACATAAATTGTATTGTTTTTGTTACTAGGATAACAGAAAAGACGGTGAGATCTCAGTTCCTGGCATTCTTCAGTTTTACTTCTTTGAGCAACACACAAGGGGTGGGGTTTCATCCCCGCGGCGGTTCTAGGATACCTCACACAGGTAATATTCATTCAACATTCTAGTTCTATGTTAATTTCCGAATCCATTTATTAATGATACTCGTATTTTTAAAATGGTAGTTATGTTATGATGATTAATTTAGAAATTTATAAAAATAGGAATACCAAGTCCCGTTCCACCACAAATGTTTAAAAATTTTGATATCTATTATTTCTATAGTTTAAATACTTTTTACCATTTGTTGTTTCACAAAAATTGTGCACTATTAATATACCATGATTTTTCTGCTTTCGAGATGGAATAAACACAAAATAATTTAAGAGAGCAATTTGAATATGAACGTCTTTAGAGGTTGTCTCCTTGAATTTATTTATTACGATTTAAAATTTTATATTATGGATGGTATTACACACGTTATTTATGTCATATACTTCTTTACTTATGCGATTTGGTTCTTCATAAAGCGCTTGAACTTGTATCTTTAAAAGTTTGTATCTTTTTAATCGTAATGATTAAATCGATACAGGCACACGAGCCACACGTTTAATAATAAGTTCCATTAGCATCGTGTGGGTATGCAACTCTAAGAATTTATTAACCTTTCCCTGCTTTCACTTTAGATCCGCCATGTTGCGGGTTTAATTAGATGAAACCTGTATGGATGTACGGCCTTCAGCTATGGGGTAGTGCTAGTAACTCCTCCATCATACGAATACAAAGAATGCAGAACGTAATTCTTCGAACAATCAGTAACGTCCCCTGGTATGTGACAAATGCTGAGATCCACGAACACCTGGAAATGCCCACAGTAAGAGAAGAAATTACTTATATCAAAACAACATACAGGAAACGGCTAGAAGCCCACCCCAATACTCTTGCACGACAGCTCACAATATCCAGCTATGTTAAACGCCTTAAAAGAAAAGATATCCTATAGAGTGGAGAATTGAATATGAGTAGATGTTCTCGCTGGAGAACACACTCTGAATGTGAGAAGCATGCAACACATTTACTAAAAGTGAAAGCACTGATTGCAGATTAAAAAAAAAAAAAAAATGATGCAGCGATATTTGTCGATAACATTACCAACTTCAAACAGGAGTAGTGTCGAAGTTCGATGTAGGTGTATTTTAATTATGGAACATCCGAAAAGCCAAAGGACTTTTTTTGAGTTACATTAAAATATTTATAGCACATCCTTCCTTTACTAAATATGAATTGGCAATCCAGCTATTAGGTTGCGGAGCGTTAACAAATAGTTATTGTTAGGGCTCCATACCTTAAAAGAAAAAGGGAATGAATTAAAATGTGCTGCCGTGTTAGATGTTTTCATTAGAAACGGCGAAGTAAATTTGTATGACCTACCATTGAGTAGAACGCCTACATCGCCTAGTATAGTGTAATGTTAATAATTATCTATTTTTGTTAAAAATAAAATATTTGTGTTTGAATGAAATTAATACGTTTCTTATTACGACCAGTATCATTTCAATAATTATATTATTGAAAAATATTATAATCATAGTCCTATTAATTATAATATGTAAGTATTTTCTATTATACTGTGATGGACAGCAAACAAGCATACGATCCGCCTAATGTAAAGCGGTTACCGTAGCCTATGAATACTGGCAACAAAAAGAATGTTGCTAGCGCGTTGCCACCCCCGCTATCAACACAGCAACTCCTCATCTTCTGGTGACCTCAGTCACTCGCAGAAATACAACGACCTTCCACGGAATTGTTATTTGGCTGTCGTCTTCTGTAAGGTGGAGGTACTTCCCCAGTCGGGCTAACGTCGTACCTCTCTAAGTAACATCATCATCATCATCTTTTAAGCTGAAACGCAACCAGCCCTGAACAACTACGCTACGCTACGCTTTGCCAATTAACAGATGATGTTCTGGTAAATAAACAGTAGGATACTTTTGATATTATGCAGGCAGCGTGTTTGGAGAAGTAGCTCCACTGCAATGACTGGAGAGTTGTTGTATTTCTGTGCATGATTTTGTTTAATAGCATACAGCTGAAAATTTAGCAGCGTGAGTGGTGACACGCGGGTGATACTTCTTGCATTGTTACAAGTATTCATGGGATTTGGTAACGTTTCCAATCAGGCCAGTTGTAACATTGTTTGCCATCCGATGATGTGTGAAGAATGAAATGAAAAGAAAAACTGCGAAATAATCTGACTGTTTATCTTTGATCTTATTAATAGAATATTAAAATGTAACTGCTGATAACTGCCATTGACTCCACCAACGTAGAGTTCTGCTTTCCAAGTTTGATACAGGAATCCTAAATAAAAAATCGGCCAAGTGCGGCATTAAAACGGCAAAAAAATCACGTTTGTTGTATGGGAACCCCCTTAAATATTTGTTTTATTTTAATTTAATTATTTATTCTTAAAGTGAATATATAACTAAATATTCTGTGAATATTTCAAGCGTCTACCTGTTGCCGTCATCAATATCGAGCAAAAACGAGCAAAATAATCACGTTTGTTGTATGGGAGCCCCCTTAAATATTTACTTTATTCTATTTTTTTGTATTTGTTGTTATAGCGGCAACAGAAATACATTATCTGTGAAAATTTAAACTGTCTAACTATCACGGTTCATGAGATACAGCCTGGTGACAGACGGACGGACGGACGGACGGACGGACGGACGGACGGACAGCGAAGTCTCAGTAATAGGGTTCCGTTTTACCCTTTGGGTACGGAACCCTAAAAAGGACCTGTAGCTCTCTAGGTTAACGTAGCCTTTCATTATAATACTTTTCGGAATAGGATTCGTAGTTTCAGAAATTAACTCTACACCCAAGCACAAACAAACAGAGTGTACAATTATAATTATAATGTTAGTGTATAAGTAAATAAATGAAAACCTAAGTACTTTTAATACTGCATTATTTTTCAAGCCATAAATATTCTTCGACAACTAACTTTGAATGTACTTGTAAATTTATTACTAAAATGTCAACTCATTAGCTATGCTAAAGAGGCATTGTCAAACAAATAATTTAAGCAATATTTATTGCTAACCTACGTCTTCAACGGATTTTTATTTGAAGGCGACGCAAGTGCGGCGGACATTTACGCGACCCTCGTCATGAGCATGGCTATAATTATTTTTTGTTGGTGCCACCTTTTTCATATTACGATAAATATTTCCGGGACCATTTTTAATACATTGCGACACTGTACGTTGAGGGCTCTTGGCTACTTCATAATTCCTTAAATTGCGATAACAACTTTTATTTAAAAAAAAAGGTGGGAAATTGTTCGTCAATGATAAAAGATTTTAGGGTAATGATTGTTTATGGTTTTGACCATGCTCTTTGACCGTTATATTGTTCATCTTCGAACTGTTTTGGGAAGAGAAGTATCTAAGTACCTTGATGTTTACGTACCTTTGAAATGTAACAAACGTTACATTCCAAAATTGAAATTTGAAATGACAATGATGTCATTCATGACACGTATCACCTACGAGGAGATTTGAGGGTATTTGGTAATGAGTATGAGCTAAATTCAGAAACAAACCTCAATGATATATAATATTTGTCACTAACTAGCGTCAGAACAGAAAGGACACGTATTGATTGGTGCAAACATATGTTGTTAAAGCGTTATTCGTGGCTCGAAAATTGTTCGTGGTTTGAAAAATTATTCAACCGAATGTAAAAGTATCATTTAAAATGTATAGGAGAGTATTTTATTTAACGATAAACACGTTATTTCGCTCTTAACTTATTTTATTCATGATTAATGTAATGCTTTCCGACCGCCCTACGTATAATAAAATATTATCGAAATTATCGTCACGTCGCAACATCTAAGTTGGGTTTTATCGTAGATGAAACAACTTAACCCTTACAAATCCCTTATGATACCCTTCTGACTAGCTTTGTACTGTTTTCCCGAATTGGATCATATGGACATATACAATAGATATACAGATAAGATACAGTCTACATTGTTTATGTATTGTTATCGTATAATTTTCGCTATGATTTATGATGTTCATTCACCTTATGTTTGTAATAAATGGAAACTGAATGAGTATCAAATGGTTTTATCGAAGACAATCCATGAGAGTTGAGTATCCACTGTATAAAACTATGCTCATTTTACTGATAGGATATGAGTCTCGTTTCAACCGAATGCAATGAAATTTAAATAATACTCCACCACGCTACTGCATTGCGGATTGGTAGAAAGCACTGAATTGGCTTAACCATCTGTCCATACCATGTATCCGCTGGAGATAAATAATCCTGTACATTCCCAGCGTACGTACTTAATTAAAGAATATATAAATGGATTCGATGGCGCAGTGCTTAGTAACGCTACTGTGACACCAGCGTTTGTGAGTTCGATTACCACACAGGACAAACATAAACATGTCTGTTTGTACTTGTCAGGATATTTTTGAGATAGGTGGGGCGTATGACAGCAGATTCCGTATGGAGAAATATCTCTTCCTCACAGAAAACTGCAGCCTGGTGGTTGTTGTATTCTTGCCTGTGAGTGAAGTCATCAGTGAGCTCCTAAGAGCTTACTGGAGACCTCACTCATTCGCACAACAACCCTCTTAGGGATGGTTATTTTAGTTACGGTTTTCTGTTAGATGGAGGTAATTCCTCTGACAGGATGCTTTGATGCGCTCTGTCTCTTTTAAAAATACCAAGACAAATGGACAATGTTCGTATATTCATGCACACAAATGTTTGTCCTGTGGCTCCTGACGTTGTATAAAAAAAAAACCGTACGAGTCCATGACAACTTCAATTACACTTTTAAATTTGTCCCTTAATTATTTTGCATTTGCCAAATTTCATTTTGAACTAACAGGCGTTTGTTCTACATTGTCAATTAAAATTTAATAAATTTGTTTTCCGAAATTGAATTCTATTCGACAAGGCTTTCGCAAACCTGCTCTCGTATAAAGAACAAACTTCCTGGTTCGGGAGGAAAAATGATTTCTCTTTTCCATTTCAAATCAACGCCGCGCTCCGGTGAAAATGGATGGCGTGGAATGAGTTCTGAGACTCTATATAATTTATAGAAATGTTAGTATGCATGTTTCACCCGATTTGCACCGGGGTGTCAGACACGCAATGATATATCGCACTGGGACCCGCGGGAAC
This sequence comes from Pyralis farinalis, assembly GCA_947507595.1. Taxonomy (NCBI): domain Eukaryota; kingdom Metazoa; phylum Arthropoda; class Insecta; order Lepidoptera; family Pyralidae; genus Pyralis; species Pyralis farinalis. The sequence goes on from OX382259.1 coordinate 28,185,926, forward strand.
GTGGTCGGCCAGCAAAGTAAATCTTAAAATGCCAAATATTAATTCAAATGTTTCCATGTGCGTATATTTGCAATCAAAATTTTGTTCCGGCTTGCTTCCGAACGCGATTTCCGATGTTTTGATTCAATCAATTACAATTTGTTTCGATATTTATGTCAGTAGAAGTGACCATGTCGAAAAGCCAAATAAAAATAGTAAGATATACATACATATATTACTATTTAACTGCTATAGTTTACTTTAGTTTCTAGCTTACCTTCAACTTTATTGAAGTTTTGTTAAATATGAAACACGTGGTCAAAATGCAAGCGTTGCGTAAAATTTGTGGCGTAACGTCTGTAGACCGCATTCGCAATGATGATGTTAGCAATCGAGGTGGTATGAAAGGGAGTGTCGGTATTAAAATAAGAAGAGGCATACTTCGTTGGTACGGACATGTAGAAAGAATTCAGGAAGAAAGAGTTACGAAACAACGTGAATGTGGATGTAAGAGTCGAGGAAAGCAAATACTTACCTGCTACGACTGAAATTATGTTTTTTGAAGGTGATATCAGAAACTCTAGAAACCGAGAGTACAAGAGAAGAGCTATGCATTTAAAAGAAGCGAGTGACGTGACTGACGTGTGTAAGGACTGAGTTCTCACTGCCTATTCCGCATAGCGTAAAGTTATGGATATATCAAAGTCAAATCTGTTGCTAGTTCTAGATCTACGATATCCTGTGTGTAATTGCGAGCGATGTTGACAGATACGGCGTATGTTAGAATAAGAACTGAAATGTAAACCTGAAAATAATGAATATTAAAATATTTTCAACGTAGTTGCTGTTGTAAACTCGCCCTTATTGCAGAGGTTTTAGTGTCATAATGCAGCAAATAAAACATGTGTATTCTTCACTTTACATTACCTCACTTTTTGCTCTACACTATCTTCAAAACGAAGCCAATATACATTGCAAGCTAACGCAAACAGTCATTTTGGAAACATAGTGTAAACATTTTTGTTCTGAACTATCTATTTATAACTTCACGTCAAATCCCTTGCGGGGTAGGCAGAGAGAACCGATCGCCATGTGACTCGATCCTTACATTTCTTCTTTAACATTCTTTGTTCTTCTCATGCACGCTCGCCGGTTTCTAGGGCTCCTGACATCACCTTCTGATAGAACACAACCAATGTGATCATTGTAGGCAAGTCTTGACCTTCCTCGGCTCCTTTTCTAATTCTTATTTCATTCTGAACCAGGTCCTTTTATTACTTATGATAAGAATGTTTTATTGTTCCACTCCTACTAATGAGAAAACATAACCATCCACCTTCACTCATATTTTATCAATTGCATCAAATTAGCAGAACTGTAATGAAATGGTTGGAATTAAATTATTAATTTTATTTAATTGTAACGAATTGTATGTTAATTGTATTGTCATATGAAAATGTTTCTTGGTATTCAGCCTAAACAGCAATAATAATAACATTGTTAATAATATCATACCAATATTATTTATTACTATAGTTTTACTTATTTATTTTTCATCACAATTGTATTGAAAAACGTATCAAATCGCGTGAGCATTGGTCCTTACAGTTCCACTACGCCGCATCACAAACTTAGCACGCTTGTATAAAAAAAAAAATATTATATTATCTATTAATAATATAGTAATTTGAAAATTGCGACATGAGTTTGATGACGACTATGCGACGGCTATGCTGCTCTTGGCCATCTCTGCTATGAAATTAGATTTTGTATAAAGTTTCGTATATACGAGTATTATGTAGTAACTCTCGTACATATTAAGTATATCAAAAGGTAAACTGAGATAGTGGTTCGCCCAGCCATAGCGACAGGATACCGGGCACTGGACCGACACACCAAGCAGGTGACAGAGACAAGTGTCTTGGGGAGTACATTGCTGCCGCGGAACCTACACTTGAGTTATAATCTAGGGAGTAGTATTGAGTAATACGAGTACGTATTTAATCTTTGGTGTGGGATTGTTAACATTTGTTTTCTTTCTGTTATACTATGTCGGGAGGCATACAAGCATACGGTCCACTTGATGGAAAGCGGTTACCGTAGCCTATTAACGCTCGCAATACATTAAGTATCACTCGCGCCATGCCACCTCTGATGCTAGCACAGCAACTCCTTAGGAGCTTACTGTACTTTGTATTTATTTGTGTACATTACATATTACCAAGAGAGGTACGGCGCATAAAAGTAGCCCCTCGGGATGTACGTCCACCTCATAGAAAACTGCAAGTAAATAACAACTCCTTGGTGGGTTGTTGTGTTCCTGCGAGTGACGTCGCCAGTAAGCGCCTAAGGAGTAGCTGTGTTAGCAGCAGAGGTGGCATCGCGCGAATGATATTTATCGACGTTGTATAAAAAATATATAATAATTATTATTTGCGTCGGGTAGCAAACTAGCATTTGACCGGTTTGATGGAAAGTAGTAGACAAAAACTATGTACGCTTGTAACATGAAAAGAATCGCTCACAGATAATGAGCATTAATTAACCATATCCTTAATAAAGTGAGGCATGACTCTATATGAGGCTATCGGGATTTTCTTTGCTCTACAAAGCTTGCGATTGTTTCAGCCCTTATATTAGGAGTTAAAGTATGAAATTACCGATTAAAACTGAAAAATTTAAACTCGTTTTTTTCTAAGATGTAACATATTTATTTAATCAAAATATTTACTCTCATTATCTATACATTGCCGCCATTAAATCGGAAGTTTATTTATGCCTTTGCGATGGAACTCTGTGGATCTAGATTTGACAAACTTTGTGAAAGCATTTACTGCCTCCTGGGAATTAACTAACACAACACCTCCTTAAGAGCTTACTGGTAATATCACTCGCAGGAGCACTAAAATACTCCTGGGTGCCATTAGTTGGTTATAGATTATGCGAGGTAGAGATACTTCCCCAATCGGGCTGCTGCGCCCTACTTCTCTTAGACACACCGAGACCAACGCAAATCCTGCATGGGAATGGAACCCAAGAGCCTTAGTTAAAGTAGCATTCTTAATCAATCCGCCACCGCCCGGTGGTCAAAAAATTGAATCGAAGCGAAGTAACGAGAGGTACCACTATATAATAATTCTTATATCACTCAACTGTTAGGAATAAAAAAAAATCACTTCAAAGAAAAATAAAAATTATATAATCAAAAAATACTATGTAAAAAAGTGTTTACAGACATTCAGTTTCACTTAAGATTCAATCTAAGCTTGGAGTGGTTAATAATTCTCACAGTTTGCCGCTAAACCTCGAGTGGATGTAGCTCTAAGTATGTGCGAAGTCGATCTTTCTTTCACCAATAGCTTAAACTCACGTGCGAGCTACTAGAGCTGCGAGATTCAAACAACCTTCCAGGGCGGTGGTCCCACTACTGGTAGGATCACGGTATACCACTATAAATTCGTGATCCTACTAGACTAGGACGAGTAATATAGTATCGAAAAGTAATAAGAATATAGTACCTATTATCTTACGAGTAACATGGATAAATGGACTTATCTTCTCTTTACAATGACGGCAGGCAAGAAAACCTGAGGCTTATTTATAAAATGATAGCAGTAAGCTATGAATGCTTACAATACAAGAGGCATTGCTCGCTCATTGGTACCATTACACATCCTCACGAGTCGACAACAACCCTCCACTTAGGGTTGCTTTTGGCTGTGATCGTGTATGGTGGAGTTTCTAGCCTAGATGGGTTACTTTCATTCGGCCTGTCTCTCTCTCTTGTAAAATCCTAGTTTCTTTATAAACTTTAACTTGTGAGTAACTTACACTCCTGAATCATATTTATATTTCTTGCTTAATTAAGGTAACCGGCAAATACATCTTTTAGTGTTTGGCTGTGGCGAGAGAGTTATGCCACTAAAATTGTAAACGTTAAAGCTAATGCAGCGAAGTTTTTCTGCTCATTTTTTTTTACTATACAACGTCACGTAGGATGTGCGTCTCGTATTGTGCAATAAAATTATCATTGTCTTTAGATACTGGCATTGTAGTGAAGCATCCATAAGTGTAGCCACCGTTGATAACAGAGTTACTTTAGCGAAAATATATGCAGAAAGCACGCAACAAACCTCAAGGGAGTTGCTATTTGGCTGCGGTTTCCTCTGAAGTGGAGCTAGTTTTCTTTTTGCTAAGGACTGTCATCTATCGTGACCATCCAGAACCGATGGCTTAACGTACCCTCCGAACAAGGAGGAACTTGCAAGGTCTATACTCAACCAGACAGGCTGTTTAACTTGCGTCTTCGATTAGACTGACACGAACATCAATACCATCGAGCTCCTCATTTTAAATATTATTAAAATTATATATATAATATTACTCTATTATAAAATCTGTATTTTTGTCACTTAGATTGCGATTGGCTATACCAAGACGTGTCCTGTCGCAGTCCAGGCTCCTGCGTGCTAGCCAGCCCGGGCTACCCTGGATTATACCCGCCTCACCGCTTCTGCCGCTATCTCTTCACAACAAACGCTGTCAACACGAGGGTCAAAATAATCTTCACTTCGATACTGTTGCCTAGAAAGTAAGTTTAATATTAGCACATGCTTATACGCTACTAGATGTACGTATTATAACCGCGAATTTATCTGCTCGTGTTTCAGTGTCCCATGGAAAACGCTTTTTCTACTTTCTTTCTTTTTGCTTGCCTACTAAGGGCCGTACCATAATGTTGAATAATCTATAACCTTTCTCAAGAACGGGGCTGTCAAATGCAAGTATTTTTTTTTCAAATTCTACTAGTAATACCAAAGGTTAGCGCGTACAAACAAACAAACATTCGAACAAACTCTTCCATTATATATATTATTATAGATTTACATGATATAAGTAAATACATAAATAAATATTGTTTGTTTGTTTATAGACAAATTACACAGCGCCGTCTAGCCCCAAAGTAAGCGAAGCTTATGTTATGAGTACTAGATAACTGATAAACATAAGCAAATACATTTTTTTTGTAAATGCATACTTATGATACATAGAAAGCACTCAAATATTCATGCTCACAAATGTTAGTCCTCTGTGGAAATCGAACCCACGAGCGTCGGTGTCATAGACGTGTAATAGCGTGGTTCACCAATGAGCCACCGAGCTCGTCAAATGAATATAGGAGGAAAGTTTGTGAAGTCATAAGTTTGTAGAAGGTAATTCTTGGCAAACAAACATACAACGTACCTGAAGTAGAGTGGTAGCAAAGCCAAGTGCCGACATTACATGGAGTATACCTACCACTTTACAACTAACACAGCTCCATAGGAGCTTATTGGTTCTTGGATTATCGTTTAAACAATATGAAAAAAATATTATTATACGAAATTGTTATTTTTCTGCAGTCTAATGTAAGGTGAAGGTACATCGCGTAGGTATATGACGAGCTCGGTGGTGCAGTGGTGAAACTTTGATGATATGTTACTTTGACACCAACGAGGGGTTCAATTCCGACACAGGATAGACATTGCACGCATGACCATGTCTGTTAGTTTTGGTCTGGGTGTTATTAAGAGAGGTAGGGCGCATCACACTCCCTAGAGGGTTATTGTGTTCCTGCTTGTGAGTGTCCCAATAAGCTCCTAAGGAGATGCTGTGTTAGCAGCGTTTTTAGACTACTGTTACCGCTTTACGCCAGGTATACAAGAATACCGCTCATTCTTGTATGCCTCGCGACGATGTGTAAAAAAAAGATCAAACTCGACTTTAGAGTTCAGAAAACGAATTAAATGCTTTAGTAACGCGGTAATAAAATATCTGAATGTTCCAAATACGTACTATTGTACAAAGAATTAAGTGTAGAATGTCACCAGTGGTCATTCTGCCCATGCTCTTTCAGAGGCATTTTATCAAACACCCGTATGAAACCCAGTCGTTGGCGTTTTGAAAGGCTTCCGAACAATCGTTCCAGTAAATAAAAGGGTCGTATCTCCCTTCCACCCCTGTGGGTTGTCGCCTGTTACTGAAAATTTACGTCGAGATCATTCACTTCAAAAAGTTGTATGTCCGACCTCTCCAATTGTTAAACGCGAAGTCCGCTCTGTTTTATTGTTCTTGTTACATTTTTAGTACTTTATTCGCGAGTGATATCATGCGCATTAATTTGCGGGGAGATTTTTTAAATCATCGTTTAAACTTTGATGGGGATAGTACCCGTTATACATTTTTTCCTAGAGAGTACATTACATATATATGGCGACAAAAATTCGCACTGCCTATACGAAACCAGCTAGCGAAATATTTTATATTATTGGAAAATTATTTAATCTCACTTGCCTACAAGCTGCCTCGTAACAAGCCTGTGAAGTAAATGCAGCTGCAATATTATTTTTAATAAAAAAAAGTGTAATTTATAAGTCATTTACATTATCCGTTCTGGATGCTGCAAACCATCCCGAGACTTTTTTACCTCTCTTCACAAGAGTTTGGTATTCATTTCGAATTTCCTTGTCAGCCTCTCTCCACCACTCAGAGTAATTCTTTCACCCTTCACTTTCACTAAAGCTTTGGTTTCATTCTAGCATGAACGGCATATTTCATTATTTTTTCCTTACATACAGACAGTATGTAAGGAAAAAATAATGAAATCAGGTGCAGAGATAATGCTTAATCGAGACACGCTTTCCTCTTTTTTGCTATGAAGGATTTAATCTCCACATCAAACCAGGCATCAGCTCACAGTGATCTATGTGTCGTTACGCCTCTTAAAAATTATTTTGAATTCACTATCCACAATACTCTTATCCTCTTCAATTTCGCATCTTACTTTTTAAGAGAGATAGAATGCTTTCCTCCTTCTTGCGACGGAGGATTCAACCCCCGTGTCCCAAGAGGCATCTCATTTTAACGTTTTGCCTCTTCGTGCATCCACATGCTTCTTTTGCACTTTTCTCTTCGCCGCATGTACCATTTGTCGCACCGACGGGAGCAGATCGGCGCGAGCTACCTTTATAACAAACCTTTCTACAATTAGTAGTTTTAAAATGTCTTTTGAATTAATTTTCCGGCAAAAACACAACTGTTCCAGGTAATTTATTATACTCGTACAATAGATTACAATTTCTAAAAAAGCACCTCCAGGTTCTAGCAACGGCATGTGGCAACTTATTATTCCAACCAAGATTTTCATTGATAAAAAAGAGTTTATATTATAGTAGGAAGTAGTAGTATTTCATGCATTCCTCACAATAGAACGTCGTAACATATAATATTGTGAAAATAGCTGGAATAGTCTAGGAGCGCAGCATCCCTAATTCTCAGAACTGCACATGCGATGTAACTGAACTAAACACCACTGGTCAGTTAATTTATGTATATTCTAGTACTATAATTCCAAATAGTACACTGTAATAACTTTCATTACCTATTCTCGCTAAGGATGCTAAAAGATGCATTTGTGAAATAAATTTGATTCTTCCCTATAGCTGACTTTTACATAAGATTTTTGTATGCATTTGCTTTGTCAATATTTTCACGACTACTAGTCACATTATAACTCAATGAAGTAACAGGAGCAACCATATTTCGCAGATCATTTACGGATACTAAAAATAAAAATAGAACCAAAACATATATTAAATTAAAACAAAAGTATAGGACATCCCAATTTTAAAAAAATTACTTATATATTTATTAATAATCAGCCGTTTAAATAAGTAATGCCTCTAACTCAGTAATGGTAAAGCTTAAGCATAGTGCTCAATGATGAATATAATAAATAAGTAGCTTGGGAGATAACACAGAAAATACCGAAACTGGAAAATCGATAATTTTCCAGTTTTGGTACGAAAGACAAAAATTAAGAATTATTTACATCTAAATATAGAAACTATTATTCAACCGAATAATGCTTACGAAAAATAATTGAAATAAAAACAGGTTTTAATAAAGTCGTATCTTCAGAATTGAAAACATCAATGAATGTCCAAATAGTAAAATTTTGGGAATCAATCTTTGGGATCATGCAGAATTTAGTAGATTTCTAATAAAAGTTCCCAAACTTCGTGAAAGCTACCCCCTTCCGTATTCAAATTTATCCTATTTACGATCAGTTTTACGAAGAGGTACTACGTTTTCTTTCATTCTCGGGGGTTTGCTTCAATAAGGCTTCGTGACCAGTATATATTGGTTTTGTGTTATATTATGATTGACCGCAAAAAAAGGGTTAGTTCATTGCAACGATGGTCTGTAAATACTTATAGACTCTAGTATGTTGTGTATATATTGCGAGGAAGTTATAATATGATACGTCGGGGAAAAAGTTATTTCGTTCAAATATTATGTACCAAAGAGATTTTACTGGAACTTTTTACTTGTAAAAAGTTGCAGTAAAATCTCTTTAGTTATTCTTTTTGTATCTGGCTAGTTTTTTGCCATTTGTCTATTTGTGTATGTGTTTCTGTCCGCCCAACTGAGTGAACCTTACGAGGAAATTTGATGCATTTTGAAGTTTTATTACAAAAAAGACAAAAAAGAGACGCGCGCTGCGAAAAAAGAATGCAATGTTGATTGATTAATGTATGTATGTATATCTTCACACCAGGTTCTTTGCGGGGTAGGGAGAGAGAACCGAGCGCCATAAGACGCGGTCCTTACACACTTCACTCGCTTCTTTTCCATTCATAGCTCTTTTCATGTACGCTCGCCGGTTCCTAAGGCACCTGACATCACCTTCTGATAAAACACGACCAATTTGGTCATAGTAGGTTAGTCTTGGTATTCCTCGGCTCCTACATCCTCCACTTTCGCATTGTATATCTGTTTCGTCATTCTTTCATCTTGCATTCTTTCTACAAGTCCGAATCAACGGAGCATGTCCTTTCTTATCTTAACACTGACACTCTCTTTCAGACCAACTCTCTTTCATACGTCATCATTTCGAACGCGGTCACCAAGCGTTATGCCACAATTTTTTATGGGTTTAATTTAATGCATTGTAAATGTCAAACAATGAAGCTGGCTCTGATCAATCTGACACGAATATAGTCGATGCCATTTCTGTAAAAAATGGAGTAAGATCGACAGTTTTGTGGTTACGATATAGCTGAAGAATTTGTCCCTAAAATTGTTTTGACCCATTTGAAAAATTCTGCATATACAAAAGAAAAGCTAGATATTTGGGTATGTGGCTCTCTGAAAAAAACCTAATGAATCATGTACTCATTTCCAATTCGTAAAAAGATCATGATTATAAGGCAGTCCAGCCAGGTTATAGCTAAATCCGAATTAACTTTCAATAAGTTTATGCTGTGAGTATAGTAGGTTGAAATAGCATCGTTCATTATGAGCTTTTACTGTCAAGTAAAACCATCGATTCGAATCTTTACGGCAAACAGTTGATGAGACTCAAGCAAAAAATAGGAAAAAAAAACGGCCGGAATTGATCAACAGTTTTTCACAATGATAACGCTAGAGCACATATATCCTTAGCTCAGCAGATATTGAGAGAGCTTGGTTGGAAATTTGATGCAATCACCATGTAAACCTGACATTGCACCCTCTGATTTTCACCTGTAGTCAGACTGTCAGAAGATCAAGATCATAAGTCCCAAAATTCCTACAGCAATGGGATTATATCACATTACACCTACCTACAAAATGGCAAAAAGTAATCAAACAAAATAGCATATACATATATTATAATCAAATATTAATAAATATCTTGAACTTATATAAAATACAAAAAACTTCAACCTTGACCTAATATTTGTAGCGTATTTAGCACTCTCACGGTCAATGTGCTGCTTAGATATTTCCTGTTAAGATCAGAATTACTTACTAACTTTTTTCTAAATACGACGGTGGTAAACAAATGTAAGTGGTGTAAGTTGTGTCTATAATTTAGATTACATAGTTAATGTATACAGGCGATCTTTCGCGAAAGTCAAATTATAGGCAATTTGATCCAAAATACTTATGTGAATCGGTAGCGGAGGTATACAAAGTAGTTTAAATCAAATCATTTAGATAAGACTACAGTACAAAATCTGTTTTGTTAAGATTGAAGTTTATATATTTAATGATTGATCCTAACCTATTTAATAAGGCTACGATTGCATGGCGATATTAAAAAAAAAACAAGTTTTGCCTAAACAAAGTATAGCATTGCGTGATTGGTTTGTAATATAATGTATCAGTTGCAGGAGTTGAAATATGAACTCCTGGTACAAGTTTTCCCAGAAGTCTAAGGCCTCTTATGGATTTTTGGCAAGAGGTTGCGAAGCGTGGGAGTGATATCCCTGATGTAGCAATCGTCATCAGTTTGAATCTGTATTTTCCGCCCTTACTGAAATGAATAAAAAATGTTTAGTGAACAATATAGCTTCCGCTCTATCTAGTTCTGATAGGAAATATTTTTGGTAAATAAAAATAGTGACTCATATACTGTATTGCATTGCCATGTTCATAGCCCCCTATAGAAATAGATTCACACCACACCAACCCTTACTTATCCTACTGCAGGGTTACGGGTCTCCCTTCAACCTAAGGGGTTTAGAACATATTCGGCCAGTACTCAACTGTACTGCAGGGGCTAGTGTTTTCATGCAGCGCGAAGATTACTGACTTAGGTTAACGACTGTCGTTTGATGATTTCGGTGGTAGAATGGCTAGCGATAGGTACTATAGCACTTAGGCTCGTGGATTCGATTACCACATAAGGCAAATATAAATAGTAGTAAGTAATATCTATGGTTGTCTTCGTCTGGGTGTTTTCTATGTATTTTAAGTACGTATATATATATACAAAAGGTATTTACGTTTGTTTATCAGTTGTCTTATACCCAAGGCACTAGCTTTGCTTAGTTTGGGACCAGATTGTGGATATGTTCAGATGTAATTTGTTCGACAATACTTATTTATTCTTATTTATTTATGAACAACAGCCGGAACCAATGGCTTAATTCATAAATTGTTGCGTAACCTTTTTTCTTTTGTGGCTACACGTTGCTTAATTTGTGATTGACCCGCGCAACGACAACGACGTAATCGAGGAAGAACATAACAAAACTCCAAGAAATTGTTACTTTGATGCGGTTTTTTTATACTATTAAGGTGGCAAACAATCTTTCGATCTGACTGTTGGTACATGGTTTCAAATTAGTTTAGTTATAAAGATATTTGCCAATGTACACTTCGAGAGCTATTTTAACAACTTTACTCCTCCGTTAATTTATTTTTGTTACTATTAATAGCCGTGTCTATCGAGTATGACTTATTCTAGTACACCAACCCTATGTTCAATGTCCATAGAAAAATACTATACACTACGTAGTTGCAGTACATATCTGAGTGCGTAATTTACGTCGTTAACTCACCGTAATAAAGTTCGAGGGTGTATATTCATTATGCTATGAGTGTGATGTGACATTTTATTACTAGGGCCTTTGAATGCGTGTAGTAAAAGTACATATAACGTAATATACTACTTAATTTACCAATTAATAAAGACTCTTTACCCTACCCATAAGCACTCAACATGTTTCTCGTTTTTTTAGTATAGGTATGCAAACCTCTTGACTTTATCACGCACGCTTATAAAATCTAACGGAGTGCATTTCAGTTGCATGTCATTTAGCAGTTTATGCGCTGTTGTTATTTCACTGCATTGAAATTGCCTGTGCAGCCCGCTTGCAGTTGGCTTGCAAATCTGTATGCAGTCGACAAATTCGATAGAGTTATGTCAACAACGAATGCATTCAAACTGCACTTTTTCAGCTGACGTGAATTTGAAATGTATTTCGCCTGCTTCCAGGAATAACCTTTTTAATTTATCATAGAAATTGCACAATTTAGTAACATTTTTCGAGCTAGGTATTACTGAGACGAGAACGTCCACAGGAACTTTAAACATGATTAGTATGCGTGCCGCATCCAGATCTCGACTAATTGCGTTGCCCGTCTCTGTACAATGTGATCTTAGCTATCATTAATCCAGCTGAGGCAAGTTTCCTTAACTATTACACACTGCAATGCAGTAACGTATACTCACAACTTTATTCCAATGAGGTGTTTAGTTTCTTTTTATTTAAACCTCATATACTGTACAACTACTAATGCTAGCTGTACTCCGCAAATTCGTCCGCACGTATCTCGGTATCTCGGGGGAACAGCTTATTTTACTTTATTTCTTATTCCTCGACTTCTGCGAATTGTATCGTGATGATGCATATAATATTCCTCAAGAATTGAGTTATCAAATGCGAAAAGAATTTTTCAAACTCGACTTGTGGTTCTAGACATTTGAACGTTCAAACAAACAATTCCGCTTTATTCATTAGTATAGATTTTACAAGAGTCGGCAAGGATATTAATACCATTCATAGTGTTTATCTTACTATAACTCATAGAATTTCAATTAATATTTATAATTCATAAACAATACAATGTTGGAAAGATAAGGAATGAATGAATGGTGCGAAAATTAGTGTACTTTCCTTACTAAAATAAATTCCACGTCATTTCGCTCAAAAGATATTGTTCTACTAAAACAATGGGCACACCATTTGCGAATAGAAACTTAATAGGATGCCTTGGCGATTTACTTGACGACAAGTTGTTATTTCACAATAAGATCAGTAAATTATTCGGTTTTATTACTTATAGTAATACTGATTTCAAGAATTCCCACAAAGAGAAAACCCTTGATAACAGTATCATGAAGTATAACGCTATTATGATATGATATTCATGTCGACTGAAATGAGCTAATATATAAGAATAATGTTTTGACGACGCAGCGGTTAATTACGCGACTTCGACACAAATGCTCGTGGGTTCGATTCCCACACAGGACAAACATTTGTGTCCATGAACATATCTGTTTGTCTTGGTCTAAGTATTTTTAAGAGAGGTAGGGTGCATCAATGCAGCCCGTCGTGGGAAGTACCTCCACTTCACAGAAAACCGTAGCCATATTATAAGAACTAAGAGGGTTATTGTGCTCCTACCTGTGAGCCAGTAAGCTCCCAAGGAGTTGCTGTGTTTTCAGCAAAGGTAGCATCGCGTGAGTGATATTCAATTTATTGCAAGCGTTCTTTGGCTACCGTAACCGTTTTACATCAGGTGGGCCGTATGCCTGTATGTCTCCAAACTTTGTATGAAAATTGTTAAAACGTTAACGTTAGTAACGTCCACGAAAACTAAGAAAAGTTCGAATAAATTCATTCAAGTGGTTCTGTCACGGAATTTTAAGGCTGTAGGAGAAATTCAGTTGTAAAATATCAAAATGTCGTTACCAAATCTGATATTTATATATTTAATCTGTAAAATACTTCGTTAGTGTTTAAAAAAAGTCTCTTCTTAAATATGTTAACTTCGTAAATTTAAATGTCATGAATATAAATATTCCAATATTCCGTACGTTTCTTTGCCACCTTAGTGGTATAAAAAAGAAATCGGTTAGTGACGCTCAAATGGTTCTGTCGCTAACCGACTAACTTACGTTACTCTTTACAAAATAAGTTCACAATGCGATCTATGTGCCAATATTTTTGATCAGAACTAACTTTTAAAAGATAAGTGTATTTTCTCTTTAGGTTTATACTAAATAGTTAAAATAAATAGTTTTGAATAGTCTATATTAAAAAATAATGCAAAGAAATCTAAGATAATGGTATTTAAAAGACAGACAAACAGAATGAACCAGAGGATTACGGTTGATAATGTAGTGTTGGAGAAATTGGATGAGACTATATATCAGGGAAACGCTTTTAGCATGGATCGAAGGTACACCGCTGATGTGGAGAGACGATTGAATGCAGAAAACGTGAATGGAGCGTTGGGTAAACTTCTAGGCAGTCGAAATCTACACCAGAAAGCACAGCTCGCTGTACGCAACGCGGTGATAATCATAACGCTAACTTATATAAGTGAAAGCCGGGTACGACAGAGAAAGTATGAAAGTAGAATAAATGCGGTCGAGATGCGAGCATTGCGCAAAAGTTGGTCTGGGAAAAGAGACTGTTGGTGTTAAGATAAGAAAAGGCGTGATTCGTTGGTTCGGGGATGTAGAAAGAATGCAGGATGATACGAGTAGAATGACGAAGCAGATATACAATCAAAAGATCACAGACAAATATCGAAATTAAGTATTCGTGTTAGTAAATAAAACCACGATAAAGCTTATGAGGAGGTGCTGCAATGTTAGACGAGTATATTATATTTTCGTGCAAATATATGCAAAATATTCTCGTGGCATTGAAGTAGAAGGGAGGGTCTACGAAGATAACAAAATTTCTGTAAAAGCGTATATAATACTTTGCACTAATATTGTATTTTCGTGAAAATATATGCAAAACATTCTTGTGGCATTGAAATAGAAGGGAGGGGGGAAGAGGTAACAAAATTTCTATGGAAGTATTACATAAGGTACATATCGGACAAATGTAGTTCTAAAATCTCTTTGCTTGGTATTACTCGAAGGCTTGTGTACCGAGATATTAATAAGCATAACAAAAGTCCATCTCTTTGTGACAGACGAAGATGCGGTTGCCTACGTAGTATTCAAGCCAGAGAGGACATTAAAATAGTGATAAACAGAATTTAAAGAAAGCCTTGTCTAGAACCAAAAGATTTGACTGTAAGAAACTAATAATAACACTCATAACTATGCCGTGCAACTTTAAAACATTACTTAGGACTTGCAGCTTATAAAAGAACAAATCGAAAATCACTTAAGTGACAATTTAAAAAAAAAACTACTAGTTTTTAGGGTTCCGTACCCAAAGGGTAAAACGGAGTAACTCACTTAGATTAGTAAAGTAATATTTTAAACAACTCCAAATTGCAATTCCATAGCATAAGCAGTTGCTGAAATATAGTACTGTCACGGATGAACAGACGGACAGCCAGACAAAGTCACACCATAAGCTTTCCTTTCCATCATGTTGGTACGGAATCCTAAAATTGAATAGGGTTATAACATCTAAATAAATTTCGAACTTTCGAAAATTTTCACGCGATATCAGGATTCAGGAAGTTGCGGGTAATATCTAGTTTCACATAAAGCTGAATGAATATCCCTAGGGTCTAAACTTACCCAACCCAAATAAATTAAGCCGTAGTAAACTTGCTGGTTAAGCTACAGTAGTTTAAGGCCAGCTTCAAAACATGATTAGTGTGTGCGGCGTAGCCGGATTACTGCTAAATTGCAATAGCTCGTAATGCGATAGAGATCCGAGCCAAGTTTGCTTAACTATGGCGCTCATGGAATAAAGCGCTCTGATGAATCAAGACGTAAGTGTGTTTGAATTTATTTTGTGCGCAGAGCTTAAAAGTTGTAAAAGTAAATTCTTTACCCGTGTTTGCTCAGCAGGGGTTTTAAATGTAACCCGCAAAATAAGGGGTACACGAGAGCGAAATGTGTAAGTATAAAGGTAATATATATAGGTATGAAGAACCGATAAGACCAATTTTACATATGATGATGATGATGATGAGATTGGTCGTGCCCCGGTTAATAACGCGACTTTGACACCAACGCTCGTGGGTTCGTTTGCCACACACGACAACCATTTGTGTGCAGGAACATGCCTGGTGTTTGTAAAAGAGGTGGGGCGTATCAAAGCAGTTCATCTGGGGAAGTGCCCTCACCTCACCTTTTGCGGGCCAGCACGGTAGCGTCAACTGACAGGACACCGTAGTCCTTTGTCAGTTGCCGCTGCAATTTGGGCTCCCCTTTTCACTTATCAACAGGCGAAAAAAAAAACTATGCTGAGCCAATATATAAAAAAAAAAAAAACCTCACGTTGTTTGTGAGGATTTTTTTTTTTTTTACAGTCAAATAAGAAACTTCCTGGAGAGTAACTTAACTAAAGGTAAACTTTATTTGTTACCTACGTTCATAGGCTACAGTAACCACTTTACATCAGTTAGACCGTATGCTTGTATGCCTCCCAACGTTGTATAAAAAAAAACGTAGTAACGACTGGTCAAGGGTAAAGAAGAACGCACGCAGCTCTTATTGGCTATCTATCTATCTATAATTTCATGCCAAATCCTTTTCTGCTACCTTTTGCACGCTCGTCGGTTTCTAAGGCTCCCATCATCGTCTTCTGATAAAACGCGATCAAATTTGGTCATGGTAGGTGAGTCTTGGCCTTTTTCGGCTCCTACATCCTTCTACTTTCGCATTGTATATCTGTTCCCTAATCCTTTCTTCCTGCATTATTTTTATTTTAACACCGACACTCTCTTTCAGACCAACTCTATTTCTAACATCATCATTGCGAATACGGTCTACAAACGTTACGTCACAAATTTTGTTTAATAACAGCGTTTATTCTACTTTCATCCTCACTCTGCCATACCCATCTCTCGCTTCCATAAGTAAGCGTTGGGACCAGCACTGCACTATGTATAGCTAGCGGTACCTTCGGGCTCAAGCTTTTATAGCCAATAATGAGCCAAGAGGTCTATCTAGTTCGTACTTATAGGCATATTGGTTAAAATATTCTCTCATTACATACAATGGGCTCGAATCGCTGAGCTATTTATACACTAAAATACAACATTATGTGAGCACGGGGTGCCTTCATGCGCAGTCAAGTGGTTTTATGGTTTGTGGGTGTAAGTGATTCGCCAGATAGTTCAAATATTAGGCGTTATTTTACGAAAGTCAAATTTACAGACAAAAAAGGCAGGCTACTTTATCTAAATCGCCAATTAGTCATGAACTAATTGGCGGTTTAGATATAGTAATTTAGGTCAATTTGCCTGTAAATTTGACTTTCGTAAATTAATGCCTAACGAACTAGCGTCGACCGGCACTCATTCACTATTATTAGTAGATGTCAACCATCTCTGCAATGGCTGCTCCAGATGGCCGACAATAACATAGACGTCCGTAGTCCATGGCCCATAGTTGATTCGATCGTCTCTGCTTCGACAGTTGTGGTCGTCTCTGCCATTTCCTACCACCAACCAGGTTGGTGGCGCAGTGGTGAAACGCGCAAATATATTACGTACACTTGTCTTGTGCGTTGATGTCAAAGAAACGTAAGGCTTTGCTTTGATGCGGCCTACCTCTCTTCAAAACACCCAGACAAATACAAACAGACATATTCACATATTGCACATACATGCACACAATTATTTGTTCTGTGTGGCGTAGGAGTTAAAATAGCGTTACTAATTACCGCGCTACCGAGCTTGTCGAAATATTGAGCAGTCAGAACCCGTTATATACGTTTTCCCATACATTTCGCGGTCGTATACGACCACCCGGGTTTCGAAGGGTTAATACATCAAGAAAAAACATTTGTACCCCATTTTAAACACATTGTGCATCTTCTTCCTAGCGTTATCCCATTTCCTAATTCATTCGGATTGGCGAAGTTCCGTTCCGTTACTTAAGCTGATACCAACGAATGTCGGAGATACCAATTTTTACATGGAACGATTGCAGTCAGACCCCCACAACCCACAGGGAAATCAGGTCTTTCTTAAGTTAGGTCACACGGCTTTCAAATTATAATTTCTGTGACGTGCGTGTTTGCTTACGATGTTTTCCTTCATCGCCGAGCAAGTAATAATTACAAATATGCACAGAAATCGGAAAACACGATATTAGTGGTACATGCCCCCACCAGGATTCGAACCGAGGGTCAGTTGGTTGGCCTTCACCATTTATACCATTCATCAGCCCATTTTGAAATGTATCTCTGTATTTCCCACGCTTCACATGTAGATGAGGCTATGAGCTGGTTGGTAGAGTCTCATTTGCAAACTACTCGTAGCAAATGTGATTTTGGTTAATGAGGAGTAGAGCCAGCTAAATTTAACAAGCAGATTTTATGAGGAAACCTGACACAGATCTATACCTCACAAACAAACGCCCATAAAAACTAAAACCATAAAACTACCGCCTGTAAACTGTAGATATGTCCGTAAAGTTAATCTTAAAAACTGTGAAATATAATATATAATAGGACATAATTTTATCGCTAATATTGCCAAAAAATACATATAGCAATCGAAACTATTGTAATATGTTTTCGAGGAGAGTTAGTAAGTGATCGAGTCTCAAGTAGACAGTATCACTCGAACTCAATTCGGACATATTTTAAACATTAATATTGTTATAGGTCTAATTCTATACCCATTTCTCTACAACCAAAATTTATTCAGATTACGCGTACTCTTAATACTTGTACAAAATAAAGTAACACATCCTCAATTCCTTACTTTTACCAGTCTATTTGAGTAATAGGGGATTATTTGATACAATCTTGTTTCCTCTTGTTTCAATAGCAACATTCACGATAAATCTCCAAGGAGTTCCGGGGTGAAATAAAAGCGCTATCTTGCACTTCGTATTCATACATAAGTATCTCGCTCGCAAAACTACCACAATCCATGTCTCAAGTTTATAGCAAACACTCCTACTGCTATCGTACAAAGGAAGCGTTTGTTCTCTGATCTTATTACGACTATGAGCTATAAATATCTTGGTTCATTCCGGCTAAAATATAAAGTGAATCCGAGTATTATTGTTCCGTGTGCTTTTATTGTTGGTACTTGGAAATGTACGTTCATGTTTCAGATAAATTTTAGGCGCTTAATTAGTTTTCGTTATAAACAAAGATTTATCATTAATCCATTAGTCTCACCATAAATTTCTTTAGGAGTATTATGTATTCAGATACAGGTATCTTACCTAGTTCAGGCACAGGTGCAATATATATATAAGCTTGTATCAAAATTTTTTGCTCAATAAAGTTATTATTATTATTAAATATCTTGTCTCGTCTCGCGTATTCAATGTTCTTTCCTGCCCTAGCGTTAAGTAAGATGACCATTTATATTTTCATTCTATTTCCATATTATGCTACATGAAAATGTAGTTCAAATTAGTTCTCAAAACTCAACCTTCGTTCGGCGATTTTCTAGATTTTCGGTTGAGAGTGCAGGAGTGAATGTACACTCAGCGGCAGAAAAAGCGGCCCACAGGTAAAAATCGCCCTAACATTATTATAATATTAAATTCTGGTATTTTTTATTTTTCATTTAAAGTGATAATCTGTTTTTAAGTCAGGTTTATTCAAAAGTTCCACTAAAATGTCTGTCATTTGGTAAAAAAAAAATTCAATGTTAATAAAAACAAATTTTGGCCAAATTTCTTTAATGAAAAAAAAAAGAAAAATTAAGTCTTGACATTAAAAATTTGGAACTTAATATCGGGTATTGCCGCCCCTAGCTGCAATGACTGCGTGCATGCGTTCTGGCATGCTCTGCAGTATGTTTTTAATTTGGACTTGAGGAATTTCTTCCCAAACAGCCGTGAGAGCAGATTTCAGTTCGTGGAGGGTTTTAGGTGGATTCGGTAGTGCTCGGATACGTCTTTTAAGCATGTCCCAGACATGTTCAATTGGGTTCATGTCTGGACTGCGCATTGTAACCTTCGAATTCCGACAGCTTCCAAGTACGATTCTACGCTTCTTGCGACGTGGGCTTTTGCATTGTCATGCATTAGCAAGAAATCCTCTTGCCCAATGAAACTCACGAATGGCATAACTTGATCTTCGAGGATGTCTTCAATGTACCTGATCGCTGCCAGGCAGTGATTCACACAGACCAACTCCGTGCGGCCTTCTGAACACACTCCTCCCCATACCATAATGGAGCCACCTTGGTAACTCACAGTTTGGCGTGTCGTGATGGGAAGAAATCGTTCTCCTCGTCGCCGATACACTCTCTCACGACCATCTGGTGCTCATAAAGCCACTCTGTACTCGTCTGTGAACAACACTTTGGCCCACAGATCATGAGTCTAATTCACATGTTCACGCGCAAATCTCAACCGAGCAACTCTGTGGTGTCTCTCCAATTCTGGCCCTCGTGTTGGTCTCTGCGCACGTAAATCACGCTCTACCATTCTTCTTCTTATCGTACGTTCACTGACGATGACGCCCTGTGCCGCCTGCAGCCGCCGCCTGATCTCAACAGCAGTTAGAAAACGATTTCTCAATACAACCAAGATAATGAATCGATCGTCACGAGCGGAGGTGCATCTAACTCGACCGCTTCCTGGTCGCCGTGTGTGCCGGTCTCCCGGTACCTTGTGAGAGATCTTCCTAATGTGGTACGTGGCACATTGAGAAGTGCAGCCACCTCACGTTGACTTCTTCCCTGGTCAGTTAACATTATTGCCTGAGCAACCTGAGCAGCTGTAATTGGCATCTTCTAATTTTTTCTGCCGCTGAGTGTATTATTATAATCTACTTATTCGTTCTGACGTTACGCGACATATTCGGTGAGGTGTATTTCGACCCCATAACCTAATTTCGTATTTGTGGCAGTGATAGCCCAGTGTATAAAGAACCGGCCTATTGACCAATTAGTCCCCGATTCAAATATTGACGTGGGCATGTAGCACTAAATTTTTATTTTCAGATTTTACATATTTATAATATATACATGAGCGTCGGTGTTAAAATAAGAAGAGGCATGCTCCTTTGGTTTGGACATGTAGAAAGAATGCAGGATGAAAGAATGACGAAACAGATATACAATGCAAAAGTGGAAGGATGTAGGAGCCGAGGAAGGCCAAGACTTACCCACCATGACCAAATTGGTCGTGTTCTATCAGAAGGTGATGTCAGGAGCCCTTGCAACCGGCGAGCGTGCATGAGAAGAGCAATGGATGTTTAAGAAGCGAGTGAGATATGTAAGGATCGAGTCACGTGGCGCTCGACTCTCTCTGCCTACCCCGCAAGGGATTTGGCGTGAAGTTATATATATTTGATATACATATTTGATATTCCCACTTGCTCAGTGATGAAAGAAAACATCGTGAGGAAACCCGGGCGTCCAAAAAACTATATCTCCATAGACGTGTGACCTAAGTTAAGAAATATTACTGTTTTAACCTTTGGGTTGTGGAGCCCTGACGAAAGTAGCTCCACGTCAAAATCCTTATCTTCGTCAAATTCTTAGGCCTAGGTAGCGGACCTGATAATTTCAATGATTTATGAAACAGGATAACGCTAGGAAAAATACCAATTTGGGATTTTTGTACCTACCAACGCTTGCGTTAAAGCATTAGGCCTATCACTTATAGACATTTTTAAGAGATGTAGGGCGCATCAAAGCCCGTCTGGGGAAGTACCTCCACCTCACAGAAAACCGCAGCAAAATAACAACTCCCTAGAGGATTGTTGTATTTGAGGTCACCAGTAAGCTCCCAAGGAGTTGCTGTATAAGCAGCAGAGGAGGCATCGCGCGAGTGATACATAATATATCTTAAGCGTTAATAGGCTATGGTACCCGCTTTACATCAGGTGGACCGTATGCTTGTATAGCTCCCGACGTAGTAATAAAAAAAAAGATCGCGAATCGCGATCGTGATCGTGTGTAATCGGGCAGTAACCGGGTCAAAGACCCAGCAGACACTGTTTGACTCCAAACTTCGCTTAGAATCGTAGAGCTACGAGATTTAGCGTAAGTGTGACGATTCACATCGGGTCTTCAAAGTCATCCTGTATACATATCTATACTAGCGACCCGCTCCAGCTTCGCACGTGTGACATTATTAATCTACAGCCGAATAACTTTTGGTGTATCGATGAGTACGGGCATGTGACAAAGTTTTAGCAAACATTACGAGTGAGATACGATACGAGAGCTATTGACGAATAGACATCAGAGTATGCTGAAAATGATTCGTAACTAATATCGACATAGAAGATATGAATATTTAATCTTATTTTATTTTTAAGAGAGATAAGGCGCATGAAAGCAGCTCGTCTAGGGAAGTACCACATCCACCTCTCAAAAAACTACAGCCAAATAACAACTCCCTAGAGGATTGCTGTGTTCCTGCGTGTTAGTGAGGTCACCAGTATGCTCCCAAGGAGTTATTGTGTCAGCAGCAGAGGAGGCATCGCGCGAGTGATACTTATTATATTACAAGCGTTAATAGGCCACGGTAGCCGCTGATACCTGATGTATCAGGTGGGCCGTATGCTTGCATGCCTCCCGACGTAGTATTAAAAAAAATTGCATTAGGTTTTGATTTAAAACGTAATGCATGAAATAGACCTTGAACCGAAGATTTTGTTATTTTTATTTATTACAAAATGATACAGTAAATTGTTAATAAAGTATGTATTACCAATTTTGCACTAGTTTTCTGTATTAACGATTTATTTTAATTTTCACAATTTTTAAGAATATATTTTTTATTTTATTTATTAATATAACAATTAAAAATTTCATAACAACCTCTGAAAGAATGCGAGTAATTTTTGTGTGCTCAGTCAGTTGTATGCTTACTGAATTCAGTGTATTTTTTTAACCTCTACAGTAAATTACTCAACACGCTGGTTGTAAAATAAAAACGTTACGTTTCGCCCATTAGCATTAGAATTGTCTTCTATAAATATAGAATATTTGCTTTTTATATTTTCTGAAACAATAAGTAAAAAAATCTTGTAATATTTGGCAGCGGACGCAAAACCGGGAAAGGAGCTTTCACGTTAATTTCCTTTACGATTCTGAATATATTCATAACGCCAGAGTTGCTGAACGACTGAGCTTTGTTAAGCGTATTTTATGTTTTTTTGTGCAAAATCCTTTTTTTACGAAGTACCCATATATTTTTTTACAATATCGGCATACCACCCACCTGGTGTAAAGTGGTTACGGTGGCTTATGAACATCCTACTAATATTATAAATGCGAAAGTTTGTATGTATGGATGGATGTTTGTTGCTCTTTCACGCTTAAACGGCTGAACGGATTTGAATGAAATTTGGCACGTAGATAGATTATGATCTGGATTAACATATTAACTCCACGGGCAGCAGCTAGTTAGCAATATATTAACAACACTCCAGAAACTTGTTATTTGGCTTCGGATTTTTGTAAGGTGGACGCACTTTTCCAGATGCGTTGCTTTGATCTCTCTTTTGAAAATACCCAGACCAAGACGCCTTTATACTCACAAATGTTTGATGTGTGAGGGAATCGAACCCACGAGCAGTGGTGTTAAAGTAGCGTTATTAATCACTCCGCCGCGGAGTACGTCAATCAATCACGGGTCAGCTTACACTATAAAGTAGGTATCGAGCTAGTTCTCCTTACCTGAATTGAGCTCCGAGGATATTCACAGCATAGTGAAATTTGAACCGCATAATGCGTGTAATTTAAGCACTTCCGAGATATACTTTACAGATAAAACTTAATTGGCAAATCTAAACAAAAATTACATCCAAAACATGAGAACCTGTATGTATACAAGAATTCAATTCATTCAAAGTAAAAAGATATACAAAATGCCAGCAACGATAAGTATGTACAAATTAAGAACAAAAAGGGAAAGGTAAACGAAAACACAATTGCATCGGCTTGAATTTTTTAATACAACGTCGTTGTACTTTTGTGGAAAATTCTAATTATATTCAATTAAATATTGTGTATCCACACATAAAAAAAAATATTAAAAACGTATATTTTCATTAAGATTTAATTGAAACTGCAAATAAATAAAAAAACTAGTGCTATGTATAAATGATTTATTTTAACGAATTTCATCTCCCTTGCAAGATAAATTTCGTATTCCCTACTTGGCTTTACTGTCCACCGCAAAAAGAACACCGAAGTAATTGATGGGTGATTGCGAGCATCCGTTTCTAAGGTCGTTTATCTTGCAGCCATTGCGCCACGGATTATCTGTCTCTACGTGCCGGCAACTCACCATCGGCCCCGCTCCTCGGAACTATCTGCTCCGATAGAACTGCAACGTTAGAGTATCCTGGACCAAATCTACTTTTAGAATTTAGGTAAGTGTATTCTGTCTTTTAATAGATAATAGTGTATTTGTAATAATGTAAATGAACCGGCCAATTGAACAATTGGCTGCCGGTTCGAATCCTGACGGGGGAATATTTAAACATCGTGATGATACAAACATTTGTGTGCATGAACATGTCTGTTTGTCTTGGTCTGGGTATTTTCTATGTATAATAAGTATGTATTTACAAAAAAAAAATATTTACGTATGTGTACCAGTTGTCTAGTACCCATAACACAAGCTTCGCTTACTTTGGGGCTAGATGGCGCTGTGTAATTTGTCCGACAATATTTATTTTTTTATTTTTAATCGTGAGGAAACCCACACGTTTAAGAAATTGTATTTTGTAAGACGTGTTACCTAAAACACATGGTTATCCCTTTGGATTGTTGAGGACCAGCGACATTCGCTCCATGTAAAAATCAGTGTCTTCGCTAAATTCTTAGGCTTAGGTAGCGAATCCCGCCAATCGTAATGGATTAGGAAATGGAATAGCGCTAAAAAGAAAAAGTGTGGATTTATAAGAAATTATATGTAGTGAAACACAAGCTTGTTGGTTGAACACTGACTTTATTGCGGGTTGGTGGGTGGAACACAAACACATTATTTATGACTACTCACCTAGTTTGTTATAAAGCATTAACAAATATACTACATCTTTCCCTTACAGAACAAGAATACATGTTACATAATAATACCACGGGTACCTACATATATTATATATAGAGTGTTGTATAAATGCTAATACGAACTTATTTTTTATGTGCCTATACATGTTTGCTATTACTGTTTTCCTTTTTTTTTTTTTAACAAAGGTTAAATTATTGACTAACAAAGAAAAATAAAAAACTAAACGAATAATACAAAGAACCCTTTGT
This sequence comes from Pyralis farinalis, assembly GCA_947507595.1. NCBI lineage: Eukaryota > Metazoa > Arthropoda > Insecta > Lepidoptera > Pyralidae > Pyralis > Pyralis farinalis. Next base: position 28,210,631 of record OX382259.1, read on the forward strand.
ATTATTATTCAATTACTAAATTTTTAACCTTAATAGATTTAACCCAGCACTAATGTAAATAATAGTTAGTACATCTTAAAACTTACAAATTACTTAAAACTTAAATATTACCTAGGTACAACACACATAAAGATACCTATTATTTTTTAGGCTTTTTGCGTAAAGTTACAAATGACGATTCCATCAGCCCTGGCAATATCTGTGTATGCTTAGACGCGCTTGACTGCAAGTTATCGTCTTCGATCTCCTCGGATCCCTCTTTTAGTGATACCGAAGTGGGTATAGGTGTTGGTTTGTCAGGTTCGGGCCCAGATGTTTTACTCAGATTGTCTGTACCTACCTGTGCGCTCTGGCGTGTTTCACGTGTTTGTCTACACACGATCTGGCGCCGGTTCCGTCTATACCTACGACCAACAGCGTCCTCGACAATGTACGACCTAGGCTCCACAGCCTTCTGGACAACCTCCATAGGTCGATGTTTTCCCCCGTCAACAACAACTACCCTGTCGCGATAATGTAAGAGAGGTAAGTCCTTTGGCCTTGCTCGTTTATCATAGATTATTTTTTGTTTTGATTGTTTTTCCAGTATGTTATAGTAATTTGATTCATTGTCCACTTTCCCAGCCAGTAGTGACTTATGAATGGGTAGTCTTGTATTTAGACGCCTTCCCATTAGCATTTGCGCAGGTGAGTCAATACAGTCTCGCGGCGTCGATCTTAGATTCAGTAAGCCTACTTGGTAGTCCTGGCCTGAATCACTGCATTTTTTAAGTAAAGTTTTAACTGTACGTACAGTACGCTCGCTCTTTCCGTTTGACTGCGGATATAACGGGGAAGAGGTGACATGATTTATCTCCCATTCGCGTACAAACTCTTTAAATTCCTTAGAGCTGTATGCAGGTCCGTTATCAGTAATCAGAATTTTCGGTATACCGTGTCGACAGAACTGTTCTTTTAATGCTCCTATAACACACCTACTACTAATAGCACTCAATGAATTAACTTCTACATAACTAGAAAAATAGTCGACTAATATGAGGTAGTATTTCCTTTTGTATTCAAATATGTCAGAGCCTAACTTAATCCACGGTATGTCCGGAATCGAATGCGGTATCATCGGCTCCCGGGCCGGTGCCGGCGCGTGCAGCGCACACGCGGTGCAGTCGCGTACGGCGCGCTCCACGTCACTCGTCATCCCCGGCCAGAACATGACGTCGCGCGCGCGCCTCTTACATCGGTCGATCCCTAGATGTCCCTCGTGTACTCGCCGCAACATATCTCCGCGTAAACTCGAAGGAATGTACACCCTACTATCTTTTAATAATAAGTTATCTACATACTGCAGACAATCTCTGTAAGACCAAAATACACGCAATTCTGGTTTAATACTGTATTGATTTCGAGGCCATCCATTGTTTATGTAATTAATTAATAACTGTGCCACATTATCATCTTTTAAATGTTTCCTTATTAAATTTAATTTTTCATCACTGTAAGGCAATTGTTCTAATAAAAAACACGTTTGCACCTCCACCTCCTCACAAACCTTTTTATTTAGTAAGTCTGGGAGTGCAGCTCGCGACAACGTATCCGCTATGTACATAAACTTACCAGGCGTATACACGACTTTTAAGTCATAACATTGAATGCGCAACATCATTCGCTGTAAACGAGCGGGTACAGATGAAAGGGATTTTGTAAATATTGCTTCTAGCGGCTTGTGGTCGGACTGCACGGTGACGTCACATCGCCCCGAAATATACTGATGAAACCGTTCGCAGCCAAACACGATAGCCAAAAGTTCTTTTTCGATTTGAGCGTAACGACGTTGGGTGTCGGTAAGGGTTAACGAAGCGTACTCGACCGGCCGCCCCGCCTGCAGCAGCACCGCGCCGAGCGCCTCCCCACTCGAGTCCACCGAAAGCACGATAGGTAGCCGGTTCGAATACAGCGCTAATACTGGAGCAGATGTGATAAGATTTTTTAGTTTATTTATTGCAACCGTATGCTCATGGTCCCAAACCCATTCGGAGTCTTTCTTTAAAAGACCCCGTAATATTGCTACGTGTTCTGAATAATTTGGGATAAATTTGGAAAGGTAATTCACCATCCCTAAGAAACGTTCTAAACTCTTTCTATCTTTAGGTTGAGGCATCTCGACAACGGCTTTCACTTTGGATCCGTCAGGCCTCATTCCACGCTCGTCAAAAATGTGCCCTAAGTATACAATTTCCTTAACACCGAATTTACATTTCTCTCTATTAAACTTCATACCTATATCTTTAGCTCTCTGCAGTAATTTTTCTAACCTGCTATCGTGTTCCTGTTTACTTGAGCCCCACACGACTATGTCATCGATAAAAGACTGCGTACCTTCGAGATCCTCCAGAGCCTGTCTCACTTTTGCGTGAAACATTTCGGGTGCGCAGTTGATACCGTAAGGTAATCTTAGAAACTGGTACCTACCGAAGGGTGTACTAAAGGTGCACAAGTCTGCGCTAGGCTCATCTAACAAAAGCATCCAAAATCCACAGCGTGCATCAAGCACGCTGAAGCACGTGGCGCCGCGCAGTTGCGCCGCCAGCTCTCTCACCGTTGGCAACGTGTAGTGCGTGCGCCGCACTGCACGATTGAGTGCACGCGGGTCTAAGCATACGCGTATATCACCATTTTTCTTGGCGGCTATCACTATACCATTCACCCATTCGGTAGGATGACTGACTTTCCTAACTACACCTAGTTTTTCCATCCTCTTTAATTCCGCAAGAAGTTTGTCTCGCATACCTAATGGAATCCTCCGAGTCGGGCAAATAACAGGACTTACACTTTTATCCACTACGATTTTATGTTTTCCCTGCAACATACCGAGACCATGAAATAAATCCGAGTACTTGTCGATATTCACAAAGTCTACTCTCTGTATAGCTCCTATTTGTAAACATGCACTTAAACCTAGAATATTTTGACATTGCATATTGGCCACTACAAATTTCAAGTCGTGTAATTCATTTTTAAAATTTATTTTTAGACTGCATTCCCCTACAATAGGAACTAAATTACCGGTATATGAATAAACTTTTTTATTGTAGGGCACAAGAAAATTCGAATTAAATCCTAACCGGTCATAATCGAACTTTGACAAAATGTTTAGCATGGCTCCCGTATCTAATTTGAAGTTAATTCGCTTACCATTAAAGTCTATAATTTCAATCCACTCCTTAGGTATATTTTTCTTTGCTTTGCAATCCGTCACCATACTGACATACAACATTTCTCCACTGGAATCTGACTCCGTGACACTCACATTATGCACCCTTTTTCCAATCACTTTATTGCAACACACGCGCGCAAAATGCCCGCGACCGTTGCATGCGAAACAAGTAGCCCTCAGCGCGAGGCAGCGCTGCGGGTCGTCGCAGGCTGCGCGGCCGCAGCGCGTGCACAGCTCGCCTCCGCCGCGGGCCGCGGGCTGCCGCTGGCCGACTCGGCCACTGTAACAACGACGCGCGCGACCCCGCCAGCCGTTGCCGCCTTTTCCGTACATTGCATTCACTTGTCCCGCTGACGAAGTTGCTTCCACTATTTGTCTATTTTCTTCTCTGGACATCTCGGCTGCTTCACACACTTGTACAGCTTTCAACAATGACAAATCCTCCGTCCGCAGCAATCTGTCACGTACGATACTATCGGATATTCCGCATACGATTCGATCTCTTATTAAACCGTCGACTAAATGTTCAAATTCACAACCTTGGCTTAGAATTTTTAATGCGGTTATGTATTGATTAATAGTTTCACCTACCGCTTGGTTTCTCGTGAAAAACTTAAACCTGAGCGATGTCACGTTAGCTTTTGTTCCAAAATGTAAATCAAACTTCTTTTTCAAACACACGATGTCGTCGGCGCTTTCTCCTTTATCATAAGAGAACGTCGAGAATATTTCATAGCCCTCTGCTCCAATGAGGTTCACCAGCAAACTTGCTTGCACATCCTTAGTTTCCTTGATGACTCCAGACGCCTTCAAGAAAACCGAAAACTGTTGCCACCACTTCCGCCACGTGTCCGCCCGCGCCACTGGACTACCATCTACACGTAGTTCTGGTGGCGGACGTGCGTGCTCCATGCTCTACTAAGTAAAACACCGACTACGTCGCCAATAACTACACCTGTAGCCGCTTAATAGTTGGAAAAAGTATAAAATATGAGCACCGCTGTCACCATGTAGTGAAACACAAGCTTGTTGGTTGAACACTGACTTTATTGCGGGTTGGTGGGTGGAACACAAACACATTATTTATGACTACTCACCTAGTTTGTTATAAAGCATTAACAAATATACTACATTATATATGTATGTATTTCCCACCTTCACTGCGGGCCGTATGTAGAAGCTTAACTCAAGGTCGCTCCGCGTACAATGGAGAAAGTTATGCTTGGGGCTTTTCTACGTGATTGAAACAAAAATGACAATATCCGCAGCAGAATTATCCGACCGTAGGTATCCGACATAGCCAAAAGGATAAGCAAGCTGAAGTCGGCATAGTTTGTAGAACCGCCAACCGCTGGGGAAGGAAGATTCTCGATTGGCGTCCCCGTACTGGTACACGCAGTGCGAGTCGCGTGTGCACATTTTTATGTTTATGTTAGGTAGCAAACATGGACACAGCACGCTTGATGTGAAGCAGTTACTGTATATAAAAGCTCCTGTAGATGATACAAGGTCAGCATGAAATAAGCATACTATCCACCTGGTGTAAAATATTTACCGTAGCTTACGGACTCTTACGATACATGACAACGTTGACGAACTCGGTGGCGTAGTGGTTAGTAAAGCTACTTTAACACCAAAGCTTGTGAATTCGATTTCCACACAGGACATACCGGATTTTTTGAAGATTTTCCCAAGGTACTATAGTTTGGGGTTCTTCAAGAAAGGCGTGACGAGAATCTTACAGGGTCGGTAATGCAAGAGTGACACCCTTGGTGTTGTAAATGTCCATAGGCTACGGTAACTGCTTACCATCAGGCATGTCGTATGCTTGTTTTCCACTTTAGTGGTATAAAAAAAGTAGGGCGCATCAAAACAGCCTATCTGGGAAAGTACCTCCATCTCAAAGAAAACTGCAGCCAACTGGAGGGTTGTTACGTTCCTGCGTGTAAATGAGGTCACCGGCAAGCTCCTAAGGAGTTGATGTGTTAGCAAACAGAGAGGTGACATCGCGCGAGCGATACTTAATGGAAAGGGACTACAATATGGAATTCTTCAAGAAATGCGTGAACAGGTATTTAGAGGGTCGGCTACGCATGGGTGTCAACCCTTGGTGTTGCAAATATCCATAGGCTACGGTGACTATTTACTATCAGGCACGCTGTATGATTGATTACCACCTTAGTGGTATAAAAAATGTAAAAAAAGCTTACAGGCATACGGTCCACCTGATGTAAAGCGGTTACTATAGCCTATGAACGCTTGCAATACATTAAGCATCACTCGCGCGATGCCTCCTCTGTTGCTAACACAGCAATTCCTTAGGAGCTTACTGGTCACCTCACTCGCATGCTGGAACAACAACCATCTAGGGAGTTGTTATTAGAACGCGGCTATCTGTGAGGCGGAGGTACTTCCACAGACGGGCTTTTCCTTGATGGGCCCTACCACTCTTAAAACATTCAGAACAAGACAAAGAGACATGCTCATGCACACAAATGTTTATCTTGTCTGGAAATCGAACCCACGAGCGTTGGTGTCAAAGTAACCTAACACCTTTCACCTGTTTTATGCGCCCTACTGAACGAGAACTTTCATAGCCTTAATGAGTAACCCTTTATTACTAGGTAATTTTGACTCTGCAACTTTTTATTCAGTTCCGGACCGTTAGTACCACCGTACGATTACAACGGGTTCATCGCGAAATTGGAGTTCGTTGAGCGGATAGAGAGCAGTGGGTCGCCGCCAACTGTGGTGCCCGCGTCACCGCCCCTTGCCGCACTGACACACCACATACAAAATGGTAATTAAGACCGCGTTCATACCAAACGTGTTTGATAACAGAATGTGAGCAGGCTTTATACTACATATATGTGTACTGTAAAGTTATATATACGAATTTAATAGTCTGCTTCTCACTATAGGTTTGGTCTGAACGTGGCCTAAATGTTACAAAAAACCTGTTTTATTGCTGCTAAAGGCTTGTGTAAATAAGAGAATGAACGCGCCGTACTTACCTTTGTATTGCAAACGCGAGTAACTTTTAACTATATGGTTAAATGCAAACGTGGTACTAAAAGTAAGGCGTATCAAAGTGCCTCAAAGTTCTCCTGATATTGACAGATCGGACCAGACGAAACAATACAACAAACGAGTATGTGCCTGTTTCAGACGAGTTAATGCTTGATATAATAAATAATCTTATTTACCTACACTTCACTATCATACTACGAAATAAAATAATTGACATGTATTCCCGAAAAATATTCAATTAAAAATAATCCAACAAGACAAGGATTTATTAATAATTTTAAATTAGATGTGATGATAAATGAAACAATTGCAATGCAACGAATAGTACCATTTTCTTTTCGAAGAAAAACAAACTATTGTTGTTACTAAATGTTTGCCTACTATTAAATAGGCAATAGTAATAATTTCGTTTTTGTTCGAAAATAAATAATAGTATTATTCATTATTACAATTGTTTCATGGGTAGTTAACTGCCGTTATTACGTTCTCACATACTTTAACTTTCATTGTAAATAAAAATTCTATAGAATCTGGTCTAAAAACTCATAATGACAGTTCAACAGGGAAACTTATTCAGAAACAACCTTCTAAATTATGTAGCAATATTATCGCAGCTATATTAAATGTACAGGTATGGTCCGTGCACGTGAAATCTGTTTTGATTCTAAAAATAATGGTGTATAATGCCATATTTACATTTAAGGCTTTTTAACTATATAATTAATTTATGAAACTAATGCGATTTTATATAAATAATACTGCACGCATTACATCAGAATGGAAAAGCATTAAAATACTATATATGGGTATAAATTATAAGTTGAGGTAGCTCAATGCTCGAGTATTCATAAGTAAAGCGCGATGCATCATTTTGTTCTACTTGTTGTTTTTGGACATTTTCTCTTGAAGCATATTAGTTATTTTTGTCCTAGCGACATATTTGTAAACACATTAATTTTATCATTTACAAAATAACTGCGAAGATTCGCTTATAGTATGTTACGAGCATTTGGCCATACTGCGCTCGTATTATTTCAATTCTTGAGCATTCTGAAGTAACGCGTCGTAGAACATTTTGTCCTTCAATACGAAATTAACAGGCGATCATTCACATTATTAATTCGCCTGTTCCGTCCATTGCCTTGTTATATTTTATTTAACCATATATTGTGTATTAATTTTATCATATACGAGATGTTTGCAAAGACACACTTTTGTTTAATAATCAGCGGCATGAACATTAAAATCATTTATTACCTGATACTTATAATGGCAGCGTGTGTATAGTCAACTACAAACTCAATCAACAGTCGACTTTGAACCAAAGACAAATGATTTGAAAACTATCTTACGCGCGGTCGTGTGTTTATTTGTAAATTTGTAAACTAATTTACTCTACTTGTGCTAGTTGTTTTATGTGAAAACGCGTTAATTGGCTCATGCGCGACGTATTTGCAGTCCATTAGCATTTAGTTCACTGAACTTCATTTAGTTTATGTTCCTGACATTCTCAGCAACCTTTGACATTATACTTTAATGCTAAATAAAATTTCGTTATTTTATTCTAAGAGTTTACTTAATAATTATTTTCACTTTGTAGTTCATTGTAAAAAAAATACTTTGTAAAATAATTATTTTAATGTACTTTCAATTATCTTCTAAGAAAACACATTAAAGTATTTATTTCAAGAGAATAAATCTCTTGAAATAAATACTTTACTGTGTTTTCTCACTCGACGTAATCTATTAAAATTTCAAAAACAGTGGTTGATTTTGTGTAATTATGTATACAAATATTATAAACTAGCTTTTACCTGCGGCTTCGCTCGCATTGATAAAAAAATATATTTATTTAATAAAAAGTATCCTATGTTACTTCTGATACCTCCAAGAATATTTGTACAAAGCTTCATGACGATCGGTTGAGTAGTTTTCGCGTGAAAGCGTAACAAACAAACGGACATTCACATTTATAATATTATAATATAATATTAGGATTAGGATAGTCTTTGTGAGAGAGAAGTGCCGTGTAAACTATTGTTTTACCATTGTTGATTTGTAGTCTATGTAATCAGAAATAAAATAATCCAATTACCCGACATTTGGGCTTTGAATTTTGAAAGTGCTATGAAATATAACGGACTGTTGTTTTTGTTCAGTGGATAGGATAGCAGTGATAGAGAGCAATGCAGTTTCGAACGAGGTGTCTAGTAGCAATGGTAGAATCGGGTGTGGTGCTACTGTCCGCGCGTACGGCGCTGGTGGGGCGCGGTCCGGCCACTTCGATACTAGAACGTCGAGCTGGCGGTCACAGTGTGTCATACACTTACTGGGTGCACCAACCGACGTAGTGCAGGTGTCGCTATTTAACTATAATTTAAGGTGAGTTAATTTTATTTAGTACTCAATACTTAAGTATTTATTGTATCCTTAATATATTATGGTGCAACCTGCATTGTGTGATTTCGCCACCAATTAGATAAGGGTTAGATCAAATTGCATGGAAATTTGAATTCTGTAAAATAACGCCTGAATCTATTAATTATGTATGCATAATTCTTTATTTTAAACATAAAGCAAACAATCAAGGACCCTGAAGGGCGCGGCAGTGGTATAGGAGCTAGACCATTGAGTAAATATGTACTATTGGGCTAAACAAATTTATTAATAGGTGGCTCATATATGTTTGATATTTGTATATCTACTCTAAATATATATAATGTATTTATATGTAAAAACGGTGAGTAAATAATTGAAAGAGAAGGAAAAGCGTATTTATTGATTAAAAGCACATTTAAGAGCTAATTAAACAGGTTAAGGTTGTACAATTTATAAAATACCGATATGCTCCTGTTCGCAATGAAATGCTAGTTTTACTGCGTTCTATTGTAAAATCGACAACCTGTCGTAACTTTAGGCAAATATAGGTCAGAGTTTGTTATTACGTGTTTATATACTTTATAATAAAACTGCAATGGAGATATTGTTTCTACTTTGAATTGATTACTACACGATACAATCTAGAGTTCACCGGTAGAATAGTAAAAGTTTACTATGAAGAAATACTTGACAATCTCGGTGCGGCAGTGGTTAGTAACGCAACTTTGACAATTAACAACACCAAATCTCGGGAGTTCAATTCCTACACAGGACTACGTAGGTAGGCTACGGTAGCCCCGGTAGGCCGTATGCTAATATGCCTCCCGACGTTGCATAAAAAAGGAGTTACTTGCTGTGTTAGCACCAAAGGTGGCATCGCGCAAGTGACAACTAATGCAAAGCGTTCATAGGCTACGAAAACCGCTTTACATCAGGTGAACTGTATGATTGTATTCCACCCTACTTTGTTTAAAAATATGAATGAGATCAACAGTAAGGTTCCAGGATTTTGCTGTGTTAGCAGCTGAGATGGCATCGCGCGTGCGATATTTAATGTGTTTGTTGTACGTGTTTATAGGCTACGATGACCGCCTTATTCAGGCCAGTCATTTACCCGTAGGTATGCCTCTTTGTATATATTGACGAGCTCGGTGGCTCAGTCGTGAATGACGCGACTTTGACACCAACGCTCGTGGGTTCGATTCCCGACAAACATTTGTGTGCATGAACATGTCTGTTTGTCATGGTCAGGGTATCTTCTATGTATAATAAGTCAGTATTTACAAAAAAAAATGTATTTACGTATGTTTATCAGTTGTCTAGTACCCATAACACAAGCTTCGCTTACTTTGGGCTAGATGGCGCTGTGTAATTTGTCCGACAATATTTATTTATTTTATATTTATTATATAAAAAAACTTGATATATAAAAATAATATTAGTCGAATTGAAAATTCACTTGACAAAATATATTGCTTTAAAAAAAAAACGGGAAGTAAAAGGAACTCGTAGAATCGTCAAGTAATTAAGTTATATTTACTTTTATGTACCAACGACCGACGTTCGATGTATTGAACGTCGGTTAAATACAGTACATAAAAGTCGGTTACCTTAGCGATCGATCGAAGATGAACGATCAGAGCTTCCTGGTGACCTCACTATCTTACAAGAATCATTTATCTTATGTTAATATAATAATGTACGTGGAATCATAATAAATGTTACACCTGCTGCGAAATGATACTTGAAAATTGCCCTGGCAACCCATATAATGATTAAGTTTACTGGTATCTTAACTTTTTCTGGCATGAAAAAACATGTAAAAGGCAAAACCTAGCTAGTTATACGTGTACTTAAACTCTATTCACTTGAGCTTGAGTTAAAGTGTAAATATGCAAACAAGTTTCCAAACTGACGAATCGGTACACGTAGCAAAGTCTTTTCTATGTCTTAATATGATAATGACAGTCTTCTTATATAGAACATATTCGAATAGGCTTGAAAAGCTTTTTCTTCGGCGAATTAAACTGCAAAAATTACTCGCTCCAGGTTTACTTATCTTCACCCGGAACATCTTTCTCATCACAGAAACTCTACAACAATAGAAAATTAAGTGTGTCGAAAGTAAAAATGGCGAATATAATGCGGATAAATGCAAAAGTTGTAAATTCTTCCTACTTCGTATGTATTAACTGTACACCTTCATTGGGAACTACGAGTATAATAAGGCGTTAAATAGTATTGTATTAGGTTTTCGCGATTGTTACACATTGAAATTACAATTTTCTTCCTGCGACCACGAACGCTGCAAAGCATTCGAAACATCAGGCTCAACAAAATAAATAAAACACGCGATACTTCCATTAAAAATAGTTTAATTCAAGTCGTTAAATCTTTGAAATTCACTACGATAATAGATCTTTTATATTGCCCACAAATATGAAATCTTCATAGAAAAAATTATATGCATATAGTATTCAAATTAACGACATGTTAATTTATTAACGACATACTATAAATAAGAATGCATAATAAAATGAAATAGTTATCGCAATTCTAGGACTAACTTCATTATATTTCTCGTATTTATATGCAAGTAACATTAAACATTTCACTAAATATATTTTGATTGATAAAACTTTATTTTCTGATAAAAGCGATAATTCAAATAACCTTTTTTTTATGGTTTGTTGACAGTTTGCCTCATTTCATCTTTAGAATCAAATTCTGTCTCACTTGTGTGAAATATATGAAGTAATTTCGCAATGTAATTACTTCACTTATCAGGTGCAAGTGAGTTTAAAATTAAACTGAGACCAGAAATCATTACAATGATCTATTAATTCAGGTTGACTGAGACGTGATACCGTGGATGAAGCACAGCATATTAAGCGACGGGTCACTGGTTCGAAGCCTGGTGTTGGCCACTGAATTAGTATTAGTATGATGGGTGGATTAGTATATGTATAGGGATTATTTTAAAATTTGTAATTATCAATTTCTCGGTGATGAAAGAAAATATCGGGAAGGAGCCCGCACGTCCAAGAAAATATATTTGTAACACGTGTGACCAAATTTAAGAAACAGTCTGAGCAGTCGCATGTCAAAATCAACCATTTCGTCAAATCCTTAGGCTTAGCTAATGGACCCCGTGAGGTATAATACCTATGCACATAGTTTCATAGTGTCTTTTATTATTTCATGTCTGTCAGACATCATAGTCTTGTATAAAATAATGTCAAATACTTTTAGTTAAAAAATGTCAAGTTTTCTAGTGGCATTCGCTTTTATGCATCAATTTTATTAACTGAAAATGTCACAAGATTCCATTTATTCGAAAGAACATAACGTTTCGGCTAAACGCGATTTGTCTCGCTACCCCCGGCCCTGTCGACTAGATGTAGAGCCGTCGCCGATAGGCGCTGGTACAAAATGGATGCATTGACGGTATTCTTTTATGAGTTTCTTGGAAGAAGAAATTACACCAAATACTACGGTCACCATAAAGTTGAAGCTGCTCATGAATCACGTATATCTGATAATTTACTCCATTGTGCGTGAGTCTAAAATCTTTAATGAAGCACTTATTTTACATGGTTCCGTTTATATAAAATCGAAGAACGAAATTTTAGACCGACATATGTTTTCAAAAATCGTAAACAGGAATCTAACGAAACTATTGCTGAATACCCTAGAGCTCTTGAAGTACTTGTTTAAGAATGCAATTTTCAAGAAGTTTCCGCAGAAGAACATAAATAACAAGCAATTCGAGGTGCATTCATTTGTGGAATATTTTCTCAAAAAATATGTGAACGGTTTCTTGAGAATCTCCGACTTTCTTTGAAAGATGCTTTAAACCAAGCAGATGCTTTTAAAACTGCCGAAGGTAATTCCCAGATCATGGCGCGTGATACTTTTTAGCAGCAATGTATAGATAATGATGGCAACAATGTACAGATAATGAGAGTAAATATTTGGATTAAATAAATGTGTTACATCTTAGAAAAAAACGAATTTCAATTTTTCGGTACGAATCAGCAATTTCATACTTTAACCCCTAGTAATATATATATCGATGCCCCCAAGCAATAAGTCTGTAATGTGCTATTATGAACTTTGACTTTTTGCTGTTATGACAAATGCAGTATCTATAGGAGGCAGGAATACACCTTTGTATTTTTTTTTCCAGATTTTTCGTAATGATAACGAACATATGATTGCATATACTTTCATTATAGGGAAATATTCAAAGTACACTGTGATGGCAATAGTAGTGATACGTATCATTACAAAACTTTCTTTCATATTTTATTTTTGGTAAGTTGCCTTTACCTGCTTATTGGCGTAATAAACTTTACGAAGATTTCGGTAAACACTAATACGGATTTTTGTCGAATTATTTTGACTTGGACTACGAAGGCACACAACGAAACTCCTTAACGACAGAGAGATGAATTTATAGATTAAGTACATACGTATAGGTAGATATCGAATTCGTATTAAAGAGGCGATAGAGCTGAACCAACGCTTCAAAGTCTTTATCAAAGACCTATTTGTTAGGCAAAGTCAATTGACGAAGCTGAAGACTGACACACGCGCTATTATTTTTTCCGAAGTCTGAGATTCTGAATGAGATGAAGAAGTTCTATCTTCAGCTGTATATATCGTCCTAATAGGTGGATAACAGAGCTAGTAACGACCTAAGAGCTAAATCGACCCGACGTTATACCGATGATATTCAGGACATTAGCCTCTACAAAATTCGTATGGCTATCCAACAGCTTAAAATTGAGGGGGGCAAGGCAACATTATATCCCGAAATTCTTCACCGCACCCTTGGAAGCACTATAAGGTCGTAGGTCATAGCGAAATGCGACTTAAACAGTCACAAAACTGCCATAAGTTGACTAAAAAGAAAAAAAGTAATGTTTTATACAACAATTTAATATTTATTAATGTTGTTCTATTTAAATTAATTAATGAATTAATATTTACTATTTAATTATTAATCGTTATTTAATTTTGAAACCGGTGCTACGTAAATAAATCGATTTAATTCCTTGATAGATTAATTATTTAAATGGCAATATTTAAACATTATAATTGGTTATGCCACTTGCTTCTTGTTTTATTTTAACAATACCTTCTTAAGTTATTTATCTGTAATATGTTTATATATAAATTGCATGTTTACTTGGCACTGACATGATTACTTTCAACGTTACATTATCGGCTTCTCTCTTTTTTTAAAGTCAATCATTAAGTCTCAAGTATTTAAGTAAACTTAAACTTATAAAATCGTCATTATAATAATCATTGTTTTATGTTTTTTGTTATAAACTTTGATATATTACATTTTGTCTATGGGCCAAAATAAGTGGCATTGTAAAAAGTATGTTATAATACTGCTACCCTTTCTAATTAAAATTACCACGGTAACATCGTAATAACACGTTATGCATCGTCTGTACGATGTAAAATAATGTTATAGAAGTCCATAATATATTGTTATGTACAACATCTTTGAAAGATTTACCGCAATAATCCCGTAAAAAAATTATCTATCATATTTCCTGTATTATATATTTTTTGATATTGGTAGGTTTGAGTAATAAATAATTATATACAGACATCACAATTCAATTTCCTAAAAGAGCAGCTTTTGTTTGAGGTATTAACGTCCTTTATATTTCCACTGACTGGTAAAATATTCCCCAAAAACAGTAAATAATTTCTCATGTAAAATTAGGATTTTGCAATTATCGACTTATTAAATACAGAGGATAAGGAGTCGGCCTATTGACTACCTACTCCCCAGTTCGAATCCTGGCGATGGCATATACAACTAAATTCGTGTTTTCCGAATTATGTACATATTTTGACGAGCTCGGTGGCTCGGTCGTGAATGACGCGACTTTGACACTAACGCTTGTGTGTTCGATTCCCACACAAGACTGGCATTTGTGTGCATGAACATGTCTGTTTGTCTTGGTCTGAATGTTTTAAGAGAGGTAGGGCGCATCAAAGCAGCCCATCTGGGGAAGTACCTTCATCTCACAGAAAACCGCAGTCAAATAACAACGCCCTAGAGGGTTGTTGTGTTCCTGCGTGTGAGTGAGGTCACCAGTAAGCTCCCAAGGAGTTGCTGTGTAAGCAGCAGAGGAGACATCGTGCGAGTGATACTTAATATATCGCAAGCGTTAATAGGTTACGGTACCCGCTTTGCATCAGGTGGGCCGTATGCTTGTACGCTTCCCGACGCAGTATAAAAAAAAATATTTATCATTGCTCGGCAGTGAAAGAAAACATCGTGAAGAAACCCGCACGTCCAAAAAATTATATTTGAAAAGACGTGTGACCTAACCTAAGAAAGATCGGGGTTTCCCTCTGGGTTGTGGAGGTCTTCCGGCAGCCGCTCTGTATAAAAATTAATATCTTCGGTAATACTTAGGCTTAGGTAGCGGACCCTGCCAAACCTATTGGATAAGGAAACGGGATAACGCGAAGAAGAAGACGTCTAATAAATATATTTTGACCATTATCAATGGATATAGCCGCTTTCCATTAGCTTATGCTTGCAAATATATGACGTCCACTACTGTGATAAAGTACTTAAAAGACTTATTTAACACTTTTGGTTTGCCCCTTTATACTCATACGGATAGAGGATCGTTCCAGGACCAGAGAATTACAAGATTTTCTCGCTGATCGTAACAGTGCATGTAGCCGCACAACACCTTATAACCCTAGCGGGAACGGACAAGTCGAACGACTTAATGGCACTTTATGGAAAGCTGTTCAGTTATGTTGACGATCTAAAATTCTAATGTTAGTAAATTGGAAACAAGTTTTGCCACAAGCTTTTTTTTTCCTGACTCTAAGTCAGTAGCTACATTTCTTCTCTGGCGTAACCAGAGGTTTATTTGCCTTTATGTTATAATTTACTTCATTCGAAATTTAATCGAATGCTTTGATTAATCGTCATGGTTTGATGTTTATCCATTTATTTTGTCTAGTTGATGAGACTGACTTATCAGGAGTTTATTTTTGTATTGTCCGGTGTGTCCTTCTAGGTAGTTCTGTTTCGGGTTATGGCCTGCTCTTTAACTACTTCACAAAATTGTATAAACCTGTGTTTTTTGGTTTTGCTGGTCAGGAGATAAAATATTTGCATTTTGCATTCGCGCTTATTGGCTATTTTTGGATTTATTATGACTACTCCTGACCAAACCGCAAACCGCAAATAACGTAGGTACATAGATGGGATAACAGATTCACCTCCAATTGGTTTATAGTAATGATTTATTTTTAATTTGTGTTTGAAATGTTCTGTCTGTTAAAGAGATTTCGGCTTCAAGTATGTAACAGTTTACATAGAATAAAAAATCTTTTTTTTAACTCTTTAATTATTTTGAATTTGGAACGCGTTTATTATGTTAAAAACTTCTTTCGATATTCCTTACAATATGGATTGGAGTGTTAAAGAAAATAGGATTGCAGTGATTGTCTTGCACAAAGTAGGTATGGAGCCGTCGGTTATATTCAAGACACTTCAAATGCTTGGTATAAGCCGTATATTTGTATATCGTACTATCGACAGATATACCAACACTTCCTCTGTTAGTCCTTAAAAGATAGGAGCGATCGCGTGCTGTTAGAACTACAAAGGCTGTTAATGCTGTTAAAGCTAAATTCGCGCGCTAGAAGTCTGAGTGGACCTAAATATAGCATTTATGTGCGTATCGTTATGATTGCCATCACTACCATCTAGGTAAGACATTTTTTCGATCCCTCGCGTCAACGGTAGATGTCACTAGTCAACTTACTTTCCGATTATTTCGGATACAGTGATGCCCTATCACTGTATCCGAAATAATCGGAAAGTAAGTTGCCATCTAGTTGAATTATAATGAAACAAAATAGTTAAATAGAGCTACGAAGGTGACAAATCTTTGTAGTATTATATTTATATTATCTTTTATTTTGACTAAAGAATTTTGACGAGTTCGGTGACGCAGTGGTGAAACGCGCTGTTACGCTACTTTGACACCAACGCTCGTAGGTTCGATTCCCACACATGATAAACATTTGTGTACATGAACATGTCTGTTTGTCTTGGTCTGGGTGTTTTTAAGTGAGATAGGGCACATCAAAGCAGCTCACCTGGGGAAGTACCAATCTCACAGGAAACCGCAGCCAAATAACAACTCCCTATAGGGTTGTTGTGTGCCTGCGTGTGAGTGAGGTTACCAGCAAGCCCCTAAGGAGTTGCTGTGTTAGCAGCAGAGGTGGTATCGCGAGAATGATACTTAATATATTACAAGCGTTTATAGGCTACGGTAACGGCTTTACATCAGGTGGGCCGTATGCTTGCATGCCCCCGACGTCATATTAAAAAAAAACATTGCTGGGTTATATACAATTAAGACATATAAACTAGTTTTTGATTTTAAGTAAGCTTTGTTTATTTACAATTATCATACATTTTGTTGAGTAATTCTCTTTCCCTCAGGTTATCCAGCTGTCGATCTCATATTGAGATTTTGGAAGGACTTCATGATTTTGGAGGGAGAGAAAAGGGAAATAGGTCTGAACGAGGAGATCGGGCGCTTCTCAGGGTTTGTGGACCTGCTATGAGAGAAGCTAGAGATCAATCAGGAAGATTTCACATACGTCAAGCGGTGACATCCAAAGGTGCTAACTTGACCATAATGGTGCGGCGTGCTGCAACGCAGATAGAAAACGAAGGAGAGTTTGTGGATGGTGCTTTTGCATTTCATGATGGTATGTATTTCATTAATTTATTCTTAGCTAAAACAATATATTAGTGTACAGAATTAGAATTCTTATTTGTTCGCATTCGATGTATGAGGTGGTGAATGCACGCACGATAAAAATTATTATCTTTACATCTAACAAATGAGTTGTATAACATTTTAATGGATGTAACATAGTCATAGTAGTAAGTGATGTGCCTGTCGCAATACAAATCCTAAAGCCCGGTATGCATCTTAGCAGACTTTATCAACGTGATGGTTCAAAAAGTCAAGTCCTCGTTGAAAAGTACTCCCAAGTCAGTTATAGACGATACTTGTGGTATATAATCACGACCAACATAATAATTTGTGTGATAAAACAACAAAAGTCTTTTGCTTTTGTGAATGAAAAAATAATTAAGAATACGTTTTCACTCATTTCAAAATAGCGTAATTACATGCAGAATTCGTAGCAGTAAAAGATACATTGAAATGAATTCATACAACTTCACATTATAGGCGCATCAAGTTTTCATTGATAGCAGAATCAATGTAAAAGTATTGAAAAACGTGGCTTTTATAGTAACTTAAAGTAATGAAAAATGCTGAGGACACATATATTTCACATTATACTTGCAATATATACGCTCCCCTTTCATTCGCATAGCTTTAGTAAGCGATCAAAGACAGCGATATGCAAGGCAGTCTTGTTCATTAACTCGAGTATGTTGCTAATTGAAAATGTTATCTGTAGATATTTGTAAAATGTTATGTGTAGATATGTATAGACGTAATATTAAACAATACATACTATTCAATAAAGGGCAATCCGAATAGAGAAATACTCTACCTGACAGAGAAGACCACAGTCAAATAACGTAACAGAAGCTTGCTCGTGACATTGCTTACTCTCAGGAATACAACAAAATTCCTGGAAATACGAGTATTATTTGACTCCGTTCTTTTATATGGTTTATCTTCAGTCGAGTTGCTTCATAATAAATAGTAGTTCTCTTTCGCTAAAACTTCGTTTAGTAGTTGGTGGGCTATATCCCGTATAAATTAGATCAACTTTTGCAGGTATTAATAAAAATAAATAAATGGATATAGGGACATTCCTTGAACTGTTTTATTTGATCAATATGTGATTAATTGAGTTAAGATTAATTCGCATGCTTAACCATCTGCTCTTATGCGTTCATATGATTAATCATTATTTCTAAATGTCTTACAAGATAGCATGTTAAGTGCTAAGTATGTTTCGTGAGTACGCACATATACGCACAAAAAACACAAACACCCGACAAAAATACAATCGATGCGGAAAATTGAAGCATTGCGTTTACGTCCTCTTCCGAAATCATCGTGTAGATAGCGAGTCGTCGCTGGTAGATTTGATTTCTAGTCTTTTAGCCTAAGCCTAAAATATATTTCTTTTGTATAGAGCAACATGAAGGCACCGCGTCACCTGATGCAATGTGCGCATCGACGCACTATGGACTTGCTGCACCGACACACGGCGGAGTATCAGCTCCATCACACCATCACATCTTCTGGAACATTGAGGAGAGGCTGTTATGCACCCACAGGTTCATACCTGCTGCAAACCAGAGTGTAACCATTGAGGTTAGTAGTATAAAGAGACAGCAGAAATTTAAGTCCCGTTTGAGTACACTATCGATATTGTTCTGAAATTCTCGGTATTACCTTAATTTTTAATGGTAAATGTCATAATTTTTCATTACAAGAGCCCTATTCTGGGTATTGTTTTCTGTGTTCTTATATCGACAACCTATATATTTTAAAATTAATAGCAATTTTATATTACCAGATAGACTCTGAATTAATAGTCTCAACTAACTTCGCTTTCAAAGACCTCAAACATGGTAGGTCATTTTAGTGTAAATGAAAATCATAAATCATACTAGATCATACAATAGGCAAAATTGTCTAAATTTATACGAAATATTTTGGTCTGTACTTTTAGGTATTAAAACAGAAATGCATTTATATATTTTAATATATACTTTTAAAATATCCGTTACTGTAAATATTCCTAGATTCGGTCGATTTAGTAAAAAAAATTAAACATTGTTCTTCTTGTAAAAAATATACCAGAAACCATATATATCTTTCTAGACTTTAACAGCGTTCTTTCCATTCTATAATAAGTAAAATCAGTAGTAGCTCTATATACATCGAATTCGATTACATGCGTCAGTTCTGCGCCAAAGGCAAAGGGCGACTGATAGAAATCCGACGAGAGTCGAAACACGAAACGCAAAAGTGTATGTATGTTTCTGGTGGTGTACTACTATGGTGTCAATTTGGTAAAATAAAGTAGAAAGTAAAGTTTGTCTCTTTATAATTAACGATGTGACAACTATCGTAGTATTCAAATGATAGCTGTCCAAATGTACACATTATGATGCGGCCAGATTATGATGAGCTAAGATACTCATTTAACGATTCGAAACCTTAGCACCATCGGTTATTATGTTTATAGATCTTATATACCTATATAGTATAAGCAATCTGTTGCGCCATTCCATTTGATTATTCACGGCAAACTGGAATATTGCTTTTCGCATAGCCTTTGTTTTACCGATAAATCTAAATGCAAACAATGTTTTTTCAAGCGTTTCCTAGGATACACAAATATGTAGATCAATTGTTTTATTCGAATTTTGAATTCGAAGTTTTAGGCTTGTGGTAATTATTTACATAGTCAGTAAGGCTTTAGCTTTTTTACCCACCAAATATTAACCGGTTACCGTAGACTATGGGCGCCCTAAATATGAAGTATTGCTCGTTATTCCATAATTTTTTCCTTAATAGATCCAGCGACTAGACCGCATGTGGAGTGCTGAGCCCACGGGGACGGTGGGTGCAGGAGGATGTCGTACTGCTTGTGGGGATGCAGGCTGTGAGTGTCGAGCCAACACACCGCTTCATTACCATGACCACATAGCACTAGTCGCGGGCGACGGGACGCACCTCTGCTGCCTTTGTGGGGACTTTCAGGTAAACATTTTTGTTTGTAAATAATCTGGTTGAGTTTAATACCGAGAAAACTCAGATCTGCGCGTTTTCAATAAAAATATCCTCATTTCTTCCAATTTCCCAGTCTTCAGTGCGCTTCCCTGAGTATGCGAGATGGCCTGAGTATGCGAAATGGCCTGAGAATGCTAGGCATGGATATTCGCTGCAATCTTAACCAACAACACTACATCGAGAGGCTCATATCAACAGCTTCCAAAAACTCCCTGAACAGGGTGCACTGGTTCTTCACGCCGGACCAGCTTTGTCTACTTTATAAGACTCAAGTTCGGACCTGCGTGGAGTATTGCTTGCATCTCTAGGATGGTTTCGCACAATATCTTCTCGAGGCTCTCGATAGGTTGCAGACCGGCTATCCGCATAATAGACGACAAAGAGGTCACCAAAAACCTAGAACCTCTTCAACTCCGTAGGGACATTGGGTCGCTAAGCGTATTTTATCACCTTTACCATAGTGAGTGCTTTGAAGAACTGTTTTTCTTATCCCACCCTCTACCTTCCGCCATAAACACGTGCAGCCTTGCGATGCCATTGTTCCACTGTTGAGAACATTTCTTCGCGTACCATTTCTTGGCAACTTTTATCTCTGTCGTACCATAAAAAAGTGAAACGCCTTACCTGCACATGTGTTTCCTCCTTCCTACAATATGGGATCCTTCAAACGAAGCGTGAAGAAGCATCTTGCGGGCCAGTATGGCAGCGTCAACTTACAGGACACTGTGTAGGTAGTCTTTTGTCAATTTGCCGTTGCGATTTGGGCAGCTCTTTCGCTTACCATTAGGTGAAGCGGAGCCACTATGCTGAGCTTATATATATATATAAACATTTTAAGCACCAAATTTTTTCATTAAGTACATAAAATTTTCCTCAAGAATAAACCTCGTAAGCGATCTATGCAATAATGTAATATTATTATACAATATAGTACCACACAATACAATACATCTTCTACAACTAAAACAAATACATTAAAAACAGAAAGAAATAGTATAACATCAATCTCAACGTAATAGTGTCTATACCAATCAACCTTAAGGTACATATAAACATGATAACTGTTTTGTTTTTGTATATTTATGTATCAATGAAGAAGTTTAAATTTAAATGTTACGTTACGTTTGAAATTTAAAATTAAATATATCATTACATAGTCATACAATTTAAAATTAAATATATCATCATATAGTCGGTGGGTAGATGTACCATCCACACGTACTGAAGTAATCTAAAATATATTTATTATAATTGAGCGTCACAACTAAATAAAATAGTAATGAATTGCAAATTTTGTTATTTAATGTGAGAGCGCAGGTGCTGATAATTGTGGAAGTGCCATTAAATGAGTAATAAGTGCTATCAAACAAAGTTAAAAAGTTAAAAGGTGATATAGATAACTGACTGGCAGGGTGATACACTTCCATGAATGATTCCGCAACACTACAAGTAGCGCCATCTACATTTTGGAACCAAAAACTACACTAGCTCGACCACTAACAGGTAACTTTTTTATTACTTTTTTTTGACATGGCTGGTCATTGCGAAGCATGCAAAGTGGGCATTAGCGTCACTCAGAAACGCATAAAATGTGTACACTGCCAACGAAAGTACCACTCGGAATGCGTAAATTTTAACAGCGAGTCTACAAATACGAGAACTCAGTGGAGATGCCCAGCATGTGTAGCTGCGAATCGCAAAGGAGGGGATAACACTAATACCCCGGTTCGCATTGCAAAACCTGTTCAAACACTTTCACCCTCAGATATGGCCAAGTCAGAGTCTAGTACCGAAACCCAAAACGAAGCATCTTGCTTAGATACCGGAAACAATCCGAATTCAGCTATAAGTGCCACCTGCGCTTCTCAAGAAATATTACACCACATTGAAAAGGTATTAGATATCAAATTACGGGCAGTGAAAGAAGAGTTGATACAGGAGTTGAGAGATACAATCTTTACAGAATTGAAAAGCGAACTGATAGCCATCACTGGAGATCTGTCGCAATTAAAAGCTTCCCAGATTCAAATACAGAATGAGCATGAACAAATGCGTGAAAATATTAAAGAGCTCCAAAAACGTGTAACCGACGCCGAGGATCGGGCCACAGAAGTCCGAGAACAATTTGGTAAACAGCAGCAGTGGGCTAGAATAACGAATATAGAAATAGTTGGTTTACCCCAAGTGCCCAATGAATCACCGATTGATCTCGTCTCCAAAATTGCAAAATATGCTGATGTAGAAATTCAGCCTAGTGACATTGAATATGCTCATAGAGTTCAGCAAATGAAGAAACTGCCTGGAAGACCCAAGACTATCGTAGTTAAGCTCAAAAATAGGAATCTAAAAGACAGTATCTTGTCAGGATTGCGGAGGAATAAAGGAATCAACACTTCTAACATTGGCATGAGTGGTCCATCTAAAAACTTTTTTGTGAACGAGCATTTGACTCCTGAAAACAAACATCTCTTAAAGTTGTGTAAAAATCTTGGCAACGAAAAAGGTTATAAATTCGTGTGGGTTCGTAACTGCAACATTTTTTTACGGAAGACCGAAGAGTCCCCAATTATTACAATAAATTCGGAAAGAGATCTTTGCAAAATAGTGTAATAAGTAAAAGTTGGTACTTAGAATTATTATCTTATTTGCCTATGTACTCATTATTTGGTTATAGTGATTTGTTTTTCTTGTCTGAGGAACTGCTAAAATTTATCCCACACAGAAGTGTTTTACTGTTTATACGAACACAAACAGATAATTGTGGACATGCACACATGCACAAATATAGTAATATAATTTTATTTACAATTAACGTATCCATTCTACAAATTAATAGATATTTCAGGTGTGTCACTTATAAACCACGGTTAACTCTTATGTATACTTTTATATCGAATTTTGGTACATCCTTACACTATCATAGTCATGGTTAGAACCTTACAAGTTTTTTATCAAAATACCCGTGGTTTAAGAACTAAAACTAAACAATTCCGACAAAATATGTTGACACATAATTTTGATCTAATACTCATTACTGAAACCTGGTTAACAGATGGATTTTATAAAGGAGAACTGTGTGATGACAGATATGACGTATTTCGTTGTGATCGTGACTGTTCTACCTCAACAAAGAAACATGGAGGAGGGGTTATGATTTGTTCATTGAAAGAACTGTATGCTCAAGAAAAGTCTGAATTTATATGCCCGGGTGTCGAAAGTGTATGGGTGACCTTATCAGGTCGTTTGCTTGATACACTTGATGGTCGGGATCTACATATAGGCGTACTGTATATTCCTCCCGACTCAACTCAAACGTCACGTTTGAAGTCTTTCAATGACTTATTGACCAACATACTAATGACACATGTTAATGATCATTTTATACTTGTAGGAGATTTTAATTTGCCTAATATTTCGTGGACAGCATCTGGCCCCATTCAGCTTAGGCGAGGTTCTGTTGATTTACAACAAACTTCAACCGACTTGCTAGATATTTGTAATATGTCATCTCTGAAGCAATATAATACTATTGTTAATAACAGTAATAATGTTTTAGACTTGATTTTTAGCGATACAGCTATTGATTTATGTAGAAGCAACAATGCACTAGTTACTGAAGATCCGCATCACCCATCACTAGAACTCAAATTGTTAGATTTGACGACAAAAAACTTTCATCCTAAACCGATAATTAAATATAATTTCTTTAAAGCCGATTACATACAAATAAATAATCATTTAGCTCAAATTAATTGGGATATCTGCCTAGGGGCGTTTACCGGGGATGAATATTCAGTTGATGAATTAGTAAACGTGTTCTATTGCATATTAAATAACATCATAAATGAATATGTGCCTTTAAAAACGAAATACCACAACATTTCATACCCACCATGGTATTCCAGGGCCTTGATTCATATAATAAAAGATAAACAACGAGCACACAGACGTTGGAAGGAAACCCATAACCCGCGTGATTATGATGAATTCTCTTTACTTCGAGCTCGACAGAAGCAGATACAAAAAAAGTGCTACAATGCATATTTGCAGCGTACCCAAGAATTCATTAAAAAAGATCCTAAACAGTTATGGAATTATTTAAAATTTCTTCGAAAGAACAACACTGGGTATCCAAATAATCTTAATCTTAACGGTCAGGTTTATACTAATGAGGCTGATGCATGTGAAGGCTTTAATACATTTTTCAAGAGTGTTTTCATGAATCCAGCATCTGAATACGAAATGTATGATACACCATGCATGAATTCAGACGATGTTCTACTTAGTGTGGAGTTCAAAGAAAAAGATATAATTCACATACTTGAGAATCTAGATATAAAAAAAGGGGCAGGTAGCGACAACATACCACCTTTATTTTATCAAAGATGCGCTAAGAATCTTTCTAGGCCACTGTTGATAATATTTACAACTTCAATGAAGAAAGGATTTTTTCCTACGAAGCTGAAAGACGCATTGATAGTTCCTATACATAAAAAAGGATCTCGCAGTTTCATTGAAAATTATCGGGCGATCTCAATACTTAATACCCTATGTAAAATTTTCGAAAAGTTGGTTAACAAATATATTAATTATTTTATACGTAAATGTATTCCCAACGAACAGCATGGTTTTATGCAGAAGCGATCGACTGTTACTAATCTCTCTGTTTTTACAAATTATGTAATTCGTAGTATGGATGAACGACAGCAGGTGGATGTGGTCTACACGGACTTCGAAAAAGCTTTTGACCGTGTGGATCACGTCATTTTGTTACACAAACTAAATGCCCTTGGAATCCGTGGGGATTTACATAGATGGTTTGCTTCATATGTGGCCAATCGTAGACAAGCTGTGGTGATTGGTGGAGCACGTAGCGACTTTATTGATATACCTTCAGGAGTACCTCAAGGCTCAATCCTGGGACCGTTACTATATAACGCATATTTATTTGATATAGGCTACTGTTTCAACAATGCTCAATACCTGATGTTTGCTGACGATAAGAAAATTTTTCTTAAAGTAAATACCATTAACGACTGTAAATTAATGCAGAGTGATTTAAATTTATTGACCACATACTACAAAAATAATAGAATTACAGTAAACATTACAAAATGTATGCAAATCACTTTTACACGTAAAACAAATCCCATAATATTTAACTATAACATTTGTGGTTCGGCAATAGAGAATACACCATCTGTTAAAGACCTCGGAGTGTTACTGGACTCTAAAATGCTCATGACAGATCATATTGAGATGATGGTCAGTAAAGCATATAAGCAGCTCGGTTTCATAAAACGTGTTTGCCAAGACTTCAAAAGCACTGAATGCATAAAACTGTTATATTTTACCTATGTCCGGAGTAACTTAGAGTATGCTTGTAGTGTCTGGTCACCTCAATATATAACGCATATTCAAAGAATAGAATCTATTCAAGAGCGATTTCTAAAATTTTTGTCTTATAAGCAATTTAAAAAATTTAAATCTTATACGGAAGCTTGCATTCACCACCGAGTTGATAGTTTAGAGCTCAGGCGTCGTCAATATGATTTGATACTCTTGCAGGGAATAATCACTGGACAAATTGACTGTCCTGAACTTCTAAAAGAAATATACTTCGGAGTACCCTCGAGACGCACTCGCCACACGCCCTTACTTCACGTTCCACGTGTAAATACTAACTATACACAAAACTCCGTGCTGTGTCGCATGGCTAATAATTATAATAAACTGTATTCGAATTTAGACTTGTTCCAATTATCTAGAAATACATTAAAAAATGAGATATCAAAAATGCACCAAGTAAACCTAAGTAATTTATGATTAATTGCTAGTTCCTCTGACGAAAAATTAGGTTATTAAATTTGTGTGGGTACTTATATTATCTTTATGCATGCACGATTATAATCTTAAGTATAAGTCTTCTCTTAAAAATGAGTACATTATGTTATAAACATTTGTGATACTGTACTCTTGTACAACACTCAATAGGCAATTATTGTAACCATAATCTGCTAGTACGTAATTTTTTGTTTTGTTTAATAATATATTGTGTAATCCTGTTTTGGCCTGATTTGTTAAGCTAAATGTTTTAATCATAAATATAATGTAAACGCTGTTGATTACAAATAAATAAATAAATAAATAAATAAATTACAACATAAGGACACTGAAGCTGTGAATGAATCTGTATCTGTAGTGCCAGCGTTCGATGGGATTAAATGGTCGACACAAAATTTGAAAAATTAAAAATTCTGCTAAAATCTATATGAGCTAAGATCAAACTAGACGATTCGGGGTTCGTTCTTAAGCTATTTATGCTGAACATCCGGAAAGATCCTAACAAATTGACGATGACCGATCATAGTAGGTACATTTGTATAAAGGCAAAGCATTACTGCGCCAAATGTAGAGACGAGATGTTAAGACGAGAATTAAGTTGATCTGATCTGATCTGATGGAATCTTTGGAAGATATAATGTGGATCCCAAAGTAGAAGGGGATACAGACAGATCAAGGTTTCTAACTCCACAAGATCGTGGATAAAATATCTAGCTATGTACGAGAGTTTTCTCCGGTGGTCTATATCTTAAGAAAGTATTTATTGACAGGATTAACGATAATATCTCTGCCACATTTGGTCCTTGGGATTGATGGTACCTTATTCCATATTTTGCAGTCTACTTATTTGAAATGTACAACATGTGTATGGATGCACGACAAATTACCGGAGCTTACGAGCTTAAAGAACCTCTGAGATATATTGCCCGGCAAGGCAATCGTATTAATTACCATCTGGACTGAAATAATTTATGCAAAGAATACCAATTTCAAAGAAAGGAAACTAGACTAAACACGGCGATGATGTAATGTTAGAATAAGCGAATGAAATGACCAAAAAGCACCTGCTTAGTAATAACCGACTTTAAAATTAATTATTTTGTTAATTTATTAACAATAACCACCAATACTAATAATAATTCTCAAATTATCGCTTTGGCCGTGTTATATAGAGCTTATTATATTATTTACGACAACAACGTTCAGTCAAAATATGAATGAGCAATTTGAAATTAATTGGGTCAATTTATGAAAGATAACTTCAAAGCTGGAAATAAAATCTCTGAACGTATTAATTAATTCAAACAATTAACGACAACGTTTGTTAATAAGATGATTTCTAAATATTTCTTTTTGATTTGACATTCGTTTGAAGAATCACTTGAGAGCGTTGTATTTACAGGTAATATTTCCGAATTCGCATATTTTTATTTATCACCTAGAGTGCTAAATATACATGCGGCCCGCCTCATGTAAAACAATTACATACATTTAGCCTGTACTCGCTTGGAATACAAGAAATATCACAAGCATGATGCTAATACAAGACGTTCCCCTCCTCTTCTTTTGGGAACATTTCTGCGGTTTTCTGTAAGGAGGAAACACTGTCCTCAGTCAGGATGCTCTTATTTATTCTTATAAAGCAGAGAACAAAGGTAGCGTGCATTAAAGCACCTCGTCTAGGGAAATACCTCTAACTCACCGAAAACCACAATCAAATCTACAACTTCTTGGAAGGTTGTTCATTGTGTTCCTGCAGGTAAATGTGGTTTAACAGTAAGCTTCTGTAAGCAGCAAGATTTACAATATTTCGAATATTCTTAGACTATGAATACCAATTTACATCAGATCGTAGGTTTGTATGCCTCCGGACATTATATAAAATAATTGCTAAGCCCTACCTCTATTTCCCCAGGACCTTATACGAGTATATGTTAACTGATAGAATGTTGCACAAACAGGTGATATTCATTTTGACACTAAAGAAATATCCTTAAAACTGCACTAACAAAATCTTAAAAACACCCTTAACCGCAAATAAGATTTGAATTGTATGATTTAATTATCGCGTGTGCAACTCATGAAACTCTTGGAAAAGAGAGCAACAAATAAATTAATCGTGTTACATGGGGCCTGTGCTAACATAGACATAGGATGAGGCAACCCTTTTGTAGCCTACACTCCGGGTTGCGCGATCCGCATAATTAACTAAGAGGGTTACTATTAAGTATGTAGCAGCAATAAAGCGAGGCATGACCAACCGAGTGTGGGGACTTCTAAAAGCAAATATGTCTTAAATTATTTAAAGGTGTTTATAACACGTTCGTCACTGTAAGGGCCTTATCACATTATCAACAAATTATAAGATAACATGATAATTTACACTTTGGAGTATTTTCTCAGCACGCATGCTTATGTACTAGGTGGCAATCTGATCTGACATACTATTTCGATTTTAGTTTGATAGTAAAAGTTCATGAGCAATAATAGCCTCGTGAATGTAGAACCGGCCTATTGAACTGGTCTCCAGTTCGCATCCTGGTGTGGACATGTACCACTAAATTCGTGTCTTCATGTTTATGCATATATTTGTAATTACCACTTGCTCAGCGGTGAAGTAAACCATCGACAGGAAATCCGCATATTCAAGAAATTAAATTTCAAAACAACGTGTTACCTAACCTGGGAAAGGTGTGGTTTTACCTCCAGGATATCGACATCTGGCCACAGTTGCTGTATCGATACATTCGCCAAATCCTTAGGCTTAGGTAGCAAACCCCGTTAATCCAAATAGGTTAGGAAACGGGACAATGCTGGAAACAAAAGAAGTATAAGTTATCATTCATGAGTACATTCATTTTCTCTCGTATTACAAGAAAAGAAACCGACTGACACATCAGCCAAAACTCATTTCATTATCAATGACATTCTATACACGTGTATAGAAGGTCATTGGTCTACACCGAGATATTTAATGGATTCTGTGTTTTAAACCTCTTTGCATATACTATCTGTTGTCAGATAATTGGAACAAGTATGATGCATATTATTCTTCTCAATGTCAATCTTAGAAAGTCTAACAGAAAAGTAATATGTTTAGCAAAAATCATTTATATAGGCTAGAAAGAGCTAAAACGAGCGCGAGCGGGCTTCTGGTTGGTACCCTGATGGACCCCAAATTGTACAGAAATTTCTTTCTTTGATAATGTTGTTCTCGATTTTGCAAACTTGCGATCAGTCAAACAATTTTCAAACAGTTTCAGCTGATTACCCCATATGCTCTAGCTTCTCCAACAATATTGGGACAGACACCATGTCTAATGCTTTCGCAAGGTCGTTAGAATAGTAATTGTTTTCTTCCAGTCATCTAAATTAGACGCAACAACTTTGAAGATAGCTCGTGGATAACGTCATTTGTTGCTTTTTTGGCTAAAGCCGTACTGCGCCTTTACCAATAGAATAATTTGCCAAAAGAATAGACCACAGATTTTCTTATAGATATTTTAGCAACCTTTTAATTAATAGTCGCTCGAGAAGTTATAATAAATTCATAACAACCACTTTCCTATTGCCCGTTGTAGAAGTATTTAGAGTGTAAATAGGGGTGTGATTTTAGTTTTAGGTTGGGTAGTTCCAGAGGTTTATTAATTACTTTTTAGCTAATAATTTCCTAACATTGGGGAAATAGTTAATCACGTCATTCACAAAATGATTAGGATAGTTTTCAGAATCAGTTTATGGATCTCCTTTTTTGTTGTGTATGAAATATCACGTATAGTCTTCCATAGCTTTTTACTACTGGTACTAATGTTTACCGACACTATTACTGTTAAATTACCATTGTAATTTTATAAATATAAATACTGTTTGTGTTTATATCTATGTTAATATTTTATTTGACCAGAATGTTTTGCATCAAATGTTTCCTAATTAATAACACGAATGTAACGTAACGTATGAATGCATTTCCATCTTTGTACCCTGGAGCGCGATGGATAGCTATTACTACAGATTATATTGTGTAATATACCACTATGCTTTCATTCTGGGTTTTATTTTTCTTTGTCGCTATAAGATTATATCCATCGATTTTCTGAATGTTATATAAAGAATAAAGCCAGCAAGCACTCTGTCAAGATGATAAAATCCCAACTTCTCCAGTTCTCGAAATTATGGGCAGGAGACAATCAAGATTACAATTGTATTCTGAGGGAACATTTTTAGTCGATTTTTATTGTTAAAAAGAAACATGGGGCAATCCTCAACATCACAAACATTGGAATCGGCTACATTAAAATAATCGATTTCGCTATGTATCTTGCCTAAGTTATCGCATTTTAAGATTGAGAAAAATGCGAAGAAATCCAAGATAATGGTATTTGAAACAGAGACAACCAAAACGAACACTAGGATCACGGTTAATGATGTAGTGTTGGAGCCAGTGGATGAGATTGTACATCTTGGAAGCGCTTTTAGCAGCGATGGAAGGTACACTGCTGATGTGTATAGACGAGTGAGTGCAAATAGCGTGAATGGAGCGTTGGGTAAATTTCTAGATAGCCGAAATCTAAGCCAGAAGTCACAGTTCTCTGTACGCAATGCGGTGCTAATCCCAACGCTAACTTATAAAAATAAATATAAGTAAAAGCTGGGTATGGGAGAGAGAGCATGAAAGTAGAATAAATGCGATCGTGATTGTACTGATATAGTTATAATTGTTACGTAGTAGGTAGCTGGCTAATGTCAAATCGGTGTACCTACTAGTTTGATTCAATGAATCAGTTCTAAAGTAGCTATCGTGTGTGGTGGAGTGGAGCAGTGGTGAAGTATAAAAAGCAATAGATTTTCGTATATTAGGATACATTTCGAATGTGTCATCATATTTCATTATAAAGTGCAATAACATAAACTAAATGAAGCATACCCGTCCTTCTGGAGAATTAGTGCTGGAGGGGCTCGGGCGTGTCGCGCTGACACGGCGGTGAGTTCGGTTGGCAGGCGCGGCGGCGGCGATGCGAGCGTGCAGCTGCGTGGCCGACGGGCAGCAGCGGTGGCGTGCGGTTCTTGTGGTAGCGTTCGTTATGATAGTGGCGATCGTTGTGCGGGCAAAAGAGCGAAGTGTTTTCTTTGTGGTTTTAGAGGTCATTTTAAAATGTGTAATATGTCCGGTTAAGATAAATAAAGTGTACGAAATTAACGAGGACAGCGATGGTCCCGGTGAGTTATACTATATATCAACAATTGAGTGCGTCGGTTCATTGATAAACACGGATTATAAAAAAATGGTTCGAAACTTTATACTTAACTATTTGCGATTTGAATGTTTTATTTAAGTTAGACACGGGTTTGATCTGAACGTTTTGTCAAAACATAGTTTTAAGAAACTGGGATTTTCTTTGTTTGATTTATCTACTGATAATGTTCGAGCCAAATAATTTTCTGGCAATTTTCTATTGTCATTAAAGTAATGTACAAACAAAATGATTGCTATTTAAAATGTATTGTATCGGAGCAGCCGTGTCAAAGTATTTTAGGTAAACACACACTGGAGGAATTAGGCTTGATAAAGAGAATATTTACTTAGATATTTACAGTGATTTATTTCAGGGTATAGGTAAATGACCTACTATAGAATTAATTTGACCCGTTTTCGATATAAGGAATTATATATAATCTTCTTCTTGGCGTTATCCCTTTTTCAAATTCATTAGATTTGGCGAAGATACAGATTTTTACATGGGGCGACTGCCGTCCGACCTCCACTGCTCAGAGGATAAACTAGCCCTTTCTTAGGTTAGGTCACACGTCTTTCGAAATATAATTTCTTGGACGTGCGATGATTTTTTTGTCACTGCCGAGCAAGTGATGATTAAAAATATGTACATAAATCCGAAAACATGAATTTAGTGGTACATGCCTGAATTCAAAATTATATCTATATATAAATATGTACCTATAAAAAATTGCTCGTTTAAAGTAATAGTAATATTACGTCACAATATTAGACAATGCGTACATACTTAGATAAATTTGGCTTCTTACTTTTCCGTAAGTCCAACCATATTTTATTAGAAACGTTACTTTGGTAGTTATGAATAAGTATATCTACGCATGTTGGTAATATTGCGCACAGTCTGCGTCAAGAGAAACTTTTCTTTTTCCATTTACATGATTGCGTCTAGTTATATGTAGGTTCGGAGCTCCCAGTCGTCAGATTACTTGATACAGTATACGCCGTGTAGCTTTTATTATTGCCAGCCGGTAATTTAATTATTAACAGTGCTTTACCCCTATCATGATGCCGGTGTCTGTGGAAAATTATTACGAGGTAGGGGCATTGCGGCAAAATGAACTTTGGGCAATATCTGAAACGGGTGTCGGTGTTGGCGGCAATTGACGCTCATAAAACACGGCCTAACTGGAGGCATGTCACCCGTCCTCCCCTGTTATATTAGTGGCTGGCCAAGGGCGACAAGCCGGAGTGTCGTCCCTGAAAATTCAATTACTTAACTTCTGACTACGTATGCGTTTTGCGTAGACGGTTGCAGGGCGAATTTGTCAATACGCCACGCACGTATCATCGTACGTAAAAGATTACACTGTGTATAAGCCGTCAGCCGTGTATACTGTTTTTATATGTAGGGAATTCAATATATTTTCGACATTATTCAAAAAAACAATACGAATTACATTAATTATTCAAAAGGCATGCAAGAAAAAAATAGGATAACTGTAACCTGTGAACGCTTGCGATAAAGGACCATCGTTCGTGAGGTGTCACCCCTACTTGCACAGTAACTCCTCAAGAGCTTACTGGCAACATCACATAATGTCGTATTTGTTTCCTGTGAGGTGGAGCTACTACCTCCGTTGGGCTGCTGGGCACATTAAAGTGCCCTATCTCTTTTATAAAATACTAGCTGCTGCCCGCGGCTCCGCCCGCGTGGAGTCACATAACGTAGTTTATGTGTTAATCCAGATCATAATCTATCTACGTGCCAAATTTCATTCAAATCCGTTCAGCTGTTTAAGCGTGAAAGAGAAACAAACATCCATACATACAAACTTTCCCATTTATAATATTAATAATAGGATTTAGTGTAGTCCTAAGATGTTTTTATAGTTATAGATACATCGTACACGCTCTAGAATGGCAATACGAATGTAAGGTAATTGACCAACTCGCATGCCGTTGGCCACGCTCTCGCGTCGCGAATATACGTACTTCAGCATAAAGCATAAATGTCTTGATATATATTCATCTCTTTCTAACGACTGGTATGCCCTATTATTTGTCTCTTTGTTACAGTAAAGTATCATAATAAATAACCGTACGTAGATATAGTATCTACTACTTGCGCATTTTAAAATACAACAATGTTGGTGTATAACGTGTCTACCTTTTGATACGTCACTGGTGTAGTCATGTTAGGGGAAACTATAGTAAAAACAAGCTAATAGGATATGATTTCGAAAACAAAGGACACAAGATAAGTACAATTACAAATATAATTGATCTATTTCCAATAGTACAAATATTCTCCTGATTTCTTAGCAAAAATAGCCCATTACTTCTTATTTTGTAGTACTTTATGAGACATGTAACGTTGCTTGCAAAAATATTACCGCAGTGTAGAGGGACTGAAAGTGGATTAAACTTTTTCATCAACTTCTTCTGCAATTTATAATAGCAAACAGATAATATTTTTAGAAGGTATTAAATCTCTGAATTTACTGAGTGGCGGGTCAAGAGATTTTTTACATGCATTAGGTGAAACGAGATAATCTCAAGTAATTTTTGTTTATTCAAACAGTTGAGATAATTTTAGTATTGTCTTAGGTTTTCGCGATTGTTACACATTGAATTAAACAATTTTTAACGGAAGTATCGCGTGTTTTATTTATTTTGTTGAACCTGACGTTTAGGAATAGGAGTGATAAAAACTCTGCAGTATGTGAACATACACTGGACCAGCTAAACTATTACATGCGGTTCGATAAACCACAAATCCTCGCCAAGGAGAATCGCTACATGCCTAGAATACTACGCGAAGCTATTGAAATAAGAAAACACCCCAATTTCAATAGAGAAGATGGTTGGCAAGTACCACCTGCTTGGTATCCAGTTCTAAAAATAATCAAGTCACAAACCCAGAGATCTACTTAAAAACGTTCGGACACCGTGAGCGATTTTTGTGTGAATCGGAACATATATAATTAATCCATACATGTCGGTAGATGTAATAATTGAATAACCAATGTAAGACAATTGTCACCTTAGTCTTCCTGCGACCACGTATGCTGCAAAGCATTCGAAACGTCAGGTTCAACAAAATAAATAAAACACGCGATACTTCCGTTAAAAATTATTTAATTAAAGATAATTTTAATAATACCACCATTTGATTTGATTTCAAAAATTTAAATTGGTCTCCAAAAATGTTTTAAATTGGTTTACCATTTTAAACACGACGAAACTTTCAACATTTAGCATGCAGGGTGCATATCTGCTGTACATTGTCAGATACATTTGTTTTACATTATTGTGTTTTTTATTACTGTAATAAAATTTACAGTGCCAACACTGAAGCGTTACTACTTGTGTTATATCCAAATGCTGTGACAACCGCTACATACCAAGCAGTCTGACTGTTTGACACCAAACATATTTTCAGAAAAAATATAACATGTAACAGTAACAGGTATTTTATTCATCATAGGCACCCTGGTTGCCGGTGGTCGTACGCAGTTGGACTAGCGTCCGTTTAGAATACTCCGTGGCACACTACACGTATGCGAGTCGGGGATTCGATTACGCGGCAGCGTACAGCTTTAACGACGATTCTATGTGCGGCCAGCGCACGTACACAACACACTCTGGTAAGTCCGCAATAAATTCACCCGGTCACCTGTACTTAATTGGTATTGCGAAAACACGCAAACCCAGAACCCGTAGACCCAGATAATTCGATGAAGATGTCTCACGGAAAGGGCAATATACTTCGAATGAACCCCGTGAGCCCCAATCGTATAAAGCGAAAAACAAACAGTTCAATTTGACATTCGCCTCGCGTCTCCGGCGTTTGGAAAAACGCGTCGGATATTGTTCTCGGCGGCGTGGGGCGATTCCGACAAAATTACGTGCCACGACCCAGTTTCGTGTTGCCTTCTGTAATACTGAATCGAAAAAAAAACTTGAACAAGATCGTAAAGTTCCAATTACTGCGTTGCTATTGCGGTGACTCGTGTCTGCCTTTTCATTCTATTATTGCTCACGTAATAGATGTGTCCATTGAGCTTTAAATTTCTATTTCCTACCATTTATTTTGGTGTTCAGGTGAAATAACGTCGAGAAATGTGTCCGTGACGGGCAGCTTGAACGAGTTCTTCTATCAGCAATGTACTTGGGTGTTGGATTCGAATGTCGAGAGGCAGCTCTTCATAGATATATCCTCGGAGCAGGTATCACTAGAAAATCTTTCTTATTAATTGGTAGGTACGTATTATAATGCCAAAAATTCATAATCCCTACAACCAAGAATCGACGTTAAAAACAGCGAAAATTAAAATGCCTGAAGTACAAATTGCCGATACCGGATATTCCGAAGCTTGATATGTTTATTTTAAAAAAATTGAAAGTTGAAAATCTCCAAATCGGTTTTTTTTATACAACGGCGGGAAGTATATAAGCATATGGCCCACCTGATGTTAAGCGGTTACCTATGCCTATAACCGCTTGCAATTCATTAAGTATCACTCGCGCGATGCCACCTCTCCATAGGAGCTTACTGGTGACCTCACTCACACGCAGAAACACAACATCCATCTAGAGAATTGTTATTTGGCTGCAGTTTTCTGTGAGGTGGAAGTACTTCCCCAGACAGTTTTGATGTTTGATGGGCAGGTTTGATGCGCCCTACCCTCTTTTAAAAACACGCAGAACAAGACAAATAGACATGTCCATGAACGCAAATGTTAGTCCTGTGTGGAAATCGAACCCACGAGCGTAACAGCGCGTTTCACCACTACTACGTCACCGAGCTTGTCAAAATATGGAATCTCGAATTCGCAAAGCATAACTCGAAAAATATGTGGGTAGAAAGTTTGGTCACAGTGGGCTCGTTAAGTTCCCTTTAGATCCATACCCGGAAATAGGAGCCCTCCTCGTAATTGGTTACCTATTCTTCCACTATTATCAGTTTTATTGTCTTATAATTCAAAATTTATTTATTTAGGTAGTTATTTCAGGTATGTATATAAATTTTAGTATAGTTTTAGTTAGTCTTCGGAATTTTAGGCTTTAGGTCGAATGTACACTCGGTATTACCATTAGGTTAGATAAACATTCGATTTTAATATTCGGTATTTTAGTATTCTACCTTCCGTTCATAGGCCTCATGCATGAAATTCGGTTTAATGAACTTCGGTATTATAATACGTACACTATTAATTTTAGGTATATACTATAATAACACGATTTCAGGTATCATTATTATTTCATAATTATTTATGGTTAGGCCTATTGCAATTGCAGTTATATCACATGTTACTATCGAATTATATAAATTATACTTAACAGATATATATAGATGGTTACCTTCGTAATATCACTTTTATATTTAGTGTATGCATCTGGTGAAATCTATGAAAGTAAACACGCTATAACTCCACTATATAGTTTTTTCGTCAAGTGGCAAACTAGCGCACGGATCTCATAATGTGAATCAGTTACCTTAACATATTTTTACATTTATATTAATATAAGCAGTCTCTATTAAGCGTTGCCATCCCCGATTGTTATGCTAGGAGTTACCTAATGACTTTATTCCTCTTCGAATTGATATGTGACTTGAGTCTCCTATAATATGAAGTACTAGCTGCTGCCCGCGGCTCCGCCCACCTCAAGTCAAATAACGTAGCCTATGTGTTAATCCAGATCATAATCTATCTACGTGCCAAATTTCATTCAAATTCGTTCAGCCGTTTAAGCGTGAAAGAGCAACAAGCATCCATCTATACATACAAACTTTCGCATTTATAATATTAGTAGGATTATACTTATTTAGTCAAATAGCTCTGATCAGGCCTATAACCTATAACCCTACCTTACTTAAAGTATGAAGAGTGTAGCGTTTAGTGGTTTTTCCGAGATAAACCAAACTCCTAAGTAAACGTGTAAGGATTCATTTTATATACATTAACATAGCATTTTACTAAGGGGTGTGTATAAATCTGCATTTTACGATATTACTGGATATTTTTCTGTGGACAGGATAAGTCGTGCGGTTCATGGAACATCACACTCCATGAATGGTCGGGCCCAGGGGCGCAGAGCGATGCTGGCCTAGCCGCAGCTGCTGGTGAACTATTATACACCTTCTGTGCTCGACATAAGAATCATACTTATACGCTGCCTTGGCGACTCAACACTGTTGTTATAAGGTATGCATGAATTGCCCTGTTTATCTATTTAACTTATTTTTCAAGCTACTGAAGGTTATTATTTTCGAACTAGATCATATCTGCGCCCATGTGGTGTTTGGTTATTCATGTTTTACGCAAGAACTCTATATGTAGAAAATACTAAGCGTAAATAAATAAAAAAAAAATGTGTATGATATGTACTACTACTGTACAAATTCGATATAATGACATTTTAGTGCATAATTAAGTACAAACATGAAACATTGAACGAGCTAAATTTAGTATATAATAATTAAGATTTACCTATATTTGTCTGATATATAATATAAGTTATATTTGTTTGAAAAGAGTAAGTGGTGTAAGTATTCTGTCATTACAAGTAAATAAGAGAGTATAACTCTCCTATAATTACAAAAAAAAAAAAAGCTTAAAAGGCGTCTTTTTAACTTTTTGTGTAAGAGGTCCATTTAGAACGCAGACGTGACCCATAAAACTTTTCCGCACTAATCATTGTCACTAACAGTCTATCGAAAACGAATGGCAGTCAAAGAAACCTCGGTGAGGCTGCTTTTAGTAAGGTCTAAATAGTGTGCGAAGAAAGGGACTCCAGATATCCCAATTGATAAATTATTTATGAATGGCCCCTGATTTTAACTCACCTACCAGGCGCGCTATATTCGTAAGCGTATGCCTTTATACGAATACTTTCTCAGTACAAAGATCCTTTTTCTTTGTGCATATTAGAAGAAGCCGTAAGAGGGTACGTGGTGTGTTTTCGAAATGACATTTCCACTCGTAAATCCCGAATTACGATGTGTGAAAACATACCTTTGTCGATAAATTGTGAGTTCAGTTCCTAACAGAAAAAGACTCTGCATATTTAAGGGAACCTTTTTACAGTCAGTGGTTTTATGAGGTCAGTGCATTTGTTGATGAAATTTCATTATCATTGAAATGCAT
Organism: Pyralis farinalis; assembly: GCA_947507595.1. Lineage (NCBI taxonomy): Eukaryota > Metazoa > Arthropoda > Insecta > Lepidoptera > Pyralidae > Pyralis > Pyralis farinalis. The sequence continues at coordinate 28,249,289 of OX382259.1, forward strand.
AAATATATATTATGGCAATACTAGTTTCAAGTCAGATCGCACATAGACTACTGTAGTCCTATTTGGTCGTCAGAACTTGGATCAGTAAGGTCTTTGTGATTCAGTTCAGAGCTGTGAATATTATTGTCGACCATTTTAAACTTACACGCCATATTTATCTCATAATTCAATTAAAATCTTTGTTTCGCTTGTTGTGTTACATCCTTGTATTACACTATAGGTATATATTATAACTAATGTAATATAAAATCTTAGATGGAGCGAGCATCAATTGACGGACGTAACTACTGCGTGCTTGGTCTTGTTCAGTTACTTTCACGGCATTATGGAGTACTTTTGACGAAAAGGCGACTGATATTGAGTGAATTTTATATTACAAAATAGAGACATTCGGTCTATTTATAACATAGGCTCCAGTAAATAACATATACTCGTTTTCAATATTCAGCAAAAAAACTTAGAAGTAGAAATAATTTGCGTATGCAAAATCCTGTACAACAGGTTGCTAAAGCTGGTAGATCTTTTGTTGTAAATTAAATTTGATTCTAAAATTACTTACCTAAACAGTTCTGTCCATATTTGATAATGTGTTAAAAAGGCACATCAAATATTCTGTTTTTAAAAAGCTTGTTACAGGGGTGATGAATATCTGACTGACAGTGATATGTGAAAATAATTGATTAATATATCGCTTATTTTACCAGTTAACATCATGATATACAAACATAAATTTATTGCATTTAACAATTGGAAAAAGATCTGTATGGCTAGTTTGTTTTGTTATTTCGTCTTCGCCGGTCATTTTCGTAATGCTGATAAATTAGATAGGATACCTATGAGAAATTGATAATATTTAATAAGATGGTATTAAACATATATATACCGCTAAGATGACAAACATAAAAGGGAGACAAAATCCAACGCCCAGAGGTGACTGCAGTACTCCAAGTGAGGTCTGACTTGAGACTTATATAACATAAATTGTGCGCTGAAGTACTAATTTGCTCTATTCAGCACACCCAGTTTTTGGGACACCAGCCTGACCTTGTCCTCCAGATGTTGAAATTCAATGGAGATCTCGACGCCAAGCATCGTAATAATACTTTTGGTGACGAAAAGAGGTGGGTTCTAGAATTTAAGAACCACAGCAAATGGGGGTTTCTTAGTGGTGAACGCGCAAACTTGTGTCTTCATGGGGTTGAATTCAACCAAGTCAGGTCACCCCGAGTCAGATACTTTAGTTAAAGTACCCTCCATTTCAGACATAATTTATTGCGGCTTTCCTCCACAAGGGAAAGAGCGATGTTTGCACAGCCTGTATAACAACTGTTCCCGGTGCTGTTATCCGCATAATAATGAATGCCATCAATTGACAACATATCATTGATATGCAGCAGAAAAAACGTCGGAGACAGAACAAAGCCCTGAGGTCCCTCAAGTCCTGCATTGATATCCATACTATCAGAGCATACACCGTCAATCACGGCTTTTATGCATGTTTTGGATAAAAAGCTGACAACCCATTTGCACAAATCCTCGGGCAGCCCGTATGATGGTAACTTCTATAGAAGACCCCGATGCCAAACCCACTCCAGAGCCAAGCCACTCGGCTCGGTGGGTATTAACCCTTCGAAACCCGGGTGGTCGTATACGACCGCAAAATGTATGGGAAAACGTATATAACGGGTTCTGACTGCTCAAAGTCTCCCAAAATCACTAACTCGCGGATGGATACTGCTCGGTGACTCTGTCTTTCGCCATTTGCTGGTGCTCGAATAAACGAGCTGTACCTGTATCACCGCTATGGAACATGTATAGGCACGCGTAGATCCGGGTGTGGCCGCCATGATCTACACACATCCATAGTACCGACAGGTCCATGTCTTCAAGATAACGTAGTCGGCGATAACAAATATCGTCCCGAACGAACATACATACCCTGGCACGACGCACAAGTATATGTTTGTATCCGAGGTAATGTCAGTAAGAAGTGTCGATCGGTATACGGTATTTCTGAGTGAAAAGAATAAAAGCGCGGTGTCTTTCACCATAGTACAGTACAGGTTATGCCCCCCGTCTCCTTGTCCGGCACGACCAATACAACAGGGACTTTACACAGGCTGGCGGTTCAGCCTCCCGAGGCGGAGATTAAGTGTTCCTCGGGAACCCTATTAACTTGTGGGTGACCAGCGGTCAGCCGTTTCACCGGGTCTCCCTGACCGCGCCCCAGCCCGCCGTACCCACACTGCTAGTGGCGGTTCGACATCCGCCGGTCCTCTCGCTGTCCGCGCAACGATCTCTCAGTTAGCTGGCGACCATGCTCAGCCACGGGAACACAACAATCCTTCCAGAGTTGTTATTTAGCTGCGGTCTTCTATAAGGTGGAGGTGCTTCCCTAGACAGATATGTGGAACAAGAAGTCATGCTATGCCCCACCACACCAAAAAAGAAACATTGGGAGTGGAGCACAGTACAACCTTTCGCTGGATCCTACTACTCTTGAATGTAAGACATATCTAATTGTCCGCGAAGGCTCAATAACAAATAAAGAATGTTTGTCCATAACACATGTGCTATTTTTAATTAGGTATTCGTGCACATACTTTCTACTATCGATATAAAAGCCAAATTTGTAATTTTGTCTACCTACCCGTTACCCGTAAGTGCACAAAGTATTACGCAAAAATATGGAACGAATTTTGATTAAATTTTGTACTGTGATGCTTTTCTAACGAATTTAGAGATGCTGCTTATAACTTGAAAAACCAAACTTCACTCAAATGCAACTGTGTACTAGTATTAAATAAAACGTGTAAATAAAGCGATCTGCTATATATTAATCAAATGTTAATACGAGTATAACGTTAATTATATTAATCCCAGTTTTAGGATTATATACCCAAAGAGTACCAACGGAACGGAACTAAAGCTCGTCTATATGTACGTCAGTCGGTTCGCAGTCACTGGGCTGTATCATCTGAACTGCAATATGTGATGTAGTATCCATAACAGCAAATTTTGAAAATAAAGTAAAGTTAAAAATATAAAGAGCTTCCTATGTAAGAAACATGTAATTTTCAGTTTTTTTTATACAGTGTCCTTTTGTTGTTATAAAACAACAAAAAATGGGTGAAATACGTTATACTAATGATGATTTATTTTTTATAGACTTGTAGCGTTATCTCGACAACAACCACTTTACATGATCCGTTGGCGATCGCAAGTGGTGAGAGCTAATAATCGCCTCGGCCCACCAACCCCAGTGCCTGCCGCTTCTGCAGCTGCGACTAGTCCTAACAAAACGGTAATTAATGCTGTACTACCAAATTTAATACTATTTGCAATGGCTAAGTTCATTGGTAGACTAACGATTTAGTTCTTCAAAAAAAAGTTAAGGCGATGGAATTGCTGAAAAATATCATGAGTGTACAGTACAATGGGACAATTTTTAGTGTACGTCTAAAGTGTATATAGTGACAGCATAGTGTACGCAGTGAATATGCCTTTTAATACGTAGTGTAGACTTCACTATTTTATAAGTTGAGAATGTTCTGAACAAATCAATAATAAGTGCAATAAGTACTGAAAAAGAGGCGATTTAAAAGACATCACTTCAACTAAAATTTATGAGTATGAATAAGTTAGACATTTGCTTGACAGATGCGTTGGTGTTATTGCATAGTTTTTTTTTTTATATACATATAGTTTAAATAATACTAATGCTATGCTGAATGTTGTATTTATTTTCTTCATATGTATCCCGACATTATCGATACTTCTTTTCGTTTAAGTAATGAAATTAAGAAAAATGTGAGCTCTTCAACAGTATGTGTTATATCTCGTGTAGCTGTTGCAGAATATCAACACTATATTAACAGCACAGCATTTCGCACAGCGATAGCCATGTTGGCACATTTATCTGGTCAGCTATAGTAATAATACTGTAACAGTAAAGAAATATAAGCAGTAAGTAAGTCACATAGGACTTCGCCTCTTTTTAGCACAACTAACAATTCGAGTTGAAAATCTGGGATTGTCACGTTGCAAAATCACTCATTCAAAACAGACAAGTCAAATTCGACCAATCGTTCCGACGGACCTTAGTTGGCTCCAACTGAAATGTCTCACATCGAAAAAGCAATCTGATAGCTATGGAAAATCGTGTAGCAGCTAACATCAGTGTGAGGCAGATGATTTTGAACATTTCTTTGTTCTAACCTTACTGTATACATCTCTTTACTGCAATAGTGTTCAGTTATAATTATTATAAAATTATGATATCAATAATCTTCTTCTTGAAATCGACTGAAATACTGAATAAGATTTGTTTCAGCTCCTTCAGTGAAGAAACATATTTAGCAATATAAGATTATTATGTCTCGGCGAATGAATTTGATTATTACATAAGGGACGTAGCCGGTAAGACGAAGATGATAATGCGAGAGCGGTGGCTTCTTGTGTTGCAAGAGTTTTTAAGAAATACTTCATATCGGGTGAGCCGAATGTTCCCCTGACTTTGTATACCAAGTTAGAAGACTGTGTTCCATACAAAATGTTCGGACAGTTGAACACTATTGCGTATAAGTATTTTTTTATACCACTAACACCAGGGCTGATACTCACGCTTTGCCGACCCTGTAATTTTTTGGTATTACTATATTATTTATATATTATTTACTGTTATAGATGCTCGATTTCTCTTTATGAGTTGTAATGAAAAGAGTTTTGTATACAATCGCGTACATCATTTATTGTAAAATATATTGATAGACAACTGATGGTTTCGTTAGCTTGTTAATATTGTCACTATCAATTGCTTGAACTACTACGTATAATAATGAATTCAACATTGTATCATATAACAGAGGTAAATAAAGATACCCTACGTTTGGAAAGCTAGAATTGTCGGGAGCACATTATTTACTACAAGCGCTCTTGTGACGTTACTGACTTGCAGCAACATAATAACTCACCAGGAAATTGTTACTCGACTGCTGTCTTTTGTCACATGAAGCTACTTCACGAGTTACTTCATATTAAGAATAGCTGTGTCTTACCCCTTTTTTATTGATTTGTTCTTTTTTGATGACATAAACATACACTTAGTGTTTTTCAGGTCATTAAGGCATAAGACTGTTCATATAATTTAATACGTTATTCAATAAAATTATTATGTCGTTTGACGTGCTTCAATGTTCTATATCAGATAGTAGAAAAATTTCAAATTATAATTTCGTACACTGCTGTAGTAAAAAGCGATATGTTAATGTGTAACGTTACAGTTTCAGGTAATTCAAGTGTCCATAAGCTATTGTATGCATATTTTTGTGGTGTTTGTGCTTGGTATCATTTATATATTCGAACAGAATTCTGGGTCGTGTATGACTTTGAGAATGCTGAACGCAGACTACGCCTTGGCTGATCATCTTTGGCATTATGTGGCAAAAATAATGATGATTAAATCCCCTATTATACTAAATGTGTGTTTGTGCTCTGTGTGGTAGGGTAATTTACGACCATGTCACGGACTATTTGGTGTACTCGTGCATTCTTGACATATATGCACTTTTTGTTAGATTTTAACCTGGTGGTTTTGTAACAGTAGTTATAGAAAATTAAAAGAATAATTTTTACTTTATCTTATGTGCATAATAAAATAACGATAACAAAACATCCTAACCGGCACATAAATTTGTTAGTAGTGCCTTAAACGTTGCATGGCGTTTAATTAAAAAAGGTTTATTGCACTTGCTTTTATACAGCGCATTTACATTAATAACTCATTTTGTTGCTTTTATTTAACACACTTTTATCATTTGAAATACCTGATTAAAAGTATTTTTAAATACAAATGTAGTATAGGTACTGTATTGTAAAAATTGTATTACAATTTTTATGTTGTGAAAGTTGAGTGAAAGTTGCTACATTCGTGCAAATTTATTATACATGAGTTATGCTTTATACAGATGTGCAATAATTAATATTCCTTTTAATAAGTGTTGATTTTTTCATCCATAGATATTAAATCCTTCATGTTGTTAGGTCAATGTTCGAAGTAGATTGTATGAATCAGTGTATGAAGTCACCAAAAAATAATTATTTAGGTACATCTTCGGCCTACATAATATTATATTTATAAGTAATTAATTATACAAATATGTTTATTAATTAAGCTGTAATTTTCATAGAACTTTACGTTTATAGTGAAAATGTTATTGAAATTAATTCTAATTTCTTGCATATTCGGGAGTATAACTCCGCATTAATTTTAAGCAGGGATATATTGTTACAAATTATATAACATTGTGACATTAAAATTGTCAGTTTAACTATTAATGGCATTTATTGCACTTTCAAAGTTATTTACCATAGCACAATGCATTAATGTACGAATTTGTCAAACACAATAATGAATGAAAACATTAAGAAATTGTTTTTATTGAAAAAAAAAATCGTAACCCATTTAATTTTCAATTTGTAACATAAAACTGGTAATTAAGCAAAGTCATTAGCTATTTCACTGCAAGTCGAAACTCATTATTCTAATGTTGATAACAGAATTTATGTATACATATACTTGCACACTACTATATATAAAAAAATAGTGCAGTTTCGCCTATGTTCAAAATATAGCAAGTGTTCAAGAGTACTCTAGCTCTGATTAATATTAGTTTTAAAGATCACACACTTGTTATCACGGAATGTTTTATAATATCTAAGAAAAGTTGATGTCGTGTATATTTATCTTCATTGAAAATCATCTTTAGTTAATGTCATTCTTGTTGCAACATTATACTAATTAAAAGACTTTGAAAGACAAGACAAGTCACTTGAAAGACTTGAGCTAGAGTTCATAGTTCGGAAATCTTGCGGATCTTTACATATATATAGACATACTGTGCATACTGCACAGAGTCAAAGGCTCTATTATGTTTTTATCTAGAAAGTAAAACTTTAACCATTTAAAGTGGTACGCTTAGGAAAAAACTTAATATACTTTGCTGTATGATCTTACTACACGCGATGTGCCTTTATAATAAATGCACACTGTATTTATTATAAAGGCACGTCGCGTATAGTAAGATTGCCCTGTTTTAGTTGGACCTTAAAAAACTATGGTTAAATATACATTTAATATCACATACTTAAGGAATAATTTAGATGTGTAGATGTATATAGCTAATTTACACTATAAATAGATTTACTAACGAAACTAATTTTAATAGGTAGACGATTTCATGAAATAATTGATAATGTTTGTTACACCGAAATAGATCAATTAAATGCAACTTGAGTTTCATTGTGTTTTCATATATTTATAGACACTAGAATCGCGGCTCTGTGATGTTCAAATAAGCTAAACAGGCGTTACTCATATGGGTAATGCCCGTACAAATCCTGCACGAGTATCTGTGAACAAGAATCTTGTTGGTGCGACTACGCATGTATTTGTACAGTCGTGGACTTCAGATCGAATTTCAATAAATTTAAACCCTCTTGATAGTCCCAAGTCTAATTCTGGCATGAGTTGTCTATACTCTATAAACAATTATACGGACCCGTAATGATTACAACGTAGATCTAGAATCCTTTGTTATACCTATGGAATGGAATACATACCGATCTGTTACGGTCACAAGATAAAATGCAACAAAATATAGTATCTGGTATGACACCTTGTAGAAAAAGAAACATAGTTAATAGATTCAGGCGTTATTTTGCGAAAGTCAAATTTACATGCAATTTTATCTAACCTGCTTTGTGTGCTTCCGCCACCAATTAGTTCATGCGGTCTAACGCCGGCCGGCACCCACCCACTACTGTTAGTAAATGCAACATGCCGACGCTGCCATGGCTGCTCCGGTAGTCTCTGCCTCGACTGCTGCGGTTATCCGCCATCTGGAACAGAATCCTCATGCCCCCACTACCACCGTCGCTGCCACTACTGGCCTGGTCGTCGCTGTAACACGAGTTTCGCCTCTCCACGAGGCATCATCAGGCGTTGTAGACGTTAATCGTAAGAATAACATGCTACAAGTGACAAATCCATTGCAGTGCCGTCCTATATTGAATTGAGGGTGGGGGTGGATGGTGTGAGCGAAAAGATATTTAATAGTGGGGAATTGTTTACGTCAGTCTGTTTGTTCATGAGAGTAATTTTATAATTTTTATGTTTATTAATTTCTAATTGTTCCCTAATATTTAGTTTTAAAACTTTGTCTATGGTGTGTAAAATTTGACATGTATTAGTGGGGGATAAATTATGTCCTTTGTCTATGAAGTGCTCGGCGAAGTGTGACCTTTCTGGGCGATTGTTTTTATACGCCGATACGTGTTCGTGAAATCATGTTTGAAAATTACGACCAGTTTGATATGACTGATATGACAAAGAGTTTCTGTGTAAGCGGTAGGGGAGGCATCGCGCTAGTGATACTTAGGATATTACACAGGGCTCTTGATATTATCATATAAGTTTTACATCTTATTTAACACTGCGTAGTGTCGTCGATGAAGTGTTTAAAAAAATAAGGTAAGTCACATAAAATTCAGGATAATAATAATAATTTAGGAGTAAGTAGAGCAAAATACTTATTTTTCGTACCCACAGTGTGCTTAACCCATTACTAAGTCTACACTGTCTGTTCTGCCATTCATACGTACATACATTTTATGCTACATTTTTAAAGCCCGAGCCCGTGCAGAACGTTGGTTTCTAGGCTTCGGTAGTTCAAACTTGTCTACAAAGCTGCAGGTGTAGAGTTCTAATGGAGAGTCCACGGTACATGTAGCGTGTTTGTGTTTGCACGGTACATGTAAAGCGTATTGTTGAGAGGTCAACACGATCCCAAGACAGTCTCCTGATACACTTTGGCTGCAGTCGTCACTCCTTTTTCACAAAAATTAAGCTCTGTGACTCCTTGATAAGACAACCCAACAAACCATTAAAGACGCAGATGATGACCACATTTGTACCTTTCCGCCTACACTTGGGTGGCTTCTTTAGAACTGTGTGCGTACACATTGCTATTTTGCTTGTTGTAGTGCTCTACAATTGTGAATATTTTTTCATCAGTAAATAGGATATTTCCATGCCTTTCACCTGCGTATCGGGACAGAAGGATTTGATCGATCCACTGTCTTCAACTGTAGATATTGATTTAGGGCATGTCCTGTATATCAACGATAAGCGACGAGCTTCAGGTCTTGTTTTATTATACACGTTAGAGTCCTAGCGGGAATCTTCGTTTCTCGCGATAAGATTTTTTGGTTTCCTAATGGGGTTCGACGAATTCTGACTTTAACAGCATTAACAGCCTTTGTAGTACTAACAGCGTGCGGTCGCCCCGATCTTTTATGGTCTTCAACAGAGAGGTGTTGGTATATATGTCGTACTAACGATATACGAAAATACGACTGATACCAAGCTTTTGATGTGTCTTGAATATGACCGACGGCTCCTATGGAGCCTATCCACTTTGTGCAATCACGGCAATCCTATTTTCTTTAGTACCCCATTCCATATTGTAATTTGATAATAAATACGCAAAAAAATATATAAAACGGCGGGAAATCGAAAGATGTTTTTAACATAATAAACGCGTTCCAAATTCTAAATAAGTGAGTTGAAAAAATAAAAGTTTCTATGTAACAGTATTTATATAAAACAAGTGAAAAATTCTCATGAAAGCTCTTATTTTGATCAAATTTCATGATAATACATGATAATACATTATCCTAAATTTCCTAAGCCACTAAATTTGGCGGGGCACCGCTACCAAATCGTTACCAAACCGGAGCGACAGCCGACAGATCTTCGCAACCCGGAGGAACAATTAGGCCTTTATTAGGTTAAGACATACGTCTTTAAAAAAAGTTCTTGGACGTACGGGTTTCCTCACGATGTTATCCTTCACTGCCCACTAACTGATAACAGCCAATTTATACATAAAATCGAAAACACGAATTTACAGCTAAACATTCATATCATAACTAAATAATAAATATGATTACAGTTTTGTATGGTGGCGGTCAGACAAGGCCCAAGACAACTTTATAAGGTATATATTGATAACTATATTAAGAAGAAGTAGAATACTATATACAAATAACATGATATAATTATAATAAACAAGTGAGTAATATGAGAAATTAAACCATTCCCTACAATCAGCGCTAACTAGCTTGGCAAAGAGCAAAGAGCGAATAGCTTTATCAGTTCGATCGAGCTTCAGTTTAAACTTTATATTTGAAATGTTCTTTTGCGTTACTTTCCCCTCTTGCCTTTGAGGTTTCTAAGACGGAAACTTCTTTTACGCGATAGGTTTCGAGGAGCTTTTATTTCTTTCTTTGCGCACAAACGGCTATAACTAGTGCTCACTATTCGGAACTATTTATTTGTGACCATTTATTACATTTGTAAACGTAACATGTATGCAATCACCGGGGGTTTCTGTCTCCTATTCAACAACGACTCGTCCATTTCAAACGATACTACGTATTATTGTCTTAATTTGGTGGACGAGCTCGGTGGCTCAGTCGTGAATGACGCGACTTAGATACCAACGCTCGTGGGTTCGATTCCCATACAAGGCAAACATTTGTGTGCATGAACATGTCTGTTTGTCTCGGTCTGGATATTTTAAAAGGGGTAGGGCGCATCAAAGCAGTCCGTCTGGGGAAGTACCTCCACCTCACAGAAAACCGCAGCCAAATAACAACTCCCTAGAGGGTTGTTGTGTTCCTGCTTGTGAGTGAGGTCAACAGTAAGCTCCCAAGGAGTTGCTTTGTAAGCATCAGAGGAGGCATCGCGCGAGGCTACGGTACCTGCTTTACATCAGGTGGGCCGTATGCTTATAATACTCCCGACGTAGTATAGGTACAAAAAAAATGACAATCTAATAGGATCATCTATACTACTTATATATGTGACGTTTATATATTATTTTTTTATACTTCGTCAGTTGCCAAATAAGCATACAGTCCTCCTGAAGTGAAGCGGTTGCAGTATTTTTTGAATATTTTCAATACAAGAAAAATTTTACGATTCTCCTCAGTCGCTGCTCTGTGCCTGCCCATGTCTCAGAAGATTTTTATTGAATATTATTTATTGAATGATAAATCTTTATTTCTATTACGCATAAATACATAGTAAATACATTCGGTGTGGGGTCCTTCTAGTTAGTGTTAAATACATATACTACATCCATCTCATTCATTCCCAGGAACACAAAGATCCTCCAGAGATTGATATCTACTATTGATCTTCTGAAAGTAGGTACTTTTCTTTCTTAATTGGATAACTATGTTGAACATATACATAGTATTACATATTTTTTTATATTATTATATAATATAGAGTAACTCTTTCCCGTATGCCTCTTCCGCCCACATTTCGTCTGCTTATTGACAGTGTGTATCACAGGCGAGTTTGCAATTTGGTAATATTTTTATGGTGTAATTTGTATGGCAACGAACAATTTTCAAGAATTCGAAGTTGCTCATATGTGTCCGTTTTCGATGATTCTCTATCAAAATAATACAAAACAATCTTTTGCTTCACGACATTAACGCAACTTCTCAATAGTAAACTTTCATCAAATACATTGAAAAATATCGAAACTGTTATTATTGATTGCTATACATATATATATGTATATGATACCGCCTAAATAGTACCACAAATAAAAATGCCTGTGATTTCATTCCTGCTACACAACAATTACAAACAGGTTTTAAGGATGAAGAGAAAAATATTTATGTGTAGTTTTAGGCAGTTATTTCGCGCTTTACTAATCTACGTCTTATTTTTGGCGATCGATTCTACGTTTTGGCGATCGATATGTGAATAGGTTTTCTTAGCTTAACAAACAAAAGCTATACACTCAAGTCTAACAAGCATACAAGCAGCGTGAGTAGGCTTTCTACAGCCCACTGGCTCTACAATATCTGTTCTACTGCTGCATTATTCTTGTTCCTATAGTTATACAAGTTTCTAATCCATTAGGATTAACCCACAGTAGGGAACCTAAGGATTGGGCGAAGATACTGATCTTAACATGGAGCGACTGTCATCAGACCTCTATAACCCCACGAGAAAATCAGACCTTTCTTAGGTGTGATAACACGACTATTGAAATATAATTTCATGGACGTGCTGGTTTTCTCACGATGTATTCCTTCACCGCCCAACAAGTGATAATTACAAATATCTCTAACATTCATAGCTTTTTCATGCACGCTCGCCCATTCCTAGGGCTCTTGACATCACCTTCTGATAAAACGCGATCAATTTGGTCATGTTATATGGTTAGTCTTAGTCTTCCTCGGCTCCTACATGCTTCTACTTTCGCATTGTATATCTGTTTATCTGTGTCATTGTATATCATCCTGCATTCTTTCTACATGTCCGAACCAACGGAGCATGCCCTTTCTTATCTTAACACCGACATTCTCTTTCAGATAACAACAATGTTACCACCTTTACATTTTATCTTGTCTATTCTGGATGCTGGCGAACCACTTCGAAACTTCTTTACCTCTCCAGAAGAGTTTGGTATTATCCTCAAAGTTCTTCGTCAGACTCTCTTCCTTTGGTTTAATTCTTGCATCGACGATATATTTCTTTCTTATTCTTCATTTTTTTTATTTCATATCATCTTGTGCAAAGGTGATACATAATCCACCACGTTTCCCCCTTTTTTCCAAATAGGACTTCCGCATCCAGGCATCCTCTCAGCGTACTATATCTAGTTGCGCATCCACATGCTTCTTTCCTGCTGTCCACTACACTTTTTTTCAGAACATTCCAACATTCGTCTACATCTCAGTTGGGAAGACTCGCGTTCGCAAGTCGTTCACAGTCTCGACGTAATACGTACTCTTTACACTTTCTCGGATCTTCGAATTTTTCACTTCTTATTCTTTAATGATCTCCGAAAGGAACACGCACTTGCCAGTGCCTATACTTCTTGAAAAAGCCCACAAACCGGCAACTTTACCTGATGGTGGTACGTTTCAAGAGAGGGACCTCTGAAGGATTTTGTATCCATTAACAACTTTCGGAGACGTCCCTCTATCAAAATTAAACCTATCACACTTTTCTGTTCATTCCATCTTCATGTTAAAGTGTGAATATTCTTGTGATGGAATAACGTGTTCGTCACAAGGAGGTTTCGTTCCATACAAACATCTAAAAGTAACTTATCAGCAACACTCGTTCTATTATATCCGTAAGGACCAAGTACAACCTCATAGCTGCTTTGCTTGGTCGCAATCATCAATTTAGATCCCTACACATAATTATCCACTCAGTCGCATCAGCCAAATCCAGAACACCCATTACGGTCTCCCAAAACTTCTCGAGCTCCTGGGAATTAGTAAAGGTTACAGGAGCATTTGCTGCAACCAAAAAGACTCGCATAATCCCTAGTTTTATTTTAGCCCAGGGAAGTCTTGGACCTACTAAGTCGAAATAGTTCAAAGCAGCGGCCAACTAAGATGAAAGTACGACACCTACGCCAGCGCTGGCATGATTGTCCTAGTTCACCCTGTACCACAGAGCCAACATGCCACCGGGCAGATCTTCGGTGCCGCTTCCCATTCGCTTAGTTTCACACAGCCACGCACAAACTCTTCTACTAAATGTAATATAATGTATAAATGTGTAAATTGTAAATGCGACGGACAAACGGATGGATGGACAGAATGGTACGAGTATTATAGGGATTTTTACCTTTAAGAAGTAGGGAACTCTAAAAATGATATAAAATAAACAATGTATTGTTGATTCGTATAACTTTGTACATTTTGGAGATGAGTTTGTTTTTATACGTTAAAAGGAAAACACAGAATTTGTACAAAATCCTCCCGTGTCTGTTCGTCTGTCTATCGCAGATAGCTTTCTTCAAGAAAGCAATAAATGTATCTGCGACATAGAAATTTTAGTTTTGCATAATATACCTTGATGACAAGCGCTACAGATTCCTATAATTGTGCGATCCTGACTTGCAAGAGCCCGTCAGGTCAAGACACCGGATTTTTCTGTATAACACTAAAAAGGCAAACTAGATTACGGTCTGCCTGATAGTAAGCGGTTACCGTAGTCTATGGATACACGCAATACCATGCGCTTGCTTGCTTGTTTGTAACCTTAAATAAAGTCACCTATTACTCAAATTCATCATAACTAATGAGAACCTTATTATATTTTTAAGAGAAGTACTGCGCATCGAAGTACCTCCACCTTATAGAAAACCGCAGCCATATAACAACTCCCTGGAGGGTTGTTGTGTTCCTGCGTTGTGTTCCTTATGAGTCTTACTGGTGACCTCACTCATAAAGAGTAGCTATGCTAGCAGTAGAAGTGCCATTGCGCGAGTGATACTTAATGTATTGCGAGAGTTCATAGGCTACGGTGACCGCTTTCCATCAGGTGGATCGTATGCTTGTATACCTCCCGACGTTGTATAAAAAAAAATCCTAGAGTTACATTGACTATGACGTCATTAGTATAATGGGTTAGGCGTTTTTTTTTAACAGGTCGTTAATTATATGTTAATTATACTCATGTTAGTACAAATAAAAAATATAAATATGTCAGCTTAAGCTTAGTATATATATATAAAATAAAAATAATAACCTATTTCTACACAAAACATCTAGACTTTTCGAGTATTCACAATAGTAAAGTAAAGCAAACGACGAATTTCGTCTCTAACTTTGACGCTTTTGATTCGTAGTCGACGCTGCACTTGGAAAGTTGTATTTCCAGAAAAAGGCTGGCAAGCCTTCCCGTCGAATGAAGTTTCTTGCATCCACTCCCAGTCTCTTTGTACCCCCACTCAAAGGAAACGTAATTTAAACTACATGCGGGTACGGCAAATACTCATCACGTTACCCGTCTTTTCTACACACGCTTTGTTTTAAGCCTTCAGTACAGAAAAGGTACGGATATAGGTATTTGATACTGGGGAGGTGTTCTTTTGAAACTTAAACTTGACAAGCTTTTTCTGTAAGTTCTGCCTCTGTAATAATAATAAGAAGGTATATAGGTATCACACTCATAATATAGAATATAAATTGCCATCTCTTTTTTGAAATGAAGAAATTAGAATTTAATTGTTCAACTAAATACTTTATTTTTTTTGTTGCGGATTAATTTTTATTGCGGACTTAGAAGTGTGAAAATTTAAATTATGTAAAATGAAGTGTTAAAAATGAAGGAGGTTCTATGACGTCGCGTATGTTTCTTTTTATCTATGTTATTGGGATGGTTAATCGACTTTAGATGATTTAAACCGTTTTAAGATAAAAAAAAATTTGTCCATTTAAAACACCGACTTTATTTATCTTTTTGTTTTGATTACGTTTATTTATATTTCATGCACGTCATTCTTTGACGACATCTTGGCATTTTGTTAAAGATCAAATAGAAAGATGTGAAATAATAATGTTTAAACAAAGACCTTTTATTTGCTCTCTATCTATAACTTCACGCCAAAGCCCTTGGGTGGACAGAAAGAACTTCAAACCAGATTCCTTGAGTCACATTGAATATGACGTCTTTACTTTCCCAGCAGTCAAAATAGAAATCAGATATTTTATTAAGCAAATGGTATATTAACTTGATGCCTATTAATATTTTGGCGCCAATAGATTTACATAAGTCTCAAAATATTGCTACTATAACATTCAAGAATCGGCATCGAAATTAAACTAACAAAAATGTAGGCAAGCAAATTGAATTTATGGGTTGGTAACTAAAATTAACGATATGGCATATAATATTGTTAACTTCTACTTGTGTAACTAAATGTAGCATCAAACAGTGTTAAGTATGAAAGCGAGTAACTTTACTAAAGATCTGACACCTACTTTTCTTTATTTGACATCGGTTTTGAAAACAGCTATTAACAGGAACGTTAATTTACCATTAGATTCAAGAGTGTGATTATTTGCAGTTAAATAGAATATTTATAGTTAGCAACTGTTATATAATGACCAATATTAAAACACGAATGGGGGTGACACGAGGCGTAGTCGAGTGTGATAATAGTATCACTTGTTCTTCTTAGCGTTATCCCGCTTCTCAGACCATTAGGATTGGTGGGGTCCGCTATCTAAGCCTAAAGATTTGGCGAAGATACTGATTTTGACATGAAGCGACTGTCGCCAGACCTCCACAACCCAGAGGGAAAATCAGCCATTCTTTTTTAGGGTTCCGTACCCAAAGGGTAAAACGGAACCCTATTACTGAGGCTCCGCTGTCCGTCCGTCCGTCCGTCCGTCTGTCACCAGGCTGTATCTCTTGAACCGTAATAGTTAGACAGTTGAAATTTTCACAGATGATGTATTTCTGTTGCCGCTATAACAACAAATACTAAAAAATAGAATAAAGTAAATATTTAAGGGGGCTCCCATACAACAAACTTGATTTTTTTGCTCATTTTTGCTTGATATTGATAACGACAACAGGTAGAAACTTGAAATATTCACAGAACATTTAGTTATATATTCAATTTGAGAATAAATAATTAAATTAAAATAAAACAAATATTTAAGGGGGGCTCCCATACAACAAACGTGATTTTTTTTGCTGTTTTTATAGATAATGGTACGGAACCCTTCGTGCGCGAGTCCGACTCGCACTTGGCCGATTTTTTTATACTACGTCGGGAGGCATACAAGCATACGGCCCACCTGATGTAAAGCGGGTACCGTAGCCTATTAACACTAGCGATATATTAAGTATCACTCGCGCGATGCCTCCTCTGCTCCTTACACAGCAACTCCTTGGGAGCTTACTGGTGACCTCACTTACACGCAGTAACACAACAACCCTCTAGGGAGTTGTTATTTGGCTACGGTTTTCTGTGAGGTGGAGGTTCTTCCACAGACGGGCTGCATTGAGACGCCCTACCTCTCTTATAACATTCAGACCAAGACAAACAGACATGTTCATGCACACAAATGTTTACCTTGTGTGGGAATCGAACGAGCGTTGGTGTCAAATTCGCGTTATTCACGACTGAGCCACCGAGGTCGAGAATTCCATGTATAAAGATTTGATTTTTTCTGTTAATTCTTTAAATGTACTAAAAGCACATATTGAGTAGAAATTATGTACTTTCCTTTTTTTATACAACGTCGGCAGGTAGACAAGCATACGATTTACCTGATGTAAAGCAGTTACCTTATAAGCAAGCCTATAAACGCTTACAATACAATAAGTATAACTCGCAAAATGCCACCTTTGCTGCTAACACAGCAACACGCAAGCGTTTGAAAAGCTAAAGTTTTATAGCAGTAAACAGGGAAATGGATCGATATGGTTTAGAGAACCCTGAACAGCAGAACCATGCACACGATCTCCTCGAATGAAGGGCTGATGTTTTATGCATGGCTCACAATGGCGTATACGCGGCAACATTCGCCTCTTCATATGACCAAATAACTTTTGTGCAGTAAGAGCAAAATTTCACAAAGACAATATGTATATATTTTTAATATAAAGTTAAGTACGTAATTAACAGAATAAAATTGACCTTGTAAAACTCTTCGCGCCCATTTTTAAAGAATACTCTACTGTATTCTACTGTATGAGGTGTGGTTGTAAAAAGTAACTGCGTAACTGAAGGCACCGAGGAACTTCTCTAACCCAATGCCTAAACGTCGGGAAAATAAAGACATCACAGTGTAAAAGGTCTAGTCTATGACTATGTGGAACGAGGTCTACTTTTTCAGAACTTAAAAATGAATTTGTTTTGTTGGTCGTGTTCCAAGAAGCATTGTTATGGTGCAAAATAATGCCGCTTCTGGGTAGTATTTGTCGTACATTTTTACACACACTGGGTAAGCAAATAATGGATATCAGTTAGTACATTTTTTGACATACAAGTGAGATTAAAACCAGTCCACGTTTTTCAACTGTCTCAATTTTGTGGGCCTGTTCTCGTTTTCGAAAATTTTAGATTTTTTCTCTGGTCAAAATAATAAATTCGCCTTTTGTCTCTTGTGACCATGTAATTATATACTCTATACCGCCCACAATGATAACGTTGAGAGCATAACTGAGGCAACACTAACATAACAACAGATACCATTCGTTGGTATTATTGGATTGGCGTATCTAGTACTTATGTAGATAGATAAAATAGAGTAAACTTTTAATAAGACAAAATAGCTCGCTTATTTTGTCTTATTAAAAGTTTACTCTATTTAAAAAAAAAATCTCAATCAGCTCAGATGTGTTTTCCTTTTTCATAAAAAAAGCCTCCCGATCAGCGGCGATTTGACTATATCTTATACAACATTAGATTGTCCGTGTCTATGAAAACAACTCATTGTACAGACAATGACACGTCAAGCTATATTAACTTTTATTTTATCTCGTAACATAAAGATGATATTTGCATGATTCTATATAGCTTTATAGTAGACAACAAAAAGAGGGAAAGTCTTTCCTTACACTTAACTTTTCAACGCCGCATGTAGCTTGGAAACGACAAAAATCTTACAGCTCGGTCTTTAGAACAAATCACACGAGCCAACCACATATCTATAAGTATGCGCTCCCACTCTTGTCAGTGTTACAGTATCTGTATCATGTCGGTCTGATTTAGGGCCGCGTAAATCTTTTCGAGTTGAAGAGCTATTGATTTACGAATGAAATGACACTTTTAGACTAGAAAAAACATTACTATTAATTCTTTTGAATGATAATTACCATAAAATTGCATAAAATAATAATATACAAATTTCATTACCTTCTGCCCTTTGCCTGATGTCTTATGATGCCAGAAAGATGTCCTTTGTCTGCGATTCTTTTAGACTGCTCTCTCGTGATATATGTGTTACCTCCCCTTTTCGAGTTTATTTTACAGTAAATAAATCAATCTAAATAACAAGGAAAAATTTGTTTGTATATGTTGTGTAGCGAGGAAGAAGTGTCCTGCGCTATTATGATGTGGTAAAAATAAAACGTCGAACTTCTGTTTGGTAAGAGACATATTTAATACGTCATAACAACACAGATTAGATACAGATTAGATAAATAAATATTGTCTCACAAATTACACAGCGCCACCTAGCCCCAAAGTAAGCGAAGCTTGTGTTATGGGTACTAGACAACTGATAAACATACGTAAATACATTTTTTTTTTGTAAATATGTACTTATTATACATAGGAAACACCCAGACCCATACAAATAGACATGTTCATTCACACAAATGTTATTACTGTGTGGGAATCGAACCCACGAGCGTTGGTATCAAAGTAGCGTACCAACGCGTTTCACCACTGCGCCACCGAGCTCGTCAAAACAAGATAATAAGATGATATTTAACACGTGATTTCTAATGAATATATCTAACAATCATACGAGTGTATAACGAGTGTGTCTCTTATCAATTAGTCAACACATAAATTAATAACACATAATTATTTTTACAATAAATGCGGCTTATCATGTTAAGTTATTCTATCTATAAATGAAGCTTATCTAATTAATGTTATCGCGCTTATCTAGATGATCGACAAGTACAATGTTGCCGCGATAGGCACCATTTATTAGATATTTATGGTAGATTTTGTGTTATGGTTGTAGCAGTATTGAGTAGCTGAAGCCAATGTGTAACCAAAAGTAATAAAATATATAAATAAATTGCATCTATTGAATAAATTCTGTTGTGAATAAATGGTATATAAAATTGTAAACGTTTTCAGTTTACTTATATTACATGAATAATTTCTAACAATATTATCTGCCACCCAATGATGATATTTGCGTAAAGAACTTAATACGTTTAATCTAAAATTATGTAGACAAAATAATTCTACAAGAAAATAATTTGTAACACACTGACTTAAATCGTCGCCCCTTTTTTTTTTTTTTTTTTTTGTGACACGGGGAAAAATGCGTTACGCACACCACCGGTGCCTGGGTGGCCTCCGGTGGTAGTGTGGGACTCCCCGTCGGCTGTCCGACGGTATACCCACTAAACAACCCCGCGAAATGCCATCGGCCGCGTTGGTGTGGTGCCCCGGATCTGTTAGCAACAGGGCACCACTGCGACTGGCCAGCCCCTCAAAAGGGGCCGGACTTCTTCACTCTAGGGACCATCCCGGCAAATTGGGACAGCCCCTCCGGCGGCGGGACCATTATGGGGCCAGGTTCCCATCCTGACCCCCAGTCCCACAGGTTAGGGAGGCGGCAATAGGTGCGCGTAGCGCCTACGCCGTCTCCGGAGCGGGACAGCCTAGGGATCGTCCTCTCTGTCCCGCTCCGAGGCCTCCTTCTGGGACATGACCGTCTCACAGAAGGAGGCCATCGCCTGCCAGGCACTGTCACTCCCGAGCATGGAGCGGACCACGCTCGGGAGCGAGAGGTCCGCGCTTCCTAGCGCGGACACCAGATCGTGGCGCTGCCGAGACCACCTGGGACACCGCTCCAGAGTGTGCTGAGCGGTGTCCTCGGCCGCGCCACAATCGTGGCAGCCTGGCTGTTCCTCCCGCCTCGCGACCCGGTGCAGGTACTCACCGAAGCACCCATGTCCAGTGAGCACCTGTACCATGCGGAAGGTGAGGGGTTTGCGCCTTCGGCGCATCCACGCCTCCAGGACCGGGCGCAGCGCATCCGCAACGCGGACTCCATACCGCGGCTGCGCCAGGTCCTCCCCCCACCTAAATCGTCGCCCCTGCCATCCCTTTCCACCTACTTGTCGTTTTTTTTAATTGATGTGATAAAGTTCCCCAAAGTTTACAAGATGCTTTGATAAAATCTAACCTTGTATTTAAATTTCTGAGTAAATTTAATAACGGTGTTAAGAGTAATGACATTTTTTTTAATTCTTCTCTAATAAAAAACAGTTGTTTTTGTACAAAAAATGTTTTCTAATATTTGTTTTTTTTTTATACTACTGAGGGGACAAAACAAATACGTTCTGCAAATAGCAACAAAAATAGCATCACCCACGCATTGGTTAACCTATGAAAATATCTTTACGCTCTTTCCAATAAGCATGCGCTATATGTAACCATTCATGCCTCTTGGAAAAACCTCGGCACGAGATTATTTCCACAGGCAATCATCATATCTTTAGAACCACATAATATTTAGGTTCAAATGTATTTTGGTTCATACGGGTGACGCAGAATTCGATTGTCGATAAGTGATCAGACTGTAGAAAGAGGTTGAATGAATATAACCTTGTACAGTCTTCCACTCAGTTGTAGTTTACATCAGGTGATCCGTATGCTTCTATGCCTTCCGAAGATAAGATATTGTATATTATTTATTCTACTTATATCGGTACAGCATACAAGGGGTACCGTATGTCCACGTGCTTATCAGCAATGGTACGCGAATCACGTATCATCAGAAATACGGTTTGATATTACACTAGCAATTACTCCAATTATTCATTGCGAGCCCAATAGACTAGACTAGACTAGAGCTATTTTAACACAATTCACTACTCATATATGATAAAGATTTATAGCATGTCATTAAGACAGACGTTTTAAGAGAAGTAAATAGAATAAATCAAAGATGCAAAATGAATTCAACTGTCAAAGTAAAAAAAAGTCTGTGAAGAACAGTACATGCAACTCACAGAAAATCGCAGCCATGTAACAACTTCAAGAAGAGTTATTGTGTCTTGTGAGCTCGTAAAGAGTTGCTGTTAACAGCAGAGGTAATTAGATGCGAGCGAGGCTCCTGTATTGTTCACAGGCTACGGTAACCACTTTACATGGCAGTATGCTTGTGTGCATCGAAAGCAAAGACAACAAAGCAAAGACACTACATCTACAATTTCGATTCCGGTACATTAGTTAGCACTAGCCAGACTGCACATCAGTAGCTGAATCAACTCGATTCGGGGTATGATTTTTTGGTTCTTTGACGAACTCTTTTAGGTGGAACCTTTGATTCCTCTACGTTTTCCATAACCACTCTATAATTTCAAGGTTCTACTTACTTCTTACTTTTATCGTTCTTTTCCCAATTATTCTATGTCGCTATAGTTTCTCCACTTTTGCGTTAAAGTGCAACATAAAACGCTAATACGAAAATCTTTTTACTTCAAAGGAACAATTCTTTTATTATGTCAGAGAAAAGTTTTCTAATATTTTATATACAAATTCTAGATATTTTTTTTATCATTGTTTATTTTATACATTAGATTATAATGTGTAGATCATCAGACATTGTTACTCAAACTAAACTGTTATGGAGTTAACATAAATGGGGTTAAATCTGAAGGCAATAATGTTAATATCGGGGTGCCCCAGGGTTCTATTTTGGGTCCATTTTTATTTTTAGTATATGTGAAAATGGCGGATATAGTACTATTTGCTGATGATATCTCTCTAATTTTGAATGTTGCCCGCCGTTGGGAAAATATTGATAAGGTAAATGGTGTTGTGTCTGCTATTTTAAACTGGTTCACATGTAATAATCTGTTGCTAAACTCAGCTAAAACCAAATGCATCAAATTCAGTCTTCCAAATGTAAATTCTGTCAATATAGAAGTTCTCATTGGGAATAATAAATTAGAATTTGTTAATAACACTGTGTTTCTTGGAATTACAGTAGACTCCAAATTACAATGGGCCCCCCACATAAATAAACTAGCCGGTAAGCTCAGCTCTGCTGCATATGCAGTTAGGAGAATCAGCCAATTGACGGATGTGGCTACTGCGCGCTTAGTCTATTTCAGCTACTTTCACAGCATTATGTCCTATGGTATACTGTTGTGGGGAACGGCGGCTGACATTGAGACAATTTTTATCTTACAAAAAAGAGCCAGTCGTTCTATTTATAACATGGGCTCCAGAGAATTCCTCAGGGAACTGTTCAAAGAAACAAATATCCTCACTGTTACTTTTCAATATATTTATGAAAACATAACGTAAAAATTTAAAGTCGATTTCATATTTCAGTGAAAAACTTAGAAGTAGAAATAAGTTGTGTATTACATCGGCTTGCTAGGACTGGTAGATCTTTTCTTGTAAATTGTATTCGATTTTATAACAAATTGCCTGAAACGACGATGGAAAACCGCTGACAGATCAAAATGTGATTTATTTCACTTTCACGGATCATGAGCCTGTGTGAATAAAAATTCATAGCACTTACTTTTTTATTGATGATTGGTCAGAATCACTTTTCATCCCAAAAGATCTGATGCGTCATTTGGAAACAACTGTTGTATTTTAAATTTTGGTCAAGATCACTTACCATCCCAATGGATCTGATGGTGGGACCAACTGTGGCAATTTTACTTTTCAACCTGCACAACACAACCCAATAGATTCACCACTGTATTTCAGTGCATTACAATATGAACAAACGATTGTCATTTCTCCAATTGCCACTGATTTGTCGGCACTTCAATCGATTTCCAGATGGCAATGAAATGCTGCTCGTTCCAGGTTCACAGAAGCACTGCGTTGGCGAAATCGGTCATGTTCATTTTGACGTGTTCGCTATTGCTGTGTTTGATGTGCACGAACACGTTGCATTCTAAGCCTATCCGCTTCATTGTCAGTAACTCTCGAACGCAATCCGGACATACCAATACGACTACTCTCATTATCTGCCGCACAGCGCGGTTACCACGTGAGAAAGCTCGTCCCACATTTGATTGACTTCGACGACCTATTTCAGCTCATCTTCTTGGCATTGGAAATAATAAGAGTAAACCGTGTACTCGTTAAAAAGAATAAAAGTAAAACTAAAATCTAAAGTGACAGATGACCGACCTAAATAAACAATTGCGAAGTTTACCGTCATTATTCATACAAAATTACTATTCTTAAAAAAGGGAGTGGAGTGGTGCAGGAATTATTGTAGTAAAAATTAATGCAGTATGATTTTAAATGTAATTCTTACTAACACAGTGCTTTAGTTTATACTAACATCATTTATGAGTCTCAGTTACTTGCAATAAAAATTTCATTCTTTCAGTCATTATTTTCTCATAACGTGAGAATATATTTCTTTCTATTCTCTCTCGTTCTCTAAGTGATTCCCTGAAACCCATGTTATAAATAGAGCGAATGGCTCTTTTTTGTAAGATAAAATTGTCTCAATGCCCGCCGCCGTATCCCACAACAATATACTATACTACATAATGCTGTGACAGTACCTGTAATAGACTAAGTGTGTAGAAGGTAAATCCGTCTAATTCTCCTAACTGCATATGCGGCGGAGCGAAGCTTACCGACCAGTTTATTTATACTGCAGTTTAGAGGCTATTGTAATTTCAAGATATACAGTGTCACTAATAAATTCTAGCACATTATTGTCAACTAGAACTTCTGTTTTGGCAGAAGCTACTTTTGACTATATAAAAGTCTCTTTTTATACGACTTCGGGAGGCATACAAGCATATGGCTTACCTGATGTAAAGTGCTTACCGCAGTCTATTAACGCTTCCAATACATTAAGTATCGCTGGCGCGTTACCATTTCTGCTACAAACACAGCAACTTCTCGGTAGTTTACTGGTAATCTCGCTCGCTCGCAAAAATACAACAACCCTCCATGGACTTGATATTTGGCTGTTGATGGTGTGCCTTACCTCTTGTAAATACCCACAAGTAGGAATTGTACTCGCAAGCCTTGGTATCAATATGGCATCACTAACAACCCCGCCACCGAACTCGTCAAAAACATGGTTAACTATACATATCATAGTAATAGGAATTATAACGATATAATGGTATTTTTTTATATAAAATGATGCTGCAGGAATGAAATGAAATCCTAAACAACATATTTTTTGAATTCTTGCTTTCTGTTTATCTATATATATGTTATCATATATAGATGGACAGAAAGCAAGAATTGTTTTCTAATTCTAATATGTCTGTCTGTCCGTTTATAGACATCAAGGCAAAACGTACACGAAGTTCGTTGGATCTTTGAAACATATTTTCTACAGCCAGAAGTCTGGCTTATATGAGTTTTATTTCGACCCGTTCGCGTTTTCACGGAAACAGTGAGATTATATTGACATCTCCTTTTATCATTCTTCTTCTCTTTTAATTTATGATTACAATACCACACATGCCTATGATACAAACGTGCGAGTGGCAATATCTACTTTCAACATGGACGCTTCAGGTATCTTTTCTAATAGTTAACACATGGATATAACATTAAAAATTATAAATATTTGGAGCAGATATACGTGCTACAAGTGCCAAGGTAATAAAAAGAGGATGAGGATCGCTGCAAAGGATAGTTTGAGTATCTACTGCACATAAATAAGCTACGGGACCCGCTATGGGTCTTTCACTAGCGGATATTCGAGAAGTTCCCTTCCTAATTCTCTTCCCAAAAAATACCCAATAGGACCTCTCATAAGCGGTGTGCCTATCCTTTATGTGCTGGTACCCAAAGTACATACAGCCGCAGTTTCGTCAAAGAAAATTTAGCAATTTTAGCCCACAATACGCAAGATCTACCAAGAGAAGTCGAGGATTGTTGTTGCCCAGCGTGTACCGGGCTAGTCTGTTTCTCGCTCGCCGTTTTCAACTTCTCACTGATGGTATTCAGTAAGATAAGTGAGATAGTGGTGTTTATTATCAATAAACTTACTTCACCATGACGTGTCGTTTGAAATTATATTTCGTGTATTTATTTTTGAAAGTTAAAGTTTTGACGACCTGGATGGCTCAGTCGTGAATGACGCGACTTTGACACCAACGCCACGAGCGTTAGCGAGTTAGATTCCTACAAGGCAAACATTTGTGTGCATGAACATGTCTGTTTGTCTTGGTTAGGATGTTCTAAGAGACGTAGGGCGCATGAAATCAACTCGTCTGGGGAAGTACCTGCACCTCACAGAAAACTGCAGCCAAATAACAACTCCCGAGAGGCTTGTTGTGTTCCTGCGTGTTAGAGAGGTCATCAGTAAGCTCCCGAGGAGTTACTATGTAACCAGCAGAGGACACACCGCGCTAGTGATACTTAATATATCGCAAGCGTTAATAGGCTACGGTACCCGCTTTACATCAAGGTGGTGGGCCATATGTTTGTATGCCTCCCGACGTAGTATTGAAAGTAACGGTGTTATTTTTTTGTAAAACATCTTACAATTCTAGATAATCACTGAATTTTGGCTGAGACAGTCTTTATTATTCAATATATTGTGTATAATGCTTCTAATACATTTTTTTTATTTTCCCCGAAGTGTACTTTGACAACACTTTAGAATAATGTTCATACTCTCTCACTGAATTTTGTTTACACTTCATTTATGTATCTGTACCCTGTAGATGAAGATTAAATAAAAATACATCCCAAATACATTTCTAATAATACTGCTAACAAAATGTTTTGGACTTCGATCTCTCCATCTAGTACCCATTATACAGCATACTTATGAACCCAGAATATACTTACCACCCATTTGTTTCAAGACTGTAGTTGCGGATATACTCGTAAGCGGGTAAGTGGTATATGAGTGGCAAATGTGAGTGGAATATGTCTCGGAATAACTGTTTTTACTCAGCTGGGCAAAAAATAAGGTTAGTAATGCTTTTCGAGCGTGTCTATTGAGACAACTTAACAGCTTGATTGATTTTGATTCGTTAGATTCTTATATTTTATTTATTTACTTAAAATGTTATTGATTACGAAAAGTTGTATCAAAAGGTGTACTTTGTGCAAGTCAAGTCATTGGAAACGGAGAACAGCATTCGATTATTTAAAATCCAATTCGCGCTATATAATGCATTAACCTAACGAGCTAACTAGCCTTAGTGTCCCTATAGCGGATAAGAAAAGAAAACTGACTAAACAAAATTGACGACAGAAGTCATCCAAAGTTTTTTTGTTTATCGCCTGGTATTTAGAGGTTATGGTAACGTGTAAGTATTTACAGAGCAAGGATGTGGGTTGAAACTAGCTCACTATTATCTTTAAATTCACTATTATTAAATCTATTCGAAGCTCTAAATGTATGTGGTGCATCTTGCCAACTTGCATATGACATGGAAAGAGAGGTAAGATAAATATGATTTAACAAAAATCGCTTTACAGCAGACCATATATGAGCTTGTTTACCACTCAACGTTATATAAAAGCCTATTGGTACCAATGGCTTTTTTCACTTCATATCTTTATATTGTTTTTCGGGGTGACTAAAAAAAAAAACCTGAAGGCCATGTTGAAAGTACGAGTAGATAATGCTGTTCGTACGTTTGTATCATAGGCATGTGTGGTAATTGTAATCAGGAATTAAAAGAGTAATTCTGCGAAAAAAGATAGGTATTAATAAATTCAAACTAAATATAAAATCAATGAAATTTTAAGTACTGGATACGTAATCGATAATTAGTTAGTATATCGACTAAAAAGGAGTTTACAAGGTATACTTTTTAATATAGATTCGCCCGTATTTCCTAAGTGGAGACGATTGGATATTATCATTATTTCAGCCTGTATTCGTCCACTGCTGAACATTGTTGATATCGTCCGGTGTTATACAATCATCTAGGTACTGAATACGATTATGAAGTTCGAGTTGAAAGCGTTCAGGGTTTTCGATCAGGGCACAAGATGGATGGAGCGTAGACTTCACCAGGCGAGACCTTTCCAGCTTTATATTAAGATTTAAGATGCCTCTTACCATCCGGTGATAGCTTCCGGCTTTAACTATGTTCACAGAGACATCATTCAACAAACGCCGATTGGTCGTTAAGATGAAGTCTACCTCGTTTTTCGTCGAACCATCCGGGCTACTTTAAGTCCACTTGCGCTGCGGCTGCTTCTTGAATAAGGAGTTCATCATCAAGAGTTCCTCCTTCTCCATGAAGTAGACCAGCAGTTGGCCCTTTGGTTTCGTTGCTCGATTCCAAATTCCCCCACTCCCAACTCATCGTGCCCAGTTTTGCATTAAATTCCCCCATCAGCACGGTGTAGTGAGTTTTAGAAGTATGTATGGCCTTGAAGATCTCTTCTATAGCGTCGTCATCATCGGAGTGTGTCGAAGTTGGTGCGTAGACCTGTATGACCTTCAGCGAATATCGTTTAGTAATTCTGAGTATAAGTACGCAAGCCTCGGCCTCAATCTTTAGTACATTTCTGACGAGGGGCATACGGACGATAAACCCGACACCACCTTGGGGCAGATGGTCGCCCTCCCGGTAGTAAAGCAAGTTACCGGATTTAAGGACCACCGTGTCCTCCCCTGTCTTCAGACTTTGGACAGGCCTATTACATCCCAAT
Organism: Pyralis farinalis; assembly: GCA_947507595.1. Lineage (NCBI taxonomy): Eukaryota > Metazoa > Arthropoda > Insecta > Lepidoptera > Pyralidae > Pyralis > Pyralis farinalis. The sequence goes on from OX382259.1 coordinate 28,277,530, forward strand.
GCAACTTGCTTAGTTCCTCTTCCAGCTCTTCACTATCTTTTGGATATCAAATTGATATTAATTCTATTAATGTATATTCAATTATAATAAATATTTGGTGGACATACTAATAAATAGACTTTTTTATGTTATGTTTGTTCCTAAAAAAGTCTATTTCCATTTATTATATATCTGGAACGAGTTAACTATGTATTTACTTGAGCGATTTTATTACTTACCATGTTGTAGCAGATGGAGGTATTTTTAAGCCTAGACATCAATACAGAGGATTATAGTTGAGGTACAATTAAGTAAAACTTACTGGAGATCCAGCTAAAGTCTGGAAATTTTTAAAATCTTTAGGAGTTGGAAAAAAACATAACAATAATCCTGTAAACGTCGACATAGATAGACTCAACACACATTTTTCATCTTCTACCACATTTGATGCCAGTACCAAGGCAACTACCATTGCATATCTTTCATCACTTCCAACTCCAGATTATCCACCTTTCTTCTTTAATCAGTTTACCGATTGTGATGTTGAGAAGAATATACGTTCTGTAACTTCGAACGCCGTGGGGGATGACAATGTTAGTCGTTTAATGATCTTACCTATCCTAGACATCATCCTTCCAACTATCACCATGATCCTCAACAACTCAATTACCACTGCTGTCTTTCCAACTATCTGGAAAACTGGCCAGGTTGTCCCACTGCCTAAAAAATCCAATCCATCATCTTTTTCTGACTATCGTCCCATCTCCATTCTTCCATTCCTATCCAAAATCTTAGAACGTCTAGTACAGCAACAATTACTCGATTTCTTAAACATAAATCACCTCCTCAATCCCTACCAATCCGGTTTCCGTCCCGGTCATAGTACAACTAGTGCTCTTATCAAAATTACTGATGATATCCGTTGCAATATGGATAAATCTCACCTCACCGTGTTGACGCTTCTGGACTTCAGTAATGCATTCAACACGGTGGATTTTGATGTTCTACTGCAACGGCTGCGTTCTCTCAACATATCTCCAACGGTAATTGATTGGTTTCATTCTTACCTGTATGGACGTCGCCAGCGGGTGCGTATTGAGAATACATTTTCTTCGTATTGTGCAATATCTGCTGGTGTGCCTCAGGGTGGCGTTCTGTCTCCTCTTCTATTTTCCGTATTTATCAATTCAATTACTTCTGAACTTCGCTCCTCCTACCATCTTTACGCAGATGACCTTCAAATTTATGCGCATGCACCGTTAGATCAAATTCCTAATGCTATTTCCACAATAAATGACGATCTTACGCTTATAGCCCGGTGGAGTAAGTCTCACGGCCTCACTGTTAATCCAACCAAAACACAATGCATTATAATAGGTAGCCCTCGTTTAATATCTAACATTAACTGGAGTTGTTTAAACAATGTAGTATTCGATGGGATTGTAATACAATATAGTGAGAAAGTAAAGAGTCTCGGTGTGTACTTGGATCGAACTTTATCTTGGTCTGCACACATTACAGATATTAGCAGAAGATTGTTTGCTGCCAATTGCTCTCTTAGAAGACTGCGTAACTTCTTACCGATGGACACCAAAATTGCGCTTGCACAATCCATTCTCCTTCCCATTCTTGATTATGCGGATTCCTGTTACCTTGACCTCACTGTACAGCAATTAAATAAACTTGAGCGTCTTCAAAACCTGTGTATTCGATTTATATTTGGACTCCGCAAATATGATCATGTCTCCGAATTTCGTACTCAGCTCAAGTGGCTCCCTATCTCACTTCGCCGCAACTTGCATTTGCTATCTCTTCTCTATTCTATTTTCTTCAATCCCGCTTCTCCTAATTACCTGAAAGATCGATTTACATTTTATAGCGATGTACAGGGTCGTGAATTACGTCAAAACCTTCTTCTTCGACTTAAAACTCCATTTCACTCCTATCAATTCTATTCCAAATCGTTTTCTGTTCAAGCAGTACGTCTTTGGAATGCTCTACCACTTAATATTCGTTGTGCTCAAACACTTTCCTCTTTTAAATCTCTTGTTAAAGAACACTAGCTTTCCTGTAACTCTATTTGATCGTTCTCTTTCTCTTTCTTGATCATCACTGAGTCTCTGACATTACTGTAACTACAATAACTTTTAATACTTTTTCATGTATATAATAATTTTGTTTTAATTCGTATGGTTTGCTCTGCACCACCTACCTGTATTATTACAAGATAATAGTTTTCTCTCATCTCAAGGTTGTCTGGAAGAGATTGCTTAGCGATAAGACCGCCTAATTGTACTATAGTCTCTAAGTATCTTATGTTTACAATTTTAATTTGGTGCAATAAAGAATATTTGTATTGTATTGTAAAACTTACTATTTATACCAAAACAGAAACGGTATAGAACATAGCAGATAAACACCTACAATGGCTTTAAACCAAGTCTACAATGTTATATATATATGAAAACACATATCAAATAAGATTATTCCATAATATATAGAATAAGAACAAAAAATCTTATACTATTTATAGTTAATTAAATCCCACAAACATGAAAAGGACCCCATTTTTCCTGTCTCACGAAGCGAAAAAAAACGATGTCGATCAGAGTTGTATTCAGCATTCAATACGAGAGTTATGAGGAAAACATTTATTATTTACCGCCTTTTATGAGTAGCTACGTACTGAGAGAACAGACGTTCAACGCTCCGTTTGTGGTAACCCGATGCTAATGGTAGCTTGTAAATGAATTATTAACGTGAAAAATATCGTTGGAGCACTTTTATTTGGGACTGCCTAATTGGCCTTGAACATAATGTTTATTATGTTGCTAATAATGGTGAAAATAAATACTTTTTATACAACGCAGAATGGCAAACATCAAATAATTATCATATACTATTATATTATAAGGACTATCGCTTACTACTACTAACCTACCATGACGAAACTGGTCGTGTGTTATCAGAAGGTGATGTCAGTAGTTTTAGGGACTGGCGAGCGTACATGAAAAGAGCTATGAATGTTAGAGAAGTCAGTGAAATGTGAAGGGGCCGAGTCTTATGGCGCTCGGTACTCTCTGTCTATTCCGGAGCTGGGATGGCAAGGGAGCTGACGTGGACGTATACATACGAACATACATTATAATATCGCTCACGTTACTAACGTCAGCAAATCCTCTAGAACTGCCTTGTGATCTCATTTGCTCGGAAAGAAAAAACTTGCGGGTGATTATTATTTGTTTGCGGTCTTCTGTAAAGCTGCTTCTTATCACAAACACTATAATATTCCTCTTTTTCGCCGCAGTCAAGTGCAAGTCGGCACGATACACCATATGTAAGAGATATTAGATTGGAATACAGAGCCAGGAGATATCAGTTAACTTCCCTTAATGTTCTAAATAGTTTTGCATTTGTATCACTTTCCATTTCTTTTTTATTAAATATACATAGGATACTGAAATATTTAGTTAATTATAAAAACCTTAGCAACATATACTATAGTATAAGTTACATATGACATTATCAAGCCCTGAATTCGTTTATGCCGAACTCAGCTTTCTTTTTCACTTATGTTTTTATTGGAATTAAAATTTTCTCCATATTATATAAATGTAAACGCTTTGTCAGCATCGTGAAAAAGTATCATTGCTGAGAGCCAGTAAGTACTGTACTCGTTAATTTCCTTACTTCATTAACTAAAGTACATTTAGGAAGCTTAAAACTGCGAAGACGGACAGAAATTCTAACTCCAATTAACAAATGTGAAACTTTTCCCTGTCGCGGAGGTCAATTAAGAAATGTCGTCAGCTTAGACTATGGTAATTAGTTAACCTTTGTTTCTTCACAAGTAGATTCATTTGTGTAAACATAATAAATAAAAGCAAAAAAGGGTGTGTTATATTTATACAATTTCTCTGTATGCTCATACACACCTAACTATTTATATATATAGATACTAATAATTGTATTATTTTCTAGAATATAATAATATATATATAATAATAAATAATAATATATGCCCGCAGGGCAGCTTGTGGCGAGCTGTTGGTGCGTAACGACACCACGGGTACTCGAGTGCTCCAGAGAGTCGATCAGGGCCTTCGTCTCCGGCGTGTCTTCGTCGGTCGGAGTGGAAAGTCAAGAAGGCCCGCAGGACTCTCAGCTCTGGCTTGCCTTCATTGGCTGTCCAGAGAGGAGTCGATAGAGCATATTGCTTTATCAGGTGATATGCTCCAGGGGTGGAAGTGTTAAAGGGCATAACGCCGCGAGTAACTTAGGAGAAAGCGCAGCACACCTCTCGACACCCCTGAGTCACTCACACCGGTGTTGCCCCCGGCCGAATTTCTCTGGCATTTCGGGGGTCCATCCAGTGAGTGGCAAGCCACCGCCTGCCGGAAGTAACATCACATATGATAGTTGTGGCAGGCGTCCGTCCCTCTTCTGTAATAGCCCAGTACTAATAATCCCTCCAGATATCATTTTAATAGCCCAATATTTTCCAACACATTTGCAATAGTCCCAATATCTGCCGTGACCTGGTTCATGGGTATATTGTCACATTGATATCCCCTGGAGAAGGTCACGGCAGCTATACAACATTACATCAAACTTATCAAAGGGGCCTCTACGCGTTGGATCCAAATCCCCGCGCACGCCTATCAAATGACCGGGATATACCCGTGATATAGGATCTATAAAATAATAACAAATATTGTCGGACAAATTACACAGCACCATCCAGCCCCAATGTAAGCGAAGCTTGTGTTATTGGTACTAGACAACTGATAAACATACGTAAATACATTTTTTTTTTTGTAAATACATACTTATTATACATAGAAAATACCCAGACCAAGACAAACAGACATGTTCATGCACACAAATGTTTGTACTGTGTGGGAATCGAACCCACGAGCATTGGTGTCAAAGTAGCGTAACAGCGTGTTCCACCACTGCGCCACCGAGCTCGTCAATATATATAAATAATAAATATAAAGTTGTGGCAGGCGTCCGTCCCTCTTCTGTAATAGCCCAGTACTAATAATCCCTTCAGATCTCATTTTAATAGCCCAATAATTTCCAACACATTCGCAATAGTCCCAATACCTGCCGTGACTTGGTTCATGGGTACATTGTCACATTGATATCCCCTGAAGAAGGTCACGGCGGCTATACAACATTACATCAAGCTTCTCAAAGGGGCCTCTACGCGTTGGATACAAATCCCCGCGCACGCCTATCAAATGACCGGGATAAACACGTGATATAAGAACAATATAATAAGAAATTCACTTAGATTCCTATCACAAAGACACACAACTCTTCTCATGTACGCTCGCCGGTTTCTAGGGCTCCTCTAATTAATATAAATGTTTCAATTTATATCATTAAAAGAAAATGTCTTACAGTGTGCTTTGCTTGCATTTTATGGGACTATTTGTGAATAAGTGTGATGAAACAACAAAACTAAATGTATCAGTACTGTTTAAAGAGTGGAGCATACGTTTATGGTAGTTAATATTTAAGTGGCTTAGCATATATTATGCTGCGGTGCTGGTGACTGTGCAATGTCAAATTCTTGACATTGCACAGTCACGAGCATTAATACCTATATATATATATATATATTTATACACGTTTCCACATTTTCTAAATATTTAATATATTAATTAAGGCAACGTCTAACTATTAATATGTACCTAAACATTGCGTTACTATACAAAAATAAAAATAAAAAACATAAGTTCGAGTATAAATATATTTACATTGCCATATACAAGTTTCGCCTTAAATCCAACCAAAATACCTCTAATCAATTATTATGGTCAATAAGTACGATTTCTTATTCTATATCATCTATTAACAGAACTGTTTCTACTCCACTGTGTATTGATGGGTACAAAAATTTTATTAACGACGTAATATGACCCCATTTTTTATACATTGGGATGCAAATATAGCGTATGAACGCTTGCAATACAGGAAGCATTGTACGTGCAGTGCCACCCCTGCTGCTAACACACCAACTCCTTAGTAGCTTACTGGTAACTCCACTCACTCGAAGGAATACAACAACCCTCCAGGGAGTTGTTGTTTAACCCTTCGAAACCCGGGTGGTCGTATACGACCGCGAAATGTATGGGAAAAACGGGTTCTGACTGCTCAAGCACCAGTAGTTTTGTATTTATACTTTTGATTAGTGATTAAAAAAAATTGGTAAATATTATATTCAATTCGTCTATCAACAGCAACAACTTCTAGTACTGGAAACTTAACTAACTTAATGTATATTTTTAATTAGGAATAATTATCAATTACAACTTACACTTACTTACAACATGCGACCTACCTACCTAACGATTTTATTTTAACTTTTCTCTTTGGATAGAGAAAAGTTCTAAAATTATCAATTGTAGTCATAATCATTATGTGTGTGAAGTGAATCAAAAATATTCTCGTACAAATCAATACCTGTAGCCTACAGATATTGATTTGTAATATTTTTGATTACAAATCAATACCTGTAGGCAAAAAGACATTGCCTACCCTATCAATTTGATAAATACCCTCCGATGTTTCTTAATTCTTAAACATAGTTTTTAACTAATATTTCGTATCAAAACCCAAAAATTAAAAACAGCTCCATCTATCGGTATCGGTGTAAGTTATTAAAATCATCGCTAGTCATATTCAAATCGCAGCTAGGCGCTAGTGTAGCACATCGATGTGCAATTATAAGTAAAAAAGATCAAAATCCTCATTTATTCATGTGAACTTGTACTTTTTACATTCTTTCTTTCTAAATTTCATGACCATAGGTCAATTGAAAGTACCCTTCAATATTATATTATTTTATTCCCTTTATTACCCTTTTATACCCTATTGATTTAAGATACAAGGACAAAATGGCGATATTATTTGGCGATATGTCTTCCAGCACTGTTGCTATGGGATCTTGCTTCTTGCCAAATTACATAACCCTAGATCAACTATAAGAGTACCTTATGGGTTTTGATTAAAGATTTATTATAAAAATTGACAGTGAGATAGATGTAACTACATAATGGCAATTTTAGTAATTTTGCAGCAATTAACGCATTTCATTTCTGAGGTATTGCTTTTTAAAATTGAAAAAAGAAACGTTAACGTAGAGAAAAAATAATGTACATCGTTTTTTGTTACAAATAATAAAAGTTCAAGCTTTTATTTCTTGCAAAAAGAAATAATACGCTTTAGTATTGCATGAAACGTTGCCAATGCTGTGTAAGTATTTACACTTTATTTGGTACTCTCACTCAAACACATGTGAGCTTTGATATTACGCAGTTGTTCAAGTATGAAAACAAACGATCTGTTGACCAAAGGTTGATGAGATCTCTGTCAGCTTAGAAAACAAGTAAATAAAGTTTGTTTTTAACTGTTCCGAACCCATATAAAATTGATACGGTGCGGTTTCGAGGTGCGTAGAACCGTGGAACCGCCCAAGGGTAGTCTCTCTCGGCCCATTGCACGCCGAAATTGCTTCAGCACCAAAGTAAACTAACCGTATTTCACACCATACTGTTCGAGACCTTTCCATTTCTCCTTTTTTGAATATCGGTCACGCAACACAAACCGGGACTATGCTCTTTGATATGAAAAATAGGCAGAATATAATTATAATTTTTATTATGTAGGTACGTAAATCATTAGTAGAAAGAATCATTAGTAACTAAATTTTTTTATTTAATTAAAACTAAAAAGTATTTCGTTAATGTTAATACTTACACTTGTACAGATTCCACTTCACAATTTTATTTAATAATTATTTTTACCGAGCGGTTTTGCCTTTACGGCATTATCAAGGTATTTTATGAAAAAAAAAGTATTTACAAACGAGAAAATTTACTTAATATTAAATTTTAAGGTTGAATCGGTCAAATTGGGCATTGGAATTATTTTGCGTGTATTTATATTTTCATTTGATAATATAAACGAATAAGTAACAATATAGAAACGGCGCACTAGAAATCGGTGAGTGTGCATGAAAAGAACAATGTACGTTAAAGAAGCGAATGAGGTGTGTAAGAACCAAGTTGTGTTGCACTCAGTTCTCTCTGCATACCCGCAAGGGAAGTTGTAGTTTGGCGTGAAGTTATACCTAGTCTGGTACAAGTTCTGTTACAAATGAATATGCATTTACTTTTTATATCGAGTAATGTAATCTAAAATTATATGTACATAGTTATGGACTCTCAGCAAAAATAAAAAAAATGATTATATTCGAAATGACTACCTTTGGCTTTGATACAGGTCTTTAATCTGTCTTGCCACGAATCTATGGATTTACCCAATTTAGACAATGCTTGCTTCAGAGATTTCATAAGAGATACAATGTTGGCGTATCGTTTCGAGCAGGCTATGTGGTCTAAACCTGACCATAATTTGCAGTCCAAAAGGGGTTCAGGTCTGGGCTAGAGAAGGGCCAGTCTTCAGCTCTTACAAAGACCGCGGGACATTTCTAAAAAGTGTATTGCTGAGAGGTTTCACAACACGATCCAAGACAGTCTCTTGATACACTTTAGATGATGTCTTCACTCCTTTTTCACAAAAGCTTTGTAACTACTTAATATGAATCTTCAGAATAGCTAAGCGGGTAATCCTGTGAATTTGGTGATAAGAATGTGCGAAGTAGGGGTAGGCAGCTGGTTATTAATATTAACAAACCGTTTAGCAATGTATGTGGCGCACGTTGGCACATCTTTGGAATCAGGACTGACCTCACCGACACGTCAACCTGTCAATTACTAAACGGGATTCTGGCGAAAAAAATAATAGTCATATGCATTGGATCACCACCTGCTCCTTACGGAATGCTGTAACTGAACGATTGTTTCCTGCGATAGCAGCGGGTTTGGTTTTTGTGTTGCAAACGTCCATAAGCTACATTAATCGCTTAACCTGTATTTCAGAGATTGACTCCATCATTCCCAAAAAATGTAGAAAATGATTTATAGTTTTAATTTAAAACAAATATGAAATAGGGCACCGTAATGAGAAAATAATTAAAATTGTCAATTGTATTTATCTAGTTGTATTGAAATAAACTTCCAAGTCGGTGCCTACATCCTTTAGTGTCCAAGTTAATTGAAGTTTCGTTTGGAAGTTAGGCAACTCGGAATTAAATAACAATGAACCCTAATCTCTCAATTTCTCATGCAACCTTTTTACTCACACATGCGATCGTATATAAATTCGTAATCAGAATAAAATTAAACTCTGTGTTACAATATTTAATCAACTTCATACGATATATTCATAAGTTTACTTATATTCTTACGAGTAAACTTTAGTGCACCTGTAAGCACCCAAGTTTTTCGATAAACTAGTATGTGCATTTTATTATTATAGTACGAAATTTATTTTTACTCATACTTACTGCACCACTTTTAGATTCGCCTGTTGTGTATTTCTGCTAATTGAAATCGCATATTAATTATTTTTATTATAAATAAACTATAAAAATCTATCTTTATTATACAGATATAATGGATAGCAAGTTCATTTTGATGAAGTCACATATTTCCTCGTCAGCAGATACCTATATATTTACGTACAATATCTATTATCGACGCCATGGCAGTCTTCAAAAGAAGATCCACATTATGCTCTCAAATTTCGTGGACATATACATATTTACATGCACCTGTATGTATAGCTTAGTCTACTGCTGCTAGGAATCTAAATATTGCCCTTAAAAACGTTACGACGCTGTCCTCGAAACAAAGACATAGTTTGTTAGAAAAATTGGCGAAAGATTTGTGCGCTTTCCATCCAATCTCTTATGAACGGTAATTAAATTAAAATTTCAAAATTAAAATTATTAATAATAGTTATATAGCCGTATTTAGTATATTGTGAAATGTTAAATGAACTACAGTAGACATAGCCACTTCAAAAATAATATTAAGGTATCCATAAAATTATTATCGTATTATATATTAAATAACTTCAAATTTTCTCACTCTGATGATATTGCGATTGCACGATAGTGGACAAGTATGTGGCTGATGGTTTTCTGCAGTTTCGTGGACCTTGAGAAAGCATTTGACGGGGTTGTGTAAAAAGACATATTGCCGAGATATAGGATTGGCAGTGTTCTCCTCCTTGCTGTGCAGCCCACGTATAAGAATTACTCAGCATGTGCGCAGATAGATGGCAGCATGTCTATGAATAATCTCTATCTATAAGGTCTGTGAATGTAGGAAGGCGCATGAGTGACCTAGTAGTGTATTGTCTGCTTTATGTAGACGATGCTATGTTATTAGCTAGTTGCTGCATAAATGCAAGTTGAACTGCCAACTCTGGTCACAATAATAAAATTGTATGAAAAAGAGCTTACAACTGAATGCGAAGATAATGATATTTGAAAGATGGGCAACAGAACGAACATAATGATAATATAGAGGATGGAACAAGGAATTAATGAAATATCTTTCAATTTCATCACGAATGAAATTGCATTCAAGATATCAGGGCGCGGGTAAGTTATGAGAGTTTAGGTATCGCGAAGAGAGCACGAAAGTAGAATATATGCCAAATTTGTGGTGTAACGCTTTCGCAATGATAATATAAGGAATAGAGTTAGCTTGCACGAGAGTCTTCTTCTTTCTAGCGCTGTCCATTACCATTAAGATTGGCGGCCCGCCACGTAAGCCTAAGGATTTGACAAGAATAATGATTTTTACATGCATCGACTGCCGTCAGACCTCCACAACCCTAGAAGAAGGTATTGATGTTAAAACATAAAGAGGCATGCTCCATCTGTTCGGACACGTAGAAAGAATGCTGGAGAAAAAAAAGCACGAAACAGATATACAACGTGAAAGTGGAAATATGCAGGAAGGCTAAGACTAACCACCACGACCTAAGAACCGGCGAGTGCTCATAAAAAGAGCTATGGATATGAAAGAACCGAGTCAAGTCAAACACTTGGTTGAATGAAAAAATACTCTGACAAAAAGATTATTTATACAATGTCGGAGGGCATATAATCTTACGGCCCACCTGATGTAAAGCGGTTACCGTAGCCTATGAACGCTTGTAATATTCATCATTAAATATCACTCGCGCGATGGCTTCTCTGCTGCTAACACAGCAACTCCTTAGGAGGTTACTCACACGCAGGAATACGCAGGTTATAATTTAGTGTAGAGATTCCTTAAATACCTCTCAATTCTCAATTAAATATTATAATAAAATATATTTTGCAACTAATGAAAGGAGAAATACAAAATTTGGAATTCTCCGTGAGCGAAACGGCCAGAAACTGGTAGTATTTAATAAGATGCAGCCTGACTGGGCAAATACTTCCTTCAGATAGTATTGTCTTAGGTTTTCGCGATTGTTACACATTGAAATTAAACTATTTTTAACGGAAGTATATATAAGTATAAGACAGTAGTCTTTCCTGCGACCACAGACGCTGCAAAGCGTTCGAAACGTCAGGTTTCAACAAAATAAATAAAACACGCGATACTTCCGTTAAAAATAGTTTAATTTCAACTTCCTTCAGATCTTTCAGAAGATCGCAGCTAAACAATTATTCGTATTTTATTTCTAGGAGTGAGTAAGGGAAGCTGATGAGAGGAGTGATAACCGCACAAGCGATATTCCTTATGATACAAGATTCCACAGACTGGCAATCGCATCCATAATCTTGATTACCACTCAAATTAGTAAATTTAAAATCCAGTACACATTACGGAAGTATAATCTCCGAGAAATCGGCTGTTATGATAGATCTCACAGACTAGGTTATATCAGCGCGCTGTGTTGGAGGCATCGACTGTGTTTTTAGGTGGACAGGTAGTGTGAAAACGGACTAAGTGAGATAAATTGCAGTTTTAATTAATGCCTACGGCCGCAGCCACGCCGGGGAAAACTCACAAACCCTGCGACGCTTTTGTATGCAAATTGCTATTCCGATATTGATTGATCCAGGTTAATTGGCGATTTTCAATACTTTGCTGTTGAACGGTGTTCGGAAAATAGTTTTAATTAGGTTAGCAGCGTTTAGAACTATTTGTGATATACTGAAGATTTTCTAATGAAAAACGGTAACTGCTTTTATTATACACTTTTATTATATTTATTCGTACGCTTTGTTGTTAAAATCTTTAAATAAAGAAATTTTATAAAATAGTACAGCACTACATATTATAAAACAAATGTAGTGAAAATCCAAGCTGGTGGTTAGGGTTCCAGTGTCACGAACCTTCTCACAATACGGGTACTGTCCATGAAAACTGGCTTCAGTATCTGGTTCTTGGCCCAATTACCGAGCGAGAACCTCTCAAGATATCGGTCGAGGCTCTTTGCTATAAGTCCGTATGCAGTCACGACTATTGAAACAATTATCGTTGAGTCCATGTGCCACATGGCGGTAACCTCGTGAGCCAAGTCAAGTACTTTTTGTTCAACTTTCTCAGGTTTTCATTATGGAGAATAATAACGACAACTAGCCACGCTTTCATCTTTCTTGCTACGAAGTAAATCCTTAAACTCCCACTAGGTGTCTTCTTTAAACGTTTTATGCCTCTTTGCATATAATATAATATAGTATTGGATACAAATTACAAATTAAAGCAATGTTCGCCGAGGGTAACAGCTGTGTGACTGACTCAGGTGTGCTGCGCTTTCTCCAAAGTTACTCGTTTCTTCTGTGGACGCCAAATGAAGGCAAGCCAGAGCTGAGAGTCCTGATCTTGAGTTTTCACTACGACCGATGAAGATACGCCGGAAATGAAGGCACTGGTCGACTCTCCGGAGCACTTGGGTACCCGTGGTGTTACAATATTATTATGTCATCATTAACATTCTTTGTAATAATTTTAAATACATTGTCTATTTATAACTTTACACCAAATCATTTGCGAGGTAGGCAGAGAGAACCGAGCGCTATGTGACTAGATCCTTACATTACACACCTTACTCGCTTCTTTAATATTCATTGCTTTTCTCAAGCACGCTCACCCGTTTCTAAGGCTCATGATATCACCATCTGATAAAACACAAATAATTTTATCATGGTAGGTAGGTTAAGTTGGTTGTGAGTAAGTACAACGATGTAGGAGCCGGGGAAGGCCACCTTGCCTTCCCCAGCTCCTACATCGTTACTCGTCGTCGTATAGTCGACTAATTGGGAAACTTCCTTAGAGCTTTGAGCATAAATACGGTCATTTTGTTTGTCAAAATGTTGCTCAATTGTAAAAATTTTCTCATCCGTAAACAAAATTTTTCTGTGAACTCCCTTTGCGCACCGCTTCAGTAGTTGTTTCGAATTTTACCACCCTAATCTTTTTTAAACTATCAGTTAAGAAATGACCAGTACGTCTCTTATAGGCTGCAAGTCCTAAGTCATCTTTTAAAATACGCGACATAGTTCTAGGTGCTATGTTCATCTCCCGAAATAAAATCTTTTGCTTTCGGACAGGATTTCTTCGAATTCTTTCCTTTACTGCTTTGACCACCTTTTTCGTACGAACACTACGTGGAAGGCCAGATCTTTTTCTGTCACAAACAGAGGAGGTCTCATTATACCTATTAATAGCCCGATATACAAACATTTTACTAATACCAAGCGTATGGAAAGTTTTAAAAATTGCAGTTGGCTCCATACCTACTTTGTGTAATGCAATCACAGCGATTTGGTTCTCTTTATCACCCCACTCCATTTTTATATCGCAAAATTGTCTATGCAAGTACTCACCATTAGCAAGATGAGAACCGGAAACTATGTGCCTGAGTGACAATTAGACATATACTTTTAGTAGTAGTCTTGATAACTTTGTCCATAGATTGCACAGGCAATATATTCGGTTTCTCCAAAGAGGTCGCCTAAATATAGCTAGGACTCCCTACGCGAGAGAATCTCATCATCCCCTTTAAGGCTCTGTAGGACTTCCCGAGTAGCTTCTTGCTCTTTCATGATTTCATGTGGCTCTGGGTCGTGAGCACCGATGGTTTGCGCCAATTTTCGATTGTTAAGGATAGTGGCGACCTTACATTCTTGGGATGTGATTACATCCCATTTTCACATTGGAGGAAATAGTCCCTCAGTTTACCTACGTCGCAGTTGTGTAGGGTCTTGACATTTAAAAATCCTGTTCCGGTGTGGTGTATAAAATCCTAGACAATAAGAATGCACGCGTACTAGCAGAGAGCGGTGAGCTCGGTGTGAATAGGTAATTGCAAATGTTACAATGTTTTATTGACATAAAAAATTTGACATGAATAATTTCTTCTTGGAATGTTTATTTAGAAAGAAAACTTTTCTTCTTTCCGTTACCTAATCCATTAGGATTGGCGGGATCCGCTACCTAAGTCTGAGGATTTGGCGAAGACACTGATTTTTACATGGAGGAAAACCAGATCTTATGTTACGAACACGTTTACTACACAGCTTTCGAAATATATCTTCTTGGACGTGTGGGTTTCCTCAGGATGATTTCCTTCACCGCCGAGCAATTGATAATAATAAATAATAAAATTTATTTATTTCTTCTCACAATAACAATAAACAGTGACAATGAACAGGAAACTTATAGTTTGTAGATACATCGTGTCGTGTGAGAAGCTGGTGCCTGAGGTAGGCTTTGGAAAGCCTGTAGTACAGGTCACCAGGTTCCCACCTCTCGGCTTTGTTACACTATATATAACGCAATAACTAGTTTCTAGAATATTTTTCTTTAATATACAGTTTTACGAGAATTGTTTGGTAATACAAATTTTGGAAGCCATTTATGTCTATAATTTAGTAAACAAAAATTTAAATTCAGTTTTATAGTCAGTATGCATTATGTAAATTTAGTAATTAGTGTGCGTTTAAGATATATTAAATATGCCTAGAGAGAAACATTTCAGTCTTGTCATAGTCGAGTGTGATTAACCAATTTTGAACTTTTAGCTTACAATCATATGTGCTGGAAAAGTCGACAGAAAGTTTATTATTCATTTTGTTGTATAAAAATCCACCTGGGCTGAGATTTGAACAGATAATTTTCTAAAAAATATATAATATATTGAACGTTTACTTTCAACATCAAATAGGCTTAGTGCAATGCAATTTACATGAATTTTTTACATTCTTCATCACCTAGCTACTCCCTGAGTATATATATATATATATATATATATATATATATATATATATATATATATATATATATATATATATATATATTAAAAAGTGATCCACTAAATTTTTAATTCGAACAATGAACAAATTACAATAAATTTGACTTTGCTTAAATAGATATACGTCTAATAAACTCAATTATCAATAACAAACGAAATCATTTTCCTAGTTTATTTACAGAAACACAAACAAAGCAAAAGTTTACGTTATGTACTTAACCATCAAACAGTAACAGGAATGGGCAGGAGGGACAGGTGCCGCTGTGACAAATGGAAGCCATTTTTCGTTCACGTACCACATCAGTATCACACATTCTCGCGACTAACGGCTCACTTTTTCCTCTCTTTTAGGTACCTCATTATTACCTTATTTTTTTGTTTAAACTAAGTAATGTTGTATGATTATTTAATATTTTACCTCCTGTACTTCTGAAACCAATAGACGAAAATGACTAAATACCTTTTAGACTACGAAAACTTCAACTATAAAGTAGGTAATAATAATAAACTAGCGACCCGCCCCGGCTTCGCAATGGTAGATAAAAAGTACGATAAATTAATTAGTACTTTACAAATAGAACTTAACAATAATTCCTATTGAAACTATTTAGTTACTTTAGGATGATGATATATGGTATGAATGTCATCATTTGATTTAACCCGTGCTTTGATTGACTAATTTGAATACAAACGTTTATTCTGACTAAACTATGATAGTTAGACATATAGCTTAGGAGGCTTCTTTGCAGCTAATGATGAGAACTATAAACATGTGGTACATTATTTTATGTATTTTATATTGGTCTCCGTAGCCGAATATTGACTTTTTCGGGCACATTTTTGATTATATTACATTATAGCAATTTTTATATGTGTCTCTAATTCTAAAAATAAAATATAGCCCATGTTACTCACTGATTATGTAGCTTTCATACATGAAAAAAATTTTTAAGATAGGGTAAGTATTTTTTGAGTTTATTAATTATAAACAATCATACAAAAAATCAAATATTTTCTCTTTATTGTAAGGGTATGTTAATTATTTGTTACCTTGTCGGTACGGGGGTTCCTAGCAATAAAGCAGTTGTAAGTCGGCCTCTGTATTTGCTTGATCGCTCCCATCAAACTATATTATATATTTAATTTTCAGAAGATTACTTTAGATAATTCCTCCGATCACAGTCGGTACTTTAATCTACAAAACATTTAATTTCAGTAAATGTTTTGAAGGCAACAGCTCCAAGTTTATTTTCTTTAGTTTGACATCGTATGTTTTATTAGTTAACTAATGGGCGGCACTGACGGTGGTCATTAATCTTTGGCAGACCCTAATTCTCGTTAACCTTCCCATTCCAAATAGAAATCATATAGAAAAAAAAACCCCGCCTCCTGGAAGAACTAAACTTCATTTACGTAGGTTCGAACTACGAGTGTAATAAAATGTAGTAAGTTTCTGTATCGAAAAGGCCCGAGAGAACAGTTCTTATTAGGGCAGAAAATCGGAAACTAATTTTCTTCCAGAGTTACATTTTTTCGGGCCTCCTTTTAGACAAAACCTTTTAGGAGTCTTGTATTATTAAGCTATTTGGTATTGATAGGTATCATGCTACTGATACATTAATATAAACACATATCTTGAACTTGACGATAAAAGTGTATCCTACGTATTAAAATATACAGCCAATATGACTCTACACTGAAACAATGGGATTTTAGGCAATCAATTTATTTCTATAAATAACCATATTATTTCAAGAATGAAATGCTACTATTAGTTTCACATTAGTAATATTATTACTAATGTGAAAGTTTGTGAGAATGTAAGGATGTTTGTTACCTTTTCACACCAAAAATGATTGAAAGGCTTTCGATCGAAGTTCATTAGACAAAGCGAACTTGAAGTCGCACTAGTTTTTAACGAAACACATTTAAGTCTGAAAATATGTATTCTCCGACTGATAAAGTAACTGTGTCACTAAACAAACAAACGTACAACTAACTCACAGAACACCGCAGTCAAATAACAACGCCATGGAGGGTTGTTTTGTTCCTGCGAAAAAGCGAGGTTACCAATAAACGTGTTGCTGTATTAGCAGCAGAGGTAGCAATTAGTGAACTGTACTTACTGTAGGCTATGATAACCATTTTAAATTATGTGGGCTGTATGCTTGTATACCTCCCGAGATATACACAGGATTGCAATATTTAAAAAATATATATATTGTAAAAAAAAATGTATATCTTGAAAATCCAAATTCGCAATACTTTGCTTTGCTTTTAACAATCTCGAAAAGCAACCATGTTTACTATTTTATTTGCTCCTGCAACTTCATACGAATGAGTATTTCCAAAAAATCTGTTCTTAGTGCATCCCCAGGATATATGATCTGTTCTTAGTACATCCCTATTCTTTCCAAATCTTAAGTCTCTAATTACATGGGTTCAAGTTATGTGTTGTCAGTTAGTAACTCAGTTGCAATTGCAGAGGTAAGGCATAATTTATTTGGAGAATAATAACATTGATACGCTTGTCAGACTAATCAAACACGCAAATTAGGAAGCGTCGAATAAAGCGAGTACTGTTTAACCGTTTCGAGTTCCCTAATAATATGCAGGCCACGGGAAGCCGTCGGTCTCGGCTGTTTTCGATAGAATACAGTTGTTAAACAAAGACTTGTAAGGCACGGCCCGTCAGAGGATGTACTTGTACCCCACAGAAAATGACAGGCAATGAACAAACATCTGCCAGTTCGCAGTGGTATGAGCAACATGCGGGCGTTACTTTCTGCATTACATGCGTTTATAGGTTACTGTGACCACTTTACATCAAGTGGCCCTTATGCTTGTATACGTTGAATTACTTATATATTGAATTCGAATCCGTCGATGTTATCAGTTCTTAATACTATTTAGTACTAAATACCCCACTCATATCGAAATAAAATTAAATATAGAAGAATTAAATATAATTTACGATAATGGAATATAATTTACACATATATAAATGATAGTTGCAAGTAGTAGTTTCTAATTAAGAATACAATACGTACATAAAGTAGCACCAATGTAGCCGAAATTTAACGCAATTTTATGGAACTAAATAGATATTATGACCTTCTAGATAAAAATGATTTCCGAAATCATTTCACAATTGGCAATAATTTCCCGTGCTACACGAAAAAATTTGCGGATTGAATTAAAATCCTCCCCTCCTTTTCTGAAGTCGAGAATCTTTTTATGAGTACATCAGTAAAAAAAATAGTAATAAATAATTTCAAGCAAAAGTTTATTTAAAAATATTTTGAATATAATAAGAGTTCATAAAATGTTTAATACCTAAAATATGTATTTTCTAATTGTATGTGTGCGAACTGGCATAAATGCACATCACTACTCCCAACAATCGATTATTATTAGTTCAATCCAAATGAAAATTATACGTAGATAAGCATTAGCATAAAGTGAAGTCTTTAATCAATTGTTTAAGTTTCATTAATAAATAACATAACTACTGAAATAGCGTTATAGTAAATTGTGTGTTATGGGCCATAACGAGATGCTAAATGAGAGGCCGAACGCTTTAATTACTCCAGTTTGTAATTCCTGAATGGCTCGTCGTGTGAACAATGTTTTTTCATCACATTAGCGAGGAAATAAATAAAACGAAAGTTGCAAAACCTTCAAATGTAATATGTACGAAAGTTTAAGTTATAAAATTATCGTAGACCTTAACACTTCTTTAATTCAGACAAGTTTTTTTGTCGTTCCTAATGACTAAAAAAAAAGCCTAGGTAGAAACCGGTATATAGCACTGATTTATTTATTTTAAATAATAAATAATTTAAAAAAACTTCGATCGAGTCATATGGCGCTCGGTTCTCGCTGCCTATCGCGCAAGGGATTTGGCGTGTAGTTTTAATTATAGTTACATGGTGATATGTACCTGTATATATATTTGTATTATATGCTAATTATACATATGATTTACATATTTTATTTAAACACACAATTTTTATAATGTTTATTATGATAATATTCATCCATAACTCTAAGACTTGACGTTAAATAGACCATTATTTAGTGCAAGAGCTAGTTAGAGCTAACCGAGCCTGCATGTGGCGACCCCATGTCCCCCAGTTAGCGAATGAAAGTCTGGTGAAAATAAGTTAGGGTACAGCGAAGATGCTGAATCAGCAGCTAGTAAGTCAATGCGCAGGCGAAAATATTTGTGTTTTATGAAGTTACTATAAATACAACAAAATCTAAAAATTATTAATGAGTAGAATGAAAAATATCGATCTCTATACAAGAAAGTCTTAAAAATCCGCAATTCCATAGGTAAGGGCCTAACATACTGTAAAATAATAATACACACATCAAAAGTGTCTAGGGATCAACATATATTTTTGCAATAACTTTTCTCCTGATTGATATTAATTAAAATTTTCTTTAAGATTTCATCAAATAAAGTGTTTTCGTTTGTCTACAGTAACGATAAACCAAGTCACCTTTGCATTAATAAAGAAATTTGCCATTTTCATAATAAAGGGATTTGTGACATTTGAACCACTAACAATAAAGTTCGAAAAAAAGACTGAAATAACAGTTTTCTTTAAAATTTTATTGGGTAACTTAAACAATTAATAATCCGTGTTTCTACCGCGAACACTAACAACACAAGAACATCGGTTTGGCATACTCAAAATGAGTTCATCCAAATCACGCTGTGGAATGGCCGCCCATGTTTGTTGCAACAACAAAAAAAGGTCTTCTTGCGACTGGATACCCTCCATATCCAAAAGGATCCATATAAATTTATAAAATTTGTAACAATGTGACGTATAGAATATATTTTGTGAATGATATACTCAAACTTACTTGACGGTAACTGGTACTTATGTATATATATATGAACAGACATATTTGAACTTTTTTGCAAGGTAAAAAAAGCTTTCTACTAGTTAGTTACACGGCTGGTGTAATTCTGCTTGGGTCATAAAATTTTCATGGAACATTCACTGGATTCCGTAAATATGCTGCAACGTTAGCGTTAATCACACTTGCAGCGCGCCTAGGTTGCTTGAAATATAACAACTGAAAAATATCGAGTTTTATCCCAGAGTGCAGATATTTTAATATATTTTGAAAGTAAGTAAAGCTCTGTTCGGAAATAAGCAATTTATAGCAAGCTAGGAAATAAGAGTTGATTGTTGTATCGAGCACAAAGTGAGTAATTACTCACTTTAGCAAGGTGCGTAATCTACTTTTCTTTCAACTACCAATCTACGTACCGCGATAAAATATACCGACTCAAAATAAAAATTCAAGTTAATGAGAACAAAGTTTAATTCATCTCCTCAAACGTTTAAAAGTTACAATTATAAAATGTCCAGTTATTATAAGTGAATTATTCACTTTTACTTGGAACATTTATTCGAGTATTTGTTTGGTTTATTTATGAATAATTATTATTATCATCAGAATCAGACGATACAGGTAGACGCGGGCTCAATTTTAAATCATTTCCATGAGAAGTAGACGGATGTGGTGATGTTGATCGGTGCAAATTAATTGATTCCGTAATGTTTTGAATAATTTTACTTTTATTTTGTACCGATTCCTCTATGTAACCTTGTGCTACTTGGTCCGATTTCCATCCACCATGACGCTTGAGCGTAGTTAAATTAGCACCGGAATCAGCTAGCAGCGTTGCTGATGTTCGGCGCAAACAATGCCAAGTGTTGGCTTCCGGGTTTTGTAGTTTCAGATAACTGGCAATTTCATAAGGCAATTTTCCAAAATTGTTTCTACCGATGGCGTATTGTGCATTTTTCGTTCTGGTAATTTAAGAAAACCGCTTTTTGTTTATAGAATTTGGACACAGCGCCATGTGTTTCTGCACTACATTTAAAAATTCGTCACGTATTACAAATTGACGGTCTTTCTTTGTTTTCGTGTTCAAATTATCTAACTGAATCAAAATAATATGAAACAAAATTAAATTAAAATATCTCCTATGTTACAATTATACATACCTTTTCAGTGGGTATAATTAATCTGAATTTAGATAATAACTTTTTTTTTCATAGAATTTTGGATTAAACGAGGGGATGCATTTTTTTATAAAGATGACGAGTTTGCTTTAAGCCACGACACAACATAATGTTTGTTCCATTCGAAAATAAGGACGGGGTAACCATTTTTCTTAGTTTATTCTCAGGAACTAGCCCGATTGTGAAGTGATTAGCATTGCCTATTTTCATCTGTTCGGTTGCTATTTTCATATGACAAGTATTTTGGTATATTGTGCAATTAGTGCGATAAGTGCACTGGAGCGAATGACAACTTCGCTCTCGTGGGCAATCGACAACATCGCACGAGTTGTAGATACTATTTTTTATTACGAATGCGGAACTATTCCGTCGTCCAAAATTGGGGTTCAGGGGCGTTATTCATTTGTTTTCTCATCAATTTGCGTGCGCCAAGTTTACTTGTCGCACTCAAATGGAGTGAAAGAAAATCTGCGTCCGCCAAGTTTCCTTGTCGCACTCAAAAGGAGTGTGGTTTACTCAAAACTCATTTTATAATTTTAAAATGGGCAAATAGCGACTTATTACCCATAACAACGGGCACAAAGATATTACTTATCCCGCATGACTAATAAAAATGTCAATAAACATATGAGTTTATTTTGGTCTCGGGGATGGCAAATCAAAGCAGCCCGACTGGAGAAGTACTTTAAGCTCCCAGAAAATCGCGGCTAAGTAACAACTGTTGTTCTATTCTCGCGAGTGAGCGAATGTTATTTAATTACGGTCTGGTACCAAGTCATAGTGTAGATTTAATACAATATAACTACCTATTTCTAAATTACAATCTTATAGCAAATAAGCACTTACATGAGATATTCTTGTTTTGTTGGCCCGTAATAGTGTATCCTCCGAAGCAGAACAAGGACGTAGATCCTAAACTAAAACGGGAACAACGGAAGGGAATGACTAACGGTATTCCAGTGCATCGAATTCTTGGCAGCTGTAATCGCGTAGTGTGGCGCTGCAACTCCTATAAACACCAGGTTGTGACGCACGATCCCAATAATTTCACCAAACTAATCATTCCATGATACCGCTTCCCGACCGATGAAACTTATGACCCCTGGGCAAAATGAATGGTAGTACCGCTCTCTAGCGAGTGGTTGTATCGAAACTGGAGCTCAGTGAACCGCTGGCATGACTCTAAAACTAATATTGAGTGTGTCAGTTGTTCTTATATTATTAAAGTGCCAAACAACAACTACGGCCTACCTAAAGGTAAGCAGTTACCACAGCCTACAGATAGTTGTATTGCCGATTGTGCAAAAATCTTTTCACGCCTTTTTTGAAGAAACTCAAGCTGTAGTCCCTAAGGAAAACCTCGGCGGAAAGTACATTCTGCAAGTTAAGTGTTCAAGGTAAAAAAACTTCTTTAGATTTGTAAAATGGTACAATTAAATTTAGGTAATAAGACTTGAAAATATAGACCGGACGAATTCTGGTCACCCCGAACGTGCTTCCTTCCGGCGACGTGTCAGCCAGTACTGCCAACACTAGAAAATAATAATAAACCGACATCCCAGACTGTTAATCGTTTCAGATTCTACAACCAGTAAGTTTCTAAGAAGTCTCCAAGTTAGTAGCAGGGGTGGTAACGAGTGAGCGATACTTTCTGCATTCTTAGTCTTGCTATATTCTTACCTATAACCTATAATACTTCACTGGCTAACCATTTTAGTTTTAGTTACAATACGCATTTTACTTACGGTAGAGCGTATACTTATATGCCTCTCATCGTTGTATAAAAAAAAAAAGTTTTCATCATTTTTTATTAGAAAATAAGTTTAAAATGTTATTGTTATTTATACAAAACAATTGAGCAGTAATTATTTTGTATAGAATGTTCACCTGAAACCAAATATTTTGTTGGAAATTCGACGGCTTCTCAATTAACTCAGTTGTCAATATTAAATTATGACGAGCTCGGTGGCGCAGTGGTGAAACGCGTTGTTACGTTACAAACATTTGTGTGCATAAACATATCTGTGTGCTTTGGTCAGGGTGTTTTTAAGAGAGGTAGCGTGCAATAAAGCTACTCTTCGGAAGAAGTACCTACACCTTACAGAAAACCGCAGCCAAATAACTCCCTAGAGGATTGTTGTGATTCTGGTGTGGCACTACTTTATAAACTATGTCATTTCAATCAAATTTTAAGAATTTTAAGAAAGGTAGGGCGCATCAAAGCAGCTCGACTCGTGAAGTACCTCCACCTCACAGAAAAACGCAGCCAAATAACAACTCTTTGGAGAGTTGTTGTGTTCCTGCGTGTGAGCGAGGTCTGCAGTAAGCTCCTAAGGAATTGCTGTTTTAGCAGCAGAGGTGGCATCGCGCGAGTGATGCTTAATGTATTGTAAGCGTTCATAGGCTACGGTAACCGGTTTACGTCAGGTGGGCCGTACACTTGTATGTCTTCCGACGTGGTATAAAAAAAATTAAACTCTGTTACGAAATGTTTGTATTTTATGTACCTACGATATACTTGTATTTAAACAATAAACACTGATAATGCGGATTTTTATAGTTATGTAATGATAAGATAATAATAAATATTTTTTTATATACAACGTAGGAAGCCATACAAGCATCCGGCCCAGCAGATGTAAAGCGGTTACTATAACCCATAAACGCTTATAATACTTTAAGTAATACTCGCGCGATGCCACCGCTGCTGCTAACACAGCGATTCCTTAGGAGCTTACTGCACTCTTCGCTCACACGCAGGAACACAACAACCCTCCAAGGAGTTGTTATTTGGCTGCGGTTTTCTGTGAGGTGGAGTTACTTCCCCAGTATGCTTTGATGCGCCCTACCTTTCTTAAAATTTGATTGAAATGACATAGTTTATAAAGTATCATCAAAGCCAAACGCTTTTTATGTCTTTCATTTTGAATTTGAAATGTTTCCTACATTTCAACAAATCGTGAAAGTTAAAAGAGTGAGGCCCATCCCGCACGTGCCGGTATTTTATCTCGATTTTGTTCTAGAATACTTACTTATACTGTTTTTATCACATTATCATCAGAAGAGTCTTATAACCGTAAAACTACACTACTACACTAACGTAAAAATGTCTTCTTAGACTCTAATCTATTTCAATTGTAGATTTTATAGGGAAACAGTAACACTTCTACAAGCCAACGGATATACATTATGGGGAAACTTCAATACGAATGAATTCCAACAAACAAAAACAACGTGTGTTTTCGCTGGGAGCTGTTATTGCTTCTCCCATTCCCATATGGTGTTGCAGAGTTAGAGCTGTATTTTGGTAAATAGAAAAGTTTCGAGGTAAACGTTAACGTAACGTTCTCAGTATGGTCAGATACTAGTGGAATTAATAGGATATGTGTTATTGGAGATATGTAGAAAATAACGCCATACTGATGATACTAATGGTGCAACATGAAGATATACCTAGTCATGTCATAAGTTCTGTCAAAAACTTTTGATGTAATTAATGATACACTTTTTGATAATTATGGAAAAGTTATATATGAAATGAAAGGTAATTAAATGTACAATAAAATTTCATTTACATTATTCGAAATGCCCTCCTCCATTTACACATTTACACGATACTTATTCTGTGTAGCTTGGCGTAGAAGTAGCTCCACGCAACAAAATATCACAAGTAGATAATTCCCTGAAGGTTTTTTGTCTGTGCTTCTCAGTTGGGTTTTTATTTATAGTGACACGTGAAGACTCTTTGAATCTCGACATAAATCCATTTACTTGTGAGGGCTTAGTGACGTGAGTGTTTAGCAAAATGCATTCTCAAAAAATGTACTAACGTATGATTATCGGTTGTCTACCCATAGTACAAGGTTAGGTTAATTTTAGACTAGAGGGTGCTGTGTAATTTGTATGGATATTCTTATTTATTTTAATTTATTTACCATTAGAGCTAAGTACGATATGTATAGTATACTCCTGACATTAGTCGCAATGAAGATACACACATATGCACAATGGTAGTTGTGTTCAATTATGTTATATATATATTCCTTATAATTTTCTCCAGTCTTGATGATGAGATGTACAATAGTACATTGTTCACCGAGGGGAGAAAGTGACCGATTACTAACGAGGGCGTAGGTTTTGGGAATCGCACTTTCTCGCCGAGTGATACATAGTGCTTTATACTACACCTGCGAGTAAAGTATAAAACAAAATCTCTATTAATAGAAGTCTATATTAAAATTATTACAGTTATTGAAATTTAATTTAATACTTTTGTTAGGGAGATTAATGTTGGTTTGATTTTATTAATGTTGGTTGGTTGGTTGGAGAAGCAAAGGAATCCTCCATACAGCCACGTCAAAATATATTCACGTAAATTATATGAATGCAAAATTCAACCAAACCGTTCTAAATTTAAAATGCAATAAATGCTAAATTAAGCTACCGTTCTAATTTCGATTAGTGATCTTGAATTTTCGTATTTTCACTATTTTAATATTAACAAGAATGACAAGATAAGGCTATATGGGTATTGATTTTTGTTTATTCTTTTATGTTGTTGAATTAAAATAACAACATTTTTTAAATTTTGAGCAGTCAGAACCCGTTATATACGTTTTCCCATACATTTCGCGGTCGTATACGACCACTCGGGTTTCGAAGGGTTAATACTGTCAAAATTAAAAAAAATAACAACAGGTTAACAATGAATTTTCATATACTTTTTCTTCCCGCTTAGCACGTTAACAATGGATTTTCATACAGTTTTGCCGCCCGCTTATTTGTAGGGCTACAAAGACGAACTTTCTGACCCATTCTTACGCAAGTAACAACCTACTTTCCGACCAGGTGTAGTATATAATTATTATTTGAATGGAGTTCAAGGCAGTCAATTAAAATGGTGTGCGTCAGTAAACTGTAATGTGCATTTTTTAACAAATTATTTCCCTCACTGCTCATATTAATAATACCTCTTTCCTAATAGGTAACTTTCCTGTTCTCTGGAAAAAGCTTTGTTACCCTTATTCTGAAATTCCGACTCCTATATGAAAGTGAATACATGTTGGCCTATTTTTTGCTTTTCTTTTCTAATACCCCAAATTCAGCAGCACAAAAGTAATTATATTCTTTTATTTACTTAAACTCGTATCTTATTCCCTTTTATGCCTGTCTTCTGTCATTATACAGGGCAAATATTGCACTTCTTAACATAACTGAGGATATCGGGATAAGCATAGTATAAGTAATTGATTGCTGCGACAGTCTAGTTGAATACCAATTTAGGTAGTTCTTGATTTAAACATATCGGAATACTAGTCAACGATGTAAAACATGAGGCAATCTTAAACGACGTACATTTCAGTCCTGTTTATTTAATTTAATTGTAATCTCCTCCTGAATAATTAAAATGTAAGTTTTACTGTCTATATGACTCGCCCAATCTCGAACTCTATTCTAAACATCTCGCCTTTTTGCCTTTGTGCCCGTCACTTTAACTTCACTACGACCTTCTTTACGACTCTAGAATAAACTATAGTATCAGATCATATTAAAGATATATATCAAATCCAAGATTTTGGTTTTCTACATATTCCCACAATAGTGGCTATATCGGTACAAATATTCATGCTCTTACAGTGAACAATTCACCCAAGCAAAATTGTTTCGCTTCAGAAAAAAAAGCAAACGATATGGTCCGAAATTTGTACCCGTTAAAACATATTGTATAAAAGAATAGATAAGTATATTAAGTATTGTATACTATATACATGTATTTTTAAATGTGTTTTATTATGTATATAAATGTCAATTACAATATAAATAGATTCGGGCGTGATTTTACGAAATCAAGTGTGTTTGCCTATCCCAAAGAATCACAGGTAAATATGTAGGTATATTCGCCTTAATTTAGTCAGCACTTGTGTTCAATTTCAAATAAGTAAATATTTTCATCAATAGAATCGCAATTAATATACTGAAATTCACCGAAATTATATTATATTGTAATGAGATTGCATTGTTTGTGGTAGCTATGAACACGTATAATTATATCAACAAATAGTAGTGCAACAGCTCGAAGTTAGTGTTGTATGAGTCAACAACTTTGTACGATGTCAAATGTTTCTCTTATTGGCAGATAGCACCGGCATAGACTGTTGTTAGGCCATGGAACGTATTGTAGAAAAGTTACGGTGTCTATTATTTTGATCTACATCGGGTTGCGTTGCGGCTGAGTATAATTAGACTAGTTTAATAACTGCTTGCGAGCCCGGCTATGCACTTTTAACAATGTCCATTATTCTAATTATATATATTTATAATTATAGTTTCTTTATATATGTTTTACTAATAATAAAATTGGAAAACAATGTCTGTTTAATGGAAAATGTTACAAGACAATAGAGTTTTACTCTGGCAATGTAAATAGTAATAATAACAATATTAAGAACGAAACTAAAAGTAGGTAATAATAATACAATATCCCCATCAATTGTAAATTGTCAACAATATAGAAATAATAACAAATATATCAACCTGGTGCACCAAAACATTCAGGGAATGATAGGATAGGAGTTAGAATTGGAGTTGTTTATGAATTGTAGCAATATTGATATTTTATGTCTACCTGAGCACTGGCTAAAACCCCATCAATTCATTTTCAGCTTCAATAGCCACCAGGTTGCAAGCTCATTCATCAGAGATAACTATATACATAAATACTAGATATAAGCATAATCTTGTGTTACATGCAAGCTGTCTCCACAAAATAAGTAATTCTTTTATGGGGCAATGTATACGGTTTTATAAAAACTTCCCAGCAATATAAGAGAATTGTCAATAAACAAATTTAAAACTACTACTAATTAATACTACTACTACTAACTACTAATTGTTTAGCAGGGCATATTATAAAGTATCCGACTATATTAATGATAAAAATGCCTGGGATTGAGTTGATCCAATTATAATGTAATTAATAAATTATGTAAATTTGTTTGGATACCAAAAGAGGGATGCCTGAGTTTTTTGGCAGTATTTTTATCAGTGCTCACCTAGTCATAAACTGCACGGTAGGGAAAATAATTGTGACGATTCCAAACAAATGTAGCCATTTTTATGGAATAAAAATATTTTGACTTTGACTTTGAAAGATGGCGTATCGACCAAAAGAAATTGCAACATAGCAAGTTGCCTTTGATGTAATTATTTACAACAAATTGTGTTGTACATGCAATGAATACTAGCAATTGATTCAGCAAAAACATATTTTTTTAATTAATTTAAATAGCAGGTAGGTGTCATGGTGGTTACCGTAACCAAATTGGTCGTGTTTTGTCAGGAGCCTCACAATTCGGCGAGCGTGCATGTGTAAGGACCGTGTTATGTGGGTTCGGTGCTCTCTGCCTACCCCGCAAGGGATTTGGCGTGCAGTTATAGATAGATATGTAGGTGTACACTTTTCGAGGTGTATATTTTCGGGTGTACTGTTATTGCATCACCACACTCTAATACTAAATGCAGCACCTCTTCAGCTGATCCCTACAAACTTCAGGCACTCTCACCAGTAGAACTACTCTTTAGAGAATTGTTACTTGGCTGCGGTTTTCTGCTTCTATTGCTGTTAAGTATCGTTGTGCACTACCTTTCCTTTTTATGGTAATTCGTTTGTTAATCAATTCATGCCTACTGCTGAAGGTTAAAATATTGTCCGTTTTTTATGATTAGTAAGTGGCCAATAAACAGTTATTAAATAAAGTATCACTTAGCATATATTTGTAAATAATGATATGTTAATACAGTATCAGAAATAGTATTGAACAATATTGACTTGAAATTAACTATAACAAAGCTAGACTCTGTGCCTGAGATGAATTTAAAATGGAATTAAATTCACCGAGTAGAACAAAATGGCTACCACGCTATAAACGATATTGAGAGCTGACTAAAGACAGATCTATGAGTTTACCGGGAGCTCGCTTCACTAGGTACTGAAATTTACAAACGATTGGAATCGAAGTGGAATCATTTAGGAGTTGTCTCCTTACCAAATTTTTTTGATAGTGAAAACTAGTGTTCTTACTATCAAAAACCGGCCAAGTGCATGTCGGGCCACACACAGTTTAGGGTTCCGTATTTGCTTAGTTTTGCTTGCTCGAAAAAACTTGTGTATAACGGAGGGGGGGGGGGGGGGGGGGGGGAGTCCACTACTTGGCCGTTCAAATTTGAAACTAGAAACTTGGTAGCAAAATGCTCAATGTAAATGGATGCAATGTAAACACGATATACGTGATAGTGGTCCTTTTACATTCACTAGGTATATAGGCTACTACCATGATTATTTCTACATTTCCAAATACAACAGTTGGGGACTCAAGTGTCCCCCATTGGAGACTAACAAAATTTTAAAGTTTTAATACATCGAAAAGTGATCTTCCCACACCCTAAATGTTTTTTAAAAAACCTATCTAACGACACTCGACAAGTATACACCATGGGGTGGGCGTGAATAAAAAAAAATCACCACCACCACCATAATCTTTTTTTAAGATTTTATTCTACCACTTTGTGAGCACAGTTAATATATCTAATATAGGTAGTATATCTATGTCAAATTATAGCTTTTTAGTATTAAGCTCTGAGCTAGGCCGCGGACAGACGGACGGACGTAGACAGACGGACATGGCGAAACTATAAGGGTTCCTCGATTACTACTTAACCCCAATATACTCGGTCGGATAGGAATTAGAACTTTCGGATTAAGTGATCCGTAAAGAAATACCTACGAGTATAATATACATATAATATCTACAATACAATGGAGTGAAGAGATTTTTTACATCATCTGCAACGCGTGATGTATGTAACTGCTTACCATCAGGCAAGCCATGAGGTTGTTATCCACCTTGGTAGTGCAAATAAATGTCATTGTTATTTTGTTTTTGTACAACGTCGGGAAGCATACAAACATACGGCCCACCTAATGTATAGCGGTTACTGTAACCTATTAAGACTTGCAATACATTAAGTATAACTCGCGCGATGCCACCTTTGCTGCTAACACAGCAACTCCTTAGGAGCTTTACTAGTGACTTCACTCATACACTGGAACATAATAACCATCCAGGGAGTTGGTACTTGGCTGCGGTTTTCTATGAGGTACAGGTATTTCCTCAGAAGGGCTACTCGTTTATATAAATACATATATCTCCTTTAGATATTATCTAATAAGTATAGATTGGAATCTCCTTAAACATACTTATAGCGTCGAACAATTAAGTATTTATTTAAAAAATGTGTTTTCAATGGGGAAAGTCACTAGAATACTTATGCTAAATTTAATTCTACCACACGTATTTTATATTGGACCACAAACTAATGAAATATAATGAAATTAAATAGTCAATAGATTCAGGTGATATGTTACAGAAGTTAAATTTTTGCCCAATTTGAGCTAAACTGCTTAGTTTGATGGCAACACACAATGTATGTACCTATATATACATATATATATTGTTACTGTAAAAATATTATTTGATAGTGATAAAAATGAAATCTATATTATTATACATACATTATTAATTTAAACAAGGAAAATATATTTCTTTCCGCAAATATTTGTAAATTAAAATCAATTTATCATTCTAATCTACAAACTAATCGTATTTCTTAAAACAACATTTTTTTTTACTTTAACAATCAACGCCAATCAAACAACTAATTCCCGGTTTGACTAGGCACTTTGCTTATTGACAAATTGAATCTTTTCGGTTACGTAAATATAATAATGAAAATTACGTCGTTTACTTCAGCACATTGGGAACAAAAAACTGTTAATATATCAATAAGATTTGAATTTCGATTCCTTCGCTACAATAACTTCTCTTTGGATCGAAGTCAATAATGACATCTTTAGATTTCCTACTTATACTATAGAAAGGCAAACCTCGACTGACCGAAACGAAATTATTTACTCAGGCTGAAACAAATAGAGACCGGTTGTGCTTGAAATTCTCAAGGCGAACCATATATTTATCTTTCGGAAAGCTTCGTAACATTGCACTTAATAGCCTTTAATGACGCTAAGAACACTTCGCCACAATGCCGCTGTGTGTCACAGTGTTATACTAGTACTTGCTGAGGGCGGAGACATAATTAAGTTGTGAACGTAGCTGAAATGTGGTTTAACGACAAACAATGAGAACAAACTAGCCTCTCGCGACTCCCTGCGCTTAGTTACCTGACGTTTTACCTTATTTAATATGCATACAATTTAATTGCTCCCTTACACATAGACAATTTAATTGCTCAATTACAATTGCACGTCAGCTGTTATGATAATTCAACGTACAACTGTAAACTATATTTATTTTGGTTTGTTAAAATGCTATCCCTTTTAGCCACACCAGGATTTAAATCAACAAAAAGTTCTGGGAAAATGCTGAATGAATTATTAAAATACCAAAAAGTCGTCAGTGCTGAAAAGATTATTGTAATAAAAATATATAATATAATAAGGTTATGTTTTCTTTTTTTATATAATAGGGTTTTGTGTTCATAAATAAAATTTGCAAAGACTTTACATTACTTTACACGATGTAATTAAATGGAACAATCATGTTTTATTCACATATTCAATGGGACATTTATGCCCGATTTAGATAGTGTCGAAATGAATTGATATATTTTTCAACTAAGTTATCCATCTCAAATTCCATCTCGTATATAGGTCTCTTTTATGACTAGGCAAGAGCAGTGAGACATAAAGTAAATTGCAT
The DNA here is from genome assembly GCA_947507595.1 of Pyralis farinalis. Lineage (NCBI taxonomy): Eukaryota > Metazoa > Arthropoda > Insecta > Lepidoptera > Pyralidae > Pyralis > Pyralis farinalis. The sequence continues at coordinate 28,309,517 of OX382259.1, forward strand.
AAACATACATCAATACATGCCGATAAGTTGATCAAAAATGTCGCTTTATAGTCGTATAAAGGCATCGGCGGAACATCGACGATGGTTGAGTACGGCAATAAAACGTTAGTACGTTGTTTCCGAAACGGTGTTTTATCCCCAGCATTGCACGACATCAAGAATCGTTGGAACACTCGTCTCGAGATCACTGCTGCGTTCGCGCTTCGTGCACTTTGAACTGTCGACATAACATGCTATAGCTCACGAATGTACCGTAAACAGACAACAGATTTAAATAGAATACAGACGTTTTCTTCCACAAATGTTTAGGTCCTGGAAGAACTTCATGCTGAGATTTCGTCAGATGACTGAAAGTACGGTAGCTACTAACCATCATGCATGCGATACGCTTATCCCGGTGGAGTAAAAAATACTGAGAGTAAATTGAAATAAAATATGTGTAATTATGAACGCACATAAGAAGTTATACATCTTTCGCGAAACAGGACAAAAATATAATAAATTTTCAATAAATATCATTCACCATCGTTTATAATTTAAAGACACACACATATTATATCACTATTATATATTTATATATAAATATATTTTATCTGTATTGATATAAAACACATGTTGTAGATTCATAAATATGTATTTGAATAACTACCTTGAATATACTCGTAGTTATGAACTAAATTTGAGAGACATTTACCAACCAAGTTCGTGGTGGTGATTTTAGATGTCGGCGTCGTAAAAATTCACTCAACATTTTTCCCTAACGCGCCAAAAGCAGCATAACTTCAAAACTTATTAAACCTTGTCTCTGTCATGAAAAAGGTTTTTTAAGGTTTAAGCTAACGTTGATCATACCTCAGAGTCTGCCTTTCGTGTGTTTAGATATGAGAGCCTTACATGTTAATTACATGGCATCCCTTGCAAGGCACTAAGGGAACAATGATTACAACAAATATCTACATTGTTGATGCTACGAACCTTTATTAAATTCGGGCCAAGTCGTATACTTAATTCATTGTCGCGGTAGCTTGCAGAATTTACCTACAGGAAACACTAACAATAACATTCAGTTGTATTGTGCTGGTAGAGTAAGCTACAATTCTGGTCTAATGTCGCGAAACAACGCGACGCGCACCTGTGATGTTGCGTACATTGTTGTACTCTACTTATGCATATACATTGTTTGAAGATGTACGTATAAGTACATCACTTTCCGGGTGAAGGCTTTGTCTCGTAGTTGACTATTTCGCATTGTTGTGTCATCTAGTTTTGTAGTACCAATGTTTCGAAGTCTTATTTTGGTATTTAATAGCATGTACTTATTCTTAATGCAATACATAATTTAATTTAAATCATATCGATTCTCGATCGATATCGAACTCGATCTGTCCATTTGAGAGTGAAGAATATATCAAGTAATGACAAATCGAAGCCTGAAGGTTACATCCAGTTAACATAGAGTCATGAAATTTGCCAAGTAGCAAGGAAAGACAGATTTTTTTAGGTCTGTCTTCAAGAAACGTAATTCAAAAACTTTAATGTACTTGAAATTGACCTAAGATTATAAAATTTGTTGAAATCTCATAGCAGTAGTGCACTGCTATGAGATTTCAACAAATTTTAAAGAGAGAGAAAGAAATCCATTTTGCAGTTTTTACTGTCTGCAGTTTACGAAGTCAACGAAACCTGTTTGTTAATGGTTACGTAGTTTACAAATGATAATATACATTGTAGGGTATTTACGAATGACCTGAAATTTGACAACAACCAAAGACGCACAAGTACAGAGAAAAATCTAAAGATTACAGTTTTATAGCAATAAGAGATTATAAATATTTTTTCGTTATCATATTATTTTAATTCTAACAGTTGACGCTCAATGGCAACTAAGCTACCGTCATCCTGTTGAGATTATTGGTGCATATTATTACCGTATCATGGCAGAAGGGTTACAGATTGGTAGGCTGATAGTGGCCGCAGACTTCAACGCGGTTATGTGTGATAAGATAATGACCAAAACAACGCCTAGGTTGAAAAGTGAGAAAACAGCTAGATCTTTTTCCGATCTGAGTTCAGTATTGAAATAAGAGGGACACCCCAAATTTCAAGACATACCGGGCTAGTGTTGTCTATAGCAGTTGCATAAAGATCGCGATCTTTCTCGACAAAACTACTCCACATGGTAACCGATTGAAAGGTCAACAATGTGACTTTAATCTCAGATCATCAGTTGATTGACTTATTCCGGCTGATCTTACCTCAAAAGATACGAGAAGACGGATGGTTCTGAACTCTGCCCTGCTGAACATCAAAGGATAAACCCTCTGTCGTTCCTCGAATTCAGTAGAACAGTGGTGAGATCAGTCTATAGAGTAAACGAGAGCTGGATGTGGGGATGAGATTACTGCAGTGAGAAAATGACTATTAAATGAAATAGAGAGTCCCTTTGGAAATTTCCTGGCGAATCGGTATAAAACCTTTGAGCAAAAGAAACGACCGCGAACAAGTACGAGGTGTCAAGAGAGATATCATCTTTCACAGGTATTCGAAATACCTTAGGATTAACCAAAATATATTTTAATATCTCACAGATATTAAAAAATACAGAGAATACACGCTTATTCTACAATAACAACTGCCTCGGAAAAAGCAGGGCAAAAAATCTGCAATTGAGCAACTTGGCAGAGTACGTCGTAATCCCCTTCGGTTAAAGCGAAATTCGTATACCAGCAAGAAGATGTGTATGGGTTCATGTGTTATTCCTTTTTTGGAACGTTGCAATTTAAAAGAAAGCATTCAAAAATGATATAATAATAGTGCATTGTGGTTTTTTGCTTGTGACCGCTGATACTGTCTTTGTCTGAACTCTTGCGGTTGATGCAATATATCCAAAATCAAATACTTTACCATACAAACCGAGGAGTGCACTTTTCATTTACATAACATATCCTTCATATTTTCTGTACTTGTTTCGTCGCTTACACTTCACTTTAAATTAAAAATGATATTATTATTAACTGTTACTTACAATTAATATTTTGTACTTTCTTAAAGTTTAAAGTAAAATAAATGTACGTTACCTTGTACGAATGATAAAGTAATTAGAATTAACACAGCGTTATTTAGTTACTTAATTCGTGGTCCACTATGCAAACTTGTAAGACTGTCTCTTAGGGAAACGTAGCATCTCTGTAGCTCATCATAACTTCATATAACTTTAATTATAGTTACTCAGCCCACTAACTAGTTTTGGCAACTCGTTTGTACATTTGGGACGTAATTAAAGTTGTTTTTGCCCAGAATCTATCCAGAATTATTATGTCATAAGATGCGCCTCCGGGTGATTTTGACTAGGTTATTAAGACAGATAATAATAAATAGAGGATACTTTATGTCTCGCTATAATCGCGGGTATGCTAATTTGATAGCTTTGTATGGAAATATGGATTCAACAAGTAAAGGCCCCTCCGAGAAGGATGATGCAATAACGCATAGCATACAAAATACTCGGAAGGTGGTCTCATTGACAGGTATAATTTTCGACGTATTTTGCACTGTTTCCAATGCTTGCACTTTGAACTAGTGCATAATACGCCGGAAATTAATTTACACAAAAGGCACTATTATCTCCCATATCAAGACAGTGTGTTATTATTGTAATAAATATCTTCTAAGTATCTCCTTTACTTTAGTTTACTCGAGAACTATTATAATAAAAATATATTATATTTAATTACAATACCACTATAACTTACTAGTAAAATTTGCATAATTCTATACCACGAAAAACTAGACAATGTTCAATATGCTTTTTAAGAACTGTCTCGTTAGATTCTTTCCTCTGGTATTTATGAAAAAATAGTTTTACATTTTTGAAATGTAAAATTATTTTTTAATTTTTTTCCCTATAGTTAATTTATTTCACATTACTTCTGGAAAAATACTTTAGAATACGATGGATGAATCGGTTATATGCTTCTCTGTATGTATCTCAGAAACCTCAAATGTGTGACATGCAGACGATCAAACTTATATCTATCTATAACTTCACGCCAAATCCCTTACGGGGTAGGCAGAGAGAACCGAGCGCCACGTGACTCGATCCTTACATACCTCACTTGCTTCTTTAACATTCATGTTCCTTACATCACACTTGATCCAAAACTACAGTTAGGTCTTTATTACGACATTCATATACGAAAATGAGAATATAAAAATTAAATTCGAAAATCTCTGGTAGTTGACACCAGTATATCAATCACCAGGGTTATATCGTTACAAATATTTTTAACTTCAAATTAATATTATTTTTCCGTCGTAGTTTTTAGTATTTTTAATTGTTAGTGTGGATAAATATCCTTAAAAGCGGTCCGCGGGTAATGAGAGATTAATACATAGAATAAATAAAACATACAGAATTCAGTATAATGAATACTGCACCATCTGTAAGAGACAAAAGCAAAGCTTAAACTTATCGGTATATAGTAGAAGATAGAAATCTTTTAGCGAAAAATTGAACCACATAATACACAGTATGTGACTGTGTTAAGGTAACAAAATAAATGATACAGCTGCTCATAGCACAGCTTGTGACAAACTGGTGCCGAGAGTTCAAAGAGTCGATCAGGGCGTCTCTTCATCCGTAGCGTGTCTTTGTAGTCGGAGCAGAAACCCAAAAACGCCGCAGAGAGGAGTCGTTAGAGCTATATGCTCCAATAGTGGAAGTATAAAAAGGTATAGACTTGCCCCATTGTATAGTAGATCGTCGGCACGCTAACAGTCATGTCCACAGAAGACTTGACTCCTTGCCAACTTCATTTAAATACCAACCAAGCTTGTACGCATTAGCCAAGTCTCCTGTAAAGAAATTCGCCATAGACCTGTCGTGACATGAATGAATCGTTTTACCGAAATACCTAGCAATGTGATATCAGAAGCCCCAGGAACCGGCGAGCGTGCATGAAGAGAGCTATAAATGTCACAGAAGCGAGTGAAGTATGCAAGGACCGCGTATTATGGCGCTCGGTTCTCTCTGCCTACCCCGCAAGGGACTTGGCGTGAAGATATACATACCTAGCAATGTAAAATCGGCTTTAGTTGTACCGTTAGTCTCTGCAGAGGTACACTGATGAAGGACAGAACTCCTTTTGTGGAAATGTGGACTTTTATTACACAACGTCGCAATGTATAAGTATACCGCCCACCTAATGTAAAGTGTTAACTGTAACTTATGAACGCTTGCAATACAGGAACTTTATCACCCCTGGTAACTTCTCTAACTCGTGAAACACAAGAACCTTCTATGGAGTTGTTATTTGTGAGATGGCGTTACTTCCCCAGTCAGGCGGCTTTGATGCAACCTCACTTAAAATTCATATCCTGGGGATGTATCAATAGTTCCACGCCCTAAAATTTCTTCTTTTCTTTCCTTGTCCTTTGGTCCTTTTGCTCTTACTGTAAGTTCCTGGATTCTTATAAATAATACCAGACTTATGATGTATTTAATGTGATGCAAACTATTTTTTCTCTCAGTTTATACATATTTTAATTTGCTGGGATCATTATAAAGTTATAGCTACCTAAAAAAAAATCAACAAGACAGACCCTTGTAGCATCTATACATTAATACGAGCAGAAAACCCTATAAACGGGTACAGCCTTTTATAGCCATGTGGAGTGTGAGATTAGGCACAATTAATGATATAGAGCAGAAAGCAGAAAGAAAAAAATATGTGAAACATGTGTACATAAAAATATAAATATTAAACATGTGAAGCGAATTTGGAGTGAACATAAAAGTTTAATGAATTACAGTAGTGTAAATAATGATGTTCCGCTAGGGAGTTAACTCGAATTTCTAGAATTTCTATAGACAGAATAATATTATGTATACAAGAACCTGCAGAGGTATCACTCATGTATAGTCTGATGATACCTGATGATAAGCCTTAATGGTTTGACGATCATTTCAAAAAGTGGTGGGACTAGCGAACGCGTGACACTTTCGAAGATTATACAACGTCGGAAGGCATACAAGCATACGGCTCACCTCATACTTACACGAAAATAACCTCACATAATTTAACATACCGCACACTCAAGACACCGTACGTATCATATACGCGCCAATTGTTATGCTAGAGCGACCCCGTCTGATACAGATGTACATTTTCTTTTGTTATAGAAATAAATATGGTTGTATTTATTTATTTAGTCTCTTATTATTCATGACATTGAGTGTGGATTTAATTAAGGCTACTTTACAACGTGGTACTTATGTGTAAAATTAGGATTTATTTTGAGACGTATTTTTCTTTTGATTAAATTCGCTGCAAATCCCAAAACAGAGTCTCAGATTTCCCCCGAGAGAGGCGTGCGCTCGTTAGCGTGCTCCAATCAAGGAAGCAAAACTTTTGCTTCTTCGTACAATGTACCTATTCTAAAAAAGTTCTTATAAATTGTAGCATCCTAAGTAAGCTTATGCAAAAATATATTACATACATGACTTGTTTTTATCCAAAATTTTAATTTTCATGGAAACTTTATAAATTAAAGAAATTTTATATTATTCTATCTTATTAAATCGACCTTTCTTTCTTTTCCCGGTTCGAATCCTAGCATGTTCCACTAAAATCATGTTTACATATTTATGTACATATTTGTAATTCTCACTTCCTCGGTGGTGAAGGAAAACATCGTGAGGAAAGCAGCACATCCAATAATTATATATCGGAAGATATGTGGCCTTACCTAAGAAAGTTCTGATTTGCCCACTGAGTTGTGCAGGAATGATGGCAGTCGCTCTATGTAAAAATCAATATCTTCGCCCAATCCTTAGGTTCAAAAGTCGGACCCTACTAATCTTAGGAAAAGGTAGGGAAAAGGATAACGCTAACGGAAGAAGTAGAATTAAACCTACCTTTCTATCATAATTCCTCTACTATTCAGTAGTTTTCTTCTTCCTATACAAAAATATTATTTAAATCTAACCGCGTTTTAAGTCAGTCCTTGCTTCTATGGTTACATCTAAGAAAATATTAAAAAATGATAGTTATTTGACGACTTTTGACATTATGAAAGTGTTAATTTGATTGCTTGAGTATGTTTTTTTTATACTACGTCGGGAGGCATTCAAGCATACGGGCTACATGATGTAAAGGGGGTACCGTAGCCTAGTAACGCTTGCTATATATTAAGTATCACTCGCGCGATGCCTCATCTTCTGCTTACACAGCATACACACCAACTCCTTAGGAGCTTACTGGTGACCTCACTCATACGCAAGAACACAACTATCCTCCAGGGAGTTGTCATTTGGCTGCGGTTTTCTGTGAGGTGGAGGTACTTCCCCAGACGGGCTGCTTTGATGCGCCCTACCTCTCTTAAAAAGTATGTACTTCGATCCGAAATTGTGTTATGCTTGTATTTTATTTGCACATTTTATTTTAATTTAAATGACATTTGTATTTTCTATGTATATATTAAAGCCATGTCTCTAATGGGGTGGCCAGTAGAACCAGGTATCACAAGACGCAGTCCTCACAAACATCATTTGATTGTTTAACATTTCATGCACACTCGTTAGTTTTTAAGGCTCGTGGCAGGTGTTGTTTCCTCGGCTCCTAGTTCCTTCCATATGCGCGTTGTATTTTGTCGTTCTTTCATGCTTTCTTTCTACTTGGCCAAACCAAAGGAGCATCTTTTTCTTATATTAATACCGTCACTTTGAAATCGACTGTTTGTCCATTGCTTTACATTGTCGTCTCTCTTATTACACAACGTAAACGTGTCGTACTTTACTCCCTCATAATCTCAGGGGTGAGAGATTACAGTTACAGTTACAGTTGTTAGGGCCTCTACTTCTCTGGGTTCACATAAAACTGAGCATCACGCGATTACTTCTGGTTGCAGCATATGCACCCATAATCTCAGCGTATGCTCAAGAGCAAGAGAAGTTTTGGGAGTTTACGGTTTGTTGGACTTTTCAAGAAGTGGAGGCACTGGCGAGGGCGTACCTCTTTCAGAGATTACGAAAGTAGCAGAGATAGAAAATTGCATGGCTGAATTATGTAATTATCATCTTTTTCCCTAACTAAAAGTATGAGTGAAAAGAAGAAATAATACATATCCATATAACAGATATGTAACAAATAACTAAGTTCTAAGTATCTACTAGTGCGAAGTGATATAAACATGGTGCGAAGTACCATCGTGAACATAAAACAAAGGATGGCATAAATACAGATCAAAGTGTGATTCGTACAACGGGTACTTACAGATAAGCGCCGTATAATGCTGACTGTGGACTAATTTTAATCTATGGCTATTTTATTACTCGGAACTTCGGTATATTATCTTCCTTTAATGATGCAAGCGCCCATTAAGTAAGGAATACGGAAATTCTCGAGTTGGTAAAGTAATATAGACTGCTATTAGAGACCACAATTCATGAGGATCCACTTCGGGCATAATCCATTTTAAAACCCTTCCTTACGTCCAAGACTAAGGTAATATAATCATTTGAACCTCCTTTAAATGATTACTTTGTATTTTAAAATTTAAAGCGCATTTTTTTAAAAGGCCATAAGCGGCTTATCTAGTAAATGTGCCGTTTGATTCATGAGTACATCGAATTTCCCGATCTACTTATGTATTATACTTACACTAACTACTTAACGTTATATGTAAATATTTTGTTACCTAAAATAATAGATAAGTATTTAGTATTTTAAACTGTAGAAATTTATTTTATACCCAAGAAATTTCCGTGACATCTTGCGCGAAGTATTTTTGGAAAAAGTGCCTAAGATCAAAAGCACCTATAATAAAAAGTTTTCAGGTTCGTGGTCGCAATTCGAGATCCATTTTGCCCCAACAGATATCAGTTCTTCGGGTTATGTGGTCTGCCCGCTGCCACTTCTGCTTGCAGATCCAAGTCGGTAATTCCAGTTCTACTACGGGTGTGCTCATTTCTGAAGCTATCTCACAAAAAAACTCCAAGCATGGCTCTCCCTATCGCACGCTGTGTAATCTTGAGCTTCCATTCCAATGAGAGCTTTCAATATGAAACTCGTAGTAAGGGATTACGTTTCTGTGCCATAAGTCTAATAAACAACACACATTGGCGGAAGACTTTCATTTTGAGATATCTAGGTATTTTAGACAAAACCTTTTTCTCGAAGTTGCATCTATCTATATAGACTGTTAGTTCTAGGTAGAAATATTCATCAACAACTTCGAAAACCAAGCTCCCAACTGAAAGTGAGTACAACATGTATATTTGACATAATCTTCGTTTTGTCTATGTTCATTTTAAAACCAACCCGTTGGGATGCCCTATTGAGGTCATGGTGCGCCGGTTCTCCAGCGATTCTGACATGATTATTATACCGATGAATCGGAGGCGGGTGATATACTCGTCATTGATATTTATGCCGTATACTCTCCAGTTCAGTAGCTTAAAATCACCTTCCACCTGTTGCATAGCAGTGACCAGTTTTGGATAAATAACATCTTCCTTGAATAGGTTTCGTGCTCTGGTCCTGTAGTCGACTCGACATAGTCGCGTTTTTTGTATATTCCTCAACACTTTCATAAACTAATAAATTATTGCGGCTCTACTGGAGAGACTGGAGCACAGCCCAGGTCACGATCCTTCTCTCACTTTCAAATTGGTTAAAAAGAACATAATTAATCAATCAATCTATGTCTTTACGTCATATTCCTTATGATTTAGGCTAAAAGAACCAAGCAACACATACCATACACAACCTCACTCGCTTCATTAAAGAGCATTGCTCTTGTCATGCACGCTCTGCTGGATTCTAGAACTCCTGAGTTGACTGGATAATACACGGTCAATTTGGTCGTGCTAGGTGAGGTCTTGGCATTTTTCGACTCCTACAACCTTTCACTTTCTTATTGTGTGTCAGTTTCATAATTTATTATATTTAAATATATAAAATTATGAAGGAATGGATGGCTAGAAATAGCTAGAACCTAGGAATGGGTGTTTAAGGATCAAACACTCACGTAATTATTATGTATATATTTCATCCTTTATTAATACCTAACTACAATATAGAAATCCTATGCGTACATGCCTTAATAATCCGTAATCCGCTTAATGCTATGATTAAGTCATTAACAAACCTCCCTAGAAAACAATACGCTAAAAATAATATCGAATCACAGTTTCGAGGACCTACGATATTTCCTTCTAAAAGCTACGTAATGAAATCTCAAGTAGAAATCTAATCCAAACGAAGTATTCAAGGCGAACTGTTAATGACCCGCGAATGTCAAGTCAATTTTAATCAAATAATAAAATAGCTCCAAATTAGAGAATCCAATTATTTTGTTAATGGGTTCCAAAGTGCTCCCGCTTGTTATACTTACGATAATAGCCATAATAAATTAAGATTTTTGATTAAAAAGTTTTATTTACATCTAAGGAAGGCTTCATTATCATTATCTTATTAGTGCGTTATCTTATTATTTATGCGTTAGGTTTCGTGAATTTGATGTTTGTTTAATTATTATTAATGATCACCGGCACCAAGAAATCTTAATAAATCATGTTCTGGTGAAAGTTGAAGTTTAGTCCTTAGATTACCGTTTCTTAGCGGTTTGATTCCTTATCAACTTTAATGTTTCTTGAGAATATATTGAGAAGTATAAGCATAAGTTGTTATAAAATATTTACAGGTTAGTAGACAAATCTGGAACTCGGCATTCACGGTTTTCAAATCTTTATTATAAATCTTTATAATCAAGTTATAAATATACAACACAACAACCTTATAAATGAAGAAAGTTAATAATGGATGATTCAATAATCAAAATACCCGTCGAGTAAAACGCTTGTCACCTAAGAATATTGAAATTTATATATTTAATTGTCTCGAAGAATGAATTAAGCCCGTCGTCCTAATGGCGACCGCAGCTTGTCCATGAGTAGATCGTCTCGAGTTCCTCAGGCTCAGAGGGCACGTTAAGCGATCGATCTCGGCTGATTTCGATAGATGACAGTCGTTAAGCTGATATAGCGGTTTTCTTTTACCGTCGGGTAAGTGATATGATGACAAATATGTACATAAATCCATATACACGAATTTAGTGGATACACCAAGATTAACGCAGGGGCCAGTTGATCAATAGGTCAGTTCTCTATCATTGATCTTACCTGGATCTTACCCATTAAGATCACCAAATAAAAATTAAATATTCGCTATATATATTGAGCGATATTACTCAGCTAGTCAGAAGCAGGAGCACTTACATTTAAGGAAAACGTAGCTCTTCAAAATGCAATTCAAAATTGAAATGAAGCAGCATTTCTGTGGACCGTCACTGAAATACTTAAATACTTACGAGAGACGACCCCTCGAAACGCTCACAATTGAATTTTGGTTAATCTTGAGTGTCACTTTAACAAATACCTACCACCCGAAGGGTCTTGGGTAGTGGCGACACTGCGGATACCTACGCCTGCCTCGGGTTGATAAAGCCTCGCAATGTATTAAACACGGCTTATTGAGTATTTTCCCGACAATTAACATAAGTCAACAAATATTAAGACCGTCGTCTTATCCGAAATTAGATTTGTTTATTGATCTTCCCCCGAGAAACAGAAATTCAGATCGCGCCTAATTCGATTGTTTTGCGGAATATTTTAACTGTGTCATTAAATATAGATGATATTAATATAAACTTATGTATATTTTATTTAAACGTCATTAGCCATAAGGTTTATTATAGAATAATCTTGGGTTTAGTACTCGACACGTATTAGTGTATTGCTTATTGGTGTATACTATGCTCGATTATTCACATACACGTAAATGACATTACCATTTACTAGTAACGGTAATGTCATTTACGTATATGTGAATACATATATGATGAGCTCGGCGGTGCAGTAGTTAGTAACGCTACATTGACATCAATGCTCGTAAGTTCGGTTTCCACATAGGACAAACGTTTGCGTGCATAAACACGTCATGGTCTTTGTATTTTTTAAAAGAGAGTTTGGGCGCATCAATGTAACCCCTGTGAGGAAGTAGGTATCTCCACCTCACAGAAAACTGCAGCCAAATAATAACTTCCCGGAGGGTTGTTGTGCTCCCGTGAGTGAATTAAATTACAGCTTTTAAGACGTAGCTGTGTGTACAGAGGTGGCATCGCGCGAGATACTTAATGTGTTGCAACCGTTCAAAGGCTACGCTTTATATATATATATGCTTATAACCGCTTTACATCAGGTGACCCGTATGCCTCCCGACATCATATAAAAACAAAAATATATGATGCATATATTCGTGTGTGTATGCACGAATATAAGCATCTCGAGTAGTTTTTTAAAATTCCTATTACTTCAACAATTGCTAGTTGCAATTGTTGTAAATATATAAATATATTTCGAGTCGCTTGGATACGGCACTGATCATTTGAAACAAAATTTATATTTAGATTAGATAAGTTTTGCTTTTTAAGTTTATCTGTAGGTATAGGTGTTTTATCCTGAAAAAGAACATAAGGTAGGCCTAGGTACTTAAAGTTAATACAACATCTTGCTGTCACACGTCATCGCACGTCATCATACGTCAAATGTCATGCAAAGGTTTAGAATCTCAGATTTAAATGAGAATACAAAGCCTTCTTTTTTCATTTTATACTTTGCATTGAGAATTTAAATGTATGTGTGTATTTCGTATTTTACTTTGTGAAATAATTTTACAGTATTTTTCGATCATTTGGATGATACAACCATGTTTGATCTATTAAAAATGAATAGACCAACCATGGCTGTATATCGCCTTCTCTTTGACCTTGCTTTTCACCTTCTGTAACAAAATATTCACATTACATGAATGTACAATAAAATTGCCGCCGTCTACGAAATCATATAAGTATATCTCTTTCTGATTCCTAACGCCATTGATAAGAAAATTGTTCATACTTGATTTTAAGCTTTGTCTCTTTTTCTCAGTTTTATTTTGCTTCCCTTAATTATCGTCCCTATTATGTAGTTTTTCAGTTTTGAAACATAACGGCACGCACATAGTATCTTTTCATTCTACTACATCACGAGACAAACAATAATACAGCCTACATGACTTGAACCCGTTACCTCAGCATATGAAATTGAAAGAGCATCACTCGCACCATACCTACCCATCTGATCACGCAGAAACTCTTTAGGTGAGCTCTCTATCTCTAGTACACCGCTTACTTGTGGCAATACAACAACCCTCGAAAGAGATGTATTATTGCAGTAACCTATTAGGTCAATGTACTTTCCCAGTTGCTCTGCATATTATATACAGCTATATGATGTGCTCTTGATGTGAGGCACTATCATTGCAACCAATTTATTTACAAAAGAATGGAGAAATATATTTCCGTAGATAAGGATGATGATATTTTTAGGCCACTACGTTACGACATGTCTAATTATTTTCTCCAAATACACTCTATAATATAATAACTGTTCTTTTTATTTCGTAGGAGTGAAATGAGCGGAGAATGTATTCCGATCGTAATATTTTTAACTTCGAATTATTGATAAAAATATGTTTAGAAACCTCAATCGAAGAAAATACTTTATTAAAAAGTATCTGTATACATATCTGTATGTCCGAGTTTAATTGTAATCTGGTTTTTTGTAGCATGTTATTCTAATGACATACAACTATTTCTAATGACTACTAACTCATATGCATCGTGGAGAAGCGAAACACAGGTCGTAGAGAAAACCGCCAACCTGGACAGCAACGGTGTATGGTGTGTGGGTGCATGCGGTTCCTGTTCCAGATGGCGGGCAGACACGAAGAAAGCAGCAACCAAGGATAGCATGCATCTAGCTACTAATGGTAGTGGATGGATTCCGTTTGACGATAGTTCACATGAAGTAATTGGCGGCGCAAGTACACAAAGCAGGTTAGATTAAATTTGACTTGCGCAAAATAACGCCTGAATCTGTTAACTATCGGAATTTTATATTTATTAAATTGTGTACTACCTAATTTGTAAATATATATATAGTAAGTCTCCAAAAGAGCTAGTACATCTATATATATATATATATATATATATATACTCGTATATACACACATATATATATTCAAATAATATTTAGTCATTTAAATATTATTACTTATAAGCAAACAAAAAAATAAAACCTAAAATAACGTTGATAACACCGATATGGTTACGATACCCTTTGCTGCATAACTGCTCGCACTTGACCTATTTTTTTGCAATCAGTCTCGGTGCCCTACCTATTTACTCCAATTTTGTTGATATATTCCCCTTACTACATTCCATGTTCCGTGGAAATCCCTCGTAGCTTGTTGTATAACACAATTACCAAGCCAGCTGCACGGCCTCTACCAACGAATTTACCAATTTTCCATTACACGACAAGAATAAGCATTTCGTTGCCCATTTTTCTTTGATGTGGTCGGTCGTAACGAATGGATAGTAATGAGTGACTTCAAAGGTTTTAGTCCTATTCTGTGCAGTGTACCTGATGTTTCATTCATAGTAAATGTAAATTAATGTTTTTAGGGTTCTTTATCAAAAAGGTTTGTCGTGCGACGGCGTCCATCCATCGGTGTCAAAGATACCATCTCATACCCAAAATGTAAAGTTACAGCTAATAAAATTATGTTAAATATTAAATGAAACTAGACTGATATTCTTAAGTAGTACAGTTTATTTTAAATCACCAATAATCCTTCTTTTTATTTTTTAATTACTATTGCATAGCTTTTATTTTTTTTTGTTCTTAGGTCTCTATGCATAGAGATATGAAAATATGATATATAGACCAAGCAATAATGCATGAAAAGAGCTATGAATGTCACAGAAGCGAGTGAAGTATGCAAGGACCGCGTCTTATGACGCTCGGTTCTCTCTGCCTACCCCGCAAGGGACTTGGCGTGAAGATATACAATACAATACAATAATGCTCAAATAACTAGGTATACAATAATACCCCACTCTCATTTAGCACAGGTTGAAAGAACTAAGTATAAAACAGTGCACAACTCAGTTTAACAAAACCACAATCAGAATGAGTCTCGTAAAACCAAACGTTTTTAAAACTTTTGTGAACGTCAACTAACGTTAAGTGAAATAATTCTGATTGTAGTCTTGTTAAACCGATTTGTGCACTGTTTTATACTTAGTTCTTTCAACGAGTGCCAATGAGAGTGGGGTATTATTGTATACCTAATCATTTCAGCATTCTTGCTTGGTCTGTATGTTATATTTATTTATACCTGTATCTATTTAGTATTTACGATAAACATATGTATATGTCTTTTAATAATGATGACGATTATCTATCATGTGATCATGGACCAAACAGTTACGGTAATGCTTTTGTTGATGACACGAACAATGGTATTTCTGATCTAAGTATTGAAAATCTTCTCTTAACGATAACCTGCATCCTGCTTTTTCTGCTTTTCCTAAAGGTTTCGATATTGTACTTAACTTACAAATATACCGCCATTTTGTACCATCAGATATGTGGTTAGCAGTCCAATCTGTAAATTCGGATCTTGATGCTGTTAAAGATTGGGCTGCATCGTTTGTTTTACTAGTTAACTCCCTAAAATCACAGTCAATGATTATTGGTAGCAGCTGGATAATGCCTAAATCAGTTTTATTGCCAAAGATGTCTTACGAACAAGATCTGCTCACATTAATGAGGTTAGCAAACAAATTCACTTTTCATATCACTCCCTTAGTCATCTCCCTTTTTTAACATAAGTCATACTTAGCTATCCTCTTCTCGACTATGCCGATGTATGCTATTTGGACGCAAGTGAGACACTGTTAAATAAACTAGACGTTTGCAAAATCTTACAATAAGGTTTAACTTCGGACTTAAGAAATATGATCACATTACTGAATACCGCAAACGACTAAAATGGCTACCTATTCGTTTCCGGCGCAACGTCGTAAGTATTTAATAGAGCTTTTTTTAAACAACGTCGGAAGTCACACGGCCTATCTGATGTAAAGCGTTTACCGTAGCCTATGAACGCTTGTATATGTAATACATTAAGTATCACTCGAAAAAAAAATTAAAGGTAAAGATGAAGGTGAAGGCGAAGGCGAGCGCGAAGTGAACGCGAACGTGAAGACGGACGCGAAGGCGAAACCTAACGCGAAGGCGAACGCGAAGTGAACGCGAACGTGAAGACGGACGCGAAGGCGAAACCTAACGCGAAGGCGAAGGCGAAACCTAACGCGAAGGCGAAGGCTTACACGAAGGCGAACGCGAAGTGAACGCGAACGTGAAGACGGACGCGAAGGCGAAACCTAACGCGAAGGCTTACACGAAGGCGAACGCGAAGTGAACGCGAACGTGAAGACGGACGCGAAGGCGAAACCTAACGCGAAGGCGAACGCGAAGTGAACGCGAACGTGAAGACGGACGCGAAGGCGAAACCTAACGCGAAGGCGAAGGCTTACACGAAGGCGAACGCGAAGTGAACGCGAACGTGAAGACGGACGCGAAGGCGAAACCTAACGCGAAGGCTTACACGAAGGCGAACGCGAAGTGAACGCGAACGTGAAGACGGACGCGAAGGCGAAACCTAACGCGAAGGCGAACGCGAAGTGAACGCGAACGTGAAGACGGACGCGAAGGCGAAACCTAACGCGAAGGCTTACACGAAGGCGAACGCGAAGTGAACGCGAACGTGAAGACGGACGCGAAGGCGAAACCTAACGCGAAGGCGAACGCGAAGTGAACGCGAACGTGAAGACGGACGCGAAGGCGAAACCTAACGCGAAGGCTTACACGAAGGCGAACGCGAAGTGAACGCGAACGTGAAGACGGACGCGAAGGCGAAACCTAACGCGAAGGCTTACACGAAGGCGAACGCGAAGTGAACGCGAACGTGAAGACGGACGCGAAGGCGAAACCTAACGCGAAGGCGAACGCGAAGTGAACGCGAACGTGAAGACGGACGCGAAGGCGAAACCTAACGCGAAGGCGAAGGCTTACACGAAGGCGAACGCGAAGTGAACGCGAACGTGAACACAAAGATACCGATCGAGCGTTGTACGTTTGTTAGTACGTGTTTGTGTGCGCCTGCGTAATACGAAGCTTGGTACATTTTACGTATATTTTTATGTACTATTAAACAAATCATCGAGTGATTAAAGTTAAAAAAACATGCAAGAAATTGATTCGACGTAACGAAGAAAAATCCGAAAAACATGTAAATGATGTTAATTCGTAAGCCTGTAGGATATGAAATATATATAGTTCACATTCAATTTATGAATGATATAAATTTTATTCTTGTTATTTCAGAAGAAGCATTATACTTTTTTTCTGAATGATCATTTACCCTATTTTCTATTCGATATATATCATAATTATCATTCTTAATATTCCATTATTTTCTCATTATTAATTAAATTGCTATAAAGTTCAAGTATGTTATTAATACTGGTGAAAAACAAGAGAATCAAACAGTCCGTGTCCGTAGTCCGTGGCGCCCTAGCAGTGTGATGATACTTGCCATTCGTTCGCGCAACCATACTCGAAACTACAAGGAAACACCGCCCGCTCCATTAGTGTAGTTTTTTATCAGTCAGTTCAGTGGTAATCATTAAAATTTAGTTTTCAAATCTGTGGCTAATCCTAAGCTATAGCTTACTATAGCAATCAAAGTGATTTAAATGTGAAGGTGCACGTGATTGTGGATTTGATGTTAGTGTATGATCTAACCTATACGATTTTATTGAGTATCGGATTTTATTAGCGTAGACAGTTGTAGGTACATATTTAAAATGCCGCTAAGAGTTCGCGCGTATTAAGATTTGTTAATATTGTATGCCGAGTGCAACTACGGCGGCAACGTAACAATACGGCAATACAGAAATAGATATCCTCCACCATATCTAGCGAATCCTAGATTTATCCTAAGAGGCTATGAAGCAAGTAACAGATCAATCGTGCCTCGTACTGCTCCGGACGATCAACGTGGAACGTTTGAACATCGGATTTAAAAGTAGGTAAGTTTTATTTGGCTTTAACTTTAAATCCATGAGAGGTACATATGTACTCGTGCATTATTTTATTTGTAATTGTGTTATGTACTCGGTAGATTTCATGTATTTCCATAAGGGGTTATCAAGGGCGGTAGGTACCTACATTTTTCCGTTAATTTCATACACCACCATAGATAGATATTCTATGCTCGACTCGCGCGCGCTCTATCGTTGTGGGACGGATTATGCGATATGACTTAGGGTTGTCGGCGGAGAGAAAATGATTTATTTTGAAGTTTGAAAAAAAAAACCACGAAATATATGTTTGTAAACATTATAAATCGCATAAGCAACTTTACTATAACACCACATGTTTGGGAATGTCACTGGTTCCCCTTCTCCGGTATATATTTGTATGTATGTATGCGAATATGCCTATATGGTATTATTTACTATATATTTTGTGTGTATATATGTTAAGTATCTGAGGACTGAACTTTTATCCAGACACGTACAACTATTCGACTACTAACAACATATCCCACTGATGGAGGTTGGCTGGAAGAGATCTCTTTTAGAGATAATCTCGTCTTTGCGTACTTAATACTTTAAATATTGTATCTCTTTAATTTGTTATGTGCAATAAAGGATAATAATAATATCGGTATCAGATTAGTACTGCTGGAACAGATTGGAATACTTGAAACCATTTTTTTCGATACAGGTTGATTACGAATATGCCACCATGACATGTACAAGAATATTCGAATCATACCATAAAGCGTAATATAATCTATAGCTATATAACAGTCACTGGCTGACTTGCTCTCTAATAGACAACCCACAGCCGGGAACAACGGGATTATTATGTGTTCTGTTACATGATAGTACTAGATCTTAGTCTAGTTGTTAGTTAGTTGTAGTTAAGGTTAGTTCTAGGTCGTTGAAATTTAGTGAGAATATTACTTGGGCCGTGTTATACGGTTGTTGTTATGTTATACCTCGTATCTAAGGAAAACAGAACATATTTTTATTATCGTAATTTATGAAAATCTGTCAATTACAATTAACGAACATTATCCATACGAGTATTTTGCAAGAAAAATTAAATAATTTCTAGTAAAGTTTATTCTATTGAAATGATCAAAAATCCGCGACTTTCACAACCAATTGGTTCGTATTACACCCAGTATAGTGGATCACATCACTGTAAAGATTTAGATACATAGATAGAACGTGTCGGTTTTCTCACGATGTTTTCCTTCACCGCCGGTCAAGTGATAATTACAAATATCTACATAAAACCGAAAACACGAATTTAGTGGTATATGCCTCTGCCAGGATTCGAACTGGGGTCCAGTAGGTCAATAGGCCGGTTCCTTTTCCACTGGGCTATCAATGCTCTAACTGGGCTATCACTGCTGATGACCAATCGAACTGTAATACTAAAACAGTGCTAAACTATCCTAGCTCTCATACCAATGAAGACGACTTTGGACTAAACTATGACATACAAACATTCATGTGAACATCGCGCTTCAATAGAAAATAATTATCTCAAACAATTTGATCCCTTGAAATTAGGAGGCATTGCTCAAGCGTATTGCAATATGGGAAGTATTGTCCGAATTATTTCCACGTCGCAGAAAACCACAGTCTAATAGCATCTTCGCGAAGAGTTGTTACGTTGTTATGACTGAGTCTGGTTACCAGTAAGCTCCAAAGGATTTGCAGCAGTAGCATGGATACGCGAAAAATATGTGAGCAATACTTCCTATATTGCAAACGTTCCTTACGGTAACAACTTTACATCAGGTGGGCCGGAGGCTTGTATACCTCCCGACGCTGTAAATAAAAAAGCAGAATACCTGTACAAAAGATATTAATACCCAAGACTTTTTGATATTGTTTTACCAATTGTACAACGTTATACTCGTAGTATTGTAAGTCATTTTTAATAAAAACAATGGGAATGATTTGTTTTCCGTAAATGGAGTTCCTTTGTGGGAGGAAGGAAACGACGGCTGCGAATGTTTGTTTGCGGCAAACAATGAGTCTGCAATTTGCGGGCAACGACACTAGCTTTGTTAATGTGAATCAGGACCTTAACAGAATAGGGCTTCGACTCAATAGTAACGAGTTTAATTATTTTATACCGAGCAACTCTACTACAGATGTTTGGCGTAAAAATTATTTGTTAACTGTGCCTGGAGGAAAACAAGCATACGGGCCGCCTAATGTGATTTGTCTATAAACATTTGCTACACAAGGAGTGGGTATCGCAAATATTTTCACTTTAACACAATAGCGGCAAAGTAATCGGCTTACATACGCTTTAACGCAAGGAGCACTCACACTGTTAACATACCATATTCTCTATAGCTTCATGATGGAGCACACACTCGCAGGAACACGTGGGTTTGGGAGATCCCCAACCGAGTTTGCTTGTATTAATCAGACGATATGCCCTAGGCATGTTTTTCCAAAGCCTACCCTAAAGTGTACCCTACATGCAAGAAAAGTTGGCACGATAAGCCACATGCAGTCTAGCATTGATAACTTATTTGATAAGATATGAAGAGCGCAAGTATAGGTGTTGAGAAAGGCTGAAAGTCATGTCTCGAGGGGGTCTGCTACCCATGGCTAAGGATTTGGCGAAGATACTTGCTCCATATTAATGAGGAGCAACTGCCGTCAAAATTCCAGAATCCAGCGGGAAAACCAGACCTTTATTAGGTTTGGTCACACGTCTTTCGAAATAGAGTTTCCTAGTAATAGTAGGTAATTATTGCTTGTTCGGCGGTGAAGTACAATATCACGTATTGTACTTCACCGCCGCACAAGCGATATATTTACGTAAATATGCAAAAACGAATAGGAAATATGTAATCAGTAGTGAAATTAAATGTAATACGTGGAATGTGATTAAAATTGTTAATGATAATCCTTTGTTCAGAAGGAATATATATATTCATAAACAAAATTTTGTTACTGATATTGCAATAACTGCCGACATATTTAATGACTATGTTACATCATCGACTAACAAATTTAATCATCAACTCGAGAACGCAAATATTCGAACAATTGTACAACCGAACCGATTATATATTCCTTGCACCTATTGATGAATCATAGATTAAAAACTTGTAATACCCCTCAACAATACAAAATTAGAACGAAGTATTGAGTCACTTTACATAGAAGTAATTAAAGCCCGCAATAATGATCTGTGTGTGATATACTGTGGGGATACTAACATGTTTAGTTAAAAAACCAATGGAAAACCTAAAAAAACAGAATAACTAAAATCTTCTCGTATTAAAAAGATTACAATGTTTTGTGTATTAATAAATTCTATCGATCCATACAGAGCAAGGTCTGGCGAGTACGGAGGATGACGTATGGTTTCTAACTGCAGCTCCTGTAGAGTTACAACGGTTTCTTATACAGTGTGAGGTCTTGCGTTATCATGGAGCAATAATGATGAAGATCGATTCACAAGACGGGGATGTTTCACTGCCAACTTCGCCATCATTGTTCGAAGTTCGGCACAGTATACATCTGCCCTTATTGCTTGACTAGACCTGAGAAAGCTATAGTGTATCACACCATGGAGATACTATCAAACAGTTACCACTACCTTTTTATTGGTAAGCTTTCCTTTACGGCACTGTTGCGGCGTTTGACCTGGGATCAGCCATGGCATGTTTCGCTTACGGTTATCGTAAAGAATCCACTTTTCGTCACATTTCACAATTCGATCCAATATTCCTACATTTCTGTACCGATTCAACAAGGCAACACAAGTTTTAACACGCGCTTCTTCCTGCAATTCAGTAAAATCATGAGGCACCACATTTTCATACTTTTTATCTAATTGATTTGATGCAAATTCTATATTGTAGGTAAGGTAACGTTAAACCATGCCGCTAATTCCTAAGTAGTTTGACTCGGATCGGTTTCCACCATCTCCTTCAAATCAGCTTTATTCTTCCGTGTGAGCAGTCTTCCACGTGGTTCGTTCTTCAACTCGAAGTTCTTCAAGTCATTACGGAAGGGTTTAAACCAAAAACGCATGGTGCGTTCATTAGCAGTCTCCTTTTTAAACTCAGCATCGATATTGCGAGCCGTTTCTGCCGCGTTAGTTACGCGTCGGAATTCGTATTCAAAAATTACTCGGATTTTCGAAGTATCCATCTTTCCCGTCTAAGCTGTATAAAAAAACAATTGAAATTCAAAAATCAAGTTTTGCACATTTTTTAAAAGGAAAACCTCATAGGTGACAAACGTTTCAATCGAAAATTTCACACCATGAAGGTTTAATGTCAATTCTAGGTATCTATTACTATAAAACGGCAATTTCATACTTTAACCCCTATTATTTCAAAAAGATCAGTATGGCTTTCAAAAAATAAATCAACGGTAATTGCCGCTTTTTATACAGTTAACGAGATTTTGCAAAATTTTCGATAATTTGTGTATTAATGTGCCTAAATATTGTTGGCATGTATTTATTTGCTAACAATATTTAGGCATATAAATACACGTTTATTATGTTTAAGTAAATAATCTTTTTTACGTTTTTAGTCAGTTGTTGTCAAGAGGTTGGTGACGTAAGAGTTTGATTCGGGATTTTATCGACTTATATAATGATGACGACTTAACCGGCTAATCAGAAAGTGCCTAAGCCAGAAAATTGTATTCAATTATCAATATATCTCATGCATGAGGAGGCGAAGATTGAACAAAAAGTCATTTCTAATTTTTGCTGGCTTTAAACCTCTTTGATGTTGTCGTCCATTTACCAAATAGCGATTTTTATCGCTGTTTATGTCCTTAGTTTGAAAAAGAATGGTGCGAAGTAGAGAATGAATGGATATACTAGCTTTATCAGGGTGTAGAAATCCGCCTTTCAGTGCCTTTCGTTCGTGTAATAGATACTATTTATAAAGCTGTTTTTATGCACTGATTTGCTTAATGTTCTGAAAATTGTACAATGTTGTTATAATTTTAAGTATATACTATATAAATTTAAGAAATGTGTTCATGTGTTCGTTGCTAAGCATTCAATGTGCTCCTATACTTTTATGTTCACTACGGAAAAACTTTAGAAAGACAAAAGGTGCAAAAAGATAGTGCTAGGAGTTAGTGAGTAAGTATGATTATTCCCTAATAATATAATCTAAATTATCTGTGTTTTATACTCGTACTACGTCGGGAGGCATACCAGCATAAAAAAGGTAAAAGGCAAAGGTCCACCTGATGGAATGCGGTTACCGTAGCCAATGAACGTTCGCAATACTTTAAGTATCACTCGCGCGATGCCACCTCTGCCATCAACACACACACTGCACAGCAACTCCTTTTTGGTTGCTTACCGGTGACCTCACTCGCACGCAGTAACACAACAACCCACCTGGGAGTTATTATTTGGCTGGGGTTTTTCTATGAGACGGAGATACTTCCTCAGACTCTTAAAAAATCTGAGATTTAGTTATTTATTAAAATTAAAAATTTAATACAATTAATAAATTAATGATTAAATTAATTTAATGAATAGTTGACTTCATCAAATGCACATGTTAATTTACACTTATATTTAATGATGTATTATTTTTTTTTAACTTTAATAATTTATAATTGCACAAAATTTGTGGCGTACCCTCACCAACATCCGATCTCCGTAACTGCAGATATCGTAGAAATGCTTATAGAGATAGAATTCCGTGAATGAGATCGAAATGCACTTTGTTACCTATGCCAACATCCACTAGGGACCGCTCGAATAAATCGCCGAATCGCCGTCAAACGATGACGTCGTGGAGAATTCTATTGCATTTTTCGGTTGAACAAAGTACAGGATACGGGTGTCAGAGACACTAGTTAATTAATAGAACAATAACTAAATGACAAAATCTGGATAAAACCACGAGTTAAAAGTAAAACTGTTTGTATTAAAAGATTTGACAGCGAACTAAGCAAGATATATAGTAAAATTCACTAGTAACAAATAATTTAAAAAACAACTATTTACTAAGATTTGTAACTGTATATGTTAAGTATATTTGTACAATAAAGAGATTACAACAACAACAATAACAACTATTTTGAATTATTAACATTAAATAATTTTAAAACGTTTGCATAGAAACTCTCTCATGCTAAATAAACACAATTCTATTACAGAGTATACGTATAGATCAAGTGGTAAACAAATTAATGAAGACAAATGAACATAGAAAAATTAGGCTATCATGACAAAATACAGCTACATAACTGTTACCAACTTCGATAGGGAAAATACAGCACATATTTCACATTATAAAATATCTATATATCATAGAGGTTAAAGTTTGAAAATGCCGTTTTATAGTAATAGATACTTTGAATTGATATTAAACGTTCATGGTGTGAGATTTTCGAGTGAAACTTTTTCACATGATACCTTTGAGGCTTTTCATTTAAAAAATGTGCAACATCGGATTTTCTACTTTCAATTGGTTTTTTTTATTCAGCTTAGACGGGAAAGATGGATACTTCGAAAACCCGAGTATTTTTTGAATACGAGTTGCGACGCGGAACTAACGCGGCAGAAACGGCTCACAATATCAATGCTGGCTGCGTTTGGAGAGGAGACTGCTAATAAACGCACCGTGCATTTTTGGTTTAAACGCTTTCGTAATGGAAACTTCGACTTGAAGAACGAACCACATGGAAGACCACCCATACAGGTGAATAACGCTGAATTGAAGGACATAGAGAGCTCGATGATGTTGTTGCCCGTGTCATTCTAACCACGCAGGTTAAGCAACGTCGCCCGCAGCATGAATGGGTTTATCTATCTCGAGTGAGAAACTTGCATCGGAGCGCACGTTATCGGTCCCGGCTGTTGTCAATAAATGACAGTCGTTAAGCTAAGTCTGTGGGCCTCGGGCGGCTTGGAAACACTGGCTTCCGCCAATCCGCATTTGAGCAGCGTGGTGGAGTATGCTCTAAACCCCTTCGGTTGAAGGGAGGCCCGTATTCCTGCAGTGGCATGAGTAAGTATTGATATGGTGGAAGTCGATCCGAGTCAAACTACCTATTTGATTTGACTGATCTACAGAAAGAAACGCGTGTTGAGACTTGTGTTGCCTTGTTAAATTGGTACAGAAATGAAAGAATATTGGATCAAATTGTGACATGTGACGAAAAGTGAATTCTTTACGACAACCGTAAGCGAAAAATATAATGCCTAACCCCAGGCCAAACGCTGCAACAGTGCCTTAAATCAAAGCTTACCAATAAAAAGGTAATGGTAACTGTTTGGTGATATCTTCATGGCGTTATTCACTATAGCTTTCTCAGGTCTGGTCAAGCAATAAAAGCAGATGTTTATTGTGCCGAACTTCGAACAATGATGACGAAACTGGCAGTGAAATACCCCAACTCGTGAATCGATCTTCGCCATTATTGCTTCATGATAATGCAAGACCTCACACTGCACGAGAAACTGTTGTAACTCTACATGAGCTGCAATTAGAAACCATCCTCCGTACTCGCCGAACCTTGCTCCAACTGACTACCATTTTTTTCGTGATTTGGACAATCTTCTACGTGGTAAAAAATTTTCTTCCCAGGAGGCAGTACAAAATGCTTTCACACAGTTTGTCGAATTTAGATCCCCAGAGTTCTATCGCCAAGGCATAAATAAACTTCCGATTAGCTGGCAGCAATGTATAGATAAATATTTTGATTCATAAATATATTTTATCTTAGAAAAAAACGAGTTTTATTTTTCAGTACAAATCGGCAATTTTATATTTTAACCCCTAATATTTACGTCAAATCCCTTACGCAGTGATGACTTAACATGTACCTACTCATATACAAATAAATGTAATGTAACATGTTTTTGTACAGCATGTATGCGGACAGATAACCGCTTGTCACCCTGGTTTGACGTTGGTTGACAGAATTGGTGTCAAGCAGAGTTGTATGCTTTTCCTCAGGGATATAAGGTGCGCTACTGACGTGGAAAAACGAGTCCTGGTCTCAACGCTATAAACATGGAAACGATTGACGGGTATGACTGAGAAAGCATAATAGTAGTGTAGTAACCCAATGACGTGGGCTTGATATTATATGAGAGTTGCAAGTAGCAATCTGGGAAAAGGAAATATGATCGTCTAGTTTTCCTCCTTAATTACAAATTTGAAAATATTAATACGCAAGACTGAAACACTAAAAGCTGGCCGTTCAATTTCTATTGTTAGTATGATTATAGACTCTGCATAGTGACGTCAGTGGATATCAGAAGAGAATTCCTTAGTATGGGAACTCAGAACCCTTTAAAGACCAAAATGATGTATTTTAGGATATCATCCAGTTAGCCTCGATTCTGTGCAATAACTTCACTATGTGTTGTGGCCAATATTATAAGGACTCCTGTCGAACGTTCGTTAAAGTCATCGCGATCAATATAATAACTTTTGTTATTATATTGATCACGGGGTGAAGTAGGAGTCTAAATGCACTTGCACATATATTTCTTTGGTTTCACGTGATCACGTGTGTATCATCTTTGTAAGATGTCGTGGGAAAACGTTTTCAAGGGAGGCGGCTTCCACGTATTTGGTTACTCAATTGTTTGGTCAAATAACCGATTCTGAACTCGTAGACGCTTATCGTTTGGGTTACGAAAACCGGGCTGTGTGACATTCTATTTCCTCATAAAGGCAGTCAGGAGTGCGGGCTCCTGACCGGGACTGTTAGGCATGCACTTATTAAAATCGTAAGGTACTCTGGTGACGCACCAGCGTACCATCCCTTTTTATATTAAAGGTACACCTCCTCCGCTAAAGCGCATATAAATAGGTCACCCGGTGTACAGGTTTCCCCCTCATATAGCACCAGGCCCATCGCCTCAGCAAGGCTGGATAAATGCGGTTATACAGCCTCGCTTACACAGGATGTACCAAGCTAGACAAGATTTTAATTTTGCAACTATGCCACAAATTTAGGCATAGGCGAATGTTATTTACTATTTACTCGCGATCGCGTTCACCACCTGCTGGAGAAAGGCACGGTAATACATCCTAAAGCACAAAAGTATTAAACCTTAACATAGATACACGTAGATCTAATTAGCGCCTATTCTTAATACAATGTAGAAGACGCAGCTATTCTCCAGAATCACTGCTTGAAATTCGTCACTAATTTCAGTCGTTCCAAAACCGTCGCAACAGCAGTAAAAATCGAGTGAAGGGATTAATTTCTAGAACTCATCTGTCACAGGTTAGCGCACTAGGCTAAGCTGTGGTCTGGCGCGCGTCGACACGCTGTCCGCTGGCCCTGCACGTCGCCACGCTGTCTGTAGACTCTCCCTGGCGGCTGCGTCGACCCTGCGTACACTAGTATCAGTGGAGCGTCGCGCTCTACACTCCCAGATCGCAATTGGCACCTTAAATCACTTGTTCAATTAAGTATTACCAACACTAATTTGTTTACAAAATATAAATGGTAAATTTGAAATATCTCGCGCCTTCCGTTCGCCCGGTATACGTCGCGCTCCCAGGACGAATGTCCAACCATCTCCCCGCGCAATACTCCCATCGGCCTCTCTCCGTTTTTTCCGAGAGGCAACAAAATTAACGCCTCCCACGCTGTCCATCACCCAAACACATGCATCGTTAACCTTTAAAAAAAAAAACCCCCGTTCATGCTCCATTACAGACAATGAGCAGGATACCCATTGTCTTGAGACATTTGCCGCGTCCAGCCATAAACTAGTTTATGGCTCCCGCGCAATGGGATACCCGTTTTAGGGTTCCTCCCTGCTCTACACGAACCCTTACGAGCTACCAATCAATATTTCTAGCATGCAAATACATATATACACCACACAAGCATATAAGCACACGTCATGCCCTTCCGCGATAGAAGTCAATGGAATTCTCGATATGGGATAGGCCCATACAAAGAAACAACCCCTCGGTGAACTCGTACACCACACAACAATCGCTATCCTCATAGGTAGGTCTACATAGATATGGCCTACGTTGTACCATTACAGTAGAATAAATGTGTGTATGTAAACAATAGTCAAATGTGAGCCTTATGCAAAATTTGTTTCATAGCGTTTGGAGACTATATTAAAGTCAATAAAGAATAGTCATTAAAAATAATAGATTTATTAATTTGGAAATGTATATAATCTTTTATCAAAGTACAGCCCTGGGTTTTCCACAACATAAGTATCAATTTTGAACACGAGACGAAACATGCAAAAACAGTTCCCTCAAACAATACCCA
Source organism: Pyralis farinalis (assembly GCA_947507595.1). Taxonomy (NCBI): domain Eukaryota; kingdom Metazoa; phylum Arthropoda; class Insecta; order Lepidoptera; family Pyralidae; genus Pyralis; species Pyralis farinalis. The sequence goes on from OX382259.1 coordinate 28,337,834, forward strand.
TGGGCCTATTTAACTATGGGGAAAAACGAATTAACTCGTTGCGTTTTTTTGTATAAGAATTTATCGAAGGATGATGCGTAACGATAATAACAAAAACCGGCCAAATGCGAGTCGGACTCGCGAACGAAGGGTTCCGTATCTGTAAAAACGGTAATAATAATCACGTTTGTTGTATAGAAGCCCCCCTTAAATATTTGTTTTATTCTATTTTTTGTATTTGTTATTACAGCGGCAATAAAAATACATCACCTGTGAAAATTTTAACTGTCTAACTATCACGGTTCATAAGATACCCTAAAAAACAACTAGAAAAAACTTAATGATTGAAGTCTTATCTTTTTCATTTACAATGTTGGGAGTGATGTAAATATAACAAGGCTCCTTTGAGTTATTGCATGCCTGCGGTTTTCTGTGACGTAGAGACACTTCCCAAGTCTTTCCAAGATCCAAGATGGCTTAAAGGCAGGCCTTTCTACTCTCAAGTTTTTCGATATGTCGAGGGTCCATAGAAAGGTCCATAGACCATTTTCTTAATACGCTTTGGATACTAGTATGAGTGCATGTGTATGTTTTCATACCAGGTCCATTGCGTGCAGGCATAGAAAACCAAGCGCCGTGAGACGTGGTCCATATATACCTCCATAGTTTATTTTTCAATCATAGCTCCTCTCATGTATGCTCGTCGGTTCCTAAAGCTCCTGACATCGCCTTCTATAAAATACGACCAATTTGATTGTGGTAGGTGAGTCTTAGCCATTCTCACATTCCTACATCTTTCCACTTTCACACTGTATATATAATTCGTCATTTTTCATCCCGCATTCTTCCTACATGTCCGAACCAATGGAGTGGACAATGGGCATGCCGCTTCTTAACTTAACACTGATGCTCTCTTTCAGACCAACTTTCTTTCTTATTTTATTATTGTGAACGCGCTCAGCAAGCGTTACGCCACAAATTTTGCACAATGCTTCCATCTTGAGTGCATTTATTCTACTATCATGCTCTCTCTGCCATACCTATCTTTCACTTCCATAGGTTGGTGTTGGGATTAGCATCGCGTTGTGTACAGCGAGCTGTGCTATTGAAATTGGGGTGTTTTCTTATTTCAATAGCCTCGCGTAACATTCTAGGCATGTAGCGATTCTCGTTGGCGAGGATTTGTGGTTTATCGAACCGTATGTAATGATTTGGCAGGTCCAGTGTATGTTCACATACTGCAGAGTTTTTATCGTGCCTATTCTTCATGTCAGAAATGTGTTCTTTCACACGAGTACCTATGCTTCTCTTTGTTTGCCCAATGTATGATAAACCACATTCGCAGTCCAATTTGTATACTCCTGCATCTTGTAAGGGGATATTACACTTGATAGGTCTTAGAAATTGACTGATCTTATGGGGCTTGAAATAAGTTTTAATTGAAGCTCGCCGTAAGATGTTGCCAATTTTGCCTGTGACTCCCTTTAAGTATGGTAAGATGGCAGGTTGACGTTCAACTGTAGGTGGCTTCGGGCGACTTCTGTGACGCATGCGAGGGAGTTTGTGACTATTGCTCCGCAGTACTGTCATAATTTGTTTAATTCAATGTGTAACAATCGCGAAAACCTAAGACAATACTATGGATTGGAGATTTTGATATAGATTTCATCAAATAATGGTCGAAGATCCCTGAAGATGATGAAAGTAATACAAAGCACCATGCAATAATAAGTATAACAAACAATATCAAGTATATGTATTGAAAAGAACTAAAATAACAATGACACACGGATTAACAGACACTCAGTTAAGTAGTTTATGAAAATACTCAAATAATAGATGGTAGAAAGGGGTTTCTTAACTAGCTAGGTAATACAAATATAGCGTGAGCGTATAGATTATGCCTTGTTTATCTCTCGGTTTGATTCGAAATATCATATTTTTGGAGTTTCGTACCTCAAAACGGAAAACGAAATTCTTATAGGATCATTTTGTTGTCCGTCCGATAAGATCATTTTTCTCAGGAAGGTCACCAAGTTGAAATTATTTATCGGTAAATTAGTCGGTAATCCCGTAAAACAGCGAAAATATCAAACTTCAAAGTGAACGCAATTAAAAAATACTGCGTTCATGTTTTTTTTTATTCAACGTTGGGAGGCATATAAACATACCTGATGTAAACCATAGCCTATTAACGTTAGTAACATATTAAGTATCACTCGCACGATGCCTCTTCTGCTGTTTACACAGCAGCCCCTTAGGAGCTTTCTGGTGACCTCACTCACACGCAGGAACACAACAACCCTCTAGGGAGTTGTTATTTGGCCGCGGTGTACTTTGACGTGGAAGAACTTCCCCAGACGGGCTGCGTTGATGCACTCTACCTCTCTTAAAACATCCAGACCAAGACAAATAGACATGTTCATGCGTACAAATGTTTATCTCATGTGGAAATCGAACCCACGAGCGTTGGTGTCGAAGTGGCGTCATTTACGACTGAGCCACTGAGCTCGTCAAATAATCCGTTTATATCGCATATTTTGACACTCGCTAGGGAATCAAAAGCTATAGGGTACCTCCTATTGACCTAGAATCATGAAATTTGGCAAGTAGCAATGTCTTGTAGCACAAGTAAAAGGACGTCGGGAGTCTTACAATCATACGACCTACCTGGTGTTAGTGGTCACCGAAGCCAGGATTAAATATCGCACACGCAATACCACCTCCCCTGCTGGTACAGTAACTCATCTCTCGCAGTAAATAACAATCCAGGGAGTTGTTATGCGGCTGCGATTTTCTGTGAGGTGGCGGTACTTTGCCAGACAGCCTGCTTTGATGCGGCTTACTATATATAGTACACACAGACCAAAGCAAACAGACATGTACACAAAGGTTTATTCTGTGTGGAAATCCAATCCACAAGCTCTGGTGTCAACGCAACATTACTAACTATTGCCACCGAGCTCGTTAAGTACGTTCTGAATTTCTTATACAGAAAATATTTAGGGTACCTATGTAAAACTCATGAAGCTGCACACGCTTCGGGCAGAACAGCGGGTAGCTGGTAGTCTAAAATAAAAATATGAACATTACCCGAGTTAAGGTTTGTGCGAATATGGGCACAGTTTGTGCACTGTGGAAACTATAAAACTACTGAACCAGACTGATCTGAGTTTCCAACGAACTGTGTGGTAAAATCGTGCTATGCTTCCGTTTCCGGGCACAAAATTCCTTCCTATATTCCACACCTACATTCGGTCGAACGAAACCAATGCAAAACTTTTTAATTCCAAGTGTAGTTTTGGCAATGTTTCCCTTTTAAGTTTCTAGCAACGTGCTATAAAAATCCATTTAAAATTTTGTTTACATGATTTCGTGTATAAAAGCTAGTAGCAATATAGTTGTTGATACAAAAGGAGAAAAGGTGTAAGAAGAAGCCCATAATGACTACACTCTTTTGTATAATAGTACAACCAAGAGGATAAAATCAAAAATTAAACGCCATCCCAATCGAAACCGAAATTGTACTTTTCTTCCATTAGGATAGGCGGAGTCCTACATAAGCCTAAGGATTTGGCGAAAATATTGATTTTTATATAGAGAGACTATCGTCAGACCTCCGCAACCCAGAGTGAAAACTAGAGCTTTCATAGATAAGGTCACACGTCCTTTGAAATATAGTTTCTAGGACATGCGGTATGATATACGATATTTTCCTTCACATACGTACACAAAACACGAATTTAATTCCAGAATTCGAACCGGGGACTAGTTGGTCAATAGAACGGTCCTTAATCACTGTGCTATCACTGCTTTAAAAATGCCACCAAATCTATCTATTTTAAGTTGAACATTTATTTATTTTAGAAATAGGTTATCTATCACCATATCAAGCGGTGGCTTGCCACTCGCTAGATGGACTCCCGAAATGCCAGAGAAAGTCGGCCGGGGGTAACACTGGTTTGAGTGATTCAGGGGTGTCGAAAGGTGTGCTGCGCTTTCTCCAAAGTTACTTATGGCGTTATGCCCTTTAACATTTCCACCCATGGAGCATATCACCTTGATAAAGCAATATGCTTTATCGACTCTAAGGCTAGCCAGAGCTGACAGTCCTGCGGGCCTTCCTGGCTTTCCACTCCGACCGACGAAGACACGCTGGAGACGAAGGCCCTGATCGACTCTCTGGAGCACTCGAGTACCCGTGGTGTTGTACGCACCAACAGCTCGCCACAGGCTGCCCTGCGGAGTTATTATTTTTTTTTTAGTTACTATGTAACGCTCGGGTGTATGCTTCGATTTCTGTTGTGTGTAATTTCCTGTGTACTTTGTAACGTTTTAACCAACGTTTTTCGTAACGTTTTTGCACTTTGATGTTAGTTGCATATTGAGATTAAATGTCTCATGGTATTGCCAAAATAAAATGTATAATACTTGTACTGACATCTGTCACGAAGTCTATGGTATTTTGTGTTTGACGTTTGTTATTTTCTTTGTATTACCTACTTTCCAATAAACATCATGCCCCCGATGTGAAAGACTTATTTAATTTTAATCCGACAAAAATTCATCCATCTCTCCGAGCAATTGCAATCATCGCCCATAAGGTTTTACGTCTGAAATTTATATATAGCTGTCTTTCCTGAAAAAAAAAAATGCGATTTTATATAAAATGCCAAGCGAAGCGAAGAATCGGTCGATCGGGTACTGTTTATGAAGATTGATGATTTAATTAAAATTATGGAACTAAACGAAATATATCCTCTTGAATACACATAACTTTTAAAATGAGACCAGGTTGTGTTACAAGCATTCATTGGGTATTGTAACCATTTTACATGTATTTAAAAAAGTGAAGTAAGGGGCGTTCACCCTACATTCATGCTTCTTCTGCCATACGCATGTTTCACTGCTGTACATAAATGTTGGCATTAATACACCCTGAATTATAGCAAGGCGAGCTTTGCTCGATACATTATCGCTTATTTCGATGGAGTACAACGCACCACTGATACGGTTTGCATCATCTGATCATTGTTATACGTGGCAATCTGTAACAGAAACGGTATGTTGAGATGGTTTGGTCATTTAGAAAGAATGAAAGACAAAAGAGTTACGAAAGAAGTGTGTCAGGCAAGAGTGAATGAGATATTGGTAAGGGCCGCCCTAGATAGATCAAATTGGTATTGCATTGAAAAAAAGGCCAACTCAAAAGCACCTAAAACCGAAGAAAATGCATGAAGAGGTTAATGAGTGTGGAAAAAGTGAGAGGAGTAAATTTGGATCTGTGCACCTGGCGTTCCACAGTCTCTGCCTGCCCCAATGAGAGACAAGCATAAAGATATATGTATATACTACTATGTAGAAAGGTATATATGTATATATATATATATATATATAGTATAATTATTTGACGAGCTCGGTGGCGCAGTGGTGAAACGCGCTGTTACGCTACTTTGACACCAACGCTCGTGGGTTCGATTCCCACACAGTACAAACATTTGTGTGCATGAACATGTCTGTTTGTATTGGTCTGGGTATTTTCTATGTATAACAAGTATGTACAAAAAAAAATGTATTTACGTATGTTTATCAGTTGTCTAGTACCCATAACACAAGCTTCGCTTACTTTGGGCCTAGGTAGCGATGTGTAATTTGTCCGACAATATTTATTTATTAATATTTATTTATTTACAAATATATTACGTACCTAAGCTTGGAATTATTAGCCAGTATGAAGATATACCATACAGAATCCGCCTGTATCTGTAAAGTACAAAAATATTATTGTTTAATTGTATACACTTGTGTAAAAATAACTTGGCTCAATATGTTTTACCGAAAATCCTTTAAGAACGCGATTGCAGAACCAAAACCGAAATATGCATTAAACAACAACTATTAGTGCCTAGCTGTAGGTACCAGACAATTACAGCAACACACTTTGTGTCAGCAGCTCGGTATTAGTTAAACTTTATACGATTTCCGGCAGTCAGGAAACCCAATTAGCAATATCATCCGGTTGAGAGTGTAACGAGAGTGGAGAGGCAATAAGTGCCGACTGCCGGGGCGGTATACGAACATACTGCAAATTGCTGTTAAATTTACTTAAACTCGGCTGTTACATCGCAAACGGAAGATAAGCTGATCAAACATAATTATCGCTCTAAGCCTACTTCTTGATTTGTGTAATTCCAAATCTACCTAAGCATTAATACGACATATTTAATGTATGTCTGCGGCAATTCAATGGCGCCTGTGCTCTACTAACATATTGGGTAGAACCGGAAACCACTACATATGATGTTCGGGGAGGGTGACTGATTCCACGTGTCAATTTGAATCTAACTCATTTGTTTTTTATTTTATGTAAAACGTCAGTTGTCATACAAGCATACGGCCCACCTGATGTGAACAGGAATACCATGAACGCTTGCAACACATTAAGCATCACTCGTGCGATACCACCTCTGCTGCTAACGCAGCTACTCCATATTAGCTTACTGGTGACCTCACTAATTCACAGGAGCACAACAATCCTCCAGGGGGTTGTTATTTAACTGCGGTTTCTATGAGGTGGAGGTACTTCTCAAGAAGGGCTGCTTTGATGTGCTCTACCTCTCTTATAAACACCCAGATCAACACAAACAGACATACTTCATGCACACAAATGTTTGTCCAGTGTGGGAATCGAATCCACGAGTGTTGGTGTCAAAGTAGCGTTATTAATTGGTGATGAAGAAGAGAAAGTTACAAATCAACTGAAGTGCATTAATCTTCGACTGTGTTTAATTTCAAATGGTACTTTTTAGTCAATTAAGTGTATAAAAACTCTGAGAGAATGGAAATTCTTTGTATGGGACTTTTATTCAAGTCTGCTGATTAATGTTCCGTAGTGCTTTCATTTCCCCCGAGTGTCTCTGCGCCTACAGACAAACTTACTTATGCATTTTCAACCAGAATCGTATCCAACCAATAACGATCCAAAAAATCGGCCAAGTGCGAGTCGGACTCGCACACGAAGGGTTCCGTACCATTATCGATAAAAACGACAAAAAAAATCACGTTTGTTGTATGGGAGCCCCCCTTAAATATTTGTTTTATTTAAATTTAATTATTTTTTTTTAAAGTGAATATATAACTAAATATTCTGTGAATACTTCAAGCGTCTACCTGTTGCCGTTATCAATATCGAGCAAAAATGAGCAAAAAAATCACGTTTATTGTATGGGAGCCCCCTTAAATATTTAATTTATTCTATTTTTTAGTATTTGTTGTTATAGCGGCAACAGAAATACATCATCTGTGAAAATTTCAACAGTCTAACTATCACGATTCATGAGATACAGCCTGGTGACAGAGGACGGACGGACGGACAGCGGAGCCTCAGTAATAGGGTTCCGTTTTACCCTTTGGGTACGGAACCCTAAAAATGATCTTGTACTTTACGAATTTCGACAGTGTGTATCAATACTGAGTTTTATAAAGCAAGCAGCGCAATTATACCTATCACAAAGCTCCAAGATAACAGTCCTTTCCTTGTTATTACTAAAAAAATCTGTTAAGTAGTTTTTTTAGTTTAATAATGAAGTCCGATTTGTATAAATACCGCCTAAATACGTTTGAAACGTCCTTTACGTGTAAGATATTTAAGGCGACACCTCGATCGTGAAGCTTTAAAATGGCTCCGCCCAATCACCCCGCGCCCCTCAAGTGACACTCTACGCTCGATTTGTAAAATTTGAAATTAGCGCCTCATAGGTAACCTGGGGTCAACGTATAGTCAATGCAAACGAACAGAAAAGCTACGGAGTCGCGTCACACCTAAAAAAAATTATAATATCAATATTTAATAAAAAATATTGATTTAATTATTATTTAGCTTTATACATACTGAACCAAACATATTTATTTAAGCTAGACGGAAAACAATAGTAATAATAGTAATAAAAAACTACAGAAACGTATTCACTTTTAAAAGTTTATTGAAAGAGAAATCAATGACATCGATTTATGTTTATATCTCTACAAGTTAACATGTCTCGGTATCTATGTTGTTCTTACTTAGGTCTCGTTCAGTGGCGCCCTCATTGAATAAAAAATCATATCATAGCATAGAAGATAAACATTATGAAATCCTATGTTGCATTTATTACGAAGATAGTAAAGTATTTTTACGTTATTAAACCAACACTCAAAATATTCCACTATCGTTGTTATAAGCAAAAGTGCTAAAAGAGGCCGTTTTTGGCAATTATGCCTATAACAACGAAAGCAAAACATTTCAATTGTTGGTTTAATGACGTAAAAGTACGTTATTGTATTTGTAACACACGCAACACAGGACTTTATAATGTTTATCTTCCACGCTATGATACGATATTTTATTCCTTGAGGCGCCACTGGATGGCATGTATCCCCCTTAAGAAGAATGAAACACCAGCTACATAATACAACATTGTTTATCGAGAGGCTAAAGCGGGCCATTTGTTGATTCGGGCACATATGTTCGAGTGTCATAATGGCTGATAGCGCCGAGTAAACACAGGATTTTTTTATTTCGAATAAATAAGAGAAATAAAATTATCAGATTGAATTAGAGAAAGTATTCCCGCTATTACTACTAGTTTTTATATAATTTTCGCAACACATTAACATAATGTGACCTCCAGGATTTTTTTTCTTTACAAAGAAGTTAAGGGCTATAACTTATAACACACACTTTAGCCCTTTACGTTATACCTTTAATGCTATTTTTTTAGAGCACGAAGAGTAAACATTTTATTACAAGCTTTTAGTGCATAAAATGGTATACGGCATCTACACAACTTTCACGCGTCATACCTAACATCGACGAATATATCATTCAGGTATCTACTGAAAGATTGCGTACCTAAATGATAAAGAAATTGTATATTTTGATCATTAAATGTAAATTTAACCTTTATCAAAAATTTATCAAGCACTTGGAATCCAATCAGCGAAATGTGAAAAAAACACAACCAATATTTTAGGGTATCCTTCGAAAGAATAAATTATAATGATTAATTTCATCTAATGATATAGATTTATAAATTTATGGAAAATATTTAGATTTAACATTCAATTATCACTAAGATTTTAAAAATTGCTGTTTTTGACCCTAACCGTTATGTAGCTAAATAAATTGATAAAATTATAATTTATAAAATTAATTTTTATTCCTTGAGCCTCTTTAATAAGCACAAATCTTGATTTGGCGCCTTCACCAAACTCTCAAACAGAGCGTGGTAGAATGCGACACAATATTTGAATTTTCAGCTGTAAGCCCAAAAAGATGTTTTGAACGCTTTTAAATCAATAAATATGAAAAACACTAAAGATCTGTGGGGTCTATCTGTCAAAACCATTTCTTCTATTATTATTTCAATCGCTCCACATTTAGCTACAATTTTCAATTGTTGTGTGGCATCTGGTGTATTTCCTGACTTGATGAAACATAGTAAAATCATTCCATTATTTAAATCTGGTGATAGTTCGGACCCTTCGAATTTTCGACCTGTTTCCATACTGCCCATTCTCAGTAAAATTTTTGAAAAACTAATGCTTAGCCAGTTGCTCAGACATTTCAATGCACATAATTTGCTTCATAGGAAACAGTTCGGATTTACGAGAGGTTGTTCAACTATAGACGCAGGGATTCATTTGCTTAAAAGTATATTCGCGGCATGGGAGGGTTCGCAAGATGCCTTGGGAATTTTCTGTGATCTATCTAAAGCGTTTGACTGCGTGCACCATGACACTCTTGTCAGAAAATTACACCACTACGGTATCAGGAACAAGGCTCTCGAACTTCTGTCTTCTTATCTGGGCAATAGGATACAGAAGGTCGATGTTAATGGTAAAAGATCTTCGGGGTCCCCTGTAGTTATGGGAGTCCCACAGGGGTCAATTCTAGGTCCATTCTTATTTTTAGTTTATATAAATGACTTACCTTATTATGTAAGGGATAAACATGAGATTGTATTGTTTGCGGATGATACCTCTTTGACATTCAAAATTAATAGACAGTTAGGTAATTATGACGAAGTTACCGATGCTCTCTCTAAAGTTATTCATTGGTTTAGTGTTAATAATCTGCTTTTAAACGATAAAAAGACTACTGTCTTTCTAATATTTCTCAAGCTATTAATACCATCAACTCTGATCTCGCTGCCATTTCTCAATGGTCCCAACGCTTTGGCATTAAAATTAATGCTGCTAAGTCACAGGCAATTATAATTGGTAGTTCCCACTTCATTTTTAAATTGGACTCCATGATGATTCCCAGTTTAGTTTTTGACGGCACTGTTATACCGATCTCTTCGACCGTAACAAATTTGGGTGTTATCATGGATCAAACTTTGTCGTGGATACCTCAGGTAAATGAAGTCAGCCGTAAACTTTTCGCCTCTGTGCATTCTCTTAGACGTCTGCAAAATTTCCTTCCGATTTCCACTAAGGCGATGCTAGCACAATCCCTCCTGCTTCCTCTGTTAGATTATGCTGATGTGGCCTACCTGGATCCGGCAGAGGGACTGCTTGATAGACTGGATAGACTTTTGAATCTTTGTGTAAGGTACGTATTTGGTCTGCGGAAGTATGACCACATCTCTGAATTTCGCAAGCAGCTCGGTTGGCATCCGATTAGGCTACGTAGAAAATTCCATATATTGTCCCTTCTTTTCAACGTACTATTTAACCCATCTGCTCCTGAGTACTTACGTGAAAGGTTTCAATTTCGTGATATTGATAATCGTCTGCGGTCTTCAGTGGATCCTTTACTGAATATTCCTATGCACACCAGTAGTACATACACCAAATCTTTCTCGGTTCATGCCGCAAAATTGTGGAATTCACTCTCTTTGCACATTAAATTGTCTCCCACCATTGAATCGTTTAAACTGGCTCTGAAAGGCTCTCACGATGATCATGGTGCTTTAGACTGATTTTATTTTTATTTTTTTATTATTTTCTTTCTTCTTTACATATATATTCATATTCTGTTCTATTTTGTCTAGCTACTTTCAATTTCATATATATATATATATTTGTTTTTCGACATTTATTACTTCTATATTTGTTATTAATTATTATAATGATCTGTTTCGTTTATGTAGTACTACCGTGCCACTCGCCTACCAAATTCCAATTAGACACTCAAAGGTTGACTGGAAGAGATTCCTTATAGGAATAAGTCCGCCTTTGTACATTTATTAATGTGTTGCATTTTAATTTATATTTTTCATTGTTATTTTGTGTACAATAAAGATATTACAAACAAACAAACAAACAAACAAGACTAAAGTAATTAATTTCTCAACACCTAATGTAAGACAGGTGGCTACCAATGTACATGTTAATGGAACTAATTTAGCCCCTGTGGAGACAACTGTGTTCTTGGGTATAACAATTGACTCCAGACTACAATGGGGCCCACAAATTGAAAAATTATCAGGAAAACTAAGTTCTGCAGCCTATGCAGTGAAAACTATTAGACGGCTCACTGATATTGATACGGCTAGAATAGTTTATTTCAGCTACTTTCATAGTATTATGTCATATGGAATTCTTCTTTGGGGTAACTCCGCGGACATTTACACCATCTTTTTATTGCAAAAGAGAGCCATAAGAGCTATCTACAAATTTGGTCCCCGGGAGAGCCTTAGAGAAGAATTCAAAGAAATAAATATTTTAACAGTCGCATCGCAATATATCTATGAAAATCTTTTGTGTGTCCATAAAAACATAGACTCATTTAGTAAAAAGAGTGATACTCATAGCATAAATACTAGATATAAGCATAATCTTGTGTTACATGCAAGCCGTCTCCACAAAATAAGTAATTCTTTTATGGGGCAATGTATACAGTTCTATAACAAACTTCCCAGCAATATAAGAGAATTGTCAATAAACAAATTTAAAACTACTATTAAAGCCAAATTGTGTAGCAGGGCATATTATAAAGTATCTGACTATATTAATGATAAAAATGCCTGGGAGTGAGTCGATCCAATTATAATGTAATTAATAAAATATGTAAATTTGTTTGGACACCAAAAGAGGGACGCCTGAGTTTTTTGGCAGTACTTTTATCAGTGCTCACCTAGTCATAAACTGCACGGTAGGGAAAAAAATTGTGACGATTCCAAACAAATGTAGCCATTTTTACGGAATAAAAAGATTTTGACTTTGACTTTGACTTTGACACCACCAGACTACATTCAAGCTATTTCACGTAATATATATAACCGCTATGAATAAACAAACGTCTTGAAGTACTCGTTTATCCTTGGCGCTAATTTTGGATTGGGATTGCAACAAACATATTTTTAAAGAGTAAATAGCTCTAGCCATCCACCTTGCTTGATGCATCGCCAGGATCCAGGAGGTCTGATTTTAATTTTTTTCTCATTATCTCCTCCTAGGAATATAATGGATAGTTCAATTACTTCCCGATAATCGTCACGTACAATGTTTTTTTGTAATTCTTGATTATAAAATATCAACAATTCTTTTTTTATTGTATTACCAAAATGTTGTGTGACAATATCGGTGTACGATTGAATAGCAGCAGGATTAATAGTTTTCCAGTCGTCTCTAAATTTTTTGAACATTGGGATATGAGGGCTGCTTGTGACTTGGTGGATTTTTGATTCGATTTGACACAGCTTTACCTTGATCCTGGCCGGAAGAGCTCTCTAGTTTGGGTACAGCCAAAAGTTGTTCATTTTCTCTAAATGAAATTAAAATTGGCAGGCGTTCTTCTTTAGGGCTTCTCACGTCCAGACCAGGTAACAATTTCCCATTCCAGTAAACGGTCACCATTTTAGACATATTATTTTGAAAATCTGATTTTATAGATTCCGCTCTATCTTTTCTACTCTGAGTGCCAATGCGTTGATAGACGATTTGTTTATCGGTAAATCATCACAGCTAAAATCTAGTGCTTCTACTACAGCCCGGTGTATATAGACAAAATCCCTTATGCTTAATTGAGATCTATCTAAATCTGCAACTAACATAGGCGTGATAAAGTCTTCCTTCCTCGTAACACATTTGGTCATGTCTTTTTTTCTCTTCTTTTAATTTTCTCTGTTTGGTCCTTTCTTCTTTTTCGGCTAACTTTTTTTTGTGCGCCTGCTAAACATCCTGAATTATTTATATAAATATTTTGTCTTCTTCTATTGTAATCCGTTCTAAAGTATCAGCGTGTGCTATATCGAATAAACTATCTAAATTATTTTGAAAGTCCTCACGGCGCTTGTAAACATCTTGTATTTTTTTGGAAATTTTTTTGCAACTCCCTCCTGGTGAAGATTCACAAGTTATTTTACACAGTTAGGTATATCTCTGGTAGGGATCCTAGCTTTTTCCCTAAATATAATACACTCTCGAATGACTCGGCATGCGCTTTCACTAACAGTCAATTTAACTTCGCGAATTTTATAAAAAAGTACAGGAAGAACATGACGATTAGACTGTAATTTTGCGCCTATTATTTGATAATTTACGTCTCCAACTAAGAAAATACTTGATTTATTGCTTCTCAATTCCAGTGCCATCTTATAAAAGTTAAAACATTACGTATTAATCACGAGAATAACTGACATTCAAAATTAATAGACGGTTAGGTAATTATGACGAAGTTAACGATGCTCTCACTAAAGTTATTCTTTGGTTTAGTGTTAATAATCTGCTTTTAAATGATAAAAAGACTAAAGTAATTAAGTTCTCAACACCTAATGTAAGACAGGTGGCTACCAATGTACATGTTAATGGAACTAATTTAGCCTCTGTGGAGACTACTGTGTTCTTGGGTATAACAATTGACTCCAGACTACAAAGGGGCCCATAAATTGAAAAATTATCAGGAAAACTAAGTTCTGCAGCTTATGCAGTGAAAACTATTAGACGGCTCACTGATATTGATACGGCTAGAATAGTTTATTTCAGCTACTTTCATAGTATTATGTCATATGGAATTCTTCTTTGGGGTAACTCCGCGGATATTAACACCATCTTTTTATTGCAAAAGAGAGCCATAAGTGCTATCTACAAACTTGGTCCCCGGGAGAGCCTTAGAGAAAAATTCAAAGAAATAAATATTTTAACAGTCGCATCGCAATATATCTATGAAAATCTTTTGTATGTCCATAAAAACATAGACTCATTTTGTAAAAAGAGTGATACTCATAGCATAAATACTAGATATAAGCATAATCTTGTGTTATATGCAAGCCGTCTCCACAAAACAAGTAATTATTTTATGGGGCAATGTATACGGTTCTATAACAAACTTCCCAGCAATTAAGAGATTTGTCAATAAACAAATTTAAAACTACTATTAAAGCCAAATTGTGTAGCAGGGCATATTATAAAGTATCTGACTATATTAATGATAAAAATGCCTGGGAGTGAGTCGATCCAATTATAATGTAATTAACAAAATATGTAAATTTGTTTGGATACCAAAAGAGGATGCCTGAGTTTTTTGGCAATATTTTTATCAGTGCTCACTTAGTCATAAACTGCACGGTAGGGAAAAAAATTGTGACGATTCCAAACAAATGTAGCCATTTTTACGGAATAAAAAGATTTTGACTTTGAATTTGAACAAGTGAATACCGCGAGTACGTACGGCACTGCCGCGCAACTTGTATGAACATGTTTCGATGTAATTCGGCACGGATTATCGTAATCCAAATAAGTTAAAAATTAATTTCCGAGTGTTTTAAAAGCAAATGAACAAAACTAAGACCTATGCGTTAGAAAATAAAAACTTTGAAAAATAAGGGACACCCTAATATACATATATACAAATAGATTTTATAATCTATTCATATTTAAAAAAAACATGTGACAAATGATTTTCTTGCTGTTTCATAACTTTAACTTCAGTATAATGACATTTATTGTATTTTACTTATGTATACTCTGTGTTTTGTATTGTTGTACGTTTCCTTGTTATTTATTAAACTCTCAAGAAGAAAGAACCAGGACCATCTCTGATGTTGCAAAATAAATCTAATCCGTACAATAGTTCAATACTAACCACAATGTATAGAATAGATGATTTTTTTGTGTTTTCAGTGTTGGTTCATAGTAAATATTATTTGTTTTCACGAGTACCATGGGTATAAGTATACTATCTATCTATATCTTCACGCTAAATCCCTCGTGAGCGCCACATGACTCGGTACTTACACACGTCGCTCGCTTCTTTAACATGAAACATACCGAGTTTTTTTAAAAACTATCAAAATATACTATTTTACTAGTAATTATTTTAATACAAAAAAAAAAAAAAACCTCCACTGGTTTTCTATCTTCTGATTGGATAAATTTCCAACATAAACTAACCTTCACCTACGTACAATGTCTAAGTCGGAGTTCGGTGAGCTTATAATGGTTACTATGAGTTTGTCGTCCCGTATGACACTTACGTTAAAGTAGCATATAAATCGAGTAGTGATTCTTCTAGTGGAATATGTTTATTTAGTAAGTTTCTCCTAAAAAACAAAACAGCAAAAATATTCTATTTTATAAGTTTTTATTTTAATACAAAGAAATAAAGAGTCTCCACTGGTTGCTATGTGCTGAGAGCGCGAACCTTATTGGTATAAATTTCCAACGTAACCTGACCTCCACCGACGTACAACTTCTAAGTCGGAGTTCGGTCAGATTATAATGGATATAATAGGAGTTTGACGTCCTATATAGGTACGCGGTCAGCCTGTGGATAATGTATACCAATTATCAAATGTGACTGTTTATTCCTGCAAAAAATAACTCTTATTTAATGCAGTTTTATATAGAGTTATTAAGTAAGCAAAATTAAAAAAAAGTTTGAAGAGGAATTAAATAGCTTGGGCCAACCATACCTAGGAACTGTTCTAAAAACTAGAAATATGTCTACACAATGTTATTATAATTTGTTTAATGAATATAATAATTTAAAAAAAAAATACCTTGTCTTGTTCGCCTCCGCCATTCTACGAACATTTTCTTTGTATTTTTATTCTATATATTTTCTTTTTAGTGTTCCCCATTATTACAACAGTATAATAAATATATATAAACCTATAATATTATTTACTACTTATATCTAATAATAATACACTTACGCTAAATACTATAATATTGAATATTTACAACTATTAATTATGAAAACTTCGGTGTCGCGATGTTAATGGAGCGAGCTCGAGCAGACAGTCGACATAGGTCTCACCTCGAAGCGGGCTGCAGCCGGACTGGCTGGATGTAGTTAGTCAACGCGTTTATAATCCTCATTACCGCACAATAAGGTCGAAAACACGTAGCACCCAAGACGAATGTGATCGCTTAGAAATTGTCAGAAACTTAAAATATTTTAAAAAAATTTCATGTTTCACTTATCAAAATATGCAGCAACCATATTATAAACATAGATATTACTAATAGATTTAAGTAATTTTGAAGCGTATAAACAGAACAACTTCGTTGTAATTTCAAAAATAATGAATTTCAGGAGGTGTTTTCGAAAGTAATTATTATCGAATCAATTTTACACAATCGCGTATTTGAGCAAGCAAATTCAAGATAAAGAAATGAAGTTATTTATATTAAAATCTTAGATCCGTCAGTTTAGTCATTAGCCTATACTATTCGATGAAAGTTGGTCTAATTTTTCGATGTGTCGCCTTATCTATCTATAACTTCACTCCAAATCCCTAACGGGGTAGGCAGAGAGAACCGAGCGCCATAAGACGTTAACAATTAAGACGCTAAGATATATAGTGATTTCTATAAATAACGTGTTACTTAGAAATATCCCCCGTTTTTCATGTAATGTTCATGTAATCTTTCATTATTTCATGTGCGCTTTTTGGGTAAAATTATGGGCATATATCGATACATATTTGTCACTACATCAAAGCACAAATCCGATATACATAATTTTATTGAATATGAAGTTTCTTGGTCTCTAGTATGAGTATTAATTTTCCAAGCTTACATTTAGTTTCACCTTATCCTATGTTTGTAATCAAATCTTACAAGATAAATTTGACTTCACTATCCAGTTGAGACGAGTACTGATGTAATATTATGGTGTAATTGTGTTAGCTTTACGATATAATGGGAATATCTTCCTAGCTGACTTAACTGGACTTAATTTGATAATATTTGGTAGCCATAGGATTTAGTAAACAATGCAACGACAGTTTCGACGCGTTTACGATTTGTCTCGACAAGATTTATTAAACTAAGTCATGATACAAACAATTGTACGACTCGTCTGATGAGATTGCCGTAGTATACAAACTCTTGCAATATCTCTATGGTTTAGAAAGGATGGATTTAGATGGGACTCACGGGATATCTAGCAACCTAGCTCATTCTCAGATATGCAACAAACGAATAGATAGTTATTGGATCTTATACAAGGTGAAGGTTTGTCCCCAGTCGAGCAGTTTATCTAATATTTAAAAATATATATAGAGTTATACTTAATATGTTACTAGTGTTCATAGGCCACAGCAATCGCATCAGGCAGGCCGTATGCTTGCACGACGGCTTTGTATAAAAAACAATGATATATATCGAATAGAAAAAGAGGGTAAATGAACATCTCCTAAAATAATAAGAATAATATTTATATCTATTTATATAAAAAAGTGTATATATATATATATATATATATATATATATATATATATATATATATATATATATATATAATCACATTGCACGTAAATTTGACTTTCGCAAAATAACATCTGAATCTATTATCTAGCGTTTTAATGCCAAAACGTCAATATATTGTCAACCATTTAAATAGTTGATAAAACATTGACTTTTGGTCAGTCTAAAAATATAATTAGTATGTAAATTTCCCCATATCGAAAAACCCCCTGGGGTTCCTATTTCAGAATGGAGATCACAATACTGCCCTAACTAAACCGAAAAACAGCCCTAACCTATTGTTTACCTCTTTAATGAGGACACAAGCCCGTTGACATGGGGTATGTACTGACCGAATATATTTTTCTAGTAACCATAAAATATATATTTTTTTTTAAATTTCTATTTTTATTTTTATATATAGTTTATTTAGATAGTTATTTCTCAGAATGGATGCTCATAAATCTCTCTCAACTTATGGAACAGAAAGACAAGTGACACGCGTTTGTCATAATCGTTTGTAGACATTTGACACCTTCTGGAAACTGCGTGGCCAACCGCCTGTGTGTCTACTTTAACCAAGAATTATTCTTCCACTTCCAAAAAAAAACGGACTACATTTACCAAATCTTGGGAGCGAAATTCTACAGCCTCTATATAGTGTATTTTTTGCACGAGCGCTCAACAATGGTAGTCCTGTTGCCATCAGTGTGATTTGGGATTTGACCACACATTTTTCCAGAAACAGGACATTTCAGTTCTTTGAAAAACTTTGTAATTATGCGACATGCTTTTAATATAATTGTTTTCTGAATACACGTACACGGATACGCAGTTGCTTGGGTAATATGCGTGTGATTATGAGAGAAATATAGAAATTATGGTTATTTTTTGTAGGTGCCACAGATGGGATATTTGGCCTTGAAGTTCCGTGTACTTGGAATGTTTTTCATGATATTGTTGTCTATAGGTTGTGTGTATTTTTATCTGAGGTCTGGTCTATGGTAGCTCTGTTTGATAGAGCACAAATACACTTCGGTTTCTGTATTTTCTATCATATTTGTCTTTTTTCATAAATACTTTTGCGTTTACAGGATTTGCGATTACAATTATGATAACTACAAAAATAATTTTAATTATTAAACGTAATAATAGTTATTTTTTAATAATTATTACGTTTAATAATTCAAATATTTACTTAGAGCTATCACGATTACGTAAGGACACACAAACTATAACTTAATGTTTTAATTACTCTTAACATAATACAAAATCTTTTTACTGAAGTCAGAAAAACTATATTTCTACTAAAATCACAGTGGGTAACCCGTACTCCGATACGTCAATTTCAGATGCGAAGACGGGTAAGTTTTGTTGTTGTTTCCGAAGGGTTGAATTAACAATTTATTATGAAGATAAAGGGTTGGGAGCAGCAGTTTCCACTACATATGTATAGGATACTGGACATATTGAGTTTGAGACTAAACAATAGAGTTTTGAAGTGGTCACTTGATGAGGTTTTTAACTAAATCCAGTGACTCCTTTCTGAGTTAATAGTATATATTAAAACATCCGTATTACTTACTTTTGAATTTTGATAATAGTATATTGAGCACACCGGATCTTCTTTCATGAATTCTCCTATTGTATTTCCGCATGATACACTTTTGATCGCCTAAAATTTTGTCAGTTTTGTCCTACAAACATTTATTGTTCCGTAGTCACAAAACATTAATCTGCCTTAATAATAGTGGTTAGTGAATAATCGTGGATATGAAATTGCCGTTTTATAGTAATAGTATACTTTGAATTGACGTTAAACCTTTATGGTGTGCGATTTTCGAGTGAAACTTTTTCACATGATACCTATAAGGATTATCTTTTAAAGAATGTGCAACATTTGATTTTCGAATTTCAGTTGTATTTTTTTTATTCAGCTTAGACGGGAAAGATGGATACTTTGAAAATCGGAGTAATTTTTAAATACGAGTCCCGACGCGGAACTAACGCGGCAGAAACGGCTCACAATATCAATGCTACGTTTGGAGAGGAGACTGCTAATGAACGTACCGTGCGTTTTTGGTTTAAACGCTTTCGTAATTGAAACTTCGACTTGAAGAACGAACCACGTGGAAGACCGCCCACACAAGTGAATAACGCTGAATTGAAGGAGATAGTGGAAGCCGATCCAAGTCAAACTACCCAGGAATTAGCAGCATGGTTTAAGGATACCTTACCTACAATATTGACTCATTTGCATCAAATCAATAAGATACAAAAATATGAATAATGGGAAAAGGGACTACAGTGAAGATAATTTGCGTAAATTCAAACAAGCTCTTGAAAGATTGTCTTGGAATGATTATTATAATGAGTGGAACGTAAATAAAGCACTTAATTGATTTCATGACGCATTTACTCTTTCCCGTGAACTCGGTTTTCCGTTACTAAAAATTAGAGTAAAGGTTAAAGTTAATGCACCAAAATGGATTATAATGAGGATAAAAAGTCGTGTTTTCAAAACGTAAGTTAAGATTACTATATATATATATATATATATAAAAATAAAAATGTAAATTAAATAAATAAATGTATTCATTTATTCAAAAATAAAAACCAATATAATTATATTCAAATTGGGAAAAATAAATGTAAAGCTACATGGGACTTATTAAACAATAAATTTATAAATCATAAAATCTTACTATATATATTGGATCTCGAGTTACTCGTACCTGAATGACAGGATACATGTGTAGAATTGAGCAGGCTTAATGACCAAAATAAAAATATTTTGTACAGATCTAATCAATACAATAGATCAGTAGTCCCCCAAGGCAGCATATTGGGCCCTCTTCTATTTATCTTTATATTAATTACTTGCCAGCTGTAACGAAATATCAATATACTTTATTTACGGACGATATTTCAGTGATAATCCCTGATTACGACAAAACCAAAGATTATGAATTTATTTGAAATAATAGAGTTAAAATCATAGGGAACTGGCTTAATGTGAATGGTTTAGGCGTCAACTCTTTAAAAACCAGAATTATAAGATTTTGTAACAATTTTATGAGACCTAAAAAAATAACTTTGGAATGTAATGGTGAAAATATATCCAAACGGACAAATTCAGATTCACGATAGACCAAAAATGTAATTGGAAGAGTCATGCAGAACATTTGTGTAAGCGTCTTCATAGTTTTGTATTTGCTCTGAGACGGCAGAAGAGAGTGACGGGGGAGGCTGCGGCTCTCATGGTATATACAGGTATCTTGCATCTATGATATGGAATTGTACTGTGGGGAAATTCAACATGGCGCCAAAAAAAATTTATTGCTCAAAAGTGCAGGCCAGTCTTCAAATAGACCAAAATTATGACTCTGATATGTCTGTACATATACGACGTTGGTGTTTTAGTTAAAAAGCACTGCCAATTGTTTAGAAAGTTTTATGAAATCGTAGTAATCGTAGATTTGTAGCTAGAGATGTAACAAACTATAATTTCCTACTTGCAAAACCGCATTCTGCTATCGTAACTGTCAAAGAGTTCAATAGAATTCCGATTTAAAAAAGATAACTGCCATTAAATTATTTTGAACTAAAACTTAAACGGTGGTTAATAGAACGATGTTTTTACAATTCTGGCGAGTTCTTTAACAGATAAAAACAATTTTTTTCCTTACACTTATGTAATATGAATATTGTAAATTTTATTAATTATTAAGTAATTCAATCCTATTTTTACATGTAATAATTTTATGGAACGAATTAATTTAGGCGTAGTAGGAGTTTGTATTTATTATACTTTCTGTAATGATTTAAATATTTCTTTTTGGATTTGAATATCAATTTACTGAATGACGAAACATCAGAACTATTATCATCATTCTTAATATGTTTCTTGAAAATAAAAATATTATATTCTGTTCTGCTCTGCATGTCTCGTATAAACTGGCATACCTGAACCCTGATTGACAAAATAGATATGCAACCTGTTCCAAAACATTAATTTATTTGTTTACCCGCTATTAGAGGCTAAAAGGACTAGAACAAACTGCATTCAGAACAAGAAATTCAATTACTAATTTATAGAACGCTTACTACTAACTTACGGATAATAAAATGAAAGTGCCAAATCCAATAGCAGTTCTGTAGGTAATTATCGGTGGTAGTAAATCAAATATAAATGGTACCATTTCGTTTTCGTGTGTACGGAAACACTAAAAAGCCTCGGGCATTGCCGCTAAATGAAGATTTGTGGCCAGCAATAAAATAGTATTGTGTTGTGTCCCTCTGTGCGGTGGTATTGTCAACATTGGACAAAATAGAAACAGTGAGATAAAATCATTTAAGCTATTGAACCGCTCGCATAACTATTCAAATGATTCAAACAATAGATTTAATATTAAACGAGATTTGCCGATATTCTGGATAAACATAATTTAGTTACCGGCTTAGAATCGTAGTATATATATATATATACCTACTTGTGGGTTTCATTATGCTTCATTAATATTAAAACTCAACGCTAAGATTTGAATATATAGTAACTTAATGATTATGTCACTTATTATATACTTTCACTATGACTGAAATCATTAGGCATATTATACCACAGTGGAAGTATGTGAATTACTTATCAGTCATTGTGAGCCAATCGCACGTGGAGCCCGGAGCAGTATGCGTATTAGAACCTCGGGAGAATTTCTTGCATGTTTCCCGTTATCTTATACTTTTATCATTTTTTATAATTTCGTTACAGAAATAATGAAGATGAATTACTTTTTTTTTAGTTTTCACCTAAAGGTAGAAAATCGATCGATTCACATCATTATTGAAAATTGGAATGAATTTGCATGTGTTCAACTTGCTTTTAAAGGTAAATCCCAAAGTTTTTTATAGCTGCTTAACAGTAAAAAATCAAGGAACAAGAAGATGAGATAACTAACAGGTGAAAATAGAACCTAAATGAAACCTATTTATAAACAGATACAGACAGAAATAACAAACTAAAATATTTAAATGAGTTAATCATTAGAATATAATTGAAAACTATTTACAGATATATATATAGATTATAATTAAAAACAATTAAAAATGTTTTTTTTATGAATCATTTACATAATAAAATAAATTTATTAGTCTACCTTACATGACCCCCGCCCTTCTTACAACTCAATATACAATCGATACGGGCTTGGCTAGTAATCGAAGTATGGCTAACGTGCAATAAAAAAATGTTCATTGAAAGCAGCCCAGCTGTTTTCAGCTGTAATCTGTATTTACATAAGGTATATAATATAAAATAATTTACTTGAGAAAATAAAATATTAAAAGAGTTAAACTAACCAACTTATTCTGCCTTCACAGGCGCTTTTATATTATTTACAACTGAGTAATTGAAACATTTGCTCACTAGTAAATGTTTCAATTACTCAGTTGTAAATAATATAAAAGGTATTTATATTAAATTACAGTTCAACATATTTGTTATTGAAATATTCATTAATTGTATAGTAGCATTTTGTCAAGAACTATTCTGTACCTTCAGTTTGAATATAGACATCATTGAGCTTTTAAAATTTTCAGACAAAGGATTAAATTTTTTTTATTGCCATGCAGTGCGGATTCCGCGATTAATTCCAGTTTCTGCTTAAGTACAACCAGTTTATCTCTGTGGCTACTTATGGTCGATATACAAACGCCATGTAAAAAATAGAAATATTGATACTTTTGAATGAAGTTACATATTTCATACATATATAGACACGCAAAAGGTAAGATAATCGATCTTTTGAATAGAAGCTTACAGCTGTTCATTACATCAACATTATAGATGGCGCGAATATTTCTTTTTTGACATACGAATGCTTTTGAAACCTTAGATTTTGCCTAAAAAATAACTCCATATCTTTACGAATATCAATGGTAAACAATTACAACAACTTCTATAAATGCCATAAGTCTAACTATTGATAATACATAGACAAATCTACGCAGTTTGCGGCAAAGTTTTGACTTTTTCAATTGCATATATTATCGACGGTTATTCCAAGAAATACGGTTGATCAAGGAAAATAGCAGTTATAGGCACTTTGTTATAATATTATTTGTTAAAGTATGAAATTGTCGACATACATTCTGTGTACTAAGTATCGGGAATTTGTCAATAAAACAAAAAATACAAATTATTCATCTAAATTTATTTTATCGCCTTCAAAGTAGGCCCCATCGCTTGCAATACAACATCTCCACCGCTTCACCCAGTCTTCCATACATTTTTCATAGGCTATTTGCGGTATGGCCTTTAGCTCATTCAGCGAATTTTCTTTTATGGCTTCTATCGACTCAAAACGTTTTCCTCGAAGTGGTAATTTTAACTTGGGAAATAAAAAAAAGTCAGACGGAGCCATATCAGGTGAATACGGTGCTTGGTCGAGAACTTTTGTTGAATTTTTCGCTAAAAACTCTTTCACTATAATGGCTGTGTGTGATGGTGCATTATCATGGTGCAGCATCCATGAGTTGTGTTGCCACAAATCTGGACGTTTTCGGCGGATACTCTCACGCAAACGCTTCATGACGCCTAAATAATATTCTTTATTCACTGTTTCTCCCTCTGGAAGGAATTCGGAGTGAACCACACCACGGTAGTCAAAAAAAACTGTCAGCATCACCTTGATTTTGGAGCGACTTTGCCGCGGTTTTTTGGGTTTCGGCTCGTTTTCGAGACGCCATTCTGAAGACTGTTGGCTTGTTTGCATGTCGTACTCATAAACCCATGTCTCGTCGCCAGTTATTATACGTTTCATAAAGGTCGGATCCGTAGAAGCTCGGGAAACCATGTCTTCAGCGACATGCTTTCGCTGCGCTTTTTGAACAAAATTGAGCTCTTTTGGAACTAGTCGAGCGGCGACGCGTTTCATGCCTAAAATGTCAATGAGAATGTTGTGGACGGACTTAAAAGATATGTTCACCTCACTAGCCAACTCTCTCAGACTCATACGTCGATTTTCGAGCACTAGCTTCTTGATTCTGTCGATGTTTTCTCTGGTCGTAGCGGTTGAAGGTCTACCAGAACGAGGCAAGTCTACTACTACTTCTCGGCCTTCTTTAAAAGCCTTATACCATTCATAAGCCCTTGTTTTCGATATACACGATTCGCCGTAGGTATTTCGCAACATTTTTAGTGATTCACCACATGAAATATCATTTGAAACACAAAATTTAAGGCACACTCTTTGTTCAACAATATTTTCCATTGTAAAAATCGCCGAGGACTCAAAACTATGACCAACAAAAAGTGTAGTTTAAAACAAATTAAATGACAGATCCCGCTCAAATTTTGCGCGCTAAATCAGTACAGTGCTACCAACATGCAGTAAAAAAATTAGAACGACCTCTTTTACGCGGGTCTTTTTATTGACATATTCCCGATACTTTTTACACAGAGTAGTATTCTTCATAAAAATCAAACTGTTTCATCTTTAATGTGTTAAAAAATTATAAAAATGCGTAAATTTATAATTTTTACTGTATTTATTTTTTTCTCAACTTACAATTACTTTATCATACTTTACTCTATACATTGTTTCATTTACTTTTGATAGCACTGCGCTCAATGTGATCGATTTGTAATTGTTCTTAGATTTTCTTGTTTCCATTTGTTAAACAGGATTTACCTATACCCTATTTTAATTTCGCAGGATATTTACCTTTTGTAAATGTTAAATTAATAATACCAGACCCAATGTATGGATTACGGCTGATGATGAAGTATTGGAACAAGTGAATGAGATTGTATATCTTGGATGCGGAAATGCGGGCGTTGCGCAAAATTTGTAGCGTAGCGCTTGTGGACCGTATTCGCAATTATAATGTTAGAAACTGAGTTGGTCTGAAAGGGAGCATCGGTGTTAAAATAAGAAGAGGCATGCTCCGTTAGTTCGGATATATAGAAAGAATGCAGGACGAGAGAATGACGAAGCAGATATACAACGCAAAAGTGGAAGGATGTCGGAACCGAGGAAGGCTCACCTACCATGACCAAATTGAAGAGCTCGATGGCGTCATTCCGCGTGTAATTCTAACCGAACACGCAGGTTAAGCACTGGCCTCCGCCAATCTGCATTTAAGCAGCGTGGCGGAGTATGCTCTAAACCCCTTCCCCGAAGGGAGACCCGTATCCCTGCAGTGGGATACTCAAACAAACAACACAGACCCATCACCACCACACCACATCAACCCATACTCGAGGGTTGATGTGGTGTGGTGGTGATGCCTGTTGTGTGAAAGAAAATCAAAAAACACTCATTCAAAAATCATTAACACCCTTTAAAAACACACGCTGTCGAACATCCGGATTCCTAGGTACATTGAGCAAAGTTAAATAAGTTTCGCTTTTGATATTTCGAATTTCAACCATTACAATAACAGCTAAAATTAACTTTAGAGTTTAACACGTGCTACAAAAAGTATTCATTACAGGAGTTTTCAACAACAATGTTCGACGATTTCGTACACCATTGCGACAGTGAAGATGCGGCATTGCTCTATGGATATATCCACAGGAAATGTCTGTGAAAGCAAATAAGCCGTGGACAAAAGATTGACAACGCCCTTGTTTCAACAGTTATAATAGTGTATTGAATGTATTTTGTATCTAGAACTCTGCTACCAGCGATTATATATTTTTACCCGACTGACCAAAACGGATAAGTAATATTTTTCGTATTTACGAGAATTTCGTAGATTATGAAAGTAGTTTAGTAGTCGGAAATATTTTTTTTGGGTTTTATCAGAAATAACTCCTACATATCTTGCAATTTGATCTAACCTGCTTTGTGTGCTTCCACCACCAAACCACCTTTGGTGGCGGAAGCACACAAAGCAGGTTAGATCAAATTGCATGTAAATTTGACTTTCGCAAAATAACGCCTGAATCTATTAACTATCCTACATATCTGTTTACCTATATCTTTACGTCAAATCACTTGCCGGCCACATATCTCTATTTTTACACATCTCACGTGTTGTTGTTGTGTTGTTATTGTTTCTTTAACATTTATAGCTCTTTTGATGGGCACTCGTCGGTCCCTAGCTGCCGACACCACCTTCTGATAATACTCGTACACGACCAATTTGGCCTTAGTAGGTGAGTCTTGGTTTTCCTTAGCATTTCTTTCTATAACCTTATTCCTTCTACTTTAGCGTTGTATATCTGTTTCGTCGCTCTTTCCCTATACAAACTTTCTACATATCGGAACCAACAAAACATACCTATTTTTATATGAACACCGGTGATCTCTTTCAAACTATCTTTCTTACATTTTCATTGCAAACTCCCTCTACAAGTGTTACGCCGCAGATTTTGTACAACGGTTTTTATTATATTTTCCATACTATTGTGATTAATACGGCATCATGTAGAGTGAGCTGTGACTTTCGTATAAGTTTATCCTATTCTCTGCTCACTCACCTCTCCAGATAAGCAATGTACCTTCCTTCGCTACTAAAAGTGCATTCAAGACGTACAACCTCATTCACTTATTCCAACACGGATACGGTTGATAATGTAACATCAACCGTGATTCATGCGATCATTCCAGTGTCCTTTCTTTCAAATATAATTATCTTTATCTTCTTCGTATTCAGTTGTAAGCTATTCTCCACACTAACATACTCGTAGATAAACTAAAAAAGCAAAACTTGATCTAAATACAAAATTTGATACAAAATGTTAGAGTCATTTCCAACACGCACGAAATATATTTACATATATATTGTATACAAGAACTCCTCGTTTAAATAATAGGATTTAAAACTTTGCGCATGCCAACCATGCACGAAGGGCAGAACGGAAACCCTGCTAATAATACTCAAGCGATATATCGAAATTTAGAATCTATGTAGGCACATGTGTTTCGTGCCAATATTATGTGTTTAAAGATGTAACATAACCGCTTTTATTTTTCCCAAACTAATTATACTTAACAATTTTCAAACATGCTTGTTTTCTATAATAATTACAAACTGTACAGCCATGCAATTCTGTAAGAGCAAACATCCTTACATCCTCGGAAACATCGGCTGTTCAAACAAAATTGCAAATCTTTAGTGTCGCTTTTCATGGTTGTGCGACACTAGCGCCGCAAGGCTGCGTTTGGAATTGGAATTCTACAAGGCAAACAGCCTCGCGTACGCTTACAGCCATATAGAATACCAAATAAAAAGCCGTGATCGCAGTAGACGATGTCAAAGCTGTGACATCTGTGATCACAGCGACGCACACAGCCATTACGAGTCGCTTAGAGAATTGCATGGCAGTACCTACACAAAACTATACACGTGAATTTTCCCCGCTTACAGTTAGACCGTACCACCACATAAACCCCACTTACAGATTTGCTGAGGTAGGTAAACTGAATGTGCTGTTTGCATGGAAATCATTTGGTGCACAATCCCAGTGCATACAATACGTCGCTGCTCTGAATTCCGAATCGGAATGCAGTTTGTATACAAATGCGAATTATGCGGATCTTTATTTGAGTTCTCATAAAATGGCCGATACTATTGCACTAGTGTTTATTGAAAACGTTTACCGACATATCCAATAGGAGGATAATGTTATTGCGAGTGTAATTCCGTTCATTCTTACCTACTGTAAAGTAAAGAGCTTAGCCAATTTAGAAGTGTGAGGTGAGATAGATTAGATATTTTTTTATATATCTATCTCTGTCCATAACTTCACGCCAAATCCCTTGCAGGGTAGGCAGAGTAAGCGCCGCGTGACTCGACCCTTACACACCTCAATCGCTTCTTTTACATTCATTTCATTCATTCTTCTGAACGCTCGCCGGTTTCTAGAGCTCCTGACATCATCGTCTGATAGAAAACGACCAATTTGGTCATGGTAAGTAAGTCTTGGCCTTCCTCGGCTCCTACATCCTTCCACGTTTGCGTTGTATATCTGCTTCGTCATTCTTTTATTCTGCGTTCTTTCTACATGTCCGAACCAACGTGCCTCTTCTTATTTTAACACCGACGCTCTCCTTTAGACCAACTCTACTTCTAACATCATCATTACGAATACGGTCAACAAGCTTTACGCCACAAATTTTTCGCAACGCTCGCATTTCCACCGCGTTTATCCTACTTTCATACACTCTCTGCCATACCCAGCTCTCGTTACAGGTCAGCCGTAGATGCGCGTGCGAGACATCAAGTGCGATGATAGCGAATTATTTAAAAATAATAATGTAAGCAAGCATACCTGATGTAAAGCGGTTACCGTAGCCTATAAACGCTTGCAACGTACATTGAGTATCACTCGCACGATGCCACCTCTGCTGATAACACAGCAACTCCATAGGAGCTTACTGGTGACCTCGCTCACATACGCGGGAACACAACAACCCTCTAGGGGGCTGTTATTTGGCTGCAGTTTTCTGTGAGGTGGAGGTACTCCCCCAGACGGTACTCCCCCAGACGGTACTCCCCCTTCGATGCGCCCTACCGCTCTTAAAATACCCAGAACAAGACAAACAGACATGCTCATGCACAAAAATGTTTGTCATGTGTGGGAATCGAACCCACGAGCGTTGTTGTCTCAGTAACGTAACAGGGCGTTAATGCCACTGAGCTCGTCAAATTACACAGACACTCTCTTTATTAATATATTAAATTTTACTAACACAATCACTGAAATACCTCTAATTGAAGAGTGGCCATCAAAGCAAGTGACTATTTTGTAATTATTAATGCCAAGCAATATTACAAATCGGGACCGTGACGTTAACAAATTAACGTACAAATTGTCTGTAAAAAAAAAAATCCTTAAGTGAGTTGTGAATGAAATTTTAGCTTTGAAGATCGAAATAAATTCAGTCCAGTCCCCGAACGTATGGTAAATGTGAGATTTGTTTGCGTGTTTTTCAATCGGCCAGTGCAATCGTCGGGCTACGTTTGGCATGTAGCTTTGACACCGATGTGAAAATATTTTTTATTGCAACGTTTAAGCTGCGGGTAACAACCAGTGACGTTTATATTTAACAATGAACAAAAAAAGGGGCGTGTGCTCAATTTGAAGCTTTTCTATGTATTTCTCTGGGTATCTAGAAATAAATCAATTTCAGTTTTTTTTTATTGGGATGAGTAATAATAGTAGGTGTTCTATCTATTTATCTATCTATCTACAACTTCACGCCAAATCCCTTGCGAGGTAGGCAGAGAGAATCGAGCGCCATGTAATTCGAACTCACTCGCTTCTTTAACATTCATTGCTCTTCTCATGCACGCTTGCCGGTTTCTGATAGAACAAGACAAACAATTAATTTGGTCATGGTAGGTAAGTCTTGGCCTTCCTCGGCTCCTACATCCTTCCACTTTTGCATTGTATATCTGCTTCGTCATTCTTTCATCCTGCATTCTGTCTACATGCCCGAACCAACGGAGCATGCCTTTAATAGGTATTCTTGATGATAATAGAATAAAGAAGTGTAAGACTTTCGTTGTATCTTTTATTATTTACTAGCTTTTACCCGCGACTTCGCTCGCATTGATGAAAAATATATATAATTTTTTATTAGAAAGTATCCTATTTTACTTCTAGTACCTCCAAGAATATGTGTACAAAGTTTCATGATGATCGGTTCAGTAGTTTTCGCGTGAAAGCGTAACGGACATTCACATTTATAATATTATTAGGATAGTAATTTAAAATTTCTATTTCTATAGTCTCTGCCTACCCCAATGAGAGACAGGCGTGATGATATGTATGTATGTATGTAAAATATCTATATATACTTTGAATACCCGTTCCATCCGGCCAAGATCACGACCAAATTGTTCGTGTTTTATCAGTCCTGTCACCAACCCTCGAAACAGGCGAGCATGCATGAAAATGCTCTGAATCTGCGAGGAAGGTGTTCGAGAACAAACAAAGTAAATAATTACGACAATGTAAGATGGACAAGTTATTATTACCAAATTATTCTGTAGAAAATCCTAAAGTGTTTTATTAAACGAATACTAAAAACTATTTAAACATAAAAAAACTATATTTTAAATAAATTCAAATTATGCAATTGGGCAACCAAATATCTTGTTAAGTTGAAATAAACTATTCGATAGGAATCAAAATTTATAAGTTAACGTTAATAAGTTAAAGTTAAAAATAAGTCATATATAAGTATAATAAGAAAGAACAAGAAAAGGGAACCCCTTAAAATATGTCAAAAATACTGTTTAAATGTATGAAAAAACTTGCAAAGAGACAAAATCTATGTATATAAAAATAACATTAAGCGAGCAATAAATAAAATCAAGACAACCTGAGTTATTGTTAATAAAGGAGCGAAAAATATAAATCAAGGGAAAATTCCTAGTCTCTCAACAGCCAGCCTCGAAAGCCTGCTATACCAATATACCTAGCATTATAACTGATTCCCTATTTAAAAAGATAAACATCTTTACATGTTCCTAATGAGATTGTCGCAGGGGTTAGTGCCTTGGAGCAAGAAGCGCCGTTTACTTGAGAAGAAAAATAGAAGAGGCACCGACAAGGGTTTATAAAAAGCGAAAGAGTACAGCGTAGGGGTCAGAGCAAGGCCGTGGTTTCCGCTACAGTTATCTAGAAGACACTTATCTTT
The DNA here is from genome assembly GCA_947507595.1 of Pyralis farinalis. NCBI lineage: Eukaryota > Metazoa > Arthropoda > Insecta > Lepidoptera > Pyralidae > Pyralis > Pyralis farinalis. Next base: position 28,369,147 of record OX382259.1, read on the forward strand.
CCCGAGGAATTGCAGCAGTCACGCCGCAGATGGAGGTAGGCGTATAGCAGCGGAAGCTAGGCGCGATGGAGCAGAGTTGCGGAGTAGGCTCCGGCGCATCAGACGTGCGCAGAACCGACAGCACTGGCAGGCGTAGTCTACCCGTACTGGTCAACCCTGGAACGCACACGTCTAGTGTGTTATTAGCGCGTACCGCCTTGTCTCTCGGTTGTCATCAAGTCTTCAATGCTAGCCGAGGATGGTAAAAGCTCAGTGTCTAAGAGGCCAGCTAGCATTTGAAACGGCAACCGGAAGAAAGTACAAGACAGAAAGTAGATAGACCGATATTCGAGGCTTTAATACTAGAATTGAAAGCAAGTTACTTGAAGAGCTAACTACATTTTGAATATTTTAAAATATTACTATTTAAATAATGAAACACAAAACTTCCTTGGTGAGACCAAGTCAGTTAATCTAAAAATTACCTACTAGCCTTGTCAATAAGAATCGGTTTGAAGAACCATTGACTTAGTAACAATAATAACATATGTATGTAGGTACTCGACAGGTACGGGGAATGTGGTAATGATTAGCTACACAGTATTATAAAGCGCCTTCGTGATGAATACCTACCGTAAGTGGAAACCAATTAATTAACATAGAATGTAGCTATGAAGCTGTAAGAAATAAGAATTAGTTTTATGCTGGTAAGTAGATAATTACACAAAATGTAGATATTGAGGTTATAATACAATCACTGAACTGGGATTGCTTGTTAGAACTTAGTAACAACTATTTCGGCTACGGTGCGTAGTCTATGTCCAATTAAGTATTTAATAAATTAGGGACACTAATCTTGTACAGCGTTGGCTATATCCATACAAGAAACGCTTCAAACGATTGTGAATAAAGTGAAGACCGGTGAGTGTACGACAGAATATACCAGAACCAAGTTTCAAAAAGATCTAAAAAGTTCCAAGATGTAAAATCTATGTAAAGAATTATTTTACAACTGAATGTTAGAATTATATATTTTATTAAGTAATTTGTTAAATTTTTATTACCAAAAATTAACAGGTTTTGCTCCTCACAGCGACACCTAGCGGTAGGTAGTAGTATAGTAGTATGCGATTTGCAATACAAGGTGTGCTTTACACCCACTAGATTTCACTAGTTGTAGTATTTCAAGACTAGTTACCATTTAGTTTTGTTTACATTACCAACATTATGAAAATAGTTAGGTTGTAACGGGTAAACCATTGCAAGTTACTATAGATAATGTAATTAAACGAAATATTCGTAACCACGAAAAAGTTAAATAAATGTTGATGAACTCAGTGGCGCAGTTGTTACTAACGCTACTTTGACACCAACGCACGTAGGTTGGATTCCCACGTCCCACAAACATTTATGTGCATGCACGTATCTGTGTGTCTTGGTCTGGTAGTTTTTAAGAGCGGTAGGGCTCTAAGTTACATTAAGCTACGTTAAGTCTTTGAAGAAGTACCTCCTCACTTCACAGTAAACCGCAGTGAAATAACAACTCCCTTGACGGTTGTTGTGTTCCTACGAGAGTTGGCTTACAAGTAATTACTCCTGAGGAGTAACAGCTTTACATCAGGTAGGCCGTGTGACGTTGTTTACAAAAAAAAAGTTCGAAAATCGGGCAAGTATTAATATGCATTAGAAAGGCTGTAGATTCACATTTGGTACCTATTTTTAATCGATGAAGAATAGAAATTATAAAATTTAATAGAATTTAGTAAATTGTTCAAGTTAAAACAAAGGGCGAGCTAGAGCTACTGATATGATGCTATATTTAAAAAGATTATGCTTGGTCAACTGCACTCTATTTCAATTGCCATGAAATTTTTATATCGTAGATTGACTACAGATGCATTTACTAAGCATATCCATAATATATACGAGAGAACTCAGTATGTTGTTCGGATTTTCTGTGATATCTTAAAAGCTTTTGACTGTGTCGGACATAATTTTTCAAGCTATAATTCAGACATTACTTCGAGTTAGAATTTTGGCCCAGAATTTGATTGTATTTAAGTAACAAAATGTGTTTTATAAATGCGTCTCAATGTTACATTTACTCAAAAAAAAATACTGTTTGGCTCTCTGATGCGTTTAAGTTTCCACAAGATATCTACAAATATATCCTTTGGTAGTAGTGATATTGCGTTGCGCATCATTCAGTTTGTTCCTAGTACTATATTTGGTACCAAGTGATTATATTATATCTAAAGCATGAACTCTGTTTCGATTGCCCATTTCATTTTTTTATACGGGAGGCATACAAGTATACGGCCCACCTGATGTAAAGCGACCACCGTAGCCTATTAACACTTGTAATATATTAAGTATCACTCGCGCGATGCCTCCTCTGCTGCTTACACAGCAACTCCTTGGGAGCATACTGGTGACCTCACTCACACGCAGGAACACAACAACACTCTAGGGAGTTGTTATTTGGCTGCGGTTTTCTGTAAGGTGGAGGGTATTTCCCTAGACGAGCTGCTGTGATGCGCCCTACCTCTCTTAAGACATCCAGACCAAGACAAACAGACATGATCATGCACACAAATGTTTGCCTTGCGTGGGAATCGAACCCTCGAGCGTTGGTGTCAAAGTCGCGTCATTCACGACTGAGCCACCGAGCTCGTCAAAAGTATAAAATTCAATTAATATTCGATGTAAATGTATATAAAAAGAGCTATAGTTCCACAAGCAATAACTACGTTCAGGCAAATGAAACCCTTTTTAGCGCATGTCATCAACACAGCTACATCGTTCGTTTAAAAGCTTTGAAACATAGATTGTGTGCTAAAAGTTTTAATTGCCAGTCCGTAATTTCATTTTGTATTGAACAGCTATCAGTAGGTACGCTCTCATAATACCCGTAAATGATGAAAGTACAGAGAGTTTAATTTAACTGTAATTAATAATCATATTTAGTTTATTACACGTACGTCTATCTTTTTTTTATACTGCGTCGGGACATATACAAGCATACGGCCCATGCGATATATTAAGTATCACTCGTGCGATGCCTCTCTGCTGCTTACGCAGCAACTCCTTGGGAGCTGCTAGGTACGGTGCACATTGTCATCGTCGCAAGTCTGATATTTCTTGGTCATGATGAACCCTACTCTCAATAAAGCGGACATTTTCTAAATTTATGGAGTTAATAGTGCTCGACATCATTTGCTGGTAACTGCTTCACAACAAGCGAGCCGTATGCTTATTAGCTGAATACTGTGCATCCGATGTACTGTAAAAAAAGAAACATTGCCGCGTTAAAATAAATTATATACTTAGTCTGGCCATAAATACTGTTACAATTAAAAATAAACAAATTATTACATTTGAATTCGGAATCTGTCATTTTTATATGATTGTTCATTGAGTTTTCACATTTTATATTAGATATTAAAATGGAGTGGGGTGATAAAGAGAACCGAATCGCTGTGATTGCATTACACAAAGTAGTTATGGAGCCAAATGCAATTTTTAAAACTCTCCATACGCTTGGTATTAGTAAAATGTTTGTGTACCGGGCTGTTAACAGGTGCAATGAGACCTCCTCAGTTTGTGACAGAAGAAGATCTGGCTATCCACGAAGTTGACATGACATGACATGATGCCTCGTGGAGAGACGAAACACGTGTCGCAGCGACGACCAGGCCAGTCGTGGCAGCGACGGTGATGACGGGGGCATGCGAATTCTGTTCCAGATGGCGGACGACCGCAGCAGCCGAGGCAGAGACTACCGGAGTAGCCATGGCAGCGTCGGCATGTAGCACGTACTAACAGTAGTGGGTGGGTGCCGGCCGGCGCTAGGCCGCATGAACTAATTGGTGGCGGAAGCACACAAAGCAGGTTACATCAAATTGCATGTAAATTTGACTTTCGCAAAATAACGCCTGAATCTATTAACTGTCCACGTAGTGTTCGTACAAAAAAGGTGGTCAAAGCAGTAAGGGAAAGAATTCGAAGAAATCCTGTCCGAAAGCAAAAGATTATATCTCGGGAGATGAAGATAGCACCTAGAACCATGTCGCGTATTTTAAAAGATGACTTAGGACTTGCAGCCTATAAGAGACGTACTGGTCATTTCTTAACTGATAATTTAAAAAAGAATAGGGTGGTAAAATCGAAACAACTACTGAAGGGATACGCAAAGGGAGGTCACAGAAAAATTTTGTTTACGGATGAGAAATTTTTTACCATCGAAGAAAATTACAACAAACAAAATGATAAGGTGTATGCCCACAGTTGTGAAGAAGCGAGCGCGCGTATTCCGAGGATCCAGTGAGGGCATTATCCTTCATCAATCATGATTTGGCTTGGAGTCTCATATTCAGGCTTAAATGAGGTGTTTTTCAATGAAAAAGGTATGAAAATCAGTGCCGTGGTTTACCAAAATACCGTCCTAACAAACATAGTAGAACCACTTTCTCAAACAATGTTCATAAACAGACACTGGATATTCCAACAGGACTCTGCACCAGCTCATAAGGCACGACGCACTCAAAACTAGTTGCCCGCCCGTGGAATTGACTTCATCGGACATGAAAACTGGCCTTCTTCTAGTCCAGATTTAAACCCACTGAACTACAAGATATGGCAACATTTGGAACAGTAAGTCTGCGCTAAACCTCATCAGAATTTGAAGTCTCTCCGAGCAACTCTGGTTAAAGCAGCTGCAGAAATAGATATAAATGTGGTGCGTGCTGCGATCCATGACTGGCCACGTCGATTAAGGGCATGTATTCAAAATGGAGGAGGGCATTTCGAATAACGTAAATAAAAAATTAATGGACATTTAATTACCTTTTATTTCATATATAACTTTTACATAATTATCAAAAAGTGTATTATTTACATCAAAGTTTTTCACAGAACTTATGACCTGACAAGGTAGATGAATAAATAAACAATAAGATAATTTTTCTAACTTACTAAACCAGAAAAACAAGCCCTTGTAAAACAACAAAAAATGCCACAAAAGTACGCATTTCACAAACTAATAAATGTCTTGTATTGAAAATTAAAGTTGGAACACACTTTTGTCTAATAAACCTATTTTTATTTCCTTAGTAAAGTTTATATTACGACACGTTATACCTTACAATAAATTCTAAGAAACCAAATAAAATTCTGAAAGTAAGATACCTCCGAAAATCTTTTGGTCGCGTACGTCGATGATATCTGCCACTACGTGACTGACTTCTTTACACGTTGGCAATCTATTTTATTCGAATACGCGATAGTAAAGACAGGGTATCGTCACGTATATCTGGCATTCTCATGTACGTATTTGATATTCTTTAAACGAATGGATTTTAATCATTAAGCATTATTATACTAAAAGATAAAAAATATTTATTTGTCATTGGGTCTTACTTTTTTTAAATAGCATAGCATGACTTCTTGCTCTAAATATCCGTCTGGGGAAGCACCTCCACCTTACAGAAGACCGCAACCAAATAACAACTCCGGAAGGATATTTGTTTTCCTGTGCCTGAGTACAGTCGCCAGTTAACTGAGAGGTCGTTGTGCGGACAGCGGGAAGACCGGTGGATGTCGAATCGCCACTAGCCGTGTGAGCGCGGCAGGTTGGCGCGGCGGTCAGGGAGACCCGATGAAACAGTTGACCGCTGGCCGCCCGCAGGTTAGTATGGTTCCCGAACCCGGGGAATACTTAATCTCCACCCCGGGAGGCTGAACCGCCAGCCTGCGAAAAGTCCCTGTTGCAGTGGTCGTGCCGGAGAAGGAGACCGGGACCGGGGGCCCTTCCGCCCGCCGCACCAGCAGACCGCATTACCCGCACGGTACTGTGGCGAAAGACACCGTGCTTTAGTTCTTCACTCTGTCTGTTCATCGACCTCTCATTTTATTTACCTCATCACACATGGTAACAAAACGGATAAATGGTTCCACAGCGGTCACCCCCTCCACAACGTATTTGGACTTTTGCAACATCAGGGGTTTGCACTCGAACACAACGCGGTCCATCATCACCTGGAAACCGTGCGGCCGACCATTATTTTCCTCACAAATATCCTCACCGGCCGATACTTCTTACGTGCATTATCCCATGTACAAACTGGATCACTTGTTTGTGCGTCATGCCGGGGTATGCTTGTTCGTCCGGGAGGATATTGGTTATCGCCGATTGCATAATCTTGAAGACAGGGACCTGTCGATATTATGGGTACTAGTGGATCAAGGCGGCCACACCCGGATATACGCGTGACTTTACAGGTCTCATAGCAGTGATACAGGCACAGCTCGGCTATTCGAGCACCTGCAAAGGACGACTGACAGAGTCATGGAACAGTATCCCTCCGCAGAGTTAGTGATTTTGGGAGACTTCAATGCCCACCATGCCGAATGGCTTCGCTCTCGGTGCACTGACTGCGCGGAGAGATCTGCTCATGAATTTGCTCTGGCCTATGGTTTGTCTCAGCTGGTTCATTCTCCCACGAGAATACCAGATGTAGAGGACCATGCAAGCTGTCTACCGGACCTTCTGCTGACCACAAGTCCGGATGAGTATAACATCTCAGTTGGTGCGCCGCTTGGCTCGTCGGATCACTGCCTCATCCGGACTCAAGTGCCTTGTACCAGACGCGACCCACTTCAGCCTGCCGGATGTCGTCGCGTATGGCACTATAAGTCAGTAGCTGGGATGGATTGCGTGAATTCTACGCATCATATCCGTGGAGGCAGCTGTGCTTCAAATCAGACGACATTAATTCCTGCGCAACCGCAGTAGCTGGGGCGATATTGGATGGCATGGAATCCATGTCAACCGTCCATGCCACTGCAAAAACCGGATGGCAGTTTGGCCCATAGCGCTAAGGAGAAAGCCGATTTACTCCGTAATCTCTTTGCGTCTAACACGAATATGAGTGACGGGGGAGCAGTGCTACCTACCATCCCGTGGTGCGGTAGCTCAATGCCGGAAATCTCTATTACCCAGCGTGATGTCCGGCGGGCCTTACTCTTTCTCGACATTCATAAATCGGGTGGGCCGGATGGTATACCGGCAGTGGTGCTGAAGCTGTGTGCTCCTGAGTTGTGTTCTGTACTACCGCACCTTTTCGCGCTTTCCTACTCCACTGGGCAAGTCCCGATTTCATAGAAGACCGCTAATGTGCACCCGGTGCCCAAAAAGGGCGATAGATCAGACCCATCGAATTACAGGCCTATCGCCATAACCTCCATTCTCTCCAAGGTGATGGAGCGTGTGATAAACACACAACTCCTAGGATACTTAGAGGATCACGACTTGGTCAGCGACCGTCTTTCGTTCCGTTCTTAAACATCAAATAAGTGGTAATACATCCCTATGCCATGTAATATTAGTCCTTTGAAAGTTACATTTGGGGTTGCAAAGAGCACGCAATTTTATTTTTTGGATGTCAGAGTTAGTGTAAAGTTAAATCCATGTTTGTGGGGTCGTAAACCTTGTTCTACGGCCGCCATCTTGAAAAAAGGGCTGCACTGTAAATGTTTTTTACACTATATTGGGCAAACTATTCGTCGCACAGAAAATTTGTAAAAACATTAGATATTTGTTGCAAATTAAATTGTCTATAATTTTGGTTCCACAACTTTTAGTTATACGTAGTTAATAACGAAAATAGATAAAAATTTTGAAACAAATGTTCAATTTCGGACACCTACACATTGTTCCACAGTTTCCTTTGCATCGACAGAATATCAACTTTTGAAGCTCAGGGGGTGCTAGAGGTTTTGAACTTTGAACAGGCATATCAATATTTGTCTATACTTTTTCCAGCCCCATTCTTGAGGGTCGTTTTAATTCTCGAGCCATGACACCCTCACACGTTGGAACCGCAATGGTCGCGTACTGTGCGGTACCAGAGAAGTTTTCTCCCGAGAACTCTCAAGCTGTGGAATGAGCTCCAGGGTTTTTCCAAGGGACTACAGCATGGAGTTCTTCAAGAAATGCGTTAAGAGGTTTTTAGAGGGTCGGCATCGCATGAGTGACACCCCTGGTGTTGCAAATGCCCATAGGCTACGGTGACTGTTTACCATCAGGCAGGCCGTATGCTTGATTGCTACTTTAGTGGTATAAAAAAAAATAGTCTTATTGTATCTTATTAAATACTCTTATGTTACTATTTTCCTTTTTTAATCTGCTAGCATTTCGGAAACTAGCATTAGCGAATAAACAACACCGTAAGAAATTTGCCAATATTCTCTTTTCAAATTGTTAATTAGATATTACAATAAATTCGTGTCAGCGTATCAGTCAATAATGATGACAAATGGTAGAAATAATGGTAATTAGGAAAAACTTGTGTGTGCTGTGCTGAATTATTTCCAGACATCTTTGTCAATAACATTCATTAATTCTGTTATAAGCCTTTTTACATGTTGATTGATTTGTGCTAACAATGCATCCATTACCGTGGATCAAGTTTAATCTATACTACCTTTTGCGCCTTCACCTCCAATTAATTCATACGAACTAGTGCCAGCTGGTACCCAGCGACTACTGTTAGTAAATACATCCCATCGCTGTCCTGACTGGTTAGGTGATCTTTGCTCCAGCTGCTACTCCTAACGGCCACCTGTAATAGACGGATGTGGCCGTTTCAGTACGTATTCAACACCTATAACAAAAAACGCATTCAAGCGAATTCACTACTGCTCCAGCTGTTGTTGGTGATTTAAATGTTCACGTATATTGTTTTGAACATGTCTAAAACGGATTTCTACATGTTCACGGTTTACCTCGTAAGTGATCCATTGGTTTGTTTCATTGACTGTTTAACTATAACAACATTTATTCGGTAGTCGCAGTTTTACGAATGTCGTCATTCAAAGAAACACGTTCACGCTTAAAATCCGTGTATCAATGTGTTACGGTATTTAGATAATGTGTTTCCCTCTCAAAAGCATTTTGAAGACAAATAAAATAAAGCACTTTTAAAAAACTATCGCTCTGAAACGTTTACTCTTCAATTCATTTTATCATGGACAGCGAACTTCAATATAAGACGATAAAAAAGATAAGAAATTGTAATGTTATGTATGGATGTGAGGTATGTGAGTGAGGTATGTATGCATAGAGTCACGTGGCGCTCGGTTTTCTACACCTACCCCGCAAGGGATTTGGCGTGAAGTGATACGTGCAACAAATAATATCCCGCATATTTTTAAGGGATACAAACACTGTACCGTGTTTGAAAAATAACATTTTCGAAATTCAAATAGTTAGGACCGCGAAATTTTTAGTGTGGCCCATGTAACATAATGTTACAAATAACATGAATGAAATTAGACTTTGTTTTTAAGAAATTAAGTTACAATAAGCATTATTCTAAACAGATAGCAACACTATTTTTGAAGTGAAAACTTCTTTAGCGGCGTTGTGCACTTTTTGGGATGAGTAAAAAATGTTAAACTCGCGTCAGGACACGTGACCTTGACCGTAAGATTTTGGTGAAACTAAAATCTTACGGTTACAACTTAAGTTCGCTGCAGCACTAAAACATTAGTAACCTCTAATTAAACAATTAAAACATGAAGCGCTAGATCGTTCATAGGCCATTATTTTCTCGCGACCAAAACGTTGTAAGCGCCATGAAATTCTCGACGCTTACGCGTTTCGTTCAACGTGGTTTATCAACATCGCTGTTTGGTTTAAGCGGAGCATGGCACTTGCACGAGTGTGCGTGTGTGTTTGAGTTTGAGTTTTAGAGATTGGCGATAATGATGCTGGTAATGATGATGGTGAAAGAGTCGTTGAAATTATGGATGAAAGTTGATTTTTCTGAGAGATAAACTTTTTAATGTAAAATAATTGTAATAGTATCTGAAGTGTTAAATTTTTAATGTAATATAAATTGTCAAGTTTGTGTACGATAGCGCAATAACTGAATATATATATATTTTACTACATACATGATAGTTCTTTTATACTGATAAATAAAGCAATTCGTGCGAAATTATTCCCTAACCATTCCCAAATATTCAAAAATGCACAACGTTAATGTTCAAGTTTTCAATTCTTCATGTTTGTGGGGTCGTAAACCTTGTTCTGCGGCCGCCATCTTGAAAAAAGGGCTGCACTCTAAATGTTTTTTACACTATATTATTCGTCGCACAGAAAATTTGTAAAAACATTAGATATTTGTTGCAAATTAAATTGTCTATAATTTTGGTTCCACAACTTTTAGTTATACGTAGTTATTAACGAAAATAGATAAAAATTTGGAAACAAATGTTCAATTTCGGACACCTACACATTGTTCCACAGTTTCCTTTGCATCGACAGAATATCAACTTTAGAAGCTCAGGGGGTGCTGGAGGTTTTGAACTTTGAACAGGCATATCAATATTTGTCTATACTTTTTCCAGCCCCATTCTTGAGGGTCGTTTTAATTCTCGAGCCATGACAGGACCTGATGATAGACTCGGAGGCTGTGCAAGCGGGTTGCATCTTGTGTTGGAGGAAGTCAATACAAATTAAAACGACCCGTTTTAATTCTCGAGCCATGACAGGACCTGATGATAAACTCGGAAGCTGTGCAAGCGCGTTGCGTCTTGTGTTGGGGGAAGTCAATACAAATTAAATGCATTCTTTGTTACTGACTTGGCGAATCGTTTATATCTAAGACTGTCATGAGAATCATCATCTTTATTGACACCATGTAAAGAGATGAAAAATGTTCGCCAACGGGCGGTGAAGAAAGTAGTGTCGACTCTCTCATGTAGGAATAACGCTGTTCCACTAATTAACTCAGGACGTGACTCCAGGGTTGTCAAACATTTCATTTTGCCGATGTTGTAAGCTGCTGAAGTCGTCTCGCATACTGAGAAGGCATGGAGACTAGAAAAAACCAGCGGAAACCAGAAAAAGTTATAAAGACCAAAAGAAAATTTGTTCTTAAATTTTTATCTATTTTCGTTAATAACTTTGAGATTTGAGAGGGATCTATTATAGTCCTTCCTTGCATGTGAACTACTTCAACTCTTTTGAAACAGTGTTATCTGATTTGTTCGATCAACGTCACAATTCGATCACGTTATCATTATGGGAGACTTTAACACATGCCTCATTAAGGATGACTATCGCGCAAAGAGATTGCTGCCTGTGCTTGAGTCTGTCAATTTACATTGTCTTCCTCTTGGTCCTACTCACTTTTCACACAACGGCCCTCCTTCACTGCTGGATCTAATTATAACTTCTTCACCTGAGTTAGTATCCACTCATGGCTAGTTTAATGTTCCGGCTTTCTCATGTCATGATCTTATGTTTGCTTCTTTCAAACTACGTGCTCCTAAGCGGAAGCATAAAGTTATAAAAATGCGCCATTATGAGAAAATGGACCTAAATGCACTACGAAATGACTTCTCCAGTACTGATTGGGGGCCTGTTCTTTCAGCAAAGGACGTCGATTCCAAATTGGAGGCCTTCAATTCCATATTCAATTCTTTATATGCGAAGCATGCTCCTCTTACGCCAGTCCGGGTCAAGCATTATACTGCTCCGTGGTTGACACCTTACATCAAAAGTCTCATGTCTAAGCGAGATAGAGCTAAAATTAAGTTAAGACACGATCCTTCTGAGGAAAATCGTACCACTTATGTTATATTTCGTAACCGTTGTAAAAGAGCGGTGAGAGAGGAGAGACGGCATCACATTCACTCTTCATTAGAGAATTGTTCACCACATCAAATGTGGAAATTTCTTCGTAGTATTGGTGTGGGTAGGGATCGGCCCAGGACGGATAGTGATTTAGATCTTAATAAGTTAAACAAGCACTTTTGTACACCTCCGGATGGCATGAGCCCTCTTATTAAAAGTGACACACTATCTCATTTATCTAATTTACCTCTCCCCAACCATGCAGAATTTGATCTTGAGGTGATTACGGACAATGAGGTCATTCAAATTATAGGTTCGCTGAAGTCCAGAGCGGTTGGGGAGGACGGTCTTTGCCTTGACATGATTGTTCCGGTAGTTAAAACAATTGCCCCAATTATTGTAGATATTCTAAACTGCTCTCTTTCTTCGAGCGTCTTTCCGTTGCTTTGGAAATTGTCTCATGTCATCCCTCTCCCAAAAAAAAAAACAAACCCAACCTCCTTCTCCAACTGTCGCCCGATATCCATTCTCCCCGTTCTTTCGAAAGTCTTGGAGCACTTTGTACACCAACGTATCTCAAGTTACCTGAGGGAACACAATCTCTTATCTCCATACCAGTCAGGTTTCCGTAGCGGTCATGGCACGGCATCAGCCTTAGTGAAGATTACCGATGACATCCGATTTAATATTGAACATAAACAATTATCCATCTTAGTCTTACTCGATTTTGCTAGTGCCTTTAATTCGGTTGATTTCGATGTTCTACTCGGTATTCTTCGAACTTTTAATTTTTCGTCTTCTACATTGGCCTGGTTTCTACTTGGTGGGCAGGCGTCAACTGGTTAAGGTTGCTGACAGCCGTTCGGACTGGTGTGAGATACTTGCTGGGGTACCACATGGCGGAATTTTATCTCCTATTCTATTTTTGCTATTTATTAATAACATTGTTTCCTCTCTTGACTCTTCTTTTCATCTTTACGCTGATGACTTACAGATATACACGTCTGCACCTTTCCAAGAATTTTCACACGCAGTCTGCGTCATCAACAAAGATCTTACCTCTATTGCTGAATGGTCTTATAAGTTCGGGCTTACTATAAATGCCACTAAATCTCAAGGTATTATTGTGGGCAGCCCACACTTTATCGCAAAAATTAAGAACATCAATCACTATAATGTTGTTTATGATGGTAGTATAGTACCTTACTCAACCTCAGTTCGGAATTTAGGCATCACCATGGATGAAACTCTCTCTCCCTCTCCTCTCTCGCCCCTCAAGTCAATGAGGTTAGTAAAAAATTCACCCATCTCTGCATTCCCTCAAACGCCTTCAAAATTTTCTCCCGATGTCGACAAAGATTACGTTGGCCCGGAGTCTCCTACTCCCCTTACTAGATTATGGTGATGTTGCAAGTCTCGACCTTTCGGAAGAATTACTGGATAAAAAGGAGCGTCTTCAAAATGTGTGCATTCGATTTATTTTCGGCCTACGAAAGTTCGATCACATCTCAGAGTTCCGAAAACAATTGGGTTGGCACTCTATCAGGATACGTAGAAATATTCATACGATGACGCGTTATTTTCACCTAATTCTCCATCTTACCTGCGTGATAATTTTCAAATACGGGATATCGATAGTCGATTACGTTCTTGTGATAGTCTTCGGCTGGATATTCCACTCCATTCCTCTAAAACCTACTCTAATTCTTTCACGGTCAAGGCGGCAATGGTTTGGAATTCGCTCACCACCCATGTAAAACTGGCTACGTCATTGGATTCTTTCAAGGCTCGTCTTCTCAAATTTGTCAATGCAGTGGATTGAGCTAATACTCTTTAGTGGCTAATGTTCATGTAATATGTGTAGAATTACTATGTATAGCATTTGTATTTACTATTAAGTATGTGTATATATGTATGTATGTAATTAGGTATTTATGCATATATATATATTAATCTATTATTAATTTTGTAATGTAGTACTGGTTACTTGTTGAGTTTTATATTGTTTGTTTATCATATTAATTATTCATATTTCTCATTGGTTTGACCCTCGCCGCTCTGCAGTAAAATATCCAATCACTCAAAGGTTGGCTGGTAGAGATCTCTTATAGAGATAAGCCCGCCTTTGTACATTTATAATTCTATTTTTATGTTTATTGTATTGTTATTTACTATGAGTGTACAATAAAGAAATTACAAACAAACAAACTTTGTTATTTTTGGTTCTATGACTATAAGCTATGGAACCAAAATTACAGACAATTTAATTTGGAATAAATAATATATTTATAATTTTTCTGTTTTACGAATAATATATATATATGCTCGATATAGCGTAATAACCATTCGCAGCCCAATTTCAAGATGGCGGCCGCGGGACAAGGGTTGCGATCTCATAAACATGGACTTAACTTTACACTAACCCCCTCTTGACATCCAAACAATAAAATTGCGTGCTCTGACTTTTGCACGCTAAGCCCAAAACATTGTGACATTTCAATGGACTATCATTGTGCACTTTTGTTAAACAGTCCCAGTTCCCCGGTCGCATATACGAGTAAGTAGTTTGTTTGTATGTCTCTTTCCGTGAGTTACAGTATCTTTGAGAAGTCCAAGAAGCACTCAAAATCTCTGGTGCAAGCCCACGCCTACAATGAAATTTAAAGCTTCGGACTGGAAGTATACTGTCGCTTCTGTACGTACTATGGATTGTACTCGTATCTAAAATAAAATAACAAGGCGTACTTATAGCTTTTAACTGCTACTAAACCGTAACTGAACAATAATATTTTTCAACAATTTAGGCACGCGTTTTTCGTTTTATCTTTTTAATATAATCTGTTCAAATGCATATAAATGTGATCATTGTAATCTAAGGTTCTTTGGAATGACGACGATATAAATCCGAGCCGGATTCGCAGATAATGGGCGTTTCGAGACAGAATTTGGTACTATCAATAGTCTCATAACAATCATTTTTATGCCTTTTGTCTATACTATATCAGTGGTTATATATCTATTACGAATTGCGGATATTATTTTCCGCAGCGCGTTTTATGTTACATGTCGGCACGTCGGTTCAATATTTGCTTTTATGTGGTTGTTATTTAATCTTTATTTTTGTAATGGTATTTATTTGTAATGGCCCTATCTGGTTATCAATTTGTAAATATTTTTAATACTAAATGTTTTTTAAAGTTTCGGATGAATAAGTTTCACCCGTGCAATACAGCTATGTAGGAATTTCTTCTATTATTTACGATTATAATTCCTTGAATAACATTCATGCAGTATGTTTTCTACGAAGTTTTAAACCCCCTAAAGGAATTTTTAAGATTATAATTATAATACTTAATTGGGATATTAAAATTTAGGAAAGACAAGGACTAGTATGATACTTAAGTATCTCTACAAATAATAAACGTACAAGTAAATGTTATCGATATCTTTCATTTAATAACGTCCTGAAAAACAAATGCGTCTTATCATTATACTGCTCAGTCGTAGGTGCTCTTTGTGCACAAAAATGTAAAAATAAATTTGAATCCACATAGAGCACCTGCCAAAAATATTAATAGTGGCCTTTCGTGGACTAGGCTGGGTGCTGTTGGTTGACACAGGTGCCATTCAGACTGGTGCTCTTCGTGGACTACCTCATTCTTAAATATAGTTCATTATTCTCCAAAAATCATCATTCAGAAAAGAGGTAAGAATACCTTTACGAAGAGGAAGAAAC
Source organism: Pyralis farinalis (assembly GCA_947507595.1). Classification (NCBI taxonomy): domain Eukaryota; kingdom Metazoa; phylum Arthropoda; class Insecta; order Lepidoptera; family Pyralidae; genus Pyralis; species Pyralis farinalis. The sequence goes on from OX382259.1 coordinate 28,384,506, forward strand.
AGTAACCATTCTAAAATAATATGTGTACTAGTTGAAAATTTGGTAAAACATACTACATATATTGAAGTCTATCAATAATGGAAAATATACATATAAACAAATGCCTAACAATATCTAACACTAAGAAGATATCTTTTGTCAGAACTTAATTTGTTCGTTACTATTAGGATCCATCACATGCATATGTAGAATTTACCTGTACAGGTGACAGAAACCTAGTTCTATCTATATATAACTTCACGCCAAATCCCTTACGGGGTAGGCAGGGAGAACCGAGCGCCACGCGACTCGATCCTTACATACCTCACTCGCTTCTTTAACATTCATTGCTCCTAGAAACCTAGTTATAACCCTTTATTACTTATTTAGTGTATCTCTTACCACTGTCAATATTTATCCATAATACAAAGTTTTCGTCAGCGATCATGCAATTATTTGCTACAATAAATGGAGTTACGGACCCCGGTATAAAAGTTTGTTGTACTTGGACGTAAATTAAGCGAGGGTAATTGAATCGAAGCCACTCAGGGCCACGTTCCTAAATCAATTATGAACCGCATTTAATAGTGTTGTTACGTGCTTTGACATGCCCGGAACTAGAGTGGAAATGACTAAGGAAATTAATCAAAATGTGTATATGGTTTCAACATAAATGTGAATAAAAAAATATTTTTTCAGATACTTATCTGTATCCTACTGGGAACAGTTTTTAAATGTTCTAATTTAGAATAGCAGCACGACAGGACGGTAGCTGAGGAAAATGGAAGCTAAAAGGGCGCTATAAGGTAATTCTAGTAAAGTGTAACCGCGATGTCAACATACTTATATAATATTAAAGTGTTTTATTTTAGGCATTTGGTAATGGTAACATCTGTAAAATAAAATAAAATATGATAGGCACTTTACTAAACATACGCATAATAATAATGTACTTTCTCTAAGTACATTATTATTATGCGTATGCCTATATAAGTTATGTTTTAGTATCATTATGCGTAAATAAATTTATGCTTTATTGTTGTTATACTTAACTTAAATTATACTTAAAAAAATAGATACGTAAGCTGTTATGCGCAAATAAAATTTATTTTCATTAGGATAAACAAAATTATGCCATGTTATATTACGTCTTAAAATTTTATGCAAATGAATAGGGAACCGAGGGAATGCGCATCAAATCGACGCGACATGGGTAGTACAACCATTTAACTGAAAGCAGCAGCATTCATATAGCTTTTAACAGAAGGCGGGTCCATGAAATCTGCAGTCAAATATCAGGAGGGTTGTTGTGGTCCTGCGAGTGAGTTAGATTATCACTAAACTCCCGAGTTGTTATGTTTATAGCAGGCGTGGCAACGAGTGAGCGATACGGGTAACAGGTGTTGAGGTTAGTAGCAAAAGCATAGTTTCTAACTGGCTGTTATTATACTCGTTGACAATTTTTCTTTTATTGAATATTGTCACAGTCGATGATGTATGTCTCAAGAGAATTATATTGATTTAGAATGCATATCTAATGTTTTAATTTACGTGCACAGAAACGCCGATTATTATGTACACTAACAATGGTTATGGGCCCAGTATAACTTGCACGTGGTTTTAAGTAAGCTCGACATATTGAACAATTCTCTTTGTGATTATTGAGTTTGTAACAAAGCAAAGATGAACAGTGTAAAAATTTATACCTTAACTAAAGATAATTATGAAAGTTGGAAATTGCAAGCAGAGGCTATTCTTATTAAAAATGACCTTTGGAAGTACGTAAATGGGAGCGTACTTAAACCAGCTGAAACTGACAATATTGCCTTAGATAAATGGAAGGTAGAAGATGCTAAAGCTAGAGCTGATTTAATACTATGTATCAGCTCAACTGAATTGCGTCATGTTAGAGATTGTAAGACTTCACGTGATGCTTGGTTGCGGCTGGAATCCATTTACGCTTCTCGGGGACCTGCCAAGAAGGCCATGTTATTAAAACGTCTCTTAATTCACAAAATGAGCGAATCTGGAGACATCCGTGAATCCGTGCCCAATTCGGGCACTTTCTTTGATGCAGTGGATAAACTAGAAAGCATGGATGTTAAAATTCATAATGATCTTTTATCTGTTATGTTATTGTATGCCTTGCCGTCAAGTTTTTCAAATTTTCGGTGCGCTATCGAAAGCCGTGATGAGTTTCCAAAACCAGAGGTTCTTAAAGTAAAAATTTTGGAAGAATATGAATCCAGAAAGGTAAACAACACCGAGGATGGTGTGATGTATGTACATGGGAAAAGGAAAATTTGGAACAACTGGCGAACTAACACCAATACTAGAGGAGAACCCGGGCAGTCTGGATCGAATCGCAATAATGTTCGTGTCCAAGGAAATTATGTGAATGAAAGGAAAGTAATAATATGTTATCGTTGCAATCGTTCTGGTCACAAAGCCTATGATTGTAGGGAAACTAACCCAAAACCAAAACATTTTAGTAGTAATGTAGATGAAGGATTGATGTCTCTAAATGTTTCAGGTATAAAAGAATGCATCATTGCTGATAATTTTAAACAACAATGGGTGCTTGATTCCGGATGCACGTCCCACTTATGTAATGATATTAAATTATTTGGAGGTACACTTGAAAAATATTATGGTAAGTTAAAGCTAGCTACTAATTTGAACACCGAGGTCCTAGGTAAGGGATTAGTTAGACTGTCGGTATTAAATCAAAAGTCGATACATACCATAGAATTTAAAGACACTCTTTATATACCAGAGCTAAGAACTAATCTGATATCGGTAGCTAAAATTACAGACAATGGCTTTACCGTGAATTTTACGCATGATTTAGCAGAAATAGTTGACAAAAGTGGTCAAGTTAGGTTAACTGCATACCGTAGAGGTAATCTATACTGCTTAGAAGATTTTGAGTATGTCAATGCTGTCACAGAATGTAAAGAAGACTTGCAGTGTTGGCATGAACGTTTAGGTCATCTTAACGTAAAAGATGTTATCAAACTGTTAAAAAAAACTGGTCAAAATGTTAATTCAAGGATGATTGATATGATACGGGACAACTGTGATGTTTGTGCTAGAGGTAAAATGACAGCGTCACCGTTTTCTGAATCTAATGGACCATGTAATGAAAGATTACAAATTATCTACTCTGATATAGTGGGGCCTATGAGATGTGAGTCGAAAACTGGTGCGAAGTATTTTATTACTTTTATCGATGATTGTACACGATGGTGTGAAGTTTATTTTCTTAAAAATAAAAATAAAGCTTTAGAAGCATTTAAGCTATATAAAAATTATGTTGAAAATTATACTGGATCGAGAATTAAATATTTTCAATCAGACAATGGCGGTGAATATTGCAATTCAGAGTTCGATAATTTTTTACGACAAGAAGGAATACAAAGGAGGTTGACGGTACCACGAACTCCGCAACAAAACGGAATAGCAGAGAGGATGAACCGCACTCTGGTTGAAATGGCCAGATGTATGCTTTTAAATAGTGAGCTATGCATAGGATTTTGGGCTGAAGCTATAGATACGGCATGTTATATTAGAAACCGTTGCCCAGTTTCTAGTTTACAGGGAGAAATTCCATATGAGAAATGGTATAGAAAACCCGTAAAAGTTCACTACTTACGTAAGTTTGGAGAAAAGGTACATATTTTTGACAGTAGATCTGCTATGTTTCTTGCACAGGACCCTGTCTATCATGCTAGGAGCAAGCACATAGATATAAAATATCATTTCATAAGGGGGATTCTACAAAGTAATAAGAACATACAGTTGGGACACGTGCCTACGGAATTAATGTTAGCCGATGTACTAACTAAACCACTGCCTAGCATAAAGCATAATAAATGTGTCGTTGGTCTAGGTCTTAAGCCATGCTAATTCGTATAATGAATATTATTTTTCTTTTGAAACATAGTACAAAATTATTTTTGTTAAACTTTGTGGTTGTAAACTTTGCTTTTGAGGGGTCGTGTTGAGGTTAGTAGCAAAAGCATAGTTTCTAACTGGCTGTTATTATACTCGTTGACAATTTTTCTTTTATTGAATATTGTCACAGTCGATGATGTATGTCTCAAGAGAATTATATTGATTTAGAATGCATATCTGATGTTTTAATTTACGTGCACAGAAACGCCGATTATTATGTACACTAACAACAGGTGGGCTATATATTTGTATGCCTCTCAACGTTCTACAAAAAAAACGTAACTCATCATAAGACTGATATTTTATCGTTTTCATGCTCGAATTATAATGACTGCTACCTGAAAATAAAGAAAAGCCTTTCCCACAACAAATCTTATCAGCACGAGTTTATGACAGTTGTAGAGCATTCACAGATAAGATATCTCGAAATGTGTCTGACTGATACATTGTGAGCAACGCACAAAGCATCAATAAAGTTGAGGACGAGGTCGGCGTCGGATGTCTTCATGGAGCCCACAATTACGTTATCTCGACGCCACTGACAGTTAAAATATTATGTACCTCTCCGCATTTATGTACAGAAGGTATGTTATGTTGGTTAGATACTGAAAATATAGAGCTCGTTCCCCTGGAAGTGCCATCACATTGTGCAGTCGGCTTTAATTCTAAGTGAACCGACGTATTTTATCTTATTTTATTTTTGTGTTGATATAATTTATAGTTCAGAAACGCTTATATTTTAGTTAATTGTCGTAACACAGCCGTCTGTTAAAATAACATTGATCTGTAGATGAAACTAGATAAAAAAAGATGAAGATAGAAATTCTTTATTTGCCATTTGGCCCTCGCGAGCACATTTTTGAAATATAATCTTATTGAATCTTATTTATTTTTTACTTTTTTTTCATTTTTTTTATCTACTAGCGTTTCGGAAATGACCATTGGCTAAGAAGAAATGCCGAAAGAAACTTGCCAATATAGGTCTCTTTTAAATTAATGTAGGGTCTCTTTTAAAATTGTCAATTAGATTTTACAAAAAAAAATACATAAGCATATTGGTACAATAATGATATCAAATGGTAAAATTAAAGATTATTACGGACAGGTAGTCTGTGCTGAATTATTTCCAGACATCTTTGTCAGATACATATACTAGAACACAATAACTACCACAAACCAATAACATGGATCAGATAAAAGTGCCGCCTATAACAATTTGTAATAGACATTTTCAATGGATATTCTATGCACTTGAAACTTTGTTAAAGTTGCTACCGTGTAATACAAATGTAATAGTTTTTGATAAATCAAATAATAGTGCAATCACATTGTAATGGAATTTCATCCCTGTGCTCTAATCATAGCTATGCACTGCTGGCAGTTAGTTAGGTGAGCAGTGATAGCATAGTGGATAAAGTACCGGCCTAGTGACTAACAGGTCTCTTCTTCGAATCCTGGCATGTACCATTAAATTCGTGTTTTCGGTTTTATGTCCATATTTATAATTATCAGGTGCTCGGTGGTGAAGGAAAACATCGTGAGAAAAACCCGCACGAGCAAAAAATATATTTCAAAAGACGTGTGACCTTACCTAAGATTACAAAAACAACTGAACATGTATAAATTTTACAAACAAGTTGTAAAAACGTATCAGTATTAACCAGTAGTTATAACGAATTACAGTCTTATGGCGCTCGGAACTCTCTGCCTACCCCGCAAGGGTAGAAGATATACATACGTACATACAGTACCAGTAGCCTATGAACATTTGAACACCAGGGATATCGCAGGTGTGTTGCAGAATTCTAGCAGTTGCTTGAGAAAATATAACTCATTGTGCAATCGGTAGAGCATACAGAGGAAGACAATCTCTTTTTAAACTTAAGGGCTTGAGCTTGGGATGTGACCGTATGTGATCTTGGGATCATCGATATTACAGTTCGTATTTAACGTAACAAATTACAAAGTCGTAATTGGTGTCCAGATTCTCCGGGTCACAGATGACAACAGTTTTTCATGTGCGATTTAGCTTTGCACCTATTATATAAGAAGTATAACAATCTTTGCCATCAGTTGATGTACTGTTGCACTCCGGTAAATACACCAAGTTTCTTGGACGCTAACTTGACCTGCGGAATTGAAGTTCACTGGAGATTGCGACGCTAAAATTCGACGCTTATAGCGATGATAAGAAGCGCATTCCAAAAGTGATGAAAATATAGTTTTCTTAGTGGTAAATACGTATACTTGTGTAGTGATAAGATTAGATTGCACTAATTTGACACAAGTTGATGTTGATTGATTGAAGTTGAAGCCGAGATCAACTTGTAGAGTCTACATGAACATATCTTGACGAAACTTCTTCTTCGCCGCTACGGGTCGGGGGTAAAGTTAAACGCGTAGTACTGACTAGCTAGTTCACGAATCAACATTGCGTTATCGACGTTTTGGTTAAAATATCTTCCCATAGGTCAGGTCGATTTTGTGAGTAAGGGTAAGGGTAAGCCCTCGTCTTGTAGTTTATTGGTTTGTGCTTATATCCCATCTTACAATTAGAGAAACAATTAGAGATTTTTGTCTTTAAAGTATTTAGTGTTGCTATGTAAAATTTGTACTTGTTTGTTATTTCCTGGGCATAGAATGACACCCAGGTGGTAAGTTCGAACATAGCTCGTCCAAGGTTCGAAGTACGGATTTCTAGGTCGGTTTTGTTAATGGAAATTTTAATTTTTCTCAGGAAGTTTCTGCGTCGTCAAATGTGTGTTCTGCGAGCCCAGCATGTATTTTAATGAGAGCTTTCACGTAATAGAAAGCCTCTTAAATCCCATTTATGATCTGGTTCTATACAATGAAGCCAGACTTGTAGGAGCTGTCCTATGAACCGGCAATTAATAATTTGGGTCATGTGTTCCTTCCTTAGCAAGATATTTTTCCTTCATCATACGGTACATACGATGTACCTTACATTAGAAATATTACGGTATAAACTTTGCGTGTTTGTACCTAACTATAACTTTTCCCCATATTCAGGCATAGAATCTTGAACGTCATCTTCGTGAGAAGTTTTTTTTATATATTTAAGTATTTTTTAAATATGTAGTAGTAACAGCGTATTTACTACTCGTGAAATTTCCACCTCTCTTTATGTAAGTTACATACATAATTAATAATTCTGTCAAATTATTGTTATTTTTATTACCACTAAAACATATAGCTATTGATATCGTGATCAATTTTAATAAGCAAGTATCAATTTATATGTATGTTTATATATGTGTCTTTTGCACCTAAATTTGACCTAAATTTGACATTTCGAACGACGGTTCGCAGCGACAGTAAACATATTTATCTCATTAGTATTGATAAAATATTTATCCATTATACTATTTCCTTGTTCACGTATTGACTTCCCATTAAATACTCGTAGAACATTCAACCAGCTCTCCGTTTGAAACTATTTACTGATATTTATGTTGCCATATCACAACAACTAAGAATAATATTTTAAAATACTCACTTCGCATGTTAAGCCTCAAAGTTGTTATTAGAATCGCATGCTTACTCCATTTTTATCTGCTCGCATATTTTATGTAACATTATTTTAAAATAAAATGAAAAATGCTCAGACTTTGCGCTACTAGTACGAGTAATGTTGTCTATGCAACAATATCCTCTTGGACTAGACCTCGTCCGGGTTCTATTATATTAAAGTTAGGTACTGTCAACAGGTTTTACTCGCTTTCACTGGCTCGCAAGTATTGTGTTCGGTCAAGAGTCCTCGAGAGAAGCGTTCTTAGAGTTGCTATTGAATTGTCACTATGGCTACAAAAATATAAATGATTTTGTAAAGAGATAATATTATGTATGTCTGTGTTTTTAATATATTATTTGAAGGATTGTTAATTTAAAGTGCTTTTTCAAAAAGTTAGGCTTATATTTTAAGTATTTAGTTACTATACGTAGTAGCTGCTCTCCGTGGCGGTGTACTGCAATCGCAATCTCCAGAATAAAATATAATTGTAGGTACAAAATTATACTCGTATATAATACATCTATTATATCAGTTGTGTTCTACTTCGAAATTATTGAATGAATAAATCATTCAAATAATTCAGACGACAGTAAAGAGGGTTCTTTCTGTACGCACAAAGGAAAATGGCAAGTTTTGGGTTTAACTTTTTTGGGGTTACTCAATCAACTCGCGTTTTAATCAGTACAGGGGTAGCCCCCGAGTCGCTCAAACCCTCAGCTAACTCTGAAGACAAAATTGAAATTTGCTATACCACTAAGTCTCTGTTACTGAATCTCGATATATATTTTAAATCATAGACATTAGGATATTCACTAGCGTGCGTCCAAGCATTATAAGCAATTTAATTATGAAAATTAGGTTCCTTGCAAAGCCGATTAAACCACGATTGCTGATTAGCTTCAACAGAATCCACAAGGCTATTTGAAATGTAGCATTCTATGCCTTTCATAGTCATTGCATCCACTGGGCTATCACTGCTCATTGAAACCGATATAGAATGTTAAGGTTAAAACAGACAAGTCGACGGATTGGGGACTAAGGTACTTCAAGAAGGTCTCCTATAGCATAGTGCAGGTTCTGCAGTTTTCTGGTACGTTAAACAGAAGACTCCCGGTTCCCTCCCTCCCGCCATACTGCAGCAATCTTTGGACAGGTTAACGGTTCAGCTCTCTGTGGGGGAGATGATGGACTAATTACGGTCCTCGAACCCAGTGGGGAGTATTTTCCGGGTAGGTACTACTACACATCTGTGCGCAGATGTCCGTTAGTCATTTTACTAAACCTCTCTATCCTCAGCGTAAAGCACCCACACCGGTAGTGGAGAGACATACAGTTTCCCTGTTGTCAGCACGATGACGTTTATGTGTATACTGGTAACCTTACTCACGCAAAAAACACAGCTAAAAAGGGACCCATTTCGGTGTGACTATGTCCGTCTGTCAATCACAGAGGCATATTTCAGGAAATACTAATCGTATCGATTTTGAAATTTGGAATAGATTTAAATACTGTTTTTTTTTGTTGCAAAAGAAGGATCAAAATTTCAAAGAGTTGCTAAATTCAAGTGGTATATATCTACTTACATTCTAAAACAGTTTTTTTTTCTTTATATTCCATGTCATTTTCGCCCTATAATAAAAAATGACATAATACATTGGGACGGATGGTTTCTTTTATCATGTATGGAACATGACAAAAAAAATACCAATCGTCGTTCTGCTTGTTTTCACTTATAGAATCTTTATTACCACTTTCTGGAACAAAAAACTACGCAAGTGATACCAGGAGTTCTAGGAACCGAGCAAAAAGGAAAAGAGCTATGAATATTAAAGAAACGATTGAGTTATATAACGAATGCATCTTATGGTTCTCTATGTCTACCTCACCTATACGGTACCTGGCATTTTTTTATATACTACATCGGGAGGCATACAAGCATACGGTCCACCTGATGTAAAGCGGGTACCGTAACCTATTAACGCTTGCGATATATTAAGTATCACTCGCGCGATGCCTCCTCTGCTGTTTACACAGCAACTCCTTGGGAGCTTACAGGTGACCTCACTCACACGCAGGAACACAACAACCCTCTAGGGAGTTGTTATTTAGCTGCGGTTTTCTGTGAGGTGGAGGTACTTCTCCAGACCGACTGATTTGATGCGCCCTACCTCTCTTAAAACATCCAGACCAAGACAAACAGACATATATTTACCTTGTGTGGGAATCGAACCCACAAGCGTTGGTGTCAAAGTCGCGTTATTCACGACTGAGCCACCGAGCACGTCAAAATATACATATATATATAAAAGACAAATAGATATAGTGGCATTCTACATATCTATCTGATTTATTATCCCGATAGTTATAACAACATTGACGACGAGGAGTGATAGTCCAGTGGACAAGGAACCGGCCTGATCTACTGGTCCCTGGTTCCAATCCTGGCATTTACCACAAAAATTTATATTTTCGGATTTTTCTACATATTTCTAATTATCACTTGTTAGGCGATGATGGGAAATATTGTGGGCAATACCGCACGTCCATTTAGAAATTATATTTCCAAAAACGTGTGATCTAACCTAAGAAAGGTCTGTTTTCTCTCCGGGTTGGGAAGATCAGACGGCCGTCGCTCCATGCTAAAATCTGTATCTTCGCCAAATCCTTAGGTCTAAGTAGCGGACCCCGCCAATTCGAAAGTATTAGGAAACGCTGTAACGCTATGATAAAGAAGAGAAATAACGACATAAAAACTAAATAAATTGATATTTACACTGAAACAAGTGTGCCAACATTGAAATTAAAACTTTTAACAAGAACACGTCCGACCCCAGTAAGTAGAATACAATGTTGTGCCGCAATAATGTATATTTCGCGAGTTCATTTGCGTTGCTTTATGAGAGTCTCGGTTGAAGGAATGTACGTGACGACGGAACGAATGGGGGTCATCTAACTTTCCGCATAAACAACCGGCTATGGGCGCTGCACTGCGAATTATTGTCGCAAATGAATTTCAAAGTATTGTTTCAGTTACAAAATAAGACATGGTTTATGTTCGCTCTTTAATGTCAGCGACAGTATATTTTATATGAGTTTTATATCAACGTACGTTAAAAACATACAAAATGTATTGTACAGTCCCATGTACCAGTAACATTGAGTTAGTACTTGTATGTGGCAACAATGTAAGTGGGAAGTGATTCTTAGGAGTAACTCACTACCATCTTCATCATCATCTGATGAGCTCGGTGGTGCAGTGGTGAAACGCGCTGTTATATTACTTTGATACCAACCCCGTGGGTTTGATTCCCACATTTGTGTGCATGAACATGTCTGTTTATCTTAGTCTGTGTGTTTTTAAGAGAGGTAGGGTGCAAAGCAGCCTGTCTCGAGAAGTACTTCCATCTCACAGAAATCTGCAGCCAAATAACAACTCCCTAGAGGGTTGTTGTGTTCCTGCGTGTAAGTGAGGTCACCAGTAAACTCTTAAGGAGTTGCTGTGTTAGCAGCAGAGATGGTATCGCGCGAGTGATATTTAATGTAAGCGTTCATAGAATACATTAACCGCTTTATATCAGATGGGGCGTATGCTTGTATGTCTCCTAAAGTTGTATTAAAAAAATATCATCTTAGTCGAAATCTGAACCTGAACCTGGTGTTAATTAAAAAACGAGGCTTTGGCGAAAAAGAGACATACATCTGACAGAAGACCGTAACCAAGTAACAACACTATGGAGGGTTGTTGTATTTCTACGAATAAGTTTAACAGGAAGCTCTTGAGGAGACACTGTGTTAGCACTGACAGTGGCAATGCACGATGGCAATACCGCTTGTATTCCAAATGTTAAAAGGCTAAGGTAGCCACTTTACGTTATGTGAACTGTGTGTTTTTTTGCCTTCTGATGTTTTATAAAAAGATACTGCATTAAACTATACAGTCCTGAGAAACCTGGTGATCATGGTCACTAAACTGTCCAAACTGGTGACAATGACGTCGTATGGATTCTCAACAGAATAGTGGAGTGCGAAGATGGCTGTCTCTTTTATATACAACATCTGGAGGCATACAACCCTACGACCCATCTGATGAAAATAAAGTGGATATTTGTAAATAAAGTTGATTTCACTGTTAAGACTCACAGCATAGTAAAATCAATTAAGTAGGCCGACTCGAGCCCCGAGCAAACTATAATAGCCTAAACACGTAGGGATGTCGCTAATAGTTTATACAATCGTCAAAAATGTATAGTCTATCTATATACAAAACAATTTTCCCCTATAGAGGAGTCATCAGGGATCTATAATACAAAGGTTTTCTTAATTATTTTTTGTACATAGACCAGGAGCTGACTATTGTATTGAAGTTATATACTCCTTTAGGCGCGTTATGAAAAAATGATGAGTGAAATTTTAAGATATTGTATAACAGAAGTAACAGGTTGAAGCTGCCCGCTAAACCGCTCATTAAGTCACGAAAAATATGCTCAAAACTGCAGCCAAATAACAATTCCTTGGAGGGTTATTGTGTTCATGCGAGTGAGTGACGACCTTACGGAAAACTGCAGCCATATAACGTCATGTAACGTCACTCACTCGCCTGAACACAACAACCGTTCAGGGAATTGTTATTTGGCTGCAGATTTCTATGAGGTGTTAATGTCACTTACTCGCATGAACACAACAATCCTCCAGGGAATTGCTATTCGGCTACAGTTTTGAGCATATTTTTCGTGAGGTAGTAACGACACTCACTCGCATGAACGCAACATCTGTCCAGCTAATTGTTATTTGGCTGCAGTTGCCTGTGAGGTGATAATGTCACTCACTCGCATGAACACAACATCCCTCCAGGGATTTGTTATTTAATGATGCCAGAGAAGTATAACTTCTCACGCGCGTACATAAGTACACGCAAATATTTATTTTTACTTTTTCATTTACTACACTTATCAAAATTATCATCTTTATATTCGGAAATGTAATATTTTTACAGTAGCCTAAAATGATAGGCATTGAAAGTACTTTTTTCTGTAGAAATTTGTGATTTTTAACAAAATTACACATTTGATACAAAAAAAAATGTCTTTTTACTTTTAAGCCATTTTTACGAATTTGTAGTTAAAGTACGTAGGCACACGTACAAATTATTACGAGCGGGAGCGGGGTGCGTGGGGGTCGGCGATATTAGGCACGGCGTAGCCACGACTGGCAGCCTGGCGCCGAGTACCTTTAGCAGCGATAAATTTTGTCAGTGTGTGCGTGCGACGAAGCATACGTACGGGCGCGCACACATACAAACACCGAACGCGGTGCGTATCTATGAAGATATCCTACTTATTTGTTTATACGTGGATAATTTATCTTTTGCGAGTGCTAACTTTTTTTTTGATATCCGATATATTTATTCATAAAAAAGATACGCTACTAAAGCTAAATAAGGAACTACATTTAAAGTGAGGAATTATAGATGCAAAAAGAACTGCATGAATGTTATCCTGGTAAGAAGTCTTTTTGTAGATACACCATTTTGAAGCCTACAAAATACATACAAATTACAAATTCATATACGACAAGGGCAAAGTTAAAAACAACACCTGGTTTGTAATTATTTAGATTTAGAATAATAAATAAATAAAAATAATAATATTTTTATTTCTTCTCTCACACAGATTTGTACAATATTTTTTTATGCCTTAGAATTAGACGTACATTACAATGTATCTTATTAAATTAGCAATCAATGTGAGAGACTGGTGTCTGTACTAGGAGAACCTGTATGACAGATTACCAGCTTCTCCAACTCTGGACCAGGTGAAATTAAGTACATGTCTTTTTTAGGGTAAGTGTTTTAGAATTTTATTGTGAGTAGTATTGTGTGTATGTGTTTGTGTGTGTGTGTGTATTTATATGTGACGGTGTGTGAGTATGTGTGTATGTATGCATGTATGAGTGGTCAATGGTTAGTGTGCGGAGAGAGGTTGACAAAATAGCAAAACAGTATTGTGTGCTTATATTTTTTTAAAAGAAAGAAAGAATGCAGGATTAAAGAATGACGAAACTGATTTACAATGCAAAAGTGGAAGGATGTAGGAGCCGAAGAAAACCAAGACTAACCTACCATGACCAAATTAGTCGTGTTTTATCAGGTGATGCCAGGAGTCCTAGAAACTGGTGAGCGTGCATGAAAAGAGTTATGAATGTTAAAAAAACGAGTGAAGTGTGTAGTAAAGACTGTCTCTTATGGTGCTTGATTCTCTCTGCCTACCACGCAAGGGTTTGGCGTGAAGTTATAGTTAGGTAGATACATACTCTTTTTATTAGTAACTCATTTTATACAATTGAAAAGGGTATGCTGAGATGGTTTGGTCATTTAGAAAGAATGAATGACAAAAGAGTTACGAAAGAAGTGTATCAGGGAAGAGTGAATGGTGTTTTCGGGAGGGGCTGCCCTAGACGCACACATATAGATCAAATTAGCGATGTGTTGAAAAAAGACCAAATCAAAAGTACCCAAAACCGAAGAGCATGCATGAAGAGGTTGATGAGTGTGGAAGAAGCGAGAGTGGTATGTTTGAATCGGTGCACCTGGCGTTCCATAGTCTCTGCCTACCTCAATGGGAGACAAGCGTGATGATATGTATGTATGTATGTACTATACAATTCGAAAGATCATCTCGTTTATTTAAATTAGTTGTTCATAATTAAACATCGTTTTTCATCATTTTCAGAGTTGGTCTGAAAGAGAACGCCGGTGTTAAAATAAGAAGAGGCATGCTCCGTTAGTTCAGACATGTAGAAATAATGCTGAAAGGAAAAATTACGAAATAGATATACTACGTGAAATTAGAAGCATGTAGGAGCCGAGGAAGACCAAACGTAACCTACTATGATCAAACTGGTCGTGTTACCAGAAGGTGGTGTCAGGAGCCCTAGAAATCTTCGAGCGTGCGTGAAAATAGAATGTTAAAGAAACGAGTGAGGTATATAAGGACCGCTTCTTATGACGCTCGGTTCTCTCTGCCTATCCCACAAGGCACCTGGCGTAAAGATATAGATACTAATGAGAAACTCTGATTTAGATAAATAACAAGAAATAATAAATCAATTTTGTAATAAACTTTATGGTTATTTATAGAGAGTTCCAGTTCTCGATCCATTATGAAATTTCTTTGGCAAGATATATAACAAAACACAAGAATTCCCATCGTACTCCTCCCCCGTCTCCCCTTGTAAAACAGACGGCGGACGGCGGCGCCTCAATTGAGCCAAGTTTCCGATGGCTAGAATTCATTTAAACATTAATGTTTACTCAACAAACGAATATTGACACTCAAACCTGAAACTCTACAACTACTATGCTATTCTGTTGAAACTACCTATTTATAACGTGATTATTCAAACTCCAGATACGGGTACATATTATTATAATAATAATAAATATTGTAGGTACTTATGATACATACAACATCTAGACCAAGACAAACAGACATGTTTTTTTTTCACACACATGTTTGTCATGTGTGGAAATCGCACCAACGAGGTTTGATGTCAAAGTAGCGTTACCAACCACTGCACCACCGAGCTCGACGTCAGTTCATTCAATAAATGTTAGCTTTATCATATAGTGTAAACACTTTTATTGTAATTGCAATATACTAAAATATAATTAAATGAAGCTAACCGCCTTATTATAACCAAAGTTTCATGTAGTTACAAAAACTAACAATTACTTTATTTTATACCTAAGTGTACATTTCCCCTGCATGGTGAAGAACTATCTATAAATTCGCGCCCAATCCCTTGCGGGGTAGGCACAGGGAACGGAGCGCCACGAAACCCGATCCTTACACACCTCACTCGCTTCTTTAACATTCATTGCTCTTTTCATGCACGCTCGCCGGTTTCTAACATCACCTTCTGATAGAACACGACCAATTTGGTCGTGGTAGGTGTGTCTTGGCCTTCCTCGGCTCCTAAATGATGAAAACCGATGCTGATTATGAACAACTTACTTAAATAAACGAGATGATCTTTTCGTCAAGAGACTATCACAGAAGGCAGACAGTAACGAGTTTTCACAGACGGCAGTAATAAGTTTTAAATTAGTTACTATTCCCTTATGATCGCTATCAGAAGATAAACAAATTAGTAACTAATTTCTCTTTTGGTGCTCATAGACGCGTTACGGTCTCCATAGGTACGGGGCCCTAAAAACATATTGTTCATCTTAATCTATTTTACATATATATATTCCCGGTGTCAGATTTGGCATTACGTGGATAGCGACTCTGTGTACAATATCAGTAGGCATTATAAGCGCTAATTACTAGCATACATGAAGTTCGATGCAAGCGTTGCGCAAAATTTGTGGCGTAACGCTTGTTGACCGTATTCGCAATGATGATATTATCAACAGAGTTGGTCTGAAGGAGAACGTCGATGTTCAAATAAGAAGAGGCATGCTCCGTTGGTTCGGACATGAAAGAATGCAGGATGAAAGAATATATAATAATACGAAGCAGATATACAACTTAAAAGTGGAAGGATGTAGGAGCCGAGGAAGGTCAAGACTTACCTACCATGACCAAATTGGTCGTGTTCTATCAGAAGGATGTCAGGAGCCCCAGAAACCGGCGAGCGTTCGTGAGAAGAGCAATGAATGTGAAAGAAGCGAGTGAGGTGTGTAAGGATCGTGTCACATGGCGCTCTGTTCTCTGTGCCAACCCTAACCATATAATCCTAAGCGACATTTTTTTAAAATACTTGAAATAGTGCCCATAAACTATGTACTACCATAGAACAGTTACACTATCTACCGAGTCGCTAACTAATTGTACTAATTTCGTACAACTAAGTAGTCTATTCGTTAGCCACCAAGAGCCCTCAACACCGGTCGAGATTTTCCCTTTGATGTTTGCGGCGAGCCACTGCGCTACGCCCTTGACCCTGATTAAAAGAAGCTCGTATTTGACCTACTTTGATCCATTATTTGGGTTAATAAAAGTTTAAGGAAGGGTATTAGTGACTTCCATCGCCTGTAGAGCCAAAGCGAGGACATGATGCGCTCTGAAAGAAGTCCTATAAGCATACAGAAGGCAACTGTGTGTTTCTGCTTGTTTGGGAGGTGACCCAGAAAGACTGAAGTTGCTGCGTTTGAAATCCTTCTTGGTTACTGCATCGGAAATTACCATAAAAAGTTTTATGAAACCGCTCGTACGCCATCTTAGTAGTCCCAGTGTGTGAGGGTGAACTTCTTGCCGTTCTTCGAACGGTGCGGTTTTAAAAGAAGCTTCAGGACACTCCCTGTTGTTCAAATAAGAACACATAAAGGGAGACAATATATCTCTTTAAACTCAACTTTCGTAGTTCGTTTCCGGACCGAATCACATGGTCCTAGCTGGTGCTCCCGCCCAAAGGAGACTACAGTACTCCATGTGCGATCTGGCTTTAGACTTGTATAATTCTTTGACTTCCGCTAATCAAATCAATCAAATCAAATCATTTATTTGCAGGCAAACACGGTAGTATACATTACATATACAGATCTTATGTAACATTGATCGAGCATGTTGCGCCAACAATTTCCATGCCAAAAAAATGTATTAGTTAAAATTAGTAAAAAACAATAATGTAACAATGTCATTGAGTCGATTGTAATATAATAAATTAGTCTAAATTGCACACAAATTAACAATATCGAGTAAATTACTATAAATTGGGTTGATAGCTTTAAAATTAAATTTTTGCGAATTAATTAATGTCATAGATGCTGTTCCTACTAAGTAACTTATACAATGCCTTCTGGATGGTATTCATGTGTAGATCCTTCAAAAAAAGTTAAAACGTAAAGTTACAGCTTTGCTATGTTGAGTACACAAAGTTTCTTGGAAGTCAGTTTAACCTTCTCCTCAAGGTGGCGGCGATATTGGGCATCCCTGGAGATCTCAACACCGAGAATAATAATAATAATATATGAGACTTGATATTGATACTCGTAGATAAAATTATAACATGTTATTCTAACTGACATGACATCTATAACGCCAGAGGATACCTCGTGGAGAGCCGTAACACGTATAGCAGAGACGACCAGAGTGGCCATGGTAGAGACAGCATCATATGCATCTACTAACGATAGTGGGTGGATGTTGGTTGACGCAGTTCATATAAATTATTTGGTGTCGTAAGCACTAAACGTAGGTTATATCAAATAGCAAATAATATTTGAGTTTATCTCACACACGACCGCCTCATTCTAAAAGTAAATCTATCTATCTATAACTTCACACCAAATCCCTTGCGGGGTAGGCAGAGAGAATCGAGCGCCACGTGACTCGATCCTTACATAATAATATCTCACTTGCTTCTTTAACATTCATTGCTCTTCTCATGCACGTTCGACGGTTTCTAGGGCTCCTGACATCACCTTCTGATAGAACACGACCAATTTGGTCATGGTAGGTAAGTCTTCGCCTTCGTCAGCTCCTACATCCTTCCACTTTTGCATTGTAAGTCTGCTTCGTCATTCTTTCATCCTGCATTCTTTCTACACGTCCGAATCAACGGAGCATGCCTCTTCTTATTTTAACAACGACGCTATCTTTCAGATCAACTCTGTTTCTTACATCATCATTGCGAATATGGTCCACAAGCCTTACGCCACAAATTTTGCGCAGCGCTCGCATTTCGACCGCGTTTATTCTACTTTCATGCTCTTTCTGCCATACCCAGCTCTCGCTTCCATAAGTTAGCGTTGGGACCAGCACTGCATTGTGTATAGCCAGTTGTGCCTTCTGGCTCAGGTTTTTACTGCCAAGAAATTTTCCTAACGCTCCATTCACACTATTCACAGCACTCACTCGTCTTTCCACATCTGCGGTGTACCTTCCGTCCCTGCTGAAAGCGCATCCAAGATATACAATCTCATCCACTTGTTCCAACATTTCATCATCAAACATAATCCTTACATTAGTTCTGGATTCTTCTCTTTCAAATACCATTATCTTTGTTTTCTTCGCATTCAGTAGTAAGCCTTTCTCCATACATTCGTCTTTCATCGTTGTGACCTGAGTTTGCAGTTCAGATGGTGTATCTGCTAATAGCATGGTATCGTCTGCATACAGCAGACAGTTCACCACTAGGTCACCCATGCGCAATCCCACATTCGTTGACCTTATTCTCTGCAGACAACTATCGAGATACAGGATTAATAGCCTAGCAGATAGCATGCAACCCTATTTGACATCAAACCAGGGTGACATGCCACCATCTATCCGCACACATGCGGAGCAATCCTTTTCAGTGGACTGCACAGCACGGAGCAGTGAAACGTCAATCCCATATCTCGGCAATATGTCCCAAAGTTCCTTTCACACAACCCTATCAAATGCTTTCTCAAGATTCACAAAACCGCAGAAAACCTTCTGGTCTATGGCCAGATGCTTCTCCACGATATTGCGGAGCGAGAAAATTGGATCCGTACATCCCCTTCCATTTCGGAACCCCCCTTGTGCGTCCCACAGCATTTCATCGGATTTCACCCTCATTCTCCTTTCAATCACCTTTCCATATACTTTTGCTGCTAAGCTGATCAAACTGATGGCCCTATAACTGGCCCAGTACATGCGTGACCACTTGCTTTTTTTTATACAAGGGCACGATGACTGAGAGTTTCCAGTCCATTGGGACCCTTCCAGTTCTCCAGCACAGATTGCTTAAGTACCAGAAGGCGTCCCGGACGTAAGTACCACCTAGTTTGATCATCTAAGCTATGATCTAAAAGTAAAACAAAGAATTTATTTGATTGTGAAAGATTTAGTGCTATTTAGTAACATTCTTCCTTTGTTTTTGTCACCTTCACTTTTTTTTCATACATTTTGTTAGTTTTTCTTTATATTAAGTAACACGGTATAAAAAAGAAAAAAAGTCTAATTTGTAATGCAAGTAGCGCTTTTTTCATTATGATTATTGAACTCCCCTCCCGTCAGCCTATTTCGCAATAATGATTTGATGATTTTTAAATATTAAGTTAAAGAACATTTGTTGATATTTTAATCTTTACCGCCGCCGATCCCATTAGCTTAAATATATTTTTACTTAAAACTATTTTACATAAAAAGTTAAAAAGCTATTTTACATAAATCTTACTTCTACGAGTATGTTGACGTTTATGTAGACCTTACTGAATCCAGATACATGAGGGCATAGTTGCAAGCAACATCTAGATTATAAAATTTCTAAATTAATTTTAGACGAGTGTGTTATTAAAATATTTATTCGCGACTCTGAGTTCGGTAATTTAGAATAATAAATATTAAATTTTGGAATAAACTCTACTGTTATTTATGGGAAGTTTCAGTTCTCTTTCTATTATTAAATGTTCGGCAATATTAATAAAATACAAGAAATCCCCGGGAAACACAGACGATGGACGACGCGGCAATTCATTCAAGTTTCCGATCGGTTTGAATTCAAAAAGAAGTTCACTCAGCAAACCAAAACTATACCTCGAACTTGACATATTACACCATTTCTGCGCTCTCCTTTGAAATTGCCTATTTATAGTGGAACTATGAATACCCAAAACTGTATACAGGTATAACATTCAAGCATGAATGCCAAAAATCTATCGTGGTAAAAACAGGGCACACATCGAGAGTTGGAGGAAATGGTTCATATATAGGTTCAAGAAATATAAGATGAAAGACAAATACCCACTTAGGTACTTGTCTTTCATCTTTTATTTTTATTATTTTCTTTCGTATATTTCCTTGATAATTTGTAAATGTAGACAATATCTAACTCTTAAAAAAAATATTTAAATGTATTGATTAATGTAGGTTTTTGATACTAAAATAAATACAAAACACCAACTGACGATGTGCAATAGCACTTCGTCTGAGTTTTTTGTCTAACTGTGTGTGTGTCTGATAGTGCGTGTGTCTGTCGCTTTTTTCGAATATTCGAATTTTGACTTCAGATTCGGATTCAGCATAAAAAAGTAGAATAGGAATGTTCAGGAACACCGTTCCTATCTCTTAAGGAACATGGTCAAAATGGCCGACAAATTAAAAAAATATATTAATTGTTTTATAATTGACGAACCAGGTGTTCCTCTGGCAATGCAAGCTTGCGCATTCTCAACTGGTTAATTATCACTTGTTCGGCGGTGAAGGAAAACATCGTAAGGAAACCCGCACGTTGAAGAAATTATATTTCAAGAAACGTGTTACGTGAACCTAAGAAGGATCTGGTTTTCATATACGTTGCGGGAGGTATGGCGGCAGTCGCTCGGTGCCAAAATCAGTATCTTCGCTAAATTCTTAGGCTTAGGTATGGATTAGAAAACAGAATAACGCTAATAAGAATAGTTTTTTAATTATTCGCATTCAAAGGAAATAAAAATGAGCAACTATTTAGTCCTCTGTTTCTAATAAGATCGTGCTATTCACTCGATATTCATCGTGTTGTGATATTTTCTACTAGATATCCATCAATTCGTAACACAATATAAAAATATATACGTGATAAATATCGCGATTCTAGAATATCGACGGTAAATAAGTTATTTTTTCCTCTTGGTGTGGTATAATTTAATATTACGTTTTTCTTCTTATGTTGTAAATTTTCATAGAATTAGGCCAATCACTTCAAATTAGGCTGCTTCATACTACTAATATCGTTATCATTCAAGTCGTGTAAAATAAATAATAATCACTGGCATCATTCGATCATGCTCAAGATTATTTCGTTGTCCCAACGTATTTGTGCAAGTGAACTAGCTCCAGCTGACTACGGTAAAGCCAAAAAGAGGATTATGCTTTTAGCAGGCTGTGTATGTATGTATCTTTATGTGTCACGGTTTACTTTCAGTTCCGAGCAGTTTCCCGTATCCTAATTTATTAGGATTGCAGCGGTCCACTGCCTAAGCCTAAGGATTTGGTAAAGACACTGATTTTGACATGGGGTGGGTGTACATGGGACCCGCGCGGACACTTAGGTACGTTTTAATTTATTTTAATTCTTTTTAAATCACCCGTCTTTTAGAAGTTACCATTGACAAATAATAAAATTGGAAAGAAACTTGCCATCTATATTTTCGTCATTCTACATTCATATTCGAGGATTTGAAATATTTTTTTTAAGAGAGGCGCATCAAAGCACCGTCCGTCTGAGGAAGTACCTCCACTTCATAGAAACCGCAGTCAAATAACCACTCCCTGGAGGGTAAAAATTCTTTATTAGCCACTTTGCTCGCGCAGTCACGTCTAACATTTTTTTAAATAATTATTTTGTTCATTTCTTATAGTTTTCGATTATTGGTGGTACTAACTCGCAAAAAGCAACCGTTCACGAAGCAAAGTTTTTCTATGAGGTAGAGATACTTCCTCAGTTGATGTGATTTGATATATCTCTCTCAATTCAGCTTAAATACTTTACTTAGCTTACTTAGGTAATGTTGATGAAAATGCATATGTGGAACCCATCAAGACAGGCTATGGTCAACGCTACTTAACCTGTATGTTCGATTAAACTTACGCACTCCACCGATAACATCAAATTATTGTGCCATGGTACATAATAGTTAGTCAAAGCATATATTACTAATTTAAAACAATTTTAAGCTACCCAAACTCATGGGGTGGAATTTGGGTGGGCTAATAATACAATACAGAATGATGTGCTGCATGCATGCACTAGTGCTAATTAAATTATAATTTAAATTTATAATTAATCACTCACTCAATTACTAATTTATAATTATCGCGATATGTGTTTTTCATTTACCACGAAATTAATGGTACCCAGGGTTGAAATAGTATAATATAGTCTGATATTGTAAGCAGGTCTGCGTTGACTTTGTGGTCAACGCACACGATCCGGTATTAAAAGCAGAATCACCATCTGAACTGTAAACGCTAGATACAACAATGAAAGATGATTATACGAAGAAAGGCCTACAATTTATTGCAAAGTAAACCAAGATAATAGTATTTGAAAGAGAAGAAGTTAGAACGAACACGAGGATTACGCTTAATGTTGTAGTATTGGAACAAGCGGATGAGTTTATTTATCTTGGAAGCGCTTTTAGCAGGGTTGGAGATACACCGCTGATGTGGAGAGACAAGTACAGGGAACAGTGTGAATGGAGCGTTGCGTAAACTTCTAGACAGCCAAAATCTAAGCCAGAAGGCACAGCTACACAATGCGGTGCTAATCCCAATGCTAACTCCCAATGGTTATGGAAGTGAAAGCTGGATAGAGAGCATGAAAGGAAAATACATGCGCAATATTTGTGGCATAAGCTTGTTGACCGCGTTCGCAATAATAACGAAAGAATGAGAGTTTGCGCATGTGAAAAGAATACAGCATGAAATAATGACGACAAAGATATATAACACGACAATTATAGTCTGGACCTGTCTGGCCATTTTCTAGACGTCGGTGAATGTACTCAAAAGTATAATAAACATATGGTATGTAAATATGAAAGAATGACGAAGCAGATATACAGCACATACGTGGACGGATGCAGGAGCCTAGAAAAGTCAATGCTCAGCTACCACTACCAAATTAGTCGTGTTTTGTCAGAAGTTGACGTCAGGAGACCTAGAAATCGGTGAACATGTATGAAAAGAGCTATGAATGTGAAAAAGACGAATGTAAGGACCGCGTCTTATGGTCGTCAATTCTTTCCATCTACCCTGCAAGATACCTGGCGAGAAGATTTATATGAGTTGACGGGAGATATCACCCGTCACTACCTAATTACTGATGTTAATCGAAATCTTTTGTGCTCATCTCAAGACATAACCTATATGTACCTATATACCTAAGACATAATTTACGATTACTATAATCATGTCATGATATACATGAACTACATCCTAACAAGAGCTAAAGAATAAGCAGTTAGTTACTGAAACTTGAAAACACGTGCAATGACAAGATAAGAGGAGATCTCGCTTAATGCTTGATGGGCGATAGTATCTCTTATTACGTACGCCATAAGAATGGTACAAAGGTCGAATTGTCAATCTACGCAGACTTATATACACACTAAAAAAACTTGCTAATATGTTCAAGAATACGTGTAATAAATAAAAAGTGCGGAAACTGTGTGAAGCCAGTCACAGACGGAGTTATAATATATATTATATTAAAGCAAACGGTCGCAGACGGTAGCTATGTTGAAATATATATTTTTACACTTTTATCAACATGAGAAAGGGAGTTCTGATTTTAATACTATAGTATGAATCCAACCAGTGTGCTACTTACTATAACTAGTCTGGCCATAAATACTGTTAGATAGTTTTCTTTTTCAACTGTTTAGTTATTTTCAATTTGGAACGCGTTTATTATGTTAAAAACTTCTTTGTATTTCCCCGTCGTTTTACATATTTTTTTCATGTTTATTATCAATTAAATTATGGAATGGGTTGTTAAAGAAAATAGGATTGCAGTGATTACCTTGCACAAAGTGGGTATGGAACCGTCGTTCATGTTCAAGACACTTCAAAAGTTTGGTATTAGCCGTATATTCGTATATCGTACTATCTATAGATATACCAACACCTCCTCTGTTGAAAACCATAAAAGATCGGGGTGACCGGATGCTGTTGAAACTACAAAGGCTGTTAATGCTGTTAAACCCACAATTCGCCGAAACCCCATTAGAAAACAAAAATCCTATCGTGAGAAATAAATGATGACCACGTTGTAAAATGAATTTTCAAAACCGATTCACAGTTGGCGAAGATATCGTGTTTACAATTGCCGGATATTTTTAAGTGTATTACAAAAGATAGTGAATTCAAAACATCTTTCTAAAATTTAAAACGTTTAAAAACAAAGAAATAAATATACGCGACTCTCCATTCGTTCTTTGCTTACGCTTTGTTAACGGTAGGTATTGAAAAAGAAAATAATATTTAAGATCATACATTTATCGATAACGTTTAAGTCCCTAGCTACAGAAAACTATGCGCCAACTGTCTCAGACGACCAATTTCGTACTAATAAGTCATAATCTCTATTTCAGCCTCTACATTCTTCCACTTTTGCCTTATACTATAAAAAAAAAGCAACGCTTGCACCTCGAGTTTATTGCTTACCCAAAATAATCTTCAAATGCAGTAAAATAATACATATGCAAATACTGATAAAGTTCTATAAATCACAAAAAGATTCCCGGTAGGATTCTCTCGCGTATAATAAAATAAGACCTGAAGCTTATTGTCGATATACAAGGACATGCCCTTTACTGATTGATGACCAATTCTCTTTACTGATTAAAAAAAATTCACGATTGAGAGCACTATAACAAGCGAAATGACAAAGTGTATGCACACAGTTCTAAAGAAGCCGCTTAAGTAGTCGGAAAGGTACAACGTGATCATCATCCTGCGTCTGTAATGGTTTGGTGGGGGTATCTCATCAAGAAGTCACAAAGGTTCATTTTTGTGAAAAAGGAATAACGACTTCGGCCAAAGTGTATCAGGAGACTGTCTTGGTTTGTGCCACTTTTTAAAAATGTACTTTCCAGCAGGACTCTGCACCTGGTCACAAGGCACGAACTATCCATGCCTGGCTCGAAACCAACATTCCTGACTTTATAAGAGCTGAAAACTGGCCCTCGTCAGATCTGAACAGATTTGAAACCCTTATACTACAAATTTTGGTCAGGTTTAGAGGACATGACCTGCTCGAAATAACACGCAGGCATAGTGTCCCTTAAAAAATCTTTGGAGGAAGCAGTGGCTAAATTTCCTGTGAAAACATTGCGTAAATCCATAGATTCGTGGCCAGACAGATTAAAGGCCTGTATCAAAGCCAAAGATGGTATTTCGAATAGAATGATTGTTTTATTTTTTGCTGAGACTTCCATAAATATGTGCATATAAGTTTTATTAAGATTACACTACTTCAATAAAAAAATAAATGCATACTCATTTGTAACAGAACTTATGGCCAGACTAGGTAGGATTTTATTGATAGTTCTTCAGTGGATGATTCCGAAGCTGACTTGGATATGCGTGTTAACTTGCAGACACAAAAAAACTATTTGAGTTGAATCACATATAAATAATAAGAATTTTGAAGAGCTCCGTGGCGGAGTGTTCCTACTCCTACTAGTTCCTACACAGGACACATGTTTGTGTGCATGAACATGTCTGTTATTTAGGTCTCTCTCTAGATCTTTACAAGAAGGATAGGACGCATCAAAGCAGTAGGGAGCTGGGAGATTACTTCCACCTCACAGAAAACCACAGCCAATTAACAACACCCTAGAAGCACGTTGTATTCCTGCAATTGATCGAGGTTACTAGTAAGCTCCTAAGGAGTTGCTGTGTTAGCAACGGGGTCATCGCGCGAGATACGTAATGTATTGCAAACTACGGCTACGGTATCCACTTTACATCAGGGGAGCCCTAAATTTATATGTCTCACGATGTAGTACAGCTTAGAAGGACATCTTTTTCATTTTAAAATCAGATAATAAAATAGTCAGGTATGAAAATAGTATAATAAAAAGCGCGCTCGCCTTTTACTTAAAAACTCATTGTGATCTCATATAGAAAATTACAGACGATGCGGCCAATTTGCTTCAGCAAATACCAGATTCATTATCATTATAGATATTGACCAAAGGCAATACTGTCAGAAGTGGTAGTCAGTCGTCCGTAGTCAATATTTAGATAGATGATTAGCTCGAGATTTCTGCCTCCCGTGACGCTTCAGAAATATCTTTCTCGTATAAACAACTTAATTCACTTTTGCTGAATTTCGTATTGATTGCAGTGTGGGCAGTGGACTTGATTGGTGTTCTAACTTGCAGGGCAACGGATAAGTCTGTGTTAACTAGTAGCTAGGAGGGGTAATTAAAAGTTGTTGTCATAGTTAACATTTGAAATGCTCTAGATAGTTTTCCTTTGATAGTGCTAGAGCTTAATGTACATAGGCTTGTTTCTATATATTTGTTTCATATAGTGTTAAACAAGTGTACGGTCAGCTTGACGGTAAGCAGTTATCATGGTCTATCTACTAGTACACCAAGCCTAACTCATCCTACTGCAGGGATACGGATCCTCCTTCAACCGATGAGGTTTAAAGCATCCTAAACCATATTGCTTAACTGCGGATTGATGGTGGCCAGTGTTTTCAAGCCGCCCAAACTTAGCTTTGCAATAGAGGGGACCGACTGTTTAACGTGCCCTCCAAACGCGACTTATCCGTCGCCCTGCAAGTCAGAAAAACTGGGAGTAGATAAACCCATCCATAGATAGACTGCGGTCGACCCTGTTTAACCTTCGTATTCGGCTAGAATGACACGTGAAACGACACCATTGAGTTCTCGTGGTATTAGTCGTAATATTGTAGCCACGAGCCTTAGTCGTTGGGCACTTGGGTTTAAGTCAAAGTTAGGTTGGGAACACATGAAAGCAGATTACAATGTAAATAAAAAGAAAATAAGCTAATAAAAATCCTAATACACGCAGGAACACAACAACTCCCTAGAGGGTTGTTGTGTTCCTGCGTGTGAGTGAGGTCACCAGTAAGCTCCCAAGGAGTTGCTGTGTAAGCAGCAGAGGAGGCATCGCGCGAGTGATACTTAATATATTTATCTATCTATCTATAACTTCACGCCAAATCCCTTGCGGGGTAGGCAGAGACAACCGAGCGCCACGTGACTCGATCCTTACATAACTCACTCGCTTCTTTAACATTCATTGCGCTTCTCATGTACGCTCGCCAGTTTCTAGGGCTCCTAACATCACTTTCTGATAGAACACGACAAATTTGATCATGGTAGGTAAGTCTTGGCCTTCCTCGGCTTCTACATCCTTCCACTTTTGTATCGTATATCTGCTTCGTCATTCTTTCATCTTGCACTCTTTCTACATGTCTGAACCAATGGAGCATACCTTTTCTTATTTAAACACCGTCGCTCTCTTTCAGACCAACTCTGTTTCTTACATCATCATTGCGAATACGGTCTACAAGCCTTACGTCACAAATTTTGCGCAGTGCTCGCATTTCGACCACGTTTATTCTACTTTCATGTTCCTTCTGCCATACCCAGCTCTCGCTTCCATAAGTTAGCGTTGGGACCAGCACTGCATTGTGTATAGCGAGTTGTGCCTTCTGGCTCAGGTTTTTACTGCTAAGAAGTTTTCCCAACGCTCCATTCACACTATTCCCAGCACTCACTCGTCTTTCCACATCTGCGATGTACCTTCCATCTGCTGAAAGCGCATCCAAGATATACAATCTCATCCACTTGTTCCAACACTTCATCATCAACCGTAATCCTTACATTAGTTCTGGATTATTCTCTTTCAAATACCATTATCTTTGTTTTCTTCGCATTCAGTAGCAAGCTTTTAGTCCTAAAAACCGGCGAGCGTGTATAAAAAGAGATGTGAATGTTAAAGAAGCGAGGGCGGCGTGTAAGGACCGCGTCTTATGTCGCTCTCTTCTACCCGGCAAGGGACCTGACGTGACAATATATAATATTTGAAAACAAATTATTGAGCAAGTTAAAAGCTGTCTTATGATGTCTACCAAGATGTATTTAGTACACAAGATATTGTTACTGTTAAACGTCTGAACTGCACAGAAATCGAACCATTCTCAAGCGATATTGAGGAAGAAAATGTAGTAGGTACTAATAGTAGCAGACTAAGGCAAAATGAGGAGGCGTCTAAAATTGACGCTGTAATTAATCTATCTGTTTTGCTATTGTTCTGGCACACATCTTTGCGCGGTGTTTGGGGAGGGAGGGTCCAATCATGACGAATCATTTTTCACCTCCATTTTACTAACCATCTTTTCAGATTTATGTTTCTACAGTAGATGAGGTTACCAGCAAGCTCCTTAAGTGATACTGAGGTGGTTGTGGGGGTTGGCTATATTACTAGCGCTATATGACCCAGCTCTGTGAATCGTAACTAGCGTATATGTATGGTTTATAATAGCTGGACCGTATATGTAATCAAAACATATTTAAAATGTATATTTTATTTGCACAGACATGTTAAAAATAAGTAAAAACCCATTGAAATTGAAAATACAAACATATTAAAGTTAAAAGCTCTAAAAGGTATTGTGTTTATTATAGCATGGTTTAATTCCGACAGGTAAAAAATGTACAGATTTTTCAATGCTTTTTAGTAATATTCACGAACATAAGAGGTCGGCGGAAATGTGTTTTCGTATTTTATAAGTAAAAATTTGCAGTAAAATCTCTTTGGTTGATTTGGTTTTGGTTGTTAAAAATGAAAAATAAATAAGTATGAACTATTTCACACCATTTTTCTATTGTTTATCTGTCTGCTAAAATGAGTGAAATTAATGAAGAAATTCAATTCATTTTGAAGTTTTATTATCAAAAAAGAAAAAAGTGCGACACAAGTCACAAAAAAAAAAATGTGACGTTATAAGGTGATGCTGTATATAAAGTGGGATTGGAGCAACATCTTTCACTATAATCTTTTACCGCTGGGCAAAACGTATAAATAAAAACATATAAAACATATGAATCCGAATACCCGAATTTAATTATTCATGCCCATAGCAATGAGGCAGCAATGTCATCTGCATAGCAATGAATATTACCTAGTGGCAGCATGTCATTGATATGCAGAAGAAAGAGGGTGGGCGATAGAACGGAGCCCTATGGTACACCGGCGTTCATTGACATGAACCGCGAATCATCTCAATACTCCATCAGTTCAGTCAGTCAGACTGTAAAATCCTAATTCCACACACGCGTTCTCGCGATTCAATTTACCCGAAAGCGATACGCTCCTGGAGACTGCCCGGGTAAAGACCTCTCGCTTGAACCACCCGTGGGTGCAAGAACCTCTAACTGACTGACTGTAGACTTTTGTCACCGATAGGTTTTGACAACGCTCCATTTTACACAGTTCCCTGAATTTACTCATCTCCCAACATGAGCAGTGGATTTTTGGTGCTTGCTAAAAGCACATGCGAGATGTAAATCCCATTAAATTGTTCCAACTTTATTTTTGCGTCATTCGGCATTGTCTTCATAAATCTAACATTCCGTGAATATATGATTGGGTGACGCAGTGTCATCAGTCATCAACAATCTATTCAACAAGTTAAGGCATGTTTCGATGTGGTGTTAATATATGAATACTAATATAACGTATATCACAGTTTATGACAAGCGCAGCCCTTTGCAGAAACAGAGACAAAAATAAAACATAAAAATCAAATGCTTAATTTACTCTAATTAAGTTGTATGTTTCGATTTTTAAATTTGATAAAGTCTTAAAAGTTTTAGATAATGATTACTTCGCATTATTGGCGAAGATTTTAATGCTAAAACATTATTACAGTTTAAGAAATAACCTTCTAATGCTGAACGTTTTGCGAAAATATCGCGTAAAAATATCTAAATGTCTACGAATTATTGAATCATGGAAAAAATATAAGTCCCCGAAAACAGGCATTGTGATGTTAACATTCCTACGTCATGAAATTATATCAAACTTGACAACCAACTTACCGAATTCATTTAAGTTACTTGATAGGTTTCATGCGTAAAAGCAATTTATTGTTCAATTTAACTACAATAATTCATTCTGTATTAAAGTTTATAACTAAATAAATAAATATTTGACAAAGGATATAATTTATTTCCCAATAAGGACCGCCTGTGTATAAAGAATAATACTAAATTTCATTATATTATATGTATTATTGCGTACCTATTAACTATTGATGAAGGCTTAATACTTAATATAAGGGAACAGTTGGAAATTATAACATTTTTTTTAAATTCCTTTTATAAAAACACAGACAGACATAAGAAGCTCCTTTCTATGAAATATCTTTTCAATCACTCTCTCTAACTTCTCGTCCCATAATAAAAGGGCCGGCATGCAATGAATTTGTCATTCTTAGCATGTTAATCTAACATTTCAGTATGCTTTGTGGATTGGCAAAATAAGTGTTGCACGTTCTATTTCAGAAGGTAATTTTGTAGTGGTTTCAAGCGTTTACTGTTACAGATGATAAACAAACAGTAGCAACAGTAGCAAGTTAACAAAGATAACTACAGCGCTGCAGGAGTTGCGTTCATATACTCTTACAAATGGGGGAAAAGCGGACAGAACCAGAATAACCGTTGCTGAAATAACATGCATAAAATTGCCTGTAAATTTATCTTTTGCGAAATAACACTTAAATCAATTAAATATTTAAGCAATATGTTTTACGTGTCATAAAACTTTTCACGTCACTAGCGAAAGGTGATTTGTTTCTTTCGTCTTTGAGTCCTCCACTGCGCTATTTTACTTCTACCTGGGGATTCAAATGCAACGTTTATAACAAAAACAAGTTTATGTTCTCGTAGCACATGGGTATAGCTATCATTTTTTAGTACATTTAATATAAAATCTGTTATATAATAAAAAAAGTGACTTAACCGTTTTGGAGAAACATGTGTACAGTACACTCTGGCGGTTCCTCCTGGCGGTCTATCCATACCATAAAAACTTAGCTAAAAACATGCTCAGGAATGAGACTTATATATAACATATATATTTTCACCTTGCGGGCCAGCATGGTAGCGTCAACTGACAGGACACTGTAGTCCTTTGTCAGTTGCCGCTGCAATTTGGGATCCTCTTTTCGCTTACCAATAGGCGAAGAGGAGCCACTATGCTGAGCCAATATAAAAAAAAAACCGTTCCAAAGTCAGCCTAGCCGTTTCCGAGAACAGACACACATACAAACACAAACACCTCTTACCTCAAATGCATATACCGTCTCCATTGATAAGTATCTCAAAGATAAGAAATAAGAGAAATTAATAAGATAAGATACAATAAAATTGTAATTAAAAATGAATTATATTTACATATATGACGTACGAGCACGTACATAATAAAGACAGCAAATAAATAATAATACTTACATATTTATTATCTTTTTATCTTACTTTATCTTGTAAATGCGGGTTTCTTCTTGGTGTGATAAGCAAGTAATAATTATAAACATGTACGTAAATCCGAATACACGAATTTAATCTCAATCAATTTTTACCTACCTGGTTAAAATAATTAGGTCTAATTTTGGCACTTCATTGAGTGTCTGAACATTACTTTTATTTCGCTTAATTTAAATTATCGTAAACCTGACATTTACAGAAACACCAACTGAACTGCAAACAGTGGTCGCAATGATTGAAAGACGAATGTATGGAGAAAAGCTTACTATTGAATGCGATAATAATACAAGTATAGGATTCACCTGACGTAAATTTGATACCGTAGTCTAGGTGTCTTACAATCAAGAAATTTATCGCTTATGCTTTGCCACCTTTGCTGCTAGGGCGAATTGTTATTAGGCTGCTATTTTCAGTGAGGTGGAAGTAAGGGCAGCGTGTTCCTAAGCCGAGCTGCTTTGATGCGCCCTACCTCTCTTAAAACACCAACGTCAAAACAAACAGATATATGCATGTACACAAATTGTCCTCTTTAGGAATCGAACTCAAAAGCGTTAGTCTTAAAGCAGGTATCGGTAACAACTCGACCACCGAACTTGTCATAGTTACCTATAATGTCTACAAAAGTATTAAGTTTTTTTAATATATTTCTACCTAGCGATACAATTTTCGACATAATATTCGATAAGACAAAGGTAAATCCGAATGCAAAAGTTAGTAGAAAATGCAACAGAATTAATCATGCAAACTTGTAGGACATCTCGCAAAATGAAATCTCCTAATATTCCCTTCGGGGCGAGAAGCAGGAGCTTAACAATTTTATTTTTATTTTTATAGGTGAACGGCCAGGAGATTGCAGACGTTCCTAATTTCCGTTCCTTCTACCCTCTCTGTAAAGTTATTACCTGCGTACTTTACTGTAAACATTTTCTCAATTTATCTTTATGGAACCATTGTAGGTGACTTGATAAAATTTATTTGAACACAATGTTGTCTCTACGTTGTACACATATGTGTGTACATACAATACGTACTATTACGCCTATTTCTCGTTGGGGTAGGCAGAGACTTGACAAAATTTGCACTCAGGTGTACCGATCCTAACATCCTTCTTATGCTTCTTCCACATTCATCAACCAGTTAATGCATATATTAAAAATGTCATATACAGGTATCGGTCAGTCTTCTTTCTTCACTTTATTGTTTATTTAACTCGGGTTCTAGGCAGCATATTCGGATAAAATATGGTTTAATTTTATGTCAGAACTCCAGCAATACAAATGTAGAAATGGCATCCAATTTCGTACAGTAGTTTATTCTGTGATGCAAGTATAATACAGAAAAAGCTCAATCCCTCTTGTAAAGGTCTCCAATATTAGTTAACTTTTAATATCTCCTATATAAATCGCATTTAGAGACATAAAAACAGATAAAAACGTTGATCAAACCTCCAACGTCCTAAAAGTGACAGAGTCTGAAAGCTTATGGTATGATTAAAATGTAGACGTAAAATGTTGATGAGTGATTGAAAAATTAATACAGATACAGATTCTGACGCTTTTTGAGAAAAACAGGTTTTAAGGTTTTATTTTTATTTTTCTCTCTGGAATACGAGATACCAACATGAAAGTTGTAACAAAACAAAGAGAAACATATCAATAATACAAAAAAAAAACATTCTCTTTAATGAATATACCCTTCCGGCCATAAGTTTTGTTACAAATGAATATTCATTTATTTTTTATGAAGTAATGTAATCTTAATACCACTTATACGTACATATTATGGAAGTCTCAGCAAAAAATAAAACAAATAATTCTATTTGAAATAGCCACCTTTGGCTTTGATACAGGCCTTTAATCTGTCTGGCCACGATTCTATCGATTTACGCAATGTTTCCATGGCAAATTTAGCCACTGCTTGCTCCAGAGATTGCTTAAGGAACAATGTCGGCGTGTCGTTTCGACCAGGCTATGTCCTCTATAACTGACCATAATTTAAAGGATTCAGATCTAGGCTAGACGCAAGCCAGACTTCACAAAGCTCTCATAAAGTTCGGAACGTTAGTTTCGAGCCAGGCTTGAGTGGTTCGTACCTTGTGACCAGGTGCAGAGTCCTGCTGGAAAATCCACGGTACATTTTTAAAAAGTGTATTGCTGAGAGGTTTCACAACTCCATCCAAGACATTCCCTTGATACACTTTGGCTGAAGTCTTCACTCCTTTTTCACAAAAAATAAGCTTTGTGACTCCTTGATAAGACATTAAACCACTTCCAACCACTTGGGCGGCTTCTTAAGAACTGTTTGCATACACTTTGTCACTTTGCATGTTGTAGTGCTCTTCAATCAAAAAAAAGAAGCAATCCTGTATACTACTAATATGTATCTACCATTGCAATATTACTAGTGTGTACTTTTTTATATCCCAACAAAAATGTGCCTATTTTTAACATTTGCCTTTAAATGTTTTACAGTGCAAATGTACACTTGCGTGTTAATGCAAATTTCGGTACTACCAGCGTCATCTGTTAACCCGTAAATACAGTAATCGATCGCTTTCAGTCTTGCTAAGTGCTGCCCTCTAGTCGAGTATAGCTGAGATAACTAGCGCTCTTCATACATGTATGTTTGCGTTTCATTAAATTATTTTTTCTTCTTGTTGCAGCAGTTCTAGAATTCTGCGTTCTCAATGTTTATTTCTTTTTCACAAATATCCTATATTATAGATTTGAGAAGAATCTTGTCTGGCACATAAACGCCACCTACGACCATTCATCATAATGACAAACACGTAGCCGTCAACAAGATAGATTTTGTTTGACAGATATATTTCCAGCTGCTGGAGAGGCCACGTTTTGTCTGCTTTTTTTGGCCGAAGGATTCGATATGGTAAACTCGTGAAGTTCTCTTTGAAAATAACTGTGTGTGGCTGAATTTCTTTGACTCGTAATATACTCATCCATCCAAATATGGCTTTTAAACAAATAAGTTCTAACAAGATTCTAATCCTTAAGATTAAATATAATAAATCAAAGTTTCAATCAAGAAACATGGTATCATCGCGTTACCTACAAAATTAGTTTAGACTTTTGAACTCTCTATACCGAATAAAGGTTCAGTGCCAATTCGCAGGCCGCAGTCCCAATTCTCAGACCGAAATCTGCTAATTCGCAGGCCGCAATCCGTAGTACGTAGTTCCTGGTCGTCTAATTGCTCGCTGCAGGTCCATGGCTTGTGTCTCTGCGCCCAGTTTTGGATAAGAGGTGCAACGCTGGTTTTCTTGTCATCATACCCAAAGCTCCACTCACAATCAGGTGATTATTTAAATGTTTAGGAATTTTCTATAAAATATCAATTATTCTAAAAGATGAACGTCTTGACACGATAATGCATTCAAAATGTCATTAGATCTATACAAATGTGTAAAATGTGAGATAAATATATTGTAATAAGCTGCAGCCCGCGACTTCGTCTCCGCGTATCCAGATATCCCGTGGGAACCTTTTCTTACTTTCTTTCTTTTTCCTCTGCTTCTAAGGGTCGTATTATGATGTTGAACGGCCTATAACCTTTCTCAAGAATGCTATCAAATATAAACAGATTTTTTTCAAATTCACCTAGCAATTTCAGAGATTAGAGCATTCAAACTAATAAATAAACTCTTCTGCTTTATGTATTAGTATAGATTATTGCTAATCCGCCTCAATATTCATCGATAGTTTTAGTCTATATGAGTCCCGCTAGTTACTTGATACCTACCAACTAACATAATTTCAGAATGAAATATGGACAAAATTCTAAAGTCCAATGCAGCGACCTATCTTTATGACAAAAGTAGCTCTGTGGGGGATTACAGAGCTACAAAGGCATCTGTCCCGCGGTGTGATCCCACTTTGGGATCCCACTGCGGTGATAAAACTATGCACATTCATAATTTATGCAGCGGAGATTTGCGCTAACGATACTTTCTGCTTTTCGGGTGGGATATTCACATGGATTTTTGTAAAGACAAAGTCTTAGTTCATTTTTAGGGTTCCGTACCCAAAGGGTAAAACGGAACCCTATTACTGAGGCTCCGCTGTCCGTCCGTCCGTCCGTCCGTCTGTCACCAGGCTGTATCTCATGAACCGTGATAGTTAGATAGTTGAAATTTTCACAGATGATGTATTTCTGTTGCCGCTATAACAACAAATACTAAAAAATAGAATATAATAAATATTTAAGGGGGCTCCCATACAACAAACATGATTTTTTTGCTCGTTTTTGCTCGATATTGATAACGGCAATAGGTAGACGCTTGAAATATTCACAGAATATTTAGTTATATATTCACTTTAAGAATAAATAATTAAATTAAAATAAAACAAATATTTAAGGGGGGCTCTCATACAACAAACGTGATTTTTTTGCCGTTTTTTAGGGTTCCGTACCCAAAGGGTAAAACGGAACCCTATTACTGAGGCTCCGCTGTCCGTCCGTCCGTCCGTCCGTCCGTCCGTCCGTCCGTCCGTCCGTCCGTCCGTCTGTCACCAGGCTGTATCTCATGAACGGTGATAGTTAGACAGTTGAAATTTTCACAGATGATGTATTTCTATTGCCGCTATAACAACAAATACTAAAAAATAGAATAAAATAAATATTTAAGGGGACTCCCATACAACAAACGTGATTTTTTTGCCGTTTTTATAGATAATGGTACGGAACCCTTCGTGCGCGAGTCTGACTCGCACTTGGCCGATTTTTTAGATAATGGTATGGAACCCTTCGTGCGCGAGTCCGACTCGCATTTGGCCGATTTTTTTTAATCATGCATGCATGCATTGTCATTTCGTTCAGATCATCTCTCAATCTACTGGTGAGACTACTGTATGAAAATACATACAGAGCCTGAAAATAACCCGTACATACACAAACTCTGCGCGGTGGGGAACTTTATACTTTGTAGCGATAACTAAAACCACGAGTTATACAAATATTAGAAAGAATAATCTGCTAGACGATATTAGAAGTAGTTTAAGAAAATTAAAAATTCAATGGCAGTTTTATGCAGTCGATATCGTTTTACAGGCTTGATCTATGAGCACCAGGCTCTATCATAAATTGAATTGCTTGCCCAGTGCACCGGCTCAGTCACAAGTACACTAATTGAATACGATTTGTGAATTGTTATTCATTGCTTCTAAATACAATTTCATGTGAGATCACTATAACACATATACCGGTAAATAGCAACAAATCAGAAGTTTCGTACTTAATATTAATATAAAAGTATATTGACAAGTTTCTTTCGGCATTTCTTCTTCGCCAATGGTCGTTTCCGAAATGTTAATAGGTTAAAAAAAGAAAAATAATAACTAAGAGAATTGAACATTTAAATTTAAAAAATGTAAGACATGTCTAAGTGCCTGCGAGGAACCAACGGCAAATAAAGACTTTTTATCTGTATCTTTAATGTTATCTTTATAACTTTTATTTTTTTAGCACCCAGCGTTAACCAAACGGTTAACTCGTTTGATGCTTCACAATATCACAAATAATAATTTTAGGTATATCTGATACGAGACTTTTCGCATGAACGCACACCTAGTCTATACTGGAAATCTCACATATTCAAGTGATACCATGGTCAGCTAACAGTTGGAGCGTATATATCCTATTACGCATGTATACGTGGTTCTAATTGAAACAAAGGAGTACAGACGCTTTGAAACAAGCCTAGCAAGAGATTCCACCCGATATCGTAATGTACTTAGTCGATAGAATGCCTTCCAGGCTTTAGAAATGCGTGCCTAATACGGCATACGCATTAATACCATAAGATAAATAGTGTCAAGTAAGTATTTTTAACAATAAAATTATATGTTTACAACAAAAACTTACTGGAGTCAAGTTTGTTGGAGTAGAACTCTGGAGGGGTGCTTACACGTTTAAGGGCTCCAAAACCAAAGCGTACCAACGGAACCCTACTAGGACTTTGCTGTATGCCCATCGGTCCGTCCTTAGATCTGTCACAGTACTGTATCTTTTGAACCATAATAGTTAGAAACTTGAAATTTTCATACAGTGTGTATTACTATGGTAGCTATAACAACAAATAATAAACATAAACAGAATATTAACGAAAATATACCACCATAAAAGAAACATATGTTTAATGCATTTTGTCAGCTTGGTAGTACGACGTGTTTTTATCGCATTTTATGTCTAATTTTACGTAGGAAAACCGGTAACTCTCTTTGTTAATTTTTTTTCATATGATAGTGCATTTATTAATGATAAGGTATAGAAAGCGAACTGGTTAGCAACGCTACTTTAACACCAATGCTCGTGAGTTCGGTTCCCATACAGGACGAACATTTGTGTGCATTAACATGTCTGTTTGTCATGATCTGGGTGTTTTGAAGAGAGGTAAGGCGCATTAAAGCAGCCCGACTGAGGAAGTACCTGCAACCTCGCAGAAAATCTCAGCCAAAGGATAACTCCCTAGAGGGTTGTTGTGTTCCTACGAGTGAGTGAGATTACCAGTAAACTCCTAAGGAGCTGAAGGCCTCCCGACGTTGTATGAAAAAAAAACGTGTGCGCCTCGGGACGCCCGAAAGAAGTGATAACTTAAACTAATCCGCTGCCGTATGCGTGAGAGAAAGGGGAGCCAGACAGACTGGCGCCGTAACGCGTTACGTAACTAAGCGGTTTACCCTCCCATAAGAAGTTATCATTTAAAAATATATGTCAGTTCAACTTAAATTTATTTGTAAAGTCAACTTATTTGTAAGTTCGTAAAGTCAACTTGAATATTATTTAAGTCAGAAAACTTTAAGGTAATAATTCCAATAATTTTATTCAAATCACTTCAATATTTTTTCGTACTTAACTGTATTTTATTATATCTTTTAATGAGACCCCTTTAACTTTAAGGGGCAAATGGGTAGGTATATGGCGAAATAATGATAATAATGGGGCAAAATATATGAGGCGAATGGGAGCGAGACCTAAATTACTGACAGAAGCGTTTCACCATGCACATCAAACGAAACCTAATAAATGTCCGACACAGTTCCACGCAAATTTTAAAACTATTTTTCCTCTGCATATACCTACTAAGTAAATAATTCTGTGCCTACAACCAATCCCGCAATCATGTTTATACCCAAATGAAATCTCCCGCTACACTGCACTCAAGTTTTAACGTGTTGGGTGGGTCGCGCGAATAAAAAAATGTAAAATAAATTTTGTCGGATAAATTTATCAATTACTGTGAATTTGATGCGGCCTCACGCTTTTACCCGAGTTCAGGATTATGGAAAAAATATCGATGAAGTTGCATATTGGTATCAATTTGTTTGTTATTGCTAAGTTCAGCAGCATTTTTATCAAACATTTTAAAAATAGAATCATAAGTATTAATATTTACAGGGATTTAACTGTACAAACGACGGTGAAAATCATATTAAAATCAGTTTAGTCATGTCAAAATGCTGAGGAACAGATATGTACATAATGCTGGAGAAACTTACTACCCGGAACGCTGAAGCAAATGACCTAATTATTTTAGCATTTATAAATAGTGCATTTGGCGTAATTTAGCCTTTTCTCCTTAATCGGGCCATTTTTTTTTTATTTTAATGTGGAAGTGCCGATAGACAACATACCAATTCGTCTGTTATAGTATGCGAAAATTCAAGTGACTAGTGTAAAAAAATATATCACAACCTCGTAGATATTTTATATAAATTCGAATTCACACTGATTCTAAAACGCGAAGACAATGTTATAAATAATAAAATGAAAAACAAATAGATGCAAAATACAGGTGAAAGAAAAATAAAAAGATTAAAATAAATAATAATAATTTATTTCAAGGTAATTGAACATAATAAATACATTTTAAGTGTGCATTGCTAAATAGTACAGTATTCGCAAACATCTGTGTCCAAACTAGGTTACAATGTATGTATGTATGTATATATATATATATATATATATATATCTTCACGCCAGGTTCCTTACGGGGTAGGCAGAGAGCGACCGAGCGCCATAAGACGCGGTTCTTACATACTTCACTCGCTTCTGTGACATTCATAGCATCAGCACCGGCGAGCGTGCATGAAAAGTCATGCACGCTCGCAGGTTCCTGGGGCTCACCTTCTAATAAAACACGACCAATAGGTTACAATAAACGTGTATTTCGAACGACAGACGATTTTGTGAATGAAGTTGTAGTAGTGTACCGTGTTATCCTCTCCCTATGTAATGTATGAGTGTATTTATAAGTGTGGTGACTGAGTGCATGTGAGAGGGTGTGTGAAGAGTTTAGCCACTAATTGACTCACATACATATGAATAATCAAAAGGATATCAAAAGTACATTAATGATGAAGTAAAAGTTCTGCATCATCGTAATTTAATGAAAACGAAACCAATAAAAAAGAACAATGTACCTATATAATCTAGGAACTCAAATCCACGTAATATATCATACGTATAATAGCTGACCCGGCAAACGTTGTTTTATAAATTATTCCTAGGATTATTTTAGTAGAAAAAAATTACTAACTTATTGTTGTATATTAGTGTAAGGATGTGGTATATATGAGTGGAAGAGACATGGAGCGCTGTGAACAATGATGGAATATAAAAATAACACAATACCAAACATTTATATTACTAATATTGCTATTAAAAAATAGGGGTTGATGTTAGAAGGGTGAAAATGTAGGGTGTTATGTATTTTTAATGGCATTAAAAAATACATATCACCCTAAATTTTCATGGCATTAAAAAAAAACAAAAGAATTTGTCCATAAAATAAAAAAAAAATATTAGGAGTAGGTAAAGAACCCTTATCGCTTAGGGGTATGAAAAATAGATAGTAGCCGATTCTCAGACCTCCTAAATATGCATATAAAATTTCATCAAAATTGGTCAAGCCGTTTCGGAGGAGTATGGTAACTAACATTGTGACACGAGAATTTTATATATAAAATATTACTTGTGTCGAACACTTTAGTCCATCATAACGTCATTTAGATATATACATAAGTAGGTAGTAGGTGACGTAAGTAGCCAAAAATGTAATTGAATTGACTTTGATCGACAGTCGGCTTCAAAATACTAAAATGGATACAAGAATCTGTAAAGTTTCCAGAGTTCAAGAATACCACTAACTTATAAAAAATCGGTTCATTCGGAGAATATAACACTATAAGAAACTAATAATTGCTACATGAATATATATGGGCGTATACACGTCTAGTTAGTGAAACAGTACGTACAAATCGAGTTTTCTCACAGAGAATTATCTATTTTTGTAATTTTGGGGATCTGTAAGCATTTGAATGGATTGTGCATAAATGTCTATGGAAAATTTTACCCAGATTTAGGATTAAAGTTGTCCTAACCCGTGTTGTGCCACCCACTTGAACACGAATGGAATGAAGTTTGCGCCCTAGTTTGACTTCAATATTGGTATGGCTTTGGTACTGGCAGGGCTGTGCGTTATCTCAACAATTTCTGCAGACAGTAAATCCTACTATATTTAGCTGAACAAAGGGAGGGTTTCAACGGATTGGAGATGCGTGTGCATTGGATCACGAGTAGTAGGAACAAGAGGAGTCAAGGGGTCAGTTTGATTAGCTCAGCTGCATGTTGTATTAAAATAAAATTGAAAGGATAATATAAGCCAAACTCGATGGCTGGCTTTGGAAGGTATAAGTTTCCGGAATATGTATGGATGTCAAGATCAAGTTATTTCACCACTCAATTATTATGTCAGATTTCGTTTCGGGTGACCGCACACATGTTTAAAAATCATAAATTTTTAATTAGGCTGAGGATCATCAAGACTGATTGTATACGACACCTATTTATACACGTAACTATAATGTATACTCTGTATTGGCGATAATTGATTCTAGATATGGATAAATGTCAACATAGAGTCACATAGTTTACAAGCATAAATTTAAAATTTTATTTTCGGAAATTTGAAATAAATGCATCGTCTTTGTACATTTTTAGTTTTAACATAACCTAATCCTGCTTTAACTTTGAGTTTGCTGTATTTAATACATGTTCTTTCACTGAAAATTATTTTTGCTTTAGTAATTTCGAGATCAGGGTTAATTTAAATACCGTCGCGTGCGGGAACCATGTAAAGACACCAGCATGAATGTAAACTAATCTCACAGAGTGCTACGAAAAGGATTTTGCATTAAACCTCTTGAATTTATCGCTAGAAAAGGACTTGCTTAAGCTTTCTAATGATCTCTATAAGCATAGGGGTCTATATATAAGCCTGATAATCAATTGCATGATCTTAAGATTTATAATTACATAAAAATGATCACACCGAATGTAGAGAGAGTGTTAATAAATTTAAATATACTACTTATACTTGTTTGACAATAAAGTTATAGAAGTAAATCATAGAATGTAAAAAGGTAAAGCTCTTATAGGTATATTTGACACCTACACTACACAACATATCTTTAGATAGACTATCAGCAGTGACATGTCTAAACTATTGTCGAGTGACATTAGTTCACGCTGAACGAGTATGTCCCAAATGCGGTCGTATAAAGCATGGACATATTTTGTTGCTCTTGTCCAAACAATAAGACTTAATTATTATAACAAATAGTAATAAAAAAAGATATTATAGACATAGCAGACTTTACAATGCAATTTTACGTTCATTAATAAACTAAGCAATAAAACATTGTAAAACAGATAACACATACACAACAAGAATACATAACGTACTATATTCGGAGAATTAGAATTATTAACACATTGAATACAATAAAATATATCATCATAAAACAAAGTAAATGCGTTCACTCCTTGCTATCAAATAATTTAAGAATACGGCATTTAATACAAATAATATGAAGGTGTCATTATTACTTCGAGTTGGTTCCTGAGTCTCACTGCTTTTGCTTTTATTTTATGAACGAAAGTAGTGATTATTAGTTATAAAATCATAAATCTATTATTATGGATTATAAACAAGAAGTAAGGAATTAAAAATAAAAAACTTTTCGTATATAAATTTGCTTTAGCGGTAACCTCACCTATACGTGAAGCACGGCGAAGAGAAAGAGAGCACACGGCTATTTGTTATTAAGTATTCTTTAAATCGAAAAAGAAA
Source organism: Pyralis farinalis (assembly GCA_947507595.1). Taxonomy (NCBI): domain Eukaryota; kingdom Metazoa; phylum Arthropoda; class Insecta; order Lepidoptera; family Pyralidae; genus Pyralis; species Pyralis farinalis. The sequence goes on from OX382259.1 coordinate 28,427,106, forward strand.
CGTTTATCTGCTGCTAATCTGATGGCGTAAAAATATAAACTTGTACACATGCTGTTTAAATAAAACTTCAATTGTCATTAGGTAGGATGTATGCTGTGTAAGTTATAAACCTCCATGTTTTATGTTATAATTATATAATCTAACAGTCAATCATTAACATAAATAAACAAGCTCAAATGTCAACGTTTTCTGCACATTACGAACAAATTCGTCATCGTCGTTCTACAGCACGAATTATTTAATCTGCTTCTATAACGATAGCAATTATGTAGTCAGAATAGCAATTAGCAGTTAATGGATTCGATATAATTGTGCCTTCTGATCTGCTCATGACTGCATTAATGAACGTTTGCGCCCAATATAAACACATCCTAATGGATTAATTTGGTATATGAATCTACAAGTAGGTAAATTACCTGAAATATTTTTTATGGATATACATAGTCAGGCGTAAGTCATAAGTTCTGTTACAAATGAATATGTATTTATTTTTTTAAGAAGTAAAGTAATCATAATAAAAATTTATGTACATTTTTATGGAACTCTCAGCAAAAACTAAACAAAATGATTCTATTTGAAATGACCACTTTTGGCTTTGATACAGGCCTTTAATTTGTCTGACCACGAATCTATGGATTAACGCACTGTTTCCATGGGAAATTCACCCACTGCTTGCTTCAGAGATTTCTTAAGAGTTGCAATGTCGGCGTGTCGTTTCGAGCAGGTCATGTCCTCTAAAACTGACCATAACTTGTAGTGTAAGGGGTTCAGACCTGGGCTAGACGAGGGCCAGTCCTAATCTCTTATAAATACCGGGACGTTGGTTTCGAGCCAGGCTTGGGTAGTTCGTGCCTTGTCACCAGGTGCAATGTCCTGCTGGAAAGTCCACGCTACATTTTTTGAATTTGTATCGGTAAAAGGTTTTACAACATGATCCGAGACAGTCTCTTGAAACACTTTGGCTGAACTCTTCACTCCTTTTTCAAAAAAATTAAGCTTTGTGGCTGCTTGATAAGACCGCCTCCACCGAACCATTACAGACGCGACGTACCTTTGCTACCACTTGTGCGGCTTCTTTAGAACAGTATGCATAGACTTTGTCATTGTGCTCGTTGTAGAGCTCTTCAGCAAAGAATTTTTTTTCTTCACGAAAGAAGATATTTCTGAACCTGCGTATCTGGATAGAATGCGATGTGATAAATCTACTCGACAGAGTCCTAACGGGAGTCTTCATTTCTCGTGATAAGATTTTTTGTTTCCTAATCGGGTTTCGTAGAATTCTGGCTTTAACAGCCTTTGTAGTTCTAACAGAACGCAGTCGCTCCGCTCACCTATGGTCTCCAACAGAGTAAGTGTTGGTATATCTCTCGATAGTACGATATACGATTGTACGGCTACTACCAAGCTTTTAAAGTGTCTTGAATATGACCGCCGGCTCCATACCCACTTTGTGCATGGCATCAACTTGGTGGCGCAGTGGTTATAAATGCTACTTGGCATCATACTCGTGGGTTCGATGCCCACACAGGATTAACATTTATGTGCATGAACATGTTAGACTAACCCTGTAGGATACCAATTTTGACACCAAATCAGGGTGAGATGCTGCCATCTACCCTCACACATGCTGAGCAACTCTTGTAAGTGAACTGCACAGCACGGAGCAGTGCACCGTCAATCCCATATCTCGTTTCAGTTTACATTAGGCGGGCCTTACGCTCGTTGGCTTCCCAACGTAAAATACTTTTTCACATCATTGGGTAACAAACAAGCTTACGACCTAATTTTAAACGATTACCATAGCCAATGCTTATTGTTGTATTGAGGACTATGGCTCGTATATTCTCATTCTCACTGCTAACGCAATATCTTCTTACCAGATTTACTCTTTTATTTTACTTTCTCAATGATACTTTTTTATGCAAGATTGGGACGCATACAAGCATACGGCCCACCTGATGCAAGTCGGCAATTACCGTAGCCTATTAACGCTTGCAATAGTGCTTTGATGCGCCCTACCTCTATTAAAAGCATCCAGACCAAGACAAACAAACATGTTAATGCACACAAATATTTGTTTTGTGTGGGAATCGAACACACGCGCCCTGATGCTTTGACAGCAGTGTTATTAACCTCTGCGCCAAAAAGCTCGTCAAAATATCCGCACTATACCAGTGCCCGTACTTACGGTAAACGTACTAACTACGCTTTGGCACTCTTCCAGAAAAGCATGTTTTAATTTTTATTTGATTTGTATCACGGGAACAACACAGATACCGACACCAAAGTTGTAGCAAAACGAACCAAAAGATCTCAAATATACAAAAAAATCAGTTATGTATAAACATATAGATATAAATATGTAAATCTGCAATCGAAGTTTTAGATAATACATTTATGAAACTCAAAAACTGGGTCTAATGAAGGAGTCATGAAATATCACTTTGAGATACTTGTAGATCTCGTTTTTTTTTATAATTTGGTTATTATATGAACACAATTTCACTAAAAAACTTAGTTTGTTTTTCTTTTTTTTATACAACTAGATTGGCAAACAAGCATGCGGTCGCATTAGATGGTAAGCGAACACCGCAACCTATTGACGCTCGCAACAACACGGGGATGTTACTCGCGCGCTGCCAATTTTGTAATCTAAGGATGTTTCGTCACAGTACCCAGTAATTTCTCTGCCATATCTCACCATACAAACCGAAACACAGCTATATAAATATAGCTGTTTTAAGTAAGACAGAGGTACCCATACAGACGACTTGTGTACAAAGTTTCCCTCTGGTCAAGGTCAGTTGATGCGTAAGCAGACCTCTTAATATAGTAATATCCGTTTATATCATGTCTGCATCATTATGACTTGCACGCGTTTAAATTGAATGCGCCGTGCTTACCTCTAAAGATGTTACGCTAACAACGTAAACATATTTTTCTATACATTTTACGAAGATCATGGAGCTAATACCTCGTTAGCATGCCCTAAGATGTTCCGGTTAGTACGTGCATTTTGTTATGCATCATTAGCCGCACTGTCTGCATAGGTGCATACATATGCATATGCATCTTTGCATACTTCAAGTCAGCCAAGGCGATGAATAATAAGAGTCAGCGACTTCCTTATTTTCTTATTTTATTAAATAAAATATATATTTTGTTGATCCTGATATGATTGTCAAGTAAACGTGGTTAAACCTTTGTTAGAGAGGTAGGGCGCATAAATGTAGCACGTCTGGTGAAGTATCTCCACCTCACGGGAAACCGCAGCCAAATAATAACTCCCAAGAGGGTTTTTGCGTTTCTGCGTTTGAGTGAGGTCGCCAGTAAGTGCCTAAGTTCGCGCGAGTGGTACTTAATGTTCATAGGAGCGTTCATAGGCTACGGAAACCGCTTTAATCAATCAATCGTATGATTGTAAGCCTACCAACGTTGATAAAAAAAATACCACGAACAGTTTTGGAGCTTTGAAATGGCAGAATAAGCTTCGGCCTTAGGCTTTAGCACTCCAATAGGTAATATCGGGTCGGTTGCAAGTGCATGCACGGTTAGCATCATTTTTGTTTACTCTTACTTTAAAAAGATCTCAGTCGTCTATACAGCCGTCCATTAGAGCTATACTCTATTGTTACAGAAAGTGCATGTCGCGAACTTTTCAACGGTGTAATAAATATATGGATTCTGTGTTTATTATGGACATAATCGATGTGTTTTTTAATTAAACCTAAGTGTAACACGTCGCGTTTGTAATAATCGATTCGTAATCAAAGGTGCAGTCTCAGCAGTTTTAGGATAATCTCAAATACACAACAACGGGCCTACTATTATTTGATTATGATTTTCCGTAAGATGGGGGCACTTCCCCTCACGCATCACGATCATGTAGTTCTGGACCTCAGGGAATAACAACAAAACATTTCAAAGTACCCAATAAAATTTTGCAAGCGCAATGTTATAAATAATTTAGGCATATTAATTAAATACCATTGATATCAATTATGTCGATGCAAGCCGGTATTTTGCCTATTGGCAAATGTTAAAAACTTCCTAATTCAAAGCGTAAAAAATTTCATATTACTTTAGTAACATACAATAAATTATAAATTCAATGTAAAATGACAAACCACCAATTTCACCAAGGCAAGATTTCTATTTCATATTCAATTTACGTAAAAAAGAATTAATCATAGTTTCAAATATAAAATAGCAAATGGGGAAAGGGAAATATTAGGAACCAGGGAATGAATTTGAACATCGCTACAACGCTATGTCAGTTTTAAACCACTACCTGGCAGTACATGTCGCTTACACATTAGCATGCTATTAATAGCATCCTTGCGGTCAAAGAGGACAAGGTTCGATTCCATAAACGACCATTCACCGGCTCGCGGTACGGGTCTGCGTGGGAGTCAACACAATAACAGACAATGACTCACATTCCTCTATTCAAACTGCAGTTTAGATGATTTAATGACCTAACATATAATAATATCATTCTCTTGCAATCAAGATATTTCAAGTTTACTTGATAAGCGTACTTACAAGTATTACTGAAGGCAATCAACATTGTAAGTAACTCGTGTCTGATATTTACACACATCAGTTACCGCTAGCCTTGACGTTGATATTAAAGAACATTTCCAAATTTTAAAGGTTATTATTTATAATATACCAGCCATTTTCCGCTGATCTGATCGTTATTGCGATAACATTTTATTTATACAACGTCGGGAGGCATACAAACATACGGCTCACTTGATCTAAAGTGAATACTTGCAATACTCGCGATGCCACCTTTACTGCTAATACAGCAAGTCCTTAGGAGCTTACTGGTGACCTTACTCACATGCAGCAACACAACAACCCGCTAGGGAGTTATTAATTGGCTGCGGCTTTCTGTGCGGTGGAGGTACTTCCCCAGTCAGGCTGCTTTGATGCGCCCTAAGGTCATATTACGGTTTGGATCAGATCACCAATCTGTTGCTTGGTTTCATAGTTATTTTAGTGATAGGCAACAGACCGTGAAATTAGCAAACGAAATTAATTCAAATGTATATTCTACCCCCACTGTTGATAAAAGAGGTGTTCCTCAAGCAACAATACTTGGTACGTTGTTGTTCTTAATATATTGTACCGATCTACCAAAGCAAATCCGTCTATGTAATTATCATTTGTATGCTGATGATGTCCAAATTTACATACCAATATCACGCGAAGGATTTTCAGAGGCAGTGAATAAGTTGAATTTAGACTTGGACGTCATTGCGAACTGGTCTGCGAAAAATTCGCTAATACTTAACCCATCAAAATCCAAATTCTCAATTTTAGGGTCTAAACAGCAAATATCTAATGTAGCATCTCAAAATTCCGTGATTAGCATTTCAGGCCAGATTATTGACCGAGTTGATGAGGCTACAAATATTGGAATTGTTATGGATTGTGAACTTCGGTTTGAAACTCATATATTAAATTTAATGCGTGATTGTTTCTATAGGTTGAAAACTATTTATAAAATACGTAATCTGCTGAAGGAGGACGTACGTGTAAGTATATGTGAATCCCTAATTCTATCCAAATTGAATTATGGCGATCTCGTGTATGGGTCTGGGTTGTACTCTAGAACACAACGTACGGTGCAGCGTCTACAGAATGCTTGTGCTCGTTTTTGTTACAATATTCCACCGCGTACATATATCACACCATATTTAAATAATGCTCCTTAAAAATGTCATCGCGCAGAAAATTACATCTCGCTTGCTTCTTGTTCGATCTTATGAAATTTAAACAACCAGAATATCTGTACAACAAGCTGAACTTTCCTCGGTCAAATAAGCTCTACAGTGTTAGACCTAGACGTTTTATGCTGCTCGGATATTCCCATAAAACTGTTGCTTTTAACGGCAGTTTTCGGTATCACGCCACCAAATGCTGGAACAACATACCTCCGCCACTGCGACTTCTCAATAGTAAAGAAAGCTTCAAACATAAATATATATTGTTTTTATTAGATGAACAATTGCTCAATAGTCTTCGATCGATTATCATCCTCATCTAATTGAGGGCAATCATTAAGCATTTTTCACAAGCGATTATGAGCATGATTGTAGGTACGGTCACCACTCAAAGCCTTTATAACGTAACTTCAAGTACCTTAATGACGCTATAGGGGCCTTTGTACTTAGGATCGAGCTTCGTTTGGTTACGCTCTTCATTTTTCAATAATACAAAGTCTCCAATTTTAAAGTTAACAAATTTAGCTTTTACTAATTGTACTGTACTGTACTGTCAAAACGTGTTTTGTCATAGTCAGCATTTTTGTCAATATTCGGGAATTTGAAACATCACATGCGCAAACAACAGTTGTCCTTGTAAACTGTAACTTATCAGTCACATGAACTGCTAGACCTTGTTTTAATAGTTCGCGGCCTACTAGAATGTCATATCGTAAGTAAGAGTCAGGCAGTACGTGAAAGAGGATTTCTAACTGAATGTCATCTATTTGAACAGTAGTCAAAATTTGAATAGTGCTATTAACTGACGTCTGTTCAATAACAGTCAAAGTTACAGTGTCATTTCATCTCCTTTATAAGCGAGCATTCGGCTCCAGAATCATAATAGAATAGGTACTGCTCACCAGAGTGTCGCATTATCCCAGCAGGGGCGCTGATGCTGCACATATCCACTCATTTCTCCGCCGTAGCTCGAGTGCCGTTGGTACCGCTGGCTCCACCCTGGTCACGTCGATTGGGGCCGCTGGATGCATAGTGGCCTGTTCCCCGGCAGTGGAAGAAGGTAACTGCTGGATTCACAGGACACATGTCGACTGGTCCCGCGTTGAGGTACGTTTGTTCATTACTCTACTGTTTTGTCTCAAAAAATCACGTCGGTGACGACATGTGGCACTTTATGCCCAAGCTTGCCACAATTGTAGCATTTGATAATGGTATCGCGACTTCGTTTCACTTCAGTAACATGATCATTCGCTGTGGTAGGTGCTTTGCATTTAAGAAATGATATCGCTTTTAGTTCCTGTTGTAAACGGTTCCGATCGCCGATATCATGGGTAAACGCCATTCTCTGTATACGTGGTTCAAATAGCGCGATATGTGCCATAACTCTTTTCATTTTGACATAAGGGAGGTCATTAACGTAGAGGCATATGAAGCTAGACATTCACCTTCTTTTGGTTTGCTGCTATTTAAATTTATCAAAAAAGCAGATGTAGTTTCAGGACAATCGTACCTTGATATGAAAAGATCCTTGAAGTCACTCCAACACATGCCATGGAAAGATACTTGAGATAGTTAAGCAGCAGCTTGTCCCTTCAGCGCACGGCTCAAAGCAAACATCAGCGGAACACCACTCAGTTGCTGATCCGGTACACACATATCCGCGGTATTGATCCATCCGCGTCCACATTTCCTTTGTCAAGATCGAATTCGGACAGCTGAATGTCAATGCTAGTCGATGGTCCTTTCATCGCTTGAACCAATGCTAAAAGATTCTGGTTTTGCTGCTCCAGTAAAAGACGCCATTTTTCTTCATCACTATTTCCATTTTTCATTACTGGGGCGGTTGGATTACATACCACGTCTGATGTCGGAAAGTGGATGTAATGGTCGTCAGGTGGCTCATTGTTCATGGCGAATAAAGCGAAATACCAGCGTAGTTAATCTTCTCAATATTTAATCAGCCCATTACAATAATAATCGTAACAAAAGTTATACTCAGATCGCAGATTACAACGGATTCAAAATGCGGTGCACGCGACACGTGCGATTGGCTTCATTGCTCGATTCGTAATGCCGCTTCCAATGACGGTATCTCATCTTGACGTTTTTGACAACTGACAACAATAGACATTTCGAGCTAACCATAACAAACACAACCGGTGTTGTCAATTCAACGATGTCGATTCCACCCAAGCGCCGACTTGACATTTTGATCCGTTATTATTAAAACTACTCGTAGCATCACGGGGATTGATTTCTTCCGGGCTTCTCGATATGGTGTTGCTACCTCTGCGACACATATAATTATTAATATATAATTGGAATAACTAATTAAATTTAATGAACATAGAGGCAGTTCTGTTAAACGAACTTTAATTGTAATTATATAATTGTAATTTAAATACTTCTACACCTACATAAATATATTATAAAGTTTTACTACAGTCGATCAGGGTAACTTAAGCCTTCAATATAAAATTGGCCCAAAATTTCAAATGCATATTATAGATTTTTTTTTGCTATGATTTTATGTATTTCAAACTAGATTTGTAAACATCGATTCTAATATATCTTCGTAAATGCTCAGATTCTGCCAAATAATTGATATCTATCATTGTTGAGACGTCAGTTGCTTTTTTCTGTGGTGTGAATAGAGCGGTTTGTTACGAAAGCGCCAAAAAGTTGTCTGCTGTGTTGTCATTTGAATACTTAAGGAGGCAAGTGTTATTTTAAAGTGTATCATATGTGTCTATCTATCATTTCTTTCAAAAATTACGAGAGTTAATTAGCTAATTCCCATGATATTGCCATAAATATTGAACAGGTAAATTATTACCGGTGAATAAGGGTAACTTGAGCCCGGGCCAAAGTTCAAAATTCTCAAAATATTGGGAGGAGATATATTCGATAAGTGTGAAGAAAGGGTAGAGGAAGGAGACAATAACACATGAAGAAGAATGTGGTTTGGATATAACACAGGAGGATTTTTTTTCTATAGAGACATACGAAGTACATGACGGTAGACTGGAACTTCAGATGATTGGTGATAATGTGATAAAGGCCGTGGCTCAATTTTGTATAATGAATGATACAAATATCATACGAATGCTGAATGACACTAATATTCAAAGAAAGAAAGGTATTTTATCATATAAGACGACTTCCTGGCCATGGAATGGAATGGAAATTTTTCAAGGTTTAACCCCATGATATGTAGGAGTAAATAAAATTTTAATTATTTTGATACTTTTTTCATTGTCTTAGCTACATGGTAAGTCAGTAAATAAGTTAAAAACGCATTGTTGACCAAAAAAATAAGATTGAATAAAAACTGTGTTGATTTTCCTATGGCAACAATTTATTTACCCATTTTAGTACTAATAAATGAAAACGAATGTATACATAATTATTGTCTATGGCTCTCAGCTGTAGTTTTTATGGTAAATATGCAGGCCAATGTTAGCAAAATGCTTTAAATAAAATAAAATAAGCAAAAACAACCTACAATTGGGACCTGGGCCAATCCAAGCCCAACTCACAATCTAACATTGGCCCAGTGGTTAAATGGATTTTTGAAACTATTTTCCTAGAGATTATTGGTAAATGAGTAAATTTTATGGAAGTAGGCTACATAAAGCCACCATAATAAGTGTATCTTTTTGAGTAACGTATTATTTTAAACATTGGTCTAACTTTTTATGTGCAAACTGGGCCAAAGATAGCCAGATTGACTGTACGTCTCCAGAAATAAATATTAATTTATTCATCAAACCCACAGCTGTTGAAGAGAAGGACCCTCTTTGCCTTGAGCAATACGAGTATTAGTAATATTATCGGCCACCAAAGCGTCGAATGCTTCCAAGATGGTAACCTCGGAGACATTCAGGAATATTAGCTGAACACAATTTCTAGGAATATTTTTAAAATTTATAATCAATATGTTTCTACTAAAAATTTCCCTTATTTATTTATTTTTCAGATCGTATCAGAACCGATATTACAAATTTAAAGGCGACCTTCTTTAATAAAGTTGTGTAATAAAGACATTTTTTTAGAGTTCTGAGTCAAAATTATAAACTGCTCTAAAGTTATTCTAAGTAATTCCTAGTAAAGTTCTAACATTCTCAAATAGTGTCTGCTTGTCTGAGTGCCCCTGTGTTACTTTCTAATCAAACAAAACACGTAAGACACTTATTGGCACACATACTGGCAATTTAATCCAGCCCTTTACTATGATTTGAATATGGGAACAGAGTATACATACAATAACGTCTAAGTTATTATTATAAGAGGTAGGTAATTTTGCGTTTTCAAATCTGTTATATAAAATATGTATTTATTTATTGAGTGGATACTTTGATACTAAGTTATGAACATGCAATGAAAAAAAATCATGTTACTACTACAATGACAAAAACTGAAAAGTTATGAAATTTCAATCACAATGTATAAACGGAAGATTATCAACTCGTTTTATTCGTTCATTAGAGAATTACAATTTTATATCTGTGGTTAAAGTTTATGTGTGTTTTATGTAAAGACGTTTATCTATGGTTTTATAGGATTTTATGTTTTATACGTATTATCAAGGAATAAATTAATTAAATGATCACCGAAGCGTGGCTCTATGTACAATCGGTTTGTTTTAAAATGCCCATGTATGTATTTGTAGAAATATGCTTAAAAATTACACGTTTACCCGAAATTCTGAGACAACTGACAAAATATTTTATTTATTAATTGACACTTTTATATTGGTTATATTTTTACGATAACCAACATATAGAATAATCATACGCGTCCAGTAAACAACAGTTCCGTTTGATGGCGTTCAGTCCCCGAAATAATTACCTTATTAGCCATTTCGGCTATCAAGCGATGTTACATATTCATTATGATCGGATAAAATGGTCACTGAAAGCAATTTCCTAACAGAGTTTAATAAATGCGTGGTCAAATTACCCTAATTGAGGATTAAAGTCCTCTGAGGATTTTCCGCGACATGCGGGTCAATGGTAAAACTGTCCCCATGCGGCGTTTATCGTGAACCTCCAAAACTTAATTATGAACCCTTGCACCCACATCATAGTACGCGGTAACCTTGTCAGTCGGCACCCAGCTCCGGACTTGTATACACAGTTGTTATGTCAGAGAGACAGATAGAAATGCTGTTACAAATGACTTTGCCTTTATTTGTAAAGCCTCGTCTAAGTGTGGTCACTTCAGCTTGAACGTGAAAGTGTTTATGGCGGGTAAATATGTATGTATATTCTTAGTCTGGCCATAAATACTGTTACAATTAAAAATAAACAAAATATTTCATTTGAATTTGGAATCTGTCATTTTTATATGATTGTTCATTGAGTTTTCTCATTTTGTTTTCACATTGTAAATGGTTAGATAATGCTTTGGAAGAAAATAATACATTGCAGTCTTTGGTAGGTAATTTTGATCAATGTAAGGTTGAGTTTGAAACCACTCTAGAACGCAATATTCAGCTAGAAACCAAATTGAAACAGGCACTAAGCACAATTGATCAGCTGGAATGTCCCCATCAGGAGTCAACAATTGTTCATTCCCAGTCGTTATTCGATGAATTGCTAGATAGCGCTCCAAACTTAGTTACTGCTTCTACCATCTCAAATACGAATGATCCACCGTCACTGACAATTGACTTAACCTGTGATGAGTCTGTAGTATCTAACACACAGGATAAACATGCTAGTGTATGTAGTGTATGTACAATAAAATTTAATAGTAATAATAGGGAATATATAAACATCATTCAAGACCTACAATCTGAGATCCAAACGCTTAATAATTCTTTACATTTAATGACTAAAAAATATGAGGATGCTCAAAGAGATATTGAAGAATACAGTGTAAAGTGTGTGCGTATTTTAAAAGATGGCTTAGGACTTGCAGACCATAAGAAACGTACTGGTAATTTCTTACCTGATAAAAAAAAGAATAGGGTGGTAAAATGGAAACAACTACTGAAGCGGTACGCAAAAGGAGGTCACAGAAAAATTTTGTTTATGAAAAAGGTATCAAATCATCGTCACAAGTGTATCAAGATACCATTCTTGAGGAGGTAGTAAAGTCCCTTAACAACACCATGTTCAATAACCATAATGGTCCTTCCAGCAAGACTCGGTGCCGGGTCATAAAGCTCGGTCTACGCAGTGTTAGTTGGAAAAGAACGTTTCGGACTTCATCAGAGCTGAAGACTGGCCGTCGTCTAGTCCCGATCTTAATCCGCTGGATTATGATTTATGGTCAGTTTTAGAGAGTACGGCTTGCTCTAAACGCCATGATAATTTTGAGTCCCTAAAACAATCCGTACGATTGGCAGTGAAGAATTTTCTCATGGAAAGAGTGCGTGCTTCTGTTGATAACTGGCCTCAACGTTTAAAGGACTCTATGGCAGCCAATGGAGACTACTTCGAATAAGCTTTTTATATTTTAAATTGTTTTATAATTATGTATTAAACTAACACACTGTAAAAGTAATAAGTGTTATTTGCAATAGATTTTTTTTTCTTTTTTCAGTATTTATGGCAAGACTAGGTGTTTACATTTTTGCTATACTAGAACTGACAGAAACTGTCATTTCTTGTTTAATAACCTACTGAAAATATAATCCTTAGGCCTTATTTTTTAAACAACGTTGGGAGGCTAGCTAGACTAGCATACGGTGCACATTATGTGAATCAGTTACCGTAGCCTATGAACGCTTGTAATACATTAAGTATTACTTGCGCAATGCCACCTCTGCTGCTAGCGCCGCAACTCTTAAAAGCTGTGAGGTGAAGGCACTTCCTCAGACGAGCAAATTTCAGGCGCCCTACCTTTTTAAAAAGTCCCAGACCAAGACAAACATTCATGTTCGTGCATGCAAATGTTTGGCATGTGTGGGAATCAAATTCATGAGCGTTGATGTCAAAGTAGCGTTATTAACCACTGCGCCACCGAGCTCGTCAATAGTTTGTTTAAAAATCTAAAACAGTCGTTAAGTTCCTGGCCGATTGCTTTGAAATTTGTACTAGAATTTTGAATATTAGAATAAGAACGTGTTGTATAGATCGTCAAATGCAATAGATGAGATGGAGATAAAAATAACGAAAAAAGCCATTGGAACCTCGTCGGCACATAGACATGCCTTATATCTAAAAAAAAACAAAATTATTGATCATTTCTCATAATTTTCATTTTTCTTTCTTTAAAATCTACCAGCGTTTCGGAAATTACCACCAGTGAAGATGTAATGCTGATAGGAACTTGACAATATATACCTATTTTGACATCAACTGTACAATAATAATAATGTTTAGTGATAAAATTACCGATATATTAATGTATCTATTGATATGTATCATCATAAAGCTGAATTTATACTATAAATAATTATATTTTTATTCTGTTTTAAAGTTCTATTAAAAATCGGCAGATAAATATTTTGCAGAGAATCGATTGCATAATTTTGTCTGGTACAGCTATTCATTTAATCTGCACAAAGGGAGATATTAATATCTGGGAATAGATAGCTATTACCAGGCTCAATGCCCACTGACGCAGAATTGAAGCGAAGCGAAGTTTCATATATCATATTGAACTCTATGCCTACAGTATTTTCTACCGAGACTAAAATATACTCAGTCTACGTTCATTCTTGCGAATGCGCGTGTCTACCTTTACCTATCTCGGTAAAAAAAATGCGCATTGTAGTGAAGAAATTAATATGCGGCTAATATGCTCTATAAATTATACATTGACGCTTAGCTTCGCATCATGCTTTTTCATATATATGTTACTGTAAAAGCCCGAACAACGGTAAATCCTAAGATTTGCCGCTAAACCCTAAGATTTACAAGCTAGTTATGGAAAATGTACGAAAACGTTTATAACTAACTTGGTAAATCTTTAGATTTACTTCAAATAAATGGTAAATGTCGATAAACAGTTATGTTTGTTTGTTAAATACTAAATAATAAGAAAAGCAATGATTCAATTAGATTAACCAAACCGATTAACTTTATGTTTTTTTAAGAACGTAATTTAATTTGTGTTATAAAAATAATCTTAAAATTACAAGTTACTAATAATTAATAAATAAAAATACTTACCAAATAAAAATATTTTTATATAGCTAAGGATTTGACTGATTAGTAATATGATTAATAATTACTTTATCGATTACTGATAGTTAATTGAAATTAATAAAGAAAAAGTACTTATTGTTTTCATCCCAGAACCAACATTTACCTACATTTGCCTCTGGTAAAACCTAACATGTACCAGTTTCTAATGGTACATGTCCAAAAAAATATTCCTCTTTTTATTAATTTAATAATTATATTGCCAACTAATGTCGGTAAATCTTAAGATATACTGGTATAACCTAAGATTTACCATAGTTCGGACTTCTACTGTAACATATACAATTTTAGTACGCAATTTGATATCCCACTCAGTAAAACTATATTTTAGAATAGAAATAATGTCGCCTGAGCGTTTCTGTTTTAGTAGTAACTCCTCAGGATCTTCCATGTAACCTCTCGCACCCACAAAAAGCACAAAACCACACAACCTGCAGTGAATTATTGTGTGGCCATGTTAAACAAGATGGAGGTATAACCTCTGTTTTTTTCCACCAATTCTATTAGTTTATCGGTTGAATAAACCACAATACGTGAAGCTGAATTCAACTCTTAATGTCAATTATTTTTCAAACTAAAGGTAAAGCTAAAATAAAGTACTTATATGTAATTTGGTCTAAAGTGTTTTGCTTGCTTCTGCCACCAATTATATGCATGGAAATTTTCGCAAAATAACTCCTGAATCTGTTTAATAATACTTACTATATAATCTTTCTAAACCTTCATGCCTTGTTTGTTACGGGGTAGGCAGAGGACTAATGATGATTTAATGATATATCTACTGGCGTATAGCATGAACCTGATTTTAGAAATATGAATGTTCGAATATAGTTTCTATTTGTGACGTAGGTAACGATGCGCAGTCTGACCAATACAAATACTTAGTCCCGCAGGAAATAGCTAGTAAAACGTGTTGCAACCTACGGTTACTGCTAGTAATCTAAACAAGTATCTGGTTTAGACAGACCGTACTTGTTTGCTACCGTAGTGGTACAAAAAGCGTTAAGTCACGTCGAATAATGTCGAATATTAAAAAACTAAACAATATTTATTTAAAGAAAATAAATAACAGACAAATATCAAATTGCGCATTGAGGTCCGTATCGTACTACTTACTGAACTTGTAAAATAGTTAATTTTATAAAATTAGTTCCTGCAATCAATAAGTAAATCTGGTATTAGATTTTAGGGGCTTAACGTTTTCATATCTTTCTATCTATACTTATACATAAAACGAATATGTTTCTTTGTTTGAACGCGCTAATCTATAGAAATAGCAATAGGATTTGAAAAAATATTTTTGGATTTGATAGTCCAAGTCTTGACGAAGGTTATAAGGTTATTCAAAATCACGATACAATCCTTAGAAGCCGAGTAAATAGAAAAAAAATAGAAAAATCGGTTCCAACAGGATACCGGGCTTACGCACGTACGAAGTCGTGGAGTGCAGCTAGTCTATCTATATATACGCAACAAGCCACTTGCGAGGTAAGCAGAGAGAACGGTGCGCCACATAACTCGATCACTAGAAACCTCATTCGTTTCTTAAATATCTATAAATCTTTTCATGTACGCTTGCCGATTCCAAAAGCTCCTGACCTCACCTTGTGAAAAACCCCGAAAACAGACTTTGTAATTACGGATAGAAAATAGAAATATGTAAGCATTACATAGAGTCAAATAAAACTATAGACGTGATCAGTAGCAGTCTCACTGGTATTCAATTAGTTACTACCAATGGCCAGTATATATGTGTGCACTCTGTGCCATTCCGGCTTTATCGAATCCATTTCAATTGAATTTAGTACTAAATCAACCCATACACCTACGTTGGCCGACACACCGGCGCTTGTAACATGGTACTTCGTCGAATATGTCGTTATATATATTCGATAAAGAAGCCCCAACCGTTTGAAATTCAATTATGAGTGTCACCCACATCACAGTCTAAGGGAACGTGACCTCACGATTTTGGGATATACGTCATTAATGAGTTGCCACAGTGATAATTATCGGAATTCGAATATTCGAAATATCGTTGCTATGAAACATACTTGGATTTTACGTATGTTTCTTAAGATGAAGAGCAAGTAGCAGCGAGAAGCGATGGTGTCACCACGGAGAGTTTATACGTCGAGCTCGGTAGCGGAGCGGTTAGCATGGCTACTTTAACGCCAAGACTCGTGGATTCGATTCCCACATAGGGCAAACTTGTGTGCATGAGCATGAGAGTTTATCTTGGTCTGGATATTTTCAAGAGACATAGAGTGCATTAATACAGCCCGTCTGGAAAAGTACCTCTACCTCACAAAAAACCGCAGGCAAATAATATCTTTCTGGAGGGTCGTTGTGTTCCTGCGAGTAAGGCTTTCAGTTAGCTCCTAAGGAGTTCCTGAGTCATCAACAGCGATTACCACGCGCAACTTCCTGTATTGCAGGTTTAAATAAGCTACAACAACGTTTTTAAGGTTTATATTAGGTGGGCCGTACGCTTGCATGCCTCCCAATGTTCTAAAAAATATATAAGCCTAGTGATAAGTATAATAACTGATAACTGATGTTAACATTGAGCGACTGCCGCGAGATTTTCACGATCTAGAGGGAAAACCAATAGGCTACGTCACATATTTCTTGGAATATATTTTTTTTGATGTGCGGGTTTCCTCACAATGTTTTATTTTACCGCCGAGCAAGTGGTAGTTACAAATATGTGCACAAATCCAAAAATACGAAATTAGTTGTACATGCTCTCTTCAGGATTTGAATCAGGGACCGTCATTTGCCTCAATTATTCAAAGGCTTTTAAGACTATAAGGGCTCACTATATCTTTTGATGTTCGTAATCCTAAAATTCACGTATATAATAACCCGTTATGACACAAATAATACATTATGCAACACAAATTCAGATAAATACGAGGAAAAATGTATAACTAAATAGGTATACTTATTTTTATCTATTATTTAAATCTATTGTCAAGAATACTACCACTACCATGTATGTATATATTTGAAATGTGTGTTTTCGTTGCAAGGTATCCCCATTTGTTCCAAAGAAAACAGGACATAATAAATAGTAGAACCCGACACAAAAACAAGTTACAAATTCCAATGCAGAGATTACAACTATATTCAAATAATTCATACTGTATGGCCATCAAAATTTACAATCACCTCCCGCAGAGGTATCACAAACTAAATATGCGACAGTTTAAAAAAGATTTGTTCTCATTATTATTAGAAAAGCGATATTATAATATACAAGAATATTTTAATGACGCTATGCAGTAATGAAATAAGGATGACATAAATAAGAATACCCTTTAATATTAAGAATGAAATTATATTGAAATTGTTTATAATAAGTAATAATAACCATTGATGTATCTGTAGAATTGCAAACAAATTTATGACTATTCTGTAATAATATAAAAATATTTAACTGTATTAACGCATAATAGGGATTGATGTATAATGACTGATGTATAATAAATGTGAACTGTAATTAACAGACAATATAAAAATTAATTCCTACGCTATTTCTGGCAGAAAATGTTTGCACGAATTTTTTTTTTGTTTGTACCAACATTTATACTGTACCATTTTCTAAGGAATAAATGATTCTGATTCTGATTCTATTATTTCGTTAGAAAATGTGTATATATATATATACCTACTTAAACAGTATGTTATTAAAAAAATAGACTTAACGTTTTGGAAGCTAAGTAAAGTAGTAAAAAGAAGTAGCTCCCTTTGCAACATTAAAACTTAATGAATGAGACTGACTGAACAAAGCAAAATAACATTTCAAAATCAACTTAGCCGTTTCCGAGAAAGAAAATATCTGGCACACACACAAAAATGTCTTACTCCAAACATATGTACCGTCTCCGTCGTCGCCGTCGCAGGTAAAAAACAATTATGTCAAAGTATTCAAAAGTTATGTCTAACTCGTAATACCAAAGTATAATAGAAATTCTGTCTAACTTCACGCCAAATCCCATGCGGGGTAGGCAGAGAGAACCGAGCGTCACATGACTCTTATGCTTACAAATCTCACTCGCTTCTTTAACATTCATTGCTATTATTATACATGCTCGCCGGTAATAGAAAGAATATAATTTTAATAGAAATTAAGCCAGTGGCCAGCGGTCAGCCGTTTCACCGGGTCTCCCTGACCGTCGTGCCAGCCTTCCGCCTCCACACTGCTACCGCCACTAGCAGCTAGGCGGTTCGATATCCGCCGGTCCTCCCGCTGCCCGCACAACGACTTCTCAACTAACTGGACCTTACTAACAAAAATGAACACAATAACACAATAACCCTCGGAATTGCTATTTAGCTGCGGTCTTCTGTAACGCGCTTCCCCAGACGGATACTTAGAGCAAGAGATCTTGCCATGCCCCGCCACTACAGAATATCTGACTGCACGGAGTACAGCACAACCCCATGCTGCCTCCTACCTCTCTTAATTGAGACTCTGGCGAGAAAGAGGTTGGGCTCAGCAATATGAATAAGAAGCAAGTCGACAGTCGACGGGTGTAACACTTCCACATGAAAGATAATCAATACGCAATTCATCTACAGAATCTTCGTGTTCCTATTAGTGAGTAAAATCACTTGGAAACTGGTAAGAAGAGGATTATGTATGTACCTACACATTTTTTATATGTTACAAGAGTACGGCGCACATGTTATATGTGGTTATAATAACATATGAATGCTCGCATTACATTAAGTATCACTCATGCGATGCCATCTCAGCTGCTAGTACGGCAAAGACTTAGGAGCTTATTGTAACCTCATTCAGTCGTAAGAACATAACAACCCTTCAAGGAGTTATCATTTGGTTGCTGTTATCTGTAAGGTAAAGCTACTTTCCCAGTAGGGCTGCTTTAATGCATTTTACCTATCTTTAAAACACCCAGACCAAAGCTAACAGACATGTTCATGCACACAATTGCTTGTCTTGTGTGGTAGCCGAACTCACTAACCTTAATGACAAAGCAGCTCTGCTCACTTCTCGATCACCGTCTAAACATTACGCTTCAAGTATAATAGAACATATAATAAAGGTTAAAGTATGAAATTGCCGTTTTATAGTAATACATATTTTGAATTGACATCCAACCTTCATGGTGTGAGATTTTCGACTGAATTTTTTTCACATAAAACCTATGAAATTTTTCTTTACAAAATGTGCAACATTTGAATTTCGAATATCAATTGTTTTTTTTTTATTCAGCTTAGACGGGAAAGATGGATACTTCGAAAATACCAGTAATTCTTGAATACGAGTTCCAACGCGGAATTAACGCGGCAATAACGGCTCGCAATATCAATGATGCTTTTGGAGAGGAGAATGATAATGAACGCACCGTGCGATTTTGGTTTAAATGATTTCGTAATGGAAACTTCGACTTGAATAACGAACTACGTGGAAGATCGCTCACTCAGGTGCAATAACACTGAATTGAAGGAGTCGGACTACCCAGGATTTAGCGGCATGGTTTAACGTTACCTTACCTACAATATTGACTCATTTCCATTAAATCAATAAGATAAAAAAATATGAAAAACGCGTGTTGCCACTTGTGTTGCCTGGTTGAATCGGTACAGAAATAAAGGAATATTGGATCGAATTGTGACATGTGACGAAAAGTGGATTCTTTATGATAACCGCAAGCGAAAAATGCAATGGCTGACCCCAGGTCAAACGCCGCAACAGTGCACTAAAGCAAAGCTTACCCATAAAAAGGAAATGTTAACTGTTTGGTGGTCTCTTCATGGCGTTATTCACTATAGCTTCCTCGGGTCGGATCAAGCAATAACAGCAGATGTTTACTGTACCGAACTTCGAACAATGATGGCGAAACTGGTAGTGAAACAGCCCCGACTTGTGAATCGATATTTACTATTATTACTCCATGATAACGCAAGACCTCACACTGCCCGAGAAACTGTTGTAACTCTACAGGAGCTGCAGTTAGAACCCATAGAAAGAATTTTTTTCGCGACTTGGACAATTTTCTACGTGTGTTAGGGAACATGATGATTAATTTCTGTATTTATATTATTATGTACATTTTTTGTATAACATATGTCCTAATATTAATAATTTCATTATAAAATTTGAATTGAAATGACTTGTTAAAACGGAAATGTGTAGTGGTACGTAAGAAGAGGGGAGACCGAACGGGTTGTTAAAGACCGAACGAAGTGCGATGGCGGCAATCTGCGCAAATGGTAAATCACTGGTTATGCCCTGTTTGCAAAAATAAAATCCCGAAAGGGAACAACACGGCCACTCCTGTAAAAGGGATAAGCGGTGATTACGAAGAGAAGGCGTCCGCGGCTGCAGTATCTGCGAGTCCCAGCGAGAGTCGTGCGGCGGGAGGCGAGGGGGTTGTTGACGATCCTTCGCAGTTACTCCTTGGTGTTGAAATCAGGGACGAGTTGCGTTCACTCAATGTCCACCTCACGCTGCTTAGAGCAGATTTTAATAAATTGCAAGCCTCAGTAGAAAATACTAACAGACGGATCGATACTTTGGAGTCACGTCTGGGGGTGCTCGAGTCGCGTCCTTTGGAGCCAGCGGAATGCACAAGACATGCAGAGCTTGAGCGCACTGTTCTACAACTAAAGCGGGAGCTCGGCGATAGGGATCAGGAGCTGCTGTCGTCGGATATCGAGATTTCCAATCTTCCTGAGACTAGGGGTGAAAATCTCCTGCATATGGTATCGCTCATAGCTGCCAAGATCGGATCACCAGTGGACGAGAGGGATGTTGTGTTCGCGGAGCGTGTGGGCGCGCCCGCATCGCCGGACGCCGCGGGCCGTGTGCGGGGCCGCCGCATTGCCGTGCGGCTGGCGCGCCGCGGGCTGCGCGACGACTTGCTGCGCGCCGCGCGAGTGCGCCGGACTACTACCACCGCCGACCTAGGGGACGCTGGTACCCCTCAGAGATTCTACATTAACGAGCGGCTTACTAGATTCAATAAATCGCTCCTATATAAAACAAAACAGCTATGCCAGCGACTGTCATGGAGGTTTGTATGGACGAGGCAGGGGAGGATCTTCGCCCGACAATCAGATGGGTGCGTTGCGCACCGAATACATTCTCACGACGATTTAGGGCGGGTTTTTGGTGCAGAAGCCGTTAGTGGCGAGTGACAGCGCTTCCCATCGCCCGATTATCTATTTGCCGAGGGGTGTTTTCACTTTGACCCCCATTACGTTCGTTTCTGTATATGTATACTCTCTGATCTTTTTTGGTATGGGTTTGGCAAGTATTCCACTGTCTTATTACTTTCACTTATTTAGTATGCAACTCGGTTCATATTTCATATATTTAATTCATAGGTATCACAGGTACGTTTACACTCACAACATATTGATAAACAATAATCTTTGTCCAGTTACTACACTACGGTTTTGCTATTATTTACATATTTACAATTTAGTACATACAAACATGATATACTTAATTACATCTTTAAGTCCTTCTATCTACATCCGAACACATAACATTATAATCCTAACAATTATTAAAATTAGCAATAAATTATTTACATTATCATTTTCATTACATTATAATTTCATGCAGTCACAATTCATAATTATTTTATTCATTTACATACTACTTGCTCTACTTAAATATGGTTAACAGTAAACACATAAAAATTGGATTTCTTAATGCCGGCTCACTTGGAACTAAGCATGATGAATTCTTGGTTGCTATGGATGAGTTGCAGTTGGATATAATAGCAATAAATGAGACGTGGCTGCGGGAGGGGGAGGAGGCGCGGGCGCCCTCTCTGCCCGGTTATCGCCTGCGCCATTGTCCTCGTCCTGCTGGAGTGCGTGGCGGCCGCGGAGGGGGGTGGGTTTCTATGTCAGGCGTGGAATGAATGTGAGAGTCCGACCTCATCCTGTCTCAACTGTGGAGCAGTTGTGGATGAGCATTAATGTAAACTCTGTAAGCTTAATTATTGGTACTGCCTATAGGCCCCCTTGGCAGGATGTTAACTTATTTCTCGACGCCCTTACGGAGTCATGCGCGGCCTTCTCCACCTATGACCACATATTACTGGCTGGAGACTTCAATATTAATCTGCTCTGTCCAGCAGATAATAAAGTTAAACTATTAAATATTTTTTTACAATACACCAATTTGAAACAATGGGTAAACCAACCCACTCATTTCACTGAACACAGTGAGACATTAATAGATTTAATATGCACTGATGCTCGAGTCCGTGATCTTACAGTATCTCATATTCCTGACTTGGGCTGTCATGCAATCATATCGGTTGTGGTAGATCTCAAGATGGTACGTCGGTTGCCCCGGATGATCACCTTCAGGCCTTATAAGGACATATTGTTCGAACTATTTAGCAGGGACCTTGCAAATATCGATTGGGCTCATATATCATCATTAAATAATGTTAATGATATGGTGAACACTTTCAGCTTTTATCTCATTACTTTATTTGATTTACATGCCCCAGTAAAAAAAGTATGTATTAAGGACTCTGGACATCCTTGGCTAACAGACACTGTCAGGGATATGATGCGTATACGAGATAGGAGCTACAAAAAATATAGGTCGACAGGTTTGGACACTCACAAAAACTTCTACAGGGACATGAAGGCGGTTGTGGCCAGGGCCATACATGAAGAAAAAAAGGCTTACTTTGAGCAGTATATTAACAAAAATCTCGATAATCCCATGAAGTTGTGGAAAAACCTTAAAACTACTGTACTCCCTGTGAGTAGCAAGGACTTACCCCCGCATATCAGTGACCCGAACAGTATAAACTCACATTTTCTTAATGTCCCTGGTCAGGATCACGTTCCCACTGCCAACCTGTCTTATTATGAGTCGCATAGGCATGGTCGGACTACTTTCACCCTACAACCTGTGGGAAGGGAGTTGGTGGCTCGCATCATTACATCTTTGCACTCAAATGCAGAGGGCATAGATGGTATAACTTTAAAAATGATAGATCTCACATTACCTCACACTCTGGATGTGATCACTAACATTGTTAACAAATCCCTGGTTACATCTAGTTTTCCTTGTACTTGGGGCACTGGACTTGTTCGACCTTCTCCAAAGAAACCTAATCCAGTGGACGTGGGAGACCTCAGACCTATCAGCATCTTGCCTGTTGTCTCCAAAGTTCTTGAAAGGGTGGTCTATATGCAACTGTCCAAGTATCTTGAAGACAATAATTTCCTCCCAAGTGGCCAGTCTGGTTTTCGCAAAGGCCATAGCACCTCTACAGCTCTCTTGAATGTCACTGATGAGATTTTGGCAGCACGAGACCGTGGTATGGGGACCCTCCTGGTGCTTCTTGATTACTCGCGCGCCTTTGACTCTATTAGCCACTCCCTTCTTATTGCTAAGTTGGTATACTACGGATTGGATGCTGCCTCGGTTCAATGGTTCCGCAGTTACTTAGAATGCAGACACCAGTTAGTTGAGCTAAAATATAGTGATGGCACATCATTGAGATCGACTTGTAGCCCAGTCTCCAGGGGCGTCCCTCAGGGCTCCATCCTTGGTCCATTGCTCTATATTCTCTACAGCGCTGACGTCATTAATTGTATACTGAATTGCAAGTATCACTTATATGCTGATGATCTTCAGATCTTTATACATACTCTCCCTCAGGATACTGCAGCCTCTGCAATTAAATTGAATGAAGATCTGAATCGGGTTAATGAGTGGTCTTGTCAGAACTGCCTAGTCCTAAACCCCGGTAAAACTAAATATTTGATTTTGGGTTCTAAGAGCCAAGTGGCAAGTATTAAACAACAGGTTCCTAACTTAGTTCTTTCTGGTTACCCCATTGAGCATGTTGCGGAGGCACGTAACCTTGGTCTAATTATGGATGCGCAACTAAATTATGAAACACATATTCTTAAAGCAACACAGAACTGTTTTTATAGATTAAAACTACTGTATAAGGTTCGACAGTATCTCAGTGTGCCCCTTAGAATAAGACTCTGTGATTCCCTTATACTGTCCAAACTTGGCTACACTGATGTAGTATATGGCCCGTGTCTTCTAGCTAGAACCGCGAAGTTAATTCAGCGCGTCCAGAACGCCTGTGCGCGATACTGTTTTATTATTCCACCTCGTCACCACGTCACTCCGTACCTAATCAATTCCAATATTTTAAAAATGGAATCGCGTAGAAATCTGCATCTGGCCTGCATTATGTTTGGTGTGGTTAATTTTGGACAGCCAGATTACCTCAAAGCCAAGTTGACATGGATGCAGAACAGTCATGGATACGCTACACGCTCATTGTTCTCTCGTTTGTCTGTTCCTCACCATAGGACGGCTGCTTTTCGGGGTAGTTTTAGGTTTGCTTCTAGCCGTTGCTGGAACGTAATACCGCCGCCTATACGAGCCCTGAAAAGTATTAAAACTTTTAGTAAAGCCCTCAAAACTCATCTACTCAACACTCAAATTATCAATAATACAATGTACTTGTAATTGGTTGCATTAAACGCTTACTATACTTACTGATAATAGGTACATGGTTATGCTTGCTGAATCCATATTGCAAATCAATTTTAGATATAATTTGTTATACATTTAACTTTTATTATCATGTTTTCCTCTACTACATTTTGTTTGATGAATAATGATGTGTTATTTCGTGTGTTGAATGTATGAAGATGAATGACGCGTTTGACAGTTTGAACGAATGTGTGAATGAATGAAAGGGAGTCGTTTAAATAGATGGAAATCGGCTAATTTTGATATTAAGTGTTGCCATAATCTTATCTATATAACATAACCAATTTTATACTGTTATTTGTATTGTAGTAACTTTGTTTGTTTGTTTGTAATATTATTGTCCTGCATATGTCATTACCTTAATTTGTATATTTGTCCAGTCTGTGTCTGTGGTTCTTCCGTGAAGTCACTAGACAGGTCCCCTCTGAAAACCAGCGCCAGCTCTCAAAAAGCTGGCAATATGCTGAGATGGTACCTTTTTGTTACATCACACGACACCACTTTGTTTGTTTTTTAATGTTTTATTTTACTGTTTTCTGTTTCGATTTTTGTATTTGTATGTTCGTCGCTGTTTAATTAGTACTCTGTATGGTGTTGTGTTATGCCCAAATAAACGTTTTTCTTTCTTTCTTTCAATCTGTGTTGAGCAAGGAAGCGATTAGCACGAAAACAAGGATTTGGACGACGGGAGTGCTAGGGCGTTTGTTTAAGTAAATAACGTACTATTACACTAAATAAAAGTATTCTAGTGACGATGCTGTTTTAATTAACATCTTCAGAAGTGCTAAAGTGTTGGAAAATTCCACGCCTACGAATTACACATTCAACAAGGTAAAGTAACATTTTTACATGTACTTATTAGCGTTTTAAATACCGTTAAACATTTACTACAATTACAGTTGCATATAGTTTATGAACCAGCATGCTGATTGCATAGCCCTAACGGTTAAATCAGGGTCAGTTCACATTCAAAAATTCAATTTTACTGTTATTTAAAGTCATCCTTCGGTATACAAGATTATAAGTTAAAACCACGAGGTTTGCTGAATTTATTGGACAGTAGAATATGATCACTACTGGTTGAATGGGTGAGATCCTATGAAAAACATTTAAACCGTTTTAGAGGTTAGGTTTCCTGGGGTAAGTGGACTGTCTTTGGATTATGCTTCGTTATTCGCTTTAGTACATGCACTCAAAAAAAAATAAAAAAAATCTCAATCAAATTGGTTATAAAATCGGATTGTCGTATATGAAAGAATGTCTACTAATAGATCTCGAGACATTAGTTTCATGATCTGCTCCTATCGAGGAGCATGCATAAAGAGTTTAATGAGTGTGGAAGAAGCGATAGAGGTATGTGTGAACTGGTGCACTTGGCGTTCTGTAGTCTCTACCTCTACCCCAATGGGAGACAGGCGTGTGTTTTCGTTCCCACCGTTTACATTTCCTTTATTTTGCTTTGTTTACCAGGCATAATAAGTCTTAAATGCTCTTGTGTAACACTAATCTCGACATCAGTAAAGCTTATTGTATGGAACTGTACATGGGTTTCTTTGAGCAAGTTCCAGGTGATGGACTCCGAGACAGATAAGAAAAAGAGCCGACGTGTTGAGACACCAGTATTCTCACCACGTCATGACGACCAGGTCAGTGGTCGCAGTCGCGATCGTAGTCGAAGCAGCCATGAAAGACGTAGACCCTCTCGATCGCGCAGCCGAGGTAGAGGGACCCGAAGCCCTAGTCACAACAGCCACCGTAGTGACTATTTGAGAAGACGTCGCGTGGAGCTGGAGCAAGAAAGAAAACGATTGCGACTTCTAGAAGATAAGTTAAATACTGACGAACGACGTCATCGTAGCCAGAGTCGCAGAGCTGAAAGCAAACGACGTTCGAGTAGCAGCCAGGCTGACGTCCCATCGCATCGGTCAAAAAGGTCATGTACTCCCAAGTTTTCTTCTGATGACGTTATTCAAATTATAAATTCTATTCAACCTAAGCCATCAACGTCTAGCGAATTTCAGCATGGCAAGAAATCTTTTGATCATAAGAATATTTTACCGGATTTTGATCCTTCTGTTAAGAATCAGCGTATTGATGTCTGGCTAAAAAAGGTTAACGAATGCGCTACCGTTTATGGCTGGGATGAGAAGACCATTGTTCATTTCGCAATGCAAAAACTCCGAGGGTTGGCCAAAGTTTGGTATGAAGGACTAAGCTCTATATTATTTAATTGGTCAGAATGGCAAGCTAAACTTCTTGCTGCATTTCCTAGCGACCAAAATTATGGCCAATGCTTGGAGGATATGCTGAAACGAAAAAGTAAGTTTAATGAACCAATTGATATTTATTTTTATGAAAAGCTAGCTCTAGTGAATCAATGTGACATTACAGGAAAACGTGCAGTAGATTGTATTATTCATGGCATTACTGACAGAGTCATGAAATCTAGTGCTTTAGCGCTTAGGTGTAACAACCCAGAGCAGCTGTTACATTTCTTGATTAGTAATAGAGACTTTGCCACTCAAAATGATCGCCCTAACGTAAACAGTTTTAAAAATAAGCCTATAACCAATTTTGCCAGTATCTCTTCAAAAAAACCTAAACCTAACAGTATGAATCCAATCTGCTACAATTGCAAGGAAAAGGGGCATATTTTCTCGGACTGTCCTAAGCCGTTAATTAAGTGTAGCCAATGTAACTGGGTAGGCCATAACGGGGAATCTTGTCCACGTGAGCTTAATAAGGATAAGAAACTTCATAATATTCATAAAACTATGTGCATTAATGTCTCTACTGCGAACTCTAAATTCATAAAAGTTGCTGATGTTAATGGAACAGCATATAGGGTATTTGTAGACTTTGGGAGTGAAGTTACCTTGATAAAAGAATCCGTCGCCGCTAATTTAGGCCTTAAACACGATGGGGTTCCATCAATATTAAAGGGTTTTGGAAATGGACTCATAAAGTCCCTTGGTAAAGTAACTGTTGAATTAAGGATTGATGACGTCAGTGCTACAATTTCATGTCCAGTAGTTAACGACGAACTTCTTGATCATCCAATGCTGATAGGGCAATCCTTTACAGAACAACCGCATATTCTAGTATTCAAGGATGTCAACAATTTGAAGTTCATGAATACGTACGTTGAGATGCCTTTTTCAAACAGCGAAATCACTAACGATCGCCTTATTAAATTATATATCGCTAATACTGTTCAAATTCATGGGGTCGCTACCATAAAAGCATACACCGAACCTACATATAACGGACTCGTTCTAATATCCAGTAAATTGGCTGGACCTCCTAATCAGCAATACATAGTTTATGAAGGTATTTACAATTCTAAGGATGGCGTAGTCAATATATGTATCTTACCAGTTTCTTCTCCGTGCCTATTTTATGAGGGTTTCACCATCACTAGAGCTAATACGATAGACGTTGTAAATAGAATTTTATGCCAAGATCAGAGATTACCTGCCCCCCAAGTAAATAAAATTGAAAAGGCCCAAATAAATATAGGAGACAATGTTAGTGATGTAGACAAAGGCAAGCTCTTCGAGTTACTTAAAAATTATGATGATTGTTTTGCTTCTTCATTAGAGGAACTGGGTTGTACGAATGCGACCGAAATGAGTATCGAATTAAGCAATACACGTCCTATTGTCCATCGCCCATATCGGTTATCTCATAGCGAAAGAGAGAAAGTGCGTGGTATGGTTGAGGAAATGTTGCAATCTGGAATCATTAGGGAATCTTCCTCGGATTATGCTAGTCCAATCATCTTAGTAAAAAAGAAAGATGGAACGCACAGGATGTGCGTTGATTTTAGGAAATTAAATTCTGTTACGATTAAGGAGCATTATCCTATGCCGGTTATTGAAGACGAAATCGCCAGGTTATCCGGGCAAGCTGTTTTCATTACGCTTGATTTAGTATCAGGTTATTATCAAGTACCTATCGAAGAGCACAGTAAGCATCTAACATCATTTGTTAGACCGGACGGCCAGTACGAATTTAATAGAATGCCGTTTGGTTTGGCAAATGCGCCGGCTATTTTTCAGCGCATGATAAATAAGGTGTTGGGTCCTAGCCGTTTTAGTTTAGCAACGGCATATATAGATGACATATTAATTTTTGCACAAAGTAATCGGGAATGTCTCGAAAAGTTAGAGCGTGTTTTACAGTTGTTGAGGAAGGCTAAACTAACATTAAATTTGATGAAATGTGAATTTCTCAAAAATAAAATAGATTATCTGGGATAGGAAATTAGTTCCGATGGTGTTAAACCCGGTATAAAAACAATAAAAAGTGTCTTAGATTTTCCACGACCCAACGACCAGCACAGAGTACGGCAATTTCTCGGACTTGTCAGTTATTTTAGAAAATTTATTAAAAATTTTGCTACAATTGCTCACCCTCTCAATAAATTATTAAAAAAACATATTGTGTGGGAATGGTCTGAGGCCCAAGAAAATGCGTTCAATATTCTCAAAGACAAATTAGCGAGCAGACCAGTTTTGACGATATATGATCCGAATGCTGAACTAGAGCTACATACCGATGCAAGTCAAGTTGGTATTAGCGGAATTTTGTTGCAACGAACAGGGGAAGATGATACGTTTCGTCCCGTAGCATTTTATAGTCGGCAGACTTCGCCGGAAGAAAAGCATTTTCATGCTTATGAATTGGAAACGTTAGCTGTGGTTGATTCATTGAGAAAATTCAGAGTTTATCTGTTAGGACAGAAATTTAAGGTTATTACTGATTGTAGCGCCCTTCGCTCAACATTTACTAAACGGGACTTAATTCCTCGTGTTGCTCGGTGGTTTCTCCTTCTTCAGGAATTTGACTGCTCAATCGAACACAGAAGTGGCTCCAAAATGGCGCATGTAGATGCTCTGTCCCGTAATCCAATTGTAGATGATGATTTATCGCCGTTAGATCAGCATCACACAGTAATGTCGATTAGTCAGGATGACTGGTTGCAAACGTTACAATTAGGAGATTCCGAGTTACGTAGAATACATGATATCCTGAGCAGTAGTCTAGATGAAACTGGACTACAGTATGTTAAGGACAATTACATTATTAAAGATGACAAAATTTATAAATGTATTGACGGTGATCGGCAAAATATTCGATGGGTGGTTCCTAAAGGTGCACGATGGCAGCTTTGTCGACTTAATCATGACGAAATAGTCCATTTTGGTGTCGAGAAAACTCTTGAAAGGATGAAAAAGAACTATTGGTTTCCGAAAATGGCAAATTTTGTCAAGAAGTATGTTAGTGCTTGTATAGAATGCGCTTATACAAAGAAAACCAATACCCATCGAGAAGGTCTTTTACATCCCATAAATAAAATTGACATTCCATTTCATACCGTACATGTGGATCATGTTGGCCCATTTGTCAAATCTAATAGAGGAAACAGTTACCTTTTGGTTATAGTAGATGCTTTGACAAAATTTGTTTTAATAAAACCGGTGCGGAATACAAAATCGCAGGTTGCAATTCAAATTTTAGATGATCTATTCTACACGTTTCGTGTACCTGACCGTCTCATTAGTGACAGAGGAACAGCATTTACTTCCCATGCCTTCAAAGCCTTTTGTCAAGTCAAGGGAATAAAACATATTCTTAATGCCGTGGCGAGTCCAAAATCAAACGGCCAGGTTGAACGATTCAATCGTACAATTTTAAACTCTCTTTCTGCGTCTAACTTAAATGGAAACGAAAAGGATTGGGATAAACATGTAGGCAAGATCCAATGGGGGTTGAATCATACTATGCATAAAACTACTGGTAAGACGCCGGCTGAGGTTATGTTTGGCTCTTTTATTAACAGCGAAATTAATCCAAAATTGAACGAAGTTTCACAAGAATTAGGCGAGATAAATGATGTGTCAGATATCAGGAAGGAAGTGAAGGATAGGATAGATTGGGAGCAAGAAAAGCAGAAAAATCGCTATGATAAAAATAAAAAGCCAGCACGAATCTATGGGGAAGGTGAATTAGTTAAAATAACTAAAATTGCATTTAAAAACGATGGCAAAAGTAAGAAACTCCTGCCATCATATGTAGGCCCTTATCGCGTCGTAGAAATATTAGGTAACGATCGTTATAGAATAGCATCAGTCCCAGGTTTAAGTAACGCGAAAAGCAAGCGTAAAACTACGGTTGCTGCAGATCGAATGTTACCTTGGATTCACATTGCGGCTTTGCAAATAGATAATGATAATGATAGTGAACTTGAAAACTTTGAAAAATGAATTTATTATGTATCCTATTTGTTTACTTTTAAGGAACAAAGTGTACACTATGAACAATGAGGTTGAGAGTTATGCTTTGAAGTGTTTATCTAATGATAATCTTTTTAAAATAATTAAAATGACGATTGTACATCTCAATTAATTTAGAAATAAGAAAATGAAGTATTGTATATTATTTGATTACTAATTTCTGTTAACAATGTTGAACAAGTTGACATCATTAAGCTATAACTATTAACTTTAGTTATAATGTAAGCACACTCAATGGTAGAAGATTTATTAAGGAATAGCAGTAATGTTTCAACGTGAAGCATTAGAGCCTCAAAGTGAGGAAGTAAGTACTGATTTATGGTAAACATTGTCCGTCAAAGTGGGGGACGTAGATAATGCTGATATTTTACAACTCAAGTGAGGGTAAAAGGCATTGTTTATTGTTTGTCATAAGCCAGTATCAATGAACAGAAAATATTATGTATCATATGGCGAACAGTGTTCATCAACGTGAAGAACATAAATGGCGCTGCTATTTATATTTCAAAGTGAGGGTAGATAGCAGTGCTTGTTGTTGGCCATAGGCAACAATACAGATGTGGTTGAAATGGGTATATAGTCTCTCAAAGTGAGGGGCTAAAAGTCTATTTACCTAAACGTAAGGTAAATGTACCAGGATAATATATTTATTGCAATCACGATTAGGGTTGTAAAGGTTTTAAAATTATCTTTTAAAGAGCAGCAAGCTATAATGAGTTGTGCATTAAGATAATTATTTACTATTGTCAAATTGAGCTTGTCATTAGCGCAAGTGCGTATTTATATAAAATATTATTGTTAATTAATTTATGCAATGATTTTTTTCTCTCATGGTGGTAATATTTGTTTGGATTTGCGTCTGCTAACTGTACTCAGGCTGACGAATGTTAGTATGTGTGTGAGGGCACACACGTTGTCAGGATGGGCGAATGTTAGGGAACATGATGATTCATTTCTGTATTTATATTATTATGTACATTTTTTGTATAACATATGTCCTAATATTAATAATTTCATTATAAAATGGGAATTGAAATGACTTGTTAAAACGGAAATGTGTAGTGGTACGTAAGAAGAGGGGAGACCGAACGGGTTGTTAAAGACCGAACGAAGTGCGATGGCGGCAATCTGTGTTGAGCAAGGAAGCGATTAGCACGAAAACAAGGATTTGGACGACGGGAGTGCTAGGGCGTTTGTTTAAGTAAATAACGTACTATTACACTAAATAAAAGTATTCTAGTGACGATGCTGTTTTAATTAACACGTGGTTAAAATTTTCTTCCCAGGAGGCAGTACAAAATGTTTTCACACAGTTTATCGAATCTAGATCCCCAGAGTTCTATCGCAAAAGCATAAATAAACTTCCGATTAAATGGCAGCAATGTATAGATGAGGAGGGTAAATATTTTGAATAAAATTGTTTCATCTTAAAAAAAAACGAGTTTTAATTTTTCAGTACAAATCGGCAACTTCATACTTTAACCCCTAATACTTGTTCTTCACTTAACGTAGTATAAAAAAGTTCATATATAATTCTTAACAGTTCTAAATCGTCGTTTAATATAAGCAAAGTTGATTTCTTACTCAAAAGGCTTCAAGAGGATTTTCGAAAAGTTAAAAAATATCAGTGTCTAATAAGCTTTTAGTATTTAATTCCGTTTTGCGTCAGCACCTGCAAATTTAAACGATTTCCTTAGCGGCTAAGTCGGCGTGACAAATTGCCTAAAGAATTCATTAAATTTTTCAATTATACAGCTGAGACCGCAAATATCCCGCTAGCAAACTGAATTTACGATTACGAAATCAGTAATTGTATATACGGCCCTTAACTACTTTAGGACGACGACTTTGCCATTTAAATTTACCCTTGTTTATTTAATTTACTTTACGGTAAATTGCTTGTTGATTAAATGTAAACAAATGTATCTTACGGGCAGTGCTATATATTAAGAATTATTAATAACATTTCGTGAGCGTTCCTGAAAATAATTCCAAAAAGTCATTATTAGTGCATCCCTATGATTATTTCTTCCCCTTTCTGACACCTATTAGAAGACAAAATTTAAAAATACAGTCCAAAATCGTGGCACATTTAGTGCACTGCTACACGATTGTAAGCGAAATTTGCAGTCAGGCAAAGGCAAAGGCATTCGATCGGGTCTGATATCGGGGTCTTCTATCGAAGTTACCATCATACGGGCGGCCCAAAGGTTTGTGCAAATGGGTTACCAGCTTCTTACCCAGCAGATGCATAGTAGCCGTGGTAGACTGCAGTTGCTCCGATAGCATGGGTATCAATGCTGGAGTCCTACAGACCTCTGTACTGTTCCCGACGTTGTTTTTGCTGCATAACAATGATATGTTGTCTTGAGGAGGAAAGCACGATAAACTAGTGTCTGAAATGGAGGGTACTTTGGCTAAAGTATCTGACTAGGGGTGGCTTAACTTGGTCGAATTCAATTCCATAAAAACACAAGTTTGCGCGTTCACCGCTAAGAATATCCCATTTGCTGTGGTTCCTAAATTTCAGGACACACCTCTTACCATTGCATTAGGATGCTTGGTGTCGAGTTCTTCAGTGACGTTCAATATAGAAGTCACCTAGAGGAAAAGGTCAAGCTGGCGTAAAAAACTTGGTGTGCTCAACAGTGCAAAGCAGTACTTCAGTGCGGTGCAGACTTATGTTACTCGTATATAAGTCTCAAGTCAGACAGCACATGGAGTACTGCAGTCACCTTTGGGCAGGAGCAGCTGGATACCAGCTTGGACCGTGTGACTCTGTTCAGAGACGAGCTGTGAGAATAGTAGACGATCCTAAACTTACACACGGTATTGAACCCTTAAATTTAAGGAGATATTTTGCCTCCCTTTATGTGTTCTACCGATTTTACAACGGGTTGTGTTCTGAACAATTGTTTGATATGATGCCGACAGCTACTTTTTAGGGTTCCGTACCCAAAGGGTAAAACGGAACCCTATTACTGAGGCTCCGCTGTCCGTCCGTCCGTCCGTCCGTCTGTCACCAGGCTGTATCTCATGAACCGTGATAGTTAGACAGTTGAAATTTTTACAGATGATGTATTTTTATTGCCGCTATAACAGCAAATACTAAAAAATAGAATAAAATAAATATTTAAGGGGGGTCCCATACAACAAACGTGATTTTTTTGCTTATTTTTGATATTGATAACGGCAACAGGTAGACGCTTGAAATTTTCACAGAATTATATATTTTTTCACTTTAAGAATAAATAATTAAATTAAAATAAAACAAATATTTAAGGGGGGCTCCCATACAACGTGTTCTTTTTTTGCCGTTTTTATTGATAATGGTACGGAACCCTTCGTGCGCGAGTCCGTCTCGCACTTGGCCGATTTTTATAAACGCACCGCTCGCCGACGGCGGGAAGTAAAAGGTATCTTGATAGTATTTCTTTTCTGCCTTAAGATTTTGATGGAAACATGTTCAGAAGCATATATAGAGAATTGTAGAATTATATAAACATCACACATTCAGCATATACAAACAAAAAAACAATTTATTGAAATTTTTTAGTGTGTCTGGCTGTGTTTATGTTAAGGAAGGTTTCTATACATTATTTATTTATTATTAAGACGAGCTTAGTGTGAATGACACGATTTTGACACCAACGCTCGATTTCGATTCCCAGATAGGACAAACATTTGTGTGTATGAACTGTCTGTATTAGTCTGGATGTTTTAAGAGAGATAAAGCGCATCAAAGCGGTCTGCTTAGATGCACCCTACCTCTCTTAAAAGTACTGTAAGTCTGGGGAAGTACCTCCACCTCACCTTGTTGTGCATGTGACTGAGTCACCAGTAAGCTCCTAAGGAGTAGTTGCTGTGTTAGCACCAGAGAAGGCATCGCGCGAGTGATACTTAATGTATTACAAGTGTTCATAGGTACTACTGTAACGGCTTCACATCTGATGGACTGTATGTTTATTGTCTTCCGACATTGTATAAAAAAATACAAGCAACAGTGAATGATATTTTAGTCAAAAGCGGCAAAAATGAAAACTACAGAATAAAATCTCAAATATTAGTTGAAATATTTAAAATTTCAGTAAAATAAAATATTAAGTGTTGAATGACGTTTTTCCTTTGCCTTTAATATAACATAACCGATAATCTTGAAAGATTATTGCGTACTAATAAAACAATAGTGATTGAAACTATAAAATAAATATTGATATTCTTTTGTTAAATAGATTTTTTGAAAAAAGTAAATAATGAACATCTGTACCGAATCAAAACCATTTTTGAGCGGTATCTACGAGTATCATAAAAATACAAGCAACGTTAATTGTAACTTTCACCAATTCTTATGTCTTGAAAAATATTTGTAAACTTTGCTTATGATAGCCATATTATATCTCCTCTTTTATATTGATTGATTTTCTATCTATAACTTCACGCCAAATCCCTTGCGGGGTAGGCAGAGAGAACCGAGCGCCACGTGACTCGATCCTTACATATCTCACTCGCTTCTTTAACATTCATTGCTCTTCTCATGCACGCACGCCGGTTTCTAGGGCTCCTGACATCACCTTCCGATAGAACATGACCAATTTGGTCATGGTAGGTAAGTCTTGGCCTTCCCCGGCTCCTACATCCTTCCACTTTTGCATTGTATATCTGCTTCGTCATTCTTTCATCTTGCATTCTTTCTACATGCCCGAACCATCGGAGCATGCCTCTTCTTATTTTAACACCGACGCTCTCTTTCAGACCAACTCTATTTCTAACATCATCATTGCGAATACGGTCTACGAGCCTTACGCCACAAATTTTGCGCAGCGCTCGCATTTCAACCGCGTTTATTCTACTTTCATGCTCTTTCTGCCATACCCAACTCTCGCTTCCATAAGTTAACGTTGGGACCAACACTGCATTGTGTAAAGTGAGTTGTGCCTTCTGGCTCAGGATTTTACTGCCAAGAAGTTTTCCCAACGCTCCATTCACACTATTCCCAGCACTCACTCGTCTTTCCACATCTGCGGTGTACCTTCCATCCCTGCTGAAAGCGAGCTGCTTGATTGATTTTGATAATATAAAATGTAATTAGGCGTAAAATCTATGTCATGAGAAAGTTTTGAAGATCCTCTACACCATCTATTTGAACCAAAGCAGAATGTGCCCATCTTCTGAGTAGCTGATGCCTTAGTGTTATACCATTCTTGCTGAGTATTAGACACCTATACCTATGAATATGTTACGAGTATTAAGTTATCTGAAAAACTTATTCGTTGTTAGTAACACAACTTCCCTCTAAAGATAGTTCTTTTCAACCTGCCGATCTTTTCCCAAGGAAATTCAGCTTGAAGTTCTTCAATAAAGGTGTGAATAGGTTTGACGGAGTCGACAACGTACGAATGATGACATAGTGTTACAAATATTCACAGGTTACGGTAAATGCTTACCACCGGGCCGGTCGTACTCTTGATTGTTACCTTAATGATATAAAAACAAAGGTGAAGCTATTGCTCCAACTGGGTTCCTCTTAATTAAATACTATCTTTCACCAAAGGTTTGTTTGATATATTCACCAAGTACAATATGAGGAATTCCACTTTGAAAATTACCACAAGGACTCCAAAACACCACAAATATTTTCAATTAATTGTTTAATTTCAAACAAAATTTTCAAAACTGGCACCTTAAAAGCGACAAACGACAAATAAATTGAGTAATATGAAATTTGAAATGTATGTCGCAAATCCATGTCCACTGAAGCAGAGCAGATGGGTTAATATTGTTACATCTCCGCTGTTCTCCTCTCTTTTCCGTTGCAGTGGACAGGCTGCCACCTGCTGATTCATTAATCAATGGGGTGTTTTTCTCATAAAGAAACTGTTTTCTCGTTTAATTTTATAGATGTGTGTGTGTGTATCGAAAGTGTCAAATATAAGCATTATCTATCTAGAATATCGAATATTGAAAAGCTGTCAATCTATTGGAACAGACAAGTATGATAGGGTCATTTATATTAAGCGTCTACTTGCTTCGCCTTCTAAGTGCAATCGAAATGCCATAGATAACAGTCGTTAAGCCACGGTTGTAGTTTCGGGATGGCTTAAAACACTGGTCTGTAGGCTTTAAACACCTTTGGTTCAAGAAAACCCTGAATATCAACAAGAGAACGGGTACAGAGGATTGCAAACACATTGAGCATTATTTATGCAATATACACATGCAAAAAATAATTAATTTCAAATTCTAAAGTAACAATAAACACAGCGAGGATGTATTCCCATGCATATTATCAAGCATTCAAATATCTTTGGGGCGAAGGTCAGCGGAGTCTTATTCACTGAGTCCGCGTCTGAATATATTATATGCTCATGAAAATTCCCGTGCCAACAATCCCTTCCACTGGGACGAACCGGAAACATCTTATTTCATTTAACTGGAAGATTCAGACGTAACCATACATAAATTTCAATTATTTACCACTAAAAAGTGCACACAAATCAAACACACTTGATATCAGTCATAGTGAACTGATTAGTAGGGTTTGTATGTATCTTTATGCCAGGACTCTTGCAGGGTAGGCAGAGAGAGCCGAGCGTCATGAGACGCGGTCCTTACGCACCTGACTCGCTTCATTAACGGCCATACCTCTTTTCATGTAGGCTCGTCGATTCCTAGGCCTCCTGACATCACCTTCCGATAAAACAGAACCAATTGGGTCATGTTAGGTGAGTCTTGGTCTTCCTCGGCTTCTAAGCAGTAAGCCGTCGCCTATGGACATGTGCAAAAGCAGGGGTATCACTCATGCGTTGCCGACCCTGTAAGCACTAACTAATAACTACTTTAGCCTTTATTAAAGAACCTCATGCTGTACTCCCTTGAGAAAAGCTCGGCTGTGAGTTTATTCGACAACTTGAAAGTTCGCGGAAGAAAACTTCTCTGGAATCGCACCGTACGCAATTATTGCCGCTTCAGTGTGTGATGGTGAATTTAAGGGCTCAATACCATCGGTAAGCTTAGGATAGTCGATAATTCTCACAACTCGCCTCTGTATCGAATCACAGGCATGGTATCCAGGTGCGCCGGTCAAAAGGTGACTGACTACAGCATTTCATGTACGGTCTGACTTGAGACTTGTATAATATAAGTATAATAATAGGAAGTATAAGCAACTCCCCTTTATTAAATATCCTTATCACTCACGCCACATATAAGTAGTCTGGCCATAATACTGTTACATGGAAATTTTCTTTCATCAACTCTTTAATTATTTTGGATTTGGATCGCGTTTATTATGTAAATAAAAACTTCTTTCGATTTACCGCCGTTTAATGTAGATACTTTTTTCGTGTTTATTATCAAATTACAATATGGAATAGGGTGTTAAAGAAAATAAGATCGCAGTGATTGCCTTGCACAAAGTGGGTATGGAGCCCTCGGTCATATTCAAGGCACTTCAAAAGCTTGATATCCGCCGTATGTTCGTAATTCGTACTATCGACAAATATATCAATACCTCCACAGTTGAAGACCATCAGAGCGGGGCGACCGCGTACTATAAGAGTTACAAAGGCTGTTAATGCTATTAAAGCCAGAATTCGCGGAAACCCCATTAGCAAACAAAAAATCTTATCGCCAGAATTGAAGTTTCCCGCTAGGACTCCGTCGCCTATAATAAAACAAGACCTGAAGCTCGGCACTTATCGTCGATATACAGGACATGCCCTGAATCAATTCCTGCAGTTGAAGAGAGTGGATTGAACAAAACGCACTCTGTCCCGATACGCAGGTGAAAGTCACAGAAATATTCTTTTTACTGATGAAAAAAAATTTATGATTGAAGAGCACTACATCAAGCAAAATGACAAATTGTACGCACATAGTTCTAAATAAGCCGCCTCAGTAGTCGGAAAGGTACAACATGGTCATCATCCTGCATCTGTAATGGTTTGGTGGGAGTTGTCTTATCAATGAGTCACAATGCTTAATTTTTGTGAAAAAGGAGCGAAAATTTCAGCCAAGGTCTATATCAAGAGATTGTCTTGAATAGTGTTGTGAAACCTCTCAGCAATACACTTTTTTAAAATGTACCGTGAACTTTTTGGCAGGATTCTGCACCTGGTCACAAGGCACGAACTATCCAAGCCTGGCTCGAACCCAATGTTCCAGACTTTATAAGAGCTAAAGACTGGCCCTCGTCTAGCCCAGATTTGACCCCCTTAGATTGCCAATTATGGTCAGTTTTAGAGGACATGACCTACATGAAACGACACGCTTACATTGTGTCTCTTAAGAAAACCATGGAAACAGTGCGTAAATTCATATATTTGTGGCCAGACAGATTAAAGGCCTCTATCAAAGCTCTTTACTTTATCTCATCTAAAGGTGGTGTAAAGAATGGGTTTTAAAGAAAGGGTGTACTGTATTTAATAAATAGGTAAAAGACCAGATATCAGAGTATTTTCTATTTATTTAGGATATAGGAGTTACAATAAAATAATGCTTACCAAAGACGTACGATGAAAACAAGAAATATGACAGCGGAAAAACAAGAGAAAAAATAATACCAGAGTGTAAAAACAGAGTTTACAAAAGTATAAAAAGGTTTATTAAAGCTATCCTCAACAGGTGGCTATTTCGAATAGAATCATTTGTTCTATATTTTGCTGAGACTTCCATAAATATGTACATATAAGTTTTATTAATATTATAATTACTGCATAAATAAATAAATACATATTCATTTGTAACAGAACTTATGGCCGGACTAGATATTATAACTAGCTGTTGCCCGCGGCTTCGCTTGCGTTAAGTTTAATCTTAATTAGTATGTTTTAGCTATAAACGTTTACTAAAATTACATACTTATATAAAATATTATCTACAAAACTTCTTTGTAAACAATATTCTTCACTAATTTGTTAGTAGGTGCTAGAACCACCAAACTACTGGGCGAGCTTACGCGTGAGCAAGCTACATAGAACTGCCCATACGAGAAGGAGCTTACTCTCAAATTTATTCCCGCAAATTTGAGAGTCTGACCTTGAGACTTGTTTATAGCCATTACAAAGCAGACTTTGAGAGGAAACTGCAATCGTTTAAATTCGAACGGACAATCATTCGGAATTAAAGGGATTCATAGTACATATACAGGTTCCATTGCGCAAACTTAGTTAAAATTGTGACTTCAACTATATTGCGATGTAAGGCTTTGCCTTTCAGCCTAGTTCCATTGCATCGTTTTGGTGGCTTCAAATTTCGCAACAACATAATAAGGGTGCCTACACGCAGAATAAGCCTATGATGTGGTAGACCCGGTGGTTTCAACGAATTCAGAAATTCAACAGGATAATTAGTAGCGTAGTTGATTACTGTGTCTATCGAAGTGTATACCATTTCTTCCCCCTCAAAAGACATCAACAGTGTAACATTAATAACCGCCGCTTGGTCGTTTTTCGGAGTAAGTATGGCACGTTTACACAACTATCCATAGGCTTATCGTGAATATGAGGAATATCTGGGCAAATTTTTGATATTAAATCCTGAACCGTTGTTACAACTGTGTACAAATTTTCCGGGATGGTTATCATTCCATCAAATATCGGATAATTAACGTTGCCGATTTTAAGTAGAAAATCTGCAAATATATCAGTAGACTCTTTCCCTTTGATGTCAATCTGAGGCCACAAAGTAGATTTCCTAAGGCACGATTTCACTTCATCAGCTCTGGTCCCTTTTGGCATTATTGGCAGAGTGTGCCTAAAGTCCCTGGCCAACAAAACCGTTACGCCACCTATATTTCCCCTTATATCCTGAAGAGATATATTCAAAGCCTCTACGCCACCCTTATGTACCATCGTAATTTTCGTCCCACACTATTTTTTGAATATACGAGATTTGAAGGCGGGGGTGGCCCATCTTCAAATCAATATAAGGGACGGCATTAGTGTATAACAGTGCATTGGGGTCCCAATCGCGGGAATGACCTAAGCAGCCGAGGCAGAGACGACCGGACCAGCCATGGCAACAACGGCATGATGCGTCTACTAACGGTAGTGGGTGGGTGCCGAACTGCGCTAACTCCATAAATGGTGGATGCATAAAAAGTAGGTTAGATTAAATTGTACATAATATAAGTCTATGTTCCGCGCTGAAGTACTGCTTTGCTCTGTTGAGCACACCAAGTTTCTCCTCTAGGTGATTTCCATATTGAAAACATTTCTCTGGAGATCTCAACACCGAGAATCCCAATGCTTTTGGCGATAGTAAGTGGTGTATTCTGGAATTGAAGAACCACTGCAAATGAAGTTTTTCTAACGGTGAATGGCGCAAACCTGTCTTTATGGGGTTGAGTTGGAAAGAGCTCACTCGCCAGTCTCTCAGATACGTTTTTAACGCTCAGTCAGATACTTTTGTCAAACTACGCTCAATGTCATACAAAATTCGACATTCCTCCACAATGGAACGAGGGATGTCAGCTCGGTCTGTATAATAATTGTCCCCGGTGCTGCCATCCGCATAATAATGAAAGCCATCAATATACAACATATCATTGATATGCAGCAGAAACAGCCTCGGATAAAGTTGAGAGCCCTGAGGGACGCAAGCATTGTTTACATACTATCGGAGTAGCCACCGTCAACCGCAGCGTTCAAACATTTGTTGGATAAGAAGCTGGCAACCCATTTGTACGAACCCTCGGGCAGCGATAGTAATTTCTAAAAAATATCCCGATACCAGACCCGATCGAACGCCTTTGCCATAATCTAGGCTGACTGTCATTGCCCCACATTAACTCTCAATCGCAGAAGCACTGCGGTGTGACATACTAGAAAATCACCAGTCGAGCGACCGTTACGGAAGCCGTTTTGATGGTCGCTGGCCAAGACGTGATCCTCTAGGTATGCCAGGAGCCGTGTGTTTATCACACGCTTCATTACCTTAGAAAGAAAGTAGGTTATAGCAATATTTTGTGCACCGGGTACACATTAGCAGCCACGAAGACTGGACTTGCCCAGTGAAGTAGGAAAGCACGAAAAGACGCGTTAGTACAGAACACAATTCTGGAGCACACAGCTTCAGCAACACTCCCGGTATACCGTCTGGCCCACTAAACTTGTGAATATCTAAGTTAAGTGAAGAGTAAAAGGTGCCAGCCGGACATCTCGCTGGGTAATTGAGATTTCCGGCATTAAGCTACCACGCCCCAATATGATAGGTGGCACAGCTCTCCCGTCATTCATATTCGAGTTAGAGGCAAAGAGATTACCGAGTAAATCGAATTTCTTTTTAACACGATAGGCCAAACTGCCATTCAGTTTTCACAGTGGTGGCATAGACGGTTGATAGAAATTTTCCTCGGTATGAAATCGCACCCTTTTACTAGATCTCGAGGCGTCCTGCAGTTTGAATTTCAATATAATAAAGACATTAGAATCCCCATTAATACGCGCTGTGGTCCAAGCGTCGTAGCCAGCTTGAGAAGATTGGCTTGTCTACATAGCCGATTAAACCACGATCACCACCAGCAGCCACTAAACGATTAGGAATGTAGGATTCCATGACATATAATATCTCCGCCGGCACTGCAATTGCACAGGAGTCAATGTTTTTTGATTTAAAGCACAACTGCCTCCACGGGTACGATACGTAGAATTCACACAATCCATACTGACGACATCCGGCAGGCCAAGGCGGGTCGCGTCTGGTGCAGGGCACTTGGGTACGGATGAGACAGTAATCCGACGAGTCAAGCGATGCATTCATCCGGACTTGTGGTCAGCAGAACGTCCAGTAGAGCGCCTGCATGGTCCTCTACATCTAATATTGTCATATGAGAATGAAGAACTTGCGAAATATTATATACCAGAGCAAAGTCACAACCATCTCCCCGCGTAATTAGTGCACCGAGAGCCAAGCCACTCAGCATGGCGGGCATTAAAATCTCCCAAAATCACTTACTCTGTGAAGGGATACCACTGTTCGATGACTCTGTCAGTCGCCATTTGCAGATACTTGAATAAACGAGCTGTACCTGTATCACCACTATGTGAGTATAAAACGTAACCATAATACCAACAGGTCGCTTTAAAATTATTTTTCCTTTTCCGTTTGCCATTATGATACCTAAAAAATGAGAACTCGATGAACGGACAGAGTGAAGGACAAAAGCGCGGTGTCATTTTCACCATAGTATAGTACAGGTTATGCGGTTTGCTGGCGCGGTGGGCAGTAGAGAGCCGGTCTCCCCCTGCTGCACAAGCTGGGTCCACACCGGTCTCCTTCTCCGGCACCACCACTGCAACAGGAATTTTACACAGGCTACCGCCGGGTCAGCCTCCCGAACCGGAACCTTATTAACGTGCGGCCGGCCAGCGGTCAACCGTTTCACCGGGTCTCCCTGCACACCACTCTAGCCTGATACGCCCAAACTGCTAGTAGTGGTTAGACATCCGCCGATCCACCCGCTGTGATGGGATTGTGGTCCTCCAGCTGTCCGTACAATTAACCTCTCAATTAACTGGCGACTCATGAACACAACAATCCTCCTAGAGTTGTTATTTAGCTGCGATCTTCTGTAAGGTGGAGTTGCTTCCCTAGGCGAATATTTAGAGCATTAAGTTACTATAAAAAGAAATCTGCGGGACTGAAGCACACCCCGACCTCTCATTGAGTCTTACCTCTCTTAAAATGTTCTTAAATAATTGTCCAAGTTCACTCTCATTTGACGAGTTTTTATTTTATGTTGTGTTATGTTATACTGTGGATATTTTGAAAATGTATCTGTTTTTGCATTTATTTTCTTAACAAACATCATCTCAGTCAACGTTTTATATCTGTGATATAGGTAGTTGAACGCAATTAAAAACATCCCTGGACACAAATATTTTGCACATTTCTTCTCATAAAATGCCTTTTAAAAATTCCCATATTATTTTCATTCTTGGCACAAAACTCGTCAGTTATTTCCTTTGGTAATATTATAAGATTTTGCCATGGAAATTCTAATACTTGAGTAAATGTAGACGGAATTATTCATTCGGTTGAATTCATTGGAGTCGTCTTGGAATTGTGCGTAGATTTATGTCTCCACAACTTTACCTAGTAACGTACGGTCAGGGCGGCGTTGGAATAAATCAAATCACTTCGTCCCAACTAGATTTACCACTCCGCGGCCTTATAACGGCAAGTTTTCACGACTTACATATACAAAAAAGGCAATAAATATAAATCCTAAAGATTAAGTGTATTCGGCAAATAGCAAAATAATATTTATGGGTAGATATGAATGTTGGAATGTTTCGCTTTAGATATAGAGAGACTAATAATAAATTAATATCTTATCGCGGTCGCAAATAAATAATAACATTGATATAAATAGCGTTACTGTATATTTGTATGGATGAAATATTAGGTATTACATCTTACACCAGTGTATACGGGGAAGGAAAGGCGAATTTGGTTGAAAAAGTAGGTAATTCGGGAATTCTAATAAATAATACATTGAATTAAACAATTTTTAACGGAAGTATCGCGTATTTTATTTATTTTGTTGAACCTGACGTTTCGAACGCTTTGCAGCGTCCGTGGTCGCAGGAAGACTATTATATAATACATATTAATGCATTGAATCTAAAAGAAACTTTCTGTTTATCTGTTTCTTACCACTTCGCGACTAAACATCTGAACGGAACGGTAAAATGTGTAATACTTTCATATTATTTTGTTTTCATATTAATTACTTTCGTATTACTTCACTTTACTTTTTTGCGTATTAATTGAGTATCTTAAGCTGTGTGCTAATGTGATTCCTTCTTGCAATCCAAGGTCGGTTCCACCAACGTCGATGTTTCCTTTGCTTTTTCTTTTTCTCTCTTTTAGTAGTTAAATGGTTTACAATCAAAGAAACGCCACGGCGCACAACTTGATTCCGCGACATAATTAGGTATTCTTTAATTAAGTCACTCGACACAGTTGATGTCGACAAGTAATGGAGTAATAGCTTTCATCAAAAGTGATACGTC
The DNA here is from genome assembly GCA_947507595.1 of Pyralis farinalis. Lineage (NCBI taxonomy): Eukaryota > Metazoa > Arthropoda > Insecta > Lepidoptera > Pyralidae > Pyralis > Pyralis farinalis. Next base: position 28,471,854 of record OX382259.1, read on the forward strand.
TATACAAACAACGCAGTTCAATGTTCATATTTCACAATTAATTGCACAAATGAATTACTTTTGATGAAGCGCCTAATTTCGGCTTTAGGTTAACATCCATATACATACATAGCTTAACTTAAAATATATATAATATTATAAACATAACTTTAACTTACACTAATTCCACGTTGAGTGGGCGACATGTCAAGGCAACGGTCCTCGGAACTTCCGAAACACGATTTCCTCCGGCCAGAATTCTTCCTTCATGAAGGTCGGCAGATGGTGAGTTGAAACCCTCACCACAAAGGAACTAAAATTAACTTTTTGGCGAATTTCCAGTCGCTCGACCCTTTAGGTGAAGTTGGTCTTCTTCTTCATATAGTCTATAACCTCCTCGACCTTAATAGACCCGTGTAGTCTAGAAACGTACAACGGTGTCGCTGGTATTTCTACGCGCAGTTGTAACGACCCAGTCTCTGCGGTGCGGAGCAGTTGGAGGGCTTTTTCTTCTTCCTGCCCACTTGTATGAAGTCCTGCTTATCACACTGGTCCTTGCAAGATCCCGGTTGCATAGCCTTACGAGCGGGCTAGCAACGACTTGACTTCTCCCGATGAGATGGTAGGTGAGACAGAGGTAATGCGGTAACTTTTGCGTAATGTATATACATATATAATGTGTATATATATATATATATATATATACATATATAATGTATATATATGTATATATATATATATATATATATATATATATATATTGTATATATATATAATGTTATTTCGTGTATTTAGAAGACTTACAATTTGCCATTTTTTTGGTAAGGTTTTGCGAAAGCGCGATTTTTTTTAAAACATTAAATTATAGATAACTAGCTTTTACCCGCGGCTTCGCTCGCATTGATAAAAAATATTTTTTTTTAATAAAAAGTATCCAATTTTACTTCTGATACCTCCAACAATATGTGTACAAAGTTTCACAATGATCGGTTCAGTAGATTTCGCGTGAAAGCGTAACAAACAAACGGACATTCACATTTATAATATTAGTAGGATATCATATTAAAACGCCTAGCGAAATTCGATCACCGATCTTACCGTTAATGACTGAAAATAGATATTTAGGGACCAGTATTAGAATAATAAAATAATTTCAAAAATTAACATGTTACTACGCTTTATGTTTTATCAACATTACACAAAACAGTATTCCAGGCCAGCAATGTCATATATTGAAACTCCCACCTATGGAAAAATTGATTTTATTCATATGCGTGAAGATATGTTTTGAATCAAAGCACAACTTTAAAAATAATTTAATTTAATTAAGATTGTTCCAAATATACTGCAAGTTTGTCATACCTTAGAATTACCGACAAAATAGCATGTACAGAAAAAACGTGCATGTTGTACTTGAATATTTAAGTCTGCTGTGAACGTATGCTTATTTGCCTTCGCAAAGTAAGTAGTGTACAAAAGTCAATCTGTAGCACACAGTCGCTACCCGTCGACCAATTTGTATCCGAGGTGTCGTATCGTAAGCGTGCGCCATTTGTTCCTATTTCTTAAGCAGAATTCCTACGTTAGTTCACTTTTTATTAAAAATTATTATAAGCAATGTGTTGTTGTATTACTTAGATTATACATTTCGCTATATGACTTTACGATTTTTGATTATTGCCTCTGTATGTTTGTTGTTTCTTTAGCATTTTAGTATATTTGTTAATTATCTATTGCCTATTGATCCCTAATGTGTCATGTTCCAAAATTAATTGTTGTGACGACTAATTTATGTATTGTTTTTAATGTGTATTTATGCATCTAATTTATAAATAGTATTTACAAACATTTCGTGTCATATTATACTGGTAAAAAGTTTAGATACCGTCTATGTATAACCAACACAACTGTACCGCACTTTCCGCAATAAATACACTTAGGTATTAGTTGTTGAAATTGGTATCGATTAATATCGTGAATGATGAAATGTCGTATCTTCAGTGTTTATTGCCTTCAAATTTGAGCGTATAAACCTCGGTTTCAATTTTGCGAAAGTGAAAAAGAGCACAACGAAGCTATTCAGCGAATCCATTGTACAGCTGGTCAACATCAAGGGTGCAGTGCTATATAAGGGCTTATCGTATTGAACCCTCTGTAAATGAGATCGGGGACAATGCAAGACTTATATATCGCATCAGTATTTGCTATACACCGTCGTATAGAACTTGGTACGCTGTAATGTACGAAGTTGTTATCGTGTGGTATGCTTTTCTACCGACTTGAAAAAAGGAGGACGTCCCATGTACCTCGCGTGTGTTTTATGAAGGTTGACTGATATTTCAGGAATAGCTGAGATTTAGATAACTTAAATGGTGATCTATTAAGGTAAGTACATTCAAATAAGTTACCCTATATATAATTTCGATAAAGATTAATAATAGGTTAGTAACGCTATTTTGGCGCTCGTGGGTTCGATTCCTACACTGGATTAAGATTTGCGTACATGAGCATGTGATATATCGCGAGTGATACTTAATATAGCAAGTGTATGTAATTTTTATGTAGTTTATTTACGAGTCGATTTATTTTTGGTGCTAGCGTTCATAGGCTACGGTAACCGCTTTACATCAGGCGGACCGCATGCTTGTTTGATATCGTCGAAGTAGTAAAAAAAATATCTTAACAGAGTCGAGTTTGTGCATGTAAATAGTTAGTTTTTTTTATTAAATCATTATTCAAACAGCTGAATCCCGGGTACATGGTAGCATCCTAACTAAACCCAACAGAGCAGTGATAGGCCAATGGATAAAGAACCGTCCTATTGACTAACTGGTCCCCGGTTCGAATCCTCGCATGTACCATCAAATTCGCGTTTTTAGATTTATGTACATATTTGTAATTATCACTAACTCGGCGGTGAAAGAAAACTTTGTGAAGAAATCTGCACGTCCAAATAATTATATTTCGAAAGACAGTGTGACCGAAGAAAGGTCTGATTTTCCCTCTGAGTTGTGGAGGTCTGATGGCGGTCGCTCCATGTAAAAATCCGTATTTTCGTCAAATCCTTAGGCTTAGGTAGTGAACCCCACTGGTCCCAATGGATTAGGAAACGGGATAACGCTAACAAGAAGAAGATAGTAGTGTCCTAACTCTACTCTCGATTCAGAAGCTGAATGATTATTAATTGTGGTCTTAAAACCAACTGACCGGATTTTGATAAAATTTTTACTAAATAGTAGACTAAATGTTAACTCGGTTTTCCGAGTCTACTATTAATGTAAAAATTAAAAAAAAAAACGCGGGCATCACAGGTGCCCGTCAGATGTAAAACATTTTAGTTGAAATTCAAATTTTTAATAAATTACAATCAAAAACCATCGGATAGATATAGTAAACAGCTCATACCAAGAAGCAATGGAGTATTTAATTTGCGCACTCACACACGCTAGCGGCGGCATGGAGCGGCCATGACGGCATAATAGAGCGTCATGCCATTTACCGTCACGGCACACGGATCGATTTTACTGCCAAGACTATCTATGGACACAGATGTTTCACATCAAAAATCATACGGGTAAAGCCGCGGATTGCAACTAGTGGGTAACATAACGGAATTCAGTCAAACCAAATTGTCGTATCCATAGAAATGAGACACAATGTCCTTTTGATCTCTTGCCCTAGCGATATTTCTCGACCATGAACCCACGTTATTTTATGAACAGCAATGGACAGATTAAGTCTTTATGTCAAAGCATCCGATTTAATATCTTTTGGAGTTTCCCGAATGTATGCTGTCTGTGTGTAATTCTCTAAAAGTAACAGCCCAAGTTTTATTGCTCACTTCCTTCCTCGATATGTACAGACGACGAGATTTAACGATGTCATGCACAGATAATTAAGACCGTAGACTTGTGCGTTGAAGAGAATAATATGTTCATAGTAATATATTTTCTTTGGTAGATAAACACAAAAGTGGAAAGACGAGTGATTGGTGGGAATAGTGTGAATGGAGCGAATGGATTGTAATTATCACTTGCTCGGCGGTGAAGGAAAACATTGTAAGGAAACCCATTTTATATTTCAACAATTTATATTTCAAAAGACTTGTGACCTTACATGAGATAGGTCTGGTTTTCTATGTGGGTTGCGTAGGTCTGACAGCAGTCACTCCATGTAATATCAGTATCTTAGGCAAATACCTACTTAGGCTTAGGTAGCGGAACCCACCAATCATAATGGATTAGGAAACGAGATAACGCTAAGAAGAAGAAGTATAAATGGAGCGTTGGGAAAACTTCTTAACAGTAAAACTTTAAGCCATAAGGCACAAAACGCATTACAGGTCTCAACACTAACATATGGTAGCGAGAGACATGAAAGTAGAATAAACGTAGAAGAAATGCGAGCGATGCGCAAAATTTGTGACGTAACGCTTGTAGATCGTGTTCCCAATGATGATGTTCGAAATTGAGTTGGTATGAAAACCAGTGTCGGTGTTAAAATAAGAAGAGGTATGCTCTGTTGCCTATAAAAAATTAGCCTCAATGATTTTTAATTAAATATTTTATTATTAATGTAATTTTATGCTTTTGAGCTATGTGTTTGTTAAGCGAATGAAACGTCATTTTAAAGGAAATGACGTAAAGAATGTAAAAAAATGTGATTGCCACCTTCCAGTCAGCCGCAACCTTTAGGCTACCCGCTGTAAAGAGGTGTTTAATGTTGATTTTTTGCAGTCATGGGGTTTTTTTTTTAAATTACATAAAATTTAAGTTAAATTTGTACTGAACACAATAATCCATGGTTACTAGTAAAAAAGGGCCGCAAGCCATAGTTGTCATGATCTCAATTAATTTCTCCCAGCTTGAATAAGTGCGAGTGAGAGGCAAGGAATGCGCGCGTTGCTTTGTGCTGTAAATGATATATAATGTAGGGTATTCAATGTAATCTTGTTTTTCAATGTTTTATTTATTACGCTTCACGTAGATATTTTAGCAAAATGGAAATGTTTGTCGTATATCATATGCTCTATTTATGTATATGCTCTGAAAAAAGATAAATAAGAAAAAATGTACTTTAAATGTATTTTGACGAGCTCGTTGGCTCAGTCGTGTAAGACGCGACTTTGATACCAACGTTCGTGGGTTCGATTCCCACACAAGACAAACATTTGTGTGCATGAACATGTCTGTTTGTCTTGATCTGGTAGTTTCAAGAGAGGTAGGGCGCACCAATTGTTATTTGGCTGTGGTTTTCTGTGAGGTGGAGGTACTTTCCCAGATTGCTTTGATGCGCCCTGCATCTCTTAAAAACCCAGACCAAGAGAAACAGACATGTTCATGCGAATCGAACCCACGAGCGTTGGTGTCAAAGTAGCGTAACAGCGCGTTTCACCACTGTGCCACCAAGCTCGTCACTGATTTGTTTCTAAATTTCAATAGGCAAATAATAAAAATGAGTTTTTGTGTACGACAAACATTTCCATTTAGCAAAAAATCTATGCCTCCCATATAAAACGTTTAAAAACAACATTACATTGACTGCCTTACATTATGTATCGTTTACAGCACATGTGGGCAACACCTGGCCCGCGGGCCGGATCCGGCCCGCTGTAAGGTTAGATCCGGCCCGCTGTAAGGTTTGATCGGGCCCGCGAGACATTTTGAAAAGACCCAATTAAAAAAAAAATTAAGTACACTACTTATATATACTCACGGAATCTACTTATATATATGCACTACTTTAAAACGCGGCCCGCGAACGAACGTATTTGCATGCTAAAGTTTGGCCCACAACATGTCAAAGGTTGCCCATACCTGCTTTACAGCATGAAGCAACGCACGCATTCCTTGCCTCTCGCTCGCACTTATTCGAGCTGGGAGCAATTAATTCAAATTGCTATTGCGGCTATTTTTTTTCATTAAAAAAAAACACGATAACCGCAAAAATCAACAATAATGTACCTCTTTACAGCGCACTGTGTGTGATATGACTCAATCCTTCTACTGTTTACAGTATTAACAGATCATGGGATGCATTTAAAATGAAAGAGTAAAACACCCACCTGTCTACTTCGAATTGTTTATTTTTTTTAATGTTGAAGTTTACGTGACCTTTTCACGAATAAAACTAAATTTTTTTCAAAAAAAAGCTATCCAAGATATTCATTTTCGATAAATATAGTCTGATGGAGCATCTTTGGGCGCACATTTTTCTGTTTTTATTTCTAGAAAAGTGCTCCTATATATTGAGTAAATAACAATTTCTCCCTAAAAACTCAAAAGTGCGATTTGTGACTAGCATAGAAAAATTGCTCTTGACAAGGCCTATCACTGAAAAATCACGGCTTTTGGGAGAACTACACCATTTCGTTCTAAGGACAAATGATGCACTATAGTTTACACAAAATGGAATCAGGTATTATCTTGCGGAAATCTATTACATACTAAGTTGTGTCTAACTACTTTGCAAATTCCGCTGAAAGTGGTAGGTACAATATTCGCGACGTACAATGATATGGTGCTTGTACAACTTTTAAGCAAGAGATAGCTAGCTACTCGCCACTGATAAATATTATACTAAGAAATTCCAGCCAAGTACGTGTCGAACCACGCGCAGTGGAGAGTTCTGTAGTTGCCCGTAACAAAATGCTGACTTAGAAGGAGTAACACATCTAAGTAATTTTCAATTAAATTTGTCCGAAATTTTGCTTTCTACTTATCCTTTTTTTTAACTAAATGTTAGTCGACTATTAGTCGGTAACTTTAAAATGACGTTTCATTCACTTAAAAAACATATAAGTAGCTCAAAATCATACAATTTCATTAATGATAAAATACTTAAATAAAAATCATCAAAAAATTTTATAGGCATCCTGGAATTAATACATTATACTACCAATAAGCATTCATGTGAATGATCTTTTATTAAAAAAACAGAAACCTTCATAATTTTGCACCGGTATCTCGGCTTAGTAGGACAATAGTACCAATCTCTCTGGAAAGTCTCAGATACATCCAAATTGGAATTAAACTCAGTGAATCACAGTAGCGCCAGATTACTTTGATCTTGATTGTCAATTGCCTAGATTGATACTATTAATGAAATTTAATTCCATGTTGGAGAAATTATAGTCGAGATTACTAATTATCCAAAACTTTGATATTAAACTTAACGTCCAGGGTAACCCTGCTGTGGGATTAACGTGAAAACCATTTCCGATACATTGGTATTGGAATTAAATTCGTTACTCTCGACAGTAGCCCCAGATTGGATTGATCTTAATCATCAATTGTCTAGATTGGCATCATTAATGAAATTTAGTTCCATGTTGGAGCAATTATTGAGATTACGAAATATAACCCAAAACTTTGACATCGAAATTGAATTGTGATTGGAATTAACGTCAAGGATAACCCTACTGATAACACTTGACGCCCGAAGTTTAATTGTGCTTTTATTACGTGCGACTTAAAAACGGTACAAAGGTCAAAATATCAAACTTGACATACATTTAGCGATATTAAGATACTAGAAGCAATATATCATTGTCATATTTTGTTGCATTTTTATATTAAGCGAGGTTTGCAAAAAGAGCAGTCAAAACTGGCCTGACGATCGATGACGTTTCATGATCTGTGTAAAGCATCGCGCGTTAGTCACTGTTCGCAATTTTAACGATTGATTTTTAAATTTTATATATTAAACAATAAATGTCATAGTAAAAACAAATAAGTAGGCCGACTCGAGCCCTGAGCTAACGATAATAGCTTAAACACGTTGGGATGTCGCTTATAGTTTATACAATCATCAAAAATGCATTGTCTATCTATATACAAAACAATTTTCCCCTGTAGGGGAATCATCGGGGATCTATAATACAAAGTTATTTTTAATTATTTTTTGTACATAGACCAGGAGTTGACTACAATTTTTTCATTACCTACGCCATGTTACCTGTTTAGTGATTTGGAAAATTACGGTCAAAATAGGATTAATTCAAACGTGGCTTTACTGAATCATGTATTTATTCAAATAAAATTAAATGCTTATGGAATTATAGTGAAGAAGTACTTCTTTAGGCGCGTTATGAAAAAAAGATGAGTGAAATTTTAAGATACTGTAACACAAAAGTAACAGGTTGAAGCTGCCCGCTGAACTGCTCATTAAGTCACGAAAAATATGCTCAAAACTGCAGCCAAATAACAATTCCCTGGAGGGTTGTTGGGTTCATGCGAGTAAGTAACGTTACTACCTCACAGAAAACTGCTGCCAAATAACAAACCCCTGGAGGGTTGTTGTATTCATGCGAGTGAGTGACGTTACACCTCACAGGCAACTGCAGCCAGATAACAATTCCCTGGAGGGTTATTGTGTTCATGCGAGTGAGTGAGGTAGTAGCGTCACTCACTCGCATGAACACAACATCCCTCCAGGAATCTGTTATTTCATGATGTCAGAGAAGTATAACTTCTCACATGCATACATAAGTACACGCACCCATTTTTTTTTACACTAAACTATTTTTTACTTTTTCATTTACTACATATCAAGATTATGTCTTTATATTCGGAAATTTAATATTTTTACAGTAGCCTAAAATAATAGGCATCAAAAGTACTGTTTTCTGTCGGAAATTTGTGATTTTTTTAACAAAATTACACATTTGATACAGAAAAATTATTTCTTTTTAGCCATCTTTACGAATTTGTAGTTAAACCTACCTAAGGTAGGTACACGTACAAATTATTACGATCGGGAGCGCAGCGGCGGTGATGCGTGGGCGCGGGCGGTATTACGCACGGCGTACCCACGACTAGCGCACCTTTAGCAGCGATAAATTTTGTCAGTGTGTGCGTGCGACGACGCATACGTACGGGCGCGCACACATACAGACCGCGTTCGGTGCGTATGTATGAAGATATTCTACTTATTTGTTTTTACTATGCCAACGTCCGTTGTAGACTTTGAAACCATCCATCCGCTTGTGATGAAACTTCTGTGTTATATTCAACACATTACCGAGATGGTTTAGAGATAAAAAGAGAAAAAAAATACGCCCAGCGAAGCGATGCTGGGCACAGCTGGTTATATCTAAAAAGACCTACGTGAACTAGTTCACATACGAACGAGGGCTCCATTTACATCGAGATGTAACCAACGTCGATGGCAGCCTAACGAAACGCCTAATACGAATACGCCTAACTCGAACGGAGCATATTCAGGACATTGATGAGCTGGGTAGTGCAGTGCTAGTAGTAAACTAGTATTAACACTAACGCTCATGGGTTCAATTCTCACACAAAACAAAAACACAGCATGAACATGGCTGTTTGTTTGGATCTGGGTGTTTTCGAGTTAGCTACTAGAGGCGGAACTAGTGTCGCACCCTACTAGGTGGCGTAACTACTAGCGAATAGCCAAAGTAGTGCGGGAGGCCAACTTCTGCTAGCCCTCGCTGCCTCCACTGAGATGTTCTGATGGGTCATTGACACATGAGCCGCAGAAGAAAGCCGATCTTATAATCAGCTTCTTTGCGGCTAACTCCCGAATCGATGACTGTAGCACGCAACCACCAAGAATACCCTCCAGTGGTCCCGTTATGCCTGATATCCACATCAGGCAGCGAGTTGGGCGTTTTGAACTACAGCCACTCGGTGTCCGTAAAGCCAGTGATCCCGACAGTATCCCAGCGATTGTTCTGAAAAAAAATTGCAGCGGTGTTGACGCACCTCTTTCGTCTCTCGTACTTGATCGGTTGTATTCCGAAGGCCTGGAGAGAGGCCAATGTGCAGCCGATCCTCAAAAAGGGAGACCGTTCAAACCCGTCAATTTACCGCTCCATTGCCGTAACTTCAGTGTTGTGCAAAGTCATCGAACCACACGTGTTTTCTCCTTCCTTCAATATAAGTTCCTTCAAGCGAAGCGTGAAGAAGCACTTTGCGGGCCAGCATAGCAGCGTCAACTGACAGGACACTGTAGAGTCTTTTGTCAGTTGCCGCTGCGATTAAGGCTTGTCTTTTCGCTTACCAGTAAACGAGACGGAGCCACTATGCTGAGCTGAAATAAAAAGAGGGGCGCATCAAAGCTGCCCGTCTGGAGAAGTACCTCCATCTCACAGAAAACCGCAGTCAAATAACAACTCCCTGGAAGGTTATTGTGTAAGTGAAGTCACTAGTAAGCTCCTGCTTTTATATCACTTATTCAACATTTAAATTATTATACAGTAATAGTGTTGGGGAATATTACCAAAGAGAATATATTTTGTTGAACCTGACGTTTCGAATGCTTTGCAGCATCCGCAAGAAGTTTTACTACGACCACGGATGCTGCAAATTATTCGTAACGTCAGGTTCAACAAAATAAATAATTAAAAATTGTTTAATTCAATGCATATATTCTCTTTGGTAATATTCCCCAACACTACTACTGTATAATAATTTAAATGTTGAATAAGTGGTATAAAAGCATTTTATCGTCCGTATGATTACATTATATAACTATATTGTTTGATAAGCTCCATTTTATTTTCATTTACGAACCACAACTTCTTTCCGATGACGGCGCAAGTCTCGGGTATTAAAAGTCTTAAAATTAAACTGTCTGACGTGTCAACACGGCTTTATGGAGATGCATTGTCAACGTAATCAGTATTTATTTCTTAAAGTTTGGACAGAGTAATTTAATAAGAAGAGATTCTTCAAAATTATTTTTTCGGCAATTGTTCATTGCAATCAGGGGCCTAGGAAATTGAGCTGATGAGGGCATGGGCTAAAGCTTGCTTTAAAATACACTGGCCTACTACTTTTTTTTAAACAACGGCGGAAAGCATACAAAGTTACGGCCGACTGATATAAAGCGGTTACCGTAGCCTATGAACAATTGCAACACCAAACAAAATTTGTTTAATTCAATGTATAACAATCGCGAAAACCTAAGAGAATATATGCAGTTTCTTAAATATTTAATAGATTCAGGCGTTATTTTGCGAAAGTCAAATTTACATAAACAATAACATGTTGCATTTTAATGACTAACATCTATAGCGGCTGAGGATGCCATCGTGGAGAGGCGAAACACGTGTCGCAGCGACGACCAGGGCAGTCGTGGCAGCAACGGTGGCGAGTGCATGCAGTTTCTGTACTAAATGTCGGGCAATCGCGCGGACGACCGCAGCAGCCGTAGCAGAGACTTGTAACACTTTAATTTAACCTTTTTTATAGTCTTTGTACATAGCGAGCTTTTGGAATGTCTGTCAAAATATATCTGAAAAATAACTGGTGAAAATTTTTAAAATAAAAAAAAATGACATTATGTAGACTACCAACGTGGAGGAAACAAGAGTCAGTCTAGGCTGAGATCCAGTGAACAAAGCACGGTGTGCATCACGGCCGCGCTATTCTGTGTGCGGTGTTATCCCCTATCCCCTGTTGTGTTGTTGTCTGTCTTTAAGGCTAGCCCGAACTTTCGACCCCGTATTTTTTTATATATTTATTTGTAAATATTAGTTTTAAATAAATTTATTATTTTTATTGTGGAAGACCTTTTTTTTAATTCAGTAACCTTACAGACTACCGGAGCAGCCATGGCAGCGACGGCATATTGCATCTACTAACAGTAGTGGGTGGGTACTGGCCGGCGCTAATTCGAATGAACTAATTGGCGGCGGAAACACACAAAGCAGGTTAAATCAAATTGCATTATGCGGTTTCGTCTAATAGTATTGCTGTGTACCTTATCGAATGTTAGCAAAGTTATGTAAAAATGATTATTTTTCATATGAAAATGATGTTTATAATTCTTCAAAGCAATTATCTTTTCCAATAATGCCGCTAGTTTCAGGTGACTAATTGCCATGAACGATCTGAACATAGTGCAGCGTGTCAGCTAAGGTCAGAAAAGAAAAGGGCGGTACGTCGGCCAGTTATACGAAACGTTTCGAGCGATTTTCGACTTCCCATTACTCAAATACTATTAGAGCAACGTAGTTGAAATTTTGTGCATTTCAGAACATCTAAACTCTCAAAATTTTTATTTATATACCTTTTGTAGTTTAGACTATGAGATCACGTATAAAAAAATGCGCACGTTGTGTCCATATTGCATTACGGATACAAAAACGATGTATAAGAGCTATTTGTAATCTGAACACTAGAGAATCATGCAAACCGCACATCAAAATATTGCATTTATTAACTTTCCCAAACTTATAAATATTCGAAGTTGCACTATTTGTGAAAATCAACCTTAGCTACTTTATACTGTTTTCAACATTCCACCAACGGAATTTTCGCAATAATACCAAACTGCATTGACACCACACACAACGTTATTAAAAACCAGTTGAGAATGCGCAAGCTTGCATTGCCAGCGGAACACCTGGCTCGTCAGTTATATAACAATTCAATTATTTTTATTTTTAAGAGGGCGCATAGGGCTAGCGTAATTTCAAATTTCACCCGCGCGTCCCGCACGTCCTTTTAGTGTTCCCGGTTGATCACGACCGCGGCGCCACAGACAGCGCACCGAACGAGTGACGTCACACGGATGAGCCTTCGTAGTATATGCGTAAGAAGGAGATAAAATATCTAAATGTGTTATTGTATGTCGTCATCTGCAACGAGATCTTGTCGTGTATTTTATCTTGAAGAATATTAGAAAAAATACACTAAGGTATGTAGGTAATCGATTTTATTCATCACAATATGTTATTTTATTGTAGGTATGTTTTTTTTTTTTACCACTATAAATATATAAGTAGAGTATTTTTTTATACTCCACATAGTATTGATAATAATTGACTAATTTTTTCATAAGGAAAATACAATTAGCTGTTTTTGGGCTATATGCACAACACCATCACATTTAAAGTCAAAGTCAATCTCAAACTCATTTGCATATGGGTGCATGTTTTTTTTATACGACGTCGGGAGGTATACAAGCATGCGGCGCATCTGATGTAAAGCGGGTACCGTAGCCTATTAACGCTTGTAATATATTAAGTATCACTCGCGCGATGCCTCCTCTGCTGCTTACACAGCTACACCTTGGGAGCTTATTGGTGACCTCACTCACATGCAGGAATACAACAACCCTCTAGGAAGTGGTTATTTGGCTGCGGTTTTCTGCGAGGTGGAGGTACTTCTCCAGACGGGCTGAGTTGCCCCAGAGTTTCAAACAAAAGAGATGTAGTGCACAGCGATAGCCGGATTGGCGAAGTACAACAACTACGAGAGATGTTATGTCAGGTAGGGGACCTGACATAAGACATCTCCCGTAGAAGTAGTTGTGTGAGCGAGTTCAATAGGAAGGAGTCGCTGCATTACCAGAGGGGTGGTAACGCGCTGGCAATACGCCTAGCTTCCGTAATGTAACCGGTAACATCAAAAAGGCCGTATTGTTGTTTCCCATTAGACGTATTAGTAGAAAGTTATTTATAATTTTGTACTAGAAACCATTCCAATTTTATATGAATCAAGTTACATTTTTTGAGATTTCTAAACATATGTTTATGATTATTTCATAATACATGTATTACGAGAGTTTGGGCTGCACACTATCGCTGCTATTTAAAAAATCATGTCCTCAGCAGTGTCATGATAATAAGTTATGCTCTTAACTTTTCTTTGTCACTCAAAAAGACTAAAGTATTTTACGTCATTTGACGCCTTGAGGCCCATTATATACTTGGCGTCGTAACGCGCATGGCGAAATTAAGCCACGCGGGCCTCAACGGGTTAATCAAAATTTTAAGTGTTGTAGGTTAGTTTTATCAATCATGGTTGTCATAAATGGTAATTTTGACAATACGTTATTTCCTTCTTGAGGATCGATAAAAAAAATATAATCTTGAATCCGGTCACGAGCTATAATAATTTATAATGGCGGCGCTAGTGTGCAACCTAAAGGTCGTATAAGAGCATTTATACTTGAAATTGAAAGTTAACATTAGGCGTTAGTAGACTATAATATGACCCTATGGTAGTCTACTAACGCCGATATTAACTTACTACATAGCTAACCTAAAATAGGAAACATCAATTATGTTTTTTTTTTTGTAAATAAATATGGTTTACGAACACGGCCTTATCTCTAACACTTGACAATTTTATTTTGTCAGTTCAAGAAAAGCACTATGCTGTTTGTCGTAAGTAAGATAACAGACAATAAAAATACTATATAATTAAAGAATTTAACATCTTTATAGATATTCAAATAATACAACTTATATAATACAATTTATATTATGTTGTCGTAGAGTCGAGAAATGCGCTGTGCTATATGTGACAAATATGGTTAGAAAGAATTTTGGTGAAGGATTTTATTATAAACCTACCCAGAATATTAATGTACACATCAAGCTTGATATTGTAGTTCAAAATTAGCTCAACATGAACAACTATACAAACGTCAAAATGACAAGTTTGAAGTGGTATTAACTGTAGTCATATATTTGTGGCACTTCATCAATATTCTGTCAAGGATAAAACTTTTTCCAACTGTATCAGGGGCGCTGTAACTGTTCATGAAAAGATTTTTCATTATCACAATTGCCATCCATGCGGAATGCTATTGCTGAGGGCTCAGCCTCTGTTGGATCAGTAAGTCGACGTTTTTTGGGTGTTATTTGCTACCTCAGTTTCATATTTCTTGTTTGGCGTGGGTCGATCAACTCTGGCAATATGTGTTCCATATAAAATTCCGTAAGCTTTCCAACCATTTTCATTTCCCAAAATTCATCATCACGAAAGATTTCTTCAACTGTAATACCATGATTTTCACCACACCATACTGCAAAAAGACATATCTTTCTTTCACTTATGTGAAGTTGTCCTTGGTGTTGATAATAAAAAAGTACAGTTATGTATGATGTGTAACTGTACGCCACATCCCTTGCGGGGTAGGCAGAGAGAGCCGAACGCTACATGACTCAATCCTTAGATATCTCACTCGCTTCTTTAACATTTATTGCTTTTCTCATGCACGCTCGCTAGTTTCTAAGACTTCTGATATCAACTTCTTATAGAACACTGTTATGACTTTGTTATATAATTTATTTAATGCAAGTATGAGATAAACATTAACTCAAAAAAATCTAAACACCGCAGCAACGCTTGCAGCTTAATAACAATTTCTTGGAGGGCTGTTCTGTTCATGCGAGTTGGTGAAGTTCATATGCTGGGTAACCATTTCACGTCAGACAGATCGTATGCTTGTTTGCCAAGTCATTTTTATAATGCGCAGGGTCTTATTGTAAAAATGACTTATGGATCATTTTCAGATAATATCAGTTTTTTTCTGAGACATTAAAAAAAGATTGGTCACATAATTTCAAGTACACCAATATGGAGGAAAATGCATAAAATGTACATATGAGAAGTAATTATACTTTAACTTTATATTATGCAAGGGTTTTCTGTTCAATTAAAATAAATATCGAACTTGTTTATTATGAAATCAAAAAGAAATTAACTCAAACAACTCTTAAATAGGTATTAATCAGGTCTACTATAAATATTTCAGTACCTATTATATGATACAGCAACTACCCGTTAGGTCGTTAAGAAGATTATTGATTTTTAAGAATTTTACTCCCTCGAGAATACTTACAAAATCAAACTGGGAGTCTCGTGAACGGAGTTTACTCTATGGCCCGATTTTATTTTCGCAGCAAATCTGAAATAACACATGAATTGTGAAATGAAATTAAATGCAAATACTAGAAATTCTAGCGACGAAAGAGAAGCAGTCAAAGTAAAACATCTGTGTGTTTTGCATATACTACGACTACGACTTTGACGAGCTCGGTGGCGCAGTGGTGAAATGCGCTGTTACGCTACTTTGACACCAACGCTCGTGGGTTCGATTCCCACACAGTACACACATTTGTGTGCATGAACATGTCTGTTTGTATTGGTCTGGGTATTTTCTATGTATAATAATAATGTATTTACAAAAAAAAAATGTATTTACGTATGTTTATCAGTTGTCTAGTACCCATAACACAAGCTTCACTTACTTTGGGGCTAGGTGGCCCTGTGTAATTTGTCCGAAAAAAAAACTATGCGCACATATGTAGATATATGTATAATATTATAAATGTGAATTTTCGTTTGTTTCTGAGCTTTCACGCGAAAACTATTCAACCGATCATCATGAAACTTTGTACACATATTCTTGGAGGTATCGGAAGTAATAGCTAGTATGTAATAAAACTATTGTAAGTACGACCAATTGGACCAATTGTATGTACATCAAATGTATGTAACGTGTGTAAGTTTCTTACCATCACCTTTAGGGCTAAAGTCAACATCACTCGCACGTAGTGCACCCTCCCGTATAACAAATGCGGCCCTGGCTTTACAGCTAGAGGTCCAAAAATAAAAAGAGACACAGCGATAGCCCGACTGTGGGAAGTACCTTCTCTGAAAGATTATAGTGTTACTGCGAGAAAGCGAGGTTGGTAGGAAACTTGTGAAAAGTTGTTGCGTTAGCAGTGGGGGTAGCGGAAACCGCTTCAGATCAGGCAGACCGTATGCTTATTTCACACCTGATGTACTGGTACTAAGTCAGGTGAGTAAGAAGCATACGGCTAACGCAGCAACTTTTCACAAGGTTCCGGGCAACCTCAATCACTCGCAAGATCACAATAATCTTTTAGAGGTGGTATTTACCCAGTCGATGATATATATATATATATAATGACTGTATAAAAGTCAAAGTGTTGTATGTCATCTACATATATATTTATTATTGAAAGCTGCAGTCGAAATTTCCATGCGATTCTTTCTTTCTTTCTTTACTTAGAAACCAAATACATTCGAAATATATAATAATTTACTTACTTTCTTTTGCCATTATTTGAATTTTTTCCTTCTCAGCTCTCGTTTGTTGGCTTGTTTTTTGTTCTTCTTATTTGCCATTTCTTTATCCTGACTAAAATAAAAAAAAAAAATATTTTCGGGACGCGGGAACGCGGCTGCAATGCACATAAACACAGTGTTCACGTCTCAAACGAGCGATCATGACTGTTCGCTGAAACAAAACATATCGGGAACATCGCGTGGCATGAGACAGAAATAACTGTATCGCGTGGAATAAAAATGACGTAACCGGCATATACAAATTTTCTTTAAAAACGTTAATATCTCGTAAATTATAATATATTTTTTGAAATCCCTAATACAGGCACTTGGTAATATATAAAAGAAATAGTATAATTATTTTCGGCTCACTAACATGCGTCACTATGACAAAAAATGAAATATCCATATTTGTGTCGAGGCAACTTTGGGATTTTTTTCTATCGAGAAATTTTTTATTAATTGTGATTTCGATCAATCTAAGACCTTGCAATTATAGTGTAGAATCCATAGATTTTTTTTTAGTTAGTTTCAACTGAATTTAGTTAGCTAAAATTGAAGTTTACGGGTGGCGATTTATCTTTATCGGCCATTTTGACCATGTTCCTTAAGAGATAGGAACGGTGTTCCTGAACATTCCTATTCTACGTTTTTAAGCTGAATCCGAATCTGAAGTCAAAATTAGCATATTCGAAAAAAAGCGACAGACAAACACACAGACAAACGCACAGACAAACATATAGATTTTATAATAGGAACGGTGTTCCTGAAAAGTTTTTTTCAGATGTCACACACATTTTTAGCTTTATAAAAAAAAAAAAATTTCTTAAGACATTCATTGTAAACAACGAGCATCTCCAGAAAATGAAATTGTTTGAAAAATATCTACAATTAAAAGTTACATATATAAATTACTTAAAATTCTTTCCAAACTTTAACGAATAAACACTGATTACGTCGCAGTACATCTTCATAAAATCGTTTTTACATTTTGCCCAAAAAAACCTTGTCGGGGAAAGATTCATTTTAATTAAGTTTTCCACGAGAAGTAACGACTCACAGGCACGACCTCGACCTAGCTACCAATCTTCATTAGGTTCATTATTTCATGTAAATAGTAGACGTACTTATGTAGCCATTTCGTTTAAAGACCGCAACACGTGTGTAAGTTTTCAATTCTCACATTACTCGTATGTTTTCAGGGCGATAGGATTAGCTGTTTTGAATGACTGTTCATGCAATATCAATGATAAGTAGAAACATAAAAATTAACTTTAAAATTTTAGTTACTTATAATAATATACCCTGGCTTTCATGAGCATATTCAGTATGGTGATTTAACGACCGGCAGTATGAAAGAAGATGAATATACAGTCTAAGTGCGTGTCATGATTCATACATTCCATTGAATAAAGAACTGGCCTGGTGAACAACAGGTCTTCTGTTCGAATCCAGGCGGGGCATGTACCACTAAGCTCGTGTTTTCGGATTTATTTACATATTTGTAATTATCACTTGCTCGGCGGTGAAGGAAAACATCGTGTGCGGGTTGCACGTGCTAGAAATTATATTTCGAAAGACCTAAGAATGATCTGATTTTCCCTCTGGGTTGCGGAAATGGCGGTCGCTCTATGTAAAAATCAGTATCTTCCCCAAATCCTCAAGGAAAGGTAGCGGACCCCGCCAATCCTAGTGGATTAGAAAAAGGGATAACGCTAAGAAGAAGAAGAAGAGATCATTCATACGTTAACCTATGTACCATTCTTATGCCGTACGTAATAAGAGTTACAATTGCCCTTCGAGTGTTAAGCGTACTCTGCTCCAATGGAGGATGTTTTAACCTTAATAAGCCGACAAGTGACGCGATGTTGATTCATGAACTTGCCAATAAGAGCTGCGCGTTCTACTGCACACCAGAGCTTCAGTTGCTAATCGGCGAGGTGCACCATATCGCCTGTATGGAAAAAAACTGTCCTGTCGCAGAAAACTGCAGCGAAATAGGAACTCTTTAGAGGGAGATGACTGGTAACCCTACGCGCTCGCAGGAATAAAACAGTTCTTGCGAGCGTGTAGGGTTATCAGTCAGTTCCTAAGGAGTGGCCGTGTTAGCAGCAGGGGTGGCAACGCGCGAGCAATACTTCAATTACAAGCGTTCACAGATCTCTGTGATCACTGTACCTCAAGTCGGTCGTATGCTTATAAACCTCTCGAATTTGTATAAAAACATATGACCAAATTGCGAAATAGCTCGGTCAATTCGACCGGGAAATTATTTCCACTAAACAGAAGACAAGTTTTGAGCGTCAAAGCTAACCTCACCCGCACGTAGCGTTCAGCCTAATTCTAAAAAAATTGAAAGTGAGATCTCACTGTAATTATTTCACTTTGACGCTAATATTATTCATGTTATGTATGTTGCAGTGCATAGCAATTTTGTAAATCTAAAAATGGTTAGCGACTTTTGATGCCGACTGTACCACATTCAATCTCATAACGTCTCAATTACTACCAAGATATTTATAAATAAATAAAATAGTCTCTGACAAATTACACAGCGCCATCTGATCCTAAAGTAATTGAAACTTGTGTAATAGACAACTCTAACTGATAAACATACGTAAATACATTTTCGTTTAAAACGTACTTATGATACATAGAAAACATCCAGACCAAGACAAACAGACATGTTTATGCACACAAATGATTGTACTGTGTGGGAATCGAACTCACGAGCGTTAATGTCAAAGTAGCTTTACTAACCATTGAGCCACCGAGCTCGTCATATGTTATATCATGTCGACCATTCGTTCACGCCATGTCACACCATTTTATCCATCCATCCACACATAACCATTCAGCACGCCGGATCGACCATAACGGACCAAATATGCAGCCAGGCTTGCACAGACGAGGGGACTTTTGTATGAGGAGGAATAAAATAGCCGAACCTTCAAAAATATCCACCGAGGACTTACCACGGACTTAAAAGCACACGATGTAGTCATCATCATGCGAAATTATACAGCCCCTTTTTATCCGACTTCAAAAAAGGAGGAGGTTCTCAATACGGCTGTACTTTTTTTGTATGTTCGTTGCGCGATTATTCCGGTAATTATGATCTGATTTCAATGATTCTTTGTCTGTTTGGTAGGTTATACATCAGAAGTGGTACCATATAAATTTTATCGAAATTAATTCAGCTCTTTTTGAGAAAATAAAAAAAAAAAATATATACACAGATAATGTTTTGGTTCGTGGTTCCCTTCAGCAAATGTTTTTGAAGAGGACTTTCAATTTCTGTTTTTTTAAAAAGAAACCGCCTTTTAATTACTTTTACTTACAATTACTTACGATTTTTCGGAGTCGATGCCAGCCGCATAATGTCAATTAATAATAACAGTATACAGGCACCGACTCCAAAAATCATAAGTAATTCTGACCAATTATTTCTCGTTATTATTAAAGAATGACGAAACAGATATACAATGCAAAAGTGGAAGGATGTAGGAGCCGAGGAAGGCCGAGACTAACCTACCATGACCAAATTGGTCGTGTTTTATCAGAAGGTGATGTCAAAAGCCCCAGGAACCGGCGAGCGTGCATGAAAAGAGCTATGAATGACAGAAGCGAGTGAAGTATGTAAGGACCGCGTCTTATGGCACTCGGTTCTCTCTGCCTACCCCGCAAGGGACTTGGCGTGAAGATATACATACATACATTATTTTTCGTTTTTTAGTTCCTGGGTGTTTTATGAAGGTGGTTTTTAAATAATTTATATATACTTGCAGTCGATAATACAGGGTAGTACTGTTTTCTTGGATGAGAGACGCCGATCTCTTGATAGACTCGTACCAATCCTGAGTTGCTGATATATTAGACGAGTATTGATGAGCTCGGTGGCTGGCGCAGCGTTTAATAACGCGACGCGACGTAACCACTTTACATCAGGCGGCAAAAGAAAGATCAACAGCATCAAAGCCGTTCAACTGAGGAAGTATGCCCATCTAACAGAATTCCCTGGAGATTTCATGACTCAATGTGAGTTAGTTGGTTTTTTTACAATGTTTGGAAGCTTACAAGCATACGGCCCACTTGATGTAAAGCGATTACTGGAGTCTATGAACGCTTGCAATACATTAAATATCATTCGTTTGCCACTTTCGCTGTTAATACAGCCACTCCTTAGGAGCTTACTGGCAACCCCAATCACACGCAGGAACACAGGAATTCCAGGTAGTTATTTGGCAGCAGTTATCTGGGAGTTGGAGGTACTTCCCCAGATATGCTGCTTTTATGCATCCTACCTCTCTCAAAAACACCCAGACCATGACAAACAGACATGTTCATGCACACAAATGTTTGTCCTGTATGGGAATCGAACCACCGCGTTCTCGCCACCGAGCTCATCAATAACCAGTTTGCTCCTGAGTTGTAATGTTAGTAACGTGGGTGAAAACGTGCTATCTTTACTCCTTGTCTTGTAAACGTTCAACGGCACAGTAATCACCTTAAATCAGGTGGGATATATGCTTGTTTGCCTCCTGATATTGTATTACATATGTCAGGTCACCGATAGTTTTATTAATTATCTATATAAAATAGCAAGTAATCTTTTTAATCTTAAAAAAAGAAAAAGATATTGACGAAATTAATATTAGTCTTAAGTAATCGCAATGATATTTGAGAAAACATAGGTTGTTTATTATCACGATAACGTGATTACATTCCCTACGCTGGCGACGCGGAGTACCTAATTACATAATAATTGGCCTTTTAATGAGTGGGGAGAACGGTGTGCTTTCAAAAAAGTATACTTGATATTATATATATTATTGGGTTTCACTCTATATATCGATATATAACTATATATCTAATAATCTATATAACTTATATTACACAAGTCTCAAGTCAGACCGCACTTGGAGTACTTTTTATAACCGCACCGCTCACCGACGGCGGGAAGTTTACCTTCACACGTTGGAGCTGCAATGGTCGCGTACTATGCGGTTCCAGAGAAGTTTACTTCCGAGAATTCTCAAGCTGTGTAATGAGCTCCCAGCGGAGGTTTTTCCAAAGGACTACAGCATGGAACTCTTCAAGAAAAGCGTGAATAGGTTTTTAGAGGGACGACAACGCAAGAGTAACACCCCTGGTGTTGCAAATGTCCATAGGCTACGGTGACTGTTTGCCAACAAGCAAACCGTTTGCTTGATTGCCACCTTAATGGCATATATATATTGATATATAATACGAAGCCCGATATTTAGTACAATATCTTGAGGTAAGCAAGCATATACCACACCTAACTTAAGGTGGAGTACGTGGGTTAGATTCCCACACAGGACAAATAATTGTTTGTCTCGATTGGTCAGCCTGAGGAAGTAAGTACCCCAACTCCCAGATTAACGCAGACAAGTAACTCCCTGTTCCTCGTGGATTCGATTCCTACACAGAACAAACACTTATGGGCTAAACATGTCCTTTTGTATTGATCTGGGTGTTTTTAAAGGACTTGTTATTTGGCTGCGATCTTCTGTGAGATGAGGATGATTCTTCAGTTGGACTGCTTTGATACGGTCGTCTCTTTCACCGCCTGATGTGAAGTCGTTACTATACTTATGAACGCTTATAAAACAAGGATTGTAATCCCCTGCAGCTAAAACAACAACTCAGGAGCTACCTGGTAGCCCAACTTACTCATATTAACGCAACAAACCTCCAGCGACTTGTTATTTAACTGCCGTCTTGTATGAGGTAGAGATACTTTCCCAGTTGGAGGACTTTTGTTGTGCTCTATCTCTCATTTGACATAGCCTCGTTTGTTAGTGTTTGACATTGAGTTTGTTAAATAAGCAAGCGACGTGTTAAATTACCGAGTCCTGTGCTGCTCAGTTTTTTCGCCGTAAGGAATTTAGCGTGAATATGTATATATATTGACAAGTTAAGTTCTTAAATAGCATTTTCATTATGAATTCCTACTCTTTACAATGTGTAAGCAAAAAACGAAGGGAGTAATTCGCATGTTTTTGGTATACAACGTCGGAAAGCATACAAGCATACGGCCCACCTAATGTAAAGCGGTTACCTTAGCCTATAAACGCTTGTATTACATTAAGTACCACTCGCGTGACACCTTCTCTGCTGCTAACATGGCAACTCCTATCGAGCTTACTACACTCACACGCAGGAACAAAATAACCGTCTAGGGAGGTGTTATTTGGCTACGGTTTTCCGTGAGATGGAGGTACTTCCCCAGACTTGCTTTTGATGTGCCTTACCTTTAATCTTTAAACTTCAATAAGGAGGAATTTCTCTATGTTTGAGTATTGATTTCAGAACGTTTTTATACATGTATGCAACCTATAATACGAGTAGCTTGAGATTTCGATTGCAATGTTGTGCATGTCATTCTAGCCGAATACGTAGATTAAGCAACATCCGAGCTTCTCCGTGCTTCTGAGGACACGTTAGCAGTCAGGCCTGGCTGTTGTTCGATAGATAAGAGTCGTTAAGTCAGTGATCTACGGACAGCTTGAAAACACTGACCTCCGCCAATCCGCAGTTGAGCAGCGTGGTAAAGTATGCTCTAAACCACTTCGGTTGAAGGGAGACCCATGTTCCTGCAGTGGGATGAGTTAGGGTTAATGTAGCATACAGCTTATTTAAAACTATTACTACTATCTTCATACCAAGTCTCTTGCGGGGTAGGCAAATGGAAACGAAGCCACATGACACGGTCCTTACACATCTAGGTTCTTTAACCTTCAATGCTATTTTTAAGCTTGCCCGCCGGTTCCTAGAGAAGCAGATTGTTTGTACATTCTTATTTTAAACTTCTAACATTTTGTCTGTGGCACAACAACTGGACTGCTTCCAGCTAAAACAAAATTGTATTTTATAAATTGTTAAAAATATAAACGCAAAGAAAGCAATATAGGCTCAGCGATGCAGCGGATTTCGTTTCGCTGGATCTCGGCACAATAATCTTACTCGTAGATCGGTTGAAGATTTTCCATTTTGAGATATATCTCCTTAGGTATGATTTTCCTCTGCTGAGCAATATCATTTGATGCAATATTAGATAAAGGAATAAACCAGACGCTTCTCCAATTTAATATTTGACTTTTTGGATTTACGGATTTTAAAGCCGTTCATGGGGACGTGCTCATGTCAAAGATTCTCGTGCAAGGGATCTATTATTGTTACGTTTCAATATGGACGAGCTCGGTGGCGCAGTGGTGGAAGACGCTGTTACGCTACTTTGACACCAACGTTCGTGGGTTCGATTCCCACACAATACAAACATTTGTGTGCATGAACATGTCTGTTTGTCTTGGTCTGGGTATTTTCTATATATAATAAGTATGTATTTACAAAAAAAATAATGTATTTTACGTATGTTTATCAGTTGACTAGTACCCATAACACAAGCTTCGCTTACTTTGGGGCTAGATGGCGCTGTGTAATTTGTCCGACTATATTTATTTATTATTTATTTATTTATTAATATATATTATTTTAAGGTATAAATAATTCGAACGAATAATGTATTAATAATCTGAACTGCAAACACTGGTCACAACGATGAAAGACGAATGTATGGAGAAAGGCTTACTACTGAATGCGAAGAAAACAAAGATAATGGTATTTGAAAGAGAAGAATCCAGAACTAATGTAAGGATTACGATTGATGATGAAGTGTTGGAACAAGTGGATGAGTTTGTATATCTTGGATGCGCTTTCAGCAGGGATGGAAGGTACACCGCAGATGTGGAAAGACGAGTGAGTGCTGGGAATAGTATGAATGGAGCGTTGGGAAAACTTCTTGGCAGTAAAATCCTGAGCCAGAAGGCACAACTCGCTATACACAATGCAGTGTTGGTCCCAACGCTAACTTATGGAAGCGAGAGCTGCGTATGGCAGAAAGAGCATGAAAGTAGAATAAACGCGGTCGAAATGCGAGCGCTGTGCAAAATTTGTGGCGTAAGGCTTGTAGACCGTATTCGCAATGATGATGTTAGAAACAGAGTTGGTCTGAAAGAGAGCGTCGGTGTTAAAATAAGAAGAGGCATGCTCCGATGGTTCGGACATGTAGAAAGAATGCAAGATAAAAGAATGACGAAGCAGATATACAATGCAAAAGTGGAAGGATGTAGGAGCCGGGGACGGCCAAGACTTACCTACCATGACCAAATTGGTCGTGTTCTATCAGAAGGTGATGTCAGGAGCCCTAGAAACCGGCGAGCGTGCATGAGAAGAGCAATGAATGTTAAAGAAGCCAGTGAGATATGTAAGGATCGAGTCACGTGGCGCTCGGTTCTCTCTGCCTACTCCGCAAGGGATTTGTCGTGAAGTTATAGATAGATAGATAGAATAATTCGACTGTTCTGTAGAAAATAAAAACCTTCCTTACCTGGATTTCGTGCATCCAGCCTAATATTTTTTTTACGATCCGCCTAATGTTAAGTGGTTACCGTAGTATATAAACGCTTGCAATACAAGAAGTACTGACTGTACTGTTAACAGAGCAACTCCTTAAAAGTTTACTGGTAACCCCAGTTGGGTAACTGGGAGGAGCACAACAACCCCAGTTAGGCTGCTTTGATACACCATACCACTCTAACACCCAGATCGAGATCCTCACGAGCATTGGTATTAAAATAGCATTGCTAACCACTTCAGTACCAGCTACTCCCTGGCCGCAGCATCGCAAATCTAGCGCAATCCCGCTCAACTGATGGCATGTCGCCGTCCTACGTATACCTTGTAGTTATTTCCAGATTACCAAGAAAAGCACCAACCACCACCGACAGTACTGCCGTACTAATAAGGCTCTGGTCAGTAGTTTTAGGGTCTGTTACTGACCATCCAATAGAGCGCAACGCACACAAACGTTCATTATATGGCACCAAATTGCGGATGCGTAATGCACAAAAAATCATGATAGGCCTAGGTACAAGGCTCCCTAAGAGGACACAAATGTTTTAAAAATTCCACAGTCTTTTTTGAAGGTATAATTTCCGCAGAGTAATGTGAAGCCGGTGATAAAAAATTAACAATACTAGCATAGTGTCGCCACACTTCGACGGTGTATCCCTTCATTTCGATACATATGGTTGAATTTCAATAAATGGTGTTTTTTATCATATCGGTGAACTTTTTCTTCTATTATACCTTAGGATATTAAATATCCACTATATTTTTAACATCAACGTATCATTCAAGGCTAAGTAGAACATTACGATTGAATTTTGGTTGCCACTGATATGGTAAACCGTCCACCGATAAATTTTTCTGTACGCCGATATGAGAAGGCTGACACCGGGATGATAAATCTATCTACTGGAATGAGATGTCTATCCACCTATGAACACCAAAAAGGAAATGATTACCGCAGACGTGACACTCTTGACCGAGGATAGCCCAAGCTTGATCACCGGGGGCCGCTGGAACCTCCACTCACAATCATCGTTACCGGTTTCGATGGGACAAGGTCAGCGTATTTCGGTTACCCCATGCGCCGACTAGGCTGAGAGCTTCGTTTGCTAATCGCTCTATAGCTGCTCGGATGTTAGCCTCTGTTACGACCGTCACAGAGAGTTACAGAGAGGACAGAGTGATCAAAGAATTAGGTCTGCCGGCATTGAGGTATTTGCGATGTGCGAGAACAAAACCCACCCCCTATTAATAGTAGCGCCGGCCAGCGCTAATCGATACCAGAAACAGCCAAAGCAGGTTAGATCAAATTACACGTGCAAAGCTTCGTTTACATACTCACGAACATACATACATGATTCAGGAGGCACATTCATGGCTCTTCTCATGTGTTACGTAAAAAACGGAAAATTATTGTTTATTATTCAATACGGCGAGGCCCGAGTAGCGTTTGACAAATCTATTTTGTTTTATTCTTTACTTTGTTTTTATTTGTATTATCTTCACGCCAAGTCCCTTGTGGGGTAGGCAGAGAGAACCGAGCGCCATAAGACGCGGTCCTTACATTCTTCACTCGCTTCTGTGACATTCATAGCTCTTTTCATGCACGCTCGCCGGTTCCTGGGGCTCCTGACATCACCTTCTGATAAAACACGACCAATTTGGTCATGGTAGGTTAGTCTCGGTCTTCCTCGGCTCCTACATCCTTCCACTTTTGCATTGTATATCTGTTTCGTCATTCTGTCGTCCCGCATTCTTTCTACATGTCCGAACCAACGGAACATGCCCTTTCTTATCTTAACACCGACACTCTCTTTTATAACTCTTTCTCTCACGTCTTCATTACGAACGCGGTCAGCAAGCGTTATGCCACAAATTTTGCGCAATGCTCTCATCTCGACCGCATTTATTCTCTGCTCTCACTTCCATAAGTTAGCGTTGTGTACAGCGAGCTGTGCCTTCTGGCTTAGATTTCAGCTGCCTAGAAGTTTACCCAACGCTCCATTCACCCTATTCCCGGCACTCACTCGTCTCTCCACATCACTTCCAAGATATACAATCTCATTCACTTGCTCCAATACTACATCATCAACCATAATCCTAATGTTCGTTCTGGTTGTCTCTCTTTCAAATACCATTATCTTGGTTTTCTTCGCATTCAATTGTAAGCCTTTCTTCATACAATCATCTTTCATTGTTGTTTGTGTTTGCAGTTCGGATGGTGATTCTGTTTTTATTTGCTCGCATAAAATATATAAAGGTAAGTTACAGCACCTAATATAAAAGAACAGTTGTCAATCTTACATTTGTTTTGGTGAATATACCCACTAAAAAAATAATCGATATGAATTTGACGAAAATTTGGCATATTCTAAAATAAAAGCAGAGTTCATAAAAGTCTATCCAAAAGATCATTAACATTGATCACATACTATATTTATTTTAAAGTTTACGACGGCAAAGCACCACAAGGATGATAATAAGCATACAGTAGTCAACTAACCACAGATTTTAACCACAGAAAGGTTATACTTGCGTGTATATGTATACAATCGTGCTGATGTACTTAATCCCCGGAGAATTTATGAGGTTGACCGTAAAACCAACATACTTATTCATGCTCATGTTTATGTTTATTGATATGGGCTCGCATAAAAGGGGATGGTTGTGAACAGCGCGCAAACGTCTACGTTAATCGTAATCATTTATTTGCGAAAGCAAGGTACAAACAGGTGATCGTCAGCACATAGCAAAGAGATATAAGCAGTAGATCAACTAGCGAACTTTTTTCACATGGTTATGAGAACTCAACTGTTGTACTTATAACAGCCGTAAAGAGAGTGTTGTGCTATACAATACGTAAAAGTTTACCAGGCGTTTTGAAAAATCAACCACGACCTATTTACTGCAAACTTTGCTTAAAATCACGTCGCAGGATGCATGTGTAAAAAGCAAAGATCTTATATATGATAAAGTTGCCCTACTGCTTATACTTCTTTACTGTGGCATAAATCACAGATTGGTCAAATTGAAAACAGCTGATTCAAACTGGTAACCAGAATGGGATAGCAATATTTTCCCCCCACCGAAACCATTGAGTATATGTTTATTTTAATAAGAGTTCTTTATTTATGTTGTTATTTTCTCTGTGATATAAGTAGGTAGTATAAGATATATATCACGAGGCAATACTACGTACGGCTAGTCAACCTTAGTTCTACTGCGGATACTCATTTCTGATTCTATCACACAGAAAAACCCCGTGCATAGCTCTTTCCATAGTATGCTGAGCGATATAGAGCTTTCCCATACGGCCCGCGGTGGTGGTGGGGGCATGCGGATTCTGTTCCAGATGGCGGACGACCGCAGCAGCCGAGGCAGATACTACTGGAGCAGCCATGACAGCGTCGGCATGTTGCACTACTTACAGTAGTGGGTGGGTGCCGGCCGGCGCTAGGCCGCATGAACTTATTGGTGGCGGAAGCACACAAAGCGTTAGAACAAATTGCACATCACAGATTAGTTCAATGGAATGTACAAAAGCAACTGGTCCCCGGTTCGAATTCCGGCGGAGACGTGTAAATCTAAATTCGTATTTTCGGATTTATATACATATTTATCAGTTGCTCGGCGGTGAAGGAAAACATGGTGAGGAAACCCATACGTCCAGGAAATTATATTTCGAAAAGACGTGTGAACCTAAGAAAGATCTGATTTTCACTCTGTGTTGTCAGTATTCATCAGTATCTTCGCCGCATCCTTAGGCTTAGGTAGCGGACCCCGCCAATCCTAATGGATTAGGAAACGGGATAACGCGAAGAAGAAGAACAGAAGAAGACCTATTACAGGTAAATAAATATGGTATTATTATTATTATGGTATTATTAAGTATTTCTTTTAAGGATCGAGTCGCGTGGCGCTCGGTTCTCTCTGCCTACCCCGTAAGGGATTTGGCGTGAAGTTATAGTAGTAGTAGTAAATATGGTAATTCCACAGAAGGACGTTCTTAGTGACATATTACTTATAATAACGTAATGTGACCCTAGGCTTTCTTATCCTAGCTTTCGTGTACCGAATAGGGATCGTACAACATTTCAAAAACTGATTCAAATTAACCATAATGAATATATATTACCATAAAATGATTACAAACATAGTTCTAGTGATAAATAAACTTATTAATGACCCAAAACTATGTTGAAATATTATTTATTTGAAAATGCCGTGGCGCATTGATCTCGGACGTGACGTCATTTGTGAGTAATCAAACAACCGACTGTATAAGCTTTTATTGCAATTCATTGTCTAATAACAAATAAAATATGTTACTAACCAGTAAGTGCTACAAACTTTCAAATAGGTTTATATGAGGAATGAAATAATAGTTTTTTCGACTTGTAGTTTAATTAGGATCATCGATGATCCTAAACTCACACACGGTATTGATCCCCTAAGTTTAGGAAGATATTTTGCGTATACTACCGACTGTACAATGAGTTATGTTCTGAGGAGTTGTTCCACATGATGCCAACAGCCACGTTTTACAATCGCATAGCTCGTCGACGGCTAGGAGTTCATCGTCATACACTGAAGCCGCAATGGTCGCGTACTGTTCGGTTCCAGAGAAGTTTTCTACCCAGAACTATTAAGTAATGTGCTCCTTAAAAAGGTTTTCCCAAGGGACTACAACATAGGGTTCTTCAAGAAAGGCAACGCAATAGTGACACCTCTGATGTTGCAAATATCCATAGGCTACGGTAACTGCTTACCATAAGGCACTACGTACGCCTATTTGCCACACTAGTGGTATAAAAATGCATACAAATGACGTCTCGTGTTTTTACGGGCCATTTTTAAATAAATAATTTTTAATACATGATAATTATCCATTACGATTAATTGAATCTCTTTTTGACATGTTGTCCGACCCCCTAATAAAGAGATTGGCGTCAATCTTGAGAGACCAAATATGAAGTATAACTTCATAACACCGACACATATGTGCGCCTCCTGAGGTATAACCGCGTAAGTGAAATTCGAAGCGACGTAACCTCTATGGGGGTATTCACATTGCCTTGAAAAGGCATATTCGAAAAGCTTTTACTCAGATTTCATACATTTTGATTTGAACATTCTGTCTTTCTAGACAATTTACTCCTACTGGTGTATGCGAGTTTCTCGGCAGTAATACGAAGCGTGATCGGTATGAAATGAGATGAGTAGGCAGCAAAGTGTTCGCGACGGCTTAGCTACATAATGTCACGTCCCATGGAATATTCGCATTATTGCCATGGCTGAGATCAAGCCTTTACTGGAATGACACTCACATGCTATGCCTAATCTACCACAGGAAAATTACCAGCTGTATATATGGTTTTATTTAACTCGAGCTTCTCCATTCTTCGGAGGGCACGTTAAGCCGTCGGTCTCGGCTGTTGTCGATAGATGACAGACATTACGCTAAACGCTGTGGCATAAATCACAGATTGGTCAAATTGAAAACAGCTGATTCAAACTGGTAACCAGAATGGGATAGCAATATTTTCCCCCCACCGAAATCATTGAGTAGATGTTTATTTTAATAAGAGTTCTTTATTTATGTTGTTATTTTCTCTGTGATATAAGTAGGTAGTATAAGATATATTATCACGATAGATGACAGACATTACGCTAAGTCGGTAGCCTTCCGGTCGCTTAAAAACACTGGCCTCCGCCAATCCGCAGTTGAGCAGAATGGTGGAATATGCTCTAAACCCTGTCTCTTGAAGGGAGAGACGTGTCCCAGTAGTAAATGAGTTAGAGTTAATGTAGTAAGCGGTCATAGATTACGTTGACCACTTTACATCTCGTGGGTCGTATGCTTATTTGCCTCCCTACGTTGTAAAAAAAATACAACATAGCCATGATAGGAATACGGTTCGCTGGAACACCGTCCTTCAAGCAAGTTATCTGTCTACGAATGTTAATACTTAGCAAGTAAGCCAAGCAGCTATATTTATATAGCTGTGTTTGAAGGGTGAGATATGGCAGAAAAATTACTGGCTACTGTGACGGAAGATCCTTAGGTCACAAGATTGGTAGCGCGCGAGTAACATGCCCTTGGTGTTGCGAGCGTCAATGGGCTGCGGTGACCGCTTACCATCTGATGCGGGCCGCATGCTTGTTTGCTAATCTAGTTATAATATAGTTAATTCTCTATTTTAAAATACGTTCATTAACTTTTACGTACGCAGTTAATCATGGGAGACAAATTACTAGCAAATTCGGCATATAAAACGTGCCGGGAAGCGCACCCCACTTTTTGTACTCCTGTATAAATTTGGGTAGCTTCTGCCCGTGACTACGCCTTTGTGTGAATCCCGTGGTTACAACAGTAAGCCGCATTTCTTCTTCAGGTCGCAAACTACTTCTGTACTCAATTTGAGATTATTTTTATACAACATCGGAAAGCATGCAAGCATATAGTCTACCCTATGTAAAGTAGTTTCCGTAGACTAATACAGGAAGTATCACTCGCTACGCACCACCCCTGCACCCACTCCTTCAGAACTTACTGCCAGCCTCACTCACACACATGGACAAAACAATCCTCCAGAGAAATGTAATTCAACTGTAGTTTTCTATGAGGTTATTGTATCGCCAGTCAAGATACCTTGATGCGCTCTACCTCTCGTAAACACTCAAATTAAGATAAAGATTAAGCTAATGCACACATATGTTTGCCTTGTATGGAAATCAAATCCACAAATTGGTGTTAAGTCTAAAGCCACCGGGCTCGTCCAGAACATAAAAAAAGTACGCCGAGTGACTTACATATTACTGGGAAGTTATCCAATGGCGAAATGTATAATTCGTAGATTAACATAGAAAGATTATGAATAACTGCACTGTTTACTAAGTACATGCAAATGTTCTCAAGATTTAACGTTAGTTAACTTGAGCCAAGGCGAAAAGTCGCGGAGTCCAGAGCCGTCGAGTCTGCACAGCGTAAACTAACAAATTGCTGTCTCTGCCTTCGGCCCGCGACAGTATTTCCAAGTAAATGTCTTGAAAAGAAACTGAGAGCCGCGACTCTGAAACTTCCAGCGCTTAATTTATAGACAATATTTCACAGCACTGTCCGTCACTTCGGCAACTCCTAACAATTTGTAACTTGGTCCTTTTGGTAAAATATTTTATTTTGGATTGTGCTTTTGGGATCTTTTTCAAGTATTATGTATATTTTTTTTACAACAGCGTGAGGCATACAAGCATACAGATGATGTCTTTGCCGTAGCCTAATCTTGCGTGCAATAGAGAAAATACTACTGGTGGCCCTATTCACTCGCAGAAATATAACAACCCTTTAAAGAACGCGCCGCATTAAGCGAGTCACTACACAGATAATAATTTGTCTGCGTATAAAAATTAATTTATCTGAAAGTATCACGTACTATGCAGATACTATAATATTTTATCTGCGTATAAAAACTTAATTATCATACATTCACACGCAAACCTTCCAACTTACTAGAACTGTTTTTGGAGCGTATTGCTTAAACAAAGTGTTATTACCTATAGTGAATTGACATATATTACTTGTACTTATTATACTTACAAATAAAATACGTATAATTAATGATCATTATGATTAATTATTTAATCATAATGATAAATTACGTACTCAAGTTTTATTGAAGATGAGTTGCAAAAAATAGATAGCTATATAGATAAAATCTGTAAAAATGTTTGTAAATATTTCGTTAAACTAAAAACTAAGAAGTATGTCTTGACCTTGACGGAAGTCGTGAATGATGCGACTTTAACACCAACGCTCTTGGGTTCGATTCCCGCACTGAACAAACATCTGTGTGCATGAACATGTCTGTTTGTCTAGGGTAGGTAGGGTAGGTAGGTAGGTAGGTAGGTAGGGTGCATCAAAGCAGCCTGTCTGGGGAAGTACCTCCATCTCACAGAAAATCGCAGTCAAATAACAACTCCCTAGAGGATTGTGTTCCAGCGTATGAGCGAGGTCACTAGTAAGCTCCTAAGGAGTTACTGTGTTAGCTGCAGAGGAGGCATCGCGCGAGTGATACTTAATGTAATGCAAGCATTCATAGGCTACGGCAACCGCTTTACATCAGGTGGGTCGTATGCTTGTATGTCTTCCGAAGTTCTATAAAAAAAAGATTTCTAAAATACCGTAAATGAAACACTGCTGGTAAAATCCTATACATTTGCAACACCAGGGGTGTCACTCATGCGCTGCCGACCCTTCAAAAACGTCTTCACGCCTATCTTTAAGAACCCTATGCTGTAGTCCCTTGGGAAAACCTCGGCTGGGAGTTAATTCCACAACTTGAGAGTTCTCGGAAGAAAACTTCCCTGGAACAGTACGTAACCATTGCGGCTCCAGTGTGTGAGGGTGAACTCCCCACCGTCGGCGAGCGGTGCGGTTGTAATTAGAAGCTGTCGGCATCATGTCGAACAATTCTTCAGAACACAACACATTGTACAATCGGTAGCCTTAAACTTAAGGGCTCAATACTGTCTGTAACCTTGGGATCGCCGACAATTCTCACAGCTCGTCTCTGAACCGAATCACAAGGTCCTAGCTGGTATCCAGGTGCACCCGCCCAAAGGTGACTCCATGTACGGTCTGACTTGAGACTTGTATAATATAAGACTTTGTTGCGCACTGAAGTACTGCTTTGCTCTGTTAAGCACACCAAGTTTCTTGGACGCCTCTTTGACCTTCTCCTCCAGGTGATTTCGGTACTGAACATCACTGGAGATCTCGACACCGAGAATGCTTTTGGCGATGGCCTCAATTTCAGAACATACCACTTAATGTTCTGAAATTGAGGAGCAAATGGAGTTTTCTTGGCGGTGAAAGCGCAAGCGTGTGTCTTAGTGGGGTTAAATTGCACCACGTTCAGTCACACCCAGTCAGATACTTTTGTCAACGTACAATATCATTAGTGTCAATTTGAATATCTACTCGTATTTACGTCTGGAGAAAAATGAGCCACCTGATGTGAAACGATTAATAGTCTATGACTGATTACAAAACAATAAGGATTGTTTACCTCTCCTGCTGTTACCCTAGCAAGTCCATAGGAATTTACCATCTTTGGTCTGGTTGAGATCTAACTGTAGAAAGTCAGGTTTAAAAATTATAATTGTAATATTAGAGGTTAAAGTATGAAATTGCCGACTTGTACTGAAAAATTAGAACTCGTTTTTTTCTAAGATGTAATATATTTATTTAATCAAAATATTTACCCTCATCTATACATTGCTGCCATCTAATCGGAATTTTTATTTATGACTTTGTAATAGAACTCTGGGGATCTAGATTCGACAAACTGTGTGAAAGCATTTTGCTGCCTCCTGGGAAGATTTTTTTTTACCACGTAGAAAATTGTCCAAATCACGAAAAAAGTGGTAGTCAGTTGGAGCAAGGTCTGGCGAGTACGGAGGATGATGTATGGTTTTTAACTGCAGCTCCTGTGTGCGTTATCATGGAGCAATAATGGTGACGATCGATTCACGAGTCAGGGCTGTTTCACTGCCAGTTTCGCCATGAATCACCAGACAGTTACCATTGCCTTTTTATTGATAAGCTTTGCTTTAGGGCACTGTTGCGGCGTTTGACATGGGGTCAGCCATTACATTTTTCGCTTACGGTTATCGTAAAGAATCCACTTTTCGTCACATGTCACAATTCGATCCAATATTCCTTTATTTCTGTACCGATTCAACAAGGCAACACAAGTTTCAACACGCGTTATGCAGATCAGTCAAATCATGAGGCACCCATTTTTCATATTATTTTATCTTATTAGGTAAGGTAACGTTAAACCATGCCGCTAAATCCCGGGTAGTTTGACTTGGATCGGCTTCCACCATCTCCTTCGATTCAGCGTTATTCACCTGTGTGGGCGCTCTTCCACGTGGTTTGTTCTTCAAATCTAAGTTTCTATTACGAAAGCGTTTAAACTAAAAACGCACAGTGTGTTCATTCTCTCTCCTCTCCTCTCTCCTCTCCAAACGCAGCATTGATATTGCGAGCCGTTTCTGCCGCGTCAGTTCCGCGTCGGAACTCGTATTCAAAAATTACTCGGATTTTCGAAATATCCACCCATCGCGTACAATTACAATATTATAACGTGTGCTCATAAAGATGCATCAGTACTAAGTTTTCAATTTGCACATTACATAGTTTTCGAGATAACTCTGTACACGGGAGTGACCTTAACAGGGTTACGATTTTCCATAAAAAAGGTTGTAGAACCCGTGATATTAAAACTAAAATCAAAATCATGCTTTACTTTTTCTTTCTCTTGTCTCATGTTTTACAGCAATAAGTCTGCTGTCTTGTAAGCATACACATGTTGGTAAGCAGTTACAAAGCTTACAACACCTTACCAACACGTACTCAAGTACTATGAAAATATAACAACGATATTTTTGAATACGCATCCTGTTATC
Organism: Pyralis farinalis; assembly: GCA_947507595.1. Lineage (NCBI taxonomy): Eukaryota > Metazoa > Arthropoda > Insecta > Lepidoptera > Pyralidae > Pyralis > Pyralis farinalis. The sequence goes on from OX382259.1 coordinate 28,507,604, forward strand.
CCCTGGATTCTCAAGTAAAAATCTAGTTCAAGAAACTCTGTAAAATCAAACATAAGATTGTTATTTTTACATTGATTGTGAATTTGTCTCTGTATATAAAACGGTTTATAATATTCGCGAGAACGAAGACGTGAGCACATCTAGTGGACAATAAAGTATTTTTACGTTTCTTATTCAACATTTTTATTGTTACACAGCGAAAGTCACAAGAGCAAATAAAGCAATTTTGAATTCTTTCAACTAAAACTATTGTTCTACCATGTACAAAATTATTAAAGTATTTATTATAAAGTATCGGAAGTATTAACTACATGAAACGAAGGGGGCCTCTATGTTTTGATGCTCATATCCGGTGCACACCTGTCATATAACGGGGTATTTAAAATGCGTGATTTTTAGTGTACTTAACCTACTTATTTTTTCCATTAATATCGACAGAAACATACAACATAAAGAGCAAAGTTACTTTCTCAAAAGTGACATTATCTACAAAAAGGTTATTAACTAAATACACAATGAAAATATAACAGCAAATTAAAAGGCCAAAGGCCAAACAAAGGCTTCATTTGGATCTGTTTTATTAGGAACATTAAATATACATACCGTTTAATTTTCTCATACAAGCCTATTTTTCTTGAATTATTTCTGAGCACAATCCATTGAAGAGAATGATCAGAAAATATTCTACTACGTTAGAGTGCTGAGGAGTAAAATTTTACGCATGAAATCCACGAAGCGCTAAATTAATTCCACGAAAAGTATAACGACTTTTTAACGGAGTTCTTTTGAACTTCCAACCTTTGTACTTAATAAATGTTTATTAGCGAGTCTGATCCAGTTCTCCAGTATTTTTTTCTGAATAGTACTCTTATTCTGTTTTTGTGCATTAATGATTCCAGCGCGTATTTTTAACCGTTTTGAAATGATAGCTACGATTTTTTTTATTCATATTAACATGTCTTTGATGATGACATTATAAATATTAATTATATTTCCTAAGACTTAATGCAAAATAGACGTAGCTTAAGTTTTTCGATATTCCATGAGTAGCAGCATCTCTAAGACCGAGTGAGATTCGAAGCAATCACATCTTTTCAATTTTATTGTGTTTCTGCGAATGTTCTGGAATGTTCAATAAGTTCCTGCACCATCAGCGGAGGTAAAGCATAAGCAATATTTTTTGTATTGCAAACATATGTAAGTGCACTTCGCCGCATATTAACTACTATATACTACACGGTTTGTTGTTGTACGCACAGTTTATTTCCATCCCATATTTAAGAAAATAATTCAAGCCCAGAGTTATGAACGATATTCCATGTGAGACCAGGCCTGGATCTTATACAATTGATGACCATGCCGAAATAGTTTAGGGCTCAGTTGAAATGCAAAATTATTTTAATTTCGAAAAAGATCACTGGTTAGAAAAAGACAGTGTTTATATAACGTCTTGCTATATATCTTTATGGAAACCAACTTGGATTTGCACTCCAAGTGCCCGTAAAATCCAACGTCACACGATATCTCTACATCCAGGATACCTATGTTAGGTGAAATGTTGAAGAAGTGCCTACCACAAAGGGTCATTTCTTTGTGGTGAATCAGATCTCTCTAAGACATAAGTACGTATTTGTGTATTAGAGAGATCTGATTTAGACTATCACAATTCTAGTATTATCTCAATGAAAGATAAAAAAGATACATAATACAAAAATTCTTTATTTGGCATTGGGAATTTAGGCACGACTTCATTTTTAGGGTTCCGTACCCAAAGGGTAAAACGAAATCCTATTACTGAGGCTCCGCTGTCCGTCCGTCCGTCCGTCTGTCACCAGGCTGTATCTCATGAACCGTGATAGTTAGACAGTTGAAATTTTCACATGTGATGTATTTCTATTGCCACTATAACAACAAATACTAAAAAATATAATAAAATAAATATTTAAGGGGGCTCCCATACAACAAACGTGATTTTTTTGGCATTTTTTATAGATAATGTACGGAATGTCCGTAATGGTACGGAACCCTTCGTGCGCGAGTCCCACTCGCCTTTGGCCGATTTTTTTAAAATAATATGATATTGTATTTTTTTTCATATAATATTTTTGTCTAATTTCGAAATTGACCTCTGGCCGAGAAGAAATGTTGAAAGAAACTTGCCCATATAGGTTTTTCAATTAATAATACAATAAATGTATGTCAATGTAGCGATACCTTAATAATAATGTTAAATGATAAAATAAAATAAAAAATGCTGAATCATTTTCATCTCTATCAGTCGGATATTCAGCAAATTCTTCTTCTTGAATCAATATTTTTATAAAGACCATTAATGATGTAACTTTTGAAGATATTGCCAGCAGCATAGAACTGTTTTAGGTAGTTTATTATAGAATCGAATATAATTTACAACAAAAGACTACAAATTTTAACATATATATGCAACATTTAAGATTTTCACTGAATTTTAAAAAGATATTTTAACTGGCATACTACATATTGTTATTAATTTATTCAATAGTAGCAATGAGGTTCTTTATTTTCCTTTTATGATTCGCTGAAGCATCACGACAGTAAACTGTCGTGGGTCTACATAATGCTGTGAAAGTAGCTGAAATAGACTAAGCGCAAAGTTGATATATGCGTTAATTATTTGATTCTCCTTACTGTACATGCAGCAGAGCTAAGCTTGCTGGTAAGTTTATTTACATAGGGCCCTACTCCTATTTGAGTGTTCTGTAATGCTAAGAAATACAGCATAATTCACAAATTCTAATTATTGCCAATGAGAACATTTGAAAGAATGCAGGATGAAAGAATGACGAAGCAAATATACAACGCAAAAGTGGAAGGATGTAGGAGCCAAGAAATGCCTTACCTGCCATGACCAAATTCGTCGTGTTCTATAAGAAGGTGATGTCAGGAGCCTTAAAAATCCGCAAGCGTGCATGAGAATAGCAATTAATGTTAAAGAAGCGAGTGTGGTGTCTAAGGATCGAGTCACGTGGCGCTCGGTTCTCTCTGATTACCCCGCAAGGGATTTGCCGTGAAGTTATAGATAGATAGAGAACTTTTGAATTTCCAAAAGCCACATGTGAAAGACTAAATTTAAGAAAATTAAACATTTGATTTCAGTTGTAAAATAAAATTTTATTACGTTACTCGTCTTAATAAAAAAATTTTTACAACTAAAACCAAATTTCTCTCTCTAAACTCATAAAAATATATATATAAAAAGGTAGCTTCAGCAAATAGTACTACATCAACCATTTTCTGCACCATGTACTGTAAATCATTCATATACATCATACATATAAATAAAAAGGGGCCCAAGAAATTACTGTCTAAATTTAACCCATTTATACCTAGTCTTGCCATAAATACTGAAACAAAGAAAAAAAAAATTCTTCTGCAAATAACATTTATTACTTTTACAGTGTATTAGTGTAATACATAAATATAAAACAATTTAAAATATAAAAAGCTTATTCGAAGTGATCTCCATTGGCTGCCATACAGTCCTTTAAACGTTGAGGCCAGTTATCAATAAAAGCACGCACTCTTTCCATGGGAAAATTCTTCAATGCCAATCGTACGGATTGTTTTAGGGACTCCAAATTATCATGGCGTTTAGAGCAAGCCGTAGTCTCTAAAACTGACCATAAATCATAATCCAGCGGATTAAGATCGGGACTAGACGACGGTCAGTCTTCAGCTCTGATGAAGTCCGAAACGTTCGTTTCTAACGCTCGGTCTATGCAGCCTTGCGTAGACCGAGCTTTATGACCCGGCGCCGAGTCTTGCTGGAAGAACCATTCTTGGTTATTGAACATGGTGTTGTTAAGGGGCGTCACTACCTTCTCAAGAATGGTATCATGGTACACTTGTGCCGATGTTTTGATACCTTTTTCACAAAAGTATGGCTCAGTCACGCCTTCATAGCTAATACCCCACCAAACCATCACTGAAGTCGGATAGTGCCCACATTGCACTCTGTCGACTAATTAGAAAGCTTCCTTAGAGCTTTGAGCATAAATACGGTCATTTTGTTTGTTAAAATGTTGCTCAATTGTAAAAAAATTCTCATCCGTAAACAAAATTTTTCTGTGACCTCCCTTTGCGTACCGCTTCAGTAGTTGTTTCGATTTTACCACCCTATTCTTTTTTAAATTATCAGTTAAGAAATGACCAGTACGTCTCTTATAGGCTGCACGTCCTAAGTCATCTTTCAAAATACGCGACATGGTTCTAGGTGCTATCTTCATCTCCCGAGATAAAATATTTTGCTTTCGGGCAGGATTTCTTCGAATTCTTTCCCTTACTGCTTTGTCCACCTTTTTTGTACGAACACTACTTAGACGGCCAGATCTTTTTCTGTCACAAACAGATGAGGTCTCATTGTACCTATTTATAGCCCGGTACACAAACATTTTACTAATACCAAGCGTAAGGAGAGTTTTAAAAATTGCATTTGGCTCCATACCTACTTTGTGTAATGCAATCACAGCGATTCGGTTCTCTTTATCACCCCACTCCATTTTAATATCGCAAAATATTGTACAATGTATTGGCGCCAAAATGAGAAAATTCAATGAACAATCATTTAAAAATGACAGATTTCAAATTAAAATGTAATATTTTGTTTATTTTTAATTGTAACAGTATTTATGGCCAGACTAAGTATCAACAATTTACATTATGTCGTTGAAATAAGACGCATCACAATTTTGACTTTACCTCTAACTCTGTAATGGCAGAACTTGATCAATAATGGACGACGGTCGACATAATCATAAGCTTTAGAAAAACCACAGAAGTCCGCAACGCCAGCCCTGTACCTACAGGTACTGTGTACCTGCCGTAAAATCGTATCGTGTATTCTTGACACGCATTCTTGCAAAGCTTCCCGAACCATGGTCGAGAATTTACCTCTCACAGTAACAGCAGAGATAGCAATAAAAAATTACACGCTTTGCAGATTCACTTCAGCGACAGTGTCAATAAAGCACATCTGCCCAATTGTTCATAAACGAAAAACCACCGGCCTCCCGATCTCTACACTTACAGTACAAAACACAAAACATGCTATTATTTCCTTACTTTTTCTATGAGAGAGTGGTACTACCACGTACGCTCCTGCCCAATTAGGATCTATTTTCATTTAGCGGCCAAAACCTGCCCGCGGCCATGACGTGCTGAATACGCTTTTGTTATTTCCAAATAAAAAGTTGTCCAAGCGAAAAAAACATTTATAACCTAGATAATGGAGTCAAGAATAAATGTGCAATTGGTTCAAATTCAGTCGGTGACAGTCTTGTTCAGACCAGCGACATATCAAAAGGTAGACACGTTATACACCTACATTATTGTATTTTAAAATGGCGCAATTAGAACGAACACTAGGATTATGGTTGATGATGTAGTGTTGGAGCAAGTGAATGAGATTGTATATCTTGGAAGTGCTTTTAGCAGCAATGGAAGGTACACCGCTGATGTGGAGAGACGAGTGAGTGCCGGGAATAGGGTGAATGGAGCGTTGGGTAAACTTCTAGGCTGCCGAAATCTAAGCCAGAAGGCACAGCTCGCTGTACACAACGCGGTGCTAATACCAACGCTAACTTATGGAAGTGAGAGCTGGGTATGGCAGAGAGAGCATGAAAGTAGAATAAATGCGGTCGAAATGCGAGCATTGCGCAAAATTTGTGGCATAACGCTTGCTGACCGCGTTCGTAATGAAGACGTGAGAGAAAGAGTTGGTCTAAAAGAGAGTGTCGGTGTTAAGATAAGAAAGGGCATGCTCCGTTGGTTCGGACATGTAGAAAGAATGCGGGACGAAAGAATGACGAAACAGATATACAATGCAAAAGTGGAAGGATGTAGGAGCCGAGGCAGGCCGAGACTAACCTACCATGACCAAATTGGTCGTGTTTTATCAGAAGGTGATGTCAGAAGCCCCAGGAACCGGCGAGCGTGCATGAAAAGAGCTATGAATGTCACAGAAGCGAGTGAAGTATGCAAGGACCGCGTCTTATGGCGCTCGGTTCTCTCTGCCTACCCCGCAAGGGACTTGGCGTGAAGATATACATACATACATATACATACATGCAATTAGTACTATATCTACGTAGTTATTTATTATCACACTTTGCTCTAACAAACATGCCAATGATACATACCTGTCGTTAGAAAGAGATGAATATATATCTTAAGACATTTATGCTTTGTGGCAAAATACGTATAGACGTGACGTGAGAGCGTGGCCAACTGAATGCGAGTTGGGCAATTACCTTACTTTCGTATTGCCATTCTAGAGCGTGTACGACGTATCTATATCTATAACTATGAAAACATTTTAGGTTCAGACTTACCTATTTATTTCTCAAGTATCCTTACTTGGAAAGCCAAATGGGCGTTTTGATTGTACTGGAGTTTTCCATGTTAAAAGTACTACAAATATAATAGAATAAATACAGTAACGGAAAAAGATATTAAGAATACTGTCTTTATCCTGTTAAGGAAGTAGAGGTCTGTTCAGGGGCTTTACGAATAATCGGACTGCTCATCTTGTTGGGTAAGAGAGATCTCCGGCATTGAGATACCGCACCACGGGATGGTGGGAGACACAGCTCACTCGTTATTCATATTCGCATTAGACGCTAAGAGATTATCTTGTAACCCTATATAAAACAAGACCTTAAAATTTTTTTATGTGCATTCGGCCTGCATACAGGCATTCAAATATTATTTTTATGTATGTTTATGTACAATAATACAAAAAGATATACATTAATAAATTTAAAAAAAAATGATATACATATACATACAGTTCTATTTATTTATTTCAAGAAAGTTTACAGTATATCTTACAAAATGTATCATATCTACTGATTATACTAAAGCAGGTACTAATTAGTAGATTAAGCCACCTCGAGCTTGGCTAAGAGTTAGTCTGTATTTCGGTCAACAGGGTTCTCCTCACAATATGACACTATAAACGCAGCCTCCAATGAAATAGATTACCGTAATCTTTTAATAATGAATACTAATGTACTAAGCATAGCATACCCAGTCGATGTGAGCCTTCCAGTTTAGATATTACATACATACATAAAATCACGCCTCTATCCCGTAGAGGTATGCAGAGACCACTTCTTTCCACTTGCAACGATCCTTACGTACTTGTTTCACTTCGTCCACTTTCATTATTATTTATTAGTTTAGGTATTTGTCTGTTGTAATTTTGAGTACCTATATCTTCCTCATCCACGGGAACGTTATCATAACTAGCACGAATGAGTTCAGAGTTTAAATTATAGGAAGTAAATCTTGTTTTTTCTTTTCATATTTATGCGTTCATTACAATTCATTCAGTCAACAATATTACAGAGAACTCCATTCACGTCTGATTCGAAAACATTCCCATTTTTGAATCTTATTTATAGGGCACCTTGAAGCATATCACTGTTATTCATTTCAATTTTTATTTTATAAGTTTTTTAAGGGCAGTATTACCCATTTTCGTAATCTCTGTACACTGCATCCTGCTTTGCAGAAACCTTATGACCCATCCAAATCCATTTCCTCTGTACAACGCTGTACATATAAAAGTTTTCCAAATCAAATGGCTGGCTTACATCGAGAAAAACAGTCAACATTTATGTTAATAAGGAGCTAATTGTTACTATTTTTAAAAATCCAAAGAAAATGAGAACAGTTTAACGACCTTATTGGAAACCATATTAATCGGGATGTAACCTACGAATAAATATATTATTTATTCGTAGGACATCAAATTTATCAAAAAACTTGCAAGCAAATGTATACATTGCACTTTTTAAGTTATTGGAAGAATCGAAACCAAAGAAATAGATCTGTGGGTATTTAGATCGTCTGTCACCTCCCTTAAACAGCGGTTTTACTACGTAAGTATTAAGTTGATCTGGAAAAACACCCTCAACAAAAGTCAGGGTTATAATAAACACTAGTGGACCAGATATATAAGAAGCGCATGATTTAAGAATTCGTGTAATTATGACAGATTATTCCAAAACTAATCTTTACTCTAAAACACTAATGAAATACCAAAACAGTAGTACACACAATAAATTGTATAATACATACAACACAGTTTAAATTACTCCCTGCCGATGATTCTCGCCGCACGATTTGTTCAACACTACTACACAATAATTTGCCGTACATTTTTTCTAGAATACTTTACTAAAAATCATATGTCCTCTACTGGGACCGTAGCAGTCAATGCATAAACAACGGGAGCAGCTTAAGCAGCGACTACTAACGATAGTGAGTAGGTACCGGCAGGCGATAGATGGCATGAACTACAATCCTTTGAATATAATTTAATTAGAATGATAGCTGTCAAAATGATGCCACTAGTATGATCATGTAGTTGTTGTCAATAATAAAAAATATTTGTGCCTGACGAATAATTTTTTATGAATTAATTATTTCATCACGAAGTAGTAATAAAATAAGGTCAACAAAAAAAATTACATTATTTTACTGATTTAACGATAAACAACCTAAATCGATTTCATCGTCACCACTGGAATCTGAATCGCTAAAACAGTCTTAGAGATTAATTATCAGTTCTCGGTCTCGCAAATTACGTCGAAACGGACGTCGCGTTCCCAATCTTTAGCGATATTTTTTATGTGTTTTGCTCACCACCTTCTTCCAATCTTCTGGCGTTACATATTCGCAATCATTTTTTAATAGATTAAGTATTTTATTGGCTCTGAACGACGGGGTGACATTGTTTCAAGAAAAACAATAAGTCTTCTGTTTAGAAAACCAAAAGTCCATTACACAGTAAAATTAGTATAAAATGTACCTTTGACATGTGCGCAAATCAACTCTATAGAATTGTATTTCGGTAAGTCTTTCGGTTACTTGTCATTGGAGCTTTGTTCTTTGTGCCAAATGGTATGGCGCATTGTCCATTAGTATAATGTGTGGTTCATTTAAATTATTAAGTCGCTTTATAAAACATTATTTGAATGTTTCAAAATTCGTTTCTTCGTGATAATCCGTAGTCTTTATGGACTTAATACGAGGAGGCAACTGGGTACAAAACCCGAAGGAGTTCCAGCGTGGCATATAATCAATCTTTGACCTTTCCCTGCGGATACCTTTGTGGAAGATTCTGCCTTACCATCCGTCCAAAGTTTTAAGATACTGTGTTGCGCATTTAACCACATCTCATCAAGGAACACCACTTTATCCCAAATGCTTTTACTTTACGTTAAAAAACAATCGCTAAAGAGCAATGTCAATTCGCTCTCTAACTATATTTCTTTTGTCACGCTTTTTATATCCGAATCTAATTTGTTTCAATATTTTTGATAAAGATCTGCAGTTAAACAAATTTGCTTGTTTTGCTGCAAATACTAATTTTAACAAAGTTAGAAGTTCGTTGCGTGTATAATATGTATAAACGCGATTACAAATAGCAGCAACATCAAAATCGTCGATATCACAGGGCAACTTTTCGTCCTTTTTTATTTGGAGTAGATATTTTTTTTCTCTTCCATTACCGCGTCTCAATTTTTTTCTTTACTAATACGAGTAAAAGTAGCTCTGCCAAAGGCAACAGCGGGGCACTATTTTGGTATTAGTAAATTAGTCATGCAGGCGAACCACAAACTCGCGTGACTCACTACTTAAAACCATATTTTCGGTTCTTTTTGCTATTATAACAACGAAAACTTAACAAAGATTAACAAATCAATAATAACAATTAACAAATCAACAATAAAAAATAACAAAAACAACTAACTATAACAAGGAAAGCAACGAAAAATGAAAATACGTGGCGCATACAAGGCGTCGGCACTCGTACTGGCCATAGAGAATTCAAATCATAGTCCAATGCAGGTGGCATTCTATTTATTTCTCTTTTCTTTCCCTCTCCTACGTTAAACTCTTTGTTACCGATTGGAAACGTATTACATTGGCATATTGCTACCTTTGAAACCGTTTAACACGTTCACTGCAGCGCTAAATTCTTCTTACTGTCAAGTAGTGTTAAGAAGGCGTTCAAGCCTCCGATGTAACATTTTACCGACGCGGTTAGGGGCCTATCGACCTTTCATGGAACCAGTTACTTCAATTGCATTTATATTTACGAAATTCACTAATTTACAAATGAAACTTGGTTCACGATATTGTAAAAGAATGACTCTGTCTTATTTTCTCTTTACCTGAGGTTCTGTTGTCAAAATATTGCAAAATTCAAGAAAATATTTAAGAGGCATTTAGACCTTCATCAGCACTGAATTATAGGTACAGTTGTAGGTATAACTAGTGTTGTACCTAATAAAAAGGCAAAGTTATCGGTCAAACAAAAACTTTTTTATTTCAAGTTCTAATTTATGTTGATACTGTTGATTGTAGGCGCTTGGTGGAATTTTGAATACATCTCGTTAATGTTAACACTTTCACTTGTACACATTTCACTTCACAATTTTATTTAGGTATAATTTAAATTTTTACAGATCGGTTTCGCCTTTACGGCATTATCAAGGTACAATCATAACATCTGGCGGTACTGTCCGTCACGGTATCGCCAGATGTTATGATTGTAAAGTGGAATCTATTTCACGGCCCATTTTCTACACTTTCGTAATTTATTATGCACTCCCACTTACTAATGAACGAACTAATGAACCGTGACGGTATCGCCAGATGTTATGATTGTAAAAGTACCTTGATAATGCCGTGAAGGCGAAACCAATGAAATTGTAAAGTGTGAGTGTTAACATTAACGAGAAAGTTCTTACTTACTCAAATTACATATGACTGTCATAGGAACATTTAAAGGGACATTGGTTTACTACAATCACGGCAGTAAGATTTAATTTTATTTTACTTTGAATATTTAAAGACGCCTGACTTACAGACTTTGCAGTTGCTCTTTGGTAAACACAACGATATTTTGGACTGAAGGTGTTCTTCAGTCCAAAATATCATCTTGCTTGAATCGTGTGCTAATTGAAGCATTCTTCTACATCGTTTATTTACGGCCCATTTTCTACACTTTCGTAATTTATTATGCGGAGTGCATACTTACTAATGAACGAACTGCAATAACATACATGAATTACTAATAGACGTTCGCACATCACTAGTTCATAAGTATCATAGATACAGTCAGGTGCAGAATTAATAATTTTTTCTCAGAGTGCGTTCAGTGGTCTATAGATATTTATCGTATATTTTACCGCCTGTACCATGGTGAGTGCTCTGAAAAATTATTTTCCCTTATAGGGAGAGGATGGGTCTCCCTTCGCTCATAGAACCACACGTGCAGGCTTGCGATGTCATCATTGCACTGTTGAGGACATATTTTCTCGTACTAAAAAGTTCGGCAACTCCTATTACCGTCGAACTATTAAAAAGTAGAACGCCTTGCTTGCACACTTGTTTCCTCCTTCCTACCACATGGGATTCTTCAAACGAAGAGTGAAGAAGCACCTTGCGGGCCAGCATGGTAGCGTCAACTGACAGGACACTGTAGTCCTTTGTAAGTTGCCGCTGCAATTTGGGCTCCTCTTTTCACGTACCAACAGGCGAAGCGGAACCACTATGCTGAGTCAATATAAAAAAAAAATACTTCTCACAAATTGGTTCTCGATAGAGCTACGTCCAAATAGAAATTAAAACACGTATTTGTTTCTTTTGTACGCCTAAAAATCTACAAGATGTGACCTGCGCATCAGAGCGAAACGACAATATTTTCACCTGCACATCGCGGGAGTGCTTACATAAGGTCTCTAGGCATCTGATCGCAGTGAACGTTATCCATTCGACTAAGATATACTATATAATCTAATGGTCAAAAATAAAAATATTCTGTACGTAATAATGAAAACATATAAAAAATATCGGTTGTTGGATTTTGTTTTACTAAATAAGATTCATTTCACGATAAATTTTGTTTATCGAAATGTCCCATCTCTAGATTTTTTTAGAACAAGACATGACCTTGTAAAGAGGTATTAGTGAATAAAGCATACTTTTTCGGTACTATAAATTAAATAAATTGGTTGAGATTAATGCCTTTGTAATTGTACTATACTTATTTTTGACATAATAGAAATATATTTGTCATGTCAGAAACAAAAATTTACTCGTGTGCCTAAATTAATGAGTACTCAGACGCTACTACAAAGTTACGTCGTAACTTTCGCTGACAGCTGTCATTCTAATTAAGCTATATTTAAAAGATTATAATTGGTGGCAGAATTATACAAAGCAGGTTAGATCAAATTGCACGTATTAAATTTGGTAGCAGGTGGCACTCATTCGTAAACTAATTGGAGAGAAAATTAATGAGTTCCGCCTGCTACCAAATATAATAAGGTTTTCATCTTAGGCTACCTGCTGGTCTTTTTGCTATTAAATCGTAGTCGGATTTTTGTTTTTAAATTAATTTTATTTTGTTAATAGATTCAGGCGTTATTTTGCGAAAGTCAAAATTACATGCAACTCGATCCAACCTGCTTTGTGTGCTTCCGCCACCAATTAGTTCATGCGGCCTAGCGCCGGCCGGCACCCACCCACTACTGTTAGCGCGTGCTACATGCCGACCCTGCCATGGCTGCTCCGGTAGTCTCTGCCTCGGCTGCTGCGTTCGTCACCGCCACCGCCACCTGGAACAGAATCCGCATGCCCCCACCACCACCGTCGCTGCCACGACTGGCCTGGTCGTCGCTGCGACACGTGTTTCGCCTCTCCACGAGGCATCATCAGGCGTTGTAGACGTTAATCGTAAGAATAACATGCTACAAGTGACAAATCCATCGCAGTGCCGTCCCTTATATTGAATTGAGGGTGGGGGTGGATGGTGTGAGCGAAAAGATATTTAATAGTGGGGAATGGTTTACGTCAGTCTGTTTGTTCATGAGAGTAATTTTAGAATTTTTATGTTTATTAATTTCTAATTGTTCCCTAACATTTAGTTTTAAACCTTTGTCTATGGTGTGTAAAATTTGATATGTATTAGTGGGGGATAAGTTATGTCCTTTGTCTATGAGATGCTCGGCGAAGTGTGACCTTTCTGGGCGATTGTTTTTATACGCCGATACGTGTTCGAGAAATCGTGTTATAAAGTTACGTCCCGTTTGACCGATATAAACATGTTCACATTCATCGCAGAACAGCTTATAGATGCCGGATGTTTTATTGGGCGGGATTTTATCTTTAGTGTTACAAAGTGATTTGAGTGAATTATGGGATTTGAGAGCAACATGTATGTTATTTTTTCTAAATATGTAAACTATTTTGTCAGTGATTTTTCCCAGGTATGACAAACTCGCAGTGTATTTATTTGTCGAAATATATCTATCTATCTATCTATAACTTCACGCCAAATCCCTTGCGGGGTAGGCAGAGAGAACCGAGCGCCACGTGACTCGATCCTTACATATCTCACTCGCTTCTTTAACATTCATTGCTCTTCTCATGCACGCTCGCCGGTTTCTAGGGCTCCTGACATCACCTTCTGATAGAACACGACCAATTTGGTCATGGTAGGTAAGTCTTGGCCTTTCCCGGCTCCTACATCCTTCCACTTTTACGTTATATATCTGCTTCGTATTATTATATATTCTTTCATCCTGCATTCTTTCATGTCCGAACCAACGGAGCATGCCTCTTCTTATTTGAACATCGACGTTCTCCTTCAGACCAACTCTGTTGATAATATCATCATTGCGAATACGGTCAACAAGCGTTACGCCACAAATTTTGCGCAGCGCTCGCATTTCAACCGCTTTTATTCTACTTTCATGCTCTTTCTGCCATACCCAGCTCTCGCTTCCATAAGTTAGCGTTGGGATCAACACTGCATTGTGTATAGCGAGTTGTGCCTTCCGGCTCAGGTTTTTACTGCCAAGAAGTTTTCCCAACGCTCCATTCACACTATTCCCAGCACTCACTCGTCTTTCCACATCTGTGGTGTACCTTCCATCCCTGCTGAAAGCGCATCCAAGATATACAAACTCATCCACTTGTTCCAACACTTCATCGTCAATCGTAATCCTTACATTAGTTCTGGATTCTTCTCTTTCAAATACCATTATCTTTGTTTTCTTCGCATTCAGTAGTAAGCCTTTCTCCATACATTCGTCTTTCATCGTTGTGACCAGTGTTTGCAGTTTAGATGGTGTATCTGCTAATAGCACGGCATCGTCTGCATACAGCAGACAGTTCACCACTTGGTCACCCATGCGCAATCCCACATTCGTTGACCTTATTCTCTGCAGACAACTATCGAGATACAGGATAAACAGCCTAGCAGATAGCATGCAACCCTGTTTAACACCAATTTTGACATCAAACCAGGGTGACATGCCACCGTCTATCCGCACACATGCTGAGCAATCCTTGTAAGTGGACTGCACAGCACAGAGCAGTGGACCGTCAATCCCATATCTCGGCAATATGCCCCACAGTTCCTTTCGCACAACCCTATCAAAGGCTTTCTCAAGATCCACAAAACCGCAGAAAACCTTCCGGTCTATGGCCAGATGCTTCTCTACGATATTGCGGAGCGAGAAAACTTGATCCGTACATCCCCTTCCATTTCGGAAACCTCCTTGTGCGTCCCACAGCATTTCATCGGATTTCACCCTCATTCTCCTTTCAATCACCTTTCCTTATACTTTTGCTGCTAAGCTGATCAAACTGATGGCCCTATAGTTGGCGCAGTCCATGCGTGCCTTTATACAAGGGCACGATGACTGCGCGTCTCCAGTCCATTGGGACCCTTCCAGTTCTCCAGCATAGGTTGCATAGGTACCAGAAGGCGTCCCGGACGTAAGTGCCACCTAATTTGATCATCTCAGCTGTGATCAGATCAATTCCCGCTGATTTTCCATTTTTCAAGCTTCGTATCGACCATTCGATCTCATCCAAAGTTATGCCTTCGTCGGACGCCGTCAACGTGGAGTAAGCATCCGACTCACTCTCATTGCCAGCGTCCGAGGCATACTCATACATTTCCTCAAAATATTCACTCCACCGTTCTAACACTTCCTGAGTGTTCGCAAGAATGACACCAGCTTTAGACTTTATCTTATCCATTCTGGATGCCGACGAACCACTCCGAGACTTCTTTACCTCTCTCCAAAAGAGTTTGGTATTTGCCTCGAAGTTTTTCGTCAGCCTCTCTTCCTCATTCATAATTTGTCTTTCACGCTTCTCTTTCACTAAAGCCTTGGTTTCATTCTTGCATAGACGGTACATTTCTTTCTTCTTTCCTCTCATATTTTCATTTAAAGGCAAAGATGATACGTAATCCAGCCACGCTTTCCTCTTTCTTGCTACGGAGGATTCAACCTCCGCATCCCACCAGGCATCTCCTTTCGCTGTTTTACGTCTCTTTGCGCATCCACAAGCTTCTTTTGCACTATCCACCATACTTTCTTTCAAAACTTTCCAACAATCATCCACATCTAAGTCGGAGAGGCTTGCATTTGCAAGTCTCTCACTTACCAGATGGACATACATTCTCCTTACACTTTCATCTTGCAATTTTTCGCTCATTATCCTTTCATGATCTCCGAAAGGGATACGCACTCGCCAGTGCCTCCACTTCCTAAAAAGGCCCACAAACCGGCTTACCACCAGGTAGTGGTCCGTCTCAAGAGTGGGGCCTCTAAAGGCTCTTGTATCCATTAGAACATTTCGGAGACGTCTATCTATTAAAATCAAATCAATCACACTTTTTTGGTCATTCCTTCTCCATGTATACGTGTGAATATCCTTATGATGAAATAAAGTATTCGACACGAGGAGGCCTCGTTCCATACATAAATCTAGTATTGACTTACCTGCTTCGTTCACTCTCTTATCTCCATACGGACCAAGAACAGCTTCATAGCTGTATCGCTTGGTCCCAACCCATCCATTCAAATCTCCACACATAATCACTCTTTCATTCCCTTCAGCTAAGTCCAGAACATCCCTCACAGATTCCCAAAACTTCTCCAGTTCTTGAGCACACGCTGAGCTTGCGGGAGCGTATGCTGCAACCAAAAATACTCGCGTGATGCCCAGTTTAATACGAACCCAGAGAAGTCTAGGCCCTACCAAACAGTAATCTCTTACACCAGTGGCTAAGCGAGAGGAAAGTACGACACCTACACCAGCACTGGCATGATCGTCCCGGTCTACCCCAGACCATAGGGCCATCATACCACCGGGCAGATCATCGGTGTCGCTCCCCTTGCGCTTAGTCTCTGTCACACATAACGCATCCAAACGTCTATCATTTATTACGTCTATCAGTTCATTCGTCTTGTTATTTAATCCACCTCTCACATTCCACGTGCCTATGCGGCACTCGGCTCCCCTCGTCCCGCCGGAATTGGCGCTGCGTGGTGGGTGGCGGCCCCCACCGCCGCATGCAGCTATATTCGCACCGACGGGGGCGGATCGGTGCGCGTCGCCTACGGGGGACGCCCTAATCCGCACGTCGGTGCGCTCTCGGTCCAGAATTGCAATCGACTGATTGGCAGGGGTCGCGAACGAGCACGCTTCTGGCACATGACCCCCTAATCGAAATATATGGAACCTATAAATACACTAATACATATCAAATTTTACACACCATAGACAAAGGTTTAAAACTAAATGTTAGGGAACAATTAGAAATTAATAAACATAAAAATTCTAAAATTACTCTCATGAACAAACAGACTAACGTAAACCATTCCCCACTATTAAATATCTTTTCGCTCACACCATCCACCCCCACCCTCAATTCAATATAAGGGACGGCACTGCGATGGATTTGTCACTTGTAGCATGTTATTCTTACGATTAACGTCTACAACGCCTGATGATGCCTCGTGGAGAGGCGAAACACGTGTCGCAGCGACGACCAGGCCAGTCGTGGCAGCGACGGTGGTGGTGGGGGCATGCGGATTCTGTTCCAGATGGCGGACGACCGCAGCAGCCGAGGCAGAGACTACCGGAGCAGCCATGGCAGCGTCGGCATGTAGCACGCGCTAACAGTAGTGGGTGGGTGCCGGCCGGCGCTAGGCCGCATGAACTAATTGGTGGCGGAAGCACACAAAGCAGGTTGGATCGAGTTGCATGTAATTTTATTTTGTTTCTTATTCCCAACCTTGTTTTGATCTGCTTACCGGACTATACGTACGGAGTCGTTCTCTGTAAATGGTTTAACCGATACAGCTGTATGGAAACCTATGTCAGACCTTCGTTTATTGAGTTTTGTTTCGGTGCTGCAAAAACTGCAAACACTAGTCACAATGATGAAAGACGAATGTATGAAGGAATGCTTACTATTGAATGCGAAGAAAACAAAGATAATGGTATTTGAAAGAGAAGAAGCCAGAACCAAGTTATACACAATGCAGTGCTGGTCCCAACGCTTACTTATGGAAGCGAGAGCTGGGTATGGCAGAGAGAGTATTCGCAATGATTAGGTTAGAAGCAGAGTTGGTCTGAAAGAGAGCGTCGGTGTTAAAATAAGAAGATGCATGCTCCGTTGGTTCTGACATGTAGAAAGAATGCAGGATGAAAGAATGACGAAGCAGATATACAATGCAAAAGTGGAAGGATGTAGGAGCCGAGGAAGGCCAAGACTTACCTACCATGATCAAATTGGTCGTGTTCTATCAGAAGGTGATGTCAGGAGCCCTAGAAATCGGCGAGCGTGCATGCTAAGAGCAATGACTGTTAAAGAAGCGACTGAGGTATGAAAGGATCGAGTCACATGGCGCTCGGTTCTCTCTGCCTACTCCGTAAGGGATTTGGCGTGAAGTTATAGATAGATAGATTCCGTAGTTGTTTTTTGCAAATCTATCTTATGTTTCGGACTTTCTTCGTTTTATTTTTCGCACATATTGTAATGATACAACGTAGATTATGTTTTGAAGAGTTATATTGTGGAATTGATAGCGAACTTAGTTGTGTATACATGGAGATTTAGGGGTCGTATGTCCCCGCACGACAGCGCGCGGGTGCACATTTCATACGTGTAATTTCGGGCAGTTATAACCGCATGTCGTACGAATATCATAATATTGGGGAAATACTATGCATGGTGGCAGGAATTTGTAAATTGCATGTTGAGCATTGAAAATAAAACAATTAGTTATGCCGCTCCGGATGTCATAAAGTTGGAAAGGACCGGACGGACGCACCGGGTGTCTGCAATTAAGCACAAAAGCAATTTTAAAACCTATCGATAACAAAAGGCAGGCGAAGACAAAGGAAGGCGGCCTATCTAATTTGTATTATTCTGAGAACGGGGCTTTAAAAAGTTTGCACGTGCATGGAAAGGACGGCGACAATGTGGCGCCGGCCTGGGCGTGTGAAGCCGCCGCTGTTACCACGCGATAATTAAGTTGACCAATCAGGGTAAGCGTCACCCCAGCGCATGAGACGGGGGCGCGGTGGAGCGGGGTATGCAAGCGCACGACTGGACGAGTCATTCGGGTTCCCGGAGTTCTCGCGGTTCGGACGTTCGACATCGTGGCGCGTATCATAATAATTATTGTCCATTGGATTCCGGAGTTCTCGCGGTTCGGACGTGCGACGTCGCGGCTTTTACCATAATAATTAATTCGGTTTTGAAATAAATTCGTGTCGGGAAAAAAAAAAGCCTACGAAGGGTCGAGTATTCGTCACTCCCCACGAAACGCGAAGGCGCCGAGATCAGCGTAGCAACACCGCCGGGGACAGCCTGCGGCCGCCGACTCCACGCTGCACAGTACGGGACCACGAGTTCTTCGCGGGACTGCAGCTCTAGCCCAACTAAGCTGACCTGCAGGCAGATAAGTTTAGCCTTAAGATTGTGGTTTATTTTATACTGAAATTCTACGTTATTTTATACTAAATTTCTGTGTTGTGTCTTTTCCCCAGAATTCGCGTTCGCGAGTAAAGTAAAATACATACGCCTATGCCAAAATCTGTGGCATAGTGGCTAAGTTAAATTTTGTCTTGCAAGGTACCTCTGTGTAGGTGAGAGTGGATGACGTATTCATACAGTCTCGCTGAGGCGAAGGGCATTTTTATTTGTTGGTGTTTATGAATGGCGAACTTGTGATAGCCAGGGAAACCATTTATATGCGCCTTTTTATTTAGTGGCGGCAGAGTACCTTTAGTTTATAGTATTATTCTAGTATAGCTCACGGGTTTGATAAGTGCATGCTATTATTCCATCCGGAGACCGCTCTCTTGGCGAGCCAGTCGTGGCAAAATTACACACAGCCCGATTTCTGTATACTCAACTGGATTCGCTAGCGGCTCTGAATTGTTTACTCAGACCATTTAAATACACATGTGAGATTGCCCAGCCTATAAACATGCCACGATAATCCTGTAAGGATAATTAATGATAGTGTACACAATACTTAAAATAAGTATAATTATTTACGCAGCGATCAAAAATTGCAAAATTCCACGAGATTGGTATAATGACAGAAGTCACTATATTAATCGCGTAAGCTGATTATAGCAAAGTCAGATGAAATTTTCCTGACCTCAAATGAAAGACTGCGCAGACGCTGAGGCTAGCTAAAGGTTTAAGACCTAATAGCATTATCCTGGTCAGTAAAGGATTCAGACGCTCCTATCAAGTATTCCACAAAGAACCGTTATACACGCCATAATAACGTGCCTACAACCGACTAACTTTCAATTCCCTGAACCGCTCTTTATGTTTATAGATTCACGCTAATAATTAAAATTCTAAACAAATGAAACAAACTAGACGATCGTTTTAGGTCACTACAGGCTGCATTCCAGCAGTATCAGGGTCACGTCATTTTGGGGTTCCTTACAATATCACATAGTTCCTTTCGTTGAAATAATTTTAAGTTCTGTATACACTTCCTGTGGTACACCCCTTCACAAGGTCC
This sequence comes from Pyralis farinalis, assembly GCA_947507595.1. Lineage (NCBI taxonomy): Eukaryota > Metazoa > Arthropoda > Insecta > Lepidoptera > Pyralidae > Pyralis > Pyralis farinalis. Next base: position 28,527,520 of record OX382259.1, read on the forward strand.
TTTGCATTTAACTATGTAAGCATGACACTGACACAAATAATTTTCATTTTTTGCACTGAACCATTTTTATGCAACCGGCAACGAACAACGGCCGACAGCGGGAACAATAACACAAACAACGTTCGTACGCAGAGTGCACTCGCACCGAACTCTTAGATTTTTTTTCTAATTTATTTTGGCATTTTTTTTGGTATACATTTATGTTGACATAATTATCTTTTAGGCTAATTTGTTTTGGCATATAGTTTTAATTGGCATAATGTTACTAGGCATAATGACTATTAGTCTAATATTATTTGTGTAATGTAGTGTATGATAGGCTAAAGTTGCGGCGGTGGTGGCTCTTGACATACATATAACAAATTTACAAAACTTACATTTTTCTCTAAGTGCATTATTATTACGCGCATGCCTATAAAAATTATGTTTTAATATCATTTATGCGTAAATAAATTTATACTTTAAAATGATATGCTTAGGGAAATTAAGTTTAAAGAAATTATGCGTAAGCTGTTATGCGTAAATATCATTAGAATAAACAAAAGTATGCCATGTTATATTGTATCTTAAAATTTTATGCAAGTGTATAGTGAACCTAAGAATTAATCTGTCTTTCAATTGGAGAAAACCGTATGAAAATCAGTACAGTATTTTCTGAGAGTAGCCCCAACAAAAGCAATCTCAGAGCGGTGGGAACTTTAATTTATAATATTTATTGATGATATGAAATTCGAGAATGTACTTAATTTAACATTTTATGATAACTTTTGGGACCAACAAGAACAAGGGGAATCAATCTGGGAATCGCGTGTAAAGTGTTACTAATACTGTCACTTTTATAAAACAGAAGAAGATCCGATTTTACTAAATTATTAAATGGAAAATTTAGATAGGTTGACATACCAATTTCTTACTTACCAATTCCTCTAATTTCTTATTTTAATATCCAATATTCATATCATAAACAAAATGTACTTACAAAATCATTACGATAAATGGATGGATAGGCTCTGTTCAGACTTTTTACCGAGAAATAGTGAAAAACCGTCAAGATCCCTCGGGGATGTCATTTACATAATATCGATCACAATTTTCCTACTGACAACATAATTATCTCAAACTGTTTGCTTTGAGTAAAATATAATATTTCAGGTGCCTGTTGCTATGCTGTCTAATCCCCCTGCGGCCAGAACAAAATAGGAATGTCTGTACTACATTCTAGGAAAATAAACCAATCTAACTAGGAAGTGGTGCACCCTTCCAAGAAAGCGCGCGGTTGCTTTTTGCGACATAGGCTGCGGAAGATGCATTGCGATTGAGGGGCGTTATTTTATTACATGTAAAGTAATTACCGTGCATTGATTTTTACGATTGAGGCAGCGGCAATCGCAGCGTGAGACGGAATACGTTAACCGCTCAATAAAAAATAATTTACCTTCACGTATTCGTACGAGTATAAAGTATCCTTATTTGTTGAATCGTTGCCGTTCCACGCTTGCGGTAGACAGCACACAGCACAGCGCATTTGAATACGTTTTGTTTCGTGCGCTTACCTGCATTCTACGCGAATTTTAAAATATGCAATCACTGTGCCGTGCAAATTATTTGTAAGTGCATTATATATTTAATTAGGGCGGACTTAATTATGACCAAGTCATTAAAACGTTTGTGTTCCTTCTACTTCTCTAGTTTTATATATAGGGTCAATATCACTGCATGTTACATTTGTCAACAAATAACACTCCTCTTTTTCTTGTTGCTCTAATAACAAAAGAGCTGATAGTTTACTTTTCTTAGATTATATTTACGCGCTATATTTATGCGCCGCTGTTATCAAACAGAATGTATACCGGTAGTATCTTTCGTGCAGATCAACGTGTTAATAGCGCATAAATGTACTCCAAGAAAAGAAAACTATCAGCACTCTTGTTATTAGAGCAAGAGGAAGAGTGTTATTTGTTGGCAAATGCAACTCGCAGTGAGATTGTATATATAAAATATATATAAAACTAGAGAAGGAGAAGGAACACAAACGTTTTAATGACTTGGCTATAATTATGTCTGTCCTACTTAAATATACAGTGTACAAATAACATGCACAATACAGTGGTTGCATATTTTAAAATTCTCGCTGTGCGCAAGCGTCTACCGTAAGCGTTGAACGGCAACGGTTCGCGCAACAAACAAGGATACTTTACGAACGACGAACTACGAATACGTGAAGGTAAATTATTTTTTATTGTGCGGTTAACGTATTCCGTCTCGCGCTGCGATTGCCACTGCGTTAAACGTAAAAATTAATTCACGGTAATTACTTTACCTGTTACAAAATAGAGCGCTTCAATCGCAATGCGTCTTCCGCAGGGTATGCCGCAAAAAAGCAACCGCACGCGTAAAAAGAATGTCCTATCTTCTTGACGCTGACGCAGTAAACGGGTTGCATTTGCCGGGCGCGTCTTCCGCAGCGTATGCCGCAAAAAGCAACCGTGCGCTTTAAAGATGTTGTAAAGGAGATTACAACCGATATTTAATAATCAGCCCCACTAAGAAAAAATACCTCCAGCTTTCAGTAGAGCAAAATAACAACTCCCCGTATGATTATTGTGTTCATGCGAATGAGTAAAGATACCGGTAAAAGCGACAATAGCAACTGGCAGGCGATATTCTTGATTTTGCAAACGTTCATGGGCTATAATAACCCCTGCCCACCAAGTAGGCGATATGCTTGTTTGCCAGTATATGTAATATGGATATTTAAGAAGTATTTGTAAGAGTTGCAATGTTAGCAGCAGAGTTAACATCGCGCGAATGATACTAATGTGTTACAAGTGTTCATATGCTACATCAGGTGGGTCGTATACTTGTATGAAATTATTATAAAAAATCGGCCAAGTGCGAGTCGGACTCGCGCACGAAGGGTTCCGTACCATTATCTACAAAAACGGCAAAAAAAACACGTTTGTTGTATGGGAGCCCCCTTAAATATTTATTTTATTCTATTTTTTAGTATTTGTTGTTATAGCAGCAAAAGAAATACATCATCTGTGAAAATTTCAACTCTCTAACTATCACGGATCATGAGATACAGCCTGGTGACAGACGGACGGACGGACGGACGGACGGACGGACAGCGGAGCCTCCGTAATAGGGTTCCGTTTTACCCTTTGGGTACGGAACCCTAAAAACTATCTTTAATGTCATTGTAATTTATCGTACAATAAAGATATTACAAAAGCTTTAATGCCGAGCGATATTCAGTCGCCCAGGCACTGTACCTATTAATTTGTATTAAAACAGTGAAGATGCATCCCAGCTGTGTAACCAAAGGTGCTTGTCAAATTGAAAATTGACGGTATGTTGGGTGCAGTATATTGGAATATCAAGATTGAAATTTGCATTGAAACTAGAACACTCCACTACATCCCGTAACTGTATACTCAACTTTAATTATAAAGGCGCACGTGGATCAATTCACACTTACTGCGGATAAGGAGTACATGTACTTTTCCACGCTCTCACACAGGGTTTCACTACCAATTGTAATTGGTTCGGTTCGCGAGCCCGAATATATAGTCGTTCGTAATGGTTACTTTAACATATATAACACATAGGTTCGGTTTCAACACAGGTCAAACATTTGTGTCCACAAATATTCTGTTCGTTTTGGTAGTTTAAAGAGAGTTTAAAGAGAGTTCTCTCGACTGGAGAAGTACCTCCACCTCACAGTTCGGTGTACACAACGCGGTGCTAGTCCCAAAGCTATAGCTGAATAAAACAGAGAGATCATGAATGTAGAACAAATGCGTTAAAGATGCGAGTATTGCACAAAATTTTTGATGTTAACATATTGCTGACCGTGTTCGCATCGATGATGTAAGAAGAAGAGTTAGTCTGAAATATAGTATCGATGTTATAATAAAAATAGACATGACTGTAAAATAGTCAATTGCTTTAATAGAGAGTCTTCAATAAGAGGTGGGTCATGGATTGTGTTAAAAAATTGCCAAATATTACTATTAAATACTGTGTTTTTTGGAATTACATTAGACTCCAAATTACAATGGGCCTCCCCTCATAAATAAACTTGGCGGTGAGCTCAGTTCCGCTGCATTTGCAGTAAGGTGATTCAGACAATTGACGAATGTGGCTATTACGCGCTTAGTCTATATCAGCTACTTTCATAACATTATGTAGTATGGTATACTGTTGTGGAGAACGGCGACTGACATTGAGACAATTGTTATCTTACAAAAAAGAGCCATTCGCTCTATTTGTAACATGGGCTCCAGAGATACCCTCAGAGAACTGTTCAAACAAATAAATATCCTCACTGTTACTTCCCAATATTTATGTAAACATAATGTATGTCCGTAAAAAATTAAGTTGTTTTCGGCAATAAACTTAGAAGTAGGAATAAGTTGTGTACATTGGCTTGCTAGGACTGATAGATCTTTTCTTGTAAATTGTATTGGATATTGTATATAATAAGTTGCTTGAAACAGTTCTGTCCTTTACTGACAATGTATTCAAAAAGCACATTAAAAATACTCTCTGTAAAAGGGCTTATTATAGTGGGGCATATTATATGAATATGTAACTGACAAAGATATCTGTAAATAATTCAGCACAGCCGACCTGTCCTTAATAATTCTACCATTTGATATCATTATTGTACCAACATGCTAATGTGTATTTATTGTAATATCTAATTGTCAATATTAAAAAAGATCTATATTGGCAACTTTCTTTCGGCATTTCTTCTTCGCCATAGGTTATTTTCGAAATGCTAGCAGATTAAAAAAGAAAAATATTAACATAAGAGAATTGAATGATTGAATTGAAATTATATTTCAAAAATGTATCACGTGTCTAAACGCCCGCGAGGGCCCAATGGCAAATAAAGATTTGTATCTTTATCTTACATGCTCCATTGGTTCGGTTATATAGAAAGCATGCAGGGCGAAGGAATGATGAAACAGATATGCATCACGACAGTGGAAGGATGTAAGAGCTGTACAGCTGCTGTAAGGCGAATACAAACCTTCCACGACTACATCTCTCGAGTTTCATCGCAAGGTCACGCGCCCTAGGAACCAAGCGTGCATGAATAGAGTTATGATTGTTAAAGAAGGGAGTTAGATGTATAACGACTGCATCTTATGCTGCTCAATTCCCTCTGGCTACCCCGCAAGGAACCTGGCGTCAAGATATAGATTGGGCTATGTGTATTCAATTCGAAACTTATAGGTAATATGTACGATATTTTTGGCCATTTATGGCAATAGCCATACTTTCATAACCCTCACATATATCATAGCGCGAAATGTTGATCACTTTGACCAGTGCTATGAAAATTAATTCGATTAAGCGCCCAGTAATTAATGTTTATACCTAAATGAAAATGTTAATTTGAGAGTTATATAATAAAATTAATTACGGCGTCTCGTTGCTGCTTCAGTAATCGATTAATGAAAATTAATGAACATCAACATTTATCCACCCCGCTGCTGGAATTGAGGTCTCTTTGCAAATAAGAAATTTTAGAATATATCCCTTTAAGATGTTCTACTGTGGATTAGAGGTAGCCAGTATTATCAAGCAGCCGGAAAGGCACTGAGTGGCTTAAGAATTTTCATGTACCGATAACAGTCGGGACTGATTACTTAATATATCCTCGAAAATATAGAACAGATCGAGATTCGAGAGACAGTCAATGACGCCTGACTTGCGTGTTTGCCTAGACTAGACCCACAGGCGTAATAATTGTTGAACGTACGTACATATTGCTAGTGTTCTCATGAACTTATTTAAAATATTACATGTATTGTTCAATATTTAATACAAATACCTAATAATAATAAAAATCTATTAAAATATAAATATATTTATTTAGTCCCATAATATATAGGTAAGTTACTTTATTTGATCACTAATTCTCCAATGTTGTCACGTATATGTATATGTAGATCATGTGCCAGGTGCAAGTCCAACGCTACTACTGTTAATTCACTGTATTGTGGATTGCAATGCTCCCCTAATACTGCTGGGATTCCGGATTAGGCCAAGCGGATGAAATTTTGGAATTATGTGTGGAGATTTTAATGGATGTTGGGATCAAACATGGTACCTTCATGGATGTTCGTGATCTCTATGGAGAGAAAGGAGATTATAAAGAAATTTTCTTTGCATTCAATGTTAACCACATATAATCGTCATTCATTACTGTGACCAGTATTTGTAGTTCAGCCGGTGTTTGTTTTCTTATTCTCTACGGAAATTTATCCTCTCAAATGCTTTCTCAAGATTTATAAATCACAAAACACTTTCTGGTTCACAAGAAAACTTAAACTGTACTTCCCCTTCCATTTCAGAATCCTCCCTGTTCCTTCCACAGCACTCCATCAGATTTCAATCTCATTTTGATTATGTTTGTATACACTTTGCTGTTAAGCTGTTCAAATGCGTTAAAAGGAGCTGTCCATGAGTGACCCCTTGCTTTTACATAAGGATACGATGACTGCGCGTCTCTAGTCCATCCACTCCAGCATAGACTGCTTAAGTACCAGAAGACGTCCGTTGACAGAGTTGACAGTTGACAGAGTTCAAATTATAAATAAGGAGTTAAAAATTGCGAGATGAAAGAGTAGGTGAAAAATGTCTCGTCAGTGAAAAAATGTGAACCTTTCCGACTCAGATGTGCATGACTGCTGGAAAGTTTTGAAACAAATCTTGATTACCATACAAAAAATATAGATAATGATAATAATATTTATTTATTTCACACATATAACTCCTATATACAATATGTAGACATGCAAAGAAGGATAAGTCTTTGAAAGTTAACGCGTAGTTTGAATTTTCCGTCCAAAATAATGTAAATGGAGCATCCTCTGGGTAGAAAAAACTGATGCACAAGCATAAACAATGTGGTGCTGATTCTCGTCGTTAAAGTATGGAAGCGAGGACTGGTTATGACAAAGATAAGAGACTGATTATCTGTGGCGTAATGCTTGAAGACCGTGTTCGCAATCATAAAGTAAGAAGAAAGAAATTTGCTCTGAAATAAAGTATCGATGCTATAATAAGAACAAGCATGCTTCATTGGCTCATACTACTTCAGACATGTGGAAAGAATGCCGAAAGCGATATACCTACATCGCGAAAATAGAGGAATATGAAAGCATGGTATTTTTTATTTTATACAACGTCGGTAGGCATACGACCGATATACAACCATCAACCATACCGTACAAACGGCCCACCCGATGTAAAGTGGTAAAAAAACCGTAGACTATGATCGCTTGTAATACAGGAAATATCGCTCACGCAGCCCTGCTGCTAACACAGTTACTCCTTAGGAGCTTATAGGTAACCACTAACTCGCAGGAACAAAACATTCCTCAGGGAGTTGTTATTTGAATGCGGTTTCTCGGAAGTGGAGGCAGTTCTCCAGTCGGCCAGCGTTACTGCGCCCTAACTCTATAGAAAATGTCCATACCTAGATATGTTGAAGAAACAGATATGTTCAATGCACACAAATATTTTCCTGTATGGAAATCGAACCCACGAGTATTGGTGTTAAGTTAGCATTGCTAATCACTCCACCACCCGGCACATAAATGAGCCCACGGAACCGGTAAGCGGCGATGAAAATAGCTGTCAATATTAAAGAAACGAACGAGATGTGTATGGATCGATGTGGCATTCGGTCCTCTCTGCCTACACCGCAAGTGGCTTGGCATGAAGATATATTCCCCTCATTTTCAACCTACTTGAAATAGAAAGTTCTTTTCAGTTAGACTCTGTAGTTTTTTGAGCGTACACGGTTAATGGTCATGAACCATATTCGTAAATTATTTTCTTATTGCAACGTATTTGAAAACATAGAAGGCTTTCCTTGAAAACCTTTTGGACGTAGGTTAAAGAGAATTGACGATCAAACGTCATCATTTTCCTTAATCTATTTTCACCCCAAGTATAATTGTATTTATCGTAATATTAGTATCTATAATTTTATATATTTACTAGCTGATCCGGCAAACGTTGTTTTGCCATATAAATTATTCCTAGGATTATTTTAGTATTATAAAAATAGGGGTTGATGGTAGAAGGGTGAAAATTTAGGATTGTATGTATTTTTAATGCCACATCATAGAAAAAAAAATTGTCCAATAAATTTATAAAAAAAATATTGGGGTGGACGCCCTTATCACTTGGGGTATGAGAAATAGATAATAGCCGATTCTCAGACCTACTGAATATGCATATAAAATTTCATCAAAATCGGTCAAGCCGTTTCGGAGGAGTATGGTAACTAACATTGTGACACGAGAATTTTATATATAAGATTTTCACGAATATCGTTTTATTTGGGTATAGTTAAATTCGCACTCGCTCCACCTATACTGCTACACTGGTAGCCACGGGACGCTAACCGCCCTCGAGGAGGCTCACGTGCAGTCTGGAGAGACGACATCGCCGAAGTGGCAGGGCCTGCCTGGCCGAGGCTCGCCCAAAGCAGATTCCACTGGAGCCAGATGGAGGACGCCTCTATCCAGAGATGGGTACCAAAAAACTGTTGAATAATAAACTGTATAATTCATTAAATCGCATGAATTGTATTATCATATTATATTAATTTAATTTATTACAGTTAAATTCGGTATAGTTTATTTGGTAGACTAGGTACTTGGAATCCTATCTTGGATGTAAGATGTAGTTGTGATAAAAAATTACCTCCGTCGTTACGCGAGTATAACAATGTTTAAAAGGTTTACTCTTAAGATTTTATTATTTTATTTAGAATAATATAAAGAAATAAATAAATATTGTCGGACAAATTATGCAGCGCCACCTAGTCCCAAAGTAAGCGAAGCTTGTGTTATCAGTTGCCTCGTACCCCAGGCAACGTATCGCAAATTATCACGGGTTTATAATCCCGGTTATTTTATAGGCGTGCGCGTAGATGTTTATCCAACGCGTAGAAGCCCTTTTAAGAAGATTGATGTAATGTTGTTTACCCGCAGACACCTGCACCTGGGGATTTCAATGGGGCAATATATCTACGAACAGGTCACGGCAGGTATTAGGACTATTGCGAATATATCGGAAAAAATGGGCTATTGAATGAGGGATTATTAGAACTGTGCTATTACAATAGACGGACGGACGCCTGCCATAACTGTCATAATCTGATGTTACTTTCGGCAGGCGGTGGCTCGCCACTCAATAGATGGACTCCCGAAATCCCAGAGAAAGTAGGCCGGGGGCAACACCGGTATGAGTGACTCAGGGGTGTTGACACTTCCACCCCTGGAGCATATCACCTAGCAAAGGAATGTGCTCTATATTATTATTGTTATTTTTTTGTAAATACTTATTGTACATAGTAAATACCCAGACCAAGACAAACAGAATTTTCATGAACACAAATGTTTAGCCTGTGCGGGAATCGAAACCACGACAGTTGGTGTCAAAGTAACATAACAGCGCGTTTCACCACTGCACCACCGAGCTCGTCCATATATGTAATAAAGTACCTACGTATGAACAACAACGACAATATATTATATCATAAAATTATATCTATCAAATAAATAGTACTAACAGTTACTAATGTAATGAAACGAAACTTCAGGAACTACAATTAACACTAGGGAAGTGCCTCGTAGTGTTAAGGGTTGAGAAGAGCTTAATATCCCAGTTCATTTCACAGAAAACTATATTAATTTGAACAACGAAGTTGCGATAACGGGGGCTCTTATCGAGCCAACTTATTAATGTAATAATTTCGGCCGTCTTCTTCTCAAGCAATTTCAATGTTCGCGAGGATTTTTTTCTGTATCATTTTAATTATAACTAATACGGTATTTGTTCCTTGAATTATTGTTATATTCCTTTTTTATTTTTCATAATTAACCTATGATTATTACCTAGTGCTGTGCGTGTAATTTATATAAAAGCCATTTTGTCGTAGCTAATAATGTGTACTGTTTCATTCAGTATTCAGGATTTCATTAATAACTCGGATGCCCATAAGTGTCTGTTTATCTTTATGATTCATAAATATATTTATATACATATATTTTCTTAATTTGTAATCAGATATTATACAGGTATATTAATTTTTATAAACAAAGTCTATATTCCTGCGATTCAGTATTGCCAGGTTTCTTGCTCCCTGGTAATAATTCGGCTGGAAATAATTCAGCCGAATTGCCAATATTGTAACAAAGTAAAAACACTCGTGAAACTAAGCTAACCAAATCAATGACACCTGTTACAGGGTTCACTTTCACTTTACTTTTTTCAGTATTCCAATGCGCGTGGCGTTATGCAAATATTAGATATTTCACGGTACAATATTCCGTAGCAATTTACAGGAAAATTGGGTAGAAAAGCAATTGATATTCTGGTCTCGTTTGGGAATTTTCGTGGGGAATTCTGTCGAATTCACTTCTGAATCACGTGTAGCACACATCGCTCTCTCTCTACGGCATACTGACAATCGCGAGATAACACCAGGTAATCGCATTAAATTGTAATCCATACCTTTCTTTCGCCAAATTGCACATCTCTGTTGTCGGTGGAGCTTTACAGACGAGATGGGATACAAAAATTACCTGAATATAAATATTTATATTATCTATGCAATGAAAATCTGATGCATTCATTGATTCAATTGAATTTTGGTGAAATTCGTCACAACTTTATAAGACAGTACAACATAAAACCCGAATTTATAACTAAGTTTGAGCCAAATGTTACACCAATGGAAATAAAACCAGTTGAGAATGTGTAAGCTTGCATTGCCAGAGGAACACCTGGCTCGTCAATTATATAACATTTTTTAACTTTGTCGTCCATTTTGACCATGTTCCTTAAGAGATAGGAGATTGGTTTTTTTGAAACATTCCTATTCCACTTTTTTATGCTGAATCCGAATCTGAAGTCAAAATTGGAATATTCGAAAAAAAAAGCGACAGACACACACTCAGACAAGCATATAGATTTCATATAGGAACGGTGTTCCTGAAAAGAAAATTATTACCAGAGATATCTAAAGTAACAAATACTTAAAACTGTCTATGACCATTTTAGTACCTACATTTGTTTTGTGTAAACAAACTTATACTGAAAAAAGCGTTCGAAACGACTTCGACTTGCACTGCGTCAGTTTAGTATAAAGGGTAGTAATTGTAATAACATTTCCTAAAATAAATCCAAATAAATGTGTTGGTTTAAAATAAAACAAATGGTGGCCCGTCATTTTCCTCGGCCCAAAAATAAACGTCAATTGGAATGTCGAGATTTTTATTCTCGGCATTACCAATTTTCCACTCGTTCCACCGAATTACATAATAATATCTTTGTTGGGTAAACAGGAAACTAACCCAACCGGCCAATGTCAAATGAAATTCTACGACCCAATAGAATTACGTTCATATAAGCGTTTATTATATATTTTGCACAAATAAATGGGTACAATATGTTCATGTTGGCATGTTCGCAGCTGGAGAATGCCTTTATACATCTCCTTAGTGGTGGTTAACGATTTAATAATGCGAATAACAAGGAAATTAGTTGAGAAATGAATTGTCAGTGACAGAAGATTAATATTGGTGCTTTGTTCTCTCCGTAGAAGGCATGTCATTGCGACTAACAAATGCGACATATTCAGGAACCGAAGCGATAGTCTCTCTGTGCTCAAGTATCAAGTTTTGTTGTATTAAATTTGTATTCGTTGTACATTCATATACTCGTCTATTGAAATTATATTCAATCTAATACGTAAACAACACCAATTTAGCATTGTAAAAGTTAGTGAACCGAAATAATAATCATGAGTATTACTAGTGTGTTCAATAACATAATCCTCGAAAACCATGCAAAATATAGGTACTAATAGAAATACTAACAATAATGATTACAGATGATCCTGCGGTTTGAATTGTGTTATGTTAACCATTCAATCAGATACCATTCAATCTTCGCAATCGTAGTTGTACTATGTACATCCCGGTGGAATCCACTTCTTCAGTCTCGTTCCATATCAGTTAGATTTGCAAAATGTCGTTAAACAGTTGATATTTGTTTTAATACGGTGTTATAAAAATACAGAGCTATTTTTATAAGACTAGGGTTATTAACTGACCGATTAAATCCCGTCTTGGTAGGATTTTAAAAGCCATAACTCCACCCGTATTGCAAGCTCGATATTCTAGCGAGCTCCTTTCTAAAGCGTGAAAGTATAGATGTCGCCAAGGAAATCGGATCAGTCGCGCTGCTTGCTATATAGCATTTTATAATACGGCAGCGCAAAATTAGATTTATAGAAAAACTACTTTCTCTAAGCTTATGCTAGTGACTAAAATGTGGATCGACTTGAAGGAATTGTGTATTGCAAAAATTGAATTGTATATAATATTAATTTCGGCAGTAGCAAATTTTTGAATAAATTCTACCGATTTTCCCATTTTAGACCTAGGATAACAATGTCAAAGATAAAATTGAATTGAAACATGTGTACATATTTGTTATTTGCACGTGGCATGCCAATTTGCAATGCAAAGTTAAGAACATTTTAAATGACGTCATTATGAATATTAGTACATATGGAAATGTTGAATATTAAACAACTTTCGACGAGCTCGGTTCGGCAGTGGTGAAACGCGCTGTTACGTTACTTTGATACTAACGCTCTTGGGTTCGATTCCCATACAGGACAAACATTTGTGTGCATGAACATGTCTGTTTGTCTTAGTCTGGGTGTTTTTAAGAGTGGTAGGGCGGATCACAACAGCCCATCCAGGGAAGTACCCTCCATCTTATAAAAAAACCAGAGCCAAGTAACAATTCACCCATAAACGTCTTGTCGCTGCCGCGATTGGAGTGTCACATGCAGTAGATTTGGTCACTCTTCTCTGACAACATTTCGCACGTACACTGTTAGAATTTCCCTAAATTGATTGCTATATCGAACTATGGTGTCGCAATAGTGCCGTGGTATGGTTATGATGTTGGAGAGTTGTAACAAGGGAATATAAAAAGAGATTGACGTGTTCACGCGCTACCTATCGAAGGGTATCAGGTGAGTAAATTTAATTAAAAATCTATATATATAATTATAATAAGATTACAATTTTATAATTTGTATCCATTTGACGTCCTTATGCCACATTTACAATCAATGCGTGTGAGTGAGGTCACCAGTAAGCTCCAAAGGAGTTGCTGTGTAAACAGCAGAAGAGACATCGCGCGACTGATACTTAATATATAACAAGTGCATATTAACCCTTCGAAACCCGGGTGGTCATATACCACCCGGGTTTCGAAGGGTTAATGCTACGGTAACTGCTTTACATCAGGAGGGTCGTATGCTTGATTGTCTCCCGTTGTATAAAAAAAGACTATTTAAGGTATTGATTAGAATGTTGAGTATTATTTGGGTACATGTACTGTATCTTAATTATTGTAAGTGATCTACAAAAATACATTATGCATGTGTGCAAGATAATACATAAAAAACATTGTAAAATGGACGGACTCGACGGAGATATCGATACGGAATGGACTCCACTAAGATTTCAAAATGGACCCGAATTTTGAAATGTTGTCCAGCAGTACTTGGCACAGCAGAAAGTCCCAGCGGCGATGTAGAGGCAAGTGGAGGTCACCTAGTGACCCATCACAGCGGCATCGTAGGTGTAGGTGTTGTGGGCAGGTTTCGTAGGCGGTAGGTATATTAAAATAATTCACCCACGAGTTACTTCAGCTATGTGTCCCGCTTGTACGCCTTGTATTACTTATATGGTACCATTCCAATATAAAAATTTAAGTATTAAAACAATATCGTCGACTAACATAAATATTTTAACATATTAAATAAAAATCACCAGAAAATATCATATATTAGAGATTAAACTGTTTGTGACAGTGGATTTGGACACGAAAAACAAAACGATAAACTTCAAAGTAAACAAATTGAAAATCTTAGTTCCGTAGGAAGAATATGTACACAAAAATAATAATACATTTTTTTTTTTGTGAAAACTTCTTTAGTGACATTGTGCACTTTTTGGGATGAATAAAAAAAAGTTAAACTCGCGTCAGGAGTGTCAGGACACGTGACCCTGACCGTAAAATTTTGGTGAGAATTGGAACTTAAGTTCGCTGCAGCGCTAAAACATTAATTACCTCTAATTAAACAATTAAAACATGAAGCGCTATATCGTTCATAGGGCATTATTTTCTCAAGACCAAAATGTTGTAAGCGCCATGAAATTCTTGGCGCTTACGCGTTTCGTTCAACGTAGTTTAATCAACATCGCTGTTTGGTAGTGGCGCAGAGCGCTTGCGCGAGTGTACGTGTATGTTTGAGTTTTAGAGATTGGCGATGATGATGCTGGTAAAGTTGATTTTTTCTGAGAGATAAATGAGGTAAAGTAATTGTAATAGTTCTGAAGTGTTTAATTTTTAATGTAATATAAATTGTCATGTCTGTGTACGATAGCGCAATAAATGAATATTGTATTTTACCACATACATGATAGTACTTTTATACTGATAAATAAAGCAATTCGTGCGAAATTATTCCCTAACCATTCCAAAATATTCAAAAATGCACAACGTTAATGTTCAAGTTTTCACTTCTGCCGGCACTCCCGGAGTGCAACCCGTTTTTTTTTATACTACGTCGGGAGGCATACAAGCATACGGTCCACCTGATGTAAAGCGGGTGCCGTAGCCTATTAATGCTTGAGATATATTGAATATCACTCGCGCGATGCCTCCTCTGCTGCTTACACAGCAACTCCTTGGGAGCTTACTAGTGACCTCACTCACACGCAGGAGCACAAGAACCCTGTAGGGAGTTGTTATTTGGCTGCGGTATTCTGTGAGGTGGAGGTACTTCCGCAGACGGGCTTCTTTGATGCGCCTTACCTCTCTTAAAACATCCAGACGAAGACAAACAGACATGTTCATGCACACAAATGTTTGCCTTGTGTGGGAATCGAACCCACCAGTGTTGGTGTCAAAGTCGCGTCATTCACGACTGAGCCACCGAGCTCGTTAAGATATCCTTTTTTATATGGTTTAATACATTATTTTTGTGTAGATATTCTTCCAGCTGCTGGTCCCAACGCTAACTTATAGAAGCGAGAGCTGGGTATGGAAGAGAGAGCATGAAGGTAGGATAAACGCGGTCGAAATGCGAGCGCTGTGCAAAATTTGTGGCATAAGGCTTGTAGACTGTATTCGCAATGATGATGTTAAACAGAGTTGGTCTGAAAGAGAGCGTCGGTGTTAAAATAAGAAGAGTCATGCTCCCTTGGTTCGGACATGTAGATAGAATGCAGGACGAAAGAATGACGAAGGAGATATACAATGCAAAAGTAGAAGGATGTAGAAGCCGTGGAAGGCCAAGACTTGCCTACCACGTCGTGTTCTATCAGAAGGTGATCTCAGGAGCCCTAGAAACTGGCGAGCGTGCATTACAAGAGCAAGAGATGAATTTTAAAGAAGCGAGTGAGATATGTAAGGATCGAGTCACGTGGCGCTCAGTCGGAAGTTATAGATAGATTCTTCCTACGGAACTTATAAACTAGGCAAGAGCTATTACTATACAAATTACAAACAGGCATTTTTAAGAGAGAGCCTGTTGTAGGTTTAGTAAAAATCTGTGTTACAAGTCGCCAGACCCCTACCTTTGGATGGCTAAATACAGTCAGCAAATGAGATAAATAACCACGCCGAGGATTAAGAAAAAGTTTTTGTTTTAAGAAATAATGTACGTATCATTATGAGACTTAGTAATTACAGAATACAATTACTGAATTATGTACATAAAAATCTACAAAGCCCACCCAGAATAATGGCAGATATATAACGTATAAATAAGTAAGTAAAAATAAATTACTAATATAATCTATCTATAACTTCACGCCAAATCCCTTGCGGGGTAGGCAGAGAGAACCGAGCGCCACATGACTCGATCCTTACATATCTCACTCGCTTCTTTATTATACTAATATAATTATCAGGAAAATAAGGATGATTCTACAGAACGGTATCGTTAGCAGTTTATTTTTTTATTTTATATTATTATTTTTGGAGGCAATTTGATCTAAACTACTTCGTGTGCTGCCGCTCCCGATTAGTTCATGCGAAGTACTGCCGGCCGGCACCCACCCACTACCGTTAGTAGATGCGTGCCGCCACTGCCATGGCTGCTCCGGTCGTCTCTGCGATAGGTGTTTCGCCCCTATACGAAGTATCCTCAGGCGCTGTATATGTTAGTCATTAGAATAACATGCTACGAATTCGTAGCATTATATTCTAGATAGTTTAGATCAAATTGCCTGTAAATTTGACTTTCACAAAGTAATGCCTGACTCTATTAACTATTATTTTTGGAAAACAAACAGCATTTATAAAGCTAAAAGTAAACTAGATAGACTATGAAATGCCACTAAATGTTGCCACATATATAAATCTGAGAAACAGCTTACCTACATTGATAACAAATTTATATAGAGTAATTTACGTAGACGAGCTCGATAGCGCAGTGGTTAGTAACGCTACCTTGACGCATCGCTCGTGGGTTCGATTCCCTATTATTGACTAATATTTGTCTAGACTAACATTTGTGGGCCCGAACATGTCTATGTTGTCTGGGTGTGTTGTTGTTATTGCTCATGGGAATTACCTCCGCCTCACAGAAAATCGTCGCCAAATAATAACTCCCTGGAGGTTGTTGAGTTCCTGAATGTGTATAAGGTTACCAATAATCTCCTAAGGAATTGCTTTATTAGCAGCAGATATTGAATATACGAGTATTACACGCGTTCATAACCTACGGTTATCGCTTTGCATCAAGTTGAAATTCATAACTTCAATATGGTATATTGTCAAAGTCAAAGTCAAAATCTTTTTATTCCGTAAAAATGGCTACATTTGTTTGGAATCGTCACAATTTTTTTCCCTACCGTGCAGTTTATGACTAGGTGAGCACTGATAAAAATACTGCCAAAGAACTCAGGCATCCCTTTTTTGGTATCCAAACAAATTTACATATTTTAGTAATTACATTATAATTGGATCGACTCACTCCCAGGCATTTTTATCATTAATATAGTCAGATACTTTATAATATGCCCTGCTACACAATTTGGCTTTAATAGCAGTTTTAAATGTGTTTATTGACAATTCTCTTATATTGCTGGGAAGTTTGTTATAGAACCGTATACATTGCCCCATAAAAGAATTACTTATTTTGTGGAGATGGCTTGCATGTAACACAAGATTATGCTTATATCTAGTATTTATACTATGAGTATCACTCTTTTTACAAAATGAGTCTATGTTTTTATGGACATACAAAAGATTTTCATAGATATATTGCGATGCGACTGTTAAAATATTTATTTCTTTGAATTTTTCTCTAAGGCTCTCCCGGGGACCAAGTTTGTAGATAGCTCTTATGGCTCTCTTTTGCAACAAAAAGATGGTGTTAATGTCCGCGGAGTTACCCCAAAGAAGAATTCCATATGACATTGTAGAAGTTACTAAGTTCATTAGAGATAATACTTTTTTTTTTCTTTATACTACATCGGGAGGCATACAAGCATACGGCCCACCTGATGTAAAGCGGATACCATAGCCTATTAACGCTTGCGGTACTAACTCGCGCGATGCCTCCTCTGCTACACAGCAAGTCCTTGGGAGCTTACTGGTGACCTCACTCACACGCAGGAACACAACAACCCTCTAGGGAGTTGATATTTGGCTGCAATTTTCTTTGAGGTGGAGGTACTTGCCCAGACGGGCTGCTATGATGCGCCCTACCTCTCTTAACAATATTTAGGATATAAACAAATATATTCGTGCACTTATTTGCTAGCCTTAGTAGGTAGTTTATTAACAAGGTTATACGTATCTAAGTAATCTCACTC
The DNA here is from genome assembly GCA_947507595.1 of Pyralis farinalis. NCBI lineage: Eukaryota > Metazoa > Arthropoda > Insecta > Lepidoptera > Pyralidae > Pyralis > Pyralis farinalis. The sequence goes on from OX382259.1 coordinate 28,545,474, forward strand.
CCATTTGCAGACAGAGCCCGCAAGCTGTCCCTAGCTCATATTTTTTTCACAATCTCATCTTTTCGTTTTATGTACTAGAGAACAACTGCTAAATGTGTTCCATTTAGACGTATTAATATGTCATGAAGAGGGCTAGTTTATTAGTCCTGTGACATTCCTAAAGCGATAATTCAGCTTCAAGGGACACAACTAGAACCATAAGTTCACTGATATTGTCTGCATGCTTACCACTATCTTAGTAGTAGATATTATATTATCTGTGCTAAGATTAATTGTCCCCGACGTCTTTACAGTCAGCTACAAATATCTCACGCCAAGATCCTTGCGGTGCAGGTAGAGAAAAACGACCATGACAACACGCGGCCCTTACCCAGGTCACTCGCTACTTTAACATTCATAGCATGTACACACATCGGTTATTAGACGAGGCATACATTTTTCCAACACATATGAGTAGAGAAATAAATATTCATACACAGAGTTAGGGGCTTTAGCGATAATGTTGAATTATTCACCATTATCCCTCAATTCATCCTCAAACATTAAACTAAAATAATCGTTCCACCTCCATAGAAAGATAAGAGACCTCCGCGAACACTAAAGTGGTGGAATGAACATTTTCTCAAGCAGATGTATCGGATGGGTTTCATCTAAAAAGGTGTGATGAGGTTTTTACATGGCCCAGGGTTTGCAATCATTTCTGCCCGTATGTATCCACGGCTGGACATATCCTTCCTTTCTAGGTGGTCTTTGGCTTCGATCCTGAGCTAACTGCATCCATCGACTCCCTTCAAATATTATCGCTCGTTGCTCCATCTATTGGACGGTCGTCCCACACGCCGTGTACCAGCACGGCGACGCCATTCGAGAATCATTTTCCCCATCGGTTGTCGGTTTTATGGACAATGTGTCTGACCCACTATCACTTCAACTTATGCATATACTTTGAGCTATGTCCATTACTTTAGTTCCACTGTGGACATCCTCGATCCTCCAGCATAACCCTCTCCATTCGACCCGCAGTGAATCATCTATAGGCTACGATAACTGTTTACTATCAGGCAGGTCGTATGCTTGCCTACTTCTTAGTGGTGTAAAGAACAGGGTAAAGAAATATGGTAAAGTTGAAACTCCATGTTCATGCACCGTGGACATTCGGTGGAGTATGCACCTATAGCCCTAGGTTGATCCTGCCATGCGGCGATTGAAGAAAAGTTTGGTGCTATGCTAAAACACCTTCCATTGACCAAATCAATATTTACTCTTTGAAGGCCACGGTTCCTAATTTTCAAACCACCAAAATTGTGGCAATCATGCTTCGCCAATAATTGGTGAACACCTAGTGTAATTTTTAGGGTTCCGTACCTCAAAGGAAAAACGGAACGGTGAATGAAACATTGGGAAAACTTATTGGCAGTAAAAACTTGATCCAGAAGGCACAGCTGGCTATACATAATGTAGTGCTGGTCCCAACGCTTACTTATGGAAGCGAGAGCTGGGTATGGCAGAGAGATAGCATGAAAGTAGTATTAGTAGTATTGACGAAATTTGTGGCGCAACGCTAGTAAACCGTATTCGCAATGATGATGTTAGAAACAGAGGTGGTCTGAAAGAGAGCGTCGGTGTTAAAATAAGAAGAGGCATGCTCCGTTGATTCGGACATGTAGAAAGAATTCAGTATGAAAGAACGACGAAGCAGATGTACTATGTAAAAATGGTAGGATGTAGGAGCCCAGGATGACCATAACTAAATTGATCGTGTTATATCAGAAGGTGATGTCAGGAGCCCTAGTAACCGGCGAGCGTGCATGAGAAGGCGTGCGTTTTCCCATACATTTCGTGACGCAAAAGCGGTCCGCGGGTAATGAGAGATTAAAGAAGCGAGTGACGTATGTAAGGATCGAGTCACGTGGCGCTCGGCTATCTCTGCCTACCCCGCAAGGTATTTGGCGTGTTAAGATATAGATAGTAAGTTATAGATAGAACATCTATGTCAATTGCAACGCAAAATGCAATGACCTAGAATCATGAGATTTGGTAAGAAACAATGTCATATAGCACAAGTAGAGAAAAAAATCGAAAACCGTATTTTTGTAGTTACATCACAAGCAAAAAAAAAATGCGAAAATACGTTTTTACGGAACCCTCGGTGCACCAGTCGGACTCGCACTTGACGGCTTTTTTTGTGTATAGCAACCTTTTTAATAGGATGTACAATCTATATATATATAAAAATTTATGTTTGTCTGTATGTCCTCTATGGACTCAAAAACGGCTGGGCAGATTTTGATGAAATTTTCAGTGAATCTTCAGGTTAGCCCAGCAGGTGATCCTGTGAAGTTTGGTAGCGTTCATATCACCCGTGCGAAGCCGGGGCGGATAGCTAGTTATATATATGTCTTATAAGTGTAAGTAGCGGTATAAAGATAAATACGAGTACTAAGAATAAACTCTTCATATTTTCGCTACGTCTTTCGCAGTAATTTTTTACCTGGATATTGCATCGCTTCATTTCAATATCTTTACATGTTCAGCGTAAAATCAGTAATATAATCTAGTGCTCTACAAGATTCCGAAGAATCTAATTCCAATCCGACACTAAGTAGAAATTTCTCTTTGATAGATTTTTATTCTAGTCGATATTTCTGCCATTCTCAATGATTTGCTATTTTCAATTTTCTTGCAAGAAATTTCCTTTAGGTTTAAGATAAATGAATGATGAGAAGACTTACTTGAGGGTAACTCTCTATGGAGATAATCTCTCCATAGAACTTTCAGCGAGCTATATGGAAATATGCAATAGAGTTACATTACTTTGCCGGTTCTTGGCTCAGTTTCAGTGGGCTGAGTTTAAACAGGCATAAGCAACGGCATCGTATATCTGAGGAAAAAGTCACTGCATGTGGGGCAGTGCTGGACAAAGACTTCAGCCGCTTCGTTCCGATAGACGGTGTTTTACGCGGCACACTTGAGCAGCGCACCATTGCAGAGGAAAAGAGCCAATCCGATTAACTCGTCTAGGTAATTATACTCCTCTCCGCTGCGTATAGATAGCTAAAGTTACCCTGCTTTTGTCGTCAACTTCTGTTCCATTCCGCACCGTATCAATGGCGATTACTAAAATGCTGATGAAATTTTCCCCGCTGCTCAGATTAATGCGCAAAATTAAATACTTGATTATGTAATTTTATAATGTACAGAACTTTCTTAACGTGAACTGATTACTATTCCTTATGATTAATAAATAATATGTACTTGACATTAAATATTTTCAATATCTCCATTGTATTTAAATTGTCTATTATCTAAATAATCGTTTCGTTATAATAGGGTTGATTGTCTAGTAGTAGTACCAGTTTACCAGAGGGAGACTTTGTACAAAAGTCGGCTGCATGGGTACCTCAGTTTCCCCTATTTCTACCGCCAAGCAGCAATATTTATATAGCTGTGTTCCGGTTTGAAGGATAAGATATGGCAGATATTACTGGGTACTGTGACAAAACATCCTACGTCACAAGATTGGCAGCGCGCGAGTAACATCCCCGTAGTGTTGCGAGCATCAATAGGCTGCGGTGACCGCTTACCATCTAATGCGGGCCGCTTGCTTATTTGGCAATCTAATTGTATAAAAAAAGTAAGCTCTAAAAAATATTTGTCGCATTGAATTGATACTGAATCTTCCCAGGAGCTTCCTGGTCACGTCAGTCACACGCAGCAATATTACAACCCCTCCAGGGAATTGATGTTTGTCTGCAGTTCTTGATGAATGATGATGTAGGAACTTTTCCAGTCTGTCAAATATTCTACATCTACTATGATCTACTTCTATTTCGTCAGGACGTCGTTTGTGAATCAGGAGAGTGCACCAGGCGAGGTTGGTTGTATCTCCAAAGATGATCATTACCTTACACCATGTCATTTGGATAATAAAAAAACCGGCTAAGTTCGATTCGAACTCGCGCACTGAGCATTCCGTACGAACTTGTGTGTATGTAAATAGTTCGTCCATCACCGGAATCAAGTCTCGAAGATTTTCCCGTTTATTTCGATTACGTTGAAAGTTTCCCCTCAAAATTAGTGCCCAAAACGTATAAGCGCGATAAAAAATTGGAAATCAAAGTTATTTTAATATTAAAGAACCGTATTAATATGTGGTGATTGAAAAAGGAATGAATAGTACCTATCGCATTATACATCGAAGTTGGAAAAAACGTTGTCTATAATTGTATTAGTTTTGTAGTGTTTGTTCTTGTTAACCTTCTTCGTATACTCGCGTATTGGTCTCTTAGACCGACAATTTAACTGGGATTTTGCGACGTTCAGTAGCCCCTTAATTTGTTGGCATTGTTGAATGTGGCGTGAGCACTAGTGCAGAGTAAGTATACGTCTGACACTATATCACTGTTATCGGTCCATGAGACCGACGCGAGTACAAGTGTTACAATTTTTGGTAAGTAACTTTATTTGAATGAAATGTATTTTGGTAGTGTTTATTACGTTACATATAATGTGTTATTTTATTCGAGAACCGTTTTTTTTTTTAACCTTTGTTGTATGACCCGACACGTGGGGATCTCGCTCACCAAACTGAATGCGGGAAACAAAACAAGGTCACTGTTACAAAATACCAGTTCATATGAACACCGAAATAACTGCACCCTAGTTTCATATGTAACAAAAAAATATATTGTCTTTAGTATGCACGATGCTGAAATTGATATGCAGAGACAATTATGGCCTACAATGCAACAAAAGGCGGTACTGAAGCTGTAGACAAACTGCGCCAGAAGAACAGATAGGTGGTCTGTGATCATTTATTACAGCCATAAAAATGTTACGAGGATACTTGTATAATATATGGTCTAAACAATTCCAACATAAAAGCTCTTTCATAATGTTTTACTATTGTCCATCTGAAAAGCAGACATTAATTTACCAGGAACATTAAGACAAAGGTTATTAGAAATATGTAAACTTGATAATCCGGAACCGTCATCATGAAGTAACCATCAAGCAAGTCACTTTTCATGCAACCGCATGAACTGCAAATAATATTTTTCTCTTGAACATGCAGTTATGGTGCACAAATTGTTGTATTAATAATTTATTTATTATACTATTAGCTTTTGCCCGCGGCTTCGCACGCTTAGTTTTTGGAATCTTGGCAGTTTTACTTATTTTTATTTTACTTTTTATTTTTAAGTACAGTCAGCATTAAATAGTTAGTACCAAATATCCTATATGTATAGTAATGAAGATATATTACGATCTGTTTGGTTTTCATTAACTATTTGATATTGACTGTATACACTCAAAGCTCCTAATTATACACAACATTGCCCATTTTAAAAACATAAAAGTTTCAAGTCACTAACTTGAAAAAATATCTGTCTGGGTTAAAATTCAAAAACTCTTTTCTTATCTCTCATATGCATTACAAAAGGAACCTCTTGAGGAGTCAGGGAATTAGTCAGGAACTCCATTTCTATTAATATAGATTAGCGTTTCGTCCAAACACAACACAAGTACAAAGTTTCAAGTCACTAACATCTAAAAATATTTCTACTCCATACAAATTGTCAACCCGCTTTTTAGCCCTCTAAGAGTGGAATTTTGAAAAACGCCGAAATTACTTTTTTAAAATCTTGATTGAGAGTACATTCATGAAGTCTATAGTAGCTCACTTTGAGAAAATCAATTTCTTAACATTACAACTTTTAATTCAAGAAACATTTTGACCCCCATTACACCCTTTAAAGGGTAGAATTTTTGAAAACGTTGAAATCACTTTTTTCAATTCTAATAGAGAGTATCTGTACAAAGTTTCAAATTACTAACTTCTAAAAATATTTCTACTTCATACAAATTGTCAACCCCCTTTCAGCCCTTTAGGGTTTGAATTTCAAAAATCGTTTCTTATCCTCCCTTCCTTTCTTATGAGAATTACAAAAATAACCTCTGTGCAAAATTTCAGCTTTCTAGGTTCAAGGGTTTGGCCTGTGCGTCGATGAGTCAGTAAATTAGTCAGAAACTCCATTTTTATTAATATATTTTGGTATTTTTGATAGTTATTTTTCAAGAGGCTTTGCTAAAAGACTCTTTCTAATAATAATAGTTATACCCATCCACATTGCATAACCTGCATGTTCGTTTAGAATGACACGCGCAACGATGCCATCGAGCTCTGTTAATTCTCTTGCGAGTGTCAAAATATACGGCATACGGGAGCGTATACGGCCGTATATTTTGATTGCGATTACTTAGAAGATTGATTTTCACTGTTCCAAGGGATTGCAAACTTGAGTATTTGATATAAATTTCAACATGATACCTTCACGCGTTCCTGAGAAAAAGAGTCTTAACAATCGGACAACGAAGCTATCCTAAATGTTTCTATTTTTTCTCCTTAAGTACGGAACCCTAAAAACACGATTTAGTGCGAAATTGGTTGACTCAGTTGATCTGGTGTATTATTTGCTGGCGTAAGCGGGCGTTATCCCGAGAGTCCTTTAAAAATATAACTACGATGAGTCTTGATATTATGTTGAGTGACAATTTCGCAATATGACTTATTGATAAAAAAAGGTAAATATAATTTATTTGCCAATAGGCCCTTACGGGCACTTAGACACGTCTTACATTCTTTAAATTAAATCATATTTATTAATTTTTCTAAGTTTTAATCTCTCTTTTTTCATCTACTATCTATCTATCTATCTATAACTTCACGCCAAATCCCTTACGGGGTAGGCAGAGAAATTTTAGTATCAAAAATGATAGCATCTACTATCATTTCCAAAATGACCATTGGCGAAGAAGAAATGCCAAAAAAAAACTTGCCAATATGGGTCTTTTTATCATAATCAATATATATTATGATAAATGTATGTGAGTGTACATATAGTGATATCAAGTGGTATAATTAAAAATATATTAATACATGTGCTCAATCATTTCCAAATATCTCTGTCAGTTAGATATTCATCGATTCTGTAATAACCCTTCTTACACAGAGTATTTTTGATGTATCTTTTTAACATATTGTCAGGCAAGGACAGATTTGTTTCAGGTAATTTATTATAGAATCGAATACATTTTACAATAAAAGATCTATTAGTCTTAGCAAGCCGATGTACCGGCATTCACAATCTATTCCTGCTTCTAAGATTTTCACTAAATTTTAAAAATGATTCTATATTTTTACTAGCATACATTATGTTCTCATAATATACTGAGAGGCAACTATAAGGATATTTATTTCTTTAAATAGTTATCTGAGTGAGTCCCTGGAGCCCATGTTATAAAGATGGCTCTCTTTTGTAATATAAAAATAGTTTCAATATCAGCCGTTTTTCCCAACAACAGCATGCCATACGATATAATACTGTGAAAGTAGCTGAAATAGACTAAACGCGCAGGAACCATATCTGTCAATTGTCTAATTCTCCTAACTGCATATGCGGCGGAGCTGAGCTTACTAACCAGTTTTTTTATGTGGGCCCCACTGCAATTTGGAGTCTATTGTAATTCCAATAAATACAGTATCATTAATAAATTCTAGTATATTCTTGTCAATGAGAACGTCTGTATTGGCTGAAGCCACATTTGGTAGACTAAATTTTATACATTTGCTTTTAGTTTAGTTTAATAAAAGATTATTACAGATGAACCAATTTAGGATGGCAGATAGAACACAACTAACCTTACTAGTAAATAACAGCAAGCTGTGTAGGCAGAGCTGATATTTTTTAAATTTAAAAAATATTTAAGTATTTTATTTATATTTTTTTTTTAATATATGGAACCCTGTACGACATCTAGCGACGAGTGCTGTTACTTTTTCTGTTGATGGGGGTGCAGTGCAGACTCTGCACTGCAGAGTGGCCGGCCATACGTTTTCCCATATGTTTTTTTTCTAATTGGAACGATTTTGGACCGTTCTTCCTCACCAACGAACATTTAAATTTCAAATTAAAGGAAACAAAACTACAATATGTTAGCTATTAGTGTGTCGATTTTGGAGTTTCTCACTATTACCGTCTAAACGCTAGCTGGATGACATCAGTCTACCCCAAACGACAATTTTGAGGGTAATGTGGCTCCGCTGGCTATCGCAGCTCTGCCAATCAATATTTTCGCACCGGCGAGTAACTTCAAAAATTGTAGAAGTATTATCAGCAAACAGTCATATATCCGACATTTTCTGTAAAATAGTTCGCATATACTAAAAATAAAAAGGAGCCTAATATAGAGCCCTGGGGCACCCTAATATTAACATTGCTGCCTGTAGACTTGACCTTATTTATATCAACAGTCTGTATTCTGTTATTTAAGTGAATTGCAATCAAATTATGGGCTTTACCTCTAACTCCATAATAGCACTTACTTATACAATAATGTGCGATGGTTGACACAATCAAAAGTTTTGGAGAGATCACAGAAGACCCAATAGCGTCCTGGGATCTCTCTCATACGCTAAGAACATGCTTGACCAATGCTACCCTTGCATCTGAATTAGATTTACCTGCTGTAAATCCGTATTGTGAATTACGAAAAATTTAATTGGTCTTAAAATAGAGTTGCAATTGGTCAATCATTATCCTTTCAGATAGTTTACTCAATACTGGCAAAATAGATACTGGGGTCTGTAATCCTCCAGTTCATTTTTTTCACAATTAGCACCTCGTTATGTACAGCGAGCTGTGCCTTCTGGCTTAGATTTCAGCTGCCTAGAAGTTTACCCAAAGCTCCATTCACGCTATCCCCTGCACTCACTCCTCTCTCCTCATCAGCGGTGTACTTTACATCGCTGCTAAAAGCGCTCCAAGATATACAAACTTTTTTTTATACCACTAAGGTTCTCCTGGCAATGATTTTTCCATACATTTTAGCTGCTAAGCTGATCAAATTGATGATGGCACTATAGTTGACACTGCCCATAGGTGAACCATTGCCTTTATACAGGGGCACGATGACTGCGCGTTTCTAATCGGTCGGAACCCTTCCGGTTCTCCAGCATAATTTGCTCAAAAACTAGAAGGGGTCTCTGACGTAGGTGCCACCTAGTTTGATCATCTCAGCTCTATTATTATTATTTATTCATCCCATGCAAGTTTACAGAGTCCGTACAATAAACTCCAACACACCAACAAGTCAAACATTAAATATTTTTTAAAAATTGTAGACAAAAATTTGCCAGTCAAAATAAAGAAAAAAAAATTGAATACAAATATGTCAACAGACGAACAATTAACATTGATAATTACATAAATACAACAATTTACCAATTTTAAATACAACACAATTACATATTACAATATCAAATCAAGTTCATAACATATGTCAATAGATTTTAAATGTTACACCATTAGGTACTGTAATTGCTATTGAGGAATTCTGCAGCCCCGATACAGAACCTGTCAACACTGTCAGCAAATAAATGTAAATCCTCATACTGAAGAAGTATGTCCCCAATTAGTAGAATAGCGCGTATCGTAGGTGCGCGGCCAGCGTGGACCGTGCGCGTGAGAGGCCTGCGGAGCAACCGCGGCCGGCGGCGCGGCGCCACAGCTCCCGAAGCATCGCGCGGGATCCGCGAGGGAACTAACAGAGTGAATTTCTCAATTAGTGATGGACTGTCGATTCTGTGATGTATTACAGAAAGGTAATGTTTTACGAGAAGTAGTTTCCTCCTGAGTGCAAGGTTCTCAATTTCCACCATTCCAGAGACAAATAGAGAGGGGTACAAGTAGGGGTAGTATCCATAGGTTCTCTTATACAACCAACGAGCAAACTTGCGCTGTACTTTTTCCACCATCATGCTATATTTATGCTCATGAGGATCCCAAACTGTAGCTCCATACTCTAGCTTGGAGCGGACATAAGCATTATATAATACCTTTGCAACATTTATATTATTAAATTCAGACGCTGTCCTAATTATAAATCCTAGGACTTTGTTAGCAGATTTGCATATATCTGTTATGTGTTTGTGGAAATCTAACTTATTATCAAAGATTACTCCAAGGTCACGAATATCGTTTACTTTATTCAAAGGTGCATCACAGAGACTATACGATGTTTTTATTGGACAACGTTTGCGCGTGTAAGTAATCGTATGGCATTTCTCTGTATTGAGTGGAAGATGATTTGTGAGGCTCCAGTGTGATATGGCGTCGATATCAGCCTGTAAATCTCTGACGTCCTTCGCATCACAAATTCTAAGGTACAATTTGAGATCATCAGCAAACAGAAGGCATTCAGCTACACTCACTACTTCCGGTAGATCGTTTATCATTATCAGAAAAAGCGTCGGACCCAAAATGCTACCCTGGCTTACACCTGACCTTGTGTAACATTCGTTGGACTCGTACCCATTAATTATGACGTATTGCATACGATTTGCGAAATAACTTGCAAAAAAATCAAGTAAATTGCGAGAGCACCCTATTGAAGCCAGCTTACGTAATAAAATATCGTTATTTACAAGATCTAATGCTTTTTTAAAATCGAAGTAAGCTGCATCAACTTGACGACCAGAATCCATTTCTGCCAACACGTAGTCGGTCAGGGTTATTAAGTTGCTGGTAGTAGAACGAGCCCTACGAAAACCATGTTGTTCATTATGGAGTGAATTACAGATTTGACGGGAGATGTGGAAGTTGATAATAGTTTCAAAAATCTTAGCAAATACTGAAAGCACTGCAATTGGTCTATATGATGATACATTCGCTTTAGAGTCTCCTTTGGGGATTGGTGTAACTCTAGAAAGTTTCCAACAGTCCGGATATTTTGATTGGGCTAAGCATAAATTATATAGAAACAACAATGGGGTAGCAAGGACCAACAAACAATCTTTCACCAGAAATGCCGGGATGCCATCAGGTCCAACCGCAGATCGCGACTTCAAACGCCTCACAGCCGCCCCTCAGATCAGCCATGTCAACTGCTCTGACAGAAACGGTTGTCATATCCATATGGGAGCAGGCAGAACTCGCGGCATCTTCAGAGTCTAGCCTTGGCACCCGATCCTCGAAAACTGAAGCAAAACATTGTGCAAAGGCGTCAGCAGCTCCTGACCTGAGACTTCGACATTATCACACATATAAGAGTTCACCATGTTGCCTGCTCTTCTTTTTCTCTTTTACATATTTCCAGAACTTAACTGGATCGTCAATAATACTAGCTGGAAGTTTTCTTATGTGCTGCTTATAAGCGTTGTCAATTAATTTTTTAGCGTGCCATCTGTAATACTTATACATTTCTTTATTGAATTCTTTGCCGTCTGCTTTATACTTCTTTAAATGGAAGTATTTACATTTAAGGTTATGAATAATTTCCCCGGTATACCATTTTGGGTAAACGTATTTAGTGTTGTACGGGGAGTGGTTTTTAAGCGGTACAAATGTGTTGATAGTTTCGTACAAGTTTGAATAAAATGTATCGGCAGCTGAATCCACGTCAGTCATTACAAGGAGATTAACCATATCGAATCCCGCTGACTTTGCATTTTTCGAACTTCGTATCGATCATTCAATCTCATTCATGCTAATGTCTTCATAGTACGTTGGCACTATCGAATCAGTCACAGACTCATTCACAGTACCAGTGCCCTGGACATAATCATAAATTTCTCTAAAATATTCAGTCCACCGTTCTAACCCTTCCTGATTATTAGCAAAAATGCCAACAACTTTACCTTTTATCTTGTCCATTCTGAATGCCGACGAACCACCTGGAGACTTATTTACCTCTCCCCAGAAGAGTTTGGTATTAGCCTCGAAGTTTTTGTCAGCCTCTCTTCCTCATTCATGAGTAGTCTTTCACGCTTCTCACTAAAAGTTTGATTTCGTTCTTGCATTTACGGTATATTTCTTTCTTCTTATCTTTCATACCATCACTCTGGCGCAAAGATGATACGTAATCCAGCCACGCTTTCCTCTTTTTTCCTCGGACAATTCAATCTCTGCATCCCACCAGGCATCTCCTCTCTGTGTTCTACGTCTCTTTGTACATCTACATGCTTCTTTCTCACTGTCCACCATACTTTCTTTCAGAACTTTCCGAAATTCGTCTACGTCTGAGTAGGAAAGACTCGCGTTCACAAATCTTTCACTGACTAGACGTACATACGTTTTCCTTACTCTTCCATCTTCAAATTTTTCACTTCTCATTCTTTCATGATCCCTGAAAGGTACACGCAGTTATCAGTACTTCTTGAAAAGGCCGACATACCAGCTTATCACCCGATAGTGATTCGTTTTAAGAGTGGGATCTATGAAGGCTCTTGTATCCATTAACGACATTCGAAGACATCCATCTATCAAAATCAAATCAATTGCACTTTTCTGTTCATTCCGTCTCTATGTGTAAGTATGAATATCGTTGTAGATATGGAATAACGTGTTCGACACACGGAGATTTCGTTCCATACATACGTCTAAAAGTATCTTATCAGCATTGTTCACTCTCTTATCTCCGTATGGATCAAGTACAACCTCGTAACTGCTTCGCTTGGTCCCAAGTTCCCAACCCATCCAGTTAGATGTCTACACATAATAAAAAAAAATATTATCCATCATTCGTATTAGGCAAATTCAGAACACTCCTTACGGTCTCCCAAAACTTTTCGAGCTCCTGAGGATTAGTAGGGCTTATATGCTGCAAACAAAAAGATTCGCGTAACCCCCAGTTTTATTTTAACCCAGAGAATTCTGGTACCTACTACATCGTAATCTTTCACACGAGCCAAGCGAGATCAAAGCACGATACCTACGCCAGCGCTGGCATGATCATCCTGGTTCACCCCGGACCACTGGGCCATCATCCCACCGGGCAGATCTTCGGTGTCGCTTCCCTTTCCATTGGTCTCTGACACACACAAAGCATCTAGACATCTCTCGTTTATTATATGTATTCATTATACATATTCATTATATATATTCTGACGAGTTCGGTGGCTCAGTCGTGAATGACACGACTTTGACACCAACGCTCGTGGGTTCGATTCCCACATAAGGCAAACATTTGTGTGCATGAACATGTATGTTTGTGTTAGTCTGGATGTTTTAAGAGAGGTCGGGTGCATCAAAGGAGCCGTCTGGAGAAGTACCTCCACCTCACAGAAAACCGTTGCGACTACTCTACTCTGCGTACTCTAAGGGATATTAGTGAAGCAGTCATGAAATAGATTTGCTACTTGTTTAGCAGCTGTTACAGTTTGATTATTATGATTATTTGAATACTCATCATTTTCGCGTGGTTTATCTTTACCTGTTTCTTTTTTAACAATATCCCATACTGTCTTTATTTTATTTGTCGATTACTTAATTTTGTTTTCAATATACATAGATTTTGCAAATTTGCAAACAGTTTTAAATATTTTGGAATTACTTTTAAGATATTTAACAAAGTCTGGGTCAAATCTATAAGGTTTTCTCCGTATAATTCAAACATTTTGTTTATACTTATTAATATGCCTGTAGTGGCATAATCATGAAACTGAAATTTATTTGTGGTATTAATCTGTTTACTTATGAATATTTTTTGGCATTGGCATTATTATTCCAATAACAACATTGTTGTATTGTGTGCAAATACAGTAGCTATAGCCTAGTTGATAAAGAACAAGTCTATTAAACGTCTGGTCCTGGTTAGTATCCAAGTGTAAATTCATGTTAACAGATTTATTATTATATATTTGTAATTATTACTTGTTACGCTATTAAGGAGGATCGTGAGTATAGCCGAACGCCCGAGTAATTATATTTCCAAAGACGTGGGACGTAACCTAAGAAATGTCTGATTGTCTCTCTAGTTTGAGGTCTAGCGGCAGTCGCTCCATGTCAAAACCAGTATCCACGTCAAATCCTTAGCTACCGGACCCGCCAATCCTAAGGGATTAAGAAATGTAATAACGCTAGGAGGACGATTGTGTGCTAATACATTAATCATTTAACGGAAACTAGATAAATTAATTCGTTATCAATAGTAAGCATACAAAATTATTTAAAAATATGACTGATTTAAAAAATAAACTTAAAAATAAAGAGTATTATTTATAAAATCCCATGCTTTAGAGAGGCGAGAATACTGACTGCATTTCCTCACTGGATCGCAAAGCTGGTTTGACCGAATACAGAAACATATCTATTTTCTCCAAAAACGTCAAAGAGATATTGGTACAATATTAAGAGAGGTAGGGTACATCAAAGCAAGCTGTCTGAGGAAGTACCTACAGCTCACAGAAAAACGCAGCCAAATGACAACTTTCTGGAGGGTTATTGTGTTCATGCGAGTGAGTGAGGTCACCAGTTAGCTCCTATGGACTTGCTGTGTTAACGCAAACGTGGCATCGCGCAAGAGGTACTTAATCTATTGCAAGCGTTCATAGGTTATGGTAACCGCTTTACATCAGGTCGGTCGTATGCTGATACGCCTATGAATAAAAAGAAATATAGTAGAAATGGGATTGTAACGGAGAAATGAGAACTTGAGAGAATGAGTAGAATAAATATAATAAAATCGAACTAAATTTACAGACAAAACACAAAATACAACAATAAAATATAAAGTCAACTTGACAACAGAAAAAGAACAAAACAATAAATTCTTTTATATAAAAAAGTATAAGCTTTTTCTAAGGAGTTCACAACATCCTCCACCCCGTGCAGGCTTGCTGCACCAGCCGACACAGTTTAGTCCGCATCTGTTTGTAGCTTTACAATTTTTATGAGCGGCCGGCGTAGCGTACCCCCTGAGGTAGCAACGTCCACAACTCTGGTCACCCCATCTTTCCCTGGGTATTTTGCAACTATTCGGCCTCTTGGCCATGTTCCCCGAGGTAGCGACTGGTCAACGACGATTACAACGTCTCCAATGTTTATGCCACTATCAGCACCTGCTTGACTGTTTCTGGGTTGCATACACGGAAGTACTTCTCGGACCCAGCGATTCCAGAAATGGTCTGCTAACCGCAATGCCTTTTTCCAGTCCGAGCGTCTCATAAGGTCGCTATCATCCAGCGTTTGACCATGTAATCGATTTGATGAAGAACCAATTAGGAAATGGAAAGGTGTCAATGTTTGTGGGTCATTTGGGTCTACAGATACCAGACTCAGTGGGCGAGAGTTTACTATTGCCTCGGCTTCGGCAAGCAGGGTTGCGAAAGTTTCTTCTTTACAAGCTCTGTCATGGAGTGTTGCTTTTAATGCTGTCTTCACGCTCCTGACCAGCCTCTCCCATGACCCTCCGAAAGTCGGTGCTGCTGCTGGGATGAAACTCCACTTAATTCCTTGAATTCCAGCAAAATCTTGGACCTCTGTGGCGTAGAACTCCTTGAGCAGACGGTTAGCTCCAACAAATGCCGTTGCGTTGTCTGAATACAGAGTTTCTGGAGTGCCACGTCGAGAAATGAATCTCCTGATACTCATTATAGCCGAATCGGCGGATAAACTGTGGACAATCTCCAAGTGAACTGCTCTGGAAGTCATGCAAGTGAATAAGGCAACATATCTTTTTTCATGGCGTCGTCCCACTGTAACCAGTAATGGTCCGAAGTAATCGAGACCTGTGAATGAAAATGGACGACGATGATGGGCCAATCTTTGAAGGGGTAGGTCGCCAGTAGGAGGACTAAGTGGCAGTGTCTTGCGAAAACGACAAAATCGGCATCGGTGAGCTACACTTCTCACAGTATTCCTCAAATTGACGAGCCAGAATCTCTGCCGAAGTTCGTTTATTACCAATTCGTTGTTTGCGTGGCCAGCTTTTACATGATAGTGCATGATCAGCATCTTGACGACTGAATGACAACCATCTAATAAAATTGGTGTCCGAGCATCTGAGTCGATTCCTACTACGAATTTAATTCTTCCAGCAAGTCGAAGTAATTTGTCATCACCAAGCACTGGCGATAGTTTAATAAGACGGCTCTTCTTTGAAATCGGTTGACCAGTAGTAATGCATTTGAATTCTTCTGTAAAACTGTCCAATTGAATGCGTTGCAAAATGTGCCTTTCTGCGGCTTGCAAGGACTCAGAAGTCAGAGGCATTAGAGTAGTGGACGTTGAACGCGTATTATCAAAAGGTAATTTAGAATTCCGAAGTCGTGCCAAAGGTTTGCCAAAAAGTGCTGCGGCATTATGTACCCGCGCCGTGGCACGTAACAAACGGAGCCAGTTACTAAAATGATCAAAAATGGCTGTTACTGGTGTTGGCATTGGCGTACCGACGACGGAAGTGAGACCTACCAACTCACTGGGTTTACATTTAAGCTCCTCGCAAACTGGAGCGACATTAGATGGCTCTTGCGGCCAGTCCTCTGACGACTTAAATAGAAAAGACGGACCGCAAAACCATCTATGCGACAAGTCCAAATTGATCGGGTGAGTCCTAGTGGCATCATCAGCTACGTTTTCACTCGTCGGAACCCAACGCCAATCAGTAACAGAAGAGTTTTCCAAAATTTCGCCTAAACGATGGGCGACGAAAGGTTTATAACAACGGGCGTCGCTTCGCAACCATTGGAGGACAGTCATTGAATCGCTCCACAAAAAAGTACGTATAGGTTTTTTACGATGACTGTCCTTTATGGTAACGGCGAGCCGAGAAGCTATTAGACTCGCCTGGAGCTCTAGGCGAGGTATAGAGACTGGTCTCAGTGGTGCGACTCTAGCTTTGCTTGATAATAGAGTAAGCTTTATATCACCATTTGGGTAAATTAACCACCAGTAGGCCACACAAGCAAAGGCCAGTTCACTTGCGTCCGCAAAAACATGTAGCTCCCGGTACGATGGTTCAGTGTTCGCGGAGTACCAGCGAGGAATTTTTAAAGATGTCACATGTTTAAGCTCCTGAAACCAGTCCAACCATTTAGATACCTCAGCAGATGGCAACTCAGTATCCCAATCAACGTTGAGTCTCCATGCCTGTTGGAAAAGTATTCTACCCTTTACTACTAGGGCGCCCAAAAGACCTAACGGATCATAAACTCTCATGAGTTGTGATAGAGCTATGCGTTTTGTAAGTGGTCGTAATGTTGTTTCAGAATCGTCTGTTCTAAAACCTAAGATATCCTTGTAAGGATCCCACGCCATCCCTAAAGTTCTAACACAGTTGGAGAAGTTAGCGAGATCTATTTCTGATGGCCTAGCAGCTCGCAAATCTATAGGAACTAAATCCAAAGCTTTAGGGTCATTTGAAAGCCAACCTCGCATTTCAAAACCGGCGGCTCCATGAATGGTGACTATATCGGCTGCGAGTCGGGCCGACTCATCCACAGAGTCAAGCGAGTCGATGTAGTCATCCATGTAATGGTTGTACAAAATGGCTGCCACTGCTTTCGGATGCGTAAGTTCGTATTCGCGGGCATTTTTATTTTTAATAAATTGTGCTATGAAAGGACTACAACTAGCACCGAAAGGAATAGCTGTCATTCTGTATTCTTTTAGAGGAAGAGATTTGTTTGGTCTCCATAGATAACGGAGGGCGTCTCTGTCTTGCTCCCTTATCCGAACTTGAGGAAACATCTCCTTAATATCCGCTGTCATAGCAATACGACCCTCCCTAAACCGGAATAAAACTGTAAGAAGGGACTGGAGTAAGTCAGCACCAGTGAGCAAGAGAGAGTTCAAAGACACACCCTCATTTTTAGCTGCAGCATCGTGTACGACTCGAAGTTTGCGCTTTTGAGGATGAACAACACCAAAATGAGGCAAATATAGTCTTATATTTTCGTTGTTATGACTGAGGTTCGCGTTATAATAAGTGTCTAAAGCGCACTCTTCGGCGTACTCTTTGTCCAGCATATTGGACATAAAGGAATTATAGGATTTCGCGAATTCGTTATCCCTGCACATTCGTCTTTCCAAATTAAAAAACCGTGACATAGCCTGCGCATAACTTTCGGGAATATTCTGTATGTCGTCGCGCCAAGGTATGCCTACTTCAAACCGACCAGAAGATAAACGTTTGGTCGTAGATTCTAGAATTTCTACAGCACGCTGATCTTGTTTGCAGTAATTTGTTTCGAATTTAGAAATCCCTAATGAATCTATTTTATAATGTTCTTTGATTAGGCACTCCAACTTGACATCATCGGTGGACTCTGCGACAGCGGTATGGTTGATGAACTCTATCGGTTTTGTTTTGCTGGATGAAACACCATATAAAGTCCACCCTAGAGCAGTTAAGCAGGCAACGGGATCATTCTTTCCACCAGAACAAACTTCACGACTTATTGACAAATACCAGTGTTCAGCACCGATGAGAACACTTGGAGTGGCATTTGTATAAGAAACCTGGTCAACCAAACTTGATAAGTGTGAATAAGCCTTAATTAAATCTTGCTTAATTGTTTGTGTGTGTAAAGACAAGTTACTCATTGATCTAGCATTTTTTATTACAAAAGTCTCACGTGTGTGTCTGCCCTTAATCTTAAAATCAACAAATGACACTTTGGTATATTTAGTAAGGCCGCCAACACCGTTGATAGTAATTTTCTGTTGAGGTCCGGTCGCACCTATACGTGTGGCAACGCTAGAATCAATGAGAGTAGCTGTACTACCATCATCTAACAGCGCAAATACGTCACAACTTCCAGAAGGCCCGGAAACAGTGACAGGAACAATTTTTAAAAATATGTTTGATTGTTCTCGACAACGCGTGCAAGTGGTCGAGATAGTGACATTTTCATCATCGCTGATCTTACAATCGGTCGATGACGGGTGTAAATTTTCTGCGACAGTCGCGTTGCTATTAGTCGGAACATCCACCGTCGCTTTGTTGATATATGTGTTAGTCTGTCCGTGTAACAATGGATGATGACGATACAAACAATTTTCTATTCCACAAGGTTTTACTTTACACGTCTTCCACTGATGTGGATTACGCTTCAAACATCTGTAACAAACTTTATTGTCGCGTAACCACTTCCACCTATCATCGACAGACAACGCGCTAAAATCTGTACAAGACGTAATATTGTGAGACTTTGAACAGAACACACATTCCCGTTTTGATGTGCGTGAGGCCTTAGAAATCGGTTTTGTGTCGGTAACGGAATGAATATTTTCACGCCTTATTTTATGCTGTACAAAAATCGGTTGTAGTAAACTACAGTCAGGTGACAAACCAAAACGCAAAAATTGTTGTAATTCACGTTTCAAAAAATCTGACAATATTTCCAGCTTAGGACGCCCGGTAATATCCTGTGTAGCAAAATCAGTCCACCTTATCTTTGTAGTTGGATTCAATTTAGATAATACCGCATGAAACAACTCCGGTGAGTATAAATACTCTGTCTGATCTAGCATTTTTATTGTAGAAATAGAGTTTCGTACCTTATTACAAAGGGAACCCAGTTCCTTTAAGTCGTTACTTAAACGTGGCAGATTTTTAAGTGCAGTTACTTCTCTGAAGACGATGAGTTCTGGACGCGCGAAATTTTCTTCCAGAGCGCGCACGATCTCCTCCGGGTCTTCTGACGACATCAACAAAGCACCAACAGCTTCACGAGCGTTACCTCTAACTGCATTTTGAAGCCTTGTTAGATTGTCTAATGGAGAAAAGTATGATTTAGTATTATCGTAAATACGCTTAAATTGTAACCATTCGGTTGCATCGCCATGAAAGGGGAATAAATCCTGCTTTTTGGTATTAATAGGCGAAGAGGCGAGAGCCTTAGCTGCCGCTGCTGTATCGGCTACAGCCTTAAATAAAAGAGCGTTATGCGTGCCAAGCTCCGAGGAAACGAGTGGGGTCGCTGTGACCATCGCCTTGGACGCTTTAGTAGCACTGCACGCTTGTTGACTTTGATAAGCTTGTTGAGGTATATGTGTTTGTTGAAACGAAGCGGAAGGGAAAGCGGTCACCCGCGTGACCGTGGGTACTAGTACCTCAAGACGGTCGGGTGTCGGAACAGTATCTTCCTGTATCCGTTGTGCCGCTGAAAAGTCCCTATCAGCTAAATCTAGTAAATGAGTCTGATTTCCTACGTTTTCTACCCAATCCTTAGTTCGATCTGCGCTCACCCTAGAACTGCGATGGCTGGCATTACTTTTAGAGCGACTGGAAGCTTCGGCGTCAATAGCCGCAAGCTCAGCCTGTAACTCACTGTATTCCAAAGTTTGTTGTAAAGCTTCTAGATTTTTCACGCGCTCGCGCTCCCGTGAGGCTAGTTCCATGTCCCGCGCTCGTTCCTGCGCGGCGAGCTCCTGCTCGCGCTCGAGACGTCGTCGTAAGGCGATGGCCTCCGCGGCTGCCTTTTGCGCTTTTATTGTTTGACTAGAAGATCGCGAAGACAGCGTCTTCGCCGTGCCATCGCTTACATTGTCAGCAGGAACGTCAGGTTTTGTATTAGCTTTACTACGGGTGAACATTGTTAATGAATTCGAAACTAACGACACGAAAGTATGAAAATGAAACTATATGAAGGTGAATGAAAAAAAAAAAATGAAAGCTATGAAATTGAACTGATCACTGGTGAAGGTAAATAAATGAAGGTAGAAGGACCACTAATGTAACGGAGAAATGAGAACTTGAGAGAATGAGTAGAATAAATATAATAAAATCGAACTAAATTTACAGACAAAACACAAAATACAACAATAAAATATAAAGTCAACTTGACAACAGAAAAAGAACAAAACAATAAATTCTTTTATATAAAAAAGTATAAGCTTTTTCTAAGGAGTTCACAACAGGGATAATAATAGTAATAGATATATTGTGACAGTTCTGTGCTTTCATTCTTTTATTTTTATAAGCTAATTAATAATATATAATTCATATATAAGTTGCAACTTTATACAAGAGTTCGCAACGCAAGAGTTGCTGGTGTTGCAAATGTCCATAGGCGATAACTACTTACCATCAGTTGCCGTATGCTTGTTTGCCACCGTAGTGGTATAAAAAAAAGACGCAAACATTCGAAGTTGGTGGCAATATATTTAACTCAGTCTAAGGAATTACTGTTGCTTCAGTGTAATTTGCCACAGTTGAAAATATAGTAACTTTATTTTTTTTATATATAACATTAACATTATCTTGTAGTACGAAATCCTTCCTATGCGAATCCGATTTCCATTAGTTTCATTTTTTCATTTCATTTTCCATTTCACGAGTAATACATACATTTATCATTTTATACAAGGAAATGTGGAAGACAGTAGCACTAATTCACAATAACGTCGCTAGTTAACGTAAACATGTCACAGCAAGTAAATACATGAGAGAAGCGGCATCCTAGAGATGTTCAGCTGCGACGCTTGTCTGGGGACAGGGCGAATAATTGCACTTGTCCATATTACTCGGTGCTGCTAATGATCTTAATCTTGGTGCGCACCTGCTCGGTGTGACTGTGGTGCAAACGATGTCCTATGTTATCTTTGCTTATAACACCGCTTTCTAGAAACCGCTCGTATATTGCACGAAATGTAGTTATTACTGCACATCGGCGTATTAAAGTATGAATTTATAGCAAGAAAAATTATATTCACGTATATTTATCAGTATTTTAGTACACAGAATACAAACTTTGTTTATTTTGGGACTAGATTGACGAGCTTGGTGGCGCAGTGGTGAAACGCGTTGTTATACGCTACTTTGACACCAACGCTCGTGGGTTCGATTCCCACACAGTACAAACATTTGTGTGCATGAACATGTCTGTTTGTCTTGGTCTGGGTATTTTCTATGTATAATAAATATGTATTTACAAAAAAAATATGTATTTACGTATGTTTATCAGTTATCTAGTACCCATAACACAAGCTTCGCTTACTTTGGGGCTAGATGGCGCTGTGTAATTTGTCCGACAATATTTAAAAAAAAAAGATTGCTGTTATTATATTCTTCAGTATCTAGACTTCAAAAGTAGGTCGTAATACGAGTATTACAATGTTCATATGTTTGTATTTTTTTTTACTATGGCATGACATGTTTTACTACTTGATTATTGATATTTTTACTTGACATGATATTAAATGAAACAGTTACACTAAGTCAACCAATATTTACCAACATGCAATATTTAACACCTTAACACGCTTCTCTCTGCCTACCCCGCATAATATTTGGCGTGAAGTTATAGATAGATAGATAACAATATTATTTTTTATGCGTACATGATGGAAATAACCTATGGACAACCGATGACACTAATATCATTTATAAATCATTTCACCGCTACTGGTCGGGGGGTAAAGTAGAATGCGCAGCTCTTATTGGCTAGATCATGGATCAACATGGCGGCACCTATCGCCTTATTGGTTAAAATATTCTCCCATGAGCCTACTGACCAGTAGGATCGAATGGTTGACATATTTAGGCGCTAACACACAACGTTTTTGTGAGCGAAGGGTGCCTTCATACGCAGTAAAGTAGTTTATTGATTTGTGTGTACGCATGACGACAGGTACAAAACCTTGCAAACACAGCTATACTTTAACCATGCAACTTCACTTTTACTGCGACGATATAATAGGTGTATATATTGATCTGTCATTGTCGGTACATATCTACACCGGCAAGGAAAATCATCGTAACTCATTTCTCGTAACTTTAGAGGAGAGCGCGTGAAAGATTCAAAAAATTCTTATTATGCTCTTTTAGGCATAAGGCTTAAGAAGCGTCAAAGATGCAAAAAAATCTTATTATGCTCTGTTAGGCATAAGGCTTAACAGAGCACCAATTAACTCATGCGGACTCGCGCCGGCCGGCACCCACACACTAACGTTAGTAGATGCTACATGCCGATGCTGCCATGGCTAGCACTAGTTCGGCGCTAGGCCGTATGAACTAATTGGTGGCGGAAGCACACAAAGCACGTTAGATCAAATTGCATGTAAATTTTACTATCGCAAAATAACGCCCGAATCTATTAACTAGTTACTTTGGTATTTTAACATTTGTGTTACCACCTGATTAAAGTGGTGACCATAAACTATGACCACTTGAAATAAAATCGTAATGCATGAAGTATTGCAAGCGTTGTCACCCCCACTATTAACACAGCAAGCTAAATAGCTCACTCGCAGGAACACGACAAGCCGCCAGTGAGATGTCATTTAACTGCGGGTTTCTGCACGGTACTTCTCTATTCAGGTCGGGTTACTTTGCTACATCCTACCTCCCCTATAAATGCCTTTTACTTATGAATAAACAAATTACATTTATCGAAATATTATATATTATAATAAAAAATATTGTAAATGAATATCAAAAGATATACTTACCATGGATTTACTATAGATCAACCAAAGCTTAAACTTGAACATTATCTGTATAGATAAGGTGCTCAAAAAAACAAACCATTGTTGCAAACAATACTTACTTTCACAATAGCAGACATTTCAGAAGGATTTCCTTAGTTTGCTACAAAAAAAGTAAATTTAGATAATCTCAAAAGACTTGCTAGTTTCCAAGAGGAAATCTTCTTACAAATTGCTACTAAGCTTCCCCACCATACAAAACGGACCAAGATAAGTTCCGTTGCTCTGTTGTTAGCGTTGGGAACCCGCCAATAGCGTGATGTTTCCGAAAATAGACTAAAAAACATTATTACCTCCCCGAGAATCAATAGAAGTTTGTTTTCAATTTGTATTTATTTCCCAACTGTTAAGTTCGCTCGTGTTTATATTTTCTTCCTGGCCTTTTGCCTTTAAAATGTAGACAGAAATAATTAAATGATTCTGTTTATTTAAGTCGCTCTTTCGCTGAGATCAAATTATAATTGGAATAAGTAATTTCGAAATTTGTGTTCGAAAGAAGCAGTACTTCATCTCGGGGCAAGGATATGTTGTATCAAGTACCAAGGCAAATCGCACACGGAGTATTGAAGTCATCTTTGGTCAGGAGGAACTGGATGCCAGCTAGGTGGATTTTGTGTTTCGGTTCGAGACGAGCTGTGAGATTTATGCATGCTCCTACGCTTACACACGACATTGAGCCCTTTAGTTTATGAAGAGATTTCGTATATTTTACCGATTACACAGTGGACATAAAGCCAACTTTTTCCATCTATAACCGAACTTCTGTTGGCGGGAAATTCATCCTTGTACACTGGAACCGTATACTGTACGGTTCCAGAGAAGATTTCTTCAGATAATTCTTAAATTGCGAAATAAACTCGCTACTGATGTTTTTGCCCGAGCACACATTACAGCATAAGATGAAAAAGGCATGAAGAAGTTTTTACGTTTGTCGACAACGCACGCGTGACACTCCTGCTGCAAGTGTTCAAAGTCTACTGTAAATGCTTACCGTCACACAAGCTATTCTATTTGCGACCTTAGTCATATATAAAAAGAGCCATAAATACAAGTCATAAATTTATATCTCAGCGTCAGTAAAACATACCTATTTAATTTATATACGAGTACCTTACTGAAGAACGGAGCACTGTTTCAGTCCACAATTACTGAAACTAATGACGTGGAAATACATTTAGGATGGTTCGATCATTGTAAGGATTGAATGCTGGGGCTATGAGATGAGCATGTTTAGCGAAGATGTATAACATTTTATTATTCGTTTGCGGATTTCTTTTCTATTACTGTCTGTTCAGAGGGTTCTTATCTCATCTAATA
This sequence comes from Pyralis farinalis, assembly GCA_947507595.1. Taxonomy (NCBI): domain Eukaryota; kingdom Metazoa; phylum Arthropoda; class Insecta; order Lepidoptera; family Pyralidae; genus Pyralis; species Pyralis farinalis. The sequence goes on from OX382259.1 coordinate 28,570,061, forward strand.
ATACAAAATGCAGACGAGCACCTAGTGTGGGGATCTGACGATTCCAACGTTGACAGCTTTTACCTGTTCACACCTTTTCAGATTAAAGGATCTAGGATAAAGTGTATAGCAATAGGGAAACACATACGTGTTAGCCAATATTTTCTGTATATTTATAGTTTATATTGTATATACATAGTTACCTATAGTTATACATAGATAGGAATTACCCAACTTTTTAGTTACGTAATTACGCGTATTATTATATTTACATTTCATGAATAAGCATGTTACTTCGTATTAACTATTGATAATTAAAATCGCATTAAACATAAGCAACTGCGTCTCTTTATGCAACAAACACACATATTCATGTTTAAATTAGGGCATAAGCATACAGCATACTGCCTAAGTAAAATATATACCTTAACTATATAAAGATGTCTCGAATTAAAATGATATGGTATGGTATCATATCCCTAGGGGAAACTATACACAGTTATATATATATTATGAACTATAAGTAGTTATATCTCCCTCATACTTAGAGGGAAACATTTACCAATATGCTTTGCCTACGCAAAGCCTAATAAAATATTTAGTTTTTTAATACTACACTACAGCCTAAGAATACTAGACGGTTTAATAAAATAACAAATAGACATATTACATGTCCCACCTGATGTAGAATGGTTACCGTAGTCTGTGGACGCTTGCACTATAGTAAGTATCGCGCGTTGCCGCAGATATGTGGCATAACGCTTGTTGACCGCGTTCGCAGTGATGATGAAAGTTAGAAACAGAACTGGGCTGAAAGCGAGTGTTGGTGTTAGAAATAAGAAAAGGCATGCTCCGTTGTTTCTGACATATAGAAAGAAAGCAGGAAGAAAGAATTTCGCAACAGATATAGTACAACGCGAAAGTAGAACGATGTAGAAGCCGAGGAAGGCCAAGACTTACCTACCGTTACCAAATTGATCGTGTTTTGTCAGAGGTGATGTCAGGAGCTCTAGAAACCGGCGAGCGTACTAGTAGAACTATGAATGTTAAACGAAGCGAGTGAGGTGTGTAAAGACCGATCATACGGTGCTCGATTCCTTCTGCCTACCCCGCAAGGGATTTGGCGTGAAGTTATAGATATGTGAATACAACAACCCTCCAGGAAGCTGTTATTTGACTAGAATTTTCTGTATGACGCATCAAAGCAGACCGACTCAATAAGTACCTACATCGAATACTCATTCCTTTGATACGTTCTAGGTCTCTTAAAAATATTCAGATCAAACAAACAGACATGTTCATACACATTAATATTTTTCCTGTGTGGGAATCGCCTTGGTGTCAAAGTAGAATAACCATTCCGCCACCGGGCTTATCAACTTCATCGTGTATGAAAAATTTGATAATTATGAGTAAAACATTCGTCGGATTATCGCTAGTTTAGTGGCTCATCCTCAATCAAGTAGTCTCTTTCCTTTCCAATAGGTTTATCTCCTTCAACATGAACTAACCGTTATATCTGCTAAATGTTTGAAGTGTATTGCTAACATAGGTGCTATACCTCATCGTATGTACATCCCGTACTCATCCCTGCTATGCCATGCTACAATGGAATCTCCCTTCAATCGTGCACTAGCACAACAATTTATAGTATAGTCCTCAATATGTACAGCTTGATTGCACATTACTTTTTGTATACCGTTGAAAAGCATACAAACGTACTGCCAACCTGATGTAAAGTTGTCAAATTTATTGAATATTTAATTAAATGAATTAATGTAGCCTATGATCAGTTATAGTATAGGAAATATCGCACGCCACGCCTGCTACGAGTATTTACACAGTAAACGTCTCAGGACCTTACTGGTGACAGCACATACTCTCAGAATTATAACAACCCTCCACAGAGTTATCTGGCTGTGGTATTTTGTAAGATGGATTCCTCAGTAGAGCTGCTTTGATACATCTTATCTTTATGTATGTATGTATATTTTCACGCCAAGTCCCTTGCGGGGTAGGCAGAGAGAACCGAGCGCCATAAGACGCGGTCCTTACATACTTCACTCGCTTCTGTGACATTCATAGCTCTTTTCATGCACGCTCGCCGGTTCCTGGGGCTCCTGACATCACCTTCTGATAAAACACGACCAATTTGGTCATGGTAGGTTAGTCTCGGTCTTCCTCGGCTCCTACATCCTTCCACTATTGCATTGTATATCTGTTTCGTCATTCTTTCTTATCTTTATTAGCTTAACAAATCTCGTATATGGAAAAACTGCCAGATCCGACAGTCTAACATGCACGCCAACGATGGAGGCACCCGAGACAACTAAACCCATCCATGGGTAGGCTACGGTCGACGCGGCTTAACTTGCGTGTGTGTGTTATCGTCTTAAGTCAAAGCTACACGAAAGCTACTGATACAGCACAGTAACTGTTCGCTATCAGTGACAGCCAGTACCGCCTGCTTCGTGCCCTCTAAGCAGGGATGGGCTCGATATGAATGAACTCCGATGGGTTTTATATACATTATTATACTTTAATTATAGTAAATACATTAACAGAATAATAATTGAAATAGGCGTCTGAACATTCCTTAAAACTATTACGTCATTAGTGATAGTGTCATCTATTCTATACCTAAAGCTACCTATATTTGTTTTATTAATAACAATGTTACTAATATTTGATCTTTTAATAATTGTGCTATTTTATCCATGAATCCAGTTGTTGAAGAGGTATCATACATAAAAAAAGAACCAGATTTTTGTTTCTTGGCACGTTTGGTGTGATTCAGAGCTCGTTGAGTATAGTACCATGTTGAGCGCGTAGGGGACTAAAGTTATTAAATTAAGCCCATTTTTAAGGTTCCGTACCTTAAAAGAAAAACGGAACCCCTACCAGCCTTATAGAATACAAACATTAGACACCAATTTTATCTAAAAAACAATATTACGTACAAATATAAAAGTTGAAAAGATTTCAATCAGACACTACCACAATTTTATTGACAGGTGAGAAAATATAACAATTGCTATTTGTGTTATTTCGTTATTATTTCCTGGAATGCTCACATGAGACTGACATTCGAGTATTGGGGAGGAACTAACAGCTGGCGCCGGGTCAACACGTTGAATGCTGAAGGGTGTCCACTCAACGCAGATTCTACAAGCTGCAATATACACTCGACTCGACACCCCCTACCAAGCTATGTTTACTTTAAATCTCCGACACGCGACATCTTCGTGATATATACTGTGAAAACTCATCGCATATTCCACATGCAAAGCTTCACGGCGCTGTACACAACGACCGCTATCTGTTACTGAATCGGCATACACTCCAAGAACTCGTTTTCGTATGTATCTACTCTGGAATAACTTTATTATTGTTCTATTTTCTAGATTCGTACTGCCGTTTATTACTTAATCTTGGGTATATTACAATTTTGAAATTTACATACATATACACTGCAGTTACTTACACATGAACACTCACAATACGACACACATATCAAGCATATACTTAAGTCATAACTTTTTAGCTTTGAATATAGTTATAAATAAAGCAATGTACAACTTAAACATATGCAACGTAACAACAACACAATAATAATTCACAATTCACACATTAACTCTAACTAACACATACTGAAGTCTAGTTAGTGGCACACATACTCTTTTACTTTTTTCTGTATTCATTTAACCCTTCGAAACCCGGGTGGTCGTATACGACCGTGAAATGTATGGGAAAACGTATATAACGGGTTCTGACTGCTCAATTAATGTTACTGAAATTGGAATATTGTTTCACTAAGCCAATAACCTAGGGTGGAGGGCTGGTGTCCTGAAATACGGGCTTGCCTAGCTTAGGCACCAATCTCCCATAACTATGAACAAAGCAATCTGTAATATTCTATTTCTTGTACAATTTATGGGAGAAATAAATATTTATTATTATTAAAATAAAAATAAAATATATTGCATATACAATGGATCAAACTATTGAGTAACATGCTAAACTGAGAGTAAGGATAGATTGTCTATGTCGCTGCATTATGTTCCACATTTTTAGTTACAGTGACCTAAATCATTATTGTTTTAAGTATAAATTCTTTTGGTAGAATGACATTACACTAATACGGGACTATATAATAAGACACAGTCCAGTACACAATGAACAATTAGCTTTGTGTAATCATTGCTATAACGTAAATTTACAGTCATATCTATATCAGAAACAAAATAGACTTCTTTCCGGACCCCGCCAATCCTAAATCCTTATCTTAGGCTTAGGTAAGCCTAAGGATTTGGCGAAGATGCTGATTTTTAAATTGAGCGATTCCGTTAGACCTCCGCAACTCAGAGGGAAAAACTGAGCTTTCCTGGATAAGGTCACGCGTCCTTCGAAATATAAGAGAGGTCCTTTTAAGACAGGTAGGGCGCATCAAAGCAGTCCGACTGGGGCAATACCTCCAACTCACAGAAAGCCACAGCTAAATAACAACTCCCTGAAGGATGGTTGTGTTCCTGCGTGTGAGTGAGCTCACCAGTAAGCTCCCAAGGATTTGCTGCGTTATCAGAAGAGGTGCCATCACGCTAGTACGTAAATAAAAAAATAAAAAGCCTTTTAGTTTCCAATCTTAAGTAACGATGGTGATAGTAAGAGTATTTATACAATTATTTTTAGAGTTTAAACATACAGTATTTCAAATTTAAAAAGTTAATTATTAGTTTAAGAAAATGTTAATATTATTATTGCACTCGGTTCTCACTGCTTACCGTAGCAGTTACCGTAGCCTATTAACGCGTGTAATATATTGAGTATCACTCGCGCGATGCCTACTCTGCTGCTTACACAGCAACTTCTTAGCAGCTTACTGGTGACCTCACTCACACACAACAACCCTCTAGGGAGTTGTTATTTGCGGTTTTCTGTGAGGTGGAGGTACTTCCCCAGAGGGGCTGCTTTGAAGCGCCCTAACTCTCTTAAAACATCCAGACTAAGACAAACAGACATATTCATGCACACAAATGTTTGCCTTGTGTGGGAATCGAACCCACGTGTGGGTCTGTGTGTATGTCCCTTGAGTTTCTTAGAAAAAAATACTTAATGTCTGGAATGTTGCTAATAGGCAAGATGCCATATAGACTAAACATGTTTGCATCATACTCATATTTATTACTCCCAAATGAAACTAACAGTAATTTGGAACTTACAGAATCGTACAGGTGTCACAAGATTCACTTTATTATCCTTCTATATGTCAAAAAATCACAAATAAAATAAAAGATATAGAGCTCTTAGCAGACGAACAAGGACAAATAAAAAAAGATTCACTTTATTATCCTTCTATATGTCAAAAAATCACAAATAAAATAAAAGATATAGCGCTCTTAGCAGACGAACAAGGACAAATAAAAATGCAATTAAATATATATATATATATAACAGCTATGTTATGATAGTAAATAATCTATGTATATCTTCACATCTGGTCTCTTGTGGAGAAAGCAGGAGGAGCCGAGCATCATAAGATGCGGTCCGTACTCATCTCATGTGCTTCTTTAATATTCTTTGCTCTTTTTATGCACTTTCGCCGGTTTCTAGGATTCCTGCATACATACGATGTCTCCTTCTCATGAAACACGAACAATTTGGTAGTGGTAAGTAGGTGTTAGCAATCTTGGCCTTCCTTCTCCGAAGGTATAAGGAATATATAGGTGCTCCACTTTCACATTATACATCCGTTTCCTCATTCTTCTGTACTAATATATTAAGGGCCAGAGTTTGTTTGTTTGTACGCGCTAATTTTTGAAACTACGAGTCTGATTTGAAAAACTCTTTTTGCTGTTAATAGCATAATTCTTGAGGAAGGTTATAGGCTTATCAACATCACGATACGATCCTCAGAAGCTGAGAAAAAAAGACAGTAAGAAAAAGCGGTTCCTACCGGATACTGCAATTCGCGCGATCGAAGTTATAATAAATTCAAAAAATAATTACAGTGAAACTTATGATATGAAACCTTGTTTCTTGCCAATACCTGTGACCTTTCTAATGTACCTAAAACACGAAATATTGTGTAGGTACAACTATAAACGAAGCTAGAAATGCTGTAATAAGCTGAAAATTCAAAGTAATTGATTCGTTGTGTACATCGATAAGTTACATCTACTTAATATTAGTACATCTATGAAAAGCCGATTGACATCAATTCGATTACACGAAAACTCTATATAAATTCTGTGGCAATTTGTAAATCACATTACAACAGTTAGCTGTCAGTATAGTAACTAACAGATGCGACAGAAAAGTGGAAAACAGCAATTTCCAATACTCGTTACGTATGCATGCCTACTACTTGTGTATTTGTGAATTATCGTTATTTCTTCTATAACCACAGACTAAAGGTAAGTCAAATAATATAGAATAAAGACAAAATACTATGTTGATTGAATTATAGTCTTACTAATAAGTTGGTTACTCCATTGTCAGTTACCACCAAATTCTCAAGGTTGTTTTTTTTTGTACTACGACGGATAACAAACAAGCATACGGTCCACCTGATGTAAAGCGGTTACCGTAGCCTATGAACACTAGCCACAAAAATAATGTCACTAGCGCCCCACCCCGCTGTCACCACAGCAATTCCTCATCTTCTGCTGACCTCACTCACTCGCAGGAACACAACAACCCTCCAGGGAGTTCTTGATTTGGCTACCGTCTTCTGTGAGGTGGAGGTACTTCCCCAGGAGGGCTAACGTCATGCCTACCTCTCTTTCGCCAGAGCCTCGTCTGCTGATAAGCAGGGTGCACCAAGTGCAGGTGAGGTTGGCTTTGGCTCTAAAGGTGCCATTGAGCCTCAATTACATCCCAAACGTTAATGTATTCTAAGTTGTTAGATATTCTCGGTCACACATAGACTCAGAATCTGAGAAAATTGTATGTAGGTTTTTGTGTTTTTTATTGATTTATTTTGATTTAATATTATACAAATTGATTTTTAAGGTTCTGTAAAGGGAACACTATTATTCTATCGTCTACCCATCCATCTACATCCGCCACCGCCACAGATCTATAACTCATAAAGGAAATTAGATATAGACCGTAATTTAAAGACATTGTGTAGAACTAAATTTTTACAAAAAAATTTCGTTGATTCAAATTTTGGACTCGCTTTATAAAGGTTCCAAAATTTTTTTCGCACCCTGGACTATGTATAATTTATCTAGAGCTCATCGAATAGAATACAAATATTTTATTTGTTATCTTTTGTCTTAAAATATTGAAAAAGGGGCTTGCTATGATGTATCATCATTTAGATAATGATGTTACATTTTTGTAACGGTAAATACTGTCTCATCGACTAAACTAGTTATGAATTTACCATTTCTGTATGCCATTTACTGTATACACATAAGCAACAAACACTGAAATCGCCGATTCATAATGTAATTTAATATGTAGGCTTAAATATTTTATGGTGGTATTTAATTAATTAATTATAACCACGTTTTGTCAAGAGAGAAATAGACTTCATACATGTATGAATGCCCTAAATGTTCAACTTGAAAACTTTATTTTTTTATATATTTTACGTCGAGACGCATGGAAGCATACGACACACATGTTGTAACGTGGTTTTCATAGCCTACGAACGCTTGCAATACATGTAGTATTACCGATAGTGGTCAGAACCGCCGGATATTAATTGAATAAAACGCTTACTTTTGTACGTCGTCTTTACTCAGCCAGAATAACAGCGTGAATGACTCGGCTAGAACAATTCCCGCCATTGCAACTCTGTTCCCTCCCTTTTACACCATTTCACAACTATTAAAATGGCGCGAACATTCTAAGCCTGCAGTCATGATACTAATTTACATAAATAGGTTATACTATAAATTATTTGTACACCAAAAATACTGATGTAATTAATACAATATTAAATCACTCTTATTGACTACATTCACTGTGTGATTATCTTAATTAATTATATTTTATGTGTGCTATATCCGGTTGAAAGCGAGCTGGTGTTGCCAGTAGTTTGTAACACTCGGCCATCCTGCATGAGGCGTGTCCCACGACGCTCTGCCTTTTCTTCAGCTACAATACCAGAGCTCTGAAACAGAAATAAATACAAGCAGTAAATTGTTATAACTTAAGTATTTAGTATCCGCAAAAATTGCCAAGATTACTGATATATTTTCTTTCACGTGATTTGCTTCATACAAATTATAATACACAGCTGCTGATATAATACACACAGCTGATTTACAGAGATTGGGTATCTCTGTAAATCACATAGTTATATATTTAATTTCTTTTTCCCATTTTGTTATCACACAGTTATGAGTTGCTTTTCATCACACAGTAATTTATCTATCTTCACACAGTTATCTGCAGAACTTTTCCACACAGCCGTCGTTTTAAACCACACAGTTAATATCTTTTCCGCAACTTTGTTATCTCTTATCACACAGTTTCTGTCATTTTCAAACACATAGCCAAATCTTAAGTTTCATCACACAGTTATTTCTCCATTTTCATATACACATCCGTCGAACTTTGTCGCACAGTCGTCATTCCATATCACACAACTTATAAAAGGCAATAGTTAAACTATAATGCTTTTCGATTACTCGTTGTTGATGTATTTACCACAAACTACAAGTATGTAAAAGGAATGCTAATTATATACTATATCACTATATCAATGCAACATTTAGGAATGATACTAATGTCTGAATAATTCTTAACGTGAAATTGATTTAATATTATGATCATCTTATCATAAATAAATAATCGATACTATTAATTACACACGGTTCTTAATGCGAATGTACATAATAAATAATAATAAGAGCTATTCATTGCTAACAAACATTCCTATTGATATGTATTAACTCTCTAAAAGATCTATTAAATCATCCCGGTCTATTTCCCGATCGCTCTCAGAGCTATCATTATCAGACATAGTTGGTTTATACAGCCGGAGAGATTCCCCACGTACTACTGCACTAAACCTCCGATATCCTTTCATACCTTTAATACTTGATATTGTATAACGATCTATAGCTGGTTCAGCTTTACAAATTCTGTATGGTCCCGTATATAACCCATTGAGTTTCTTTGTGACACCAGTTGTTGCAAGTCTAGATACACCTCCCTTCCATAAAACTAATTGACCAATATTGTATATAGGACACTTCATACGCTTTTTATCGAACTGAGATTTCATAACAGTCATATTTCTATCTATACGAAGCTTTGCTGAAGTTCTATTGCTTTGCAGCTCATCTTGTTGTGATTGAGATGTTGACGGCGTATCAGTTGGGAAAGCAGGATAACGAGAGTTCTTGTGGCCAAACATGAGATTGAAAGGCGAAAACCCCGTAGTGGCGTTTAGTGTATTGTTAATGCCCCAGACAACATCATCTAATTTAGTATCCCAAGTGCATTCGCTTTCGGACATAATATTTAATCCATTCAATAATGTGCGATTCACGCGTTCTACCTGGCCATTTGACCGTGGACTTGCTATTGCGTTTAAAACATGTTTGAATTGGTGTTCTTGAGAAAACTGTTTAAAATATCTACTAGTGAAAGCCTTTCCCCTATCAGTGATTATTCTTACTGGATGACCAAACTGCATAATAATTTCTTTTAAAAGATTAATAGTTTCTAATGACGAACAGTTTTTGGCAGGCCGAGCAAAAACGAATTTGGTAAATGCGTCAATGACGACAAGGATATATGTTTTTCCTTTACGAGTCTTTACAAAGGGCCCTAAGTGATCGGCATGTAACGTATGCATAGGGATAGCTGGTTTACTAATGGGATAAAGTTCTCCTTCCGGCCTACCATATGCACCTTTATTATATGCACATTGTAAACAAGAATTTATGTATTTTCGTATAAATCTGGTCATACCTTCGAACCAAAACTCAGCTTTTATGGCCTGTTCATATTTTTATGGCCTGGATGCCCTATTTGGTCGTGAAGTTTTTGAAGTAAACCATATTTAGCTAATTTAGGGATTACAAAACGGTCACCACCTACCGTTTTTCTATACAAAATACCATCCTTAATAATGTAATTAGTGGATAAATTTGTACTGGTATTTTCACGAAGTTGAGTAATGATATTTTGTATATTATCATCTTGAATTTGTAGGGTGATCAACCAATCTGAATTTTCAATAATAAGGACCAAATTAGTAGCTGGATTCCTACTCAATGCATCTACATGTTTCATGCGTTCACCTGGTCTATACTCGATTTCTAAGTCGAAGTCTTGGATCGTGAGCCACCATCGGGCTATACGAGGAATCAAGTCTCTTTTAACTAGCGTAGTTCGCAACGCGGCACAATCAGTTACAACTTTCACCTTAATACCCGTTAAATAAATACGAAATCGTTTGAGAGATTCAACAACAGCTAATGTTTCGAGTTCGTAGCTATGATAATGTTTTTCTTCATTACTTGTGACCCTACTAAAATATGCAATCGGTTTTAAGCTACCATCTACTTGATATTGCATAAGAATCCCGCCCAATCCTATCTTACTTGCGTCTGTATGTAACTCAGTCCTAGCATCTTTGTTGTAAATACCTAATATTGGTTTCGCAATCAAACGTTGCTTTAAATTTTGAAATGCCACTTCCTGTTCTGAACACCAACGCCATTCGACGTCCTTTTTTGTGAGTTCAGTTAGAGGTCGCGAAATTTGTGCAAAATTTTGAATGAATTTCCTAAAATAAGAGGTCAAACCTATAAATTGTCTGATTTCGTGTACATTGCGTGGTCGCTTATACTCAGCTACGCACTTTATCTTTGCCTGTCCCGGTTGTATTGTTCCCGCAGATATTTCATGACCTAAATATGTAGTGGAATTTTTAAAAAATGAACATTTACTTAGGTTTAATTTTAAACCAGCTTCTGTTAATAAATGCAAAACCTTTTCGAGTAGCACTAATCCGTCATGCACAATGACTGTTGGAATCATTATATCGTTCAGATAAAGCGCAATATCTTGACCAACTTTACTTAAAGTCATCTGGATTAAACGTGAAAATATTGAAGGTGCATTAGCCAAACCGAATGGCATTTTCAAAAATTCATATTGACCTGACGGCGTCACAAAAGCAGTTTTCGGAATGGATTCTTCGTCTAATGGTACCCGATAATATCCTTGGGCTAGATCAAGCGTTGTAAAGAAAGACTTACCAGACAGTCGAGACACTTGATCTTCAATGTGGGGCAATGGATAACGATCTTTAATAGTGTTTGCATTTAATGCCCTATAATCAATGCAGAGCCTATAGTCACCGTTCTTTTTTCTAACCAGTACCACAGGGCTAGCGTATTCAGACATAGATTCTCTAACTATACCTGCTTTTAAAAGGTCTTTGATTTTATCATTAACAATTTCATTTTCTTTATACGACAGCCTGTATGGTTTACAATAGACAGGTTGATTGTTCTTAGTACGTATACTCATTTTAATTAAATTTGTACATCCTAAATCTGCGGTATCACTAGCAAACGCGTGAGAGTATCTATTCAGAAGTTCAATTAATTGCCTATTTTCATCATTATCGAGTTGACCTTTATTAATGTCACTAAGTTTGATTTCCACCGTATCAGTCCGATTTATAGCGTATACGTTTATTTTACTTTTTTCCCCCGGATTCAATATTAATTCCGCCCTAGCAATCAATCTACCTGCAGGCCACAAAATGTCCTCGCTTCCCAGGTTAATTATCTTCATAACGCAATGACTTGGATTAATAATAGCCGAAGGTATTAAATATATTAAGCTCCCTAATTGCACCCAAACTGTATTTGTCAAAAATGCATGTTCTTTATTACTGTTCTGCTGCCAATCTACATATACTTCGGCATATACACAACTCTGTTTAGGTATAGTGCTGTCATTCTTTAAATAAACTGAATATTTTAAAATATAATCCAACTGTGTTAAATGTAGGTCTGAAAATAAAGCTTGTATAGCGTTGCTGGGCACAAAACACGCGGAAGAAGATGTGGTTACCAAACTAACGCCTTCACTATTTATCATAGTTTGCCCTATAAGTATATCTATATTTGACATCATATTATTTGTTAATTCGGCTACTCCTTTTAATAGCATATTATCAATCGATACAGAAATATTACAAGCTCCATGTGAGGTTATACACGATCCACCAAATCCTTTCATGACAGTAGCACTAGGTCGAATTACTAACTGTAAATCCTGAGCCCTTTGCAACGTAAGTATATTTAATTTACTACCAGTATCAATATATGCTACCAACGTATGCCCATTTAAAATAGCGTTCTTCTTATAAATATCTAAATAAATTTCATAAGTGATATGCATTACGTGACTAACCTTCTGTTCCGGCTGTCGCGAAGTACCGGCCGCAAACCAGCACGTAGAACTCGTGTGTCCTAGGCGGCGACACACCTCACAATGTCGTTGCAGTCTGCAGTCCCGAGCTTCGTGCACCGGACGTCGACACATGTAGCAAATTTTGGGTAGCAACTGTTGTGTTACCGGAGTTGATGAACTGTTACCACCTCTTCTCCACGTTGTCTTTCTGGCGGTATAAACAGCTTCGACACGTTTGAAATTTTCCAGTGACGATAAATATCCGTAATACAGTTGTTCTGGGTTATGACAGCTGTATGCTTTGGCATTGGCACGCAATTCAACTGGCAACCCCCGAATTATGCAAGAAATGGCGTTTTCCCCCTCAATATTACATTTTTTGAGGAGAGATAGCTTTTCATGATAATATCTAGTCATCGTCTCAGAGTCTCGTTTTGTTCTGGCAAGCATCATTTCCAATCTGTCTGCGTAATCAGTCGATCGTGGAAAAGCAATGTGAAGGGCCCGCTGCCATTCTTCCCAAGTAAGATTGTAATTATCAAGGTCATCATACCATTCTCGAGCAGCACCTCGTAGTCGTAGTTGCATGATAAACTGACGATCCGTATTGTTCCATCCATAAATGTCACCGAGTTGGTCGATTTTGTGAACCCATCCCATGACATTACTACTGCTGTCTTCTGGTCGAAATTTTGGAATAACTTCAGCATCAGTAGATGAAATACGTCGCCTCTTACTGGAACTAGTGCGCTGATTATCCGAAGAAAAAAAATTACTGTTTTTTTCTTCTGAACTTGAAGAATCGTATTCATTGGCATTACGTTTACCTAAGCCATTAGTATATGGCCCCGACATCTTTTTTTTTCTGTCCTATACCCACTTCTGAAGTATTACCGATAGTGGTCAGAACCGCCGGATATTAATTGAATAAAACGCTTACTTTTGTACGTCGTCTTTACTCAGCCAGAATAACAGCGTGAATGACTCGGCTAGAACAATTCCCGCCATTGCAACTCTGTTCCCTCCCTTTTACACCATTTCACAACTATTAAAATGGCGCGAACATTCTAAGCCTGCAGTCATGATACTAATTTACATAAATAGGTTATACTATAAATTATTTGTACACCAAAAATACTGATGTAATTAATACAATATTAAATCACTCTTATTGACTACATTCACTGTGTGATTATCTTAATTAATTATATTTTATGTGTGCTATATCCGGTTGAAAGCGAGCTGGTGTTGCCAGTAGTTTGTAACAGTAGGTAATATCACTCGCGCGTTGCCATCACTACTGTTAATTCAGCAACTCCTTAGGAGTTTACTGGTAATCTCACTCACCCGCAGGAACACAGAACCCGTCAAGAGAGTTGTTTATTGACTACGATTTTCTGTGAGGTGGTGATACTTCACCAGGGCAGCTTTAATGCTCCCTTCCTCTATACAAATGTTTATCCTTTGTGCGAATCGAACCTACGAATGTTGGTGTTACAGTAGCATTGCTAACTACTCCGCCAGCGAGCTCGTCGGATGTGCTCGTGGTTCCTTTCTCATCGAACCTAAATCATTGTTAAACATAGCTTGGCTAACTTTATACAGTGACAATCTCATTTTTCACCTATTTTTAGCACCTCGCTGTTCGTAAATTGATCTCTCTGGATCATTATAAAAAATAAGCGAGATGTACCTATCATGATTCAACAAGAAAGTGTCGATATTATGAAAGGCTCTTGACGCAGCGTTTTTACGGAGCTTGTGTCCGAAAATACTCATATATCAATTTCAAGCCGTGCCTGACATTTATTACAGACCTTGTCGTCTTGATTGCTGTGTCTAAAATATTTTATTGTTACTCGTTTTTCTCATATGCATGATTATTATCTACCAGGACGAATAGATGTATGATGTGAAATAGCTCAGAAAACGCAAAAAAGCTGGAATTTTGTCAAGTTGATAATGTAAGTCCTATTATTTTATTTATTCCATCCTATTTATTTGGCATACTTGCGGTTGTCAGTACTAAAATCGAAATAATTGAACCGTTTTTCTATTTGCCATAGACTTCGTTTTCTTTGAGTTCGAAACCTTATGAGCATGTCTCATTTTATAAGTTGGGAAACGAATTACACAAGCATTCCTAATTGCTGCTGGACTAGTTGTGAAGGTATCAAACGTTGAAAAGTAATTAAACAATTAATTAAATTATTTGGTTGTTTTGAAGATACAAAATAATGATAATTTGTATTTTCTGAGGCTCCTAGTACAATATTTTACTCATGATATCTGATGCCTTAAGTATTTATGCGTGAAGAAATTATATTTCTTAAATCAACTAATGAAATCGTGAAGATAATGTCTATATTTATACTGTAACTGTACGTTTTTGAATATACTACGGCATGTAAACGTATCTAAAGGAAGTAGGTAGGACTGAGCGACCATGCAGTTCAGGTTCCATCCCAAAACTCAAGTGCATCGCATCACGGAGCACATCTTCTTCCATTTCCGAACGGAGCGTCATACCAGCACCTAGTTCTTTAACGTAGCGAAAGGAATTGACAAAGGGGAAATGAGCCAACCGCCACCAGGCAGCGCAGAGTCTGGTGGGTAAAAGTTATGCAGCAGGTAATTATTCTAGTTTGTCATTATATATGTGTCAAAACGGGCTGCATAATGTGGGCTCTGTTGTTAATCCTCCGTCATATTTTATATACAACTTCATGAAGCATACAAGCATACGGCTCACCTGATGTAAAATGGTTACCGTACCCTTAACATAGCATCCCTACTAGCAACGCCATCGAAGCTTATTTGTTTACCACTTACTCACAGGTCACACAACAACCGTCAAGGGAGTTGTAATTTAGCTGCTGATTTCTGTGAGGTGAACGTACTTCCGCAGTAGGGCTACTTTAATGCACCGTACCTCTCTTGTGACAAACAGTCATGTTCATGCCCACAAATGTTTATCCTATGTGGGAATTGAAACCACGCGTTAGTGTTAAAGCAGCATTGCCAACCACTCCGCCACCAGGCTCGTATAAAATATCCAGCCGATTGTCTGCGAGCTGTCTGTGCTGCTGTCCTACAATTGTAAAGAAGATGATCTATCAATGTAGATTTGCGAATGGATGACATGATGTAATTATCTGTTTTGTGCTGACAATAACTTATTTCTAGCAGACTAACACTATCTGAACGGTTTAATTGATTGCTAAGGATCCGTTCCATGACTTTGCACAACACTGAAGTTACGGCAATGGGGCGGTAATTTGTTGTGGTTGAAACAGTCTCCCTTTTTGAGGATCGGCTGCACATTGATCTCTCTCCAGGCCTCTAGAACATAACCGATCGAATACGAGAGACGAAAGAGGCGCGTCAACACCGCTGCACATTTTTTCAGAACAATCGCTGGGATACTATCAAGACCACTGGCTTTACGTACATTGAGTGACTGTTATTCAAATGCTTATTATTTATATATTATTATTGTTTCGGTATCCCGCATTCTCCAAACAGAGGTACGATTTGGAGCAGGAGTTGGAAATGCGGGTCACCGATAAAACAGTCTCCAAAATCCTGGTGGGGAAAACTAGATCAAAATTTTCAAAATACTGCGTTAATCTAGCCATGCCAGTCATAGATCGTAATAAGCAGAGCGGCTTCACCTAGGACTAATGCTGTATACCTCCTCGGCTATACTCTGTATAGCCGACGGGAT
The DNA here is from genome assembly GCA_947507595.1 of Pyralis farinalis. Lineage (NCBI taxonomy): Eukaryota > Metazoa > Arthropoda > Insecta > Lepidoptera > Pyralidae > Pyralis > Pyralis farinalis. The sequence goes on from OX382259.1 coordinate 28,586,166, forward strand.
CGCGGTGGCTAGGTGGAGCTGCGAAGCTCGCTGTCGCCCGTGGCTGGACTGACGCAGTATAGGGAGGGAAGTTTGGAAACAGTTGTAGTTTCACCGGCGTTCAAAAATGGGCAAAAATAGAATTTTGGAAAAGAAAACTGAAAGATGATGAATAAAAGAACGAATTGCGGAATGAAAGAAAGTGAGATGTATGAATGTGTTTATTTATAATGTAATAATTTTAACAAACTGTACAATAATAATTCGTATGCAACAACAAGGGCCTTGCCCAAGGCAGGGGTGCACGAATTAATTTAAAAAAAAAATACAGGCGGCGTATTGCGCTTGGACCGCTCAAAGATCCGAATATTAACTTGCTGAAATCACCCTACAATACTATCACCAAGGTCTGCAAGCCGCAAGAGAAAGTCGATCTTATGGCCAGCCTCTTTGCGGCTAACTCTCGGATCGATGACTGTAGCACGCAACCACCAACGATACCCTCTAGTGGTCCCGTTATGCCTGATATCTACATCTGGCAGCCAGTTGGGCGTTTTGAACTACAGTCACTCAATGTACGTAAGCCAGTGATCTTGATAGTATCCCAGCGATTGTTCTGAAAAAATATGCAGCGGTGTTGACGCGCCTCTTTCGTCTATTGTATTCGATCGGTTATGTTCTAGAGGCCTGGAGAGGCCAATGTGCAATGTCCTCAAAAAGGGAAACTGAGAGAAACCACAACAAATTACCGACCCATTGCCGTAACTTCAGTGTTATGCAAAGTCGTGGAACAGATCCTTAGCTAAATTAAATTAAATCCTTAATTAAAACGCTACCTAGACGATCACAGCCTAATTAATGATTGTCAGTGTGGATTTAGACCGAAACTATCAACGGGTAATCTTCTAGCGTATGTGACGTACCTCTTAGGGAAGGCAATTCATAAACATGGCGAATCTATGGCAGTCAGCCTGGATTTCGCCAAGGCATTAGATCGGGTTTGGAATAAAGCACTTCTCTCCAAACTTCCGGCATACGGTCTGCCCCTTCAGGTTTGTAAGTGGATTGCAGGCTTCCAAGATGAGCGTAGAATCCGTGTCCTTGCAGATGGATGCGCTTCGCGGTTCATGTCAGTGAATGCCGCTGTCCCACAAGGCTAGGTCCTATCGCCCACCCTCTATCTTTTTCATATCAATGACATGCTGCTACTTGGTACGTAATATTTATTGCTATGTAGACGACAGTACGGTCTATGGGCGATATTTCGGCCGGCTTGCTGCTAGTCGGACAGAAATCGATGAGAAGCGTGAAATTCTTGTCGTTGAGCTGAATTGTAAATGCTCATTAGTAAATGGGGTTTCAATAACCTGGTTGAGTTTAATGTCAAGAAAACTCAAATGTGCGCATTTACAACAAAAATAGCATGATGAGTGCTCTGAAGAACTGTTTTCCCTTATTCCACCCTCTCCCTTCGCAGGCTTGCAATGTCATTATTCCCCTATCGAGAATATTTCTCCGCGTACTAAAAAGTTAGGCAACTCCTGTCTCTGTCGTACTATTAAAAAGTGAAACATGTGTTTCCTCCTTCCTTCAATATGGGGATCCTTCAATCGAAGCGTGAAGAAGCACCTTGCGGGCCTGCATGGTAGTGTCAACTGACAGGACGTCGTAGTCTTTTCTCGATTACCGCTGCGATTTGGGCTCCTCTTTTCGCTTACCAGCAGGCGAAGCGGAGTCACTATACTGAGCTGAAACAAAAAAATAAAAACCCGGACAAGATGCTCACTTTAAGAAAAATCTGTAGTGTACAAAAAATAACGTATACTTACGAGTACGTACATTTGTGACGATGATGTAAAAAAAGAGTTGGTCTGAAAAATAGTTCTATAAATAGCTGAAATTCATTAAAGGCGACAGCGAGCTTCGCAGCTCCACCTAGCCACCGCGATCCCGTCGGCTATACAGAGTATAGCCGAGGAGGTATACAGCATTAGTCCTAGGTGAAGCCGCTCTGCTTATTACGATCTATGACTGGCATGGCTAGATTAACGCAGTATTTTGAAAATTTTGATCTAGTTTTCCCCACCAGGATTTTGGAGACTGTTTTATCGGTGACCCGCATTTCCAACTCCTGCTCCAAATCGTACCTCTGTTTGGAGAATGCGGGATACCGAAACAATAATAATATATAAATAATAAGCATTTGAATAACAGTCACTCAATGTACGTAAGCCAGTGATCTTGATAGTATCCCAGCGATTGTTCTGAAAAAATATGCAGCGGTGTTGACGCGCCTCTTTCGTCTATTGTATTCGATCGGTTATGTTCTAGAGGCCTGGAGAGGCCAATGTGCAATGTCCTCAAAAAGGGAAACTGAGAGAAACCACAACAAATTACCGACCCATTGCCGTAACTTCAGTGTTATGCAAAGTCGTGGAACAGATCCTTAGCTAAATTAAATTAAATCCTTAATTAAAACGCTACCTAGACGATCACAGCCTAATTAATGATTGTCAGTGTGGATTTAGACCGAAACTATCAACGGGTAATCTTCTAGCGTATGTGACGTACCTCTTAGGGAAGGCAATTCATAAACATGGCGAATCTATGGCAGTCAGCCTGGATTTCGCCAAGGCATTAGATCGGGTTTGGAATAAAGCACTTCTCTCCAAACTTCCGGCATACGGTCTGCCCCTTCAGGTTTGTAAGTGGATTGCAGGCTTCCAAGATGAGCGTAGAATCCGTGTCCTTGCAGATGGATGCGCTTCGCGGTTCATGTCAGTGAATGCCGCTGTCCCACAAGGCTAGGTCCTATCGCCCACCCTCTATCTTTTTCATATCAATGACATGCTGCTACTTGGTACGTAATATTTATTGCTATGTAGACGACAGTACGGTCTATGGGCGATATTTCGGCCGGCTTGCTGCTAGTCGGACAGAAATCGATGAGAAGCGTGAAATTCTTGTCGTTGAGCTGAATTGTAAATGCTCATTAGTAAATGGGGTTTCAATAACCTGGTTGAGTTTAATGTCAAGAAAACTCAAATGTGCGCATTTACAACAAAAATAGCATGATGAGTGCTCTGAAGAACTGTTTTCCCTTATTCCACCCTCTCCCTTCGCAGGCTTGCAATGTCATTATTCCCCTATCGAGAATATTTCTCCGCGTACTAAAAAGTTAGGCAACTCCTGTCTCTGTCGTACTATTAAAAAGTGAAACATGTGTTTCCTCCTTCCTTCAATATGGGGATCCTTCAATCGAAGCGTGAAGAAGCACCTTGCGGGCCTGCATGGTAGTGTCAACTGACAGGACGTCGTAGTCTTTTCTCGATTACCGCTGCGATTTGGGCTCCTCTTTTCGCTTACCAGCAGGCGAAGCGGAGTCACTATACTGAGCTGAAACAAAAAAATAAAAACCCGGACAAGATGCTCACTTTAAGAAAAATCTGTAGTGTACAAAAAATAACGTATACTTACGAGTACGTACATTTGTGACGATGATGTAAAAAAAGAGTTGGTCTGAAAAATAGTTCTATAAATAGCTGAAATTCATTAAAGGCGTTTGTTACAACTTCGAGGGATTTGAAACATGCTGACACAGGTCTAACACACGTTCACAGGTATCTTCTTTGAGCTTCATTTGCGTTACGGCATGGTTTTGCTGCCTCAATATTAACTGTGTTCAACCAATGCGACGGACATTTTCGACTGTCATTCTCTCTTCTCTTGTTATTGTTTAATAGCTTTTATTGGTTGGTAATCATACGGTAGCCATAGCTTACCGTCCGTTGGTGCCCGGAGGTAACTCGTATTCAAATATCACATGATTACGAAAAAATCAAATCAAGACTATTGTCATGGAGATAAAGTAAAAATCTCGTGCTCGCTCAAGGTATTTATTTCTATCTGAATAAATAATTATTTTTGGGGCATATATTATCAAGCACTTCTTCTCTTTAAGTATTAAAGTATCCAATGGTGGAACTCACCATATATATACTTAAATTTAATATTCCTTTTATTTTACGACAAATTTGTCTATGAAAGTCATAGCACGAGCATTTCATTAATAAAATATTTTTGGACGATACCCGTTTATAAGCTGGGTTCACCTGGAAGTTTATATATATATATTCATATTTAGTGTCAATGACACTTTTATTCTAATCCACTACTTACTATTCGTTTTGTCATCATACTGTTGGATCGCACGGCGTAAAACCCCTATATATTTTTATAGCTTATTTCAAACCTAAATAGGTATATTTGTCTGGTAACATCGAAGTAAATGTGTTCCTTTTATTGTACATCTACTTTTATAGAATATTTCAATATGTTTTTGTAAATGGCAAGTGAAGCTAGCAAAATAATGTTTTTATAATGTATCAAAGTCATCATAACATTATACGATGTAACGTAAAAATTGAAAAACAATAGACAATCAATTAAGAAACCCGTCAATTTTCAAACTTGAATTCATAATATAAACCTGAAATTCGTATTGCCACATTTAACAGTAAGCCCCTCTTCACATTTGTCAGAGAAAAGGAAAATGCAATAAAATTCTAAAAATTCGTTTTCGTTCGTTCGTTTGTGAATGACTTGAAAATGAATCTGAAATAGTTCTGTAGTATGTTTGCTATGTGATGGCATAGATAAACTAGTAACTATGATAATAAATAATAAATGACTTCGAAAACGAAAACATGGGAAACAATTAATTTACATAATTATCCTTTTAACAAAAATTAATATTATTCTTGTCTTTAAAATTTGTACCTGTGTAACTATATATTCACGCCGAGGAGTTAGAATCGCACTTCGAATGTCAAGCGTGATCTGCTCTCAATTATACCTGCTAGATACGTTTCATCTATAACTACACACCAAGTCCCTCGCTGGGGTAGGCAGAAAAAGCCGAGCGCCGCATAACTCGGCCCGTACACATCTCACTAGCTTCTTTAATAGTCATCATTCATTTGGAGAGTGCTCTTTCACGACCCCTGGTAATCAATCAATTTGCTGATAAACTACTATGTAGTTTGGCATACATAACCTGTGTAAAATATACTTTGGAATATGAAATAAACCATTAAAAAAAAACAGATTGCAATTCTGGACCGTACAGCGCACCGACGTGCAGATTAGAACGTCCCCCAGAGGCAACGCGTACCGATTCGCCCCCATCGGTGCGAATGTAGCTACATGCGCTGGTAGAGCCACAACCAAAAATGGAAGGGGATGTACGATCAAATATTCTTGCTCCGCAATATTGTGGAGAAGCATCTGGCCATAGACCAGAAGGTTTTCTGCGGTTTTGTGTATCTCAAGAAAGCATATGTTAGGGTTGTGCGACAGGAACTGTGGGACATGTTGCTAAGATATGGAATTGACGGTTCACTACTACGTGGAGTGCAGTCCACTTACAATTGCTCAGCATGTGTGCGTTTAGAGAGTCGCATGTCACCCTGGCTTGATGTCAAAATTGGTGTCAAACAGGGTTGCATGCTATCTGCTAGACTGTTTATTCTGTATCTCGATAAGTGTCTGTAGGAAATAAGGTCAACGAATGTAGGATTGCGTAAGGGTGACCTAGTGGTGAACTGTCTGTTGTATGCAAATGATGCCGTGATATTAGCAGTAAAATCATCTGAGCTGCAAGCACTGGTCACAATGTTGAAAGATGATTGTACGGAAAAAAGCCTTACTATTGAATATGAAGAAAAAAGATAATGGTATTTGAAAGAGAAGAAACCAGAACCAATGTAAGGATTACATGATAAGGTTGATGATGAAATGTTGGAACAATTTAATGAGATTGTATATCTTTAATGCGCTTTCAGCAGGAATGGAAGGTATACAACTGATGTGGAAACACGAGTGAGGGCTAGAAATAGTGTGGATGGAGCAATATTAAAACTTCTTGGCAGTAAAAACTAAAGCCAGAAGCCACAGCTCGCTATACACAATGCAGTACTGATCCCAACGCTTACTTATGAAAGCGAGAGCTGGGTATAGCAGAAACAGCATGAAAGTAGAATAAACGCGCCCGAATAACGAGCGTTGCGCAAAATTTGTGGCGTAACGCTTGTAGACCGTATTCGCAATGATGATGTTAGAAACAGAGTTGGTCTGAAAAAGAGCGTCAGTGTTAAAATAAGAAGGGACATGCTCCCTTGCTTCGGCCATGTAGAAAGAAATGAAGAATAAAAAATTACGAAGCAGATATACAACACAAAAGTGGAAGGGTATAAGAGCCGAGGAAGGCCAAGACTTACCTACCATGACCAAATTGGTCGTGTTCTAACAGAAGGTGATGACAGGAGCCTTAGAAATAGGCGAGCGTGAGAAGAGCAATTAACGTTGAAGAAGCGAGTGAGGTGTGTAAGGATCGAGTCACGTGGCGCTGGTTCTCGCTACCTACCCCGCAAGGGATTTGGCGTGAATTTATAGATAGATTTATGCATGAACTGGAACTGACACAATCTTTATCGGGGCCTTCCTGAAAAGTCATGATAAATTTGGTCTTGGCCTTCCTCGGTTCTTACAATCTACCACTTTCATTCTCTTACATTCTTCTCCTTTCTGTACGACGAATGCTCGCATTTTAACTGCGTTTATTTTAATTTCAGGCTTTCTCTCTACCATACCAAACTTCCGCTTCCATATTATCGATTCCATTCGCATTGAAATCAGCAACGCGTCATTTTTTTTATATATGATGTATAAAAAAAATGACGCGTTGCTGATTTCAATATAATAATAGGACGTGCCTTCAGGAGTAAGCTTTTCTATCTATCTATCTAAATCTTCACGCCAAATCCTTTGCGGGGTAGGCAGAGAGAACCGAGCGCCACATGACTCGATCCCTATACACCTCACTCGCTTCTCTAATATTCATTGATCTTCATATGCACACTCGCCGGGCCCCTGACACCACCTTCTGATAAAACACAATTATCATGGTAGGTAAGTCTTGGCCTTCGTCGACTCCTACATCCTTCTACCTTCGCGTTGTATATATCTTTGTGCTTGATTTCTTCCCAAACTGTCTTTATAGATTACAATACAATCCTCTTTCATCATTGTGACTAGTGTTCGCAATTCATATGGCTAGCTTGCTAGCACACCAAAACCCCAGAAAGCAGATAATTAACAATTGCGTCACCCAATTGCGAAATCCAACATTCGTAGACTTTATTATCTATAGATAATTATCGAGAAACAGAATGAGTAGCGATAAAGACAGCGCATAATCCCGCTTGATACCAGTATTGAGGTCAAATCAGGGAGACAAGTTGCCGCCTATTCTCAAACGCACTGTACAATCTACGTACGTGAATGGACGAAGCAGAGACCTGTCAATCCCGTATACCACAATTATATTCCAGAGGATTCAACCCTGCCTAATGCTTAACAAAACATTGCGAAGTTAGAAAACTTGAGCTCGAAATACTTCCTGTGCCTCCCACAGCATTCCGTCAGATATCCTCTTTATTTTTCTCTCAGTTGTTTTTCTCTCGACTTATATAAATTTAAGTATAACAATCAATAAAAAATTAAAAAAAATCCTATAGCTATACTTTTTGTTATGACTTCAAAATTTTTTTTTTTAGTTTACAAACTTCTTAAATTGTTGTAATGTTCATTTAGTAATTTTTTTGTTTGTGGCATAAGGAATCTAAAAAAATACCTGTTCTCTATCTATAACTTCACACCAAATCCCTTACGGGGTAGGCAGGGAGAACCGAGCGCCACGTGACTCGATCCTTACATACCTCACTCGCTTCCTTAATATTCATTGCTCTTCTGATGGACGCTCGCCGGTTTCTATGGCTCCTGACATCATCTTCTGATATAAAACAACCAATTTGTTCATGGTAGGTAAGTCATAGCCTGGCGAAGGCCAAAACTTACCAAAATATCTGCGTTTTATAATTTTTCATTTATAATTAATAATAACTACACTAGTAATAGTAATTGTGCTAGCCTGTCACTAGACGTCGCATAAACGTAGTATTTTAGCGCCTAAATATTTCAACGATTCTCGATCTCAACGAGGCAACTGACCAATGAATATATTACCCAATAGCCAATAAGTGCCGCGATGTTGATCCGTGAACTGGCCACCAAGAGCTGCGTGTTTTACTTTATGCCCCGACCCGTAGCGGTGAGCTTATATACTACGTAAAATCGTGTTATTGGGTATCCATAGATTATTTCCTTCATGTCCGACACGCTGCTCCATTGCGGGTCGACGAATGCCAGTATTTCCCAACTATCCATAAATTATAAACTGAGTTTAACATTGAACCCCATACAACAACTGCCGAAACACAAGGCTTACCGAGCCATCCTAATCACGGACGGCCTGTGATACATGAAGCCTTCCATAGACAGGCCACAGCAAGCTTGCTTAACTCAGGTGTTCGAATAAACTAACAAGAACATCGGTGCCCTCGAGCTCTTTATTTGTCCTATAAACTGAAATAATATACAAAACCTAAAAAGGTAATACTCTGAAATTAATTAGGTATCTGTAGAGATTGCAAATATTTAATAAGGCAAGGAAGTAAATGTCTTGGGATTTAATCAACGAGCCCGGCTTGTTTAAATATAATTTCTTGTCTTACAAATATTCATTGTGAGATGTGCCGGTTTTATTTGGCAGGGTGTAATTGCCGTGGCAACTTTAGTAAGCTCTACAATCATTTCAGCACACTGTTCTAATTACAACATTTGCAGTTGTCCTAAATTCTAGTAACATTTAAGACAGGGCAAATTTGGGTACTTTCTAAGAATTTACATTAGAATGAGTAGACAAATTGTATACTTAAATATCAGTGTCCAAGTTTGGTTGTCGTTGAATATATAGTATATTTACGGTGATTTACTCGTTTTATATATATCTTTAAAAACAATTCGTGAATAATCTTAATATTTATAATAAGAATATATAGGGTTGTCATCACGTTAATGTTTGTAGTTGAACCTAAAGTACGCGCAATGAAGGCTAATATAAAAAAAAAAAAAAGCCCATCGAGTGCGAGTTGGACTAGCGTATAGACGGTTCGCTATCACAATTTGAAGCTTACATCAATACCTAGCCACAAAATTTCAAACATACATACATTTTCTAATGTACATTAATAATATAAATAAAATGATGACAACTTAAGTAACTGCTTAACCATTGCCTAAAATGCTTTCATCCTAAGTACCAATTATCAGCAGCTAAAATAGATGGAGGTTATATGTTCATTACTTACGTTTTTATGAATGTTCACCGATATCTCGGCTCGTTCATTTATTCCCGGGTGATTTAACTATTTGATTGTTAAATGTACTTTAATTTGGTACCATATACATATAAAACATATAAAGAAAGGTCAAGGAAAAAGATTATTGCCACATTCTTTGGATGGACGGGTCACTTCGCAAAAATGTGGTAAAAGATAAATTAACTGTTAATGCAGATTGGTAAGTTAGTGATTGTTTACCAGTTATTTTCGACAATGATCGACTGCAGCGCTCAAGAAGCAGGATACTCCTACTTCACGATAACACTCCAGCTAACTGTGCCAGACGGACAATCAATATTCTATGCAAGGTGTGGAATTATTGAGCCAATCTTCTTACTTCCAAACTGTCACTATGACAGTTTTATTTATTTCCTAAAATAAAAGATAAAGTCAGAGAAATTCAATTTGCGAATTATCTGAGGATGTCGTAGCTGCTTTCGAAAAAGGCATAGACGAGATCCCTAAAGAAAAATGGGCTCGCTTCAGTCAATGATTCCTGGCATGAATTGTACTCAGTCTGTTTTACACTACGGTTTTACCATCATAGATGTGCTAAGATGTGTATCTAAAGATACACAACTTAGCACATCTAGGACCCGTTTATTTTTGTAGCTTAGTTTGGCTAGCACTGGTGGCATCGGGTTCAACGAAGCTATGTTTTTTTATACGAAAGGAGGAGAAATGCGTGCTAAGGATGGAACGTAGAATGGGCGCGAATGGCGCGAGTGGCGTGTCTATGTGCTGATCACAGGAATTAGTGCGCATTTGTCAACGAATTTAGACATGCCTTTGTGGAACCAAAAAAATATATTATATCGCGCAATATGTGATGGAGGACACATGAATTACTCCAATAGGGAAAACATAGATTCTGGATGCGAAATTCTATTAATCACATCACACGATTAGAATATTATATTAAATTTAAGTCACGCACTAACTTTTTCGCGTAGCACGTCTAACCCGCTCCGCTACACACAGTTTTGTGGCTAAGTTTTGACCTCGCTCACTGCTTAGTGCTTAGCTACATCGTACATATCTGGTGGAAAAGGGACCTTAGAAAACAACGAAAAATATTTCGAAACGCACTAAAAATATGAACACTATCCTACAAATTTCTGCATTTGATTTTCTAAAAACTTTTTAGTGTCACCCATGTATACAAAAAGTGATTTTCTGGATATAATGGTGACAGGATTTTAGAAAGTGGATAGATACTTTCTTCTAACGATTGCCACGTACAGTAACCTCCTAACTCACACGCATTTTCTTATGTTTTGTTTATTAATGTGGATAAGATGACAAACATCTATACATCGACATACGACAACCATAGATTGTGGACGTTTGTTTGTAAATTTACGGTGGCATGCTTCATCTATATCACCTACTTTAGCCCTATTATGTTATATATATACTCACTTTGGTATATACATAGTATACCTATTTCATAACAGTATTTTCGTAAAGGGAGG